>CM033462.1:1310311-3867157 GCA_019425755.1 Amaranthus cruentus
TCACATAATAATTAAGAAAGCATCACAAGTTTTTTTCTCTCTCAAACGCTATTGGAAGATGACCATTGATCTAAGATCCGATGGATGAAATTCCTTCCTATCCTTCCTATTTTCACACCTCTTATTTGATCCTAAACATATATATATATATATATATATATATATATATATATATATATATATATATATATATATATATATATATATATATATATATATATATATATATATATATATATATATATATATATATATATATATAATATATATATATAGTATATATAATATATATATATAATATATATATATATAATATATATATATATATTATTAGTATATATATATATATATATACATTATATATATATATATATATATATATATATATATATATATATATATATATATATATATATATATATATATATATATATATATATATATATATATATATATATATATATATATATTTATATATATATATACTCTAGCAAATGCATTTTCTAATTTATGCACATGTGAATTGGCTTAAACAGTAATTTTGTTTACTAATTGCATTGAATTTAGAATATTCTCTAAAATATTATTACATTTATCTATTTAGAAGATATCTTCTATTAAATTCAAAATAATTATTGAATATATTTTCTAATTCTATACGCAAGGTGCGGTTAGAAAAATCATGAATATAAATATAATCTTCAATAAAAAGATTTGTGAAATAAAAATGTTTTAAATACTACAAAGTTAGTAACGAATATTAATTAGAATTTCAAATTAGACAAAATTGGTATGGAATATATGATTTCTATTATGGTATCATCAATTTGTCCCATCACTAGAGTGTTCAACGGGGCGGGTTGACCCAACGGGTCAAGGGTCGGATCATAATTTAACGGGTTATTAGCGGTCGGGTCAATAACGGGACAGGTCGTTAGTGGGTCTTAGTGTAAAGGGTCGGGCTGGATAATTATAAAAATTAATTGCGAAAAAAATGTGTCACTTTTTAAAATTTTTATATGAACATACTATTAACTAAAAGAATTGGAAAATTCCATCTGTCATGTTCACAATGATTTGCCACATGAAATACTATTAACTAAAAGAATTGAAAAATTCCATGTGGCATGTTCACAATGATTTGCCACATGGAATAATCTTTCGATAATTGTTAAATTTATTAATAATATGATTCATTAATTGCTAAATTTATTAAATTAATTAATAAGGTAGAGTTGATTTTATTTTATTAAATTGAAATAAATCCATCAATCATACTATTAACAAAAAGAACTAAAAAAATTTCATGTGGCATCCTTTCAAAGATTTTTCACATGGAATAATCAAATTACTTAACTGCTATATTTATTAATCTAAATTGAGTAAATTAATAAATTGCATTTAATCTTAAACAATAACTCTACCATTAAATTATCTTTGACTGACATTTATTTATAGTTAAATTGAGTAAATTAGAAAATATATATACCGCATCATATATTCTAGACAATTTCTAAAATTACAAATTTAATTTATACATATATTGTCAAAATTGAGTAATTTACTATATAATATTTAGGCTTTATTTTTTTGATTAATTATAATATATATGTTTATATAATCAAATTACTTAACTGCTATATTTATTAATCTAAATTGAGTAAATTAATAAATTGCATTTAATCTTAAACAATAACTCTACCATTAAATTATCTTTGACTGACATTTATTTATAGTTAAATTGAGTAAATTAGAAAATATATATACCGCATCATATATTCTAGACAATTTCTAAAATTACAAATTTAATTTATACATATATTGTCAAAATTGAGTAATTTACTATATAATATCTCAGGCTTTATTTTTTTAATTAATTATAATATATATGTTTATATATGTCGATGCTAAAAAAATCTTGCATTGCACGGGATTCTATACTAGTATTATTATAAACATAAGTGGATCGACCCAACGGGTCATAAAATATAATACAAAAATGTTTTTATTAACTTTTAAAAAATGGCTCAACGTGGATCGGATTTAAAGAGACTTGACCCGCCCCGCCCCGTTTAACATTTGACACGACCCGACCCGTCCCGTTGAGCAGCTCTAGCCATCACATGACTTCATCGTATAAAAGAACTTGAAAATTTGAAGTGATAATTTTATAGAGTTTTATAGGTTAAAATTTAATTGTGTGATATTCAATTTTTTTATATTAATTATAGTTTTTAGTATTAAAGGTAAATTTTTAATATTTTACGACATAAGATTTAATTTAGTGACGTAAATAAAATTATTTATTTATATTTTTAGGGTAATAACTATTGGTTTTTATTTTAAGTTTCATTATAAAGTTATTTAGTAACATTCTATTTGTCTTTTTGTAACATATGTAATTGTTACCATAGTTTATAATGACATTTATGCGAAATATCACTACATCTTATGTTACAAAAAGATTTAGTATGATTTTTATTATACTACTGAAGGGTCGTCTAATAAATATCATTAAATCCATTATATAACCACTAGATATTTAAATTAGTGACCTTTAAATTAAGTGTCACTAAATATATTTCACTAAAAGTATAATATGTTTTAGTTATACTCTATAAAATTATGATTAAAAACTATAATTATTACCTATAAAAGAACCCATCAGATTAATTAAGCCAAATCACATCACATAAATCTTTTTTGTGTTCTTATTCATAATTAATGAAAAGAAAATAATTTTCTAATGATCGCAACATACACATAAACCGTCTCCAACACATCGATGTTTCTTGTTTATACATTCAGTAGTGCCACAATCTTCCTCACAAGCACCAACTGGTATGTGGATGTAGCGAACAGCATGACTTGGACACCAATCATTTTCCGAAGACTTCATTTCGCTCCACAATGGGTTGTACCTAATACAATTAGCAAAAAATAATTATTTTATATTCTAAATAATTAAATATGTCCTTTATTTTGCTTACTTTTTGATAGATTATTTATGCTATAAATATCTCTAGTTATGCTTGATAAAAATATAAAAAGTCGATATTAATAAAATTTATGTACATTATTGAAACGAATACTATTAGTAATGATATTATTATTATTTGAAAAAGAATTAAGTTCAAAGTTGAAGGTAAATACCGGAAAGAACAAGAATCATCACCGCAGAAAATATTACTACAAAGGACATCTTTCCAGCTGCCATATTCAATTAAGAATGAAAATGTATGATTAATTAAGAGGTAATAACGTAAGTTCAAATACAAGGATGTTTATGAAAATGTTAAGAATTTTCATCTCATTATATATACTACTATTGCTGTGATAATCAGAATCATATTATATATAATTGTATTCAATATTTATTGATCATATTCTAATAATATCTTATATAGCTCATACTTATCATACATTCATACTTATTTCATTTTTGACACCTCATTCATTACAATTATATCAATATTATTATTATTATTATTATTATTATTATTATTATTATTATTATTATTATTATTATTATTATTATTATTATTATTATTATTATTATTATTATTATTATTATTTTTATTATTACTAAATGGTGGTAATGGTAATGATAATGATTTATAGTGTAAAGTTTTATCAAAAGTTTCATATCATTCCCATGGTAATGAAACTTTGATTTAAAAAAAGTTAAAAAAAATTTTTGTTTATAAATTTTCATTACCACCTAATACCACATCTCTCAATGGTAATGCATTGAAATGCATTTTGCGAAGAAAAGGAGATGATTGAAATTGGACAAGCATGGTCATCAAGACAGTAAAGAGATATTTTTCTACCAAAATTACACTAGTTTTTCATTCCCATTACCACCGTTTATTACCACCTACCAAACGGGCTGTAGGTGTCTCAGTTACTTAAGGGACACTATTTATCAATTACTCTTAAATTGTATTTTATTATTAATTTATAAGTTTAAACATAATCATGTGAGATTTTATTTGATTCGTTTTGATATAAAGATTATTAAAATCAACTTTTTAAAATTTTAATTATACATAACTCGATATATTAAGGATCGAGTAAGTGCACTGGATAGAGTGTCTAAAGTAAATGAGGCCTTTAAGATGAATAGGAGGGAGTATTACACATGAATCATCATAGAGTATTATATTTATTAATTTAGTAATAATATTTTATAATATTTTATAATATTTTATAATATTTTCAAATCTATCAAATTAATTTTGTAACAGATATTTAGAAAGATCTTTACAAATTCGCTAATAATAATAATTGCATAATTAGAAAAATAAAAGAGCAAGAAATTTTTGTGTTAGCGACAAAAATGCCTTCTTCCTTAGCACATTATGTAATAGATATTAAATTTAAAAAATCCCAATTAATTCATGAAAATCACGTTAGTAAACACTTTGTTAATTAAAAATTTATAAGCTAAAATCAATTTTTAAACACTTTGCTAATTCAAAATTTGTTACGTTATAGCATCGTTTTGTTGGAGAATCATTGCCCATGGGATCAATTGATGAAGTCAAGAATGATTACGATGTTAGGAGCTGTTTAAATGTTGAATAAGTCTCGGCAGATTTTGCTGATATTATTTACTATATCAAACAAAATCTCTCGTCATAATATTATTGTATATGTATAATATAACTATTTATGAATATCATATCATATCGAGTATATACTTATTACGGTGTTAGCTGCTTGGTTTCGATTACAATACCCTTTGCTATCAATTGGAGCATTAGCCTCTTCTGCTCCTCTGCTGGATGTTGGGGTCATCCTCATTATCCCCCAAAGTCAAAATTGTTGGATAATATGCTATATTTTAATTACATCAAAATTGTTCGAGTCACTGTTTAAAAACCTCAAGATTTGAACCTAGCTCATTTAGTTAATTAGGTTAAACAAACGCAATTTAATCTGATCAGTTACGAATTAAGTTAACCAAATTTCAACTCACTTAGCATTTTTGGAATATTCTTTTTCTATTTAAAGGCTTCGGACAATGACAACATATTTATTCAAACCTTATTTTAAAACTTTTAGTCAATTTATAAGTTGTTCATTTTATTTCCACTACGAAAAGTAGAATATTAAACAGATTAAATTTAGGTTGTACAGATTGATCTGACTTAAAATCAACTCAATTAATCAATATAGATTTGTAGAGGTCTATTTTCAGTTTATTTTAACCTTAATCTAAATCATTTAATAAATTAATTAGATCAGACTCACGCTTTTAGTTGAGTGGGTCAAAATGCCACAACCTAAACCCACTTATGAATTCGGAGATGTAAGCATAAGATTTATTTATTTTTATTAATATGTTCAATGTTTAATTATTTTACCAATTTCTTAAGTTTAAATTCTTAATAATGACAAGAGGCCGTATTGATAGCCTAGAATAAATTTAGCAGCAATATCCTATTATATAATGGTTTCAGAGACCGTATAGCAACATTAAATTATCCAATCTTTATTATAGTGATGATTATAAGGAAAATTACCATCAACAATACAAAATTTTATCTTTTTTCTGCAACAATATAGCTTCTGATTATTTATGAGCATACAAAATAATCGGGAACCTGTTAAATATATAGGATTAAGGTTTCTAAGGAAAATTTTTATAATATAAGAAGAATTTAAAAAAATAAAATAAAAAATTCCATCTCCCCCCACCCGTGCCCCACCCATTGGCGGAACTTATTAGGGGCGGGGAGGGGCTTCACCCCTTCAAGATTTTCAGCAAATTTAATATACGACGGCCATTTTATATTTTTATAATTTTAATCCAACAAATAAAACAACACAATTGAAAGAAGGGAATAATTGAACAAAATAAAAGTATCTTATAAGAAATAGTACTAGATTATCAAATTAGGAATGAAATTATCATTTAACAATTAAAAAAACATAAAAGAAGAAAGTGATCGGGAGAAATCGACAAAATAAAAAGTTGAATCACACATCACATAAATCTTTATTACTTAAATTTATAATTATTGAAAAGAAATTAAATCAGTTTCCTAATGATTACAGCATCCACATAGAACGTCTGCAAGACATCTATGTTTCTTGTTTATACATTCAATAGGGCCACAAACTTTCGGACAAGCAGCAGTTGGTATGCGGATGTACTCAACAGTTACCACCTGGACACCAATCATTTTCTGACGAGTACAATTCTCCACAATGGGTTGTGCCTAATACAATAAACAAAAAAAATAATTAGTATTATTTATTTTAATTAAATATATCAGTTGATTTTAAACACTTATTAATTCGATATCGAAACACTGAATATGATCTCTATGCGTACTTGATAAAAATATATAAAATTGATTTTTTTATATATAATTTACATTATTAATACGAATACTATTATTATTATTTGAAAAAAATCACAAGTTTAAGGTACTTACCGGAAAGAACAAGAAGCATCACTGTAGAAAACATTACTACAAAAGACATATTTTTAGCTGCCATGTTTAAATAATAATGAAAATGGATGCTTAGTATAGAGGTAATAAATTAATTAAGTTCAATTACAATAATACAATAATGTTAATGAAATGTCAAGAATTTTCATCTCATTATATACTACTGTTGCTGTAACCAATATTTGGGTAATAATAAACTTAACAAATCAATTTACAATCTCTTAATTAATACAAATATTTTTTTTAAAGAATAATACAAATATCTTATGTTTTTGAGGAGTTTTTTATATTTTGATGGGCAAATATAATACAAATATCTTTTATTATATGTTAATCTTATTAATTTTGGCTGAATATTTATTGGTCATAATTAATAATTAATTAGAGATAACCACAATCATATCATATTTATTGATTCAATATTTATTTATTGATCAAAGTCTACAAGTATCTTTTATAGGCGCTCAATATAATTATTATTGGGATATTTCATGTGGTAATCCTGAGGTTTAGGGTTTTTCATGTAGTAACCAAAACTTTTAAAAAATCCATGTAGTAACCCTGAAATTTACCAAATTGTTCCACTGTGACCTTTTTGCACATAAAAACGTTAGCAAATATTAATTTCGAAGCTATAAGGTTGTTGTACGCCTATTTATGTGACTCACCATTTGAAATGTCATCAGTTTCAACCTCTTCCCCCAAAATATTAACCCTAACTCTACCATATTTTTGAATTTGGGGGAACAATAGGATTTGAATGGAAAATGGTAGAGTTGGGTTTATGTTTTAGTGGAAATTGTTGAAAAGGATGACATTTGAAATGTTAAGTCACATAAATAAACGTACAACAACTTTAAAGCTTTGAAATTAACATTTGCTAATATTTTTATGTGCAAAAAGGTCACAGTGGAACAATTTGGTAAACCTCGGGGTTACCATGTGGATTTTTTAAAAGTTTTGGTTACCACGTGGAACAATTTGCTAACATTTGCTATCATTTTTGACTCTTTATTCATTTAACATATATAATTGTATCAAATATCATTAATTATCTCATTCCAAAATTGTAGATTTTAAATATGGAATAAGCGATTTTCGTTGAAGTTGAAACATTCCCTTGAGTCTGATTTTCCTGAGGCATATCTTTTACTTACACACATATAAATATATTTGGGGCAATTTGTTTACTTTCTTTGATTTTTGATTACTCAGTTCTGTTCCATTTAATTTGCATCATTTTTCATTTTAGTATGTCTCACTTAATTTGCATTATTTTTAATTATGGATAATTAATGACCTATCACTTTATTTTAATCCCGTCCATACATTTTAACACTCTTTTAATTTCATCCACATAATTCGTACTCTCGCTTCATTAAAAATCACATATTGTCAAATTAGACGTTATCGCGGTAAAACTATTCCAATTGAGTTTAATGATGGCAACGGATTGGATTTGGACCGAATCTAAATGAACTCGAATAAAGAGAATCTGAATCCACGATTCCAGATCTAAAATAGGTCTAATTTATTTTTCGTATTTTAATTGAATTCCTTCTTCGTATTAAGATAAATATTGATTAATGATATATATATATATATATATATATATATATATATATATATATATATATATATATATATATATATATATATATATATATATATATATATATATATATAATATATATATATATATATATATATATATATATATATATATATATATATATATATATATATATATATATATATATATATATAATATATATATATATATATATATATATATATATATATATATAACTAAATCAATAATACTATTACTTTGAAACTTTTTGTTTAACTAACAGTAATACTAAACAGCAACAAATTTATACAACTTTAATACATTTAATTTAATAATATTATTATATACCACTTTTTGTTCAACATAGAAATTATAGCATCCGTAATTCCGTAAGTTTACGGTGAACATAACTGTATAGTTACGGGTTGAAACACAAGAAAAATTAATATGACAAAAAACTCGTTGATTTCTACCAACTATATATATATTACTTAATATAATATTTGAAATTTTTAATCCGTTACTAATACTTTTTTATACATAGTAATCAGATAAATACTTATTATTTTGAAAGTGTGAAAAATTTAAATGTTTCAAATTTAGTCTATGAGGAATCAACTCATTATGTATTCAATGCACCAAATGTATTGATAACATGTCGTATTTACTAAATGTAATGTACATATTTATGAGATTTGTTTTGGTGCTTATCTAATAATAGTTGTGACAATTGACATGCATAAGCTTTTTCTTAAAATATCCAAAGGTATTAGAAAAATTAAACATCCATAAACAGTACTCTTTTGAAGCTTTCATCATGCATGCAACTATGCAAGTCCAATCTTTAATTACTACATGTTGCATGAAAACTCTTTGCAAAGTTATTTTTTATAGTGATAAATTTTCATTGATATTTAAAACAGGATTCAATTAATAATCCTAACTATTCTCATAATTTGTTGAAAATATACCCACTCCTTTTAACTGCCTGCAATATGTTACTCCTTCCAAATTTTTTTTCCTTTTTTTTTACTTAACTCTTCAAAATTAACCCTTCCCCTTCATCTATTAATCTCCTTCATCTATCAAAAGAGGGGTGGGTATGCTTTCAACAAATTATAAAAATATTTAGAATTATTAAAAATAATTAATAGTTGACATTATTTTTAACTAACGTGTGATAGTTGGAATTATTTTTAGCAAATTTTCCTTTCATAAAAAAGTAACAAATTTGTTGAAAGAGATATATGAATTAATTGAACCTATTTTTTATGTTAACATCATATGCCCATTACTATTATGATCCCCGCCGATCTAGTGGTTCTACGTACACGGAATGTAATGCTCAAAATAAGAGATTAAATATAAATCCAATAATAAACTTATTTTCTTCAATCATCAAGAAACAATTCTGGTAGCTTTTTACTTTTACTATTTATGTACCATTTAGTTGTGGGCAGTAATTGATGACAATGACATGATTTGTAATGTAAATTTTCATGAAATATATTATATTATTCCCTGGTAATGAAATTTGGATGCATGTTAAAAAAAATTTCTGTTTACAATTTTTTATTACCATCTAATATCACATTTTCTGTCAAGGAACCAACTCAACCAAAAGCCTAAGCTTATGGTTGAGGCCCCAGATAATTTTATATACTCTAACATTTTCATATGATAATGTATTGGAATGAATTTGTAAAGAAAGAGATGATAGGAGGAGAACAAATTAACATAACCATTTAACTTATTAAGAGATTTTTTTATTGAAACAACACTAATTTTTAATTATCATTTTCACCATTTATTGGCAACTACTAAAATTGACGGATAGTGATTACATAATGAGAAGTAGTAGGAAGCTATAGTACTAAAATGTCGTAAACTAATCAAAGAAATGCATTATATTAGATGGTTTTTTGCAAAAAATTTTATATAAGGTGATTTTTTTAAAAAAAGTGTATAGATCAGGTGGTTTTATATAATTTTTCCTATTCTTTTTTTATTTAAGCTGGGTTTCCAACAATGACAACATATTATCTTTATTCTGAGTTTTATTTTAAAACTTCTAGTTAATTTATAAGTTGTTCATTTTATTTCCACTACCAAATAAAAATAAATAAAAGGATTAGGGTTTCTAAGAAAAAAATTTTAAATATTATCAGAATTTAAAAAAATAAATTCCATCCCCCCTCCCACCCGTGTCCCAACCAGCAGCCTCCCGAACTACTTCCCCACCGCATGGAATTAACAAGTGCTATGAGGCTTTATATTTTCGGGTCCTGTGCGAATGGGCACTCGAAATGTGGCTAGAACCGCTCTTGGCTAGAACCACAAAAATCTTTATTATTTTTAGTAATAATACAAAAGAAATAGTATTACCTAATTAATGACAACAACATAAAGTATAACCAACACATTTATACTTTAAATTTTTACAATAAAAAGCGCCACAAGTCTTTGCGTTGCAATTACCGGTAGGTATGTTGAAGCATTCATGAGCTTGAGTAGGATAAACTTCAGAAAATTCAGAATTTGAATCAATAATTTTACAATGGATTGTACCTATTAGAAGAAAACAACATTTTTATTATTATAAACAATGTGAAAATTTTTAAGGGTTAAAAATAATGATTTTTCTAATCTATACACCAAATACATAGCTTTAGACATTTAATATTATTTTAAATTCAATAAATACATCTACTAAAATAATATTTCAAATAGTTAATTTTATTTACTAAATGTTGAAGTGTCTATGTATTACCCACATGTGAGTTGTCCCACATCGGAAAAAGAGAAGAGTATGCATTACTTATATTCAAGGAGTAACTCCTACTATTACCAATTGGTTTTAGTAGTGAACCTCCTTTGGGTTTATGAGTGGGCTACTTCTTCTCCTCTTTGTTTGGGTTGCCCAGACCCATTTTCTAAATTCTATCATGGTATCAGAGCCCGGTTTGTTGTTGGGCCTTTATACTGGGCATTTAATCTTACCACTGGTTAAGGGGCCTTTAATTCGATGTTCATTCCCAATAGGTTTGTAACCCTTCTGGTGGGCTAAAATTCTAAAGACACTTATTGCATAGATTTTAAAATCCGTAATGATAATAATAAAAAAATATATAAATTAAAAATGAATTTCAAAGTTTAAAGTACATACCGAAAAAAGCGATAAAAATAACTGCAAAAAGCATTGCATCAAACGACTTGTTTCCGGCCATGTTTAAGAATAAAGATGTATGCTTAATCAAGAGGAAATAAAGTAATTAAGTTAAAATCTAAAAATAATGTTAATGAAAATGTTAAGAATATTCATCTCATTATATACTATTACAGATGCAACAATATCGGGTAATAATAAATTTAACAAATCAAATACAATCTCTAAATTAATCCAAATATATTTTATTATTATTATTATTATTCTAATCTTATTAATTTTGGTTGAATATTTATTGTTCATGATTAGGAGATAATCACAATCAACTCCTCGTACTGTCCTACATTTAATATAATTGTATCAAATGTTATTATCTCATTCCAAAAGTGTATATTTTAAATTTTGAAGAAGCAAATTTTGTTTACTTTCTTTGATTTTTTGATTATATTATAAAATATTATGAAAATCATAATAATCCAAATGTCTTATTTGATCTCACAGTGAGATTATGTCTATATACTTGTAATTTTAAAGGTTATCACACATAAAATCTGATGTAAAATTTATTTTTTATCGCAAGCGAATGTTGTATATGTTGTATATGTCGGTGTAATTAACGAGTTGATCTTAGGTTAAAACCCTCCAACCAACCTCTCCTTCAACCCCACTAGTGCCAGTCTGCCCTAAGCCTGCTTGGACCTTCAACGCTTGATCCCCCTCAGAATTTCTTAATTCAAGTAGATGCCTATTTCCTCTCATCATCTAGCCTTTGCACCATTGGTGTGGTGTGGCCTGCTTCTCCCAACCTGATTATTGACATTCTTTCTTTATCCACTCTTCTAGCTAGGGCTCTTGATGCTAACATGGTTGAGCTTCTCACTATTATTTTGGGCTTTATGGTTGTCGCTATCCTCTTGTGGACTGATTTTTCTATTGTTTCGAATTCCAAAGTACCAGTGGAATGTTTGTCAGACATTACTCCTATTAGAGACATATATTTTTTACTTTGTACCTTTTTGCAGGGAGCTTCCAAGTTGAAACCTCAAAAAGAAAGTACCTCATGTCATTTTCTCAATTCACTCTTTATTTTGCATATGAACATCTTATGCCCATCACATTCAGCGATTTACAGCATAACCACACTATTACCATGGAGCTAGCAAATAAAGAAGGGTGAGGAGGATATTAATGACAACCAGCTTACATAGTAAAGCATAGTGACAATTACCTTTTTCTTTTTACCACAATAAAAAAGTTATTGATCAACTCATTAATCACTATGCATTCAATGCACCAAATGTATTCAGTTTACTCACCCTATATATTTTGGGCTCTGGGCGAAATAGCAAATTAGAATATTTTTTCTTTATAATTTATAACCTATATGGACATTCTACAACTATTGATTTTGCTTTTTTGACATAGGACCCTCGGTGACGGCCCCTCTTACCCACCCTTAGGGCCGGCCCCGAGTTTACTAAATGTAATGTACATATTTATGAGATTTGTTTTGGTGCTTATCTAATAATAGTTGTGACAATTGTGACTATTGACATGCATAAGCTTTTTCTTAATGCATAAGCTTTTTCTTCAAATATCCAAAGGTATGAGAAAAGTGAAAAATCCATAAATAGTACTCCTTTGAAGCTTTCATAATGCATGCATGCATGTCTAATCTTTAATTATTACATGTTGCATGCAAACTCCTTGCAAGGTTTTTTTTTTTTAGTGAACAAACTCTAGCTGATTGATAAATTTTCATTGATAATTAAAACAGGATTCGAATTTTATTTTTATTTAATAATAACAAAGTAACAAATTTGTAGAAAGAGATTTATGAATTGAATCTATTTTTCATGTTAATATCATATGCCCATTACTATCACCACCGATCGAGTGGCTCTACGTATCCGCAATGCAATACTCAAAATAAAAGATTAAATATCGATTTGGTTGTGGGTACTAATTGATGGCAATGACATGATTTGTAGTTTAAATTTTCATGAAATATATATCATATTATTCCATGGTAATGAAATTTGGATGATAAATGTGTTTTTTTTTTGTTGTTTACAATTTTCTATAGAAAATTGTAAACAAAACAAATTTTTTAAGAAAGAGAGATGATAGGAAGAGAACAAACATGCATGACCATTTAACTTATTAAGAGATTTCTCAAATACTGAAACAACACTAGTTCTTTTATTATTATTTTCACCATTTATTACCGACTATTAATTCGGCGTAGTTAGTGATTAAATAATGAGAAATAGTAGGAAGCTTAATACTAAAATCTCGTAAAGTAATCAATTGATTATCATGCCACAATTTATATATTTTTTCGAAAGGAAAATTTAATATTAATAATCATACCTTTTGCTCGTTGTCTTTTAAAACTCCCACTTAAAATCCGACCTTTATACTGCGTTTTCTTTTAAAAATTCGACCTTTTAGTTCTTAATTTTTTTATTGCTGAATTTTTCAAATAACTTAATGAGGTCAGCACTTTTAAAAATGCAGTATAAAGGTTAAATTTTTAAAAATTAATCAAAAGGTGAGATTTTTAAAAGACAACGAGCAAAAGATGGGATTTTTAAAATTAAAATTTCCTTTTCCAAAAGTTATATATATGCTATTGCATACTTTAATTTACATTTTTAGAATTGCTTGGTATGGTCTCTGAAGCTATCCTGCTTATTGAGCCTAATCGTTGTGCTTAAAATTTTTTAGCATATCGATTAATATAGAAAAAGAAAAATTTTGTGCCTCTATTAATTAATAATGGTCTAGCTTGCTTTTGTAGTTATGAGAAGAGTCGGTGTTCATTCGAGTTATCATATCGATTTTGAATAAGATGCTTTGAGTCGGTTCAACTATATATTGATTTTTAGTCGTTATAAAGGCTTATTTTAGTCGAATTCGATTACAAGGTAGAATCACTACAACAAGATTAGCTTTTCACGATATAAGATTTAGTGGCATTAAAAAAGTCACTGATTTATATTTTTAGTGCAATAATTCATAGTTTTATTTTAAGTTTCACAATAAAGTGGAAATAAAGCGATTAATTACACTTTATTTGGTTTTTAGTGACATATGTAATTGTTAATATAGTTTAAAGTGACATTCATCACAAATGTCATTAGATCCTATGTCGCAAAAAACTTAAGTATGATTTTTATTATGGTGCTAATGGGTCTAATTAAATGTCACTAAATCCACTGTATATACCATGAGAAATTTAAAATAGTGACACTTAAATTAAATCCCACTAAATATATCCCACTTAAAGTACATTATGTTATAGTGAATAAATATCGAAATGACGTACGGATTTATGTTCAACACCTCTTATTAAGAGTCATTAATGCCTAAAATAACACATTCATTGATACTGGTATATGCAAAAGAAAAAGAAAACCTAAATAGCTTATCCTTAAAGTGCAAGGTATAGATCCAAGTCTATTGAGATTTGAGTGTACGTAGATTCATGTCATATGGTAAAAAAACAAGTTTGCAAGGTATACTTAGCACTCAATGTATGTTGCTTAACTTTTTCTTAAAATATCCAAAGGTGTGGGAAAAATTAAACACCCATATATAAACATACTCCTTTAAAACTTTTCATCATGCATGTCTAATCTTTACTACATGTTACATTCAAATTATTTACAAGGTTTTTTTATGGTGAAAAAACCTAGCTAATTGATTAATTTCATTAATATTTAGAAAAGGACTAAAATTTTGTTTTTAATTAACAATAATAAAATGTATGATTTTTTAAAATATAATAATTAAAAATCTCATTAATTGGCCCAATTTAAAAAGTTAAATTTCATTGTTTATACTTGAGTGTGCTAATTTTACATTATATTTGAGTCAACACTACCTTATAGAAAGCTAATTATATTACTTAATTCAAACAAATAAGAAAAAGGAGCTAAATCACTTAAGAGTGCGAAAATCTTTATTTATTGATGCTACTTATAAATTGAAGAATTTTTTTATGATAATTAAGGTGGAAAAATATTTGATGAATTTTTTTTTAAAAAATAAATAAATATTTGATGATTTTTTGTAGAAAAATGATTTTATGAAAATCTTTATTTATTAATGATTTTATGAAAATCTGAAAATTTATGTGAAAGTATAAAGTGATTGACAAAAGACAATTAACGCACTGGAATATTTTATCTTTAAGAGCTGATTGTACCAAAAGCAAAATACTTTTTTTCAAGGCAATTACTTCTTGTTGTCCATTATTCTTCCAATTTAACTTCTGTCAAAATAAATCAAGTTAACTATTTGACTTTTTAAATATCTTTTTGTTACCTAAAATATTTTAATAGAAGTGCTTACTGCTTAGTTTTTTTTGCTACATATCTTATATTATTGTGCTTTATATGTTCATTTATCCAAATATATTTTGTTGGAATTTGGGTATATTTTAGTTGAATTTAAAATACCGTACATTTTTATTAACATTTTTCTCATATATATGCACCAGATGTATAGGTTTAGACAATAAAATTGATAACTATTTAAAATTTCATTTTGAATATTCTCTAAAATATTAACATACATTTACCTACATTAGATGAAATTTTCTATTAACGTCAAAATAACTACCAAATTTATTGTCTAAACCTATTTACTGGATGCATAAATTAGAATTAGAAACATCATTGGTTTAATTAAACTTTATTTTGCTTTACAAATTGAATTTTAATTGATTATTGTTATAGGTGATAGTTTCATCTTTTCCTTTGGTTTAGCTAAACATAGAAAATCTGAGTCAGAGACTATGGGTGAAAGGAGAGTAAGTGAAAAATTGAGTTCTTAGTCATTAAGAAAAAGTGTTTTGATTGATTATTATTGTAAAAGTCTAATATGAATTTGGTCGATACTAATTTTATAGTACAAAATTTTTCTTAATTTTCCGTTTACAAGCTTTACACTTCGTTGTATACTTCCTTAATCACAAAACATACATATTATTATTAGTGCATGTCGTTATCTCTTCTCTTTATTAGTTCATAAATTAAGGATAAAATCAGCTTTTTACCCCTATAAATACTCTTTCATTACCAATATTCACCAATCATCTATCCAAAACACAACACAAGCAACATAAATCTTTTCCTAACTTTCCTTCTTCAATTCTCTTGGTAATACCTTTTTTCTTCTCTCAATTTAACTTATTTTTTTCTTGCATTGTTATATCTTTTAAAGGATCAACAAAAATACATATAATTTCACCTAAAACCCATATTTAATAAGAGAAAGGGAGTACATTTTAGTTTTATTTGGTATATATAAATATGATTCGCCTAACAAAAATTAGTGATATAAAATATATTTATTTGTTATATTTTTGACATCAGCAACACATTTGATTTTCACAAATGACATAGCTAACTAGTTGTCTTTTTCGATTTTTCTTTTCACAAAGTCATAATTTATTTTGTAAAATATTTCATATGTTTTAGAGAAATTAAGGGGCTATTACCCATCAAATTAAAGGACAAAAGTAGTCAATCTAATTAATGTATTTTTGTGCCAAAATTATAAACTTGAAATTCTTGCTCTCTCAACTGTTGCATTTTAGTAATTATTATACATTTCAGAGTCTGAATAATTGAACTCTAGGGTTTTTGTTATAAATATATTTAATGGAATCTAAATGAAAAAATATTAGAAAATAGAGGGAATATGTGTTGGTGTATGGAGCATATATAGTCCACCCTATGCTTTTCATCTTGGGTGGCCTGTCTGTGGAGTCTGAAGGGTTATGTTTTAATGGCTTTTTTACCTCATTGAGTTTTTTACACTGACGATCTTGGCTTTATGTATGTATACGAGATATCTTTATTATAATTAAAGTTCAAATTAATGTTTGCCTTAAATTGAGCCCCTATGAATTTTGTAAATGTTACAAATAAATATTCTACCTTTATTCATTGAACATTTTCATACATCAAATGATGGAATCAACCTTAGTTTTATGTCTCTAATAATCCTAAACGTAATACTTTTTTTCTTGCAAGTTGTCAAACAAAATGGCATACTACAACAAAATCCAACTCATCATCATAGTGTTGAGCATCACATTGGCCACTCTTGGTCGTCACACTATTTCTACGATACCAACATCAAATGTTACAGTCGGTATGAATTCATCAACATCAATGTATTTCTATCTATAGTATTTTTTTTTCTATGTATTCAAATATTTATATTCATTGTATCATGTTGTTTATGCGCCATATTTTTACTTTTAATATGTCAAATGTTTTTTAAGAACAATAAATTATGATTCAATTAATTGTTAGATCAAGAAAACATATAATCAATTTAATAAGTTATTGTTATACAACGACTAAGTTTTATTTGTTTCACATTAATGTAGGCCAAAATGCTTATGCTCCTGCAAGGAGATATATTTATACCCAAATTCTTGATCATTGGAATTTTGGGTATTTACATATCATACCTTTCAATCAAATTTATTATATTGATTTTACATATTGGACCGGAGCACAAGCTAAGGGCCCTATATTGGTATACTTTGGAGGAGAGGGTCCCATATCGCCTTTCATCAACAATATTGGAATCATTAATCTTAGTGCTCCAAAACTTGGTGCGTTGATTGTCTATATCGAGGTAACATTTTCTTAAATATCTATATGATCTATACTTCAACAAACTAAATATAGTTTTCTAATGTTGCGAATTCAAAAAACTTAATTTGCAGCATCGTTTCTATGGAGAATCAGTGCCAATGGGGTCAATTGATGAAGCGATGAATGACTCCGACACCAGGAGCTGTTTAAATGTTGAGCAAGCCTTGGCAGATTTTGCTGATATCATTCAACATATCAAGCATAATCTCTCGGCGACAAACTCTCCGGTGATTGTGATAGGTGGATCATATGCAGGGAGTAAGTATTTGATTGATTCATATTTATTGGGATGATTTATCCAACTTCAATGAATTAAATTATTTATTTTTAATTAGTTAATAAATTATTATACTCCAATTAATTTAATATTTAATCTCTTATTTTCCAGTGCTAGCTGTTTGGTATCGATTACGATACCCATTACTTTCAGTTGGAGTATTAGCATCTTCTGCTCCACTACTTGATTTTGGGGTAATCTCCCCAAAAAATCAACATTGTTGGATAGTTAGCCAAGATTACAAGGTAAATTATATTTAGTTATTCTTTACGAATAAATTAAATTAACTATTTGTACATTTTTAATTCTAATACTTAAATGTGTTTAAATTTTTACCAAATATTTAGAGAGAAAGCGAGAAATGCTACAACATCATCAGACAATCATGGACAATGATTGATGAGTTAGCTTCTCAACCAAACGGGCTAACAAATCTCGGCCACATTTTTACAGCTTGCAAGTAAGTTGCTTGTACTAAATTGATATTTACGTACGTATGTATTAATGTATTACTATACTGTTCTCTTGCTCACATACAAGTATTATGGACGCCATTTTCAGACCCTTGCAATCTGCTAAAGACTTAAAATCGTATTTGGCTGGTATGTATTCGCTCTTTGCACAATACGATACTCCAAAAAACAAATATGTTAGCAGATTTTGCAAAAAAGCTGTACAATCGTGGAATGGTAATATTCTTCAAGGAATAGCAAGTGCTGTGAACAATATGCGAACCAATAGCACTTGCAATGACTTGAACAAACCACTGCCTGTTCTCATTAAGCAATTCGGCTTAGATGATGCGTCAAGAACAGCTTGGAATTGGCAGGTCCGTTTAGTTTTTTGGTATTAATTAGTGTAAACTAGTTGGGATAGTTTATCCCACATCGACAAATTGAAGATGATGTGCACACTTTATAAGTTATTAAGTCCTTCTTCTGTTGCCTTATGGTTTTGAACTGGTATATATTACCTTGGCTTATGAAGTATGTGCACCTCGTGTTTCTACTTTCTATGATAATATGCTGACATCACAATAAGTGTACTATATTGTTCCGATGGTAATGCAACTTTAATCATAAATATATTTTTATTTCACAATTATTCATCACCATCTACCTAGCTAATATCACATTTTCATATGGTAGTACATTAAAATGAAATTTTTATGAAGAAAATGACATAATTAAAGGAGAAGAATTATATACTCTAACCAAAAAAACCTCCCAAGTGATCATTAATCGTTTAACTACCACTTGCATTTAATCAGGCTCTTAATTCATATTTCTCACTATAATTTATTTGTTAGTGCTACAATTATATATATAACATATCATTGGCCCTTAATCATGTCAAGGAACCAACTCAATCAAAAGCTTAAGCTGATGGTTGAGGCCTCAAAATATGTTATATACTCTAACATTATTCATCGCGATCTAGATTTGTTCATTGATCAATAAATAAGATTGCATTTAATCAGGATCATTCATCCTTTACTTTCAGCTTGCATTTATTCAGGATCTTAATTCATATTTCTCACTGTATATTACTCCCTCCATTTCTTTTTTATTGTCCACTTTTCTTATTTGGTCAGTTCACTCTAATTGTCCACATTCTATTTTTGACAAAGATTTTTTACTTAAATACCACAATTACCCCAACTTATAGATTATTTAAAATACCCCACCTACCACCTTTTCAATTATTATAATCACTTTAATACCCAAAATATCACTTTTATAATTATTATAATTACTTAAAATACTCCACTATCATTTTTCTTAATTTACGTGTCTACTACAAAGGGGATAATAAGAAAGAGGTGTAAGAAATATTAACTTATTTGTTAAAATACAGCTATGCACGGAGATAGTGATTACTTCTGAGGAGTACTGCGGGGATGACACTATACTTCTTCCCTACAGAATGAATAGCACTGCCTTTTCCGAATACTGTTTCCAAACTTATGGGGTTCATCCTGACCCTCTTTGGATGTCAACGCGCTACTACGGAGGAGCGGTACGTAAATTTATTTATTTTCCTATATGTTTAATCTTTAATTAATTAATTATTCATCATTTTCTTAAATAACTTTAATTGATAATAATACATTAATACTGACAGGAGATACTAGTAGCGCTAAGATATTCAAGTAATATCATTTTCTCCAATGGTCTTCAAGACCCATATAGCGGAGTTGGGTAATATATACTACTTCTCATATATTATAACCTTAAATTATAATTATATTAATTTAAACATCTGACGATATAAATTTATGTTCACAGAATTTTAGACGATATTTCTGAGACAATAATCGCATTAAAGACCAATAAAGGTAAATTTTTGATAATGCTATTATAAATAATAAAATTTATTATTAAATATATAGTAAATTATTATAAATAAACTATACTATTATAATGTTTATCCAAATTACTTTTGTAGGAACCCACTGTATGGACTTGCAAATTCTTCGTAAAAAGGATCCCAAATGGCTAAAAAAGCTACGTCAAAAAGAGTTGCACGAGTTTAAAAGGTGGATTCATAAAAAATCAGGGGCTTCCATCAATAAATTCACATTTTCTAACTGTATTATTAAATTAATTTGTAGTTTTTCAATTTTACTAGTACTATCTATTTAGGTATATTTTCTTAGTTCTTCTATGTATAAGTTTCTATTTATTGGCATTGTAAGAGAATATACCTATACTATATATCTATATTCATATCTTTTATACTAATATACTAAAAGAGAAACCAAAATATTAAATAAGTACACATGTTAAGTAATAATGAACTATTTTCCACTTAAAACATGGGGTAATATAGTCAATCAATATAATGTGGTTAATTGGAAATTATAATGTCTATACGAAGGTTTACAATCTCTCTAATTAAAGTTGGAAAGATTTGAAGGGAGAACTTCCTTCTCCCTTCTTTTCCGCTCTATTCCCTCCTATATAAACGAAAGTTAGTTCCCTTTTATTTCTCTTCTTTTCCTTTCTCTTCTCTCCCTTTCTTTTCTCTCAAAAATTATTATTCAAGCATAGTGTATCGCATTAAATAAATATTCCCTCCAATTCAATTGTGTTGTTCCATTTGAGTTTGGCACAAATTTTAAGAGTGGGTGGTAGATGGGTATTTTAATTGATTAAATTAATTGTAAAGGTAGTAGTTGGGTATTGAAAATTGGAAAAGTGGGGTTTTAATTTGATTAAATTAATTGTAAAGGTGTTAGTGGGGTATTGGGAATTGGAAAAGTGAGAGTATTTAGGTAAAAAAAGATAGACAAAAAAGAAAATGAGACAATTAAAGTGAATTGTCCCAATAAGGAAATAGGACAACACAAGTGAATTGGAAGGAGTATATTGGAAATACACAAATAATGGAATGGGAGGGATCGAGTATTTAATTACATTCAATTATAATTTATAAACAATTACTGATTTTACTAATCGTTGTTTTTTATAGGTAACTTTTTTCTTTTTATATATTTTCACAATTCCACCAATGAAATGGGTTTTTCCTAGATGATATAGAAAACCAAATGTCGCAACTTGCAAATATAAAACAAATACAATTACATACCATGTTTTCTTACTTAAAAGATCCAAATAAGGTGAATCACACAATAAATTAAAATCCAATCAAATAAATTTTATTCATAAATAAAAATAAATATATTTTTTGATATTCACAGCAACATAGATTGTTTACACAATACAATTATAATTACGTTTTGAGATCGACTACAATACAATTTATGCAAGTATTCGCATCATATACCCCAAATTCTATTTTATTACTAGCAAGTCTCCTGAGAAACTGTCTTTTTGAGATACGCCTCTCAGACCCAGCCCATTAAAGTCTAATTAAACTAAAAAATGACGATGGACTCACCAATTTAAAAATAGTCTCTAAAAGAGACCGTTTCTCACAAGAATTTGTGTTTTATTACACATGCCACTATTATCGCACTTATTATCATTTACTTGTTGAGAATGATAAAATTTTAGAATATAGTGCCGTTGGGCCTAATAGAAGAAACATTATATTTATTATTATAACAAGTTGGACAATTTAAAAGAGTTGCTACAACAACAATAATAATAATAATAATAATAATAATAATAATAATATTATTATTATTATTATTATTATTATTATTATTATTATTATTATTATTATTATTATTATTATTATTATTATTATTATTATTATTATTATTATTATATACTCCCTCCGTTTTCATTTGTTCTTCTCATTTGGAATCTGGGAAGAAATCAATATAAACTATAATTACAAAATAGATACTATGAGAGTTGAGTAAAATAATATAAAAAATAAAGGTTCTATTGATTATAGTGTAAGTGTAATAATATCATTAAATTTCATTGGGTGTATGTAAAGTAAATGCATTGGGAAATAACATGTAAATTAATTTTTATAAATTAGAGTGTAAGTGTAATAATTTACTTGAATTTTATTGGTTACTAAAATAGAAAGATTCTAAATGAAAAGAACTTTTAAAAATTTCCAAATGGAGAAAGTGAGAAGAACATATGAAAACAGAGGAGTAGTACTTAATCCTTTTTGTTGTTTGTCCACTTTATTTTATTTTAACGTATTTCAACGCAAATTACTTTGAGCCTCGTTATCTCATAGTAGTATAGTACGCATGATAAAAAATTGTAAAAATTATATACTAAAATTCTTTGCATCAAGACGAATCTGCCACATGCGTATATTTTATCTTGACTATATGCCTCAAAAATAGAATTTAAATTTTGTCTCATAAAGTGAAAAACTTAAAGTAGACAAACAAAAATGAACGGAGAGTAGTAATAATTGTAAGGGAATAATTATTTTTATTTTTATTATATTTATTCATAATACAAAAGAAACCTATTTCCTAACTAATGACAACAACATAAATTGTCTCCAACACAATCATAGCCCCTTCTCTTACAATAAAAAACGCCACAAACATTTGCATTGCAGGCACCAGTTAATATGGTGAAACATTCATTTGCTGGAGTAGGATTAACTACAGAAAATTCGGAATCTGAGCTCGTAATTCTACAATTGATAGTACCTATAATACAAGAAAAAAAATTTAATTAATTATTATAAACAATGTGAAAAAATTTTAAAATTTGCTACAATAATACTACTACTAATAATAATAATATAATAATAATAATAATAATAATCAATTAAAAAAAAAATAATAATAATAATAATAATCATAATAATAAATTAAAACATAATTTTACATATATACATTACATCAAACATAATTTAAAATTTTAAGTACATACCGGAAAGAATAATAATCATAACTGCAAAAACCATTACTTCAAACGACTTGTTTCCGGCCATTTTTGAGAATAAAAATGTATGCTTAATGAAGAGGTATAAAAGTAAGTTCAAATATAATGATGATGTTAATGAAAATGTTAAAAACTTTCATTTCATTATATACTACTATAGCTGTAACCAATATTTGGGTAATAATAAATTTAACAAATCAAATACAATCTCTTAATTAATACAAATATCTTTTATTATATGCTATTTTTTATTAATTTTGGCTAAATATTTAATGGTCATAATTAAGGATAATCACAATCATATCACATTTGATTTAATATATATTGTTCTAATATAATCTTTTATAGCTCAATATTTATTGTACTTATAATAATCATATCTTTTTTGGCTCCTTGTTCATAAGATAACTATATCAAACATTCAAACTAGTGTAAATACTCATGTTTTGCACGATTTTTTAGCATCGAAGTCTATAAAAATATGATATACAAAAAAATAAATCCAGTAGGAATACTTAATTTTGATAGTTATATGTATAAATTAACATTATAATTGTAGAAATTGTCAATAATATATTGTGTAGTATATAATGTTCTCTAATTTACTTAACTATAAATAGTTGCTAGTCAAAGACACTTTAATGGTAAAAATATTAATTAAGATCAAATGCTATGTTATTTTTTTAGCCAATAAATAAGTTCCATTTGGAAAATACCTCTTAAATTGTGACATTTGAAAATTTTCAAGTCTTTTAGTCTATGTTGATATCCCATCTGTAGTTTTAAAATTGCTAGTGATAATAACATATTGTAAGGAGAAATATCACTATCGTTAACAATCTCAAAGAGATCACGCAGCTCATTCCAAACTTGTAGATTTTTTAATTTTGAAAAAGCAAATTTTGTTGAAGTTAAAAAATACCCTTATCTTATCTTCCAAGGCATATCTTTGACTTGCTACACATGCATATATTTTGGGCACTTTTTTTTAATGATTTTTGATGAAAATCCCAAACTTTAAAATGACATGTTTTCACGAAGAGAATATTTTTATTAGACTGGTTTAATCTCCACTTATGGTTTTAAAGTGATCCTTCATAATATTATTTACAGTATTAAAGTGATTGATTATGATCCTTTATTAAGTGATCACTTCTGCCCTTACGTTAAAGTCTTATTTTAGGAAGGGATACTTTCAGAGGCGGTTCTGGGGCCATGCGAATGGATTTTCAACCGGATTTTCGAAAGAGATATCCTATAAGGACAATTGCGACATCCGTGTTTTAAAAAAATCGTTATGGTAGGTAAAAATAACGTCAAATATTTTTTTCAGTTTACCTATCGGAAAATAGGTGAATAAATACTTATTTCGACCGGATTTTCAAAGGATTTATATCATAAGAACAATTGCAACGTCCGTTTTTTCAGGGGCGAAGCCAGGAATTTGAATTACGATCCCAAATTGTCGATATAGTAGAAATTTTTTTTAGTATATAAAAACTAGAGGTGTTAGAAATAGATACGATGGCTCGAAATTTACACATTGTAACCGAATCCGATTTAATTCGACTTCAAAAATTTACAATTATGTAAAAACAATATGGACACAAAATCCGATTTTAAGCCACCCGAAATCAATTATTACCCGAATGAACACCATTATACACTAGTTAAGCTATGAAAATATTAAAATCATATAGACTGAAATGAATGTATCGCAGCATTTTCCTGAAACTAGTTGTTGCAGCGTGTTAGCACGCGCCGCCCCAAGAAATTGTCTCTAAGTTTTAAAATGTAGTATTATTTATAATATAAGGATCGATACTAATTTCATCAAAAATTAAAACTAAAATTACTGTAATCATTGAAACTTGTATTTAGTTAAACAGGTAGTATTTAATCAAAATATAGCGCATAATATAATGAACAACCATGTGTTTTTTGGTTTACAACATGCGACAAAAATCGTCTTAAATAGTACTTTCTCCGTTTCTTTTTTATTGTCCACTTTCCTTATTTGATTAGTTCACTCTAATTGTTCACTTTCTATTTTTGGCAAATTAGCAAAGATTTTTTACCTAAATACCCCCAACTACCCCGACTTATATTATTTAAAATACCCCACCTACCACCTTTTCAATTATTATAATCACTTAAATACCCTAACTACCACCTTTACAATTATAATAATCACTTAAAATAACCCACTACTATTTTTCTTAATTTGCGTGCCCACTAGAAAGAGCACAATTAATGGTGACCTTTTTAGAGGTCATATGACCAAATTATAAAAAAAATTCGTATAATGGTGACCTAATATTAGGTGGGTTGGGGAAAAGGTTGGGTGATTGGGTTAACAAGTGACCCGTTCATGCGAACGGTCACCCTGTTTTTTTTTTTTTTTAATTTCCACGTGTCGCTGTGGGATTGGGCGAAGCAATGTGGCAGCCTGCTGTGCCTGATGCGCCTGATCTGCTGCCGCCACTTGTTGCTTGCTGATTGGCTGCCAGAAAATAGCCGTTTGATATAATTAACGGCTATTTTCGTATTAAATTAATTTTTAAAAAAAATTATACCAACGGTCATATTTTTTCGAGATCTATAAAATGAGACCCATATTGATATATTTTGACATAAAAAAATATGGATTCAAATAACCCAAATTATGGAAGAAATCCAAGTAAAAAAAAACCAAGAAAAATATCTGGCAAAAGTTTGGAAGGAACCGCGATTAATGTATCATTTAAAATTTTAGCCTTTTAATTTGTGTATTTTTTTTATGTATGCGCATTATAATCTTTATTTGAATTTAACGAATTTTCCTTAATTATTACTGATGTCTACATTTATATTTATAAAAAAAATACTACCTCCGTTAAATGTTATGTGCAACCGCGGTACACTTCGCGGTTGCCAATGCATTTTTTTGTAGGGCTTAATTAGAAGAAGTAGATATAGGTAATTAAGGGAAAGAAGGACAGGGAAAATGATGGAAGTAGGGATAGGTAAGTAAGAGAAAGAAGGAGAGAGAAAGTAGGGATAGGTAATTAAGGGAAAAGAAGGAGAGAGAAAATGATGGGATAGGTAATTAAAGGAGAGAGAAAATGATGGGATAGGTAATTAGATTGGTTATTTTTTACTAAAAAAGGAAAGAAAAAAGTGAGTTGCAGATAATACTGAGCGGACAAAAATGGAAAGAGTTGCAGATAACATTTAACAGAGGTAGTATTATTTTTATTAAAAAAATTTATTTTAATTAATAAAAAAGTAGATCTATTTTAATCAAATAAAAAATTATATTAACTTTATACATGAACATATTATTATAAAAAAATAAAGATAAATGTTAGATAAATTAAGGGAGAGATATTATGGTGGGGTAGATAAAAAGTAAGAAAGAGAGGATGATGACCTTTTAAAAGAGGTCATTGTTAATAAAATTAGGTTGAAAGATGAACTTTTAGGAGAGAGAAAAAATATAATATAGAGCCTAATTGTTATGCTTAAAAATTTTTAGCTTATCGATTAATATAGAAAAAGTAAAATTTTGTGCCTCTATTAATTAATAATGGTCTAGCTAGCTTTTGTAGTTATGAGCAATTGAGCAGAGGCGGTGTTCATTTGAGTTAATCATATTGATTTTAAATAAGGTCTTTTGAGTCGGTTCAACTGTATATTGATTTTCACATAATTTTAAAGTTCGTTATAAAGGCTGATCAAAGTCGAATTTGATTACAAGGTAGAATCACTACAACAAGATTAATTTTCACGATATAAGATTTAGTGACATTAAAAAAAGTCATCTATACTATATACTAAAACCGTCATTCAATAAGACACACACTACAAACAATGTTGCTTCTAACCACACTTAATTAGCCACACTTAATTAAGTGTGGTAAATTTTTGAAAGCTCTTATAGGTAAAATAACTTTAGCCACACTTAATAAGTGTGGAGAAAATAACATCACTTATAAGTGTGGGGAAAAGCTAGTTTAGAAAATAAAAATATAGTTATAATGTAACCACACATATAAGTGTGGAGAAAAAATCATACAAATAGCCACACATATAAGTGTGACTAAAAGACTAATTAAAAAAAATTTGAAAAATATTTAAAAACCTAGTAAAAAAATTGACTACCCATTTTGCATTTACAGGTACTCTAAATGAGAAAACCTAATTTCTTATTTCTCAAAAATCGCCCAAAATCCTTCATCAATCTGCTTCCTCCTTCAACTCCCTTCACACGAAACTGCCAAAAATCCATCATCGTGCTGCTGTATCAATCTGCACAAATTCCTTATTAAAAAACCTAATTTCTAATTTCTCAAAAACCGCATAAATTCCTTCATCGTTTATTTCATTATTTGTATCAATTGCCTGCTGTTTGCTACATTTTGATTCGTTCGTGGTCTGCTTCATCAATTCCTGCTTCAGTTCGTGGTCTGCTTCGTCAATTCGTTTGCTTGGTTCATCGTGCTATATTTTTGCTCGGTTTTCCTAATTAAAAAACCTAATTTCTTATTTCTCAAAAACTGCACAAATTCCCTCATCGTTTATTTCATTATTTGTTTCAATCTGTTGTTGTTTGCTTCATTTCGATTCGTTTGTGGTCTGCTTCATCAATTCCTGCTTCAATTCTTGGTCTGCTTCATCAATTAGTTTGCTATTTGCTGTTTCCTTCAGTTTGATTGGTTTGCTGAGATCGGTTCATCCTTCACTTGTATAAGTCAGTTTCTTTGAGTAATTTTTTAAAGTAATGTAAATTCTTTTTATTTCTTTTTTTGTTGAAGTCCAATGAGAATTGGATTGCAATGAAACAAATTTTCTCAACTGAGTACGATGATCTTCATTTTTTTTTTCTCAATTTTTTTGTGGGTTGTTCTACCTTTATGCTACTATTATATCTGAATTTTTACAGGTATTTAGGTTTTCTCGGTTAAATTAGAGGATCAGATATGTTAGAGCTGGTGTGTTTGTCGCTTGTCCTATGTTGGTAATTATCATCTTTGTAGTAGCAAAGCTCCTTCATTTGGAGTATCATTCATTCATTGTCTAATTCCTTTTATGAGTTTGCCTGACAAAATTTAACCAAAAACTTTATTTGGTACTCCTGAATTATCAGTCTGTAGGGAACTTACTGAAGAAAAAGTATTTAAACAATGTGAAATGTGAACTATTAATTCAAATAGGTTTTGAAATTTTATTTGAGTTTGAATTAGTTTATTAGTTGATTTTGTTGTATGTATCTTGTTGCATGTTCCATATATGCTGACAGACAATAATTTTTCTCAAATGTAAATTAAATTGAATTATTTTGTTGCTTGGTGCTACATTTTCTTATGCTAAGTGATTTATATGTCAGTGATGACTTAGTTTTTATGGGTTTTTATTGTCGTTTGATTCAGTTCAAATTTTAATTTGTTGACAGAAGTTTTTGATCCTCCGACTCTGTATTTACTAGAACAATGTTGGTGCTTGAGGTTGTCTCGTTTATCTCTGTCCCTAAGTAAACATTCTTTAGCTACCAAATTTTTATGTTTGTTGATATGATTTTCAGTAGCTTTTTGATGCTTCTAACACAAATTTATGTTGATATATTGAAGTTGTTTCACAGTTATGCTTATCAAGGTGTAGGCCTGTCAGGTATTTGCACTTTCAAATAGCCTCGTTGTTTTGGTTAAAGGCGGTACTTGTGAAATTTCTTTGTTGAGGTCCTTAATTTTTTTGGTTGTTCTTAATTGGTACAAAATTACAAAGGACATGTCACTTTGCTTTCTAGCTGGCATGGTAAATGGGCTTCTTATCACGTTTTGATTTTTTTTTTCTACATCAAGTGCTTGAACTTATTTCCTAAAATCTTATTTTCTTTTTGTAGGCATGTATGAGTCTAAAAAAAGAGCTAATGTAGAAATATTGGACAAGTTGCTAAAGTTTAGATTACAGAAGATGGAAAAACAAGTAAGTCTCATCCGTATTATTGCTGCGGTATAAACAATTTGACCAATGTAGGGTTACTCTTCTTTGTAATGACATTAACTAATGCTAACATTTATGTTTTCTTATATTAGGTGGCTAACCATGGAACAAATACACCGCCACAAGTTCTAAACACAAGCATCGAAAATCAATTGTGATGACGTTGAATGATTTATGTTACTTTTTTGGCATTGATTGTATTTTTTTAAACTATAGCAATCGAGCTAATAATTGATTGTAAATTCATGACAATGATAGTTTTTTTTTTTGATTTTTTTATGTTTTGGAATCGAAAAATTGGGTACTCTTTTTTTTTTATTATCAATGATAATAAATTTTGTTCAAAAAATTAGATTATTCATCTTATCTTTGTTTTTTTAATTTTAATAATAATTAATTAATAAATAAATAATTAATAATAATAATAGTAGTATAATATAATAATAATATTAATATTAATAATAATGAACAACAACAATAGTATTAGTAAGAAAAAAAATATTAAATTTGGCGCTACAGTTTGTTAATAACTTCATTCCCCACGCTTATATGAGTGGAAACGATGAAGAACAAAAAATTCACTAGTACCAATCTTCCCACACTTATAAGTATAGAGATGTACCAACACTTATAAGTGTAACTAGAGATGCATTTTACCACACTTATGAGTGTAACCCAATTATGAATTAACCACACTTATTAAGTGTGGGCAATATTTCCCCACACATCCATAGCCACAGTTATTTAAGTGTGGGGAAATATTTTAGGTACACATATATGTGTGGCTACTTGCATTTTTAAGTGTGGCTATATGCAACATATTTTGTAGTGACATGTCGCTTTCATGTTAATTGCTTTCCCTCCAAAATACTCATTTAGCTAAATTGGGTAAGTAGAATAATTAAGTTTGAATGCCCTATTATTTTGATCAATTAACGTCTCAAATGGGCTGCCAAAATTGGACAAAACGTTTGATGCAAGTTTCAAAATAATTAGATAATTATAATAGTCAATTGATACATTTAATTGATCAGATTATAATAGTCAATTGATATATTTAATTTGATTACTCGATCAACAAAATTTTACTACACTACTTTTTTTTTTTAGGTTAATTTTACTACACTACTACATCTATTGAAAATATCATTTATAAAATATCTTCCCTTAAGTTATCAAATACACACAAAAGCACTCATGAGTATACAAAATTTAGATATTTTATATTATATTTAAAAAAACTACACATAGAAGTAGATATTCAAAAGATTAAATTGTGATTAAATACTCGCTATTACATGCATAAGAAAATATAAAGTGATACGTTTAATCTCTTAAATTTAACAATAATAAATTTGGGTAATAATAAATTTAACAAATCAAATACAATCTCTTAATTAATACAAATATCTTTTATTATATGCTATTTTTTATTAATTTTGGCTAAATATTTATTGGTCATAATTAAGGATAATCACAATCATTGTTATGAATAGGTGTGACTTGAGTGCACCAAAATAAATTATAGATATTAGTGTGTTAGAATCCTATGGGGATGTTTAATGGGTAAATTAAAGTGTGTGTTAATGTGGGTTATTAAGTATATGGTTTAATGCTTGAGTTACTTGGGTATATTGATTAAGGATCTTAATCAAAGACTTTATGAGGTATGATGAAGTTGAATGGTTGTGACCTTTTATGTGATGCTGGAACAAGGCACAAGCAAGTCAAGACAAGCCTTGAACGAGCACAGTACAGCTAGCAGACAGCAGGTTACTGGAAGTGACGCTCGAACAAGCAGCATTAGGCTCGAACGAGCGTTTGGGTCAGAGAGGGCTTAAGATGCTTTCTGGTCGGTTCATCTACCTTGAAGATGTTATAAATACTTTATTCTTAGCATTATTGTATTAAATGTTGACTAAGGCAATCACTTCTATATAAAGTGAGCTAAAGTAATCCAAAAAAATTAATCCCACAAAATACCCCACGCCAAACACTTAGCCTCATCTCTTCTCTAATTGTAATTCTCAATTGTTATAATATAAGAGATACTACACCATGGGGGACGTAGCCAATTTTGGGTGAACCTCCTTAAACATTTGTGTCATTTTATTATTGCATTTTATTCCTACAAACATCGAGTTATATAATTTGCGTAATTTGTTTCACAAGACTTCACATATTCGATCTTGGTGGTGTTAGTGATTGTAACTCATCGTTCGATCGCTAATACGTCATCGTTTTCAATATCATATTTGATTCAAAATATTGTTCTAATATAATCTTTTATAGCTCAATATTTATTGTACTTATAATAATCATATCTTTTTTGGCTCCTTGTTCATAAGATAACTATATCAAACTGGTGTAAATAGTTATGTATTTCACGATTTTTTAGCATCCACGTCTATAAAAATATGATATTAAAAAAATAAATTTAGACATATTATGTACTCTGTAGGAATACTTAATTTTGATAGTTATATGTATAAATTAACATTACATATTGTAGAAATTGTCAATAATATATTGTGCAGTATACACTGTTCTCTATTTTACTTAACTATAAATAGTTGCTAGTCAAAGACACTTTAATGGTAAAAATATTAATTAAGATCAAATGCCATGTTATTTTTTTAGCCAATAAATAAATTCCATTTGAAAAAAACCTCTTAAATTGTGACATTTGAAAATTTTCAAGTCTTTTAATATATGTTGATATCCCATCTGCATTTTTAAAATTACTAGTGATAATAACGAGTTGTAAAGAGAAACATCACTATTGTTAGCAATCTCAAAGAGATCACACAGCTCATTCCAAACGTGTAGATTTTTTAATTTTAAAAAAGCAAATTTTGTGGAAGTTAAAAAATAACCATGTCTTATCTTCCAAGGCATATCTTTGACTTGCTACACATGCATATATTTTGGGCACTTTTTTTTTATGATTTTTGATGAAAATCACAAATTTTAAAATGACATTTTTTCACAGAGAGACTATTTCTATTAGACTGATTTAATATTTAGTTATAGTTTTAAAGTGCTCCTTCATAATATTATTTACAGTATTAAAATGATTAATTATGATCCTTAATTAAGTGATCACTTCTGCCCTTACGTTAAAGTCTTATTTCAGGAAGGGATACTTTCAGGGGCGGTTCCGGGGCCGTGCGAATGGATTTTCGACTGGATTTTCGAAAGAGATATCCCATAAGGATAATCACGACGTCCGTGTTTTGAAAAAAAATCGTTAAGATGGGTAAAAATGACGTCAAATATTTTTTCAGTTTACCTATCGGAAAATAGGCGAATAAATACTTATTTCGACCGAATTTTCGAAGGATTTATCTCATAAGAACAATTGCAACGTCCGTTTTTTCAGGGGCGAAGCCAGGATTTTGAATCCCGATCCCAAATTGTCGATATAGTAGAAATCTTTTTTAGTATATTAAAACTAAAGGTGTTAGAAATAGATACGATGACTCGAAAGTTACACATTGTAACCGAATCCGATTTAATTCGACTTCAAAAATTTACAATTATGTAAAAACAATATGGACACGAAATCTTATTTCAAGCCCACCCGAAACACCTAACCCGAAATCACTTATTATACCCGAACGAACACCATTAGACACTAGTTAAGCTCTGAAAATATTAAAATCATATAGACTGAAATGAATGTATCGCAACATTTTCCTAAAACTAGTTGTTGCAGTGCGTTAGCATGCGTCGCCCTAAGAAATTGTCTGAAGTTTTAAAATGTATTATTTATAATATAATGATACTAATTTCATCAAAAAAAACTAAAATTACTATAATCATTGAAACTTGTATTTAGTTAAACCCATAGTATTTAATTATCAAAATATAGCGCATAATATAATGAACAACCATGTGTTTTTTGGTTTACAAACATGCGACAAAAATCGTCTTAAATAGTGGAGTATGTAATAAAGGTAAGCGATAGATGTTTGCTATGCAGAATCATGTTAAATTACCTATGCAAAATATGAGGACAAAGTCAACGCCAATTTTAGAGGTTTAAAAGTCAAAATAAATAAGCATCATTATTTAGAATGTCATGAAAGAATACAAGTTTAGTATGTTTGCAATGCATAGCAACAACACAACAACGAAGGTAAAAGCACAACCCCTTGTAGTGGGTGGCATATACTTTAGTGTTTTAGGTGTTTGTGGTGATGCATAGTCCACCTCTATGCTATTTTGGGTGACCTGTTTTTTGGCTCCCTCTTCCTATGGTTTTTTCCCCTCTGAGGTTTTTTATGCCGGCGGTTTTAGGCTCCCAAGCCTTAGTGTTTTTCTCTCTTCATTTATATGTTCTCCCTAATTTTAAAAATAAATAAATAAATAAATAAATAAAAGCACAACACCATCGCTATACGAACCAACATTAATAGCCTGGACACAACCAAAATAAGCATTAATATTGCTTCCCAAATATTCAAATACATAATATCTAGCAGTACTATGTTAATAGGCTATTTGCAAATAGTGTGTGAATGGTGTTATTGCTGATAAACTCCTTCTAGAACATGCATTCTTAATTCCATCCGAAACCTAACACATTGTTTTCAGTAATGTAGAAGTCTAGAGATTCACTTTTGGAGGCACCTTCTTTCTTGATTTGCGGTTTGGAGAGTAGTTTTAGAAGCCCCTTCTTTCTTGATTTGCGTTGTGAAGCAGGTTTAAATGGCGATATGGGTGTAGATCCTACGCTAATTTGTTGACTGTTGCAGCGGCCAAAGGTGCTGAATCAGAAGGTGTGTGTACATCTTGCAGGTTGCAGCGCAGCTAACAAAGGTGACACAGGTTTAGATCTAGTTGGATAATATACTCAAATTGTAAAGCTTAGGAAAATCATACACTTTAGTACTTCAGAGAACCCTTTTAGTAATATGTCATACTCATTAAGTATTATGGAACGGAGAAAGTATGTAGGTATTCATATGCATTTTTCCCAATAAACTTTCATGAATTAATGAATTAATCTCACAATTAGAGGATCATACCATCTAATAGCTCACGTTCAGCATATTATCAAAACTAAATCCCTAAATATAAAAAAAACCTAGGAAAAATCTTGACCAGATTAAACAAGGGTACCCGATCAAACTGTACATTAACATCAATTCGACAAAATTAAACTGAACTCAATTGAAAGTTATACTCCCTTTGTTCCCTATTGATGTTCCCATAGGGAATGTTCACGGAAATTAAGAAAAGTGGAATATTTTAGACAGTGGAGATATTATTTTATTGAATAATAAATTTGATTGAGGAAAAGTGGGGACCACAAATATTTAAAAAGTATTTTAAAAAAGTTAGTGAAAAAATATGGGGACCACAACTAATTAAAAAATGTTTTTATGAAGTTAGTGGAAAACATGTGGGGGACCATAAGGAATATATAAAAATGTTAAAATGGAGTTAGTGAAAGATATGTGGGCCCATAATCATTATTAAAATATTAAAATGAAGATGAATGAGGTTATTTTTTTCCAAAATTTGTGATATAAATGGAAAGATTCCTTATGAAAACAACAATTGAAACACACAAAAATAGAAAGTGGGAACTTTTTTAACGGAGTGAGTACGATACAATTATAAGTTATAATAATACAAGCAATCCTAAAAATGAGATGTGATCAACGGAATCCCATCATTCAAACCCAAAAAATTAAAACATAAATAATAAAAAAAATAAATTAAAACACAAATAATAGAAAATCAGAAAGATGTCAAACACGAATGAATCTCACATCACTTCCAAAAGTTTAATATGAGATTGGGATGAGAAGTAAAACCATACCTGTATTTGCAATAGCATTCCTTTGAGTGTAGTGTTCAACCTAACCGTATATAATGGCCATGAGAAGGCGTGGGCATCCAAAAATATGGCTTGGATGTATACTTGCAAGCCCCCATTTTCACCTTGCCTCCCTAGCTCTCTCGTTGTCCAGGCCATCACTCGACACTAAAAAAACCACTCGACTTGCATACTGCCCACAGCCCACCGGCCAGGCCACCACTGACCACCAATACGTCCCCATTAGGCCACCAATTTCAGGTATTATTATTAATGAAATGTTATACTCCCTCCTATTCACTCAAAAGGGCACATTTGGGTTGGGCACGGTTTTTAAGAGTGGAATGATGGGGTATTTTAATTGATTAAATTAATTGTAAAGGTAGTAGTTGGGTATTGGGAGTAGTAAAAGTGAGGGTAGTTGGATATTTTAATTGATTAAATTAATTGTAAAGGTGAGAGTAAAAATAGAAATTGAACATTTTGTGTGAATTGGCCCAAAATAGAAATGTGCCCTTTTGAGTGAATAGGAGGGAGTATTTTTTTAACCCCCAATTCCCAAAAATTAGGGTTTTTATTTTCTTATGTCAAATTTCAAAATAGTTTCTTGATTGAATTAATATTATATGTTCTTATGTTAAAATGTTAATGTTATTGTGCTTTGCGTGAATAAATGGAAGTGTTTGGATTTTGGAGTTTCTTGAATTATTGTATTATATCTTATAGTATAAGTTAGTTTCTTGAATAATTGATGCTATTGTACAACGATTCAAAATATGAAAACTAGGCGAGAACAACAGTAGTAACTTTGTTATTTTGTTGCTTAGTTACTTACTTTTTGGGTTGTCATGCCACTGTTTGGTGAGATGATATTAATTGATTGGTCTTAACTTTAAATTATTGTATATGTACATGTTATTGGAGGAATGAAAAATATTTGGTTGTTCATTTTGCAAACGAAACTATGCCGAAATTTTCGCAAACTTTCATCTATGTGTTGGTGCCCCTAGGGAGTGTAAACCTTAGATCCGCCATTGATGCCTTGTATTGTGTTTGTTTTCTGGTGAATGAAAAGTTTTTATTAACTTACAACACTCAAATCCTACTGCAAAAAGTGATTTATCAACATAACAATTAGAATCATTTATCACTAAAACCTCCTTTTGTCTGATTCCGGAAAATTTGGTGGTAACGTGTTAATTATAAAATGTATCCTAACTTTTTCCTAATATGTTTAAACATTATGGAAAAGTTTGACACCTATAAATAGTATACTCTATAAAGCATGTCAATGCAAACACTTTTGCTCATTTTGAAGTGTTAGCACTTAATGACTAATTACTTCATGTACTCCAACTTTTTCCTTATACGTCCAAAGGTCTTGAAAAAGTTTAACACCCCATAAATACATATTTTTGTTCCGCTTCTTTTCAAACCTCTTATTTATTTTTTGATTATTATTTATCAATTGCTCTTAAGTTTTATTTTATTTTTAACCCATACATTAAGTGATCTTGTTTGATTCGTCTCAACTTAAGATTTATTAATATTTAGTTTTTATAATTTTTAATTATACATAACTAGAAAGATTCCCGTGTCATGCACGGAAATTGAAAAAAAATGGTTTATGAGTTAATTAATAATATACTCTTATTATTATTATTATTTTTATTAATATTTAGTTTTTATTTATTAATATTATAGTTTTTGTATATATATATATTCTTATTTTTGTAAAAAAATCACCATATATATATGATTACATTAAGAAGTTGAATCACACATTAAACACCAATTCACAAAATTTATTATTATTTTTATTCACAATTTAAAGGAATTTATTTCCTAATAGCACAACGACATAGAATGTCTACCGTACACTTAAAAGATTTAATTTATTCTTAAGTTATCATGATAAATGGGACATGATAATTGCAGTCACCACTTGGTGTCAAGAGAAACTGATCATCACTCACTTGAGTTTTTTCAATTACAAAGTTGTTAGTTTCACAATGGATGATACCTAATAGAACAAAAAAAAAAATACTCCCTTCCGTCCCATTGAATTTGCATCATTTTTCATTTTGGTTCGTCCCTCTTAATTTGCATCATTTCTATTTTTGGATAATGACCCACCACATTCTTTTAATATCATCCATTCATTTTAACTCTCTTTTAATTTCATCAACACAATTCATTCTCTCTCCTCATTTATTACCACTTTCTTAAAAATACACTGATTTCTCTTTGATGCAATCTAAAGAGGACGGAGTAGTATGTATTAATTGTTATTATTTTAAACAGTGGATTATTTTCAAATATTGATACAACATTATTATGTTAAGAGTATACAATCAGCCTATCTCGAGTCTTTAACTATCAGTTTAAACTTTTAATTAAATTAATTTTTTGATATATTAAGAAACCAACACAATCAAAAATTTAAGTTGATGCTTGAGACCCGGAATATATTATATACTCTAACAAATAATAATAATAATAATTATTATTATTATCATTATTATTATTATTAGTAGTAGTAGTATTATTATTATAATAATAATAATTAATAATAATACAACTAATAATTGGGAAAAAAAATTATAACATTTCTTACCGGAAATAATAATACAACTAATAATAATAATTAATAACAATACAACTAATAATTCTAGTTAGCTTTTTACTTTTACTATTTACCTACCATTTGGTTGTGGGTAGTAATTGATGGCAATGATAATGATATGATTTGTAGTGTAAATTTTTATGAAATATATCCTATTATTTCATGATAATGAAATTTGGATGATTAAAAAAAAATTATGTTTACAATTTTCTAATATCACCTAATATTACATTTTCATATGATAATGCATTAGAATAATTTGTAAAGAAACAGAGATGATAAGAGGAGAACAAATATGACCATTTAACTTATTAAGAGATTTCTCAAGTACTGAAACTACACTAGTTTTTTTTATTATCATTTTCACCATTTATTACAACTATTAAATTGGCGGGCAGTTAGTGAATAAATAATGAGAAATAGTAGGAAGCTTATTACTAAAATCTCGTAAAGTAATCAATTGATTATAATGCCACAATTTATATACTTTTTCCAAAAGTTTTATGCTATTGGATACTTTAATTTACATTTTTAGAATGGCTTCGTATGGTCTCTGAAGCTATACTGCTTATAGAGCCTAATTGTTATGCTTAAATTTTTTTAGCTTATCGATTAATATAGAAAAAGTAAAATTTTGTGCCTCTATTACTTAATAATGGTCTAGCTAGCTTTTGTAGTTATGAGCAATTAGGCAGAGGCGGTTTTCATTTGAGTTAATCATATTGATTTTAAATAAGGTCTTTTGAGTAGGTTCAACTGTATATTGATTTTCACATAATCTTAAAGTTCGTTATAAAGGTTGATCAAAGTCGAATTCAATCACAAGGTAGAATCACTACAACAAGATTAACTTTTCACGATATAAGATTTAGTGGCATTAAAAAAAGTCATTAATTCATATTTTTAGTGCAATAATTCATAGTTTTTATTTTAAGTTTCACAATAAAGTGATTAATTACACTTTATTTGGCCTTTAGTGACATATGTAATTTAACTATAGTCTATAGTGACATTTATCATAAATTTCACTATATCCTATGTCTTTGAATCCACTATAGTGACATTTGTAATTTAACTATAGTCTATAGTGACATTAACATGATTTTTATTGTAGAAATAGTATGACGAACAAGAGTCGCCAATGTGATGCTCAACACTATGATGATGAGTTGGATTTTGTTGTAGTATTCCATTTTGTTTGACAACTTGCAAGAAAAAACATTACTTAGGATTATTAGAGACATAAAACTAAGGTTGATTCCATCATTTGATGTGTGAAATTGTTCAATGACTTAAGGTAAAATATTTATTTGTAACATTTCAAAAAATCATAGGGACTCAATTTAAGGCAAACACATTAATTTGAAAGAGGCTTAGTAATTGTTTTAGTCAATAATTATAATAAAGCGAATTATAAATATCTCGTGTACATAAATAAAGATGAACTTATTCTAAACTATTTATCAGGCCCAAATTTAAATTGCATCACAAATGAATTGGTTTATTTTTAAGAAATTGATAACATAAAAGATATAATAAAATTGTGTGAAATTAAGAGATAATTAAACTCAAAAAAAGATAATCAACATGTATGGACAATATTAAAAGAAAATGGTGGGTCATTATCCAAATATAAAAATAATGCAAATTAAATGAGTCAAACCAAAATAGAATACGAGCCAAATTCAATGGGACGCGGAACTACTTATTATGAGTCTCTTCTTTTTTTCTCTTTTGAGGATTATGAGTCTCTTCTTTTTCTTTTTATACTTTTCCACTAGAATCTATATAAACAGGTTAGATAATCGTTGACCCAAACCCACTTAACCATTTTATAATATTTTTGTTTTCGTTTTAAGGTTTTTATTGTTGATTAAATCTAATTTTTTTAGGCTTTAATTTTAGCTTTATGTTTTTGTTGCTTATTTTGTATTTACTATGAAAAATAAGAAAATATTAAATGACATTTAAATTAAATCTCACTAAAGATATCCTACTAAAAGTACATTATGTTGTAGCGAATAAATATCGAAATGACATACAGATCTATTTTCAACACCTCTAATTACGAGTCATTAATGATTAAAATAACTCATTCATTGATACTAATATATGCAAAAGATTAAGAGAAGCTAGATAACTTATCCTTAAAGCACATGGTATATATAAAAATCTAATTATTGTAGATTCATGTCATATGGTAAAAACCAACTGTGCAAGTATACTTAGCACTCAATGTATGTTGCTTACTTTTTCTTAAAATATCCAAAGCTGTGGGAAAAGTTAAATACCCATAAACATACTCCTTTAAAGCATTCATCATGCATGTCTAATCTTTACTACATGTTACTTGCAAATTCTTTGCAAGGTTTTTTTATAGTGAACAAACCCTAACTAATTGATTAATTTTCATTAATATTGGAAGAGGACTGAAATTTAGTTTTTAATTAACAATAAAATGTATGATTTATTTAAATATAATAATTAAAAATATTATTAATCGTCTCAATTTTAAAAAGTGAAATTTCACAGTTTTTACTAATTGTGCTTTTACATTATATTTGATTCAACACTACCTTATACAAAGCTAATTATATTACTAAATTCAAACAAATAAGAAAAAGGAACCGAATCACTTTGAATAGTCTCTAAAATATTAATACATTTACCTACTTTAGATGAAATTTTTTAGTAACGTCAAAATAATTGCCAAATTTATTGTCTAATCCTATATACTGGATGCATAAAACTAAAATCAGAAACATCATTAATTTAATTAATTACAACTTTATTTTGCTTTACAAATTGAATTATAATTGATTATTGTTGTAGGTAATAGTTTCATCTTTTCCTTTGGTTTAGCTAAACATAGAAAATCTAAGTCATACCATTGGTTAAAGGAGAGCAAGTGAAATAAAATGAGTTCTTAGTCGTTAAGAAAAAGTTTTTTTCTTGATTATTATTGTAAATGTCCTATTCTCTATCAATAGGGAGTACAACGTTTTTCCAATTTTTCCGTTTAAAAGCTTTTACACTTCATTCTATACTTCTTTGGTCACAAAACATACATATTATTATTAGTGCATGTCGTTATCTCTTGTCTTTATTAATTCATAAATTGTCAAGGAACGAACCAACTCAACCAAAAGCTTAAGTTGATGGTTGAGGCCCAGGATATGTTATATATGAAAAAATCTAAGGTAGACTTGGTCCACATTAATTTTTGGGTGGACCAAGTTTTCACTCCTACTCTCTACTCTACTTCCAATCTCTCACTCCCTTACTCTACTTTCACTTTTTTTTAAAAAAGAAAAAATAATTCAATCCAATTTTTTTTAATTTTTAATTTGAATTAAATTTTAAAAAAAAAATTTTTGAAAGATTTTTAGTTAAATTTTTTAATTTCTAAAATTTTTAATTTTCATTTTTTTTTGAAATATTTTAATTTTAATTTTAAATTTTCATTTTAATTTTAAAAATTTTAAATTTTTTTATTTTAAAATTTTTTATAAATTTGAAATTTTTTAATTTTAATTTTTTTATTTTTAAAAAAATTAATTTTTTTAGTTTTTTAAAATTTAAAATTTTTTAATTTTATTTTTACTATTTTATTTTATACATTTTAAATTTAAAATTTTTATTTATTTTTTAAAATTTTTTTTGAGTATAAGAGTGAAATAGACGAAGTGTAAAAGTATAGTAAAATAAAATAGAGTGAAAATGTGGGGTGAAGTGAAGTGAAGTGAAGTGGAGAGTAGTAAAGTAGGGTATAAAACTTGGTCCACACTAATATTTGTGTGGACCAAGTCCACACAAGTCTTTCTCGTTATATACTCTAACATAAATTAAGGATAAAATCAGCTTTTTACCCCTATAAATACTCTTTCATTACCAATATTCATCAATCATCTATCCAAAACACAACACAAGCAACATATAATCTTTTCCTAACTTTCCTTCTTCAATTCTCTTGGTAAATACCTTTCTTCTTTTCTCATTTTAACTTATATTTTTCTTGACATTGTTATTGTTATATCTTTTAAAGGATAAAAAAAAACATATAATTCACCTAAAAACCATATTTAATAAGAGAAAGGAAGTACATTTTAGTTTTATTTAGTATAACAGCTAGTCTCCTGAGAAACCGTCTTTCTGATAGACGTTTTTTAGGCCCAGCCCATTAAAGCTTAATATCTATTTTTACTCTACATTTTCTTTTATGGGTCAGTTCAATTAAATATGGTCTCTCATAAAGACCGTCTCTCACAAGAATTCGTGTTAGTATAAATATGATTCACCCTGTGCGGGCCCATAGCAGGAGTTGTATGAGCAATGGCTCCGGGCCCAATTTTCTTTTTTTTTTTCAACTAGTCTCTTGAGAGACTGTCGTCTACATTTACTATGGGCAAACAAAATTAAAAATAATAAAGACCGTCTCTCACAAGAATTTGTGTTTTTTAAAAATAAATACTACATATATCATTTTTGGAAGTAATACAGGAATAGTGCAATATTAATGGCAGTAACTCTCCAATTTCCCATAATAACTCTTCAAATTTCCAAATTATCTCTAAATTAATTTTTTTCTGTCATTAAGGGGAATGATGCATATTTAAACTCACGTATTAAACATATAATAAAGTAATTTTTACAATTTTCAAAAATTTCTAAACCTTCAGTATCAATCAATGATGGTTAAATGAGGAAAGTTTAATTATTTCCTTCGTTTTTTTATCTTTAAATTACAATAATATACCAAAACTAGAATCATACTCTTATTCATTGTAGCAATATATGGTTCAGTTACTGATCCATCCACCACAGAATTATACTCCTAAAATATATTCCTTCTATCACATTTAATTTGCACCATTTTTTATTTTAGTTCGTCCTACATAATTTGCATCATTTTAATTGTTGGCCTATGACCCACCACTTTCTTTTAATCTCATCCATACATTTTTACTCTCTTTTAATTTAATTACAATCACACAATTCATTCTCCCTCTTCATTTATTACCATTATCTACTTTTTTCTGAAAAATCAACAATTTTCTCTTTGCTTCAAACTATATGGGATGGATGGAGTAATCATAAGTTGAGTTTTTTATTTTGAAAATTGTGAGTTTTATGGTGATTGATATTTCGCATTTAGCGAATTTTTCTGAAACTAATTAGAATAAAAAATGAAAAAAATTCAGGAGATTAGTTCCTAAATTAAATCTAGCTGGAGAGAGAAGAAATTGAGAAATTGAAATTGGAGGTGGGTATTTTTGAATTAGAAAAATAATAATTCCTAAAGTATTATTTTAAGAAAAAGGTGAGAAAAGACGATAAAGAATTAGTAAATAGATGATAACATGAAATCATTTATTTTTTTCTTATTTTTTTCATTAAGTTTATCGGGTGATTTTCATTTCATTTATGGGTGCCCATTTCTATTAGGATGAAATTTAAGTAGTTTTTACATAATTACTAGTTTGTAATTATTTCATTATTAATTTAAATAATAAAATATAGTTATGTTTTCAAAGGGCTCATATTTCGCTTTTTGTTCAGAGTCCCTAAAAATATCAAAGTCGGCCTTAAAATGAGACGTTAGTGCTGAATTGGAGGGAGTATAAAATAAATTTTAAAAGTCAAAGTTTAAAGTAAATAAGAAAGCTATTATTGTATACCTAAAATTTTATACTTACTAATGTGTACAATTTCAATTGTTATAATCATCTCCAATTGCCATAATTAAATAAAATGAATATGTAAAGCTAGAAATTTTTAAGAAATGCAAGTTCAAACACTTGGTTTTCTACAATATTTAGATTCTAGATTAAAACCCATTTCATTGGTGGAGTAGTGGAAAAGTATAAAAAGAAAAGGAAGAGACTCATAATCAGTAGTTCCTCGTCCCATTTTGAATTTGACTCGTATTTTATTTTGGTTTATACCTTTATTTAATTTGCATTATTTCTATATTTGAACAATGATCCACTATTTTTTTTTAATCTTGTTCATACATTTTAATTATCTCCTAATTTCATCCACACAATTATTATATCTATTATTTATTATCAATTTCTTAAAAATAAACCAATTCTTCTTTGATGCAATTTAAATTTAGGCCTGATAAGTAATTTAGAATAAGTTCATCTTTATTTATGTACACGAGATATCTATACTTCGCTTTATTATAATTTATGACTGAAACAATTATTAAGCTTCTTTCAAATTAATGTTTGCCTTAAATTGAGCCCCTATGATTTTTTAAATGTTAGGAATAAATATTTTACCTTATTCATTGAACATTTTCATACATCAAATGATGGAATCAACCTTAATTTTATATCTCTAATAATCCTAAGTAATGTTTTTTCTTGCAAGTTGTCAAACAAAATGGAATACTACCGCAAAATCCAACTCATCATCATAGTGTTGAGCATCACATTGGCGACTCTTGGTCGTCATACTATTTCTACAATACCAAAAATATGACGCATAAACAACATGATACAATGAATATTTGAATACATTGAAAAATTACTATAGAAAGAAATTATTGTGTTGATGAATTCATACCGACAGTAACATTTGATGTTGGTACTGTAGAAATAGTATGTCGAACAAGAGTCGCCAATGTGATGCTCAACACTATGATGATGAGTTGGATTTTGTTGTAGTATTCCATTTTGTTTGACAATTTGCACGAAAAAACATTACTTAGGATTATTAGAGACATAAAACTAAGGTTGATTCCATCATTTAATGTGTGAAAATGTTCAATGAATTAAGGTAAAATATTTATTTGTAACATTTTAAAAAATCATAGGGACTCAATTTAAGGCAAACACATTAATTTGAAAGAGGCTTAATAATTGTTTTAGTCAATAATTATAATAAAGCGAATTATAAATATCTCGTGTACATAAATAACTTATTCTAAACTACTTATCAGGCCCAAATTTAAATTGCATCACAAAAGAATTGGTTTATTTTTAAGAAATTGATAATATAAAAGATATAATAAAATTGTGTGAAATTAAGAGATAATTAAACTCAAAAAAAAAAGATAATCAACATGTATGGACGAGATTAAAAAAAATGGTGGGTCATTATCCAAATATAAAAATAATGCAAATTAAATGGGTCAAACCATAATAGAATACGAGCCAAATTCAATGGGTTATTATCCAAATATAAAAATAATGCAAATTATGAGTATCTTCTTTTTTTTTCTTTTGAGGATTATGAGTCTCTTCTTTTTCTTTTTATACTTTTCCACTAAAATCTATATAAACAAGTTAGATAATCGTTGACCCAAACCCACTTAACCATTTTATAATATTTTTGTTTTTGTTTTAAGGTTTTTATTGTTGATTAAATTTAATTATTTTTGGCTTTAATTTTAGCTTTATGTTTTTTTGTTGCTTATTTTGTATTTACTATGAAAAATAAGAAAATATTAAATGAACAAAGTTTATCTTATACTTATTGATTTAACACGAAATTAACACTTTTAATTAAATTGATCATACATGTTTTTTTCAGATTTAAAACTTTAACCTGAACCCAACCCATTTAATTATTTCGTACATGTGTTTTGTCTTACAAGTTATCGAACAAATGGAATTCTACAACAAGATCCAATTTATTCTGTTGAGCGTCATACTGGCAACTCTTAGTCAGCATACTATTTCTACGATATCTCCATCAAATTTTACCATGGGTATGAATTCATCAACAATAAGTTCTACATCCATAATTTTCTCATATAATTGATCGATTGTACATAATAATTACGCTCAATTTTAACTTTCAATACTGATCGCTATCGTTTATATTCTAATCATTGTCCAAAATACAACATCATGCTTTATACGTGTCATATTTTTATTTAATTTTTAATATGTTCTTTAAGACTAATGATTTAACGGCTCATTTGGTACGTGGTAATAAACAGTGGTAATGGAAATGAAAAACTAATGTAATTTTGGTTGATAAATTTCTTTGTTATCTTGATCTTCATGCTTGTCCAACTTCAATCATATCATTTTCTTCATGAAATATCCATTCCGATGCATTACCATATGGAGAGGCAGTATTAGGTGGTAATGGAAATTTGTGAACAAAAAAAATTTTTTGTGATCAAAATATCATGAGAATGTTCATATGGAACTTTTAATGGAATTTTATGCTATAAATCATTCTCATTACCACCATTTAATATTTTAATACCACTAACCAAATGGGCAGCAAATGTAAGTTCAATTAGACATATGATCTAATTAATAAGTTAAAGTTATATCAACTAAAGTTCTATTTTTTTACATTACCATAGGCCCTGATGCATATGCTCCTGCAATCCGATACGTATATAACCAGATTCTTGATCACTCAAATTTTGAGTATTTACATATTGTGACATTCAATCAAATTTACTACATCGACTTTACATATTGGGCTGGAGCACAGGCTAAGGGCCCCATCTTGGTCAACTTTGGAGGAGAGGGCCCCATAAATCTTGAGGTCAACGGTGTTGGTATCGTTAATCTTAGTGCTCCCAAACTAGGTGCACTAATAGTCTATATCGAGGTAACATATAATATGTATATTTTTTTTTATGTTTTCTCATTTCCTAAATAATTCTTTATATATACTCAGTAAGTGAATAATTTGAATCTAATTAATATATCCCTTTATTGGAGAATTAAAAAGGTGGAAAAAAGACGAGAAAAGCTATTTATAAGCTATAGTCAATTTTTCAAACACTTTGGTAAAAAAAATGATGTGTTTTCTCATTTGCTAAACAATATACTGCTAATCTACTATGACGTACATAGTAGATGGGTGAAAAGATTGTAAGATCATATATTCCATTATATTTTAATTCATAGTATTGTAAAACTGATGCATCTTTAATTATACAAAAATTTGCTCAAAATAATCCTAACTATCACTCGTTGGCTAAAAATAATCTCAACTATCAATTATTTATTAATAATCCCAATTATTCTCATAATTTGTTGAAAATAAACCCACCTCCCTTCTAACCAGCTACAACAGGTAATTTTTCCACTTTTTTCTTTCTTTTTTGATTAGTAGACGAAGGAGAAAGGTTAATTTTGAACAGTTAAGTAAAAAAATGAAAAAAAAGTTAAAAAGTTACATGTTCCAGCCGATAACGAGGGGGTGGGTATGTTTTCAACAAATTATGAGAATAGTTGGGACTATTAAAAAATAATTGATAGTTGAGATTATTTTTGGCCAACAGGTGATAGTTGGGATTATTTTGAGCAAATTTTCCTTAATTATATTACTCTCTAATTTTAAAAGTTGTTCTCATTTGTTATGTTTGATTGTTTTCATACTAAAAAATCTACATATTTTCTACTAATTTTATTTTATAATTTCTACATATTTACCACTAATTTTATAAAAATATTTTTGAATAGTTTTTGTTCCTCGTAATTTTTTCACAAATTTTCTTTTAATATTCTTTAGGATTTATGGTCCTATACTTTTTTTCCATCTGATAAAGTAATTATTTTTCTTAATTCATATAAATATTTCATGTGAGAAGTTCATTAAGAAAGGGGAGTATTTTCTTAAATCGCATTGATGAAAGTTGGTAAATTGTAAAAAAAAAGTTATTCACTAATATAACTTTAATTGGGTTAGCCCAAATTATTTTAATAAATTCACCGTTTCCTGTACAAGTAGGTTTTCAGTTTTCATTGTTTTTTTACTAATGAACCTTTTGTATGTATAGACCCGTCTCACATTAAGACAGTCTCATACAAAACTTCTTGTTGATTAATTAGCCAAAAAACTTTATTTGCAGCACCGCTTTTATGGAGAATCGGTGCCTATGGGCTCAATCGATGAGGCAATGAATGATTCAAATATTAGGAGATGCTTAACGGTTGATCAAGCCTTAACAGATTTTGCTGATATCATACAACATATCAAACAAAATCTGTCGGCAACAAATTCTCCGGTGATAGTTATAGGTGGATCGTATGCTGGAAGTAAGTTTTATGACTTAACTATTATTTGATCAACTAATATCATAATTTTTAATTATCTTTTTGCTTATTTAATAGACCATATAATTATATAAATGCTATATTGATCGAATCTCCTATCTTCGGTGTTAGCTACTTAGTTCCGACTACGATACCCTTTATTATCAGTTGGAGCATTAGCATCTTCTGCTCCGCTACTTGATTTTGGGGTTATCGCCCCACAAAATCAAAACTGTTGGATAGTTAGTCAAGATTTTAAGGTAACTTGTGTTATTCATTCTTTAAAATACATATTAATACTATTTACGAAGTATATGATTAATAATAATTTTACGGTCCATTTGATGATGAGTATTAAAGAGTGAGATTGATAATGAAAAGTTAACGTAATTTTGGTAAAATATCTCATGATAAGTTTAATGCTTTTGCTTATATTCCTTCAACAATTACATTTTCTTGACAAAATTCATTCTAATGCATTATTATTTGAAAAACCGTTAGCAAAAAACTTTATATGATCAAACTTTCATCACCGTGGGAATGACAAGATATACATATTATATAAATATACACTATAAATCATTCTCAATACCACAAATTAATACCGATAACAAAACAAGCTATTTGTAAAAAGACTCAATGGACTCGATTGTAAATACTTAAACGTATTTTTTTTTCAAAATATATAGAAAGAAAGTGAGAAATGTTACAACATCATAAGACAATCATGGACCATAATTGATGGAGTAGCTTCTCAACCACAAGGACTAACAATTCTCCGCCACTTATTCAGAGCTTGCAAGTAAGTTGTATCAACTTAAGTTTACTTGTAAATGTTTAGCTAATCATTTGCTAACATACAAATATTATGGGCATTTTCAGACCATTGTCTTCTGCTTGGGAGCTCAAGTCGTATTTGTCTAATATGTATTCATACTTCGCACAATACGATTCTCCAAGTCGCAATTTGATTAGTAGGTTTTGCAAGAAAGTTGTAAAGCCATCCAACGACGATATTATTCAACGAATTGCCAATTCTGTGAACAACTTGCTCAGTACAGATTGCAATAACTTGAACAATCCGTCCCCGTTAGGGTCTAAACAATTCGGCCTAGATCATGCGTCTAGAACAGCTTGGAATTGGCAGGTATAAAATTTTATAAAATTTATCGTCCGTTTGTAATCGGTCTTTAATAGTTCAAACTTCAAATTAATGAAAACAATTTATAGGATAATTAGTCTGTTAATTTTTTTATTTCAACATTAATGTGAATTTAATTCAAATAAATTTGTAATAATAGCTATGTACCGAGATAGTAACTACTTCAGAGGAATATTGTGGGGATGACACCTTACTTCTTCCTAACACAAAGAATAACTCTGCCTTTTCCGAGTTTTGTTCAAGCGCATTTGGGGCTTATTCAGACCCTCGTTGGATGCCTACCCATTTTTACTATGGAGGAGATGTAAGCATAACAATCATATATTTTTATCCAAATGTTCAATTGTTAAATTAGTTTATCATTTTCTTATGTTTAAATCCTTAATAATTAATTGATGACAGGATGTATTGTTAGCCCTAAAAAAATTTGGGAGCAATATCATATTCTCCAATGGTCTTAGAGACCCGTATAGCGGAGTTGGGTAAGAAATATAAATTATTGTGTTAAATTAATCTATCGTCATTATGATAGTTAAAAAATAATCTAACAATATGACTTATTTTTACAGGATTTTAGAAGACATTTCTAAAACCTTGATAGCATTAAAGACCAATGAAGGTAGAAATTTAATCAAAGACTATTATAACTTCCATCTTTTTTGTTTATCCAAATTCATATTAATTATAACTGTAATTTATATCCACAAACTACATAGTGTTCATTCTTACTTTTCTGCAGGAACCCATTGTATGGACTTAAATGCCATTCATAAAGATGATTCTAAATGGCTTAGAAGGCAACGTCAAAAAAAGTTGCGAATTTTTAAAAAGTGGATTCATCAGTATTCAAGGGCCTTCACTAATAAATATACATTTTCTAATTGTTGTATTGAAATTATTTGTACATTATTATATTTGTTAGTTATTTAGGCAAATTTGCTTATTGCTGCTATGTAATAGTAATATCCTGTCATTAAAAGAGAACATAAAGTTATTTAAATTATATTATACTTTGTAGAGACTTTTTTATAACATTTTCCTTATAATTATATCAAATATCAATAGGCACTTCGAACAGATTATGTCGGGTTGAGTTCATGCTCGAGTCATATATAAACGGGTCAAAAACGTCAAGATCAAAATCTAACTCGTTCGAAAAATGCAACCCTAACATGATATGTTACAGATTAGGTCGACTAGATATCTACCCCCTCTACATTCTATTAAGGTTTTATAACAATGACTCATCTTATCTTTCAAGCCTCAGTTTTAAACTTTAGTTTTTTGGTGGATTTTAAATTTTTAGTTTAATAGTGTTTATTATGTAATTACTACGAAAAATAGAAATATATGAAACAAATTAAGTTCATATTGTACTAATTGATTGACCTAACTTGAAATTAACTTTTTTAATTAGGTTTTAATTTTGATCTTAACCAGGCCGGGTTGACCCTTCTACTTAATTGGGTACTTATGATGACTCAATCCAAATTCACTTAATTTGAAATAGGTTCAAATCGAGTCATCTTTTTTTTTTGAATAATACCTGATTCATTAATAAAGAGTCATACGACATCTACATCATAGATAAAAATTAGCAATTACATAGCAACTAAAACCAAATATAATTCAAAAATAACAAAACTACGATCGTTGTGTATGAGATCTGACAATTCTAAATATCCTCTTTCACATCGTTGTTTGATACAACCTTCTACGAGGGGGTCTTTCGATCTGTTGTAGTCTTGAGGTAGAATTGAATTTGATGTAGTTGATGATAGTTGCAATTTTGGTGTCTGCTATATCGTCGCATTAATCTCTACCAACAAATCAACTAAAGACCAAATTTCATAACTCCAAACTCTCACAAGGAGAGTGTTCAAAACTCAATATATGGGTAGAATCAACCCAATGAATGGGTAGAATAACTCTCTTACAGGGAGAGGACAAAAATTTATTCTAATCATCATAATGAAAAAACTTAAAAGGGAGAAATTAGGGGCTTACCATCAATCTTTAAAGATTGATGATAGCCCCAAACTAACTATATATATTAGGGTTTTTTTTAGAGAGAGTAAAGAGAAAAATTAAGGCGACATATATAATTATTACCATAGTCTATAAAGATCAATAACCATCAATCGAGTCGTCTTTTGTCAAGTCTAAATATCAATAACCTTCCATTAATCTCATTATCATTATAAAGTGAAAAGCTAAAGAACGATCCCGAGGTGTTTGTTAATATATTTGAATGAGTAAATTAATGCGGTTTGAACCACTATAATTAATATTCTTTTATAGCGTTTGAAAGAAATTGCTATGGATCAAGCGCCAAATATAAGTGCTTTTGGCATAGTGTGTATTTAGTGGCATAAAAAAAATTCACTGATTTATATTTATTGTGTAATAATTGTTAGTATGTTTTAAGTTCCATTATAAAGTGGTTTAATGACAATTTATTTGGCCTCTTGGTAACATATGTAATTATTACCATAGTCTATAAACATATTTATGAGAAATGTTACTAGATTCTATGTCGCGAAAAACTATAGTATGATTTTTTAATTATACTGCTAAAGGTTCTTATAAATATCACTAAATCCACTATATATACTATTAAAATTTTAAAGTAGTGACTTTTAAATTAAATATCGCTAAATATATCTCATTAAAAGTAAATTATTTTTCGTGTATATTTTGACGCAGTTATATTTCAAAATAGAAATTAGTTGCAAATTAATAGAGAGAAAGAGAGTGTGTAACATTTTAGGATGCAATTGTGTTCAAATTATGCCGATAATAGTCTGGTATATATCAAATTTATCAATCTAAGTTTTGAAGAAGTCACTAAATTTCAACAAGAAATATAGTTATAATTTTTATTATTGTATCTATTAATAAATGTACATAATAGATTTTAGTTTTAATTGTTACTAAATCATATAGAAAATAATGCAAGGAATTAATCGAAGTTTCAACATATTCAAAACTTTTCATCATATTCTTCAATGGTCTTAGAAAGTCGTATAGCGGAGTTATGTAAGAAATATACTACTCACATATTATAACATAAACTATCCTATATCTTTATATAATGATAATTAAAAAGAATCTAACGGTATGACTTATTTTCATAGGATTTTAGAAGACATTTCTAACACCATAATAGCATTAGATGAAGGTAGAAATTTAATCAAGACTATTATAACTTTTACCTTTCTCTTAAACGAATAATTATTTTCTAACGATAATTTATATCTACAAACTACATAGTGTTTATTCTCAGTTTTGGCAAGAACCCGTCGTATGGAGTTATGAGTCAATCATAAAGATGATCCCAAATGACTCAAAAAGCAACGCGAAAAAGAATTGCGTATATTTAAAAATTAAATGTATATCAACATCAAAAGTCTTCAGTGATATTTTTCGTTATTTTATCAAATCTCCGATAACCTTTTATTGACGTCATTACTATAAGCATTTAATGTGCCAGATTTGAAAACATTAAAAATAACCATATAAAACTTCAGGAGTATATAATCATATATCAACACTGTTTCGGTGATAAAACTAAGGAAGTATGTAAGGCACGTGAGATACCTGGAACAGATGTTGCAAGGTGGTCAAACGTCGGTCAAGCTGGGAAGCGACACCTCCTGAAAGCGGTTCGTTTGTCCTACACAGCAACAAGTTAGCCTTGCCCGGGGGGTTTTTCCAGAAACCCTCTCCGACGCTCAAGTCGGATAACGGAATAGGGGAAAAGTGTAAATAACGACTAGAAAAGAGTGAATAAGGGTGTTTAGTGGTGGTTACCGACCAACGGAAGCGGCATAGCCGGAGGTAATAGTCTAGAGGAATTTTGGCAGAGTTTCGGTATGAATGAGAGCTTAGAGGTGGTTATCGCAACCCTCTGTCTTTATATACCCTCGAAAACAGTTACCCAAGGAGGGAGTTAGCAAGGGAAGTTAACCGTCCCTATTTTTAGAAATAGGAGGTTATTACGAAGGTTGGTAACTGTTTGGAGGTTACCAGGATGGTTACTATTATAGAAAGGAAGAAGTCTGACCTTGCCTGTGAATTGGTCAACGGGAATGGTCAAGCATTTGACTTTGACTCCTTGCTTTGACAAAATTCGTCTAAGCTAAACATTACCTTAACAAACACTCTTTTTATTCATATTCTAAATAAATTTATTTCTTAATTAAGAACAACAACATAGATTATCAACACTACAATGAGGTTTTATTTTCTCTTGACATAATGGAGTACAAAGTCTCACATTGCAGTTACCACGGGGAAACAAGATGCACTCATTACTAACTTGTTGAGTAATATCAACTTTAGGGTCTGATTTGGTATTTCCACAATGAATTGTACCTAAACGAACAAAAAAAATATATAACTATTATTAATAACGTGAATAATGTTTAAAATATTGCTATAATAATAAAAATAATAAAAATAATAACAACAAAACAATAAAAAACAACAATAACAAAAAAATTTTAAAAACATTATCACTTAAAACTTGTACTTCGCAATGTTTAAAAGTGAAGACGAATACTTAATCAAGAGGTAAAATAAAGTATATTGTTTATTTGTTTTTTAATACCTATGTATGTAGTGCGTATACCACTAAACTTGGTAATAATATTGAATTTAATGGAGTATAAGATCATATCTTCTAAAATACGCGAATGTAATATTTTTAATATTTTAGAGAGTATTATAAATAAAATTTTAAATAATAAATAATTATATATATATATATATATAGAGAGAGATAATCATCAACTAATTGTTTAGCGTAATAATTCTAACCATATTATTTTTAGCTACATTTTTATTATACTTGGTTTGAATTACTTACCGATAAGATTAAGAATCAACATTACGGAAAACATTACTGCAAAAGACTTGTTTTCGGCTGCCATATTTAAGAATGAAAATGTATAATAATGTTAATGAAAATGTTTAGTCTTGATCTCTTTATATACTATTAACAATAGCCAATGTTTAGTCAACAATATAATAAATACCCCTTTACCAAATCAGTTACAATATCTTAATTAATGCAAATATCTTTTATAATTATTGTAATCTTATTAATTGTTGCTGAATATCTATGGGTCATAATTAGAGATAATCACAATCTTATCATATTTGATTCAATATTTATTGATAATAATAATTCTAATCATACAGAAGTATATATATGACCTTTTATAGTTCAAATTAGATAGATCCCCGTGCTAAGCACAGAGACGAAAAAAAAAGTTTTTGAGTTAATTTTATACTTGTATGATATTTGTTTTAAAAATTATTTACTTTAAAGATTATAAAGAAGGTTATTTGTTAGTATAATGAATAACTTAGGTTTGTTACAATAATGATTACAACTAATTCACAATTTTAAAGTAAATTTTAAAGTAAATTTAATATGATTTATTTTTTTCCACTAACTTTCTTTTAATATTATTTTAATATTTATGGTCTGCACTTTTCTTTCATCATATTTATAATTCAATAAAATAATACATCAATTATCTAAAAGATTCTTTTTTTCTTAATTCTCGTAAATATTTCTTTTGGAAACTTCATTAAGGAACGACGGGAGTATATGTAATTAATGTATCACATTTGACTTTTCACCAATTTTTAGGTAGTCAAACGGACCACATGTACAGGAGAGAAAGTCCAATTTATAGTCAAATAAGACCATATGTGTAGGAGAGAGAGACCAATTACAATTAAAAAAATACTCAAAATAAAATGAGACATTTGAAATGAGTTGACTCACGTGTGCTGAATAGGAGGAGGAGTATTTAGAAAGAAAAATGGGATATGCTACAACATCATAAGATAATCATGGACAATAAAATTGATGAAGTAGCTTCTCAGTTCTCAACGGACTAACAACAACTTAAATTTACTTGTAAATGTTTAGCTACTTATTTGCTAACGTACAAATATTATGGGCATTTTCAGACCATTTCCTACCGCGTCAGAGCTGAAGGTCGTATTTCTTTGATATGTATTCGTACTTTGCACCGTAGGATTCTCCGATTCGCAATAGTTTAGTATGAACTTACGAGTGACATAACTCAAAAAAATACGAGTGACTAATAAACTTTGCACCGTACGATTCTACAAGTCCTATCTATTTAGGTACATATGCTTATTTTTTTTCGAAATGAAGGTACGTATGCTTATAAGTTAATGCTATATGATACAATAACAGTAATTTCTCGCCATCGTAGTAGATCATTAGTTTATTTTTAATTATATTATTATATTTTGTGAGTATTTAACTTTTTAAACTTCTTTTTCGTTTTTTTTTTATCAAAACTCAATAATCTTTCGTTGATCTCATTATTCAAATATTTAATGTGGAACTGAAATATTAAATATAAACACATGTATAATTAATTATATATCAACGCTCTTTTATTCATAATTCAAAAGAAATTTATTTCTAATTGATTAAGAACAACATAGAGTATCAAAACTACAATGAGGTTTTATTTTAGATGTACATAATTGGGTACAAAGTCTCACATTGCAGTTACCACGAAGAAACGCGATGCGCTTATTACTTACTTCTTGAGTAAGATCAACTTCAAGGTCTGAGTTGATATTTCCACAATGGATTATATTTATACCTAAACGAACAAAAAATATAATAATTATAATTAACAATGTGAATAGTATTGCCCGCAACAATGATGATGATGATGATAATAATAATAATAAAATTGAAAATAAAATTTTACATTTAAAGTATCTTCCTGGAAAGAATAAGAATAATCACTGCAAAAAATATTAGGAAAAAATGTCAAAAAATACCTAATAAATTTATTTTTTTCAAAAAGTACCTAATATAAAAAGTTTTGTCAAAATATACCTTATAAAATTTATTCTTTTCCAAAGAGTATCGATTAATGTTTATCCTTCAGTTGACCGTCAAATATAACGGTTCACTGGTCAAAATCAAATTCTTTTTTCTCATTTTCGATTTTTTTCCCAATTCAATTTCCCCATGTCTTCTTGCGCTACTTTTTACTCAAAATCGAAGTTAAATTGGAAAAGAAATTGATGATGCGAAAGAAGAATTTTTGATTTTGACCAGTCAACCATTATATTTAATGGTCAACTGAAGAAAAACGTTACTTGGTACTCTTTGGAAAAGAAAAATTTTTGTTAGGTATTAATTGGCAAAACTTTTTTTATTATGTACTTATTAGAAAAAAATTCTATTAGGTACGTTTTGCCATGTTTCAAATGAAGATGCAAGTATACTTAATCAAGAGGTAAAATAAAGTTTAGATATTAATGTTGAAAACCTCTTGTGAAGATTTGGTCTACACCGAAATAGGGTGGACTGTGGACCAAGTTTTAAGACTCCTATTCCTACTTTTTTTACTTTTTTCACTCTTCATTGCATACTCCAAACTGAATGGAAAAAACTTTTTATAAAAATAATTTTAATATTTACAATTTTTTAATTATTATTTTTATTGTAATAATAATTTTTAATTTCTTTTTTGTTTTTTTCATTTAACATTTAAATTTTTTAAATTTTTTAAAATTTTTTTAGTTTTTTAAAATTTTTAATTTTTTTCTAAAATTTGATTTTTAAAATTTTAATTTGATTTTTTTATTTTTAAAATTTTAATTTTAACTTTTAAAATTTTTAATTTTTAATTTTTTTATTGTTTAATTTTTTTTCAAGTATAAGAGTGGAATGGATGAAGTGTAAGAGTATAAGAGTATAGTGTGATAAAGTGAATGTGTGGAGCGAAAGAGTGAAGAGTGGAGTGAATTGTAGTTTAAGACTTGGTCCACGCTAATATTAGTGTGGACCAAGTCCATACTAGACTTTGGCCATTATGTTTATTTTTCTTACCTTAGTTTATATATTTAGACAATAAATTTGGTAATAACATTTGATTCCATAGATATTTCTTCTAAAATAGGTAAATATAATAATATTTTAGAGAATATTCTACCTAAAATTTTAAAAAATAACCAATTTATATTAGCTAAATCTCTGCACCAGCTAGTGCATAGGTAAGAAAAATCCATAATATTTTTAAAGTAAATTTTAAGAGTCTTTATAGATATTAAATATATATTTTTTATTATTATACTCATCTTATATCCAATAGTCTTATTATTGGTGATAAATATAGATAATCAAAATCATATGTTTTGTTCAACATATATTTGTTTATCGTCATAATTTTAATCAAATCATGTTTAGCTTCATCATTATTATACTTAGTTTGAAGTATTTACCGATAAGATTAAGAATCATCACTATAGAAAATATTACTGCTAAAGACTTGTTTCCAACTGCTATGTTTAAGAATAAAAATGTATGATTGATCGGGAGGTAAAGTAATTTTAAGGATAATAATGTTATGAAAATGTTTAGTCTTCATCTCTTTATATACTATTAACAATAACCAATATTTATATTCAAAAAAACAATAGCCAATATTTTAGTGAACAATATGATAAATACCCCTATAACAAATCAATTACGATATCTTAATTAATGCAAATATCTTTTATAATTATTGTAATCTTATCAGTTTTGGCCGAATATTTATTGGTCAAAATTAGAGATAATCACAATTATATCTTATTTGATTCAATATTTATTGATAATAATAATCCTAATTATATATATATATATATATATATATGACCTTTTATAGTTCAAATTGCATTATACTTAAAACGGTTTTTGTTTAAAATATTACTCCCCCCTATTCAGCCTAAATGTCCCATTTAGTTTTTTCACACTTGCCGAGGCAAAATCTTAACCCTTAATATCTCAAATTATTCTTAATTAAAAATAATAAAAATTTGATATTAATAATCCTTATTGTATTGAAACGAATCAAACAAGATCCCACATAACTATGTTTTGACATAAGTGTAAAATACAAATTAAGAGTGATGAGTAAATAATGTCAAAAAAGAAAACAAGACATTTAGGCTGAATAAAAAATAATATTACATTAGCCTATTTTAAAATATATCTTCTATTAAATTTAAAATAATTAATTACCAGATTTATTGTCTAAAGTTCCATAGTCCAAACCTATGCACTAATTGCATAGGTTAGAAAAAGCGTACTTACAGTTATAATCATATCACTATTAGTATTGGCTCCTCCGCTCACTAAACATAATTACTTCCTCTGGATTTTATTAGTTGCTACAGATAGTGACATCTTGTGAGGAGAAATATCACTATCTGTAGCAACTATTAAAAACCAGAGGAAGTACATAAAACTCGTATAACCGTGCAATATTATGCACGTACGAGGTAGTTGATAGATATATAAAAATTTAATTTCTAACTATACAAGTATTTTTTTATCCATAGAAAAATGATCATTATTAAGGGGAGAAAAATTGAGAGAAGTGTAAATAAAACCAATTTATATAGAAAATCAATTATTAATAAATTATTTAGTGAGGTTTACTTTATGAAAAATACTCTTACTACTATCTAATAAAAAGAATTTTAAATTAACATTGCAAGAAAACTTTCTTTCCATTAATGCTTGCATACTCTTTGTAATATTCAAAAATCCAATTCCAACCAACTACATACCTAATAATATTTCAATCTAAAATCAACATTTTCAATATAATTTCGTAAGTCTTAGAAACGTTAGAGTACTATTAATAATGTAGTTTACATTTTCCATTTCACTCACCTCAGCTTTTTGTGTAAAATTTTTTGACATAAAAAATTTGTCCCATTAATAAAAAATATAAAAAGTTTCCGTATTACTTCTTAAATACTCCTAGTAATTTATGTAAAATAAGCATTAATATTGCTTCCCAAATATTCAAATACATAATATCTAGCAGTAGTATGTTAATAGGCTATTTGCAAATAGTGTCTCCTTCTAGAACATTCTTCCATGATAGCACAAATTATAATGTTACTCATGATATAATAATTACTGCAATACTGGTTTCCGAAACCTAACACATTGTTTTATTCAGTAATGTACAAGTCTAAAAGATAGGAGCGTAAAGTTCAGAGTCATTAGCAATTACTGGCCTGTGCATTCTTCAATTCCACTTTAGCATACCTGAGTGCCTCATTAGGAGACATATCTCCAACAAAAGAAAAATAAGTTGCATTTTCCATCTGTCCATTTTGCATAGATAGCATTCTATGATACGATTCTATCTATTAACAAATTACTTCCTCCGTTTCTGATAGTGACATTTTCTCATACAATATAGTGAACACTCAGTAAGTATTATGGAACGGAGAAAGCATGGTATTCATATGCATTTTCCCCAATAAACTTTCATGAATTAATGAATCTCACAATTAGAGGATCATACCATCTAATAGCTCACGTTCAGGATATTATCAAAGGTAACTAAACATCTAATTGCCAACACAGGCCAAAACCACAAATAAAAAACATTAACAAAATTCTACACAACAAAAATGGATTCAGTCCATCAATTCTACCCAGAATGTCTTTTAGAGAGATTTTTAGACTCCTCTCCTCACACTTTAACTTGTCAATTTTTAAAATAAAAAAAAAATCACTTTCAGCTTCCACTGTCAAGATAATACACTACTCTTGTCAAAGGCAAACCGCTAATGTTAAAAGCACAAGAAAATATTAATCCCAGGCCCCAGCTTCCACAATTGATTAGTGGGCTTGTATCAAAACTAAATCCCTAAATATCAAGAAAACTGATAGAATTTAGAAAATGGGCCTGAGCAACCCAAATAAGGAGAAAAAGAAGTAGTCCACTCATAAATCCAAAGAAGGTTCACTACTAAAACCAATTGGTAATAATAGGAGTTACTCCTTGAATATATAAAGTGAAGCATACTCTCCTCTTTCTCCGATGTGGGACAACTCACATGTGGGTAACACATGAGCACTTCAACAAAAACCTAGGAAAAATCTTGACCAGATTAAACAAGGGTACCCGATCAAACTGTACATTAACATCAATTCGACAAAGCTAAAGTGAACTCTAAATCAATTGAAAGTTATACGATACAATTGTAATTATTTTAAACAGTGGGACATGATAATTGCAGTCACCACTTGATGTCAAGAGAAACTGATCATCACTCACTTGAGCTTTTTGTTAGTTTCACAATGGATGATACCTAATAGAACAAAAAAAAAAATGTATTAATTGTTATTATTTTAAACAGTGGATTATGTTCAAATATTGATACAACATTATTATGCTAAGAGTATACAATCAGCCTATCACGAGGCTTTAACTATCAGTTTAAACTTTTAATTAAATTAATTTTTTGATATATTAAGAAACCAACTCAATCAAAAATTTAAATTGATGCTTGAGACCCAGAATATATTATATACTCTAACAAATAATAATAATAATAATAATAATAATAATAATAATTATTATTATTATTATTATTGTTGTTGTTAGTATTATTATTATTATTATTATTATTATAATAATAATAATAATAATAATTAATGATAATACAACTAATAATTGGGATTTAACTTATGATAATGCATTGGAATAATTTGTAAAGAAAGAGAGATGATAGGAGGAGAACAAATATGACCATTTAACTTATTAAGAGATTTCTCAAGTACTGAAACTACACTAGTTTTTTTTATTATCATTTTCACCATTTATTACGACTATTAAATTGGAGAAATAGTAGGAAGCTTATTACTAAAATCTCGTAAAGTAATCAATTGATTATAATGCCACAATTTATATACTTTTTCCAAAAGTTTTATGCTATTGGATACTTTAATTTACATTTTTAGAATGGCTTCGTATGGTCTCTGAAGCTATACTGCTTATAGAGCCTAATTGTTATGCTTAAATTTTTTTAGCTTATCGATTAATATAGAAAAAGTAAAATTTGTGCCTCTATTAATTAATAATAGTCTAGCTAGCTTTTGTGTAGTTATGAGCAACTGAGCAGAGGCGGTGTTCATTCGAGTTAATCATATCGATTTTAAATAAGGTCTTTTGAGTAGGTTCAACTGTATATTGATTTTCACATAATTTTAAAGTTCGTTATAAAGGCTAATCAATGTCGAATTCAATCACAAGGTAGAATCACTACAACAAGATTAACTTTTCACGATATAAGATTTAATGGCATTAAAAAAAGTCATTAATTTATATTTTTAGTGCAATAATTCATAGTTTTTATTTTAAGTTTCACAATAAAGTGATTAATTACACTTTATTTGGCCTTTAGTGACATATGTAATTTAACTATAGTCTATAGTGACATTTATCATAAATTTCACTATATCCTATGTCGCGAAAAACTTTAATATGATTTTTATTGTGCAGCTAATGAGTCTAATAAATGTCTTTGAATCCACTATATATATCATGATAAATTTAAAGTAGTGACATTTAAATTAAATCACACTAAATATATCCTACTAAAAGTACATTATATTGTAGCGAATAAATATCAAAATGACATACGAATCTATTTTCAACGCCTCTAATTACGAAGTCATTAATGCCTAAAATAACTCATTCATTGATACTAGTATATGCAAAAGATTAAGAGAAGCTAGATAACTTATCCTTAAAGCACATGGTATATATCAAAATCTATTTATTGTAGATTCATGTCATATGGTAAAAACCAACTGTGCAATACTTTTTCTTAAAATATCCAAAGCTGTGGGAAAAGTTAAATACCCATAAACATATTCCTTTAAAGCATTCATCATGCATGTCTAATCTTTACTACATGTTACTTGCAAATTCTTTGCAAGGTTTTTTTTATAGTGAACAAACCCTAACTAATTGATTAATTTTCAGAGGACTGAAATGTAGTTTTTAATTAACAATAAAATGTATGATTTATTTAAATATAATAATCAAAAATATTATTAATCGTCCCAATTTAAAAAAGTAAAATTTCACAGTTTTTACTAATTGTGCTTTTACATTATATTTGATTCAACACTACCTTATACAAAGCTAATTATATATATTACTAAATTCAAACAAATTATAAGAAAAAGGAGCTGAATCACTTTGAATAGTCTCTAAAATATTAATACATTTACCTACTTTAGATGAAATTTCCTAGTAACGTCAAAATAATTACCAAATTTATTGTCTAATCCTATATACTGGATGCATAAAATTAGAATCAGAAACATCATTAATTTAATTAATTACAACTTTATTTTGCTTTACAAATTGATCATAATTGATTATTGTTGTAGGTAATAGTTTCATCTTTTCCTTTGGTTTAGCTAAACATAGAAAATCTAAGTCATACCATTGGTTAAAGGAGAGCAAGTTCTTAGTCGTTAAGAAAAAGTTTTTTGCTTGATTATTATTGTAAATGTCCTATTCTCTATGAATAGGGAGTACAACGTTTTTCTTATTTTTTCGTTTAAAAGTTTTTACACTTCATTCTATACTTCCTTGATCACAAAACATAAATATTATTATTAGTGCATGTCGTTATCTCTTGTCTTTATTAATTCATAAATTGCCAAGGAATCAACTCAACCAAAAGTTTAAGCTGATGATTGAGGCCCATAATATGTTATATACTCTAACATAAATGAAGGATAAAATCAGCTTTTTACCCCTATAAATACTCTTTCATTACCAATATTCATCAATCATCTATCCAAAACACAACACAAGCAACATATAATCTTTTCCTAACTTTCCTTCTTCAATTCTCTTGGTAATGCCTTTCTTCTTCTCTCATTTTAACTTATATTTTTCTTGACGTTGTTATTGTTATATCTTTTAAAGGATCAACAAAAATACATATAATTCACCTAAAAACCATATTTAATAAGAGAAAGTAAGTACATTTTACTTTTATTTAGTATAAATATGATTCACCCCGTGCCGGCCCATAGCAGGAGTTGTACGAGCAATGGCTCCGGGCCCAATTTTCTATTTTTTTCAGCTAGTCTCTTGAGAGACCGTTTTTCAGATAGACGTCTCTCAGGCCCAATTCATTAAAGCTTATTGCCTACATTTACTCTACATTTTTCCTAATAGACCAACCCAATTAGAGATAGTCTCTCATAAGGACCGTTTTCACAAGAATTTGTGTTTTTAAAAAATAAATACTACATATATCATTTTTGGAAGTAATACAGGAATAGTGCAATATTAATGTCCAAACATACCCTAAACTCTCCAATTTCCCATATAACTCTTTAAATGTCCAAATTATCTCTAAATTATTTTTTTTCTCTGTCATTAAGGGGAATGATGCATATTTAAACTCACGTATTAAACATATGAAGTAATTTTTACAATTTTCAAAAATTTCCAAACCTTCGGTATCAATCAATGAAGGTTAAATGACGAAAGTTTAATTATTTCCTTTGTTTTTTTATATCTTTAAATTACAATAATACACCAAAACTAGAATCATACTCTTATTCATTGTAGCAATATATGATTCAGTTACTGATCCATCCACACAATTATACTCCTAAAGTATACTCCTTCTATCTATTTAATTTAAAGCATTTTTTATTTTGATTCGTCTCACTTAATTTGCATCATTTCTATTTTTATGTTTGATAAACTTTTATTATAACTAAATTTTTTTGTATTGTATATTTAAATTTATACAACATTAACTTTATAGTTATTTTGTCTTTACATTTTTTTTACCCTATTTAATATAAATCTCTATTTAATCCACCACTGGTTACCTCAGCCCAGTAAATAAATATTTGGTTAAAATTTTGATATCATTTAACACTAAAGTCTGATTGTTATTCAGATTAATATGCTATTTAATTCACTTTAAAATAGTAATATTATTTTGAACAAATAAAATTTTTTGAAATTTCATGGGTTAACTTTTAGTTTTTTGGCTTTTCAGTTACTCTCATGTGAGACGGTCTTAACCGTGCAATTGGCCCAAACCCAATAATTTTTTAAAAATATTCTGACATACTAATTTTAAGACTTAAAAGAACAATTCCAAGACCTAAAAATCCATTTTTAATACGTAAAAAGGTTAATTTCAAAGCTTTTAACATCAACTTAATTAATGTTTGAATCATTCTATTTTAAAATTAAAATATGAATTTAATATCTTGCAATTAGTATTTTAAGTCTTAAAATTGGTTTTCTAAGTATTGAAATTGACCTTTTAATTCTTAAAACTGTCAAGTTCTATAACTTAAAATGTCAATTTTAAATCCTTAAAATTCGAATTTTACGTCTTCAAACTGGTCTTTTAACTCTTAAAATTGACATTTTAATTTGTAAAATTGGTAAAAAAAATTATATACAATTGGCCCGACCCAATAAAATGCGTCTCACAAGTGAGACGGTCTCACCCAAGTTTTTGTGTTGGATTTTTCATGTAATGGAGAAACTTTTTTTAATTTGTATGATGAGCGTAAGTTTTTAATTTTCACTTGGTAGACAAAATGTCAAAATTTAATTTTGTTAAATTTACATTAATTATTATTACCCATTATAAAGAGTTTTTTCATAAAAACAAACATCGCAATGACCTTTAAATTTTATGAAACACATGTATTTTCATCTCATCCACTTTTTTTTTTCCACAACCTCACCAAATATGAGAGTTAGCACGCAATGATGAATCATAATGTATCCCCAACTTTTTCCTAATATGTCCAAAGGTGTTTGAAAAAGTTTAACACCCCATAAATAGTATAAATCTTCTCCATGCAATCACTTTTCTTGTTTTTTTATATGATAATATTCATGGAAGGTTTAAAATCCGAATTTTGTTTGAACAATGAATATTCTTTAGAATTTGCTCATATTTTAAGTGTTGTATAACTCACTTCAATGATAATAATACATTTTAGTAAATGTAATTTAATTTAGTATATATATTAATGATTCCTTCATTAAAAATCACAAAGATGTATCTTTTTGTTGACTACAAAATTTGGTAACGAATATAATTTTTATAATTTCAATTGTGGTATCATTCAACTATTGTGCCATCACATGATTTCAATATATCTTTTTTATTTCAATGAAGAAACTACATTTATCGCTTATGCTATATATTTTAAAAATTAGGTTGAGTTCACATTATCCATGATTTAATCTAAATATATAATCAATTTCTTCATCTAATTTACGCATTTCTTTTCTTCTGTACTCCCAACTTAACTTGATTAAAATATCATATGTATGTATACTAACTAATGAAAAATATAGCAAATTCATTAATTTACCTATTTTAGATGATATCTTCTATAAACTTGAAGATAATTACCAAATTCATTGTCTAAACAAATACATTAGGCGCATAGGTTAGAAAATTCATTTTTATAATTAATTTCACTTTAATTTTTTTTTAATTAATTTTTAATTGATTATTTTTGTTGGTTATAATTTCTTTCTTTTTCTTCTTTTGTTTAGCAAATAATAGAAATCTGAATTGGACTATTGGTAAAAGCAGAGTAAGAGAGCTAGGAAAAAGTTCTTAGTCATTAAGGAAAAGTGTTTTAGTTAGCTAGCGTTGTAAAAGCTTCATATAGAATTAATTAGTTTATACTCCTTCTAATTCATATCTATTGTCCTATTTGGCTGAGCATAAATATTAAGAGTGTGACGGGGTCCACAATAAACGTGGTAGTTAGTGTATTTTAATTGATTAAATTAATTGTAAAAGTGGAAGTTGGAATATTGTAAGTAGTATAAGTGAGGGTATTTCGGTCATTACTTGTGTGAACATGGGGTATTTAGTTAAAGAATCATGACTAAAAATAATAATGGGACATTTGAGGTGAACTTAACCAATAAGAAAATGGGACAATAGATGTAAATTGGAGGGAGTATTATTTTTATTGTGTAATTTTTTTTAACTTTATACTTTTCATTCGCTACTCCACTTAGTCACACCTATGTATCTAATTAATATTCTATATGTTTAAATTGGTTCACATTATTATTGTGTGGACCAATGTTATTAAAATCGCGATCCGGATCGTAAAATCGTACGATTTTACGATTCCACCTAGGTCTTACGAGTTGGATCGGAAGTGAAATCGAAATCAAGTAAAATCGCCCATAAAATCGGTAAAATCGGGTAAAATCGGGTGAAATCGGTAAAATCGGTCGATTTTAATTACCGATTTTACCGATTTCATGAAAATGCCTAAAATTAACCACATGACAATTTTTACTTTAAAAAAAACCCTAAATCTCAATTTACCTAAATCTTCATACAGCAGCCCGCAGCCTACGTCTTACCTCCAGACCTCCTTCTTCTCTCTCATTGTTTTATTATTATTGAATTTGTGCGGGATGTGTGAATTTTTTTATTGAATTAAATAGTATAATTGATTCATTTTTATTGATTACTCATGTTGGACTAAATAGTAGTATTATGTAGTTAATGAGTATTTACTTATTTATTTATGATTAATTTTGCTCATGAGTATTTTGCTAATTACTCAAGTTTGTCAACTTGTACTTGACTTTATTAGTAGATGGTGTAATTTATATTGCTTATCATGTAACAGTGAAGACGTGAACTCATGAAGTAACTAACTTGACTTTTGTTTTATTACACAATATATTGATAATAGGTAATTTTAAGTGTTTCTTTTACATTTAAAATGTCTTGAAATAAATACAAACTTCAAAAACTACTTAAATCAGCAAAATTGGTAGAATCGATCGATTTTACATTCGATTTTACGATTCGATTTTAAAGGTGCTTCCGATTCAAAGTAAAAACCCGATTTTAACAACCTTGGTGTGGACTAAATTCATACAAGACCTACTTATTATTATTGTTAATAATGCATGTAGTTATTTCTTCTCTTTATTATTTAATTAATAAATAAAGATAAAATAAGGTTTGTACTCCTCTATAAATAGTCTTCCTTGCCGGTGTTCATCAATCATCCATCATTCTTATTCTCAAATATATGTGTTCCTTAACTTTCCTTCTTCAATTCTCTTGCATTGGTAATACCTCTCTTCTCTCAATCTAACTTATTTTCTCCCTAATTTTTACAAAACAAGTTAGAGATAAACTATCCGTTTTAGCTTATTACTCCCTCATTTACTTTTTTTACAATTTTTAAAGTAATTTTAACGATTAAACATCTCCAAGTTTAAATCATAAAACGAAGCTTATAAAACATGTATAATGAAAAATATATATTAAATAGAATCTAATAAGATTTCACATGAATATATTTTATAATTTATATATCTCTAAAAACATTACTTAAAATTTTAACTGGTGAAAATTAATCTAACAGAGAATAACGTAAAATATACAAGGGAAGGACTAATTAATAGAAAGCATAATGCAAATATAATCACTTAATTACTTACAATAGTTTATGCTTTATAATGTTTTTTGTATTGAAAGTTATAAACTTGAATTTCTTACTTTATCAGTTGTTACATCTGACGAATTATATATTTCAAAGTCTGAATTATTGATCTATAAGGGTTTTGTTATAAAATCATAAGCCTCTTCCAAATTAATGCCTTTAAGGCCACTATGATATCTATAAAAAATATGTATATCAGAAATAATTATTGTTAATACTAGTATTTTTGTATTTCTTGTATTCCTGTATTAGCTTGCTTCGTACTCTTTGTATTCCTTTACAGTTCTTGTATTTGTCCTAGTAGCTACTGTATTGTACTCTATTATAAATAGGATGTACTGCACTAATGGACAAATTAATAAAGAATAAAAAATATTTGAGAGATCCCAAATTACTCTTTCTCTCTCATAAACTTCTCTGCCTTCTTCGTTCCATACTTGGAACCTTGCTTCCATGGCTGCTCAAATTGCACTCTAATGGAGTTTATAACATGGTATCAGCCTAAAACTCGATCCTCCAGTGCCTAATCTTCTTCTTCTTCTTCCTAATTCCTTTTTTTCCTAAATTTCTACAACCCTACTTTTTCCGCCATGACTACCGAAACCTTACTAGATTCCACGCAAAATCCTTCGAGTGTCTACTACCTTCATCCTTCTGATCACGCCGGTTCTAAACTTGTATCTACTCCTTTTGATGGCACCGGTTATTCCGATTGGAAGCGCTCGATGATCATTGGTCTTATTGCCAAGAATAAAATGTCCTTTGTCGACGGTACTTTGGCTCAACCTTCATCTTCTTCTCCTGACCACAAAGCCTGGATCCGGTGTAACAATATGGTCATCGGATGGCTTATTGCCTCCATGGACCGATTAACTGCAAAAAGCATCATGTATTGTAGCACGGCGCGTGAAGTTTGGGTTGAACTTGAAGCTCGGTATGGTCAGGCGTCTTTGGCTCAATTATACTCCTTACAAGAAGCTCTTACTAATATGGTCCAACAATCTGATCAACACATTTCAGATTATTTTACCAAAATGAAAGCTCTCTGGGACGAGCTTGATCATCTTCAACCTCTGCCTTATTGCACTTGTAATGGATGCTCATGTGGTTTAACCAAAAAATATCTTACATTACAGCAAGAACAACGTCTGATGAATTTCTTGATGAAAGTAAATGAGTCTTTTTCTCAGGTTCGCACCAATATTTTAATGATGGAACAACCTCCTTCGATTTCTCAGGCCTATCGGCTCATTTTGCAAGAACAACGTCACAAGGAGATTACTCACCTTGCTAACCCTCTGCCTGATTCTATGGCGTTTACTGTTGACCGCCGTAATTCCTCTAACCGCTCCAAACCTCCTTCCCATTCCACTGTCTCTGGAACCAAACGATCCTCCCGTTATTTTTGCGACCATTGCAAAATTAGTGGTCATTCTCTTGAACGGTGTTTCAAAGTACATGGTTACCCTAACCAACCTAAGCCTGGTAAGCGCTTCGCTGCTAATGTCCAAACACATTCTGATGATGGTCCTTCATCCATAGAGCATACAGGCCTCTCTACTCTCCAATTCAATACTCTACTTTCTCTTCTTGATAAGCACAAGCACTCTTCCTCTGATGGCTCACCCACTGATACTTCTCTTCTCTCAAACACTACTCATCTTGCAGGTATATCTTGTTTTTTATCTCAGCTTGACTCTTCTATTTGGATAATTGATAGCGGCGCTACCGATCATATGTGCCATTCGTTATCCTCCTTTATTAATCTTAAACCGCTTCATGATACTCGTCATCATGTTACGGTTCCTGATGGTCGAAAGCTTGTTGTGAGTATGATTGGTGATGTCAAATTGTTTGATAATATTCTACTTCATAATGTTCTTTATGTCCCACAATTTCAATTTAATCTCATTTCCGTACAGCGTTTGTGTGTTGATAATGGCATTAATCTACAGTTTTCTCATTCTCATTGCTTTATTCAGGGCCCTTTGATGAAAGAGCCTCAGGTTCTTGGTAGTCTTTTACATGGACTTTACTGCACAACTCCTACAGTTGCTCCATCTACTGCCTCACACGCCTATGTGGCCTCTTCCTTGACAAAAGACTCTCCTCTTCTTTGGCATATGCGACTGGGCCATCCCTCTCTTCACAATTTGCAGTTACTTTGTCCTGGTCTTGATTTTAAGTCTTTTAAAAATAATGTACTGTGTACTGTGTGCCCTAGGGCTAAACAACATAGGCTCCCTTTTTCATCTAGTTCTATCAAGTCTTTGTCTCCTTTTCAATTACTACACCTTGATGTATGGGGTCCCTATAGTCAAAAGACTTACAATGCTTGCTCTTATTTTCTTACAATTGTAGATGATTTCACACGCTGTACTTGGATTTTTCTCATGAAACACAAATCTGATTCTGTTACTCATCTTACTACTTTTCTTGATTATGTTCATACTCAATTTAATGGTGTTGTTCAAACTATTCGTACCGACAATGCCAAAGAGCTTTGTGAGGGTCCTATGTTACGCCTTTTTCAAACCAAAGGCATCGTGCATCAACGCAGTTGCAGCGACACTCCCCAACAAAACGGGGTTGTCGAACGCAAGCACAGGCATTTGCTGGAAATGGCTCGTTCATTGTTTTTTCAATCGAATGTTCCTCTTAAATTTTGGGGTGAATGTGTTTTGTGTGCTTGTTACTTGATTAACCGTATGCCTCTATCTTCTCTTAATTTTATTTCTCCTTATGAAAAATTATTTGGCCATTCCCCATCCTTAGCTCACCTTCGCTCTTTCGGTTGTTTGTGCTATACGTCTACCCTTAAACAAGGCCGAAAGAAATTTGATTCTCGAGCTGATGCTTGTATTTTCTTGGGTTATCCTTATGCTCACAAAGGTTATAAAGTGTATAACCTTACTACTCACCAAATTATTATTTCCAGAGACATCACTTTTCATGAGTCCCACTTTCCTTTTCACAAGTCTCCTAACAATACTACACCCTTTCCCACAGTCTACTTACCTACCACTACACCTATTCCTGATTTTTCCTCTTATCCTACTACCTCACATATCCAAGAGGTAATATCCCTTTCTAATTCCCAAGACTATTCCACCGCTTCTCAAGAAAGTCTCTCACCTTCCCAAGCTACCACCTCTTCACCCTATGCCCCACAAATACTTTCCCCTACGCCATCCTCTCATTCTTCTTCTCCTATATCTAATTCTTTACCCCACTCAAATAATCCTTCCCTTATAGTTGACCTCTCCACTTACTTACCTTCTCCTCTTCCTCCCACTCGACAATCTACCCGTACTACCCATCCTCCTCCCCACCTACAAGATTATGTGTGTAACTCAAGTATCCATCATTGGTGCAACCTTGTTTCCCATTCTCAGCTTCCTTTATCTCATTCTAATTTTGTTGCTGCTCATTCCTCTTATCATGAGCCCAAAACTTATGCTTCCGCTATCAAAGACCCAAACTGGGTCCGTGCCATGGAAACTGAACTCACGGCTCTTGCTCAAAATAATACATGGGATATTGTCTCTTTACCACCTGGAAAGAAGCCCATTGGTTGCAAATGGGTTTTCAAAGTTAAACTTAAATCAGACGGTTCTTTAGAACGTTACAAGGCCCGGTTGGTTGCAAAAGGTTATACTCAAGAATATGGGATTGATTATCAGGAGACCTTCTCTCCCGTCGTTAAAATGACTACGATCCGTTGTCTTCTTGCTATTGCCGCGTCTAAATCTTGGTCACTGTTTCAATTAGACATCAATAATGCTTTTCTTCATGGGGACTTACATGAAGATGTCTATATGGTCCTTCCACCCGGGGTTACTCATTCTCCAAATTCTGTTTGCAAGCTAAGAAAATCATTATACGGCCTCAAGCAAGCTTCTCGTCAGTGGTATGCTAAACTTAATTTTGAACTTCAAAAGCAAGGGTTTTCACAGTCTAATTATGATGCTTCTTTGTTCATTCGTCGTACTGATAATTCGGTTACTTTTGCTGCGGTATATGTTGATGACATAATTCTTACCGGTGATTCCCCTTCTATTATGCATGATCTTAAGGCTCATCTTCACCGTGTTTTTACCATCAAAGATTTGGGTCAGTTGCGATATTTTCTTGGTATTGAGATCAATTATATCCCCGATGGTATTGTAATGACACAGCACAAATTTACCCAAGAGTTACTTAGAGACAGTGGTGTTTCGGTTTTTAAACCGGTTGTTACCCCCTTGCCAATCAACCTTAAACTTCACAAAGATCCTTCACCTCCCTTTTCCGACCCAAAATTATACCGGAGTCTTGTTGGTAAACTCAATTTCCTCACCCACACTCGTCCCGACCTTGCCTATACCGTCCAAGCTTTAAGCCAATATATGCAGTCACCTACTGAAGCTCATTATCAAGCTTTACTGCATACCCTTAACTACGTTCATACCACAGCAGGCCAAGGTATTTTGCTCCGTGCCACTGATCAACTTTCTTTACAGGCGTTTTCGGACTCGGATTGGGGTTCTTGTCTTGACAGTCGCCGATCTGTTACTGGTTATCTTCTTTTATTTGGCCGTTCTCCTATCAGCTGGAAATCAAAGAAGCAATCAACTGTTTCTCGTTCCTCATCCGAAGCCGAGTATCGTGCTATGGCTTCCGCCGCTTCTGAGACTACTTGGACTGTCCGCCTCCTTGAAGAATTGGGTATAAGTAATCTTAAGCCCGTCACTCTTCATTGTGACAATCAATCCGCTCTAAACATTGCTCATAATCCCGTTCTTCATGATCGGACGAAGCACATTGAGATTGACTGTCACTTTACGCGTGAGAAGGTGATGGAAGGTTTACTCCAACTCACTTACTTGCCTACTTCTACTCAGCTGGCTGATGTGTTCACAAAGATACTTCCGTCTACTCAGTTCCAGACGTTACTCTCCAAGCTTGGCATGTCTTCCACACCCAAGCTTGAGGGGGGATGTTAATACTAGTATTTTTGTATTTCTTGTATTCCTGTATTAGCTTGCTTCGTACTCTTTGTATTCCTTTACAGTTCTTGTATTTGTCCTAGTAGCTACTGTATTGTACTCTATTATAAATAGGATGTACTGCACTAATGGACAAATTAATAAAGAATAAAAAATATTTGAGAGATCCCAAATTACTCTTTCTCTCTCATAAACTTCTCTGCCTTCTTCGTTCCATACTTGGAACCTTGCTTCCATGGCTGCTCAAATTGCACTCTAATGGAGTTTATAACAATTATGGATAGCAAAACTACTAATATTTTACTTTTATTATAAATTTTCATACATTAAAAGAATGTCTCTTATAATGTAGTACATGTGTTTTGTCTTGCAAGTTATCGGACAAATGGAGTTCTACAACAAGATCCAATTTATTTTGTTGAGCATCGTATTGGCGACTGTTAGTCAGCATACTATTTCTACCATGGGTATGAATTCATCAACAATAAATTGTCTATCTATAATTTTCTCATATATTTCAATGTTCAATCGAGTGTATAATTACATCAATTTTAACTTTCAATACTCATCACCATCGTTTATATTCTAATTATCATTGTCCAAAATACAACATCATGTTGTGTACGTGTCATACTTTTATTTAATTTGTAATATGTTCTTAAAACCAATGATTTAAATGTTAGTTCAAGTAAACATATGATCTAATTAATAAGTTAAACTTAAATCAACTAAAGTTTTTTTTTTTTTCTGACATTATTATAGGCCCTGATGCATATGCTCCCGCAAGCCGATATGTATATAACCAGATTCTTGATCACTCAAATTTTGAGTATTTACATGCTGTGACATTCAATCAAATTTACTATATCGACTTTACACATTGGGTTGGAGCACGGGCTAAGGGCCCCATCTTGGTCAACTTTGGAGGAGAGGGCCCCATAAATTTTGAGGTCAACAGTGTTGGTATCGTCAATCTTAGTGCACCCAAACTAGGTGCACTGATAGTCTATATTGAGGTAACATATGATACTTATATTATATTTTTTTTGTGTTTTCTCATTTCCTATATAATTCTTTATATATATATTATACGTGAATAATTTGAATAAATATATTACTTGATTGGAGAATTAAAAATGTTGAAAAAAAGACAAAAGCTTAATTATAATTGAAGTTAAATATGTTTTTATTAATTTACACTTTAAAATTTTAAAAAACAAGTAGAATTAATAACCAGTTTTCCAAAGCAAATTAAAGCATAATTGTAGTATCACACGATTCTACAATTTAATTCTACCGATTTTGATTCCACCCTTCAACGATCCTATAAATAGAATCTCGATCCTAACAATTTTGATAACAGCACCGTTTTTACGGAGAATCGGTGCCAATGGGCTCAATCGATGAGGCAATGAATGATTCAAATATCAGGAGATACTTAACGGTTGATCAAGCTTTAACAGATTTTGCTGATATCATACAACATATCAAACAAAATCTCTCAGCAATAAACTCTCCGGTGATAGTTATAGGTGGATCGTATGCTGGAAGTAAGTTTTATGACTTAACTATATTATTCGATCAACTCATATATGTCACAATTAATGTTTAACCTTTTTGCTTATTTAATAGACCATATAATATTAATGCTATTGATCGAATCTCCTATCTTCATTTTACTCAAAAAAAATCTCCTATCTTCATTCTTCAGTGTTAGCTACTTGGTTCCGACTACGATACCCTTTGTTATCCGTTGGAGCTTTAGCATCTTCTGCTCCGCTACTTGATTTTGGGGTTATCTCCCCACAAAATCAAAATTGTTGGATAGTTAGTCAAGATTTTAAGGTAATTTGAGTTATTCTTTCTTTAATTTATAAATAATATGCGAATTACATCTTCAAAGTTTACAACTATTGCAAACTACAATTTTAATGTTAATTTTTTAGGAATACAATCATTAAAGTATTAATATTTACGACATTCATGCAAATCACAAAATTCTAACCAAAATTACGACCACAATAATAGTCGGAATTCTATAATTTGGCATAAATGATGTTGACTTTAATATTTTGATGTCCGTCTATATATTGTATGATTTATAATATATGTACAACTTTAACAAGATTAAGCGATCTTGATTCTTATTCTTACTCATATGTGTTTTTTTTTTTTTACAAAATATATAGAAAGAAAGTGAGAAATGCTACAACATTATAAGACAATCATGGACAATAATTGATAAAGTAGCTTCTCAACCAAACGGACTAACAAGTCTCGGCCAACAATTCAGAACTTGCAAGTAAGTTACATTATTCAGATACATTTACTTGTAATTCAATATAAAATTATGCATACGATAATGTTTGATATGTAACATGGCCCGTTTCAGACCATTGTCTTCTTCTTGGGAGCTTAAGTCGTATTTGTCAGATATGTATTCATTCTTTGCACAATACGATACTCCAAGACTCAATTTGATTCATAGGTTTTGCAAGAAAGTTGTAAATCCATCCAACGGAGATATTATTCAAACAATTGCGAATGCTGTGAACTTGCTCACTACGGATTGCAATAACTTGAACAATCCGTCGCCGTTAGGGTCTAAACAATTCGGCTTAGATCATGCGTCTAGAACAGCTTGGAATTGGCAGGTATAAAATTTACTATTTGTTTGTAATCGATATTAATTTGTGGAAATTAATGATAATGATATATAATATAAATGTGTAATTAGTTCTTTAATCCTTTGTTTTTCAGCATTAATTGTGAATTTAATACATAAAAATAATTTGTTTAAAAATATAGCTATGCACCGAGATAGTGGTTACTTCCGAGGAACATTGTGGGGACGACACCTTACTTCTTCCTAACACAAAGAATAGCTCTGCATTTTCCGAGTTCTGTTCAACAGCATTTGGGGCTTATTCAGACCCTCGTTGGATGTCTACCCATTTTTACTATGGAGGAGATGTAAGCATAAAATTATTTATTTTTTTTAATAAAGTTAATATTTAATTATTAAATTATTTTATTAAGTTTAAATTCTTAATAATTAATACAGGATGTATTGTTAGCCCTAAATAAATTTGGGAGCAATATCATATTCTCCAATGGTCTTAGAGACCCATATAGCGGAGTTGGGTAAGAAATATATATTACTACCTTCAACTAATCTATCTTTATTATGATAGTTTAAAAAGATCAATCTAACAATACTTATTTTTACAGGATTTTAGAAGACATTTCTAAAACCCTAATAGCATTAAAGACCAAAGAAGGTATAAATTTAATCAATGACTATTATAACTTACATCTTTTTTATTTAAAATTCATATTATTTCGGTAATTTCAACTATTGAAGCATACATCGTGTTCATTCTACATTTTTGCAGGAACCCATTGTATGGACTTAAACGACATTCATAAAGATGATCCCAAATGGCTTAGAAGGCAACGTCAAAAAGAGTTGCGTATTTTCAAAAAGTGGATTCATCAACATTCAAGGGCCTTAACTAATAAATATAATACACTTTTTAACTATTGTATAGAATTTGTTTGTACTTTATTATATTTACTACTTATTTAGGCAAGTTACAAAATAACCCCATTGTATGAACTTATGAGACATTAATTCATAAAGACCATCTCAAATCACTTAAAAGGCAATGTATATTTAAAAATTCATCAACAATCGAAACTCTTCACTAATAAACATATATGTTTTAAATATAGTACTGGAATTCTTTGTAGATTTCTTAATTTTACGAGGCCTAATCATTTTGTGAGTATTTGACTTTTTAAAAACTTTTTTTAAAAAAATATTTTATCAAATCTCTAATAACCTTTCATTGATCTCATTATAAGCATTTAATGTGGCGGATTTGAAGATATTAAAAATACACTTATACAGGAGTATATAATTATATATCAACACCCTTTTTATTCATAATTCCAAAGAAATTTATTTCTTGATTAAGAACAACAACATAGATTTTCAAAACTACAATGAGGTTTTATTTTTTCTTGACATAACGGAGTACAAAGTCTCACATTGCAGTTACCACGAGGAAACACGATGCACTCATTACTTACTTGTTGAGTAACATCAACTTCAGGGTTTGAGTTCGTATTTTCACAATGAATTGTACCTAAATGAACAAAAAATATAATTAATATTATTAACAATGTGAATAATTCAAAAAAATGGATACAATAAAAAAAATAATAATTATGACAATAATAATAATAATAATAATAATAATAATAATAATATATGCATTAGGGTTCAGAAGCGGGTTTAGAAGTTCTTGACGACGCAAGACATTGGGGCTCGCGCTGCAGCTTATATATTCACTAGGGTAGGCTTTGCTATAGCTAGAGGAGTGGGGCCCAGATCGTATCTCGGCTTCCACTAATTTATTGTAGCTTGTATATTTGCTTATAATAATAATAATAATAATAATAATAATAATAATAATAATAATAATAATATGAATAAAATAAATTGAAAAGAGAAATTAAATTTGAAGTATATATTTTACTGGAAAGAATAAATTCACCGCAAAAAACAGTATTTCTTACAAACTTGTATAAAATAAAGATGTATACTTAATCAAGGGGTAAAATAAAGTTTAGGTATATTAATATACTGATTTTTCTAACCTATGTGGCTATGTATCTAGTGCATATATTTATACAATAAATTTAGTGCATATATTTATACAATATATTTATACAATATATTTATACAATTAATCAAGGGGTAAAATAAAGTTTAGGTATATTAATATACTGATTTTAGTATTGTTTTTTTATCAATAGAAGATATCTTTTAAAATAGGTAAATATAATAATATTTTAGATAATATATTAAATAAAATTTCAAATAATAATTAACCAAGTATATACTGTCCAATAATATTTTTTAATGAAAATGTTAAGAGTCTTCGTTGATATTGTTTTTTTATTATTATACTTATCTTAATAAATACTCTTAATATTGGTGATAATTATAAATAATCAAAATCAGATCATATTTTGTTCAATATGAATTGTTTATCCTAATAATTCTAGTCATATCATTAATTTTTAGCTAAATCAATATCATACTTAGTTTGAAATACTTACCGATAAGATTAAGGATCATCACCACAGAAAACATTATTGCAAAAGACTTGTTTTCGGCTGCCATGTTTAAGAATGAAAATGTATGCTTAATCAAGAGGTAAAAGTAAAGTTAAGGATAATAATGTTAATGAATGAAAATGCTAAAAGAGTCTTAATCTCTTTATATACTATTCAAACCAGCCAATATTTTAGTTAATAATATAATAACAAATCAATTACAATCTTGATCAATGCAAATATCTTTTATAATTATTGTAATCTTATTAATTTTGACTGAATATTTATTGGTCATAATTTGAGATAATCACAATCATATCATATTTGATTCAATATTTATTGATAACAATAATTCTGATCATATATATATATGACCATTTTTGGTTCAAATTGCATTATACTTATAACGGTTTTTAATTTCTTTAAAATATTATTACATTATAAATTTAATATTTCCGACTAAATAATGTTAATGAATGAAAATGCTAAAAGAGTCTTAATCTCTTTATATACTATTCAGAACAGCGAATATTTTAGTTAATAATATAATAACAAATCAATTACGATCTTGATCAATGCAAATATCTTTTATAATTATTGTAATCTTATTTATTTTGATTGAATATTTATTGGTCATAATTTGAGATAATCACAATCATATCATATTTGATTCAATATTTATTGATAATAATAATTCTGAGCATATATGACCCATTTTAGTTCAAATTGCATTATACTTATAACGGTTTTTAAATTCTTTTTACATTAATATTTCCAACTAAATACCGACTAAATTTTAGTCGGAAATATTTCCGACTGAATTCCGACTAAAATTGAGTCGTAAATGTTTTTTACACTTTAGTCCATAATTGGGTTTGTAATCATTGTGTCTGCCAACTTGTGCAGAACTTTATTTATTTTTTTTTTTTAAGTTAACTTGCGTAGAACTTATGTCTGCCAACTTTGTGCATTTTACTTAATTCATTGGTTTTCACTCTTTAATTTTAAAATTTTTAATTTTTAATTTTTATTTTAAATTAAAAATTTTAATTTTAAAATTTTTAATTTCTTTTTTGTTTGTTTTTTTTATTTAAATTTTTTAGTTTTTTAAAATTTTTAACTGATTTTCTAAAATTTGATTTTTTAAAATTTAATTTTAATTTATTATTTTTTAAACGTTAATTATAATTTTTAAAATTTTCAATTTTTAATTTTTTTATTGTTTAATTTTTTTATTGTTTAATTTTTTTTCAAGTATAAGAGTGGAAATGAATAAAGTGTAAGAGTATAAGAGTATAGTGAGATAAGGTGAAAGTGTGGAGTGAAAGAGTGGAGAGTGGAGTGAAGTGAAGTGTAAGACTTGGTTCACGCTAATATTAGTGTGGACCAAGGCCATACTAGACTTTGGCCATTATGTTTATTTTTCTTACCTTAATTCATATATTTAGACAATAAATTTGGTAATAAGATTTGATTCAATAGATATTTCTTTTCAAATAGGTAAATATAATAATATTTTAGAGAATATTCTACATAAAATTTCAAAAAATAACTAATTTTATTAGCTAAATCTCTGCATCAGTTAGTGCATAGGTAAGAAAAATATATAATATTTTTAAAGAAAATTTTAAGAGTCTTTATAGATATTATATATTTTTTTATTATTATACTCATCTTATATCCAATACTCTTATTATTGGTGATAAATATAGATAATCAAAATCATATGTTTTGTTCAACATATATTTGTTTATCGTAATAATTTTAATCATATCATCATTTTTAGCTACATTTTTACTATACTTAACTTGAAGTACTTGCCGATAAGATTAAGAATTATCACTATAAAAATATTACTAAATACTTGTTTCCAACTGCCATGTTTAAGAATAAAAATGTATGATTGATCGGTAAGATTAAGAAGGGTACTGAAAATGAGAAGGGTAAGAAAGACTTTACATCCTTGATTCCACTCGAATAAAAAAATCTATGGTCACGATTGATCAAAAAACACATAATTGTAAAAGTAATTATGTTACAAAGAAAAGTAACTATAACAAAATTTTTAAAATGTCCTTACTTTATAACATAATATTATTCTTGTATACATAGTAACCAAACAAAATCAAACAAAAATCCTTCTCATTTAAAAATCCTTTCATTGTGTGTGTGTATATATATATAGATATAGAATCAAATAAGAAAGATTTTAAAATGAGAAGGGTGAGAAGGATTTTCGTTTGATTTTTTTTTGTTACTATATATACAAAAAAGGATACTATGTTATAAATTAAAAACATTTTAAAAATAATTTCATAGTTACCCTTCTATTTAACATAGTTACTTTTACAATTATATATTTTTAGCTCAATCGTAACTATAGATTTTTTTTTATTTAAGTGAAATCAAGAGTCTAGAGTCCTTCTTACCCTTCTTATTTTCTAAATATTATCAATGATTATATATATATATATATATATATATATATATATATATATATATATATATATATATAATATATATATATATTTTATATATATATATATATATATATATATATATATATATATATATATATATATATATATATATATATATATATATATATATATATATATATATATAAAGTTCCATAGTCCAAACCTATGCACTAATTGGGCCTATTGGCTCCTCCGTTCATTGAACATAATTATATGAAACTCGTATGTATAACCTTGCAATATTATGCACGTACGAGTAAGTGGATAGATATATAAAAATCTAATTTCTAAGTAATAAAAGTTTTTTTTGTATCAATAAAAAATTTATCTAGTTTGGATAAAATGTAATAAGAGAAATAAACTAATTATAATAACAACTTGTAGCTATGTGTGATAAATTCTAAATTAAAATATATAAAAAACGACCATTATTAAGGGGAAGAAAAATTGAGAGAAGAAGTGTAAATAAAACCATATAAAAAATCAATTATTAATAAATTATTTATTGAGGTTTACTTTATGAAAAATACTCTTATTGCTCCCTCCCTTCTTTTTTGTTCTTTCCATTTAGAATATTTCATTTTTGGAGAAAGAAATTTGATTAAGATTTTTAAAACATTTATAGATGATAAAATATATTCATATGAGATCTCCTTAGATTCGTCTTAATGTATACTTTTTTATCATATATTTTTTATAATTTTTAATAATGCGTATTTAGAGATATTTAGGCTCGAAAGTTGCTTTGAAAACTGTGCAAAAAGAAAATGGGAAAAACAAAAAAGAACGGAGGGAGTACTATCTATTAAAAAGAATTTTAAATTAACATTGCAAGAAAACTTTCTTTCCATTAATGCTTGCATACTCTTTGTAATATTCAAAAATCTAATTCCAACCAACTTCATACCTAATAATATTTCAATCTAAAATCAACATTTTCAATATAATTTCATAAGTCTTAGAAACGTTAGAGTACTATTAATGATGCAGTTTACATTTTCCATTTCACTCACCTCAGCTATTTGTGTAAAAATTTTTCACATAAAAAATTTGTCCCATTAATAAAAAAATAAAAATTTTCCTTATTACTTTTTAAATACTCCTAGTAATTTATGTAAAATAAAAAAATCCAAAGCATATTAAAATGTTAAAAAATGAGTGTCTAATTATAGAACATAAAATTTTAAGACCATTAGTATATTTGTATATCTTTTAATATATGTATCAATAAAAAATCTATTTAAAAAATAAAAAAGTTATTTGAATAAGTGTCAACTTCATATTTATTTGGTGAACAAAGTTTTACTTAAAATTTTTCCACGCATGGATCGGAGTGTACAAAATATTGTAATGTTTTTGGTTTCAACGCCATTAGAATCAAATTTTGAGAAAAAAAAATCTACTTGTGGAGTATTTTCTCACCATTAAGAGTGATCTTATAAAACCAACTTACATTAATTTAAAAGTATATTTCCTTTTTAGTACAAGTGTTTAATCAATTATAATGGTGAATCATATTGTGATTGAAAGTTACTCTATCATATGCAAAGGTTAACCTTTTTATCGGAAGTAATTATTTAAATTTTGATTCTTGTGATCATACAAGTTATATCTATAAACATCATTTTTCAAAATTATGATTTATTAAATAACTATAATTCAAATGTCTCTACTGTAATCCAAAATTACTCATCTTATATCATTTTTACTAGTTATTTCTATAAACATATCATCTCACATAATGTTATATGTGATGTATCAAACTCAATGAAACATAAGAGACCCTCCCGCATGTACTACTAGAAAATGGTTATAGGTTTAAAATCCTTTGGAAAATTACTTTTAAAAATTCGACTTTTTGCTTGTTCTCTTTTAAAAATCCCACATTTCAATTATTTTTTAAAAATTCAACCTTATGCCTCCATTTTTTTTTATAGTACATACCTCTCTAACTTACCTGAACAACCAGTTAATTTCGAATTTTTTAAAAAAGAGAATAGGAAAATTTACTTTTAGAAATCTGACATTTTGCTTGTTCTCTTTTAAAAATCCCACCTTTTGTTTGTTCTCTTTTAAAAATCCGACTTTTTGCTTGTTCTATTTTAAAAAATGATGAATTTTCAAATTTATCTAATCACCGATAAAAATGTTTTATAAAAGAAAATAGAGGGAAAATGTCAGATTTTTAAAAAATAATCGAAAGTTGAAATTTTTAAAAGAGAACAAGCAAAAGATCAGATTTTAAAAGTAAATTTTCCAAATCATTTTGGACTTCCCTAGATCCAACCCTAGTTTTAGGGTCTAACAATATTGTTAGAATCGGAATTCTACGTAGGATCGTTGAGGGGGTAGGATCGAAATCGGTAGAATCGGATTGCAGGATCGTGTGATCCTACAAATACGCATAACATGCTTTAGATAACTGATGTTCAATTGTATTTGTTCTTTTTTTAATTTTTAAGCTTTAAATTAACACTTATTTGACTTCAAATATAAAACTTTGTAAAAGAATACCTTTGATAATCATTTCTAAAATACGGATCAAGAAAAACTTGAATTTTAGTCATATTGATATAATTGTTTAGATAAATACATATATATACATAAGTAAAATCTAGATTATATGGAAAAAAAATTTCAATTGAAACTACCCTTGTAGGATCGGATCGTAAGATCGTAGGATCGTAGAATCATGTTAATATGTTATGATCCTACCAACATTTAGATCCTACTATGATCCGGATCGATCGCCTAATTTTAAATCGTAGGATCGTAGAATCATTGATCAGGATCGAGATTCTGATAACCATGGGGTCTAAGTATAGTTTTTTGAGAACCAATTGGTCTATGTGTGAATTCAAATCCAAAAAAATATTTGGTTTAGAATAGAATTGAGTCTAGGGTCTTCATATTCGCTCTAGGCTCATCAAACCCTTTCAAATTTAACCCATTACACAACCCAAAATACACTTTTAACTCATCTCGAACTTATTTTATCAGTATTATATACCATATATAACTATTTTAGTATGAATTTAACCTTTTAAATGTAAGAGAGTAAACTATAAACTATCAAACTAAGACTCAAATAACTTTAGATCCCGTCAAATCTAACAAGTTTGAGTCTTGATCAAATGAATTAAATTTTAATGGGTTTAATTAGGTATACAAGTTTGTTTGATACGACACAAACATGTGTGAAAAATCGAATAAATGAGCTTTTTTAAATAAAAAAAAACAAATTCTAAAATAAGCTTTAGAAAATTGTATTTTTCAAAATAAGTGTCTTCGTGCCTGAGTATTAGGTTAGGGATTGTTCACTGTTACTAACAACGAACAAGAAAAGTACATGTTAAAAGTAAAAAAAAAATTTACAACGATTTTGTAGAGAAAGATGATGTCATATATTTTAAAAGAAAAATATAGAAGATTGTTCGTTGTTCATAACACTAAACTAACCCATTGCCCTTGATTTATTTAAAAATTATGATTTTGTCTTCCTTTTAACCGTAAATAAAATCTTCATGATTCTATTTTGGCATTTATTAAATGTTCTGTTCTTATTTTCCGTTATTAATAACAAACACAAAGAATAAGCCCTGATCTTAAACTTAGACACGGAGACACTTATTTAGAAAATTAAAATTTTCCAAAATTTATTTTAGGAATTTTTTTAGAAAAAACTCATATTACTCCATTTTTTGACATGTGTACAACAAACAATTTGATTGACATCTTTTGCCCAAATTCAAAAAATTCTTTAGAGCTCTTGGAGGAAACCAATTTATGTGCGTGGCAAGATATTAGTACTAGTGAACGATTTCCTTCCTTGGTACACCATTCGACCGTTTCTTTCCCTTCCAACCTCTTCCTCCTTAGTCCTCACTTCCCCTTTCAAATTCAAGTCAATGACATCTACAATTGCTGGTTTTCCGCCATTGGAAAGCAAAAGGAAGTTCTCATCTACAGAGAAGGAAGAACAAGAAGTAGAAGAAGAAGGAAGGAAGACCATGTTTTACTCACAATGTCTATTATCAAGTAAAGGGCCTTTAGGTGCCATTTGGGTTGCTGGGTACTTCTTTAAACGGCTCAAAAAACGCCAAATTACTGACACTGATATCTGTTCTTCTGTTGGTTGGTCTCCATTTCGTTTCTTCTTTCTCATTTTTGTTAAACTTTCCATCTTTATCTAATTTGTGGCAATTCAATTTTCTGGGTAATTGTTGAGAAATTTATGTGAGAAAGTTGAATTTAAGAGGTCAAATTAGTTTTGAGCAATTTATGTGGGATATTGGAGCAATTCAATATCTGTTCTTCTGGGCGTTTGATGGAAATTTGAGAAAATTGAATTGAGAAAGATGGTTTGGCGTTTTTTGAGGTCTATTAAATTGAATTGAGAATGATGGAAAATTAAATTTCCCACAAAAATTAAGAGGTCTAATGAATTGAAATTCAACTTTTTATTTGTATTAATTCAACTTTTTATTCAGAGGTCTATTGTGAAAAGTAAACTAATTTGTGCTCCAAAATTGAGAAAATTAGTTCATATTATAGAGAAGTATGACAAAGGGGAGAAAGGAGTAAAAGAGAGCAATGGTTGACTCACATTGTTTTTCTATCTATTAAAGGCCTTTTGGCTGCCATTTGTATTGTTGCTTTCGTCATTGTTTCTTATTCTCCATTTTGACTTATTTAAAAAAATTCAAATTGAAGTTGCGATTCTTATCCTTACCTTTATCTGGTTATGTTTTTTGATTGGTAAAAATGTGAATTTATGTGTTTATGGTTGTAAATCAAATTTTTTAAATATTGGTGATGATTATCTTAGGGGTTTTTGACTATGGAAGTTTAGGGTTTTAGAGTGAATTTTCTGCTCTTTCTGTTTCATTATAGTGAGAAATGATAATCCTTTATGTGAATGATTCATTTAATGAATTGAAATTGGGAGAAATTGTCATTTGGGTATGCTTGCTTTTTTCATATTGGTTGTCTTGATCATTTTTTGTAAGGAATTTGATTGATGGCAATCTTTGTTTCTTCTAGATTGTCGGTGGCTATTTGGGAGGGTTTTATAGGTTACTTCTTTATGACTCATTTATCTAGCAAATAGTGATCCTCCTGGACCTGGACTTCTTTTAATTGGGTAAATTCTTTATTTTTTTGTGAGAAATTAATGTGGGATATTGTGTTGGAGATTGAAGTTTTTTGTCCTTGCTTCATTTAAGAGTGAATTTCGGCGAAAGTATCATGTGGGTTTCATCAGAGTTGTCTGTAGTAGTCTGTTTTTATCATTCTGTTAAAATACTCTTTTGGAGCTTTTTTTTTTGGAACTTATTTTGCAACCTTTTGCCTTTCTGCCTTTGATCTTATCTTCTTCTTAATCTTTTTTTTTGCTTGTTTTTTGAGTCCTTATCAAGGTCTTTGTACAACATATGTTATTCTGATTAGTTGCCGCCTCTTGTGAATCTACTTTTCTTACATGATCCTCGCTATTGGTGTAAAACATCAATATTGTGGTATGATTTTGTGAATATGCGCTCCTTTGTACCACCATCCACCAAGCATATACCATAGAATGAGGTGAGTTTAATGAGCAATGTATTGGATCCATTTAACTTGGTATTATAAGTTAACTTACACCACCCGAATTGATCAAGCCTGCATCGTGGACTTTGCCACTTTTGTTTAATGTTAATTTACAATATTCCTTCTAGATAAGGTCTTTGTAGTATCTTGTAAAGATCTCCTAGTGATTTAGCTCCGTTACTTGTATAATAGACAGATTTCTTCTGGTATTGAATTGCCTTGTGTCTTCCATATCTTATTTTGACAGATAAAATTCTGCTAGAAGGATTGCCGTCCGTTACATACAGGATTTTGGCTTATCTCCTTCTTGGTGTTGTGAGAATATATTCTAAGAAGGTTGAGTATTTATTTCAAGACTGTCACGAAACTGTCTCAGACATTAATAGATTTTCGGTTGGCAAAAAAAAGTTAGTTTCATTTAGAGATATTGTGCGATCTTCTCCTTCCATAATCCTGCCAGAGAGATATGAACTTGATTCTTTTCAACTGGAGGTTGAAGATGTTCCAAACAGGTAACGATAACTTTCAATAAAGATTTTGTCATTATGATCGTTCTTTGGCAAATTACGATACTTATATATTTATACAGGCACAATAATGCACCAAGGGAAGACATTAATCTTCGAGATATTTATCATGAAGCATCAACAAGGAATGTTGATGCATATTCTCAATATTCTTCGAACAAGGTAATTTTTTCATTGCAAATTTGATGTCTTTTTAACATAGAATATTTGTACCCTGAAAGAGATATAGAGTGTATTTAAATGCCTATAAACGTTAAAACGGAGAAGTTCCTAAATCTTTTCACGATATTTTATGGATTGTGTTCCTTTTGTGTAAAATTTTAATTAGCTACCATCACGTACTTGTGTGAGCATTCTTACCTAATCCCTTATGGGCTTCCAAAATTTTATGAGATGTTAGTCTTTCGAATTGGAGTTCAGAGATCGCCCAAAACATTTATTCGTCTTTATGCTTAACTTAAAGTTAATCCATGCCCATGTAGACCTTCTAGTTTTGGTAGCTTTTCTTATTCTGTTATTACGCCGAGAGATAAGATAATTATTGCGATTTTGCAGCAGCAACCTGATGAGGACTGTGCCCTCTTGGAGGACCTGATTGCACGGACATTACATGAGGTCACAATGCAGAAGGAAACTTGTTCTTTTACTCAGACACCTGATAAAGTAGCAGCTAAGCAAGAAACTTCTACCTCCGCTCATACTCCTCCTGATAAGTATGAAAATGAAGTAAAATTTGCATTGTGGATGTTCCTTGTTTTATTTCTAGTTGTTGAGCTTAAATATTGTTTCCTGCTGTAACTAACAGAGTCCTTTCACCTCATCAAATGGGATTTAAAGTTGAAGTATGCTCCCCGGATCACATGAAGGATTTAAAAACAAGCAAGGAGAAGCTTCGAGAGTTGAGATTTTCTGAAGAAGATGATTTTGATGTTGAGAGGATATGTGCTTTGGATGTTGAACTTCTCAATCTAATTAACGATTATCAAGCGCAAACCATTGATAATATGGATGAGGATGACCTAAAGAAGGCACCATTAGAATATCAGGAATCTGTTATATTAAAAGAGAAGGAGATTCCATCTTCCATAGAGAAGACCCGTGATGCAGGATCTGTAGATGCTGGAGGTGCAAATAAATATCAATATTCCTCAGGGCTTATGTTTTGATTTTTGTCGTTAATCTTGATCATAATTCATATTTGGGGTTTATTGATGAATGTTATTTTCTCGTTGCAGTTGGTACTATTCCCGAGCTTATGGTTGTGCCCACTCCTGCTAAGAAGGAGATCGCTCAAAGGCTTGGCAAAAGAAAGTGCAGTGTTGATGAGATCACAATGTTGAGTAACGAGTAAGTTTTCACAGCTTTAATGTCCGTAGAATACTTTCATCAAATATCTTAAGAAGCAATAACAGACTTTGGGTATTGCTCATTCGGCATTGTTTGGGACTTTAGAGTCGGTATTAAGTCTTGTCTTGATTATCCTCCTTCATTTTGGAATCTGTCTATATCGTTTTGATGATGGAAAGAAAAGGACAGCAAAGTGAGGTGAGTTTTATCGGGTGTCAGAAGCACTTCTTTTATTCAGACGCTTGATTATTGATTATTGATTGCAGGATTATGAAGCAGGGTCTTAAGGATGCAAGTAGCTTGGTATGCAAGAGGAGGAGAGTTGCGCATACAATCCTCGATTTGTGGAGACTTTATCAAATTCCAGCCCTTTCAAAGAATTTTTCTGTGCCTTTGATACCATGTAAGTATACAATTTGTTTCTTTTTTCTACTTTAGTTTGTGTTTCTATGCTTATCCGTAGCTTGTAGGTGTTGCCTTGGAGAAGCTGGAGGATGTGCATTGTGGAAAGAAAGCAGAAAGCACTGAACTGTTGAATGCCTCCGTTCAGCTAACAGTTAAAACTTTTGAAACTACACAAGCTCCTGGAGAGCAACATGATGCTGTGAACACCAATGCCCCCCCTTCTGAAAGTCGCTCAACTATTGCCCCTGGAACACCGGTTTTATGTCCAACATCTGCCAGAGTTTTTGCAACTGATAGGGCTGCAGATTCAGATGGGGAAGATGTTCATTTCCATGAGAATATGAGGATGGAGTTTTCAGTGCACGAGGAAGATCACCTTAGACCAAGCTTGATGGCTGAGGTAAATCTTTCACCATGACTCGTGATAAATCTCTAGGCTAATTCGCTTTTTGAATTTTTTTCCCAGCCTAATACTTGACGACTCTATCAAATTTAAGAATAAGAGAACAGTCGTGCCCTGCCATGTTATCTAGCGTATCTTCAAGTTTGAATAAAAGAAATCTATAAAGTGCTTTATAAAATGATTTAATGCACACTCTGATCTTAGGAGCTCAAAGCACCGCATGTGATTAGGGATTTAACAGTATGGTATATGAGAATTTAGATGTTAAGTCTGTCCAAAGAATATGTGCAGAAACGCAGTGAAGACTGAAGAGAGACGAATAAGATATTAGATGAGTGAAGAACGCTGGGACAAATGGACTTCCATGACGGAATTAGGGGTTGTCATAAAAGGAATTCTTTGTGTAGGCATGGGTTGTGATATTATTATTGTTTCCATTCTTTCATGATCACAGCTGTTTTATTGTTGATCTCTGTTAATTTTTTCGAATTTGTAGATGGATGCAAATGAAGCAGATAGCGGAGAACTTCATGAGAATAAGAGTAAGCCCGGTTACTATTACAAGCTTGTATCTAATCAATTATGATTTGACAGCCACAACTTAGTTATATGCTTACAGGGAGCAAATTTTTTCTCTTGTTTGCAGATGGAGGATTGTCCGCTAGAACCAGGTAACATATATAATGATTATAGTAGTTGATCTTTTCCGTCTCCCATCTATGCGGACAAATTTTTATATGTGGAACTTTTCTTATATGTATTTTCAGAACTGTGGCTAGATACCTAATGCAAGTGATTCAAAGAAAGAAGCAGCAAGGGGTAGAAGCTGTTTCGTTGCTTCCCATTGCTAAACGTAAAAACAAGAGGGAAAACGCAATGCTATTTTTCGAGTTACTGGTGAGTATTAAAGGAAAAATCAAACAGAAATTTTGTGCAACCTACCAAATCCGGCCTAAACAAATGGCCTCAAAATGCATTTCGGGCTGGCCAAACCCGGAAAAATGGCCGTGAGAAGGATAGAAAGTGGAATGCAATCTTGCTTGTTTTTTCGTACCATCTCCCCTCGTCTTTATGTGCTATTTCAATCGTTACACGTATGCTCCTAACAAAGTAATTTCGGTATTTCAGGTATTGAGTTCCAGAGGACTCATAAATGTAAAGCAAGAAGAAGCGTATGGAGATGTGATTTTGCGAGAAACTCCTAAACTCGAACCATCTTTGAACATGTAGAATATGTTAGTTCCTACAGGAATAGATTTTGCAGTAGATCAGAAAATTAGTTTCTTCTGTTGCTGCCTGCAACAAAACTTAATCCAACTTTTTGTTTAGCTTTTCCTTTTTTATGCTTTAATTAATAGGTTATTGTTAATAACTTATGAGTAGAACACAGGTTAGAAATTGTTTAATTTTTTTGTTTTTAGTTTTTTATATTGAATTTTTATTTTAGTTTAGTCTTGTATATATATATATATAGATTTTGGAACAAGCAGGTGTAGTAAACTGATTCAACTGAAATGAAATGCCTTCTGATCAGCAGGCTTCCGACTACGGGTTTGAATGTACACGCCCTTTTGGCCAATTGTTTGTCGATTTTATTTAAAAAGCTCTCACTTTGATCAGCAAATGCGGCGAAGATTGGGGACAGAGTAACAGCATAGAATAGCTTATGTCAAGTAATTTGCAAGATCATGGAGTAAAATCGGAGCAAAAATTTAGCTATCTACTTAAACATGAAGATCTGCAAGTTTGTTACATCGAAAACGGGCATGAACAACACGGCTTCGAAGATGATTATATGTTCATTGTGTTAATGAGCATCTTCCTCTTCGCAGAATTTTGTGTACTCTTTAGGGCCCATCAAGCTTTCTAATTCTGCTGGATTACTTGGCTTCACTTTGATCATCCATCCTTCCTCATATGGACTTGTGTTTATCTGCATCATAATATGTTATTACGGGATCAGACAGATAAATTTGTTTACGGGCTTATACACAACAAGATCCACATTAGACGAAAATTAAGCTAGTGCTCCACATAAACCCGATGAGATTTCATTTTAAAACCAATTGGTCTTAGGAGGAGTAGCGCATCAAGTATATATGTTAGTCAATCTTTGTCTAATTCTTCGATGAGAATCACATGTGGGTAATTTTCCAACGCAAACAAGTTGTGCAAACTGCTAGTTCATAACATGTCATTTGCCCCAATGTTCGGTGCTTTTTGCGCGGGCAGATTTTGGAGGATCATACATACGCAATCTTAAGGCTTTATGACAAAGTACTACCACCTTACCTTGTAATAACAAAGAGATTTGTTGTTTTGATCGACTCTTGATTATCAAAACCATTATCTATCTAATGAAAAATTTGAATGCAGAACAAGAGATAGACGTACCAAGCCAGGAGTTTCGGAAAGCTTGGAGTTAACCTCAATGATTTGACCAGAAATAGGGGAATTAACATCACTAGTTGCTTTCACACTTTCAACTGATGCAAATGCTTTTCCTGCTTCTACTTCTCCTCCTTCTGGTAACTCTGCAAACACCAAATCCCCAAGATGCCCCTGCACACCATCATTTCAATCAGTTAGTTTGCCCTACAACAACAATGTCAAACTCCTAATCTCAACCTACGAAGTTGGTATGAACTTATGGCCTGTTTAGTTAGTAGCTAAATGGTGATAATAGGAATGATTTTTAAATGTAAAATATCGATCAAAAATTCCATGTCTATTTTTAGTGTACAAATTTCCATCAATGGTAATACCTTGGAATGAATTTTGTGAAGAAAATGAGATGACAAGTTAGACAAGCATGTCCATCAAGGTAGCCAAGAGATTTTTCAACTAACTATCATTTAATACCATGTACCGTTTACTATCATTTAATACCATGTACCAAACGGGCAGTTAAGGTAACTCACCACAAACTGATGAAACCCATAAAGTCTATACTTTCAAAATTAAGTGACCAAGACATAAAAAGTGAGGGATCAATCAGAGGTACAAACCTGAGCATGATCAGTAACACCAATGGTGGCCACTGAACCTTCATGCTTCACCCATTCATGTGATGATGAATACTTCAAATTATCCAAAACTACATACAAAAAGTTAAATTTCATTCATCACTAGTATATACCACTACACTTATGTGCCTTTGAATTAGCTGCATCACATAAATCAAAGTGAGAGCTTTTTGGTGTAACTTAGCAAATTCAAAGGTACATAATGAATATGTATAAATATTTCCTCCGTTCCACTATACTTGCTGCATTTGACTTTTTACACAATTTAATGTGTTATTTTAATCATTTATACACTGAACTATACACATCTAAAAACTAAAAAAAAAAATAATATTATGAAAGATTCCACTTGACTATGTGCAAAATGTGAAATAAACTTTAACGATAAACAATATCAATAACCGTTATGTAGCGAGTATTTCAGAACGGAGGGTGTACAACATATGTATAGGGAGATACCAGTGGAAAAGCATCTTGAAAGGGAAAATGCAGGGAAAGGAAGAGCCTTAGAAGTACAAGAGAGGCCAAGAGCATTAGTAGTAGAAGATGCCCAAATTCTCAAAGCCATTTTTATTTGTGTTTACTTTTTGATGATTTGTGTGAAACAAGACTTGTGTGTTTTTGGGTATGTTTTGAGAAAGAAAGTGGGAAGCTAAGGCTGTATTTCACCTTCTCTTATCGTTTTGTGAATGGTGGATAATCAAAGCCTAATCCACTTTTTAATCAACACTTACTTTTTCCAACTTTTTTTCAGGATATTTCATCATCAAGTGGATCCTAATGTTATTACTCCTCTTTGTATCATAAAAATTTTTTTTTACTAAATTTGTCTTATTTTTATTTTTATTGTAATTTTTTATTTTTTTATATATATATTTAAATTATTTTATATTTTATTGTTTTCTGCCGAATGATTGTGGGGCAAATTTAGTAGAAGAAAGAAACAATTTAGTGTGAAATTGGAAAGCATGAGGACCATTTTTCCGCTATATTATTAACCATTTTTCTGCTATATTATTATTAGCATTTCTATGTCGATTTTATCTTTGCCCCCTTTTTCTAAGGAAATAACGAAGAGCTACAAAACTTCATGCATATTAGTGTGATTTTCTTGTATTAGTGAGATTATTTTCTTACAGTTATAGAAAAAAATAGGATCCAAGGAATAAATATGTGAATATCTTAATTTTTACAAAAATATACTCATTTAAGTTATTATCTTAATGCTTATGCTGATTAAATTTCTACAGTGAAAGATGGAAATAAGTTTTCAAATAACACTAGACGATATTTCACAGTACCACAATAATATAAATATATTTTATTTAATTAAAAATTCTTGAAACAAATAAAGAAAATGTATAAGTAAAGTTATACAATGACGAAGTCGTGACTATTGCAGGTCATGCGTAAAATGGCCTTGAGATTTGGGGCTCGTGCCTAATTTTCTCTAGACCTCTGCAAGTCATGCCTAATTTTTCCAAGACCTCTATGGTCATGTAATGTTTGCTCCATCAAAAGCGAAATCCTTGGCAATTGGCACGACACAATGCTTAATCATGTAATTTTGTAGGGCTCTTTGCCTTTATTATCTTTTTTTTTTGATTTTTTTATTCTTAAATCGGAGCAACCAAATTTTTGATTTTTTTATTCTTAAATTGGAGCAACCAAGTTTGACGCGCCATGTTTATATATGTACCTTGAGTCAAGCTTAATCAATTTCCCAAAATTATAGTATAATTATATATTTGACCCTGCGTACTTATAAATAAATATAATTACACATTATTATTAAAAATATAAGAGTTTTCATTGATTTAATATTTTTTTTATATCTTATCAAAATTAACAAAAATTTATGTTTGATTTATGAAATTGCAAATACTTAGTTCTTCCAAAAAGGAAAGTAATTTGAATTTTAAAATTTAAAATTTTGTACTAAAATATACTACAAGATTATCATTCCCACGAACATGACTACGTTAAAACCTTAAAAAAAAAAACCTTTTGAGTGTTACACATTGAAACTCTTATAGCATGGCTTGCCAATTTAAAAACAAAAGGCAAAAGTAACTATTTTTTAGTAATTAACTTAATTATATAAAACAATCAAACAAATCATAGAAAATAAAGTCAATCACTTACAAACAAATAAACCACTTTATCATTTTTATAAGAATAGCACATTATTTACTATGTTGTTACACATAAATTAAGCAAATCATGCATTAATCTTTATTGTCTTATCTTTTACTTTATTAAACAAAAATTTATATATAGTATCTATCAGCAAAAAATATATAATTGAAAATTTTATTTTTAGGAAAAAAGTTTATAGCAAAAAATCAAAAGAAAATATCATGAAACAAATGTTTGCAATAAGAAAATTTTATATAAATGTAAAAGTTTTTTAAATTAAGCAATATTATTAAAATTTCAAAATAGAAGTTAAAGTAGGTGTTGATTATTAGGAAATGATTGAAACGGATAGGAAAAGTTGGCTTAAAAACTCCTTTTATTTTTTAGCTTTAACATTGCACCAATATAAGGTATAAGTAAGAAAATAATACTAGTAGCATAGTTCTTAAAAGAGGGCCTTAGCCCTTAGGCGAGAAAATGATGCATAGAAAGCAACCAGGGCAGAGTAAAATTTGACAAATTTTATAAAGGTTTTTGTGTAATTTTAAAAACTACGATAATTTTCTAATAATTTTATATCTTTAAAAATCTAAAATATACTAAGTAATTTAATATTAAGACTTTTATTTTTTTCGGAGTCCTATGGAATCAAACATGCTAAACATGCTTAGAACGTCGGATGAAAGCAACCATACTGAGTAGTGCTTGCTCCTTTAGATAATTAAAACAGTGTATTTTTTGTTTGTTTTGTTTGTGTTTGTCTACTTTTCCAAAGCTTGTAGTTGTATGTGTTATTATTTGGAGCATGTGCATTGTGGAAAGAAATCAGAAAGCACTATCTGTTGAATGCTTCCATTTTGCTAGCAGCTAAAACTTTTCCAAACTTATACTGGAGAGCAACATTATGGGGTGAGCACCAAATTCGGGTCATTTTGGATATTTTGGATTCTGAGCGAAAGCGAAATAAAGAGTTTTTAAAATATGAATGTTATGATTTTTTTTAATAATTGATAAATTACTAATTTTATTAATTAGACAAAAATACTAATATGCTCAATTAACATATTAATTTGAAAATAAAATAAACTCTCTTTGTTTTTTTAAAGAAGTTTCCATTTGACTATTTTGGGTGTTTTATTTGTTGTATTCATAAGAAATCTTTTTATTTATATTATAAATTTTCATCTCAATTTTTTATTTGGTGTTTTATTTGTTGTTTTATTTGGTGTTTTATAAATTATTATTCAATAAAATAACATATCTACTATATATCTAAAAGATTTTATTCTTCTTAATTCACATGAACATTCCTTAAGAAAACTTCATTAAAGAACGAAGAAAGTAAATAAAAATATTACTCTATTACTTAGTTACTCGAACACAATGATTATAGATGAAAAGATATCAAATTATATTGACCATTCACCAACCAATAACCCAAAAATAAACAACTGGTCATTAACAAGCTCACGAATGACAATTATTAAAGAAAAATCATTGTCATTTGTTATATGATCACGTTTTCATCTATGTAAACTTGTATAGGTCTTTTTTAATAAATAAATAAAAATTAAATATATTAAAAAATTTAGGCCCTCAAAATAACGAGACCCTAAATTATTGCTTATGGTATTCTTATATAGAGTCGGCCTTGACACCAATGCCCCCGCTGCAGCCGCTCAACTATTGCCCCTTAGGCCAAGCATGATGATGGCTGAGGTAATTCTTACACTGACTCCTGATAATTTTTCAGGCTAAATTGCTTTCAATTTTGTGATTAATTAAAAATAGTCTATAAATAGTCCAAAATCGAATATTAATTAGCAATTTTTGAAGAGGTAAAGTTATGTGACACTATTAATTAAAATCTCTAAAAAAAGTGCAAGGTTCTACTTCCTACCTAGCTTGTGTTTTCTTCAATTCTTAACCATCTTTTTTACCCAACGCACACACGCTCTTTTGTATCTTGATAAGAACCTCAACGACTAAGTTATGTGTCATGTTGTAGAGGAATTGCAAATAATTTAAATATTATTAAAAAATTGATTTCTCATCACTACAAATAAGTGTTGAAATAGCGTCGGAAAAAAGCGACCGGATTGATCTTATCGCCATTGGCGACGAGCTGACTACGAGAAAAGCCTCGCCTGATGTACTAAAGTGGGTGGCGACAACCAACTGGCGACGATATAAATGGACGCCAAGATTGTCAACGGTCAAAATTTTATTTTTTGAAAGATGGCGACGGGAATTTTGGATGCTGGTTGGTCGCCAGATTTAAAGTATTTTTATTTTTAAGACGGGCGACGGGAATTTTGGTAGCCAGTTGGTCGCCAATTTGGTCCGTTAAAATTTGAACTTAAAATTTAAAATTACAATACATTAAAAAACTGGGAAAAACGAAATTTTAAAATTCTAAAACACTTGGCGACGGGAAGGCTAGGAGAAGTAGTTCGTCGCCCTTAAAAAAGCTGATCAGTAGTCAGAATTTTTTCTTTTCCAAGACTATTGGCGACGGGACAGCTACAAAGTTGGGTCATCGCCCACCTCTACTACTCTAGTGCACTTTTAAATGCTCTATGCTTCCATATTCTTCTCTCCATTTCTCCACTCTTTCAAGATATTTCCTCTCAGTTAATTGTAGTTGTAGATCAGACCAAAACTTTCTTCAATATTCTTCAATTCTAAACCAAAATCAAAAACACCCAAAAACAAAAAATACCATCACTATTCCTACTCTAATTCTTCATCTTCAAGCACTATTACGTTTGTTACCAAAAACACCGGCCATCACTATTCCTACTCTATTTCTTCATCTTCCCCTTATGATCCATATGGTCATTATTCTGAACCAAATAAAAGGCTTTGATAATAAGAGGTAATGGATCCATAGCAAGCACATTTCCCCTCATATTCTCATATCCATTATTCAAGGCCATAAGGAATTGAAGCATCAGCACTAAGAAGCTTCTTAAGGATGTTGAAAGTATAGTTCTTCAAGGCTCCACAGAAACTCCACTTTTTGACCATTTAGCTTCCAAATGGCGATGGAAACAGTGGTCGCCATTTTATTATTTTTTTGTAGTGCATGTTCGTATAGCCCATTTTAGGGATGACAACTGAACCCTAGTCCGACCCTTAGTAAAAAAATCCAATTCAAATTCGAGCAAATAGAAACCGACTCCTAGTTAAAAAAATGACTTATGAGAAGAACAAAGGTTAGAATTTTTTTTTTTTTTTTTTAAATTTTTTTTCAAAAAAAAAATGTGTTCTAAACAGCTAGCTTCCTGCAACTGGTTTTCAATGTACTAGCCCTTTTCACCAACTATTTGCCAATTTCATTTATAAAGCTCTCACTTATAAGAGAAAATGCGGCAAAGATTAGGGACAAAGTAGAAGCCTAATTTGAAAGATCATGGAGCGAAAAAACATGACGAAATGCGAGTTTTTTACATCGAAAACGGGCATGAAAAACATGGCTTCAAAGATGATTATATGTTGTTCATTGTGTTAATGAGCATCTTCCTGTTCGCAGAATTTTGTGTACTCTTTAGGACCCATCAAGCTTTCTAATTCTGCTGGATTACTTGGCTTCACTTTAATCATCCATCTTTCTCGTATGGACTTGTGGTTATCTGCATCATTATAAGTTATTAGGGTATCAAACTAATCGATAAATTTGATAAGGTTTGTACACAACAAGTTTCTATCGATTATTATTTGATTTGTCTCATTTAAAAGAATTGGAGAGAATATCATAAATCAAAGTGGAACGTTGTAATCTATTTCTCGATCAAATTCGGACCTTTATCATGTAAAAAAAACCTAGGATTAAATATGTTTATATTTTTTTTTATAAAGGTATGTCATTTTAGTTTTTATCATCATAAGACTTATATTAACTAAAATATCATAGAAAATAATACAAGGAGATTATAATAAAAGGATAGCTTATTTTTAAATAAAATAAAGAAAACTAAGAAAATATGTTATGCGTAATTTAATTAATACCTAAAGTTATCTATTGACCAGGTAGTGTTTGGTCCATCAAAAGCCAAATTCTTAGTAATTGTCACGAAATAATGGGGTATCATGTCGTTTTGCGGGGTTATATGCCTATATTATCTTCTTTTTTTTTCTTTTTAGTTGAAAGTTAAAACAAGTAAGTTTGAGCCGTGTATATGTACCCTCCAAACAAGTAAGTTTGAGCCGTGTATATTGCACGCCAATGAGTCATGACATAGAGTAACTGAATCCTGAATCCTGAATCCTGATTGACTCATTAGTCATTAGTCATTAGTCATTACTATTTGCTCACATACTCGCATTATACATGAGTCATGACATAGCATTTTTATGTGGCAAGAAAAGAAGCCGAGAAGGTGAGGAAGAACAAAATCGGCTTCCCCAATTCGGTTCATCTCCCTTAAAATCAGAACTAGATTTTCATGTGTTTGTTTGACTGTCCCCCGCGAAATTCGATCAAATTGGAAAATAATTAGAAATCAGAAGATGGGTGAAATCCAATTAGGTGAAAGTAGCAACGATCCTACACTAGTTAACACGGTTGATATCCTTCTCAAGGCTATTGGCCCTTCTCGCCCTTCTCACCTTAATGTCCCTTCTTGCATTAAGGTAATTTGAATTCGTCCCTGTTTCAAGATTTTTGATTATTGGGTATTTTCTCTTGATCCTTCGAAAAATTTTCCCTTGTTTATTGGTTTTAGCTTGTTTGGTACTTACACTTAATTCAAGTTTTTTGATTATTGGGTATTTTCTCTTGATCCTTCAATTGTAAAGATTTCCCCTTGTTTAATGGTTTAGATTGTTGGGTATATGCACTTAATTCAAGATTTTCCCTTTTCATGGTTTTAGATTTAGACTGTTGGGTATTTCACTTAGTTCTCTAATAATAAACATTTTCCCTTTTAATGGTTTTGGATTGTTGAAAATTTTCACTTCATCCTTCAATCGTAAAGATTTCCCTTTCTAATTGATTTAGATTGCTAGGTATTTTCTTTTTAATTTTTGGGTGTGATCATATTACATAAAGTCTTGTGCATGAATTTAGTTTAGCATTGGAAGAAGATTACTTTGATTAAGATGAAATTTGCTTGTTTTCTACTGAATTTTGTATGTAATTGTGAGTTGTTTGTGATCATGTATGCCCTAAAAAGCATTTTACTATGTACTTTTGATTAAAATGCTGATCTTTTTTGTTGTGAATTGTGATGTTTGAATAATTGTCGGTCTAAACCTCTTTTTGAAAAATTATTATAGGTACGTGATTTAAGAAAATTAGTTGCTGAAAGCAAACAGTTGCCAATTGAGACTTTGAGGCTTATTTCTAGAGGAAGTGCATTGCATGATAGCAAAAATGGAGAAGATGTTTCTATTAAACTTTCAGATGGTGGTAAGATCATAGGTTTCTTAAGCATTTTCTTAATCTTTTCGTTAATTTTTATCAGTTGATTTTATGTGTTTGTGTGGTATAATTGTTGATTTATCCTTATCTGATTAAATGTAAGGGTGAGATAAGACTTTTCCTTTATATTAAGGGCATAATTGATGCATTGTGTTGATGGAACATATAGCTTTGGTTATACTTTGTATCTTTAACATATGTGGAATCATTCCTTGAACATGAATGATAACTTGAGGAAGATTGTGCCACTATAGAAGGAAGTTTAGATAGCATTTTAGCATCACTCATTAGGATTTGATGAAGGGATCGTATGATTATTAAATCAAACTTTCTTGAGGAATAAGCTTGACACTCCCAAGCATAATGAGTGTTGTTTTGGGGAGCAAATAAAGAGGACTTATTAAGGTGCAAGCATTCAGAAAAGCGGGCAAATGTCAACTTTCTTATTGCTGAGTTAGGTTTTCAGATTATACTTATATTTACATTCTTAAATTACACGTCTCTTAAGAGAAAGCACTTTTGAGGATCAATGTTGCGAAGTTTCTCAAGCTTTCTTGTTATAAAGGTTGGACTGCATTGAGGCTATGCCTCTATTTTGGATATTAGATCTGAATGTTATTCTAAGAGGAAACTTTTTTGGAGGAGCCTTCCTCTTCTGAAAAGCTTTTGAAGGGATTTCAAGAGCATGAAGAGTTTGAAAACCCAAGTATCATCAACCATTGGCCTCTTAGTGAGCAGTGTCCACGTCATATCATCACCTTCCAAGTTCTTCCCTCAATTTGGAAATATGATCAATTAACTGAATATATTTGTCGTCACTGTGGATGAATAGGGACAAAGTTGCTATTTGATTTTTTTTTTTTTTTACCATTTTCAGATGGCAATTTACTAATTATTATGTGTTTGGATAAAATACACTAAGATTTGGAAATTGGACATTAGTGTGCTTAAGGATGTGGCATGTCATTCTGCCTTGGGCGAAGGCTTTTCATATTTAGTGTCTACATTGATCATAGTTTCAAAATGTGTAAGTCGTAGATATATTAGGCTCCATATTACTGTTTCTTCAAGATGGTACAAACTCACCTAGAGTGTGACTTGTTGACTTGTAAATTGGGAATCATAGCTTAAACAACACATGTTAAGGAGAATTGTTTTGTCCAAAGCCTTTTAAAATTATCAAGTTTAACCATTCTTGTTCAACTTAGTTGTAGTTGTTAGTACTTAATACAATTTCCCACTCATATCCTTGAATTTACATAGAATCCTCATAGCCTATAGCAACTAGTGTTCAAATAATATTTCCCTGCTAATGCGTATACCGTAGGGTTTTGGAAGTCATTTAGAGGTAGATAGAAATATCCTTCAATGGAGATATACCATAGAGATTTGGATTTTGGAATGCATTGATTGAAAATAAGTGGACTGTTTTATGAACTTCATCAAATTCAATGAATGAGGTTGAAGATGTTAACTTAATAGATTTCTTCTTGAAAAAAGATAAATTATGTAATCAAGGAAGGATTATAAGGTATGGGCATGTTTGTGGGCATATGGTCTCAATATAGTTCTAATTCTTGGTTGGAAGAAATGGGAGTGACAATGAGTAGAAACAGAAGTCAAAAGAGTTGAAAGGAACTGCACACAACATTGAGGCCCAAAACTTAATTTCGACTCTATGGGGTCGGCTGTATGACCAAATTAAATCAACCTGGGAGATTATTGCCAACAGCGTTTATGTAAGGTGCTTTTTAAGAAACTTTTTAGCATATGCGTTAAGTGATAGAATACGATTTCATGGAGGGATGAAAATTATTTATAGAAATTAGAAACACGCTAATGAGTCCTGATGTCAGATGGCCTGGTCATCCCATTAACGAGATAAATGTCAGCTAGCAGCAACTTGTAAAATTTGTTACTCAAAAACTAAGAATAAATGTGGAGTGACGATAATACTTTACCAGTTTTCAGGATAATTGAAAACTATGTTTCATGCTTTAGTTTGGATCTTTAGGTTAGATGAGGATGAGTTTGGGTGTTTATTTTGGAAGTGGAAAGACCAATGTTAAACGAAATGAAATTTGATTTGATACGAGAAACGTTTAATTTATATTTTTGTAAACTTAGGGAACAAGAGATAAAATTTGATCCAATTGAAGTTAAGATAAGGCCATGGTGTTGTCCATCACCTTGATCATAAGTAGGAAATATAACTTATTACCTTAACACAAATCACAAATCAGAAGTCTTGTTGACAAATGTAGAACATAATGTATCTATAACAGAAAAAGAAATGAAAAGAAAAGACAGGTTTCTTCTTGATGCAAATGAGAAACGAGAAATGTTAATTGAGTATTTTGAATTATGTTTTAGTACAAACGGTTTGAATAGTGGTACAGGGCATAGTTTCGCCTTTGGCACTTCAATGGTTAGGACGAATCCTATGCTGTACATTTCAGAATTCAGATCAAATGAGGATGATTTTCCAAAAAAAATCAGAGTGAAGATGCAGATGGAGGATCAGCTCTTCTTTGATTCAAATTTCTTTTGACTTGAGGCTGGTTGCAACTTGCAAGCAATCTTTTCTCTTTCAGATTGTACAAGAGGTATATAAAGTATGATTGCTAAGCTCTTGGAGCAGAAAGCTTTGGATATTCGTATAGGATTGCTTCATTTTACATTTAAGAGCTTGTAGTGCCTTGGAAAAAAATTCAGAGTACGGTCTATTTAATACAAGACCAAACCCATCCTAGGGGCTTAAATGTTACTTAACACAAGGCTCAGCCAACTCAAACAGCTCTGGTTTCAGGATCTCAAGTATCCTGCTAAGTTTCAAATCAGTTTTTGATGAATTTTTGAGGTGACATGATATATAAGGTTTGTTAAAACACTTCTTACGAATGAAGAAAAATAACACAGTTGCAAAAAAGTGAAGTGCAAAAAAATTGTTTATTGAATGATATCCTTCTAAAGTTTAGCTTAGTTGACACGCCATTGCTTCTAAGATTGTTTGCCAGTAGTTCTTTCGATGAGGAAGATTTATAGTTTTTTGATTTCGGATGAATAATAGATTATATTTAAATGACTCATCAAATCATGTGCACTTATCAATGTGAAGTAGCAAAGGTCAATCAAAATTAACATCTTTGTTATCACTAACAAGAGTAAGGTTGCGTCTTTCCGACCCCCAAATACCACTTATGTGGGAGTTAATTTATGGCCTTGTAGTAATGGACTTTTAAACCAAAATTTGATGTTGATAAACCAAAATTTGCCAAAGCTGAAAGAGTGGCAAGCGGGTTGTAGAGGAAATAAAGCTCATTGGGGAATAGGAAAAGCTTTTTTTGTTTATGATTGGGCAGTCAAAATTGGGTAACTATTGCTATTTACTAGTTGGCAAACAATTTTGCAATATTTATTAAATAAATTATTTATATCCTTGGATTCTGCGGCTGTTAGATAATAAATTACGACTATTAGACGAGCGCTACTATACAGATCAAAGTGTTGGATTTTTAGAAGTGATCATTTTAGGAAGATGGGAGTAGCAGAAGTGTGATTACTTGGATGGATGGATGATCGGGCATACGTAAAGGGATTGAATTTGAAACGTAGATATACAAAAGGAATTAGGAGTCACAAGTATTGAGGAAAAGAGGAAAGAGATTCATTTAAGATGGTTTGGCATATGCAAAGATAGGATATTAGTAAAGCGGTAAGAAAGATAGAAAGTTGAACCCATGAGACTTAATAAGAGGGTGAGGAAGACCAAAGATGACCGGAGGGCAAAAGTGGAATGAGATATAAAGAATCTAGACTTAAAGGCTAGACTTGAGATGGTAGAAAATCGAAATAAATGGTAAGAATTCTTGTGGACAACTAGTTCTACTTGATGTGTTGGTTGATGTAATCGACCCCAGGTTTTTGGGATTAAAGCTTTTGCCTTGTCTTTATTATTAGCTTTTTGAAATGAATTGTTGGTGTTTGGGTGAAAACCTTATTGATACATTATGTAATATCTTTCATGAAATCACCAGTGTTGATGAGCTTAACATTTAGTTTTAGTTAGTATTTTGTTCGGTAGATGTATCTTTAAGAAATGTTTTACATATTGTGAACCAATCTTTTTTTTTTATGTTGCATATATTTAATTTGATTTCATTATGGATTGTATATTTTCTTACTTTTCATCAAATAGAAATATTTTAAAAAGTAAATAAATAATTAATCATTGATTAAAATTTGTTAAAGTAAAAGAGAAAAAGTCAAACATCTAAAATGATTTGCTTCTCAAAACTCTTCTAGAACTTCAAGGCTAAACCATTATATTTCCGAAAAGTTTTTCTTTTAAAACAGTTACTGGATAACTACTCTTAAGAAACAAAAAATTATTTTCCAGAAGTTAGGCAAAACTCCTGTCACTTGATTCTCTAATTTCCTCCCGAATCGGAAATTGAAAAAAGTGAATTTTGGTATTTTCTGCAACTTTGAGCATTCGCGAATTCAAAATGCAAATTATCTAACAAATTATATTACACTGGGCTATATACTCATAAATGTGCAAAATAGATCCTGCAATTAACTCTTGTTTGATTTTTGGGAGCTTTAAACGACAAACTTAAATATTATGTAGTATTTTCTAGTATCTACACAATGGTCTGTAAATATGAATACCCCCCTCATTGCTCCTCCTCTCCTTACCCTTCCAAAAAATTCAAAATGCCTCTTCAGTTCTTGTTTTTACTAGCCCTTGTCGATGAAAAAAGTTTGTTACTACTTTCTAGAAAATGCTACTCGCAAAAGTGTAGTCGATCGAAATTGCACTTCATCATAAGGTGATATCAAGGCTTTTATGGCCTGTTCATCCACTTTCTAATACTTATAATTTCTGTTTCAGATTGCTTGATTGTTGCGGTTAGACCCAAGGCCCCACCAAAACATATTAGAGCCGAATATGATGACGATGATGAGGACGAAGATGATCTGGTTAGAATATACCGAGTATCTCTACTTGACTCTTTCAGTTTTAGCTGGATGTATTCTCACTTTTCCTTTCCCTACTTTGATTCTTGTTCTTTCATGAATCTAGAAGTTCCAGCTCCCAGAGTCTACAAGTCGGTGGAAGAGGAGGCTCTTTTATATATTACATGATAAGTTGAAGCTTCCTGGTGAGCATCTTAGTTGACTCATATAAATTTCCTCTATATGTGCTGATTTTATTTTGTTGTATTTGTAGATATTATTTTGTTAGCAATCTTCTCCCTTAGCGTTAAGGCATGGGTCTTTATCATCCTTTGGTTTATCTTGGCTCCAGTGGCACATAAATTGGATCTGGGACCACTATATGTAAGTTTCTAATTATCGTTTTATGCATGTACATATTTTTCTTGATTTTTGTGTGCTTTTGTTGTCTATATTTTGACTGCCACTTTGCATTTGATGTGTATGCTATTTGATACTGATCAGTCTTCTTGTTGCTTGGTTGCTTTGTGATTCTGTCATCAGTGTAGTCACTCAGAAGTAGAGGTGTTCCACGGGGCGGGTCGACCCTATGAAAGGGTCGGGTCACATTTTAACGAATCATTATCGTGCCTTGGTGTAAAAGGGTCAGGCCAGGCCGGGTCGGATAATTATAGGAATTGATTGTGAAAAAAATTATACCAATTTTTTAAAAATATTTTTATATGATATTATTATATAAATAGGTGGGTCGACCCAACGGGCAATAAATAAGAATAAAAAAATTAGTTTATGAACTTTTTAAAAATGGGTCAAAGTGGGTCGGATTTAAACGGACTTTGACCCGCCCGGCCTATTTGACATTTGACATGAACCACCCCGACCTGATCCATTTAAATCTTGACCCGACATGGCCCGTTGAACGCCTCTACTCAAAGTAGTTCACGGATGCCATATAACTTATAGATATACTAGTAAAAGGTTCTATATGCATACTTGGGTTGTATTTAATTGACCTTATTATTCATCAAAGGAGATAGGAGAAGTGTTTTAAGTGCATGTCTCATTTAAGTGAAGCTTGCACTTTGTGATTAATCCTGTTGCTATATGTTTCTTGTTATGTTTACTCTTACGTATCCCTGCTAGGAAAGTCATCTTGTTTTGTTTTGAAGGAATGTGAATTACCATTTTCTCAGCATGAAATTCTTTATCTTATCCTTGTGAGTTTTTCCTCGTTTTTTTCAGATACTCGGAACAGGATTCGCCATCATCTTCTGGAATCTTGGACATCGTCAAACAGGTGAACTCAGGTATGTGCAGACAAACATCGCTGAAATCTTTCTTTTACTATCAACTACTACTATATTACTAGTCTTTCCAAATATAAACTCATCTTCTTTTGACTTTTCCGATGAATCCATGATTTCAGTATGTAACATTGTGTTTAAGAGGAAAAATAATTGATGGCCTATTATATACTCTTATATTTTTCTTAACCTTGTAGGCTTCTAGTTTACCGTTGTGCTTTTATAATGTACTTTTATGTTCTCCTTCAATGATGACACGTAAACGCATGGGGGATGTAGCGTGTAGTTATTGAGGTCAGCTGACATCATATAAATCCAAAACAAGATCAAGTAGTACATGTAAAAATACCCTAGATGAGTTGGTTAGTATATTATCTTCCACATGAATTACCAAGGTTCAAAACCTATAAAGTGTGTTTTGCCTCAATTTATTCAATAGTGATTGTAATTTTTTTAATTTTAAATCATTAACATTACTTTTTTTTCCTGGATCTGCCTTTGTGCAAAGTGCAAACGCACGAGCTTAATTTGTAGCCTGTAGGACTTTACAACTGTTGGTGTTCTTACAGGTTTACACAGTCGTTTTTTAAGAAAATTGTCGTCTTTTGTAAATGAGAGGTACTGTAATATTTGTTTATGCTAATATGCAGTGCATATTCAATCTTCAACGAGGACTTCAGGGAACTCCCAGGAACTCTTAACGCAGACCGCCTAGATAGAGACATACGAACAGGTCAGCTTTAATTGATCATACAGACTTAAATGTGTATAAACTAGTGCAAGTGATACCTCAAGACAATGTGTAAAGCACAATTTTGTCCATAGAAATAGGCTCTAATTGTCTCTACAAGCAATTGATGCCCTTTCTGTAAAACAATTAAGAGTTTGAATGCATTAGCGGAATTTCCGGCCCAATGTTAGCGACAAAAACGCTTAATGGGAAGTTTGTCTCTACAAATGTTCAGGCTTTTCCCGCTAGTATTACTCTCTATTTTCTCTGATTAGTGTGTCCTTTATGTTTCGCAATTTGGAAATATTGGTACACAAATTCTTCAGCGTACTTCAAGTACTAATCCTCAACACTCGGATCTATGTCACACTTCGACACTTTATTTTGGACCAAAAATATTCTATTTTTGCATTGGATACTCAGACACATACTTGTTGCACAACTGTGGTTAAATTTTGATACACATACTCGTGTGGGATATGAGTTTCCGAGGTAACAAAGGATTTTTAATGTAAACTGAGAACCCAGTTGCACAATTGTGAATTAATCTTGATTTCATACTTCTTTCCTTTATTTGTTAACATTATCCTCCTAAGAAAAACCCATAATTAGCATCATAAGTACTTCATAGTAGTTGACCAGAATCAAATTAACCTAAAAGCCATCGACATAATGAGAGTTGACTTAATGAAACCGCACGTGTGAGGAATAGTCAACTACTCCTACTGTTCCTGTTTGAGTGTGTTCTGTGAGGTGAAATCAATTGTTATTATTACTCTCTCGTTATAATATATATTTTCAATCAAACAAAATCTTACTTGATTATGTTTTAACTTATAGATTAAATATTAATCAGAAATTAAGGATGATAAATAAATAGTAATAATTTTCTAATGGTGCAAGTAATTTTGAACAGAGGAAGTACTTTTTAATCTGTCCATTTTACTTTGATATAATTTTCTATTACTTTTATTCTCATTCATTTATTTTAAATAGGTTCACCATTTCTTGGTCTTTGTGTAATGTATTATTATGGCAATTCCATAGAAATCAGCCGGTCTCTTGAGAGATCGTCTCTTTGAGAGACGTCTCTTATGTCTTACTCTTCAAAGCTTCACTTAACTAAAAGATGATAATAGGTCGTCTAAATTAAAATTGGTCTCTTAAATAGACCATTTCTCACAAGAATTTGTGTTAAACTCATGGGACCCTAGGAGTACTAGCCGTTGGAATGGAGTATTATTTTCGTGAGGAAAGACATTATGAAATAATTGTATGATAAGTACAGTAAAAGGAGAGGGCTTTACTTTTAGTAATTTTATAAAGTTAAAAAGTGGAGTAATAAAGTATTTTTGGAGTATGTCTGAAAATTTCGATCACTTCTTTGCTACAGCCTACATTGTTGACTTCCTTTGTTATGGATTCCGAATCCGAATTTATTCGTTCTTGAAAGAATAATCTTATGTTTGGGCCATTATATAAACATTGGTTATGCTTATTTTATTTACATAAATTTTTAATTGAGAACGTATTTTGTAAAGACGACTCTTAAAAGCCAAGTTCAATTTTAAATATATATTTTAAAGACTTTTGACAGTCTCTCAAGAGAGCACCTGTTTTATTTATAGTATTTGTAAATGTTGCACACACTGAATTGTACTATTTCGTTTCTTAGAGTTTGAAATAGAATAAACATAAAAATTAAGTGAATGAAGTAATATACTCCTATGAATGAAATAATGAGAGAAAATGAGTTTGTAAATTAAATTATTATAAGATAAACTGTTGGACCATAACTAAAAAGAAGAAAATGTTATAAAGTTAGACACAAATGTAAATGGAAATATGAGTTCAAAAATAAAAACAATTGAAAAAGGATTGCATCATATTGGTCCAATTGCCGTTTTACCAACTTTTTTAATTAATTACTACACCTCTAGTAATTTTTATTTGATATAAGTACTTTTTTTTTTTTGAAATATTACTACTAATAAACAAAATACCAATTCTGACCTAAAAAATCTCATGGATTGATTCTAAATAGGGGTGTTTATGGGTGGGTTTGAGCAGTAGTGAATTGAATATGCTTATAAAAAATTTTATGGTCTTACATTATCGGAAATCCACTTGCTATCGCTAACCTAATTTTTTTGCCACTGCCCCTTTTTATTAGTAGGCGTGATCTTCGGGTAAATGGACAAAAATCTAAACAACTCGCAGCCCGTCCGTTTAGCTTAGCGGACATAAATTATTTAAAAAATTATGTCTAACCCTACTCGTTTTTCAAGTCGAGTGTATCAAGTCTGACGGATTGCCCATAAACAACTCTAAGTCAAAGTTATTAGAGAATGAATGTTGTCATATTGCTGAAGTGATGAATGTTGTCATATTGCTGAAGTGATGAGTAATGAGAAAAGTTTACTTTTTTAACATATACATTTGTTGGATTCGACTTATTCCATACACTTGACTAATTTGGTTGATTTTCTTGCTTGAACTTGCTTTTGTTGTTGTTTTGTTAAAGCAACTTCAATAGGTAGTATAAAGAGAATATTGTGGTATTGGTTTAGGTGTCATTATATATTTGCGAAGTCATATATTTGAGTCTTGAAAGCAATTTTTTTAGAAATGTAATATCTTTATATAATGAAAAATTCGTGTCATTTTAGTTGAAAAATATCTTGGGTATTTTAATGGTCATGCTTGTCCAACTCTAATCATCTCATTTTGTTCATAAAATTCATTCCAATGCATTACCACTGGGAGATGTAGTATTAGGTGGTAATAGAAATTTGTAAATAAAATTCGTGATTAAATTTCATTACCATGGGAATGATATGGAACTTTTGATGAAATTTTACACTATAAAGCATTTCCATTACCACCGTTTATGGTTATAAATTTTCTTTAAACCTCGTTTTATAAGAAGATGCTTTGTACATTAAATTGCATTATCTAAAGCAAAAGAAGGAAATAGACTAAAAAATTTAAGACTAGAAGTAAATATTTGAGTATAAGTAATAGAATAGATAGTTGGACATCCGATTCCCTACGGCACGTTACAGTTACTTCTGGTCTTCTGGACAGTCAACTCCCAATCCCCATAACTTTCCTTTTGGTGGGTTTTTCCACATTTAATTAGGATTTTTATTTTTTGGGATACTTATTTTCCATTATCAGATAAATTAGATTGTAGAGTACTTAATACTTATATTTCCTTTGTTTTAATATAGTATATTTGGTATGTTGGCTTTTCAGCTAGTCTCTTGAGAGACCGTCTATTTGAGAAATATATCTCAAATCCAACCCATTAATGATGAGATGATTAAAAATAAAATTTCCTTTTACTAATTGTTTTCTTACACATTAGGTGTATATGCATATTGCATATAACAAATTCAGCTCAAACAAGGAATTGTAGCAAAAGTCCTTCGCAAATTATTGTAAAAGATGGTTTTGCTGGGAGACGAGTTTTATTACGTAGGTTAAATAGTTTATTTAATATAGGCTTTATTTAAAATTATCTTACTCAGAAACAATTTTTCACAAGAGTAACTAAAATCCTTATATAACAAGTGTAATACAACATAGAAAATTTTTATAATACTTTATTTTCAAACTAGCTTGCCTGTCTTTTTTTGAAGGTCTTAAAACACCAACTATATTTAACTTGTATATTCCCAAAGTGCCATTTTCATACTTTTATATTTGAAAATTCCTTTTGTGATGAACATATGTGCCGTTGAAGACATTTTATGAGTTTATTAGTATTCATTATGTACTACCTCCGATTGAATTTAAATGTCATACTTTTATATATCAAATATTATTTTAATTTTTATTTTATAACTATACAGGTGAATTTTTATTATTTTAATTATATATATGTGCAATTAAAAATATTTTGAAATTAAAATAGTATACTATTAAATAGCACTAGAAAAAGTGTAGTAGATAATTCCAACAATAGTTTGTATAGAGGGGATAGTCAGATCATCAAGTCCAAATTCAGATTAGTATTTTTAACTTGATAATTATCAAGTTTTTTTTTTTTTTTTGAAATGCGATAATTATCAAGTTTTGTCCACATAAATCTTCAATTTCAAAAAAAAGGAGCTAGCTCACCAACTCAAATGCAAAAATCCCAACTTTGAAAACACAAACGTGGATTCAATTACTCTTCCCTCCATCTTCTATGTTCACATATAAAAATAAGGAAACCTACCAACTACTTCCTTCGTCCCATTTCATGAATTGTTATTTTGTCATATCTATATTATTTTTATTTTTAATAATAATTTATTACTTTTTTAATTGTATTTTAAATTTTTTTTTATTTCATTCATATAATTTACTTTCTCTCTTTATTTATTATAAAAAAATAAAAATAAAATAAAAGGGCATACCCTCTCTATAGTCGTCTCCCTCTCTTTTTCTATCTTCTCTCTAAAAGAAACCCTAATATCAAATTCAATTCTATCTCAAGACTACAATAAATCGAAAGACCCCACGTAAAAGACTGTATTAAACAGCGATGCGGAAAAAGATATTTAGATTGTCAGATCTCATACACAACGATCGTAATTTTATTAATTTTGAATAATATTTGGTTAAAGTTGTTTAGTACTTGTTAATTTTTATCTCTGATCTAAATATCATATGACTCTTTAATAATGAATCATGTATTATTAAAAAAAATCTTTGATCAAAAATAACTGAGACATACATAATTTTGGAAAAACGTTAGCCCAAAAAGGCTTATGAATTATGATTATGCAATTTTATATGGAATTATTTCTATTTTATCATGGAGTATTACTTAATATATATATATATATATATATATATATATATATATATATATATATATATATATATATATATATATATATATATATATATATATTTGAATTTATTGGCGGAAATTAAATGTGATCCAACTCAAAGATAAGTCATTGAAGTAAAAGTGTATCAATTTGACTTTTCTTTACTAGTACAACTATTGATAGCTAGCTCTTTCTATTATAGGAGTATATTTAGATGATTAGGATGAAAATGACAATTCCTAATAAAAGTTTTTCAATATTTCATGGTTTCCTACCTTTAGAGTTTAGTTTCCTTCATGGTTGACTAGATATGTAACTACTTCCTTTGCGTCATTAGCACAATTATGTATTTTGTTTTATGTCTAACTTTAAATATATTCAAAATTATGTACATAACAATATTCCTATTTCTTAGCGTGTCAATTTATACTAAAGTTTGTGTGAAAATTTTATTATTTTAATATAATTTTTTATGCCAAAACTAACTTTAAATATATTCAAAATTATGTACATAACAATATTCCTATTTTTAGCTTGTCAAGCCATAAACTTAAGTACCGTATAGTATGTTTTCGGGTTACTAATTCCTAAACATGGTGTTATAAAACAATCAATGAGAGGTCTTTTTTTTACATGATATAATTATATTAAGACTTTTTTGGGTGTTTTGCTACTATTTTTCAAACTTTTGCTAAAGTCACATATAATTAATTTTGGAATATTACAAAGTCAACGAACCTAGCTAGACATCTATATCACACTGTTTATGTTGATTATAACTCAGAAAAGCATATTAATTAGTGGGTTTGCCATTTTAAACCATAAGAACTAAGAAGTCATATCCGCATGCACAAAAAAAAAACCCAATATATACTTATGATGATTTTTCTCATGAATCATGATTTTATATTCGAATGTTATACAAATTAAATTGAGGTGTTTAGAATAAATATCATTTTTTTCAAATAAGATCATGAAATCGAATCTAATTTTATTTCTTCGGCCTATGCTATAGTTTAAAAAATATAAATGATTCTACTGATAAACAAAATCAATTATTCTTTTAATTATCTATTTTATATGGGTACGTAAATGACATCTATTCTGTCGAGTAGATGGGTAATTTCTTCAAGTATTTGTGCAAGTATATATTTTCATCAATTTGATTTGTTTGTTTATGATAATTCGTTTTAACTTTTAAGTTTTATAAATACTCATACTTATACTCATACTTTACAGATCTATTAGGTCTAATTTTTTTTTTGACATAAATTAGGTCTAAATTAAATACTAATACTATCTAACTTGGTTTGATGAAAAAACAAAGATCAAGTAATTGGTGGGGTGGGGGAACCTAAATCAATTAAAGTAGGCCCACAATCTGATCTCATAATGTCTTCTAATTAAGGGACTAGGATGATTTTGTTGAATAAGTATTTGAGATAACTGCATAGGTCAATATGTATGGGACCATATGCACTTAAAACTCATCTAAACTGCTCTTTATATATATATCATCATATTAATCAAGCACCCTTTTTTTCTGTATATGTATCATACGTGAATATATCATTATCAATAACAATTTTAAAGAAATTATATAGTACTAAATACAAAAAGAGTTTTTATTGTATGGTTCACCTACCGATCATTAAAAGAGACTAGAAAACAAAAATCGTGTTGGATCGAGTTAGTTTCATTTTAAGACTTAAATTCATTGATCCATATATTAGAATATAGTTCATCAACTATAGTAATCATAACTTAAATTTTTTTCAATTTTAACTTTGATATTGTAGTTTATTAATCACATACAATCAGAGTCATAATCATAATTCATATATACTTATATATAGTTCATCAATCATGATCAAAGTCAGAGTACATAATTTGCTGGTTATAATAATAACATATCATGTTGGAGTGACCATGTATTATCCACATGTGAGTTGTCCCACATCGGAGAAAGAAAAGAGTATGCATCATTTTATAAACTCAAGGATAGAGTATTATCCACGTGTGAGTTGTCCCAGCATCCCGCACAAGGCAGGGTCGGGTGGGATTTTTGTTTTTCTTGAATGCGGACAAATCATACTCGTTCTCCCAAGGAAAGAGTACAGGGAGATACATGCAATCAATAAACCCCCAATTGATACCTATGTCTAGCAAGGGTCGAACCTCAGACCTTTTGCTCCACATACAAATGCTCTATTCATTAAGCCATAAGCACTTTTGGTATTATATTATATGATTATTCATATTATTATTAGTCTATCGAATATTTAGTCTCGACCCTAATATAATATTATATTATTAATATATTAAATAATTGATGAAATAATTGGGAATCAACAGTTCACACGTATGGCACGACATGACCATGCAGTCGTCGTTTAGTCGCGTTGGATGCGAGAATTAGCGCAACCACTAAATAAACATTTTGACTTGCCAGTCATACCAAAACCAACGCTCTCTTTTCTTATCTTACCGCCTTCACATGCAAAAATTCTATTCTGCCCTTTTTTATTAAAAAAAATATATATATTTATTAATTATATAATTTAATTTCCTTAATTAATAATTAATAAAGTGGAATGGTTTGACCAGTTTGAGGAAAAGGTTAATTTGGGTTACCCAACCCAACACACATAAAATCAAACCACCCCCACCAAACAATAAAGAATAAAGATAAAGGTAAATCAATTATGTTATGTATGTCCAAGATTTTCCACCACCCCAGTTTTTAAGAAGTGTCTCATTATCGTACTTACTTTCTCAGTTACCTAATGTATGCTACATTTCTTTTACACGTAATTTAATGTTTATTTCAATATTAAATATTTTTATTTTCACAAAACGAAAAATTATAAAGATTACATATTAAAAAACTACATTTTAAGACGAATAAAACAATATCACATATGAATATATTAATACTTACACATGAGTCGGAATACCGAAATAAAATCGAAAATGAATAGTGCTACTATAGAAATGTAGCGAGTAGTATGGAACAGAGAAGATATATATTATATTTTGTTTCTTAATAATAACATTTAAAATTTGATTTTGTTATAATCATGTGACCTATTAAGATATTACTATCAAAGATTAATTATTTAAAATATTAATTAGTTGTGACTTATTTATTTTTCTGTTTGTCTTGTATGAGATCGTATTTTCAACGTACTTCTAACAAGGTAGTTGTTTGATTGTATAATGTATATATTTAATTTTTTTTCCTGAGCATATTATTTAAAATGTTCTCCATATATTTGAACTTAAAATTACCATTACAATTATTTGTTTTACTTATGAATATTTAAAAAAATCATAATAGTCATAACTCATAATATATCTCAATAGAGTTAATCACCAATTAACTCCTTATAAACTTACTTTTTCCGAAATAAGTTAAATATGTGACATATTTACTTAATTTACAATTATATGAACTTATTAATCTCTATTTAATTTACTTTATTAAATCTTATCTGAATTTATATTTTTATTGACAAGTCCTGTTTTTACTATTAAATCTAAACAAAAAAATTTGAATTGTTAATTTTGTGTTAAGAAAATAAATAAATTACTATTCAACTAATTTCTACTCTTAAGAGGGGCATTTCACTTTTAAGAAAATTGTGTCCTGTTTTTAATTAAATAACCTTGTATGCAGAAGATAGCTTATTCTTCCCCATGACCACATTCCACATTTAGCATTCCATACTCCTGTCTATAGTTACCATTTACAATCAAAAACTTAGTAATATATGGAGTATAAGAAAATGGAATAAATAATAATTGGTTTATCTATTGTAAAATATCTATTGGTTTTTTATAATGTCATTCATTCCACATGAATTTTAATTTTCTATCTATTTTCAAACTTATAAGTTATTTACTAATTACACAAAATTATTTTTCTATTTATCTATGAAGACTGAAGAGTGAGATAGTTCAACTTTTCCTAAAAGGTGACTTTCATTTTCATACTGGTGCATATGTTTAGAGTTGGTTTTACTTTGATTTGTTTTGTATTGTTCTTTGTTGGTTTAATGAAAATTCTTCATTGTCCAAAAAAAACACAAAAATTAAAACACTCAACTAATTTCTCATTCCTACGAAATTTATCTTATTTTTCTTATTAAATTGTCTTATTAAATTCACTTTATTTTTATTTTTATTATGACCCGGAATATTTATTTTATTATTATCGAGACATTTAAATTATTTTTTATATCATTCATACATTTACTACCTCAAATTATATTAATCTTATTTTTCTTTATTTTTAACCAAATAAATATGGAGTAAATTTAATAGGACATTAAGTATAATATTATCACTTTTATAGAAGATGTAACATTTGGATTAGCGTAGTTTCATAAAAGGATAATTGTGATCTTAAAGCCAAAGGGTGAAAAGTCAAAATTGTGACATTTTAAAAGTTCTAATCTTAAATTAGGTGGCACTTCATTATCTATCATGTCATTACTTTCTCCGTTGCATAGGTGCATTTAACTTTTTACGCAATTTAATGTGCTATTTTGTTCATTTATATATCGAATTATACACATTTATAAATCATAAAAAGTTTATATTATGAAAGTATGCAATTAGACGATTCAAACAAGATCTCACTTGACTATATTATTACTTACATATTAGCCGCAATATATAAAATAAGCTTAAACGATGAATAGTGCCAAAAACAAAATATAGCAAGTACTTATATTTCGGAACGGAAGAAGTATTATACATACTATATGTATATATACTTTGGTTATGACCATGGGGATACTGATGTATTTGTTTGATTTACATGATCACATATTCTTACTTGAAATCGTCTTTTGTAAAGACGGCTCTCAAAAGCCCATTTTAATTCTAAATATATATTGTTACAACTCTAAATATAGATTTGAGCTGGACTTTTGAGAGAACGTTGTTACATGATTTATATTTAGGTATGTAAACTTAATTTTTGTACTCTAAAATATTGGACATAAAACTTTCCAAGTGGTATGTTTTACAATAATGCCTCTAAAAGAATACTTTTAATTAATTGGCTGAAAGCAATTATTTAACTTATTATGGAAGAAAGATATATTATATTATCAACTACTAATTTCTTATACATTTAAATAAATATTATATCATTAATACTAATAATTAATCTCTAATATATAAACTCTTAGAAAAACTAAGAATCATGAAATTATTAAATTAAAGAAATAAACTAACTTTTTAACACAATATGCTCAATGAATATCACCATATTAAGAGATTTTTATACTTATTTGATTATAAACCTTGTTTCATAACTTTGCTTTTAACATATTTTTTTATTCCTCCTATTAATTTATCATTTGATCACTTGAAAACTAAAAACATACTTCGTAAGTCTATATGTATGATTAATAATTAAGTCTACCTTTCAATTTTGATTTATGACCCTAAATTTTCATTACTGTTATGGTAAAATATCGAAAGCAATCAAATAAACGAGTATCTTCGTGTGTATGTGGTGGTCAATCGGAGCTTGATTGGAAAACCATTGAATATCTGATAATAAACACCAACAACCCCGGGTGGTCCCGGGGGCGGTGCCTCAGACGCCCAAATTAATACCCATATATAAGCTTTAAAATGTAGAATAATATTTTTAAAAAGATGGACATCGTTTTCTATAAGACCAAATAATATTCTAATAATATGTGAGCCAACATTTTAATAAATAAAGGTTGGTTTTTTTTCATGAATTGGCCTCCTCCTTTCTAAATGAAGAAAAGCCTTTTTGTAGAGTATTATAGCAAGCATGGTGGCAATTTATGCCACACATGGCATCTCTTATGGTGCCACTTATTTGTTTCATTTGCATGCCACGTGTTATCCACATGTCGTTTTACGGTTTTGTGTTACAATTTTATCCACTTTACTGATTACATGTCTTTAGATAATGTGATCTCATGAGCGTGTTATTTTTAGCTCAATACTTGTGGCCTTATGGGCTTATATTTTATTCTCCAACAATTACTTTTTTTTACTACTACAACACAAAGCCAAAATTGAAAAATGGACAAAATGATTCTTCATATTACATTTACTACTAATAATTCTTATTCCTTTGAAAAATTGATCCCACAATGTAATAATGTGACACTTTTTTTGAAGTTAAATAATGTGACACTTTTGGATTGACCTATGAATATTTTTTCCTTTTTCTTTTTTTTTTTTTTAATTTATCTTTTCTCTTTCCATTGTAAAGATCCAAATCTCATTTTAACCTCTTCCTTATTTTCAAACCCAACAAAATCCAAGTCTTGGAGATGGAGAAAAAACAGGGTGGTACAAACTACAAACTACAAAACTACAAATACACTCCATCACAATACATATTATTTCGTCTTTTTATTCACACATTGACGTTTCATTATTACTTTTTTTTTAAGTAACATTTCATTATTACTTTGCTATATTTTCTTTTGTGGTTGTGGTCTTATTTTTTTAATCTTATTTACAAATTTAATTTTTTTATTTTATTTTTTTCATGTATTTATTTTTTTTATCTATTTAATTTATATTAAAAAAATAATATATTAATTTTAAATTAATTAAAAAAATAATTTCAACCAATAAATGCAAATTTGCCTCAAACTCAAAAACACAAGATATACATAAGATTTACTCCGTCCTACTCAATCTAAATGTACCATTTAGTTTTTTCACACTTGTCGAGACAACATTTTAATCCTTAATATCTCAAATTATTTTTAATTAAAAATTATAAAAATTTGATATTAATAATTCTTGTATTGAGACGAATCAAACAAGATCACACATGACTATGTTTTAACTTAAAAGTGATGAGTGAATAGTGCCAAAGAATTAAATGAAACATTTAGGCTGAATAGGAGGTAATATTTGATTATTTTTGGCTAATGATTACTAGTTTGACAGACTAAAATGTTTACTGACAGATCAAAAAAATTTAATTATTTAATAAAGAAAAATAAAATTAAAACTAAAAATCAATAAAAAAAAATATTTAATACTTTCACATTTCCATACTAGTTGTAACATTTGTAAAAATGGAATGATTTGCCTAAGCTAAGTAGTGTTGGAAAATAAAACAATTTTCAATTTAAGGTTCACCAAAATTTATTTCCCAAACTAGTGTTCATTAAGAAAAAAATTAATTAAATCTATTTGATTGTGGTTTGGAAAGTTCCAAACCTATTAAATATCTCCAAGCAAAACTAAATCAAAACTAAATTGATTCCTATTTTTAAAAAAAAACTAAATTGATTCCAATTTCAACAGCAAGCCTATTTATTTTCTCAAATCCCTAAACTAAATATTAGTAAGACTGACGACGGGAGACTTGAAGAGACTGACGACAACCACCATCCAGGCCAATCGCCGACGTTCCTCCATAGTCACCACCTATACTAATCATCGCAACCTAAATCCATTGTTCTAATTGAGATTTTTTTTTCAATGTGCAATGGAGGTAATTTTAGATTTTTATCTGTATTTTTGATTGATTTTCATCACATGGATGATGCTAACAACAAATCAAGAGGATACACTATCTTCGACAAATAATTTTAAGCTATGTTTGGGAATGAGAATTTCATTTGAAAATATAGATTTGACTCAAAATTAGTGTTTGGCAAATACTAGAATTTCAAATTTAGATTTAAGTCAAATCCACAAGTTTTATCAAAGTGGTTTAAAGATGAGGATTTGAGAATGACCTCCCAAACCATGTCATTCTCAAATTCTATATTCATGATTTCATGATCAAAATCATTAATTTGAAATGAAATGCTAGTTTCCAAACACAACCTTATTGATTTTGACTTTTGGATTTGATTGAGATTTTTGGTTGTATGTAGAAATATTTTTTTTTGGATATTTTACTCTTTTTATAAGACTTGCGAGATTTTTTAAATTTGTTTAACGCATATATTTGCTTGACAAAATAGCTTTATACTCTTGCAGATTTGGAATTACCAAACCAAAAAAATATAGCTTAGTAAAACTATATTATTATCCGAACACTATTTTTGCGAATTAAGTTTAAAAGAACATCAAAGGTGAAATTTTTTTATTTTTTAACTCCAATTAGGCAAATCACTCGTAAAAATGACACTATTCATTCATCACTCTTAATTTGTGATTAGTTTTTAAATTATAAGTTAAAATACAGTCACTTGAGATCTTGTTTGACTCGTCTCATTGCAAAGATTATTACTATTAAATTTTGTTATAATTTTTTATTATACTTAATTAGAATTATTAAAGATTGAATTATATATTAAACTGCGTTAAAATGCAAATATTACAAGTAATTTGGAACAATGAAAATAACTTAAAAAGCAATATTTACTAAATATTTTATGGTTGAAAAAAAAATATTTACTAAGTATTTTTGACTTTTTAAGTTACTAAAAAGCCAAAAATAAAAATCAAACAGAAAAAAACGAAAGAAGAAAGCCTTGTAGTCCTCTCTCCTCTCAAATCTTCCGTTGAAAAAAAATAAAGACAATAAGCAAACCCAAAAAGAAAAGAAAAAGAAAAAGAAAAAGAAAGAGCGAAGAAAGAAAAAGAGTAAGCAACCAAACCAAATCTCCCTCCCTCCCTTCTCTCTTTCTCTTCCTTCCTCTTCTTCCCTCTCCTCCTTTCTCTCTCCTCTGTATATTTTGTGTGAATGTATGTACAATTTTGAATCTCCTTTGACTGTTTTTCACTTTCTTCCATGGAAAAAACCACTGAAACAACAGAGAGAAACTAGAGAGAGAAATAACTGGAAAACGACGTCGGAGAAAGGAGAGAGAAACTTGACAGTCAAATGTGATGGGAAGCGGCTTCTCTCACCTCATTCCATGTCTGAAACCCGATTATTACGACACTACCAACAATCATACTCGTAAAAACGAAGAAAACACTACCCATAACAACCTTGGTACCCACCAAGACCAGGTTGTTTTTGCGGCGGACCAACCCTTAGACGAAACCCTAGGACACTCTTTTTGTTACGTGCGTTCTTCTGCACGTTTTTTATCTCCTACTTCTTCGGATCATTTTCTTTCTCCTTCTCATTCTTTTCGTTTTGACGATAGATCCGACCTCACTCGTTCTACTGGGTTTCGGACTATTTCTGGTGCTTCAGTTTCTGCTAACACTTCAACACCTCGTACAGTTGAAGTGGATACTTCGAGCTCTTCACTTCTTTACGGGTCGAGTTCAATTGTTAACGGGTTTGATTGTACGCCGTCGTTTTCAGCTCTTCCTTTACAACCTGCACCTCGAGGTGGGGACAAGGATAATTCCGGGTTCTTCCTCTCGGGTCCGATCGAGCGTGGGGCGTTGTCTGGTCCTCTTGATTCGGGTCGGATTCCGTTCTCGGCTCCACTTGGTGGGGCTTATAAGAAGACTAAGAAAAAGAAGAACAAGAGTTTTAAGAAGTTGTATAGAAGCTTGTCGGAGAAGAAACGGCAGTGGGTAGTTCCAGTAGTTGGGAGGAAAGAGAAAGAGAATGTTCTAGAAGACGGGGAAGTTGGTCGGAGGAGAGAAGAGAATGTGCTGGAAGAAGGTAGTAATGAAAATGTACAGTGGGCCTTAGGGAAAGCCGGGGAGGATCGGGTACATGTGGTTGTTTCGGAGGAACTTGGGTGGTTGTTTGTTGGGATTTATGATGGGTTTAATGGCCCGGATGCGCCAGAGTTTTTGATGGGTCATTTGTATAAAGCTGTGTTTGGTGAACTCAAAGGATTGTTTTGGGATACTAATGATGATAAAAATGACGTTGTTTTAGAAAGAGTGCCTAGTTGTGGCGAAATTGAGAGTGAAATCGTCAATTTAGATGCTGATTTGGAGAAAAATCGTGGTGGCGGCGGTTCGGTGGTGAAGAAGGTGACATTTGAGGCGGCATTGGAAAAGAAGGAGGTGGTTAGGAGGAAATTGTGGGAATTTTTAGCGGAGAATGAGGCGGAAGATGGGCTTGATCTATCAGGGTCGGATAGGTTTGCCTTTTCGGTTGATGACGCGGTTAGCGTTAGTAATGCGGGATCGGCTGTGAGTAGGAGATCGTTGTTGTTGTCGAAATTGAAGCAAGGATTAACTAGGACTAAAGATGGGGGGAATAGTAGAGGAGGAGGGTTGTTTCAATGGAGATTTGGTGTAGAGGAGAAGGATAAAGTAGATAATTTAGAGGAGGAGAATAGAGTTGTGGAGGAGAGAATGTGTAGTAGTGGCAGGAGGCGGAAGACTGGTCTCGTGGATCATGAATTGGTTTTGAGGGCATTGTCGTTGGCATTGGAGAAGACGGAAGGCGCTTATTTGGATATGACTGATAAGGTGATTGATCGGTATCCGGAGCTAGCATTAATGGGTTCGTGTTTGTTGGTTGTTTTGATGAGGGATGAAGATGTGTATGTGATGAATTTAGGGGATAGTCGTGCTATTGTTGCACAATTGGAACCACAAGAGAGTTGTAATCTAGGACTAATAAAGAAGACAGAATGTGGGTCTAGTACTGAAGGGATTGTGGAGGAATGCATTAATGTTGGTGAGAAGCTAAGCAGTGTGGCCGATGAGATTCCCTTGGAAGTTATGAAGCTGGTTGCATTGCAGCTCTCAACTGATCACAGTACTAGTGTTGAAGATGTAAGCCTCTAAATCTGATATCTAGCTTTCTGTTTTTTGAATGTCACGAGGTTTGGAGCGAGAATGGTTGCTAATTTAATTATCTGCTTGAGATGTTGCTTGTTTCTGTGTTTTACAGTATGATTGTGTTGCTGATGTCTTTTGGTGATATGCTGCTGTCTGCTGATGTCTTTTGTGATAATGTTGCTGATGTCTTTTGTGCGTACGTTGCTGATGTATTTGTGCTTAAGTTGCTATCTGCCTGTACTTCTTGCCGGTTTAAGTGCAAGGTAGAATTATGTTGCTGGAACTTAATCGTTTGCTTAAATGGTAGTGCAATTCGTGTAATCCAGGGTTCATACTCTCTTTGGTGCCTCATTCGTAGTATTGATACTGTGGCAGCTGCGATTGCTTTGCAAATTTCATGCTAGACATATAACAATGTTAAACAGAGCAAAAATATGAAAATCTTCATCTCAACTTGTTAGTTGCGTACATGAACCAAAATAAATTAATGTTAGTTTCCAGGATTTTAAATGGCAGAGTAATAGAACTCACTGACTAAAATTTTAAAAATGAGCTTAAAACTGTTTTTTAAAAATTTTTTACAGGAGAGATTCTGCTTCTTAATCTTGTAGCTGCATAACTTTATTTTAGTTTTAGCTTTAGGAGTCCTATGTATGGGTACTATTGTATGCTTATTTGTGGTACTTTTGTCATGGTGTTTTTCTCTTGAATTGGACTAGTTTGGTGGTGATCCTCTCCCTAAAAATCCATTCTGATGTCTGCTGGTGAGTATTTGCATCAGAAAGTCGCTTATATTTCCTCCCACTGGCTTGTAATTTTTTTTACTGAATCTAAATTTCGAAATCTTCAAGCATCTCTCTTGAAACTTTTGAGCTCATTGCTTACTAGTTTATGAAATACAATCCTATTGGTTTGGTGGATCCTTAAGTTGCAAGTTGTTGAAAGCAATATTCACAATTTTTTCTAGCAATTTTGTTTATATGACTAAGGGTCCCAACTAATGCGTTGATTTTAGATAGTGTTCCTTTGACTCTTACTCAGTTGCTTGTTTTCTTTTCCCTTGTCCATTTAAATAGCAATTTTTTAGTGAAGGAAGCTGCTGTGAAGTTCCCCTCCAAGCTCTTTTTAGTCTATTCTGTATTGAATGTGACATTTTTTATCTTTAGAAAATGATAAAAACCTTTTTTCTGTTGAAATTTCTATTTTTAGCTCTATTATTGTCATCGGTTCAGATGATTTGTATAAATGTATATTCTACAGTTTTTGACTTATTAGAGCTTTGACAAATTAGATTTGTGTAGGATTTTGTTTAGTTTTCTTGGTTGGTTGATGTTAAAGCACGGATTAGCAAGGATACACGTGACTATGGATTAGATTATATTTTTTCATGGAGATAGACATAGGAACTTCTTTTAAAACAGTTTGCCTTTGATGTTCAAATGACTCGAATGGTTGGTATAGTATCTTAGGGATGAAATGGTGTGGGACTTGGAAATCAGACAAGTACATTTAGTCATCTTGTGGCTGCAGGTTCTGTTGTTTGTAAGGAATATTTTGCCAAGGGGGATTGATTTTAGCATTCAGAAAGAAATTGATTAACCTTATTCAACATGAATTTAGCATACAGCCTACGTGATGAAAACACTCAATAATAACGTTTGTTTGTTTAAGCATGTACATCCTACATCAATCTGCTGGAGTATTTCCTAAGCTTAGGAAAGAGATTTCTTCAAATAATTGAGTTGTTGGTCTCAGCATCAATTGGCATCAATTATTGTAAAATGAAAGTGGAAGTCTGTTGAAACTACAAGATTGTGATTGTAGTACCTAAATGGCTAAATGAAACAAAGTGAATCCTTTGTCCCCAAATTCCTAGGATAAGAGTCTTTGCTTTAGTGACTGAAGAGTTTTCCTGATCATAGTTGTTATCATCTTTATTTATTAGTGTTATCTTTGGAGAAGAGTTGAGAATTGACATATATGATAGAAATTCAATTTATCTTGGTAAAAATATTATAATTGAAAGATGGTAGTACAAGACAAAGTTCAATGTCATATGGTCGATGAAATGTCAACAAAGTCATGTGCTCATAGAATGAGGTTTAGAATCCAAATTCATGACTTGATGCATGTCCAGGGAAGATATTGTAAAGAACCAGAAACTGTCCAGAATAAGAGGGAAGGATGATAAAGAACAGTATTAGGAAAAAAGCAGGTCGGAGGGAGAAATACTGAAGATAGAGTAGGGAGAAGGACCTAAAGTAAAATAGAAATTAGAATAAGAAAGAGAAAGATAGAAATAAGAGAGTGAGAATTCAAATCGTATTCATTTCATATATCTCATTCGTTATTACATTATAGGTATTTAGTTTTTATAATAACCAAGCCTAACAACATGATTACAAGATTCTTTTAGAATAACGTATTCCCTAACAAACTCACTTGACAATCCATGTCAGTAAAGAGTTATTCTCCGCTTAGTCATTAACTTCCCTTATAACATATTTGTCACGTCGTTTACATTCATCTCATATGATGATACCATCATGGTAGTATAACTGCAACCCTGCCCTTATATTTTCAAATTTTAAGGATATAAACCTTGTGTTGTCAGGTGGAATATCTTTAATCTTTCTATTATTGGATAACATGATCTCTTGGGAAGGAGAGGCACTTTTGCAGTAATTATTATAGTCACCGAATTTTGTTGATTTCCATGAAAAATTTTCTAATAAAGGCATGGGTGTTCTTAGGGGCGGATCTAGGGAGAATCAATGATGTCAATTGACATCACTTGAATAAAAAAACAAAAACACATATCATAAGGAAGTAGAGTTAGATGAGTTGGTTGAAGTATAGTCTTTTAAAGTGAATGTTGTGGGTACGAACCAACATCTATTTTGTTTCTCGGGTTTTAGGTTTCCGAATGATTAATTTTCTGGGTTTGGTTGTGCTGGTTGACTCCTAACGCCCCCTCTATTTTTTTTTGGGGTAAAGGATTTAGATTTGTTAAGTTTGAATTTATACTTGTTAAGTTTTGATTAATTTTTCAGGTTTTGGTTGAAACGGGATAATCACTATAATGGTATGTGAGGGGTTTTGTTAGGGTTTCAGATTGAAATAACTTCTAATTTGGAGAAATTTTAGATACAGAATATAGTAAGAATGTGAATTGGCAACGTCAAACTAAAATTTCTGATATTGCATTGAGACTGAAGTGGGTATGGGAAATAACTTCTAATCCGGATAACAATGGCCATCTTTCCATTGATTACACTTGCATTGAGACTGAAGTGGGTGGGTGTCTTTTTAAACTATGGAAGAACTTTTAGGATAATAGGTAAGGGAGAAGAAGGAGTATGAGAAGGAAGAGAAGCATATTTTGAACTTAAATTGTTCAAATATGCTAATGTCATTTAAGGTTGTGTTGCTTGCTTTCTTTCTTTATTAACTATTTTTTCTAAGATGATACTCCTATTTCAATTGTTTTGAGTTCTGACTCTTCTGAAATATGAAAATTCGACAGGAATAATTGTCTTAACAAACATTATTGAATATAATTTTTTATGTGAATTCTCGACTTTACTTGATTTTTTTCTGGATCTGCCTCTGGCCGTGGTCTGACATTTGGCATCGTAGATGTGGCTTGTGACACTTGTTCCATGAGTTTTCAGTTCGCATGATTGTTTTGATATTAAATTTTTTTTTGCATTATGATGCTCAAATTAACTTCAATGCTGTCATCATTGGTTACATGATTGTGCTGTGTCAATTGTGCAGGAAGTTTTAAGAATTAAGAGTGAACATCCAAATGACAGCCATTGCATAGTCAATGATAGAGTAAAAGGCCGGCTTAAGGTTACTAGAGCGTTCGGAGCTGGGTTTCTCAAACAGGTTTGAGATTTATATGATTACTTAATTTTAATCCCATTGACCGCAGCTGTTCTTTATTTGTCTTAGTCAAAAACATAAAAAAAATCGTTTTCTTTTGGAAGTCACGCTTGTGTAAGGCTCATTATAATTACTATTGCTACTTTAAAGGAATTTTGCAAATGCATAATCACAGCTTGCTGTGTAAATATGCTGCAACCAAGTAACAAACTGAAAAAAGTATCCAGAGAGAAATGCAATTCTCTATAAAGACTTCTGATCAACTTCTTAGATGTTTGGTTACCAAATGGTGCTCTAAATACTTGATAAGGGATGGTCATGTTAGAAATTAAAATATTCTGACATCCGAGTTAGTTTAGTATAATCGCATGTGAAGTGATTGTTTGGAGTTGGGATACATTTCTGTCTTTCTCTCTCTCCCCCTCAGCCTCCACTCCTCTTCCCCCGTCTCTATGTTAAAATCTTTGGTTAGCTATGTAAGCTTGGCCTGGATCTATCTCTGTAAGCATTTGTACTATAATTTCTTTTGTAAAATTATGAAGCATGATTATTTTAACTAGGCAATGCCATCTTTGAAGTTGGAAGGACCAGTCGTATGCATTCATGCTTCGTGGCCAAATCTTTTTAGTGGAGAATGTAGAAAAAATGATTCATATAACTAGAGATTTGGTTTTTATTTAAGTTGTGTTCTGTTGCAGGCCAAGTTTAATGATTCGTTATTGGAGATGTTTAGGAATGAGTTCATTGGTGATGCACCATATGTATCATGTGTTCCTTCTCTTCGTCATCACAAGCTTGGACGTAGAGACCAGTTCTTGGTTCTCTCGTCAGATGGATTATATCAGTATTTCAGTAATCAGGAAGTGGTTTCTTTCGTGGAGAATTTCTTGGAGAAATTCCCAGATGGAGATCCTGCACAACATCTAATAGAGGAGCTTTTGAACCGAGCTGCCAAAAAAGCAGGTAATTTCCTACTGTCTATTGTCAATGTTACTAGTATTGGTTGCTTCATTCCAGTGCTGTGATTCTGGGATGTCAAATGCTCTTTGAATATGAAAAACCACAGAAAAGTTTTTGAATCCATCCTATATAATGAAGCCATTCCTTTGTGCAGTATGAACACTACGCCACAACAGCTGATTAATTGTTTTGCTTGATGCATACAGGTATGGATTTTCATGACTTGTTGGATATCCCACAAGGTGATCGCCGGAAGTACCATGACGATGTCACTGTTATGGTCATTTCTCTTGAAGGCAGAATTTGGAAGTCTTCTGGGAAATATCCCTAAAATAAGTTCATATCAAAAGTAAGAATGTGGCTCTTTTTATTCACCCAAGTGGAGATGGTTACAATCAGAATCATCACTGGGATTAAGATCAATTTGATCATATGTGCAGCCGAGGAGGTACCAAGGAAGGGAAATGTAAACCCAGTTCTCCTGAGTTTGTCCCAAAATAAGTCCTAGAGCTTAAAGGCAACCATCAGAAGACTTCAAAAAGGTAGGTACTCAAGAAGGCGACAGTTGGGGATGGAGAAAGTTTGAGAAAAAAATACAGGTTGGGAATTTGAAAGGAAGGGGTTCCATTTGTTTTCTCTCCATTGGCATTGGGGATTTTGCTTAGTTAGAGTAGGTACTAGTTATGATGCTCTTCCATTCTTTTTTTTTCTATGTTTTCTTTTGCCTTTTTTTGATTTAAGATCCTAAAAAGGGGTGGGGGTATAAGGCTTAGGGGGAACAAAAGGAAAGGTTACAGAATCACTAATGTAATATCTGTAATTTGGTGGGGGTAAAAAGGTTACAGCATCTGTAATTTCAGTAATTTCAGAGGGTGTATTTTCACTAATATAATCTGTCTCCTAGTTGATATATTCTTTAAACTAGTCATTTTTCAAAAAATGTGAAGAAATCTAAACTCATCATCATCATACCTAGTTTCCCATGCCCCCAATTATGAGATGAATGAAATTGCCCTAATTTCAAATATTTGAAATTCTTTAAAATGCGGTGGATCCAAAGGATGACTTGAGAAAGCTACATTAGAATCATATGCAGTATTAGCATTTTCAAAAAATAAAAATGGAATATCTGAGGAAGTGATTGAATCATGGATGTTGGAACTTGGCTAATCTAAGCCATATATCAGTTTTATTGTATTTTTTTGGATCATATATTTTTGTGATAAGCTACCTAGCAACTGACTGTAGGTGTTAGATCTATTCAGGATAGGGGTTTCAGGAGAGGGGGTGGTTTGGGTAGGACCGTCGCAGTTTTCTGGAGAGGGGTGGTGTGAAATTGTGAATAGAGCCGAACATTCTCTGGTTTAAACCGCAAATCAAACGGGACAAATTGTAATTCTATTATTTGGTCTAGTTTACGGTCTAAACGGGCTGGTTTGATTTTTTTTTAAAAAAGACTTACATTTTGGTCTTAGATTTTTATTTTCTAAAATTATATTTTTTAAAAATGTAGGTTGCTACCTAGATATTTTGAGATGTAGAGTAGTTATTTTTATATAGTAATTTATACTTGAATGATGTTGATGCAATCAACTAATCACAAATTAATATATTTTGTGTTTGTAAGTGTGAAATATTTGGAAAAAATAATATTAGTATACTCTTTCCCATTATCTGTCCCAACGCATAAAGAAATAGAAGCAATTAAATAATACTCCATAGGGGAGTATTTTTCTTACTCCCTCTGTTTTCATATGTTCTTCTCATTTTCCCCATTTGTAAATTTTTAAAAGTTCTTCCCATTTAGAATCTTTCTATTTTAGTAACCAATAGAATTCAAGGAAATTATTACACTTACACTCTAATCTATAAAAATTAATTTACATGTTAATTCCCAATGTATTTACTTTACATACACCCAATGAAATTTAATGATATTATTACACTTACACTTTAATCAATAGAACCTTTATTTTTTATATTATTTTACTCAACTCTTATAGTATCTATTTTGTAATTATAGTTTATATTGGTTTCTTCCCAGATTCCAAATGGGAAGAACAAATGAAAACGGAGGGAGTATAATTTTAGTATTTTATTGCTTTCAACAAAGGTGTCGAGATGCAATAGCGTTGACTTGACCCAACCTAATTAACACCATTAATGAGCTGTCTACAATCACCTCTTTTCCATTATTTGTCCTGCATTCTTCTTATTAGAATTGAATTTTTTGAAATCTTTTGAAATACAATTCAATCAACAAAAATTTGAGCGTAAGAAAATTGAAAAGAGAGAATGGCTGAATCAATACTTTTTGGGTTAGCTCAAGAAATCTTGAAGAAACTTGGAGCTAGTGCTCTGAATGAGATTGCCTCTGTCTGGGGCTTCAAGGCTGAGCTTGATAAGCTGAATGACACCATCACAACAGTGAAGAATGTGCTGTTGGATGCTGAGGATAGGCAAGCTGATGACCACGCTGTTCGTGGTTGGCTTGAAAGGCTTACCTTTGTTGTCTATGCTGCTGATGACTTGTTCGATGAACTCAACACTATTGCATCTCGCAGACAACTCATGGGCGGAAACTCGATATCCATGAAGGTACGGGATTTCTTCTCCCATTCCAGTCATATTGGTTTGGCCTTTAATGTTTCTAGAAAGATTAGAAAGATTAGGAAACAAATTGAAGCCATAGCCAAAGATGGTGAACTGTTTCAATTTGTGCAATCTACTGATGTGGGTGGGAAATCAATGAAGAAGAGGAGAGATCAAACTTATTCATTTGTAGATGCGCAACAAGTTATTGGTAGAGATGCTGATAAGAATGCCATCTTAGATTTACTCTTTGCCTCTAGTTCCAATATAGAGCCTGGAAATGAAGTGCTCCCTGTCCCTGTCCATGTCCCTGTTATCTCAATTGTTGGAATTGGAGGCCAAGGCAAGACCACTTTAGCTCATCTTGCTTACAGTGACCCTCAGGTTGAGGAATCTTTTAATTTGAGGTTATGGGTTTCGGAAGTCCTTGATTTTGATGGAGTTGTGGAAAAGATCCTCAGATTCGCAACCAAAGCTGAAACTCCAAAATTAGATATGCTGCAGTTACAAGCTATGTTGCAAGAGGCAATTAGTCATAAGAAATACTTGCTTGTTATGGACGATGTGTGGGATGAGAATCGTGACAAATGGGTCCAGTTGAGGGGTTTATTGAAGATGGGTGGAGAAGGGAGTAAGATATTAGTGACTACTCGATCCAAGAAGGTGGCTCGAATAATGGAGTCTCTTGCTATATACGAGTTACAGGGCCTAACAAATAAGAAATCTTGGGAGTTATTTGTTAAGATGGCATTTGAACCTGGACAAACTCAACAGAATCCACGTCTTGTCAAGCTAGGGAAGGAAATTGTAAAGAAGTGTGCAAATGTTCCTTTAGCTATAAGAACTTTGGGGAGTCTTCTTTATGGCGAGGAGGAAAGAAAGTGGTCATCATTGATGAATACGAGTCTTGCGAAATTATCAGATGGGAACCAGGGAGTCAATGATATTATAAGCATTCTCAAGTTAAGCTACAATGATCTATGGTCTCCATTGAAGAATTGTCTTGCTTATTGTGCTTTGTTTCCGAAAGACTATGAATTTGATAAGGAGATGTTGAAAGAACTTTGGATGGCAGAGGGGTTCATTGTTGCTGATGATGAAGGAAACCAGAGTCTTGGAGACGTTGCTGAGGATTATTTTCAATTTCTTCTGCAAAGGTGCTTCTTTCAGGACATAAAAACCGAAGAATGGGGGGCTATTATAGGTTGCAAAATGCATGATCTCATGCATGATCTTGCTCAAAGTGTGGCTGGAGCAAAGTGCAAGGTTGCAAGTCTAGAAGAAACAAACTTTGATGGCAAAATCATCCACTTCTCATATGCTTGTCGATTGACTTCGTCTTGGAAAATTCCAGACTCCATGCGAAATATGCAGCTAATGCGCACTTTTCTTATGCCAGAGCAAAAGACTGATGGATCTCTCTTTAGCGAACTTTTGTGTAACCAATTAATATCGAGTTTTAGTTGTTTACGAGTGTTAGATCTCCACAACTTTGGACTCAAAACTTTGCCCGACTCTATAGGTAATCTAATTCACTTGAGATATCTCAATCTCTCAGAGACACCAATCAGCGAGCTCCCTAATTCGATCACCAAGCTTCTAAATCTGCAAACATTAAATTTATATGGCTGTTGGAAGCTTAAAGTACTGCCTACAGGTATCAAAAAGCTGGAAAATCTTAGAAGTCTTGATGTTGGTAGATGTTTCGACTTAAAAGGGATGCCTTCGGGAATAGGAACATTGACTTTGCTCCAAAAGCTACCTTATTTCATAACTGACTATAAGAAAGGCTCGGTGTTAAGTTACCAAGCCAAACTAAGTGAACTAAAGCAACTCAATAACTTGAGAGGAGACTTAAGCATTGACATAAAGGGAAATATGGGAAATCCAACCTTTGAAGCCAACGAGGCAAATTTGATCAGCAAGCAAGGTCTAGATGTACTGCGAATTTATTTTGATTTTATCTGGGGAGAAGATAGAAGTGATGATGAGGTTGTGGTTGAAGGTCTCAAACCACATTCTAACTTACGAAAGTTGGAGATATGGAGATATTATGGTCAAAAATTTCCAAGTTGGGCAATAATGGATAATTTGAGCATTAGTCTTCCAAATCTGGTAAATATTCAACTTTATAAAGGTAATCCCCCGGAAGTTCCCGTCTTAAGTCAATTACGTTTCTTAAAATATCTTTATGTTGATGGATACCAACATGTGGAATACATGGAGAATGGCAATATAAGCAACCAATTCTCCTCATCATCATCACTGTCAACATACACAGAAACTATTTTCTTCCCATCTCTTAAGGAACTTCAATTGTCATGGATGGATTCTCTAAAGGGATGGTGGAAAGAAGATGTAGAGGTCGTGGTTAGAAATGATGGTGCAAAAGAAGCTTCATATCTTCAACAGGGGAATGGCTTATCAGTGGTCTCATTTTCTAAATTATCAAAATTGACAATATCTAATTGTCCGAAGTTGAAAACACTTCCACTTTGTCCTAATGTGGAGGAATTAGATGTAAGTAAATCTGATAAGAGCCTCTCATTATTATTGAAGATAGCTACAACAACAACATCAAACTCATCTTCTCATCAAACTACATCAAGGCTTAAGAAATTAAAGCTCTCATATGCAAAAGGGCTTATCTCCCTGCCTATGCATTGTCTCCATCAGCTTTCTTCACTTACCGTTAACGGTGATGACCAACTGAAGAGCACAGACAAATTAGTCAAAGTCTTTGCACGACTATCTTCATCTCTCCGATATTTGAAATTCTATCATTGTTCTAACTTGAGAAGCATCTCTAAGGGCTTGGGACATCTTACTGCACTAGAAACGTTGAAATTAGGGTTTTGTCGAGAACTTAACCTTTCACCAAACCAACAAGAAGCAAATGAAGAAGATGGCATGCCATGGAAAGCCTTCAAAACTAATCTACGTTCCTTGGTGTTATCTACTCTTGGTAAATTAGTGGACTTTCCAAGTGGTTTTCGGCATTTGACAAACCTTCGTTCTTTAGAAATATTCGGCAATCGAGAATTGAGGGAACTACCAGAATGGATAAGCTGTTTATCTTCGCTGGTTAATATGAAGTTGTTTGGTTGTCCTAAATTAACTTGTTTGCCAGATGGATTCCGCAACCTCACAAACCTGAACCAACTAATGATTGGCGAATGCAGTCTAGTATTACTGGAAAGATGTAAAGGTCCAAATGGTAGCGACTGGCTCAAAATTCAACATATCCCTTTTCTTATTATCGGTAATGAAGATGAGCTTGGTCCAAGTGCAATATATTCATACGAAGATTGATAATAATGTTTAAATATAAAAGGGGTGCATGTTCTCAGATCTGTAAATATTGAAGTTATTAGTTTATGTCAAACTTTATTGTACCTTCACCTTTATTTGTATTAATATTCTATTTATGATGATGATGAGTTTGTCCAAAAACAATATTTATTTCATGTAAAGAGTGTTCTTATTAGGAAATAAGATAAAATTTTATCTAACAAATTTATTATTTTAGATAAGATTAAATTTCGATAAAATAGGAATTTTGAAATTTTATACAACAATTATTTTGTTTTGTTGACTCGAAGCAAAAATAACTCTTATCAAAAACATACTGACCATCAGTTGTATAAAATTCAAAAAATGAGCTTAAAAATGTTTTTTTTAAAAAAATTTTACAGGAGAGATTCTGCTTCATAATCTTGTAGCTGCATAACTATATTTTAGTTGTAGCTTTAGGAGTCCTATGTATGGGTACTATTGATTGCATATTTGTGGTACTTTTGTCATGTTGTTTTTCTCTTGAATTGGACTAGTTTGGTGGTGATCCTCTCCCTAAAAATCCATTCTGATGTCTGCTGGTGAGTATTTGCATCAGAAAGTCACTTATATTTCCTCCCACTTGCTTGTAATTATTTTTTAGTGATCCTAAATTTCGAAATCTGCAAGCATCCCTCTATGCAACTTTTGAGCTCATTGCTTACTAGTTTCATGACATACAATCCTATCGGTTCAGATGATTTGTATAAATGTATATTCTACAGTTTTTGACTTATTAGAGCTTTGACAAATAAGATTTGTGTAGGAACTTCTTTTAAAACAGTTTGCTTTTGATGTTCAAATGACTCGAATGGTTGGAATAGTATCTTAGGGAGGATATGGTTTGGGAAGTGGAAATTCGACAAGATGTACATCTAGTCATCTTGTGGCTGCAGGTTCTGTACTTCTGTTGTTTTTAAGGAATATTTTGTTAATGGCCAGGGATCTAGGGAGAATCGATGATGTCAATTGACATCAGTTGTATAAAAACAAAAACAAAAACACGTATGATAAGGAAGTAGAGTTAGATGAGTTGGTTGAAGTATAGTCTTTTAAAGTGAATGTCGTGGGTACGAATCAACATCTATTTTGTTAATCTGATTTTTACTTGTTAAGTTTTGATTAATTTTTTAGGTTTTGGTTGAAACGGGATAATCACTATAATGGTACGGGTTTTGTTAGGTTTCAGAGTGAAATAACTTCTAATTTTTATATGTAAATTCTCGACTTTACTTGATTTTTTTCTGGATCTGCCTCTGGCCGTGGTCTGACATTTGGCATTATAGATCTGGCTTGTGACACTTGTTCCATGAGTTTTCAGTTCGCATGACTGTTTTGATATTAAAATTTCTTTTGCATTATGATGCTCAAATTAACTTCAATGCTGTCATCATTGGTTACATGATTGTGCTGTGTCAATTGTGCAGGAAGTTTTTGTTATAAAATGTACAAAAGGAAAGTGCTGTAAATTACAAATTACACTACACTACGACTATATACTAAATATATACGCCTTTGTGTTTATGGCAACGATCTTCTTCAAAGGATGAGTCACGAACAAGATGAACACCGTAGAGAAGATTCTTTGCAACACAATGGTCACCGGAAATCTTGATAAAAGGTTGAAGGCGATTACAAACTTTCCTTTTGTGATATATCCCCCACAAAGGTACTTGGGTTACGATGATGGATATTCACAACGAGATACAATCAACCACATTAACCGGTGAGTACAAACCGATTAATCTAAACAACAAAGAGTTTACAAAGAAAATGAAATCAGAAAAACAAAGGAGAAGTTAATTACTCTTCTCAATGAATCAAGAGAAATGAGAGAAAGAACAATAGAATTTCTTATTCTATCAAAGAGTGATCTGATATGCATGTGCCCACATCTATATATAGAGTGTGAAGAGTCACATGTCTTCATCCAATCAATGCTTGGTGGTTACCAGGCATTTAGAGTGTTTTGTGATGTAAAACACCCGTCCATAACAACACAATCCTCCATGAAGCATAGCTTAGCTTCGTGAAACAAGACACTGTTTGAGCAAATGCCAAAACAACAAACAGAAGCATTCTGTTTTGTTCCGTTGTTATGTTTATGCTTAGTTTATGCTTTTAACACGTCTCTAAGCTTTGGATATATGTCCTACTTGCTCTAAATCTCCAACAGTTTTAAGAATTAAGAGTGAACATCCAAATGACAGCCATTGCATAGTCAATGATAGAGTAAAAGGCCGCCTTAAGGTTACTAGAGCGTTCGGAGCTGGGTTTCTCAATTCTCAAACAGGTTTGTGATTTATATGATTTCTTAATTTTAATCCCATTGACCGCAGCTGTTCTTTATTTGTCTTAGTTAAAAACATAAAAAATCGTTTTCTTTTGGAAGTCACACTTGTGTCCTCTCGGACGACTTAAGAGCAATGTTAAGGCTCATTGTAATTACTATTGCTACTTTCAAGGAAATTACAAATGCATGATCACAGAGTTGGTGTTTATTTAAGTTGTGTTCTGTTGCAGGCCAAGTTTAATGATTCGTTATTGGAGATGTTTAGGAATGAGTTCATTGGTGATGCACCATATGTATCATGTGTTCTTTCTCTTCGTCATCACAAGCTTGGACGTAGAGACCAGTTCTTGGTTCTCTCGTCAGATGGATTATATCAGTATTTCAGTAATCAGGAAGTGGTTTCTTTCGTGGAGAATTTCTTGGAGAAATTCCCAGATGGAGATCCTGCACAACATCTAATAGAAGAGCTTCTGAACCGAGCTGCCAAAAAAGCAGGTAATTGTCTATTGTCAATATGCCTCCATTTTTCCAGGCTTCTCAAAATGCATTCAAAGCATCCCCTTTGACGACCAAACTACGCCAAAATAGCTGATTAATTGCTTTCCTTGATGCATACAGGTATGGATTTTCATGAGTTGTTGGATATCCCACAAGGTGATTGCCGGAAGTACCATGATGATGTAACTGTTATGGTCATTTCTCTTGAAGGCAGAATTTGGAAGTCTTCTGGGAAATATCCCTAAAATAAGTTCGTATCAAAAGTAAGAATATGTCTCTTTTGTTTCACCCAAGTGGAGATGGTTACAATCAGAATCATCACTGTGATTAAGATCAATTTGATCATATGTGCAGCCGAGGAGGTATCAAGGAAGCCGGAAGGGAAATCTAAACGCAGTTCTCCTGAGTTTGTCCCAAAATAAGTCCTAGACCTTAAAGGCAACCATCAGACGACTGCAAAAAGGTACCCAAGAAGGCCACAGTTAGGGATGGAGAAAGTTTGAGAAAAAAATACAGGTTGAGAATTTGAAAGGAAGGGGTTCCATTTGTTTTCTCTCCATTTGTTTTCACCCAAGTGGAGATGGTTACAATCAGAATCAGAATCATCACTGTGATTAAGATCAATTTGAAAGGAAAGGTTACAGAATCACTAATGTAATTTCTGTAATTTGATTACAGCATCTGTAATTTCAGAGGGTGTATTTTCACTAATATAATGTAATTTCTCTCCTAGCTAATATATTCTTTAAACTAGATGTGAAGAAGCCTAGTTTCCCATGCCCCCATTTATGTGACGAATGAAATTGCCCTAATTTCAAATATTTGAAATTCTTTAAGATGCGGTGGATCCAAAGGATGACTTGAGAATGCTCCATTAGAATCATATGCAGTATTAGCATTTTCAATGGAATATCTGAGGGTGAATGAATCATGGATGTTGGAACTTGGCTAATCTAAGCTATATATCAGTTTTATTGTATATTTTGGATCATGGTTGTTAGGATCAGGATTCTACGTAGGATCATTAAAGGGGTAGGATCGAAATTGGTAGATACGGATCGTAGGATCGTCTGATCTTACAAATATGCATTAATATGCTTTAGATAAATGATTTTCAATTGTGTTTGTTCTTTTTTTTAGTTTTAAGGTTTAAATTTATACTTATTTGCTTTAATTAATAAGTTTTGTAAAAGAATACCTTTTGTAATCAGTTTATGATGCGAATCAAGAAAAACTTAAATTTTAGTCATATTAATATAATTGTTTAGGTATATACATATATATATATATATATATATATATATATATATATATATATATATATATATAAAAGTAAAATCTAGATTATATAAAATTTTTTTACGATTGAAACTACCCTTATATAATCGGATCGTAAGATCGTAGGATCGTAAAATCGTGTTATGATTCTACCATTTAAATCGTGGAGCTTTATAAAATCGTACGATTCTACCGACATTACGATCCTACCTACGATCCTGATCGATCGCCTAATTTTGGATCGTAGGATCTTAGAATCGTTGATCAGGATCGAGATTCTGATAACCATGTTTTGAATGATATATTTTTGTGATAAGCTACCTAGCAACTGACTGTAGGTGTTAGATCTATTATTTATAACGACAAGCAAATATACCATTAAAACTCCATAATAGAAATACAAAATATCAGCTGAATTGTTGTTTATCGTTGTTCTCATCCTTTATTTTAAGTTGTTCTATCTTTTGTTCTTATGACAAAATTTTCTATTTATGGGGTGTTTGGTTCTTAGTTTATTACTTAGCTTTTCGTTTGACTTTTGCTTTTTAGCTTGTTGGTTAGTCAAACAGCCAAATAAAGTGTTTAGTAAATGGCTTATAAAGCAGTTGAAAGGTTGACTTTTATGCTTAAATGAAAAACTGCTTCAGCTAGCGTTTTTAGTTCACTTTTGGCTTATTTGTCCATTTTTTTCAAATAAACAACCTATAAGCAATACTCAAATTTACCAAACATCTCCACAAACAACTAACCTTTTCAGCTATCTTAAAAGCCAACAAAAAGAGCCAATATTTTCAGCTGGTTAAACAAGCCAACATCCAATTATCAACGGTCAATTGCCAAACACCCCATATATCACAAATTTCAGACATTAACCTTTTTTTTCGAGAAGCTGGACATTAATCACGTTCATCCAAATTTTGATATTTTAATAATAATAATGATAATAATTAAGATCTTATATATTTCCTACTAACTTTATAAAAACATCTTTATAGTTGTGATTCAATTTTTTAGTAACTCTATTTAATTTTTCCTATTTTTTTATTACTTATTGTCTTCATTATTCCTTAATTTTTTATACTTAACCAATACAATAACATATTTATCATCTAAAAGATTATATTTTTTTCTGATTCCAGTGGATATTTCTTTTGGAATAAACTTTAATGAATGGATGAAGTATTATTTTTCATTTTAGGATTTTTTGACAATAATATATCAGTATAATGTATACTCAGTGTTAATCACCTTAAATGTCTCATTTACTTTATGTACAATCTCTAATATATTTCATTATATATAACTAAAATTATAAAAAATTAATATTAATAAATTTTACACTAATACGAATCAAATAAAATCTCATTTAACAATGTTTTAACTTATAAAATAACATTAAAATAGCAAAAATATAATTTAAAAGTAATAAATGAATAATCTGCAAAAGTATTCATGAATCATGACATAGAAATTTAAAGATGGAATATAAACTTATGGTATTGCATAGTAGTTCCGTAGCATTTCAAATATCTAAGTCATTTTATCAATTCATTTATAACCACTTGATTTAAATGAAAAATCAATGTAATAGACGACTTACTTCAATTTTTGAAGTTGACCCAACTTGACCCCAGTGTTAGCTGTCCACAATTGTCTCTTTTCAATTATTTGTCATCCAATCTTCTTCATATTATTAAATTGAATGGTTTGAACTCTTTTAAAATAAAATTCCATCAGAAAAAAATAAAAATAAAAATCTCCGAGAGGTAAGAAAAGTGAAGAGAGAATGGCTGAATCAATACTTTATTGGTTAGCTCAAGAAATCTTGAAGAAACTTGGAGCTAGTGTACTGAATGAGATCGCCTCCGCCTGGGGCTTCAAGGCCGAGCTTGATCGTCTATACGCCACCATCACAACAGTGAAGAATGTACTGTTGGATGCTGAGGATAGGCAAGCTGATGACCACGCTGTTCGTGGTTGGCTTGAAAGGCTCACCTATGTTGTCTATTCTGCTGACGACTTGTTCGATGAGCTCAACACTGTTGCATCTCGCAGACAACTCATGGGTGGGAATTCAATTTCCATGAAGGTACGGGATTTCTTCTCCCATTCCAATCATATTGGTTTGGCCTTTAATGTTTTTAGAAAGATTAGAAAGATTAGGAAACAAATTGAAGCCATAGCCAAAGATGGTGAACTGTTTCAATTTGTGCAATCTACTGATGTGGGTGGGAAATTCAATAAGAAGATTAGGAAATATCAAACTTCTTCATTTGTAGATGCCCAACAAGTTATTGGTAGAGATGCTGATAAGAATGCCATCTTGAATTTACTGTTAGCCTCTAGTTCCAATATAGAGCCTCAAAATGAAGTGCTCCCTGTCCCTGTTATCTCTATTGTTGGAATTGGAGGCCAAGGAAAAACCACTTTAGCTCATCTTGTTTACAGTGACCCTCAGGTTGAGGACTCTTTTGATTTGAGGTTATGGGTTTCGGAAGTCCTTGACTTTAGGGGAGTTGTGGAAAAGATCCTCAGATTCGCATCCAAAGCTGAAACTTCGAAATTAGAGATGCTGCAGTTAAAAGCTATGTTGCAAGAGGCAATTAGTGATAAGAAATACTTGCTTGTAATGGACGATGTTTGGGATGACAATCGTGACAAATGGGTCCAGTTGAGGGGTTTATTGAAGATGGGTGGAGAAGGGAGTAAGATATTGGTGACTACTCGATCCAAGAAGGTGGCTAGAATAATGGAGTCTCTTGCATTATACGAGTTACAGGGCCTAACAAATGACAAATCTTTGGAGTTATTTGTTAAGGTGGCATTTGAACCTGGACAAGCTCAACAGAAGCCACGTCTTGTCGAGCTTGGGAAGGAAATTGTAAAGAAGTGTGCAAATGTTCCTTTAGCTATAAGAACTTTGGGGAGTCTTCTTTATGGTGAGGATGATGAAAGGAAATGGTTATCATTGATGAACAAGAGTCTTGCGAAATTATCTGATGGGCACCAGCAAGACAATGATATCATAAGCATTCTCAAGTTAAGCTACAATGATCTAGGGTCTCCATTGAAGAATTGTTTTGCTTATTGTGCTTTGTTTCCGAAAGACTATGAATTTGATAAGGAAATGTTGAAACAACTTTGGATGGCAGAGGGGTTCATTGTTGCTGATGATGAAGGAAACCAGAGTCTAGAAGACGTTGCTGAGGATTATTTTCAATCTCTGTTGCAAAGGTGCTTCTTTCAGGACATAAAAATAGATGAAAGGGGGGCTATTATAGGTTGCAAAATGCATGATCTCATGCATAATCTTGCTCAAAGTGTGGCTGGAGCAAGGTGCAAGGTTGCAAGTCTAGAAGAAACAAACTTTGATGGCAAAATCATCCACTTCTCATATGCTTGCCGACTGACTTCATCTTGGAAAATTCAAGACTCCATGCGAAATATGAAGCTGTTGCGCACTTTTCTTATGCCAGAGCAAAAGTTTGATGGCTCTCTCTTCGACAAACATATTTGTAAAGATTTAGTATCGAGTTTTAGTTGTTTACGGGTGTTAGATCTCCACAACCTTGGGCTTAAAACTGTGCCAGATTCTATAGGTAATCTAATTCACTTGAGATACCTGAATCTCTCAGAGATACCAATCGAAGAGCTCCCTAATTCAATTACCGAGCTTCTGAATCTGCAAACATTATGTTTATACGGCTGTTGGAAGCTTCAAGTACTGCCTGAAGGTATCAGAAAGCTGGAAAATCTTAGAAGTCTTGATGTTGGTAGTTGTTTCAACTTAAAAGGGATGCCATCAGGAATAGGAAAATTAACTTTGCTCCAAAAGCTACCTCTTTTCATAGCTTGCTATAAGGAAGGTTCAGTGTCAAGCCACCAAGCCAAACTAAGTGAACTAAAGCAACTCAATAATCTGAGAGGAAGGTTACTCATTGACATAAAGGGAAATATGGGAAATCCAACCTCTGAAGCAACCGAGGCAAAGTTGATTAGCAAGCAAGGTCTAGATGTATTGGAAATTAAATTTGATTCTGCCTTCAGAGGAGATAGTACTAATCCTGAGGCTGTGCTTGAAGGCCTCAAACCACATTCCAACTTAAGAAAGTGGGAGATGCGGTCTTATTCTGGTCAAAAATTTCCAAGTTGGGCAAGAATGAATAATTTGAGCATTAGTCTTCCGAATCTGGTAAATATTCAACTTTTTGGTGGTGAAACCCAAGAAGTTCCCGTCTTAAGTCAATTACGTTTCTTGAAGTATCTTAATATTTCGGATTACAGGAATGTGGAATACATGGAGAATAACAATATGAGCAACCAATTCTCCTCATCATCATCACTGCCAACATACACAAAAACCATTTTCTTCCCATCTCTTGAAAGTCTTACATTGTCATGCATGAATTCATTTAAGGGATGGTGGAGAGAAGATGATGAAGCTGTGGTTAGAAAAGAAGCTTCAGATCTTCAACAGGGGAATGGCTTGTCAATGCTCTCATTTTCTAAATTATCAAAATTGTATTTAAATCATTGTCCGAAGCTGATAACAATTCCACTTTGTCCTAATGTGGAGGAATTATATACAAGTAGAGTTGATGGGAGGCTCTTAGTAATTTTAGTGAAGATAGCAACAACAACAACATCAAACTCATCTTCTCAAACTACATCAAGGCTTAAGAAATTAAAGCTCTCAAATGCAAAACAACTTTTCTATCTGCCTATGCATTGTCTCCATCAGCTTTCTTCACTTGGCATTGAAAGTGATGACCAACTGAAGAGCACAGACACATTAGTCGAACTCTTTCCACGATTATCTTCATCTCTTCGATATTTGGATTTCACTTGGTGTCGCAACTTGAAAAGCATTTCTAAGGGCCTGGGACATCTTACTGCACTAAAAACGTTGAACTTAACGTGCTGTCCAAACCTTGACCTTTCACCAAACCAACAAGAAGCAAATGAAGAAGATGAAAAAGATGACATGCCATGGAAAGCCTTCAAAACTAATCTACGTTCCTTGAAGTTATCTTGTCTTGAGAAATTAGTGAGCTTTCCAAGTGGGTTTCGGCATTTGACAAACCTTCGTTCTTTAGAAATATTCAACAATCGAGAATTGAGGGAAGTACCAGAATGGATAAGCTGTTTAGCTTCGCTGGTAAATATGAAGTTGTATGATTGTCCTAAATTAACTTGTTTGCCAGATGGATTCCGCAACCTCACAAACCTGAACCAACTAATGATTGCTCATTGCAGTACAATATTAATGAAAAGATGTAAAGGTCCGAATGGTAGCGATTGGGTCAAGATTCAACATATCCCTTTTCGTATTATTGGTAATGAAGATGAGCTTGGTCCAAATGCAACAAATTCATAGGAAAATTGATAATAATATTTAAATATGGAAGAGGTCATGTTCTCAAATCTGTAAATATTGTCATTAGTTATTATGTCAAAATTTATTATACCTCCACCTTTGCATTAATATTCTATTAATGAATGTTGTATTAAAATTCTACTATATTAATGATGATGGTAAGTTTGTCCCAATAACAATATATATTTATTTCATTTGAAGAAATACTGTTTTTAATATTAGAAAATAAAATAAAATTTCCTCTCAAAAAATCAAAAAAAGTAAAATTTTTTCCTAACAATTTTATTATTTTAGATAAGATAAAATTTCGATAAAATAGGCGTTTGTAACCTAAAAAAAGCAAGTGCTATCAATAATTTATTTTAAAAAAAAAATTAAAATTAACAATGTTTTTAAAAAGTAGCACATAGTGTCATATTTGACATATGTTGAAATAAATTACTTTTAAATTAACACTTTTTAATAAGTTACGATACAAACTAAGTAAATAGTTTAAGGAAAATTTTATGTGGTAAGCCTGTGGTATTGGGTTTTCTACGTGATAACCAATTTTTTTTTAAAATTCATGCGGTACATGAGGTTTATCCAATTCTCTATAACCTGTTTTACCAAAAAAATGTTCTGAAACCCTCTATTAGTAAGGAAGCCATGTATGTGAGATTAGAAAATCATCCAAAAGATCACATTTCCCCTGATAAGTACTTGTTTCATTCGGATTTTCAGTCTACATGCCGAAAAATAGGCGAATAAGTATTTTCAGTCTACGTTTCCCATAATTGCAACGTCTAGTTTTTGAAAAAATATAGTTATGATGGGTAAAAATGACGTTAAAGTGCTAAAACACAGGAAACAATTGGTAATTAAGAAAGTCAAAGGTGATTAGAGGCAGTCAACAAAAGTCAAAGGTGATTAGTAATGGTCAACCGTTATTTAGGTTGGTCAAAGATCATGTGGGTTGATTAACGATTACTTGGCTTGAATGGTGATCACTTTGATATTTTCGAAGTTGTAACTAAAAAAAAATTAAAGTTATAATTCACAAAATGCTTTCGGAATTGATTCTTTTCTTTTAAATATCATAACTTTCTAAACATTGTATGTTATCTAACCAAGTCAAGAGTAATCATATTCATACCCATTGTTTTAAATTGCAAGTCAAAGTAGTTATATACAATATATAATATACCCAAATGAAGCACTTAATTTATAATTTAATTAAATCAAAAGGAAACAAGAAATGAAATACATATATACAATACCCAATTAAAAGAAAACAAATTGAAACAAATTCAACCAAAAAGAAAATTTCCATTAAAAAAAATTGAAACAAATTCAATCAAACAAATTACCTAAATCAATGGTAGAATTAAATTACAGATCAATTAAAACTCTAATACTTCCAACAAATTAAATATGAAACCTTAAATTTATAAATTTAAACCAAAATCCCTTAATTAATTAACAAATATGGTTTGGGATATTATATAATTATCAATCATGAATGAACAAACAATGATTAACAATTAACAATTAACAAATAGGAGTTTTGAAATTTTGTCGAACAATTATTTTGTTTTGTCGACTGGAATCATCCTGACGCGAAAATTACTCAATGCCAAACAAATCCGACCGAAAATAACTTGATCTATACTGATTTTGTACATTAATGATACATAATCTGCTGATTAAGCTTGATTTCTTTCACTCTATTAGCTACAATTGATTGTAATTTGTAATAATCTTCATCTGTTCTTAATCTTAATCTAGGAAGTTGAACAACATATATAAACAAATCTTCCAGGAACATAAATGCTTTCCTTCATAGAATCTGTAAAGTGCTGCCTCTATGAACTACAAATGATTGTAATTCTTCATAATCTTCATATGTTCTTAGTTTTAATCTAGGAAGTTGAATAACATAATCTAATCTTCCAGGAATATTGCTTTCCTTCAAAACTTGTGATTCTCTCTCGATCTCTTCTTTCTGATCGAGGTTCTGTATTGAACAATTCAACATTTCTGGTATGCTTGTATGAAGTGTATGAGTCAAGAGTGCTCTCAGGACTTTGTGTGTCCAGAATCTGAGGTGTATAAGACTCGCTGCTTCATCATTTTAACCTTCAGTACTTCACAATTGACATTTACCCGACGTGACAGCCTTACATGCTCCTCGGGTTGAACACATGGCAGCCTTACATCGTACTCTACGGTATGTACAAGGTACACTTGATTTTGGTCTACACTTGTATAAGTCTTCTATTTACTTGTTGCTGTCGTACACAAATGCAGACTGGGTCTGTTGCCCTATCACTCATCGCTCTACCTCGGGTTTTTGTGTTTTTCTTAGCAGCAATCTTATTTCTTGGTCCCCCAAACGTGAACCCACATTGTCAAAATCCAGTGCTAAAGTTGATTAACGTGGTGTTGCTAATGTTGTATTTGAGATTTGATGGCTGCGTAACTTACTACTTGAACTTCACTATCCTATCTCGAAAGCCACTCTAGTTTATTGTGATATTAGTGTCATTTATCTCTCCTGTAATCCGTATCATCACCAGCGCACTAAACACAATGATATGGATATAGATGTACATCACAAAAATTGTTCAAAACAATTTTTCGGCAGAATGTGATTCATGACGATCCATGAATGCCCAAAATCAATAGCAAGGTCCTCGATCGATGGGTTAATCTCAAAATCAGAAAATTAGGAAAACAAATGCAAGAATCGTAAAATCAACACAATCAACAACACCAAGAGTTATCGAGGTTCACTCAACATGGTTTACGTCTTCCCTAGACCTAATGTATATTAATTGATGAAATAACAAGTTTTCAATGGAGGATAAGAATGGAGCATTCTTGAGTGGGAGAGAGTTTAGGGCTAAAGGTTAAGACTACAATTGATAGAGAATAATGTGGAAGTAAAACAAAAGATTACCAAGTGTTTTGGAAGAAATATATAGATTATACCCCTAAACATGTACATTGGATCAGAAAAACAAAACAGAGCACACAAAGATGCCCACCTTGAAGCTGACTTGGCTTTGCAGACCCCCAAGAATAAGCCAACTCGGCCTTTTCTTTTGTTTCCAAAACCTTAACATTTCCTCCTTTAACCCTTTTCGCTTTCCAAACCAAACCATACATAGCCTATCAATTCCTAACGCTCACACGCGAACTGGCCACCAACTCAAGGTCTATACAACAACAATATAATACTTCTGCATTATGATCCTTCAATCAAAGTATTACAACTCCTAGAGTTTTATTTAACCAATAGTAACTATAGCATCCCCTAACAATTTTCTAAAGAAAGCAATCAAAGAACAATCTCCTTGCCTAGTGAATCCTACTGTCTCACCAGTCACCAGTCACCACTCACCACTCACCACTCACCACATATAACTTACTTTGTTCCAAGTTTAAAGCTTTGCTATGTGAGCATCACACTATCACTATCATCAATTGTAGTTTAAGGGCTAGAACATGAGTCTCATTATCATTCATCCTTTCAAAATCAGACCTTAATCTCTCAGTTATGCAAATCAAACCAAGCAACATCAAATAACAACATGCCGTTGCCCCAATGCCATTAGATGGCTCCCATCTAGGCGGGTCGGAGGATAAAGCGATTATTTTCGATTGACGCTTGATAGCAAACATCTCACAATTTAACACATTAAACCAAACAACAGCAAACAAGGCACTGAGTGGCTTCCACCAAGGAGGGGCGGGCGTGGCGTACACGCAAACATCATCTACAACTTCACAATTTAACACATCAATGTAAGTCTCCTTAACAAACAAGATGGGTTCACAAACATATATCAGCACTGCAATGAGCAATCACAGCCATTTTCTATCTTCAAAATATCATTTTAATCAGTTTGTCATCTCAAAAACATCACAAAATAACAAACAAAAAACCCCATGATTACAGCAATCAATCTAAACCTCCACATTTACCAAATTACATAAAAGCAACCTTAAAAAAACAATTCAAAATCAACTAAACAATAGAAACCTTAGCACCAGCCTCTTCAAGCTGTTTCTTAGCATCTTCAGCATCTTCTTTAGAAACACCTTCCTTCATTTTTTTCGGCAAACCTTCAATCAATTCCTTAGCCTCTTTAAGTCCCAAGCTAGTCAAAGCCCTAACAGCTTTAATAACAGCAATTCTAGCATTACTGGGTACTTCATCAATTGAAACATCAAATTCAGTCTTCTCTTCAACCGCAGGAGCAGCATCAACACCTGCACCACCTGGTGCAGCAACAACTGCAGCAGGTGCAAATGATGCAGCAGAAACCCCTAATTTGTCTTGAAGCCAATCAACTAAAACTCTTGCTTCTTCAAGGGTGAGATTCGAGAGCTGAGAACCCAATTGTTCAATTTTTTCTGGGGCTTCAACTGCTGAGATAGGGCGGAGGCGAGTTGAAGAAGATGAAAAGGGAATGGGGTTGGTACGGAGGGGGAATTGAAGAGATTGTTGGTGTTTTGGGAATTGTGAATGTGTTGGGTGAGAGGTAAGAGATGGGAGATTGAGAGTAGCCATTGTTGTTGATGCCATTGTTGGGAGTTTGGAGGAGGGAAGGAGATAAGGTTTGGGTAGTGAAGATGTTTGAGATAGGATTATAGGAGTGGAGTTCAATTCAAGAATTAAGGATAGTAGTAGGGAATGGTTTTATATACTTGTTTATAATAATCGCTGCATTTCTGATTTTCACGCTATTCAATGCACGATTTTAATTTTTAATATCTCTAATTTCATATGATAAAAAATTCTAAAAAGTTAATATTAAGAAAATACATATTAAGACAAATCAAATAAGATCCCACATAACTATGTTTTACATTATACATAGAGAATTATATATCAAATAAGATCAATTGGTGAACAATAGTTGCTACAGGAACTGTAGCAACTAATAAAATCCGAAGGAAATATATGATAAGACTTGTTTGGGTTTATGATGAGGACTTGGTTTTGTAATTGAAGGTATTTTTTACTTTTTGTATAATTTTAGATATTTTAATTTGTTGAATTGCAAGCTTGATCTTAGGATCATATGATGATGCTATAATTTTCAAATTTTAAAATGTTATCCGGTAAATATAGGATTATATAAGATAATTTAACTATGAATCACTCTTGAATAAATCTTAAATAAGTTCTAACCTTGATGGTTGATTTTCTCAAATCTAAATGATCCAATCATTTAAAATAATCCATTTTATGTTAAATAATGAGAACTAAATTCATATTTTGATAATATAACAAAAAGACGTAGAAAGACAAAGTATATAACACTACTAATAAAACAAAATCACATAAGTTCATTTTGAGAAGACACTCATTAATTTTGGATAAATTTGTTAGGTTAATTTGTCTTTTTACCATGGCCAAAATGCAATCTTGGTACATTTTTTACCATTGTACACAAAATTAACAAAAATTTTATAAATTTAATACATAAACCTAGACCTAGCCGAAATTCGCCATCTTTTATCATGTGTTTTTCAGAAAAAATTCACTAAATCCTATAAAAAGGAAAAAGAAGTTCACTTGGACAGCAACTCTAACAACGTGAGCAAAAACAAACATACTATCAGGAGAAAAATTAAATCTTTATGCATCAATAAAGTGAAAAAAATAAAAAAAAATTATTCATTTTTGCATCAGATTACTCAAAGTAGTCCAAAAAACATCCAGTCCAACAAAATCAAAGCAATGAATCTGTTTTTGCAGGCAATCTACGGAGAAAATTGAGAGGCATAGATGGAACCTTGCTTCTAAAGCTAGGGGGCCTTAAAATGTAAAACAACAGCCCTATAAAAACCCATCTTATAGGAACAATTGCTAGAAGTACCCCAGAAACTACACAAAAGCACACAAATAAGGCAGTAGCTCTAGGATCCCTCCAATTCAAAAGTGCCTGTAATCTCTCTAGTTGAGTTGCCAAGTCTCCTAACAGTATCTGTACTTGCCCTGCAATTGTTCGTAATCTGTTGTACCTAAACTTTAATGTCTCGTTGTTCTTGCAAGTTGTGGGGATTCGATCAAATTCTTCGTCTAAATCCTCTGATGCTAGTTTCAGCGCGTTAGAGAGTACAGGATCCATGTGTGGAGGGTTTCTAGGACGGGTACTGTAGTTCCAAATCCCGATCACACTTAGGTTTAGACATATCGATGAAAATATGTAGCTCGGGAAGAAAATCAGGAACAATAGAAATAAATGCACCAAAATTGTTATGAACGGATTCTTCCAGCTGCATATGATTTCTAGAAACTGCATTGCGCGTTCTAGACCAGAAAGCGCAGCCTTGATCCTCTGACAGTTAGTTGTTGTTCTTCGTTTGCTCCATGTTCGTGAATCGTAATCTAGCATATACTCGACAACTTCCTTCCTTAAAGGTGGCTCTGAACGGCCTAACCTTGATGATAGCAACTGAGTCGCTTGGTGTCTCAGGTTTTCTTGCTGATATAAGGATAAAGGATGAGTGTAATGCATTATAGGAAGAATAGGGCGAGTATATATTTGTAATAAGTTTTGTAGAGATGAGCAAGTAAAACGAATAGATAACTGAAGCTCGCCCATTTTCATCAATCCTTGAGGTTGTAAGACAAGAAGCGGATACGAGTGAGTATAGATTCGATCAGTTTGAAGGGTGGATAAACGGATCCTTATCTTACCAATTCTCGAATCCTGAACGTTCTTATTGTTTTCGGGGCCTTGCAAATGACAGTTATTGAAAACCCCGACTGTGATCACAGTACAATGATCGTAAACCAACCAAGTGTATTGTTCGTTCCACTGAGGCGAAGAACTGTCTATAATAGTCCTTGTTCTAACCCATTTCTGGCCATATTTAGCCACACAATACGCGTCTGTTCTTCCTTGAGCTTCGTTTTTCTTCATCATTGGTGGCAATCCGGTTGCATTCAGGATTCCTAATTCTAAAACCCCAATTTCCTGTTTCCATAGTTGCCTCACAGTCGGCCTCATATCACTACTATGATGAGTAAACTCATCAAGTACATGATACCCACCATCCAAAGATGCCCTTAACTGAATCTTGCTGTTACATAGTACCCAATCGGTTTTCTTTTTTCCATCTGCACCCGGAGTTACCACTAATTTCTCGAGAGTAAACCATCTAGAATCAACCGACTTGCCTATTAACCTCCTCTCTAACGATCCTACATGAATCACACACCTTCCGATAACTTCCTCCTTATTGTTCCCAACCTTGTCCTCTACTGTCAACACCAATACATTCTCAAAGGGTTCTGCAGCAACAAACATCAGATCTTCATTCCACATTGGACTTAAATTATTCCTACAAAACGATATTTTTGTCTTAGCAACCGTTTCCCCAAACACAGCTTTAACAAACACATCCGGCCTTCTATTCTTATCTTTCATCTCGAGATTCTGAGCTTGAACTACATTTACTCTAAGATACCAAAGTTTCGGAGACATATACACCTTCGATTTCGTATTAACAATACCATCGTAAGTCACACCAACCGCGTCCAAATGCCATGCTTCCGTAAACACCTCATCCGCTTGAGTCCCCATCCAAACAGCCAACATTAACTCGCCCTTCACATGCGCCTCTCCCCAACCGTCTAACTTATACCATTGAGGGGCTAACGGACTATCTGGAGGGGCTCGTTTTGGAGCCTCGTTCACATCAAGTACTATCCTACCCATCACCCCATCTCCTTTCGAGCCCTTACTCTTCATCAAAATCTCGATAAAAGCAGTGTGAATTCGATCCTTAGAGAATGCAAACACTTGATTCCATTCAGGATTAGGAATCTTTTCACCATGTTTGGTTATAGCCCTGTAGTTTCCAATCCTTACTTCAACATAAGGATCATAACTTAAATCATCAGTGGGTAAGAAAAGTTCCTTAGCTTTAACTATTGTGATGTACAAGAACTCCATAGATTCCACCATATCAAATGCACCTACTATACCCTTTTTCTTGGAGTGTATGTTTGGGGAAGTCACCTTAAGAGTAAAATCATCCATTGGTGGTGGTGGTGGTTGATTTACTGGTTGATTTTGTTTTTTCATTGTTTGATCTGCAAAAGAATTCCATACAAATTCATAAATAACTCAACTAAAATCATAATCAAATTTTTTATTAAATACTATATAACATAGCATAAAGCTGCATTCAGCAGTTTAAACTTTTGATTGAGTTGTTGGTTTCTTAATATTGTTTGAAAAGTCAATATGATAAAAGGTCACCGATTTGAATCTTATCAACCCTTCATTTCAATTCATAGTCATTTACTATGAAATCCCATCATAGTATAGCACCCTTTAATGTATCAAACGTTTCATATTTATATCCCTAGGTGGCATATAGAAAGTCAGATGATTCACCCTCACCCTTGTTAATGATGATAAAAAGAATTATTTTTATTGAACAATATTACATATACATAAACATGATCAATTATAGACGTAGAAATATAGTTATGTCCTAGAAGAACACAAAATAAATAAAAAAAGATAAATGGCTGTCAGATTAGCAAAGGCAAAGTAGACTATTGCTAAGACTTTAAATTTAACAGGGCCCAAAGAATATATTTTCAAATACAAAATTGATATTAATTTGAATATAATTTAAATATAATTCAATGTTTGACTATGTGATATGAGCTATTAAGACTTTTTTTATAAAATAATTAAAATACTAATAATACAAAATAAATGATATTTAAAATTATTATTATATTAGGCCTTAAGATTTTAGGACCTATTTATCTTTCGTAGTGATCGTATCCTAATTTCAATAACAAAAATACTTTTTCTAAGTGACTTGTAATTGCAAATATAATTCACAATTTCATACAAGGGGCAAACAATTAAATAATTTATTCACTATAATATTATTGTGAATTAAAATGCTTGATATCAGTTTTTTTTGTCTAAAAATCAATTATTATAATTCAACAATAGTTTAATCATTTATCTACTGCATGCCCTAATTACGATCAGTTCATAAACCACTTATGACTTAATTATGCATATAATTAAGAACAACAATGTAAATATTTCTTATGAATAAGAAGCTATCGAAATCTAATTATTTAATTCACGTAACAAAAAATAAGAAATCAATTTTAATAATTCACAAAAAAAAAGATAAGATGAAGAAATTGGAAAACAAACCTGCAGTGAATAAAGAACAATTTTTTTAGGGTAACCTGTTTTGGCAAAGAGATTAATAGGATTATATTACACTCTCAAGAACGGAAAATCAATATTAATAATAATATGTAAAATTTCAGAAAAGGAAATAAAATATATGTAAATTAATGTGTAATTATGGAAGGATTTTATGTTAATGATCAGAATCTATACAATTGATATTATTAATATGGAAGTTTATAGGTTGTATTGAAATTTGAAACGGTAATTATTTTTGAATGATTATGGAAAATGGTATAATTGATTTTTGAACAATTGAGGAAATCTTGAAATAATTGTTTTCTAAATTTTTGCCGAGGGATTTGGAAACTTGAAACGGTAATGTTTTATTTAAAAACAGAATTTTTCAAAAAAAAAAAATTACTATTTCTTCTGGAATTTTAAAAACAGAATTTTCAATTGCGCTTACCCAATTTTTTTTAAAAAAAATAAAAAATTTAAATATATATAAAGCGCTTCTGTTCTCAAAAAATATATATATAAAGTGCTTAATTTACAACAATTTTTATTTCAGGTGCTCTCTTGGGAGACCGTCTTTTGTAAAGACAACTCTCAAAAGTCCAGCCCAATTCTATATTTATAGTTGTAATAATATATATTTAGAATTGAACTGAACTTTTAAGAGTCGTCTTTACGAAAGACGTTCGCAAGTAAGAATTTGTGTTTTTATTTTAATGGCTATCTTGAATCTTCCTTCTTATTCATCTATAACTTTTTTCCTTCTTCTCCATCCCATTTATAATTACCTTCCATCTTCTCCCATTTAATTTTCACAATTAAAATCAGAAAAAAATTTGAACTTATGATTTAATCAAATAAGATTTATATTAGGTTAACTAGAGTTAAGTTTGAGAAATAAATAAGATTTATATTAGGTTAACTAGAGTTAAATTTGAGAATAGACTTAAGTTTCAAAGCTTCTATAATGACGTTTACGGTTTACTTCACCCATATTTTCCACCATTTTTAGTTACATGCATAGCAGACATTTGAACTAGTTATAAAATAGATGTTTTTTTATGTATAAAGTAGGTATTTACAATATACTCCATCCTATTTATCTATTATGATATGATAGGTGTAATCTATTTCTTCATTTTGCAAGATAATAAATAGACATTTTAACTACTTATAGTATGTGTTATATATGCAAAAGTAAAAATTTTAAGATCTAAAAGTACATGTTTTAAGATAATAAAGTGGGTAAAGTTGTATTGTACTTTATCAATGAATCATAAAATATATGCATTTGTACTAGCAAAAATACCATTATGACTCATTAAAATACACACTTTTATTGATAAAAACATACTTACTCTGGTTTTAATAGTTGCTACAGATAGTGACATTTCTCCTCATAAAATGTCACTATCTTTAACAACTCATAAAAACCAGATGAAGTATGCAATAAACCATTGTACTCAGTACTCATTCCTTCTTGTACATATAAAATACATATTATGAACTATTATAATACCTACTTTTACCGTTAAAAAACTATTGTGGCTCGTTAAAATATCTACTTTCACTGATAAAATATACTTATTGGATTGTGTTTATAATATATAATAAAGTAGGGGTTTTCAGTTTGTACAGTAAGTGTTTGTAATATGTCACATTAACGGTCAAATGAAGGAAAACATTATTTGATACTTCTTGAAAAAGAAAAAAATAATTGGCAAAACTTTATCAGGTACCTTTTTAAAGAAAATTTTTATCATACCCTTCTTGATTTCCCAGAAGTATTGATCAAAATAAAATTACAAAGTAAAAAATAAGTCGGAATAACGTTGACAAACTCATATCACACTTCCAAAGAACTACTCATACAAAATTCACATTTATATTCATTTTTTTTAAATACCCAAATTCAACCTGAAATTTTTTAAATTGACAAGCAAAAATTATAAGTAATTTTTTTTTTAAATTCACATACCTGAACTGATTGCTTATTTAATCTTTACAGCAAGAAAGATATAAGGATTTAGTATTACACTAGAAATATAAGATGTGGAGAATGGAGATAAAGAAATTCTTTCTCTTTTTGCAGGTAATCACTATTTCTTTCTCTTCTTGAATTAATTAAAGAAATTTTTTGTGGGTTGTCTTTCTGTTTCTATTTTATTTATGGGTATTGAATTTAACCATGTTTATAGTGTTTAATTATGTCAATGAGGTTTTGGTTTTCTTGTTAATTAATTTATGGGTTTTGTATGATTTTTGTGTAGGATTAAGATTTTTGTATGGAATTGGGTTTCTTTGTGATTGAATTAAATTGGGTTTCCTTTACATAGTGTGATTTTATGGATAAGAAGGATAAGGAGATTCCAATAACTAAAACCCTAGATGGGTTTAATCAATCAGCATTGGTAGAAGTAGATGATAATGTTGATGGTGAAGGAAATGTAGGTGTTTTAGAGAAGAATGTTGAGGCTGAAAAGGTCTTGGGTGAAGGAAGTGTTGATCATAAAGATCGCAAAAATGAGAATAAAGATGAGAATGTAGACAAAAATACTTTTCATATAGGGGCTTTTGTATGGGGAAAGACTAAGAATGATCCTTGGTGGCCCGGAAGGATCTATGACCCTTTGGATGCGTCCGATTTTGCTTTGAAGGACAAGCATGATGGGAGGTTTCTTGTTGCATATTTCGGGAAATGCTCATTTGCTTGGTGTGATCCTTCTGAAATGAAGCCTTTTGAGGAAAATTTTGAAGAGATATCAAAGCAAAGCGTTTCGAGTACTTTTGTCGATGCTGTAAAGGAAGCTGAGAACGAATTCAGTATGATTGTTAAGCTACAACTGACTTGTTCTTGTGTACGAGCTAAAGAAAGCGAGAGTTCTTTGCGTTTTGTTGTAAATAGTGGTGTTAAAGAAGGGGTTTATGTTCATAAGAATGGGAATTCTGTACATTCACTTGATCGGTTTAATTCATCGGCATTGCTTGCTGATATCAGAAGTTTGGCCACGTTTGGTCGTGTAATTAATGAACTAGAGCGAGCGGTGTTGAAGAGTGTGTTATCGGTCTTTTTTCATAAGTTCGGCCGCTCTTTACCAATATATTGTCTACATATGGGCATTGAAGATCCTATGGATATTGGAGGTGTACCTTGTGAAGGTTCTTTTCAAGGCTCAGGGAATAGGGACTCTTCCATAGGGATAGGGAGGCCGCGGACCCCACTTGATGATCCACAGGGAAGAAGGAAAACGAGGAGCCTAGCTGAGCTGTTGAGGGTACTAGACAAGGGTACGCCAGTAGTGAAATCGAGTAAGAAAAGACGGAGTGTTTCTGATGAAGATTCATCATCCATGCACGAGGTAGATGAGGATGATGTTCCAAAAGACGAGGAACAATCAGGGAAGGTGGTGGGTAGATCTTTGAGGAGAAAACGAAGGACTACTGACGAAAGTGGAAGTCGTATGCTTACTCGATCGAGGGCAATGAAGTTGAAAGAGTTAAGGGAGGATGGTAGTGAGTCGAAAAAACAACAGAAAAAAGACACATCAGCCAAGTTAAGTAAACGGAGGACCAGCCTGAGAATTAATGATGGTTCTATGGCTGAAGAGGGATCTGGGAGGATTTCTACAAGAAGAAAAAAATTCGGCAAGTTCTTGTCAGATCCCTATACATTACCATTGAGGGAAATAATTAAGGGTTTAGCAAATGAATCTAAATCCTCGGAGGCATTATGTTCCGTTAGTGACAATACCATTCATGATACCACAAAAAGTATAGGTTCTGTGAATAGACTGCTTCATGGAATCCGCTCTGTTGCTTGTCACCCATTATCTTTAAAGTCGGGTAAATTCTTAAACTCGAACGAGGGATTTCTATCGTCCTACAGGAGCTCAACCTTCATAAAAGGATCGGAATATAGTTCCTACGAGAAAAAGAAAGCAATAATTACACCTGTTAGCAAGCATAGTTCGGACAGGAAGGTTCTGAATCCTGAGAGTGCGCCTTCGACAGTTGCTTTCATCAAGCAAAAGCTCGAGTCAATGACATCAATGGTGCCACAAACTGATGATATGTTGTCTCTAGAGGTGAAATCTGCACTGAAAAATACACTGAAAGAGGTCTTAAAGAAGCTGAAGACGATGGTTGATGTGCGTTCTTCATCCTAGTTTAATACACATACAGAAAGGTTTTAGGTTGTCTATAAAGATTGATTCATGGTTACTCTTTTAGCTGCATATAGTAGACACTTAATTTGATGTATAGCACAGTTCAATACTATGGATTAATAATAAGCTTCTGTTTTTCCTGCATTTTCTCTTGATTCCTTTGCCTTTCTGTGATCCTTAATTTTCTGAGCCTGGATTTCTTTTCTCAAGTTTAATTAGGTATTATTGGATATCTAATCCCAATTTCAGAATTAGCTAAAACATTGTGTACAATGATTAGAGATGCTTGTTCAGGTCATCTGATTGTTTTCGGGTTGGTTGAAAATCGGATCTTGTATCTATATTAGTTTTTACATGATTGTTAATTTATGTTTTATGTTGAGTCAAATTAAATTTGGTTATAGGGTCGAGTAAATGTCGGTCATTGGGTGTGTTTGAACACCTCTAATAAACATGTATCTCGACAAAAGGTTTTTGGTCATCTTATTTGCTAACTAAACTTATTTATACTGAAGTGAACTTGTTTTTATTTAGTTGAATTTGATTTTGAGTAGAAACGCACATTTAGTTGAATTTGATTTTGAGTAGAAACGCACATGTATTGCAGTTTACATAGTTAGTTTTAATAAGATTAAAGCACTTTTTGAAAATTATAAAAGTTGTTTAAAATAGCGTTTAGTGATGTAAATAGTTGTTTTAAGAACATTACAAATTATGTTGTTTCGAAAATAGAGTAGTCATTTAAATATTCACAAGAAATAATATTCCAATAGCTATCATAGTGGCTTTTTTTACCGAGCAATATCAATTTGTTGCACAACATATTAAACTACTATATATCTAACAACTATGAGAATCAAATCTTATTTTAGTTGAACATGTAGCACTTTTCCAAGAAGGACTTGAATTTGATTCATGTTGCCCCTCTTATAACATTTTTCTTCTCCTAGCCTATCTTAGACCACTCCTTTAATGTGGAAAATTTTAATGAGTGGAAAATTTATTGTGGGTTTTTGTATCCGACTAGTTAGTAAGGTAAAAAAACTTTTGCAAATATTTCTTTAAAAAAACTCAATGACGGAATAATTTCCAGCCAAAATAAATAGAAGCTTGACATTTGTCCTAATAACATTATTTTATTTTTTTAAACAAGTTTTTTTAATTTATACATATATCAAATCAAAAGATATGTATATATAAATACCAATGGTAATGAAATTTTATGCTCTACAATTAGATGCTCATTTTTCTATATGATAAGTGCAATTATTTGAAGTTTGAGTGGGTTTTTAGGTATGTCTTTAGTGGTTTGTATATATTTTGTCTCATAAGGTCAATGTTATGATTTATTTAATTTTTGAGGCAAAATCAGAGTTTTTAGGTAGATATTGGAGTTATAAGAGGGTGAAGGCTTGGAGAAATAGCCTAAGACCCCTTGCCCAAGTGGAGAAATCATGTCGGAGTCGCTCACAACGGAAGGCAACAAGTTATACTCAAGCTTCCAAGCCCCGAGACAAAGCATGTAGCAAGAAATGGAAACAGTGAATAAAGCCTACTCGGCTTTTGGGGTAGCAAGTTTCACAGACGAGTCGGTGGTAAAGCTTAAAGCTGATATTTCGAGACAGAGAGTAAAGCCGACTCGGCTTTACCTCTATGAGCATCACCGCCGAGTCGGCTTTTTCTTCTGGAAAAAGCATGACTTTCATTCACCAAAAAGCCGACTCGGCTTCACTTCAGTCAGGTCCACAGCCGAGTCGGCTGTATTCTCTGGATCGCGATTTAGACGGTTTTCTACCCAATTTTTGGAACCATTATATAAAGTGGCGGTTACTTTTGTACAAGAACTCAGTTTTAGTTTTGAGATTTTCTGTAATTTTCCTTTAGTTCTTAGTTTTTCTTAAATTAACCTTTGAGTAACAATTGTAGCATTTGGATTTCGCAATTCGGTTTATGTTATTTCTCAGATTCGTAAGTTTTCTTATGTTATCATCTCGTTCTTCGTTTTTGTTCATTGTTTATTACATGTTTTCTATGGTCATGAATTGTGAGTAGTTTCTTTATCTAGGGTTAGGGTGAAATCCCTAATTCGAAGCATGGATTGATATTTTATTGATTGATTGTGTGCGATTTGAGTCGATGATTGAACCTATGCTTAATGAATCTCAGTTTAAACATCTTTGTTAACCTCTTCAATAAAATGGAAGTTTGAGAATTGGTTTGACTTAGGATTGAGATATATTTAAGTTAAATTCCTTCTAGTATTAGCCAATAGAACGGAAGTTTGAGGATTAATGCTAGTTGGTCTTAAATCGATATTAGTCAATAAAGCGGAAGCTTGAGACTAATTAGATCGCGTTCTCTCATATTTATGGCTCAATTTCATACACTCATGAAAGTAATTGAATTCCATGTTAGAATTAGGTGATGCCCGACGCCCTAGTGTCTTCTATACCATTGTCATACATTATTTTTTATTATTGTCTTAGCTATTTGCATCTTAGAATTAGAGTATCATCACATATTTTGTTTGAATCTTGTCTTTGCTAATCATAAGCATACAATTCGGAATTATTAAGCCTCCTTGTGTTCGACCCCACTACGCGTACACCGTGCGCTTGCGGTAAATTAAAATTTTCTCATCAAGTTTTTGGCGCCGTTGCCGGGGAGGCGACTATAATTCTTTTTGTTTTGTTTATTGATTACATAGACACTTTCACTTTAAGTGATACTTTTGTGCTATGCATGGCTATATTCTCTTTTCCACAATATGAAGGTGAGCAATTTCATTCATATTTCTCTAGATTTCAAGATTATGTGGATTATTTGTGCTCTTATGGTTACACTTTTTACTATGAGGATCTAGGTCATGTGATATTAGAGGGGTTAAACCCCGAGTCTTGGAGTCTAGCCAACTATATGGGCAATGGTCAGACACTTGACATGGATGACAGTTATCGTTGGGACTTGTTTTGCAATATGTCTGCTCAGTGTTTACAGGATGAACAATGTCAAGAATCTCATTCTAGCATAAAATCAACGATGAACGAGCTAAAGACAATAGTGAATGAACATATTGCTGAGCAATTAGCTAGTTGTGCTCGTATTCAAGCAATTATCGATCAGATGGTGATGAACAATAAGAAAACAAGTGACGCAACAATTGAGCTTGATGATTCCCTTTCTTCAAAGGGTACTTCAAAGGGTAATGTGGGTGAGTTACACTTTCCAGTCGAACAAGGTGATAATCTTAATAACTCTGACTTGCCCATTGATTCCTCTTGTGATAGCTCATTTATTGTTCCTTCTGTAATGGTGTGTGAATCTTTGGATATGACTTGTGCTAATGATTCTTATGTTGAAACCTTGCCAAAGGAATCTTTGAGTCTTTGTGCTCAAGCCTTTGAGAAACAAGTTGAAATTATGAATTTAAATGTCAGTAGCAATAAGGATCTTAATTCATCCCATAAGAGCCATACTGGTGAGGATGTAGAGGAATCACTTGGTGAAACTTTTGCACTTGATAATATGTTTATTGATGATGGGGAAGTAGAGTCTTTAGTGTCTGATGCTATTGAGTCTTATGATATTGCTTCTTGTGATTGTGTCTCCCCATCTCATCTCATTCATTCACCACCCATTGAGTGTGAGTCCACCATTGTCCATCCTAACTTTGTTCATGAAGAATGTCATTCCAAGTCCATTTGGGAACGTGAAGTTGATGCGCTTGAATTAATGTTAAAGGGAGACAGAGTCTATGATGAAGAAACATTATCATTGGTTAATTCTTTTGATACCGAGTTTCTTCATCTCGAAACTTCTTCATGTTTCGAATTATTTTTGGCTGAGGAAGAAAGGTCCCTTATGGTTGCATCATCACCTTTAATTCACAAGAGTACTATAGAGTTTGTTAACACTGATTTTATTGCTGATAATTATATTATTGACAAACTCTCCTGTTATAGTCTCCTTGACCATGATCCATCTGTGCTAAATTGGAGTAATGCGTATGCTTTTCCTGAACGTGTTGCTAGACTGTTTTACAAATCGAAAAGGGCTCTCACCTTTATTTCTGTACCTATTCTTCTTTCGAACTACCTCTATCATCTTGGTTTGAATTTTTCAAAGGAGTTCGATAAGATGCTAAGAGCTCTGACAATGTCCAATCTTGAGCCTAGTTAACTGGGTTGAGTCACGTCGAGCGAACGACGTTAAACAAAGCACTTGCGGGAGGCAACTCGTACTTTTAGCTAGATTTTATTTTTGTTTTAGTTCTTTTTACATTAGACTTCCCTTATCTGCATGCTTTTGTTTCTTATGTTTTTTGTTCCCTTGCTACGCAATTAAGCATTGGGGACAATGCTTTAGATAAGCATAGGGGGAGTCTACGCATGTTAGTTTCTTTTTGTATTTTGTATTTTTGTATTTTTGAATGAAAAAAAAGGAATGCTAGCCATAAACCTGTTAAGGAGGCTAGGCAAAAGGAGAGTGAGTGTTCATTGGTGCTGCTATCACCATTGCTGCTATCATTATCCTCCTATGCCGCGTCGCTTGCAGGTATATTTCTATTTCTATCTTCATTCTTCTTTCTCTATATTCTAGCTCCATTATATTATCATACCTTGACCCACCGAGCTATCCTCACTTAGATTCTCGCACATCATCTTTTACTAACCATTGCATGTTTTTGAGCTACAGATTTTGAACCAAAAATAAGCCCCCATCCTCTTTGATCCAAAGTAAGTTCTTGGAGTGCGAGATCCAAGAGCTCCATTATTTGAGCCTTACAATTTTGGAGTGTGGGTTGTTTATTTTTGTACATTATGTATGTTGTGGTTGTGATGATGGATTTATGTGTTGGGTTGGGTTTTAGGTTGATAAGGGGTTTGGGATTTATTATGGGATTGCTTGTGCCCTATCGCCATCCACCGCGAAAAGCAAGCATGGGGGAACCCATTGCTTGTTTATTCGTGTTCTCTATCCCATTTGTTTGTATGAACTAAGCTTGATCATGCATTGTATCTTTTCATCTTATAGCTTGGTTTGTATTTTGTTTTTTATGGAAAAAGGGAAAGAGTTCATGCTTGATAAGAGAAATGTCCAGCTAGGTTGAAAACCCGAAAGGGCGACCTAGGCAAAAGAGCGGCATGAGTGGGTGAGCAAGTGAGATTTGAAAAAGTAAATGAGTGGCTAGGGCGAAAACCCAAAAATGAGCCCCTAGGCAAAATGAGAGAAAAAGAGAGACTCAATGTTCATTTATTTTGCATTCTTGCTTTGGAGTGGCGACATATGAAGTGGGAGACATAAGGAAGGAGTTTGGGTAGGCCACCATTTGAGGGATAAGTTGTAGTTTTTATTTTTCATTTCTCATATTCTTTGAGGAGTTACAAGGAGGTTGAAGTGTTGGGATTTTTGGTTTACATGTGCTTATTTTTATGTTTGTGTTGTGTGTGTGGGTGCTAGCCAAGTGAAGGGGAACAAGTGGTATAGACGTTTGGACTCTTGGCCAACACCGGGAATTAGAGGAGTCTAGGAAGGGAGGCATAAGAAGTAGTTTAGGATTTGGAGACCGTGTATTAGCCTTATTTTACTTGTGTTTTCACCTTGATTTGCTCGAGGACGAGCAAAGGCTAAGCATGGGGGAGTTTGATAAGTGCAATTATTTGCACTTATCCGTGTTCATTTCATGCTCCTTATTTGAAGTTTGAGTGGGTTTTTAGGTATGTCTTTAGTGGTTTGTATATATTTTGTCTCATAAGGTCAATGTTATGATTTATTTAATTTTTGAGGCAAAATCGGAGTTTTTAGGTAGATATTGGAGTTATAAGAGGGTGAAGGCTTGGAGAAATAGCCTAAGACCCCTTGCCCAAGTGGAGAAATCATGTCGGAGTCGCTCACAACGGAAGGCAACAAGTTATACTCAAGCTTCCAAGCCCCGAGACAAAGCATGTAGCAAGAAATGGAAACAGTGAATAAAGCCTACTCGGCTTTTGGGGTAGCAAGTTTCACAGACGAGTCGGTGGTAAAGCTTAAAGCTGATATTTCGAGACAGAGAGTAAAGCCGACTCGGCTTTACCTCTATGAGCATCATCGCCGAGTCGGCTTTTTCTTCTGGAAAAAGCATGACTTTCATTCACCAAAAAGCCGACTCGGCTTCACTTCAGTCAGGTCCACAGCCGAGTCGGCTGTATTCTCTGGATCGCGATTTAAACGGTTTTCTACCCAATTTTTGGAACCACTATATAAAGTGGCGGTTACTTTTGTACAAGAACTCAGTTTTAGTTTTGAGATTTTCTGTAATTTTCCTTTAGTTCTTAGTTTTTCTTAAATTAACCTTTGAGTAACAATTGTAGCATTTGGATTTCGCAATTCGGTTTATGTTATTTCTCAGATTCGTAAGTTTTCTTATGTTATCATCTCGTTCTTCGTTTTTGTTCATTGTTTATTACATGTTTTCTATGGTCATGAATTGTGAGTAGTTTCTTTATCTAGGGTTAGGGTGAAATCCCTAATTCGAAGCATGGATTGATATTTTATTGATTGATTGTGTGCGATTTGAGTCGATGATTGAACCTATGCTTAATGAATCTCAGTTTAAACATCTTTGTTAACCTCTTCAATAAAATGGAAGTTTGAGAATTGGTTTGACTTAGGATTGAGATATATTTAAGTTAAATTCCTTCTAGTATTAGCCAATAGAACGGAAGTTTGAGGATTAATGCTAGTTGGTCTTAAATCGATATTAGTCAATAAAGCGGAAGCTTGAGACTAATTAGATCGCGTTCTCTCATATTTATGGCTCAATTTCATACACTCATGAAAGTAATTGAATTCCATGTTAGAATTAGGTGATGCCCGACGCCCTAGTGTCTTCTATACCATTGTCATACATTATTTTTTATTATTGTCTTAGCTATTTGCATCTTAGAATTAGAGTATCATCACATATTTTGTTTGAATCTTGTCTTTGCTTATCATAAGCATACAATTCGGAATTATTAAGCCTCCTTGTGTTCGACCCGCACTACGCGTACACCGTGCGCTTGCGGTAAATTAAAATTTTCTCATCACTATATTTTAACATACGTTAAAAATTTAATTTTTTAAATACTACATTATTTAGGAAGTGGTGAAAAAACTTTTTTGTTTTCTCGTTAATGGGATAAATTTCTGTGTCAAAAGTTTTCACACAAAAATATAATATGGACGAGAAAGAAAGTGTGGACGAGAAAGAAAGTGTAGAGAGAAATTAGTAAGAAATTTTTTTTCCTCACCAACGAAAATGCCTTTCCAATACTACCTTGATGATCATGCTAATTCAACTTTAATCATCTCATTTTTTTTGTAAATTTCATTCCAATACATTATCATTGAAAGTGGTGATATTAGGTGATAATGGAGAGTTGTAAACAAAATAACTTTTTTTGTAATCAAAGTTTCATTACCATGGAAATAACATGAAACTTATGATAAAATTTTACGCTTATAAATCATTTTCATTACCACAATTTAGTACCACTAACCAAACGGGGTAGGGGTAAAATCGTCAAAAGAGAAAAATTAAGGTATTGTATAAATATCTTATGAGCCACTTCTTTTGGTCTTTGTCAGTTGTCACTCTTAATCCTTATCTAAATTTCAGAGTGGAAGGGTTTTAGTCTCTCCAAAAGGGTTTTTCAACATTGCTACTGAAGATAAGGTAACACATTTAGACTTACACTCCCTTCTTGTTTTTACAATTATACTGTATCTGTAACTGTAATGGCTGCTCCTCTCACCATGTCTATGGATCTTTATTACAATAGAAATGTTCCAACTGCTTCAGAATCCAAACACCCCAATTTCTTCCCTAAAAGTTTCAGATACCCAATCAAAAAATTTACTGTTTTTTGTAAATCCTCAAAATCCCCTCCTAATTTGGATGAAACCCAGAAAAGCCCTTCCCTTTCTGACCAACTTAAGCCTCTTTCTGCAACAATTCTTGCTGAAAATGGCAAAGAAAAAGCTCAGCTTCTTAATAAACCACCTAAATCTGTTTGGGTTAATCCCACAAAACCAAAGCCTTCTGTTCTTTCTCTTCAACGCCAAAAACGTTCTCCTTTCTCTTATAATCCTCAAATTAGAGACCTTAAACTCTTTGCCAAGAAGCTTAATGAATCTGAGTGTTCTTCTGAAGAAGCTTTCTTTTCTCTTCTTGATGAAATCCCACATCAAATTACCAAAGAAAATGCTCTTTTGATGCTAAATTCGTTAAAACCATGGGAAAAGGCTTTACTTTTCTTCAATTGGGTGAAAGACAAAAATTTATTTCCTATGGAAACTATCTTTTATAATGTTACTATGAAGTCTTTGAGGTTTGGTAGGCAATTTGAGCTCATTGAAGGTCTTGCAAATGAGATGATAGATAATGAGATTGAGTTGGATAACATTACTTATTCCACAATTATTACTTGTGCTAAGAGGTGTAATTTGTTTGATAAGGCAGTGGAATGGTTTGAGAGGATGTATAAAACTAATGTAATGCCTGATGAGGTGACTTACTCAGCTGTTTTAGATGTGTATGCTAAGCTAGGGAAAGTTGAAGAAGTTATGAGTTTGTATGAAAGAGGTAGAGCGAGCGGGTGGACTCCGGATCAAATAGCCTTTTCTGTTCTTTGTAAGATGTTTGGTGAAGCAGGGGATTATGATGGTATTAAGTTTGTGTTGCAAGAGATGAGGTCACTAGGGGTGCAGCCTAATTTGATTGTTTACAATACTTTGTTGGAGGCAATGGGGAAGGCTGGAAAGCCAGGCTTGGCTAGGAGTTTATTCGAGGAAATGGTTGATTCGGGTGTTACTCCGAATGAGAAAACCTTAACAGCCCTTGTCAAAGTCTATGGTCGGGCTAGGTGGAGTCATGATGCTTTGGAGCTCTGGGAGCGAATGAGAGCTAATCGATGGCCTATGGACTTCATTTTGTACAACACATTGCTGAGTATGTGTGCCGACCTTGGATTGGAAGAGGAGGCTGAGAGGCTCTTCGACGATATGAAACAGTCTGAGCATTGCAGGCCTGATAGCTTTAGCTACACAGCTATGCTTAACGTATATGGAAGTGGAGGAAAGGTTGACAGGGCGATGGAACTGTTTGAGGAAATGTCGAAAGTGGGTGTTGATCTTAATGTCATGGGATGTACTTGTCTGATTCAGTGCTTAGGAAAGAGTAAGAGAATTAATGATTTGGTGAGAGTTTTCGATGTTTCGATGAAGAGAGGTATAAGGCCAGATGATAGACTATGTGGCTGCTTGCTTTCTGTCGTGTCCTTCTGTGATGATGTTGAAGACGCTAATAAGGTTCTTACTTGTTTAAGACAAGCTAACCCAAAATTAGTTGCTTTCATTAGTTTGATGAACGAAGACGTAACTACATTTGAGACGTTAAAGGAGGAGTTCAAGGCTATACTAACTAATGCACAAGTTGAGTCCCGAAGACCCTTCTGTAATTGCTTGATTGATATCTGCAGAATGAGAAATCTGCACGAAAGAGCTCATGAGCTTCTATATTTGGGAACCATTTTTGGACTATACCCGGGCTTACACAAAAAAACTGCTGAAGAATGGAGCTTGAATGTACGGTCACTCTCAGTTGGTGCGGCTCACACTGCGTTTGAAGAGTGGATGACAAGCCTATCAAATATCGTTGAGCGCCAAGAGGCCCTGCCTGAAATATTTTCTGCCTATACTGGTGCAGGAACCCATAAGTTTTCTAAAGGCCTAGCTAGTGCCTTCGGTTCTCATATAGAGAAATTGGCCGCCCCATTTAAGCTTAGTGAAGACAGAGCCGGTTGTTTTGTTGCTACCCGCGAAGATATAGTATCATGGATTCAATCTAGGGTTCCGTCACCTGTTTTAACAGCCTAAACGAAGAACGAAAAGCTGTTTATAGTACCTTACATTTTTTGTATTATATTGGCCCTTGGTTTTCCACAACATATTGTATTGTAATGCAAAATTCAGATAATGTTTTATGCAATGACTGATAAGGGTTCTAATTCTGTTCTCCTCCCTTAACCCCCTTTTCAGATCTTGAATCGTATAGCTTATTTTCATGCTTCCAAAAGGAGCACTCTTTTGCATACTGTCCATTGCAGCTTCAGCACACCTCGGTTTCTGACTCGTCCAAGTCGCCAAATGTGGAACACATTTCTGGTATAGCTTCCTTCATTGGCATGGAGAAATCCGCTGGAAACATATTATAAGGGATGAGAATGTTGAAGACGGCTCACAGGATACGTCCATACGTCCGATCCATATAACAAGCAGCAGAGCAGATTTTATGTAGCTCACTGTTCGAAGAACATATAATTTTTGTGGGTCAATCGACGTTGGAACACGAATCTTGCTGGTTTGTGTTATGATGTAGATGATTGGTTTTCTGAAGCTTGAAACTTAATGCCTTGGAGGACTTCTGAGATGTTTGAGCACTACACTTAACTAAGAAAGGAGCGCTCACTAACTCACTCCATTCTAATACTTCATGTTCTTGAGTTTTTAACATCAATATTCTAGATGAAGAATCTATGATCATAATGGATATATGAAGTGTATATATAATTTAGAAGATATTTAAACCTTTCTTTGCAAGGATGTTATTTAGATTCAATTAGATTGTTATCTTGATTGGATTTCAATGATACATGTTAGAATATGAACCAAAAGATGTTTAAACCAGTTCTTTTCAATGTTATTCAAACTCTTATGCCTATACCCTACTTGAATACGTGTTCAAGTGTCTGACTTGTCTATTTTATAAAAAGTTATAATATTTTGAACAAAAAATAAAATGCCCAAGTGCCATATTCATGTATGAGTGTCATGTGTCAGACACGGGTTTTTAAGATAAAATAAATAGTCAAAATAACAAAATTTCTTACTGAATAGTTGTACATTAATATCTAGATAGACTTCAATCGAAAGGATCAAATATGCTCAAAATTAGATTTTTAATTTTTTTTGTAAAAGTACTTATTTACCTAGGGTGACCGGTGAAACATAATGTGTAACATTGTAAATAATAATTTTGGGAGGGTATTAAAATTTAAAAGAGTAATTTGCTGCAATTTCTTATTTTAAAAATACTAGGGGTTTAAAGGACAAAAAAATTGGTTAGAGATCCACCAAAGGTGGGTAGCCTTAACCGTATGTGTATGGTTACAAGAAAAGCCCGAAAGCTAGTCCCGTCCCTGTCAGGGGAGATGCCAACCATCTCTCCTTTCTACGAACACAGTTAGCCTAGCCCAACTCAACTATATAAACAAAAACATTTACATTTGTTCTTCCGATGTGGGACACTTATAAAGTTACTTAAAATTATAAACCCTCAAAAACCGAACATATATTTCCCAACAACAGAAACTGAAAAACTTCTCGATCAGAGATGGGTAAGCGAGGAGGTAAGAAGAAGGCGAATAATGGTAAAAGTATCGCATCATTTTCCTCTCTTTCTATTAAAGAACAAGCAAGTGGAAAGAAACAATCCCATAATGCTAAATCGATTCTTAAACTTAATCACTTTCAGAATCTGGCTCAGTGGGCTTCTTCTTCTTTACCAATTGAATGCAACGATGAACCTTCAATGGGTTGTTTGGGTGCATTTTTTGGTCGTCGTTTTGCTGAATTTGGGGAGTCTTTAGGAATTTCTCCAAGCCCTTCTCTTTTTTCTTGCCAAAGGTGATTTCTTTTCTCCTTTTTGATTGTTTTTATCTTTAAGCTTTGTTTACATAGTAGTTTATTAGGGTTATAGATAGATTTTAGTGTTTATTTATGTTCCCAGATGATTTTTTGTTTGAAGAAATTAGAAAGTGGGCTGTGGGCATATCGTTGATTGTTTGAAACTGTGCGTATTGTTTTGTTGTATGTAGGATTGGTGCTAAATAATAAATGGAGTATTGTTCAATTGGTTTATGTTAGGTGTAATTGAATGTTAAATCCTGAATATTGCTTAATTGGTTATTTGGGTGTATATTGAGGTTTGGTTGCGGTTTTTTGCTTCAAGGAATTAATGTTATTTCAATTATGGCTTTAACAATAATTCATATCAAATTTGAGGCAAAATTTTTGTTTGATGAAATGTTTGGGCAGGTATAAGGGGGGTATGAGAGAGTATTGGATTAATTATCTTAGAGTGATGAATAATCTAGGCTCATGTTTGAAATTATTCTGGACTTGCTGGAATAATTGTTTGGTTGTAATGTGCTTTATCTGAAGAGGGAAATTATATGTCTAGTTTTTCAAGGCTCACTAATTCCTGTTATGATTTACATGGCTTGTTTTTGGATTGATTGTGGCACTGCCGTAATTTTAATTTCCCATGAATGTTATTACTCATTGTCCGTTTGAGTTTGACATAGCAAATTTAAAGGGATAGAGGGAGTACTCACTTGGCTGTTATTGTTGGAACTTTTAGGTGCTTTTATAAAACGCAAAATGTTGTGTGAGACGGTCTTTCCGTGAGACGCTCTCTATACATGGTCTAAATAGCTCACTAATACAGTTATTAGCATATGGACTCCTTGTTTTGATTTCGTCTCACCGAGAGACGATCTCTCACAAGAGTAGCTCTTTATAGAATTCATTGGACTGTAAGATGCATTACTTGAAGTTCAATAGATTATTATTTGGATTGTGTCAAGTCTGTCAACAGAAAATTTCAGGCTAGGACATCAGTACTGTAGAGTTAATAGATTTTGAGTTGCTTAGGGCCTAATCTTTGGAGCTTAGGATCCCTGGCTCTCTGCTAGTCAATGAGCTTCTGCTAGGGTTTAAGGCTGTTTACGTTGTTTCCCAAGTGGAGGATAGGATAGTAGGGAAGCGATGGGAACAAATTTGGTGCCCAATTTGGACAACATAAAACAGGAAATGGGTGGTTGATATAATTGTGTTCACAGAGCTCCTATAAATTTCTTCCCGTAGAGACCTTAAGGTTGTGAAAAGGCATTGTGCGGTCTCTTAGTATTGTCTTAAAATGTCTCTACCAACTTCAATTCATGCTTTGTCATGCTGCTGAGCTCTCTAAAAGAAGACACGTACGCTCTTTTATAGTCTAGTAAAACGGCTAAATAAAACTGACCCCCATTCGTTTTCACTGATTTTTTCACAATTAGGTGATGATGTTGATCCTCAGATGACGCCTTATGGTTAGCTATTTGATTAGTTGTCTAGTTGTCAGTGTGCATTTTTGTTCTACGAGAATCAATCAAGATATAGAGGTTGTCTTATTTTAGATTTCTCTTTCACAGACACTCCAATTTCCCAAGAACATTACCTGATGTCATTTAAATAAATTGAGATATAGTCTTTTTTTGAGCCGTTTCAACCCTCAAACTAGTTGCCTCTTAAAAAGGAAGTTCTGCCCCAGTCTTAGCTTTCTAATAAAATTATTTACCTACTCTAACCCAATTTTTAGCCAAACCTAAAATATAATCTCAACATCCCGTGTACTTCCTGAAACATACTCATTCTCTTTCTAATACAGCTCTTGCAACAATCTACCAAGCCTAGTTTTTGGAAGGAGGGGGATCAACTCTATGTGGCATCAAATTTGGGACAGACATGTTGAATTTGGGACCAAAGTTAATGGGTTTCCATGCAAGTAAAGTTGGCAATGACCTTCTGTTAGTATTCGGTGCCATTGTGCTGATGTTTTGCAGACATCTTGATTTTTGGCTTGTGTTTGTTTACAATCTCGCAAGTTTCTCCGATCTTGTTAGTTTGATTATAAGGTCTTTATTGCAATAAAATACAGGTTACTACTGTGACTTTTGACTGACTCGTGAAGTCCATCTAATTTTTACAGATGTGAAACAATTCTACAACCTGGTATCAATTGCACTATTCGAATTGAAAAAAATCGAGCCAAAACTAGAAGGCGCAGCAAAACTAAGACAGCCACACAGAATAATGTTGTTTACACATGCCACTTCTGCTCTCACCGGAACCTAAAGCGAGGAACTTCTAAAGGGTATATGAGAGAATTGGCTCCTCCAAAGCCCAGTTTTTCTAAGCTTAAATCTGCTAAATCTGCATCACAGACATGTGTAGAGGAGAAAAGCAATTCCAGTGATGTTGAAACTGCCAGAACAGCCGACTCAACAAACTCTGCATCACAAGCATGTATTGTGGAGAAAAGTAATCCAAGCGATGTCAACAGAACAGCTGAAGTACCTTCACCAGCGGTAAGCAATACCAGTATTTCTCTGTCAGTTACCCCATCAAGTTCACTAGCCAACAGCGGTGCAAAATTATTGGATAGTAAGAAGAGAAAAAGGAAAAAACCAGAACCGAAGAAATCAGCAGATGAAAAACTGGTGAACTCAGCCCCCGCAGATAAAGAAAAAACAAGCGGTGCCTCACAGAAAAGGAAAAAGTCCTGGACTACTCTGAAAGAGATTGCAGAGAGTGAACAACATGACAGGAATCAGCGGTTCACAAAATTTTCGATTCCATTTATCTTGTAATTGCGTTGGATCACTTCATTTAAACGCAAGGCCCTGTAGTAAAATTTTGTTTGTCACATTCGGTGTAATCAGGTTCTTATGTATGTCCATATTCATGGATTTGTAGTCAAGGGTTGAAGAGAATTGTAGAACGCCATTTGAACTTTAAAACTAGTAGGGAAAGTTTATAATTTCAACCTAAATACTAATATAAAAACAAGAAATTTGAGTTTTTAGAGTTTAATTTTCTTATATTCAATGGGAAAGAGCTTAAAATCACCTTGAGGCAAAGCAAGGAATGTGCCACTTATCGCCTTGTAAGAACGGGTATTATGATACAACATATATTTGCTCGTAAAAATCACAAGCGGATTACATATGAAGAAACCATATCATTGTTTACAAGATAAAATCAAAATTGGTATTACCAATCTTTAAATTTAAATAAATTTCAGATAGAGAATTGATATGATCAACATTTACAATGTCAAAAATAGCATGATGCTCATTATTTTTTGCGTCTACTTACACCCTCATAAGTCGTCACGCAGAAGACTTTATTTTTTTAGGATCAAGTAACTTAGTGATGCGACTCTTGGCCTTTTCCCTGACAGGAGCGAAAGGAATTCGGTCAATGACCTCGGCACCGAATGAGAAAATAAGTGCCCTTCTAGCAGTTTCTAAATCAATACCCCGAGCCTGGAAATAGAAGAGCTGATCATCTTCTAGGTCACTTATAGCAGCTCCATGAGAACACTTGACATCGTCTGCTATAATCTGGAGATTTGGTTTCACATTTACTGTTGCCTGAGGTACAAGCAGGAGACTCCTAGTCAGTTGCCCTGCATCTGTCTGCTGAGCGTTTCTGCAGGAAACCAAAAGGTTGAAGGCATAAGAACCGCATATACATGTTTTTATGATGAAAATCAAACTAAAAATCATGCTAGTCTATTAACTGACTGACAATTATGATCACGGGCATATCAGGGACAGGGTAGATAGTTTTGTATGATGTTGCTAAATATCATCTATGTGCAGGAAACCACTTCATGTCAGAGTTGAGTGAAGATAGGAGAAAGGAAAGGAAAACAAAGGAAATATGAGCATGAAAAGCTGAAAAACCTCCTTTTCGAGGGATTTAAGAATAATAGTATGCGTTCTTGATCGATTATCCTCGGAACTATCATGCTAAAATGAACATTGTACACTTATCAAGATTTGACAAGTTTATGAAAGCTCGTGTAATGTAACGAGGCCTGAAGATTGCTGGGACGAACTGAGTAAAAAAAGCATTTGTGTTCAAACTTTCATGGTGAACTTTCATGAGATATATTATGCACCTTCAAAGCTCCCATTGGTATTTGTTCCTCCGCAACATTCATCATTTTTAAGAAACAAACAAACCACAGCATCTACAGACTACGATTTATTATTGAAGATTCTATGAAGTATTTTACACTTGCTTCACTTTCCCCTTTCTAGCAAGATTCTATGAATCATGATGCTGTGTTTAGGGATAAAAACATTCCACGATATAAAATGAACAATCCCATCCTAGTGAACAAAATAACAATAGCATGCAAGGACACCAATGTAAGACTCAGTATTATCTAGTTCATGGTTCACTTTGTTGCGTGCACACATATTCTACCTAGTGTTCCGAAATAAGCTAAAACTGTACTGCTCCATCTTGGTTACGAATTCGCACATTTCAGATTGCTGTTAATGGGGACACTTGATGCTGTCTAGGCCTCTATAAATAAATCTTTAAACCAAGCATTTTTTTTGAATAATCTTTGATGCAAGCAATTGAATCCCTTAAATTTGATTGATTTATCCTCAGAAGGGCTTTCAGCTTGATGCATTTTCATTAGTACATCCACTATAGATGCCCGACACTTTCTAAATAGCACAGTCCAGAAATCCATTACACAATGTATCAATTCTACTATGAAATATCACGTGCATGACGCTTGACATACTGAACATGTTTCAGTTACACTCAACATAAGAAAATCATCCTCAGCAGCCATGACGTATCCTATTTGATACAAAATAAAAGACCATGTGACGTTTATATCTTGAACTGCAGAAAGTACATACTAGTTCTACATGATTTGCTACTGTAACAGTCACCTAGGTTTAGTCCAAGTCTTATCCATACACTCTCAAAATCTAAAACTACTTAGTTATGAACTATTCTTGCAGCTCCTTTAGACTTTCATGGCAGCTAGTGGACCCTCTGAATATTGACAAAATCCAAGTTTTCAAGGACAATCTTTCCAGCAAAATCAGCAATGGAGTCAAAAAAAGGCATCAATGACTTAGAAGTGATAAAAAGCACATTGCCAAGGGGAGATTAACATAAACATAAAATTGACAAGACTGCCAAGTACAAAGTGAACCTCAAAAAACGAGATTTGACTGCAATAGTTCTGTTCATCTAAAGAAGAGAAAATAAAGTTCACAAGAAAAGCTCCCCTCATCTTTCAGAAAAGAATTCAATATCAATCTACGGCAAAAAGGAGTTGAAGTTCAACATTCAAGGCACTGTTTGGCTCAGAAACCAAAATCCTTTATCGGATACTTCGACTCTATGACACGTATGAAAGTGATATATTGATAAGAGTAACAGAATCACAGAAACACTATGAAAAACTGAAAACGGTCAGTCCTAATTAAGCAAGCCAGATAAAGATATTTAAACAAATGTTTTTAATAAAATAAAAAGATAAAGAAGTAAACTCACCTATTAACTTTTACATTCCCATCAAATACAGCTTGACCACGTGGATGAGCCACAATGCACTTGTGAAGTTGGTTTGTATAACCACGTGGGTGATCTAAAACCAAACTGCTATGCAAATCCTGTGTCTGATCATCGATAGATAGATGCAGTGTTGATAATTCTGTAACTGTATCTGGGCCGACTTGCTGAACATGGAGATTGTGTCGGCTCAATTTCCCGCCAGAACTAAACTCTACAAGCTTATAGGTGCTACCCGATTCCTGCAGATGCAAGTACAATATTAACATCGTAAAACCAAGATTCTGTCCTCAGCCAACCACCAAAGTCCTCATCCTCATAAAAGAAAAGGGAAAACATTCTCAAACATTGATCATTGACAAAATGTACTAGCACAGATAAAAATAAAGTGCTAGCAGTAATGGGGGATGCTATTATAGCAGGTAAAGTACAGTGTAACTTTTGATATAAAATTGAGATAGCATAGATAGTCAGATATGTAGCAAAGCAGACAAAAGAAAAACAAGCACAAATAGTTGCAATAAAATTTAGCTGGAACCCATGACATGAAATTATTAGACTAGTAGGCAGTTAATAGCACCAAATTGTGACGAGGAATAAGGGATACAGATTCCATAGTTGCAAAGGTAGCCCCTCCAAGTACCGAGCTTATAAGATCTACCAAAGAGAGACGCTCACGCACGCTTCGCTGCAGCCTTAAATTCCAAAACGGCCCAAGGGAGCACAATAGACTAAAAGACAATCTCTGCAGGAAAATGCAATCTTCATTTGCGAAGCCAATGGATTGAGCTTTGCATTCCAGATTAGATCGTCATAAGCAAATTATAGCCATCTTGTCCACTTCAAACTCCTAAAAGATTCCTGTTTTGTAAAACCCTTCAATCTTTTCATGACACTCATCCAATCAGCACCCTTTGCTTCATTTTTTTAATAAAAAAATTGGTATGGAAACCCTTGATTTTCAAATCTCCTAATCCCAAAAATATGTACATAATTCTACATGCGATGGGGATATCTTAATTTATTTGTGACATGAGCAAAACTTGGGTTGACTTTTTTTCAGTATTTAATAAGTATTTTTACCTTATTTAGTGCAAGCACATATTACTCCATTGCCATTAAAGTGGCTCCCACCTAGATGGGGGTTCAAATGTACGCAAAGAAACATACTCCTTCAGTCAAAAAATAGAACTCTAAACACTATCAATTCCCAAGCACTCATTTAGTTCTCCAAAAGGTCATAATCTCCACAACCTAATTGACGGATTCGTCTAGGTTTTCATACAACTTCATAATATTCCTTTTGTCCCTTTGAGTTAGGGACAAATAATATTTTCTTCCACCCCTTTGCTTTGGAACATTTCTATTTTTGATATCAATTCCCAAGCACTCATTTAGTTCTCAAAAAAGGTCATAATCTCCACAACCTAATGGTCGTACATTGTCTCTCTGAAAATCAACACATCAACTCATTCTATCTTCATTTCATCCACATATTTCTTTCATCTACTTGTTTTATTTTTGTTAAGCTCTTCTTCTACTCTACCAATTCTTCAAAAGGTACAAACCTCTTGACAACAAACTCAAAGGGGCTGAGATAGTATTTCATAGCTAAAAAACAAACTTAAAAAATTGGCTAAATAGTCGATTCTTTGAAAGTATTAACATTTCCACTTTAGATTATGTTTTATTGTGGTCCTACATACTTTCTCCTAATATAATCTACAACTCATTCCATCTCTTTATCTCATCTACATAATTATGCCATCCACTTCCTTTATTTTTATCTTGTTCTCCCACTACTCTAATTCTTAGAAAGGTAACAAAATCTTTTGGTAGCAAACTCAAAGGGATAAAAATAGTATTTCATAATTCAACGGACAAACTTAAACAATTGGCTAAGTACTCAGTTCTTTGAAATTTAGTTTTAACCATTATTAACTAATTTGCTATCTGATTTGCAACTTGGAATATGAAACTCAGCCATCATTAGCACTAAATGCCTTAGCTATTGTTACATCATTACATGTATCACTAAGAGTTAAGGTTCTAAGTGCACCAATTATCATATTCAGACTTAGGTGCAAGCATTCTAAGTCCAACATGATGATTAATGATGGTCTGTTCATTGTTCAATGTTTGGAGATGTTTCATCTTACAAACGTGCCGAGTGAATCATATTTGCTGAACTTTGTTAATAGCATAGGCACATGAAAACAAGACGGGGTCTTCTAGAAACAAGATAATAGCTAGCAACGACATAGACAAAACCAAAATTAGGTCAACATGCCCTATTGATGAACCGATGCCTATTTTGGTTCAATAATAAAGCCACACATAATTGAATGTGCATAAGTGTTTTAAGTTGTTGGGCGAGTTTATTACTTTTCTAGTTCAATAAGAATTAGTTGTTTTCTGATTTATTTAGGACTAAGCGTTTTGCTGAAAGTAGGTCAAGTTATCCAAGTTTGATTAAAGTAAGTTGCTCTAGTTGGATTAGAATTATTATTCTCGTTAGTTACAATTACAATTATAATGTAATAAGAAGTTGGACTTCTATATGGTTCAAAGTAATAGTTTTAAAGCAGCATATACATAGCATAACTATCAAAAGAAATTTAGACTCGAGATTTTATCGAACATGAATTAAAGGTTTCTTGTTTCTTTTGGTGAGTACAAACCAGTAGTTATCAAAACCAGTAGCTTTTTAGTGAGTGAAGCCATGAGATATTGTCCAACTACTTAGGTGTCGTGTATTCCACAACAGTGAGTTGAAGAGGGAGCCAACATTAAGGAGTGATCCTTACTAATGCAGCATTATACCTATGAATTCGAGCATACGTTCCTCATTATCAAAGTTTCCACTCAAATCACACCAACTAGTGAGTGTTCCTAGGTGATCGGTGCACTGCGTCCACTTAAAGTTTTAACAGGAATCAACACTCTAAAGCCACATAAACCAGGAAATAGTATCACAATTAATGCACCAATATCTGAAATACCATTGCATTGACAAATTAACATAAGAGCTAAAATAATAATGACATAGCAATGCAATAATGGAAAACATACTTCTATTATCTGAATAAGAGCGAGTATCAGCTTCTAATTCACCCACAATATTCATGAAAGGAAATTACATATTGCTAACTAATGCAAACTCTAATTACAATAACAAGGGAGTAAAATGGCAGAACAACTATACCTGCCTAATTGAAGTCCACTTAATATGGGCAGCTCCCAAAGATTGTGTTTGAACATAAGAATGGTTTACAGTTGCTCCTTCACCAATGATCAACTCAACAACAGAATTAGTCCAATAACACTTATTATCATCATCACTCACAAACTCCTCAACTAAACTCACTTCTCCACCTTTCTCTACCAACACCAACACCCTTGGATTCGAAACCGGCAACTTCTTTGACCCTAAATCATTTCCTTTCATTGAAAAATACCTAAAATTCAAAGGATTCTCAACCCTACACCCTTCAGGCACATGAACAATAATCAAATCAGGTGCACCTACCCCATTGAGTGACCAAAACAAATCCCCTTCAAAATTAGTCACATATTCAGACACCCTTTTCAAAATACCCTCAGAATTTAACTTTGACAAACTACCCACAAACACACCTTCGGGTAAACCCGATAAATCCGATAAGGAATCCACCATAAACCCATCAATTATAGTGAGATTAGGGACATGGGTATTTTCTGAAATGGAAGAAAAATCAAAATCAAGAGGTGGGTTTGTAATAGGTTGAATTTCAGAGGATTTAATAAAGGAGGTATCAGTAAATCTAAAAGGTTCATCTTTCCTTGAAGGCCATGATAAAGAGAGAAGAGATTCAGAAGACGAATCCCTTAATTTCTGTAAAGTTGAGGGAATTGAAGATGATGAAAGAGCATCTTCAAAAGTTTCTGCAATTTGGAGTACAAATGGATCAGAAAGAGCAGCCTTTGGAGTTAAAATTGAAGCTGATTTTGGAGAAAATTGATGTTTTGTTTTGCATTTGAATGAATTTTGATGAGAAAAGAGTGAATGGAGTTGAGTGGAGATATTGGGAGTTAATGTAGAAATAGACATTGAGCATGGAGATGTTGCAAGTTCTTTTTGTAATGGTGGAAAAAGGTCGACAAAATTGAAACGACGTCGGGTGGGAATTGAATCGAGAACAACAATTTGGAAGAAGAAGAGAAAGCCAGAGAGTAGAGACGATGAGGGTTCCGGTCGCTAAACGCCGGTAAAACGGCGAAGATGAGGATAATGTGGTAATTATGCTATCTGCATTTTGTGGGCCAATTTTTTGGGTTTAGGTGTGCTAATATTAGTGGTTTATGGATTGAAACGAACTGTGCTGCAATGCCGGGTTTTGGCCTTATTGGTTAGGCTAACTGGCTGTTTGAATGGCTCTGGTTAGTATATGCAAAGCGGTCTATAGCGTAAGGCTCTAATAACATAGGGTTTTAGAAATTTATTTTTAAACTTATTTTATTTATTATTTTTATTATCGAAATAGATATATTCTATTTTACACGAGAGCAACAAGTAATATAAAGTCAAATATTATTAATTGTTTCGAAATATATGAACAAATAAGAAAGATGCTAATGACTTATGTTATGCTATCTCTTTTTTAAAAAATCTTTCTTCCGTTTAAAAACTTATACTCTATATTGAATAGTTGAATTGTAAGTTTAATCAATGGAAAGATCTTATCATAGAGTAGTACTAGTTATATTTTATTTTTTATCTTGAATGGTTAGCGTCTATAAAATAAGATAAAATGACACATAGACCCCAAAACTTACGAGACGGTCCTAGTTGTGTGTTCACCGAGACTAATCTATTTGTTTGAATTTGTTACAATACACACATCTAGGTAGAATTTTTTTAGACATTTCACAATTAAAAGAGACAAGGAAATATGAGCCGAATATACGAGTTTTGTCTTAGTTAGAGAGTAACATCACTATTCTAGAAAAAGGTCATGATTTTGATTCTCACCTAACTTTTTTTAATTCAATTTCATAATAAAAAAACAAGGGAAACGAGTGTGGCAATTGACTATTGATTGTTGGTTGTTGACTGTTAGCTTATTTATCAACTCGTAGCATTGAGTTATTGACGTCTTCATTAGCTATTAAGTCATTTTATTGAGCCTGATATTTAAGTCAATTGTTATAAAGATATTTGGTTGAAATTATTGATGTAAAATAAGAGGGACAACCTTAAATAGATATTGGTGCAAATCTAGGGGACGTATGAAATATACTCCCTCTCTCACATACAATTTGCATCCATTTGTATTTTGAACTATACCATCTTATTTTGAAATTTTTTTCTCTTTTGATAATGATCTCTACTACACTAGCTCTTTTAATTTTATCAACAAATTAATTCATTCTTTTGATCTTATTCATTCTTTTAAATATCATTCATTCACTTCATTAATCATTACCTCAATGATAGTAAAAAAAATAATATTTCCACCATTTTACAATTGGTACAAATTAAATGGAGCGAGATTATGTTTATTGACGTTTAATTGAATTAATTAATAAGTGATGAGTTCTTTTAAACTTGCTATATGATTGAAAAAATAATTAAATTTTTATTTTAAATATCGTATATGCATATATCTAGAGTCTTTTCGGTGCAGTGTAGCTATGAGGATAGTTGTTTGTTGTACAATTACACTTGTTAGATAATGATAGCTGTTATATATAAGTTGTTGAGAAAACATTGGAGAAAAAATATAAAATGCTAACTTTAATTTTAGAATGTTAAAAACTATAACATTTAAAATTATAATAAAATTTTTTACCATAATTCTACTTAAACTCAGAATAATACTCCCTCCTATTCAGCCTAAATATCCCATTTAGTTTTTCACACTTGCCGATGCAATATTTTAACCCTTAAAATCTCAAATTATTCTTGATTAAAAATTATAAAAATTTGATATTAATAATCCTCGTATTGAGACGAATCAAACAAGATCCCACATCACTATGTTTTAACCTATAGATTAAGAGTAAAATACAAATAAAGAGTGATAAGTGAATAGTGCCAAAAAAAATATGGGACATTTAGGCAGAATAGGAGGTAGTATTAATTATATTTTAAAAAAAATAGTACTTATTGATTTAAAAATATTAATAGGCGTGAAATTGATGGGATCAATCATTTTGAGAAGTCTAGATTCACGTGTGTGTTTTTGATATGATTGCTAATTCCTTTGTGCATGTATGGTGATTAGTGAATAGTGATACTGATTACTATTGATAATGCTCGTTGATTTTATGTACCCTTTTAAATAATTGGAATTGGTACAAAAAGATTAGAAATATGACTAAAAGTATTAGACATTCGACAAGCATGCAACATATTGTCCCTAAATAAACATTTAGATTTATCTAAAACAAACACAAATTTAATATTTATATAGCAATCTTTGACCAACTTATGATAATGTATTCCGTTGGTTTCACTTATTTAGTATAATTTTTTATTTTAACTTATTCTATTTATCTTAGGCTATCTTAGTTTTGGCTAATGACTTATCACTTTCTTTTGATTTAATCCGTACATTTTAACTTTTTAATGTCATGGTCATGGTCATCAACCCAGCGTCCAACAAAAAGTCAGGATTCGATGGGAGACATATCATACTCGTACCCTCTTAAGGATGAGAGCATGAAAAATGCGCGCAATCAAATAAAACCCACCAGAAGCGGTGCAAAGAATTGGCGGCTTTATTTATTTTTGCGATTTTGCAATGTCTTCATGATGGGTTTTTCATTATATTAAAAAATAAAAAAATTTTTAACTCAAAAAAATAATTTAATACAAAATATATTAAAATATTATATTCTAGAATTACTTAAATATAAAAAAGTTTACAAATAAATCACTGAAAAAAGATTGCTCAGATGCGGACTTCATCAATAGTACTGTTAAATATTTAAGGATCCTTGTTTCTGAGGGTCAACTACCTAAAATAGCTTAAGTATCGGACATCAGAAAACTCACAGATAGTAAGAGCTCCGCAACATGAAATGAATGGACAAAATTGCCTAATGTCAAATGTGTGGCACGAAACATACATAGTTTCACACGTATAATTCAATTTTCCAAAGCATGCTAGGTTATGATAATGGTGACCAAAAGATCTCGTAAACCTATCCAGTAACACACAAATCTTGACCCTTGTGTTTCATGTTTCTACTATTAACTATATATAATATCAATCAATGCAAGTACATACAATTCACAATATTTGAGTTTGGCTACATATTCTCGTCCTCATCAGACAACCGTTTGTCATTATGGACCTACAATATGCATAATTGGTACTTCTATTATGCATGATATGCATCTACTTTCCAACATATTATAATGGGATGTCAGTATATTTTTGTTTGTGACTTTATTATCTTTAAATTAAACGGTACATTTTGAAAAATATTAAAAATGTATATATATAAGATATTTTTCCTATAGATCTACGTTATAATTATGACAATTCAACTAAATAATTTTATTGTGATAGTTATATGTAAGTTTTGGTCTTCTGATCGCCTCAAAACCTTACTTTGTCCTTTTGTTTGCGACCAAATCATATCTAGACTTATTGAGTATGTTTGTGAACTGCGTGTCTATTGGTTAAATTTTGACTTTTAACTTTTGGTTGGTTAAACATTCAAAAAGTATTTGGTAATAAATGAATTTTAGAATAGCTAACTAACTTTTAATCCAAACCCAAAAGACCTACTTTTCTCTAACAGACAATCAATAACTAAAAATTAATATTTATCGAACATCTACATAAACAACTAATTTAAACAGTGTATTTTAATAACTAACAAAAATGCAATTGCCCACTAATCAAATAAATCAATAAACAACAGCCAGTTATCACCCCTACAACCAAATCAAACATGCACAATTGCACGTATAGAGAACACTCTAGGCACTAATTAATTAATTATAAGCAAAATGTTAATCTTTGTTGTAAATAGTTAGTGTCATACATCAAACATATAAACACCTTTCTTGCTTTCCACATCATGTTAGGAACTATTAAGCATAAGCATAAGCATACAGTTTTTCCCACTAATGATGTTCAGTCAATGTAAAAGGTTAAAATGTTAGCAAAATAGTTGTAAATAATGTTTCTTTTTGGACATTAATGGAGAGCCAAATGATAGCCACATCCTCTTATGTCTTCTTCATCATCTCTCAATTAATGGGGTCTCTAAAGTGGTGTTCATATTAATATATTCGAGCATGTTCTCTTATAATGTTCCCAATTTTTTTTGGTCCATGATGGAGTGGTTTTACATAAGACCGTCTCACTATAATAAACTAAATAAAATAAATATAAAATTACTTAAATTGATCATATATTCATATTATCTCTTCTCAAGTTGACTTCATATATTATGTACCAAGAAACCAAAATAACTAAAAATTTAATTCAACCACAAACTTAAATTGATGTTGAAGCCCTAAAATATGCTATATCCTCTTATGCTTTCTGCAGGTAGTTTTTTTTTTGTTTTTGAATCTCTAAGCAACAGTTCTAATCAATTTCTCTCTGTGCAGGGCTCTCACCTTCTGGAGGTAAAATTGAGTGTTTTCCTCTAGTATTCCCACTCAAGGGAGTACGGGTATGGATTGTCCGTCACCTTCCCTCATCCATACCCTGTTTTCGGGCAAGATAATTGGGTTGATGATGATATAGAATTGCCACTAATATAAAATATTGTTTCTTATATAATTACAAGATAAAACATGGATTAACTCAAGATAATAAGATCTGAATTAACAATTGTTTCGCAATGATGAAGAATTAATGTGAATTAGTAAGCAAGTTGGGGATCTTGGCTTCCATGTCATGAAAGGAAGAAAGGTGCCGAAAGTACATAACAATGCTGACAGGATAAGTTTGTTACTTCAACTTTCTGAATTCTAATTGTATACAAAAGCCAAACCTCCAAATTCTCCTTCCCATTATTTCATGTTTGTAGACTAACTCTTTTCCATTTATTGGCTCTTATTTTCACACTTGGCTTATAACTACTTTATGTATTGTTGTACGTAGTGACAACATTTCATCAACTTGCTGCTCATTATACGTACAAGGTATAAAGTTAGCTAAATACACTCAAGTGTGAAAAGACGATTCGACTAAAAGTTTAAATTGATAATTGGATATTTTTATTTATGAGTTCTATATGAACACTCTAGAAGAAAAGGTGTTAATTATCTGTTTAGAGTAGTCGACCAAATCCTTTTTAAAATCTATTAGAGTAGAACATGTACGTATTATTAAAAAAAATCTCATTGACGATCCCAATTAAAATGAAAATTTGTGCAAAGATCCAATGCATTTGTAGTTGTTTCTTAGGGAAAAAAAGCACTAACAAAAAATGAAGCTTTTTAAATAAGATGATCTTCAACGTAATATGAGCTAGATAATGTTAACTCTTAATAAAAAACTTCATATTTTAACTTATAATCAGAATGATAGATACTCACACCGTTTTAGTATCATTGTAAGTCACATTTTAATTTTTTGATATTATTCATGGTGCATATTTTATTTTTAATCTATAAGTTAAACATATTCAAGTGAGATCTTATTTCATTACAACAAATTTAGCTTTTTGCGACATTAGATTTAATGGCATTAAAAAAATGCCACTGATTCATAATTTTAGTATAATAATTATTGCCTTTTATTTTAAGTTCCACCATAAAGTGATTTAGCGACACTTAATTTGGTCTTTAGTGGCATATGTAATTGTCACTATAGTCTATTGTGACATTTGTGAGAAGTGTCACTAGATCCTATGTCACTAAAAGTTTTAGTGTGACTTTTTAATATGCTGCTAAAGGATCTAATAAATGTCACTGAATCCTCTATATACACTATAAGAAATTTAAAATAGCGACATTTAAATTAAATGTCGCTAAATATATCCCACTAAAAGCAAATATGTTGTAGTGTTTGATTCATCTCAACGTAAGGATTATTAATATTAAATTTTTATAATTTTTAGATATGTACAATTAAAAATATTAAAATTTTAATAATTACCTTTTAGATAAACATGTCCAAATCAAATAGGACAATATTGCTGAAATGGAAGGAGCATTTGTGTTGAGGATATCAAATATTCAAACCTACTTAGTACTAGCTTCCTAACACTTAGTCTACTAATAGGATTATGAAATTAAAGTAAAAGTTTTTTTTTTTTTTGGGTTAAGTTTACACACTTGTGCAGCTCTGTCAAGAAACTAGAATAGTAATAGAAAAACTTTAAAAAAAAAAAAGAAAAGAATAGTAATAGAAAATAAAATAAAAAATAGTTGATCACAAAACATTTTTATTGATGCAATTTACAACATTGTCTCGTTATTGCAAGGTTGAATGAGCCTCCTTTTCCTTGTTTGTAATGATGATGTTATTGCCATAAACAGCAAACTAAAAGAATCTAATTTATACTCTCTCTGTCCCTTTGAGCACCTTTTGACCAAAAAATGTGAGAGCTTTTTGAGTCAAACAGTGTAATTCAGAGAGATAGAGGGAGTATTAGTGCAATTCTCAGCTTTTTAATAAGTCTTTAATTCATGCATTTTGTTTTACGATATAATTTTATTTAATTCTTCTTTCTTATATATATTTAGAAACTAATAAATGTTAGATATATTAAATTAAAACAAGTATTTTTAAGGACAATTAATATACATAAAAAGATATTTGTCCATAAATCAACCCGACTATAAGCTTTATTTATAGTTGAAGCTTTAAAATATATTACATATTTTATCACATACTCTTCACATGAGAAATTTTTAGGCCAGAATTGTGGATGTGAAACAAACTGATTCTTCAACACTACCTAGTAATTCTCTTAAAATGAGGGATTGATAAGATACCAAATAGCAATTTTAAGTCACCAAAGTTGAGAATACCAGCTAAAAATTACTAATGATTATATAAAGCTATTAATAAAAAAACCAAGTTGTTAATAATTTTGAAAAAATTAACCAAACTAGTTATATAAAGCTATTAAGGTGATTTGTAGACGGTTAGGAGGTATTGAAAGAAAACTCGATATTTAATCCGATTTTAAAAATAAATCCATAATCATGAACATAAAATCTGATTTTGAACCCACCCGCAACACCAAATTTGATGACCTAAATAAATACTTCTAAGGGGTCGCTTTGATTGAGAGCAAATATTTATGGGGTAAATAAAAGTCAAACTAGAAAAACAAAGTTAATTAGATAAATGATTTAAGAGATTTAATTGTTAAAGCGGTGAAACAATTGATTAGAAGGTAATAAAAAATGAAAAACATAACAATTAGTTTTCTTGTTTTGAGGTATAAATTTACTGTAGGGATGGTGGGGGACCTCCTAATGAGAGAAATCAATCTCTTTTTTATTCATCTTTTTTTTATTTTTTCTCATTGTACATTTATCACAAATTCACAATTATTTCAATAACTTTATTCGCATCTCCAATTAGTTTTGTTACATTAACTTGACTTTTTTATCTCCTTAAATATTCACTCTCAATCTAAACGACCTCTAATTGTAGGGGAGTGGAGACCAAATATTACTTCTCTATTACTATTTATATTCCTTGGTTTTGCCAATAAATGATCAGAAAGTCTCTTGTGAGACCGCCTTATCCCTGCAACAAGCAAAGGCCCAATAAGTTTTTGTTAGAATATTCTGACATACAAATTTTAAGATTTAAAAGGACAATTTCTAGACTTAAAAATTCAATTTTAAGACTAAAAATGACTATTTCAAAGTTTTAATATCAACATTAATATTTGTGTCATCTTACTTTAAGGTTGAAATGAGAATTTTAAGTCTAGCAATTGGTCTTTTAAGTCTTAAAATTGGTATTTTAAATATTAAAATTGAACTTTTAAGTCTTAAAATTGTGAATTCCATGATTTAAAATGTCAATTGTAAATCCTTGAAATTGTTCTTTTAAGTCTTCAAATTGGTCTTTTAACTCTTAAAGTTGACATTTTAATTTGTAAAATTAGTAGAAAAATATAGGAAAAATTGACATTAATAATCCAACCTTTCACTCATCCGCTATAAATAATCTCACATTTGAATTATTTTCTAATAATCTAACTTTTGTAAAAAATTTGCCCACAACATACCATATTACTAATAATAGGTAATAATAGGATATGCTGCTAGCAAACTAAAATAAAGGTTGGATTATTGACAGCGAACTAAAGGCAATCATTGAATTATAAAAAAGTAATCAAAAGATTGGATTATTCACAGCGGATGAGCAAAATGTTGGATTATTAATGTCAAATTTTCCAAAAATATATGTAATTCGGCCGGTCCAATAAGATGCGTCTCACAAGTGTGACGGTCTCACCCAAGTTTTTTGTGATAAATAATTGTACATACCTACATACTTTATACTCCACTACTATTATACTCTTTTCTTAAGCTACTACCTATTTAACGGTAAATCAATTTTAATGCATAAACGATGAAACGATCAATAAGCCACTTTTTCTTATTTCTTATGTGAACTTAAAAAGTAAAAAAAAAATATATAGATATTTGGAGGTTCCACTATGGTAATGGCGTGCTTTACAAACGCTTGAAAAGGTGAAAGCTCAAAAATGGAGTTTACACACTTTTCAGGGTTATTTTATACAATGACGTAAACATTGTAATAAAACAAATAAAATGGGAAATAAAGTGTGTTTGTCCTACTCATGATGATGTGGAAGGTGCTTGGACTTCAATCACTTGACCAAGAAAACCACTTATTCCCTCTATTGGTGCATCAATGTAACCAATGCTCCTGCCTATTAGTTCCCTTTCACAATGCTTGCTTCATTTCTATTTGGCATAAATAAAAATAATTAATTAATAACAAAATGTTATTATTATCGGTAAATAATGATACAAGTGTAAGAGTTGATAAGTTACAGTCTGTACAGTTTAAGATTAAATAAGACAATTTATTAGTTGTTTTATAGAATTGTACAATATAGTAGTATAGTAATGTAGTAAGTATTATGAAATAATTAAAAAAGAAAAGTATAATGAGTAATATGTAGCGAAGGAAGTATAATTCTGAATCTCTTCATTCTATTCGCAAGTTCTTGTTGACAAATGAGCATTGAATGAATATCCAATCCATGTAAATTATTAAAGTTTGCATTTGAAATAAGTAGTCGGTTTATTTTTCTATAATAATATTCTAAATTTTCTTTTAATTTCAATCATATTGGGTGATTTTAAAATAATTTTAACTATTTACGACTATTTTCTCAAGATATTTAAGGTCTATAAAATATAAAGTATTTGAATAAGAACAATTCATATATATGACTGTTCTACGGGGAGACATGTTAATACATAAAGTTCAATTGCACAAAATGAGTGTATATATTCAAAGTGTCGATTTTAACATGAAAATAACAAAAAGTAATAGTATAAGTTAATATATGATACTTCTTAATTTAGGAGCCCTATACACTTAAATACTTTACATGTATCTAGAATCACAATTATTGCTAATATTATGAAGTATTACCCCTAATTAAGTGAAGTGCATGTTTAATTGTCTTGATATGAATTTCATGTTATGTTTAATTTTAGGGAAATTCCACATGGTAGCATCCAGTTTTGATGAAATGTCAGTGGTAGCACACTTTTAAGAAAATTCCACATGGTAGCATCCAGTTTATGCACTATCTAATTGCCGTAGCATTTTCCGTTAAGTTCTTGTTGAATTCCGTTAAATTCATCATTTTGTAAGTTTTTTTCCGCATGGTAGCATCCAGTTTTTGTTAATTTACTATTTTAACTTTTAATTCATCATTTTAATGTTTAATTCATTAACGCTCATAAATGTTAAATAATTTTATTGAAAAATTATAAGAAACTATCTAATCGGGTCGAAAAATAGGCGAATAAGTACTTGTTTCGACCCGATTAGATAGTTTCTTATAATTTTTCAATAAAATTATTTAACATTTATGAGCGTTAATGAATTAAACGATGAATTAAACATTAAAAATGATGAATTAAAAGTTGAAATAGTAAATTAACAAAAACTTGATGCTACCATGTGGAAAAAAACTTACAAAATGATGAATTTAACGGAATTTAACAAGAACTTAACGGAAAATGCTACGGCAATTAGATAGTGCATAAACTGGATGCTACCATGTGAAATTTTCTTAAAAGAGTGCTACCACTGACATTTCATCAAAACTGGATGCTACCATGTGGAATTTCCCTTAATTTTACAAATATAATAATTTGAGAAAAAAAAAGAGTAATGTGAACATAGAGGAGCTTTATATGAAAGACATGGTCCCACAAAATTGGAATATTTGAGAGCCAATCCAGACAAGAGAAGTCTTGAAGCCTTTCGGTTTATGCAAAATTGGACAATTTGTCTCCTTCTCCCATCACCTATATATAACCTCTGCCTTCCTTCACCATTCTACTCTTACATTACCTTTCTCCTTTTTCCCGCTTCTTTCTCTCTTCATTTTCTTTCTCTATAACTGCAATTTTTTTCACTTTCCGCCGCTAAAAATAGCTTAAAGACGCTAACTAGAACGGTTTTTCGCATCTGGGTGTTTATAAAGCTTTCAACTTTTGCAATCATAGCCGTTTTTTCATAATTTGTAATTTGATTAAACTTCTGGGTATTGCTTAAACTTAAGGTTTATCAAGTAATTTGAACTTAACTTGGTAAATTAGTGGGGGGAAATTTGTTGACCCACTAAGATAAATTGAAGGACTTTACCAAAAAATGCTATTGTTCTATAAAGGATATATCTTATGGGAGTTTTTCTCTATTCTTGAAGTGAAATTCTGTATTGGGAAAAGTTTCTATTTTTGGATTTTTCAGATTGTTAACAGGTATACAATGGGTACTTAGCTATAGTTTTTGATGCCCATCAACTGTTTGTGGAATTGCTTCTTAGAGTGAGTGTGCTCTTGTGTTTTGTTTCCCGTTTGGTAGAGGTAAACTTGATAGTTAGAGTCTGTTTTGTGGGAGTGATACAATGGGAGGTGCAACATTGCCACCGGGTTTTCGGTTTCATCCTACTGATGAAGAATTGGTTGGTTACTACTTGAAAAGGAAGGTTGAAGGGCTAGAAATTGAGCTTGAAGTGATTCCTGTGATCGATTTTTATAAGTTTGATCCTTGGGAATTACCAGGTATACATACTACCCATATCAGTTTTATGGAAATTTTATGTATTTGTATGATCCTCAGAAAATTTTGCCGCTTACAAAATTACCTAGAATAATCCAAACTTAGGACGTATTTTCCTAGAGTAAACCCGGTAATCATGACTTGTTATAACAAATTTTATTTAAAAAAAATAAATTAAAATAAAATATCGAAAAAAATGTTATTATTTTTACATTAATTTTCAATTTATTTTTCTTTGGTATATTACCTACTAAAAAGTCATCTGGTTACCCGATTTTGCTCTAAGAAAATTACCATAAAGTTGGGATTATTCATAGTTAATCAATAATTGGTATAATTGTATGAAAATATGAAAAAGTTGGATTTTTTTTATTATTATTATACATGTATGATCCTAAGAAAATTTGCTAGTTTGTCTGCTAGGCAGTTTTTTGTTGTACAGGTATGATCCTTGAAAAATATGGTGCTATGTCTGCTAAACAGTTTTTTTTGACATTTGCATATCAATGCATTTTTTAATTTCAAATGAAGCCTGCTAATTCTACTATTAAACATATCTTTCCTGGTTTTTCAATGGTATTTTCTGTCCCCATATACTTTTGATTACTGATCACATATGTTCAAGATTTTTTATTTGAGTGGGGCATTAAACTTTCTATTCCTAAAGCCAATTCAATTGGCTTTCTTTTATTCTTCACTTGTATTGCATTTGCAAACATTGATTTTAAAATAAAGTTCTTTGATCCCTTTTCAATTTTGATATCCTTATGTTTACATGAACCGCAGACAAGTCATTCCTACCCAAACGCGATATGGAGTGGTTCTTTTTCTGTCCGAGGGATAAGAAATATCCAAATGGATCACGCACAAATAGAGCCACTAGAGCTGGCTACTGGAAAGCTACTGGAAAAGACCGGAAAGTGGTATGTGAGTCCTCTATAACTGGATATCGGAAGACACTTGTTTTCTACCAAGGACGAGCGCCTTTAGGAAGTAGAACTGATTGGGTGATGCATGAATATCGCTTGTGTGACGACATGGCACCAAATTCTCAAGTAAGAAACTCAAAATCGACATCTTTAAGACACAGTTGAGCTTCCTGAAGTACTTATTAACAGCACTCCTTTTGTTTGGCATTCCTTCTCCAGGGAGCGTTTGCCTTGTGTCGCGTTGTTAAAAAGAGTGGATTCAATGAAGATGTGAAAGGTAAAAGGGCTGGAAGCAGTTCAAGCAAAAAAGAGCTAATCTCTACTGAAGTTTCACACGAGCCGTTGAGCATCTCTGGTGAATATCAGTATAATAGCAGCAACTATTCCACCCCTATTTCTTCTCCTTACATCACTCCAAGGGCAGATTTTGAGACAACGGCATCAATGACCTCACAGTCTCAGAGCACGTGGATTTCATCTGAATTTATCCTCGATTCTTCTAAGGTAACATAACCTGAAAATTGGCTCAAGAGTTCACTTCCTACATATATATGGCCCTGGTGCAATTATATGCAAAATTTATTTTTACACTACCTAAATACTTGAGTGTTATTCATGGTGTTTTGTGACTTGGTACAGGATTACACACAAGGGCGAGGAATATCATCTGATTATTTCCCCCAATGTGATATTCAAAATCCAATGGCAGCTTCATGGCAGCCTTATCAACAACAAGGTATTTCTCCAAGTTCATCATACTCAACTTTCACGGAGATTGAACATGTTGATGATCTTAGTCGAATTGGCTGCATATCACCATATTCTACTCACATGGATTACATAGGACTTGATGGAAATGTGGGTGTCCTTTATGATGGATATGATCCTATTAACCCCCTAAGTTATCAGAACCCCTTCTGAAACCAAATAGTGCAACAGCACTATCTGGTCTTTGAAGTTCAAAAGTATGACTTAAACAGGGCTAAATGACTCAGTTTTATCTTTATTGCCGTGTAATATGTAAGATTTTTCAAGAACAACACCTTTTTTGGCGTTCTTGGATTATTATAGTTAAAGTTTGAACCTGCAATTGCTTGTAATAGATGTACATCGCTTGATTAGTATTATGTGTTCAAACTCGTAAGGAATATCTCCTTGTAACAATCACTTCTACTGATTTCCTTAGTATTTAATTAATCAGCCCTTGTTATGTCGTGGTATATCTTCCCTTATATACTTATGAAATAAACTTATTTGTAAGAGTAGCTCGTGTACATTTTCCGCCTTTTGAATTTATGTCATGTCTAATTCTGTAGTTACTGTTACTCGACAATCTCTTTTATGATAATCCCATTTGATCAACTAGGATGTTTGGTTACTTTTTGCAATTTATTATGACAAAGTATTCCTTCAGTTAGAAATCTGTTAGAAAAGTAAACCGACAATCTTGTAGAACTGTTGTCGGTCAGCACAACTTTTAAGGGCTTGACGAATCAGGCTGTCTGAGTAAACATAACAGACCTTAAGATCTTTAACTTATTACAATGCAGCTTATATACTTTTCTCAGTAATATACTAATACTTCATTTTTAATGAGAACACTTCTTTGATAGTTGAACATATGATCGAATGAACAGTCATTATGAAATAATGACGGTCATGATTTAGGGATCTGATGGTATCTAACTGTATCAAGGGTTCACCCATTCACAACTTTCTCTTGTGTATGAATGCAGCTGAATCATTGAATGATAATTACGCGTGCACTTTACTGAAAAAAGAAATATTTTGGCCGAGGCTGCCGTTCCTTTTACCTTGTACCTTTGTTTCTCAAACTTATAGTTGAGATCGGATCCTATGTATGAATGCAGCTTGAAAAAAAAAAGGAATTTCCTTCAATTCAAGGGTCACCTTCAGCTTTTCATGTAGTTTTCCTCCCTGCTATTGACATATTATGATAAGATTTGTGATAAAACCCTTTAATTTTTCTTCTTTTTTGTCCCATAACCTTTGTCTTTTATGTATATGTTCTCTGTTTTCGTAGTGTAACTCATAAATTTAAGCCCTTCCCTCCTTCCTTTATGTCTCTTGTGTTTCTTTTTTCCTTTATACTTGTCTTGTTTACTTTCACCTTTTTATCTTAGAAATTTAGTAAAAGAACACACTTTATAATCATTATGTTGTGATGTTATGTTTTCTTTTGGAACGAATCTGATATTAAGCTTATGGCAGACCTGCAATGCGTTTCTGTGACGGCAGGCAATGCATCCTTTCAGATCGAGGATCTTTTTAATAATGTATAAACCATGAAAACTTGTTGCATGTTATATCGCCTTATATATATAGATATATCTTTTGTGCAATTTAGTATGTTACTTGGATTCGGGTACTTGTGTTCTCTAGGAAAAATGACGAAGCCGTGCACTGTAGGAAATATGTGCTGTTCTGTTCTTTACGCGTCTAACTTTCTTGCATCTTTCATCTTAAGTATGAATCTCTATCGTCAACGCTAGTCCTTATGCATTGACATTCATGCAACATCGCCAATATTCTGCTTTTCTGGTTATAGTTATCGTCAAGGAACACTTGTATTGGGGTCACCATCGTAAATGTGATGGAAGATGCGAATATATGCATGAAAACCTTATATTCCTACCTCACCTAGTTGGTTGCTGCCCTAAGAATCACAGAAGGGACCAAAAAAAATATGTTTCTGTAAGCACCAGTCCATTTGCTGTTGTGGAGTGTCAAAAAAGATGACATTTTTGTTAAAATTACTGCTTTTTCCTTTTAGCTTTGTCACTAACTTGTAATTAGCACGGCTTCGAGATCAATATATGAATGCAAGCCATGGGAAAAAGCCAGTATGATCGTTGTCTCCTGTCCCTTTCGCCTTTACCTTTACCTTTCCCGTTATCTTTATTTTGCCTTATGCCCCCCTAAGATAGAAAATAATTTCCTGTACTAAGCTCTATGATTACATTATCAGCGTTTTTATACGTGCTCGTGTATTTTAAAACCAAGTTTAAGAAAGCAGGAAATGACTTGATTGTCAGTAAAAACAGAAATTTCATGCTAACATGATCAATTTTTTGGTTAAAATTAGAATTATTTTAGGTTATGCAATGTTGGTTCAAATTTATCGATAGGTGTGAACACTACGAGTAGGATTTCAAACTTCATGTTAAAGGCCAAATGGGTAGTGGACGAGCAAAAGGCGAGGCAGAAACTCGTTGATGTCATAAAGATCAGTGGATCACCAGGCAAGTTATCATATTCTCTCTATTGGTTGAAGTTTCCTCATTATTCCCATTTCCCCCCTTCTTTTTAACTCCTTTTAGCAAGAATCTAGTAAAAGATATAGCAAGTAATGAACTTTAATAAAAGCACTGATAAAAGGACTACATCACTAATCTCTTTTCTTCTTAGTTGGATGTGCCGGCCTCTGCATTAGGCCTACTTCCCCTAATACTGAACTGTGGGGCATGGAATAAGTTTATGAAACCCCCTTTTGACACATTCTTTATACCAATAATTTATGATTACTTTGAAGTAAAAAACCTCGTAAAATCATGTACACTTCTTATTTATGTGAAGTTGCAGATGATGTTTACTACCTAGGGTCAATCAGAAAAAACCTCTTTTGTCATCATTAACAAGGGTAAGGTTACATACAGCCGTACATCCGACCCCCCAAACTTAACATAGGTGGGACTTGGGTTAGTGTCTTTTTCATGGGTTTTGTTTAATATTCTGGTATTACAGAAAGAAATCTTAGGTTTCAGACTAATCAGAGTGTTATCCTATCATTTTGGATCATGTTATAGCTCTAAATCTTATTAAATGTCTTGCTTTTGCTCTAATTAGTTTATCAGAAAAAGTACCCAGAAGTCTAAAGGAATTGGCCACCCATCTAGAAAGCTACTGGAATTGTTAATACAAAGAAATAAAAAGCTATATACTGTCTTCATCTATTTATAAACTAGTTTACTTTATATGGAAGAAAGTTTATAATGACAATTAATATAATCTTGCAATATCTGGACTGCAAAAGACTTGGATTTCTTCCAAAGCTGCATTGGATTTATCTCCAAAAATTGACTCTTTTCCATCAGGTCTCTTAGCATAAGATAATCCCAACCTAGACTTTGCTTGCCTTAAATCACCCACACCTGAATTTGCATCAGGACCTGTAAACACACCCATGACAGGTGCTAGCGGTGGACCAATGAGTAGTCCATCCGCGCCAAATTGTGGGCCCCCACGAGCATAATCGAAAAGTGCTGCTCCACTGCCTCCTACTTTAGGTAGTATTATTGGATCAGGATTATTTCCTTCCTCTTGCCAGTAGAAGAGAAATGCATCAAAAGAGTCATAATAGTCATCTGTACTTCTGTAACCTTCTGGGTTAAATGCCCCAAACTTGAAAGGCGTGTTCGTGTACCCGATTATAACACATGGACCTTTAAAGTCACAGAACTTGTGGAAGTCTGTTGCACTGAATCCATCAATGCTTGCTCTGTAACAGCATTTCAGTTCCCTTCCTGACAGTCAATATAGATTACCAGATGTCAATTTTAGCCACTTTTAACTAAGAGATTGACAATGAATTCTGGGCGGTTTTGGGCTATTTTAGGATCATTTTGAGCGAATAGCGAATTCAATAAGCGAATTAACTGACGAATTATGTTACGTTGATTCTGCCTTAATGAAAAACAACAATCAATCAACACTTAGATCAAGTCATTATAACCAAAACCATGAAGGGATTTTTCATTCAAATTGCCCTTATGCATATCATGAAAATCAAAAAATGCCCATGTAACTAGATTTTACACCCATCTCAGAATATCGTCTAAGAAATTCTATAGGTATAGACGCAACTAGCATGACCTCAAAACGATCTTGAACAAAACATACTTCATACTCTCTATGTCCTTTTAAATTTGCTACAACTCAGATATCAAAGCGAGAGCTTTATGTACTTGTTGTAGACAATTCAAAGGGAGAAACGGAGTATATAATAAGAAAAAAATGGGAAATTTAAAAGAAGGAAAAGAGGATTACCACTTAGAAAAGTTTTGGAGACAAGAGAAGGTGGGAAAGGAAGATCAATGTCATGGTACTTAGGCTGTGGCTTCTCATCAACATTTGTTTTGCCAATGTTCCATCCAAATAAGTTTTTTGGGCTTCCTTTCCATCTGTAGAATACTGTGTTTGAGACACAACAAGCCATTAATTGCTTAGATACTCAGCTGACCACTTATTTTTATGCTACCTTACATAAATATGAAATGAAAATATCTTATCTTTGTGTTGGTGCTATTTTGTCATTGTCATCCTATATGATTTGGTGTTAAAATCGTGACGATAAAACTGATATGTCTTTATTCTCTCTAAAAATATTCATAAAATAATATTTTTGTAGAAACTTGTGGTTACATTAAAATTCATACTCCATATGATACAAATTGTTAAATGAAAATTAATTGAGTTTTGTTTTATTAAAAATAAAAATAAATTTATTTTATACTAAAAAAATAGGTTTACTTTTAAAGAAAAACAAGATGAACAAAAATGACTTTATTGAATATTATTTTAGAAATTTGTTTATATATAATTTTATGCTAAACTTTTTTTGGAAAGCTATTAAATCTTTTAAATTGCTCTAGATTAAAACTTTTCAAATTCAGTATTTGCACATGGCAAAGATTTTCCAAGGATACGTGAAGGTTGGAACTTGGAAATTTTCTTATATAAATATGTTAATTAATGTATATACAACAATGGGTCCATAGCTCAGTGGTAGAGCAATTGACTGCAGATCAATAGGTCACCGGTTCGAACCCGGTTGGGCCCTGTTTAACAGCAATTTTTTTGCCCCTTTCATCCCTGTTGTAAATATAACATTATTTTCAGCTTAAGCTACAACCTCTGAGTACTTGGGCCCTTTTGCGGCCTTTTTTTTTCTCCTGAAAATAAGTTTTTCATATAAAATTAATTTTTTTTGTTGTACATTTAAAGTTTGAAATAAGTTATTTTGACCTTGGAAATGCATTTTAAGTCTCGAAATTGATAATAAAACTTTTACGGTGGATATTTTAGGTCTTGCGGTACTCAATTTAACCATAGCTAAAAGAAAATTATAAAGGCATGTGAATAGACTTTAAATTAAATATTGAAGTAGAGATTTTAAATGGACATTTTAAATTAGAGTAGATACGAAAAAAATAAAGTGACGTCTTTGAAGATAGACAATTAAGATTTGGAATAAGAATGTCAAGTATTGAATTGACATGTTTAGTGTTGAAATAGGTGTTTTGAGCCTTGGATTTGATGGGTTTAATTTTATTGGGTGTAGCGGCCGAGTACAAGAATTTGTGTAATTGTTTTTTTTAATGTTTGGTGAGAGATATAAATTAATCCGATGTTTCTTTAGAGTTTGAGGTAGGTTGGAGAAAACCTACGCATGAGGGAGACAGGGGAAATAAATCAGTAAAAAATAGATTAATCTGAATTTTTTGGTTTCATGGGAAAGCTAGAATCTACTTAGACGTAGGGGTGAAGAAGGAAATAAAATTCTTTTGGGGCTCCGATAAGTGGTAAGAATCAAACTTATATCACAAAGAGAAAAGAAAAAGCTTTTAATTATTAGACTAACTCATAATTTCATTAGGCTACCTCATAATTCATTAATGCTAATGAAAATGAATTTTATTGTTAATCTAGTAGTTAAAAATAGAATCTTGCTTGAAATTTTTTTTATTATCCTTAATTAGAGATATTTAAAATTTAATATGTATATTGGTGAATGTGTAAAATCAAATAGAACAATAATTAAATATATAAAATATTAAGCTTATATCAAAAACGGGTCCATAGCTCAGTGGTAGAGCAATTGACTGCAGATCAATAGGTCACCGGTTCGAACCCGGTTGGGCCCTTCTAAACATGTTTTTTATTTTGGTGCTCCAAGTTCCATACAAGTTTCGTCAATACAGAAAATGATGAACATACACATTCAACAAACCCCAAATAAAGCAATAATAAATTGATATAAAGTATAATTAGGTTACAAATTATTTTTCAATAAATTCAATCACATCCATGAGAAGGCAGATGGTTCTGCAATCCATTACTAATAGGTTTATCATCATCATCATCACACTTAACAAGAATGTCATCCCCTGGCCTAAACTCCTTAAAATGAGCTATCCTCCCAAGCTCCTCTACCTCCTCAATAACGCGATCCAACCTAGCAACAGCCTCCACAAGCAACGATGCAAACGCTGCGAATGGAAGAGCCTCGGCAAACTCCAAGCTTGTGATAGCAATCTTGCTCAATGTAGGCCTCAACAATCTTCTGTCTCCAACCCCTTCCTTCTCCTTAGCTGTTAACATCTCTGGAGCAGCAGCAGTATTAGTCTTCTGATCGCGCTTTTTCTTCCACTCTTGTAAGGCAGAAGAGTCGGTTTTAAAATGGGGTATAGAGGCATTTGTTGGGGCGGTTGTAGGTGGGTTTTTTAGGCCATTGTTGGCAGCAGCAGCTGCTGCTAAGGCTAGAAAGTTGGGTGGTGGGGCAGGAGTACTGTTGTTATTGTCAAGGGTAGGATTTAGAAAGAGCCGCGGTTGGGATTTTAAGGCGGTGTCTAGGTCTTTTAATGTTTCATGAAGGTGATCGGAGAGGATTGATGGCGAGCAATGGCGTCTAGTTTTTATGCTGTGTGCAAGTTCTGTTAGAACTTTTGACACTTCTGCTGCAAGCCTGATGCAGGGGTCTTTAAACAGTGCACGAACTGCTTTTGGCGTCTACAAATACAACGTGAAACTAGTCATTTGTCAAACAGACCGTAATCTATAAGTTCTAGTAGATGGGTTGAAAAAAATTTTCATTAATTACCTGTATTTCAGTCTGCAAACAGCCATGAAGGGCAACAATAGTGTAGCCAAAATGGCGAAGAGCTGCTCCGACTTTAACATATTGTTTCCATGGGAAGGTGAAGCCGTGTCTTGATGCGCGCAGCTCCCAGCTTGCATATAATGCCTGGAATGATCAGTGTTTAGAAACTTCTATTCAAAAAAAAAAACAAGACAAGAACAATATGCATCCTTACCAGGGCTTCATCGGCAGATTTTGAATCTAAAATTTCCTTGTAGATGGGATCATCAGCCAAATTGTCTTCTTCAATGTCTTCTGAATTGGAGTCACTGAAGTACTGTTGAACACATGCTGCATTAATTTCGATTTGTACGATAGATTTTATTAGTGGCACGCATTATGTGTAACAATATAAGCTTACAACCACAAAAGACACTGAGGGACTCTTTAGCCGCATCTTCTTTTATGGGTATGGGTTGCCGCTTTCCTTTTTCCCCAGACCCTGATCATAGTTTTCTATGAGCGGATACACTGATTACAATGATGAACCACAAAAGATAGAAAAAAGATGGGTATTTAATTGTACTGATCATGCATATAGAAACTGTGCTCATCTTTCATTCACATACTTCATGTGAACAAATGTCACCTTCCCTAGATTAAGTGATCATGGGTCACTTTCACAAGTCATTTTAAGGTACTTGAAGTCGTTTTTGGCTCAGATTATACCTAGGGCATTCTAATGCACACCACGACAAGTAGTCGTGTTTTGTTCTTGGGTGTTTAAAGGATGAACACATGCTGTCTTAATCAATCGGTTACACCAACTAGTAAATCATGATTTGCACATTTTAGGCCTTTTCTATGCATTTACCTTCAATAAATCTAGCAAGGTCTTCAAGTTTGGAGACAGTAGAATTGTGTAGATCTTCCCCTGACCAATGTGGGAAAACCAAGAAACTCATCAAGAGGCAGATCCCACAGCCGATGGCAATCGTATAGAGCCGTTGTTGTGCTATATGCAGAACATCATCAACACGGTAACTAGACACCGTGATTAAGTTAAATGTCAGCAAGAATATCACCACTCCATAATCATAATTCTTCTTTATGTATGGGAAAAATCGTATATATGTAGCTGCGGTTCCTGTAAATTATAAGGTAAAAAAATCAACTTTCAGTGTTAGTTTGCTGCCTGGCCAAGCTTATTTTCACCGAATTTTTACCGATTATAACTGATTTTACGCATCAATACTAATCTTCTAAGATTTAGAACTGATTTTGTTGATAAAAAATGGTTACTATTAGCTTGTTTCTAGTAGTCAAAACTGATTTTACTGCTTGAAAACCTACCGATCAAAAAAACTGCAAATGCAATGAAGATAGCACGAAAAACATGGCCAGATTTATTGGCCACAAACTCAATGAAAAATGCCAGTGATCCTGCTAAGACTGTTCCAAGTCCTCTGTTCAATCCCTTGCATAATGTTGCTCCTACATGAAGTACACAAAATACATAAATTTAGTGCGAAGTTGAAGTCGATCGGAAATAACCTTTTTGTTAGTTTTATTACTAACAAGGGTAAGGTCGTGTACATCAGACCCTGTACCCCACCCTAGGTAGGAGCCACTTAATAGCATAGGTTAATAGAATCTTTGTTGTAAGATAAATGCTGGAGTATATAAGTGTTAAAGAAACCAACTCAACCAAAAACTTAAGCTAATGGTTGAAGCCCTAGTATATGCTATATACTCAACACACCCCTTCACGAGAGCCCATTGGCCTAGAAGTGTAATGCAACACACACCATCCTCATACCTGACGCTATATATCCCACTTCAAATGAGGGGTGATTGAGATTCGAACCGAAGACTTATTGTCACACTGGCTCTGATACCATGTTAAGGAATCAACTCAATCAAAAGATTAAGCTAATGGTTGAAGGCCATGATATATTATATACTCTAACAATAATAAATGAAGTAAAAGGCTTGACACAAGAGTATATAGTACAAATTGCTGAGCTAACCTGCAGTAAACTCAAGCACAACAACAACAGTCATGACAGCCCAAATAGCATTTTGTCCAATGCCTTTGAACAAAGGTTCCAACAAATACAAAAGTGAAACCAATGTCAAAGACAACCCAACTTTAAAAGCATGGATCACCCGTCTTGGATCTTCCCAACCCACATTCCAGAATGTTCTGAATACCAAACCTGCAAACTCCTTCATTTTCACTTCACAAAATCCCATCTTACTTTTCTTGGAACTCCATTCCATGCTTGAAAACACCATATAATATAGGCAAATACCTCCTCAATGGGGCATATTTTGCCCCTAGGACCTAAGAAACTAACAAAAAACAGATAAAAGTAACCTATAATGCTATGTTTAGATCTTAACTTTTGTATTAAATGAATATTTAGAAGGCAAAGACACAAATATTGCATAAAAAACAAGGTTTGATAAAAGGTCAAGGGTATTTATATATGTTTTTGGGTGGCAGATTTTAATGGGTGGGTAGTGGACAGGAGAGTTTTTGGAAGTTCTGGAGTTCTAATGAGTGTCACAAAAGTTTAGGGTTGGTGTTACTTTATGTGAACAAGAGAGTGATATAATGCTTCTTTACTCATATATTCACATGCCTTCCATTAAAAGTATGGCTTGATATTAATGGTTGTTTTACTAATAAATTGTAGGGAAGTCAAAAAAGGACGTGAAAGTAAATTTTTCCCTAGCAACTAAAAATAAGGCTAAGTGAGGCCTCATACAAGTTTTTGGGATTTTTTAAAACTTAGGGAGAGAGATAAGTTATGGTTGTTAGTTGGTAGATGATATTTTGAATCGATAAATAATATATTGTCATTTTTGAAACCGCTAATCTAATACGTAATATATATGAAAACAAAATATCTTAAGCGGATGATTGTATGTTGTAGAATATAAAGGTTGTACATTATTGTAGACGTGTTGTTATATTTTACAATGATTGTTGAGGTGATAGGATTTCGTCCATTTTTACCTAAGCTCACACTGCTAAATGCTAATCTCATACCCCCTATATATTCCTCCTTTTCATGCATAGTCTGTCCCTTTTAATTTGCTCTTTTTCACTAGTTTTTGTCAGAATTTATTAGATTAAATAGGGCAAATTCTAAGAGACAAAGAAAGTATATTGCTAACAATAAATGGATCATCCATAATCAAGAGGAAATAAGTTTTGATAATTTCCCTAAAATTTTCGTCCACCTAATTAATGATGTATTTATATATAATAGGCAAGAACCAATTCATTATTGGTGGTGACATGTTTGATCATGATTTCCGATTGGGTATCATTTTTCACCTCTTGCTCGTCTCGTCCGAGCAGCTCTTTGTGATGCCTTCCTTTGGTGACTCGTGTTTCTCTTGAAGGAATAATGTTAAAGATGGAAGTGAGAGTAGTAGAAGATAAAAGCGAGTTAATTACTCATGAAAAAAACTCGAGAAGCTTCAAGGTCGAAAATGGTTTAAAGCACTCGTCTCAGCTCACATATGATCATCCATCAACATCCTATTCTCGGATAGTTCTCGCAAACTATCTCGGTGAACAGTTCACAGTAATCGACTAACAGCATTCCATCCGCAACCATCAACAATCAAGGGAGAACAAAAACAAAAACGAAACAAAAAAATACTTGTAGAAGTATGTAAGAGCTAGTATAGTTCCAACTGGCAAAGGTATATCGGTGTATGGAAATAACAGGGTTCTGTAAATATATACCATATGTAAGTCTAAATATAAGTTATTACACAGTTTTTCCCCTCCCACCCTTTTTATTTACTCACCAGATGAAGTTTTTAGCTTGGGCAGTAAAAAGTTTTAGCCATGAGCCTATGAGGTGGCACCAAAAACACGGATTCTCTGTTCAATGGGACATCGACAGCAAGGACAAGTCGCTTTTCCCTTCTTCCCGTAATCCTCACCACAGTTAGCACACATTACTTGATGTGCACAAGGTAGGAACACAACGGAGACTTCCTCTTTCAAACATATCAGGCATTCTCTCTCGGTCCATTCTTTCTCGGGTTCATCCAATTCCCTGAGCAGCCTCGCAATCGTTTCCCCTTGATTTTTTGTTGTTGCTTCAGGAGATCCAGTCACGATAGCATCGGATGAATCTAGTGGTTCAACAATCTCTGCGCTTGCTTTAAGACGAGAGAGTTCCTGCTCTAGCCTTTGGACGTCATCCTTGTAACGCTGGAAGTCTATTTCTATCCTCAAACGCAAAGCTTCAAGCTTTCTCTTGTTGTTGCTCTCAGTCGCTTCCTTGGAACGCCTTTCTTCCTCCACCTGAGTCATCGCAAGCTCCTTTTCCTTCATTTCTCTCTTACACTTCACCTGTAAAATTATAACTGCATTAGTCTGCAGTAGCTTTTAGCAAACTAAAGCCACTAGTTCTTGGTTGACGGTCTCACCGTGAGACATGCCTCATACTTGAGTTAAATAGCCCAATAATAAAAAAAACTTAGCTTACGGGCTTCTTGTTTTGAGGTTGTCTCGCCGTAAGAGGTCTCATACAAGACGGGATGAACTTTAGCAGAGGATCTATTCAAGCAAATATATTCTTGGTTCCAAGGCAAGCTAAAGTTTACTTTTAAACATAACTTTTTTGTAGATCAAATGAGACTATTTCAAGTGAAGCAGAAAAGCAAGATGGCAATTGCTCGCAGCAGCTGATCGAGCATTCAAAGAAGTGCCACATCGCATAAGGAGAAAGCTCCAAGAGTCAATTTTAAAATAATATCTCAACTATTTTACTTATGCTCACACAGCCACATAGTATAATCATTTAAAAGTTTCTCCGCGCAAACCAGAGAATAAAGTTTTTACAGCCTATCCGAAAACACAATTTTAAAATAATGCCCAATAACTGCTAATCTTTTAATCGACATCTAATCTGTCAAAGAAGAAGCTTTATGACCTATCTGAAAACACAATGTCTTTCTCCTGCTTTCGGTAAAATCACGACATCTAACATTTTATCTAAATAGTACAGAAGATAATAGTGCAAAACCATAATGAAGACTCGAGATCACATTCAATGGTAGCTCGCTTAAGGGGACAAAAGGGAAAGGAACTGCACCTTATCCGAAAGCAAAATTGTATAGAGATCCTTAGAAGTAAAATTACATCTTAAACTCAAAATATAATTTCTGCACAAAGGATACAGATTAGAGATCCAATATTTCGGTTGCAACAATTCAAACGAACACACTCAATACGATTTTCATAAAACTTTACAAAAAATCTACTCCTCACAATTTACAAGTCACAACTATGATATAGCTCATGCTATGTTACTCTTGACATATCTCTCACTACTCTCTCTCGGCCCTACTTCTCTCAAGATCGGAGGGTCTTGCAACCACTTTTGACAAGTAGGTGGGATTGCGCAGACCAACAAGATAAAATTAAAGGCTCTTCATGGATGTGATAACTTGAATCTAAGCCTAAATCTCAACGAGTTGAATCATTCCAACCCAAGAAAAACCCATATTTCAAATCATATCATGTACATGTTAGGAGTATTATAGCTCAAAGCTCAGAGATACTAGTGCATGTTGTCAATTTCAAAAATCACCGACCTACCTCACTAACATCCCAAAATAATGGAAAAGAAAAGAGCATGTGCAAAAACTTTAATACTATGTTCACATAAGAATTTATGAGAGAAAGGAAATAAAGGAAAAGGAAAAGAGGAAAGGGAGAATATAGGTGAAGTCTTTCTTGTTTGTTTAGAGGGAAAACAAGGGAATTAGATTTGGTTATTAACAAATTTAAGAGACTTAAATCCCTTAAATCCCTTCTTTCCAAATCCTTTCCTCCAAAACTGGATTTGAACAAAGGAACTTATATCCCTCCAAATCCTTCTCCATCCAATCCCTCCAATTCTCTCAATCTAAACAAGGTGTCAACTTTCCACATAAAATAGTCTTCAAAGTTCTACATGCCATGATTTAGGGCAAGAAGCTAAGTAGGTTATAAATATGACTTCAAAAGGCTAACAGCTACAGACATTAGACCATCAAGTTACACCAAGTATCCCACTTATAAACCAATACCAAAGACATGACAATAAATGAGATCATCTGTTGCATGAAAAAGCAAATGTCCAAGATAAATCAAACAAGTCTAGATTACTTAAAGAAGATTCTAAAAAAAAAGAGGTGCAAGAAAAGTACTCATCACAGAACTATCAGTTTCACCAAGAGTATTTTATGTGGCAGTAGACAGCAAAATTGTTCACATGTAAACGGGACATCAACGTATATATTTAATGATCACAAGTAGACAAACCTCTGCCTGTTTCTGAGCATCAAGAATCTGCAGTAACAGCTGTTGCAAGTCAGCAATCTTCTGCCTTTCAGCAGCAATTTCATCTTGTAACTTTGTTTTCTGCTTCTCCCATGCCAAGAGCTTCTTTAAATACTTCTTCTCCCTCCTTGCAACCTCCAAGCAGGTTGTGACTGACTCTGATGCACTCAGCTTTGAAGCCTCCATCTCTGCCCTTATTTCAGCATTCTCGATCTCAAGCTGTCTAACAGCTGCATTTGCACGGTCAACCTGACTGCTAGCCTTTCTTAAAGCATTCTCCATTTCAGATAGCCTTTTCATGGTTGTATCTTCCAGAGTTTGCTTACCCTTTTTTAACCTCTGAGTCTCATCCCTCTCGGTTCGTAACAGCTTAAGTTCTGTTAAATCACTGCTAAGTTTTCTAGCAGCTTGCATTGCCTTCTGGTGGGCCCATTCCTTCCGCTCAATAAGCTGCTTCTCTAGATCCTTTACTTGATGTAACAAAGTCAATATTATCTCATCTTTTTGATCCTCTGAAACAGATTCTAAATTCTCATCCAGATTCAAATCACGAAATTTATTCAACAATGAGTTCACAATGTCTTGGTTATTCTCATTAGATTCCACAGATGGCTCACTTGGCACATCAACGTTCGGTGCAGTTCCTTTTGATGAATCTCCGTTAATTGCAGAGCTAGTGCCTGAAGATTGTGTTTGCAGCTTCTGTTTAGAGCGGAACCCAGCAGCAAAGGCTGCAACATTCCTCTTTAACAAAGACTTCATTGAAGGACTGAGACTAAACCTCTCAGTACAATCAATCTCTCTCTGGATACTAGCCTCTGAATGCGAAAAAGGCCCCCCAAAAGCATTGATAGGTGACTCCGAATCAGGCTCATGTCCAAAACCCCAACCCCCGTGAAACTTACACAGCCCAGGAGGAACATTAATTCCTGAACTGGAAGAGTTGGTACCAACACTTTCCATATTGCTCGTAGGATTACCACATACGTTACCAGGCAAAGGAAGCATAGGAATTTCAATAGTACTCGCCCGACCCACATGAAGATCACTCATAAGAAGGCACCACATTGCATCCCCTCGACTCAAATGTGGACGAACTTGATGCAACAAACAAACCATACCCGCAAGACAATACTCCTCGAGCTGCCTCAAATCCGGGAAAACAAGCTCAGATTCCTCAGAACACCCATCATTTCCACAACACTCACTGTTCAAATAAGCCAATGAATTATGCAATATATTAGTCAAAACATCCATACCCCCATAACAATGTCCATTCCTCAACACAGCTTTCAAAGCAACCTCATCATCATACCCTAATGCAACAAGCTTCGAAACCGCCTCATTATACAAAAACTCCAATTGTTTCAACAAAAGCTCCTCTAATTGCTCCTCAGTACAGTACCCCCATCCACAATCATCAAAACCAGGGTTATGACCATTACTACAATTTGGGTTATTAGGGTTTGAACCACCATTTTGCGCAGAATCATTAACACCCATATTATAACTCCAAGGTTTAAACCCAGATTCTAGCATAGATTTTGCGAGTGCAGAAGTTCTCTCATTTATAACACTTAAATGATTATGATCAACATCACTATTGGTGGGTTTCATTGATCTTGATCTCCTACTTGTTCTAATATGTTTTTCCCTCACAGTACAACCCATATTCAAGATTCAATTTTAGCAAAATTAAATTAAACCACTATATGACTGAGTAACAAAAGGGGAAAATTATACGGATTCAATCAGAAGAAAAATTACATAAAGTTATGTTCTTTCTTATAATTGATCTAAAATTAAAAGAAAATAAATATAGACACAAAAATAAATTTATAGAGAAATGCAATGGAAAATCAACTCACGGGTGAGACGATTGAAGACCTAATGTTAGCGTTTTCTGTGGTCCGTTGCGTATAGATGAGCATGGACAAAACCTGAAAATGAGAAAAAGAACAGAAATGTAGTGGAAAAATACTTGGCTAATGACTGACATGGAGAAAAATGTGTAAACAGGTCTGAAATTTTTGACGTCACTTATTGTTTATTGTTTATTTCTTGTAAATAATTTTAATTATTGATTATTTTGAAATAATTCGATATTTTATATTTTTTATTAACAATATTTATTGTCACATTCTAATTAGAAACTATAGTTATTTATATATCACCAAAGAAAAGTTAGACTAGACAAACGAAAAGGCATAACGAGAAAGAAGTGAGTGTAAAAGCTAGTACATAGCTATAGTAGTCAATAAAATATGACGATGAGTGTTGTCATAAAAGATACAAAAGTTAGATTATTTAGAATTAATCAACAGAATGGATAATTCACATCAATGAGCAATATATGAGTTCTTCGGATTATTTTTCATTTTTTTATTAAAAGTAAGTTTGAAAAAATTAGGTGAGAATGAATTCAAGATGTTGTTTAATACAAATGATATTGCTCCAAATGAGGAGATTCAATATTCTATATGTTAAAATTTTGGATCATTTACCAACTACAGTCTCTAAATTTACCCAATTTCAAATAAACAGCCGCAAACTTTGTTTTTTACCAACTACAGCCTCCAACTTAATAAACATGACATCGAGACTAGGGGTGAAACTTATTCGGATTAAAACCGCAAACCGAACTAGACCGAACTGAATAACAAATATGGTTTGGTGATTTTTAAATTTGGTTTGGATTAGGTTTGAAAATTCAAAAACCGAAATATTAAGGTTTGGATTAGGTTTGGAATTTTCAAAAACCGCAAATCGTAATATTTAAAAAATTACATATAGCCCACTAACATTAATTTATTAGCCCAAGCCCAAAACATTCTAAACCTAAAAAGTTGAAAACCCTAACCCTTGATAATACATGTACTACCGCCATCCCATTCCCACACTTGTTTAATATTTTGAAAGACTTGTTATTTTTAATTACTTTGTAAGACATTATGTCTATTATTATTAATCTCATATGATTTGTTGTTGCCTTAACTATTGTAATTGTAGTTTAAATTGTTATTCGACCCAAAAAGAAAAATTCGGCTTAGGAAATTCGGTCTGGGCGATTTGGTTTGGTCTACAATAAAAAAATACGGTTCGATTTGGTTCGGTCTAGAAACTAATTTGGTTCGGTTTGGTCTGAAAATATGGAGACCGAATAAAATATGGTTCGATTTGGTTTCGATGAAAGTCCAAACCGTAGACCGAACTTTCACCCCTAATCGAGACAGCCAAAACACCCCATTTTAACCCTTTTTTGGTTGTCTCGATGTCATGTTTGTTAAGTTGGAGGCTGTAGTTGGTAAAAAAAAACAAAGTTTTTATTTGAAAATGAGTAAATTTAGAGGTTATAGTTGGTAAATGATCCTAAAATTTTATAGTTCCATTAGTATATTGTCAAACTAAAATTAATAATTTTTTTGATTAATAATTTCTTGTAATAAACGGAATATATATCTTGTTAAAATTTCTTATTTTTATTTTTACATGGTACGATATGATTATGAATAAAAACTTTTAATAATTTTAATAAATGGTTAAACTGAATTTATGTTTTAATTGAATTGAAAAAATTAAAAGCAAAAAATGGAATAGAAATGTAGAAAGATATGTTTAAATAGAATGTGAAGAGGGGAGAATGAATGGAAGATTATTGTTATCACTTTTTTATATTTTTGAGAAGTTTATCTTACTAACAATAGAGAAATATTAAAAATTAGAAAAGTTTTCTTTTTTTTTTTCCATTTATTTCTCTTTCCTTTTGATAGTTTTTTAGTATAAACAAACTTACTTATACTAATTTTTCGGAATTTTTGAAATAAATTTTAACTTCTTAATTAAATTGAAGTCAATTAAATTAGATGGGAACTAAAAATTAAATTAAGTATAAGCTCTTAGAGGAAGGTAAAAAGGAAAATCCAATTGAATGCAATATGTTGAAAATATATGATTTGATGATTTTATTCTAACGAACGTTTAAGGATAGTTTTTTGCATGTGTAAGCAAATGCATAGCAGCATAGGATCCACTAAATTCAAAAGTTCTTAAATATCAGTCAATGTAAGCTTACACTATTTTTGACTTAGTTTAAATTTATTTTTAAACGGTAAGATTATGAAAAATTATAAAACAAAAAAGATCTTTAAAATTATTGTGTATTTTTACTCTGTTTGTTAAGTTGAAAATCAGACATGGAAAGAAATTTCCTTCATAATTTCTATGTAGTAAAATACATTTATTATTACAAATCAATAACTGCTTTTTTGTGAAAATATAAGGTAATTAATTTATTTATTAGTAGGTGGACAAACACATGTGCAACCTCCTAAAGGTGAGGATGATGGTGCTGGAGTGAAACCTATAACGGGCCCTGCAGTAGGTGGACTAGTACTAGGACCTTGTCCTTCTGGCGCTTGCGGGAGCCTAGTGGGAGATTGACCTTGTTCCGGCGACGAAGGGACCATTGGTTCACCATATGATGGAGATGGTCCTAGGGGTGTTGTTGGAGATATAGGAGATGGTGAGAAAATTGTGGGCTGTGGAGCCCCTTGACTAGGTGATGGGGTTGTAGTGGGTGGTTCAATTGGTGTTGATGGTGAAGGCGCTATCGGTTTGAGGGGTGTAGGTGGTTGTTCAACTGGTGGCAAAGGAGGCGGTGGCGAAATAGTCACTCCTTGTGGAGTAGGTGATGGTGGTAAAGACTTTGTATGGGTACAATATCTTTTAAAGTATGGAAGTAAATGAATACGTTTGAAAAATATCTTGAATACGCAGTTCTGATCAATTTCCCTCACAACTTTGCAACAAAGTTGACTAACGATAATTTTACCCTTTTTAAGAGATCTCAATGCATCATACTCATAAACTTGTAAACCAATGAGATCATTCTCACATTCAGACTCATAAGGTTCAGGGCACCACTATTTTCTTTTGTCAACTTTTAGTAACTTTCCAATGGGTTGATAAAACATTGGTGATTTCTGTTGTTTTAGTATGAGATCAGATTTGCATCTATGTGATCAACGAATTCCATTAACACTATAATCATTAGTAAAAAGATAATCATAAATTTGAAGCAAATAAAATCTCTCATGATTTAAATATTGTAATTTCCTAATCTCCTATTCACGTAAGAATTAATTGAACAATTACTTTTTCTTTTTTTTTTTTTGCTTATCATCCTCTTAAGTTGTGACTATATATAGTGTTCTTGAGAACATAGTTTCATAAATCATAATTAATTTTTTAGGTGTTAATTCCGATTGAAGAAGTTATTATGATGGGAGTTTTTTTTACCAGCTAAATTAATGACATGGAGTTTCAATTTTGAGCACTAATAGAATACATTTGTAAAGTATAATGAATTCATAGCTATAATAATAAATACAATTAATACGAAAAATGCAACCACAAAGTCAACTGTTGTAACTTGTAAGTACGTTTAGCCCTGGAAAGATCTGAACCTATCCGAAAGGCCGAGACGCGTGGTTTTGGATTGAGATTTTTGACCCAATTAATTAAATGGTTCGATCCAATTTGATCTGTTTAATTAAATGGATTAGGTTTAGAATAAAATTTTAAATCTGAAATAAATTTGTATAACCCATTTAAATAAAAGTGTTAATTTTGAGTTATCAATAAGTATAACCTAAACTTAATTCATTTAGTATTTTCTTATTTTTCATAATAAATACAAAATAAACCAAAATAATAAAGTTTAAAATTAAAGTCTAAGAAAATAGGAGTAATCAATGTTAAAAATCTTAAAATGAAAACAAAAAAACTTTAAACGGATTAAGTGGGTCATAATCAGGTAGACCTAATCTGTTGCAGGTCTTGTGATTTTCGACCCAATCAACTAACGGGTTGGGTTTGGGTCAAGAATTTTTTTAACCTGTTTATATATAATCCGAATCCGATCCAATTTGATCTTTTGACAAGCCTAATTACGTTGGTGTATGTTAATATGTTATATGGTATTAAGATATTACTTTCAAGTAAATCATTGCAACAAAGGTAGAGCATAAATTAGGATAAATAATGGTAAAAAGTTATATTCATGGAAAAATAAGAAATATGTATAGATGAGAAGAAAAAGATAAATTACATAAGATGAAATGTAAATCAAATGTGTGGATGATAATTTTAAAATAGTTTAAGTCTTAAAATTAGTTAGAAATGAAAGAAATTAATGAATAGACTAACAAAGAATTAAAATAGGAAAAATTGCCTACAATAATTCAACCTTTTTTATGATTTTCCTACAATAATCTCACCTATCGATTAACCATGAATAATCCCAATTTAAGGGGTATTTGCCTAGGGTAAACTTGGGTAACCCGATGACCTGCATGCTATAGTCGATAATTCACCAAAAAACTATACTAAAAATTAATTTAAAATTAGAGAAAAATCTTGAAAATTTTTAAAAAAAATTCTAAATATTAAAAAAATCATAAATTTTTTTTGAATTTTTTAAATATTTTTTTCGACATTTTATTTTAATTTATCTTTTTTTACAAAAAAAACTTGCTATAGCAAGTCATCCGGTCACTGGGTTTACTCTAGGAAAATACCCCCTCAAAGTTGAGATTTTCATAGTTAATCAATAGGTGGGATTATTGTAAGAAAATCATGAATATGTTGGATTATTCTAGGTAATTTTTCCATTAAAATATAACTATTTCTTTGAAAGTACATGTATCATGCATAACTTTTCAAGATAATACTTATGTAAAAAAATTACCTTGAGATATAGAATATTTCACCGCATACATATTAATCCTTTTGTTAAAAAAAATGTCAAAATCGATGCTTAAAAGTAAATAAAAAAAAAATAAATAAATAAATAAAAAAAAAAAAGAAATTGTATGGAGAAATGTACAAGAAAAACAAATTTGGGTGGTGAAAAAATTTCAAGAACAATATATTTTTGAACTATAAAATTCAACTAAACAATCAAAGTCAATATCATCCAGACATCCACCATTCCTTATTTTCTTGATTACAGTACACAATTTTTTCCAACACTAAGTAATGGAGTGCTCTCTCAATCACAAGGATTTCAAAAAATAAAATTTGAATTTGAATTTCTCAATCCTCTCACAAAACTCTAGATTTTGTGCTTTGTGGCTTTCTCCCCTCTCATTAACCGTAATCTCTAGAAACTATTTGCTGATTTTCCTACAATAAATTTATGATTTTTTTATTATTTAGAATTTTTAATTTTTGGTGAATTATCTATTATAGCAGGTCATTGGGTCACCCAAGTGACTCTAGGCAAATAAACCTTAAAGTTGGGATTATTCATGATTAATCATCAATAAGCTGGTGGGATTATCGAAAATCACGAATATATTGGATTATTCTACGTAAAATTTTCTATTATGAACAAAGGGAGTAGTTGATGGATGAGACTCCAAAATATGTTATATACACAAATACGTTTTTTCATACGAGAGTCTTTTAGATTAAAACTTAAAAGTGTGGATGCAAATACATGCCCTTCTCATATATAGCGTTGAATATTCCATTTTAAATGAGGAGGAGTTTAGATTTGAATTTGTGACTTTTAACCATACTGACTTCTAATACTATGTTAAAAAATAAAATCAATTAAAAGCTTAAACTAATGATTGAGACCTCAAAATATACTATGCATTTGTATTGATAAATCCAAGGTCGGGACTCGGGACCTTTGACCCAGAGAAGAAGATTTGAAGTTATCCAATCTCTTTTCCACAAGCCAACAAGAATAGCAATAAACTTCATGCAATCATACCTAAACTTGTTAATTACATGTTAAGTTTAAGTTCTGCCCATCAGGCTCATAAGTTTTTACCCCATATCATATGTAGAGGTGTTCAATGGGCTGGGTCTCCATTTTCAGCCCTTATCCAGCCCGTTTTTAAGAGGGCTTTATAAGGGTCGGGCCAAGAATGATTCATATGAATTAATCTTAGCACAATTTAATTTAAGGAGAAGGCAGTAAATTTTTAATTCGCATATACTCTCAAAAATGTCATAGCACGTAGAATTGCTTACATTCTTTACCTTTTAGTGAATATTTGAAGCTTAGAGAGTATTCAACAAAAGACCTCATGTAGTCATGTTCAACCTAAACAAATTAAACATTTATTCCTGTGCCATAAATGACAACCACCTTTTTTCCACAAAAGTACTAATTTAGGCATCAAAATTAATTTTTTTTATTTGTATCAATCAATTAATTACAAACGAAGGACCTTGATCATGTCCAACCTGAACCTGATACTTTTTTTTTTAAAAATACTTTAACCTGATACTTCATACTTTTATATATTTTTATGGATCAATCCCCAATAACAGCCACCAACTTTAGTCATTTTCATTTAAACAGCCGCGAACTTCGTTTATCCCCAACAACAGCCACCAACTTACAAAATGTGACATCGAAATAGCCACTTTACCGGATGACCTGCTAATTGACCCTTGACCATGCTTAATGACCTTTGACTTTACCTTAATTTCACTAATTAAACCTAATTACCCAATTATCCCTAATTAAACCCTTCTTCCCCAACCTTTCTCTAACCCACCTCAATCACCTCCATTTCTCCCCTTCACCACCACCACCACCATCACCATTAAAACCCAGAAAGAAATTAAGGTAAAGTCAAAGGTCATTAAGCATGGTCAAGGGTCAATTAGCAGCTCATCCGGTAAAGTGGCTGTTTCGATGTCACATTTTGTAAGTTGGTGGCTGTTGTTGGGGATAAACGAAGTTCGCGGCTGTTTAAATGAAAATGACTAAAGTTGGTGGCTGTTGTTGGGGATTGATCCTATTTTTATTATCCAAATATTACAATATATTAACAATCGAACATGTTGAAATTTATTTTTTATACCTGGAAAAATCATAAATAACTTGAATAACTCATTTATTTGATTACTTATATTCCATATATATTTATGCTTACAAAACGATTATTAATTTTTATGTAAAATGGCTACACAATTTAATTGTTAGAAGGCGGGCACACACATGTGCAACCACCTGAAGGTGATAATGCAGGGGATAACCCTGTAGTGGGCCCTGCAGTGGGTGACACAATACTAGGACCTTGTTCTTCTGGCGCTTGTGGGAGTCCAATTGGAGATGGTGTTGGTGATTGACCTTGCTGTCCACCTGGTGAGGGGATCACTGTCGGTGTGGGGGCTTGCGGTGGCGGCTTAATGCTAGGTGTTGATGGGCTCCCTTGCTCAGGGGGTGGGGTCGTCGAAGGCGGTTCGATTGGCGAATGTGGTGATATTGGGGACATTGTAGGTTGTGGTGTCTCTTGGCTAGGCGATGGGGTTGTAGGGGATGGTCCAATTGGTGTCAATGGTGAAGGCGTTATCGGTTGAAGGGGCGTTTGTGGTTGCTCAGCTGGTGGTAAAGGAGTAGACGGAGGAGACTTTGGGGTTTCTCGTGGTGGTGGTGGTGATGGTGATGGCTTTACGTGCGTACAATATTTTTTAAAATATGGAAGTAAATGAATATGTCTGAAGAATATCTTGAACAAACATTTCTCGTCAACTTCCTCTACAACCTCACAACAAAGTTGGCTAACGATGATTTTACCTCTTTTGAGTGATCTCAAGGCATCATACTCACAAACCTCTAAACCAATAAGAGCATCTTCGCATTCAGATTCATATGGTTTAGGACACCACCATTTTCTTGTATCTATTTTAGGAAACTTCCCATTAAATTTGTTAAACGATGGTGAAATGTCTTGTTTTTGTATGTGATCAAATATTTCTGCATTTGATAAATAAGCTGAGTTTATTATTATCACTAGTAGAAAAATAATCAAAATTTTAAAGCTAAACACCTCCATCATAATATTTTTTGATTCACTCTTTACTTTAGAGAAAGAACACTAGCTTATTTTTTGCTTGCCTAGCTATCACCCTCTTAGGTTTTGACTATATATAGTGTCCACGAGGACGTTAGTTTCATTAATCAAAATTAATTTGTGGGATGTTATTGTTAGGTCTATCAAAGAATGTATATGTTATTCATGTTACATTCAAATCAATCACTATAAATGCAATTTATCTTAATAAAAGAAAGTTGTAACCACAACATAATGTTTAATATGTTGTTGTGAGAATTGACTTTTATTACAATTAAAAAGTATGTATTACATTTTCGGAAAATATTTTAGACTCGATTTTCTTTTCCTTGATATATCTTATGTAAATATAATCCAAAAGGTTAAATAAAAATAATACGTTGGTGTATCGTGTATGTCATTGAATTTAGTTATAGTATAAGGAGTAGTAGTAAATTGCATACGCCTAGTTTATAAATATTGGATTGTATGAGAAATAGTTTATAAACTGGACTGGAGGGAGTAATGGATAACCTCTTAGAAGTTTTCAGATGCACACGATTGCAGATAGATTGGGTTGCAAAAGACCTGTATTGGTTTGTAAGGTCAATCTACATTCTCCATAAATAGTTTTACTTATTAGGCCGTGACAAGTCATCATATAATCTCACTGTATCCTACTCGTGTGGATTCGCCAATCGTACTCTACAAGACTCAGTTTATAAATTGTTTTACTTAAGTCTTAGCGTTATACGCGGGTACACACGTTCTATCACGTGTCCCACCGCGGCATAGTCTACGCTTTTCAACATTTGGATTCCTGAATTGTACTCTACAAGATTCGATCTATAAATTGTTTTATTAGACATTTTACCGAATTAGATGTATTTTATATACAAATTTAGTAACCTTTTAATACATATTATGAAATATTTACTCTTGAATCTTTTTAGCAAAAACATTTCACTCACAAGAATAGATACTGTCAAGGAAAATAAAATTTTTAGATGGTCTAACAAAAAATTTGATGGAAGGAAAATCGGGCATATTATAAATGGTGTGACTTGAGTGCATCAAAATAAATCAAGTGTGACTCTTAGGATGGTATCCTATGGAGTAAGTTAAATGGGTGTTTTAATGTGGTGTTTAAGTGTGGTGTTTAACTCATAAAGTTATGAAGAATTAAAGTGTAACTTAAACATGGGTTGGTGGAAGTTATGGAGTATAATGAAGCTTGTTAATGAGTCTTAATGAGACGAATTGGAAGACCAAAGAATCGGTTCTGCTGTGCCATGCTCGAACGAGCCCCAATAAAGCTCGAACGAGCACATCAGTGCACTTGAAAACAGTAACTTGCTGGCCTGCACTTTGGATTCTATTCTTGGACTTTTCACTCTCCACTAGCAATTTTAGTGTACTTCATGGCATTTATTTATATATTACTCATTAATTATTATGAGCTCTAATGCTCTATAAATAGTGAGGTATCTTGTACACTAAAATAAATCCACAAATCATCCCATAAAATTACCCATGCCAAACACTTAGTCCCATCTCTTCTCTAATTGTAAATTTCAAATTGTTATAATATAAGAGTTACTACACCAGAGGACGTAGCTAAAATTTGGTGAACCTCGTAAATATTTTGTGTCATTTTATTATTGCATTTTTATTCCTACAAACATCGAGTTTATATTTTTGCGTAATTTGTTTCACAAGACTTCACATATTTCGATCTTGGTGGTGTTAGTGATTGAAACTCGTCGTTCGATCGCTAATACGTCATTGTTTTCAGGCCATTATATATAAACAAATTAAAAAAAACAATTATTTTTGTGAGAGACGGTGTCTCCATGAGTCGATCTCAATATAAAAAGAAGCTTGTATACTAATAGTATTTATTGTTGGGCTATTTAGCCCATATATATATAAGACGCGTCTCATGGTGAGATCGTCTCATATAATGAAATAATTTGGAGTTTTGGATGTGCATCGCAACAAGTATACAGAAGATCTAAGTTTAGAAGAGAAACCAAAAGCATGTAATAATACTATTGAGATGAATACTTCACTTTTATTATTATCGAATGACAATGATAAGGCTCTTAAAAATAAATGTATATTTATGTAAAAACCAATACTTCAATTTTATTTTTATATTTTATGTTCATATATAGTTTTTAGAATAGATTTTTATAGTAGTAGTTGGCCGGATTGCTGCCTCAAGTCAAATGCAAAAGTTTATGTCAACTAGCGTATGAAGTCTCGATCGAATTATCAAACATTCGACCGAATCTGCTGCCTCTACAATTTCTGTTAGCTGTTGTACTGAAATTTCGACCGAAATTATTCAGCTTCGACCGAAATCCGAATCCTTTAACTTCACAAAGTTTCTGACTTGCTGCAATTGAAGCTTCGCCCAAAATTCAACCAGATTCGCTCGAGACTACAAACCTTCAAAGAAACTTCATGAACTTCAATTAAAACTATATAAAATAACTTAAAATAATCTGAAGCTGATTACTCCCAAATAATCTGACGGTTGCAACATAAAATCTCGACCGGGTTTTGAGTGTTTGGGTCGAATTGGATTAAAGCCCAGCTGTAAGTAAACCTCTGTAATTTCCAAACGAAGTCTCGACCGAAATTTTCGAGATTCGATCCTATATGCATGCCACAAAAGTTCTGATTAGTTGCACTTCCAATCACGACCGAGATTTTTGAAGGTTTGACCGAATTGAATAAAACCCAACAAAAGCTTTTGGACCAATTTGTTTAAAGTTTCGACCGAAGCTGTACTGTGTCTTGACCGAGACTAGGATGTTACACGGATTTTGTGAAACACATTGTCTGTCTGTACATATATAGTGTTTCGGTCTATCAAATAATGTATATGTTATCACAAATTCTTGTGAGAGACGGTCTTGAGAAATCAATTCTAATTGGGTCGGCCCATAAAAGAACATATAAAATAAAGGTAAGAATTAAACTCTGATGGAATGGGTCTGAAAAACGTCTCTAAAAAAAATCCGTGTAAAAGTTTGAAAGAATTGATACTGCCACCCAAAAAATTTAAATTGCTTTTAAGAAAGTTTATCTGCAACAAGCTCTACAACTAAAACTTGTTTGCTCTGGAGTAATTGTATAATAGGTAACCTCTTAGAAGTTTTCAGGTGCGCATGCTTGTAGATAGATTCGGTTGTAAAAAAATGGTGTTGGATTGTAAGACCAATCTACATTCCCTATGGGTAGTTTCACTAACTGGGACGAGTTTGTGGAGTTGCAAATGGTAATAGAATAACCGTACGACCGTGGTGAATCCAAAAGACTTAGTCTATCTAGTGGGGTAAGATATTGAAGTTGGACACATAATGACTTTTAGGATGCAATATGGACGTTGTGACCAGAGTGAGGGTAAATGTAATTGCTTGTAATGAAAATAAGAAGGTAAAAGTGAGTTTAAAATAAGAAAACTAAAACAACTCCAGATTTAAGTTTGCTTGGCTATGTGGAGTTGTCTTAGGATTAATGAGCTTTTGAAAATTCGTAGAGTGCGCATTAGGAAGGACAAAATGCATCAAAAAAGACTTGTTTATATTTATAGGATAAATTTACAACTTCCATGAGTAATGTTACTGACTCGGACAAAGTCGAGGTGTTAAGGTGGTACACTTACACCTAACGTTTGACAAGTTATAACTTATATATGTGTTGTAAATTATAATTATACATAAGTAAAAAAATAAAAAAAAATGCTCTTCACATCTTTCATTCCATTGAATTTGCTTAGTCTTTAAATTTTTATGTATACTAAATTCGATGTATTTTTATAATGACATTGCACTTTTTCAATAATTCTCATTCACATATTAGATCCCTCTTCTAATTCCATCAATATTTCAATCATTTGTTTGACACTCTCAAATCAAACTATAAACTAAAATAAATCTCTTTGTGCCTTTTGAGTTTGATACAAAGAATTAATAATTGTCCATTACATTTTTAAGTAAATATGACGACAAAAAACGACTAAAAGAAAAAAATATATGGATGGAATATTGAGAGATAATTACTCATATTACAATCAAATAATGAATGTGAAACTAAGCATAAAAATGTGTAACAAAGTAAAAGAGACACATAAATATTTTTAAAATTAATTAAAAGGGCAAAAGAGATACTCCCTCCGTTCCTTTTTGATCTTCCACTTTGGGTTTTTCACAAATATTAAGAAAGAATGAATCTTTGGTGGTAGTGGGTATTATTTTAATTATATAGTAGTGGAAAGTAATGATTGTATTGTAATTATGAGAGAAAAAATGATTAAATAGTAGTGTGAAGTAATGATTATATTGGAAGTATGAGAGAGAAAATAATTAAATAATAGTGTAAAGTAAGGAAAGTGGGGTTTTAAGGGGTAAAAGTGAGATGTAAACTTTCCAAAAATAGAAAGTATTCTAAAGTGGAAGAACTTTTGAAACTACCCGTTATAGTAAGGTGGAAGAACATAAAGAAACGGAGGGAGTAGTAAATTATACTTTTTTTTGAAAGAAAAAGACAAATTATATTCAAAGCAAAGATAGAATCTTTTGAGAAAAATAATTTATATTCGAGTAATAAGAACCCTAGAAAAGTTTGATAATGACGATATATATTAATTTTAGATATCAAATTAAAATATTTTATGAATTTGAAATTATATAAAAATTAATTATGTCAGCTAAATAAAATTTAAAATTAGTACTTATTATCTTCTTAAATTTTGTGTCCTAATTTTTATTCAAAATATGGAGTATTTGTTTTCAATAACAAAGTCCCAAAGTGCATAAATTATGAGGTAACTCTCACCGTCTCTTGTGACCTTTTAAAATATTGCAATGAAATTTATTTTTTGAACTTAATTTTTTTTATATATATATAATTTTGAACTTTTTTTTTTAAGTTTAATTTCCAAAGTATATTTAGAAAATAAGTGCCTCCCCAAAGTATTTTAGAAAATAAGCTTCTTGCACTAAACCGCTACTTCAAGTAGCGTTTTTGTCACGTCGAGACTAAGAAAAATTTTTTTTTTAAGGTAAATACCCAAACCACTACTTATCAAGTAGCGGTTTTGGGCCTTGCAATTTTTTTTAATTTTTTTTTGTATTAAAGATCAAACCGCCACTTCAAGTAGCGGTTTTGGTCTCGTAAATTTTTTTTTTTATTTTTTGTTTTCTAGTAAATCGCTCAATGAAGTAGCGGTTTTGCCTGGGGATAAAACATCCAGTAACTTTATTTCGCCTTATTTTTTTTTTTGGTTTTTTCTTTTGCCTTTTCACTCAATATATAATTAACTTAATATAATTAAATATATAATTAACTTAATTTATATATAATTTAACATCAAAATAACAAAATGTGTATGTAATTAAACATCAAAGTACCTAATTAAAATGCATAATACAACTAGGACATAAAAAATTGTTCAACTTAAGAATACAAATTAACCACGTTGTCGTTGTGTACAACTACGCCTGTTATGGCCTGTTCCATTGCATAAGCCACATTTGAGACCTCTATCAGTACGATCATCCATCTCATTACGTAATCTCTTTGACCGTGGATGTCCCTTTGTTCGAACTCTACTAACTAGTATTAGCAATCAGACGAGGGCCATTATATTCCCTCCATTGAGTAGAGTCAAGCACATGTTCAAATTGCGGCTCATAGGTCCTCATGTAGCTAGTTGTGCGAAAACGACGATCGACAAATGTGTCTTCAGATAAGCTACATGCCGAACAAACAGCTAAGACATGTGAACAAGGATAGTGGAAAACCCGGACCTTCTTACATGTGCAAGTGCGGTCTGCAAAGTTAACAGTATAACGCTTCCCGCCTTTGCGTTCTATTCGTTCGCCTTTTCCGGTTGTGACTTCGTATTTGCCATTGGTTATGTCAAATGGCTCTACGTTGTGATATCGTGCCTTACGCTTGTTTGCTTCTATTTTCCTCTCAACATAGGCAGTGTACGGATGATTAGAAGCAAGTCGTTCTCTAGCTATTTCCCTTTTTTTCACGAACCACTTGTTCACACGGTAAAAAGTAAGTTCAACAATAGCTGCAACGGGTAGGAATCTAGCACCTTTCATGACGCCGTTGAAGACCTCAGCCATGTTCGTGGTAGCATAGCATATCGGTGACCCCCGTCAAATGCTATTGACCATTTCTTCATATCCATCTCACTTATGTATGCAAAAGCCTGTTCACTCATATGACGAATGCGTCTTAAACCTTTGCTAGCTTTTTGTCTTTTTCGTTGAAAAATAGTAGCAATAAATAGTTTCTTCACCTCAACATTCTTTATATGAGTATTCAAATTTGAAGCAACATGGCGAATGCAAAAGCGATGGTATGCATTTGGAGGAGTCCACCCACTATCAACATCATTCATGGCAGCCATAATTCCTGGGTATCGATCAGATATAACACATAGACCTCTTCTGCTGGTGACCCGATGCCAAATACATGCCATAAACCATGACCAGCTATCAACATTTTCTTCCTCAACAAGAGCAAATGCTAATGGCATAAGTTGATTGTTCCCATCAATGCCAATAGCAGTAAGTAGCTTTCCCTTGTACTTTCCATACAAATGTGTACCATCAATAACCAGTACAGGAAGGCAAGATGCAAAACCATCAATGCAAGGCTTGAATGCCCAAAATAACCTTTTGAAAACATTGACACCAGGACTTTGTGATTTATATACCCATTCAACAGCCATACCTGGATGTGCATCTCTCATAGCTTGCATGTAACGTGGGAGACGCTCGTATGACTCTTCCCAACTACCATAAATCTCTGCAATTGCAGCTTGCTTTCCAGTCCATGCTCTGAGGTAACTAATCCTGTGATGGTACGTTGTGTTTACCATCTCAATGATCACACCAACCTTAAGAGTTGGATCCACCCGAACACATATTGTTGAATAGAGTCATAGTATTGTAGGCTAGAACTTGATTCGGTTCTAACATTATTAGACACAGGAGTGAACATTTGGGAAGGAGGGCGATCGAATTGAGATAAATGCTCCATCATTCCAGTGAATGATTGCATGTATGGAGCCGAAGAAGGGACATTTTCATTGAAATTTATAGGTACTTGTTCAATATATATCTCCGTACTAGTACACCCCAAATTCCTAACAAGAGCCCACAAAGCATTCATTGAGTATTCATCATCAAGTGGCACCATAGTAAAGGTCGATTGGCTAGTAGGGTATTTCATTTTCAACCTTAATTCTACCATATGTTTATCAAAGCCACACACTTTATACAACAACTCAACAAACTCACAAAGAGACATATCAATTCTTGCAACAATTGGTCTTAAATTTCCACCTTCATATATCACTAAGTTATTACTTTCATTAACAACACCATTCCATCTACACACCAAAGGACAATCCATAATTTAATAAAGTTTATAAAATTACCTCAATTATATAAGGTGTAGAAGCAAAATCAATTCCTGCATAAGAAAAAAAATCATCATTATTACAAGAAACTCAAACATTAAAAATCAATGGAAATTAGTTTAATGACCCAAAAAACTCACCTTTACAAAATAGATCCAACAATAAAGTTAAAAATTAAGAAGAATGATAATAATTACAACAAAAATGGGGAAGAAATTGAAGGAGGATAGATAGACTTTGGAGGTTTTAGGGTTTGTTTGTGAAAGAGAGAAATGGGAAATGAGGCGAAATAAAGTTACTGGATGTTTTATCCGCAGGCAAAACCGCAACTTCATTGAGCGATTTACTAGAAAACAAAAAATAAAAAAAAATTACGAGACCAAAATCGCTACTTCAAGTAGCGGTTTGGGTGTTTACCTAAAAAAATTTTTTTTCTTAGCCTCGACGGGACAAAAACACTACTTGAAATAGCAGTTTTGGGCAAGAAGCTTATTTTCTAAAATACTTGGGGAAGCACCTATTTTCTAAAATATTTTGGAAATTTAGAAAAAAAAAGTTCTATAATTTTGGATATTGGAATTTGGAAGTTGGAACCGATTTCTTCATCAGAGAACATTTTCTAGTTGGGAAAAGAACCCATTTAAGTGAAAAAGTGAATCCAATGAAGCAAAACTGAAGGATCTGTGATGATTCGTCGTCAAATTTCAATGGCACAACAATGGCCTGTAAGCATCTCATGCAAATGGTTTTTGGTTATTAATTCTTGATTTTTTTTCTGGCCAATTTGTAGTTTAACCTAATTTCCCGATTTATAAGTCTGAGTTTCTTCAATTCATCTGAGCAATTGAATTAAATTTCCTGTTTTTGTTTCTTTGAAGCAACATCCAAAGCAGCGATGGCAGATCATCTATCACAAGTTAGTTCAATCTACTTACAATCTTCTTCAACTTATGCAGCGTTCTTCTTCTCAAGTGTAAGTTGATAATCCTCTTAGAAATTCTAGAAAAATCCATTGGATTATTGATTTATTGTTTAATTTACTAGTTTTTCTAGCGTTTTAAGCCACAACGAATCACCAAAAAAAAATAAACAAAATATCAATAAAATAAACAAAATAAAAAAAAAATCAAAATCCTAAAAGCCCCACTCACCAAGAAAAGATTTTTTCAACTCTATATTGGCTGTTCTCTAGAACGCAAACATGCGGGATATGCTGAATCTTTGGCCAATCTCTACCATTGGGGCCTCGGCATCTTTCAGTCAGCCCTCTACATACTTCGATATAAAGTTCATTTAAGGTAGTCAGCTTTCTGAATCCTTCTGGGAGAGATGTCAATTTAGGGCATCCATATAATTTCAGGAATTCAAGAGATTGCAAAGAGCCTATCCATTCTGGGAGTTCCACGAGATTATCATTGCAAGATATTTTCAGATTACGGAGGTTTACCAAGTTTTGAAGCCCACTTGGAAGATCCGAAAGTTTAGGGATTCTGTAAATCTCCAAAGAACATAGATTTTTCAAGGCTTTCCATGGCATGCCATCTTCATTTGGTGATAGCTCAAGCTCTTCACAACTTCCCAGAAACAAACTGGTCAAAGTAATCAAAACCTCTACACCTTTAGAGATAGATGTCAGGCTCTGGCAATAAAAGAATACCAGTTTTTGGAGAGAAGACAATTTTTTGAAAACTTGTTCTAGACTAGAGGTGCTCAGAAGCTCACTTTCACAGATTGCTAGTAAGGAAAGTTGTTGCAAAAACTCATTTGGCATCGATATTAGATCTTCAGGAAAGTCAACTCCCAACTTCCTCAACTTTGAATCAAAACTTGATGAGCTTGTTGACGATGAAGAACTTGTTGCAATCTTCAACACTGATAGTGCCCTGTTGCTCTTTGATAACTTCAAGTCCCTAACATTAGGACATGGTGGCACATATTCTAGGTTTGGACATTTATATATAAACAATTTTGATAACCTAGAAAATGACATGGATGAATCAGTTTCTCGTACTGTCCACCTCCCCTTCAGACTCATCATATCTACCAAATAAAGTTCTTCAAGAGATGGGAAGAAGAGAGTATCTATTATAGATGATGTTGATGATCCGGAACTATTGTACAAATCACTCTCCATGTATTCCACACTTCTAAATCCCTAAGATCAAGGGACGTCAAGAAAGGTAGCTTGCTAAAGGAAGGCACTTGCAAGCATCTCTTACAATGCCTAAGTGTAATATCTACCAGATTTGAAAGATTAATGCACAAATTACCCATCATTGCCCAACTTGGGAGCTTTTGACCTCCGTAGCATTCAATTAACAGGCTTCTTAAATTAGGATGTGGTTTGAGTCCTTCTAGTACTTCTTCATCATACTTATAATCACCACTAACATCAGAGTATGACAAATCAAACTCAATCTGCAAGTGAGTCAGCAGTTGCTTACAACTCAAGTTAGCTCTTGCATCTTCTTCGACTGCATCTTTTACGCTTCCCAAAAATGCAATGCACAAAACACCTCTTAAGTTATTTAGATTCATCAAATCACTCAACTTAGCAGGATTGTAACTAGATTTTGGGGAATCTAGACAATTAACAACAAATTTAGTTAACTTTCTGAGAGAAGTCAATTCTCCTAATCCTGAAGGTATATATTTTAATTTATCACAACCATAAATGTCAAGACTCCTAAGATTGACAAGTTTTCTCATACTCACCGGGAGTATTGTAAGCCTGTCACAATCAAACAACTTAAGTGTTTGCAAATTATGAAGCCCAGTAATTGAACTTGGGAGTTCCTCGACAAATGTATTGGACAGATTGAGGTACCTTAAGTGAATCAGACTACCTATTGAACTAGGTAAACAACTTATGCCAAGTTGACTTAAAACCAATACCCGCAAGCATCTATAATTTGATATCAACTGTTGACAACTATATTTGCTGAAGGGCGACCCATCTTGCAATTGCATTGGCAAAAGAAAGGTCCGCAGAAGCTTCAAATTTAGCATATTCCTTGGAATCTTCCATGAAGACTTGAAAGTGTAATCAAAGGATGCATGATAGAGTTTGTCACTATTTAAATTCCTTTCTCCAGCCCCAACAAGTTTGCAATTTTCCCCGGCCACTTCTAGAGCAAGATCATGCATTAAGTCATGCATTTTACAGCTCTCAATGGCGCCATATTCATTTCTTTTCACATCTTGAAAGAAGCACCTTTGCAATAGAACCATAAAATACTCTTCACCAACTTCGTCTAGACTCTGGCTTTCACAAGTTGTCGGAATAAGAAAGCCTTGAGCCATCCATAGATCAATCAAGTCTTCTTTATAAAATACATAGTCTTTTGGGAACAAAGCGCAGTAGGCAAAGCAACTCTTCAATGCAGACGACAGGTGATGGTAGCTAAGCTTGAGGATGCTCAGAATGCTGGTTCGAGTCTGCTGCATGTTTAATAGACTTGTATCCTTCAATGACTTCCACATGCCCTCATCCTTTCCATAGAGAAGACTACCTAAAGTTCTTATTGCCAAAGGAACATTTGCACATTTCTTAACAATCTCCTTCCCCATTTCAACAAGTTGTGGCTTCCCTTCAGATTGTCCTGGTTCAAATGCCATCTTTTCAAACAATTTCCATGACTTTTCTTCAGATAGCCCTTGTAATTCATAAGGAGGTAAACAACTCATTATTTTGGCCACTCCTCTTGATCGAGTAGTTACCAAAATCTTACTCCCTTTTCTACCAATCTTCAAGAGAGACCTTAGCTTGAGCCATTCCTCACGCTCTTCGTTCCAAACATCATCTAAAACAAGCAAGTATAATTTATCACCTATTTCCGTCCTTAATCGACTCTGTACCTGCTCCATTTCTAATTTCTGGATTCCTGCATCGGTTGCTGACATGAGGATCTTTTCCGCAATACCCTTAACATCAAAAACATCCGAAACACAAACCCATAACCTCATCTCAAAATGCTCCCCAACTTGAGGATCATTATATACAAGCTGAGCTAAAGTTGTCTTGCCCATGCCTCCAATACCTACTATTGGGATAACAGGGAGCACCTCATTTTCAGGTACTATCACATCATCATCAATAGCAGAACTGGAGGAAAGAAGGACATCAATGAGGTATTTCTTATCATCATCTCTACCTATAATGTCATCCGCATCTACATAAGAATAAGTTTGATCTCTCCCCTTTCTAGCTTTTACTTCCTCACGAGGACGAATTACAAACCCAAACTCACTACTGTCTTTAACTATATCATCTAAATTTTGCCTAATTGCTTTTATCTTTTGAGAAATATTGATTGCACAGGCAATCTGATTAGAGCGAGAGAACAAGGTGCATACCTCCTTAATAAACTTGTTTCCATGTGAGAAATGTTTTCGAGAAGCAATAGTGGCAACCTCATCGAACAAGTCGTCAGCTTGGTACATGGCTTTGGCAAGCCTTTCAAGCCAATCACGAATAGTTGGGCTATCAGCTTGCCTCTCCTCAGCATCCAATACCACATTTTTGATGGTATTCATAGTTTTCTTCAGCTGCTCAAGGCGATCCTTGAAGTTCCAAGTTAAGGCAATCTCATCAATTGCACTTGAACCCAGTTTCTTCAGGACTTCCTCTACAATACCATACAGTATCTGTTCTGCCATTTTCTCTCCCCTCTCTCTCTCTCTCTCTCTCTCTCTCTCTCTCTTTGTGGATCTGAAATTTTCTCTCAAATATTTCCAAGACTCTGAAAGTGTTTGTTGTTTAAGGTGATTATTACAGAGTATTATCTCTTTTCTTTATAACCTAAGAACTAGCATTCTTAGAAGCACAGGAGTGTATGACATTACGTGATACATCATGTGCACATGTTTGTTTTGCAATTGGCCGTTCTTTGATAGAAACTCTTAATTGACTTAGAATAGTTAATGATTTTATTATTAGCGATCCCTCTGTTTTGCTTATTATTATTCAAGGACTGTAAAGTTGTGCAATTGGCTATTCTTTTATACTAATTGGCCTTTCTTTGATTGAAACTCTATTGTCTAGCATAAAGGACTAACCACCCCGAAAATCAACATTTTAAAATATTAATTGACTAACGCCAATGAGCTGATCACTTATTCGAAGAGCCTATATAGTTGGCGAGGGTTGTTGACTGGTTTGACTAGTTGAAAATATTAGCCGGTAAATGGTTGTTTTAGCTAGTTGATTAACCGAGCAAATATTAATTGTCTAACATATATATTTGCTCTTGTTTTCTGAGAACCAAGCTGATGATCGACCGAGCAGTTTATGGTTGGCTTTAAAGGCTTAACATTGATGTCTATACTGCTGATGACTTGTTTGATGAACTCAACACTATTGCATATAGCAGACCACTCGTGGGTCAAAGCACAATGTCTAAGAAGATAGTGAATTTCGTCGCCCTTTCTGCAAATCAGCTTGCTCTTCCTTTCCGAATTTCCAGAAGGTTAAAAGCAATTAGGCAAGAACGACAATGTTAAAGATGGTAGTGAGGTTAAAAGCAATTTGGCTTTTTGAAGATTGGTAGAACCGGGAGTAAGATCCTCATAACTACAAGATTGAGGACGGTTGCAAAAATAATGGGCACAATTGCTAATCGTTATGCCTATCTGAATCGGAAGCATGGATTTTGTTTGAAAAGTTAGCATTTGAGCCTGGACAATCTCAATTGAATCCACAACTAGTGAAGATTGTTGGGAAGGTTTGTCTCATACCGATGGGTTAAAGATGATGTGCACACTTTATCAGTCATGTGTACACCCAGTGTTTTTTCGAGATATGTTGGCATTCATAATATCTGTCATGTGCCTTTAGCCATTAATGTGCAAGAAGTGGTCATCTTTGAGGGATGCAAACCTCGGAAGAATGCCAACTAGGAAGCAAGATGATACATTATGAAGATTCTCAAGCTTAGCTATAATCATCTATGGTTTCCATTGAAGAATTGCTTCGAGTTAAGAAGCATATCCAAGGGCCTTGGACGTCTTGCTGCATTAGAACAGTTGGTTATTTTCTTTTGCTTTCAACAAAGCAATAAGGAGGTGAAGACGAAGATGATCAAATGCCATGGAACGCCTTGAAAACTATAATCCTCATTCTTTGGAGTTATGGGATCTTCGTAAACTAGTTGATCTTTCAATTGGGCTTCAGCATTCGATAAACCTTCGTTCTTTAACCATCGCGTGTAATCATAAATTGAGGGAACTACCAGAATGGATAGAATGCTTTTGCTTATACTATCTTGTATTAGTATACATGATCATAAGCATGTCCATAGAGTAACACTTGAGGAAGAACTATCTGAATGATTTCAATGCTTATTACTACCATCATGGTTATTGTTTAATTAGTTTGTTACTAATTGTCTCATTTTGCTGTTTTTATATAGTACTTATCAAAAAGGGGAGCCTTTTGTGTTCTTTGCATCCCATATTGATGTACTAATCTAGTACATGGCGATGGCATGATGGCAATACTTATTCATTGTTTGTAGTCCTGAGGAGTAAGCTAAGGGCATAAAGCACCAGAGTTTGTGTACTTCTGGGTTGTATGTGCATTCAGTAAAAAGAGTGTTATATTCGTTTTTTCCTCGATGTACTATCTGGAAATTGATGCTGATTCTACTATATTATTGACTTTATAAAATTAACTAGTATACAAACTCGTGTAATGCACGAAATTATAAATATAAAAGTATACATAAATATAAATTTTTAATAGAGATGAAACTACATATTACCAGTATAAAATTATAATATATTTCTTATAGAATAGATAGATGATTTTAGAATATATAGTGCCTTAAATGAAATAAAATTAAATTGTTAAATAAATATTGATTAAAGTTCTCGTACTTTTTAGGAAAAATTTGAATAATCTTCTAACAATATTATCATAATGATTCTTTATTATTCTTAAAATAATTTTAGATTATTATATACTAGATGATCACCCGTGCTAAAGCACGAGACAATTAGAAATTATTATGCATAAATAATATTATCGTTACAAACAGATTAAATAAAACTTAAAGAAAGAGAACTATTAATAATAATTTTTAAAAAATCACAACAAAGAAAATTGAATAATAAATAACAATATTTACACATTATTAGAACATAATTGTCGATTACTCGTGCTGAGCAGAAGCTATTTAATAACCACTATATATTAAATGTATGTATATAATATTAGTTGATTACCCGTATTAAACACAACATACAAAAAGTTATTTTATCAAAAATTAAATAGACTATAAATACTCCAGCGTATGTAATGGAGTAGATACACAAGAAAAATGCATGGATAAATGCTTATTTGTTATTTTTAGATCAAACAACTTATACAAAATGAAAATAAAGAGTACTTGCAAGATAAGGAAAATATATTCTTAAAAAACCCAAAACACAAAGTTTCTCTCTTCTTTTGACGTTCGAACAAAAAATCAATTTCTTACGAATTTCCAACTTATCTTTTAAGAAAATCTCTCCTAGAGATACCTTAAACTCCTATACCATATTTAGTTTTTAACAGTTCTAATTATTCAAATTCAACTATACTTAAAACATACTCCCTTTATTTACCTAGTCTAATTTTTAACATTAATCCTAACACTCTTAATTTAATTATTTCAAATATATAAATTAAATCATAGTCAATTGAGGTCTTATTTGATTCGTTATAATGCAATTTATTAATATTAATTTTTTATTATTTATAATTATGCACAATAAGATGCATTATGACATTGATTAATATATTTGAAAATGTGCACAAACTAAGTGAGACAAAGATAGCGAAGTCATCATATCATATCATACAATAATCTAAAGAAAGACCCCTTAATTTCAAATGACGTTTTTTCAATGACTAAGTACTTGGCGAAATATAATCAACTTAAATTGTTGATATATTTTAATGAATTTTCACATAGTAATGTTATGTAAATGTTAAGAAGAATTCTAAAATAAAATAATTATCAAATTACAATTTTATCTCATTTGTCATTCTCTTTTTTAAGAAACTTTTCTTTTGAACGCAATATTTATTTCTGTGTGTTGATAAAAAGGAATGATGTATGAAAGTCATAATCTTGCAAATGACGACATTTTATACCCCTGCTCACCTTCTTTGATTAACTTTAAGTCTTTGAGTTACCCATTTCTTTTTTAATTGGAAAAATTGATATTAATAAACAAACCTTTCATTCATCCGCTATGAATAATCTCACCTTTCGATTATTTTTTAATAATCCAACCTTTGTCTTTAATTTGCTAGCAGTATCTTCTATTTTTCAATAATCAAACCTTTGCCCTTAGTTTGCTATCAGTATACCCTATTAGTATGCTGACAACAAACAAAGGGGAAATGTTGAATTATTAAAAAATAATTCATACGTGGGATTATTAACAACAGATGAGTGAAAGGTTGAATTATTAATATCAAATTCTTCTTTTTAATAATAAGTTTATTAATTTTTGTTTGACCTCTTTTTGTCTTCGCTTTGCAATAGAAGACAAATATTTTTGCAATTAGCCACGTACTCGATCAAGTTATGTATCAACCTCATTTAGTAAATATTTTAGTAAATAAAATGATAACTAATGGAGTAATATACAGTATAAATAAAGAGGCATGCTCAATTTAGAGGTAGAAAAGATCACAATAATTTGTGTTAGTATATAGAAGATAAATCTTAAATAGAAAAATTATTTTCAATCTTACTAAAATCACATATAATATTCTAACACATATAAAGGGCGTAAAATTTGTTTTCAATCTTAGTAAAATTACATATATTATTCTAATTGGTATAAAGATATAAATCTCCTTACTCTTAAATAGGCAAAATAAATAGTCATATAGAATTCGCATATATTAATGTATAGTAATTAATCTTGTCTTGAAAGCTACAATAAAGTTATAAGAAAGTGTATTTGAGAAGCTAATTTGAGCGGGAAATTTTTTTACCAGAAGCTGACATGTGTCATTAGGTGGTCTTTGTTTTAGTATATAGAATGATTTTTTGTTTCTTGATGAAATATTTTAGAACTTAAAATTTTAATACTAAAACTTTAACTTTATTAGTTAAAATACTTCAACATAAAAAAAAGAAATTATATGTTCAAAGAAACTAATTAAAATCTTATGTAACTTTTAAATTCAAAAATAACATATTTTAAGAAAATTTTAAAAATGTATTTTATTGTGATATACCACTCATATCAAGGAATAAGTGGATGTTAATTTTAGTAAGAATCATTCCTTATGGCAAATCATTCTAAGCTTGCCATGTGGAATTTTACCTTCTTTTTATTAGATTGTATGATGATATGATTTGCTTAAAAGATGTTGGGTTGTATTTGTAAAATGACTTTTATTTGGTTTTTTGTCCTTTTGATTCAGGGGTGTTTTGCAAAAGGAAAAATTATATTAAACCACCTTTTATATACACTCTTTTGTAAAAACCACCTTATATAAATTTTTTTGCAAAAAACCACCTTACATAATACTTTTTTTGCAAAAGACAACCTAAAGCTATAAATCGTTAGTTTGACCGTGTGAATTAACGTTTGACCATTTAAGGCCTGTCACGTGCATATCACGTGACTCTAAATAAAAACCCATCTTCCATTCCCCTTCTTCATTAAAGGCTTTTTGCAAAAAACTCACTGCCTCCTCCATTACTGCTATTTTCCATCCTCCAACGACATTCATCTTGGTATTTTCCTATCAAATTTCTTGCCTCTCAGTGAAGACCACATTCATCTTGGTATGTTTATTTTGCTTTTCTTAAATTTTCGGTTTTCTTAGAATTTTCGGATTTAAAAAATTTCTGAAAGTAATCCCAGATTTCGGTTATCTTTCTTGATTTGCTATTGTTTATTTTGCACACTTTGAATTGATTGTTGATTTTTGTGAATTATTTTTTAGGGTTTTTCGAATTTTGGTTGTTTAATATCATGAAGAAATTAAAAATCAAAATAGATATATCTTGGATGAATTATGGAAAGATGATGAATTGGGTTGAGTTTTGATTCTAGGGTTTCATTCAAGAGAGAAGCAAAATGGGATTTGTGATGAAGACTATGTGGTTCTCGACATTTCAGGAATCATAAATGGAAGATGGGTTTTTATTTAGAGTCACGTGATATGCACGTGACAGGCCTTAAATGGTCAAACGTTAATTCACACGGTCAAACTAACGATTTATAGCTTTAGGTTGTCTTTTGCAAAAAAAGTATTATGTAAGGTGGTTTTTTGCAAAAAAATTTATATAAGGTGGTTTTTTACAAAAGAGTGTATATAAAAGGTGGTTTAATATAATTTTTCCTTTGCAAAATGAGACTTATAGGGTAATTTTAGCTTATTTGGATGCAAATAGAGGATTGCGGGGTTAAACTAGTCAATTCTAATGTTTTGTAAATAGCAGCGGGTTCAAAATCAACTGGTCAAATCCGTTGCTGTAATCAGCTATTAGCTACCAGCTATCAGCTGTTTGTCAAACACCCCTTGATTTCTAAATTGGTCAAACAGTTATTTCACAAATCGCTATAATTATTTATTATCAAAACACGTTCATAACAGTTGGTTAGTCATCCAATTTTTCCCACAAGTTTCAGCCATCAAAGAGACCCTATATACTTCTGGTGAAAGTTTGCAATGTCTACGCATACAGTTTGACCTGAGAATCGAAAGACTTGTCAAATTGAGTAATTTTTCAGATCAAAATAGGCATTGTCAAAATTGGATTGCTAAATGCCTAAATTTCTTGACAATTCCCGAAACATTCAAAATGTGAATATTGTGTAAGTTTCTGTGCTGTCTTTATAATTGGACCGTGAAGCTTGCTTTAGAGTTTAGACATATAGTCTGGATCAGTGCTGCCTTTTGTGGACTCAAGTTTGCGTTAGTCTACATTTACTTGCTTATAGACCAACTCAAGTTTGGTTTAAAATATTTTAAATGTTGGTCGTACTTTGGGATTCACTAGATGTTGATTACTCACTCCGAATCAATTTAATTGTCACATTTTTTTATTTGGCAAATTTATATTAATTGTTACATTTCCTTTTTTGTCAATCTTTTTTTTTACCTAAATACCCCATGTTCACACAAGTAAAGACCAAAATACCCTTACTTTTACTACTTACAAATTACAATACTACAACTACCACCTTTACAATTAATTTAATCAATTATAATATCCTAACAACCATCTTTTTAGTGGACCGCACACCACCTTTAATAATCGTGTCCAAGCAAATGGGATAACTAAATTAGTTCAGAGGGAGAATTGCTTATAGTCAATATGTTCATTATTGGATATAGTTTATAATTTTTCTTTTTTATTATCTATATCTTTAATTTATTTTTTTTATTTATATATTTTTTGAATAATCATATTTATTCATTTATTTTTATCTATTATTTTGGTTTGCTCAAAATTTGTGGGGGACGGGGGTTGGGAGTACTATCTATCAATTTTGTCCTAAATTGATGAACAATTTATGTAATAGAGAAATTATGTAAGGTTGTGTTTGGGAACAAACATTTCATTTCAAATTGAAGATTTCAATTATGAATCATCAATGGAAGAATTTCAGAGTAATAAGGTTTTGAAAGTGATTCTCAAATCTTCATCTTTAACCATTTTTATAACAACTATGGATTTAACTCAAATCTAAATTTGAATTCTTTTTATTTGTCAAACAATAAATTTGAGTCAAATTTATATTTTCAAATGAAATCATCATTTCCAAACATAGTATAAATTTGTTTTGAAATACTGTCCAAAATCAAATAAATAATATGTAAAGTTTATTTATCACCAATATAATATACTAATTAGTACTTACATGTTTCTATTTGAAAATAAAAATCTTTTGTGCTTTGTGTTTCAAATATTTAACAGTGTATGTTTTATTTTTGAAAAACTTCACGTGGTAACTCTAAGGTTTTGGGTTTTTCACATGGTAATTAAAATTTTTTAAAAATCCACGTGATAATCCTGAGGTTTACGTAATTGTTCCAGCACGACTTTTATGCACATTAAACGTTAGTAAAAAACAAGTTAGGAAACGTCACATCACTTATTTAAATTAACAAAAGAATTAGCAAAGTAGTAGGTACTAAATTGAGCTATCATGCAAAATTTAAAATTGGTAATTTCAGTTACATAGGAGAGCATTAAAAGATTTGGCTAAGGCCTGAAACATGATGAGGTTCATTGTCATTAATTATATCTTCTAGTAAAGCTTAAGATACGTGACAAGTACGTACGCCTTTTGCTAGCCAAATTCATGCTATACTTCAAACAAATGTCCTTGTAAAGATGAGCAAATACTCACTTAATAAATGAAAAAGTCTTATAAATAATAATTTGTGAAGTTAATAAATTATTCTTATGTGGTAGAATTTAATATAGTGAGAATTTTATAATTTTAGTATATCTTTTTTAATACTGTTTATTTTTATAATTATTTTTTTGGGTTTTTATGGTAATTTAAATCACGGTTATTGATTAAGAATAATTGTTTAACCAAACAGTATTGATACCTATATTTAAATTGTAGTTGATTGAAACTTCTTACTTTTAGAAGAGTAAAAATATATTCCAAATTGTAATTTATAATCCTTTTAAATTTCAAATAATAACCTTAACATGTGACTTGTGAGTTTTCACTTTTATGATTAATGAGAGACAAATTAAATCCAAAGAATAAAGAATTGAAGGGTAGTTTGATTGACTCATTCTATCATTTCTATGTAACTCACACGTAAAGTTTAGATTTTTTTTAACATTGATTGTGATGATAAACTTTGAATACCCACCAATGGATAAATATGTATAACTTGTTCATCAAACATGCTCTTTAATTATTTGATTATTTTGTATTTTTTTTTCTTATTTGATTTCTTTGTAAATTAAACATTAACCAACAAACAAAAAGAGACGACCATAACTTTTTTAACTTAAATTAGTCATAATGTCTCTCATATTTAAAAAATTTAGTTAATTAGCTTTGTAATTTCTATATAAAAAGGAATATATTGAAAAATTTAGAAAGAACAAATTTAAATAATAACCAAATTCAAAATATACTATGGAAATGTTTGGCAAAATAGTTTATTAGGCAATTTTACTTTATTCTGACGCAAATAGAAGGTTGGTTGGTCAAACCAGTGCTAGTATTTGGTAAATTAGATAGTTGAAACAGTTTATGATTATGAATAATCAGTTTTAAAAAAATTGCTCATAGCAGTGGATTTAAAATCAGTTGACAAAATTAATTATCAGTTATCAACTATCAATTGTTGCCAAATACCCCTATATCTAAATGACAATCAATGATCACAAATGTTTACACATTGCAAAGAATTACACTTGTAACCTAGTTGAAGTTGCATGAGATCTATCTAAACCAAATCATATCACGTACTACAAATAAAAATTCTTGATAAGTACAACAAAGAATTTATTCCTTAGATTAATTAAGGGGAAATGTATTTGTTACATATTTTGAATATGGTACGTCTTTTTCTAGCATTCTCATAAAGACTATAATGATACAAGAATTAATGTTCCACCCTCATAACCGAATGAATTCTACTAGTAACAATTCCTTGTGGACCCACATCAATCTTGTCTGATGATTTACCTACGTGTGTGTCTTACCCATAATTTGTGATCTCATTATTCCACTTATTTAGTGATTTAGAATGGACGTAAGAAATGGGAAAATCTCAATATAGCTCAAATACTTATTAGGAGTACATTCATTTATCTTATATGATTAAATATTAATATATAGTTATTACTCCCTCCGTTTCTTAGAGAAGTTTTCTTTTCATTTTGGGGTGTTTCAATTGTTATTCCCATGAGGAATCTTTCCATTTATATCACATATTTTGGACAAAAATAACCTCACCTATCATCATTTTAATATTTTAATAATGATTATAGGCTCACATATCTTCTACTAACTTCATTTTAACATTTTTATATTTCTTATGGTCCCCACATGTTTCGTACTAACTTTATAAAAATATTTTTTAATTAGTTGTGGTCCTCATATTTTTTCCACTAACTTTTTTTAAATGCTTTTTTAATATTTGTGGTCCCCACTTTTCCTCCATCAAATTTATTATTCAATAAAATAATATCTCCACTATTTAAAAGATTTCACTTTTCAATTCCCGTGAACATTCCCTATGGGAACATCAATAAAAAACGGAGAGAATATAAGATATGGACATGGGTGTGGCCGATATGTGAGGCATTACCAATTCATTGTCCAACACATTAAGTTTCATCTTCGTTGCATGACACGGCCACAACTGCTACAGTGGTCTGGTTTAGCACAGACGTGAAAAAAATTCAATTTTATGAAATTGACACGACACGATACAACATAACTCAATTCGCGAGACATGTGACTTCAACAAAATGTATGGCAAACTAACACTCACAAACTCAATGTTTAAGGTTTTCCATCAAATGAATTCCGTCAAAACCTAATAGATCCGTGCCTTAATTCTACCATATAAATAGAAGTAGGTCACTCGTGTGTCGTGTCTCTTTACACTACAACAAATTCAGCTTTTTGCGACATTAAATTTAGTGGCATTAAAAAAATGTCATTGATTCATATTTTTAGTGTAATGATTATTGATTTTTAGTTTTAGTTCCACCATAAAGTAATTTAGCAACACTTAATGTGGTCTTTAGTGACATATGTAATTGTCACTATAGTCTATAGTGACATTTGTGATAAATGTCACTAAATCTTCTATATACACTATAAAAAATTGGAAATAGCGACATTTAAATTAAATATCGCTAAATATATGCCACTAAAAGCAAATTATGTTATAGTTTTAAAATCTAAGTGTTATTTTATGGAATTTTACATTGATCAGTTATCAAACTCAAACGACATTGTTCGTATACAATTATAAACCACAAAACGACAATAATGAAACAAGATTTACTCAACATTCAACAACAATGTGTTTTGATTTCAACATGTTACAATGTTGACCAATTTGTCCTACCTAATTTTACTTTGTATTTATATAGCTCCACTTTGTTGATAAATAATTCTGCATTGCATAATTTAATTATAAAAAAACTCTTTTTTAGAAATGAAATTATGAAGAATTAAACTCATTAGTAAATGTTTTGTTTGAAAATTTTAATGTGATAAATTCATATTCTTTATCAACGTTTGAATTAAGAAATATTATTTTATTCCATTACGAAATATATATTTTTTTCACAAATTTCAATGCTAATTAAAAAGTCAGAAAATTTTAATTAGAGTTTCTAAAAATTAAAATAAGTTGATATTTGAGAAATTTATAATAACACAAATGTATCAAGACCTTACACACAAGAATTAGTAGCCAATGTTTGAATATAACTTTTAAATATTCTAATAATTTGAGAAGTATAAAAAGAAACATTGGACATAATATAGTAATAGAAGAAGAATATTGACAAACGACTAATAGCTGATAGTTCATAATAACTGATTGAAATGGTTTTATTAATTGGTTTGAAATTTGAATAATTAATTTACCAAATATTAATGTTGAATAATTTGACCATCCAAATCTCTATTTATATTTACACTAAACTTATTTAATAAACTATTTTGCCAAACAACACCTATATTAATTTTAAAGTTTTAAAATTTCAACTATAACTTTTACTATTGTCAGTATGATATCATGTTAATGGAGAATTTTGACTTGCTACTTGCCTACAAAAAAGGAGAAACATGCAATTCTGTTATACTTGTTAAATTAATCATCGCACTAATTTGAATTGTATGATACTCCACTTAAAATAGTTTTGATTTTATTTTTTGTATTTGTATTGAGTGTTTTTCTATGAAAATACTTTCAAAATCGATATAGTCAATAATGATAACTTATTATAAACAATCATAATTATATAGTTGTTATGCTTGAATTATCTAAGTTTGACCAAAAGTCAAAGTAGGCCAAATATTAAAAATAATAAATGAGAGCATATTTATGCTAAAAATTGAGTGCTTCTACTGCATAATATCTTCAACTTTTTTTTATATCATAATATTTATATATGTCGATGCTAAAAAACGAGTTTTTACAATAATAGATTATAATCCTAATATCATACTAACCGATAATCTAATATTTTCAATTAGTTACTCGCTTCATCCTCTTAATTTTGAGTTTGATTCACTTAAAAAGTAAAATCATGTAATTTAAATTTGTGGATGAGAATAAAATACGTAAAATAGTCATTACTTACGGGCCACAATCACTATTTATTACTTTATGTCAAATAGCTTCGGTACTAACTCATGAGTATATAAAAAAAATCACTTTCAAAGATTTTTTGGTCTTTTTATAGAGTCTAAAATCTAAATAAATTATTAAAAACTGCTACGCTAAAGTTGTTAGGTGAAAAATTAAAAATCAGCTTTGAAGTTTGAATAATTTGGTATATTTTGAACTTTTGATCACTAATTTGAAATATTGTAAATCTTTACAGTTATTTAACATTTGATATATTGAGCTGAGTGTATATGATTTAATTTTGTATTAAATTTATATTATATACTAAAACAAAACACAGCTGACATAAGCAACTCAAAAAATTTATGAGTTGTCATCTTCTAATGAGATTGATGATGTCATTCAATAAGGATGAATATAGGAATATTAAATGTTAATGATGTTTATAAGATGATTAATTTGGCCATCATTAAAAAATAATTAAAATTAATGTAATATTAAGCCGGACCTATTCAATTTATTTGTTTTTTACATCAAAATGAAAAAAACTGTGCATCGCACGGGGTTTATCTAGTGATGAGAATATAACAAAAAATGAATTTACGTGAAATTAATTATTAGTATATTATCACGAAAGTGATATATAAACCCCTCGTTCCCTTAGGGTTAAATTCATAATCTAAAATAGGATTACCTTATTATTTTAACTAGATAATCCCCGTGTGATGCACGATTTTTTTCATTTTATTTTTTTTTATTATTTTAAAAAACATGAAAGGAATTGTAATTTATTATATTTGTTTTTAATGAATTAATAATTGCAGTTAATAGCTAATATTTAATTCAGTTTTAATTCTAAAAATACCATTTTATAAGTTGTGTATGATGTTATTGATTTTATTTTAATATTTACTAAGTTAGCATGATAACCTATGTTAAAAACAAATTCGAATATTAATAAATTTATTTTGAATATATATTATAATATTAAATTAAAAGAAATATTTTAAATAAAGATAAGATTTATATAAAAAAAATTTAAATAATAATACAAATATAAAATAAAAATAGCTTGTGTTGTATGAGATTATTTGAAATGTTGAGACGAATTCATGTGTAATTAGCTCAATTAACTTATTGATCACTATAAGATTGTAATTTACACTATTAAGAATTTATGAATAAAATAACATTTAAAGTAATTATGTTTATTTGAATAAATAAATAATATAAGAAATTAGAATATAAAATTAAAGCAAATGTCAGATGATTGCAAAAATGAAGTTGTTTGCTTTACAAATGCAAATATCCGTTTTCATCTTTATCTGACCTTCAATCTTTATTCAACAATTTATCTCTCCTTTTACCTCTAGATACATTAGGTAGATTATTAAAAAATTGATTGCATTAACCAATTCCAATAGTGCATTTACATATTTTTATTTAATCAACCAATTTCAATGCATTTAGGCATTTGTTGAGAAAAAATTCACCAATTTCAATGTGTTTATTATGATAATATTTATTAGGATTAATCAATTTTAATCAATACCAATGGAAAATCCTATTCCATTATATAATAGGATGACATCATCTACCTATATTGGAGGGAAAATTTTGCTTCACAATGTGGCACCTCATAAATTTGGAGCTATGATGATGTCAGCATTTTTTGTTTTAGTTATAGGTATAGATGTTAATTACACACATAACGATGCAATTAATAGTACTCATTTTCACCAAATATTATGATTTCAATGCTAATATTTACACAAATAACATTGTAATTAATACTTACTTTAACTTCTTATTATATACAACCGTTATAAGTACCATATATATCATTATCTAGAGATGACCATGTTATGGTTGGACCCGTTCTGGTTCCACAAAAAGTGAAACTTCATTTGTACCTTAGGGTTTTGATTGTAGGTGGTTTTTTGGCCGTTTAGGATGCATTTTCTGGTAGTTTAAGTCTCGAAATAGGTAGATAAGCCTATATAATATAGAGAGAATGAATTTTATTAGTAACTAAATAAAAAAATTAGAAATAAAAGATTGAAGAATTAGCATCAATTATAAAGTTGATAATAACTCAAAATTAACAACAAAGACTAGTTTTTTTTGTTTTTGAGAAAAAAGAAAAGTGAGAATAGGCTAGGGTTTGTTTGTTGGGTATTTTTCTTTACGTGGCTATTATTAATTCCCAAATTCCAATCCCTCTCGTCTCTCAGCCTCTCTTATTTAAGGGTGGAGTTGTTTTCTCAAGTCTTAGTAAGACAAATCTCCAATTTTTAGAGCACCTCGTGTCTTCGTCTTCGACAATCCGCGGAAACGAGAACTTTCAAACTCCATTAATGGCGTCTCTTTCTCTTCGCTCTTTGTCTTCTTCTAATTCATCTTATGGTTCCTCATTTTCTTCTTCTGTTTCTCCTCCTCGGCGCCTTCTTCTTCGCTTCGATCGCCCCTTCTCTGTCGTAAGTGTTTTCTTTTTGAATTTTTTTTGTGTAATTTTTTTGTTGAATTGGTTTTTCAATTGCGTATGCATGTGTTGTCAATTTTGAATTTGGATTATTTTTTATTGATTAATTTGAGTATATTGAGTCATCAGTGGCATGCTAATTTGTTGGAAGAAGGTTCTTCAATCGCTTTAATGTTTGTTTATGTAATGTATAAGTTGGGCTTTATGAAAATTTGAACTTCAATATTGTATGATCGTTTTCATTGACATAAATGGTAGAGGGATGAGTATTGGAAGACGGAAGCAACAATTTGAATTATGCTTGCTTTAAAATAATATTAAAATTAATTAAGTTAATAATTATTTTTAAAGATAGTTTGCAATTGCCATTTGGATCAAATTCAATGAAAGTTTTTTTTCGTGTCTGTTCTTCTAGTACAAATTGCAGTATTAGAATTTGCACTTTTGTAAATTTGTAAAATTACTCCATTTGTGTTGGATTGGATTCATGCTTTTACAGTTGCTATGCTGTGATGTGATGTGATATGTGTAATAATCGGGAGTGCTTCTGGTCATGTGCAACTTCTCAGGCCCCTTGATGTACTGACTTCTTGTTAAATATTACTATGCCCCTTTGGATTTTTTGCATAAGCAAAGCCAAGTGAGAGCTTTTTTAGATGTTGCGCAGCAAATTTAAAGCGATCGAAGGGAGTATTTGTAAATTAACAAGGTCTTAAATTGTTGTGTACTCTTTATCAGCTCCTGGTGATGATATGTAAATTTGCCTTGTATTTGTAGAAATGTAATGGTAGTAGTAAGCCGTTAAAAATTAATGGACGGCCAGCTGTCCCGATCGTTGATGAGCAATCGCTGCCCAAGTTTTTGCACTCAAAACGCCTGGAGAATACTGTAAATAGAAGTAATACAAGGCTGAAACTGTTTTCTGGTTTGGCAAACCCTGCACTGGCTAAGGTCAGTTCAAGTTTCACTTTCACCTTTCCTTACATAAGCTGGTTACAATCTTACAATAGCGTGAATTGCTTATGTTGATGTTAATTAGTCAACCAACCATGTATTTTTGAATTGATTTATTTACTACTGTTTTCTTGTTAATAATTGATGTACAGGAAATTGCCTGGTATATGGGTCTTGAGCTGGGAAAAGTGAATATCAAGAGGTTTGCAGATGGAGAGATTTATGTGCAGTTGCAGGAGAGTGTCCGAGGATGTGATGTGTTTATCATTCAGCCTACTTGCTCACCGGCAAACGAAAATCTTATGGAGCTTTTAATTATGATTGATGCTTGTCGTAGAGCATCAGCCAAAAATATCACTGCTGTGATTCCATATTTTGGATATGCTAGAGCAGATAGGAAGGCAAGTACTCTGATTTGTACTTGGTGTTATTTGGTATTCAAAAGCAAGAGATGTTTTCCATATGTTAGACTATTGGTGTGTCCTTGATGATTTGATGTGCTGTGTACAAGCACATTGGAATTTGGAATGATTAATGTCAAGTTTGCTCACATCTACACCATGTTTTCAGATTTTTGGTGCAGATAATCTTGCTAATGTTGGATTTTTTTTTCTAATTCAGACTCAGGGGCGTGAATCTATTGCTGCCAAGCTAGTTGCAAATCTCATTACTGAAGCTGGTGCTAACAGAGTACTGGCATGTGATCTCCACTCTGGGCAATCAATGGGATACTTTGATATTCCTGTAGATCATATATACTGTCAGGTAATGGTTGTTTTTTCATAAACCCATGGGTTCTTATAGGTGGAATGTATAACTTAGTTAGTTAGTATTTTGCAATTTTTAATTTCATCAATCTGTATGCAGTCTGTGATACTTGATTATTTAGCCAGCAAGGGTATTGCCTCAAGCGACTTGGTTGTAGTCTCTCCTGATGTTGGAGGAGTTGCAAGAGCCCGTGCCTTTGCAAAAAAGTTGTCTGATGCACCTTTAGCCATTGTGGATAAAAGACGACAAGGTCACAATATAGCTGAGGTAATAAAAAGTTTGTTGGAATTGAATTGAATGATTTGGCATGTTAGTAATTTTCCAAACACCGCCTTTTCAGCATCTTTTTGGATGTTTAAGGTCTGTTGGGTGATTGGTATGTATTAGTGAGATTGCTTTTGATATTTTGTTTACCTTAAACTTACAGAATCTGTGCAGAATAGATAGTGGTCTCTAGTTTTGATTGTAGTATAGTTGCTCATTTCTTCACTAACAAACAGATAGTGGTCTCTTGTTTTGATTTGTTGTTGTGTTTATACTAATGTGTCTATGAAATGATTCATACAGATAAAGCTACTAATGTCCCTTTAATAAACTTGTTTGTGCAGGTAATGAATCTTATTGGTGATGTTAAAGGAAAAGTTGCGGTTATGGTGGATGACATGATAGACACTGCTGGTAAGTTAGGTTCTATAGTAATAGACGCTAGTGCATACTCCACATTGGGTTTTTTTTAGCATGCTTTCAAGGTTAATAATTCTACTTATATAGTTATATGTACTCTCTTGATGAGCTGGTGCTATTTTCTGTGCAATAAGTTTTTTTATACGATGTTGTGTAGTTACTGATAACCAATTCACTTATGTTACCATCACCATGTCCTTACCACTATCGAGAATGTTTCCTCATTTTTGCACAATTATCAACACCTTATTGACATAAGCTACTTGTGCCTTCCTTAAATGGATACATAAATCTCTTCTCATGGTGTAAGAGGCCAGAGGGATGTTTACAATTAACTTCACATGGATACATAAATCTTTACATGTGGCCCATTCCTGTTGACAATTAACTTTTTGTTTTTGGGTTTCATAAGTAATTAGGTCCGTCAGAAGATAGTTTGGTCAACAATATCAATACTAACTAACCTTTTTGTAGGTACTATTACGAAAGGTGCAGAATTGCTTCAAAAAGAGGGGGCTAGAGAAGTTTACGCATGTTGTACTCATGCTGTGTTCAGGTATCAATTCTTTTGCTTGTAGTGGTTGATTTTTAGAAGCAGTCAAGTTTGTTGTGCAAGTAGCTCACTCTAAAAGTACTGATTCAAAGTATTATTTGCTGATTCTCAAGGAATTATTATTAGTTTATCTTGTGACAATGAAATAGGAGGTATTTTATAGCGATTGATTGATGACATTATTATTATTATTTGATATGTCCTTTTAGATGGTAGGAGCTGTATTTGCATTTGTATCTGATTTGAACATACTTTATTTCATTGACTTGTAAATGGTATGTACTGGAGAGTTGAATGTGTTGTACTGTTGATGAACTTTACCATTAATCAACACATATTCAGCTACCGCTAATCTCCGAGTTATAGGGTGAAGGGTAAAGGACACTCCCAGTATCCCGCACAAGACAGGGTCCGGGTGGAGGGTTTTTCTTTTTTCCGAAAGATGCGGACAAATTATACCTGTTCCCCCAAGGTTAATGACTTACCTAATTCTAAACAATTTTATCAGAAGACCTTGTGAAGAGTTAAAGAGTCTGCATTGACCTCTTTAGCATGGCAGGTGTAACATACCTGAAATTTATAATAATATATGAATACGAAATTTATGCATTAAATTGCACCAGAAGTCCAAAACGAGGAGACTGGGAGTGTAATGTAAGGAATCCGTACAATATAAACAAATGAACGAAACAAAAGGTTTCAATATCTAATAGCTAATGAGCTTTATCAATACTATAATAATTATCACGTAGATTATACTATAATAACATCGTGTATGACTTATTAGTAGTGTGGTATCAAAATGTAAGTTAATCGTGCCATTTTCTTCCCATCCTTCACGTTTAAGCTGAAAGCCAAACGCCATCAATGACTCGATGTTTAAGGAACAGAGTTTTGCAAGTTAGACCTGTCTGAAGTATATTAGAGAACAATATTAATCACTTGTTTTGCTAATCTACTTTATCTTTGTTTGTTTTGTAGTCCTCCGGCAATTGAAAGATTGTCTAGTGGTTGTTTCCAGGAAGTGATAATTACAAACACACTTCCAGTAGCGGAAAAAAACTTTTTCCGTCAGCTAACTGTTCTTTCAACAGCAAACCTTCTAGCAGAAACAATTTGGCGGGTGCATGATGACTGTTCCGTAACTAGTATATTTCAGTAGTATGGCTGTGGCAAAATGTAAAGACAAGAAAGAGTAGTGTATCGTATATTTTCGGTGATCCTTTGTAATTCGCATTAGCTTCCTAGTCTCGAAATACCGGGTTCGTGCAGTTGCAACAGAGTAGCATATAAGAGTTGCTAAATATTGTCCCTTATGGATGATTTAACTGGCAGTCCAACCATTTGGGATTGCATTTGTATATTTTTTAAGACGAGAGTTTTTTTCATCTGATTCATTAAATTTGAAGTTATAATGTGTTGGGACACACAATGAATGATCTTTAGCGTTTAGGAAATAACTTGCCTTAGTTATAATTGGGGTACATTATTAGTTAATAACTTAATTTTGTCTATTATTTTGGGCTACCTTTTCTTTTATAATCAAATTTTTGTGATATTTCAAAACTAACTTTGATTAATGGGAAGTCAATTGATAAGAGCTTGAAAATTCCAATTTTTTAGTCATTAACACTTATGTTTTTCCCATGACTTTTGCGGATCTTTTCTTCAAATAATTAGAGATTTTTTTTAATAAATTTAAGAAAAAGCCCAAATAAATCTCTAGTATAAAAAACCCCACAGAAGTAAAAAGTCATTGGAAACAAATGGCCCAACAAAATCTCTTAATTCACGTCATACAGGAAGCTTGATAAACCATCAAGCAAAGAGCATCATAATACAAAAATACTTTACATGTGACATAAGATTTCACATTAATAAAATAGTGAGTTGTTTACTTGCATATATATTGGGTGAGCTACTCCTCTTACTACCATATAATTTCGGAAAGCAATAAACCTCACCAAGTACATGTGCAAGAGCGAGTTTCTGGGCCCAAGCCCACGGGTGTCCCGTGTCAACATGAGTGGACCACGTTGAGATACATAACCTAATCATAATCTCCCAAGTTAACCTCATAGAGACCATATATCTATTCTTAATGATCTTGTAAGTTGATTTTTTTTGCACCAAATCACTCAATTTCTTCTTTGTGAGTATAGGTGTCTCTAATCTTTCTTCTTTGCACTTGTCATTTATGTCTTCTCTATCCATCCTTTTTTCCCAACTTGTATTCCTGCCCTTGGGTAGGTCATTCATACTTCAAAGAGTGTTTCTAGATTTCCTCGGATGATTAAATGAGTGTGCCACCTAGTAGTTCTTGCTCCTTGCCAAAGGTTCTGACCAAATTTACATCTTATGAATAGATGGTCAACTGTCTCATCTTCCAATTCACATAATGCACAAGTTTTCATGCCATCTTTCAACACCCATTTTATGTAGTCTACCTTTGTATTTAGTTACCTTACACAACTAATCACACCAAACATGACCTGAAATTAATTCGAGCTACGCCATCATCAATAGTGGATAAAAGTCGTTTGACTCACCTCAATCGTTCCATACCAGCTCCCTCCAATTTCACTAATTTTACATGTGTCATATGATGCTCTTTATGTACACTTAGTAGTATTTATTGAAAGATATACTGGGTCTGATAATGATGACATTCCCAACATCTCGACCTAATTTTTTTGCTTACCTTTAGTGCAGCACTAATTATTGACTTTTTTCAGACCATCAATCACAACTCTAGCTTGTCATGCTATCGACTCCAAATCCCTAATCCCAACCTCTCAAACTGACAAAGGCACGAGCTAAACAGCCAAAATCATACAAATTATTAAAATATAACTTTTTTTGGGTGTTTCACTTTGAAATGGTCTAGTAGTTTGTTAAATTTCAACGCAAATTTTTTTAAATGGGACGATCACAATCAGATTATTTTTATTGGGCTGATCCAATGAATATTTATCGTTTTAAAGTGATCGTTTAACCTTGAAATGATAACTAATGATTTTGAAGTGATAACTTTTTTAATTATTAAAGTGAGCATTTATATACTCAAATTGATCACTTATAATTTTAAAACAGTTACTTTCATGTGTGACGGCTTTAACCATACAACTGACCCAGGACCAATAAGTTTTTAAAAATATTATGACATACTAATTTTAAGACTTGAAAGGACAATTTTCAAGACTTAAAAATACAATTTTAAGACTTAAAAGGTCAATTTTAAAGTTTTTAATATCAATTTTAATGTTTGAGTTATCTTACTTAAAGTTTTCAATATCCTACTTAAAAGTTTTTAATGTCTTGTAATTGGTCTTTTTAAGTCTTAAAATTGGTTTTTTAAGTATTAAAATTGACATCTTAAGTCTTAAAACTGTCAAATTTCATAATTTAACATGCCAATTTTAAAATCCGTGAAGTCTTAAAATTGATTTTTTAACTCTTAAAATTGACATTTTAATTTGTAAAACTGATAAATTTTTTTATAAAACCTGGCTGGTCCAATAAGACACGTCTCACAAGCGAGACGGTTTCACCCAAGTTTTTGTGATAAGCTAAAAGTTTCTATTATCAAGCATTTAATCAATTATAAAAAATATATCACGGGTGAGACCGTTTCATAAAAGAATTTGTGTTTTTCTAATTAAAACTAAGAAGTCCAGATCATTAAACATGGGCTGAACTATGTATCTCGATCAAACATCAAATAACGAACCCGAGTTAAAAATAGTGGACATTGGACCCAGGCTCAGGTTTCAGAACCCAAACCCAATAAAAGTCTCAAATTAGGGTTTGTTGACACATTAGGGTTTGGGGTTTATATATTAATCTTCTTCAACATGTTCCATCATTCACAAATCGCAATCTACCTCCTCTCCGCCTCTAGTTCGTATCTCCAATACAATTCCCTTATTTCATAAATTATCTGTGATTTCTCTTTTTGATATGAATTTTATTAGCAATGAGGAAAATCTTTAGTGTTCCAGAGATCGGCCTAATTGAAGGTCTTTCAATGACGGCAAACACAACCCTCTAAGAAGTTCTGAGCTTCAAATTCATCGATCATCCATAATGAGGGTTTCGTTAGTTTATGTTGAATTGAAATTTAGGTTTTGTTTTTCTGAAATTCAAAAGACGAAATGACGATAGAAATTCATAAGTCTGTCAATCCACTGATCCAATATCTGGTTTGATGACACAGTGAATCCCGACAGGTTCTGATCGTCTTTTTCTTTTTTAAAAACCTTTGATTTAGTTTTAACCCTTTTTTCAAGATTTAGGGGTATATGATGAATCTCATTTCAAAATGGGTAATTTGCGTCTGAAATTTCTATGATGCTTTTTCACCTTGGAGAACTGATGCCTTTCTCTTATTTAACACTGTTTTTAAATCAAACAATTAATTTCCTGTTAAATTGCATCTTTTTTGATAAAAACTGTTTGGGTTTTGTATTAATTTGATTGGTATTATCAAGTGGGCAATTGATGAAATTTTGTTTATAAATGGGTAATTTGCGTCTGATATTCATTGATGCTAACCTTTTCTTACAACTGATGCCTACTAATCTCTAAAACTAATAACATTGATTATAAAAATGAACTTATTTGTAGAAATTACTTTTTGAAAATAATTAAGTTTAATAATAAACTGGGTCAATGATGGGTTTTGTACTGAAAATCCTGAATTTATTTATGTTGAATAACAATTGAAAACTGAGATCCCATTTCTTTAAACTAATTTACATTTTTAAAAGTTTATTAGAGATTGCAATGAGGATAAAACGCTCCCTCTTCTGATTAAAGTTGAGGAAAATTGCTGGCAGAATCGAACCATAAATACTAGCCACCACTGAGCAATCTCTTTTTATTTCATTAAATAATTGGGTTTTTTTGTTTTAAATTTATTAAATAATTATTATTAGGTGTGCATCAAATGATGAAATAGGAAAATAATCTTAGGACACCTTCCAACACAGCATTATTTGTGCTGTGGATGAGAATAAAATTCCGTTCTGATGATGCTCTCGTTTCATTTTTGTACAAGTGTTTAAAATACATACCCTCATTTGAGAGATCGACTATAATATACTATAGCCGCTTTTCAAAAGAGTTCAACCCTTAATCTCAATAATTAAAAAAGAAAAATTAAAAACTAATGCATATGGTCAAGTCATTTCCTGTTGGTGTTATAATCTATTAAAATTGGTGTTTTAACCTATTAAAATTGATATTATAAATTATTAAAGTTGGTATTTGTAGTTGATGTTATAATCTATTAAAGTTGTTATTATAATCAATTGCAGATACCAACTTTAGTAGCTTATAAGACCAATTCTAATAGGTTATAATATTAACTTTAATAAGTTATAACATCAACTTCAAATAGAATTACATAATGCCCATTTTTTTTAAGTTTTTTTTTTCTAAGTAATAATGTGTTGATCCACTTGAGACGCGTCTTTTGTAAAGACGGTCTCATCTAAGAGTATAGTTATATTACTATGTTGATCCTGAAGACCTGGACTGAAATTGTGTTGTGCACTTGTGTACTTGATAGTTTGGAGTTTGGACACAGTTTTGGGCCCTTTTTGCTTTTCTACAGTTTTGGGTCCTCTTGGATTGTTTATGACTAGAATTGTGTGATGGGCTGGGAGTTTGGATTCAACCCTCAATTATGTAGTTAAACTGGTTGGAATATAAATGGATCTATTGCTTTGCTTACAATAAAATGGGCCTATTTGTTATTACCAACTCTATTTTCTTCTAATATGTTAGAATGGGAGAAGTTAAAGTTTATCATAAATTAGTATAATCAATACTTTGTTTATTTTATCATAATCAATATAATCAATACTTTGTTTATAACTGATAAAAGTATGTAATTAAATTTATTAAAAAAAAGAGATGCTAATTAAATGTAAAATTTTTTTCAATCTGACATTGTTCTTTTAATGAAATTATAAAATAACCAAATTAAAAGAATGGTCTGAATTGGAGCAGTCTGAGAGTGCGTAGTATATTTGAGCTTGGTTTTTTATGTGGGCTTGAATCGGCCAATTTATTTGGAACCTGGCTTAAACGTTAACTAACTCGTCTTGTATCATGAGATGGGCGCATATAATTAGGCTATTTCTCTCATGAATTATGTTATGACGTAAGTAATTATTTTAACGTTATAAGTAATCACTCTAAGACTATAAAAAATAATTACTTCAAAATTGAAAGTTATCACTAATGTTATAAGTGATTGCTTTAAGACAAAAAGTATGTTTTGGGCTAGCCTAATAATGATGGTCTCACTGTGAAACTGTCTCATTTAAGAATTAATTAATGAATTTTATATAACCTTTTTATACAGGTTTATTTGTGACAGAAATGCAGCGTTGGAAGATGTCCAAAGATGAATTTGCTACTTCTTTCACTTGATGCACTCTTACTTAGGGATGGGCATTGGTCACCCAATTCTATGTAAAGGATATGGATTTATTATTTTTGTATCTTATTGGTCCGAATTAATGGATTTTGGTCTATAACACTAAAATTCGAGTCTAAGTCCATACATTTAAGAATAGATTTGTCGTTTATGTATTTTCTTTCTTTCAAACTATATACTCCCTCTAACACAATTTAATTGTCCCATTTGAGTTAGGCACGGATATTAAGAGTGGGATGGGGTCCACCAAAAAGGTGGTAGTTGGGTATTTTAATTAATTAAATTAATTGTAAAGGTGATAGTTGGGTATTGGGAATTGGAAAAGTGGGGGTATTTAGGTAAAAAAAGATAGACAAAAAAGGAAATAGGACAATTGAAGTGAATTGCCCAAATAAGGAAATTGGACAATTGAATTGAGTTGGAGGGAGTATTTAAGGAAAATATATATATTTAATTTGGAATTTTTACAAGTTATGTAATTTTATGTACTTTAGAGTAATATATTTATATTTAAGGAAAATAATTTTTTCAAGTCCCTCAATCACATCAATTACATAGATGTTAATGTTCAATTGCAAGTGGTATACAAAGTATTATATTAACTAATTAATATTACAAAAATATCAATTACAGTGCATAATCATATTGTTGTAAAGTCCAATTAAGCATTAACAAACCTACAATTCTTCCTAATTTCACCATCTAATCCTGTCAAAACATTAATATTCCCCATCTTAATTATTGATTCTACAAAAGATTCAAAGAAAAACTTTCTATTATTAGCATATGCCCAAACTCTTTGTTGAATGTCTCCACCTTGATCTTCTAGAAGCAATACATTATCTGAATGCAATAGTCCTTGTGATTCAATCAAGTTTATATAATAATGATTATCAAAATATGTTGGTGTGCTAAAATCAAGTGGTGCTATTGCATTATCATTTCCTGTTTTTGGGCATATTGAACTCAATGATTCTTGGTAGTGTGAATATCTATCATATACATTCTCTTTGAATGTTTCGTCGTAAATTCGTTGTCTAAAGCTCACACACCTTGCTACGCCCATCGTATGGCTTCCTGTTATGAGTTAACCGAGTTAGCATGATGTGAATGTCAGCTAGTTTAGTTGGTAAAGTCGTTTAGGATGTTTTACCTGAAAGCGCAACCAAATCTTTGATGTCTAGACCTTGTTGCTTAAAATTGGCAATGAGTGCATCTAGTGATAGATTTGGAGTTGGGATGAATTTGTTGGCATCATCTATGCTAGCTGTTAATGAGTCTCTTCTACCTAGAGAAACTTCCCATGTGGGTCCACCTCTCTTCATAGGATCAAAAACAATAACAAAGAAACACTTTAATTATGGTGTTCTAATGTATTTATTTTGATTCAATAAAACAAAAATTTATAATTCTTTAGTTTCGAACAAGTAATAGATTATATTAAGATAGTTTTTTCAAGTAATGTGCATTCATTTGTTCTTAAAAGATTGGACTCTTTTCTTTTTTGTCTATCACCTCTTTGTTATAATTTTCTTATATGAAAATAATTTACTAAGTGAAGCAAGTAACGTACCAAAACAACGGAGTCACGAGCAGCAATAGCAAGAATGTCGGCACAAGAGACCGTCAATGGACATGCATATTCAACGGCTGCCTTAATTTCGTCAATGACTTCAAAACCTTTAAGCGAATTCTTGTTTGGATTAGCATCCTTTTCACTTCGTATGACACCATTGTTGTCTAACAATACTGATCCGTCACATCCCTATACCAATAATCAATAGGTACAAACTCATGATAAATGACAATTCATGCTTCAATAATATACCAGAGAATCTAGGTCTGAGTCTATCTATGTTATGTTGCATCTCATATAATATAATTTTAATAACATTGAGCTATGTATCATATAAATTATAATACACAAATATGGAGTTGAGTTGATTCACTATACATGCAAGCTATTCTTCGGCTCATCCTATATTAATATCCTGAATTCACCCTACACAGTTAATTATAACACTTAGTTACAAATAGTAATTTCTTCAACTATGTAAGAGTAATTTTGTGTAAATCTGACCTCTAAAATCTAAACCCACGTGTAGGCAAAAGTGACCACATAACGACAATAGGGTAATGAAACGTTACCTGGACAAAACAATCGTGAAAATGAAGCCTCAACAATTGAGCAGCTACTCTAGGCTGATTTAATACTTTAGTCTTCACTATATTGCCCACAAGCTCTTCCAATAAAGGGCATGATTCCTTGTAAAAATCAGGAATAAGAGCATTTTGGCTTGAAATTCTTATGCCATTAAGAATAACCAAGAGAACTAAAATTAGCTTTATGAAGACCATCCTATTTCTATTGTAAGAATGGTAAATTTTGCAATGTTATATAAATGTTGAGATAAATTTGATATATACTGTAATTACTTGTAAATATTTTTTCAGATGAAAGTGATTTATGTTTTGTATTGTTCTGTATGTCATGTTTGGGTATTCAAACCAAATCCTACTGGTTATGGCATTTGCTTTTAGGCTTGGTTTAAAGATGGAGTATGGCACTGTTTTTCTTAGCTTTTTCATATTCATAATAATATGTTTATGCCCACTTTATAGTTTATGTTTTCTTGAATCAAAGTTTGATGTAGCTAACTTACCAAATCTTTTTAAGTCAAAATGGTCTAAATAGTTTTTTTTTTTTTTTTTAATATTTACGATTATAATGGATTATATTGAAATAATTTATTAAATTATTTGTTATTTTAATATGATAACAGTCATCATATACGGGGAATATCAGTTTAGTAGATTTGGAAACTTTTACGATATGGTTGATACGATATGTTTTAACGCCATAGCTGAGCAGAGCCAACTCTAGGTTTTTAGAGGCCGGGGTGAAAGATAATTTATAAGCCCCTAAACTATTGTGTATATAGAAAAATTCGAAACTTAGTACTAGTTAAAAACTAAAATTTTTTGGGGCCTAGGCATAGGCACGGCTAGCACTTGCTTAGAGTCTATCCTGTGGCTGAGATGCTTATGACACCGTTGATGAGTAGACATATTCTTAAGAAATGAATGTGAAATGGAGACAAGAGTCATGAATTCATATATATCAAGGGTAAAATTAGAGAAAATCGTTTATGTCAATTTTGATATGCAGAAATGAAGCAATAAAAAAACTCAGTTTGAAGCCTAAAAGAATTAACAAGACGAGATTGGCTAAAAATAACCCGAATAAAATGAATAAATAATGACATGGAAAACTAAAATTTGGAGGAGCATATGCTTATCTGAATCGACTTAGTACAACAATTTTGTTTCACATCAGATAAGCTTAATATAAAAGTTTTGATTCACGTTGTCGACCCCATGTATTAGTACGAAGACTTTGACTTTATTGGCGTTTGATCGGCTAACTATTGTTATCAGGAAGGCAGGTGCAAAATCAAACAAATTACAATGTCTAAGTAAGAAAGTAAATATTACTAATCAAGATTTAGAATGTTAATAGACAAAGCTCATAGCAAAAGAATCTCAAATAAAGAACAAACATATTTATTCCACAAGCTCACACAATTAACACACATTTTACAAAACTGATGCATTCACTGCTGAGGTACACTATATTCATCTTTTTTCTAAACAAAGAATTTCTATAAATTTCCCCTGTACATTTTCTGACTGCTAATTATATATTTAGTTATTTATAATCAACCATTACATGATATATCTCACAATTAATCCACACTTTTAATAAAAGTATATGATAATGATCATTGTATTAATATTCTTTTCTTGATCAGGATTCAAGAGCCATGAAAAATGCCAGTAAAATATGCATTTATCCACAACAATGATCATTCATTCACCCGAAAAATATCGAATTTTCAACCTCGAATCCCAGGAGATCAACGTACAAATTCAGATGATTGATCTGTCATAGTATTGATTAGTGTTTTCTAAACATTGTTTAGTGTTCACCCTGCAAGATTTCAGAAACAGATTTGTTAGGCGAAATTGTTTTTTCGGTTTGTAAATGCTGCTAATTTAATGAGACGATGATTAGGAAAAATAATCACCTGTTATTGGGGATAATTATACATGTCATCCTCATCAGGAAAAACTTCAGGATGTATGGCTGCAGTGTTGTAGTGAAGAGTCCTTCGAAGCTTTCGAGGGTCTAAAGCTTCAACATCGACTGAGAATGAGGAACTAACAGGGCGATGATCCGATATCTTTATTTCTGATCTTCTGTAAAAATGTTGCTTTATGCCCTTTCCTGACCAGAGTATTCTGTCACACCTGCATACCAGCAGATGAAAATAACATAATCAGCCAACCAACCATATTGAATATGACCTGTAAATATAGGGGTGTTTGGCTAACGTCTAAATGTCTGATAGCTGGTAGCTGATAGCTGATTACAGTAGTGATTGATTTGACCGGCTGACAAATCAGCTGATTTTAAACATGCTACTATAAGCAACTTATTCAAAAACAACTTATTGATAACAATTGCTCAATAAGTTTTTTATGCCTAACATCCCCATAATTTTGTTATTATGCATGTTATTTGGAATCTCAAAGAGTGTCTATTGTAGCAGCATACATACCATGCTGGTGATCTTCTCTTCTCCCCTTCTTTTGGGTCTTCGCCCACATATCTATCCGAATTGATTTCATACTTGTATGTTGGAGGGAAATTGATTATTCCTTCCTTCCATCCATCGAATACACGTCCACTACGAAGCTCTTTGGTTAACTGTATAAAAATCATGTGCCCCGTTAATACAACTTAAGAAACAGAAGCATCTGATATGCGATGGAATACAATACTATAACGTATCATGGCGCTTTAACGATAAGTTTAAGCTTTTGGCTGTGTTGATTCCTAAACATGATATCAGAGCCAACATAACAGAAGGTCACAATATATTACTCAATTAGATAGCATGCAATTTGGTAATGGTTTATTCATAAGCCTCACCTGATCATTGTTTAGAAGCTCACTCCACTGTTTGTTAGCTACATGCTTTCTAATCTCAGAGTCGGTCATGTTCAGACGATAATTCAAATCACCGAACCAAAATATTTGACTGTTTATAGAACAACCACAAAATTATCAGAAACAGCGGTCTCAGAGTAACAACTAGTATTAGTTCAGAGAGAAATGCTTACTCATGAGACGGAATGTTATGAGGTTGGTTATTATCAATGATGGGTGAGAACCGAGTACGTCTAAGGATTTCATGAACATTAGCATTGCGCTTGTGTTGATCTCCATCCTTGTGACCCGATGTCAGATGTGAGCAAACAAAACATAGGCGCGACTGATAAAGTGACATGCTTACTGATATACATCCCTGCAGTACATACGCGTACACATTATTAACAGGTAATTCGGATTTCAATCAAGCTAAAAAAACATCAGAACAGAAGAAGTGACAGATTTATTACCTTGTTTCCCATATAACCCATAAGTCCAACACCAACAGGAAGAACTTTGAGGTTACTTATATGCCTCCTTAACTTCTTCCGAATCCAAACTGATATATATATTCCGACCATCTGCTTGCTGACGATTCTAACATACTTAGGCCTTGCACGGCTATCTGTGACAGTCGACAAATTCTCATCTGGTAAACCGTAAAAAGAATCATCTTCTTCTGCAGAAAACCCATCAGAAGCATCATCCGAAGTAGCAGAATCAGCGGAGTCTTCAGGTCTATCGGTCTGTTCTTCAATCAGATTAGCAAAACTCGGGTGAATCCTTTTAAACCCACCATTATTAGGTATCAAGTTAGGATCAAAAACTAAAGGATTATCCAACCAAGAAACTCCGGTTGCCATTCCAGAACTGCTTAGTACGCGCCTCAACTTTTTAGACGAAAGAGCTGGTCTATCTATTCTTCTGTCACTATCTATACCATAAATTCTTTTTATTAACGACTTCATTTCTTCACTGTATTTTCCCTTTAGTTCAAGTCCATTGACGTCAAGTCCAAGGTTTTGTTTCGGTATAGATTCATCAGTAGGAAACCCGAGTGAAGGAATATCAATATCGTCTACAAGTGCATCGAGAGTTGATGATGTCCTTAAAATCGGAGATGGTGGTGCACTAAAGCTTTTGTAGTCAGCTTCGGATTCAGCTGTCTTGTTTAAGGTTTTACGGATTAGTGCTTCCCATTTCGGTATTGGGGTGTTATCCTCTGCTCCTAGTACATTTCCAGCACTTAGAGGGACTACTTCCTGGAAACTGGAGAACAGGAAACATAATTTAAAACTAATTTAGTGTATTAAAAGTCAATTAACACTTTAAAATAGACAGCTTTCTTTACAGTGTATACATGTTCAAATGGAATATGTTTAGTCTGTACATCACTAGAATAAGTTCCTTTGTAAAGAGTAATCTGCACACACCAAATAGAAAACAGAACATGTTTTCTTGCTAATTTGTAATTAGCTGGCTTTATTCCATTTTCTATGGAGCAAAAAAAAGTATAATTTTCTGGTTTCGTATTGTAATAGACTAGTAGTAAACTGACTCATTAATGCATGTGTACTTGTTTAAGTGACGTTTCAGCTAATGTTTGTAATCAAAGGTCATTGGAAACCACCGCTTTTGTTATAAAAAAAAGCGTAAGGTTGTATAAATTTAAATCATAAATCTTGGTATGAAAAGGCACGGTTGATTAGGAGCTACCTAATGGTATTGGAATAATGAAATTCGGATTCATGTTTAATAGTTCAATTATTCACTAACATAAATCAACTGTCGTGCCGAATCTCATCTAGTGGGATTAAGACTTAGGTGAAATTTTCGTTCTTTTTCTTTGCTTCTTTGCCTAATCCCAAGTCCCTTAATTAAAAAAATTACTAGTAAAATGAAAAAAACTGTAAACTTCTAGAACCTACCAAGAATTTAGTGATTTGAAGTCACAAAATCATATATTTAACATCAATTAGGCATTTGGTTACACTTAAGTTACCAGAAAAGTTGTAGATTTCCTGTGAATAAACAATGGGAAGTAACAGTTGAAAAGTAAAACCAAACAAGTAAGACATGATTACATGAAATAGTCATGTTTGTTCTCAATTGAAGTAATAGATAAATATTGACTTTGATTGTGATCACAACTTTAAGGACTATAAAGAACAAGAGATTACAGGGACCACAGAGAAGGAGAATATGTGTTCCATTGGGCCACAATCTCTTAGAAAATTAGTAATTAAAAAAAGTCATAACTCACCCAATAATGTAGATATCTGTTGGTTCCTCCATGCAAAGCCAGTCATCTATTTCTAGACCTTGAGATGGTGGTCTACCAGCCACATTCCATGTCCCTATTGTCACTCTGCATATACAACAACTCTATGGTTAGCACTTACCATAAACTGTATAGTCGCATGACATGTTATATAATCTATCACGCCCATCCCACTCTAAATAGAGGTTGATGAATTTCGACTTGTAACCTCCTGTTAAGTGGGCTTGTGGTTGTAGTACCAGAATATGTTATATACTTTATCCGTAACCAGTTGATGTGAAATCTGGTTACCGATAGACAAGAAAGTCCAATCTTGGGTAGAAAAGATGTGTGGATTTGTCTTTCCTTGCACTACAATATGTACAAAATTCTTAAATGAGACGGTGAGACTATCTCTATTGGGTTGGCCCATGTATATTTAGTTTATTAAAGTGATCATTTACAATTTTAAAATGATTAATTAAAGAAATGGATTAATTATATGGGTTTGTCTCAAACAAGACGAGCTGATATAGATGTGTTTAAAACGGAAACATAACATCAGTAAACTTACGAGCTAACCTCACATCTTTAGTTTTTATGTACTGAACTCGCAGTGTTTCAGAAATTCCTCTTCTGTGTCTTAGCTGATTACATTCGGCAGGCTTGTCTGTACAAACATGACATAGAAAATGATCAGAACATTCACTTAACATAACAGAAAACCATAGTTTAAGGATCAAAACTACTATGTGTCAGCTTAAATTTCCATATTTAGCTATGCTGTTAGATGGAATACAGGTTTAATTTCCTGTTAAACTCATCATAAGCAAAACTAGTCAAGTCAAACAACCACCAATTTGAATTCTATTTTTGGTATGAACAGCGGAACTGAAATTCAGGGGTGGTTCTGAGTATATGTTAAATTAGACTAGACTTACTGAAAAGGTCAGCATATTATCAGGAAAACACGAGGTTTCGAGGTGCTCACACTCTATAGGCCAAAGAAATACCATCCCAAAACCATACGGTAATAGAAAGAACGGCTCTAATGACTAATAAAATGTGCACGACCATTTTTAATCCATCGATGTACGACCATTTTTAATCCATCGATGTAGGACAAATCATTCCATCAATATATGCACACGCCCTTCAAAATTTAGACTTATTTTTTGAGATTAGTCCCATTGGACACACCAGAAAAAGAATAATTTTTTTAAAAGTAATTGGTATTAAAAACAGCTAGAAAATCGGTTATTGCCTGAAATCTGATTTGTGGACATGGATTTGATCTCTTGAGTAATTTGGAAACGATCCTCAGCATCGTTGAGTTTGGAATCCTTACAAGATAATGCTGAAAAAGTTTCCAAAATAGGAAAGAAAAACCAACCAACCAAAAAACAAAACAAACCAAACTTAGAATTTAATTAATACATAAGAGAAGATGAAGAACAACTCATTAAATCATCAAAAAAAAAAAAAAAAAAAAAAAACACACACCATCATCTTCACTCTCAGTCTCAGTATCAAAATCATCCTCGCTAAATTCATACTCCTTAGGCTTAATATTTAGCCATTTCTTCATGATCAAAGATGGCCAAAATGCCTATACATCAAAATTAAAACAAACAAGTTTACCTTAAAACAATTGTACCAACAAAATCAAACTAGCTGAATATTAGCTCATAGAGTATATAACATATCCAGGCGCTTTATCTGTCAAGAAACCATAGATTTCTAGATTTAGTATTAGAGCTCAGACAACCAACTTAATCAAAACCATTGATTCTTAGATTTGGTATCATAGCTCATGCAACCAACTTAAAAAAAGCCGTAAAATATGTTATATACTGTATGATAAGCTTCGATCAAAATCCACCCAAGAAGCTAAAAACATACCTCAGAACGCCTTCCTCTTCTCGTAGTTCTCATTTTAGTTTGTTTCAATGATCTATTAGTGAAATATTATTTGTGGGATAAAACAGATTTAAGGAAGAAAAAAAAGGATTATGGAAGAATATAAAGTAAATAGGGTTCATACATACATTTTTCGAGGAAGATACACACTAAAAAACAAGGAACTAAGAGACATTTAGCAAGCTTGGTGCATTAAGATGAATGTGCGGGACAGAGAGAGTAATAGTATTAGTTTCAAGTTGCAACCCAAAATATTATTATGACAAATGGTCCTCTCTTCTACGTTTTGAATTATGACCAGACATATATATAAAGCTTAAAAGATGAAATATATAATAAAAGGATGTTTAATAATTAAAAATGATGATTTTTCATATCAATATTGTTATGTCATTTTCAATTAACTAAGACTTCACCAGGGCTATATCAGTTGGCGCATATTGTAACCATTGCTTTCTTTAATTTTGGTGGGTTTATTAGTTGGACATCTCCTCTTGTCACTCTCTTCGTATCAAAATTTAGTTACTATATTAATTCCTCATATTTTCATCTGTCGTAAAATAAGTGAAATTTAATAAAAGTACTCTTTTTGTGAGAGATCGTCTCTAGTGAGACAATTGTATTAGTTATGCTATTCAGCCCATGTATAAAGAACGGCTCACGTAAGAATTTGTGTTAATTAGTGGAAATAATTTGGGTTGGAAATTAAGACAAAAAAACAAGTGGAAATACAATTGATTAGTTAAGATGGAGAGAAAGTATAAATTTGTGGATGATATTCAAAGAACTAGATTATGACCATTGCTAAAAATAAAAAGTGCGCAAAATTTATGAGACAAATTAAAATAGAAAATGATACAAAATAAAAGGGAGGATATTTATAAAATTCCTTTTTTAAAATCTACTCGTTAATCAATCATTATTATAGTCAAACATGCATATTAGAGGTCGCCGTTACAACCAAAAAATTAAGTTAGTGATTGTAGCTTTAGGATATGTTATATATTCTGTAAAAAATTAAATTTCAGTTAATCGATTGCTCCTAGTAATTAGAAAGCAAATCGGACCCTTTATTTATATTAGAAATCAAATCGAAACTTAATTTATGATTTGGACGGAGAGGTGAAAGTTTAATGTAAATTTATTTTATTAAAAAAAAATTTTAAATAAAAAAGCTTGAGGGAGCACTCAACATTCAAAAATAAGAAAATCTAACTAATACCAAAAAAAATCATGAACAATGATTTTATTTAAATGCCACCACAGAATAAAAAATCTAATGAAAAGGACTTATAAGAACTGTTAAACCTCTAACCCATTAGAACACAAGCAATGGAAATTGCATAACCAATACGATTGTATGTATAAATATACATGGATAAAAAAAAGTATTTTTATATACGTACATTAAAATAATTTTAAGTTATAAGCTAATGTTAGACCAATGGTTAAAATAAATAAATTAATTAATTAATTAATCACATAATTGCATATGGATTATTGATAAAAGACAACATACCGTTATGTCCAAAGCCTTAAATGACCCACTAATCAAATTTAAAAATCTTGATAATTAACTGTATATTACCAAACCTAAGCATAGGTCTAAGGATTAAAATATAGTAACTAATAATATTAAAACCCAAGGTCAATATATCATGGGAAATAAAATATAAAATTGAAGGTTTTTTAATAATGAAAGGGGAAATCTACTACCAACTCTAGGTTTTCTTTTTTGATGTAAAAGCATTCAATGAAAGGGAGGTAAAAGCTTTATTTAGGTAAAAACAAATACATAATGCTCCCTCCATTTCGAACTAATACTAGTAGTTGTTTTCGCTAATATTTTTTTAAATTTTTTGAGTTCAATTTTCTATTAAAAAAAATACTAGTTGTCTTTAAATCTTGTAATCAAAGCATTTGTCTCATCATATTTTTTAAAAATTTTAGGAAAATTCCACGTGGTAACCCTGAGGTACCCATGTTTTCCACGTGGTAATCAAAATTTTTAAATATTTCACGCGGTAACCCTGAGGGTTACGTAATTGTTCCACCGTGACCTTTTTGCACATAAAAACATTAGCAAACGTTAATTTCAAAACTTTAAGGCTGTTGTACGCCTATTTATGCAACTCACCATTTCAAATGTCATCAGTTTCAACATTTTTTAATACAACATAAACCCCAACTTTACCATCTTTCATCCAAATCATATTTTTTCCCCCAAATCCAAAAGTTGGTAGATTTAGGGTTTATATTTTGGAGGAAAGGTTGAAACTAGTGGCATTTAAAACGGTGAGTCGCATAAATAGGCGTACAACAACCTTGAAACTTCGAAATTAACGTTTGCTAACATTTTATGTGCAAAAAGGTCACGGTGCAACAATTTGGTAAACTTGATCAGTGTTACCGTGTGGATTTTTTTATAAGTTTTGGTTACCACGTGAAAAACCTAAAACCTCAGGGTTACCACGTGGAATTTCCCAAAAATTTATTATTCTCCTTTTAGTTTAAGGAAAATGTTATTTATAATGTATAATGAGTTAAAAATGAAAAATATAATAGTGACTATAAATGATCAAACAATTTTCAATTTAATGTCATTAAACTTTAGGTCATAAAATTAAGTAATGCTTATATATATTTCATCTATTTGTTTTAATGAATACACTTGAATATAGTAAACATTATTCTCAATTCACCTTATTTTACAATTTGTTAGAATTTCTAAAGAAACACATTTTCATAGTCACGTGAGATCTTACTTGATACGTCTTAATGCATGTTTTAATTAAATTGACTTTTTATTTTTTTATTACATACTTTGAGGATGCTAACACTATATCATAATCCTTAATTAATTTTATTTTTGTTTAGCTAATGAATCAAATTGGATACCCTTCTTATTTCTTGTTATTTTTCTCATATATAATTTTTAATTTTTTTTACTTTATAGAATCTAGTTTTCACTTATTTAATATTTTCACTTTAAGGGCCGGGGAAGACAACAAGATCTAATTTATGGACTCATTTTTCTTCCTTCACAAGTTATTTTCAATCATTATTAATTATGGTTGTGTAATAATTTTTACATTTAGTAAGATTTGTTCAATGATTATTATAAGCTATAGTGGTTAATTTCACCCTATTTGGGTGACTACAAATAAATTGACTTTTTCAAAAGATTAAAAAATTGGAGTGGCTAAAGTAATTGGTTTTTTGGTTTATACCTATTATTTATTTCTATTTTTGGTGGGGAAATTTAAAAAAGTGAATAATTCACAAGAGGTTAGAAAAATGGGACCCGTGAAGGAGAGAAGTGGGGCCAAGGAAGCGCACATTATGTGGAGCAGTATATTGTCTAAGTGGAAGATGATGAAGGAACTAACCGACTCTATACAATTTGATGTCAGTCCAATTAAGCCCACCCATATTTTTGGCTTTTCCCTCTTTGTTAAAAATTAAATGGATTAATGGTTTAAGTTTAATTTTGATTAAATCTTGTCAATTACTCCTAATAATTTGAGAGTTTAATTTAGATTTGAATACTTAATTTTTTTATAGGATTTAGATTCGTACTTAGAATTTTAAACTCATTTACTCAGACTTTTAGTAATTATCAAAACAGCAAATCTATATTTAGAGTTGTAACAATATATATTTAAAATTGAACTGGGCTTTTGAGAGCCGTCTTTACAAAAGACGGTCTCAAGTAAGAATTTGTGTTATCAAAAAACTCTAAATTTTAACTTTATACCTAAATTTTAACTTTATACCTTTTTATTAACTTTATATGTTGGTTAAAAAGTAAGGAAAAATTGACATTAATAATCCAACCTTTTGTTCATCCGTTGTGAATAATCCAACGTTTTGATTATTTTCTAATAATCTAATGTTCGTCCTTAGTTCCCTGTAATAATCCAACCTTTTAATGATTTTCTAATAATTCAATATTCGCCCTTAGTTCGCTGTGAATAATCCAACCTTTAAATGATTTTCTAATAATTCAATATTCGCCCTTAGTTCGCTGTGAATAATTCAACCTTTATGTTAGTTTGCTAACAACAGACCCTTTTATTACCTATTATTAGTAATATGGTATGTTGTGGGCAAATTTATCACAAATGTTGGATTATTAGAAAATAATCCAAAGGTAAGATTATTTATAGCGGATGAGTGAATTATTAGAAAATAAAGACAATCAATAGTATAATACAATTTTAATTAAATATTCTTCATTTAAAAAACATTAATGATAATATGCTTAATTAAACTAGTTAATTGTTGAAGAGGTTATACGTACAATAAATTGGTTGAATTAAAATAAATTTAAATTTGTGGTCGATTCACAAAATTAGGGTATATTCAAGCAACAAGTCATTTCAAGAAAAAGCAACAAATTTAGTATGAAACAGTCTCATCGTAAGATGCATTCATGCAAAAAGCTCATTATTAAAAAAACATAAAAAACAAAAAGCTTATTATTAAAAAAACATAAAAAAACAATTACAATGAGAGAACCTAAAAAAATAGTGATATTCAAAGTGTTATGCTGGTGCCTTTTCTTGGTCAATGTCAATTAATAAATCAAGGTAATTTTTTAGGGTTTGATTGTCCCAGCTTTGGCATACTTTTTCACTTAAACGTGAGATGATCCTAGTTCTAGTAAATTAGTTGATGTCTAATTAGGCACAAATCTTCATGTGGGTCTAAAGGGTTTGATCCTAGAAAATCTTAAAGTTGTTCAATAAAATTAAAATATTATTTAGTCGTCATAATAAATAAAGTGATTTAATAATTAAAACAGTATAACATAATTTATTTTTAATGGGATATATAAATTACTTTATAGTGGAATTTAAAATAAAAACTAGAAATTATAACACTAAGGGCATGCTTGTATTGGGTGTAAATATTTAATGGAGTAAAAAAAGTCAAACTAGTGAAAATAAAGCAAATAGAGATGCATTTAAAGTAGTTGAGATAGTTGTGAAGAAGGTAAAATGAGTATAAAATAAAAATAATGAAGGAAAAAGAAGATAATTTCCTTTATTATGGAGGTATTACATTCCCCCACCCTCCCCTAGGATAGATATTTACCCCACAAAATTGAGAACTCCCTTCATTTTTCATTACTTTGCAACAATTCTTCCTCCTCTACAACAATCAAATTTCACTAATTTCTCATTTATCAACTTCATTTTCTTACTTTGACTTTTTTTACTCCTTAAATATTTACACCCAATACAAGCATGCCCTAAAAATATTATCGACATACTTCCATTTTTTAATATCAATAAACATATGCCACTAAATTTTGTTTTAGTGAAGTCAGGTTTTTAAACAGATACTCCATGTGTTTCAATAAATTTGGCCCAAGTATATAATTGGTTAAATCAAGAAAAGTGAATATGTGTGGTTAAAGAGCGGTGTATATTTGATGGTGAGGGAGAGAAATGTAAATATGCGATGAAAATGGTAAGTTAAATACGTCGATTTAATGATAGATCTCTTTGTAAGTCTAAATGGACTCGGCCATCTAAAATTTTTTTGGGTTATTATATAGAAGTAAAATGTTTTATAATTATTACACTAAAAAAGTGCGATTTGGTGGTTATGACTTTATAAGTTTGAATTTTAACCCCTTCATATTACTGTTTATGGTTCAACATCCTCCAATCAGAGAAAATGTGTGATTCATAACAAGAAAAAGAAGTAATACTATAATAAGACGGACTAAAAAAACACAAATTCTAGTGAGAGACCATCTCTAATTAGACCGGCTTATAAGAAAAATGTATCCGTTAGGCATTAAAGATATCGTAAGTATGCATTAAAGATATCGTAAGTATGCATTAAAGATGCGGTAGGTAGACATTAAGGATAATGTAAGACTGTAAGTAGACGTTATTAATACAATAATTAAATTTGGACATCTCTTATAAAGACGATCCCTCAATAAACCAACCGTTAAAATAGAGTAATTTGGTGGGACAAAGAGAATTACTTTTAGCTTTGGCTGCTCCAGCCTACAGGTAAGGTGTTATGTGTAGTAGTAGACTACTAGTAGCGTGCAATGACTGTCCATTAAAAAAGGACTTCAAAAGGGGTAGGTTTTGGATAGAATTTAATAGCTGGAGAACAATCTGGATACTACGACTGCCAACTACCACTACGTGAGTTCTGCATGGACCGGGCCGGATCCAATTTACGGATTTGGTTTATTTGAATTCATTTTCTATTTTTACAATTAGGATTTTATTTGATAATCTTTGTTATATAATGCAAGATCGCTGGTTTGTTTAATATGTTTACTAATGAGTAATGATTATATAAATTAATTAATTTGCAGAAAATTATTATCCTATATATATAAATATTATTTTGTCTTTTACTCTATTCACGAACAAAATTTTACCTTAAATAGTCATTAATATTAATATATAACAATAAATATATCAAATGAAATTTTATTAAATTCGTTTTAATATCTAATTTAATAATATCAATAATGTATGCTCCTAATAGTATTATTAATTAACTTTAAAATAATTTGAAATAATGACGGTGAAAATAAATTATAAATTGTGAGAGTTCAAATGAAATGATCCAAAATAATATTATTAATCAAGTTAAGGTTGGCCAGCTTGTTTGTGTGCTTGGTGAATCCAACTCACCTAACAATCTACCAACGCCCCAAGATAATGGGCATTAACAATAGTGAATTTATACAATATATGTTTGAATTGTTGCACCACGACAAACCAATCTCAATTTTGTTAACTCTTTATAAGTTGAGTTTCTAAATACTTATATTTTTGATAATGTAGCATGATCAATGATTCAATAATAATCATAAAAACCAATTATAAATAATATATTTATTCATCCGTAGATAATAAAAATATAAAAATCAAATTTCTATAATCTGTAATCATTAGATCAACTTAAAATGTTCTATGAAGACTATCAATGAATTTGTGCAATGAATAATAAATTATTTAAAACAATTAATTTTAATGTACAAATAAAACCAAAATGTTTAGCAGCGTCACACAACTTATTTTTAATTCTTACTTATTTATTTGATGGAGTATTATTCATACTAAATAAATAAAAAATGTTTCCAATTAAATTTTTAAGTCAAAATCAAACATTTCAAATAATAAAATATTTTTAAAAATATTTAATTCTTACTTATTTATTTGATATTATTCAAACTAAATAAATAAATATTTCAAAAAAACTAGCTAGATACCAATATCTTTGCTAAGCTAACTTTGTTATGGTTGTCCTAGTTGAAAATGATTTACACTATTTAATTTGACGCAATAATTTTTAGCTACACGTGTGAAAACTTGAATAGTACGTGCGAAAGGAGCATGAGTTTACATGCAAGCTTGAAAGTGAAAGATTATATATAAGTGGGGAAGACAAAAAAGAAGATGAAAATACAGTTGTACACCAAACAAAAGTAATACTTGTCCTAGTTGGATTTTATCTTGTTTCTCTAAATTTTCTACATATAGTCTTTTAGATTTTGATGAAAAATTATCTTTGTTGCTAAATAGTAAGTACACTTATCGTAAATAATTAACAAATGAGCATTTATATATATATATATATATATATATATATATATATATATATATATGATTTATTTGTAAGAACTAAAAAAATTTACTACTTATTTATTTATTATTATTTTTTAATTACAGAGTAAGCTGATAATAAAAGGTAAAAACTAGAACTTTTATGAGCATAATTAATTACCTTTTAATTCACACATTCAGTTATTTTGAAAATATAAATAAGAGAGCATATTATCAAATAAAGAACACTACAATAAATTTAATTTTTTGTGATATTGGATTTTGTGGCATAAACAATGTCATTGATTTATATTTTTAGGGTAATAATTGTTGGTTTTTATTTTAAGTTTCACTATAAAGTGATTTAGTGACACTTTATTTGACCTTTACTGGCATATGTAATTGTTACTATAGTCTACAGTGACATTTATGAGAAATGTCACTTAATCCTATGTTACGAAAACTTTAGTATAATTTTTTGATTATGTTGTTAAAAGATTTAATTAATGTCACTAAATCCACTATATATACTACTAGAAATTCGAAGTTGTGACATTTAAATTTAATGTCGTTAAATAATCCCATTAAATACAAATCATGTTGTAGTGGAAATACTCCATTTGTCTTATTCATGTTACATCAATTGTCATTTTTATCTGTCTTACTCATTTTGCATTATTTAATTATTTCTATTAATGATAATATTAAAAAATAAAACAATAAATTAAACAAAAATTTACAATTATATGATAAAGTACTACAAGTTGTACTAAACGTTGAATACTAGTCATGACACACAAGTCCTTTTCATGTGCCAATAACTCTTGTCAACTCCCATATGTTAATAAATAAATAAACGTAAAGAGAAGGCCGCCAAAAATAGTTAATTATAATCATCAAAATAAAAGCTGGATAGCAATAGCATATAGGTCCAGGGCTGTACAATTTCAAGTATCCAACCAAACTTCTTTAATTGGGCCAAACTATTTGGTCGGTTTCAACTTGGATTAGGGTTTCTAAATTCGGGTCAATTTCGACGTACACTAATATAAATGTGTAGGGTTTTTTGTTTTTGGTTGTTGTCCCTTCTACATACATTTACAAAACTTGTTACAATAATCGCCTTAGTTATGAACATATATACACCAACATTAGCAGTTTAATCTATAAACAGAATGTACTAAAACATTAATAAACGTATTTATACACTAGTATTAATACTTCTATATTTTAAAGCCTTAATCATCAACATACGCTAAAATTTGGTTTTGATTTTTATATCATTAATTTTTACTGAATTCAACTTATTTCAACAAAAATTTTACTTAATTATTTTGATGAATATACTAATAATTAAGGTATAGAGAATAGGGCATAAACATTGATTATTGCATTGATAGATTAGTACATGGAGTAATATATTTTGAGGTTTCAACTATAATTTAAACTCTTTTTTCAATAAATTAATTAACGATTATATCCTCAGAATGTCATGTCTATTTTATTAACTCATACTCCGTAAAAACAAATGTCGTTTAAGTAATCCTTGTTGGCATAACATGCTAAAAAAAACAAATTCGACAAAATATTAATTTTAGTCAAACTTATTGTTTCTTGCTTGTAATATTGGCGTTTACTTAACAAATTTAACAATTTAAACTTACTCCATCTTAATTTAATTTGCTTTAAAATCTAGTAGAATATTTCTAAATAGCAGAAACTTAGGGTTTGTTATATATGTTTTGTTTTGGGACATTAAGATTACATAAGGTCTAATAAATCCAAATTAATGTCAATAACTTGAATTTTTTCAAATATATACTTCACTTATTCAAAGTCATTAAGGTCAAATAAGATCTACTAATAGATTTAGAAATAGTTAACTTGCTACTTGCTAGTACCAAAAATAATAATACCTTTTTCCATTTGATTTGCTACACAACACCCCCTTGACAAGAATAATGTTAAATTTTAATACTCAATTTGAACGCATCTTTTAAATTATTACAAAATACAATATAGCAAATTTATGATGACATATGAGTACTGAAATTTTAACACCCAAATTTTCTCTCATCCTTTACAATTTAAGGGGTGGGAAATTCATCAGAATTTCCAACCCCTTAAACGAAATCAAAATTGAAAATCGTAGGATGGAAGGAAATTCGGATATTACGAACAGAAATTCAAGAATTGAGTACTAAAGTTGAACATTCTTGTCATTATATTGTAATTTTGTTGAGTAAAGATAATAATGAACTGGGCTACATTTGTTGATGCATTTCAAATTAACATAATACGAAATCTGACTAAAATTATCAAAAGTCCACATAAAAACATTGATAGAATGACAAATATAAATAGATGTCTAAGCTGGACAGCAATATCTTATGGTAAATCTCTAGTTTTGATTTTTTTGTATGGAGGATAATTTTTTTATTTTGTATGGTAACCCTTTAATTATAATTGGTTGATGATTTATTATAGTAGTGATTTAATTGAATTATTGTTAATTGTTACGATAGTCTTATGAGTCAACTGTTAATTTAGAAAAAATGTAAAATTAATTTTTAACTGTTGATTGTTTATTAGAGAAAAAATAGTTTAAAACCTAAAATCAATGAAAAAATCTATCAGGGCCATATTTTCATTTTAATTAGGAAAAATTATCTAAAATAATCCAAACTATTCATGATTTTCCTACAATAATCCCACCTATTGATTAACCATGAATAATCCCAACTTTGAGAGGCATTTTCCTAGAGTAAACCCGGTGACCGGATGACATTGCAAGTTTTTTTTTAAAAAAGATAAATTAAAATAAAATGTCGAAAAAATGAAAATATTCATAAAAAATTTATGATTTTTTCTATTATTTAGAATTATTTTATGTAAATTTAAAAAAAAAAATTCTAAATTTAAATTAATATATTTAATTTATTTTTTTGGTGAATTACCTAAGGTCATCGGGTTACCTAAGTTTACTCTAGAAACATACCCCTCAAAGTTGGGATTATTCATGATTAATCAATAGGTGGGATTATTGTAGAAAAATCATGAATAATTTGGATTATTCTAGGTAATTTTTCCTTTTGATTTGGTTAAAAGTGATTTGCTAATCAAGCTGTTATGTTGTTTAACCAACTTATATATACATTGGCTAAGAAAGGGCAATTACCAACTTATATAAGCACATTAGGGCTTAGAATACTATAAAAAATATTTATTAATTTTGAGTATATTACTTAATATTAATATTAATATTAACTAGTAATCGAAAAGGACGTGATGCTTTTGTAATCCAAATAATACTCCTATTTTAAATATTAATTTCAATTTTTTAAAAATAATTGAATAATTATTATGCGTACTTATCTCTTTTGGATTAAATTTGCGGATAAATATTTTTTCTAGACAGCAACATCATCTAAGAAAATAAAAAAAATGAAAATAGCCTAAAAAAGTTTTTTTTTTTTTTTTTTTTTTGTCCTTCCCTGGTTATATTTAGAAAGGAAAAGTCTTAAATCCACATTAAATTTGATCCATAATAATGTCTAATCAACTAGAAATAGGCTTTATTATAAGTCAATAAGTAGATAGATTATGTAGCTAACTAGCTTCAATTTTATGGTCACAATTGCAAGTTTCCACATCATTGTTTACTAATTGTTCATTATTAAAAGTAAGATATAATGGGTTAAATTCTCTTTATGTGTGGATGATTGGCTATTAAAGAAGGGGAGATTTCTAATTGCATCCATAGAAGTATATAGAAGTATTTGTCAAGTACTAGTATTCCTTTGAGAAGTTGGATCTTAATTCTAGCTTCTTATCATTGTCTAGATTTGACCTAGATTATGATTAAAATGCGTGCAGTGACAATTATAATTTATTGATAAATAATTAATCAGGTCCTCTCTTGAGAAACCGTCTATAGTATAGACGCCTCTCAAAAGTCCAGCCTATATTTCCCTTTTAACTTACAAAAACAATAATCAGTTTTTTTTTAAATTTATAAATTGGATCAACCCAAACTTGAGACGTCTATACAATAGACGGTCTCAAATAAGAATTTTTGATAATTAATTATTATATTTTTGAGTGGTAGTGAGTGAATAATTAAAGCTTATCATCTTTATATATACTCAACGCCATCTTAAATTGGTAGTTTACTGAGTAATTAATTAGCTCGTTAGTTTACCCAATAGGTAAACAAAGCTTTCCCTTTATACATTAAAGATCTAATAAAAAAGGTTTTATATAATTTAAACACTTTGACTCTCAAATATCGTTAAAGTTTAACTTAAATTATATAAGTAATTATTTAGAAAATGTCTATATGTCACTTTGTCATTTATGATAAAATCATTATTATTATTATTATTATTATTATTATTATTATTATTATTATTATTATTTTGAAGAAAAGATTTTTGTATTACCCAAGTCGAAAAACGGGATACAAAGGAGCAAGGTCCCCTAAGATTCCAGCTTAACTCCCCATGATTGCATCAGTGTGAATACTGAGCCCGACTTCTAGGAAAGGTCTCAAAGTGTCACTCTTCATGTGCAAAGGAGATAAGCGGGAAACCTCAAAAAGCTATACACAAAAATAGAGCCAACAACTAATGCTATATATCTATGTCAGAAGGACATGCCCAACTTGACAAGATAAAACAGTGGAGACATAACCAAAACCTGGCCTAGGACAACTTAATCTAGCATATAAGGGTTGAGGCCTAAGGCAAAAAAAAAAGAAAAATCTTGAAAATAATAATAATAATAATAATAATAATAATAATAATAATAATAATAATAATAATAATTATTATTATTATTATTATTATTATTATTATTATTATTATTATTATTATTATTGTATATCCTTATTAAATATTATATGTGCAACTAGCAAAACTAAACATTTTATATACTCTAAATAATTAGTAAGCCAAAAGACTTCACATTATCCTTCAACTTAAAAATTCCAAGACAGAATAACTACTCTTAGCTCTTTCAATTAAATATTAAAATATTCCTTACAAAAGTGAGAAATAATTATAGAATTTTGATATATGATGCCAATAACTTCTAACCACTTGTCTAATTACTAGAGGTACATCGATTGCCGTCTTTTATTAATTTTAAAATAATTTGCTTAATTAGCTTGTAATGACCATTAAGTTATTTTAATAAAGGATAAATAATATTTCAAATCAAATGTTAACACTTGTACGAGGAGTTAAGTATGATTTGTTGCTATCTTCGTACAATAATAAATATAAATAAATAAATAAAAATCCATGGAACAAAAAGTAATAAATAAATAATCTAAAAAAGGAAAAAGTCTAGAAGAAAATCTCATCATCAATAGAATGGTCCCTTATAATTACTACTTTTCATTATGTTAAAAAAAAATAATTTTTGTATATTAGAATGGTCCCAAAAGTTGATTATTTAAATGTATTATATGGAATATATAAGACTCTTTTTTCAGTAATGTGTGATGTTAGGAAAACAAACATGAGCAATAATGTGATAAAAATAAATATAGAAACCTCTAAGTGCCCCTTATCTTCTGCTACAAGCAATAAAGCCAAAAATATGACTTATTTTGATAACTCCTATATTGCAAATAAAATTTGCCGACAACCATGCACTTTATTAAAAAAAAAATTAATTTCGTAGAAAATATGTTAAAAGTATAAAATATAGCATACGTATACAAAATAACGATAATAGAGAAGATTAGAAGAACATATAACGAATTTTCATATGTAATTTACAAGTAAGATCATCATTTCGTTAAATGCTATTTTATTTAATACTGTTAGAAGCCGAACTAACAAAGTAGAGAAAACAATAATATAGATGATCGAGGAAGCGCGACAGAAAGCAGACGACACAACGAACAAACAATGCAAGGCAAAATACAAAACGAAACTCTAATCCCTTAAGATATATGAGTTTTCTTTATAATTTTTCGTTATCATTAATCACAAACATAAATGCATGCATAATACAAGAAATATTACTAAGTAGTTTTTCTATAAATTAAAATGTTTTTTTTTATTCATTTTTACCTAATAATACCAACATTATTATTATAATAAAATTTTACATGCATTTATAATTTCCTTGAACATAATTGGTAATTAATCAAAAACGCCATCCACCCCACTATTGTCAATGCAGAGTAATGCACCCCTCTTTCAATACCTTTCTCTATTGTCCATTTTCATGCCCTATTCTTTTCACCACCACTTAGGTCACAACTCACAAGCTAGCTAGAAAGCATCGTTTTTGTTTCCTTTTTTTTTCATTACTATTTGTTTTTTGGCTCTTTCTCCACCCTATTGTTTTCTTTTGTGGAATATAAATTTGATTTACTTCTATAGAAGTATTATGTATGTGTCTAATATAGCAAGTAAAATTTGAATTATTTTTCAAATTTTTTGCACGCATTATTAATGGTGATAATTTATTTTTATGGTGGAAGACTCATATTAGTTGTTCTATTAACAGTTATTCATTTCATGTTTATAATGTTCAAATACCGCCTTTTGTAATTACAAAACTAATTAGAATTGTTTATAAATTTACACTCAACGTATGAGTTTAATATTTCTCTACTTTGTTTCTCTTAATTGTATACTTTTTCATATACAATTTTTTTATATTGCTATTAGAAAATACTTTTTCATATACAATTTTTTTATATTGCTATTAGAAAACACAAAGGGCTATCACAAAGAATTTCAACCAAAGTCGCACCATTAGATAAAAAAATATTACATAAAATTTATGACTTATATATGTGGTTATAAATATATTGACAATTTTTTTATATTATGTCCCATATATATATATTACATAAAAATATTACATATACTATGAGATTACATAAAATTTAACTTTTTACTTCTAAGGATGTCCCAAATATTACATAAAAATATTAGTCGCACCATTAGATACAAAAATTTTACATAAAATTTAACTTTTTACTTTTAAGGATGTCCCAAATCATGTATATATACTATGAGATTACATAAAAAAACTTTTGGTATTTTAAATCGGCACTTAATGTATGACGGAGGGATCGAGTAATAATTAAGCGAATAAACTTTTTGCGCTTTAAAGTTAAGAAAAATCACTTTTGACATAAATTTTTAGTGTATTTTTTATTTGTTAGAAATTATTTTGGGAATATATGTAATAAAATTAACATTTTTAAATTGAAAATGATTTAGAGGAGCTGTGCAGTATATATTTTTATTTATACATATGAGAATTTCTTAGGTGATGCAGTCTCGGAACTTGAGTGAGTGAGTGGTGATGTAATGTGATTGGTAACGCCTTAATTTAAGTAAGAGTTTTCCGATCGCTAGAAAAAATAAAAAAAATCCTAAAATTTAATAACCCATTACAACTCCATCGTAAAAAGATGTGAAAAGCCATATTTTATGATTTCTATTCTAATTAAGACTTTAAGAGTAAAAAACCCAAATGAATATTGTATTTTAAACTATGACATATGTGCTGACTCATAATTTTAGTGCCCCACCTTTCCTAAATTCCTGGATTTATTTATTACTGATTTCGACTACGTACGTACATACTTAAGCCAATTCCGTAACATTTGATGGAAAATTTACTTTATATCCTTCTAAACATGCATATAGAAGCATATTCTTATGAATTAATGCTCCGTTTGGTAATATATATTAAATAAAAGGTGAAAAATTTGTGTAATTTTAATAGGAAAATCTCTTAATAAGTTAAATGATACGTGTTTTTTTTCAATAACTTTATTTTCTTTACAAAATTCTTTTCAATGTAGTTACTAAAAAAAAAAATTCATTCCAATGTATTATCATATGAAAAACGTGGTGTTATATAATGTAAAATTGAAAACAATTAAACTTTTTTATGATTATTTCTATTATCAACGTGATACATTTCTTGAAAATTTATACTACAAATTATTTCCATTGTCGTTTAGTAACAAACCATCAAACGGACAGTAAAGGTATTAACCGGTCCCCTACACAATGTGAGAAAAGCCCTTTTGTTTTCCACTGCGGTACGGTATGTATTAATAATAAATATGGCATATAATTGACTTGATTATTTAATTTATTTAACAAGGGTAATAAAAAGTAGTAGTAATTACTAAACACTAAAGTATATATAATATAATAATGTAAAAGAGTTGTGAAAAAACAAAATTTCCTGGTTGGGTGACATAAAATGTTGTTATAAAGTAATAATTCTTTTTGCCACCCCAAAGGAGGTAAAGCTAAGCTTTATCGAAAATTATACCGGCTGATAATACATCAAGCTAATTAAGATTAGTGAAAGGTTAGGATTAAGATAAGGCATGTTATTGCAATTAGATGCTTCTAGATATTATAATTTATGCCATTTTCTTAAGGTTCTTACCAAACATATTAAATAATGTTACTTTGTTTGACCCAAATAAAAATTTTCTTTATATATTTACAAGAATTTCTTTAATGTTAATTCCCTCCATCTTTAAGACATAACTAAATTTGCCTATTCAATAAATCTTAAGAGTATATAACATATCCTGTGGCCTCAACCATCAGCTTAAGCTTTTGGTTGAGTTGGTTTCTTGACATGGTATCAGAAGCCAACGTGACAAGAGATCACATGTTCGATTCTCAACCAACCCTCATTTAAAGTGCGCATGCACACTTCTAGCGCAATGGGCTTTCATGTGAGAGGCGTGTTAGAGTATATAGCACATCCTGGGCCTAGATGTGTTCAAAACAGATCCGATAGACACCTGACTATATAACCGAACCCGATTTGACCCAACTTAAAAATGGATCTACAATTATGAAAAAACAAAATGTGAACACAAAACCCGATTTTGAATCGACCCGAAACACCTGACTCAACCCGATGACCTGAATGAACACCTCTACTTGGGCCTCAACGATCAACTTAAGTTTTTGGTTGAATTGGTTTCTTAAAAAAAAACATAATTAATTAACTAATTTGAATTTCATTTCAATCACGGATTACTTGACGATAAATTACTAATATTTTGCAATATAGCTATCTTTAGGTATCTAATATATGAATTAGGATCCTCTCCATTACTAAAATGTAATGGAGGATCTATTACTAATAGGAGGAATTATGATATTTTATTTTTTATTCTAAAATATGTGTCAATTATATATAGCCATTGGATTTTGTAATGGATCCTCCATTACATTTTAGTAATGGAATTCCTAATATATATGATAATTTAATGGTTTCTAAATATTATTATCAACTATCTACTCAATTAAGATTTAATTTTTTTTACATATCTTTCGAGTTATTAATTACAAATGCTATCTATATTATTTAGGCAGGAAAAACTATATTGTTGTGGCGACATTGACGACATAATATAAGATTTGACTTTAGTACATTGATATTAACATCATTAAAGATAAGTTTAATGCGATGGAATAAGTTAAATTCAGATTATTAAAAATAAATTAATGTAATGAGTAATTAATTATAGTCTATTAGTCTACAAATTAGAAAATTGCTACTAATTAACAAGAAATCACCAAAAATAAGTTCACATTGAATTAATTTTTTTTTAGGGTTTTAGTTTTCTTCTAGTCAAGATTCAAGAACCATCTAGAGTGCATTTACAAATAGAGAAACGCAAATTCTTACTTGAGACCGTCTATGCAATAAACGTCTCAAGTCTCAAGTTTAGGAGCTGGCCCAATTTATAAACTAAAAAAAAAACTAATTGATGGTTATGTAAGTTAAAAGGGAAATATGTGCTGGGCTCTTAAGATACGTTTATACTATAGACGGTCTCTAAAGAGAAAAGCTAATAGAGAAAATGCTTTTAAGTTAGTATTAAATACTCGATCGTATAGTACAAGAGTCAAAGTATGATTGGTCATTTATGAGAACAGCAATTGTCACATTAATTGTTGGGAGTTATAATCAATTAATACGAATTATTATGAACACTATAACTAAAGTACGTAGAATGTGATTAATATCTGGACCACAATGAAATATGTAAAACTATAATTAAATAAACCAAGATTAATTAAATAATAATGTTTCTAATTATCTCACTTTTTCTCCTCCTTTGGTCATATTTATTTATTTTTTCTATGTTTTTTAATTTTTATTTTTTGGTTGATGTTGCATGAAACTATAGAAATACACTGAGAAATAGACTTCTATCCATACAATGTTAGCCACGCTTACAAATTAAAATCAATTTTAATGTCACAAAGATAACATGGAATAGGTAATATAAAAATTAAAAAGGGGTTTTAATTGAAAAATACAAGTGGATATAATCTGACCAATTAAAATTAATATAGGCATACAAAACAACAAAATTGTATAATACTTGGACTATTATGTAGGATATTTCACAATTTATCATTATTATTATGTAGGCAAATAACATGGACCTGGTTTCGATTCTTGTTTCCCTTTTTTTATTTTTAGTTCTCGTACTCTACCATATATCCAAAAGAAATTTATTATATTCTTGCATCATAAATAATAAAGGTTTAATTGAAAAATAATACGTTTAACAACAATAAATTTAATTCAGAATAATGTTAAACTCATTAAAAGTATAATCATTTCAGTTAGCCTTGTTTAAATTATTTTTGAAATATAATATTTCGAAAAAAAATATAACTTGGTGAAATATTGGTAATTATTGTAAAAAAAAATTAATTGAATCAGTATAAATGAGTTTATTACAACGAAATGAAGTTCAACTCATTCTTAAGATATTTATATTTTTAATCTTTAAGTTTACTTGATTATTTAATTCCTATTAATGGTATTATTTCTCTCGTTACGACTATTCCTCCCTTTGTTTACTACAACAAATTTAGTTATTTGCGACATTGAATTTAGTAGCATTAAAAAAATGTCACTAATTCATATTTTTAGTGTAATAATTATTGTTTTTTCTTTTAAGTTCTACCATAAAGTGATTTAGCGATATTTAATTTGGTCTTTAGTGGCATATGTAATTGTCACTATAGTCTATAATGGCATTTGTGAGAAATGTCACTAAATCCTAAGTCGTTAAAAGCTTTAGTGTGACTTTTTAATATGCTGCTAAAGAGTCTAATAAATGTCACTAAATCTACATAAAAAAAAAATGTCACTAAATCCTCTATATACACTACAAGAAATTAGAAATAGCAAATTAAATATCGCTGAATATATCCCACTAAAAACAAATTATGTTGTAGTGACTAAACCGCTCCAGTCTTTACTTATACGATTTCAAACAATAATAATCACTACTTATTTTAGGTAATAATTATTTTCAATGAAATATTACTACTCATTATTACTTTTCTTGGTTTCTTCTCATATTCTAAATGAAAACAAAAAAAAAAAATCAAAAGACTTAATGATCATTACCTCGAGAGAAATTTGATTTGTATACCTTAATCATAACCAAAAATTCCTGATAAATTATAACTAGTGTTTCTTGACACGATAAAATTGTCAATCAAATTGCATATTTTAAAATCATTTATGAAGATTTCATTAGGTCACACATATTCTCTAATAACAAATAAACTAGGTTTGGAGGCTTTATTTAGTGGAAAATAAAAAAATTTAATTATTTACAAGTTGGTTTGTTTTAAATTGTAAGATAATTCTTTAGATCTCTTGGGTTAACGTTGACTTGGGTTTTCTTGGATGTTTCCATGCTTTTTCTAAATGGGAAAATAAAAATTGATGGGAGGATTCATATTATTATCATGGTGTGGTGCTAATCCCTTCAATTGAATACACTCATTTTGCAAGTAGGATCCAATCAAGTATGCCTCTCCAAAGTAAAAATTGTTGTATTCAATGCTTTCTTCAATTGGTGTTATTAAATTATGTTATTGCCTAATCTATGAGTATGGCAAAGGATATTTATAAATATTTATAGTTATTAATACAGTATCCTGCACAAGTTAAAGTTCAAAGGGAGAAAGACAAACATATAATTTATATACGTGCCCCCTCTAAGAAAAAATACACGCACTCAATTATCCCAAAAAGAAGAGAACATATATTAAGTGAATTATTTAAAATTGGCAGAGTTTAAAATTTATGAAACCATTATGTGTAAAACGATTTTAGCAATGCTGAAAAACAATTCGCATCGTGATTGTATGTTAACAGATATTAGGGCTAGAAATAATGTTATAGGTTATTATTATTGAGACAAGGATTCAATTATCAAAATTTAACCTTAAAAAATTAGATATTTTTAAATTCACAAATTCTTGTGAGAGACGGTCTCTTTGAGACCATATCTGATTGGGTCGGTCCATAAACGAAAATATAAAGTAAGAATATAAATTAAACTATAATGGACTGAGCTTGGGAGGTGTCTCTCAAAGGGACGACCTCTCAGGAGACTGCCTGTTTTAAATTTTAATTTGATTAGACTAAATGGGTTACAATTTAATTATTATCGTTTCCAATTTCTTACCACCCAGCCCAAGCAATCAAGTTTAATTGCTTTAACAATAGGCACTTAAACCCAAATGTTACAAATTGCAATGGATTAGTTTGTATCAATTGTTGAAAGATTTTTAAATTTTCATATTTTTCATAAATTAACGTCTAAAAGTCGATACATGTTACAAATTACGTGAAAAGAGAAAGAAAAAGTATAAATAATTAAAGTCTTATTTATCAATAATGAACACACAATTTTTTATCGTTGAAATCACCTATACACATCATCTTCCAAAAGAATAACAAGGGTCCTTAGATATATGTACTTTTGCAATATGTTCTCTTTAATTTGTTGCAATTCAATTAACTAATCACAAATTATGTATGAAAACGTCACAATTAATTGTAAATATAATAGAACGAGAAAATATGATATTGTGCGCAAATCGAAACTCTAATCCAATCCCCTTCATTAGATAAGACTAACAGAGGGTTGGATTCCGAGTAGTTGCTTTCATTTACATAGACGGGACAAGCTAGTGATTCCAAACAGGTATATACTTTATATGGATAGCTCAGAAATTGTATTAAGTTGCATTGTGTGATGGAAATATTTTCGTGAATTTCAAACGTAAAAATGATTCTCATTGCTGTATGCATATTTTCTGCACTTGAGAATTTGGACTCACATAGCTGCTCTTTTTAAGATACCTACAAGGGAGATGTTTGATAAAAATTAATTGTTGATGTTGAAGTGACCATGTGTTACCCACATGTGAGTTGTCCCACATCGGAGAAAGAGAAGAGTATGCATCACTTTATATACTCAAGGAGTCCTCCTACTATTACCAATTGGTTTTAGTAGTGAACCTTCTTTGGGTTTATGAGTGGGCTATCAGTGAGAGTGAGGCAACCTTAAAATAGACTATGGTCAGGATTTGAAAAAAAAAGATAGACGGTAGCTCATAAGTCATACCCATACCCGAGAGTTTCACAATGAAATCAACTCATTACAATTTATGAATTCAATGAGTAAATCATTGGCCAAACACACCCTTAAAACATTTCTTGGGTCTAAAGTTTTACCTCACCCAAAATGCTCAATAGCGTGATGCGTGAAGATACCAAAGTAGAGACCATCAGTTTACTTTTCGTTTATGTCAATGAGCACCGAATTTATAAATTATGATTCACGACGAATACCATCATATAAGAGAATTCTTGATCAAACTGCTAGTTCTGTTTGACTAATTGATCAACAGCATTTGTATAAAGTTTCGAGGCACATTAAGCAAGTCAAAAATTCTAAACAGACTCGAAACACAGAATAGCCAAAAAAACTCGCACATAATAGAACAGTGAGAACTGTCCTGGTTATCAGAGATCGGACTGATCAGAAGCGTGTGATGAATGACTCAACACATTGACTATATGCAAGTTCCACACAAAATGGACTGTACTATAAATATAAATTCACTGGGTCAACGTAATATAGAAGAAACAACACCTGAAAAGGTTAATTTTACACACCACGCTTGTCAAATTGACTTTTCTTTTGATATAGTTGGGAGCGCTTTTTACACCACTCTTGACAATTTTGGACTTCTGTGATCATTTGCTTGGAAAGACAAAATAATGCTTCAGTTTTTTTTTTACATGATGGTGCAGCGGCCTCGTTCCTCTGTTTGTTGTGCAGCTGGCTGCTGGTATCGTCCTGCTTCGGCTGGGTTATAGGTGAACTCTGACGTATCAAGACCATACTGGATTCACACAGTTCAGAAAAGAAAATGTGAGAAGAAACGCAGTCAAAAAGCATATGGAGCAACTTCACATTATAAAAACAGAATCATATGTTAATACAATCTCCAAGATTGAAAACATGGAAGGATAATTGCATAACTTAAGCAAATAGAATCTAAGATGTGTAGATATTACAGAGAACATTTCACTTCTCCAATGTCATTAAATGGTTCCCATCTAGGCACCCACCTTAGACCGCTAGACGGGGTTTGGGAGGTTGAATGTACCCAATCTTACCCCAATAGAAACAAGAAAATGTTTCCAATTGGCTCTTAGCAAAAATCATCCGCAACTTCACATAAATAAGCAAGGCAGATGATTTTCTGAATGTTTCTAAAGTACTCCACCTCTCGGCTCTCAGTTAACCCATTTATGTACGATGTAAGGCAGCACAAAACTACAATTATTGACACTCTCTTTCATAAGTCTTTTACTTTTAATTGATTAACTTAGTGTGTAAAGGTCTTAGCATGAGAAACTATATATATAGCTGAAATTAAAAAGTCAAGATTTTAATTGCACCTTTTCTCTCATGCGTGCACTCCAAGCATCGTTCCTGGCAGGTCTCTGATCAAGGGTACCAGCAACAGGTACACCTGTTGCAACGGGAGCTTGTCTGTTCATAAGAGGCTGCTTAAAAGACTGCCTTGGATTGATGAACTCCTCATCACTATCATAATCAGCTGGCCTGTTCATAGATCTAACAATGATGGTTAACAAGAACAGCACAGCCTGTAAAAATAGAAAAACAGGAATCATCAGTGCATGGAAAAGACAACAAAAACATCAAACAATTTGGTAAACTAAAATGCCAAATTTAGAGCATTTGATGCAGATGTAAAACAAAGCCTACGAAAGTCGATCATAACATCCAATTTAAACTTCACCATAAAAAAATCCTGCACATGAATTCTACAATCTAGAACCTACAAGTTTACTTATATAACTAATAAGGAAATCATATGATCAATATTGCTAACACCAGGTTGTACCTTATAAAGTCATTAACTATTGTATATTGTAAACCCCCAAAACTGATTTTAGGTTCCAGAAACCAAGTCCAAATAAACCTGATATTAGATTTAACTACTGAATTAAAAAATTAGTATCGACAAAATAAAATACTGCTGTAGGACTATACATGCATTGTATTAGCTACTAGCTAGACTGTCAAATGGTGCAGCATTCCGGAGCCCATCACAAAGTTGAAATATCCAATTATTGTCAGAACTAATTATTCTTTTGTTGTTAACATCTTTTGAACCCAAATTATCAAATTTTTACGTATTAGAACACAACTTTGCACTTAGAAAATCCAAATTTAAATTACAGTATGTATTTGGTTATTCTGACTTTCTGAGTAGCCTTGTGATTCCTCTCATTCCATTCTCATCTTTTCTACCACTACATCATCCAGATCTCACAGTCATTTCCAAAGGCTTCACATTTTTAATCCATAAATTCACTCCACTGAATGAAGTCTTAAAAAGAAGTCCACAGAATAAATGTCAAATATCAAAGCAGGACTCTAAATGAAAACTTTATATATAAGCTAGGCTAGGCGAGCAGATTTTCACAAACAGACAAATTGTTACAAATACAAACACAACCAAGTTATTCAACATAATTTCAACAATTATTAAGACCAAAAGAGTGTGTTAGATGTAATACAGACAACACAAAGTTACATAAATTACGTGTTAACTATGATAATACCGATGAGAAAATAGGAAGAACCAAGGAAAGATACATTAGTATGCAATAACCAATAGACACTTCTCATTTATCCTTAGACCTCAAAACCCTTATTCTTTTTTTTTCTCTCACTAAGTTTTCCAAAGTGCACCTAGGCGAGTTCATGAGATATGGGTGGGCAATGATTTAGGCTCTTTTATAAGATTAAGCGAGGCAATTTCGCTGGGATACCGTCTAAAAACGCCTTAAACTGTCTAAGGCAAAGGCATGGGCAACTAAATGCGATCATCTTTTGGTCTTAGGCTCAGAAAAAGTCCATGTGATGTTATATGTTTAATGTTTTCAATTATTTTATTTTATCTTTTTTATTATCTTCTTATGGGTTATTTTATCAGCTTTTTATGGGCGCCTCACTCAAAGGCTAGCGCTACACATAGTGTCAAGGCTATGGGACCTAAGCACCTTAAGCACGCCTTCTAGAACTAAGTTCTTGCATCCTCTAGAACCAGTAAAAAAACTCAAGTCTTACAATTCTTAATAGTCATTAAGTCATCTCACTTTCTAACTACCGAGGGGGGGAGTAAATATAGAAAGAAAAACAAAATGACATAAAGATTTATGTCAGGTATGATCACTGATAACTAATCCAGACCACAAATTTTTAGATGCCAAAAAGGGTATCTCAAACATTGAACATAGAATTGCTTACCTCCAATACAACAATTCCAAGAAGAACCCACTTAGCAATGGACCAGTGGTCGTCTAGGAAGTCATAGATCATCTCAAAGTTACCAGTCTTGTCAGAGGGAACTTGCTGAAAAAGTTGAGCAACAGATTAGTTTAGAACAAGGAACTAGATAAGTTTAGACAAAGGACTTTGAATACATAAGGAACGGAAACAATTCATTCAAACGTACATCTTCCCAATCTTTGTTGAAGAATATAAAGGCAGCACCTCCAAGCTCCAACAAGATCAACAAAATTATGAATACAGCATACTGTATATGGTCAAGGAGAACTGTATTTCTAACTCAAATCAGATTAGAGGACGGCAAAAGTTGATGTAAATTCCAAATGTTAGACATGTGATGCAGATATAACCATCCAAGCTGTGTAACTCGCACAATAATATCAAAATTCGAAAAAAAAGGCATGATTTGAGTTGTCTTTGTAAGCCAACCCCAAAATAAAAGATCGGTAGAACAGATCAATGTGCTCATAGTAACTTCAAATAAACAGAGAATGATGGGGTTAAGTCGATAGTCAAATAGAACAGTATGGTTACGTAATAAAATAAAAGGAACTATATAGAAGCACGAACTGATTCACGCAATACCTCACAAGAGGTACATGAAACCTATGTGCTCACATTGACCATCAGTGGCTACTAATATCTATCCCATCCCCCCACCCCTCTATATGATTCAGCAGCATGGATACAAATTTCACTTACAACTTTTTACCAGCTTTCTTGACTTTAAGCTCCCCTGTTTCAGGGCTAAGTTCCACCAGTTTACTCAGTACGAAACAAAATTTTTAATCAGACCAGAACAGCAAAAAAAACCAAATCAGCAGAGGCTCAACCGCTCAACAATGGATTGATCAGCAAGAACAGTATCTGATTATGTTACTGAAGTAAATACAAAAATCCTAAAACTAGTTCAATGCATATTGGATTAAAATGTCAAGGATACAGTAGACAAACAGCAACCATTCTTTGTTGAAGCGCCTATGCAACCAAAACACGAAATGATAAAAAGAAAAGCTCCGACAGCAATAAACAAGTATATGAACCTGCAAGATAAGATTCAAAGAATATAAGAAAAAATAGATAAAAGGAACATAACAATGCACATCAAGGCTCGCGTAGGATGATTCTAGAGTGATATATCAGTAACCAAAACTACTGACTGAGATATTAGAGTTTTTGTAAGTGCATGAGAAATCATCAATAAATAGTACAAGGTACTGTTTATAAGTTCAAGGCTTCAAGTGCTATTCTTTTAGGGGGAAAAAGCATGCAGATGATGAAAGAACGTATTTCAAGTTGAAAAAGAAGTAATTCAGCAGAAGATAGATAACTGTAAGAAAAAAATTTGATGAAAATATTGAGTTTTTACCCCTTAATGAGTTAATACTACAAAAATGCTCTATTAAAACCAATGACAAGGTTTGTAGGTTGTTGTACAGTCATACAAAAATCAGAAGCACAAAGATACCCCAACTATATAATCCAACCAAAAAGGTAACTACTAGTAACCCTTAATAGTGAGCAGGCAAGAACTTTGTTCTGTAAGATCAAGGCTTCTAAAACAAAATAATGAAATGCCCAAGTGTCGACAAAGGGAACTAACTGCCCATGTACCCACCTATAGAAAAAAAATGTAGTAATATATATCTTAACCAAACACAATACATAACGAACGATAATAAAGTAAATGAGCTAAAATTGTCCCAGATTTGACAACCCCAACAACTTCAATATTGACAGGCTTAACCACCTAAGTCTAACAATAACTTTCATTGAGTGATAGTAAGACTTTGAGGGATGCTTTGTTCAGATTTCATTTTTGACCAGAAACTCCAGCTGTCCAGCAAGAATAGATATAAAAACTATATCTTTATCAACATATCCAAAGCAGTGAGATAAAGCAAACGTAGACAATAGATACATCACATTTCCTGGTTTATATAGCAATGTAGAGCAAATTTTTCACCTGAAGTTACTTCTAGACTGAACAAGTATCATCAATCACAACGATTATAGGCAAACAAAAATATATGACATATAGCCCATTTTTCTATATGCACTTCTTTCCTTTTTCTAGAATCCCAGCTGCAACGGATACACTGAAAAAGATTGTGAAACACCAAAACAGAGTGTACTGTAGTATTATACTTGGGTTCTCCATCTTGTCATAGGCTACAGACTTAAAAATACTCGCGTCTTTGACCAAGGAAATGCTCTTATACTAGTCCTCTCTACACTGAAAACACCAACAGAGGACCATAATCAAAAGCATCAATATGACTTTAGTAAAAATTATGAATCATCCTAGTCCTCTCTCATCCTAAATAATATTGGCTAACCAAATACATCTCATACTAATGGGCCTTATCCACATAGCCTAATTGCCCATTAGTATGAGTGAGGACTAATATGAGATGGGTGCCTCTTTTTAGTATTTTAGCACAAGGTGCAATAAAAATTAGCTTTTACCATACGCTAATGTCAAAAGTAGCGGAAAAACAGCACATTGTTGACTGATGTTTGAGTCAATTTCTCAATGACAAATAGGTGATAAAGATAGACACAAACATCACAAATAACACTATTATAAAATTGTTGACTGAATTTTGAGTTGAGTGTAGTAGCTGGTGAGTATATAGATCTTTGTTTACCATTTCATATATCAAAATAGTTCACCAACCCTATATGACAATGTATAATGTAGTGCCTCACTTTTCTTGAGCTCCTAGATCCACCATTTGTTGTGTGATAAAAATAAAAATAGATATATCACATTTTCTAATATAGATAATAACATAGCTGCAAACTTATTCCCAAATTTACGCCGAACCAATATCATCAATCACAATGATCATAAGCAGGTAAGCAACAAAAACTTGACATACATCATATGCACTCTCTTTCCATAAGTAATACTACTTTCCTAATTTCCTGCACAGGAGACACTGGGTACACTAGAAAATGATTTGTGGGAGATCCAGGGACGAATCTATAACAAAATCAAATGATGTCGATAATATAAAAAATGTGCTTATTAAGGATTAAACCCGAGTCCCAAGTCAATATTGTCACATATCAAAGTTCATGCCAACTTAACCAGCACATATATATTAGTATCTTAGGTATATAGTTGTATACATAAATTGAATTCTGTCAGTATTGATTGAGATCTGCCCTCGGGAACATCTGAATAGTAGGGCAAGTCTGAAGTTTTTTAAAATATTTCTTCAACTTGGCAATAGACCAAGGACTTGACAAATGTTCAAGTCACTAAGGTAGGATTTCTGCTCCGTAGTTATGGGAGCAAACAGAAAGACCAAGGACTTAACAAATGTTTCCTCAACCTGACAATAGACCAAGGACTTGGCAAATGTCCATGACTCTAAGGAAGGGCTTTTTGCTCTGTATATATGTATGTATGTGATCTGATAAAAGGAGTATACAATTCAGAAACCCTCACCAAAAGCATCAATATTATTTGGATGCCACATTGTTACAACTCGTCTAGTCCTCTAAATCATGCTGATGAACCAAATAACTTATACAGCTTCTGCCTAGAGTTGGTATTGGGGCTATAGAAACATAACCTACCCGCCTAAATCCCAATCCACTCATAAGCGTACCAACAAGTCTAATATGATCCATTACAATACGAATGCTGAAAATTCCCAATACATTGTTCAGATTAACAACAATACAAAGGTATTCCTCATTTAAACAAATATTTAAGTTGACAGACACAGGCATCACAATCAACCCTATGACACTAATCAGGCAAAAATAAGATTGAGACAATCAGTGAGGAACCTACATACCAAGCTCTTGGAAGATTATCGAAAAAGCTGTTCGATAGCGATACAGACATAATCAAAGGGCGACCCAGCTGAATCAATGGTTCCTCAGGACTAAATGGTGGAGGGCTAGCATCCGGTGACGCTTGTTTATAAATCACAAACAGGTAAATTCCATATCCCACCATTGCCAAACCAGCAATCGTCATCAAGAAATTCAACAATTTCAGCAAACACCCCCAAAAACCTTGGCACCCCATTATTTATATAATTGTACAATAAACCCTAGAAACTGCCTCCTCAAATCCCTTTTAACCTGTAAATAAAAATCCAAAATTCATCATAAAATCATCAAACGAATCTCAGAAATGATCAATATATGATAATCGTTCTAAGAATGTAAAGCTTATGCATCAATATTACATTACTCAAGCAATTAAAACAAGTAATTTTGCAATAAATTCAGCAAACGGAAGAAAACACAATTGAATTGGATCATACTAATAAGAATTAATACAAACAAACAACAATTATAAGTTACTTACAAATTTAAGATCGCGAGGAAGAATAATCGAGAATATAGTTGTGATTTACGAGATGTTCGATGAGAGAAGAAGCGAAGAAATTTCAGAGGAGAGAGAAAAAGGTAGACATGGACATGGCTGTTTATTGTTCTTTTTCTTTTCTGTGCTGCCAGCTGGCAATAAAATTTGAGAAACCTCCATTAATATAATATATACGAAATGACGATTTAATCCTTTTCTAGATAAGGTAAATAAATAGTCACAAATTCTTATTTGTGAAAACACGGCTCTCAAGAGCCCAATCCAATTATAAATACTTCCATCGTTCCGAAATACTTGCTACATATATTGCGACTAATATGTAAGTAATAATATAGTCATGTGAGATCTTGTTTGAGTCGTCTAATCGCATACTTTTATGATATAAACTTTTTATAATTTTTTAATGTGTATAATTCGACATATAAATGAACAAAATAATACATTGGATTGCGTTAAATGTAGCAAGTATTATGAAACGAATAAAGTACATATTCTTACAACTCTAATTATAGATTTGGGCTAAACTTTTGAGAGTCGATCTCTCAAGAGAGCACCTGATAAATAGTGATGTTTCGAATCGGCTTAATTTGGAATGTCCTAAACGACAGTGTTTCAGGATTTGTGGTTTACTTTGTTTAATCACTTTAGATTAATATACTCCTAATATATAGTGAGTGGAAAATGACATAATGGACGGCGTCGTTTAGGGCATTATATATTTGTGAAAGTGATATAAAATAAAATAAAATTGTTTTTCTTACATAAAATTTTTTAAAATTGTTTGTTGTTTTCTTCTAATGTCAAAATTGAAGGGTTAGTATTTGGTAAATGATATTTTGCTTGTCTTTTGACTTGTTAATCAATAAAAATTTTAAAAATTATTTGGTAAATGATTTTCAATGGAAAATGAAATAACTTAGTTAATTAGCTTTATCTGTTGGATTTTGGTCTATTTTACTTATTTTTTCTTGAAATATTTAGTAGTTTATTCAGTTAGTAATATAGCCAATATTTTTATCTGGTCAAATAATCCAACAAATAATGTTTATTTGTCTAACACGGTCTATATAGGGCCATCTTTTGGTCTTCCATTTCAACTAATTTCGTTATAGTTCTACAAATTGTTAATTCTATATTTGTATTATTGGTTTATAACCAATAGTCAATACTCAATAATCAACCTCTTTGTTAATTTATCATTAATAAAGATAAGATTGTATATATTCAATCCTTTAAACTTTCATACATTAGTCAAAATCCATTTAAAAGAAACAAGGTAATGGAATGAAATCCCACATTTTTTTCTTCCGATTTCGATCTGAGTTCTTTTTCTTAAACATTAATTTCATTTAACAGATCCTCTCTTGAGAGACCGTCAATAGTATAGACGTTTCCCAAGAGCCCAACCCATATCTTACTTTTAACTTACAAAACCATCAATAAATTTTTTTAAATTTATAAATTGGGTCAGCTCCAAAACTTGAGACGTCTATTATATAGACGAACTCAAGTAAGAATTTTTGTTCATTTAAATACCTTTTTGTAGTATTTTTACAAACAACCAACCAAAAGTATAAGTATCAAAATTGACGATGGGACAATTTCCGAAAGTTCAATACAAAGTCTTTTGAAATCGTACATTGAAAGGAAAAAATTGTAACAAGGACTAAGAAGGTGTTCTCTTCAACTTATTTTTTTGACTTATTACTTATTCTTATTGGAATCGTCGTCGGATCGGATCGGATCCGTCGAACTATTCGAGTCGGTCGAAAGTTTGGATCGATACCAAACCGGATCGACACGATCGATGACGACGAACGACGAGATGGACAGATCGATCAGGATCGATCGCCATTATATTATTATTATTATTATTATTATTATTATTATTATCATTATTATTATTATTTTTTACTATTATTATTATTATTATTATTATTATTATTATTATTATTATATTATTATTATTATTATTATTATTATTATTATTATTATTATTATTATTATTATTATTATTATTATTATTATTATTATTCAACGAAAAATTGAATCCAACTAAATATAGCCAACGATATTTGGGCATCAATCCAGTGAGAAGCAGAAACATCGTTGTTTTTGATGTTTAATTTGTAGAATGTAATGTACGTATATTATTATTAGATGGAGAAAAAAAAAAAAAATAATATTAATTAAAAAAAAAACATAATAATAATAATAATAATAATAATAATAATGATAATAATAGTAATAATACATAATAATAATAATAATAATAATAATAATAATAATAATAATAATAATAATAATAATAATAATAATAATAGTAAAAATAAATAATAATAATAATAATAATAATAATAATAATAATAAATAATAATAATAATAATAATAATAATAATAATAATAATAATAATAATAATAATAATATAATAATAATAACAAACTCAATGAAACCAAATCAAATCAGATCGACGGATCGATCGGACGGACGACGGATCGGATCGGACGGATCGGATCGATCGAAAGATTCGATTAGATCGAAGATTCGATCGATCGGCTGAATCGACGAGTCGACAAATCGATCGATCGATCGGCCTTAGTAAATTCAGACCTTATCCAATCAGATCAGACAAAGAGAACAGGGCCTAAATGGCTATTTTGATTAACATTCATTATACTCTTAAGACTCTTGGTCATTTTTCCCAATTTACACTTGACTACCTTAGTAAATTGTAACAAGGACTAACCCTTAATATCCTTCAAAACCTTGGAAAACAAGTATAGAATTAGAAATATTCTTGTGAGAGACAACTTTAAAGTAAAAGCTTATATTTTCTTAATTTATATTATATTAGTTGGCCTATTTAAATTAAATTTATGTATGGGGTGCCGAGCGTAATTTATATGATAAATATTGGTTTAGTGAAAAAACCTCAAAACAAACATCTCATGTTCTTGTAATTTATATTAGTTGGATTATTTAATCCATGTATGAAGTGCATCTGACAATGAGATTGTCCATACAATAATTTGTAATAATTATGAGTTATATTCCAGATAGGGCAAAACAAAATCGATTGAACTGCAAATTAAATCAGACTATTTTAGAGTGATTTAATTTGGTCCACTCTGATGTGTTAAATAGCCTAGTCTGTTATGAAAATTCTGAGCCATAATTTTCTGATCACAAATTCTATTGAGAGATCGTCTTTGAGAGACCATCTTTAAATGGGCCGGCCCATTATATATATATTTTTTAAATATTGTAAGTAGGCATTAAGAATAATATAAGTAGACATTTAAGATAATGAAAGTAAGCACTAAGAATAAGATAAGTAATTAAGCATTAAGAATATGGTAAACAGACATTAATCCTTAATAGGTTAGACTTGAGATATATTTCTTATAGAGATAGTCTCTCAAAAGACTAGCTGTTTTCTAATTTGATCTAATTTTAGTATTAGACTAGACAAACCGTATACACGAACAAGCTTGGATATTGAAGTTAACATGAGCCGATGCCAAGGCACTCAATTCAATATTCAGTATCGGCCCAAAAATCTTAAATTATATTTTGGGCCATCCATAATACGATGTAAAATCAGGGGCGACTTCCCAAGTCATCTGGCAAAGACTCACGCATACATGGACTTAGGCGTTGGTGCAAAAATATAATAAGTTTTACTCAAATTCTTGTGAGAGACGGTCTCTTTGAAAGACAATTTTTTATTGGGTTGACCCATAAAAAAACAGCTGGTCTTGGGCGAGACCGTCTTAAGTTGAGACAAGAGTGGGCCGGCCCAATTACATGCTTTCTCTCTTTGATTCCATCTTCTAGACATTTTTTAATTCTAATCATAAAGGTATCAGTTTTGACTTTAAAGATATCAATTTCAATTTAATCATACCTGTATAAACTACATTAATCATGAAACTGAATACTATAAAATGAGAATTGAATAAATTAACAATGAAACTGAATACTATAAAAACTGAATACCTGTATGAACTACATTAATCATGAAACTGAACAATTTAATGGAAAAATTTAATCATGCATGTAGATCAGAATAACATGAATTATGCTTAAAATCTTAAAATTGATTACACTTTGTATGAACTACATTAATGTAATTCAATATACATATTCTAAACTTGAATGCAAAACTGAGCAAAATAAGAGCATAATTGAGCAAAATTGATATCTTTAAGGTCAAAATTGATACCTTTAAGGTCCAAATTGAAATTTGAAGGGCAAAGCGCGTGCGTGTAGTACACGCGCCTAATAATGGGCCGGCCCAGATCTCGTCTTGGAGTAGGACGGTCTCGTCGAAGTTTTTGAGTAAAAAAAATGTGAAGTAAGAGTACAAAGTAAGCTTTGATGGACTGGCCTGAGAGACGTCTCTCTGAAAGACGGTCTCTCAGGAGACTAATTGGTTTTTTAAAAGATTTTATAAATTTTAAAATATAGATAATAACTATTCCTTATGTCCCATTGAAATCGTATAATTTAACTTAATAATGTGAGAGTTTTTGAAATCTACTATATCAATGGAACGGGGAGAGTAATTCGAATATAACACATGTAATTAATCTTAAAAGTAAAATCTTTGAATTTTAGGTTTCTATAAAATCATACATTATATACAAGGTCCATAGTTCTAGTTTATACATACCTAAATAATGCATAATATTCTGACATATTTGTATAAATAAAAAATTTAAAATTTACGACTTGATGTTTTAACCATTTTAAAATATCCTATACTCATTTAATAAATAAAACTATAAAGATTATATAAATAATTGAAAATAAATAAAATAAAATATATAATTTTCTAATATATTAAATGATGTGACAAAAAAAAATCAATTTATATAATGTTAGGATAATAAAAAAAAATCATAGCATGACCTTTAAACTACACAAAAGTTACATCCAATTGAGTTCATAGCCTAAAGTTTCTCTTAGTGTTAGTATATTTCTTCATCTTTTTTTTTTTTTTTTTTGAAGTTAGTATATTTCTTCATCTCATTTATATATTATCACACTCATTTATTTTTTTGTCTTATTTTCCTGCTATTCAATACCAAAAAATTTTAAAAAGTACTAAGAAGAAACTATTGCAAAATAAAATGTATACATGAAAAATGTTCAAAAGCTATCTACTTTCATTATATTATTACTATGAAAAAAGTTTTTTATAATGGGAAGATTTATCAACACTAAGCCCTAAAAATTAAGGGACAAACCCTTCAGAAATTGGTACCCTCCATCAGATTGGTAGGACCACAACAAGAAACAAACATTGAACAATGATACATCCATCCATCACATTCATTATCAACCTCCCTTTTCCTTTCTCTTTCTTTCCATTAATCATAAATCAACCCAACTTCATGTCAGCTCTATTTACAACCACTCAAACCTCTGTGGTTCTAAGATCACATACGTGGCCTAATCTCCATCGCTCGATCGAGAAAACCGGCCCTCGATTAGGACCATGACACTTGTCAACTTAGGTGTTGTACAGTGGTATCAGATCCTCTTTTTCGACTCGTGGGCCCTCTCCCGCGGTAATGTTCCAGGTTAGCATGGACGGTGGCCATTGGGAGGAGGGATAGTGGAAATTCCTTGCCTGGATAGTTCAGCTAGGACACTGTCAATAGATGGTGGTTTAAGGCCTATTGGTAATGGCAACCATGGCTTGCTTATTGCTTCCTTAACCACTTTGTCAATAACTTCCTCCCCCTGCAACATTGTACCGTGTGTTTAAAGTGTAAACATAGTAATTTACTGACACATAGTCGTTTATTAGTAAGGGCGAAGTGGCCTGCTAACCTGCCGTCTCAGGGTTCCAAAAATGTATTTCTATGTATAAGGTGGATATTAACTTGTATTACATTGAGATGTAATTTAGGAGCTTTTTTATCTTTCGCTCTGGAGCCAAAAAGATGAATGGAACGACCTTAGACACGGCATACTAGGATGTTGCAATCGATGTTACTTGTACTCGTATAACCATGTATGAAATGAATACGTTTCCAAGTGTTTGAGAGATTGATGATCTTGGAGATTGACAAAGTTAGAGACATATATGAGAAAGCTCATATGTCTACATCAGGTTCCGACTTATCCAGCTATGAGCTATGTGCGTATGTAGATAAGTATCAGAACAGTCAAAACCTAAATTCTTTGAGAAGGGAAGAACACCAAAAGAACGTGGCCACCCGAGCGTTTGTCTAGTCCACAATAAATTTGCATAGAAGTTTCATGCATACTAAATGAGGATTATCGGAAGTTTCTACTGAAAAAGTTTGAATTAGATGGTTTCAAGGACCACAATATTGAAAATCGAAATATTTCATAGGAGGGACCAAGTAGGTTTTGTTAGAGTCACATAGAGTATATAACATATCTTGGGTCTTAACCATCAGCTTAAGCTTTTGGTTGAGTTGGTTTTTCAACATGGTATCAGATGCGAAAGTGACAAGACGTCACGGGTTGGAAACACAATCACCCCTAATTTAAAGTGGCTAATGCGCATCCACACTTCTAGCCCAATGGGCTCTTGTGTAAGGAAGCGTGTTTATATCATATATCCTGAGGCCTCAACCATCAATTTAAGCTTTTGGTTGGGTTGGTTCCTTGACGGGTTTGATAATATTTACTATTCTACGCTATTGTTATCCATTGGTTCATGCAACCGACCCCAATCTTTTGAAAGTACGGTTTTTTGGCATTGTTGTTGTTGTACAATAACTCAGAGGGTACAATGATGTTATTGGTTGGTGAGTTTCAAGTACTTGCTAAGTTACAACAGAACACAACAAAATATCTCAGACTAAAAAAAAAAATCTAAAAACAGGATGCAGACTAATTTGTGGTTCAGACTTCAGATGAAAGGTAATAGAGAGAAATTATGTATGATCTACTCAAACTCTATAAGGACAAGGCATGAATAATGATCATATGGCCCTCAAGGTCAAACACTGGGGTATTATAAGTCTAAAATTGTTGGTAAGCACTAATCCTAGAAGAAAATTATGCCTATTTTCCCCACCAAGATATGAAGGTCCTATAACGAGCGAGATTGTCATTTTCATGGGCATAATTATCGAAATTTATCGATAAGAGACCAAGTGAAAGTAGCATACATAATTGAAGGAAATTGTCGTTACCGGATTCATATCAGCTGAATTCTTCTTATATGTATCAGGACTGTGGAACCCATATGCGCCTTGTACCTGTTGAAAGAACATCGTTGGATAAATCGAAGTTTTGGGCAATAAACGGAGTAATTTTTTGGTTTCATATGGGAAATTACGACTTGATAATTATTTTACAAAGAACCTTAACAAATGGAAAAACGAAGCTCACATTGGGGAAGGGTGAGGTCGGGCAAGGAGGGGGCGGCATCACTGGGCATCCCCATGCATCAGCATGCATCTGAAAAAAAAAATAACGCAAAAACAGGAATATATGTTAACAAGTAATAGGCTAATACAAAATTATGTAGAAAGCAATTGGTTTTCGGAGGAAGCATTTTATGTTACCGGAGGGTAAGGCTGCCAAGGATAGCTCGGGGAGCCCCACATTGGGAAGCCATGAGGGTGGTAACCGGCCTGCTGGCTCCACACGGGGTAGACTTGCCCCGATGTAAAGGCATGATTGGTCTGATAAGGAGGATATGCCATCACTGGTCTATGATGAGGGTAGTAATTTCTCGGTATTGAATGTCTAGGTTGCGGCCACCTTCGCTCATCTTGCTTAGGTAAAATGTGTCTTCTATGCATTCTGTATTTCTGAAGAATATAACAATATGTTACCCCAAAAAACTATCCGTTCAAGAATGGAGATATTGGTGCCAAAAAGTTCATGAGCATCTTACCTGAAGATGACTAGCTATGTTATGTCGAGTCAATCCTTCCACTTTCATCAGCTCTAAAATACGAGAAGGGATGGCTTGATCAACACCAAGTTGCTCTACCGCTTGCACAAATTTTTTATGAAGATCAGGTGTCCAGTCTATCTGAATGAACAAAAAAATGTCACTGATCACTGGTTATAGTGCGTAAACATAGTGTAAAAACGCGTCGCTTTGCATCTTTCTAAAAACAACAAACCGATATTATCCACGTTGAAAAGGCGTAAAAAATCGCGTTTTGGGCCGTACCAAGGGTTATCTTTTGGTTTTGACCGATATTAAGGCATTACATTAAATACATCACTCTCAATAGTGCATCCCCGTATTGTTACTGCAATCGCGACCATTACTGCATTCTTTTACTCTATATGCGTAAATACTAAAGTTTTCATGTTTTGGGTCCAAAGTAAAGTGTCAATAGATTATAGAAGTATAGAACAAATTACCACAAAAACCATCCGAAAATTGTTCAATTATTACCTTCATCCTTTTCCGGCTATTCTTCACTCCACAAGCATTCTTAGAAGATTTCTTATTTGACTCCTCATTATTACCACAATGTTTAGGTATGCCATCCGTACCCTTGGAACCATCACGGCAATCCACTTCCTCTTTGGTAGCTCCCACAGATGTTGGCTGAGGTGGATCCACCTCCATCTCAGCAAATGAGTTGCCATCATTTGTATTATCGACAGATTTGATTTCCCCGTCAAATTCAATACCCTCCTTGACCGGGGAGTTATTGGTTTGATCATGATAGTCTCCATCATCTAACGATCTTCCCGCGTGTTTTATTTGGGGAGTCGAAGGAGCAGGGAACTTGTCTCCAGCAGCGGACTGGTCGTGATTAACTTCGTCCACTACTGTATTGATCATTGATTCTTCGGAAACATGAGTTTGTATAGCAACGTTTTGTTGCTGCATTTCCAATATGGAACCCACAAACTCCTTAACGGATTTGAGTGATTCTGATTCTCTGCTTCCGCTTGTGTTGAATGCCTGTCGAGAAGCAATAATCTAAGTAAATTCTTCCCACAAGTCACAATGATATATCCCATGATCTCGTTAGTAAACACACCTTATGAACGACATGCTGCCATATATTTCTAAGTTTATCCTCCGATATTGGTTCTACAAGAAATTCAACTGCACCTAACTGTCAATCCATAAATAGAGAATGATAAATAAGATTGAAAGAAACAAAGACGTTTTTAGATCCAAACAACATAATGGCCTCGGTTTAAGAATCTTACCGCTATACACTTCATCATGGTGTTCAAGCAATGCTCCTTTGATATCACTACAAACCAAGTAAAAAGAATTTCATAATATTAAGAAACACAAGATTTCTACGAATTGATTAGGTCTATCAGAAAACATGCTTACTGATTGTTGGAAGATCCTTTGCACACTCCAAAAAGTTGCATCTCCCATCACGATTTACCTGTTATGAACGAAGCAATTTGATGCAATGTGTGATAGTTAGTTACTCGGTGGCATATACAATAAGAAAAATAAAAGTATTGTACAAAATCGACCAATTAGAACGCCTAACGCAAGATGAGATGCAGATGCAAATAGGATTAGCAGCACTAGAATGATCTCTTCAACATCGAGGATAAACAACAATTACAAAAAAGAATGTTGTAAATTGTAATACAAGCATCGACATTGTTTCCCAAACTAAGAGTTTAAGCTATTACCTTTATAATGGCCACATGAAAGATCTCATTTTTGCTTGAAATCGCGGATAAAGCTTCATGCTCACTAGAAAATGCAATAACTGGAACAACTTCACATTGTCAATCTTCGGAAAGCAAGCATGAGATGACAAAATAAATACCAACAACAAAAACATTTTAATTATGCCAATACCATCAAGTGGCTCGCACCTAGGTAGAATGGGGTTTTAGGGGTCAGATGTATACAATCTTACCGTTGTCAGAGATAACACTAACAAAGAGATTGTTTATGATTGACCCTTGGTAGCAAACGTCATGTGCAACTTCACATAAATAAAAAATGCACATGATTTAGTGAGTCATTTTACTATAATAATCCATTATAATCGGAAAGCAAAGAATTATAAATCTTTGGCCCAATAGTCAAGTTTACGAATAGCACAAGCATTCTAAAAGCTTTATCAGAAAATAAGTTGAAAGGAAAAACTATTCTATTACCAACATCATCAATTGCTCCCACCTAAGTGGCTTCAAGGGTTAGACGTGTTAGAATAAGAATATTCTGTAAATTTTGTAGATCATCATATCTTGGTAATTATATTGGTTATAGTTAGTAAATATTTAGTTTCATAAAACTCTTGATTGACATTGTATTTTTCCCCTTTCCATGTAATGACATGGCAAACAATCCATTCTATTAAGACGTACATAACCTTGCTCTTGTAAAGCCATAGAGGTCGTTTTTTTAACTTTCGGTAGCAAATATCATTACAATGTACATGATTTTGACGTGTCATTCTAATATAGTCTACTATGATCCGATTAAGAAACGACATCAATAAGACACTTCATACATGTCATTAAATAATACCAGAAAGTTATGCAATGCATTAATACCTTTCAAAAAAATGCTCAAAACAAATTTCCTCATTTGTTTCTTGAATGCTACAAGATACTAAATCTAGTACACAGGTTGTTACAACTTACAACTATGAGATATGACCTAAAGCAAAACTGAAGGGCCATTCTAGCTATAATGTCATAAATTAACAATAACTCATCAATGAAGTCAATAGGTTAGTTCATCCATTCCCATTTTGAAGAAGCATCACAACCTTATTTGTACTACATATTTAACTACAACAAATGTTGTATGAGACCGTCTCATTGCGAGACAATTAGCCCAATTATGAACTATCTCATACTGAGACGGTCTTAAATGAGAATTTGGGGTAATTACTAACCTATAAACTCCATTTCCTCAAGCTTGGATTTTATCTCAGAAGCAGAATTCCGGTCCTCGTCAAGGAGAAGGATCCTAAGGCCTTTAGGGAAATCCTTCCATTCCAGTAAATCATTGGCAGTGCAAACCATAGCTCGTTTCGCATCGTTTAGCAGTGTATCGAATCGAAAATTAACCTCATATAAATCAAATCTGCACCATTTTATGCAATCACAATCTTCATAAGTATTACTAATCAGAGGAAGGAAAAAAAAAAAAAGAAAAGCCCTTTTTGAAATTTGAATCAAGATAAACTTAAATTGTGGAGGGTCAGATATCTTAATATTGACAGTGTACAGTTATCCATTATAATAGCTTCACAAGATTCATGAGAAGATAAAACAAATGTAAAAAGTTGAGCAAGAAAAAAGGTAAGTTGTACCATGCAAAAGACAGATATAATTGAGACAGATCATGTTTCCATTGCTCCTAGATCACACAATAATCTAAGTCAATAAATTCAAAATAATAAGATCTCATCATCATCAATCCCTTCTTATCCCCTTTATAAAAGTTAATCATAACATGGTATCAGAGGGTAGCGTGACAAGATATCAGTTCAAATCTCAACTACCCTTGTTAATAAGTGAAATATTAAGCATTGGGCGTAAGGAAGATTGTGTTGTATCTAACTTTTTAGCCCAAAGGGTTCTCGTGGGGCCTCAATCATTTGCTTAAGTTCATAGTTGAGTTGATTATTTGACAGATATGATCAAAAGATGGATGACAACAGAAAATAGCCATATCAAGAACATTAAAAACAAAGAAATTGAAGAAAAACCCATGAAAGATCTCATCCAAAATATCAATAATAATCTTCAACAGATCAAAAAAAGGCAGAAATTAAATTAGAAATACATGCAAATGTGCAAAGAATGTTGAAAGTATTCAAAGCTAAAACAAGAAAATGCAGATAAGTGGTAAGAACATTTACAAAAAAAGTTATATTCTTGAAGGGGAAAATAAAGTGCAGAACTTTTACCAGAAGTGCAAATGAAAAAGGAGGTTTCTTTTGAGGAGTATAATTTCCTTTATCATATACTTGTTTTGTGGGAAAAAAAGAAAGAAAGAATGATTGAGATAAGGGAGAATTTGAAGTTGAAGCAATAAGAGATGGTTTAGGTAGTATTCCCTCTTATAGTTGATGCTTGACTATTTCTGTATTAAGACCTTCATACAGAGAAAATGTGATATGTCACAGAAATCTGGGGGGTTTTAGACTTTTTTGGACAGACTTGCAGGAGAGAAAGCCACTCAGATATGAGAAACAGGAACAGTGAAGTGAAAGGGCAAGTGTTTTTTTCTTGTGTTTTTTTAGTGCTTTTATTGGAGTTTTTGGTAACAAGTTATAAATTACATAAAAATTAAAATTTTAAAATTTTATGTTTATACTAGCCTACTAGAGTGTTCTGTATATTTGGCTTTTATATGGGTCTTTTAGTTGATTTTTTACTTTTGGTTTGTTGGTTGGTTAAAGAGTAAAAAAATTTTGGTAAATAACTCTTAAGTAAAAATTAAAAAGTTACTTTAATTAGTTTTTTTGTTGACTTTTGGCTTGTTGACAAACTTCTTCTCTAATAAATAGCTAACGATTTATATTTAAATTTACCAAACATTTTCATAAATAGCTGGCTTTTTCGGCGAGTTAAAAGGTCAATAAAAACATCAACATTTCAACTAATCAAACAAGTAAACTAGCAAAGCCAGCAACAATTGCCAAACACCCCCCTATAGTATCTATTAATAGAAAATTTATTTTTATTAAGGAAATATTACCTAAAATAATCCAATCTATTCGTGATTTTCCTACAATAATCTCACTTATTGATTAACCATGAATAATCCCAACTTTAAGGGATATTTTCCCAAAGTAAACCCGGTGATCGAATGGTTTGTTATAGCAAGTTTTATTTTTTTTAAAAAAAAAAGTTAAATTAAAACAAAATGTCGAAAAATGATAAAAATATTTCGAAAAAAAAAATTATGATTTTTTTTATTAATTAGAATTTTTTATGTAGAATTTTATCTAATTTTAAATTCATTTTCAGTTTACTTTTTTGGTGAATTACCTACTATAGCAAGTTATCGGGTTACCCAAGTTTACTCTATTATTCATAGTTAATCAATATGTGAGAAAATCACGAATAGATTGGATTATTCTAGGTAAAAGTAAAGAAAAAAGCAAGTTTTGTAGAGTAGAAAAGTTTGGGCAAAGTTTAGGATTTATGCATACAAATCCAAGACTACTCTTGTAGATTTGTAGTGTTGCTATCACTAAAGAAAATAAAGGACCATAGAATATATCCATAATGAGGCCTTTGCTTCTTTTAAAGGCCAATTTTTTTGTCAAATAACCTACTTCGTTCCCTCCCTCCCCTTAATATGCAATATCTAACGTACAATTTATATAAGATTAAAAAAAGTAAAATCAATAAATTGTATGTATTTAATTGAAGCGAGAAAATGTGAGAATAAATTCATCCCTCGCTTTTAATGAGATTGTAATATTTTCCATTCAGAAGAAAAGTAAAAAAAAAAACCATAAAAAAATTACTCAAAAAATATAAAATGTTACATTGTAAAAAGAGATCAAAGTAGAATTGTTTCTTAGGAGTATATGAGATCAGATTGAATACTACTTTATACATCAATTATACAAAACTCATGATTATGATAAAAATTACTCCATTTTTACCGTGTTGCAATTAAGCCGACGCTGTTATATGCGACAGAATAAGAAGGTTTTTGAACAGAGGATGGAATTAACAAAGATGCGCATGCTGACGTCGATGTGTGGAAATACCATTACGGATAAAATAAGAAACCAGGAATTTAGGGAGAAATTAGGGGTTGCACCTATCACCGCAAAGATGTCGTAAAACAGGTTGAGATGGTTTTGGCATGTGCAGAGGAAGACACATGACTCCCCAGTAAGAAGGATCAAATGCATCATAGTGGAGGGTAAGAGAAGTCGAGAAAGACCTAGATAAACGTGGGAGGAACATATTAGAAGTGACATGCATGAGCTTCACCTCTCCAATGACCCAACCAGAGCTAGGCGCAGTTGGCGCTGCCGCCTTATCCACGTCCTAGACTACTAAACCCGTCCCTTTCGCCCCTTGTTTGTTGTTGTTCATTGTTTTTATTTATCGCTTTTTACCTCCTTTACTTTTACCTTTAGTTTTTATTATATGTATATATTCTATTTATTCTATTAAGTTGCAGGTTTTTCTCATTGAAGACCCTTCTTGAGCCGGGGGACTCTTTAATCATACTCTCCTTTATGGATATGAGTTGTCGTCGTTCTTCCCTTCCTAGACCCTGATCATAGTTTTCTATGAGCGGGATACACAACGAGATACACTGGGTATGGTGATGATGAGGACCACAACTTACTAAAATTAACTTTTAAGAGATAGATAGAAGCTGAAAGTCGATGTTGTTTGGCAACTTATTTATGGTTGATTGATTGCTCATTTATTCACTTGACTTGAATCAATTAATATTTATATTATTGTACGTATTAATTAATTTGTTAAACATAGGCCTTGTATATTAACATCTTTAATTATATAATTATTCCATAAAATAAGTTTAAATAAGTGAACAAATAAATTAAATAAAAATAAGCTCTGCTTGGTTGATATTAATAGCGTACGGTTTCAACAAAAAAATAGATAACTCAAATAATTTTAAATCATTAAAAATTGAATTAAAATTATTTGAGTTATCTATTTTTAAATCATTAAAAAAATCATTAAAAAGTAGGTGAGGTGAACAAAGCTTATCTAATAGGAGTAATTATTACTAATTAGTATGAGAGAATGCGATAGGAATTTGTATTTTTTTTGGAGTGGGTGAATTTTTGATATTTTTTTTTGAAAATCTTAAACTTGAAAAGTCAATAAACACTGATTAAATTTACATACTACCATCATTATTTAATAATTAGTTACGCTTTTATATGACAACCATTTCAAAAAAAAAAATTATGTGACAACTTTTTAAATGAAATATAATTATTAATCAATAATTCTAAACGTTAAATATAATTTTCTTGACAATATAAAATATGTTTGTATCATGTAACTTATGTGGCGTAAAAAAAATAAAAATGTATTTGCAATCAATCACACACGAGCAAATGACAATTAGAATAATAGTATTATATATAACACAAATTCTTGCTTGAGACCGTCTATATAATAGACGTCTCAATTTTTGGGGCTGGCCCAATTCATAAATTAAAAAAAAATTAATTGGTGATTTTATAAGTTAAAAAGAATATATGGGTTGGACTCTAAAGAGATTTATACTATAGACGGTCTTTTAAGAGAAAGTCGGATTATATAATGGGACAGTGCCAGCGGTAGTTAGTTTGTTAATGCAAGATTAAAATAATGAAACTTTTTGGCGCTATTTATATAAAAGTATATTTAAAAAGGTCAAACCAAACATGTGTCATTATATTATAATAGTATGATTATAATATGATTATAATATCATTATACGTGTTTGTATGAAGGCCTTGAGAATTTTGTGGTGTTTATTAACAATTATCTTATCATTTAACAGGAGTTTCTTTGGCTTTTACCCAAAGACAAGTTATTAAAACATATGTTTAATTTCACTTAACTAGGCCGGCTCATTAATATTAATTAAAATATTGCAAACAGGTATTCAAAATAATGTAAGTTGACATTTACGGTCCGTTTAGTAGGTTAATAAACAGGGCAATGACATAATGAAAATGAAAATCTAGTATAATTTTGGTTGAAAAATCTCTTAATTAACTACCATGATGGATATACTTGTCCAATTTTAATCATCTTATTTTTTTCATAAAATTCATTCCAACGCATTACTATTGGAAGATGTGGTATTAGATGGTAATGCAAATTTGTAAACAAAATTTTTTTTTTGTGATCAAAGTTTCACTACCATGGGCATGATATAGAAATTTTACACTATAAATTACTCCCACTACCACCATTTAATACTACTAACCAAGCGGGTCGTTAAGACATTGAAAAGTAGACATTAAAAATACTGTTAATATGCATTAAGGATAATGTAAAAAGACATTGTAAAAGTAGGCATTAATCTTTAATAGATTGGAATAAAATACGAGCCTGTCTCACAAGAAACTAGCTGAAAGAAGTTACCGTAATTTACAAAGGTCCAAACTCTTAACTCCAAAAGACGTTAGGAGTGTGTTGGATTTACACTTTGTTTGATTTAAAAAAAAATTGATTAGGGAAATTTGGAGGGATACAATTTCTTTAATTTTAATAATAAATTTGGTAGTTATGGTGTTAATTGTGGTGGACTTATTGTAAATGTCAACATATTATCGAGAAAATGCATGATGAACACATTCCAGCCAAAAAATACCATTTCAAAACCATAAGGCGTTAGGAGTTAAAACGAATCTAATAACTTTTAAAGTGCGCACTCATTTTTAATTCACCGATTTAGATAAAGCATCCCAACATCCCTCACATACTACTAATTTGATAATATTGCACCTTCAATTTAAAAATTTTGGTTTAGAAAGAATAGATTTAAAAAGATTAATTTTTTAAATTTTGTTGATGACTAAATTTCTCAAAAAATGATATTTAAAAGGAAAATATTATTTTCTTTCTCCTCTCCTTCCCTTCTAAACGAATAAGAGAGAATTTTCCTATAATTTCTTTCCCTTCTCTTATTTTCCTTTCCTTTCAAAATCAAATTCGAACATACTCGTTCTCAATCTTTCTATGACAGTGATAGCATATATAACATATTTCTGATATGAAATTATGAGCTTAATCCTTAATTGAGATGTTTAATTTAATAACACCAAATGAGAAGTAGTTAAGGTGAACAAATGATTAAAACTTTGGAATATATTGTATACCGATCTCATTTTGTATCCAATCACATTTATTATTGGGTATTGGCTTAATCATATTGTTTTCAAATCCTACCTAGAGGATTGAGGAAAGTTTGGACAAACAAAATTTTTCACGTTTCTACCGTATTCGTAATACTGTTGCTGAAACTGTGGGCTATCTATGTACTCCCTCCGTCCCTTCTTGATCTGTACCGAAAAAATAAATTATGTGGTGGAAATTAAAGGAGAGTAAAAATGTATGTACGAGATTAAAAGAAAGTGGTGAGTCATCACCCAAAAATAGAAATGATACAATCTATGTGTGACAGACCAAAATGTAAAATGCTACAAATTAAATGGGACGGAGGGAGTAGCTAATAAACTATACAGAGATGATCTGATCAGATGGTGTATGTTAGATGATTGAGTTTGAATATTAATATGATAATGAAATGACATATTTCTTCCGTTTCGAAATACTCGTTATATTTTTCTTATTACTACTATTTATTATTCGAGCTTATTTTATATATAACGATTAATGTGTAAGAAGAAATATAGTCAAGTGAGATCTTGTTTGAATTGTCTAATTGCATACTTTTATTATATTAAATTTTTATAATTTTTAGCTAAGTATAGTTTAAAATATTTTTGATCAAAATTGTGTAAAAAAAGCAAAATGTATTAAGTATTATGGAAGGGAGCAAGTAAATGACAAGAAAAAAGATCAGTTTAGTAATAGAGTACTTACTGTTGCTGTTCTGCTTCATTACCTGTGTGGCTGTGGCTGTGTCTGCGTACGTGCCATTATTTTTTTACAACCAAACATCCAATTTTTGACTTTAAACTTTGGATTATTACATCCATATTTTCATTTTTAAATTTCAATTTTACACCTATTAATCTTAGAATCTGTATTTAGAATATTACATTAACGATTTTTTCGAATTTCCTAATAAAGTAAATTTTTAATATCAAAATTTTTATAGCCATTTACTTTTAGAAAAATTACCCTAGAATAATTCAACGTATTCGTGATTTTCCTACAATAATCTCATTTATTGATTAACCATGAATAATACCAACTTAGAGGGGTATTTTCTAGAGTAAACCCGATGACCGGATGACTTGCTATAGCAAGTTTTAGTTTTTTTTCAAAAAAAGATAAATTAAAAAAAATGTTGAAAAAATTATTAAAAAAATGTTTAAAAAAATTTATGATTTTTTTGTTTATTTAGAATTTTTTATGTAAAATTTCAAAAAATTTCTCTAATTTTAAATTAATTTTCAATTTACTTTTTTTTTTTTGGAATTACCTACTATAGCAGGTTACCGGTTTACCCAAATTTACTACAGGCAAATACCCCTTAAAGTTGGAATTGTCCGTTAATTAATAGGTACTTCATGTTGTAACTAATTAATATGCTATTTCTTAGATAATTTTTTTAAATGATGTTATGATCAATGATATACATTTGATTTGGTGAAAAACATTATAGTAATTAGTAAGGAATAATATGTTATTAGGGTTATAATAGACTTATTGAAAGTAATTAAGTAAGCATTAGTTATGATCAATAGAAAAGATTGCTTGAGAACTTAAATTAGATATGTACATACGTATAGGCTTTTGTGTTTTTTTCTTATAGATGCGTATTAAAGGAGTGCTTACATTTAGTAGTCATATTTCTTTCTGTCTGAATTTGCTATAGATCGTGGAGAAACTCTTACGTGGACTTGATATACACTAAAATTTTAACACTCTCATTCCTACTTTATTTCCTGTCTTCACACTTTATTACATACTCCAAATAACTAGAAAAAAACTTTTTGACAAAATTAATTTATTTTATCTTATTTTAAATTTTAGATTTTAATTTTAATTTTTTATTTTAGTTTTTTAAATTTAAAAATTTTTTAATTTTAATTTTAATTTTTTTAATTTTAAAATTTTTTAAAAGTGGGATGGAATGTAAGAATATAAGAGAAGAGTAAAATGAAATGGAGTGGGGTGAGGTGTAATAAGAGCATAGTGAAGGAGAGTGTAAAAGTTGATCCACACTAATATTAGTGCGGAGTAAGTCTATATTACTAGACTTTTTCATAGATGTGAACTGTCTTGTACTTTATTCAAACCAAGGTGACTAAGCATTAAATCATGTATAGACATTTAATAATTAAGTTTAGAAAAATTGCTAAATTATACACCATAAAATTTGGTGCAAGAAAAGTGCATTTATTGTAAAGACAATAAAATTTAAACAAGTTACTAGGGAGATGAACAACCAACATGTGTTTCATCAAAAAAAATCTTTTGAACAAGAGAAAAAGTTGCCTAAAATGGCATTATTAATCCCAATCTTTATAAAACGCCACCCTTTTAATTTTAACGCCACCCCTATTTAAAAAAAAACCCCCAATTTAAGATCCATACATAAATATAACACTTGTATCACCATAAAAACTCACTAAAATCACTCAAAAAATTGTATTGGACTTAAAAGTACTTAAACACTTCCAATTCACTCCATAACTCTTTTATCACTCTACAAACTCACTAAAATCACTCAAAAAATTTTACTTGCTAGAGGATTGGCATTCAAATATTACCATTAACGATTGGTATTTTAAAAATTAATCGTTTTAAATTTAAAAAAAAAAAAGGATTGGCATTCAAATCATTACCATTATCCGAGGTTTTTTCTAAACTTAACTGTCGGCACATGGTCCACACGCACGCTTTTGGCAGGTAACCATGGTGCCCGCACTGCTTTTGGCGTAGGTACCATGGTTCCCTGATCCGCTTTGTGCAGTAGGAACCATGGTCAAATGACCTGGTTTGTGCGTAGGTTTTCCTTTTATTTTTTTTTTTATTTTTTTTTTATTTATTATTATTAATAATTGTTGTTAATATTTTATTATTATTGATTATTGTGATTATTATTATTATTTTAAAATTTGTAATTTGTGATTTTGTAATTTGTGATTATAAATGATTTATTAATTTGGGATTTTTATTATTATTTTATATTTGTGATTAGTGTGGTAATGTTAATGTTAATATTTATTATTATTATTATTTTAAAATTTGTAATTTGTGATTTTGTAATTTGTGATTAAATGATTTAAATATAGACCGACTTTACTTAGGGGGGACCCCCATGAGAGAGGGGTAACGGGTTCTGCTAGGAGAGCTCGGTAGGAAGAGGCGGCCAGATATAGTCGCCTCGTCAACACGCTTGAACAAGTGCGCACTCGATTTGAGCATCGACGAGCCGCGTAGTGATACGCTTGGCTCGTGGGATGATGATACCGAAGTACGCACGAGTCTTTAGGTGATGGAGAGTCGGTTTGAGATCCTGTTGATTGGGCTTTACATAGGGGGCGGTCCTGCTTAAGCGAAGTTTATAGCTCGCGTGCCCGATCAGCCGGAGGCCAGTGGAGGATGCGACTCCACGAAGGCGGAGGCGCTCGCAGTCTACTGATGCGGACTGGATTATCACATCACCGCAGCCCGGGGGCCCGATCGATACCCGTTTGATACCCAGCTACGGGGGGCACATTGCGAGGGTTATTTATGAGGGATTAGAGCGTACCCCTCCTGTTTTGGAGTGTCGGCTTAGGAAGAGGACGGTGGATGCGATCATCAGACTGCAGGACATGTCTGATGAGCTGTACCAGGTTTTACCTGCGAGTTCCCTAGGCCGTCTGCCGTACATTATGCACCAACACATTGACAGTGCGCTGATATCGACCTTTGTGGAGAGGTGGCAGCCTGATACGAACACCTTCCACATGCCGTGGGGCGAGATGACTATTATGTTGCACGATGTGCAACGCATTTTAGGTCTTGGTCTGAATGGTGATTTGCCTGCTGATCCTGCTGATGGGGAGTGGAAGATGGCCCTGGACGGTTTGTTTGGGGAGCCGGTCGCTGAGCTTCGTAGAAAGGGGTATTTTAAAGACGGTAGCATTAACGTTAGTGACATGTTACAGTTGTGCCACCGTTCTCAGGCCTTGGAGACGCAGAGTACTGCCTACTACATGGCTATTGTGGGCTCGACATTGCTGGTCGATAAGTCCAGAATTGGGATGCGACCGCACCCTATTATTGCTGTTACTACTGATCAGGATGAGATCTCCTGGGGTGCCGTGACGCTTGCGTTTCTCTATCGGCAGTTGGGTATTGCGTCCAGGGCCGGCTGCCGGACTATAGCGGGATGTCTGACACTGTTACAGGCATGGATTTACGAGTACTTCCCGTGTTTTCGTCCGCATCCTCGACTAGCTGATGTGCGTAACAAGACTAGGGCAGAGATGTGGTCTCCGATGAAGCCGACCCGAGAGCTTAACAGGCTGAGAGATTGTAGGAGTATAATGGACTCCATGTCGGAGACACAGGTTTTGTAAATATCCTCACACATATTTTCATTGGTTATTGTAGTTTTATATTATGTTGTTTATGTTGTTTTTTTGTTAAGCAGGTAGAGTGGACTCCGTATAATAATTCTCCCAGGGTTTTACTGGGTGAGCACCCACGCACCGCGTTCATCGGTTACATCACCGCTTTTGATATCGTCGAGGTGTACTTGCCTGAGCGGACAGTCAGACAGCTTGGTTACGTCCAGTCTATTCCCGTCCCTCCTTTGGTACCCTCTGAGGCTCACCGACCAGCTAAGGGGGTCTACTCACTGTCCTTTGGTACTAGTTCTTACTCGTTGACATGGAGTAGGTTCCCTTATTGTGCCCGAGTTGGTGATCAAGAGCTGCGTCTTGCGGATTTTCCATCAGAGGCTGTTCCTGAGTACATCGACTGGTTTAGATCGTGTACCCATGCATGTATCATCCCTGGTGACGGACCCCCCCGTGGCTTTGCTTCAGCGGATAGCAAATCGGATTATGTAAGTGCAAGTAAATTTTCAAATCTGTTTACATTAATATATTTGGTTGTCTAATAGTTATGATTTTGTTTGATTTGCAGTTTGCAAACGAATTTCCGGTCCGGCTTGCGCCATTGTTAAGGATGGGACCTGTGGAGCAATGGCAGCCCCGAGATAGACAGAATGTTGAGGGGATGTTGGATGATCTTAGGGAATTATTTGCCGAATGGCAAGCTTTTAAGGATGGGGCGTATTGATGTATCTGAATTTGTAAACAGTTTTTTTATGTTGCTATGTATTTGAGTTAACTTGTTTTATTATTGTGCTATATTTTTAATCATGTACACGCCTATGTATTTAATCATCTAAACCCTAAACCCTAAACCCTAAACCCTAAATCCTTTTATTAATTAAATGAACACAATGAACATGCGCATAAATGAATAAATATAATGGTACAAATGAACAAATTATATACAATTTATACTACATAAATAAATGTAATGGTACAAATGAACGACTATGGACTATCTAAGTTGACTGCATCGTCTGGATTATTATTACGTTGTTCTTGTACACCTACCAGTCTCTGCCAATGTGCAATTCTACTGCGATACTGTCGTTCGAAATCTATACATGTGGGTTCAGATCTATACATGTGGGTTCAGCTGCATCTCTCCAATTTTCCTGAACTGGCGGAAGTGGAGATGTATCATCGTTCATTAATAGTTGAACATAATGATTGTTGTTCACCCAAAGAATATGTACAAGTTTGTGTACGCCATGAGCTCCCCCTGTTCTTCTAAGTGGAAGAATTAACCAATTCCTATAAGTATTACAGTCGGCAGCACCATAATAAGCAATGGCGATATTGAGAAAGGTTGCTGTAGCATACATATTTATAGCATCCATCCAATGATCGAAACTAGCTGGTCCATGTGCATGTCCACCAATCCTGTGTATAGCATCCTCGCACGATTCCGGTGACAAATAGAGGCGTGTGTATTGCTGTCTGTGTTGTTGCATTTCAAGCGCCATTGATCGTCGTAAAAGAGGCCAAGCATCCTCGCCCCCCATCTCTGTAACGGTAAGCGCTCTAAAACCACAATTACCGTCACCTAGAACATCAATCCAATCAAACAGGTACGGAGGAAGAATGTAAGGAATGGACTGTGGCCATGGAAACATAGAAAAATCACGACCTCCTGCACCATCTGAAAGAAACAAATTCATTAGCATTCAGAGGAATAAGACTAACATAAAAATAAAGGAAGTATAGGACATTTACCGGATAGGTTGAAACTAAAGTTGATTCCAGCTGATGATTGAGTTGTTCTACCACTTGATCTTCCGCTAGATCTCCCTCGTGATGAAGATGAAGAACCGCGACCCCTTGAGGATGATCTGCTATATTCAAATGCGCTTTTGTTTCTCTTTAGGGTTCTGCTTGTCGCTGGTCTTCCCTTCCTTGGTGGACTTGCTTGAGGCTCAGGTATATCAGTACCATCGGGATGCAATTCGTCTTCTAGTACCTGAGACATGCGTCTAATAACCGCCGGATCAGCGTTTAATACTTCATCCACCAAGGATTGAAAGTAATCTTTGTCATGATGGACTGCCTGGCGAACTTGTTCGTTTGGGTATTCGTCGGCCTCTGCGTACTGCAATGTTCTCCAAACGTAATGTATGTCGTCCAAGTACAACCCGCCGTGTGACTTCTCTGCATAAAACTGATAACATGCGCATGGTAGACCATGAGTGTTTTGAAGAACACAACCGCATCTGTTGATTACATATTCCCCTAAATCCAACATCCGGTTGCGCTCAATCGTCAACATTTCTAACGCATGAATGGAAACTTTACGATATAGCAGTTTATAAGTACGAAGTCGACTGTTCCTTGGAACTGATGACAAGGATTCCTGCAAAGTCTGTCGTATCCTGGTCTGCTGATTTGTTATCTGTTCGTGTGCCCTTTTGAATAGCGTATCAAATGAACTGTTGCCACTACCGAGATAGTACTTGAATGAAGAGTGTTGACTTTCAACTCTACTGGTAGTGTGGTTACCAAAGTGCATACAGTCATTCGTCCACGCACGAACAAATTTATGTCTAAGGGGAATCCATGTCCGAACCAAATACCGCACGACCCTTTTGTTCCGTGTTGACCAAGTAGATTCAATCGCAGACCATCTTTTCTCGAATTCATCAGTGGTCAAACTGTTAACCAAAGGATTCCACTTCGTTTGTCTGAAAACCTGTCCCTGTTGGTTTTTCTTCCCACCGCATAATTTGTCTACCATGTTCTCTACATCATTTCCAATATGCCATACGCATAGTAAATGACGTACCTCTACATTATACAAAAGATTAAAATTAATATATATATGATAAGTAAATCAATCGACATTAACATTTCAATATGTAGAGGTTTACCTGGATAGATATCAAGAATAGCTGCGGACAAACCCTCATCCCTGTCGGTTACAATAACATTAGGCACCTGTACTGTACCAAATACATCCCTTAGTCTCTCCAACACCCAAGAATAAGAAATGGCCGCCTCATCTCGCATCAAGCAGAACGCAACCAAGAAGTTGTGATTGGTTGGCGTCATTCCTATTATTTCACATAGAGGCCACTTAGGCTTATTCGTCTTATATGTTGTGTCTATCAGCACAACATGGGGCCACGTACGTATCATTTGAATGGATATAGGGTTTGCAATTAATAACCTATACAACTGTCCCTCACCATCCAAATCTGTCCAAACAACATAATTATTTTCTGTGGCCAAATAGAGACAGTGTTGAAGAGGAGTCCGACCATCCATCTCTTCCCTCCTCAAAGCCTGTCTTATATTATAAATTTGACTCATACTAGGATAAAAATCAGGGAAGTTCCTTCGAATTGACGTCATAATGAAGGCTTGTTTCATGCCAGTTGAAGTTAGATCGTGTATATGTTGTCTAATATCTACGTTCATCCTAGTTGTTCTTACTTGACCTTCTCTATATACAAAAAACTTGTGGTTATGTCTGCCTTTTTCGCCTGGACAGACTCTTATCGTCCAAGGTCTTTCTTCAGGATTACGGCTAGTTCCTACAATCATAAATTTGCACCCACACGCACTACTTCTAGAACCGGGTCTAGCAGCATTATCTAGCATACTCACATCACCCCTAAGTCTACCATGTCTATGACACCGTAAGTATACACTAACTCTTGTGCGTCCTTCCTTACGTTTATAAGAAGTACGTGCAAATTTAAAACCAATTTCTATTGCTATCTCATCAGCCCATCTATGTAATTCATTTAAGGAATCAAATTCTCTATCCGTAACAAATCTATGAGAATAATCTATGTTATCACCTAAGTTTTCAAAGTCCTGCAAATATAAATTACAACTTTAAAATAATAATTACTTAACTACAAATAATTAATTAATACAAAACTTTAAAAACTAAATAAATATTTTAATTAATAATAACATATTAACAATTATATAATTTAATTAATTATAACAAAATTAATATAATAAAATAACAATAATAACAATTATTAATAATTTAAAACACATAAATTAAATAAATATTTTAATTAATAATAACATATTAACAATTATATAATTTAATTAATTATAACAAAATTAATATAATAAAATAACAATAATAACAATTATTAATATTAATAAATATAAAAAAAAAAAAAATTGGTACTCGCACAAATTAGGTCATGTGAACCATGGTTCACGCGCGCAAATTAGGTCAGTCCAACCATGGTTCACACGCGCATTTCAGGTCTTTGAACCATGGTTCCCACGCACAGTTTAGGTCAGTTGTGCCATGGTACCCACGCGCATTTTAGGTCAGTGGTACCATGGTCACCAGACCTAATTCGTGCGTGTGGGCCCTTTTGTACGTTTTTTTTTTTTTTTTTAAAAAAAAAATTATAAACAATTAATAACTTACCGAGTCGTTCTCATGATCGTTTTGCTTCGCCATTGTTGTTCGATTGTAAATTTTAAGTTCTTTTACTTCAGAGATTTTTTTTGGGTTTTTAAGACAGATAACAAAAGATTTGCTGGCATTTGCATTTAGGAGTACCACCAATCAAAATACACTTTTTGCTTTTTCAGTAAATTGAAAGAATAAGATAAGTATAAATTAAATTTAATATAAAGGGATGTCGTTAAATGTCATTTTATATATTAATTTAAAAATAGGGGTGGCGTTAAAATTAAAAGGGTGGCGTTTTATAACAACTCCCTTATTAATTTCGAATGAAAGAAAGCCAAAAAGATAAGATCAATTATTATCATATATAAACGATTACACGTCCCCTACACCTAGCTTCTTCAATCATCTAGTGTAAAAAGTAAGTAGTCTCAGTAGATTTAAAGCAAAAGAGAAATTGTAAGATTTTTAAGAAATTATAATAAATAGAAAGAGAAAATTATTTGTGTGAATGATACAAAGATAGAGTTAAAATATATTGATAAGATTAAAAGAAAATAATTTGATCATTATCCAAAAATTAAAATAAAAATAAATAGGAGGAACCAAAATGACAATCAACTTAAAATGAGTGAGAAAGAAGAGTACTAAGTATTCACACCTATCTGAGTACCTCTCTTTGTGATCTTGTAATTCAACATATATGTGCTAATGAAAGAGGATGGTATATACACCCCACTGTGTACCTAATTTTTAAAAAATTTCTTTATAAAATTAATTAGATTGACTCAACACCCAAACAGTCCGTTTAATTAATGGTACTAAATGACGGTAATGAAAATGATTTATAAAGTAAAATTTCAACAAAAGTTTCATATCATTCCCATGGGAAACTTTGATCACAAAATATATTTATTGTTTATAAATTTTCATTACCATCTAATACCACCTCTCCCAATAATAATACATTGGAATGAATTTTATGAACAAAATGAAATGATTGAAATTGGACAAGCATGGGCATCAAGATAACCAAGAGATTTTTCAACCAAAATTACACTATTTTTCATTCTCATTACCACCAATTATTACCACTGACCAAACGGTTAAACTTTGTTTTGTTATTTTACTTATCTCATTTTTTATAAGTCCACTAACTCGTACTTCCTTCTCAACTCATACTCCCCAATTCTAAGTTGGCATCAAGTCCGTACAAGACCTACTCAAAACTCTAGGCTTTTAAAACCTAGCAAAACTCCATCTTACTAAAAAAACCACTCAAAAGAAGAAATTATGATACTTTGTGACATGAAAGGTCATCTACTTAGTGTTATTTTAGAAAAGATTCTTCAAACTTGAGTTCTAATTAAGTTGTAGGCCACAATTCAAAAGAACCAAAAAATTTTACAACAAAAAAGAGAAGGTAGAGGAGGAAATGATGATTGAAAATGACATAGAATACATTAGTGGGCTTATGCAAATGAGCAAAAAAAAAAAAAAACAAGTACTCTTTTGAGAGACCGTCTATAGTTTAGACATCTCTCAAGAGCCCAACCCATATCTCCCTTTTAACTTACAAAATCACTAATTAGTTTTGTTTTAAAATTTATAAATTGGATCAGCCCAAAACTTGAGCCGTATATTGTATAGACGGTCTCAAGTAAGAATGTGTGAAAAAAAAAACCCAAAACAAATTAACAATGAGCCACTATGATGTTTTCTTTTTTACTTGTAGCATAAATAAAATTGTTTCATAACCTCAAACCTAATCTAATGAATCTAAAAGGTCATTATGCTCTTATAAGACCTTACTAATTCCACAAAAATTAAACATATCCCTAGAATGCCACACTTCTATAGAGGGAATGGTGAGCTATAGAATATAACATCAAATAAAGGGGTTGCCTGATGCACAAAGCGTCCCTACGAAACGAGGGACCAGGAAGATTTTAAAAAAAACCTTGAACTTGTAAAGAATCACCTTCATAGCGTATGTGATGAAGAACTCAACGTCTTCTCCGGTTGATGCGCTTGTTTTAAGATGGTTCCAACTATTGATTCATTATGAAAGATCATCGGCTGCTTGATGTACTATTTTTTTCACCGGCAACCCAGTATTGTTTGACAGCAATGAGAATCTTCTCGGGAACAAAAGGACCGTCTTCATGGTCTACTAACTTGAGGTCCCACCTCATTCCCCGAGCGATTTGCTTTACCTTATTTAGAGGATCAACTGCATCTCTGAAGATAACTACACCTTCTGGTCGGAGGATGCGGTCCATTTCTAAAAGTATGTCTTCATACTCACACCTAAATATCACATTAAAGCAATTAGAACTGTGATAAATGACTTACGAAGCAAATATTATTATAGTATTAACAAAAAAAACCCATAAATATGCGAGGTCAGCTACATGAACCAATAGATTAGTTCCAATGAACGTCCAAACATGTTGAGAAAAGCCAAAACATTTTCAATGAATAAGAGTATAAGATACTTACTTATCCTGGTATATGCTGAACAAATGATTAGCATGAATCATATCATACGTCCTCGGGTATGTAGAAAATCCCTCACACCTGAAACCGATGGTAATTACAAATCAAAACATTTATTTGGCAAGGGTAATGCGATGCTGCATAGCGTTATTATGCTCAGAAGATGAAAATAACATAATCAAAGATGCTAAAACAATAAAAGGATCGAACCAAAACGAACATAATTAAGTGACGTACCAGTCATGATACAAGCCAATCAGACCTCTTTCGTATATCACCCCTAAAGTATTTTCGGCAATAGTAGGCACAACGTTCATCACCCATAGTTTTGGTGAGTCGAGTGCAGCGGCAAAACCACCGAGGCCGGCATTCATGTCCATAATGTTGCGGTACCTCGAGGATCCAATTAACTTGTTGAGGTTTTGGTAAGCTTTGACGTGCTTTTTCCACTTTGCAATATCTTCTTGGTATGATTCTTCTGTGACCCCTGAAATCAATCCCTTGGCAATTCTAGGGGGAGTTGCAAAAAGCCTAGTAGGAAACTTCTCCAACTTTCCTCCCGCTACCTCATTTGAGCTTGAAACCTCGGGGTAAGGTGTCACACAAGTTTCCATTTTCTTATGCCTACGTAACACATTATTTTTGAATCGAATCATTAATTTATTTAAAAAAATCCTTCAATCAAGAAATAGCATTCCCTTTGCATGTAAATACAACATCGAAAGGCTATTATCTCCGAATGGATGGAGAGGATCTAGTCACATGAGGTCTGTGGACATAATTCTAAAACAAAAGAATACATTCCAAATATTTAAGGAAGTTGTAAAATGATGAAATATTATCATCATCACCATCCCGCTCATAGCAGCTATGATCAGGGACAAGGCAGGGATGAAAGACGACAAACCATACACTTATCAAACGAGATAATGAGATTGCGGCCAGTGAGCCTCTCAGCTCGAGAATCACCAGCAAATGCATCAAACATATTACACATCTAGCTACGACACCAAAGAAAAAGATAAGTAACGAACCAGACATCATCGAGATCTTGTGCCTCACAGACATTCAGAGGCTTTGATTTGCAAGTTTCGGCATTAATTTTCTTTCTAAATATTATAATATCTCCTTTCTCATACTTTTTCTCCCAGCATAGTTGCTCTGCCAGCTCTTCAATCTTCTGCTGCTCTGCTCTGCAGTCTTCCTTTGTACGCTTCCATACTTTATAATATGTCTTCCAATTGATTGGAGGACCAGACAAAACCCAGTAACCACCAGGTCTCAGAACACGGTCCACCTCCATAAGATATTTCCCGTCTGCACGCAAGAGTTCATATCAGAAAAATCGAAGCTTAATTTATCCATGTGCAATATCTATGGAAGCTTAATGTAGTTGGTCAGTGTTTAGATTATCGAAGCACGAGACACAAAAAATTGTCATGTATGATGTATCACATTTCAAGTTGTTTGTACCAACAGAAACACAATTTGAAACGCCAGCGGTAGTGCTTTGGTTTGCCGACAATGTTTAGGATTTTTAGATGTTAGCAATCTCTGTTTAGTGCTCTATAGTTCTATTGGATCAAATTTCGTTTCCTAAGTTTCTAAAACACTAAATTAATGAATCTCGATTTTCTTTTGGTTTCTCCTATTGAAACAAATTTCGTTATTGTGACCTTAGGTCACAGGTCAAGGCACCAGATTCTCTATTGTGAAGTTTTCTTTTATTCCCCACCTCATTTCCAAAGGCTAGTAGTGAAAAGGTAGAATTGAATTCACTTATGCCATGTTTGGCAACATGGAATGCATTTCCAAATGTTGAATTGGCCTAAATATTATGTTTGACAAATCTTAAATTTTGAAATGTGGAATTGGGTCAATTCCATAGAATTCCAAAACAAAGTAAAAATGGGCCAAATAACAAAATTTGAAATTTCCAAATACATAGGCGTCATTTACAATTCTTAAATTTGAATACCAAAATTGTATTTCCTATTTTCAAATGAATTTTATGTTGCCGAACACTACCTTATTAGATTCAGTTGGGTTTGTTCCTCAAAACTACAACAGTACCGAATCCAATATGCTTATGTCAACGTAATAACTACTTTCTCTGGATTTTATTAGTTGTTACACATAGTGACATTGTGAGGAAAAATGTCAATATCTGTAGCAACTAATAAAAACCAGAGGAAGTATATGGTAAGGGTCCTTGTGTATCAGCATAATAATTCAGAAACATATGCGGTTTTCCTTCTAGATATCGAGAAATCTTATTCATCAACTCAGAATAAATCAACACCACTCACCATTAGATGCCCATGGTATCAAACATCTAGAGCATTGAGCCATATCAAAAGCCCTCGAGGGATATGGAAGATGCATACTACCAAGTACACCAATAATTGCGGGAACTCCTCTTTCCAATGCAAACTGCACTTGGGCTTCATGATTGTCTCGTGGAGCAAATGACATTGCCAACACATTTTTCTTCAACATATATGCACCCCAGCTAGCAACCTATTGAAAAACATGAATGATTAGTTCATTCATCAGCTGTGAACATCGATTCTGTATTCACGATATCACCATGTCTCAAATGTGAAACAGGAATGAACTACACAACAATGACATCATGATGCATACGGGTCAAAGAGGTATTTAATATCACTAATACACTATTCACGGAACATTAAACTCGTCATACTCACTGATAGAACTTATTTCTTGCAAGAAGAAAGGGTTTCCTTGCACTAACTTCTATAGTCTATACAAATGGAGGGAGGGAGATTTCCACTTATCCATCCTTCCGTATCATCGATACGTCAAATTTAAGTCAAGGAGTTACGTTCTTCAATACAAACAAATAAGCACTGTTTTTTGCATAGAGATTGTGGAAACGGCACATCTACAAATATCACATTTTCCCCTTGTATAAGCAATAAGGTCCCGAATGAAGCTGTTCCCCAGTTGTAGACATGGTTACTTGAGCCAAAACGACTCGCCAAGTACATGTCCCAAACTCACAGAAACTAAAACTAATATTTGTACTCTTAACATGCAACATTCAGAGGTAGGAGGCAGGAAGCCCCATGATTTAGCTCAAAAAATATTTGCTTATATAAATAATTGGGAAATTTTAAGATCAAGAATTTTATTTGCCACAGATCTATGAGAAAATTGACCATGAGGGATCTTGACAAACAGTCATCACAGAGACAATGTCTTAGCACGAGAGGTTAGAATGAGCATCACATATAACGGGCACAAACGTTTACCACGGATTTTGCTGAGGACAAAACAGAATAGCATTCTATTAAAATACTCCATTACCCTAACGCCAATGATGGGTTGAATGTATAGCAAAACGCCATCCAACTTCAATACAAATAGATAACATGTACACGTAATTTAATGAGACATTTTTACTATAGTTAATTCTGTTCCAAAACCAAAGAACTATAGAACTTTAGCCCCATTGAGAACGAACATGACGATAAAACAGAATACTATACTTAAATAAAATGAGCTTAGCTTCACAGGGTTCATTCGTTTGATCCCAGAACTGCTGGAAATTGCACAAGAATAAAATTCTAATCAAAACCGTCAAGGTAACAGAAGAGTAGCGTTCACAAGCTCATAAGTAGCTCGCTCTTTTGACACATCAATTATGACTGTGGAAAAGGAAGTGAGCTCTAATACAATAGCAAAAGTGAGGATTTAGCCAAAATCAACTTTGCTAAAACCCAATGATACTACTTCTCAGGAACATAAATGAGAATAAGTATTTCATTTTATGTTTACTTATACTTTTAGGTTAATGAACACCAGATGCAGAGACCCGAAAACCAATTATAACAGCCAATCAACAATCTTCTAACAATTTATTAAAGTCAATATAATGCTGATCAGATGCTCCGATGAGAACATCAAATAGGATTTAAAATCTGGTTTGGATTAGAAAGCGTCACGACTAATATGACAACATGTAGAAGAAAAAAAAGGAAGAAACGCAAATGTAAAATAAAAAGGGAATCCACAAAAGACATGGGCGTGATAGGGAGGAAAACATACACCACAGCCAGTATCTAGAGCCGTCCTGATAGTACCATCCTTAATCGGAATCACACTGGCAAGCTCATCAATATAAGCATCAGCACCTTGAGGGAACATTGTCCCACCACCTGGAAATTTAAACACATCGCCTTGATATTCCACCCAATGTTGCCCAGCCTTCTCAACAGTCAGATGTTTATAAGGCACATTAGCGTAGTGCACATAATCTCGACTCTTCGGCCAGGGGAATGGAGTTGTGTATCCAATAGGTGCTGGAATCAGACAGCGCAATTTTTCCTCTGCTGGGGGGCAGTGTCTCTCTCTATAGACCATATTTTCTCTTGGGAATTTCATTGCTCGGTCCTGCTCCTCGCAAGGGGTGTAATCTTTGAATTTTACATCACATGGTTCATATTTTTTAACAATCACCTCCGGAGCTACAATTTTTCCAACAAACTTGTGGCGAGGCTCAAAATCCAAATCTGTTTTTATATTGCAATCGGTTACCTCGGCCACCTTGGAAACCTTCATGGCTACACTATCCCCCTTGCCAAAGCCACTTCTTTGCCAAGCTCCAAGGAGGTAACAAAAGCAGCAAAGACCAAGCACGATAAATATCGACATGGAGCCTCGAGGTCTACCTCCATGTTTAGGAGTCATGATGGCAAGCAAGACTCCGTCTACTTGTATGAAAATTCACAAGGCAATCACCTATTTACAAGTCAAGCAGTCATTAGAAAGTTTACAAACAGAATTCTCCATGATAAACTGCAAACACATTTACACATATATCAGCAAAACAAGTAAATTCTATTCTTTTGTTTATTTCATGAATAAAGAATTCAAAATGATTAAGTATACGCCAACCCTTTATTGTTCAATTCTGTGACTATAGAAGATGATATGTATATTAGTTAGATTGATATCTATCAAACTATTTTATTTAGAGCTTCCATTCCAACTAACAATGATTATTAAGAGACTTGGAGAATCGAAATCACATAATGAGGCAAATGAACCTCTTTGTCAAAACCACGGGTTAAAACTCTAGGACACAGACTTTGATCCGACTCATGCACAACACTTTTATCCCAAGTCACATTTACAAAGATTGATATGATATATTCATCAGAAACATACAAAGATGAGTGATAACACGAACTAAGCGACCCACTTAAAACTATTATCTTAGGCCTAAATGGAACTATGACACAATGTTTAGCTGAATGTATGCATAATGCATTGGCTATTGATGCTTATCAATAGAATGCAATAACTTCAATGATGGCCGATAGAATGATCCCAAAGATTGGCGAAATGCACCCCATCGAAACATAATGCAAAAACAAGGTCGTATCATAAGGTTTTCAAATATACTGAACCGATATCACCCGCACTGACAAGGTGTAGATAAAACCGGTTTTAGTCGGTTCAAGGGATATCTCATGATTTCGTTACCTTTAATCATAACCGTTACCCATTTTTGCACTATGATCTTAAGTTCTAACCACCATACCCATTTAATGTAACACCACAAACATCAAGGTACCTTCACAAATCACAATTACAGAACAACTTCTACCCCAAGCTTCTGAAGTAAAAATCACCACCCAATGCACCGACAAAATGGGATTCAAAATTTTACTGAACACTAAAGAACAATTAAGAATTCCCCTAATCCCCAAACAAGGCTGATAGAATTTAGAAAATGGGCGAGAAAAGGTAGTCCACTCATAAACCCAAAGAAGGTTCACTACTAAAACCAATTGGTAATGGTAGGAGTTACTCCTTGAGTATATAAAGTGATGCATGATCTTCTCTTTCTCCGATGTGAAGACAACTCACATGTGTAACACATGGGCACTTCAACAAAGGTACACATGCAAATTATGTAGCAATGTACAGTAACAAATGCTACTCTATTTATGGAAATAAACCAGATTTGCACTTACCATTTTACATTAGATCTATTATAATTTGTAATACAATAAAAAAAAGAAGATGAAAGATCAAATCTTTAATAAGCAGAAATGGAATTGAGCACTTACACTACTACTTCACATGCAATTACACAAGTGTCGGCAAAAGACATGATCTTTATCAACAATTACTAAAAAGAATTAAATTTTTAATCACAAACTTACATTTTTACACCATAAAATTAAATCAAAGTTACAAATCTAAGAACCCAATTGTACCCTTCCTTCAAGATTCAATAATTTTGAACTCTTTAAGAGTCAATCCCCAAAAACCCAAAATACAAATCAACGAACTCAAAGTTAAGAGTCTCGGATTTCTAATAATCAAGACATGAGATACAAAAATTTCAATCTGGGTATAATGGACAAAATTAAAATCATACTAAGAAATGAATATAGCAGCAAAATTACAAAGAGAGGATGAAGATTTAGTGGAGTTTTACCTGTAATTACAATGGTGATTGGAGTAGATCTTAAGCGGGAACAGAGAGATATGTAGAGAAAGGAAGGGGAGATATGTTAAAGTGGAAGTATAAGCGGGAGTGATGATGAGTGTGGAGAATGAAAAGAGGCTGAAAACAGAAAGAGAAGATGAGGAATACAGAGTGAAAGTGAAGTGTAAATTAAAATAGTATTAATCAATTTTCATAAAATAATCTCCGATTAACCATGAATAACCTCAATTTTGAAGGATATTTTTCTAGAGTAAACCAGATTATTGGATGACTTGCTATAGTAAGTTCTATTTTTTTTAAAAAAGAAGATAAATTAAAATAAAATGTCGAAAAAAATAAAGGACATTCTCGGTATCCTGCACAAGGTAGGGTAAAAAAAATTAATCAAAAAAATGTTTAAAAATTTATTAAAAAAATTTTTTGAATTTTTTTTGATATTTAGAATTTTTTATGTAATTTTTTAAAATTTTTCTCTAATTTTAATTTAAGTTTCAGTTTAATTTTTTTTGGTGAATTACTCATTATAGCAGCAGATCATCAAGTTACCCAAGTTTACTTTAAACAAACATCCCTTAAAGTTGGAATTATTCATGGTTAATCAATATGTGGAATTATTGTAGGAAAATCACGAATAGATTGGATCATTTTAGGTAAATTTTCCTATTATTAATTGAATTCTTGTTTTTCATTTCAATAAATAGATTATTAATTTCAAATAAAATATAATAATTTTTATTATATATAATATGAGATATTAAAAATTAAATTAGTATATTAAATTATATATAAAAAGTCAAATATTACAATTATTTTTGAACAGAGAAAGTGCATTTCCAAAGAGATAAGATTGCAGCACTAATAATTAGTTATTAAGAAATTGATATAAACTACTAAACTCTAAAAGCAAAATTAAAATAAATAAAATAGACCAATAAAATTTTAAAAAATATATTTTACAAAATAAAAAATAAATTAAAATTAAAGTATTACAAAATCTTATATCAAACTTACTTATCGAACAGAAAAAAACTATGTAGGCATGTGACAGTGCATGTTTGTTATTTTTTGTTTTCTGTCATTATTCCTCGGACTCTTATAGGAATAGTTTTTTAACAACTTGAACTTGAGTAATTTCCAAGCTATATAAAACTACTCTAACAATTAACAATGCTCATGGAAATTTTACTTTTTTAAGTAATAAACCAACAAGTTGTTCCATGCTTTAGATTTGGATATCACTATATACAAGATTCTTTTAGGTATATTTGTTATGTGAATATGTCACTTGAAATAAAATATATATGAAATAAAAATTTGATGATTTTCGATAAATTAAGATTGTCAATAGATACTTAAATAATTACATCTAAGTGGAATTTACTATCGATTAATATTATCTATTATCTATTAATTATTACTACCTCCTATTCGGCCTATTAGTCTCATTTGGTTTTTCACATTTGTCGAGGCAACATTTTAACTCTTAGTATCTCTAATTGTTTTTAATTAAAAATTATAAAAACTAAATATTAATAATTTTTGTTTCGAGACGAATCAAACAAAATCCCACATAAATATGTTTTAACCTATAGATTAAAAATAAAATAAAAATTAAGAGTGATAAGTGAATAGTGAAAAAAAATCAATAGGGCTAATGAGTAGAATAATGTTTAACAAATATGAATGAATGTTTAACGGTTTAAAATCTCCATGCACTATCTATCTTCACATGTCTCTATTTCTTGAGCATGTGTTGAACAAATAGACTTGAGCATGTGGTTTACAATTGGAACTAAGAATAAGAACTTGTCTTAGTTGAATATATAACTAAAATTGACTTTTTTTTTCCAAACACTAAATAAACATCTGTTAATTTCGTTATCACATGATATGCAGAGGGATCAACATTAAGTGAAAAAACATCAAAATCACAGAAACAACAATAATTACAAAAAACTTGTTCAAAAGTTAAGTCAAGAGAGGTGAGACTACTGTAAAACAAAATTTTAACTTGAATCTTAAACTGAAGACGAGAAAAAAAAAACATAGTTAATGACATTATCGCCATAATTTATTCCAAAGCCCCCTATCCTAAAAGTAATGAAAAAATGTTTAGACAATAAATATGTAAATAATAATAATAAAATAAATTTATTGTCAACATCACAATCAAAACGCAACGTAGATGGGTGTGAAGGGTAGCTCGAAGACCACTAACATTTGAATTTTTTTTAATATTTTGGTTGAATTTGATAGTGCCTCCAAATTTAGTTTTTAGGTCCGCATTTATTTCAAGTTGATTTTCTTGCTTCGATTTTTCTATTAAATAATTTTAAAATTTTTTGACATGAATGTATTGTTCTATTAGCTAACCAATTATTAAGCCTAGCCACCACCTCACCTATGAAACCAAGAAAACAAAATATATATAATTTTAGAAATTATTAATTTTAATAAAACTCATCCCTTAAATCAAAGTCAATATGCATTTAATTGAGCTATAATCTATCCTATCACTTTAATAAAAAAATTAAACTAATTGAATAGTTAAAGCCCTATAATATGTTATATATACTTTATCGACCTTTTACGTTCTAGTTTGAATTAATGGATCTATATATACACGTCAGCTCGCCGGATATCTCTAGATTGATTTTATATTAGGGAAATTCCACGTGTTAAACCCGAGGTTTTGATTTTCTACGTGGTCACTAAAACTTTTAAATAATTCACGCGCTAACCTTGAGATTTACCAAATTGTTCCGCCGTGACCTATTTGCACATAAAACGTTAGCAAACGTTAATTTCGAAGCTTTAAGGCTGTTGTATGCATATTTATGCGACACACCATTTCAAATTCCATCAGTTTCAACCTTTTCTCCCAAAATATAAACCCTAACTCACTATCTCAAGTACTATATTTGAATTTGGGGGGAAAATGTGATTTGGATGAAAGATGGTAGAGTTAATGTTAGAGTTTATGTTTTGTGGGAAAAGGTTGAAACTGATGAAATTTGAAAAAGTCAGTCGCATAAATAACGTACAACAGTCTTAAAGCTTCGAAATTAATGTTTGCTAACGTTTTATGTGCAAAAAAGATCACAATGGAACACTTTAGTAAACCTTAGAATTACCACATTGATTTTTTAAAGTTTAGGTTACCACGTGGAAAAACCAAAATCTCCGAGTTACCACGTGAAATTTCCTCTTTATATTATTGTAATATCATATTGTTAGTATGTGAGTCACTACCTATTATTGATGTTGGTTTATGTAAAATTTTATTGTTATCCTTTAATATATTTTCTATACACCCCATGACCATGGCGTTGCAAATTAGATCATCTAGCTAGTAGTTAGTCGATGGCAAGGTCCTTAATAATGCATGAATTTATGGCTTGCCGGCCATCATCATATATTTCCTCCATTATTAAATACTCGCTACATTTTCGTTATCGACACTATTCATCGTTCAAGCTTATTTTATTTATTACGGTTAATGTGTAAGAAAAATATAGTCAAGTGGGATCTTGTTTGAATCGTCTAATCGCATACTTTCACAATATTAATTTATTATAATTTTTAGACGTGTATAATTCAATATATAAATTATCAAAATAACGCACTGGACTGCACAAAAAAGTCAAATATAGCAAGTATAATGAAATAGAGGGAGATGTTAGACAATGAATGACAAACAAGCACTTTTCATCTGCAACTATTAAATTAATTTTAGTCTTTCTGTTATGAGTTATGACAACACTAACTTCAATCAAGGTAGTATTTGGGAATGAGCCACCGATATGTTGAACAACTTTGATCAAACTTGATGGGCATTTAATCCTAAAGTTGAGGTAAGTTTGGATGTGTTTTTCATCAATTGGTGATGACTGATGAGTGACAACATCTACTCCCACCTTCGTTTAGACAAGTATTATATACATGGTATAATACTTCACAAACTATCATAAAATACTACTCCCTCCAATTCACTTGTGTTGTCCCATTTGGATTTGGCACAAATATTAAGGAATTGGAGGGACCCATTGAATAGTGTTCCCATGTGATAGAGTGGGTAGTACTAATTGTTTTGATTAATTCCCTAATTATTCCCTCCAATTTGGATAGTTTTAAACTTGGAGGGAAAATGCCATAGTGTTACTTTTACATAATTAAAAATACATAAATTTCATAAATAGAGTTACATAAATTACATAATTAAACTACATAATTAAAAATTACATAGACGAATAATTAATTTTACATTTTATATTGGGGTTTTTTTCATATACTTCCACTTCCTTCTCGATCTCTTCAACACATTATTGACGGCTTCAAATAACGAACACTTTTGCCGGGCCATGTGAATACAAATATCTTTTCGTTCATTAACTTCAGATAAGAGGTCGAACAAAACGAAAATTCATTTAGTGTACACGTTAGTCACTTATTAAAAATAATGCGCCCAAAAAAACGAAAATAATTAATGCCTTTTAGAGTTTAAAAACTTTTTCAAAAAATTAAAGTCAGAAGTAAACAGCAAAATCATCACCAATCTTTACAGTGATGTTAAACATGCATCATTTATTGCAAAGCAAACTTTCAACACCAAATTACAGTGGCGCCAAAAATCAAATTCCACCAAATTTCATCACCAAAATTCATCACAATTTTTAGGCAGCAGAAAATTCATCACAGACAAGTAGGGGCTATTTATTGCAAAGTCTTTCATTTATTGCAAACAACAAAACACAATGGTTAAGACAAAAGAATTAGATGAATTCACAAGAAAAGAAATCATGCATCATTTATTGATAGGAGTTAACAAAAAAGGGAAGCCAAAGCATGAATTAATGGGGGAACTCGCCAAAAAATACGATTTTCATTGGAAGACCATTAGTAGATTATGGGCTTCAGTTACAACTCAGCAAAAAGAGGGCTCCAACTTGGATCCAACTAGCAAAAAGTATGGCAGAAAGACAAAGAGTCTTATTCCCTTTGATGAAGACAAATTCAAAGCTTTAGAGAAGACAAAAAAAACAAGTCAACTAGCAGTAGCAAATGCAATGGGTGTGAGCCAAACAACTGTTTGGAGATGGAAGAGAAAGAAACACATACGCAAGCATACAAATGCAATCAAGCCACTGCTAACCGATACTAACAAGATTGACAGGTTATTCTTTTGCATATGCAGTTGCAATTATGATCAACAAACTGATGCTTTCAAATTCTCAGACATGTCAAACATTGTTCACATAGATGAAAAATTGTTCTACCTCACTAGAACAAAACAAACATACTATCTTAGATACTGATCCAATATTTAGAGAAGCTGCATGTCTAGATGGATTCAATATCCATTTAGTACAACAGCCTCCGAATTCCCCTGATATGAATGTGTTAGATTTAGGTTTTTTTAGGTCTATTCAATCTTTACAACACAAGAAAGCAGCATACAACTAGACACAACTGGTTGGGGCAGTGACAAGTGCATTTGAAGCTTTGGAACACAAAACATTAAGGTATGTTTGGATAACACTACAAGCTTGTAAAGTTGAGGTACTGAAAAAACATGGTGGTATTGACTACCATATTCCACACATGAACAAGAACAAACTTGCTAGGGAAGGGATACTACAAGATTATTTAACAGTGAGGAAAGAAGTCATGTATGATTCAATGCGTCAATTGAATGCAAGCCATTTAGAGATTGCTCTACAGTATTTGGGAATTGAAGACCAAGAGATATTCCAGCAACCAACACAACCACCAGTAGTTCAAACAACAACAACAGTAATTGAAACACAACCACCAGCAATTAACCAGGAAGAACAGAGCCAGCAACAACAACACCAACCAAAAGAAGAACCAATAGCAGAAACATCAACAAAGAACAGCAACAGCAACATCAACAGAGCAAGAAACAACAACATTAAACAAGAGCATGAATGACCAAGAAAAGCAAAAACAACAACAGTATATAGAGCATCAATGTTGAAACTAATACTTTTGGGAAATGTTTAGGGTTAAACATCATGTAAACTTAATCAAGCTGTTTATGACCAAACATTTAATGGAAAGTTTTTGGGGTTTAAAATGACAAAAACATTTTCATTTTAGGCGCAAGTCTCAGAAAACAATATGTTTTCATCCTTGACCTCCATAAACATACTCTTTGCCTCCTTAAATCATATAGATTGGTGGCACTGTGAGTATGTATATGGATTTTTTAAAGTGACTAAAAACCCTCTTTTTCAAGAATCATTGAGCTTTGAATTGGCCTCATAAAAAATTCATCACAGACCAAAGGTACACAAACATGCATAATCAGGACCAAAATAAACAAAAAATGAACATCATTAGTCAGAAGAAGAGATAACCGTATCACATACGAGAGAAAGGCCCCTTAACATCATAAACAGTATCATTATCTTTAATATCATAGTCTTCTGAATCAGATGAAGGAAAAAGGTCATCATCAGGTAGATCAAGCCCCAAATCAAACATAGCCGAAATGTCTTCATCATCAGTGTCCATGGTTCTTCCCCAATTTGGAGAAGTTTCAACAGAGAAATGTGGTGAGGAAATATACGAGTCATCATCATCAGAATCCTCAAACAACAACTTCATTACATGATGAGAGAGAGAAGAGTTACGCAACTCCATAACCAAAGTTTAATCTCAGAAAAATTTCCAAGAACAGCTAGGGTTTTCTCGAAGGATTTCAAAAGAATTAAAACCTTGGATCTAGGGTTTCAGAAGAAGATATGAAGAAGATAATGTTTAGTGTTTCAGAAGGGGGTGAGAGATAATGGGTTAGGGTAAATCAGATGGAGGAAGAAGATGAACAGTGTCGAAGAACAACTAGGGTTTTCTCGAAGGGTTGAGAGCTTTCTCATGGGTTAGGGTAAATCAGAGGGAGGGAGGTGTAAATAAAGGGAGGGAATCATTAGTGGCTAATTAGATTTAGGATGATTAATTAGGTTGTTTTATGTTTTAACATAATGGCATTTTGGTAAATCTTAATATGAAATAAGGATAGAATGGTCCAAAAAAAATGTACCAAAATGGAAATGGGACAATTGATGTGAATTGTCCCAATAATGAAATGGGACAACACAAGTGAATTGGAGGGAGTATTTTATACCGAGAACAAATATATATGAGCTGACCTATTTTCAACATTAAACTAGAAGTGATCAATTTCAATTTTCAACTTGAAGTATATAACTTTATTGAATAGATTATCTATGACTTTAAAATGATAAATTTAAACATTAAAGTGATCAGTTGTATATAAAATGACCAATTATAACATTAGAGCGGACACATTTCAAAGTTTTAATGAACAATTACAACTTTGAAATGAACAATTTAAAGCTTATAGTGCTCAAATATAAGAGAACACCTATATAGTGATCAATTATAAATTATACTCTTAATCGAGTCGATTTTAACTTAAAAGAGATCAGTTATAATCTTAAAATGGTCAATTTTGACCTTCAAGTAATAAACTATAAATGATTAGTTATAACCTTTTTTTGGATAAAACTAGTAACTTTTAAAGACATCAAGTTTGACCTTAAAATAAAATATGAATTATGACCTTAAATTGATATATTTAGCATGTATTATAAAAATTAAAACTGAGCCAATCGGGCAACTCTGGCTTCACAGTAAGGCGACCTCTCGCAAGACTTGTTGTTTATAGAAATATTATTTTCACAAATTGTTGCATGTGGGGTTCACTACAAAACACATATCATACATGCACTAACATTTCAAGAGAGTTTAAATAATACAACTTATGAGGATATGAAAACTTCTTATTTTAAAATCATCTCACAAAAAAACTTTTTCTTACAAGATTTTTTTTTTTTTTTTTTTTGGTTTAGGATGAATGTGGGTTAGAATTGAATCTACTAGCACAAATCCAAACCAATAACTTAAAGCATAGTTAAACTTAGATCTTCCAACTACTAAGGTTTCATGGGTTTGGGTTCAAAATATGTTTAAATGGATCTAGCTCTAAGTCTGAAATTTTCATATGTCAAATTTGAAGCGTGTTTGTCCTGGTATGGGTTCGGGTCAAGTTTAGGTCTATAAACATTAGACACATACCCATTTAGTTAGTATTATTCAACTTAAAGTCTTAAACCCAACACATACTTATTGACTCAAAATATTAGACTTAAACCCATTTAATTAGAGTTGAACATAGCATAAGTATTAGGTTTAATAAATAATGAATAATGATCTATATGTCTAATAAGATGTTATAAAATATTGAAGAATTCTACATAATAATGAGGTATAGTAAAAAGTTAGTGGTGAAATTTTTTTTCTAACACGATAGCAATAAGGTTTTAAGTTTATAAATAATTGTAAAATTCTGTTAAAAATCAAAAGATTCGTTAACTTTAGATTTTTCGTAAGTCTTTAGTTTTAGGACTAATAAATAATACGACCTCCTATTCAGCCTAAATGTCCCATTTAGTTTTTTGACACTATTCACTCATCACTCTTAATTTTCATTTTACTCTTAATCTATAAGTTAAAATATAGTCATGTGGATCCTTGTTTGATTCGTCTCAATACAATGATTATTAATATCAAATTTTATAATTTTTAATTAAGAATAATTTGAGATATTAAAGATTAAAATGTTGCCTCGGCAAGTGTGAAAAAACTAAATGGGACATTTAGGTTGAATAGGAGGGAGTAAAAAATATAAACAGTTAAAGTTAACAATTAGCACATAGAAAAAGAGAAGAACAAATGTACAAAATTCTCTCCCTTTAAGTTTTGTTTGGGAGAGAAAATTAATTTTTATTTATTTGGTAAAGAAGGACTAGCCAAACAATTAGACATGGCTACAACTCCATTATTCTCGATCTTTAAAGTCAAAGACTTAGTTTTATTTGTATACAATTTTTTGACATTAGATCCTTGTTCACTTAACAATTTAAACAAGCTCCGTTTAGCATTCGGTCTAAATGGGCAATTTGATGCCATAAAACCATCCACCAAATGCAAGTATGCTTCCAAATCATGGCAACATGCCACATCAGCATCGGGCCTCAAGTAAGGTGACATTTTTGTATCAACCTTTAGCTCTGTTCCTACGTGAGAGTAAGCTAATGGTAATTTATTATCTAGGAATTCAAGTACTCCTGAAATTTGCGGGTTATCTCTTAACTTTTGGTCGAGCTCGTCGCTCATGAACATTCCCGGTACTCTTGTAATTACGTCCTGGTTGTTTACTATTCTTAGTACCTTCACATTGTTGGATTTTATCCTATTTGCAAAGGCTCGATTTCCTACACGGGGTCCACCAAAAGAAAAAACCGCCACCGGAGGGACCTCCGGGGCGCAAGTGCTGATCTCGTCAGCGACTAGTAGGGCTAAAGCCGCCCCAAGGCTATGTCCGGTTATGGTAATACTTAGTTGTTCACCTTTATACAAATCTAATAATCGTCTAATTTCTTGTACCACTTCCTCGGCTAAGCTTGGAGTGTATTCTCCTTTGGTTTGGAATAAACTTAGGAACCCGCATTCCACCTTAGCTTCAGATTCGGGGGATTGAGATTCGAATGTTGATGGCTCTTCCATTGGAGTGAGTAAGGCCCGAAAATTTTCAGCCCACTCAAGACACGTGGCAGTTCCTCGAAGTGAGATAATAATATCCCTTCTTCCCATTCTTGCAATTTCACGTTCGTCCTCACAAACCGCGACAAATCCGACCCAACTTGATCGTTGGGTCATCCACCCTAAATCCGGTGCCACATTATCTACCCATTTGGGTAAACCAATAGATGACGTGGCGTATAAATTTTTAGTTACTTTATATGATTTATCGGATAACTCAACCTCCTTCCACGATCTGATTCCCTCTTCAGTAGTAGCGGGATCAGAGTGGAAGGATTGATATGCAGTTTGAATAAACTCACCACACCTGACTATCTCTCGACGAAGATTTTCGTCGAGAGGGTCAAGTAAACCTTCCCAATCCCGACTCCCATGATACTCTCTCCACCGGGTTCCCAAATGATTCCTGGGAGAATACTCAGGTTGTTGCTTAAGCATCAACTCCTGAATCTGGGCCAAGCGACGGGGAGACATCTCAGCGGCTATCTCCCCGCCCCGACCCGGTATTCCCTCTGGCCATATCTGGGCCAAGTTAAGCCCATCAAGTATTCTCTTCACACGGCTATTCTCAGGCTGCTGATTTGTTATCTCAACGGGCCTCACTTCGGGCTCTGCTTCCTTTTGTAACAACTTCTCAAGATTAGACAAATGGATCCTTGTATTGATCTCGGTTGGGTCTTGAACATAAGCAGCCCGGATAGAGACCCGTTTGCTGGACTTTATCAATGGGGATTGCCCGCACCGTAACCCAGACCCGAGATTTTGGTAACTATGTAGATTACTGTGTGAAGGGAGGAAAGAATTAATAGGCATATGTCCAACTTGCGCCATTTTTAAAAGCTTTATAAGGAATTTTGCAGAGGGAATTTGATTATTATTACTCTTAAGCGTCAATGAAATAACTCAGTTGGCGGTATATATAAGCAATATTCTTTTTATCTCACCAAAATATCCATTAAAATGTTTAAAATTACGTATTATGCCATTCTATGGTAGTAAAACGGTATTATATAATTATTATAATTATAATAGCAGAGATGACGTCATCTATATTAATATGAACGCCTGTGTTACGTGTAATCGCGTATGGTGAACCAACCGGAAAATTAGTTTGAAATATTACAGATTTTGCCCTCTGCTGCTCTCAGATTTTTTAAGGTTGACCATTAATTGAAAATTAGAAACTGAGTTTATTGTTTATTATATATATATATTTTTTTTTATCAAGATTTTATTTTCTTTATTTTTATTTGTTAATTTTTATGTATGTGTATATATGTTTTTAATTTTATACATCTATATATATTTATTTGATTTGATTTTATTTTTATTATTTATTTGTGTCAAAGTTTTTTGTATACATTTTATTTTATAATATAATATATGATTTGTAGTATGAAATATTGAAATTCCTAAGTACAAAAGCAAACAACTTCAACGTTACACTACTTTTACTTATTTTAATAAATTATCTCCTTTGAGCTCACCATCCCTTTATTTTTTTTTCAATTTCAAAAAAAAAAAAATCCCAATTATCTTATATTAGGAGGCAAGCTACATATATTTAGAAATTTAGAACCAAATTAAAGATGCATTTAAATATTATTCTTAAGTCCCTTTAATTTAACTACATCGTTTTGTCCTAATTAAATTTTTATTAAAATAGTTTACTATTATCATTTTTTGTTGATACCAAGTAAAAAAAATGAAAAAGACCATAGGAAAAACGAAATCTACACTTGCATGTACATAAAACAAATTATCTCCAAATAAAACAATCTTGTCTTATTTAGAGAGCAATACTATACTTTTCAAATAAAGTTTTGAGTTCGATTTTCACCTAAGACTCTCCTTCCATCAATATATCTGGTATAAAAAATATTTAAAAAAAAAGTAAATAACAACAATCAATAATAATGTATGATAAAAAATGGAAAGGTAAAAAAAGATATAAAGGATATTAATTTCTGCGAAGCTGCTTTGATGGAGTAATAGAATTAAAAGTTTGAATGAGTTAAATTCGTAATTCCTAATATGAATTCAAGTCAAAAGCTATATTGTCTATGTTTAATGTTGTATATATTCAGTTTAAGCTAGCTAGCTGTCCGACAATTATCATACATTATTTCTACTACAAACTGCTGCCAAGTAACACAATGTCTTTCCCGGTTTATTTTTGAAGATAAACTTTGTTGATTTGTTCTAAACGTATTACTTTACCCAGCTAGCTTAAACCGTCATCAACTATGTAATATTTTAAATCCTATTAGGGGCAAATTCTAAACAAAATGAAATGATGTTGAGTCAAATTCAAATAAAATTAATTATTATTTTAAGCACTTTGAAAAAAGATTAAAAGAAGATAGGATTAGTCTTGTATGAAAATTTCTACCAACTTCATCAGAATATATATTAGTATCTAAAATTAAGTAAATGATTTAATACAAAACTTAAATATTGTTAATTGAGAGCATTGCTAGGGCTTATATCCCCTGATTAGTTCACTTACTTTGTTATCATAATTTACCTTCATTAATTGTACCATACAAACTCTTTAAAATAAAATTAACTTTTTGCGATATATGTTTTATTGTCATTAATAAAAATGTCATTGATTTATATTTCTAGTGAATAATTGTTGGTTTTAATTTAAGTTCCATTATAAAGTGATATAGTGATATTTTATTCGGCCTTTAGTGATATGTAATTGTTACGATAGTCTATAGTGACATTTATGAGAAATATCTAGATTTTATGTCGCAAAAAGCGTTAGTATTTATTATACTGCTAAAAGGTCTAATAAATGTCACTAAATTCAATATATATCATTAGAAATTTAAAGTAGTGACATATAAAATAAACGTCGTGGGTAAGTTGTAGTGAACTAGTGATTGTTCCCTTGTTTTTGTAGTAGAACCAATGTATATTTTCTCCGTTGCATAATACTTGCTACTGATTGTGATATTTTTTCACAAAATATGTCAAACTCAGTAGCAGGTATTATGGAACGGATGAAGTATCAAATAAAATACTTGCATCATCATATCATCATATCATACAATCTTATAAAAAGAGTGTAAAATTCCACATGGCACTCTCTTAGTGATTTGCCATATAAAATTTTGTCTTACCAAAGCATTAACTCATTCATTTAATATATGAGTAGTATATTACAATTAGATATATTTTGTTAATTTTCTTGAAATATAATATTTTTGAATATAAAAGACACGTAAGATTTTCAATTAAAGTTTCTTAGAATGTATATTTGTTCTTTTATATTGAAGACTCATCCTATAAACATTGTTGATTACACATATTTGCCTTAAAAAGTATGACAATTTTAATTAATACTTATATTAACAATCGAATTTTTATTCATTGAAATCAGTACATATTCTAAAATTGTTTATTAAAGTATACAAAAAATTATAATTTTATACTAATAACATGTAATTACATCTCTATTTAGAATATAATAATTATACTAAAATTTTATACTAACAATTTCGTGCATTACACGAGTTTCTATACTAGTTACATAAATTTCTGGTACGTTTTTGTTGTTAGTGTGAAGTGTCCTTTAATTTTGTAACAGTATGAATTTTCATGCTGGTTGACTTTATAAAAAACATAATATCAATTTTAGTTACCCATAAACAGAAAAGTAAAACTAATAAATAAATTAAATATAAAATTTGGTCAAATTATATATTTATTATACGATCTAATTCGTTTTCATTTCTCCAAATTTTGAAGAGCAACTAATTTGCGTAGAAAAATCTTCCACCAAACTCCAAATCTTGCAGTAAAGTGATAAAGTTGTTCCTTAAATTATCTATATTTTTGATGGAAATAGTAGTCCTACAAACTTTTTGTTAAATGTGACCGACGAATTCAATATTTCATAGTCCTATTTTAAATTTGTTCAAATTCTGTCAAATGGTCAAATACATGATCGATTTGGGTTTTGTCAAACGGCTGAAAGTTGATATCTGATGAGTTGAACATCTATTTTATTTATATTATCTGTTGCTAGCTAAAATTAGCTTGTTAAAAGTAATCGAGTTATAATAAGATATTATTTTAATCAGTTAATTTACCACAAACTAGGGTTATGATTTAATCACTCAACGATCTATTTATGACGAAAAAATTAAAATTATTCAATAAATTATTTTAGTAGTCATGCAGCCTCATTGAATTTCTTTTTCTATAGTTTAGAAATTTAGAGAGGTGTAGTCTAAATTTTATGGTTATAATTTATGAATGGTTCAAACTTTTTTTTTATTATCAAAATAAAAAGATAAAAAAGTTGGCGAATTAAATCAAATGAATTACAAAAAAAAAAAGACCTTACAGATATATGCATGGGTTAGTGTATAATTCTTATAAATAAAATATTTACCAATAATAAAGAATATATTTATAAATTATACGCATGAAAATGTGTACTATAGGATTATATATCACAAAAATGTATTATTACTATATTACACAAATACTTAATTGAGAAAGTTTAAGTGTATATGTTAGAGTATATAACATATTATATGGGGCCTCAATCATCAGTTTAAGCTTTTGGTTGAGTTGGTTTCTTAACACGGTATCAAAAGCCAATGTGACAAAAGATCACGGGTTCGAATCTCAACCACCCCTCATTTAAAGTGGAATATTTAGCGTCAGGTAGCTTTTTGTTGAGTTGGTTCTTTAATAGTAGTATAGTGGTAAATTTAGAAGGACGAAAAGACTATTTCATACTTGAGCTGATCATCTCTTTTTGTCTTTATAAATGTATCATATAAGATAATACTCTCTCTGTTTTCATATGTTCTTCTCACTTTCCCTATTTGGAAATTTTTAAAAGTTCTTCCCATTTAGAATCTTTCTATTTTAGTAACCAATAGAATTCAAGGAAATTATTACACTTACACTCTAATCTATAAAAATTAATTTACATGTAAATTCCCAATGCATTTACTTTACATACACCCAATGAAATTTAATGATATTATTACACTTGCACTTTAATCAATAGAACCTTTATTTTTTATATTATTTTACTCAACTCTCATAGTATCTATTTTATAATTATAGTTTATATTGGTTTCTTCTCGGATTCCAAATGGGAAGAACAAATGAAAACGAAGGGAGTATAAATATTACAAATTAAGTAAACTTTAGTGATTTAAACCATAAAAGTGAAATTATTGACATTTTGTCTTTCAAAATTCACACAAATTTTTTTTCACATCTTCAGATCAGCATCCCAACTTATTAGGTACCAAATTATATAATTTTTTTGTCTAAAAACGAAAAGTAAGAAATTTAACTTATAAAAAACAAAAATGCAGATTTTTGATAGATACGAATAAAACACTTACACTTTGATTTTCTCCTAATAATGTTAAATAACACGTAAAATGATGCAAGTTGAAATATATAAAAAAGATCACGCTATTCAGTATTCATAATAATAAAATCTTATATTAATTAGCTAAAGCTAGTAATGGTTCAAACAACTTAATTAAATAATAAGCATACATACAAACATTATCCTAATTTTTTATCTAATGACCCAAACTTTTTGATCTAATTTTTAAATCATTAAGATGCACATTTGTTTTAGAATCACGTCACATGCAAGATTATCGTTTCCAACTAAAATAATTTCACACCACTAGTGACACCCTGACACTTCCCGTTAGGTGGTAATAAACGACGATAATGGAAATGAAAAACTAGTGTAATTTTGGTTGAAAATTCTCTTGGCTATCTTGATGGTCATGCTTGTCCAACTTTAATTATCTCATTTTCTTCATGAAATTCATTCCAATGCATTACCATTGGGAAACGTGGTATTAGGTGGTAATGAAAATTTATATACAAAAAAGCTTTTTTGTGATCAAAGTTTCATTACCATGGGAATGATATGGAACTTTTGATGAAATTTTAAGCTACAAATCATTCCCATTATCACTATTTAGTACCACTAACCAAACGGACCGTTAGGGGTTGATCCAAATATCAGGATATCTAGTTTTCTGAATTGTAAAAATCATGACCTGATTGATATGAATATTCTGTTTTATTTTTATTTTAATTTTAATTTTTAAAATTTTTCACTTTTATACAAACAAACATTTAAGCACACTATTTTTTTATTCAAAATTATTTTTTATAATTTAAAAAATTATTATTTTGGTAAAATAGTTGAATTTCGTTTAAAAGTCTAAATTAACTAAAATAACAAAATCATGCAATTTAGTTATAGTTGAGAATTAATTTAACCATGTTGTGCAACTTCATCACAGATGCAGAAGCCCAATATATATGCGACTCTATGTTAAAACTTGTAGTAACATTTGTATGTTAATTTCAAAATATTATTCCTTTTCTTATTTGGTTAGTTTATCTAAATTGTCCATTTTTTATTTTTGTAAAGATTTTTTTACCTAAATACCCTATGTTCACACTAGTAAAGACTATAATACCCTCACTTATATTATTTAAAATTCTCCAACTACCACCTTTACAATTATTATAAATTTATAATCAGTTAAGTACCCCAAACTACTACCTTTACAATTATTATAATTATTTAAAATACCTCAACTATAACTTTCTTAATACGCGTGTCCAACCCAAAGTGGACAATAAAAAAAAAGAAAGAGTACCATTTATCAGTTTTCTAAAATAGTAAGGAGAATTTTCAATATCCCTTACTGAAAAAGTTGTGAGATAAATAAGAGCTTAGAGCGGACTGAGATCTCACTATTTAATAATGCATTAATGCTATTGCTATTTATATTTATATATAATATATAATATATATCCAATCTATCTATGTTTTTACTTTTTCATAAAATAAATCATTTAATAAAAATCCGATATATGTAGGCTTAAGGCCAAAGTCGAACATATATAGTCCACCCATCATCCACAAATATATATAGCTCTATGTTTAAGATATCACAAAAACTTGTATGAGGGGGTCGTAAGTTAAGACCACGTGTGAGTTGATCCATTACATATGCGTGTAACAACATTTTAATTTTTTGGGCATTGATATCTTTTAAGATCAATATTGAAAAATGCCCAGAAAATGAAAAAAATGTTCAGGTTGATACACGCGCGAATTGGGCCAGCTCAAATTGACGGTCTCATTATGAGGCTGTCTCATCCAAGACCAGCTGTTAAGATATTACTCTCAGTGGCTTTGTCCCATTTGGTTTTCAGACACTATTCACAGTTCACTATTAATTTATATTTTATTTTTAATCTTTAAGTTAAAACATAATCAAGTGAGATCTTATCAACTTTTTATAATTTTTACTTATGCACCTTTAGAGATATTGAGATTTCAATATATGTCTTGGCAAACATGTCCAAATAAAATGGGACAAAGTCATTTAAATCGAGAGACTATATCTGATCCTCGTCTCATCTTCAATAAATAATAAAATAAATTAATATCTTAAAATCCTAAAATTTAACAGTCCCTAAACTAAAATTCTTTTGTATATTTGTAGTCTCACAATAACAAACCCTCCTACAAAACTTATTGTTCTGTCAAAATAAAATAAAAAATAAAAAACAATATTATTATTGCCGTCCTCGTTTCTTTATTATTTTCCTCAAGAAATCTATTATCCATATTCGTTTATATGACCACCGGCCATAAGAGTGAATGAGCGATAGTATTATCACGTTCAAGTGCCTAACAAAAGTGTCAAGGAAAAGGACAGCAAGCAAATTAAATAGAGTACTCCATCAGTGTATTACCACGTAAAAATCAGTAGGTAGAAACTGGATAGTACGTACCTCTTTAAGTCTTAACTAAAAACTAACACAAATCAGACCCTAAAACTACAACATCACTTATATTGATAGTGCGTTTGTTGGTTGTTGATGGCTTGATGCAGTACTCACTCCGATTCATTATACTTGTCCATTTTTTTGGGTAAATTTATTTTATTTTTTCACTTTTCTTTTTTACCATCAAATTTTTTACCTAGATACCCTATGTTCACACAAGTTTAGACTAAAATACTCTCACTTACATTATTTAAAATATCTCAACTACTACTTTAGCAATTATTATAATGACTTAAAATACCTCAACTACCTACTTATAGGTGGTCCCTACAATACACTTAATTTGCGTGCCCAAAGAAAGTGGACAAATATAGTGAATTGGAGGGAGTATTTTATTAGGTGCAATTAGAAAAACTTCGGATAATTATTTTTTAACAAACCCGGCCAATTACAGGATCACATGCGTAAAAATAATTCAAAATTATATTAGTAATAAAATCACAACATTTGATACGTTATTTGATTGATCGGTTAAATCAATCTCTTCATTCTTCATTACCAGTCAACATCAGAATATTCACTTATTAACCATCTTTAAATTTCAAGGTGCTATGATGCAAAAATTTTAAATATAAGATTATTTGAGTACACCATAATTTTGAATATTCTAATGAATATTGCTGGTAGAGTCATATTTTTTTAGCGGACTCATATTTTTAAGTGGAATATAATAAATAAGATCATTATATTTTAAAATAGTAAAAGATAAAGTTCCTAAAACGGAGATATTTTAGTAGAAAGTTAATCATAGTCCAATAAGTATGCCCAATAAATATTTTTGTTACAATTTTACTTAAGCATGTAACATGTGTACACTCGTTTTAAATAGTTGCACAGAATACTAGTGAAATAGTGAATAGTGAGTTGTGCGTATAAATTCCACTTAGCTTCCAATCTTCCATCCTGTGTGTGGCCGCGTCTGTTGGATATGAGAATCAGAATCATTTTTTAGTGTTTTTCTGCTAATTATTAATTATGGGACTTTACTCATGCCCTCTTACTTTTTATTTTATCAATAAATAAATCATGGGTTGTTGACTTTTATATACTTTGAATATTTATTTCAATGACATGCTCACATGCATTATGAAAGTACTTCCACAATTAGGCAAAATGTACTCTTCTTATTCGATTTACTTGTCTTATTTACCTATTTATTCTTATCGAGACAACATTTTAACTTTTAATATCTTTGCATTCAAAAGAATGAAACAAGATCTCACTTGACTATATATTTTAACTTATAAGTTAAGAATAATATACAATTTAAAAGTAATTAGTGATCAATATTTATCAAAAAGTAAATACGACAAGTAGCAAGAATATATGGGAGTACAATATAGTCTCCTATTTTACCTTATTTACTTTTAACACGAAAATTAAAAAGGTAAACATGATGAGTTAAAGTAGTATAATATTTAAAATAAGAAAGTGAATATAGAAAGTAAAATTAAAAATGTTATATATAAAAATAGAAATCAGGCAAATTAATTTATCGTTTTAAATTGAAATACTTTAGAAAATAAGACAAACTAAATGGTACATAGGAGTAATTTTTTAATTTTATACTCCAATGTTTAGAGACAGATTAAGGTGGATCATTAACCAAATTATAAGTATCATCTCATTCAATGTTTTAGGTTTTGTTCAATTAACCTTAGTTTTTAATTTAACTTATATATGCTTAGATTAGCTTTTTTTTCATATGGCACATTTTCATTGCGCCTATAAATTATACTTTTTTCTTTATTAATTAAGTTTATTTTTTTGTACTATTTCCTGAATTATAACTTAGTTTATAAAAAAATATCTTAAAGGTGAACACCACTTTAAGCTCTATAAACTAACAAAGGCTTTAATCAAATCAAGCATATAGTTTGAATAAATTGTGGGGATTTGTGCAATATGAACCAACCCACAAAGAAAAATATTATGCATATATAGTAGCTTTTTCATGCAGACAGAGTTACGAAATATTTTCAAGAATCAGATTTAGGAGCTAGCTTGTCTAGTCATCTAATAAAATATAAATAATTTTAATAATAAACTTAGGGCATGCTCGGATTGGGTGTAAATATTTAAGGGGAAAATAAAGTCAAACTAATTAAATGAAAGTAAATAGAAATGCATTGAAGTAGTTGAGATAGTTGTGAAGAAGTTAAAATGAGCATAAAATAAAAATAATGAAGAAAAAAGAAGATAATTTCCCCTATTACAGAGGTAATACATTCCTCCACCCTCCCCTAGCATAAATATTTACCCCACAAAATTGAGAGCTCCTTTCATTTTTCATTACTTTGCAACCATTCTTAACAATCAAAGTTCACTAATTTCTCATTTATCAACTACATTTTCTTACTTTGACTTTTTTTACTCCCTTAAATATTTACACCCAATACAAGCATTCCCTTAGTGTAAAATATTACTCCCTCCGATGTTATTTGTTTTTTCACTTTAGGTTTTTCACAAATATTAAGGTAGATAGAATCTTTTGGTTATAGTGGGTAGTATTTTAATTAAATAGTAGTGTGAAGTAATGATTGTATTAAAAGTATGAGAGAAAAAATAATTAAATAATGGTGTGAAGTAATGATTGTATTGCAAGTATGAGAGAGAAAATAATTAAATAGTAGTGTGAAGTAAAAAGTGGGGTTTTAAGGGGTAGAAGTGGGATAAAAACTTTCCAAAAATAGAAAGTATTATAAAGTGAAAGAACTTTTAAAACCACCCATTATAATAAAGTGGAAGAACTTAAAAAAACGAAGGGAGTATTATTGCGCACCACCGATCTTAATTAACTCTTCACTAGTCAACATTCTTCGCTCATTACTTTCTGTTTCATCAACCCACACTCTCTAAGACTCTAACTCTTACTCTCAAAGTATAAGGTTGCATTGGTGCATACTCCCTAGTCCCCTCCATTCTCTAATGTTCTTTTCATTTGGAATATTTCACCCAAAGAAAAGAGAAATTTAATTTATATTTTTAACACATATTTAGAAGATAAAATATATACATCTGATATCTCGTAAGATTTGTCTTAATATATACTTTTTATTATGTTTTTTTTTATAATTTTTTATTATATATTAGAGATATTAAGGTTTCAAAATTTGCATTAATAACTATACAAAAAGTAAACAAGGAGAATAAAAGAAAATGTTCAACACCTGTTAATTTATCACACATGAAACAAGAATAGAATCCTAAACGGAAAACATAGCGAGTACTATATAAAGATAAGTAAAATTTAGACGGTAAGAATTAAAAAATACAAGATCCTAAGGAGGTGGTGCATCCCTAACTGATGATGGAGTGGGGGCTGGGGCCCAAATGAGGGCTGTTGAGTTGGAAATCGCGACCCACTCGATACTGCCCTAGTCGAAATACAGAAGGTCTCATGAGAGACCGTCTATGGCAAAGACGGCTCTCCCAACAGCCCACCTCAATGATTTTAAATTTAAAAATAAGGCTGAAAACTAATCAATTGCTTATTTTGCAAAATGGATTGGCCCATATTTACCCATCTATGCTATAGACGGTTATAGCAAGAATTAATTGTGGTCGAAATATATGTGTCAAGAAGTAGTTGTAAAGTAAGTGAGTAACATTCAACTAAGGGAATGCTTAAATTGGGTGTAAGAGAGTAAAAAAAAATCAAAGTAAGAAAACAAATTTAATAAATGAGAAATTAGTGAAATTTAATTATCGTAGATGTGGAAGAAATGGTTGCAAAGTAACAAAAAAAACATGGGAGGTATTAATTTTGTGAGGTAAATATTTATCCCAGGGGAGAGTGGGGGAAAATATTACCTCCATAATAGGAGAAATCATCATTTTTTTCTTCTTTATTTTTATTTCATGTTCATTTTACCTTTTTCACAACTATCTCTACTACTTCAAATACATTTCTATTTGCTTTCATTTCATTAGTCTGACTTTATTTCCCCCTTAAATATTTACACCCAATCCAAGCGTACCCTAAAAGTTTAAATTGATAGTTGAAGCCCACGATACTTATATTCAGACATGCATGCTCCCTCACATGAGAGTCCATTAGTTTAGATGTATGGATGCGCATAGGCGTTGAATATTCTACATTAACTGAGGATGGTTGAGATTTTAAACCCCTGACCTCTTGTCAGCTCGCTTCTGGTCTCATGTCAAAGAGAACCAATTTAACAAAAAGATTAAACTGATATTTAAAGCCTCAGGATATATTGTATACTCTTAACAATAGTTCGTAGAACAACTTGACCAATATATAGCATTTGGAGGCAACCCAAAGGCACTGGAATGCGCCATCTGAGGAGCCACAAGTTAAGCCCTGAGGAGCACCAAACGTAGATTCTTCAGCCTTAGGATGAGTGTTAATTCCACCAGTCATAAATAATTCGCATTAGTTCATTTTACACCCAGTTTCCATGGATTTATATTTTTGACCACCTTTCCAAACGACTTCATACTAATTTGGAGTTGAATTATTTATATGTTTGTCGACTCTTTCTAATTTTTCATGTGGCACATGGGACGATGTACACTCCACAAAACAATTTAATGCAAAGAAGATATTACAAAATGGGGGACTCGTGTGGTTAAAGTATCCCCTCCCTTATACCCATGCGCACCATCTACCCACTATTATACATGCATGACGGGTAAATTTAATATTCATATATATTTGTCCACATGGGTATGTATCTAATCCAAACACTCGACTCACTACTCATCTTAGTTAGATTGATTATGTCCACCTTATTTGTCCCGACTCATATCTGCTACATTTCCGTGTTATATATGCTCTATTCCAAAATCAATTATTACAAATTTTTATATTCATTTTTATTCAAATTTCAAACCACAAATATTTCAATATATGATAAATTCGAAATTTTTAAGTCAATAATTTACTATAACGAATAAGACTTTATAATCATATTTTCCCATAACATACCAACTAAGCAATTACCGGCCACTAAAAAAGCAGGAAGAAAAACAGACAGGAAATTGGAGCGTGATTTGTAATAGAATGGATCGTGAAACGCATTTGAAAAGCCTAAACTAAATTAAATTACTAAATTATAAGTTAAAATATTATTAAACCTTGTAAATCAATGTCCTGAAGCAATGTATTATATAAAGTGATAATTGATAATTTTGATATACATTACCACTATTTATAGTCGTTAGCCTAAAGATGGCATGAAAATGCTCGTGCACAAAAAGGAAAAGTTAATTAAGGATAATGTGAATGTGAATACTTAATAATAACATTATTGTTGATAGTCTTTTCTTAGTTGGAGAGTAAAAGGTCCGGTATTTAATTCTTATCTAATTCTCTCATTTTTTCTGCGTACCTTATAATTTAAAAAAATTAGGAAATTATCAATGATACCTTATAATAACATTAAGGAAATTATCATTTTTAATTATCAATGATACCTTATAATTCTCTCATTTTGCACTTTATCAATGGTACTCTTAAATTTTTTCGATTAATAATGGTACCATCGTGTTATTGAGCGTATTACAACCGTAACCTTTTGTAATTTTTTCCGTCTAAAACGGTCAAAAACCGCTAACTTCTTTCCTTTTTCCTTTATTTTTAATTTTAAAACATAAATGAAAAAATGAAAAAGTTAACGGTTATGGATGATTTTAAAAAGTAAAAGTTTAAAAAAAATTACGATTGTAAAATCCTTAATAACACAAGAATACAATTAATAATAAAAAAACTTTAGAATATTATTGATAAAGTTAAAAACTTACAAATATCATTTATAATTTCACATTTTATTACTATTGTTAATTCTTATGATAGGGATGAGATCATAAACATAGTACTTTTCCATCCACTATTGCACCAAAAATTATTGCTTTAATGTTATATAATCACACACGATAATAAGTAGTGACGTAAGAAGACTTTAGATTATTTTTTAGTGATTTGCTAAAAAGTTATCAATTTGGGTGCTACATAATTAATGTAAGAGTATATAAGATATCTTTGAGCTTTAACTATCAGCCTCAATCATTAACTTTAGTATTTGGTTGAGTTGATTTTTTGACATGGTATCAGAAGCTAACGTAACAAGAGGTCACGGGTTCGAAGCTCAACCACTCCTCATTTAAAGTGGAATACTGAGCGCCTATGCATATCACTACAACAAATTTAGCTTTTTGCGACATTGAATTTAGTGGCATTAAAAAAATGTCTATAATAAGTATTGGTTTTTATTTTAATTTTCACCATAAAGTGATTTGGCGACACTTAATTTGGTTTTTAGTGGCATATGCAATTGTCACTATAGTCTATAGTGGCATTTGTGAGAAATGTCACTAGATCCTATGTCGCTAAAAGCTTTAGTGTGACTTTTTAATATGCTGCTAAATGGTCTAATAAATGTCACTAAATCCTCTATATACACTATAAGAAATTTGAAATAGCGACATTTAAATCAAATGTCGCTAAATATATCCCACTAAAAGCAAATTATGTTGTAGTGTATCCACACTTCTAGCTCAATGGGCTCTCGTGTGAGGGGACGTATTAGAGTATATAACATATCCTGAGGCCTCAACCATCAACTTAAGCTTTTGGTTGAGTTGGTTCCTTTACACGTACTTCTATTTGATTGTTGACATTAAACACATGAATGGAAATGAAACTGTAATTTTATTTAGCTAAAATGTTCAGCGGACAAGGTTTATAACCATACTTATCATATTTTTCTTCCGAAAATGTATTCATATTTATTATTAATATCATATGTAATAATTCGATGATAATGAAAAATATTGAAGAAAAACATATGATTGAGGATGAAAGCTTTGTTACAATGAGGATATTTATTATTATTAATAAATATTTACTATTATTGATATCATATTTTATAATGAAAATTAACATTAAAATTTATAATTCAGGAATACAATGCTCTTGTTAAAATTGGATGTGGGATTTAGTTTCATGAAACCCAATGTCAATGTTCTCCGATCTCTTTGGATTTTTAGGCACAAAAAAGAAAATCCGATGATATTATTAGCGTCATAAAGCTTGTCTTGTTGGTAATAGTGCAGTTAACAGATTGGGTTTGATTTTGGTGATAATTTGGCCCAATAGGTAAGCCAGTGACCATTCGTACAGTTCATAGTCTTGTTATATTATTACCGATGCATAATACATTCATCACTTAGACGTTAAAAATGTCTTTCTTCATGAATTAATGATCAGACAATTTACATGCATCAATCAATGAGACAATCTTGTTTTCTCCAAAGCATGGTACATTAAGGTTCTTGTGTTACTTATCTTCTTTATGTGGAAAATATTATATTTACTGCCTCTTCTGATTCCTTAAGAAAATCATTCAATAGTCATTTAGCTTGAGTCTTCCATGAAGGACTTGAATCGTTTACACCTCCTCGAGGCAGGTCCTACTGAGCTGGCACCGGAAGAAATTTAGGTGATTATTGCTTTTAGACTATTGGGGTTTGGGGATAGATATAGTGCAATCTAGAGTACCAATCAACTGGTCCCTAGATTTCAAGTTTTCAACCTTTGATGCATTGCAAGCCACATTATAAATCGCACTTATTATATACATTATTGGTTCTATTCCAGACTACTTTGTCCCACTAGCCCTAAGACCCGGCCCCAAGCATAAAGGATGTTATAAGATTCCTTGGTTGGCTCGCTACTTGATATGATAACAGTCAACATGATAAAAGATCACGAGTTCAAATCTCATTACTATCCATTTTAAATAAATATTTAGTGTTAGGTATGAGAAGATTATGTGTCCCATTCACACTTGTAGCACAAAATTTCTCGTCTAAAATAGATTTTTGGCCATTTGCTTAACCTTTTGGCTTAATTGGCTCTTTGACACGGTATCAGAGCTTCATTTGTTATTAGGTCATATAGCTGGACATTTAATCAAATCACTGGCTGTGAAGCCTTTAGTTCATTAAATGTTCATTTCAATTAAGGTCTATTTTGACCCTTTTGATATACTAGAAATTCGAGGCTCATATGTAATGAGGACTATTAAAACAGTTAAATTTTAGCCACATTCCTCATTATAGAAAGAATAAAGAGTGTATCACTTATTCACTTTTTAAACTTGATGAGTATAACTCATACTATAGATTAACTACATTGCTAAGAAATGAATCTGTTTTGGACTTATGCAAATTGAGTAAGCTCTCTTACTTTTCCTTATTTTGATTTGCCCGAATTCATTTTATGATTATTTTGTGTTGTATTTCAGAATAAATTTGATAACTATATATAGAAGTATATCATCACATTCACTTTACATATTTACATTCAAAATCAAAAAAAAATTGACCATAAACTAAAAATGCCAAATATTAACTATATTTTAAAGATAAACAAACCGAGTAAAACTTATTAATATGTTAATTGGTAGACTTCTATAATTCTAGTATACATGATCATTAACACAAAGACCTATTTTTTTAAAATAAAAATAATAATACTATATTACCAATAAACAACAATTATTAACAGGTAGAGAAAGTACACTCCAGCATCTACTAGAAATCAAAAATATCACATCATCTTGATCATTCTTAATTTATTGAGTGGTGGGACATAGTTGACAATTGACATGACAATTAATATATTAATCAAAGTAATTAGTCAAATAATATATTTGAAATACACTGCTTTGTAGTGTGTGAGGAATCAATAATAGATTATTATCAATATTTTTATTATTAAAAAAATTATATTATAATGATGATGATGTAGTTAACATGAAGTAGTAGTCCCATATAGTGCCAAAAGTCAATATAGTAGTATAAGCTTGGAAAACGTGAGACACGGCTATGAATAACACGGTAATGACTAATGTCATATTGTGGACTACGCAGCCGAAATGAATCTTATTATTATGGTCATTGGTCGGAAAAAGGATAAAATCTACACTGTTATATTAATACTTTCTCCATATTAATACTTTCTCCGTTTCATAATACTCCCTTCTTTTTACCACAAGTGTCTTATTTGCTTTTTGGGCATTATTTATCTCTTACTCTTAATTTGCATTTTATTATTAATCTATAAGTTAAAATATAGTTAAGTAAGATTTTGTTTGATTCGTCTCAATGCAAAGATTATGTTTATCAACCTTTCATAATTTTTAATCATGCACAATTAGAGATATTAAGGATTGAATAAATGCATTGAATGTAGTGCATAAAGTAAATGTGGCAATTGTGGTGAATAGGAGGGAGTATTTGTTACTGTTAGTGTCATTTTTCGCATAATATGTCACAATCAGGTGCGAGTATTTTAGAATGAAAGAAGTATAATACTTCATGGGGATTTAATAGTTTCTATTGTCGATGTAGCAATATAATTATTGTTAATTAGTTGATCTTATTTGGCATATATTTGTTTATGTATAATGTAAAACATAGTTAAATGAGATCTGATTCGTCTTGATGTGCATTTTCATAATATTAACTTTTAGAATTTTTAATTATATGAAATCAAAAAAATTAAAAATTAAAATTGTGTATTGAATGAGAAACAAAAATGTAACAACTATTAAAAATCAATAGTAATAGAGAGTTACACTTCAAAAAGTATATATTTTAGGAGATATTTACTTCTATATTCTTTAAACTTTAGTGCATTATTATGATTTATACCATAATGTTGTCATCATCATCATCATCATACCCAGTATATCCCGTTCATAGAAAACTATGATCAGGGTCTGGGGAGGGAAGAACGATGGCAGTCTCATACCCATATAGGAGAGTGCGATCACAGAGTCCCCCGGCTCGAGAACGGTCTTCAAGAGAGAGAACCTGCAATTGATAGATAGAATAACAAGCATACGCGCAAAAACAAACGTAAGATCAAGGAAAAAGGTAAAGAGCGACTAACAGACAAAAATAAAAATGAAATAGGGGTAAAAGGGACGGGTTTAGTAATCTGGGACGTGGATAAGGCGCCTCCAACTGGCCCTATCCCTGGTCAGGTCCTTGGAGAGGTGTAGATCCTTCATGTCACATTTAATTTGTTCCTCCCACGTTCTCCTAGGTCTTCCTCGACTTCGCTTGCCCTCCACCAAGATGCAATCGATCCTTCTTAATGGGGCGTCATGTGTCTTTCTCTGCAGATGCCCAAACCATCTCAACCTGTTCTCCTGCATCTTTGCGGAGATAGGTGCACCCCCTAATATCTTCCTAAACTCCTGGTTTTTTATCCTATCCATCATAGTATTACCACACATCCATCTCAACATACGCATCTCTGTTACTTCCATCCTCTGTTCGAAGACCTTCTTTACAGGCCAACATTTTGTCCCATATAACAACGCCGGCCTGATTGCAACGCGGTAAAATTTACCTTTTAATTTCCTTGGGAACTTTTTATCACAGAGCACCCCGGTAGCTGCACGCCATTTAAGTTAACCCGCTTGTATGCGATTAGTAACGTCTCCATCAATCTCCCCATTACTCTGAATCACTGATCCTAAATATTTAAACTTGGATGTACATGTAACAACTTCTCCCCCTATGGTAACCTCTGGCTCCCTTATCGCTTCTCTCCTACTGAAGTTGCATCGCAAGTATTCTGTCTTCGTACGACTTATGCGCAACCCTTACTCTCCAAGGCTGCCCTCCACTCCTCCAATTTACTATTAGCCTCCTCCTTGGTTTCCACGACTAAAATTATATCATCGGCAAAAAGCATGCACCATGGTACAGTCTCCCAGATGGATTTAGAGAGCTCTTCCATAATGATCGTAAAAATGAAAGGACTTAGTGCTGAACCCTGATGTAGTCCCACTTTAATTGGGAATGACTCTGTCATTCCCACCGGTGTATGTATGTTAGTCGTCACTCTGTCATACATATCCTGTATCACCTCAACGTATCTTCGTGATATACCTCTATTCTTGAGGCTCTCGCAAACGATGTTTCGTGGTACACTATCATACGCTTTCTCCAGATCAATGAATATCAAATGCAAATCCTTCTTCCGCTCCCTATACTTTTCCATCAGTCTCCTCAAAACATGAATTGCTTCTGTGGTCGATCTTCCTGGCATGAATCCGAATTGGTTCTCCCTAATCACCGTCTCTCGTCTAATTCTTTTCTCGATTACTCTTTCCCATAGTTTCATTGTATGGCTTAAAAGTTTGATCCCTCTATAGTTCTCGCATACTTGAGCATCACCCTTGTTTTTAAACAAAGGGATAAGTGTGCTAACCCTCCATTCTTCTGGCATCTTACTGGTCCTCAAGATGACATTAAAGTTAAAACATAAAAAAATTATTTTAAAATAAAAAAAAGTAATATAAGGTGTTAGATGGTGTGTTGAATTCCTTCTAGTTATGGTGTGTTCAATTCCTTCTAGTTATATTTTGCCAACAAAATATTTTCCAAACAGCTTATTTGCAACATACGTTATATATTAACTTAATACTTTAAACCATTTTACTTACAATTTTCACTTTTTATCAAATTTTTTAGTGAAAATTGATATTTGTACTCAATAGTTTTAAACCGTTTACTTGACTATTTTATCACTTTTTATCTATTTTATAATGGAATGTAATTTTTGTACTCCAAAAGATATATAACCAATTCATCCATTTACATTTTATTACCTCTTTGTTTTTATTTGTTCTTCTCATTTATTTTTTTCGTTTATCTCAATGCAAATTTGAAAATCAAATAATTTTAATTGTAAGTTTAAAAAATTTCTAAAAAATTAATTGTTAGAAAGTAATATATTAAGAAGAATCTATCAAGATCCCACATGCATATATTTTTTTATTTTTTAGATCAATGAGAAATTATAGTCAAAGTTTGACAATAAAATTCATAAAATTCATTTTAACTTTTATCAAGTAATTTTAGTGAAAGGCAATTTCATTTCTTCAATATTCATATAACTAACGTGGGTACAAGTTGCAGGCTTTTGGATATCTCTTTAAAGATCCTTTAGTTTACACTATTTAAGTATGAATCAACTTAATAATATAAAATAATTTTTAATAATTCAATCTGATTGTACTTGTCAAGTGAAAAAACATATTATTTGTGTATTTTTATATAAACCAAATTCATATGACTTTCTAGTTTTGCCACTTAAGTGCTCCGACCATATGACTTCCACCTCAGCAAATAGTGGTATGTATGTTAGGGCCTAGTTTGTTAAATATGAAAACTGCAATTAAAACTAATAAAATTAGATAGATGTAGTCGCTTTAGCATGCACGATTGATTCCCATTTATTTGGACTTCTAATTTCTAAATAATACCTTTGCTCCGTCCAAAACGTCCCGACAAATTTCCTAAACGTCAGTTATAGACTTATAGCTAAGGGTGTCATTTTATCAAATAAGTTAATACCTTTGAAAAAAATTTATTGCTCTACTAGTTTTTTATATCTAATTTTATATAGATTTTGATTAAAAAGTCAACTATATTTTAGGAGATCCCTTAATTATTTTTTCTTTTGTAAAATTATCAATCACCTCACATATCATATTTATTATTTCGTTTTAAAAAGTTGTTATTGTCAATTAACCATCTCAACCAAAAGCTTAAGTTGATGGTTGAGGCCCCAAGATATGTTATATGCTCTAATATGCCCCCCTCATGCGAGTGTCTTTGGGCTAGAAGTGTGAATGCAACACAGGCTTCTGATACCATGTTAAGAAACTATCTCAACCAAAAGTTTAAGCTGATGGTTGAGGCCCCAAGATATGTTATATACTCTAACAATTATTTTATGTTATTTTACTTATTTTGAAAAAAATAAAGTTCCTAAGTGAATATATTTGTACTTTTTCGTCAATATATAGTCTGATAAATTTATATAGGTTTATATAATTATATTTAAATAAATCAAAATAAATTATCTAAATTTAGTAGTATAATAGCTTAGGCATTTCAAGGAAAAAAAATAATAATATGCATTATCACTTATGTTTTATACTTTTATTTAATAATTTTATGGACTTTTCCTATTGTAAAATAAAATTCACCTCATATGACCTTCAAAATATTTAAGACATTTTAGTTATTGTGGTTATTATATAAACTAAACAAAATGGTTCCATTGTCACCATATCGTTTTCTAATTCGTATAATGCATTAACCAAACCTTCGTCTCTCTATAGTGTTTAAAGCACTTTAAGAAAATGATAAATCACACAAAAAAGGGACCATTTTGAAAAAAATAAAGCAATGCTTGACCTTTGATCAATAACCATTACAAAATAAAGTTACTTTTATTTGTTCACTTTCTCTCCTTTAAACAATCTAAAAAAAAAACAGCTTTCCAACTCATTCAAGTCTAAAAAATAACGTAAAGTACGATAAGATGGTCTTTGCATTGTCTAAACATAACATAAGAAGGAAATCTATGAAAATTTATAAATAAAACAAATTATTATATATAACAAAAAGAAAAACATTGTTAAAAATTCACATATTAACACTGAATTTATGAAGTGTTTAGTTTAGTTTTATGGATAATAAAAAAGTTGTAAATGTAAGCTTGAGTCAATATCTTAGCTCAATTTGTCTTGGTATCTTGATTATGGGTGTATTTTTGTGCTATGTATAGCGAAGAATTGGAATAGAGTCGTTGGTTTAGTAATTTCTATGGATTTTAATAGTTGCAAAAGTTTTTTTAGTAATTATTTTTTATCAACTGATTTTATTTGACATATAAATGTATAATTAATGTAAAACATAGTCAAGTAAGATTTTATTTGACTCGTCTGATCATTTTCATAATATTAACATTTTATAATTTTTTATCTTGTGAAATTAAAGATATTAGAAATTAAAATTGTTCAATAGATAGCGTAAAAAACAAAAATGTGTAGCAACTTATAAAAACTAGAGGATTTTAAAATAAGGTTTTGAAGTTATGGATGCATTAGTGTATTGGGGATTGGGCACATGAAGAAGTGCGTCACATAAATCATATAGGCGGCAAAGAAATGTTGCTCGAATGAGCTATAAAAAGTTCAAACAAGTTGTAAAAGAGCAGCTCGAATAAGTAACCTAATCAAATAAAAATTAAAACTTTCTTTACAAATGTGCTCGAACAAGCATAATAGACGCTTGTTCCAATAAAATTGATCGAATAATTATCGTATTGTAATTATAATAAAAGTGTATTATAAAAAATAATCATAATAAAAAGGGATAATATGAAAAATCTTAATGTAATAGTTCTATGCAGTTGGTGTGTTGGTGACCGAATAATTCCAACACAAAGAATAAATTGTGCTTAATATTCCAACATAAGGAATAAATTATTTTTTTCATAATGTGAAAGATAACATTTTTGCTGCTACTTTATTCCTACGTATGTGTTGACATATTGACTACATTGTACAGTCATTTGACTCCATATACGATTTGCTTCCTTATAAAGGGTATGTTTTGGTGATCTTTAGACTTTGCATGTCCAATAAACGTAACTTTCGATTGACTCAACACTTTTGCACCAAAATTAATTAATTGCGGAAAATCGATCTATAATAGTATATATATATACTTATAAAGTCGTTAATCTAAAGAATATATACGTGTGCGTGTGAATTGTGAAATTAATTATGTAATGATCGTCGTCACCATATATCATACTTAGTGTATCCCGCTCATAAAAAACTAAGATCAGTATCTAAAGAGGGAAGAAAGACGACAACTCATACCATATAAAGAGACTAATGCGACCAAAAAGTTCATAGGCAAACTACTTGTGCAATGCTTTGGTAAAATTAGAATGGGCCGTAATATTAAGTACATATTGAATTAAGTTTTTCTCCTCACCTCTAACCTCAAAGCAAAATCTATCCATTTATATCTATATTCTAAATTATACTACGATTTACTTAAGTCGTTAATCTCATATGTATCACAACTAAGTCTTTTTTCCGTAAGAAACACTAATTGTAAAAGGATGAATATTCAATAAATCAAAAATATTTATTTTCATTAATATTAAATAAGATATTCTTCATAAAAATATTTAAATATTATCTTTCATAGATATATATTATTTGAATATTATATCATTTGTATGTTTAAATAAAGATGATAGTAAATTAGTAATGATTAAATTAAGATGTTTCGTTCATTAGTTTTCTATAAGAACATCTTCTATTAAGTAAAAATAAATCTTATTTAACTATAGTAGAATTGTGATTCGCTTGGTCCTATAAAGGCTACTTATTACTAAATGATCTAATGACCAAATATGTATATCAACGTTCGTGTCAAAGTAGAATTAAATCTCATTTCAAAAAAAAAAAAAGTAGAATTAAATCTAGTAAAAATAAATTAATCTAAGGTCTAGCTATGAAGTGAATTTATATTTTAGAATCGACCATCATGTAATAATAAATCTAACTGATATAAAAAATTGATATTTTAGCTATGAAGTAATAATTATAGTCGAATGATATATTAGTAAAAGTAATAATAGTCGACTTTCTATTTTAGCCCTCTAATTTTATTATTTAAATAACAATTTTGATTCCCTCTAATTTACAATTCAAAATCTGTCACTCAAATCACCAACAACCACAACCACAAGTCCACAACAACCACAACCTTCTTCACATTTGCTAAATTTATTGTGTTTCTATCAAATCTTTACAAATAAGATTAATATTTAGCACGGTGAAACATGAACAAATGATAGTCTGAACTTGAAAATCAGTCAAAAATACCAATACATGTAATAAATTTCAAAAATACCAATACATGTAATAAATTGTTTAATGTTGCATTTAGAAGTGTAACATGCAAGACTTGTACGTGCAGATCAATCATGTCAATTTCTACAATTATCAATTAAATTACATTTTTTTTCTATTATTTTGTTCATTTTGTATAATTTAGATGAAAAAAATTTTATATTATAATTCGAAATGATGCAAAACAAGTAAAAAGTGTACATTGACTAGTCTTTTTAATTAATTCTACCAACTATACTTACGTCATGCACATGCATCAAGTTTATGACATCATTGAAAGAAAAAAATTATCCAACTTACAATAATAAGTCAATTTTATATAGGTTGTTGTTAATTTCTTTGTTTCACACATTAATTTGAGGTAATCTTCATCAAAGTTTAACATATAAAAATAAGTTGCTTGTTAGATCAATCTACTCTAGAGTCTCTTGTCAAGGTCAATTTTAATTTACAAAAATAAGTAACTTAATAAGTTGTAATAGTATATATCAAAGAATTTAATTTTAAAGAATAAAAAGGTAAATTAGTTTCAATGGATTTGTTCGGCATAAGGTAATTATATAGTTCGTTTATATAGTTTTTAGTTGTGTAAGTAATTATAGTTATACAAAAAACTCAATATACGAGTAGACTGAATTTAATAAATGGATCGAATAACTCCAACAATCAATAACAACTAGAAAAATAAAAAGTCCAGTTGTCAAACAAACTCCAAAACTTTTTAGTAGCTTGATAAAGCTCTTTAGAACAAGGACTTTTGACAAGTGAATTATAGTTTAAATTTCATGAAAATGAGTGAACGACCATCATACAATATACATCTTTGTCAATTGTCACTTCATGAGTCCATTGTGACAAATGTTATCGTTTCATGAATCAATTGTCATTATTTTGTCATTTGCCAATTTGTGACTTCATGAATAATTTGTTTTGTCATTTAATTTGACCATAAGTTTAGGAAGGTGGGGAATTATGTGGTTAATGTAATAAATAGAATAAAACTCTTCACTTTATATTACTTACATGGAATGAAATCTGAGCATAGAGTAAGACAAAAGGCAAGCAATAAGCATAGTAATCATCATCATTTGCTCAATTATCAGTTACTATAAAGTCTTCAATGTTGATTTTTAGCTTTAGTTAGATTATTATAAAACATTCTTACATTTCTCTCATCTTAATTACTTATTTTCATCATTCCAACATACAATGCTTTAATTTTTCATTATATTTACATATAATTCATGTGGGACTAATATTAAATTATCTATCTTGATCGAGTATGTAATTTTTTTGATATAATTATGAAATACCATTTCTATCTAAATAATTAATAACATGCTAAGAAAAAATTATCAAAATAATTAAATTAATATATATATATATATATATATATATATATATATATATATGAAAGTATAAAAAATTTTGTGCATTGCACGGGTATTATACTAGTTGCATTGTAATTGAAAATATTACCTTAGATTATAATTAGAGTTGGATTTACCGTTGTCCTGGGACTTGGCCTCATCAAATTTCAAAGAAACGCTAAAATTTTCAAGAGGAGTACAAGATAAAAAAAAGGTAAAGTAAGAGGTCCAATCAAAATAAGTTTATTTAATGTACACAATCATTCAACACAAACAATAAGTACGCGATAATAAATCTATCACGCTATCACGTAGTGTAAGTGTGTAACTAATACGAACCAAGTATAGCTAAAGTCTTTGATAGAAGTTTTGGGCGCACGCAAAATTTGTAGTTGGACCCAAATAAATATTGTATTACATTAACCGAATATGAATATTTGATTACATCATAATTTGTACAAGAATATTTGGTTGGACACTTGTTCCACACCTATACACTCATAATTTTATGTGAGCTCATGTCTCACCTATCTTTCACACCTCTCCTTACAAGGTGTAACGTGTGTATCTCTTGTGCACATCATTGGTATTGATAGTACTCAAGTTTATTAAAATATCTTAGATATTTTATTTTTTTAATCACATTTTCTAGGAACTTCCATCATATTATCTTAGATATTTTTAATTTTTATAATTCTTTTTCTAGGAAGTTCTATTATAGTATCTTGGATATTTTATTTTTAAATTCTTTAGTTTAGATATTTTTATTTTTAATGCTAGATGCTTCTTAAATAGAATACAAATTGTACAATATATTAGATATGTAACTAGATTTTTCTAGATTACTTTTACGGTCTTAAGTCCGCCTTTAACTATAATGACTATAAACCAAGTGATGTGGCATTTGGAATAATAAATAACAGCTTTAAGAATAATTCATATTCAGCATTCAACTTCAACAAAATATGGATGCTTTCTTGGAGTGCAAGACAATTTTCTTGCATGGCTCTTATTGAAATGGTTATGATTTGGTCAGTCTTAAGTTTCTTTGGAGAGGAAAATCATTGGGTCTTGAACTAGCCTTTGTTTGTATGAGTATGAGTTGGGCATTACTTAGTCTTAATGGGCTTACCTGGATGCGTGTTGCGGGTCCATATCTTTACCATTTTTTTTGACAACTTGACTTTTCTTTATAAGTTTTGTGAATAATAAATAAAAATATCAAAAATTGGTGTATGAGATAGTTTCGTTAAGAGATGTGTCTTATATCTGGATTAAATACTCCATATAATGTATATTATGAGAATATGAACTGTTTATTTAAGGTCATCTCAAAGAGAAATAGTCTCTTACAAAAGTAACTTAAGTAATTGGAGGTGTAAATGTCTATTATGAGTTTTTCACACAAATTAAGAAAACTAGAATCTCTGTAATGAGTGGGTGTTATTAAGTAATGATTGTATTGGTATTATGAGAGAGAAAAAGACATTTAAATTAAAGATAAAATAAAGAAAAAAAATTATCATTGTCATTAATGTAGGGAGGGTATATTTGGGGAAAATTAAGGGGATTATGAGGGTATATTTAGGAAAAAAGATTTTCAAAAATGAAAAGTATTCTAAAGTGGACAAATATTTGAAACTACCCATTATAGTAAGGTGGGCAAACATAAAAGAACGAATAGAGTATTTCTTTTGTCAAAAAATGTATAATATTCATATGAATTTGAAGTTTTATTACTCCATTGTATTATATTTGGTGGACTTGTTTTGGAAGAAGTTTAGTTGGCCAAAATTGGTGATATTGAGGATTAAGCCTAACATTTTGAGTGATGGACGAAAATAAAAAATATCAACTTATTTTAAATACGTATACCAAATTATTTAAATATTAATATTTTTCATTACATTTAACGCTGTAATGCCTTAAATAATTTATAAATTTTTATTGTAATCAATAATAATAATACTTTTTCAGCAAGTCTATGAAATTATATATGAGGTTATAATTGGTCACTTTAAAATTATAAGTGATTAATATGAGGTTATAGTAATCACTCTAAGGTTAAAATTGTTCACTTTTATTGTAAGTTATCACTAAGATTATATGTAAACACTTAAAATCTTAAGTGATCATTTCAAAGTTATAATTAGTTACTTAAAATATTGTAATTGGGCATTATAAAGTTATAAATAAACATTTTAAGATTGCAAGTGTACCTTATCCTAATCCAATAGAGATGATTATATCGTCAAAATTGTCTAGTTTTAAAATTTGAGATACTTCTATACTTTTAGGATATCAATTTTATTGGCTACTAGACGAGATATTTTTAACCTAGAAGCCTTTTAGTTTTAATTAATAGATGTATAAAGGGCGTAGTTTACGAAAATTATGAGTTAGTCTAGTAGATTCCTTTCCCTTTATAATAAGAGTTTGATTATCAGCATTTTCATAAAAAATTAATTTCATCTCTCACTTTCCTTGTATAAATTTTCTCTTAATTTCTTTTATATAGAAAATTGAACTATCACTCATTGTTTTGAAATATTTTCATGCTAATATTAGGCTATTTAACTTAAATATACAACACGTCTTGCAAAGAAACCTCATTCTCATACAAAAATTTGTGATTTTCATGTGCTGCAGTCTGCAAATGCAAAAAACTAGTAATTGAGGTATGATCGGCCCACTTCTTTTACAATATAAGAGGATGGCTTAAGTGGTGAACAAACCCAACTCAATAGTCTCACTATCCTTGTGGGCTTAACCCACTTTGTTTTTATGTTTAGTTAATTTATCACAAATTCTTACTTCAGCTCTCAAAAACCCAGTCTAATTCTAATTATATATTGTTACAACTTTAAATATAGATTTGGGCTGGACTTTTGAGAGTCGTCCTTACAAAAGACGATCTTCATGAGAGACTGTTTATTTGTTTGTTTAAGAACAACTTGATACATAAATTTAAAAGTTAAATCAACCAGTATCCTGAGAGACTGTTTTTAGCGACGTCTCTCATGTCCAGCCTATTTAAGCTTAATTAAATTAATAAATGATAATAAGCTGACCAAATTAGGATGGTCTCTCAAATAGACCATCTCTTACAAAAATTTGTGAAGTTTAAATAATTTTAATTGTAAATTTGTAAAAATTCTATAAAATTGATATTTAAAAAATATATATTGTAAGACGAATTTAATAAGATCCCACATGAATATATTTTTTCTTTTAGATTGATGAGAAATTGTAGTTAATATGTAACAATAAAATTCGTAAATTATACTCCCTCCTATTCATCTAAAATGTCTCATTTACTTTATGCACTCTATCCTTAATATATCGAGTTATGAATAACTAAAAATTATAAAAAGTTGATATTAATAATAATAAAATACAATTTAAAAATAATAGATGAACGATATCGCAAAAGTAAATAGAGCATTTTAAATGAATAAGAGAGTATTTAAAAAGAACATATTTCACCGCCGTTGTTCCTCCTCCCTTATCTTGTAAATGGGACATTTTAAATGATTAAAAATTATAACTTACCAATTAACAAAACAAAAAAAATAAATAACACAATTTGTTAAACGAGACAACAGAACCATTGAACAACCAAACATAACACGTAATAGTAAAACTTTGCCTTATCTTGTAAACGGAAAATTAGGGTTTCCACTAAATCATCAGACGGCACCGAATTATCAAACCTTGCCGCCGTTGTTCCTCCTCCCTTCGCCGTTGTTAGTCAAGCAGTTGCCGTTGCCGCTTACGCCTACCTCTCTATCGGTTTACAGGTGCCATTTGAAATTTATTGCTTATTGAAATCTCTAGGTTTTTTTAATTCAATCCAAATTTTTGCAATGTCTATCCTTTCTTATTTCTCCACTAAAAATGAATGTGCTTGGTGATTTAGGTTGCGTTTGGGAATAAGTATTTCATTTGGAATTGTAGATTTCAATTATGAATTCATTAATGAAGAATTTGAGAATCACAAGCTTAGAAAAAGGATTCTCAAATACTTATCTTTAACCATTTTTTAAAACATTGGTGGATTTAATCTTTTACTTGCCAAACACTAAATTTAAGTCAAATCCACATTTTCAAATGAAATCAACATTCTCAAACATAGCATTAATGTGTTTAGAAATTGTAATTTAATTAGTTGATTGTTTTGAAGTATTCTGTACGTTTTGATTTGTATGTGTTTTGTTTTCTGATTTTTTGCTATCTCGAGTGCTATACGAGTTCATGAATGAGGGAAATTGTAACAGCAGATTAAGTATGTCTAATGTAAGATGGTCAATCAACAAAGAATGAGAAATCAGGAGAAGATTAGCAAGGAAGAAGAGGAACAGAAGAGAAACAAAGAAAGAAAGAAAAGGGAAAATAAAATTTTGATTCAATATTACACACTAATCCCATTACAAGAGAGTTACAATTATTGCGATTACTGGCTTTCACTTTCAATCATTGTGCATGAGTAATTTTTGACTCTCACTATTCTAGGTGTTCCAAAGGATATGTCGTACAAGAATCGGTTGCAGGAGTTCACGCAAAGATCAAATATTCCGTATCCCATCTATCATACTACCAATGTAGGAGTACAACATGTGCCACAATATAGGTGTTCTGTTGAGGTTGATGGAGAGACATATACAACTCTAGGCACATGTTTAAATAAAAAGGCAGCTGAGCAGGAGGCTGCAAAACTTGCTTTGGAAGGCATCTCTAAGAAAATTAAAGATTCCGTATCCAAGAAGACAAATGAAGCAGGCTTTCCTCCCATTTATCAGGTATTTAGGTTTATGGGTGCGTATAGTTTTGTGCTCTAGGCTTTCTTGCCCTTGTTAAATACTTACAGTTGACCATTGTTGTATGTCTTGGTCTTCATGAATTGTTAGAATGCCCTATTTAATCAAAATTTTTAATGCTTTCTCAAATGCATCCTTTCATTGATAACTACGGTTAGACTCTGATGTCAATTGACAGTATCCCACATTTATCGACATTAGTGGGACAAAAGCAAGTAGAATTGGAGGTAGTTTCAAAAGTTGTTTTGATATATATATATATATATATATATATATATATATATATATATATATTATATATATATATATATATATATATATATATATATATATATATATATATATATATATATATATATATATATATATATATATTCATTTGTAGCTGCTTTGTACAGGATTTAAAGATTTGATTGCAAGCTCTGAAGTCATTTATCGTTTTTCTTGTTCCTGTTTTTGGTGATTTTCTTAAAGTCTCCAAGTTTCTTGCTCTTTCTATGTTTCAGGACAAAGTATTTTGCAAGTCCATCCTACATGAATATGCTGTAAAGATGAACCTAGAGTGGCCCAAGTATGATACTGTTAGGTTGGAGGGGCCTATCCCAGTTTTCGTCTCTACCGCATATTTTAATGGTGTGAAATATGCTGGTGGACCTAGTGTAAACAAGAAAGAGGCTGAGCAGTTAGCAGCACGTGCTGTTATCTTATCCATTTTGGGTAATTTCTCATCCTTTTAATTGTTGTGTATAAGACTATGGTGCATTGCTGTTGGTTTTGCTCACATAGTCACATATTGCATACTGTGTAGTTGCATCTGAAGCAGAAATGCTTCTGTCAGAAATTGTCAAATCCAAAGCTAAATTGTTTTCCCAAGTGCATGAACACCTCCATGCAAACGTGAATACTGGTATCTCTTCTTTGCAACCAAATTTGGTAACTGCCGTTCACATTTCTGCAAGCAAAGAAAAGAGGGAAGGTACTATTGAAACCGGTGGTGTGATTAATGATGTTGTGGCATTTCCACTTTTGGAGCAGTCTGTGAACAAAAATGATGTTTCAAAAGGCGCTGCACAAACGGGTAATGTGATTGTTATGTCTGAGGTTCCCAAGGGAGATTCCGATGCCCAATCCATGCATGAATTCGGAAAGCCAGTAGTAGAGTCATTTTCACAAGGTACTGACCAAGCTGGAAATAATAATGTATGCGATGTGTCTGAGGTTGAGGGACAGGCTCATGTTCTACCCGGGCTGGAATTTGGAAAGCCAGTACAAGAGACATATTCTGCAGCAGTTCCTCTTCCAGTTGTCACATTGTTATGTACAGATGAAAGTTCTTTGAATGCATCATCTTGTGGAGTGAAAAAGAAGAATAAAAAGAGGAAAAGGTCCAAGAAGAAAGCAAAGACTAATTCGGAGTAAGTCATCTACATCTCATTCCAGTTTTTTGTATGCATTTTTTGATCTTTTCTTTGCTGTAAAAATGGGTGATATCTGATAGCTTTTCTGGATTGGAATTTTCAGTTTTACATATCTTTTACATCATAGTGTATTAGTCAGTGTTTTTAGATCTATTGCTCCCAATTTCTTCAAGTTAATTTTGAATCATTTCTTGCAGGACACAGGTTTGTGAGTTGCCTCTCAGTCAAGAGACGCCATGTGCTGTAGTCTAATGATCATTGCGAGGACTCAGCTTGTGCTGCTCTGATGTGTAATTTGCTCCACTTTTGAATTGGCTTATTTCAAGACTTTAAGTCACCATGTTTATTTTTGTGGGCTATTTTCTTTTCTTTTTGACTAATACAGGTAATCAATGTTGTAAATTAAAAACTCTCCAGCAAGTCACGTCGTGGTAGAAGTTTATGAATGCGCATGTTGATGTGCTTTGGTTAGCTCTGATCGATAGGAATCTTATATAGTCATACCTAGTTTAGTATGATTATGCAAAGTATCATGTTTTGTACTGCTGCTTGTGAGAACTTGTGCAGCTAAATATTGTAGAGCAAACAAACTGTGATCTAGTACTGTTAATTATGGTTTTTGACCTTCCCTTATCTTAAACTGTCCAGAATCTTGTATGGCCGTTGATTTATTTGATACTGCTTTTACCTGTCTTAAGCCACTGCCCTCCGGCACATCCCAACTTGGACCTCTTGGTCCCCTTATACGTTATCTTCATTCATTCCACCTACGCACGTATCTCCTCCACGGCTCCACCTCATCCATCACCTCCGCATTACGTTTACCACTTACGCCGAGCTGCTCCTCTATTGGTCCAAACATGAGAGGGCGACAACCTTAAAGTGTAAACAATTGATTCTTTGGTTAGGTAATATATCAAATTTTGTCTATTTATGCTTTGAAGCGTATGAAATGAGCTGTTTAAATATGTAATTGATTTATGCTAAAAATTTAAAATTTGCCTCTTATATTCATATACAAACTGCTAAGTTAAGTAGTGGTTTATATTGAACAAACCATTTTATAGCTTTTTTTTAAAGGAAAAATTACTTAGAAAAATCCGAACTATTCATGATTTTCTTACAATAATCCCACTTATTGATTAACCATGAATAATTCCATCTTTGAGGGGCATTTTCCTAGAGTAAACCCGGTGACCGGATAACTTGCTATAACAAGTTTTATTATTTTTTTAAAAAAAAGATAAATTAAAATAAAATGTCGAAATAAATGTTAAAATAATGTTCATAAAAAATTTATGATTTTTTTCATTATTTAGAATTTTTTATGTAAAATTTCAAAAATATTTTCTAATTTATAATTAATATTTAATTTATTTTTTTGGTGAATTACCTAGATCATCGGGTTATTTAAGTTTACTCTAGGAAAATACCCCTTAAAGTTAGGATTATTCATGGTTAATCAATAAGTGAGATTATTGTAGGAAAATCATGAATAGTTTGGATTATTGTAGGTAATTTTTCCTTTTAAAAAAACAAAGTTTTGAATTTTTTTCCAATAAAATGAAGCATTATGTTATATGGCGGTTTATCAAAAATATAGTTCCTCCGTTCCATAATATTTGTTACATTTAACTTTTTTACGCAATTCAATACACTATTTTGTTCATTTATATGTCGAATTATACACATTTAAAAATTATAAAAAGTTTATATTGTGAAAGTATGCGATTAGACAATTCAAACAAGATCCCACTTGACTATATTATTACTTACAAATTAACCGCAATATATAAATTAAGCTTAAATGATGAATAAAGCCCAAAAAACAAAATGTAGCAAGTATTATGAAACGGAGGAAATAGATTGTTATTTGGCATTCACAAATTGACATCATGGAGGATAGACTATAGAGGGAGATTAGGTTTTGAGTATTGCAATGTTCGACATATATTTTAAATTTTTTTCTTAAGAAAAAGTTCTCTACAGAACATGTGTTTTTACAATTAAATATGCGGTTGTTTCGAATAGTGATAATCATGATTTGGTTTCAATTCTGAAAAATTAGATACTCTGAATATTTTTTTAATTTATATTTTTTGCTATTTTAAAAATTTACGTTTTTGTTTCACATAATACTTATCAACAATATTTTTTTAAAAGTTTGAAATAATCAATTTGAAGTAAGGTTTGATTTTTAAAAGTCTAAATTAATTAATAATTAATTAGTTGTAGCAAGTCTTATATGAGACTATCTCACCATGAGATATGATATATAATGTCCATATTAAAGACCAATTAGTACAAAAAAAAAACATTCGCAAAATAATAAGATCTGAAATTTAATTTTCAATATAAATATATATAACTATATGTATATACAACTAATTAATACCAATATTTGGTTTTCAAAACAAATAGAGATTTTGATAAAAAAAGATAATTAAAAATTGAAAAATCGAATTTTTGATTTTGCAAATACCATCATACAGATATTGAGATATTCGTTCCGAATTATTTGATTTTTAAAACTCGTATAAATTATCATATTTTTAAAAGCGAATACCAGATATTCCGAATGGAATATAACTAATACCCTCAAATATCTATTCAACATTTTTACCCAAAATAGTAAAAGTCTCACTTTCCCTTCATTTACTTCCATTTTTTCTCACTCAAGTACTAACACTCTTTTCTTCTCTAAGCTATGAAAGGTTTATTACTCCCTCTTATTCTTTCTATTAGTCCCATTTACTTTTGGATTACTATTTACTTATCACTTTTAATATATATTTTATTCTTAATCTATAAGTTTAAACATAGTCAAGTGAGATCTTATTTGATTCGTCTCAATGCAAGGATTATTAATATCAAATTTGTATAATTTTCAATTAAGCATAATTAAAGATATTAAGAATTAAAATGTTGTCTCGGCAAATATGCTAAAAGTAAATGGGACTAATAGATTGAATGAGAGGCAATATTTTATCAAAAAAAATGTTAAATAATACCGTCTTTACAGTTTCAGAACGTACGTTCAAAATCATAATACAATCTTTTCTACAATTTCCTTCCTATACAAAAAATTCCTCCATTTTTTGTGGATTGTACATTTCAACCTAGTTTCCCTGTTACACTGTACATTGTGTGATTTTCAAACATGCAATTTCACCAAGATTTCTCACATGGAAGTGATTTATCTGAAAAATCCTCTTTGAAACGACCCTTTACTAAGAAATGGTCTTCAAAAGATCCTGAATCATACCCATGGTGGCGCAAAGTTTCAGCTATTAAAACTGAACAAAGTTTAGCTGTAAAAATCAAGAAAACCCCATTTTCAACCTTGAAAAATGGCGGTAAAAGTGTGCAAAATCAGGTAAATTTTGATGGGTTTAGACCCAAATGTACTCTTCTTTCTGATGAACGAATGCATGAAAAAACCCCATTTTCATCAATGGAAGTTGGTAAATGTTCAAAACCTAAAAACCCAGGTTTTAAAAAGGGTGATGAACATGAGAGACCAAGGGTTTTAGAAACTCTTAAGATGTTCAGAGCAAAATGCAAAGAAATTTCTCAAAAATCAGGTGTTGACGTACGGAGAATTGATTTTAAAGCTAAGTATGAGTTAACAAAACAAGGTAAACTTTGCTGTACATCCTGCAAATCATTGGGTAATGTTCCTGGTGTAGTTGTGGGTGACCGATTCAAGTACCGAGTTGAACTCACTATTGTAGGGTTGCATAGTAGATCACAACATGGGATTGATTACATGATGTATCATGGACAATCTATTGCTACTTGTGTTGTTGCTAAAGAAGGGTATTCAGATAAAATGACTGATTCTGAGGTGATTACATACACAGGTGAAGGTGGGATTGTTAAGACTAATAATCAAGGAGACATTTATGAAGATCAGAAGCTGATTAGGGGTAATAGAGCTTTAATGAATAGTATGATGGTGAAAAATGATGTTAGAGTTGTGAGGGGACTTGGTAGAACAACTTACATCTATGATGGGTTGTATAAAGTTGTTGGTTATGAGGAAAAGAGAGGATTTTTCAACAATTTGTTCTTTGAATTCAAGCTTAAGAGGTGCCCAGGACAGCCTAGTATTTCTTGGTACAAGTTGAAGAATGCATGAAAAGTTGGGTATGTTGATTTTTCTGGTGCAAATATGGATGGTATTAGGTATATCTCTGAATTTTTCTTGGTAGAAAATGTTCTTAGGACTTGTTGAATATGTATGTAGTAGTGTGTAGTAGTATATGTGCAAGTTTTGGCTGAATCTTACATGTTACAGGGTCTTTCTTGTAAGACTTTGATTGTAAAGATATTGAGGTGCACAAAGTATAAACTGATTTTCTTTGGTATATGACTATATGTATTAGTCTTGTTCTTTTGTCTTGTATGGTTTTGCTTTGTCTTGTCTATGGCATATTTTGGGTCTTTTATTTGCATTTGCAGGTTCTTCTCGAGCTGAGGTCTCATAGGCCGCAACCTTTTTATGTCTTATTTGATAAGGGTATGGTATGCCGTCACCCAACTCTCACAGACCCTGATCATAACTTAACTTTTATAAGTGGGATATACAAAGTATGCTTGTGAGTTTAAATCGAGTATTTTCACATGATTAACTTGTTCTGCTGGTTAATTTGGATTTGATTATCTTTATTTTGCACATAGAGATTATGGTTTAGAATTCCTTACTCTTGGAAGCAGATTATGTATACATTAGGATGGCCATTTTTACATGTTTCAGAGTTTGGAAGATGGGGGAAAGAGCTTATTTGAGCAAAAATTTTACTTGATAGTCATTCTTTTGCTTAAAGGAAGCTACACTTCCATGCATTTGCAATTCCTAAAGTGTTCTATATTTATTTATAGAGTAATTTTGTAGGTAACTCACATATTACTTCATGGGGGACTAGTTTAGTTACTTCATGTGTAATTTTTGTAGGTAATTTTGTAGGGAACATGGATAAGATTGTATGCAATTGCTAAAGTGGGTTTGTTGCATACAATCTTATGGGTTGCTTCAAAAAATTTCAGGTTGTCAACCCCTTTTTTTGTGACTAAAAGGCTAAAGTTTTGGCATTGTTATAAACTATGACATGATACATTCATAATGATGTTTGAATTTACTCCTTCATATTTTTCCGAAAAAAGCTTTTATAAAGAATTGATCATCTTCCATCACTTGTTAAATTCTTTTAAAGCAACATGTTAGGAAATTCAATCACAAACTTCTATTATTTTAACTAGGAACCAGATTATTTAGTATTAGTGCATGCTTATTTTATATCTTGAATTTATGTCGTTTTTTCGTTATTTTACAAATAATTTTGATCTTAAATAGTTACGAATGCAAAAAAGACATATATTGAATTTTCTAGCTTTATAATGATTTTTTACAATTTTATTCTTATAATATCAATTTTTTACAGTTTTTACGCCTATATAATCTTAGATATTAAGGATTAGGAAACCCAAATGTTCAATGGTGTTAGTTATAGTTACTACTCCCTCCAATTCATAATAAGTGTCCACTTTCCCTTTGGACCGCATTTTAAAAAAATGGTAGGGTCCACCCAAAAGTGGGTATTTGATGTGTTTTAAGTGTTTGGATTAATGCTAATGATTCCCACCATTTCTCACTCATAAAGTTGGTACAATTCAAATTTGGAGCCAAAAATTGAAATTGCAAATTACATAAATGAAATTCAAAAATTACATAGCTAAGCTTCCGTAAATCCAAACTAAATTACATAATTACTGTACATAATAAAAGCTGGAAAATAATTTAAGTCTTCAATTTTTCCTTGATTTCTTCAACGTCTTTTGTACGGCAACCGATAACGAAAAACCTTCTCGCCACATCCGCATACGAATATTGAATCTCTCATTGACTTCAGATTATAAAAATAAAACAATTTGCATTTAGTGTTTAAATTAGATTACGACAAGACAAAAAAACCAAAAAAATCGATTTTAAAATGAAGCCATTTAAATCCAAATTTTTTCCCAAAATAACACAACAACTTTTGAAATCAACCCAAAACAGAAGAGCAAACAGGCGCCAATTCAAAATCATGATCACTCAAAATCACCCAATTCAACAGGCGTCAAATGAAAATCAGAAGAGCAAAGGTATAGGCGCCAATTGATCACATTCCCAAACAGCAATATAATTCCCAAACAGCAAATGATCAAGTCATTAAACCAAACTCATTTATTGCATCCAAACAGCAATTAATATGGTGAAGCAAAAGGAATTAGACCACCCAACTAGGAATGAAATTATGCAAGAAATGTTAGAATCACTCACAAGTAAAGGGAAGCCCAAACATGGATTGATAGGGGCCATGGCAGCAAAGCATAAAGTCAGCAAAAGAACCATATCAAGGATATGGGGCAGAATTAAAGAGCAAAAAGCCAACAATCAAAGGCCAATTACAGTAAACTCAAGAAGGCAAGGTAAGAAATCCAAAACTCCAATCCCCTTTGATGAAACTAAGTTCAAAGGTATTGAGAAGGCTAAAAAAACAAGTCAACTTGCTGTTGCGAAGGCCATGAATGTTAGCCAAAGCACAGTTTATAGATGGAAGAAAAGGAACATCATAAGAAAGCACACTAACGCAATTAAACCATTATTGAACGAACAAAACAAGATTGATAGGTTAATATTTTGCCTTAGTAGTTGTTCAATAGATGATGATGGGAGACATTTTACGTTCAATGACATGTCTAATATGGTACACATTGATGAAAAGTTATTTTATCTTACACGAACACAACAAACATACTACCTCACCACCGGAGAGGAGGAACCACATAGAGAGATTCAATCCAAACGTTTCGTGCCCAAGATAATGTTTATGTGTGCAGTGGCAAAACCTTTGTACTCTACTGAAGGTGAACTCATATTTGATGGAAAGATAGGCATATTTCCATTCACAACAGAGGTTCCAGCACAAAGAAGCTCAAAAAACATAAGAAGGGGGGATATAGAGACAAAACCAATCCAATCAATAACCAAATATCACATGAGGGACATGATAGTGAATAAAATATTGCCTGCAATACGAGCTAAATGGCCAGAAGGAGCAAGCAAAACCATCTACATCCAACAAGACAATGCCAAACCACATATTTTGAATGATGATATGCAATTCAGAGAGGCAGCAAACATAGAGGGGTTTGACTTCCAATTAATACAACAGCCCTCTAATTCTCCAGACATGAATGTCTTGGATTTAGGGTGTTTTAGGTCAATCCAAGCACTTCAACATCAAAAATTAGCATACAATTACACATAACTTGTGAAGGCAGTCACCAATGCATTTGAAGCACTACAACCAAATACAATGAAATTTGTATGGATTACTTTACAAGCCTGTAAAGTTGAGGTACTTCAGAAGATGGGGGGGATAAACTATCATATTCCTCACATGAACAAAACAAAATTAGCAAGGGAGGGAAGACTCTCAGAGTATTTAACTATAAGTAGGGACATCATTTACAATTCCCTATGTTACTTAGACACAAAAGTAACCAAAGAAACATTTGACATAGTGTTGTTCTACTTAGGAATAGAAGATTAGAGACATTTCCATGTATTCGAAGAAATTAACACAGGCACAACAGCAAATCAAGAACCAGGAGCAAATGAAGAACCAACAGCACATCAAGTCACACTAAGTCAACTCACAGAAGCACTTGAGGAACCAGCAGAAAGTCCAACAGAGGAGACATCAAGCATGTAAAGAAAGTTAACAGGGAAAACATGAACTTACATATGGACATATCAATATTTTTGGGTACACATCTAGGGCAGTCAACATGAACAGCAAACAACAGAGTATACTTTTGGGGTTTTTTTGTAAATGCTCACTTTTGGGAATTGCTTGTTCAAAAAAATGTTTAGAATGTAAACATCTAGTACATGTCAAGAAGTTGTTTAAAACTAAACATTTTAATGAAAATCAAGAATGGATTTTGTATGGCCTCATAATTTAATCAATTTTTTTTGGTTTCTCTCAGAGAACAAAATGTTCTCATCACAGAGAACCCTAATCCCACAAAAGGCCTCCATAATCTTGATAAGGATTAGCCTCCAACACATGTTTGGTGGCTTATTTCCTAAAAATCAAAGATTGGTGGCATCTTTAAGGTATTAGGGTTTTTTGAAAGCTAAAAATCATAAACATACCCTCCAAGAAAACGAAAAAATCATAGGGCAAACACTTGTTTTTTAGGTCTCAAAATCATCACAAACCAAACAAACAACACAAAAACAAAAAACGAAATCATCATCAGTCAGAGAGATGCGAGTTTCAACATACGAGAGAAGGGACCATGAACATCATCAAAATCAGGCTTCAAATCAGCATCATCAAGTGATTCTTCATCAGAAGAGGGAAAAAGGTTGTCAATAATCTCATCTTGTAGATCTAGTTGCAAATCAAACATAGCCTCAATTTCTTCATGTTCTGAATTCAATTCTCTCCCCCAATTTGGATTCGTTTCTACTGTGATGGTAGGAGAATCAGGAACATACTGGTAGTAGTCAAACCATGGGTTAGGAGGACCATATAAAACGTCATCCTCAGGGGATTCTTCCCACGAAAGACACGATTTTGGAGATGCCATAGCTAATAAAAAACGCAGATCTAGGGTTAGGATTAGAGGAGAAAGAGAGAGGGTAAAAAACGCAAAGGAAACAAATGAAGAAGTAGAAGATGAAGGTTGCATGAGATGAAGAAGGACGATGAACCAGCAGGGAGGGAGAAGATAGGGTTAGGGTTAGAAGAGATATAGAAGGTGGGGATGGGTTTTTATTGAAAATGGAGGGAACAATTAGTGGGTAATTAGGGTTAAGTGGGGGTATATATGTAATTTACCATGGGGGTGAATGTAATTAAAAAATTAATTTTTTGTCAAAAAAGAAAAGTGGACAATTAGAGTGACTTTACCAAAAAAGGAAAGTGGACATTTATGTTGAATTGGAGGGCGTATTATACAAAGAAATTACTAATTTTAAAAGCCTCCAAGTTCTATGTTCCTTTGGCCTTTGATGTTTGTTTCAAAACACCCTAATGTTTCTCTCCGATCTTCCCAAAAGAACTACATTGTTTGCCACCATTTATTTACTATACTACTCTTCTCTTTTATGTGAGTATTTTTAGACATCTCATCTTCATCATATCCATCATATTCTACATGTAGAAACAATCAAAAAGTTATCTTCACATGGCAGATTTTGTTAGAATTAGCTAGGTCTATAGTTGAACAGCTTGAACTACTCCCGTCCCTATAGGATAGTTACTAAGAAAGTTAATTATTTTTAAGGAAAAAATTTATATTTAGTAATAAATGGGGAGAGAATATAAATTACATAGATGAAATTAAAAAAAAATTAAGATTTATGGATAAGATTAAAAGAAAGTGATAGATCATTATTCAAAGATTAAAATAATGCAAATTGAAAAAGATAACTCAAAATAAAAAATAATGTTGAATGAGATGAAAGGAGGGATAGTTGATAGATTACAGCTACACAATGATAGAAGAGTAAATGTTTTTTAAATGTATCAAATCCCACAATACATTTATGTACTTTCTCTGTTCTGTTTTAGTTGCACTATTGGGTTTAACACAATATTTAAGGGTTGTCAAATCAGTATGGTAAAAGTAGGGATGGTGTATGATTGATGGTGATATATGGAGCAGAAATAAAAAAATATTATAAGTAGATAGTGATTGTGACTTGTGGGTATATTAAATAATTAATGGGATGATGTATGATTGATGGTGATATGTGATAGGAATAAAGTTGGGATAAAATAAGTAGATTATTTTTGCCAAAAATAGTAATGTTGCAAGTAATATGAAACTTTCAAAAATGGTAAGCGTTGCAAGTAAAATGAAAAGGAGGAAGTATGTACTTTTATACTCCCTTCGTCACTATGAGATAGTAACAAAGAGAAAAATGGTGAGAATTAAGAAAGTGGTAATAAATGAAGAGAGAGAATGAATTGTGTGGATGAAATTAAAAGAGAGTTAAAATGTATGGATGACATTAAAAGAGATTGGTGGGTCATAGTCCAAAAATAGAAATGTTACAATTTAAGTGGGACGGACGAAAATAGAAAATGCTGTAAATTCGTAGGGACGGAGGGAGTAGGTATTATTTGTTGTGTTATTGAATTTGCTATAAAACTTTTACACATGGTAAATACAAGTACACCAATTTCAATGGAGAAAGAAATAGTAGTTGATCTAGGTACAAGTAGACCACTGGAAAATTCTGAAAGATACAGTAAGTCAGTACTTCCTACTTCCACAAATATATGGTTTCTTAAAAGCTGATATTTCCTTCGATGATTGACTATTTTGCAACAATTGGGAGATTCTGAGTTAAAGAGCAATTATGAACTGATAGGCAACTGTGGAATACTAGTATAGGACTAACATACAGACTGTACATTAGAACTTTGAGCATAGTTATGTATTGTACAGAGGTGCTCAACAGGTCAGGTCCTCATTTAAACCCCTCTTGAGAAGGATTTTGTAAGGGTCATACCGAAAACGGGTCTCTACTATAATAAAGATCAAGTGAGCTATAAAAAAGCTTAAGAAGAGTCTGAAACGGGCCTTTGTACATAACATATTTGATGGATATATAATTTAATTATCATAAATAATAATGCTAATAAGAATTATTAACGTTTCTACAATTTAATTATTATAAATGATAATTAAATTATTAAAAATTGATCAATGGAGATTATAATAATTCTTAGTAATAAAAATGGGTCGGACCAGGCTTTCAAAGCCTGGCTCATATAAAACCTATATTAAGTTTAAAGGGCCCTTATTCAACCCGACTCATATTTATTTAAGCCAAGCCCAATTTTTATCCAGCCCATTGAACACCCCTAATTATGTACAACAATGAACAACTTCTTCCTAGTTTCTTACTTCGCCCTCATATGATAACTGCATCAACAGAAAAGAAGGTTGATAACTAAAGAAGCGCTACTGCCTACCGGATGGTGGATTTAACTACACTACTCTTATTCTCCGGTGTATCTTGGTTTACGCTTCTCAGCAAATGCTGCTAGACCTTCTAATCGGTCTTTGGTTGTCAGAACTTGTTCATAGCACTCTTCTTCCAATCTTAAAGCTGAAGCCATATCCATATCAACTCCTTCGTTAATAGCTCGTTTCGCCATTCTCACTGCCACTGGACCCTGTTAATATGAGTGTTAACAGTATTTAGTATTTTTACTTGTGAGGCTAATGAAAACACAAGAATCAACTTTCATCAAGATCAAAAACACTACAAGCAACTATGATACTATTTTACATTTATAATCTGAAGAGCTCGACTTGTATGAATCAAGTAATTTGTTAATTAAAAATATGCAATAGGTTCAAGACATGCACCCTTTGGTTGAAAATGGGAAAATATTAATGAATGGAGGGACTATTGACCAATCTTATTAATGTTGTTTCGATTGATGGAACTCGAGAGACTACAGCAAAAATTTAATGCTAAAGGTCTTCCAAAGAGAAAATGTTAGGAATATGAAACCTTCAGATTTATCTCCCTTGCAATTTCAAGAGCCTTGGAATATGCTGAACCAGGAGGTACACAGTAGTTAACAATACCTGCATTCAATCCGTCTTTTCAGAGCTAAAAAAGTGTTCAACTGAAAATGCTTCTGATAAAACAGGCATCTTAGATTCAACATACCCAGAGATAATGCCTCTGCGCCACAAACTTTACGACCAGTAAATATAAGTTCCTTCGCAATAGATTTTCCAGTTAGTCTAGCAAGCCTCTGTGTGCCCCCTGCTCTGTGAGACAAACAATGCACATTAGATATATGGATTACATCTTCTACGAGGCAAGAGCCCTGTGTCATAACATCTAAAGATCTAGTGATTGTGTGACAATGCTGGTTTTTCTACGGTGCCTTTCCATTTAAATACCTTGGCATTTCATTGGCAAAAAAGAAGCCAAGTGTAAACGAATGAGAATTCGTAGTGGATAAGATGACAAGTAGGATTAGACGTTGGTCAACTAGGAACCTTTCTTATGCAGCTAGGTCACAGTTGATGAGCATTTCTTCCTACTGGGCACAATTGATTATTTTTCCAAAGCCGCTATAAAGATGATAAATGATGTATGCATACGATACCTATGGTTTGGCTCAAAGCACAGCGCTGGTCCTGGACTGAAATAAAATATGCAGTTCAAATAAGGAGGGAGGCTTGGGATTGAAGAATTCGGATCACAGAAACTTGGCTGCAGTGGGGAAATTGTGTTGGCAGCTAATGCATGATAAAGAGGGTATATGGGTCAGATGGATCCATGGTTGCTACACCAAAGGTGATAATTGGGAGAATATTTAGCCCTCAATTTCAGTTAGCCGGAACTTCAAGCAGGTGTGTAAAGCAAGAGATAAGTTGCAATGTGAGCATCTGTTGGGTGGGGACATACTCTGTGAAGGAAGTATATAATGCTTGCAGGGTAAGGGTCCCCAAGTGTGTAGGGCTAAATCAATATGGTGTCGAGTTTGCTTTCAAAAGCGTAGAACCATACTTTGGTTGGCCATCCAAAACAAGTTGAAACTGACAAGGATACATGCCCTGTCTGTGATACTCAGTCAGAATCAGTAGATGAGTAGAACACCTTTTGTTCGAGTGCCAGTTGGGTTATCAATGTTTATCTACTGTGCTTTCATGGCTGAATATTTCTTTTAAAATTCTCATCTTTAAAAGAACCTCCTAGATAAATGCATTTAAGACTAGTATCCATGTGTAGACAAAGAATCCTTTTTGCAGCAGTGAGTGCAGTTATGTATGGGGTGTGGAAATGCAGAAATCTGGTGATTTGGGAACAGAAAGTAATAAGAAGTGATGTGATGATGAAGCAAATTCAAGAGGAGATTAGAGTTAGATTTTTTTTTTACTCTAAGGAAAAATGTAAATAAAGAGGATAGTACTTGGATTAGTAGTTCGTAAATGTTTCTTCTTTTTGCCATACTTGGGTGTTGATTGCTATTTGCCTTCTCCCTTGGAAAGTGGTTTTTGGTGCTGTGTGTATATATCAGGTTTGGTATTGGTGAGTGAGAAACTTATATTTACCAAAAAAGTTTGATGTATTGAATAACAATAAGACATGACTTCTAACTCAGATTCATTGCCATATGCGAAGCAACATTTGGAAGCTAAAAACAATATTACGTAAAAAACTAAGCATACATATGTGCAACCCAAAATATTACAAGAGCACAATTGGAAATTCTATATGATAGAAAAATCCAGCACATACCCAGGTATTATAGCAAGTCCAGTCTCTGGCAAGCCCATAATAGCACCTTCACCTAGCAAATCGAGTTCAAACATGAAGATTAAGAAGCTATAAGAAGATGAAATTTTATGATAACCCAAGACTAGGAAGTTAATTCACCACATATTCGTAGATCACATGACAATGCCATTTCCAATCCTCCGCCTAGAGCTGCTCCTTCGATGACAGCAATAGTTGGAATATTAAGTACCTAAGAACCATTAAAAGATCTTAATTACAACGCTTTATCTAAGCTAGAAAATTTGTAAATAAGGACATTAGTTTGCAAGCAAGCGAAAAGATCATTAGAATATTACCTAGTGGCTAGTGCTACTTTCGGAGTTTCATCTTACAAAAGAAATAGACATTCAATCCATCAGTTTATTTTTATTTTAAAATCAAAGCATTTTTCTTTGCATAGAAGATGAAGAGTCAAGTTAAAATGCTAGGCAAAATGTGGAGTACTGATATTTATTTACAAGGTAACACAATTCTTAAACTCCACTAGGAAAATAGTCAAAATACGTGTAATACGACAAAGGACAAACCTCCAAGAAAGAAAAAGTGGATCGAAGAGTATTTACAAAGGACTGGGCCTCATCTTGCGACATTGCTTTTCGTTCCTGCAGAAACACAATGAAGAATATAAGTACACTCAAGAAAATAATAGGGAAAAAGAAGGGAGAGACGTGATAGAGAAGCTAGCAACAGTGGCAGACAATTTTTAGTGCAAAAGCTCAATGGAAGAGCACAACTGCCAGCATAATTTTAACCCCACCTTTAAGTCAGCACCAGCACAGAAAACTTTTGGAACTGAGCTACTGATTATCAGAGCTTTGGAAGAAAGGTCTTTGTTTATAATATCAAGACTATGCTGCAATCCTCTCAGCATGTCCTTCCCAATTGCATTTTTAGAACCTGGCCTATCTAAGTTAAGCTCCACAATCCCTGAAAACCAAACGATCACACCATAGCACAATCACTTGAAATGACAGTGATCCCAAGAGAATTTACCTACTTGGAATACTTAACAATTAACATAACCAAACATGTTAAAAGCTCCTATCTTGATTTCATCAGTACAACATATTCCATCCTATATTCCAATTTAGCTCATAACACCATGGATTTGGCAAGTGATCAAAATTACAACTAGTAACTTGATTATAAATAGGCTCTCAATTATCAACAATAACAAGAAGAATACATAACCAAATTGCCAACAAAAAGCTTTCAACAATAACACATAACCCTAATGCCACTAAGGTGGCTTTTGCAAGGTAAGAGAATTCGAATGTATGTTACCTTACCTTTGTAATCTATTTACAGAGTCAAGCACGTTAAAAGGCTCCTGATTTAGGTTTATCAGTACAACTTTTTTTCCCTGTAACTTTTTTAGCTCATGAATTCATGCAAAACTCGGCAAGTGATCATAATTTAGCTATTCCTTGAAAAATAATAAGCCAACAAAAAAATCAAATTCTGTAAACTCCATCAAACATATATAAAATCAAAACAAAGTAACATGATAATCCATACAAATTCAACAGAATGTGATATAATTTGATTATTAATTCAATAAAGTTGACAGTTCCATTAAAAACTATAAAAAATTATTCAGTTGAGAATGGATTAATTACCGGAATCGGACTCGGAGTGACGCTGGAGCTTCACGGATTCAGAGAAGGATTCAAGTAAGAGACATCGGAAGCTTTGAAACCGCCATTGCTGACACAAGTTTAAGGGTTTTGAAATTCGAGTAATTGATCTGGCCATTATCGGTAGAGTTACGATTTGCAAAATTCAACCATAGGATTGTATCTCAGTTCGATTGGGTATTTAGGGATTTTGATAAGAAAACGATTAGAGTGTTGACTCACTGATTCACTGAGACACTGACTCACTAATCCTATCCAAGAACATATCTCCCCTCATTTTTACCATCTTTGGAATATTTTGCTATTAAGTTTTCTTTTAAGATTAGTTAAAATAGATGCTAGGAGTTAGATGAGAAATTTGTGATCCATTTGAGATTAATAGTTCACCTCAAAAAAAAAAAAATAATCACTAAAATTTAGTTTTAATTAGTAAAATCAATTACAATTAATAAAATCGGTTACAGTCATCAAACATCAGTTTTAATTAATAAAATCTAGTTATAGTCAATAAAAGTCAATTTTAATCAATAAAAATCAGTTTAAATCACTATAAGAAGTTTCAACCAATATAAATTAGTTTCAATAAGTTATAATCAATAAAAAAAACTATTTCAATCGTAAAAATCAAATGAGTCAATAACTATCAGGTTAACTAAATTAAATAGGATTAAATTAAGAAATATCAGGCAAACTAATTTAAATAGGGTTAGAATACAAATCATTATTTTATGAGTCGTTTATTTATGGGTTTTTGTTTAGAAGGAATGAGGATCATGAGACTTTCAACATGAGACTTAAGATAATATTTATGATTAAAAAGTCTAATTTATTATTTGTTATGTTAGACATCTTAGGTATAAAGTCCAATTCTTAATCTACAAACAAAAACTTGAAATATTTTTTATATAAATTCTCATTCCATTATCCATATCTAAAGTCCCTCTAAATAAACACTCAGGTGCTCGCTTGAGAGACCGTCTTTTTAAAAGACGATTCTTAAAAGTCCAGCCCTAATCTATATTTAAAGTTGTAATAAGATATATTTAGAATTAGACTAGGCTTTTAAAAACCGTCTTTACAAAAGACGATCTCATGTAAGAATTTGTGATAAACACCTCCTTATTGCCATTTAACAAGCTCTGATGAGTCCATCTTCATGCGGGTTGGGCTTTAAAGAAAATTATAAATAGAGAGTTGGTTGAATGGTCATACAACCAAGTCATGTGAGCCCAATTTTGGTTTTTGTAAGATAGGCAGCTACAACTTACAATCCACTTATAGGTTATTTCTCATTTGGTGTCTTACTGTCTTTCTTTCACATCACAAATACTTGTATGAGACGGTCTCACTGTGAGATATAGTTAATAAATAGGTTATATAATTCAATTAATAATTCACAAATTTTATTAGCATATAAAACTCCATATATTAAACCAAGAGACGGTCTCTCACAAAAATAGTCATTTTTACTTTAAATGTATTTATTAAATACACATAAAAATAAATTCATAATAATAAAGATGTTGTTTACATTTGCTTCATGAAATCAAGCATCTTTTGCAACTTTACATACCTATAAAAAGTGAATTAATTTGTTGTTAAATTACATGGCAGACTAATAAAAAGACTAGATAAGATAAAATTAATTACGCATTTCTAATGGAATTTTCTTTCAGGTGCTCTCTTGAGAGACCGTCTTTTGTAAAGACGACTCTCAAAAGTCCAGCTCAAATCTATATTTAGTGTTATGACAATATATATTTAGAATTGGACTGGGCTTTTGAGAGTCGTCTTTACAAAAGACGGTCTCAAATAAGAATTTGTGATTTTCTTTTTCAGTTAAAAAAAAGGACTAGTTTGACATGTCTTTCGATTTTCGAGTTTCCACTCTCTTAGTCTCTTGTGTGAAAGGTGGGCCAGAGGCCCACTCATGTTTACACTGGGTCCTGAGATTTGATCAAGCTTGAGACTTGAGCCAATGGAAAATGTCAATGTCAATGTAAGACAGCCTCAAAGCCTTGCCAACTCCATACACAATGTGGGCCTTAAGCCAACATGTTGGCCCTACACATGGGCCTGATTTCCTTCTGGTGTTTAGATTAGGTGACTTTAATTTGTTTTTCAGGCAGTCTCCTGAGAGACCGTCTTTCTCCTGAGAGAAAAGACCGTCTCTCAGGCTCAATCCATTAAAGCTTATTGTCTATATTTACTCTATGTGTTTTCTAATGGGCCAACCCAATTAGAGATGGTCTCTCAAAGAGACCGTCTCTCACAAAAATTTGTGTTTGTTTTTTGTTTTTAATTTCTTTTTCTAATCAAAAGAAAAACAAATTTAGGGTATTAAACCTTTGATTTGGCTGCTTCTACCTGTTGGCTGCTTAGAGCTGTCAATTGGTTAAGTTTCAACATAGCAACGCCCCAACCACCCCATGTCCCCATTGGACCAAGTGATTCATTGTGTGGATGAAAACACTGTGGACTAGTCCTAACTTTAAGAATTGAATCTTATTCCTTTTTTGTTCAAATAGCTCAAATTTTTTGTTGTGTTTGTTTTTTGACATGATACGAAATATCTCACGTGACAGAAGGTATGAGTCAAATTATTAGTTGTGAATTTGTGAAGTATTCACACTTCTCGACCAAAAAGCTCTAACCAAAAGGTGCAAAAACTTTTTTTTTTTCTGTTCCTTAAAGATTCCAAGCTAAAGAAAGATGATTATCATTTACAATTTTCGATAAAATAAATTTTGCTAAATCAACATTCTTTAAATTTAGGGCTTAGGACGGGGCACAAGTGTCTATATATTCATTAGAGTATTAATGTTTAATAATTAAAGAGGAAAAATTTAACTTGACAATGTAGTTGACATCTTTGTTACTATAAATAGTATTATTTTACTCAAAAAACAAATAGTCATCATCATTATCATCATCATATCTAGTTATCCCATCCATAGAAAAACTATGGTGAAAAAATAAATAGCAAATACATTAAAGAAACTCAAGTTGAGACTTAAATTCGAGATAGAATTACGCACTAAGGAATGGTTATGGGACAAATCCTATTAGAGTTGCTAGAGACATTTTCAAGCATTCAGCCAGACTAACTTTAGTACCGATCGACCTATTACACGATTTAAAATCAATTAATTTTAGTTAGATTCGTCTTAAAATCCTATTTCTATATTTGTTTGAACTCAATTTAGATTTATATACGATCTATAAACTCATTTTAATACTAATAAAACATTTAAAACAGTAAAAGAGTTTACATTTGAAGAATTAAATTAACACTCATTTATGATATGTTCAAGAGCAACCTAGACTCATTAAACCCGATAAGTTTAAGTTTTGATCTAAAATTTTCAAAACCTAAATATCTGAATCTGATATGAATCAACCAAAAATTATTAAGTCTGGGTATGAAAATGAATGAATCCAACCCATAAACATCTTTATACGCAACATTACAAATTCACATCCTAGCTAATTGTATGAATAATAAAAGGATAACCAATTGATTAATTCAAAACCTAATTGCAGAAAGACACAAACATTATTAAAGTATCATGGATATATTCCCAAGCAAAGCATTCATCTAGAAGACAAGAATAATTAATTAAAATAATTGAGTGAAATAATATTTATATATGCTACTCTTATTATATTCATGTTCTAGTAGAAGAATCGTTTACGTTAAAGAAAGAAACAAAAATTTGATAAATAATTCAGACTATATAGGTGAGGCAATTGGTGAGTGTTACAGCTCAAAAGGCTTAATAGTTGATTAGAAGTATAATTAATTTGGTAGAAGAGCGCCTAATTGGAATCTAGAATTCTAGCATGCCAAATTATGGTTAACGGTTACTATATGATGCATGTCGATTAGTATATGCGAAGCTGTCTTCAAAACAAATTCAACGATCCGTGTAACTGAACCCAAATTTACCCGACTTCAAAATGAATTTTAAAATATGCAAAAATCAATATAGACACGACACTTGATTTTAAACCGACCCGAAAGATTAAACCAAAATCAATACAGAACTCTATATTAACAGAGGGGTTTCAAAAATTTATTTTTGTACTTATTTGATATATTGTTTAAATTACCGTAAACACCGATATATATTATTTTACATAAAAGTAACCAAGTCATAAAGAACAAACATTATTAGCTTAATAATGGAGTGATTTTATCATATACTAGTATCTTGTGTATATATATTATATATATATATATATATATATATATATATATATATATATATATATATATATATAATATATATATATACTATATCTATATATATATATATATATATATAACTATATATATATATATATATATACTATATATATATATTATATATATATATATATATATATATATATATATATATATATATATATATATATATATATATATATATATATATATATATATATATATATTAAAATGAGAGAGGCTCTCTTAGGGTTTGGTTATCCTCCCCTAGGCGGGCCTCAATGTACTGTCCGGCGGCTTAGTCTTTTGAATCTGATTTTTTCGCTGATGTTTCAAGATCTACGATGGTTTTTCCTTACTTTGCTTTTGTAAATTGTCAACGGTGTAAGAGGTTCTTTTGGCGTTTTGCCGTTGATTTTGTCCGGCGGTTTTGGTTGTTCTCCCAGGCGGCTTAAAGTAGGTCTGTCTTAAATTTTTTGCTTTTGGGTTGGTGTTGATGGCTTTGTGGGTTTCAGTTTGTCGGTGGGTCTCTGTTTTTGGGGTTGGATGTAGATCTGAGGCGTTGTCTTTGAAGGTCTGTTTCCTTTTTGTGGGGTTGCTTTATTTGACGGTTGGTCTTCCATTTTTTGCTCCGGTTTCTTTCCTTTGTTTTTGAATGATTGGGGCTCTGGTTTTCTGTTGTGCGGGGCAAGCTGGTTTCGCGGCTGTTTTGGGCAGTCGACTCATGGTGGTGACTGAGTTTCTTTTTGGTTTTGGTGTTGTTTTTGGATCTTGGGTCTTTTGGCTCTGAAGATTTGTGGGGTTTCCTCATTTGATGATGGGTTTCTAGGTTGGTTTCTAGGACGTTTTTTGGTGTTTGTGGCGTGTTGTGAGTTTTCTGTGTTGGGGTTTCTCAATGAGTGGTTTGGGGACGGGTTGTATGGTGGTCAGGATCGTGTTGAGGTGTTGGGTGTTTGATTGTTGATGGTGGCTTTCGATTTGTTGGTTTTATCCCAGATGGGTGTGAAAACGACGGGATGTAAGTTGTTGGCTGGATATTTGGGTCTTCTTTTGTTTTCCTTGGTGCTAGTTCTTTGGTGTGTTCGGTTGCTTGGGGCTGCTGGGGTATAGAGGTGGTGGGGTTTCGTCTGCTGTGGGGGCTGTGAGGTTCTGGTTTGAGCGCCTGTACTTGGTGTTGATGGGTTTCGCCTACGGTGGTCCGGTTTTCAAAGGTGATGGCGCGTGTGGATTCCCTTTGACATTTTTTGGGGTTGATATCTGAGTGGGGTTATGGATTGTCATCTTGGAGCTAGTGGTGTAAGGTGGTGGTGAGGGTGCTTCAAATAGGGTGGTTATAGCGGCCTGAGGTTCGAGTCTGGAGTTCGTGTTTTTGTTTGATGATGGGTTTTAGTTTCTGGTTTGGGAGCAGTGGGTCTGGTGCTCCCTTTTGCGAATTGCTGAGATTTTTAGTATGGGCTGTTTTGAAGGGGGTTTGGGGTTGTTTGTTGATGGTGGTCTGGAGGTGTTGAAGTGTTGGTTTGGCTCACATATAGGCTGGATGTAGGTTTTTCGATGGGCTGGTTTGTTGTCTAAAGGTCGGGTTGCGGGTATAATTGAACCTGAAAGGATGTTGGGTGTTGGCGTTAACAGTGGGGTGTTTTGGAGTTGGTGTGGACTGCTGGTTTTTTATTGTCGTTGGTGACGTTTTGGAGATTGGAGTTGGTGTCGTTTGGAGGAGGCGAAGAACAGTTTGGTGTTTTGGCTTTTGCTTGGTGTTTGGTGTGGTAGTACCCCCGTGGTGATTGCTGGTGTCTGGTGTTGCTGGATTTAGTATTAATCCCTTGATGGCCGTTGGTGATTTGTTTGGTGCTTATCTTCTTGCTGAGTTGCGGTGGCTGGAATGGTGTGTCCGTGTGATTTTGGGTCTCTATTATTTCGATACTTATGGCGAGGTGAATTTGTGCTCTCTTTGTGCACTTTGGAGTGTTGTTACTCATCTCGAGCGAGTACAACTGCGATGATTGGAGGGAAGTGACCATGCCGGGTCCCTGTTAATCTTATTTACCTGGTGTCATAGTTGTGTCGTAGTGGTGGTTTTTATGGTGGTGATGTGTTGTCCCCCTTTTGGTGTGTAATTGTTAGAAACTGTCTGTTTTTTCTTTGGTGATGCATAGCCCACTCCTATGCTGTTTTCGAGTGGCCTGTTTCTTGGTCCCCTCTTCCAATGGCTTTTTTCCTTCACGGGGTTTTTTTATGCCGGCGGTTTTGGGGTCTCCAAGACTCAGTGTTGGTGTTGTTTCCTCCTCGTTTCAATATATATATCCCAAATTTTCAAAAAAAAAAATACTAGTATCTTGTTATTAGGGTCTATAAAATAAAATTAATACAATGACTCTTATATACTATATAAAAGTAACCAAGTCATAAAGAATATATTTACTTATATTGTTATTATGGTCTATAAAATAAAATTAATACAATGACTCCTAACTTTACGAAACGGCTTTGATTTTGTATTGCATCTTATGGGGTGTTTGGCAATTGGCTTTTGGCTTAGCTTTCTGGTTGGCTTTAGGCTTTTGGCTTGTTGGTTGGTCAAATAGCCAAAAAAAGTATTTGGTAAATGGCTTTTAAAGCAACTGAAAAGCTAACTTTTAAGCCAAAATGAAAAAGTTGCTCCAGCTAGCTTTTTGGGTTGACTTTTGGCTTGTAGGCCCACCTTTTCTCTAATAAACAGCCAACAGTCAATATTCAAATTTACCAAACAGCTAGCTTTTTAAGTTAGCTTAAAAGCCAACAAAAACAACCAACATTTCCTGTTGGTCAAACAAGCCAACTAAAAAAGTCAACCGACAACAACCAACAGCTAATTGCCAAACACCCCTATGTCTCTTTGTAAATTTGTCACTGATTAAATATGCTAAAAAACCACTTAAAAAAAATCATGGTGAAATGCGAACCCCAAATCCTTAGTTGAAGGATATTTGTATAAGTGATACTACTAGTATTAGAAGACTAACATAAATCGATGAAAATACATTAATTAATAAATAATATAATTATGGATTTGTCTTAATAGAGCTCAAAATAAACTCAATTATTCACTATTTATTAGATTGTTTTTAAACTCAATTTTAACCCTACTACAAAATGAATTTAGAATTTTGTAAAAATTAATGTGGACACAAGACTTAAATTTAAGCTGAGTCAAACATTTGACTTGATAACGACTTGATGACTCAAATGGACACCTTAGCCTCACGATTAAGGTGAGGGGTGTTTCTTTTTACTCTTATAATAGAAGTTTGATTCTCAAAAATCAATTCTTTTAATATTTTTTGTATTTATCGACATATATTCTTTAACTTATTATCTAATATAACACCATTCAACCCATATTGGACCAACCCTTTCAAGATCATCATAACTCCATCTCTAAAAGCCCTTGATTATAACTAAATAAACCCACAACATAAAAATTATGAGACACTTTTCTACCAACCAATACTCCAAAAATCCCCAATATAGATTTAATTAGTAATTTTTGGCCTTTTTAAAAATACAAATAGACCGTCTATAGCATAGACGAGTAAATATGAATCAGCTCATTTGTTAAATGAGTAACTGAATAGTCATGTCAGCCATTGAGTTGGGCTAATGAGAGAGCCGTCTATACGATAAACGGTCTCTCAGGAGACCTTCTGTTTTAAAAATAAAAATAAGAGTTACGTGGCTTATTTAATTGAAAGTACGAAAATTCAAAGTTTGATTCGGATACAATGTGATTAATGGGTCAAGTCTTCATATTTGAAAGTCTTAAGGAAAAATCAACTTATGACTCTGGTTGTCATGGATAATATTTATTTGACCCGTTTTGATTTTATATCTTGCTACTTGCACGTGGATTCTGAATTAGGTCAATTGCTTATTAGCTAAAATATTAGTACAAATAATTGTTGGATTTTTAGCTGACTTGTTTGATTAATTGTATGTGTTGATCACTTTATGTGCAAAAAGATAGCTGGATAAGTCAACTATTTCAGAAAATATTTTATAAAATTATTTTCGGACTATTATACTTGATAGTCACTTAAATAATTAATTATTTATGGACTTAATAACCCGATATAATTATTAAGTTTTTCCATCAATTGTAATTAGTCTAGTTAAAATTAATTATTTTTAGACTGTTACAATATTTTAAAAGCAAATACAGGGAAACAGAGCAACAGATGAGTATATCAAGGCACATATATGAAATTCAATACTATTCTGCCTTCTAAACAATGCAACTAGCTAATCAACTTTGCGCGATTTATCATACTCACTCCAATTCATTTCGGTTGTCTTATTTGGTTTTTCACACTTGTCGAGGTAACATTTTGACTCTTAATATCTCTAATTATGGTTAAATAAAAATTATGAAAAGTTTATATGAATAATCCTTACATTGAGACGAATCAAACAAAATCTCACATGACTATATTTTAACTTATAGATTAAGAAAAAATTACAAATTAAATGGATTAACAACTGAAATAAATTGAATGGAGTATCTTTTAAAATTTTATTCTAAAAAATAGATCCTAAATCCTAAATATATTTAAAAATTCGAAGTAAAAAAAAATCACATTGAAATATTGACAATCACGTTTCTTAAAGCACAAATTGTGAATTTAAGTCCAATTTCATATGTATTTCCTTTTTAAATTAATTATGTTAATGAGGTAAGTTACCACAATTTCTAATCATCACTATAAATATAATAGGACAAAATCAAATTAACCACTAAAAACTAATTAATTAATTAAAGCTTTTGGAATCATATTTTTTGCATTCCACTTGCACAAAAAGAAGGAAACACACATAGCTTTGCTTTTGAAGCTAATCAAAAGTATTTATGGAGTATTAATTGTTAGGCCTGACAATCATGAATGATTTATATTAGCAAGATAATATTAAGTTTAATCATGTATATAGTTGTTAATATATTCTTGTTTTTCTGACGTAGGATTTGAGATATACACTTAATAATTTTTTCGGTCTCGATCCAAGGATCACTTGATCACAGCACTTAATCTCCTCCAACTATATATGTTTCTTTAGGAAGTATGATATTGTTTGCTTTGGGTTGAGACCATTTTAAACACTTTTATCTCTTTTTAAAATTTCTCAATTTGAGACTTGAAATGTACCTTCATAATTTGGTTGGATGAAAATCTCTTAACAAAAAATCACACATCGATAAATTAGTGTAGAAAATTTGTTAACTTGTATAAGTACTTTTTAGAGGAAAAAGTATGCCAATAAAAGAAAATTCATTTTCCACTTGAATTTTCCATTTTAAGACCTTTGTTAAACACTAAACAAAATTGAAAAAAACACTCTTGAGACATTCATAAGTTTAATGGTTATACCTGGTTTCTTTCAATAATTTCAATTTTTAATAAAATTTATTTTAATACATTGTTTTTTTGTTAATAAATTGTAATAGAAAATTGTGAAAACAAACTTTCATGATCAAATTTTGTTATTATAGAAATGACATGATCGTTTCATCAAAAATTTAAATAATTCTCACTATTAAGATTTAATATCAGCAATTAAACATGTCCTAAATGTTGAAATTTGTATAATGACTAGTGACATGAACTTATTCATCTATGTCATTGTTTGGGTACTATTAGTGATACTTTTATTATGACATTTTCCACCATATGAACATTTAGTTTTGAAAAATCAATGTAAACCTAACTAAATCACAAGTAACAAACTAACAAATTAATGCATTTGATTTGACACCCATTTTAGAATCTTTTTTTAGTAAACAAATAAAACTCTATTCACATTTCATTAAAAACATTTCAAAACGAATTTTGAAACTCACCATTCTAATTTCCATTATAGTACATCTCCTACAACTCACCAAACTCATCCTAATCTATAATTAAGCATAATTAAGAAGTTAATGATGCCATTACCCATCTTAATCACAATAAGATTTTCTTCATTAAAATATTTAACTAACTAATAAATGATCACCACGTGGCAACGTTTCGACACCATTACCCACTTGGCATCCCACTTGCAACCTTTCATCCTCATTTCCAACTTGCACAACTGCACTTTGTTTCTTCCTTCTCTTAGGGGACCCACTATCTGATGACGTGGATGATGACGTAGATAATGATGATGTGGATCTAGCAGGTGATGATCGTTTTGAAGTGATCCGTACAGGGTCGGGTTCACCCGAATTCACTCTAAGGGGGAAATTAAGCAATGCTTTTGAACCGCGCATCCTAAAGGCTGCGCGGTCATAAGCCAAGGCAGCGTCCTCGGCTGTCTCGAACGTTCCGAGCCAAACCCGAGCCCCATGTTTAGCGGGATCCCGAATTTCAGCCGCGAACTTTCCCCATGGACGTCTCCGGACACCCCTATAATGTTTCCCTCTAGTAGGGGCCGTCGCTGTTGCCGCCACAACCGGGACCGGAGTTTCATTTCCAATAACACTCACCGGAGAATCCAATGGCTCCGGTTTAACCTTAACCGGAACCGTTATGGGAGAATCCGGTCCGGTTTCTGACCCGGATTCAGGTGACCATCCGGTATGTACCGCATCCCGGAGAACTCCAAATAGCACCATATCTTCAGAATCATCTTCTTTCAATGGTAATTCACCCCAATTTTCAGTCAAACAAGGGTACAATCTACCAAAACTTGAATTCCTACGATAAACGGGTCCTGACCCAGAAACCATTGCCGGAGCTCCGATACTTCTCGGGTCCCAATCTTCAAGTAAGTGTCGTCTAATTGATTCAAGAACTGCTAAATCATTGTCTATATTACTCATCATACTAATTTTTTTTAAGTCGGTATTTGAGAATTCAGCTAAAATTTCTTTTTGTGAAGTAGGAATAAATAATTTAGCTAAAGATTTGAGTTTTTGAAGTGGGTTTTTGATTTTCTGAAATGGGTAGTAATTTTTTTTTTTAAAGATCCTGGTGATTTTGAGAGAATGTTCAAATTTCTAATTTTTTGGATGGAAGACAATTATGGAGGTATATATATAGGGAATAAATATTGCTAGGTGCATGAACCTAAAGATCAACTTGGAAATTGTGGGTCCATGTAAGATGACAAAGAATGATTTAGATATTTTTTTTTTGTAAATACTTGTGATTAATTTAATAATGTATGGTTGATATTTATTACATAATTTTATATTCTTTTGTTTGCTTTTGCTTGTTAGATTTACTTTTTTTTTTATATGGGGTTTTCTTTGAAAGTTCTTACTAGAGTAAGTGGAATATATGATGACAAGAATTAATTGATTTAACTTAAAATTATAATAAAAAGTAAATATTATTTAATGACGCACGTGTTTGGAAAAATATGAGCAATGTAGTGACGTCACATTAATTACCAAAAAGAAATTTGGATTGAATCCTGATTTGTCGTCGCATAATGTGAACCTACTTCACACCTTCCTCTTGTAATGATATTCTTTAGGAATTATAGTAGGGATTGTTTTCCAACAGAGCCACTTTTTTTTTTGCGCCTATTTTCAAGGAGAATTAGACTAACCTAACCAATCATAATCATTGAAATATGTTATCTTAATATTAATAATTTTCAAATTAGAATATGAAAGCTTTTTTATTGCACGCTTGCTCACTTTTTCTAAATCCCTTTTTCACTATCCACATGGTTTTTAGTCCAGTATGAAAAATCAAATTATGATAACAACATGTATATCGTAAAATTCGAATTTTCTTCCGTTCTTCACGATTTTAGTTTCGTTTAACCAATAACGTAAAGAACAGGAGGAAATTCGGGTGTTATATTTATAGTATTAGGACCCAAGTTGATCAGCTGATCCAATATGTTTTTGTCCCGTTTAAAAAATTTTAAAAGTCGTTTTTAATATTGATATTATATGGTGTAATGTTTAAGAATTGGAATGACTAAAGTTTTTAAATCAAATTTAGAGGTGTTTGTGAAAGAAAAATAGTAAATTCTGTGAAACTTGGAGTATCTTATAAGTTATAAGCATTACCAATTTGACACTTTGCTTTCTAGACAATTTAGTACATTTAATTTGGAGATCAACTTCTAGAGAATTTTATTAACCAAAATGGAAGCATTCAATTTTTTTAATGGGAGAGGTAAAAATTAGAGTTACTGTGTTGGACAGCATGCTATGGCCGGATACTTACCCGGTTTTCTTACCTTATTAAACATGTGCTTTAAACCTTTATTTTATACTCTCTTCGAATCTTTTTAGTTGTCCCATTTTTTTATTTGGCAAATTTATATTAATTGTCCCATTTTCTTTTTTGTCTATTTTTTTTTACCTAAATACCCCCACTTTTACTACTCCCAATACCCAACTACCACCTTTACAAGTAATTTAATCAATTAAAATACTCAATTAGCACCTTTTTAATGGACCCCACACCACCTTTAATAACCGTGAAAACCCAAATGGGACATCTAAAATGATTCGGAGGGAGTATGTATTTGCGATATGAAAATCAGTAGCGAAGTTAACATTTGAGATTTTATTTTATTTATTGTGTATTTATATTCTTGTGATCTATATATTTTTTTTCAAAAAGTTAAATTTTATAAAGTTTCCTCTAAAGAAGAAAACAAATTAAAGGATCGCCATTCGCCACCACTATAACTATTCCAATCCTATAATTTAAGCTCAAATTAATATTGAGAATTTATTTTATTTATCGTTTATTTATATCCCTTTACTCTATTTTTTTAGAATTTTAACTTACCAACTTCTTCTTTACCCTAGCTTCCCTTTAACTAGATCCATGGAAATATTTTCATTCCTTGAAAGAGTATAAGTTCTATATAAGAAAGGAAACATTTCAATTGAAAGAGTATTATGAAAAAGATGCATGTTTTTACCCTTATATATATCTCTACTCTATAAATTTGATGGTGAAAAAGTATGTACCACAAATATTAAAAAAAACTAGTATAGAAACTCGTGCAAAATACGATTTTTTTAGCATCGGCATATATAAATATATATATTAATTAAAAAAATAACACCTGAGATATTATATAGTAAATTATTCAATTTTGACAATATATGTATAAATTAAATTTGTAATTTTAGAAATTGTCTAGAATATATGATGCGGTATATATGTTTTCTAATTTACTCAATTTCGCTATAAATAAATGTCAGTCAAAGATAATTTAATGGTAGAGATATTATTCAAGATTAAATGCAATTTATTAATTTACTCAATTTAGATTAAAAAAATATAGCAATTAATTAATTTGATTATTCCATGTGAAAAATCTTTGAAAGGATGCCACATGAAATTTTGTAGTTCTTTTAGTTAATAGTATGATTGATGGATTTATTTTAGTTTAATAAAATAAAATCTACTGTACCCTATTTAGTTTAATAAATATAGCAATTAATAAATTATATTATTAATAAATATAGCAATAATCCAAAGATTATTACATGTGGCAAATCATTGTGAGCATGTTACAGGGAATTTTCCAGTTCTTTTAGTTAATAGTATGATATTAGAAGAAAATCAATTGAAATAATATGGAGACCACAAATAATAAAAAATATTTTTATAAAGTTAGTAAGAAACATGTGGAGATGAAGTTAGTGGAAGATATGTGAGGTCCACAAGTATTTTGATAATATTTAAGATGAGGATAAATAAAAAGTTTATTTTGTCCAAAATTTATGATATAAAAAAAAAATTTATCTGAATAAAAAATAGAACACTCCAAAATACAAATATAAACTAGTTTAAGGAAGGAAGAGCGTATTACACAAACATGAAACCAGCAAACCTTCAATGTATGCCATTGGAATTGATAGAATTAATCATTGAAACATAATCTAATTTGATAAATAAAATTAATTTTAATAATAAATTTCCTTTTAAAAGATCTGAAATCCAGCTAAAAAGTGAGTTTACAAAAGTATATTATTGACCTTAAGCAATTACGGCCCATTTGGTATGTGGTATTATACGATGGTAATGGTAATAACGAAAGAACTCTTGCTACCTTGATGGTCATGCTTTTCCAACTTAAATCATCTCATTTTCTTCATAAAATTCATTTCAATGTATTACCATTGGGAGATGTGAGATTATATAATAATAGAAATTTGTAAACAAAAATACTTTTTTGTGATTAAAGTTTCATAACTTTCATTATCATGGAAATGACACGAAACTTTTGATAAAAGTTTAAATCATTTCCATTATCAATTTTTAGTACCACTAACTAAACGGGCTGTTAAGATTTTAAGAGTAGCAAACTAGCAATTGAACATTAATAATACTCCACTGTTTAAAAAAATAGCCCAAGTACAAATGAAATGAGAATAAAAAAAAAGTATATATATGTATATATATTATATGTGAAAGTGAAAAATAAAAATAAATGAATGCAAATAAAAAAAAAAGTAAGTCATCGTAAAAATAGAAATAGATTAAATTTTATAAAAGAGACCAAAAAATCACGGCTTGTTAATTAGGACAAATGAAAGTATTATCGTCTTAATTAAAATATCTTTCCAATAAAACAGCTCATGTACATAAAACGTTAAATCATTATTGATAATTAATTAGTACAATTGTTAAAAAGACTTCAGACTTGTATATGAAAGACTTTATACACAAATAGACAAAGAATTGTACTGTAACGATCAAAAAAGTCCATTTGGGGTGATTAATACTCCATTATTATTTAATTGAATTGTTTTTTTTTATTTTGCATCATATTTATTTTTAGAAAATAGTTTATTATTTTTTTTAATCTTATTGATATAGCTTAACTATCTTTAAATTTTATTTTATGTAGTGTGTGGAAATAAGTAATTAATTTCATATTATTGATTTTAATTATGAAATCATAAATGAAGAATTTGAAAATGACAAGATTTGTGTACTCATTTTTAAATTCTAAACTTTAACTACTTTAAAAACAATGGTGCAATTTGATTCAAATCCAAATTTGAAATCTTTTAATTTGCCAAACAATAAGTTTGAGCCAATTCCAAATTTTCAATTGAAATCATCATTCTCAAACATGACATTATATAATTTCTTATCTTTCTTTATTTATAAAAAAATATTTATCTTTATTAAATAATTCATTTTTTTGGCTACTATTCTAGAGGGAAGAAGAATATAGGTAGTTGAGTAGCTTGTAAAGTTAGCCAATGTGTAAAGTTTAAAAATCTACTCCCATCTATTCATACTTCATCCCATAAAGTTGTGACTTGTAAGATCTAAGTTGTACTATGTCTATGTTGCAAGTTGCAACAGGTTTATCCTTCATTGTTTGCGCCTCTTGTTTTGTCAATTGTCAATTAATATTACATTATTTTCATCACACAACTTGCAAAATAACCTCAAAGTAACAAGACTTTGTTTTATATTATTTCCTTTGATTTTTATTACAGTATTCTATAACAACTAATAAAATTAAGAGTAATTAAGTATATGGTTAATTGAATCTTTCCCACCAATTGTTTGTGAGTAATAAGTTGTTTGTGGTGTTACTAAAGGAGGGTTTTAATGGTGGTGGTGGTGTTGGGAGAGAAAGAGTACCTTTTAATGGTGAGTTGAAGAAGAGAAGGGTTTAGTCAAATATTGAAGAAGGAAGGGGCTTTTAATGGGGTTGTTATTAAAGGCGGGGTTTTAATGGTGATGGTGTTGATGAAGAGGGAGAATGGAGGTGATTGAGATGAATTAGAAAGAGGTTGGGAAAGAAGGGTTTAATTAGGAATAATTGGGTATTTAGGTTTAATTAATGAAATTAAGTTAAAGTCAAAGGTCATTGAGCATGGTCAACGGTCAATTAGCAGGTCATCGGGTGAAGTGGTTGTATCGATGTCGTGTTTCCCAAGTTGAAGGTTGCTGTTGGTAAAAAACAAAGTTTGAGGCTGTTTATTTGAAATTGAGTAAACTTTAAGGCTGTTGTTGGTAAATAATCCTTCTATTTTAGATATGTTAATTTTACTAATCCAACCTTGAACTTAACCTTTTCACAGTTGCATTTACACTTAACAACCCCACTTTACCTTAAAATATTAAAACACTATATTTTTTTCTTTCACATGTGGTCTAATTTGTATCATTTTTTTCTAGCATTTAACACACTACAACAAATACTAGCCTTTTGCGACATTGAATTTAGTAGCATTAAAATAATGTCACTGATTCATATTTTTAGTGTATTAATTATTAGTTTTTATTTTAAGTGTAGTTTCACCATAAAGTGATTTAGCGACACTTAATTAAGTCTTTAGTGGCATATGTAATTGTCACTATAGTCTATAGTGGCATTTGTGAGAAATGTCACTAGATCCTATGTCGCTAAAAGCTTCAGTGTAATTTTTTAATATGCTACTAACGAGTCTAATAAATGTCACTAAATCCTCTATATACACTATAAGAAATTTGAAATAGTGACATTTAAATTAAATGTCACTAAATATATTCCACTAAAAGCAAATTATGTTGTAGTAACAATCAACAAAAGGGTGAGCAAATAAATACAGATGAGCGACTACACTTCAAAAAAAAAAATCATATGAAATGTACATACTCTATTTGTCTCAAAAAAATCAGCTCTATTTTACTTTTTAGTCCTACATCTAGATTCACAAGGCCCCGAAAAATTAAATGTCATAATATTAAATTACATTATATATGTTAAGGGTTTAAAAATATAAAATTGTAAGAAAAAACATTATAATTTTTAAATTGCACAAGACTTTAAGATAATTTATAAAGTTTTACTATGCCTTTATAAATTTGTACTTGTGACTATTTCTTTGATGGAGTAATAGAGTATTCATTACAAAAAAGAGTACAAGGGCGCAAAATTTGATAAATTTTTTAAAGGCCCTGTGCAATAATAATAATAATTATAATATTTTACTAACAACTTCGTATTTTTAAACACTTAACATATACTACGTAATTTAATATTGAGGCTCTTAATTTTCGGGGCTCAATGCGATTGAACATGTTGAACATGCTGAGACCCTCTTCGACAGTATATCCCAAAGCATATAGCTAGAAGGGAACAATTATCAATTTAGTGGATACTAAACTTAAATTGTAGTGGCATATAATGAAACAAAACGATATTGAAAGTAATAAAAGTAAAAAATGACAGGGCATAAATTAGTTGAGAAATGCAAGTAGGAGGTAGAACTAAGAAGGAACCAAAGGATGAAAGGAATGGAAAAGGACTTGTTTGACATCTTTTCATTTGAGGTTCATAGATTCTAGACGTTGTAATTATGTCTTTCTTTTTTTTTTTCCTTTGGATAAGTCTTAAAGTTTTTTTTAGTTTATTTTTAGTAATGGAAAAGGGTAATTTTGTTCAAATAACAAAATACTATATTTACACTAATCATTTCTTACAAGATTTAAGATATCAATACGAAATAGAGTATATAATAATCACCCTTATTTTAATAACAATATCGATGTTATTGATTTGTTCAAGTAAAATATTTGATGTTCTTATATCTTTCTTGATAGAGTTTAGTTGATGTATAGTGACAAAAATGATATCATTTGCAAATCGACAACTTTGTAGACAAATTTCCTAGACTTACAACCCTAAATCAAACCCGGTCGAGAAACAAAAAAAAGGACTCTCTAAAGAAGAGTAACAAAAACAACTATCACAATAAAGATAAGAGACAAACTATCACAATAAAGATAAGAGACAAAGTCATCATGAAATGAAAGAATGATAGCTAACAACTTATACTTTATTCAACAAACTACTACTAAAAATTAAAATGACAAATTAAAATAAAGAAATTAAAAACTTATGATCAATCATAAGATTCATAGTCGTCCAAAAAAAATAGAAGCCAAATTTTGTTAAAGAACAAGACGAGAAAAAAATGAGGCTAGGAATTCAATGCATTTATTCACTGAATTTATGGATAAGTCTTGAGTTTTGACAACAAAACAAATGGACGATAGTCCATAGAAAGGTATAGACATCAACTTCTATTTGGTGGGGGCTATTTCTCCAACTTGCATTGCACTTTTTATTTGGGATATTTCCACCCTTTTTCCCCTACTTTGAACTTCTTTTTTTTTTTTTTTTTTTTTTTTAATTCCTGTATCAAGGGTATCTATGAATAGATCCACTTCTGGTCACAGTTATATATTACACTAAGATTATAATGTTAATGATATTATATAACTGTGTGAATGATAATAAAGAGTGAAAATATATGAATGAAAATAAAAAAAAGTGATGATGATATTTTTATTAAAAGAAATTTTAGTAAAATAAAAGAGACAAATTAAAATAAATATATGACAATCTTTTAGTGACAAAGATAGTAGTCCCTTAATAAAAAGTCAAGTGATTTCATAACAAAAATTTCTACTCAATAACCGTGATTTGTAAATCATCACAAAAAGGCAAAAAGAATAATATTAAAATAAACAAAATTAAAAAAGATAAATTAAAATAACAAAACACTCACCCTATCACATCCTACCACATAAGGGTGATTTATGAACCTCACAAATAACCGTTATTTACGAAGACCTTCTCATTTCATAAACATTATTGTTGTTGTTGTAAGTGAGATATTCTCTCCGTCCCTCTGAAATAGCACCGTTTGACTAAAAAGATGAGAGTTTTTCAGTCAAATGGTGCTATTTTAGAGGGACAGAGAAAGTATGATACATCAATATATGTAACTTTAACATTATTGTTGTTTGATACTACAATTTATAGCCATAATGTTTTTCATTTTTTCATTCTCTGAAATGAATACAAGCAAATGATTCAATCATGAGTTTGAGAATTTAGGGTTTGGATTAGGAAAATCCTTAGGTTGGATTTGTAATTGTTGTAAATCAGAAAAGCTAGACTCTAAGCTGAACATATTTTTTAAAACTCAAATCTTAACTCCTTAAAAAAAACTCAACTTAATTTAGATCAATGATTTTAAAAAATTAAGAATAAAAAATTATAACAGTCTAAATAGTTTTAAAATCTATAATAAAGTTTGGTGCAAACATGAGGTAATTGACTTTTTTTTACTTTTTATTGACTTTTGACTTTTAATTTAGCAGGATAAAAAAGAAAAAAACATATCAAAAAGTTACTAATAATTTCGATTTTGAGTGAAAAGTAGAGGAAGAAGATAGTGAGGAAATTGAATTGAAAAAGAAATTGAAAATAAGGAAATAGAATTTTCAATTTGACCAGTCAACCGTTATATTTGACAGTCAACTGATGGAAAACGTTACTTGGTACTCTTTGGAAAAAAATAATTTATCAGGTATTTTTTGGCAAATTTTTTTTTATTAGACACTTTTTTGAAAAAAATAAATTTAATTAGGTACTTTTTTTATTTTCCCAAAAAAAAAAATTGTTTAATAAGTAAAAACTGATGTTTAAGTCAAAATAAAAAAACTAGCTAACTACTAATGCTAGTTTTTTTCTTGACTTTTGGCACTTTTGATCTATATTTCTTCTATGAACAGCCAAAAAACGACAACTATATTTTACCAAATATTTTCAAATAGTTCACTTAAATAACTAACTTTTGTCAATAATTAAACCCGCCAATAATTTCACTTATCAACTTTACCTAACAATCATTTAGTATAAAGACCCATTAAGTTATCCTATTACCATTTACTTCCTCTGCCCTTTAAAATTACTGCACATTTAACTTTACTCTGTTTCTCTAAATTCCCCACGATTTTCTTTTATGGGAATTAATGTCCTCACCACTTTATATACTTTATCATGCATACATTTTCTCTCTTTTAATATCATCCATATAATTAAATGACTCCACTTACTCAACATCCCAAAAGAACTAGGCCAGTTACATAAACTATTATATCAGTCTCAATGGTCGTTCATATTATTGTCAAAGACCCAACTCAACCAAGAGCTTAAGCTGATAGTTGAATTCCCATGATATGTTTTACACTCTAACACGCTCCCTCACACGAAATCCCATCGAGTAATTAGAAGTGTGGATGCAACACATGTCTTCTTCATACATGGTGCGTAATATTCCACTAGAATTTGAGAGAGTGGTTGAAATTTTTACCCGTAATCTCTTGTCACATTGACTTCTAATACCATATCAAAAAACCAACTCAAGTAAAAATTTAAGCTTACGATTAAAACTCCAAAAAAAATTTATTTACCCTAACATGTACCATAGTCCATATGCATAAAGTACAAGAGTAAAAAATGTTTGCACCCTGTTTCGAGGAAAGCTGGTTTGCTATCACTATCAAAGCCGCCAAGTTTTTGGAATTTAGTGAATAACTAAAAAAGCTACACCAGCATCCACCTAGATTACTTATTAGAGGTTGGGTTTTGTATGTGGGCATAGTGTTGGGCACTTATTCATCCTTTGTTTTCATTTTCTTGTCATCTTCTTCCAATTGGTTGGTTATTAATTATTATATTAGTACTTAATCAAAATATCACTTTCTTGATCCATTTTTTGACCCTACCAACTACCAATTTGATAATACTACTAACTTTTTTTGGGTAATATTTTATGGGCTAAGTTTAGGATTGGCATTCTGGCTTTGAGCTTTCTTTCTTATCACAATTAATAAGATGGGTCTACTAATTGTTTCTTAATTAATTCATTAATATTATCAATAATCCTCCAAAAGGTTGATGGTATTGCCTAGCCATAAAGGTGAATTAAGGATAATTTTAAATTATTAACCCACTTCAACTAGATTAGTTCTTTTTGAATATAAAATTATATTTATAGGGCCCACATTTGTCACAAGTTATATGGTTCTTTCAATTATTTAAATTTTGTCTTTCGAATTTTGAGTAGGTCCGAGCAAAATCGAGTATTTAATTTAAAATAAATGATCAAATTGGATATAATTTGATATTCGTAAATTGTTCGTTTCTTACAACAAAAATATATGAAATACTTGATATCAGAGGTATTTATAGGATGAGTTGAAAATTTCCGAATTGAATATCGTAAATATCCCATATTTCATAACCTAATTAAGCAATTTTTTATTAAATTTAAACAATTTCATGCTTATTCTTTTTGAATATTTAAAGTGCTCTAAAATGCACATAACAACAATTTCCTAATACTAACTCAGATATCCAAATTTCAAATAATAAAAGATAATCAAATATTTGAAATTCAAAAATTTAATATCCAAATTTCCAGACCATCACATAGTTTTGTTAGCACTAATTATTAGTGAATATATAGTAATAATCTCTACCACCCCTCATTTAAGTGGAATATTTAGCACCAGGTAAGAGGAAAACCTGTGTTGCATCCACACTTCTAGCTCAAAGGGCTCTCGTGTGAGGGGGCGTGTTAGAGTATATAACATATTCTGGGGCCTCAACCATCAGCTTAAGCGTTTGGTTGAGTTGGTTCCTTAACATGATATCAGAGCCAACGTGACAAGAGGTCATGGGTTCGAATCTCTACCACCCCTCATTTAAGTGGAATATTTAGCACCAGGTATGAGGAAAGCCTGTGTTGCATCCACACTTCTAGCTCAAAGGGCTCTCGTGTGAGGGGACGTGTTAGAGTATATAACATATTATGGGGCCTCAACCATCAGCTTAAGCTTTTGGTTGAGTTGGTTCCTTAACATGATATCAGAGCCAACGTGACAAGAGGTCATGGGTTCACCCCTCATTTAAGTGGAATATTTAGCACCAGGTATGAGGAAAGCCTGTGTTGCATCCACACTTCTAGCTCAAAGGGCTCTCGTGTGAGGGGACGTGTTAGAGTATATAACATATTATGGGGCCTTAACCATCAGCTTAAGCTTTTGGTTGAGTTGGTTCCTTAACATGGTATCAGAGCCAACGTGACAAGAGGTCACGGGTTCGAATCTCTACCACCCCTCATTTAAGTGGAATATTTAGCACCAGGTATGAGGAAAGCCTGTGTTGCATCCACACTTCTAGCTCAAAGGGCACTCATGTGAGGGGGCGTGTTAGAGTATATAACATATTTTGGGGCCTCAACCATCAGCTTAAGCTTTTGGTTGAGTTGGTTCCTTAACATTAATTTTGTCGTTTGTTGTATTGATTTTGGAGATAAAATTTTTTAATGCTCTTTGATTATATTAAGTGGTTTATGATGCATATTATTGCTGTTAGCATCATATATATATAATATATATATATATATATATATATATATATATATATATATATATATATATATATATATATATATATATATATATATATATATATATATATATATATATATATATATATATATATATATATATATATATATATATATATATATATAATAACTGCAAAATTCCCAATGGTGACTTTACGGAGGTTTTCCAAGTAGAATATGCTTATAAATTAAAATGTGACTGCATTTTATTTGAAAATATTTTATTAGTGCACCAAAAATATATAATTAATTTAAAGGGAAAAGTGTCAAAAAGTACCTAATAAAATTTTTTTTTCAAAAAAGTACCTAATAAAAAAATATTTTCAAAAAAACCAACCTAAAAAATTTTAAAGATTAATATATAACTCTAAAATATCATCCATAAACAAGTTCACACATCACCCAATACAAACACAACATAAGAACATCATCCAACACAAACCTAGAGTACCAAGTAACTGTTGGTGTTAAGTTGACTGTTTATTAAAAAAAAATTTATTAGGTACTTTTTGACACTTTTTCATTATTATTATTATTATTATTATTATTATTATTATTATTATTGTATTTGTATTGGATGATGTGTGAACTTTTTATGGATAATGTTTTTAGAGTTATATATTATATTGTGTTTGTATTAAATAATTAAAAGAAAAATTTTTATTAGGTATTTTTTTGAAAATATTTTTTTATTAGGTACTTTTTAACACTTATAAAAAATGCATGATTTGATGCAACTAATATTTTACAAGTAATGGTATGCAATTGTATAATTCTTTGAAATTTATATTTATAAGTACATGTAGATTGATAAACATTGTACATTACACACACAAGTTTATACATTAATACGCTTTTATACATGGACAAATATTCAACAAATACTTTTTGGTAAATAGTATGTTAAAAATGTTGAATTTCGTTCCAAAATCAATTTAAGATCAGAGAATTCATTTTCCAGATTCAAGTTGATAATGCCGACATAGATATCGTGTAAACTATTCTGGTTTCCATTGCCAATAATACAAAATTTGATTTATAAAGTATAAAATAATGGAAAACTGGTGCTTATTCACATGATCTTTGAAGGCATAAAGTACATCTTTTTAAGTCGTGATATCCGATGCATTCTATCCATAGAAAACTATATTTAGGGTCTGGAGAGGGAAAGAATGAGGCAAATCATATTCATAAAAAATAATACGATCAAAGAACATAATATTTAATATCAAATGAACAACATAATACCAGATGACAATATTATATAATACTACCTTCAATTCAACTTATTAGTCTCATTTAATTTTTCACATTTGCCGAAATAACATTAATGTCTCTAATTATTCTTAATTAAAATTATATTGATAATTATCCTTATATTGAGATGATTCAAACAGATCCCACATGACTATGTTGTAACTTAAAGATTAAAAATAAAATACAAATTAGGTAGGACCTAGGAGTGATACGTAGCTAGTGACAAAAAATAAATAGGACTAATAGATAGAATAGCAGGGAGGATCTGATCTACCTCAAAAGTCTTACGAACAACTTTCAAAATAATAGATTCTTCAACATCTCAAAACTCTAGGTAGGTTAATTGATTTTTATTGAGAGAACAACTTTAACAAAGAAATTAAAATTCAATGAATAAAAACAACGGAAGGATAATACAAACCATATATTTAAAAAAGGATATAGGCAAACAATCTATTAACTTGAAAAAGACCAGTAAAGTAAAGAAAAGAAAAGACAAGACAAGATAAAAAAAACTTAATAAGACAATGCAATAGAAGTAGAAATTATTTCCATATCCCTAACCAAATCTTCGAATAGCTAGGTGCAACTCACTTATGCTATTATTTTGCGGGAAGATCAATCACCGAGGCAATTTATATTTTGCGGAGATTGATGGAAAAGTGTAGGGAGCGAAAGAAGGATTTGCATCCGGTATTCATTGATCTGGAGAAAGCATACGACAGTATACCACGAAGCCTGGTTTGGGATAACCTCAAGAATAGAGGTATTTCACGAAGATACATCGAGGTAATACAGGACATGTATGACAGAGTGGCGACTAACATACATACACCGGCGGGTATGACTGAGTCTTTCCTAATTAATGTGGGATTACATCAGGGATCAGCATTAAGTCCTTTCATTTTTACGGTCATTATGGAAGAGCTCTCTAAATCCATCTGGGAGACCGTACCATGGTGCATGCTTTTCGCCGATGATATAGTCTTGGCCGCAGAAACCAAGGAGGAGGCTAATAGTAAATTGGGAGAGTGGAGAGAAGCCTTGGAGGGAAAGAGGCTGCGGATAAGCCGTACAAAGACAGAATACCTACGATGCAATTTCAGTGGGATAGAATCGCTAGGGGAGCCAGAGGTAACCATAGGAGGTGAAGTTGTTGCGTGTACGACCAAGTTCAAATATTTAGGTTCTGTGATTCAGAGCGACGGGGAGATTGATGGAGATTTACTAATCGTATACAAGCGGGCTGGCTTAAGTGGCGAGTAGTAACCGGGGTGCTTTCTGATAAAAAGTTTTCGAGGCGATAAAAAGGTAAATTTTACCGCGTTGCGATTAGGCCGGCGATGTTATATGGGACAGAATGTTGGCCGGTAAAGAAGGTTTTCGAACAGAGGATGGAAGTAACGGAGATGCGTATGTTGAGGTGGATGTGTGGTAAGACTATGTTGGATTGGATAAGAAACCAGGAGTTCAGGGAGACGTTAAGAGTTGCACCTATCTCCGCAAAGATGCGGGAGAACAGGTTGAGATGGTTTGGGCATGTGCAGAGAAAGACACATGACGCCCCAGTAAGAAGGATCGAATGCATCATAGTGGAGGGTAAGAGAAGTCAAGGACGACCTAAGAGAACGTGGGAGGAACAAATCAAAAGTGATATGCATGAACTTCACCTCTCCAAGGACCTGACCAGGGATAGGGCCAATTGGCGGCGCCTTATCCAAGTCCTAGATTAGTAAACCTGTCCCTTTACCCCCTCGTTCGTCTTTATCCTTTGCCTTTTTGTCGCTTTTTATCTGTTTCTTTGATCTTATCTTTGTTTTTGTGTGTGTGCTTCTATTCTATTTGCCAACTGCAGGTTTCTCTTGCTAGAAGACCGTTCTCGAGCCGGGGGACTCTTTGATCGCACTCTCCTTATGGGTATGAGCATGCCATCATTTCTCACTCCCCAAACCCTGATCATAGTTTTCTTTGAGCGGGATACACTGGGTATAATGATGATGATGAATAAGACAATGCAATAGAAGTAGAAATTATTTCCATATCCCTAACCAAATCTTCGAATAGCTAGGTGCAACTCACTTATGCTATTATTCCTAATTTGCACTTTTAAAGTTTTTTTTAGATCTATCACAACATGACTTACCATCAACTGTGATGCATTTCACCCTTCTCTTAGTTGTGTCTATAGACTTTTTTTGACACATATCCCAATCATCTCGATCTAATTTAACGCATCATTCGCTTGTCCAAAACCTACCTTAAAGACGAGCTCATACTAAACCTCTATATAGATAACAACAATTTTAGTCTTTTTCTTACTTTATTAATTAAGAAATAAGAATAATTTGAATATAAACTTTTGACTAAAATAAGGTTCATCTTTGACTTGAATGTTTATTACATCAATATTAAAAATAATAAACTTTCTAATTGGGGAAGCCCTATAAAACGGCGAAATCAAACCCTTTACAATTAAATAAAATAAAATAAAAATAATGGTAATAAAGACTACTATACATGCGTGCGTATGACTCACATCTGCCCGCCACAGACACAGTCGCACAGATTTTTTGAATATTTGGGTTTATTCATCGCAGCAATCTTGGAGTCCGCCTTTTTTCATCACTTCGTGTGAATTTCTCACGTGGTGAAATGAATCTAATGCAAGTTGGTAAATTATTTATTTTTTAAAGTCACTATTTACACCTACTTAATTTTGACTAATACTATCATCAAGTTGAAAATTATGGTATAAACTTGGGTAATTCATGTTTAAGACTTAATTAATTAGATAATAATTATAGGTGAATTCGATATAAGAGATGAATGATATATATAAAGAATATAACGATACCAGAAAGATAAACGAATTAAAAGGAAGATGATATATTTTTTAGGCGATATTACGAAAATATTTCCCTTGCATCCTACTAGCGTAACTATTTATCCAGAATAAAGAGAATTAGTTATTCTTTTTGTTCTTCTCCATCACTTTATAACTATTTAATATTTTTTTAAGAATAAAATATTCTTTTATAGCCTTTGTACTTTAAGAGTAATTAATTAGCTTTTAATCATTCAATTAGTAGCTGGATCTATAGCTTTTTCTTCCTCCGTTTGTATCTATAGCTGGATCTTATTAATTATTAAAAAGGAAAAATTACCTAGAATAAACCAAACTATTCACGATTTTCCTACAATAATCCCACCTATTGATTAACCATGAATAATCTCAACTTTGAGGGGCATTTTCCTAGAGTAAACCCGGTGACCGGATGACTTGCTATAGCAAGATTTATTTTTTTTAAAACAGATAAATTTAAATAAAATGTAGAAAAAAATGTTCATTAAATATTTATGATTTTTATTATTATTTAGAATTTTTTAATGTAAATTTCTATTTTTTTCTAATTTTAAATTAATATTTAATTTATTTTTTTTGGTGAATTACTCTAGGAAAATACCCCTCAAAATTGAAATTATTCATGGTTAATCAATAGATGGGATTATTGTAGGAAAATCATAAATAGTTTGGATTATTCTAGGTAATTTTTCCTACTAAAAATACTAATGTATAAAATTGATAAATTAATTTTTTCCCTTTTTTTATATTTCTTGCACTATTTCTTGTCTTTTTATTGCACTATTCTAGATTATGGTTTCAACAATTCTCTTTTAATCTTATCCGCAACTTTATTATCACTTAAAATCTCATTCTTTTATCATTTCTATCTATTTATTTGCTTGTCTTATTTAAACTATATAATAAAAAAACTAGTACTTCTAGTGTATCGTAGGACTGAAATTAGTATGACTAATTAAATATTAACATATATATTTTGATACGTAAAGGAAAAGTTTCATGTAAGAGGAAGATTAATCCTTATATAATTTGTTCAGATAAATTTGATATAATTTAATTTCGAGAGTTGATATTTTTCATCTCATTTACAATTTCAAGTCTATTATTTTTTCATTCATACAATTTTTTTGCCTTTTCTGTTTTTTCCAATAACAATGAACAACAGATTAAAAAACAAATTTGTTAAAATATAACAAATTCATTAAAATAAAGGAATAATTAATTACCTAATGGAGCCGTAAATTTCATGTGTCAAGTACTTTCTCCGTTTCATAATATTTGCTACTGATAGTGAAACTTTCCCACATAATATGTCGCACTCAATAGCAAGTATTATGTAACGGAGGAAGTATATAACTCTGGTGTTAGTAGTTGATAGTACCTATTGTTGTTTTGGGCTTGACTTTACTATAGGGACGGCCGAGAGTTAAGCATATGTTATAGGCCCAAACAGCTCAACAATAAAGCTTGCTTTTAAATGACGTACGTGTGAATTGAGTACTACTATTGCATTAAAGACAAATAGGTTTATTTTTAAGAAAGTATTAATAAATGAAGAGAGAGATGAATTGTGTGGATGAAATTAAAAGAGAGTTAAAATGTATGCATGAGATTAAAAGAAAGTGGTGGGCCATTGTCCAATATAGTTTTGATGCAAATTAAGTGGGACAAAGTAAAATAGAAAATAATGCAAATTTAATGGGACGGAGGGAGTATTGACTAATGAGTAATGATGAGTAAAGAGAAACTCTATTTCATAGAGCCTCTGTCCTTCTAGAATAAACACCATTTTATTCAAAAATTTTACATATTTACGTCAAATAGTGATGTTTTGGAAGGATAATGAGAGTATTTTTCAATTGAATTGCCTAATAAAATAGTACTTACTAATTTGTAAATTAATTTTTCCCCACTTTTTACTTGCTAATTTGTAATAAATTATAAAGTTATGTGACATCATGTTAAAATTTAGATGTATCTTTTAATATAATATTCAAATATCAATTTTTTATCCTTTTTACATGTACATTACTAGAGATATTAATAATTAAAATAATACAATGAGTTGCGTGAAAATCAAAATATAACATATATGTGAGGAATTACATAATGAGTTTAAATTCCCCGTATGATAATTTTTATTTTTTCTTATCCTTTCTATGAGTAAAATATTTGGTGGTGTTGCTAAAGGAAATCACAACAGCAATTAAATATTCCGACGAAATTTAATATTAAATCATGAATACTACATAATAACTAAATTAATTAACACCTAAGGCAGCAGATTTTTTTCTTTACCTATCTAAAATAATAATTAATTATATAAATATTACTCCATATTTATCTAAATATATTGTTCACCAACTAACTATTAAGAGTATATGTAATAATTTAATTATCAAACTAAATTCTATCTTACGACTTTGAATCTTTCCTCTATATGAATATGATTACTTGAGCATTAACTGATTCAACTACAAGCTAATCAATTTAGCATATACTTCTAATCTAATAAATAAAAAAATTAAAGTAACAAATAGAGTATTATGTGAACATACTTCTATTATTTTTAAATATCTTAGCCAGTAAGCCAGACATCAAATTAAGGGAAACAAATGATTGACGCATCTTAAGCAGCTAACTTTGAATTCCTAATTAAATAGCCTTATGATTGATTTTATATTGGATTTCATGGGCGTTTTTCAATGAAGATATATTACTTAATACTTTCTCTATTCATAACACTTAACGCTGAGTATGATATGTTATGTGGGAAAATAACACTATCAGTAGCAAATATTATATATGAAACGGAAGAAGTAAATCAAAAAATATATACAATATTATTTTTACTTGTCATTATATTTTCTAATTTACTCTTTTAAATATATTATTGCTCTTGTTGAATCTTTACTACAAGGCATATGATAATTCTCTTAGTATTCTCTTGAATATAGTGGTTTTTTGTTATCAATACTAGGGAAAATAATGTAATGTTGAAATTATCATTATGTAGAGTGATAGAGTATAAGAAATTCGTCATACTTTTTTTTTAAGTGTGTTCAACTAAATTTGCTATGTTTTTTTATTTTGGTCGAAATTCATAATCTTTTCATTATCATCTATGCATTCTACTAACTTTTTTTTTATCTCACCCACTCATTCATATGTCTTTATTCTCATTAGATATCACTTTTATCCAATTGGTATCAAAAGTAAGTAATGAGTAATAAGCTTAACGATTCTAACGTAATATCAAAAGTCAATGTGACAAAATATTAAAAGGTTTTATATTCATTCAGCTCTGATTATTACTTTTAATAATTATCAGTATGTATATAATAATATTATAACCAAAAATCTTTGTGGCTCATTGGATAGAGCTAGCATCTGCATGTGAAGTAAAAGGTTTGAGGTTCGACCACTACTGGACGCAGTATCAATTAGCGGGTTTTTGACTGCGAGCATTTCTCTTTACTCCTTCCTTATGGGTACGGGTATGATTTGTTTTGTATCTTTCAGAAAAAAAAGCCCTCACTCGGACCCTGCCTTATGCGGAATACTGAAAGTATTCTTTACCATTTATATAATCATATACATATTATAATCCAGGAACTTCTATGCCACGTGTCATCCTATGATTTTTTTTTTATTATTATTATTTTTTTATTTTTTTATTTTAAGTAATGAAAGTCATTCTTAAAGTATAGCAATTATTTTTCTACTTTATTACTACAATACTACATTTTTACTTCATATTCCAACTCCCTACATCCCCACCCTTTATAATAATCATAATCATAATAATAATTATAATTATTCCAACTCCCTACATCCCCACCCTTTATAATAATAATAATAATAATAATAATAATAATAATAATAATAAATTTATAATAATTAAATAATTTGAAAGGACACACAAATTAAAGATAACAATAATAATAATAGTTTTTTTTTTGAAGTAATGAAAGTCATTCTTAAAGTATAGTAATTAATTTTTCTACTTTATTACTACAATACTACATTTTACTTCATATTCCAACTCCCTACATCCCCAATAATAAATTTATAATATATAAATAATTTAAAAGGACACACAAATTAAAGATAACAATAATAATAGAAGTACTATCAAAGCTTCTATATTTATTTAAAGATAGTTATAGTGTCATTCATTAAAGCTCTCATTGGGAAAATTTTATACAGTTGTACGTTTTAAGCTTTATGAAAACAACGGAGACTATAAAGCAACATTCCACAAAAAACGAATCGTTTTTACAAGATTTACTAATGTCAAAATTTGTGATGATGTGGAGATTCCACCATATGTGATGAAATTTGTCTCATTTTCTGATCTTCTATCACAAACTTATGATATGTCTTATTTATGCAGTATGTATTCTATCTCTTTATTCTTATAGTTTAATAAGCTATATATTAAATTTTAATTTTAATACAAATATTATTAAATTTTAACATATGATCTAATGAATATGTTTTTTAAAAGGATAGATGTTATTGGACAAGTGGTGTCGTTTAGTGATGTCCATATGACTCCACGTCTCCACCTATAAAATGCATAACTTTGAAGTTGTGTGATACAGAGTATGCGTATAATTATATTTTTTTATTATTTGTTTAGACAATTTAAGATAATTATTATTGATAAAAAGAAATTCAAACCTATGGTAATAAGTTTTGTAACAGGGATAATAGAATTTCATGCAAACTTTGGGATACATATGCCGAGAAAATATTTGAATATCACAACAAAATACCAATGAGTTTGTTTTTATTGTTCTTAGCTTTGCAAAGGCGAAAAACATTCATCAACAAATAAAAAATACTACCAATAAACTTTTATGTAATATAAAAAAATTTACACAACCTGTGCATACGGTAAATACATAGTAATATTATAAATGAGTTAAGCTGATGAGGATATCTGTTGTATCTAGAAATTTAATTGAAAGAGTTCTCATATGAGAACACTTAATATTAATGCATTCACGAGGAGTGGGGACTACTTTTTACTACTTTTTGGACTAATTAAAAACCTAATCTCAGCTTTTTAGCTGGATCAGGTGTTTCTTACTACTAAACTTTTTGAATTAATTAAATTAATTTTAAATTAATTTGATGGTTGAATATGATAAGAGAGGATCTTTGAGGCACGACGTTCAAGATTTGTAAGACTGAGTAATAATTAAATTTTATAATACTAAAATAAATTATCTAATATAGAATATATCTTGACTATTCATCTTATTAATAAAAAATGAATTTCCTGAAAATAGTAATTATTGCAAAATTCGTTGACGCTTGACCAACGTGGCCCCTCTCGTGATCTTTGAATTTTAATGCACTTCTAGAAGCTTTGAAGTTTGAAGTACATTTTTTATATGGTTAAAGCTTAGAAAAACATTAGGTATGCATGAGACGTGCAAAATTATATACTCGATAAATATTCTATTACAATTGGATTAAATACTTTTTAGGGGTCGCTTGAATTGAGAGTAAATATTTAAGGTAGTAAAAAAAAGTCAAACTAATGTAATAAAGATAATTAGATATGCAAATGAATTTATTGAAATAATTGTGATAAAGGTAGAATAGGAGTTGATTAAAAAGGATGATTAGAAAAGAGTTTGATTTCACTCATTTAGAGGTAAAGAATTCCTCCACCTCCCCCTAGGTTAAATTTATACCCCAAAATAAGGGAACTTTTTGTTATTTTATTTTTTCATTACCTTCTAACTCATTCTTTCACCTCTCAAACAATCAAATTCCTTTAATCATCTACCTAACTAACCTTAAATTCTTACTTTGACTTTTATTACCCCTTAAATATTTACTCTCAATCCAAGCAACCCCTTAAGAGTACTAGGTGCTTATATATACTTAGTATAAAACTCGTATAATGCATAAAATTATTAGGATAAAAAAATATTTTCTCGGAATCAATTTAGTCATCTTATTTGCTTGGGCACGGTTATTAAGGGTAGTGCGGGATCAATTAAAAAGGTGGTAGCTGGGGTATTTTAATTGATTAAATTAATTGTAAAAGTGATAGTTGGAGTTTTGTAAGCAGTAAAAGTAGGGGTATTTTGGTCTTTACTTGTGTGAGCATAGGCTATTTAGGTAAAAAAAAAAGATTGACAAAAAAGAAAATGTGACAATTGATATGAATTTGCCAAATAAAGAAATGTGACAACTAAATTGGTTTGAGTATAAAACTCTAATAATTTTTAAATTTGAGTATTTTTAAAAATTACTAAGTTGATAAGCAAAAAAGTAATGTTAAAGTTATTTTTGATTGCAATAAACACAATTTGTTAGGAATACTGTCAGATTAATTTAGGAAAATATTTTCCAACAAAAGATACTGTTAATTAGGCATTTTATTTGCTGTTTTTTTTTTGAAATAAGTACAAATACTAATAGTGAGGTTATTCTAGTTAGATGTACTTAATTTGGAAGATTCTTAAATTACAAATTACCTCATTTATCAAGTCAAAAATATATTTGATATTTATTATATGAATAAAATTGACTATAATCAAGTGTTTTCATATCATATTGTTGTAATTATTTATTTTTCAAATCAACTACAATTTTTGAAATTAATTTGTATATAAGGATGTCACACATCATAATTTAACATTAAGAAATTATTAATGGTACCCCTGCGTTATAACACTTTATCAATGATACCCATGTGTTTTTTAATTTCAATGATACCCCTACCTTTTTGAGCTAATTACAAATGTGACACTGTTCACCTTTTTTCTGTTAAGTTGACGTTAAATGTGATTTAAAAGTGCTACTCCCTCCGTTTCTTAAAAAAGTTTCCATTTTCCATTTTTGCGTGTTTCAATTGTTGTTTCCATAAGGAATCTTTCCATTTATATCACAAATTTTAGACAAAAATAACCTCACCCATCCTCATTTTTAATATTTTAATAATAATTATGGTCCTCACATATCTTCCACTAACTCCATTTTAACATTTTTATATTTCTTATGGTTCTCACATATTTCCCACTAACTTCATAAAAATATTTTTTAACTAGTTGCGGTCCCCATATTTTTTCCACTAACTTTCTCTAAATACTTTTTAAATATTTGTGGTTCCCACTTTTCCTCCATCAAATTTATTATTCAATAAAATAATATCTCCACTATCTAAAAGATTCTACTTTTCTTAATTCCCGTAAATATTCTCAATGGGAATATCAATAGGGAACGAAAGGAGTATAACACAGGAATACCATTGATAAAGTACTATAACACATGGATACCATTGACGAGTAGCTACGTATGTTCAATAGTGTTTAGACGTGGTTGAGCTAGGTCAAATGTCAAAACTTGGTTGGCTTTGGCCATCAGTTGTCCTTACAATGCACCTAAATATTAAAGGAATCTCTTTATGTTCCCAAACAAAACAAGCTTCATCAGCAAGTTGCGTTGTCATGTTCATATGTATGGAAACTGTTCGGCAGAGACCATCTTAGATAATACATGCTTCTAATATTATAACATCATAATAATTAATACTTCAATTGACTGGAGTTCTCTTTAGAAAAATTCATTGGAACTCTCTAAATTTATACGCACCGTTTCATAATATTGGTTATATATACGATAATTAGACAAAGTAATTATGAGATTTTTTTAGTTTATATTTTTATATTGAAATTATATCTTAGAGATTGACTTTCATATAATTTTTAATGAATATACAAAAGTTATAATATATTGATGTGAGATTTTGTTAAATTTGTCCTAGCGTATAGATTTTTAATTTTTATTTTCATAATATTTTAATATAGAGTATTTATATGTACCACTTAGGCTCAAAAACTATACTTAATAGACGTGCAAAATTTCAACTAAACTAACATATGAAATGAAGGAGTATAATTTTTGATAATTTAAGATATTTATGAAAACTAGAAGTTCAAAAAGCAAGAATTAATTATAGTTTATGGGCTAAATTTTGTTTGTTAAATAAATTAGCTAGGTTAGATGGTTTTGTGTTTAGAACATACATAAATAAGTCAGATATCTTTTAACTCAGAATTTAACAAATAACAATTAACATGTTTAGTTATTAAATCGAAAATTATAACTAGGACATGACATGATCTGTAATAGATTAGGTTAAATAAAATTTGACCAACTTAACTTTTTTTTGAAGATATTTGACCCACTTAACTTATTTAGGAGTCGTTTGGTTGACGTAGGAATTAAATTCCTATGAGAAGTTGTAATTCATTGGAATTTACTTCCTTTGTCAATTTCCTAGGAATTACTTATTTTTGTTTGATTGGCGGGTATGAGACATGGGAATTGTAAATAACCAAGGGGGTACATGGTAATCTAATTCCTATGTCTCATAGGAATTAACTTCCCTTGGATTTTATAATTCCTAGGAATTGTAGTTTTTTTGGCAACCAAACAAACTACCATAATACTATTTCCTAGGAATTTAAAATTCCAAGGTTAATTGTGGGTAACCAAACAAGCCCTTATAGTATTTTTCATTTTGAGGTTTTTAACATTAACTACATTTTATTTTTATGTATTAGTAGTTTTTAAACTTTTACTTTATGAATTGTTTAATTTGTATTTATTAAAAAAAAGGAAAATGTCAAATGATTATATTCATGTTGTACCGATTGATTTGAGTCAAAATTAACTCGTATAATTAAAGATATTATACATGTTTATTTAAGATTTGAAGTTTTAGTTTTATTCTAACCCATTTGTTCAAAAAAAATCAAATTAATTCAACCTTAATAGGGTCAAAAACTTTACTTCTTACCCACGCATTTACTTAGATTGAAGTCGAACTAGCAGATTTTGGACGACGCTAAATAATACGAGAAGAGTTATTACTTGTTTCGTTTTTATATAATTTAAACAAATAGAATTTACAAAATATTTTAGTGTTAAACTTTGACTATGGTTTATCATTAATGTATGAGAAAACACATATGTGGGATAGATCTTATTAGATTCGTCTCAATGTTTATTTTTTAAATATCAAATTTTTAAAATTTTAAAAGTTCAAATTTAAAATATTTTAATTTTAATATTAGAACCTAGGAAAAAAATAAATGAATAGAATTTGAAAACATAGAAAGTATTTTAAAAAAAATATTAAAATTTTATTGTTACCGCCATTATCCACAACAAATTTCGGTTGCACAGTTTCCAATCATCATGAAGTTTAGCACTTAGCAGCCTTCCAAAAAAAGCATATAAAACAGAAAAGACAGCCTTGCGAAATTAAAACCTATTTAAAACTTCTCATCCCTTCTAAATTACTTTTAATTTTTTATAATTTATTATTATATACTTCCTCCGTTCCATTTTAGTTGAACCGTTGGATTTGACACAATATTTAAGGGTTGTCAAATCAGTATGGTAAAAGTAGGAATTGTGTATGATTGATGGTGATATGTGGGGTAGAAATAAAAAAAATTATTATAAATAGATAGTGGTTGTGACTTGTGGGTATATTAAATAATTAATGGGATGATGTATGATTGATGGTGATATGTGGTAGGAATACAGTGAGGATAAAATAAGTAGATTATTTTTGCCAAAAATAGTAATGTTACAAGTAATATGAAACATTCAAAAATAGTAAGTGTTGCAAGTAAAATGGAACGGAGAAAGTATATTTGAGATATTAAAAATTAAATTAATGTACAAGATTGAGAAAAGAATACAAAGACTACAAGTAATTTGATATGGGGAATTATTATTAGGAAAATTTGCTAAAAATAATTCCAATTATCACCTGTTGTCAAAAATAATCCCAACTATCAATTATTTTCCTACAATAAACCTATTGATTAACCATGAATAATCCCAACTTTAAGGGGTATTTTCCAAGAGTAAACTCGGTGACCGGATGACTTGCTATAGCAAGTTTTATTTTTAAAAAAAAAGATAAATTAAAATAAAATGTCGAATAAAATATTAAAAAAATTATGATTTTTTTATTATTTAGAATTTTTTAATGTAAATTTTAAAAAAGATCTTCTAAATTAAAATTAATATTTAATTTATTTTTTTGGTGAATTACCTGCTATAACAGGTCATTGGGTTACCCAAGTTTATTCTAGGAAAATACTCCTCAAAGTTGGGACTATTCATGGTTAATTAATAGGTGGGATTATTGTAATAAAATTATAAATAGTTTAGATTATTCTTGGTAATTTTTCCATTATTTTTTAATAATACTAACTATTCTCATAATTTGTTAAAAACATACCCACTTCATTGTTATCGGCTGGAAAAAGTAACTTATCCACTTTTTTTTCTCTTTCTTACTTAACTTTTTAAAATTAACCCTTCCCCTTCATCTAGCAGTCGGTTAAAAGGGGTGGGTATGTTTCCAACAAATTATAAGAATAGTTGGGATTATTAAAAAATAAATAATAATTAAATTATTTTTGACCATAGGGGATAGTTGATATTATTTTGAGCAAATTTTTATTATTATCACAAAGATGCAATATTATTTAATAAATTTATTAGCGGTCAGCTTTACATCAAACTTACCGCAATGCGAGAATTTTAAAATAATAAAAGCAACGGCTTAGATTTCATCAAGAATTTTTCCTTCACATCTATACAAAAACGTTGCTTCCTAGCTACTAGAAACGAGGACCTCTCCTGGAACCACCCTTTTTTCTCCTTCTATATATACCAAATTTTCCACTCTTGTTTTCCACTCAAACACAATTACTTTTCTCCTCAAGAAAAAAAATAAATAAATAAGAAACTCTTACTTATTATCGTTTTTAAGCTTCCAAGCGTTCAAAAATGGCGTTACCTAATGACTCTTTAGCTTTAGAGTTTATCAAAAATCATTTGTTTAGTGAACTTTCTCCCATAGGTTCAAATTTTAGCTTTAATTTCAGTTTTAACAATGGAAATAATATTAATATTAATAATTTTAATGTTAATAATCATGAATCAGATATTACTCTCACCAAATCAAATTCTCTGTGTTCTCAATCGTCTATTGATAGTTCTTCAACCTCGTTTTCCTTTGGTGGACAACAAAAGCAGCAGCAGAGTTCCGCCTTGATTAAGGAGGAGCAGAATTTTGATTTCGACTTCGATTTTGATCTTGATTTCTCAAAATTTGAGCCGAAAACGAAGGAAGATGATAATCAGATGACGTCATCGCCGACGTTTTCCAGTGGATCAAAGTCGAAGTTCAGCGAGAGGAAGCCGTCGATGAAAATCGCGGTTCCGGCACAGACTAAGAAGTTCGAGGTTGTTGAGTTCGTTCCTGAGTCAACTCAGCAAGTGAATACTGAGTCGACTCAGCGAGTTGAAGAGGAGACACGTAGGCACTACAGAGGAGTAAGGAGAAGGCCGTGGGGAAAGTACGCAGCTGAAATTAGGGACCCGAACAAGCGCGGGTCACGAGTTTGGCTTGGAACTTATGAAACTGCAATCGAAGCAGCCCGAGCTTATGATAGGGCTGCTTTCAAGCTTCGCGGTGCAAAAGCGATTCTTAATTTCCCGCTTGAAATCGCGAAGACTGTTGAGATGTCTGAAGTCAATACCACCGCCTCAAGCGGCAGCGTTGACAGCGGAAACAGAAAGAGAAAAGCAGTAGAAGATAAAGTTGAGGTGGTTGAGGTAAAGAAAGAGAAAGTTGAGCACTCGACTAATACGGTGTCGTATGGATTTGAAGAATTGGGACCGTTGACACCGTCAAATTGGACGGCGTTTTGGGATTTGGATGTGAAGTCAGGAAACGGAGTTTTCACTATCCCTCCTTTGTCGCCGTTATCTCCCCATCCATCAATAGGTTACTCTCAACTTGCAGTTAATTAAGTTAATTACTACAGTACTAATAATAAAGTACTTTATCAAGGATTAAGGATATTAGATATATATATATAATCCATTCCAATGCAATGTTCTGAGTAAGAAAATTACTAAAAAAGGGAAAAAAAAAAGTAATGTAATTTTGAACTTCTTATTAGAAGTAGAAGACCGTTTAGGAAGTGCTGTATGTAAATACCGAACCAACGGCCTCTGTTTTTGGATTTCCATATTCATTTCATTGGTTTATTTAATTAAAAGCTTGTTTAATTAAACGTTTGTAATTCTGTAATGTTCACTTCTTTGTGTATATTACTATTAAACTAGCAACTTTAGCAATGCACAATTATAATAAATAAGGTATAAGGTATTGTCTAACAATGTCTAACAACTCTAATTTGGAATTGCAAGATCAATTTTGTTCTAAAAAAATTGATATATGTATATATGTAATTACCACATACATATTTAAAGGTTTTCTTGAATATAATTATTTCATGATCTTAAATCAAATCATTTAAATAATGTTCCTGTCAGATTTTGACGAACAATTAATTAAGAATAAGCTCCTTAATTTACAAGATGATCAAGAAGATTATGCTGGTGAGGGTCTTGATCTTTAATTCTTTGTCGGTTATGCAGTAAGATCTTATTGGCTCCAGACGACGGCTAGCCTGAAAATGTCAACACAAGGGTTAGAAAGGCCCGGAAGGTGATCTTCCGGGGACCTTCTCCAACGCCCAAGTCAGTATCGAGACAAATGATGATTTGCCTAACCAGTCCTTCAAGATGCACAGTGGCAGTCAAGTGGATTATGGCTTAGGACATGTTTGTGACGTGAAGTCTTTGTAAAATAATAATGACAAATATGCTGTAAAAGATGCTACGTCAATAAAGTATTACTGTCTGGCTTACAATATTGGAATTCAGTCTTTCTTCTTTACATAAGATTTTTTGTACCTCATTTATGATATATCCCTTAGTATTTATAGCTAATCATTGAGACGTATACATTCCTTTAAAGGGTCCCCAAGAACATTCCTTGCATGCTACAAATGGTCTCTTTCTACGTGTCACCTTTAGAACTTAACTAAGCATTCACTTTACCTTTAGTGATTTCCATTGTTGACGCGTGTTCCATTATTCGCTTATTCTTTGGGATGCTTAACAAGTGTCTTTAATACTCACGTGAGTTTCTCGTGCCTAAGATCCTCCAGCTACCAGACATCGTTCTTTATATTCCGGCAGATAAATATTCCAAGATGATGACCTACCCATAATCTCTGTTGCCGGGTACTGATGGATACGAGTTCATGACCTTCGTCCTCTGATTTACTCAACCCTTGGAGATTTCTTTCCTTAATTAATCTCCATTAGTTTAGGATTGTTCTTGTTTAATATTTTTTACCCATACAAATAAATATACAACTAATATTATCTTCAACTAAATATTTATATACATTTATATTGTACATGTAAAGGTAAAGGACCTTTCTGGTATCCCTCACAAGGCAGGATTCGAGTGGGGGTTTTTTTTTCTTGAAAGATGAGGACAAATCATACCCGTACCCCCAAGGAGGAAGTAAAGAGAAATGCGCGCAGTCAAAAAAACCCGCAATTAATACATGCGCTCAGTAAAAATCGAACGCCAAACTTTCTGCTTCACATGCATATGCTCTATCCATTGAGCCACAAGCGCTTTAGGTATTTATATTGTACATGTCATTTCCTATATTTTCAACTAAATGACCAAAAGCTTATCCATCCTCAAGGTTGGTTGAAAAAACCACAAAAATTTATGTCTCATGAGTTTTCTTATAAGTTATAACTATCTTATGATCAAAAGTATCATTTTTATCCCACTCATGATTAATAAATATAGTTTTAGGAGAAATAGAAAAGTTTTATTTTGTGATAAATATAAGCAAAATGGGTGTTTAATTATTTATGGAGGAGAAAATTAAAAATTTTGATATTATTTTTTTATTTAACGTAAAACATAATGAAACTAATTACATAATGAAACTTCAATTATTGGGTACATCTATTAACGTGATTTGGGCTACTTTTCAACTAATGACTTGAATGAGTATTAGGATCGGGATTCTACTTAGAATTGTTGAGGGGTAGAATCACAATCGATAGAATCGAATAAATATGCATCAATATGCTTTTAGATACCTATCATCAATTAGATTTGTTGTCCTTTTTTTTTATGTTTCAAGGTGTAAACAAAAACTTATTTAACTTATTCTTTAATTAAGTTTTGAAATAAAATGCTTTTAATAGTCATTTTTAAACTATAAATAAAAAAAATTTTGAATTTTATAGTGCTATTGATATAATTACTTCAAATAATATTTATACAAATATAAAATCTTATCATATGAAAATATTTTATAGTTGAAAATACCTTTGTAAAATCGTATCGTTGGATCGTAGAATCGTATAAAGGTGATATAATACGACAACCTAAATTCATGAGCTAAGCATGACTATACCACATTTAGATCCTAACTATGATCCAAATTGCTTGCGTATTTTTAGATCATAGGATCTTATATCGTAAAATCGAGATTCTAATAACTACTTATGAGATGGTTTTGCTCATTTAGGAATGGGAATATCAAATATTTCCCATTATTGGCAATCAAAATTCAAGATCAACAAAAACTTTTCCATTGATTATAAGATCAACAATTTTCCCATTCATAAGGATGTATTTTAATTAAAAATAATATTAAAATAAAGGGCATAAATAGCAATAAAAATTCACTTTTGAAACTATTCATACTATAAATACTAAACTTTTCTACATTCATTGAACTTGATTAATATAATAATCTAAAAGTGTGTTTGATTATGTAAAAACATTACGAAAGTGGTAGGGCCTACGTACTAAAAAAGTAAAAATATTAAATTAAAAGTAGGTAAATTATGGAAAAGTATATGTAGTTAGTTTATATTTCAAAGTGGGGGTACTACTATTAGTTTTGTTTGGCCATGCAAGTTGACATATAATTAATAGTAGTACTATAAGATGGTTATCTTCATCCACTTGACAAGCTAGATGTTGCTATAAAACAAATTGATGAAAGGAAATTGCTCATCAAGAGTGGTGACAATGATTCTTTTTTGGAATTTGATGATGAGATTTTACTAACAACAATAATGTCCCATTTTAGACCTTAATTATTAAGTATTTTATTATAATATATTGATAATAATAAATACAAGGAGACAATATTTGTGGAAATTTATTTACTTAAATTATTGAGTGATAAATTACTGTTAATTGAATTCAGTGGCATTAAAATAATGCCACTGATTTATATTTTTAGTGTAATAATAATTGGTTTTTATTTTAAGTTCCACTATAAAGCGATATAGCAATACTTTATTTGGTCTTTAGTGACATAGTCTATTGTGACATTTAGGAGAAATGTCACTAGATCTTATGTCACAAAAAGATTCAGTGTGATTTTTTATTATGCTGCTAAATGATCTAATAAATGTCACTAAATCCTCTATATATACTATTAAATTTGAAATAGCGACATTTAAATTAAATGTCGCTAAATATATCTCATTTAAAGCAAATTATGTTATAATGTCAATACCAGTGGAAATCTTGGTTATTATATCGTTTAATACAGGGCTCTTATGACCGCCCTCTCCTTATGGGTATGAGACGCCGTCGACCTTCCTTCCCCGGATCCTGACCATAGAGTATCTATGTGCGGGAACACTGGGTATGATGATGATGATGATGATGATACAGGGCTCTTACTATCTGAGGTAAATACATCCCATTGAATGAACAAACACAAATTGATTCTAAAATTCTTAAATACACACAAGAAATCCAAATCTTAGCTCAATATCTTTTTTATCCAGGGCTCTTACTATCTGAGGTAAAATTAATCGCATTCCTTTAATCCTCCATATGAAGGAAGAACGAATATGAATTGTCCGTCCCTTTCTATCTCCCTCTTGATCAACCGGCCACGTGATCAATAAGGTCAACACAATTTATAAAATTTTATCACTTGATTGATAAAGGTAAATTAAAAAAGTTGAAATATTAGCGAAATTAAATGTCAAAACTATTTTCTTCATATAAAATAAAATTAAATAATTACTAAAACATATAAAATATTATTGAATCAAGTTACATAATTTAAATAATATCAATTTAATTCTTTATTTGTTTAGTTTGCAAAATAAAAAAATAAAAAAATACACACTATGTGTAAAAATGGATGTATTAACCTTGAAGGCAACCGTACTTCAGTATTTTGTTATGGCATGCTTATCTAAACACAAAACTACAAAATATTTTCTTTAGCAAATTTCCAAATGTTTTTATAGAAACTTAAATACATATTTTCAACATCTATATATAATACCAACCTTAATTTAATGTTAGTTTTTGGCATCAAAACTAAAAAATGTCACTAATTCATATTTTTAGTGTAATAATTATGGTTTTATTTTAAGTTCACATAAAGTGATTTAGCGACTTAATTTGGTGCTTTAGTGGCATTTGTAATTGTCATTATATCTATAGTGACATTTGTGAGAAATGTCAGAGATCCTATGTCACTAAAAGCTTTAGTGTGACTTTTCAATATCTTTGCTAAAGGGTCCAGATAAATGTCATAAAACCTCTACATACACTATAAGAAATTTGAAATAGTGACATTTAAATTAAAGTCATTAAATATATTCCACTAAAAGCAAATTATATTGTAGTATATATATATATATATATATATATATATATATATATATATATATATATATATATATATATATATATATATATATATATATATATATATATATATATATATATATATATATATATATATATATATATATATATATATATATATATATATATATATATATATATGTTTTGGTTTACACGAAATTAATATAAATTAAATTAAATTTTTAAGGAGTATAACTCGATGGGGTAGAGAGCAAGGAGCCACTGGCTACAACAAATTTTGTTTTTTGTGACATTGGATTTAATGGCATTAAAAAAATGCCACTTATTCATATTTTTAGTGTAATAATTATTGGTTTTATTTTTAGTTCCACCATAAAGTGATTTAGCGACACTTAATTTAGTCTTTAGTGACATATGTAATTGTCACTATAGTCTATAGTAACATTTGTTAGAAATGTCACTAGATCCTATGTCGCTAAAAGTTTTGGTGTGACCTTACAATCTGCTGCTAATGGGTCTAATAAATGTCACTAAATCCTTTATATAGACTATAAGAAATTTGAAATAGCGACATTTAAATTAAATATCGCTAAATATATCCCACTAATAACAAATTATGTTGTAGTGAGCATTGTGAATGGAAGATTAAGGAAAAACATCGTATGGATCGAATTGTCCATATTAGACTTTTAGAATATGTAAATAGAATTAGTTTTCTTATGTTTCGATTTCAGCAGGTTAGATAATCATAATATGAAAGGATGAGGGCAATCGAATTTTTCATGCAGATGAAAAAAATTAAATGTACATCAGAAAAGAAAAAAAAAACATTCAAAATCTCAAACATTAATTAAGTTTAAACTTCTAACATCATTAAAAATACTTATATCTACTTGTAAAAAATTCTAGGTATTTAAAAACAAACCCATGAAATATTTTATACCATGTAGTTTTATATCGACTATCCACCAGACCACCACAAACTTTCCATTAGCAAAACAACAGCAAAACATAATCACATGAAAACTATTGAAGAGTTGACTGATAAATAAAAAAGTCAAAGTCAGATAGTCAATAGCAGAATTGAACATTTACCTTGGTCAAACCTTTCGTTTCATCAACTCAGCCTTAGCTTGATTTCTTCAAACTTCTAACATTTTACCCTTTGAATATTTTTTTATTTGTAGCATTTCCCTCTAAAAATAAAAATAAATACTCAATTATTATTATTAGAAATGCAATGAAAAATTAGGAGCACAAAAGTTTTGGACTTTATGAGGAGAAAAAAAATACTACTAACATTACATATAAGACAGAGTCATCTAGTATCTATGAGAAGATAGAACACTCCTAAATATTACTTTTAATCGTTTAACCAATCATATAGTATAAAGTTTTTAGGCTAAGGTATGATAATATGGTAGGACCCCTATATATTATCTAGTTATATAATCAATAATCTTATGGTTTTTATCCTCTTATATATTATTTAGTTATTATAGAACAAAATATTACGTTTTCTAATTTATGTACGTGGCTAGGGTCATTATTTGTTGAAAAAATTTGTGAGATAAATTTGTTGATAGCTTTGTACGCAATAAGTTTCTTATAAGATGAGATTGACTGTACATTAATATTATAAAATTTATATTAAAATTAATTGTAAGAGTTGACTGTACCCAAATGTTATAAAGGTTGCGTTCTAAAACTAATTGAGTAATTTCTCAAACATATTAAGATAAATTATGAAAAGTAGAAGAAAAATATGTAAAAGAGAAAGTGTCCCAATTCGTAGGGTATCATTGTGGATAATACTCTTATAGACAGGTGACAATTAACCCCTATAGTTCTTTACTATCTTTGATATTTCTCCTCTGTTGAGTAAAATTAACTCAAATACAATTCAATTATTTGAAATTATTGCCTCTTAATTTTCTTAAAATTTAGTTTTTAGAAATTGCGTAGCCCCGCATTATTGTTGTTTGGTTGATTTTTTTGCCAGTATAAGAATTCGAAATTTCCTTCGAAATAGAGATTTCAAAGTTGAACATGAAAATCATTTCTTAGAATTTTGACAAAAAAAGTAATGATAAGAAATATTAAAATTTACTTTTCATGTCAAACGAGCTTAATTTGGTCACTTGGTGTCTATATTGGGTTGAACTAATCATCAACTATGGCAGAGCAACGTTAGAACACACGGAGTCACGTGCCTCTAGGTATTTTAAAAAATTCAAAGTAGATTTTTTATTGGTAATAGTAAAAGTATAAAATTAATATAGAAGTCTTAGATGATAAATACTTTCCCATTTTAGTAATTTTGTTTATTATTTATTTATTTATTTTATCTCATTTTTTAATTAGGTTAGTTAATTCATTTTGTTCAATTTCCTTTTATGATATGTCGTATTTAAAATTTTATAGTAGTCATTAATCTTATAAATGAAACTTTGCCGAAATTTCGTCTATTATAATTAGTGCTCTCTGAATCTCTAAATCCTAAATCCGCCACTGTCTTCCATGAATTAAAGTATCGTTTCCAACTTAACTTCCTCTAGTTCTTTATTTCAATTATTACATCACCCACGATATATAATAAATAGTAGATCAAATTTAGGTCATTTTCTGTCGGTATAAATTTAATACTCTGACGTATTTTTACATGATGAACTTAGTCAAGCAATTTTAGCACGAGATTTGACTTAATTTAACCTATACTCCTTTAGTGGGAGACAATTGTGGGTACGTCAAGGCTTGTAAAGAAGATTTCTTTGTGCTTAGTAGATTTCTCTTTAAACAAAAGAGAAGTTTAACCTAATACTTTTCTTATACATCTGTCCTAATCATTCTGTCCCATTTACTTTTAATACGGAATTTAAAATGTTAGATATAATGAATTAAAACTTACCGAGAAAATATAGAGAATAATAATGATGGAGTTATATCCAAAAATAAATGTAAAATAAATTTATTAAAACAAACAAAAAAAAAACGAAACAAATTAAGTTCAACAACAAAGTTTCATCTTACTAATCTCTTTCGATTGGAAGTTTCATATGACTTGAGTATGAAAAAAAATGTATTATAATTTGGTATATTATAGCAATTATGTCGTTATTTGATGTAATTGGATTCATGTGGAATATTATAATACCCCTAGAAAAAGAATTAAATTTTCTAATTAGTACTGGAAGAATGAACATTGTTTCCTTTCTATATATACATCATAATTTTGAATTTGGTTATAAAAACAGACATTAAAATATTGAAATTAAATGGATAGAAAAATTTATCGTCATTTGGACTAAATCTGATGTTTGAAATTCATCATATATTATATACAAAAAGTAAATAGAAAATTAATTTTAAAATGTAATTTAAATGAATAATAAAATTTTTGTTTTGAGTTAAAAAAGATGTAATATTGTATATGTTTATTGTTGAATTTAAAAGATATTAGCAAAGTATAATTTCTCATACAACCATAAGCAACTTTACGGTACGTATATATATAACCAAGTCTTGAAGAGATTTATAGAGACAACCTTAAGAGAAAAGTAACTAATAGTAGTATTAAAGTATATACCTTTTGAATCATAGTCTTATAAATGAAGTCTTTTAAATACAAGACTTGCTATAAGATTCTTGTGGACTCTCTTATAAATATGAATTGTCATCAAATTATCACACTTGTATCTTTATACAAAAACAGTGTTTCTTTTTTTTAAAAAAAAAATTAGAATGTGAAGTATGGAAACAATTAAGTGTAAAGCTACGGAAATCTTATATGAGTTTGAATAATTAAAAATGAATAAGAATAATAAAAAGCTAATTTGACATAGTCTAAAAATTAGTTTCCGATCTAAAAATATTTATACTATTAAATTTGTGATGTACATCAAAAAATTTATCGCAAAATGTTGATTAGAATCTCATACATACTCCAACTTCCTGATCTCTTCTTTTAAGTAGTAAAAATCAAAATCTTATAACAAATAACACTTCAGGGGTAAGACCGTAAGAGTATACCTTGAGACTTTAATAACTATATCAAGTTATGATTTAATCAATAAATATAGTTTGTATTTTAATTATTATAAGTTATTATATTTTCTAAAGAATTTATAAGAAGTACCTAGTAATTTTAAAAATATAACTGATATATTTTAAAATTTGTTTATAAGTTTCCAAATAACTAGCGCTTAATTGAGCAAGTACGTTTGGTGAGTGGGTCTATACATGTCGGTTTGCTTTATATAACCATTTCATAAAGTCAAAAGAAATTGGGGTCCTACTCCTAGCGCATTGTATTCATCCTAACTCCCATCCTTGCAGCTAGTGTCTAGATCGTTTATTTAAGATACATGTCAGAAGCTTAGTCCATTAAAGATTAATGTTTACTTATTATATTTTTAATGTTTATTTATATTATTCTTAATACTTACTTATCGTATTTTTTATGTCTACTTTTAATATCTTAAATGTCTACTTACTTTCAATATCTTATTTACAATATTTAAAAAAATATATAATGGCCGACTCAATTAAAGATGATCTCTCAAATAGACCGTTTCACACAAGAATTTTGTTGAAGTGCCCATGTGTTAACCACATTCTAGTTGTCTCACATCGGAGAAAGAGAAGAGTATGCATCACTTTATAATAAACTCAAGGAGTAACTCCTACTATCACCAATACATTTTAGTAGTTAACCTTCTTTGGGTTTATGAGTAGACTACTTCTTCTCCTTGTTTGGATTGCCCAGACCCATTTTCTAAATTCTATCAAATTTTTAAATCAATTATCAAGCCTGATTGATCATGTTTGTGTACTATGGTAATTCTCTAGCTAGTTTTGTTAAAAATAGGTTAGGATTAATATTAGAGTATATTATATTCTCATTTATTTTATGCTTTTATCATTCACAAAATATCATCTTAGAGCAAGGATACGGAAAAAATCGAACTTTCAAAAATCTAAATTATGGCATGATTTATTATTTACAAGTACATTTAGTAAATTCAAACTAAATGTTTTTTTCTGGCGTATTACACTGATAGTGCCCAATAATAATCACCTATTAAAATTTATTTAGAATTATAATCATGATTACCGTATAAGGATTTTCATTTATATATTCCTATGGTAATGATAATAATTAGTATAATGGCTTAGAGAATTTGACATAAGGACCATACTCCATTGGCCCATCCCATGACCCCAACTTAAAGTGTAGCAAACTTCCGTTTTAACAAAGTTGACTTCGATAAAACTAATGAAATAATAAATATAAATAAATATATTATTATTTAGTTGAGGTATGATTGGATGCCCATTTAATAATCCTTGCAACCTCACCCCACCCACAATTTCATAATTAAATGGCGTTCTCAATAATGATAACCACGGACAAGTTTATCAACAAATTGTAGGTGCATTTCGCTCATAGTAAGACTATATATTGAAAAGAAGATTATGGTCGACAAGACGTTCAATTAGATTTTACTATATCATATATAAATTATTTAGAGTAATAAGTTTTAGAGTACAATGTTCAAAAATCAAAAAACATAGCAATACAGTTTATAATTAAGCTAGCCAATTTATATTATGTTATATCGTTTAAATTAAATATGACAAAAATTACACTTGCAATTCATGATTAAAATGAGTTAGATTTAGATGGAGTCTAATTAGTCGCAGATCTTGGAGTACTTATTGTAGCAATGACCAACACATAGATCTAAAATGGATTATAAGTTAAGTTTGAACATAAATTAAATTAATTTGAATATATAGGTCACTTTTAAGTTTATAAATTAGATCTAAATGTGAAAAATATCATACTACAATCCAAATCCATCTATTTTTTACTTAAATCTAAACCCATCAAATTCCAAAAAATTTAGTAGACTTTAAGCCCTACACCAAATTGTTGAGTGATTCCTTTGCCAACAAGTGAACAAGACAAGGACTATTTGGTTATTTGAAGCATTGCTTGATGATCAATTATATGACATACTGTCATGCGTATGCAAACAGAATGCTACTATTCCAGAATCTAATTGCTTCATAAATATTTTCTTTATTATTTAAGTACTAATTGTTATTTTAATATTTGTGGGGAATGATTTAGAAATTATTCGTTAACTCAAAGTAATATAATTAGAATCCAACAAAACCTAATTGAATACTATATTTATGTGAATTTTATAACCTTATCACTTCAACTATAAATTATAATTTATATATAGTCTATTATATATATGTCTCAATTATTATTCTTCAAAAATAAGTTTCACAAAAAAGCTTCATTTAAAGTTATATGTGGTTTTGGACATATACACGATATAATATCATACAGGAACCTTTAAATTAAAGGGTCTTAACGAATTTATTCTATTTAATGTTGCTTTTATTTTAATTTAATAATTCGTTTTTAAGCTTTAAAATTTTAATTTAATATAGTCTATTATATATGTCCCAATTATTATTCTATATATTTTGCTTTGTTATTTCTATTCAACATTATCAGTTTTTGTTTAAAATTGATGGCAAGTAAAAACTATGGAGAAAAGTCTTCATCCAAAGGAGTTTAATAAATCCTTATCAATTTATCATATATTAAGAATTAATTAGTTCTTCCTTAATAAAGTCAAAGATTTGAATAATTTAGCAAATATCATCTAAACTTTCAATGAAAACATTAATAACATTTAACAACATAGAAAAGGCCCAAATCATCATTTAAATTTCTAGAGGTTAAATTTAGTCTTTAAAATCACTAAATGAGACCATGACAAAGAGCACCTTGACTTCCATACTTAGGAAAAATCTAATCTATAATTCCACATAAATTTCCATGGTAGGTTTCTATTTTCTAAGATCACTACCATACAAGTCTACCACTTCCATCGTGATACATACTAATCCCAAAGCAATATTACAGTCAAAGTTGTTAAAATCGTGATTCTACTTAGAATCGTCTAGAGAGATAGAATCGAATCGGTAGAATCGAATCGTAGAATCATACGATTCTACAAATAAACTTAAAAATATTAAAAATATCTAGTTTCTTATCATTATTATCCAATTCAAAAGTTTAAATTTATGAATTAAAGTTTCTTTGACTTTATTTCTAAGAATATAACGAAAATTTGTCAATAATTAGTTTAAATCTTCATACGGATTAAGAAATTTGTTTTTTAAAAGTTTTCATGATGGAAAATTTGAAATTTATGTGTACATGTGAAAGAGATTAGTAAAATATGGTACATAAGAAAAATTAAAAATAATTCATACTATATTAGTAGAATCGGATCGTTAAATCGTAGAATCGTAGAATCGTGTTATGATTCTACCTCTCAAAATTTCATTCCAAAGATTCTACCTGCGATTCAAATTGTTCGCTTGTTTTTAGATCGTAAAATCGTAGAATCGTAGATTAGAATCGCGATTTTAATAACCATGATTACAGTGTTGTTCCTGACAATGTTTAGGTTCTAGGCGAAAAATAATAAGAAGGCCCTTAATCATGCGCTTAACTAACAATCCTAGTGCTGCAAGTTCGATTCATGCTAGATGCTACTTATGCAAATACTAATTTAATTATAACTTATTAGGGTTAACTCAATTTGGGCCCCTTCATGAGCTGGGCCCTAGGCGATTGCATCCCAAAACTAACCTCAGAAACGGCCCTGAGCAATATTAATATTGTTTCAAAAGCTAAGAAAAAATAGTGGACATATATAGATAATCGAGTTTTATCTCGGTACGAACATGTATTATATTTAATACACTTCTCTTGGCCAGTATCTTCCCTCAGCTTAACCAACACCAAAAAAACATTGCAAACTTTGTTTACTACACAAAACCAATATCTCAAATCAAAGTGAGCTCAATATATAGCTCTCTTTCTAAACCAATTAAAACATAACTTAATAACTTTAGTGAGCTCAATATATAGCTCTCTTTCTAAACCAAGATTAAAATATATGTATAGGTAATAGGTTTGGTTATATTCTCTATGAGTTTAGGTTAAGTCTAGATGTTTTGGATCTTTGGTTTTTATGAATTCATCAATCTACACGAAGTTGATTCGATAGCTTTGTCAGACTAAGTAAAGTTGATACAAGCTTGTATCTACACTGAGTAAAATTCAATGAAATTATCGTTTACCGATAAAATTGTCATCAGGCTTGTATACAACAAGACTAATAGAAAAGGATAATTGGTTGTACATAAATTCGATAAGGTTTTACACTTTTAGCCTAAAACCAATAATTGGTATTAGGAGTACTCCATCAAGTATATATGTTAGTCAATCTCTGTCTAATTATTTGATGTATGATTCATGTAGGTTATTTTCCAACAATTACTTTTTTTCATTTATTTTGCATCATTTTAAATCACGAAATAAGATAATTTTTCCTAAATGAAATTAAATGAGTGAGATAGTGAAAAAGTTTGTTCTTCTCTTAAATCCACATACTTACCCGAATGATATTGTTTAATTTTTGGATTACGTATGCAATGGACCGTAAAAGTCGCTCCTGAGGCCCAAGTTTTATAATGAGACATAGCCCGAAGCTAACATGATTCTTGTTTGGGCTTTAAGCCCCATAATAGTGATAACTTATTGCACTTCTATCCCGTAATAGACATAGTATATGTAGTATTGCAAAATCAGCTAGTCTCCTGAGAAACCGTCTTTTTGAGAGACGTCTCTCAAGCCCAATTCATTAAAGCTTATTGCCTATATTTACTCTATGTTTTCCCTAATGGGCTCACCCAATTAGATGGTCTCTCAAAAAGACCATCTCTCACAAGAATTTGTGATGCAAAATATGTCCTACGCAAACTCGGATGATACCCAAAGTGCTTTAGATATACTTGTATCAACAAGGCTTTATGAGACGGGCTAATATGATTAACTCATTTTTCATTTAAGTTTGTGATTGTTCATTTTAACATTATAAATAAATATATTAAGACTAAAAAAAATTATCATTTTAGAACTTCAAGTGATTAAATCGATTATTTTAAGGTTGAATTAATCATTTTAATGTTATAAGTAATTTCTTTAAAACTATAAAAAGTAATAACTTTAAAATTGTTACTTATTATCTTAAATTTTAAGTAAATATTTTAAGATTGTAAGTAATCTTATGCTTGCCCAAGAACAACGATCTCATTTGAGAATTTAAGTACTTGTATAAGGTAAAGAGATACGGGTAAACATGTTTTTTGGGCATGCTTTTGATATAAGTTTTAGACATTCTTTATATCAAAGAACATGTTTTGTTATTGGGCTATAAGTTTGATACAAGTTTTAGACATTCAACAAGCTCATAAGCTACAAAATTTTATTATTGGATTATTTAACTCAAGTATGAGACCATTCTCACGATGAGTAGATGTATCACTACTTATATTCTATATATCAAAGAACATTTATTTACTTAACTCTTCATCCCTTTTAAAATTCATAAATTCTTATATGAGTTTACCAGTTTTTATTTCTAGATACTCTTACAATGACAAATCAAACTATTCAAAGCAAAATTACACACATTTTTGTATGAGACGGTCACACCGTGAGATATGCTTCATACTTGGGTTAGATAGCCCAATAATAAAAAAATTTAGCTGTTGGATTTCTTATTTTAAGATCGGCTCACTGTAAGACGGTCTTGTACAAGACCACTACTTTATTGAACGTAAAGTTATAGAAACCAATCACGGCTACCGGCTTTGTCCTACATTAATTAACGACATTTAATTAAAAAAATCGTGATTATGTTTTGATTCAAAAGTTTTAAAAAATAGAAAATACCTATTTACATATATTATCCTTTATCATATAAAATGTAAATATTTGTAGACATTAATTTATAATCGTAGTAAATGAACTTATTTACATATATTGTCCTTTATCATAAAATGTAAACAATTGTAGACATGAATTTATAATCGTAGTAAATGACTTTTAGATTGATTTGTTTGATCAACTTTACCATTTGGTTTTTTAAATAGTCAAAAAGTTAAAAAAAAAATGTGTTTGGACTATTGGTATATGAACTAATTTCTCAATTGAAAATTTGGTTTTTAAACAAAAAACAGGAAAAAAAAACCTAACTTGGTTGGCTTTTAGTTGATCAACTCATTGCTCTTTAATAAAATACCATTAACTAAAACATACTCCATATATTAAACATCTTTTTAGAGAGTTGATTTATCCAGTTAATTGCCAATAAAAATCAATACTTTTAACTTGTTAAATAACCTAACTAAAATAAATTACAATAATTTGCAAAATACCTAATAACAGTGACGTTAAATTCCCCCAATTATTTTCTCAAAAAAAAAATCCCTAATTATATGTTCCGTACACTAATTAGCTCACTTATTGGTTGATGATAAATTCCGCACCAGCATAATCAATAACTCCAGCTCATGATATGACGTTGACGTGATTAATTCTTAACATTAATTATCCGTATCACTTTAAACTCCTTCAAGTTTAACACATTTATTTTTTATTTATTTTAAGAGAATTTTGGGTATATATTTGTACCGTTGTGCGAAAAGGATAACAAAATCATAATATGGACAATAAAATTTAGGGTGACAGTAAACAACCAGTACTTAAAGTAATATTGATAATACTAGAAACATATAAGAAAGTAATATATATACTACTAATATATTGTAGTATGTCACTCTTATAGTTAACACAACTCACTGTAAAAATATTGCTTTCACTTTGTTTTATCACTCAAAAATTCTATGGTGAGATGAGAAAAATGTAAGTGATGAACATCCTATTTATACTACTAATCACTAGAAATGCTCTAATATTTAAAAAAGGTTGACAAGTAATTAAAGCTTTTACTCTTAATCTAATAAGAAGCGGGTAATATGAGTAGAATTTTACTACCCTTGATTGTTTAGTTTTGATTAATGTAAGCATTGTTTAGACGAGGTGCTTGGTGCCCGTTCTTTTAACATGTTTATTATATTGTACTTAAAATCTTTATGTGCCCAAAATAATAGTTAATATACTATATTTTTTGTTTTGCAACCTCGTTTTGAGACTTAAAATTTTTAATTGTACTCATTCAAAACTTATCTACATGAATTTAGACGAATTAAATATTATCTACACTTAAATAAAATTTTCCTTTATGAACAAGAAATATGACAATAGTACTTGATGAATTGTGACGACTCTTATGAGAGATCATCTCTCGATAAAAAGATCTCAAGCAAAAAGTCTACATTCTCATAATATATACTCCGTCCAATTCACTAGTAATGTCTCATTTGGTTTTTGAACACTATTAATCTCTTATTCTTAATTTATGTTTTATTATTAATCTATAAGTTAAAAGATAGTCATGTGGGATCTTGTTTGGTTCGTTCCAACGCAAGGATTATTTATATCAATTTTCTATAATTTTTAGTTATGTACAATTAGAGATATTAAGGATTGAATAAGTACATTGGATATAATGTATAAAGCAAATAAGACATTAGTAGTAAATTGGAGGAAGTATTAAATGAGCTTTTAATTTATGTATAAAATACGTCTCTTCATAAGTCATAACATAACACAATTTGTGTAAAAATTTTGGTAATGTTGATATCCAAACTGACATACCAGGAAATTTAAAAAGATGTTTATGGGGCCTATGACAGATTCTATTAGGATAAGAATTAAGAAGAAAATGTCTGGGAAAATTATATGTTGGCTGAGGTGTTTATCAAAATATTGTTTGTTTATAGATGCAACAGATGTTAGGTATTCGTACTCCTTTTTCTTTATCCTAATGGGCACTGACTCGACTCAGATCTGCATTCTTTCCAATCTAATGACGAAACCGAGAAAAAAAGATAAAAATAAATATTATGTGAATAAAATAAAAATATTAGATAAATATGTAATTAAAATAATATTATGAATAATATTAATTTTTTGTTAATTTTCTTACAATAATACAAACTATTGATTAAATATGAATATACCAATTTAAAGGGGTATTTTCCTAAAAAAATCTCTAATATCTTAAAAATCAAACTATGAGTGATTATAAGACAAAAAAAATTGGAAAATTAGTTAATAAACTAAAGTTGATATTATTCCAGGAAGATATTTTCCTAAGTTGCTATTATTCATAGTTTATCAATAATTAGTAGCTTAGTACTATTGATTTATTGTAAGAAAATTAACAAAAAATTATATTATTTAAAAATTTTTTAAAAAAATTAGAGCAAATTTGATAAGAAACTTAGGTTCAAATTTTTGTGGGAACAAAGAATCAATCTGACAATGTGTAATCTGACAAGAATCTCCTTAATCTGAAATCCAAGTGATTTCGTGTTCTCCATCTGTTGTTTATTTGTGTATTTCTTTCGAGCAACCTGTGAGACATATGATATATACTCACTCTTAGGGCTTGTTTGGTTACCCACTATTAACCTTGGAATTTTAAATTCCTAGGAAATAGTATTATGGTAATTTGTTTGGTTGCCAAAAAAACTAAAATTCCTAGGAATTATAAAATCCAAGGGAAGTTAATTCCTATGAGACATAGGAATTAGATTACCATATACCCCCCTTGGTTATTTACAATTCCCATGGAAATAAAAATTCCTATTGTCAAACAAACAAAAATAAGTATTTCCTAGGAAATTGACAAAGGAAGTAAATTCCAATGAATTACAACTTCCCATAGGAATTTAATTCCTACGTCAACCAAACGACTCCTTATTCGTCTAAAATGTCCCTTTACTTTATTTACTCTATCCAATACACTTATTTGATCCTTAATATATTAAGCTATGTATAACTAAAAATTATAAAAAGTTGATATTAATAATATTTACATCAAAACGAATCAAATAAGATCTCACATGACTATGTTTCAACTTATATATTAATAATAAAATGCAATTTAAGAGTGATAGATAAATAGTATCCCAAAAATAAATGAGACATTTTAGATGAATAGAAGGTAGTATATTTTTATATATTTGATGGAGTTAGTTTCTTGATGGTGATTAGATTACAATGTGACAGAAAGTTACGAGTTGAGTTTCATTCATTTTTATTTCAAATAAAATTTAACATTAGAAGTAAAAGAAAGCCTTTGATATGTTTAGATCAAATAACTCTTGTGTGAGAGAAGGTAATAGAATAAATAAAAAATACGAGTCGATAATTATTAATTTAAACTTTTAATTGAGTTGATCGAATGACATTATAGTATATTGTGCCTACAGTATAATATGAGCAAAATGTTCAATTACAAAAGTTTTCAAAAATAAGAGATAATTTACATGCACTAATTAGGATGACTTTTACGATTATATAACATCGTCATCGAATAATATCATCGAATAACATGCATTAAGAATGACATACACTAAAGAAAGGAAAAAGAAAGAAAAGAGGGACACTAATAACGTCATTGAATAACATGCAGTACATATGACTTTTACGAATAAATATGGACGCATCTTCACGTATTCAGGGCCGTTTCTGATCATAGGCAAGGTAGATATTTGCCTAGGGCTCAAAGTTAGAAAGGACATAAAATTAGAAAATGCTAGTTAATTAATGAAAGTACACACTTAAAAATTTGCAATTTATGATTTCTAAACACCCGTTTAAGTTCAAAATCAATCCTTCATAGAGAGGGTTCACTTCTTTCAATTTGCCTAGGGCCTATATATACAATGCCAGTAACGGCACTGCAAGTATTATTACAAATAAGAAATGAGTGCTACAATCCTTGAAGCAAAACCACTTCTAGATGAAAAGGTTCAATTACACCTAAGGCCCTAATATTGTTTGAATATTAGTATTGACTTCATCATACATGTCTTGTACTTTTTAAAAATATCTCAACGACATTCTCTTAATCCGAGGCTATTATATAATGATTTTTGGTACGCTATCATAAGCTTTACTTTAAATCAATAAACACCCATTAACAATACTTTTCCATCAACCGCGCGCCTCTAAACGTGAATATTTTACATTAAGAGTAAGGGCATGCTTGTATTGGGTGTAAATATTTAAAGGAGTTAAAAAAGTCAAACTAATAAAATGAAGTTGATAAATGAGAAATTAGTGAAATTTGATTGTTGTAGAGGTGGAAGAATTGTTGTAAAGTAATGAAAAATGAGGGGAGCTCTTAATTTTGTGGGGTAAATATTTATCCTAAGAGAGGGTGGGGGAATGTATTACCTCCATAATAGAGGAAATTATCTTCTTTTTCAATTATTATTTTTATTTTATGTTCATTTTACCTTCTTCACAACTATCTCAACTACTTTAAATGTACCTCTATTTACTTTTATTTCATTAGTTTGACTTTTTTACTCCTTTAAATATTTACACCCAATACAAGCATGCCCAAAAAAGAAAAAAAAAAAAGGAGAATACACATCATAAATCATAAAAAATATAAAATATATATAACAAAAAAGTATAAAATAAGACGAAATAACGAGCTCACAACATCATTTATATAAAGTTTTTATCTTTTATACATCTCTCAAAACTCATAATCAAATTTACTGAGAGTAATAAAATTAAAGTGTTAATAAGTAAATCGGAAATAAATTGGATGATGACAATAGCACTCTCACATTTTAATCCAAATTTCCAATGTGGAAACATATATTATACCTCATTATTGTAGAAAACGCCATGCTGCTTTCTAATCCGTGGGTCCGTTTCCTCGGTCACCGTCCACCGGCCAGCATGGCATGAACAACGTTACCATTGGATCCATTCATCTTTATTTGATACTCTATTGAATGAGATGGTGTTGAAGTGCACATGTGTTACCCATATGTGAGTTGTCCCACATCGGAGAAAAAGAAAAGTATGCATTACTTTATATACTCAAAGAGTAAATCCTACTATAACCAATTGGTTTTAGTAGTGAACCTTCTTTGGATTTATAAGTGGACTACTTCTTCTACTCCTTGTTTGGATTGCCCAGACCCATTTTCTACGTTTTATCAGATGGGTAAATGAATTTCAATTGATGTATATGGATTTCATTTAGAACAAACCTAACTACCTAAGTTGAGATTAAAATCAAATTCTATTTATTAAATAATACTTCCTCCGTTCCATTATACTTGCTACATTTTATTTTTTTCGCATGTCAATGCATTATTTTATTTATTTATATGATGAATAATACAAATCTAAAAATTATAGAAAATTAATATTATGAAAGTGAATTAGGATCCTCTCCATTACTAAAATGTAATGGAGGATCCATTACAAAATCCAATGGCTACAATTGACACATATTTTAGAATAAAAAATAAAATATCATAATTCCTCCTATTAAAACAAAATCAAGCAATTATAGCCATTGGATTTTGTAATGGATCCTCCATTACATTTTAGTAATGGAGAGGATCCTAATTCTATGAAAGTATGCGATTAGACGATTGAAACAAAATCTCACTTGACTATATTTTTACTTACACATTAGTCGCAATATAAGCTTGAACGATGAATAATACACATAATCGAAATGTAGCGAATATTTCAGAACGGAGAAAGTATGCATCAAATAAGTTTCAGTTTTTTATATTTTTTTATACTTCAAAATATAATATAAGTAATATTATTTGATAGATATTAATTACTATGCTTATGCAAATGCACTAACCATTAAAAAACAAAAGTAGTGTTTAATTTCAATTTTAATCTTTGTTCTTAATTTGTTTGGATCGATGCACAATCAAGCCACACTAATTTTGTTGGTTTTTGGGTCCTGTTTTGCCCTCTTTCATAAAACACATCTTCTTCCTTAAAAGTGAGATGGAGTGAAATAAAAATATCCAAAAGGAAGGCCGCCTGTATTCAATCAGCACAGTCCCACGAAAAAGCCATTTTTAGTGTTATCAATTTGTGTAATTAGTAGCTATTGGGGGTGTTCTTATCTTATCAAAAATCCAACTACTAAACACCCCACATAACTTGTTGGAGATGAATTGAATATGCAAATGTGTGAAACATGTCGATTCTCATTATTAAAACAAAAAACAAAAAAAAATGTCAATTTTCCCTCTCTTTCCTCCTCAACATCAATTATTATTTGTAACCACATAATTTTCCTTGGTGTCAAACTAAATTCCAATTCTCAATTAAAAAATCCAGATATCTCGGAGTTTTGCCTCCTAACCCAAATATCCCCATTTCTCTCTTTTCCCCCCTTTCTCTCTGTTTGCTTACTCATACTACACTATAGATCGATCATATAACACACAACACAATAAATACAAACAAAACCGTCTCAAATTAGTCTCTTTTATCACATATATAACTTCTGATACTTCCTTTTTACTTTAATCACATTTCAATTCATACAAAAAAGCTTCAAATTTTAGCAAGATTAATACTTTATACTACATTATTTTTATGGTTTTATGAGGTTTTAAGATCTTAATTAAAAAGGGTTAAAAATCAATGGAGTTGCAGATGTTTGAAAGTAAATTTTTAACTTTTTCTAAAGAGGTTGGGTTTAGAAATTCTTACCCTAGTTCTCTTATTGGGGTACATTCATATCCAAAGTCCTCTTCTTGTAAAGGTAAATTTCTCTCCTTTTTTTTTGTTTTATTGATTGATTTGGGATTTTTAATGTAGTATTTCCTATTTTTTAGGTTATTTGTATATTGGGTTTTAATTGTTTTGATTTATTGTAAAGTTTCAATTTTTATTTTGTGGCTGTATCATCATTTAATTTTTTAAGAACAGAGTGAAACAAATTATTCTAATTTATGTCTTTATGAGATAAATCACTATCGAAAATCATATACAACACATTTATTGATTTGTAATGTGAACTCTTTATTTAGTGGCTGTAGTTGTTAAGAGTATAAAAAGATTATGGGCCTGAATGATCTGCCTAAACTTTGTTTCTTTTCTAATGTGTTCAATCAAATTTGCTTAATTTTTATTTTTAGCCTTTATTTATATTATTTTTTTAATTCTCATTTAAATATAATTTACATTCATTTTATCTTCACATTTCTATTAGTTTCTAATAATATTTATATTTATCTTGTTTTTCTTCGATTTTCTCGTTAAACTTTTAGTTGAGTTAGTTGGTATTAGAAGTCAATATGACATAATAGTCATGAGTTTGAATCTTATTTGCACCATTTCTAATTAATTATTTAGCACTATCTATGACGTGCGAGATGGACATGTGTTACATCCACACTTCTGGCACAACGACACTCATGTAAATGTAAAGGGTGTGTTAGTATACGATATATCATATCTTAAATCCTCTACCATAAACATAAATTTTTAGTTGAATTGATTTTTTTTTATATATTACTATCTTGTGAAGTTTAAAATTTCTTTCCCTTTTATGATGGGATTTGATTTTAACAATCAAAGGATTAATTCCATGTCCCCTACCTAATTAATGCAAGAATTAATAAAATCATGGGATCATTTTGATTTTTGCTGTGTTTATGCAGTAATTTGTTCAAGGGCAACAAATTCAACTACTAGTAATAACAAAGTAGCAGCTTCAAGGTTGCTTTTGGAAAGTAAGATTACTGGGATAAATGAAGTAATTTCAAGAACATTGGAGTATTTTGATGATGAATATGGAGGAGTCATTGTGAACCCAGAAAAATTGCCCACTAATCCAAATGTTTTTGCTTCTTTACTTCAATCATCACTTTCTCAATGGACAATTAAGGTATATTATAAGAGCATTTTTTGATGATTAACCATGGATTCCTTAGTAAAAATTGTTGTTTAATTTTGCTTGATTTTCATTTCAGGGAAAGAAAGGCATTTGGCTTAAATTGCCTTCAGAACATTCAGATCTTGTACCAATTGCAGTAAAGGTCAGTTTGACAAGCTCATTCTCCTTCCCTCAACCCCTAAGGCCCTAATAAAAGAAAAACAAAATTTTGCATGTATTGGGGTTCGAACTCCATCCACCTCTCATTTCAGGTGGAATATTTAGCACTTAAATCTAATTAGTGTTTATTGTGATTAATTTGTTATCGGGCTTGTACACAACAAGACCTGCATTAGAGCAGAGTTGGTTGCACATAAATGCCCCATCAAGCTCATCTCTAATTGTTCGATGTGAGATTACATGTGGGTTATTTTTCTATTATATCCATACTTTTAGGCCAAAGAGTTCTTGTGTGAGGGGGCTTTATAGAGTTTATAATATCTTGGGTTTCAGCTATCAACTTATGCTTTTCCTCGAGTTGATTCTTGATTCTTCCTCCAAGAAAGAATCAATACTCCTATAACCAAAGAGTAGTATATATGTATAATTGTCACTCTTTCCTAATCTAGTAAAGGCTTATGATTAGTACTCCAACATTCTAATGCTTACAATGAGTATTAGACTTTGGAAAGAGGTTAAATCTACATTATCAAGTGACAATATGAACTTTAACAGTATACAATTAAGTTTATTACAAGTTTTGACATTTTCTTGTATGATTAATAAACTTTTACCAATATCAAACATGCCATACCATCATGTGGAACATAGATAGTTATGGTTGTTTCTATGGATGTAGGAAGGGTTCCAATATCATCATGCAGAGCGCGGGTATGTAATGTTAACTTATTGGATTCCCGAAGGGCCTTGTATGTTACCGGCCAATGCTTCACATCAAGTTGGGGTTGGAGGATTCGTTATCAACGACAAAAATGAGGTTCTCGTCGTGCAAGAAAAGTATTGTGCTCCACCCTTTGTTGGGTTTTGGAAAATACCTACAGGTTTCATTCATGAGGTAAGCTCAAACATTTTCTTTTCCCTATGGTTTTGAATGTTGTTCAAAGAGATGCTTATGACTTGATATTTTGCTTATTGAATAGTCAGAGGAGATATACACTGGTGCTGTTAGAGAAGTCAAGGAAGAAACTGGGGTAAGATACCTTTTTCACTATCTCTTCTAAGTTCTAACCATAGTTACCATAAAGGGAATACGATATATAAAACGAAAACAAAAACACAAAACGTTAATATATATAGTACTTTAATCAGTTGTAGATTGTAATTTGTAACGTTTTTCCATTGGAACATCAATCTGAAGTTTGGGGAACGAAGTTTCCAAAACATTAATCTAGAGTTTTGGGATGAAATTTCCTAGACAGAATTCGGTGGGAAGTTTTCGGTTTCTGGTGACTCATACATAGGTGCATTTTACAATTGTATAGAAGTTGATTTTCTCTTGATGCGGATTTTGCAGATTGATACCGAGTTTGTAGAAGTAATTGCTTTCAGGTAATTGAATTCACTCCATGTCTTTGCAAGTTGGTATTAGGATCTAAGTTTGGTTGGTGAATGTTTGTTTCTTAACATGAACATCCCATTTTTTTTAGGCACGCTCAAAACATGGCTTTTGAAAAGTCGGATTTGTTTTTCATCTGCATGCTAAAGCCTCTTACAACTCAAATAATGGTGGATGATCACGAAATTGAAGCCGCCAAGGTGTGCACATTACAGTAACCATTATCCAACTATCGCATATTACATTTGATAGACTGTATAACATATCCTAGGCTTTAATTGCTAGCTTAAACTTTTGGTTGAATTGGTTCATTGAATATACGATATCAAAGTTCAACTTACATAAGGTTAACGGGTTAGAATCTTATCCAACCCTCTTTTCAAGTGAAAAATTTAGCACCATGTATGATGATTACGTGTGTTCCATCAACATTTCTGGCTCAAAGGGCTCTCAAGTGAGGGAGTGTGATAGAGTATACAACATACCATGAGAGTTTAACTATCAACTTAACTTTTTGGTTGAATTGACGAAGTTAAGTTTATAGTTATGCTATTTAGACTACGAACGAGCACCAACAATCTAATTCGATTCTCATTTTCTATGGCACATCTATGCAGTGGATGCCCCTGGTTGAGTTTGTAAAGCAACCATGGATCCAAGAAGATAGCATGCTCAAGAAAGTGACCGACATTTTTATCGCAAAATTGGGTAAGAAATACTGTGGACTGTACGCGCATCACTTGATTTCCAAATTCGATGATCGATCATCTACACTGTATTATAATGTCGTCAACACCCAAGAGTCCAATTGTTTCGGAAGCTCATAAGTCTAAGGTCGAGTACACTAACTTCACATGATCGAAACTCTATGTTTCGTTCCAGCTATGTTGATGTGGACACGAGACAGATGAAGCTTTCGGGTTTGGCATGTATGTAAGATATTCTGAAATTTCCAAGTAAATTTCCACTTAGATGAAGTATCAATATGAAAAGTGGATGCTATTAGATGGATACATATTATTGTATTGTGTATCATGTAGATATGAATATGTATATATATGAACCCTTTCCTTTTGTTTGTTACTAAAGTCTGTCTTTTCTGCTTTTCCTTATCATTTGGTCCTCCCTTCAGATCTTTTGTTACAATCTGAAATAGATATTTACATGAGGTAAGAAGGGGAAAGGGAATTGATTCTTCTATGGGTGGTGACTGCAAGAATCAAATCTTTATTACAAGCGTGGAAGGTGCAAAGACAAGTGATTAACAAGCTAGTAAGATAGAAAGTTGAAACTCGAAGGACTTGAAAAGAGAGTGAGTAAGACCTAAGATCACTTGAAGGAGACGATTGAAATGAGATTTAACGGATTTAAATTTACAAGTTAAAACGGTAAAGGATTCAAATAAATGAAAAAAAATCCATATGGACGACAAAAAATGATCTATTTAATTACGTAGACTACCTTAATCTTTTAGAGTAAAGGTTTTAATATTTTTTTTGAAGGAAAAAGATTTTAACATTACTAGTACAGTCATGTCCTCCTACATTGCAAAATCTAACATAGGAAAATTTCACCATAATGATAGCAAAATGAGGAGGCCCGACTAACCATCTTTTCAAAATCTCATACTTCTTTCGTTTCAAATTAGTTGTAACATTAGTAAAAATGACATTATTCATTCATTACTTTTAATTTGTGATTAGTTTTTAATCTATAAGTTAAATTATAGTCAATTGAGATCTTGTTTGATTCGTGTTAATGTAAAGATTATTAATATCAAACTTTTGTAATTTTTTATTATTCATAATTAGAGATATTAAATATTAAATTAGTGCATTAAACTACGTGAAAAAACAAACGTTGCAAGTAAATTGAAACGGAGGAAACACTTTCTTTGTTTCAAAATACTTGCACCTGATATACCTTTGTACAATTTAATGTGTCTGTCGGATCATTTGTACTTAAAACAAAGTTCCACACATAACTATATTTTTTTCGTATAATAGTTGAATTATATAAATATTGGGGGAGGAAGTAGTTTGAAAGACATCAAATTCTCATAATTCCTTTCTTTTTTTTTTTTTTTTGAAGATTCATAATTCCTTTCTTAGTACTGGCATAGTCCATAAGAGACATCAAATACTCACCATCCTTCTGTTACTAAAAGCCAAAAGAAAAAGAAAAGTGTAGTACAATCACAGAATTCATCGTGGGCTCGTCTGAATAAAAATAATTGCCTTGTCTCCGATCCACCTCATTTCTCACCCTAATTCCTCAAATTCTCTCATTAAATCTTTCAAAATTGTGTCCTGTGGGTCACCATTATAATTTTGGCATTAGGGTTTGTCTCATAATTCATTTTATCTATTCACCATTCTTTATCATTCATCTACTCCAATCTGAATTGCCTCATACCTCAATTCTGCTTGTAAAGGTAAACTTTTCATCTTTTTAGTTGTTTACTTATCACCCAATTCCTAATTTCCTGGGTTTTGATTATTGTTATTGTTCTGCAGTGTATGATTAAAAAGTCTTGATTTCTATGAGGGTTTAAGTGGGAAGAGGCGAAATGGGGTTCAATTTGAGAAGCTGGGGTGGAAGAAAGGAGCAAAATGACAGTGGGAAAGAAAGAACCCCTTTATATTTGAATGTATATGATCTTACTCCTGTAAATGACTATTTGTATTGGTTTGGGCTTGGCATCTTTCACTCTGGAATTGAAGGTATTATATTTCAATTCTTGTTCTTTTTATGGTATTTCTTGATTCTTGATGTTAAACTGTTAAAGTAATCATACTAGTTTTTGCATCTGACAGATATTGTTATAATTGGGAATTTACATTTTGTTATTTGGTGTTATATTTTTAAGGTGATATATGGATTATAGTGATTTATCTTTAGGGAAAATTCTAGTTCTTGGATGGTATTGAATTGCAAATTATTAGTAGAAAGGAAGTCTATGGTTTAGTAATCATGGGTTTTGTTATCTTTGTAAATCTAGATATGTGTTACTCCTTCCGTCCCTTTAGATTCATTACATAGGGGCTAAAATTGTGAGAGATTTTTAGTCGTAGCCCGTAGGGTAGCAAATCTAAAGGGGCTGTGCATTTGTGATGGATCTATTATTTACATTGGTTTAAAAATAAGTGGAACATTGTTGCGGGTTCTTAAATAAAGGATATGAAATCAATATGGATATTCTCGGTAAAAGAACATACTCTCTGTTATAGCTAAGTCATTTCTGCACTCATCCTAATCCGTAGCATCTAATATAACCATTGATATCTTAGGAAGGACCTTTGGTTGTGTTGAATATTCTGCATTATTCTGGACCTCCTACTTATGGCACGAGTTGAAGTATGTCGAAAAAGGTTTCTTTTGACAACGTTGTCCATTGTTACTTGTTATACAGACTTCATGACTATCGTTGGACACATGCTTCAAATTGAGTTACTACTACTATTTCATGAAAAGTTTCATTCTGTTGATCAAAAAGAGGCATCAAGGGTCCACAATCCTATTTGTGGGCACATGAAAAGATATGTGCAGAGTCTAAAGGACATAGACTTGTACAATACCAGCTAATCTGATCTGTTTAGCCAATTCAAACGAACTACATGTGGCCTTTTGGACCATTTCAGATGGAGAGAAGCATTCTTAAGCATAGTGAAAAGTATCTCTTGAGTCACCGTATCGAAACCGTATGGTAAACGTTTTTGAGCTTACCTTGACCTGAGACAACCACAAAAGCTATCCACATTGGCCGCGAAAGCTGTTTCGCTACCGCTACCACAAACCTAACCAGAAACACGCATTTGCACTATATTCTTAATATTCTTTAATGATATGGCTTTGTAGCATAGCAGATGCTGACAAGCATTTTTTTTAACTTACAAGCACTGTGTAGCATAGCTGCATAGGACAATGATACACTGTTTTTCCTTTGTGTTTTGACAGTCTTTGTTCAGTGCCATTCAAAAGGAACTTGCAGAATTAATAGTCGCGTATAGTATTTGGGATCTAGGCTTTGGTTGTGTTGTTAAATTGGCATATACTATTTTGGGATCGGAAAAGGTTTATCACATTTGGTAACATAGGAGTAGGTCAATAAACATATTCATGCTCAATTGGAGTGGTGGAGAGGGGATAAGATAAGGACAGCTATTATTAAAGCTATTGCCTATTATCATATAACTTATAACTATGATGAACCCTTACTTTTTAGAAGTTGGGATAGCCTGACTGCCTGTTTTGCATGGAGCTGTGGGTTAGGTACTAACAGAACAAATTGGACATTAATGAGGTTGGGTGGTTCTTTCTTACATTGGGTCCGTCAACCGTATATGAGCAGATAACTGTGACTATTTTTGACAAATCAAAGCAGAAACCATCTGCAAGAGGCTAAACAAGTAATGGTAGTTGTACAACAGCAACATTCCATTAGCCCAATTTCATTAAACTCTCACCTAGGTTGGGGTTTGAAAGGGTCGGATGTACGCAACCTAGACAGTTAATGATAAAACTAACAAAGAGGTTGTTTCCAATTTACCGCAAATGTCTTGTGCTACCCCCTTAGTTTTCAAAGGCACACCGTGGTGCAAAAGGTCTTTTTTTCCCAGGCGCAAAGTGAAGGCCACAGTGGTGTTTGTAAGTGTTCGTTCTTGACTATTAATGATAAAACTAACAAGTAATGGTAGTTGCACAACAATAACAGATAGAACCTGTTATTTGCAAGTGTTTATTCTTGACTTTATCATATGCTAAAAACATTACTTCTAATCTTTCGTTACGTGCATTCTAATGCTAACCTGGGATGCAGTACATGGCATGGAGTATGGTTTTGGAGCTCATGAGTTTCCTACGAGTGGTGTGTTTGAGGTTGAACCAAGGAACTGCCCTGGATTTACATTTAGAAAGGCAATACCACTCGGCAGCACAGACATGTCACGTGCGGAGTTCAGATCATTCATGCATCGCCTTGCTTCAAAGTATCACGGAGACACATATCACTTGATTGCAAAGAACTGCAACCATTTCAGTGATGAAGTCTGTTTACATCTGACTGGAAAATCTGTCCCTGGATGGGTTAATCGACTTGCTCGTTTGGGTAATTATTTTTTTTGCCTGCTTTATGTATCACTTTGAAGCTGTATAATGTGATTACGATCATGGATTCCATTAATTAGATAGTAGACGGTAACTTAATCAGTCATTAGATAATGATTTTTCCCCATGAACTATTAGTCTATAATCATAGGTAACATTCCTTGCTGCCTATCTAGTAAGTAGTAACCCATAACCCAAGGTGGGGGTTACAGCTCGGGTGCATGTAATTTGTTGACTCTGGATTATAATGCTACAAGTATGTTCATTTCATAATAGTGAAAAGGTATGGATTAGAATCCAAAGTCAAAGACCCGCCTTTTTCATTAGGTATGATTATGAACTAGCAGTGTGCGGACTTAAGTCTTGAAACTAAGGAACTTAAATCAATAATATTTTTGAAGTATTGTGAGAATTTCCTTTTCTGAAACAATTCTCCTTAAGCTACAGGTTCGTTCTTCAACTGTCTACTGCCAGAACATATTCAAGTAGCAGCTGTCCGACAGCGTCCTGATCACACTACATGCTCCGGTAAAGTGTACTTACGATATGTTAATGATTTTCTTTTTCTTTGTTTGTTGAACCCGTGGTGATGCATTTGAAATTAATTGGATCAATGTTGAAGGGCAGAGATTCATTTTGTTAAATTAAATCATTTAATGCGAGAACTTTCAAGTGTCAATTGAGCAAAAATCAAAGGGATAGACTAGAGGCCAGAGGGATTAGGGTTGTAGGGTGTTCTTTTGAATTAGCTTTAGGTTGTGTTTGGGAACTAGCATTTCATTTCAAATTAATGATTTCAATTATGAAATCATGAATGTAGAATTTGAGAATGACAAGGTTTGGGAGGTCATTCTCAAATCCTCATCTTTAAACCATTTTGATAACAATTGTGGATTTGACTCAAATCCAAATTTGATATTCTAGTATTTGTCAAACACTAATTTTGTGTCAAATCTATATTTTCAAATGAAATCCTCATTCCCAAACATAGCATTAATGAATTTGTTCTCCCTTGTACTGTTTTGTTAGTTTTGTACTTGCCTTATTGATTGTAAATTAATTTGGGTGTTGGATTATTAGAGGACGGGTCAGCGTCTCCAGCATCATCATCGATTGATAGCGAGGAAGATATTGATGATCCAGATCATCACCTACTACTACCTACCTCCTCCGCGGACGTGGCATTTTTGCAGGAAAAACCGGTTTTAATGACCAGAGAAATGGTTTAAATTGATAGCGAGGAGGATATCGATGATCCTAATTCCTGCATTTCACCCTGTGGGTGTTAAATCTGTTGTAGAAGTAAATTATGCTCACAATTGTACTATAATTATTATATACAGCCAATACGGAAATTCGGTCGTTTCTATAACCTCGTAAGATAATGTGTTGTGTTGCTACGAGGTTTATGGTGAGTGTTCTGCATGACGAAGGGGAAGCTCCGTGCACAAAAAATTTCTGCAGAGGGTCCGGGGAAGGTGCCCACAACACCGCAAGGCTGTAATGGAGCAAATAGTATCATGCATTTCCGCAAGAAGCTGCTTCCAGGACTTGAATCAGTGGCCTTTCGGTCACACTACGACATGTAAAATAGTGCACCAAGACTCTCCCCTTTAGTATTTTGCTTGACTTAAACATCTATATACTAGATTACTGCTAGACTCAAATGTAAAACATCCTTGTTCTTGCCTAATCCCTGTATGTTAGTATATATGGGGATAAACTCTTTGAGGAAAAAAATTACTCCTATATCCTTACTTTTTTGTGTAGTTCGTTTTCAGAAGTTGATGATTTGTAGTTATTTTGTTTTGGATTATAGTGAATTGTAGTAAAACGATTCATTAAATATATGCACTTTTTATCTATGTGAAGTCGTGGATGATGTTTGAATTAAATTAAAAACAACTTTTTTGTTACAAGAGTAAGGTTATGCGTAGTCGATATTTTCAAATCCTGACCGAAGATGATTACTATCTTGAGTTGCTTATCCTTTTGCTTTTGGTGTTGTGGTATATGGGTGTCTTGCTATTCCTTGAAAACAGAATTTGTTCAAAGAGTTGGCACGAGGTGTGGTGAACCATAACCAATATGATGTTGACTCAGTGAATATTGAGTCTACTCTGAATGACCCATGATATTAGTCCAAGAGTGTGAATAATCAAACCCGCAACAAATTTGCTATGACCCTAGCTCAACTTTACTCAATTGATACTTGACAAATCATTGATTTGAAGTAACACAAAATACAACCTAATCCAACTTATAATCATTAGCCATACAGTTAGTCTCCTGAGAGACCGTCTCTCTAGTCCAATTCATTAAAGCTTATTGCCTACATTTACTCTACATTTTCTCTAATGGGTCAACCCAATTAGAGATGGTCTCTCATAGAGATCGTCTCTCACAAGAATTTGTGTTAGACATATATATGAATCAATGTGTATCAATCCAATACACAACTAATATGATCTAATTAATCAACAGATTTCCGTCAAAAACATTGATTTGAAGTAATGCAAGATCTGTCTTAACCCAACTTGTAATCAACATGACATGTATTTTAACTGAACTCATATAAACCCAATACACAACTAGTCCAATCAAAATCAATTCGACCCATGATATACTCATAAATTAACTAATTCTCTAATCTGCCAAATAAAATGTAAACAACTTATATGATCTAATATTGTACTCATTATAAATTAAACATATACTAAATTGAAAATAAACATTAAACACACAATAATTGGATTAGGTATTAAAGTTAGCCAAGAGGATATTGCTTTCTCCATATTTAAACAATTGTTACCTCAACTAGCAATTTCAGACATCATTTGGTTATTATACCAAATTACGACAGTGAAAATATGGCTAAAAGTTTCTTAGCAAGTCACTTGCCCTAAAATTATGGCAACATTTTCCCTTCTTGTGTGAAGACAAGACTCAAGTCAACTCATAAAATTGTTCACAAGATAGGGCGATATTAATATTCATAGTTTCATCAAGTTATTTTTAGGTAAGAGTTTTAGAAGCTTCAAATGCTAACAATACGTTTGGTTGTTGATATTAAATAGTGAGAATAATGATGGAAAATATGTGTAATTTTGATAAGAATTTATTTTGACAAATTTGATGTTTGTAATTGTTCTATTTCAATCAACTCATTTTCTTCACAAAATTCATTCTGCAATTCATGACCATTTGACGACGTTGTAATATGTGAAAATGAGAAATTGTGAACATAAGACGTTTAATGATTAAATTTTCATTACTTTAGGAATAATATTGTACGTTTTATGAAAATTTAACTCTCATTACTCTATTTAGTACCAATTACTAAATAAGTCGTTTCAATTTAGAAAGTTTCTAAATAACTTAATTCATTGTTATTTGTTTGTGTTTTAGGTTGAATGACAAACTAAGTATGCAATATGCCTATGAGTTATGATTATGTAGATTGACTATAAGAAATTAGTTTATCAAATATGTCGGTTAATAGGTTACTTATTCAACTAAAGTAAAAATCAACAAAAATTTAAATATAACTTTTCATTTTACTTTATTGACTCAATTTAATGAGACTCGGAGTGATACTTACTCAAGAGTCGAGACACAACATGATTCAAATTTAATGGACTCAAATTTTATCTAGTCAATTTAATGTAACTCAAATAAATATTCATATAATTTCATAACATATTTTTCCTATCTATTTTAATTTGCCTTGTTTTTTTACTCATTTTACATTATCTTCTTATTTAAAAATTAAACAAAATTTTCACTTTCTCTAATTCTTATTTATCTGACCATTTATTCAATTATCATTAAATTTTACAATAATAGTAAACTGAAAAAAAGTAAAAGTAGAAATAGAGAATATAGTGACATTATAGAAGTACTTCTTCCGTTCTGAAATACTTACTACTGATGATGACATATTCAGTGGAGAAAAATATCGCTATCAATAGTGAGTATGATGAAGCAGAGGAAGTATTTAATTACGTTACTCAATCTCTTTAAAAAATCTCATACTCCCTCCGTCTCATATAGTTTGAAGCAAAGATAAAGTTGTTTTTTAAGAAAAATATAGGTAATGATAATAAATGAAGAGAGAATGAATTGTGGTTGAAAATGAAAGAAAGTTAAAATGTATGGATGAGATTAAAAGGAAGTGGTGGGTCATAGTCCAAAAATAAAAATGATGCACATTAAGTGGGACGGACCAAAATAGAAATTGCTGCAAATTAAATGGGACGAGAGAATATAAAAAATCTGTCTTTCGACGTCTACTAGTAGCAGTCGAACAAAATTCTCATTGATTTACAGCATCCGAAATGGAAACGAACAAGTGGTGACTTGTTAGTTTCTGATTTCTTCTTCATTTCATTTAACTTTTGTCACAGATGACACAACCCAACTGTGAAAACTGGTAACAACCTTTCATCCAAATTTAAAGCTATAATAATATCCAATACACATTCAAGAAATTAAATCCCCAATCAAATACAATAAACCCACTTTCTTTCTGTATTTCTTAATCCCATTTCCCAAACAAAATTTCCAAACTTGTTGGCAAGGAATTAAAAAAAAAAATGGGATTTTTAACACCCCTTTTAACCTTAATCTTTGCCATAATCTTTGTTCCTTTGTCTCATTCTCTTCCTTTCATTGTACTCCATGGTACCCTTCTTATTCTCTATCTTTTTATGTGGGCTTTACTTTAATTTATGATTACATGTTCTTAGTACTGTGATGATGTGTTGAAACATTCCAAAGTTTCAATCTTTGGATTGGACATTGTGTTTATTTTAACATTCCTTTGTTGCCCTTTTGTTTGACTTTATGTTCATGTTTTGTGATTATGCAAGCTAAGATGTGGGATTAAGTTTTCATTTATCAAATTTTAGGGTTTTGGTTGTAATACTGTTTCACTATTCATCTGTCATGTTATCGAGTTGTAATTAGGTTTTTTCTTGGGAATATTCTATTGATTTCTGATTGTATGTGGTTTGGTTACTGGTAATTGAGTAGTAATTTAGAATGATTTTTTGAGGATATAATGTGATATTTGGTGTTTTCTGGACTGCAATTGTGATTAAGAAAATGGGTTATGAGATGAGGAAGGGGGCGAATTCATGTGCTATGCGGTTGAGTGGGTAGTAATTAGTTTTATTTGTTAAGATTATGAATCTTCCATTTGGACAATATGATTGTCTTTGTAGAGTTTTTGATTTCTATGCAAGTTGAGATTTTGAGGTTCGTGAGCACTTTAATGGATGATTTAAGCCATGGTTAAGATGCTTGTTCGAATAATAATCATCAGCAGTTGATAGGTCGAATGAAGCGCACCGTATTAGAAAATTTGGGTAATCATGTGAGACTAAATGGAAAGGAATACCATTGTCTTACAATGGCATTGTAAAGAATTACCGGGCTTATAAGATGGTTGTTGTATGGGATTTCATTTGTGAATAGGTCGATGGTTGATAATGAATTTGAATTTGGAATGTGTATGGAATTTCATCTTGTTGTTAAGTGGATGAATTCTGATGGGAAGGGTTATTGGGATGTTCATGGATGGTGAAGTGAGGTTGTTTGTATTCCATGCACACGAGCATAAGATAGGAAGACGCCCATATAGTTACAAATTTACACTATTGTAGTACAAGTTTGTCTCTTAAATTATAATGTGAAGGGTTTAGGGGCAAGAGAAATTGTTTTTGTTGATTGTATTCTTTTTGAAGTTTCTTTTTTTTGGTGTGATATGGGCAAAACAAGTACGCAATACTAGTTAGTTAACATCCCTATGTTATTTTATGGGTTGATTTGTCTGAGTCATATTTTGCTTAGTCGTTAAATTGAGTATATCAGCTCTGTTTTATTTCGTTTGATCTGTAGTTCCGTTTTCCTTTCTCAGTTTAGATACTGTTTCTATATCATGTAGGCATTGGAGATAAATGCTCCAATCGTGGAATGAAGCACTTCACTGAAAGCTTAAGTGAGTGGTCAGCATCAAAAGGATATTGTGTGTACGTTCTATCTCATTCTCTCTCCAGGGTTTCCATCTCCTTCACTCATATGCACCGGGTTTTTTTTATAGATTTTGTGATCTGTGTTGCTACTTGTTACCGTCTATGTTCGCTTTTTTTGCTTGCCAAATTATGCTTACTGTACTATAATGCCTTCGGGGTCTCAATCAAGCAGTGTTATTTTGGTCATATGTTTGCACCTATCTTTTTACTTGAGAACTATGAATTCTGTTGGTAGTAATTGAATGTGTGACAGATTCAGGATGATAGCTGTTCTTTCCTATTTTTGAGTGTAGCCAGAACTCTTGTAGGATATTACAAATCGACAATTGTGCAGTAGACGATATTAGTATCAGGGAGATGTTTGTAATGCTTGTCAATTGTTTGGAGGTAAGTGAAAGGGGTGGGGGTGCTGTTTGGCAATTGGTTCTAAGTTGGTTCAGTTAGCTTTTTTGTTGAGTAGTTGTTATGGATGGAGATGTTTGGTAAAAATTAGTTTTCGGCTGTAGAGTGTTTATTAGAGAAAACATAGATCAAAAAGGCAAAAAACCATGAAAAATTTACTCAAAGTAGTTTTTAAATTTTGGCTTAGAAGCCATATACCAAACATGTTTTTGGGCTATTTGACAAATTAATAAGCCAAAAGCCAAAAACCAAAAGTCAACGAAAAAGCCATTTGCCAAACACAAACCCAAAGGCTCACTTAGGATAGCGAAGCTGGGATAGCATCTCAATTTCAGAAAGCTTATAAACGCTTCTTTCCCAGTCATTTTAAGAAACGTGTTGCATCTTAAAATGTATGTGATATACCAGGTATGATGATGATGATGATGTTTCTATCTAAACTAATATGGTGGATGTGTGGACATATTTACCATAAGGATAGTTCGTCTGGATCTCCCTTTTGTGCTAAAAGATACTAGTAATCCTTTTATATATTGGTTATGTAAAGTTGTACTGCTTTCATATAATGATCACTTGGTTCAATTATTAGTGCTTTTCTAGCATTTTGTGATCTGTCATAGTTGTGAATAGGCCTGTGCAATGGGCCGGATACGGGCCGGGTCGGGCTCTAGTGAAAACGGGCCGGGTCGGGCCTTGCAAAATAGAAAACAGGTTTTGAACGGGCCGGGCCCATAAGGCCCGACCCGACCCATTTATCTTTTACCTTAGATTTTTTTCAAACTAATTATTTACTGTGTATTTGTTTTTTTAAAATTGTTTTTGCAAGACAATGCTATTTATTAAAGAAATTTATACTAAAAGCATTAAAATAGATAGAGGCTAATGTAGTACACAAAAAGCATTTATACAATTATCAAAAAAAAAAAAAAAAACTAAGCGTTTGTACAACTGTAATGATATTACCAAAGAATCACAATTTTCCTTTTTCCCTATTTTCCAATTATTTTAATAAAATAATTAAAACCCAACTTACCAATTACATCAACTTAAACCCAAACCAATGCTTCTATTTTCATAATACAAAAGAAACCGCCAAAAAAAACATAAAAATCGCAAGATACACAAATAATAATACAAATAACAGGAAATTAATTGAGAATATTACCTGGATCGTAAATACAGTAAATCGAGAGGCAATGAAGTATCAAAATTGAAGAGAGCAAGTAGTGAGATTGAATAAATTGAAGAGATCAAGTATATCTCTACAATAAATTGAAGTAAATACAAAAGCCCGTTTACAACCCTTTTAGAACCCTTATCCAACCCTTATCTTTCATTTTTTACAAAGTTAGTTTTCAGCCCAACCCTTTTAAGACCCGCCCCATTTACAACCCTTATTATAAAGGGTTGGATTAGGGGCCCCAATGGGGATCCAGCCCATTGCACAGGCCTAGTTGTGAAATTGTGATATGTAATGAAGGTCCGTAGTCCGTACCATAAATTTGAATATTTTCTGCTAATGATTTATCCTTTGATGGCCTTAATTTCGATGCTTTCATTTAAATAATGGCGCAACACTTTGCACAATTTTCTATTTATGTAGTTGATTACTTACAAGGTCATTTTTTGGTTAATCATGGTGCTCAGTGAAATTGGTAATGGAGGCTGGGATTCCTGGTTTACACCTCTTGATGAACAGGTAGAGGACAAGAAAATGAACCTTTCAAAACATTTGATATATATTTTTCTATAGCACGACCACATTCTAAACTGTATTTATTTATGCCTTGCAGGCAGAAGTTGTTTGTAACAAGGTGAGAAAGCTGTCGGCATTTACCTGCAACTTGCGTGCTTGAAATATTACTTACGATCTATTTTGGTCGGTATTGGTCTATAGGTGAAAAAAATGAAAGAACTCCGTGCTGGTTACAACATAGTTGGTCTGTCCCAGGTAATGTCTTGTACATATGCACTCATGAGCTAATATTCTAAACCAACTGGAACATGGAATCATGCATTATGCTTCATTGTTTCTGAGATATATTTTGTATGATGTATCTTCATTTTATTTTGTTTTTTGAGACTAGATACGACGGTTCCAACTCTATTTCTGATATTTTTATACGCGGACATTCCCATCCAGATTTTTTTTAACATTTGGGCTTTCGTGTTTTAGGGCAACTTGATTGGACGAGCCGTTGTGGAATTCTGTGAAGGAGGGCCACCGGTAAGTGAAAACAAATAGGTAGCAATTTTAATAAACTTATTATGCAGTAAAAGATAGTTTCATATTTATCATCGTTGGAGATTTTGCACCATCTTATATTATATATACGCATATGTAATACTAATACAGCTTACAGAGAACCATGACTTTTCTGCACATTCTAACCTCAATTATCTGTGCTCAAGACAGCTATGTTTTAGGCATGAAAATCTTTACATTGGTTTTGCTCGTAATGTTAACACTAAGACCAACACTTGTCCAATGCTTGAAACAGGTTAAGAACTTCATCTCATTAGGGGGTCCTCATGCTGGCATTGCTTCAGTCCCTCTTTGTGGTGTAAGTTTTTTTTTTTTTTCCTTTAAATCTATTTCTCTTCCCGTTTCATCTTTTCGCTATCATCTCATGTAATTTGAAATTAGATTGCATTGTTGGAGAACCATTGTGTAACAAAGATATCCTTGCTTACCGAAGACACTTTTGTGTTATTTTTCAAGCTTCGAGACCGATAGCTTATTATCTAACGAAATCAATCTATCCTTTTCAAAGTTTATTATAGCTTCTTTTAAGGAGCTCTTTATTTTGGTTCCTTGGTTTGATAGGCCAAAGATTTATAGTTATACTTATACCATGTGCACTTCTTTATGTAAAGTAGTATCTGATATTTGTTACCCGAGGTCATTCAGAAATAACCTCTTTGTTATCAACAACTTGGATAAGATTGTGTATATCCGACCTCCTAACTCCGCTTAGGTGGGAGCTCTGTATTTGACAGTGGTTGATATGACGATATTGTTTGCAGAGCGGTATTTTCTGTGTTCTTGCCGATGTACTTATCAAGGGTGAAGTTTATTCCGATTACGTTCAGGTGACTACTGTTATAATTATGTTGAATAAACATCGTTTTGCTGCTAATAGTTTTATATCGCCTTTGCTGTTTCTGAGATTAATCTTATATAATTGCAGAATAATTTTGCTCCCAGCGGTTACCTTAAAATCCCGAGTGTGAGTATATATCACTGTATTTGTTTGTTACATCCCGGTCCCTAAATATTTTGACTTTTTGATTTTTTTTTGCTGTTTTTTTTTCAGAATATGAATGGGTACTTAGAGAAATGTAGATTTCTCCCAAAGCTTAACAATGAAATTCCCGAGGAAAGAAACTCAACATACAAGGAGCGTTTTAGCAGCTTAGAAACTTTAGTGCTAATCATGGTAAGTTCAAATACAGTCTAGTTCCTCTATATTTCATCGTTGTTTTAAATTGGAGTGTTTGAATGCGATTCATTAAAATGACATTTCCTTTATCATTGCAGTTTGAACATGATACCGTTCTGGTACCCAAAGAAACATCATGGTTTGGATACTATCCCGATGGCGCTTTTAGTCCTTTGCTTACTCCTCAAGAGGTATATATATGCAAAGTTTCCTATGGAAGCATCTATACTTCTCAATTCTCATATAATCATAAGTTGCGAGTTTTATATAGAGCTGACTGGATTGACCCGAAGCTAATAGACTTAGTTCATTCAGACCCAACGCCCCATCCCAGCCCCATCCTATGGCTGTGAAGTTAACCCTCTTTTAGGTTGAAACCGGATCCGATTGATCAGCTCCAAAACTTCTCCCAAATTTTTGCTTCCTGTATTTCATTCCAGATATTAATGAACTGCCTCGCAGTTGCATATGATAAGTTGCGTGTGCGAACATGTCTTTTATATACGAGAACAAGACTCTCATTTAGAGTTGATGTCGATCATTTTACACAATCAGTCGTCTGACAATCATCTACTACTGCAGACTAAGCTTTATATTGAAGATTGGATTGGTTTGAGAACGCTTGATGAAGCCGGTAAAGTTAAGTTTGTTAGCGTGGCTGGAAATCATCTCGGAATCTCACAAGAGGATATGAAGAAGCACATTGTCCCCTACTTGACGAGTGAAGATTCAAGGTCGTACAACTATAAGGTCAAATACGCCCATGGAAGGACAAAGCGCTCAAAACCGCTAGATTTATCCTCAAAGGGTTCATCTATATACAATAAACCATTCGTCGCCATTCAGTGATTGTTTCGGGATCAGTAAATGTATGGGTCTATGAACTGAATTAGGATCCTCTGCATTACTAAAATGTAATGGAGGATCCATTACAAAATCCAATGGCTATAATTGCTTGATTTTGTTTTAATAGGAGGAATTATGATATTTTATTTTTTATTCTAAAATATGTGTCAATTATAGCCATTGGATTTTGTAATGGATCCTCTATTACATTTTAGTAATGGAGAGAATCCTAATTTCTATGAACTACCACGGCCATGAAAGTCTCGTACGATTCCTATTCTATTGGTTTGCTATTTATTGTGTATAATTATTATTCAAAATCACAGGTATGGTATAACTTGTTATATACGTGGATAATGCTCTGTATCTGACTATAAGATATTATACTCCTAATAGATAAATAATTTTCTTATATACAAGCTGAAAAACTATACTCTTTCTTGTGATATGTTGTGGGTTCTATAAATTTTTTTATAAAAAAAAGTTTAGTAAAAGTAAACTTTTATGTTAAAAAAGGAGTGATTAGTTCGTATTTTGTAGGTTAGACTAAGGAGTACTTCTTCCGTTTCATAATACTTGCTACTGAGTGTGATATGTTGTGTGGGAAAATATCACTATCAGTAGCAAGTATTATAGAACGGAGGAAGTATACGTTACTAAAATAGAGTTAGGAGTGGTATGCAATAACATTAGTGTGCACGAAAGCTATATTAAATTTTATTTAATGTCAAAGTCTTAATAACATTAGACATTTGATTTATAGTTAAGCGTAAAAAAAAAAGAAAAAAATTTATGTGGTTAGCCTGAATTTTTGGCTTTTTCATGAGGTAGATAATAAATTTACGCGGTGAACTTGAGCTTTCAACATTTTCATGTTGTCGATAAAATGTTAAATTTTTTGGTTAAATTAAGTACTCATTTCGACTGGATTAAGAAATATGTGGTCAATTAAAGTGATCGCGATGTCTATCGTTTGAAAAAGAAGTCATTATGTTTGTGAAAATAACCTAAAATTATCAACAAAAAAAAAACTTTTTTTGTCTACCATGTTGAAAAATTGAAAGCCTAAAATAATGATATGAATTAAAAAAATTATTTATGTATTGCAAGAAAAAACCGATAATTTAGTGAACCATCTGGAATTAAAAAAAATAATCAATCTAACGATAATAAGAATATTATAAAACCGAACAGAAATAAGAATAATTTAAATCCGAACATAAATAAGAATATTATGAAACAGAACAGAAATCTAGGTAAGTTTAGCTTTGGCTGTAATGGCGATATCAATCCAGTTTCCTGTTTTGGCTTCCCAAAGTGTCACCGTACAATTTCGGCCGTCTCAATTTCACCATTGTAGTCGTCGCCATTTTTGTCCTCTTGCTTCATTACTTCAGGTTTAACCTATGTTTATCTCAATCGGCTACTTCTGATTTACTAGTACTTCTTTTTTAGTCATTTTCTTCTTGATTTTTGTTTCCTTGTGTTTTGGCATTTTTTTATTTTTTTATTTTTATATACCTTAACTTGTACTCTTCCCACATTGTGATCAATATCAATGTTTATAGAGATACTTTTGCGAGCATGAGAAACGTTCCTCAAACAAAGAGCTCATATTTTTATGATATGTATTAGATGGTATATATTTTTATGATATGTATTAGATGGTATATGAGACGTGTCTCACGTCGTTGAGACCATCTCGTACAACAAATTCTGATGGTTGTCTTGTAAATTAGCCCATTTTATCTCTTTATCAGAGATGTAGTTGTCTTGTAAGTTAGCCCATTTCATCTATAATTATTTCAAATACCATCTTACACTCGGACTCAAGAATTTGTCTTTCTAGAGTAAATTTTTTTTATTTGTGACTAAATGTTGCCTTCATTGGAAATTTTGAATCATTTCACAGATTATAAAGTGAGAACAATAGAATGCATCTCCACATCTTATCACAAGTATTTTCGCATCAAAGTTTAAAGAAAATGGGATCTCCTTTGTTTTCTTTCGTCTTCATCCTAATTATGCTTTCTTACATTCTTGGTTCATTTCCTCTACCTTTTGTTGTCATCCATGGTATATATATCTATTCCTACTTAATGATTTTTGTTGTGTAATAATAACCAACTATGCTCAAATAATCATACTTAAATAAGCAACGATGTTCAAATAAGCAACTATGTTCAAATAAGCCTGTTACTATTAGTTTAACTTTTTTTATTTAAGTCAGATCATTGACATGGTATTAGAAGCTAAAGATTACAGGTTTGAATCTCATCCATCATTTAATGCTACGTAAAAGGAGAGTTTGTACATCCATACTTCTAGCCCGAAGGCTCACACATGTAAAGAAGCGTGATATCGTTTATAACACATCATGACACTAAGCAATGATTTAAACTTACTCGTGATTAAGTTGATTTCTTGAGACATTTAATATTTAAAGTGGTTTGTTTTTGTTTGAAAAATATTTATTCTGAATTCTGATTGCGTTCAACTTGTTCACTTCACACTATAAAATATTGTATTTAATATTTATGGGTATACAACATTATTTCACCAGCAAAGAAATAACATGTTTTTTAAGAAAAAAGATGGATATTTGATTACAAATGAAGGGGGAAAGTAAATTGTGAGAATAAATTTAAAAGAGATTTAAAAGATATATGAATGAAATTAAAATAAAATTTAAAATTAAAATTCATGTAAAAATAAGTGAAACGAATCAAAATAGTAAATAATGCTAAATGAGTGGGATGGTGAGAGTGTTCATGTGATGAGATAGATATATAATGCAAAAATTAAGTTACTTTTTAAATATCGTTGCTTCAACTAATAATAAAGTGTAGTATCTAAGATCGAGGATCAAAACCCAAATTTTATGTACATACTTTGTTGCTCTCTCTACACAAGAAATACTCCCTCCATTTCTCTATATGTGTCCTATTTGGTTTGTGTCACTATCCAGTATCCATCTATCAACCTTAATGTGTATTTTATCATGAATCTATAAGTTAAAACCTAATCGAGTTGAATCTTGTTTGATCCGTTTCAATGTAAACTTTATTAATATTTTTAAATATGCACAATTAGAGATATCAGGATTAAATCAGTGCATTGAATATTGTGTAGCATGAAATGGGACATTTATAGAGAAATGAAGGGAGCATCAATTTGTGGATTGTGGTGGTGAGATTAGATTGTTATCATGTTTTAGTTCTGATGTTGACATATGTTAGGCATTGGACAAGATTGTTCAGATAAAAAAGTTTTTGAGCTCACTAAGCAGCTAAGCGAATGGTCAGAAACAGAAGGATATTGCATGTATCTTTCTCTCTTTCATCTTTCTGTGTATATATGCAGAGTTTATATGTCATGTCCTCTAACTTTTGGTTTGTCTAATCCTTTCTATGGTGAATTTATAGAGAAAGCAGCAACGGAAGGTTGAATTCTTGGCTTATACCACTCCATGACCAGACTACAACGGCTTGCAACAAGGTAGCACTGCTTTTAAGTTAAGGAATCAAATTGAGGAAACAATATTTACATGATTTGGTTTGTGTGCAGTTTTTTTATTTATGCTAAATTGATTGAAATAACAGGTGAAGGAAATGCAGGAGCTGGAACAGGGTTACCATATTGTGGGCCTCTCGCAGGTTAATGCCTTGCTTACATGGTTCATCATTGTTTCTTAGCTTTATGCCTTTATCCTTTCTGACTGGGTATGTAATATATATTATGGGCCATAAATATTACCATCAACTCTGGCTTTTGATCGAGACTTTTAATACAAAGGGCTGCATTAGCTCAAGCGTATGGTTAAGTTGATAAATTGACACTTTCCTCATTTGGGTAGTGAATAAACTGTTTAAAATTGCTTCATAAACTTTCAGGGTACCTTAGTTGCAAGAGGGATAATAGAATTCTGTGATGGTGCACCTCCTGTAAGGAACTTGCCACATTGTGTCATTGTTTCGTTCTTTTCTTTATAAATAACCTTCTTTGACTAAGCTTTGATTTGATGATAAGCAGGTGAAGAACTTCATTTCGATAGCAGGGCCGCAAGCTGGAACTGTTTTAGCCCCTTGCTGCCTTGTGAGAATCTTTATCCATTCATCTATTCTGGAAGTTTGCTACACAGTTTCAATTTTTGCAGTTTCGTTCTTGATTTTTAGCAGATAAATAGTTTCTTATACATGAATTATTAAACTTACATATTCAATTATAAAACGTGCACTCAGTTGAGTCTCTTTTTTCTATAATTCTATCTATTACACCTTTAATTACGCTTGGAACTGGAACTGGTTATTAAATGACAAATTTAATGATGAAAAAAGGTAAATTTAGTCTAGATTGTTTCATCTGCAGTTCAGATATGTGTACACTGCAACTGCAAAACTTGTCAACTTTCTCATCAACAGACAATTTATTCAGGCAAGCATGTTTCTCACTTACGTCGGAAGCTGCAGATGATGTTTGCTACCGATACTCAATCGAAAAGAACCACTTTTTTGTACCAATAAATATGAGGTTGTGTACATTCGATTTGAGTATCCGACCCTCCCAACTCCCCAACCCCTAGGTGAGAGCCATCCTATGGCACCGGGGTGATGGAATGTTGTGGAAGGTCTTTCTCACTTCCTTGAAAGCAACATATTTTTTAAGATTCTGACAAGCTAATACCAAAATTTCTTGTTCATGTGGATCGTAGAATCATTTTGCAGCCAGTGGTTACTTCAAAATCCCAATTGTGAGTATCATCCTGCTTGCATCTTAGTATATAATAGTCTAATGTCTGATCTCTGATGTCTACCATAATCATGTTAAGCCAACACAAGTAAATTATCTTGTGTTTGTTCAGGATATCCCTGCATATCGAGAACAATCAAAATTCCTTTCAAAGCTCAACAACGATATACCAAATCAAAGGAATTCAACCTACACAGAAAGATTTAAAAGTTTAGAGAATTTGGTGCTAATTAAGGTCAGTTATCAAGCTTAAATTCGTTTTTAAGCATTAAGCCTATTTCGTGCAGTTAGGTTATACTGACATGGCTTTGCTGAACAAACAGTTTGACGATGAAGATATTCTGAATCCTAAAGAAACAGCATGGTTCGGGTGTTATTCTGAAGGTTCTTTCGATTCTGTGCTACCTGCACATAAGGTAAACTATGATGATTCACTCTATTTTTCCCTTTCTTTTGGGAATGAATCAATTTCACTTGATGTTTTCGAATTTCAGACGGAACTTTACATTGAAGATTGGATCGGTTTAAAAGCACTGGACAAAGAAGGGAAGGTCAAGTATATAACTTTTCCAGGAAATCATCTAAACATCTCCTATGTCCATGCGAAAAAATACATTGTGCCCTACTTGAGGAGCCAATACTCGAGACCTTACAACGAAAAGACCACACAATTGTTGCCTTATGTGGAACCCAATCAAATTCTGAAGTTGAACATTTCGAAAGAATCAGGTGCACATAGGTCTAAACACAAAACCGTCCAACTGCTCAAGGAAACAACACCCCGTGTAGTGCATGTTTGGAAACCAACCATACTGAAGGTAAAACGGCAATGCCTTATACATATACAGAAGATAAGACGGTAACACCCCTGGACGTTTTCTGACGTAGACTTATTGGATGACCGATGACGACAACTATATTCCATTATTCCAATGTATTTGAGCAGGGTTTGGGAAAATTGGATGTATGTATGATTTTCCTTGTAAAAATAGAATTTGTTCTAAATTGACCTTTGATGATAAATATTATCTGCAACTTTACAATTTGCAGAACCAAAGAGTATACAATATATCATTAGACTTGATCAAAATTTATAGGAGACACTAAAGGGTACCTCACTAAACTAAAAAGATGATTTCATTGGGAATTCTAGAAATAACTCAAATTTACAACATCTAGTTACATTTGATGTTTCCACAAAGAATATATTATTTAGGGGTATTTCATTTTTATGAATATCTAAAAGCTTAAATATATATATTCATGTACTGACATAGAAAACTTTATAGCAAAATTCATAGAAATTTCGTATGCTATGTTTGGAAATGATATTCCATTTAGCTTAAATTTTGTGTTTGGCAAATAAAAAGAATTCAAATTTGAATTTAATTTAAATCCACCATGGTTATAAAAATGACTAATTAAAGCTAAGGATTTAGTATGGCTTTCAAAACCTTGTCATTTTCAAATTCATCTATTGATGATTTTATAATTGAAATTTACAATTTAAAAATAAAAATGTTTGTTTTCAAATGTAACCTTATAGCTAATATCATAAAAGTCGAGGGGTCGGCCATGCCTCGCTCCGCCCACATTTTTACGGTCGAAACGGTTTAATAGGCATCAATTTTTGAATCACCTGTTTAGCTATATATTATTACTATTTTACTCTAGTTATTGAATAATCGAAACTTTAATGAATACCTAATCGGCTTTTTTTTAAATGTGATTTTCCCCTTCTAGTTATTAATAACAAAACGGAAATTTTCATTTCTCAAATCTCTATATGTAAAATAAAATTGTAATCGCTTTTGCTACTACAAGCTTTCCAACCACTAAAAAATTTTCCCATCCAATATGTTGTAGATAAACAAATGAAGATTATCTATGACGATCTTTCGTAAACTTCTGAATTTAGATTTATTAGAAAAATTTACCTTATTTTTATTTTTAAATTAGATATAATCTCGTTATTTTTATTATTTTATTCTATCTTGTTTAAACTTATCATACCCAATTTTGCTAGAGACGGCGCAAATATTACGAAATTCTATAAAGGCCCTATGCAATAAACTACGGTATATTTCTTAGAATTTTGTATCTTTTAAAAATTAAAATATACAACATAATTAAATATTTAGACTTTTAATTTTCCGAAGCTCTGTGCGGTCGAACATATTGAATAGCTCGTTGCTGATGATTTGCGAGAGAAGCTGGTATGAGAGACTGAACTCTTGGAGGTTACCCCTTAAGTGTCCGACAACATAAGCTTGCAACAAGGTGTACGTTCATATTTTGAGTTACTCCACTTTCTAGAAGCTATATTAAGGATTCATTATTGACCAATAATATCCAGTGTTTGACTATTCACTATTAAATTAACAGGTGAAGCAAATGAAGGAGCTTAATCATGCTTGCTTTATAACTTATAATTAATGGCATTATTTATAGTATATAAGCTTGAAATGAATTTTTGACATATAAAGTGTTAAAAAAATCAACTCAACAAAAAGTTAAGCCGATGGTTGAGACCCCAGGATATATTATATAGTCTAACATCAAGAAATAAGACATATATAGGTATATTTACTTATTTAGTGTCAGGACTTTGGCATCACAGATTTATGGTGCATCTACATTTCTAATACACTTTTAATACTTAGAGAAGATTGGCCTTCCCACAAAAAATTTTAAGCAGCTTCATATCAAAAGGTTGATTTCTTGCACTTGTTAGTGTAGTTTACTTTTTTCAAACGGAGAAAAGAGTATACGAATTTTAACTATTAATTTAAACTTTTGGTTAAGTTTATTTCTCAATTATAATACTTTGATTTATGATTATACTTGATAGTATGATGGATTAAACTCTTCATTTGCTTCATTTGTTGATTTTAGTTAAGAACAAACACTTGATATATATATGTCGTGAATGTATTGATTCCAAAATATAGCATAGATGTCGTATTAATTCAAAATTAGGGTTTCACCTTGTTGGAAACAAATGTCACCTGATTTATCCCAAAGGGGTAAAATCCAAGTGTTAAGACTTCCATGCATATATATTATCTTGTTTCCTGAATACGAAAAAGATCAACTATATATTAACCACACTAAATTCTAATAAACCTATATATATATTTATAAAATATCAATTAAAAACTCAAAATATATAATCGATAAAAAATTAATTAAAGAACTTATTTATTCAGGTACAGATAATACTCCCTCCATTCAGCCTAAATATCCCATTTAATTTTTCATGCTTGCCGAGATAACATTTTAACCCTTAATATCTCAAATTATTCTTAATCAAAAATTATAAAAATTTGATATTAATCATCCTTGTATTGAGACGACTACAACAAGATCTCACATGACTATGTTTTAACTTATAGTCAGATTAAGAGTAAAATACAAATTAAGAGTAACGAGTGAATACTGCCAGAAAAATATGGGACATTTACGCAGGTAGTATTATTTTCTCAGTTAATTTATGTAAACTTATATAGTTAATTTGTAATCTTTCAGGTGGACTAAAACTTTAAGATACACATGCAAGATGAGTTCTAAAAAAAACTCCTTACTCTTTTGGATTTGTAGGTGTATTACTTCTTCTACTTGTTATTTGAACTGCCCGATCAAGTTTTTTAAATTCTAACTTAATACAAGTGACAAAAGTAATTTGGATGAAGATGAAATTATATTAAAGAAAATTTGGTTTTGGAAAAATAACAAGAGTTGGCTGAATTTGTGAATTGGAAAATGGTTCCATTTTAATTTATCCTTGTAGTCAACAGGTTTTGTGCAAGTACAAACTCTTGAGTTACGTGACTCATGCACAAATGCCTAGCCAAATGTCTTACATTTGTTACATGCACTGAGAAAAATTTTAATAAGTTAAAAAGTTAATATTTGGTGAACTGACTGGTTGAAACACCTTATTGTTATAAATAAGCTGTTTTTGAACAAGTTATTCATAGCAGGGTTTGGAATCATTTGGTCAAACCAATTAAATCAGCTATTCAAATCAGCCATTGTAATCAGCTACTGTTCACTTGGAGTATTGGATTATAGTTCAATGGTATTTTTATTACTTTGCTATTGGATTTTTACTAAACAAGACCCACATAAGAGAAGATTTGATACTATACACAAATTCGATGAACTTCACTTCTAAAATCAATTAGTAATAGGAAAGTAAATCATCAAGCTTGAGTTTATGTTAGCCAATCAATTAGATAGACTATTTAACCTATGTATATGATGCGTTTTTCAGTAAGAATGTCTCATGAAAATTTGTGTAATTCCTCATGTGGTATCACATATGGGTTATTTAATTCTAACACTCCCCCTCACCAATGTGATTTGATACTATACTCCTTTTATCCGGCACATATTATTACAAAATTTTGACGCTTTACTTTCTTTATTTCAGTGCTTAATTTCTGTTAGCCAAAAATCACGCATTTAAAGTCCAAAAACGTTACGTTTGAGTGCAAAGACCTCACACCATTCACCATTTTCAAGTGGGTAGCATGTGGGTATGGTTTGTCTATTCTGCATTGCTCACACACGTTTCATCAACACACGTTTTTTGTGTAGTATCGATCAGCTTCAAAACGGTCTATCGCACAGAATTTCATTATCAATTGTAATTTGTAACTTGTAACTTGTAACTATATTAATTGTAGTTGATAGTGGCATGGTCGTCAATTAACATACGCAAAAAACCATCTATCGCACATAATCTCATTATCAAAGGGGCACTAAAAATTCATTTTTATACTTATTTGATTTATTATTTCTGAATTACCACAAACATATGTAGAATAATTTACACGAGAGTAACCAAGTAATAAAAAGCCAAATATTATTAGTGTAATGAATTGGAGATTTATCATATACTACTAGTATTTTGATTATTTATTTCTTTAAATTGTAAGGATAATGTAAATTTGGCACATGAATCTATAATATAAATTTGACACATGTCTAAATAGTCGTACGGGTGCAGTGGATAGTTTTAGCTCTACAATTGTAATTGTTTGATGATTAGATGTCTAATTAATTCATTTTTTTTTAAAAAAAAAGTCTAATTAATTAGTTGGGATTACTATATTTTAAAAACCAAAGCCTAATTCGGTCCCTTTGTCCTTTTTATTCATTCTACGTCAGCGTTTTTATTTCACGTCATTATTTTTAGTTAGAATTCACTATATTTTAAGTGAGTTTTTAAAATTTTGAGTTAACATTTTACCCTAAAATCAATACATTTAACTTTTTATATATAAAAAACATAAATAAACCCCGAAAAATATAATATAAATTTTTTTTGAAAAGTTACTAATGATTATAAAACAAAATTTAAATTCTTTGATCTGGTGGGTTGACTTGAACCTAAATTCAATACAACACGTCTTAAAAACAGATCAACTAATTATTTTGACAGGTTTAAGTCTAAGTATCCTTTCAAGTCAAAACAACTCATGTCAAGTCTATTTTTGATAAGTTAAATATTGAATTTTTGAACAAAATTATTTTTTAAGATTAAAAGAATTACAAATAAATATGTCATCTAAAGTACGTTTCGGTAAGATAGAAATAGTAAGATATAATAATAATAAATAATTAAGGTATGTTATATTATAGGATGTAATAACTTGGGTCATCTAGTACCTGGCAAATTATAAATCACAGTTGGTTTAACTTTTTCAAATCTAATGATTTGGGTTATCAATTTTTAAAACTTTGTTTCGGGTTGTTATTGGGGCTAGATCAATCGGGTTGGGCCTATATATTACGTCTTTCATCGTAATAAATTATATAAAAAGGACTCATCAAATTATGTGTAGGGATGGGCACGGGTCATGAATTCGACTGGACCCTAATTTTAAGGGTTTGGGTCCATCTTTTTTTGGACCCTATGGATCCGGGTCGAATCTGGGTCCATGATCTTAGGGTCCGGGTCTTCACATCTGAGACCCAGATCCGACCCACGGACCCATTTAAATCTTTTTAAAAAAAATTATATATTGGGTATTATGCGTATTTAATTGCTTGATTTGAAATTTTGTTATTTTTTTTAACATTGCGTTATCTTGAACTTTATCGATTCATGTGATTTAAAATTTGGCCATTGTATCAATACTTTAAAACTTATAAACTTGATAAATATTTCGTTATAAGAACTTGAATGTTGAAAAACTTCATATGTTTCGCTTAATTAGTATAAAGTATTAGAAGATCCTCATTAATCGAAAATATTTAAATAAATTTATGCAAATGGTCGAAAATTGCACTTCATAGTATACTTTTTAAAAAAATTTAGGAAAAAAAAATAAAATTGTGTTGGACCTAGATCCAAACCCTAGACCCGCCAGACCCTAAGGGTCTGGGTCCGGGTCCAAAATTTATAGACCCTATGGATCCGGCTTCGGGTATGGGTCCAATAAAAAAATTAGGGTCTGGATCTGGGTCTTGCTGGACCTGACCCAGATCCGACTCATGCCCATCCCTAGTCTACGGTCTACCCTCGTATAATCCAACACAATTTGATGAGTCTTTTTTATATAATTTATTACGATGAAGATTAAAGAAATATAAATCTTTAGCCCTGTTGCATAGTCATTTTCTATTGATAAGCCATATTTTCTCATCTCACATAAAATCAAAAAAATAAAGGCAACTCTCTTTTTCTTTAATTTTTGTGGTGTATGTGACAAAATAATAAATATTACATTTTTATTTATTTTTTAATTGACTAATTTACTTTTTCTACGTTTATTAAAAGCATTGTATGCTTTATCATTTTCTAAATTATACATAAATTCAAGTAAATAAAAAACGAAAATCAAAAAGAATTTCTCTCAACCATTATATAAGCCGAGCGTCTATCCGTTTTCTCAACTCATCGTTTCGTATTTTCATTCACGAGTCTCATTTTCACCGACTTAAATTTTATTTTTTGAAAAAAATACCAAAAATCTAGTTGATTAAGGTAACCTTATTTGATGATCAAAATATGCAATATAGGTGTGTATCTCTCCCATGCACTAGTTCACTTTCAATTAACCATGCATGTTAAGATATGTGTTGGATGTGTGTAATTGCATATAATCCATTAAATCTTTCTATGATAGCATACCCTTGAATCTTCAAATGAACATTACTTAAAATATTTGTCATGAAAATTAAGATGTATCAGAGCATTTTCATTTAACATTCTACACTAGCTTTTTCCGATTACTTTCTTCAAAAGAGTAGTTAGTGAAGCGCTAGCACGTCAATATAGATTCATACAACCTCTCATGTTTTGTTATTGTGATAACGTTCAAATAAATAAGCTCAAAACTTTCAAAAAAAGACGATTAATTTTCTCCATAATAATTTCACTTCATCATATGATTTTAAGATGAAGTTCATCAAATTGTATACTATTAAATTTGTCCTTAATTATATTATAAATTTCATCATTTAATTTTAGGATGAAATAAATCGGATTATATACGATCAAATCTGTCGTTATAATATAGATCTTATTGTGTTAACAAATTTATGAAATTCTTACTCAATTATTTGAATCCAAAGATCTTATATTGAAATTTAAAATAAGGCTAATTTATTTATTGGGACAAAACTAGTAAACGTGAAGTTATAACAATATCGGCTGAAAATGAGCATGTTATATTTCCAACATACTACTCAGGAGTTTGTACTTGTTCATCTTGTCGGCACTTTATCACTTCTATAAATTACAAATTTTTAAACACCTGTAAATCAAGCAAATTAAAGGAAATTTCTAGAACACAAGAAAATTCTACAAACAGATATTTAGTACTATATAAAAATGGATTGTTCATTTTCTTTTGTGCTAGTCTTCTTCAATTTTCTCATTTACATCCCTACTTCAAACTCGGTTCCTTTCGTCCTACTCCACGGTATCATTTCTTGCATTTTTTTTTTTTATTATTTCGAACAAGTTAGAAAATCTCTACAGTCAAAAGTTACAAGAGTCAAAGAGATTAGTCCTCAACCACCAGGCTAATTTAAGTTTTTTTTATTTTACATTTTTCAAAGCTAGAATAATTATGATTATATTATGATCTTTCGTCTCAAATAAGCAGTTTATATTCTCATAAATAAGCTACCTAACTCATGTTTCTCGATTAGACTGTCTCATTAAGTTTGTTTTGGATAAAACAGGCATAGGACAAATATGTGCTGATAAAAAAGTATCATACTTCACAAACCAATTAAGCAATTGGTCAGATACTCAAGGATATTGTTTGTATGAATCTAAAATTATCATCTTTTCTTTTCAGTTACTAATTAAATATCCAAACATTATAATGGTATTTTTTTTTTCATTATTTGATGATTTTTCAGGGAGAGCAGCTATAGTAGGTTTAACTCTTGGTTCTTACCCATGGAGAGCCAAGCTTCAATTGTTTGCAAAAAGGTGCACACAACTTCTTATTCAATTACTAACTGTCTGCTAAATGATCATACTCCGTCCTATTCATCTAAAATGTCTCATTTACTTTATGCTTGATTCTTAATATATCGAGTTATGTATAATTAAAAATTATAAAAAGTTGATATTAATTATCTTTACATCAAAACGAATCAAATAAGATTCCACATGACTATGTTTTAACTTATAAATTAATAATAAAATGCAATTTAAGAGTGATAAATGAATAATATCCAAAAGTAAATGCGACATTATAGATGAATATGAGGTACTAATATCAAACAATTATCAAGTGGCTTATTCCTATGTGGGTTTGTCGGGCTGAACGGTACGGTGTCGGATATACACAACTTTATCGTTTTCATATTATTAAGTGAATTTTATTAGACCGGATTTACATGCACTCATTACCTTTCTTATAACGAAGATATCATTTTGGAGTGAACATTGCTAGAAAGCGTTATGGGAAATTAGGGTAGGTCATGGTTAGTCGGATTATTTGACTAAAAACTCTATAAATATTGAATTGTATAGCATATAAAAAGAAGTGTGACAATTAAGTCGGTTCATACACATTTAGATAGGAGTTTGGGAATTGGTGTTCAAATTATTCACATGTGATCTCACGTCAAAAAATTACTCTTCTTTACCAATTAGTTTTAATATAACCTCATGAGATTTGTTTCTAATCAACAGTCCTCTTGTATATTAGCCCAAATTTATCATAATTTGATATAAAAAAATGTTGCACAAGATTATCATGAGTATGTTGTGTAAAATGAACAGGTGAAGGAAATGAATGAGCTTAAGCAAGGTTTTCATATGATCGGTCTTTCACAGGTTATTCTTCATTTATAAACACTACTATATTATTATTATTATAAACATAATAGGATGAGCTATAATTGTCTGTGTTGCAAACCTGCAGGGTGCCATAATTGCCAGAGCTGTGTTAGAATTCTGTGATGGAGCACCACCTGTGAGGATCACTTCCACAATTTTATAATTCCTTTGTCAATTTTCACTCTTTTTTTCTCTTGAATATATTATTACAAACAGTCTCTTCAAAAGACGCATTATAGTTTAATTAATACAAATTAAAGAGAAAATGATTAAAAATATAAGTTTCTTGATTTGAAGTTATCTCTTTAAAAACCGATTTCTCAGCTGATTATTTTATAAGAGCTTTATTGATCAAATGGGGTGTATTAATATAGTGATGACACTGGGCACTTTGATGGCATTAGGTGAAGAACCTTATCACATTAGCTGGAGCTCATGCAGGAACTGCTTCCGTGCCTTTTTGTCAAGTAAGTTTGTGCCTCAATTTTATTATTTCCGTACAAGTATAAACGGTCATAACAATCTTTGTTGTTTTTATGTGTTACATTTTAGGCAATTAGGGTCGGCCTTAAGCAAGTGCAAGTTGTGTCACATCTAGAGTCGTAAAAAAATTATAGTTTTCAACAAGTGTTAAGGTTCGAACTTTTCTATATAAACGATAGTTTAGCGGTCCATCAATAATCTTTTGCGCCGGGCCCCTAAAGGTCGGCCTGTACACAATTCAATGGTGCTCTTTGTCCAATGATATTGCCACAACACACACAATTGTGTTAGTTTGTACATGTACTAGGAAAATGGTGAAGAAATTATAATATAATTGCAAGGATATTATTAAAAGGAAGAGAAGGGATAATATATTAATAAAGTTCTATAATCAAATACTTCAAGTTATAGCTTAGGCTTGATCCGAGTCCGCAATTTCACTGTTTAGTTTGATTTTAGCACTTTTAAGATGGTTGAATTATGAAAACACAAACGATCTTATTGTGAAATGTGTTTTCTATATGAGTTGAATAGTTTAACTAATTCAAATAATTAATATATAAAGTCCGTATATTAAAGTCATCTCATCGAGAGACGACAGCTCTTATGAAAAATCAGTGTCCTAAATCTTCAGTTTTGATGAATTCAATCTTATCTGCAGTTTAAAGTCCTGTGCGCTTTATCAGCATACGTTCTCAATTTTGCCATCTACACCAACTTCGTCCAAGTAAACATTTTGACTCCAACAACTCATTTCTTAATTTCTAATCTATTGAAAATCGAGTTTTATTTCAGTTGGAACAACTACCGTTTTCTATGTTCGATTAGTTTTCCCTCCACCTAACATGTAATCCAAAGAATTAATTATATTATTTTTATCTATTTCTTTTTATTTGCTTTGCTTACGTACATTTCACTGATTTCCACATATAATGCCTTTTCCCTCATATCCTAAAAGCTCCCCTGTTCTTCCTTTAAAATTTCAGAATCATTTGGCAGCGAGTGGCTATTTTAGGATTCCAACTGTGAGTAACATTTTATCGTTTTACTTAAATTTATGGTTTTAAATAATACTTGTATAATATAATATAGAGTTCTAAGTAATCTAGAGAAATATACTTATCATAACTCTAAAGATAATTGTCACCGCGACAACTTCATCCAAAGTTTAGTCGATGATTAAGGCCTCGAGATTTGTTTTAATCCCTAGAGTAAGTGGGATATAAACCTTGAGTCTAAAATTCTTTTTCTTTTCAGAATGAACCTAAATATATTAGCAAATCGAAATTCCTGCCAAAGCTTAACAATGAAATACCTGATGAGAGAAACGAGACGTACAAGGAACGGTTCATGGGGTTAGAGAACTTGGTGCTGATTATGGTGAGCTTCAACAATTTTTGATGTCAAGCATTGAGAATGGGTCTTAATAGAGGTAAATAAACTGACAATGTATCGATGACTTCGTTTGAACAGTGCAAAGACGATAAAGTTCTGATCCCGCGGGAAACCTCATGGTTCGGGCATTTTTCTAAGTCTATCTTCAGTGAAGTGTTACCTCCACAACAGGTATACTATTGAATTACCTGGCTATTTTTTACTAATAATATATATTGATCTGATTCGAGTTTCTGGAATGCAGACATCACTGTATGTCGAAGATTGGATTGGTTTAAAAGCACTTGATGAAGCAGGAAAGGTCAAGTATATTGGTGTACGAGGAGATCACCTTGACATATCAGACGATGATATGAAAGAATACATTGTGCCCTACTTGAAGATCAAAAAATCCACGGAATTGGTGCCTTACCAAGAACCCAAGCACATTTCGAAAGAGATGTCAACACAACTGGTGACTTATAGGGAACCCATGCACATTCCGAAGGAAATGTCAACACAAGTAGTGCCTTACCGGAAACCTGAGGGCATTCAGAAGATACCAACACAATTGGTTTCTTATCGGAAACCTAAGCGCATTGTGCGACCTATGAACAAAGAGTTAAAATCAGATATGCCCACAACGCCGCGTGTTGTGTATAACTGGAGACCAACCATGTTGACGGTAAGAAGGCAATGTTTAAAATATGTTCAGGTGATAAGACGCTGAGACACCAGTTATAGAAAATTCTTTCATCAAGTTTTACCAAATGGTACAATCCAAAGTGGAGAATAGTTTTGGTGGTGTTGAGAAAGTTGCAGAACACAATCTGATCATGTCTTAAATGCCCTAACACTTCAGAATCCATGAACTAGAAGGACACCCTACAAGGGCAAGCAGTTGAAGGAAAATTGATATATCGGGTAAAGGGTCAAAGAAAGTTGATCATCCTGTTGGTTCTGGGAATCGAATATCTAACGCAAGAGAACATCTATCACAAGAGTAAAAAAAATTCTAAGCAACGTATGATTCTCTATTTATAGCTCTAATTTAAAGGGATAACTATTTATATAGATGTTCCATTTGAGATTTAATACTATTCATCAATCACTCTTAAATTGTATTTCATACATAATCAATTAAAAAGTTAAAATAAAATATAATCAAGTGATCTTATTTGATTCGTTTCAATGTAAATTTTATTATCAGTTTTATATAATATTTAATTATGCAGTGGAAAGAATATTAGAATTGAATTACTACACAAGCAAATGTGTAATCTCAAATAAGACATATTGGAGGGAATGTGTATAAATCGATAATATCATCCTTAAAATAATACAAGTACAAAGATAATTGTTTTTGCAGCTATTTCTAGTAAAATTTAATGTGGTTACTAAAATACGAAATTTTAAATTTGTATTATATTTATACCATATTTTAGATTCTACTATAAACCCTATATATTACTCATTCTATCTCTTTAAAAAAATACCATTTAACTTAAAAATATGACTAAAATATATAAGTTTATTGAATCAAATAATGCTAATTCAGAGGAACAAAGAGAATATCAATATGTTCATCATCAATATTACATCTACAACGTCCACCTCTTATATTTTTTATTTTATTTTTCACCATTAGCATTTAAACATTAATTTGTGGTAAGAGTAAGGTTTGTTCATCAATAATCTCCACTAAACCATCCTCATATATCAATGACCTTCCTAAGTACGTCCTATGCTAATCAAAAACTTGGCAAATGAAGGGAAAATATTAAAACCAGAGGGAGAACTCTTCATATTTTAAACAAAATAAATCTTTCCTATACTGAAACGATTTGAAAGGAAAACACGTGTGTGTGTATATATATATATACCCCTCCCCTCTCCTTCCCTTTCTTCCTTTTCGTTCCTTTCCTTTCAAAAATGGCATCTAAACACTCTTAAACTTACTCAGTTCGACAACAGCACCCAGCACGACCACACCCAGCCAGCTAATAAAGGAGTAATGACATCAAATTAGCTGAAACTCCTCCTAACAAAACATATTATGATTCTATACTAATTCAAAGAAGCCTCAATTAACAAGGCATAGCTTGACACGGAGAAAATTATTGAACCCAGAAGTTTTATTAGCCTTCTCATATTTACCAGGGCAGAAAATAGTAGAGGGTATCAAACATCTTTGATTTTGGTATAAATACAAGACCATCATCATCATCTTAATACACATGGATGTCTACAGTAAGGTTATTACTTATCTGGTCCGCCCTGATGGTGCAGCTGCCGTTTCTGAGGAGCTGCTCCTCTGTAATCTTCTGCTGGGTGTGGCAACGAAGCCACAAGCAGGAAAGTCTGGCGAAAGCTGCCTGACCAGCAACACGTACCTTGTATATTACGCTCAGATCTGCTAAAATCTGACTATTTTTGACACTCGACTGACTTGAATCATAACCGTCAAGATCAGATTTCGTTACCACCACCACAGAGCAATCATCGAATTCAATTAATTTTCCCGCAGAAGGAAACACCGAGCTTCTGATTATTAAATCGTTTCTTGGATTTGAATCACACCCCTTCACCTTATAATGGTAATAATCCTTAACAGCCTGTAGTCAGCATGATGCGTGAACATGAGAATCAACATTAACAAAAGAAAGCTAAGTGAACTACATCAGATAGCATTGGAAATGGACAACATGCCTGCCATTGGGATTGAGCAAGCAGGACCCTAGGCCTGATAGATCTCACATAGCTATAAGCATCCTCCGGGGTCATTTGCTTGTGCTGCACCTGCAAAGTAAGAAGCCAAAAAAAAAAATAACGGCAAACACATTAGTCATTCTTCATCAACTAAAGCACGAAGCCACTAGGTAGAGCAAAGTACAGACCAAATAACACACAACAATTGTGGTGCTACGACCCCGACCAGCTTTACAGTGTACATATGTCGTCCACCCGCGACACGCATTTCCTAGAAAAACAGCAAGCAGATGTTTCAATACAATACATAATCACAAGAAAGAGAGATCTTTTAGAAACCAAATCCATGAAGTCACAAGTATTGGCTACATCTAAAAAACTTCACCACAAAAGACATTTGCGGCTCATTCTCAAGCGAGGGTCTTATCTCTTGCTGTCATCCAACCCTCCCCAGACCTTATTCATAGCTTCTATGAGAGGGATATATTGGGCATGAAGATGATGTTTATTTAAGGACCCAAATCAACAAAGGTCATTATGCTTATTAGAATAGATGAAGTTCAATACACAATGCCTTAAGTGATGAAGTTCAATTTATAATGCCTTATATGAAGTTCAAAAAAAAATATTTCAAAAATTTACAAGAGATTGAAACAAATCTGACGCCTAAAAAATATTGAATTCCGAAAAATGAAATCAAAGGAAAAAATAACTCACTATGAATGAAGTCCACAGCTTGGCTTATATCATTCATTGAAGGAGCAAAGAGATAGTCTCTAGTAGGAAGCACGAGGTGATAAATACCATGAGCCTAGGAGCGTAGAGCATGAACAATACAACATTGTTAATAGTAATGCCCGACAAGCCTAAGAGTTTAATGAGAAAATGAGACAAGTTTAGATAAAGTACTGAATTACGCAAGATAAAACTAAAAAGAAACCATGATCGCGGTGATGCACAAACCACACATCTTGGAAAACATCGAGTGGAGCATCCAACTCGATGCAGCCAAGACACCAAATGAACTATTCTAGTATATATCGGTTACCATATAAGGAAAAATTATATTTTCTGTGTGATCAAGAAACTGTCAAGAATCTAGATACATGTCACAGCAAAAGTTGGTGCCGTGAGAAATCGCACAATCAATTTCATTCTATTAGATTTAGAAAGCAGAAAGTGAAAGGTTGAAGGAAAGTAAGCAACATTGAGAAAGTGTACATAGTGGTGCATTACCAAAGGGGAGGAAATATATGTTTGCAAAATTTCCTTATAAAAAGTATTATTAGTTGTAAAGAAACAGAAAACGTTATGAAAGGAGACAGGAAAGGGAGAAAAGTACCAACATGGACTATAAAGCAGAACAATAGCAATAACTCAAATTACATTTTTTACAGCCAGTCAGATGAAAACATAACAAAATACAGACAGATGGGTTGCAAATACATGCGGAAAGGTACATGTTGTCATGTAGACAATAGATGGAAAAATATTCATGTAATAATGTAGATAAAAACCCAGTAAAAACCAAAGTTATGTGTTTTACAAAATAGCCCTTGATAAGATGCTTTCATGGAGACCAAAAGAATGCAAAATCTAGATTCAAAAAATTCTTGCCACTACAACACCATGCCACAAACAAAAATACATATACTCACATGGTAAAGGGATGTGGGGACCAAAGTCTCATAAGGCTCATTCAAAGTAACCACTCCATGAACACCGAGCTCTTTCAACTGTAAAACGTCACTTGGGAATGGAACAGCACCTAACAACACAAACTGGAAGCAATTGTGTTAGAAATTGACACGTTATCTTCTTCTTCTCTTCTACTTCATATGCATGGTCTTTGATACCCATACATAATAGTTCACTCAACCACATTAAATCAAAAACAAAGTTAATTGCTTATATTTTGATTCATTTTACCAGTAGTCACAGACACAATAAACAATGCTTAAAAAGCTCAATAAAAAGCCTAAAAACAAATATGCGATTAGGGATTGCAACGAATCGGACTTGGATCCAATTGTGAATGCTTTGATTTTGCTTCGAATACAAATCGGACTATGTTTTCACCTCCACTCCGACTCGGACTCGAATTTCATGTCCTCCAACTTTTGCTCAAACTCTGATTCTCATACCTTTATAATGACATCTTTTTAGAAAATTCATCTTTTTACCATAAGTAAATTCATAAAAATAACATCTTTCGAATATAATTATTTCCAAATTCTACTTGATAAAATAGTCTGACGAAGTCAACTTAATAAAAAAACATAATCATCATTCATTATTTAATACAAAATAGTGTATCAAGTACAACTTAACATACAATGACAATCCAACATATTAATCTAGTACACTTCAATGACATTGTTTTCCTTTTGTTTTGTAACAGTGATAACTATATAAGGGTAATTAATTTATGATAATATAAATATTATTAAAAAACAATAATCATTGAATTTATATAAATGTATATTATAACTGATTAATCATTATACATAAATTTGTACCTTCAAAAGTTCAAATGTTAGGATGGCTTTTGAGTACGATATTTTCGGTTAAGTCATAGTCTTATGTGTACTTAGTACTTAAATATCTTTTCAATCTAATTACACATAATATGATGTTTAAATAGTCCTCAACTAAAACTTTATTGATGTATTGAGCAGGTGTAGCTTACATTGTCATTGGACTCGCAATCCTTTGATTATGTATTAAAATTGTTTTACTTGATTAATTTGACATTGTTTTATACTTGTAAAATTGTTTTATGTATGACATAATCTACAATTCAAAAATAATAACATAATAATATCAACATGTAATACCCTTATATGTACATGCTACCAAAATATAAGTTTTCTATGATAGGGTTTTATAACTCTTCCACCAATGATAAACGCATATTCAACCGTCAAAATAAGCACATTAATATGGCTATAACTATCTTACAATATATTGCCTAAAAGAAACTCGAAAATTAAATATGGGGACCAAGTCGGGTGTCGGTTCTAATCGAAGTCAGAGACGAATTCAAGTCGGACTATATAATCGGACTCGGAGTCAGATTTCTTTTCTCGACTCGAATAGTAATTTTTTCCTCGAATCGAGTCAATTAGGGTCGGATTAATCAGAAATAACAAAATCAAAAGAACATTTACCGGTTTCAACCAATCATATTAAGGCATCATCCATGTAAACATGTAATACAAATTCAACCCACTTGACCCCATAAATTTGACCAAATCTTTCCTAACTAAAGGATATTCATCAACATAAAAGGAACAAAATTTAACAATCAGGAAAATCAGTAAAAAGCTGCAACAAATAAAATTGAAAGAAAATTAAAATCAATAGAGGGGTAAATTATATACCTGACCAATCCGATCCCACCAGCGAAACTCGGATTGAAATTTGTTCCGAACAACGTTGTAAAACAAAGTAGGATAAAAAAGAATACGAGCACCAGCTCCAACTACAACCCTTTTAGTATCCCAATTTTGATTATTTCCAGAAACCCTAGTCGTAAAACCACCATTTTCATCGACACAAGATTTCTTATCGCCCGCTTCGCCTCCCAACACCTCGTCGACTTCGAAATCCTCTATATGCATATCCAACAACAGAAAAAGGAAAAACAGACACAATAACCGCAAATTTGACTCAAATCAAGCATACACAGGATCAAAACCCTAATCGTTCGAAATCAACATAATTAATTAGAAAATGGGATTGAGAAGGTTGTTTTGATTAGGGAAGAAGAGGAGAGAGAAAAAGAAAAAAAGGGGGAAGATGGAAGGTTTGGGAAACCTAACTTGCTCAACAAACACTGAAACCGAAAGGTAATGAAGAGAGAGAATGACAATGGCGAAAAAGTTTACTAGCTATTGTTTTTTTCTTTGATTAATCCACTTTTTTCTTCAGGGTTGGATAGAGAATACTCTAGGGATTTTACTTTTAACTTATTTTTTTTATGATGACGTGTACTTGCCCTTTGAATGGTTAGAATCAAGACTATGAACTTGTTTGACATATGGGGGTTATTTTAAATTGTTAGTTGAAGTTTTTGGTTGATTTGGTCCATGATAGTAAATTAGAGAAATAATATGTCGCTTTATAAACATCAGAAGCAACTTTTATTACTATTACGGTCCGTTTTGGTTAGTGATACTAAATAGTAGTAATGGGAATGATTTATGGTGTAAAGGTTCATCAAAAGTTCTATGTTATATTCAAAAAAAAAAAAGTTTTATGTTATTCCCATGGTAATGAAATTTTGATCACAAAAAAATTTTTTTGTTTACAAATTTCCATTACCACCTAATACCACATCTCCCAATAGTTATGCATTGGAATGAACTTTAGAAAGAAAAAGAGATGATTAAAGTTGGACAAGTTTGGCCATCAAGGTAGCTAAGAGATTTTTCAATCAAAATTACAATAGTTTTTCACTTTCATTACCACCGTTTATTAGTAAGCACATACCAAACGGGTCGTTAATTGATTGTATTAGTGAACTTTTAAAGTTTTTATATGGGTTATCTCTTCTTATTCTTATTAGAATTTTCGAGGTCCATATTCAGAATTATAACAATTATGTTGATCTAAGTATTAGGAGTAGAGTCATCTTGAAAACTTTAAGGGTGATGTGCAAAACTTTTATTTGGCGTATTATTTATAGTAAATATATATTTTCTTAATAAACTTAACATATTTTTTCTGGATTAACTTTTTCATATACGGGAGAACGATGGGCCCTATGCAATCAATTACCTTACACACCTTCAAATACTCCATAGATACAAGTGTTATATCCGCCTCATCTCACCTTATAACTTCCGCATTCCTTTTGTATATCAGCTACTCTTGTGAGAGACCGTCTCTCAAAGAGACGACCTCAAAACAAGAAGCCCACATTCTTATTTTCTCTTAAATTTGTGTAAATTGGACTATTTAGCCCATATTTCTAATGCGTCTCTTGGAGAGACCGTTTCTCACAACAATTTGTGTTATATATGAACTTATAAACATATTGTATACATAGGTAATCATAAATTTTGAGCACATTGTATGTATAATTGGGCCATAAACTCTATAAACATATTTATATAATGCAACTAAAACGGAACAGAGGAAGTATGACCTTGTATTCAGGAAGACTATTATATAAGATATATGGTCTTATATAGACTTAGTATACACTTGTATAGATTTTGTATACATTATAATAGGGTGTAAATTTTTCAAAATTTTTAAGGCGGTTCTGCTGAAGCCTAAAAATATATTCCGAAAATTAATAAACTATGCTTTCAACAGAATGGTGTGATAATGTTAAAGATTTGCTTGATTGACAACTGGAAATTAATTGACAACATAATGGAGTAATTATTAAATTAAGCTTAAGATTTTTCAAATAATTAATTAAGTCACACATCAATGTGGAATGCTTAAACTTTTCAAAAGAATGTTGAACTAATTATACTTTATACGAAAAAGCTTAGAAATTACAAGTTTCACAATTGAAGATAGTTTTTATCTTCCATCTACTCTCTTTAACCCTCATTTCTCTCTCATAATACCAATACAATCATTAATTCACACCACTTATTCTAATAAAATAATACCCACTATCTACAAAGATTCCACATTTCTTAATTTGTGTGAAATCTTCAAATAGGACAATCAAAAAAGAACGGAGGTAGTATTTATTAGAAAATGACATGTCATTTGATCTTAATCAATATCTCTACCATTAAAGTATTTTGACTAGCATTTATTTATTGTTAGATTGAGTAAATTAAATAATCAATATATATATATATATATATATATATATATATATATATATATATATATAACTTTCGTGTATTTCTATATGTATAATATCTCTTACTTTTATATAATATGTTCATATATTAGGATGGTTAAAAAATCCTACATTTGCACGAATTGCTAGACTGGTTTAATATAAAATTAGAGTTGATTCCGTGAATTTAATGATTTTATATGACTTATATTTATGGTGTACTCTTCAAAATTCCACTTTTTTATCTAATGCACCAATATAGTACTATACTTTAAGGATGCATATATTGGTGGTTGTGACACCATGTATTTGTTTGAACTTTTGGATTATGATCTATTATAATAATAATAATAATAATAATAATAATAATAATAGTAATAATAATAATAATTGCGAGAATTGCTCATTACTTTATCCAGAGTGCAAAAAGGAAGGACTCCATCCACATCTTAAGCTACATTGCAAACCTTGCTAAAACTTTATTATAAATTCTATCACTATCAAATTAATGGAAATTTTCCTGAAAAGTATAATCCACAAATCGTTATACTCCCAATTATGACCACAAAAATTAATAAAGAAAGCAACAAATTTTCTGAGCTAAAATATAGAAAATGTTAAGTCGTTTATTAGAGAAAAAATAGGTTAACAAGTCAAAAAAAATAACAAAAATCAACAAAAATAACTTTTTTATCTTAATGTAAAAGTTAGTTTTTTTTTTTTTTTTTAACATCAAAAAAAAAAGTTAGTTTTTTATTTAGATAAGTCATTTACCTTAAATTTTTGGTTTTCAACCAACCAACAAGTCAAAAGTCCAAAAAATTTCAAAAACTCAATGAAAAGTCAATTATCGAACACCCATATGTTGAATAGAGACTACTAGTATAGTATATCCAACCATTTTCATGCCACCTTTTTAAATATATAAAAATATAAAACAATAAATAATCCTATCAATTTAGCTCGCAAACTATACTCAATAATTAAAGAAATAGTACTCCATAAGAGTTTAATTTAAGTGATAATTAGTTTTTTAAAAAATGATTTGTAGAGAAATAAATCATATTCCATGTATAATAAAATTAATAACAAACAAATACACAAAAATAAAGATCAAATAAACAATCTAATTATAATCCATAAAACTATAATCGTAGTAAATATTATTATGTTTATGTGTATCCTCTTTTATATCATTGTTTAAACAGCTGTAGCAATATCAATAATACAGAAAAATAGTAATTTAAGTCGCAATTAATAATGAGAAAAGCATATCGATTTTAAGTTTATAAATTATTAAACAAATATTTATGTGGCACATATTGCATATGGCTCGATGGAGTAACAAAGGTGAGTTATGAGTATCACATTTAGCATTATTTTAAACAAAAACTTTCACTTTACATTGCTATCTTACACATAAAGCTCTTATTTTTGTGCAAGTCATCACTATCTTTGTTTTCTAGCTACGGTCTATACATAACACACTAGTCATCTTGCAAATTGGACTTAAATTATTGGTATGATTAACTAAATTAATTTAATTTTTACCTTTATTATAATTCTATTTATTAACTTATTGAAATGGGGTTTATTAATCAAATAAATAGAAATAGCTCAATTTTTTGTGTATGCTCACTTATTCAAACTGACATAATTGTGTAGAAGTATTATGGCACTTTAAAGCATTATGAATATTTTACAATTTTGAGAATAAATTCGGCTTTCAATACTATTTTTTTTTTCTTTCACAAATTCCACTATAAACTTTATCTTGGGCTTCTAGTTTGGGAAGCTAAGCCCAAGTGGCCTTTTGGTCGGCCCGGTGACATCTACCTTAAAAATTAATCTAACTCTTGATCTCACCTCGTCATCCTAATTTACTTTTTCTCTCTATTTTCAATTGTAATATCTGTATATTTATATTTTATTATTTATTAATATTAAAATTTTCATTTAGTAATAATAATAGTAATATTATTATTTTTATTTATTTTTTTTTTATTATAAAACGTAATTCATTTTATAGAAGAAAACTTTACAAGAAATTGGTAGGGAGTCGAGCAACAAACTGAACACCCACACCTTTTTGAATACAAAAGGCTAAAGGTGGCAACCGGTCTATCTTCAATCCTCCTATAATTTTCATTTAAGTTGATTAGTTTTATAAAAATATTCAAATTATTTAATTTAGTTTATATAATCCTCGGGGACAATCAGCAGTACACACAAACTCAATGGCATTCTTGACATACCAAGACGCCACCTCATGAGCAACTCTATTGCCTACTTTGTAAACATGGGAACAAACAAAAGAAGAGAAAAGACTCCTTAAGGCTAGCAATTTGCTCATAAAACAGGAAAATAGGAGCAGCACCCATCCTATCTTCCGTGAGAGAGTCCCCTTCAAGATCAACATTCATACATTCCATCTTACAAGCTAATTCATTCATACGTAATAAACTTCAAGCAATAATTTTTTTCATATTCTAAGCAAGAATCATTTAATTCAATTTATTTTTATAAATCTTCAGTTATTCAGTTTAATTAATTGGTTAGAGGGCAAGTTGGTTAATTTTATTTGATATGTAAACCAATGTCAACCAATAAAATCCTTTCATCTAGTGAGGCTCTATGAAAATGCTACGTGAAATTTTACAATCTTTTATTAAATTGTAAATTTCTTTATGTTAGATGCTTATGTTTGCAACTTACTTAAAATGAGAGCATTTTTTTTATCATATCCTCTATTCTAATACAAATTATCTTTTAATCGATTTTCATTTTCAAAGATTTTACTTGAATTCTTTGAAGTAAACAAAATTATCTGAACTTTTATCGATCTTCCGCCGACTGAAATACTTTTTTCTCTTTAGGGTGGGTATGCTGGTTGTATGCAACAAAGCTATTCTTAATAATTAAGGTGGGTTTAATATAAGGTTAAAATGTAAATTATAGTTGCATCCACATGAAAAGGTATAGCGTAGGCAACCAAAAGATGAATCCTGATTCCTTGACCACACCTACGCTACCTATATGCTTCTTTTACTAGCTCTAATATGCCACACTTTTACTATTTTTCTAAGTACAGGCTAAGAAGTGGGTTGAGAATCAAATCCAAGATAATACTTATTAATACATGAGAAAATAATATATCTTTCAGTTAAGGCAAAATTTAATAATAGAAAATAGTTTAATTGTTGAAATAATAACATAAAAAATTAAATTATGCAGATTATATTATAAGAGAGAAGAAAATAAAAAATATGGAGTTGATACCATTTGCACCATTGAAAATATTTTCACCATTGAAAATATAGCGTATAAATATGACGAATGAAAATAAAATAATTAATAGCTCAAGGTAAAAAGGGTAATTGTCAAGTTAATTAATAACTAGGCCGATTAGATATAGGTATGGTTCACCAAGATACATATCCTAAGGGGGTGTTTGGTAGAAGAGAATAAGAATTGTGAGACTTAGAGGTGAGACTTATGTCAGAGACTTTAAGTGAGATTTAAGATAAAATGTCTCATGTCTTTGTTTGGTAAAGGATGAGACTTGATTAAAAATTATGTCTTTTTATTCAAGTCCTATGTCCCAATCTCAATTACCACCTCCCCCAATGACATTTTTCTTTGGGACTTTACCATCAAAAAGTCTCATTCCTCAACCCCCTAAATTCCCGGTCCCTCTTAACAAACAAAGACATTTAAAGTCTCAATGAAAAATTCTCATTCCCTCCCCCCAAATCCCTTCTACCATCATCATCATCATCATCATCATCCTACCCAGTGTTTTTTGTCCATAGAGAACTATAGACAGGGTCTGGGGAGGGAAGGACGGCGGCAACTCATACCCATAAAGGAGAGTACGACCAAAAGAAATCCCCCGACTCAAGAAAAGATGAGGAGATGAACCCCAGAATATACTCGCAAGGAATCAGTAATCTAAAACATGAATAAGACGCCTCCAACTACCCCTGTCCCTAGTCAGGTCCTTGAAGAGGTTCAACTCGTGCATGTCAATTTTAATTTGCTCATCCCAAATTCTCTTAGGCCTTCCCTGACTCCTCTTACCCTCTTAGGCCTTCTACCAAACACCCCTAATTGTTATCTATATAATTATTAACTTGGAAAAGAAAATTCTTTGATTAGTGTTCTATAAATTTATTTTTTATGTAATTTTTATTTGTCATTTTATTTAATATCTTATATATTGGATTTTTATAGTGATACAATTTGTAATGTTTCAAAAAACAAAAGTAACACTTTCTACATATATTCTCAACTTGTAATGTTACCAAACATTACTACAGGCATAGCTAATCAAATAGCTAAATGTATAGGAGTTATTTTTCACCGAAGATAATCTCTACCTCATTTGACCTAAAGAATCTTATATCTCATACTCCATCTTATTCAAGTAATTAGTCTCATTTGACTTTTAACATTGTTAATCAATCATTCTTAACTTGTATTTAACTCTTAACTCTTGTAGTATAACATAGTTAGATCTTTTTAATTCGTTTCAATGCAAAGATTATTAATATTAAATTTTCATAATTTTAAATAATATATAATTAGAGATATTAACGATAGAATTATTATATTTATAAATATGTCAAATTAAATGAGACTAGTAGGATAGGTAAGAGTATTTTTTTGGATGAGATATGACAAATAAGGACCAGTTTCTTGGCTAAATTGAGACTTGGGAGAAAGAAAAAAGAATGGAATTTTTGTAGTACAAGAACTCAAAACAATAGAATAGAGAAAACAAAAGGTATGAAATTCCCATGGCATCAATACCCATTACCCACTAAGCATAATATCCTTAAAACCAAAAGAAAAGAACAAAGCAAGATCTTAAGACTAATCTCCCATCTTCCTCCAACTTTACACATAACCATTTTCCCCTTTCTTTCTTTCTTCATCCTTTAAGTTTCCCGAATTCCAAAATTTTCTCATCTTCCTCTGTTTTTGTTGTTCATCAATGGCAGATGGAGGATCATACACAAAGTCTCAAAAGATCAATTCTTTAGCAACAAATAATCAAAACAAAAAGAACCCAAGTAAGTTTTACTCTAATTTTCTCTTCAAAGCCATAATTGTCACACTTTTCCTTGTTATTATGCCATTTTTCCCTTCAGAAGCTCCTAATGTTGATAACCCATCAATTTTTTCAAGATGGTGGGAGCTTCTTCACTTAATATTTGTAGGAATTGCTGTTTCTTATGGGTTATTTAGCCGTAAAAATGATGATTTAGAGTGTGAAAACAACTCTAAATTTGATAATGCTCAGAATTATATGACTAGATTGCTTCAGGTTCCTTCTGTTTTTGATGATGAAGTTGATAGTCCAACTGGGTCTGATGATAATAATATGAACAAGATTCAAACTTGGAGTTCTCAATATTATAGAAATGAACCTAAACTTGTTGTTGCTAAACAAAGTTCTAATCTTGATGATAATAAATATGGGGTTAGTGAAAAACCTTTATTATTGCCTGTTAGGAGTTTGAAATCAAGGGTTTCTGATGATAAAGATGTTGAATTGGTTAATGTAAGGGATTCTAGGGTTTATGCTAGGTCTAATTCTAGCCCTAACCCTAATGAATTTTCACTTGATTTGCAAAGAATTAGTAGAAATGATGGGGAGGGTTCAAGGGTTTCTAAGGGCTATGCTAGATCAAATTCAAGTGTAAACGGAAAGGGATTAGTGAATGATTCTAAGAGGATTAGTGGAAATGATGGTGTGAAGTCTAGGAACATGGTTGGTAATAAGTATGGGTTTTTTAATGGAGATGGGGAGGTTTCTAGGTCATTGAATAAGGCTAAGTCGGTTTCGAGTTCAAGAGGGTTTTCGAGCATTTCGAGGAGATCGTCTAGTGGCGATTATGGGGGTTTCGACAATGAAGAAAGCGAGGAACACAAGGAGAAGGGTGATGAAAATGTCGTTCTTCCATCACCGATACCATGGAGATCAAGATCAGGGAGAATGGAAATTAATAGAGAAGCTATTGATTCTACCTTACATTCACTCCCTCCTTCACTTGAGGAGAGTGGAGCTGCTCAATTGTTAAGGTCACAATCCTCCTTGTCCTCTAGATCAAGTGCATCATCGTCGCCTAAGCAACTATCTCCGTCTCCTTCACTGTCGTCTCCCAAAAGACTATCTCCTTCGCCTTCGCTATCATCTGAGTCTCTGGCTAAAAGTGTTGAAGATATTGGCCGAAGGAAGCTTGTTTATAGTTCACATCTTCCACCGCCCCCACCTCCTCCTCCTCCACCTCCACCCGTTCATAAATCACAATATGGTAAATCGAATTCTAGCAAGGACACTAAAGACATGTCTAGCCGTCACAAGGATTTAATGAGAACTCTATGGAGTGAACCAAAGGACATAGGCAGGGGAACTAGAGAGGAATCATATAACCGAACAAGTTCGGGGTTGGAATCGAAAGCTAGAAATGGCACTGATAGTTCATTGGTGGGGAAGTCCGTTAGAACGGTTAGAGCTAATGAGATGATGTCAACTAAGAGAAGCCAAGAAGTCGAGGGTGAAAATGAAAGATCAGAGGATATTTTATCAGAAGTCACTGGAAACTCAGAGAGAAAACCTCCGGACTACAATCCCATTTTTAAGACATCTTTCTCAGAATACCCGAAAGAAACAAGAGATTTTCTCGATCAAGTTCTGGCAGGAACTGACGATGATTCTGCTAGCGAGGACGACCACTATGAGGAAGAACGAGAGGAAACTGCTAAGGTTGAGGAACGAGAGGAAACTCCGAAGACTGAGGAGCCGACTTCTGATAGTGTTGACGAGGGACCTGATGTTGACAAGAAAGCTGACGAGTTTATTGCTAAATTCCGGGAGCAGATCAGGCTTCAGCGAATTGAGTCAATCAAGAGATCGACTGTGCAACTCAAAAGAAGCTCTATTAGGTAATAAAGTTCTATTAGCATTTTAACTTCTGTCTTTCATAGGGATTATATGCTTGTAATTTTAGTTATCATAAGAGTTTTTTTTGGATTTGGGATATGTTGTATAGAAATTTGCTTGAATTACTTGATTTGAAATCGATAATCACATGGATATGGATAGGATGATCTACTAATTGGTATATCAGCTTGCGCTCCTCGTTGAACATGGTTTTCCAAAGATTATTATTTTGATCTTTTGGATGCAAGTTTTTATATATCATGTTTTCACAGTTAAAAACATAGCATTGATGGATTTTTGTGTGTGTGTTCGTTGTTTGTCAATGGTTAGTTTTCCTGGTAGAATTTTGCACAGATAGCCAACTTAAAACTTAAAACCTGTGTTACTTGGACGACTCGGGTATTGATGTCGGATACTGGTACATGTCCCAGTGTCAGATACGTCTAAATATTCAATTTTACGCCTAAAATAAGTGTATAAGTGTCACACCAATGTCTGAACATCAAGGATTGAACACGGGTACGTGAAGCAAAATAGAGAGTACGAGTAACATAGCTTAAACATCTGACAGTATTGTAGCATATCAATAAACTAGCCTTTTCAGGAAATTATTTTAGATAGATTTTCTCATGATATTCACTTGGTGAATGTTTCTTTCACATCTTGTTTTGTTTCGTATGAGGCTAAGCTCATACAAGGATCGAATATGTTTGATCGAGAGATAGATCAAGCTAATGGTTATCCTTGATCTATCTCGGCGGAATCATATAACAATACATAGAAATCAAAGGATGAGCAATATGTGGATGATCATTGGATTTGATTTTCCTATTGGTAGATTAGTATTAGATAGGCTCACATATAAAGTATAATCTTTGTTAGCTACAAATTCACGTTATTTTGTATTTTGAATGAATTAACTCGATAAACATACATTCAGATTACCAGTTCGAATTACACTGTTAACACGACAAATACTTCCTGATGTGGAAATCTACTTTAGTACTTGTAGTAGGTAAAACGAACCATTCGAGATAGAGTCGAATATTATTCCTTCAAAATATAAAGGCGAAGCACCGATACCTTCTCAATGTTGACTAGTAGAATTTTCTAGTAGAGAGATGAGAGATCATAACCTACCAAAGAGAAATAGGAGTAGTTAAATTTGCATTTGATTATGACCAAAGGGAATGGAATTTCTTCTTTTGTGTTGAAAGAAAATGGGAAATGACAAAGAATAAGCTAAGGTTGGTAAGTTGGTTTGCTTTATCTTATTCTTTGCTTAAGACAAAAGCCTGTGAATATGAGTCATTTGGTGTTTGAAAAGCATAATTTGGATCTGGTATAAAGGAATCAAGATTAAAGTTAGAATCTTTTCTTAGACATTAACATGTGGTTCAACTTGTAAGATTGTTGGATGAGCAAAGCTGAGAACCCTGTTCTGTTCAACTCAACTTTGCTGGTATTCTCATTCTACTGATAATACTCGTTTGTTCCTTTAATTTTGCTATACAACGAAAATCAAAATAAGAGTTTTTTGTGTATTGTGTAGAAAAGTCAAAGGCACTGAGAGAATACTAAATTTTTTCTTTTTAAAAATCTTATTACAAGTATGGATACCTTCCACTGTATTTTTATATTTGTCACATTTAGTTTACTACTTTTTATGAAACACAAGATCTTACTTGAGACCGTCTTTTGTAAAGACGACTCTCAAAAGCTCAGTTCAATTCTAAATATATATTATTTCAACTCTAAATATACATTTGGGCTGGACTTTCAAGAGTCGTCTATATAAAAGACGGTTTCTCAAGGGAGTACCTGTTTATGAGAATGGATGTTACACTTTTTTTATTTTCATGTACATATATTTTTCTCTTTCAAATATTTCTGTAGAGATGGTAAGATTTAACTATAAAAATATCTGCATTAAAAGTCCAATCTAACAATTTCAATGAAATTAGGGCTTTTATTGTCATCTAAAATCTATTTTCCTTTTCATATAAAAGTGTAACTTAGTGCATCGGTTTTTTAGCTGAAGTGCTAAATAACAATTTTGAAATAAAAAGGTAAAAATGCTAATTAGAATTATGGTTTATAGTCAAATCGCTTCTTGAAGTTACGACTTCTTACCTTGGTGGTATTTGGGGAACTAATAACGATATAAATCTATTTAAATGAATCATAAATTATAAGTCACAATAATTTTGATCTAATACTTTATGATTCGTTATTAATTAACTTGTTTTTTAATTGAAATAATTTAATCCACTATTGAAAGCATCTTCAATTAACAATACAATTCCTATTAGAAAACCAAAATACTTGTTCAAAAGACTTGAGAAAAGAATGTAAGTGTAGAAATCGAAAGTATGAAGTCTATGTTTACAAGGAGTATAGAAAGTACTTAAATTTGATCCAAATTCTAAAGAAAGAAGTTAATAGGACTATAGGAGGCAATTTTTGAAGTTGAAACTACAACCCCAAAACTCAACTAAAGTTCTAACATAACAAAAAAAATTTATTCTTCTTGAAATTTCGCCTTTTTAAGTCTCAACTAACAGTCTCACAACACTGCTTTCATCAGCCAATCACCCCTATATCTTGGAACAAATTCTTATATCACACGGTTTTACCAAGATATGCGTCTCATTCCCTCATAATGGATTAATTAGCCCAATAATACAGATTATTAATATATGAATTTCTTATTTTAATGTCGTCTCACCAAATATAGTCTCTCACAAGTCACAAGAGTAACTCATATCTTTAGTAATTAGTCATGCTTCTTGTTCCAAATCGGCCCAATTTAGTTGCATAGATTCTTTTACAAAACGGTCTCACCGTTAAATCCACTTTAAATACAGATGTTCTCTTGAGAGATCGTCTTTTGTAAAGACGACTCTTAAAGTCCAGCCCAAATCTATATTTAGAGTTGTAATAATATATATTTAGAATTGGACTGGGTTTTGAGAGCCGTCTTTACAAAAAACGATCTCAAGTAAAAATTTGTGCTTTAAATATAGATTAGATAGCTTAATTTATAAAAATGATAACATATAAGCTTTTTGTATTAAGTTAGTCTTACCGAAAAAGAGTGGGTCATTTAGCTCATGGGCGAGTAAAATCGACAATTTTTCGACCATGATTCAACCTGGACCGCTTACGTGTATATATATATTTGTGTTTAGTTGGGCCAGTTAAAGAGAATAACCATTCGATCAAAAGGGCCGAATAGTGGCCCAAAACCATTGATGTCCATCCAATGTAGAGCAAGGCAATATCTATAGGCCCATAAATTTTAATAGATCATTTACTCTCCACAAAACCCAATACGATGAGACGTACAAACTCCACATTTTAATTATAACCCAACATTCACATGGACTTGTTTTCTGATAGTTTCCTTAAAAAGTTCCATGTATTAATTCCATCAATTAAATAGTATGTACTTAAAAATTTCATATTGTGTGTTTTTTAATCACTTACACTTTGCCAAAAATGTTCACCACATTGAAATCATATTTATCAGATTAACCTAATATACACTTATTTCTTAAAGTAATCACTTATAATTCTATAATGATCAACTAGAAAAATATATTAATTAAAGAGGTGCGTCTCTTGGGTAGACAGTCTCATACAAAACGTAATGATAAATTCTTATATAAGAATATACTTGTAGATAGAAATAAAAAAATAAAATAAAATTCAATTCGATTATCATCTAGCCATCTACCTTATAATTTTAAAAAATAATCACAAATTTTAAAAGCATATATACATATTTATTTTCTCTACGATTTATATCTATTGTTTGACCTATTATTTTTACATTTTTAGTTTAGTTACGTTGCATTATTATCGTGAAAATTAATTTTTTAAAACTTTTATATTCTCATTTTACTATAGCTTGATTCTTTTTATATGAAAAAACAAATCAAAATTATGTTCAATACATTTGACAAAGGAGTCAAAATAAAATAATTATAGCTTAGATTCCATTTGGTCCAAATCGTAATCATTCTTTGGAGGCGTATTAATATCATTAAACACATGATCAAATATTTATATATTCCTAATAAGATGATATGATTGGAGGATACACTATGATTAGTGTGGGCCGTTGTATGCATCTTATTCGCAACTATGACAGTTCCATTATGTATTTTGATTTTGTTTTTAATTATATTAAAAACTCCTAACTATTCTTAAATATAAAACTTCCTATTAATTGATTAATATTTAAAACTCTCAACTTTAGACCCATTTTAAATTTAAAGTCCAAGATAAATTGTAACCGGATAAATTGGTTCTAGTAGAGTAGTAAGACCCAATTGTATTTATTAATTATCTCACCACCTTTGAACTTACACGACCCTTCAAGTACCCTCCTATTTTAACAAAATGGTAACCGGTTAAACAAATTATGAAATTATATCAGTGCTTTAAAATTAAAATAGGCCTAAAGTTGAGAGTTTTGAATAATAATCGATAGTTGTGAGTTTTAAAAGTAATTTCCTTTTTTTTAACCTAACACAAATTTAGACTATAATTAATGTTATTTAGGTAATTTAAGTTAGGAGTAATAATGATTAATAATAAACGTATCAATTAAATTATAAAAATTAATAGATGGATTAAGAAGTTTCATGCATTTCGTATAACTGATATTTTTATTCATATAAACATTAATAATCTTGATCATAATAAAGCCTACAATTTTCTTAGGGCGGTTTATCTTTTTAAGTTATTATTATGAGAGACTGTCATTATGTGATACGAAAACAAAGTATCATTTATACTAATAAACAATAATATATATTTATATCTTACGGAGAGATTATCTATTTTATTTAAGTGATTACTAGGAGAGACTGTCATTAGATGAATCGAAAACAAAATATCATATATTAATAATTAGTCTTATATAGTTATTTATTTAACACATTTAAGACACGTCTTACAGAGAGATTATCTTATATAAAAATTTTGAATTGTATTATAATTCTTGTTTTTCATTTCCATAGCATTTATTCCATTTATTTACTTATTTGTATTATTATTTAAATATTTAAAAATAAAATACCTCTATAAGAGAACAAATGAGTATATTCTAATGATTACACCTATCATGTGCATTTGTGTATTGTTTATACTCTATTCTGTCATTCCAATTATGGAATTTCCCACCAACCAAACATGCTTATCTATCATTAGTGTCTTTCATAATTTAATGAAGTTATATAAATAAAAAAATAAATTATTTAAATTGTGTGAATAATATTAAAAAAATTAAATTGTGTAAATAAAAATAAAAAAAATATTGCAGACATTATCATAAAATAAAAATGTAATAAAATTAAAAGGACAGACTAAGAGGCAAGATAGTAAATTCGTAATACCCTTGTTCTGAAAATTAAAAGGCATTAGTATGTGTTTTGATTAATTAATCATCATTTAAAAATAATTATCTTTTAGTATCCGTACTTTTCACACGTGCAATCACAATGCCCACTTGCTTAATTTGATTCTTCCCTCTTGTGGTTTGCCTATGCATGACTATATGCTATGTTTGGCAATCCTTCATTTCAAGTTTGTTGAAATCAATTGACTTGACTCTTAAATTAGTTTTGTTTAGCAAATAAATATGTAGTTTTTAAAAAAATATTTTTTTTATTTTTAAGTGAATAATTAAACATACAGTTAAAAAATATATTTGAAAAACTTATAAGTTAATTGAAATTTTAATTGTTTGCATTTTACCCCATAAATTAAGTAAACAGTTAATAGTGATCTACTAAATTTAAACAAATTAATAAATATATTAATTATGACGTTTCTAATAGAAAATCTTTGACCATTAGCTTGAGAAGAGAAACATTATGAAAATTGAAAGTTGGAAATTCTTTTATATTTATTCTAAAAACAAACAAAGGGAAAGTTTATTTATTTGCATCTACAATGATATTAGAAAATAATAGAAATCACTATATTGTAAATATCGCAAATCATTTAGGACTGAGTAATATTTATATATCTATATATTTTTAATATAATTTAGTACAAATTTACTCATATTGTATAATTTTATGCTTTTAAATTAATGAGTATTAATCGCATCAAATGCATGCCTCATCAACTTGCATTGGTTTTTTACTTGTTAAGCTTGTTTAACCTTATTTATTAATTCTTTAGTAGGCGTATATACAGTAAATTAGATCAAAAGAATCTATTCCACACTTTATCATAATTTCATCATATAATTAAGTCAAAACGAAAATTATTAACTTTACTTAATTATTTTTAATTGCAATGAGATCTTCTTCCTAGTGCTTGATTAACATCCACTTGATTAATCATTATTGTAAACAACTTCTCAAGCAAAACTCATCATTAAGGAATAAAGATTATATGATGATGAGTTATTAATGTTAATATTTAAGGTTATTTAATAATAGATAGATTATATATGAGATTCGAATTCGTGATGTTTTTTCCACGTCATTATATTGTGATATGTTAAATCAAATTTATTAAGGTACGCTTGTGAGTTGTGAGAGTTGGTCTCTCGGTAACTCAAACAAGGAGTTTTATATATTTTCATAGTTTGTTTTAGATGGACTATTTAACCCATAATATAAGGTGCATCTCTCCGTGAGGCCGTCTCATACTATAATTTGTGAAATTTATTTGCTACATCATTTCAATTTGTGAACTATATAGACGCGTGGTGTGTCACTCCGCCTTATCTTTCTGCTTGTCCTCTTCTTGAAGGGGACAAGGGTATGATCTACCCGCTACCTCCTTCCCAATGACCCTAACTTATGGGGATACTGAATTGATGAGTCGGACAGTCTTACTCTATATATATAACACATAAATTTACATTTGTTTATTTTAAATTTCAACCTAGCTAGTTCAAGTTGGTTTATATAAATTGAATTGGGCTAATTTTGATCAGCTAATACAGCTAAATGATGGGAAAATAGTGATTAGTTGAATGAAATTTGTTTGTTAATCTATGATTCCCCTTAATAAAAAATCATAATTCCAACAAGATCTCTTGATTAACGATCACCTTAACTGTTTTCTAAAACTCACATGGTGACCAGCTAAGTCGGTCACATGGGTTTCCAGATATGTTTGCACCCACTTGCCCACTTCTGTTTTTCTCTCACCTTCATTGCACGTGTGGGTTCATCTTGGGATCAACGGCTCAAATATTATATTCAGCATCTAACGGCAGGGATTGATCCGTACGTGCTTCCACGTAACCGGAGTTTACCGGGAATACAACTAAATACAATGGGGAAGTAGAAAACTAGGAATGTAGTAGAATAATACAGGTATATATGAAAAATGATTAAGGGGCTAATTATTGGGGTTTAATGTTAAAGCCCATGATTTGACCATTGACCAGATCTCCAATGGTGAATACATTGACTGAGAGTGCACGTGCGGTGTGTGGTGAATACACGTGTGCTGTGCTGGAGATGACACAATAATCTTAAGACTTTATTATTTGGCAAATTACGAGTTATTGTTGGCTAGTTTGATAAACTAAATGTTGGTTGATAAGCCATTTTTTATACTAGCTGTTTAAGTTGGTTGTTATAGATATATTTGGTAAAAATTATTTGTTGTTAATGATTATAGAAAAAAATTAAATCAAATTGTCTATAAAAAAAACTAGCTACTCGAAGTAGCATATATTAAAATATAATACTTTATCACATTTTTTATAGGAAATTTTCATTAATGTCCACAAACATTTATCATAAGAAATCAAATAAAAGCGGAATTAAGTCCCCTTTAAAATGTTGTTTAGTGAAAAAATAATAATAATGATGAAATGATCAAGCGGGTTTTTAGAAATTTCCTCACATTAATTGATAAATCATTTGCAATTTGCATGATTGAGATTTAGTAAGATGTTGAATCACGAAATTTATATGGCTGCATGAATGGTGGTGTGGCTAATCTTTGAGAACATGATCATCACTTTCCATGTAAGGACATATGCCATATAATTATAACTACTATATAATTTTGAAAAGAAATCATTATTTCCACAATAATTGTCAACAAATAAGTATACATTATAACCTTTATATATTTTCGTTTCTCCAACCTTATAAAATAAATAATAGAATATTAAAAATATAATACTTATCACATTTATGAATGAGGATAATCAATGTTGTATTTACACTTCATACCGAAAGTATTTTACTCATGCGAAAAAACATTATGTAGAATACATAACATATTATAAAGGTTACTTATTTCATTTTATATATATATATATATATATATATATATATATATATATATATATATATATATATATATATATATATATATATATTAATATCATTTTTAATTTAGTGTAATGACTTGATTTTAATGCCATAAATTTTAAATAATACTACCTCCTGTTTAACCTATTAGTCTCATTTGATTTTTCACACTTGCCGAGACAACATTTTAACTTTTAATATCTCTAATTGTTTTTAATTAAAAATTATAAAAAGTAGATATTAATAATCTTTGTATTGAGACGAATCAAACAAGATCCTACATGACTATGTTTTAACTTATAGATTAAGAATAAAATACAAATTAAGAGTGATGAGTAAATAGTGAAAAAAAATCAATGGGACTAATAGGTAGAATAGGAGGGACTATGAAATAATATGAACGTCAAAAATTGTTGTGGAATTTTATTCCATCTTTTAATTACATTAGTGTTGCAAATTTCCTATGAACCAAGAAAATGTATGAGAACAATTATGCATAAACACAGAATTTTAAAACTTTCAACCTAAAAAAAAAAAAAATTAACAGCATTGACTCTTTTATGGCCATATTTATTCTCTTAAATATGCTCTTAGGAATAGCGATTTCATATATACATCATCATCAGATCCAATATATCTCGTTTATAAAAAACTATGGTCAAGGCTTGGGGAGGGAAGAAAATTTACAGCTCATACACATAAAAGAAAGTGCGGTTAAAAAGTCACTCGGCTCGAGAAAGGTTTTCAAAAAGAGAGAAACCTGCAACTTACATTAATTAATACTCCATGATTTCTTATATACATTAATTAAAATAAGTAAAAAAAGAAAATAAATAAGGGAATCATTGAATAAAGTTGGTAAATGAAGGTAATTAATACTCCGTGAACCTATGCCTTGTGTCATATATAGGTAAGACAAGCCGTTAATTATTTAGATTCTAAATATTTAGCCATTAATTATTCGCCCAAAATTTCATCATTGAAAATACATTTCATAATTTACTACATTTTCTATTTTTAAGTTTTTATTTGTGTCTTTTTATTTGCTAAATTTGTTTTACAACAGTTTTCTTATTCCAAACAATCAAATTACTCTTTAAACAAATAGGGGAGTGTATTTAAGAAATTTATGAAAAGATGAGTAATTAAGCAAGTTGATGAATACAGCTGTGAAGTAGTAGTAAATAATTTGCAAGTAATGTCTAGAAAAACATAGTGAAGTGAAATTTTTGAAAATTGATTTTTATCACATATTTTTATAATATTAATTTTTTATAAGTTTTGGATATGTATAATTTGATATATAAGTGATCAAAATAATATACCCCCTCCTATTCATTTTAAGTGTCGTATGTATTTTATGCACCGTATCCAATGCACTTATTCGATCTTTAATATATCGAATTATGTATAATTAAAAATTATAAAAAGTTAATACTAATACTCTTTACATCAAAACGAATCAAATAAGATCCCACATGACTATGTTTTAACTTATAGATTAATAATAAAATTCAATTCAAGAGTGATGGATGAATGGTGTCCCAAAAGTAAATGGGACACCTAAGGTGAATAAGAGGAAGTATTAGATTGCGTAAAAAGTCAATTGTAATACTTCTTTCGTTCCAATTTACTTGCAACATTTACTTTTTTACGCAGTCCAATGCACTAATTCAGTCTTTAATATCTCTAATTATATATAATAAAAATTATAAAAATTTGATATTAATAATCTTTGAAATGAGACGACACTACAACATAATTTGCTTTTAGTGGGATATATTTAGCGACATTTAATTTAAATGTCACTATTACAAATTTCTTATAGTGTATGTAGAGGATTTAGTGACATTTATTAGAGTCTTTAGCAGTATATTAAAAAATCACACAAAAGTTTTTAGCAACATAGGATTTAGTGGCATTTCTCACAAATGTCACTATAAACTATAGTGACAATTACCTTTGCCACTAAAAACCAAATTAAGTGTCGCAAAAACACTTTATAGTGGAACTCAAAATAAAACCAATAATTATTACACTAAAAATATGAATTAGTGGCATTTTTTTAATGCCACTAAATTCAATGTTGCAAAAAGCTAAGTTTGTTATAGTGCGAATCAAACAAGATATCACTTTATTATGTTTTAACATATAGATTAAATTTAATTATAAATTAATAGTGATGATGAATAGTGTCATTTTTTCAAATGTTGCAACTGAACGAAAGAAGTATAATGAATTGAAAAGAGTATAACGTAGGAGTAGTGTTGTAACTTGTAAGACATGAAAATGACGAAGCATAGAAAGAAAAGAGTTACAACTAGAAATGACACGTCCTTTAAATGAGAATCCGATGAAGATGCTACTAATACTAAGTTGAGAGGTTGAGAGGTTGAGACAGAACCTATTACTATTACCTATGTAAACACTCTCCATTATAATAATTGTATAGACTCCACTATTTGACTCTCATTATATTCCGCAGTTTGATGCCTGCCAAATATGAGTATGAGTATGAGGTTGGTAGGATGCAAACAATCTTTGGACAACCCTACACTACCCTTCTTCGTATCTACTTCTACTTAGACTACATCTATATTCATCACACAAATAAAATTTATTATAAATATTTATCAGAGTATTCTTTTGATCAAGACATGACAAACCCATCTTCCAAAATTTGTCTAGTCCAATCAACCCATTTTTTTTTAAAGCACCCATCTCCCAAAAAAGCTCCTCTTTGATTAATAATTAATGCTTCATTTGCTTCTCATTAATACTGATTTGTTCTATTAAATTTGTTTGTAGATATTTAGTTTGAAATTTGAGAAAAATAACAATACAATTAATTTTTTAGTGACAAAAGAAATCTAACCAAGAGACAAAGAATTGAAATGTATGAATACAGAAAAAATGTGGGTCATTATCAATAATATAAATTTAGTAAATTTAGTGAGAAAAATTAGGAAGAAAACATGAAATTTTTTCTTAGGACATAACATAGAAAGTACAATAGAGCCTTAGTTATATTGAAATTGTTACAAATGACTTATAAAGTTATGTTTTAAAAAAATCAATTATAACAATAATTAAATATTAAATTTGATCGTAGGGAAAAAAATAATAAATGGAGTATATAGCTATATTTATGTGATAAATAGAGTAGTATCTACGTTAAGAATTCAAGTATACGTAATTAATCCGATCTTCTGTAGAATTACCATTATATTAAGACTTCAAATATTTCAATTTTATTTTCAAAACATTTAGATAATATAGAAATCGTCCCCTTATTTTTTTAGATTTTTGTACACACTATTTCTTTGTTTTAATATACTTCACATGATTTAATAAAAAAAATTATCAAATTTTCATGAACTTTTTGTACAAATTTCTCATGCATCAAATTATTTTGTTGTAAATTTCTCAAAAAATCAAATTATTCTCAAGGACTATAAAAAATTTTTGACATACTCTCTTCGTTTTGCACATATGTTCTTCTCAAATAGTATTTACGAATTTTAATGTCAAACTTTGATTACGATTTTTCATTGATCTATAAGAACTAATATATACATCATGTGAGAACTTTTTAGATTCATCTCATTATATATTCTCTAAAAATTAACTTTTAAAATTTCAATTTTTCACAATAAAAATTATATGATTTTAAAATTTATATTGTGATCACCTAATAAATACTTCTGTTCCATAATACTTGCTACATTTATTTTTTTTACGCAATCTAATGTACTATTTTGTTCATTTATATGTCGAATTATACACATTTAAAAATTATAAAAAGTTTATATTATGAAAGTATGCGATTAGACGATTTAAACAAGATCCCACTTAACTATATATTATTACTTACATATTAGCCGCAATATATAAAATGAGCTTAAACGATAAATAGTGCAAAAAAATAAAATATAACAAGTAATTCGAAACGGAGCAAAGAAATGGCAAGAATATTTAAAAATAGAGTAAGTATAAATAAAAGACCCTACAAATCCTATCTTAAATGAAATAGGTCCATAGGTGGGGGAAGGAAGGTGGGTGTACAATAATTACCCTATCATCCATTATGATTGATTGAACAATACATGACAATAATAATAAGATAAGTGTATAAATAACCAAGGGTATAACCGTCTTTTACTACTACAACTTGACAACAAACGTAGGGTTAACCAAAGACGAAACTTTAACATCGAAAACAAGTTTAGGGTTAAGGAGGGCCATGTTCACGTGCGAATCACATGGGAAGTGAGCCTCGTACGGCCCCAGGAGGAGTTAGAATATAAAATTAATTTTTAAAAGATTGGGCCCCACAAGGGATGATGATTGGTAAGGATTAAATTTGTCGTGAGATGAGGGAAGATGTGTAATTATTGGAAACTATGAGGAGAGAGAATGTGAGAGGGGACACGTGGGACAGCTAGCACGCACGTGTGGGGCATACTCAATCATCACCCAACATCTTGTCGGGCCCCTGCCCCTTGCTTCTCTAGAAATATTACTTTTTTTTTTATTTGAATTAATTTAACAAAAGAGTTAATAATTGGTGTATCATGGAGTAGTTATTTTCCTTCTTCATTGCCAATAATTATGATCGTACTCTTTACTCTATGGGGTGAAATTGTCTAATTTATTTCTAGAATAGAGTAAAAAATATTGAATATAATAGATTACAAATTTGCAATAGTAAACTACGTTGAAATAAAAAGAATAAACAATATGAATATATGAATAATAGTAATAAGGTCATATTCAAAAAATAAAATCTATTGAGTTAATGTCACATATATAAAGTAGATTTGAAATTATTTTCAACCACATTATGGTTTGGGACCCACTTTCAAATTCTTTTTGAGAGTTGTAAGTTGTATGATTTTTTAGGTGTGAATTAATTACTATCATTTTAGGCAAATTTACTATTCTATCATATTTTTTTTGTTTTATCCACTTTATTTTTACATGTATTTCAATATAAGTTTTGAATCTCGGTATCTCATAGTACGCCATAATAAAAATTTATAAAAAATATATATGAAAATTATTTGCATATAGACGAATCTAACTACATCCCAGATGAATATATTTTGCCTTGAATATATATATACTTCCAAAATAAAATTTAAAATTCTCTCTCATAAAGTGAAAAAAATTTAAAGTGGACAAACAAAAAACGTATTTTTTAAAAATTTATTCTATTTAAATTCATGATATTGTCAAATCACTTAAATGCACATGCATCAAAAAAATCATGTAACTCAAAATTAAGTTACTTTGATATTTTGATATTGCTTATCGTTCCTACATGTTATCAACTAAGTTTATTAAAATATTTTTCAAATAGTTTAAATTATCATATTTTTTTAATAAATTTTATTTTAACATATTTTTAGCGCTTATGATCCCCATTTTTTTCATCAAAATTATTTATTGACACACCATTTTTATTAAACTAGCTCAAAATAAAAAAACAATTTAAATTCATCAAATGCATGATGAGGAGACGGATTTGCGTCGGCATAATTAGTTGAAATTAAAATAGAATTAATTATAATTGAGATGAGGCCCACGATAATGCGGTCAAATTCTCGTACATGACGATCATGATTTGTGATGATTTGCAAAATAATCAGCATGTGATGGTTTCATTGTTTGTTTAGACAACTTGTTTTTATTTTTTATATCACCCATTAGCTTAGCTTTAGACCTACAACTTTATTGATTAATGATTTCTCATAAAACAAGTTTTTTTATGTCCTAAAAAGGGGCATCTTCATAAGTTATGTTTAATTATTATTTAATTAATTTGATTAAGTTGAGGATTTCATTGCCTAAATTATGGCCGAATCTTGAAAGTTACGTTGTAATGCGTGGAGTTTCATCATTTAATTTTATTAATTAAAGAAAATATAATAATAAATAATTTAAAGCAAAATTTAAAAATCGTAATCTTTAACTAATTAACATATAGATTTTTTTCTCTTTTGATATTGCTATATATAATCATAATAGTGACAATTTGTGAAGAAAAATTTTACTGTTATTATCATAAACTGAAAAATCTTATATAAATTAATGGACACATTATCTTAAATTAAAATCTTACATAAATTAAATGTAAATTTATTGCTTATAATAGGGATTATGTACATAATAAAATTCCTTCATATATTAAAAATCTTATAATCTTTAATAAGAAAGGCATAATCTTAAACTAAAATCTTACATATATTGATTGATATATTATTTAATTATGTTATTTGAAATTAAAAATATATTTAATGAAAATTTATTGCTTATATAATCTTAACAATTGTATATAACCAAATAAATAATTCAAATAGAGAGGACTATATTTCAATATATGAGAAATGCCAAAGTGTAATCGCAACGACATATCATGGCCCTCTAGTAATACTCTACAAGGTGGAAAGTCTTTGTAATAATAATAATAATTAATTTAATTATAATTAATTAAGTTGTAGACTTGTAGTTATGAATAATTTTCATTACTTGCCCGTTTTGTTTTGATTTTTCTAGAGTTATGTCCCCTTTTATTCAACCGATTTTTTTGTCAAACTTATATAGTACCAACGAATTTGTTTATATAATTCTACTCGGCTAACTCATACTTTCTCATTTTTGAAATAATCGCTACATTTCGATTTTGTACAATATTTATCGTTTAAGTTTATTTTATATATTGCGACTAATGTGTAAGATAAAATATAGTCAAGTGTGATCTTGTTTGAATCCTCTAATCGCATACTTTCATAATATTAACTTTTTAAAATTTTTAGATTTGTATAATTCAACATATAAATAAATAAAATAACGTATTAAATTGCGTAAAAACTGAAATATAACAAGTGTAATGGAACGGACGAAGTAAATTAATAAAATATAATAATGGTCATTTATATGAGAAAATAATGGGAAGTTGAAGAATCTTTCGATAGTCAAAATGTCATAAATGACTACTCATTTCGCATCATGTTTTAATCATCCAATATAAATATATAATCAATCGTAAATGAATATTACCACCATTAATCATCTCTTTTTTAGGAGTACTATTTTGTCTTTACTAAATTTCAACTCAATTTTGTCACCATGAAACAACTATTTCACCCCTTTCTTAATACTCGCAATATTTAAATAGTAATTCAAATTTGTATATGAAATAATATAATCATACAAGTAAGAACTTATTTTATTCTTTTTAAAACAGAAAAGTAGTTTTTATTGTAATTTTCACAATTTTTAGTTTAATCAAAATAAATATATTTTCTCTGTTTCAAAATAATTGCGCCCAACACATTTTTATGCAGCCCAATGAGCCTGTCAAATCGTTTATATCTAGAATTATACATAACTAAAAATTATAAAAATTTGATATTATAAAAATATGCGTCGAGACAATCAAAGCTTGATGTCACATGACTATGTTTTGTTTTCTCGTATAACAGCCGAAATATATATATTACTCCTACCATAAAATAAGCCGAAATATATATATTACCATAAAATAATAGATAGTGCAAGGTGCAAATAATATGAAACTGAAAATTATTTGATATCAAAACATAAATTGATTTATGTGAAAATATAGCAAGTAATGAGTAAGAAAGAAAGAAAAACAACGGATTTATATGTAGCCTCATCAGGCAGCATTGTGAACGCGGATCAGAGCCCTTAAAACGACATCGTCGAAAGTAATGTTAATTCCATGATTTCATGAAGTGTAATGATGAATATTTGACTATAATTGTTCTGATGATCATTAAAGTCATTAGCGTGTACTGATAGTGTTTTACTTAATATCAACCTTTTCAAATGACTTTATTAATGAATCTTGTTTTTCAACCATGAAAAAACGCATTTCAAAACATGGGTATGGTTTACATTTAAAATCGAGTGTTATCTCTATTTGTTTCCACTTTTAAAGCACTGGTAAATCTTGTGCATAAAATGTTTCTGTTATATAGGTATATCAAACAACTAACAATAATAATTTTTATCATTATCATCGCTCGTAGACAGACTATGATCAAGGTGGTTTGGAGAGGGATGATAGACGACAGTTCATACCCATTAGGAGAGTGCGGTCCGATACTGCCCAGCTCTAATAGGTCTTCGAAAAGAGAGGATCCTGCAACTATCTGAAAGACTACAACTTACACCCACGTTAGCTATGCATAGTAATCAACTAACGAAAGATATACAAAAAGCCTGCAACTATCATTTCCCTTACCCCTCCTTAAGCAATCCCTTTCCATTCTCATTCTACTTTTTATACGAAAACATTTTTTTGTATAATCTTAATCAAACTTTTTGTATTGTATTCGCAATTTATAAGTTTATACTCTCTTTACTTTTTTATGTTCTTCTCGTCACTTTTTTATGTTTTTCTCGTTAATTTTTACACAGCTTTCAAAGTAAATTTTGGATCTTAATATCTCAAAACACATTATGACGAATTAATGGAGCAATCTCACATGGATATATTTTATCATCTTTATATATTTTAAAAATCTTAGTCACTCTATAAAAAAAATATTCTACTCCCTCCAATTCACCACTAAGTTCTCATTTGTTTTTTAACACTATTCATATCTTACTCTTAATTTGTATTTTATTATTAATCTATAAGTTAAAACATAGTCAAGTGGGATCTTGTTTGATTCGTCTCAATGCAAGGATTATTTATATCAACTATTCATAATTTTTAATTATGCACAATTAAAGATTTAACGATTGAATAAGTGCATTGGATAGAGTGTTAAATTAAATGAGACTTTAGTGGTAAATTGGAGGGAGTATATAGAATAAATATTAAGAATAATACAATTAAAAATATTCAAAATTATAAGCGGGTAAAATAAAAAAATAAAATATTTAATTATGAGGGGGAGGGAATAAAATATAGTTTGATATGATGATTATCTAATAAGTTAGTGAAAGATTGGATTGGAATCAAAAGAATCCAATGACAAAGAAGAGAAAGTAAGATGAGGGGACCAAAATACATGAAACATAGTTGGAGTCTGCGAGTAAGATAGATTAGTGATGGGTGCAATCATTTCTTGTCTGACTTATTATATTTTCTTTGCACTCATAATTATACCACTTGCTTACGCTTCATGCTTATCATGCTTTATGCATCTACTTTTTCAACTTTTTAATTGTGAACAATTATAATAAAAACTCTTACAATATACAAATTTATGAGTTTGAAATAATATAATTTTTAAAAACAATATAAATATATATTATCATGATTATGACTTTTTAAAGTAAAAGTCAAATACTAGATTTTTTTTTAAAGAGTTATTGATTACATGACGTTTTCATTTAATTGAATATGTTAAACTCTAAGTTAGATACTCCTATAATTTACTATATAGAAATACTTTATTTAATTTAACTCTATTTTTAAAATTAGGTAAATATTGTCATATACATTCAACCAAAATTATTTTTATTTGTCAAAGCTCCATAAGAATAACGTTTGTCAATTTTCAATATTTTTATTAGTATGTGTGATATTATCATCCTTGGGTAATTTTGGTGTTTATCTAATAAATAGAAAATCCTAATCAATAATAATTATTTGCAAATGACTATAGACAAAATACATAATAATAAAATAAAAAATAAGAAAAAAGATAAATATATTAAATCTTAAAAATCCTCCTATAAAATGAGAGGGAATAAGAGCAATTTGTTATTTTCTTAAATAATAGTATATCGTTATTTATTTATACATCCTCTTTATCAAAATTTTAATATTACTCCTCCGTTGCATTAAAACAATTACAATTGACATTCTATTGCGAAATAATAAAAACTTATTGATAATACTCACTGTTGTATTAGTTATGAAGTCAGTTCTATTAGACATTTTAATGGTGATATTGTTTAATAAAATTTAAAGTTGGTTGTTAACATGTGGTCTAAAATGTAAAACAACGATGCAACTCAAAATAGTTTTTCAGTACTTATTGATAATATTCACTGTTGTATTAATTATGAAGAAGTCACTTCTATTAGACATTTTAATAGTGATATTGTTTAATAAAATTTAAAGTTGGTTGTTAACATATGGTCTAATATGTAAAACAACGCTGCAACTCAAAATACTTTTTCAATCGACTAAAAAATCAATATAGTTAATTATCAATAATAGTTACCTTTAATTTGTTGGAGAAATTTCATGTAATTCTTCTCCCTTTCTCAATAATTGACGACCCTATAATCAATTTGTACCCAATCAAATACCTATATTGCAAATTTCTATGTCATTTTGAATTTTCTCTATAGTATATCTTAAAATGAAATTTTTTTAAATGGGTAGTATAACAAAATCAAAAATAATAGAGTAAAAATATATTTCCACATATTTAATTGTCGTTATTTGCATTATTTTTCAGAATTATATATGGAAATATTATGGAATATTGAACTGTATTTTATAGGCTTGAATAAAAGTACTTCTTATAGTTGGAAATGAAATATACTACTTTCTTCTAATAACAAACCTTTTTTTGTTATTTTTCAATCTTTTTCATCATTTAATACTTTAGTTCTCACAGTTACTGTAGAAACAATTATTCATTAGCTGATCTTGTTTTGCGTATACTCCCTCCAATTCACCACTAAAGTCTCATTTCCTTTAGCACTCTATCCAATGCACTTATTCAATCGTTAATATCTCTAATTGTGCATAATTAAAAATTTATGGAAAGTTGATATAAATAATCCTTGCATTGAGACGAATTAAACAAGATCTCACTTGACAATGTTTTAACTTATAGATTATTAATAAAATACAAATAAAGAGTAAGATATGAATAGTGTCAAAAAACAAATGAGAACTTAGTGGTGAATTAGAGGGAGTATTTTTTTATGTATAATCTAAAATATATTTAAGTGAGATTATGTTTAATTCGTCTTAAATGATATTTTAATAATGTTAACTTTGTAAAAAAATTTATTGTACATACTAAAAAATATTGAAGATTAAACTTTGAATTGAAAAGCTCGAAAAACACAAGTGTTGCAACTAAAAAAACTAGATTATGTAACTAGCATATTTAAAACATTAAATATATACCACCTCTTATTGTGAACAAATGTCTCATTTAGATTCTTTGACCTTTTTCACCAATTACTTGAATTTTTATTTTGTTTTCAGTTTATAAGCTAAATTAGTCAAGTGAAATTTTATTTGTTTTATTTTAATGTAAATTAATTATAATTAAATTTCTATAGTTTTTAATCAAATACAATTAGAGATATTTAAGTTTAAAATAATCTATCAACAAATATATGTAAAATCAAATAGAACTTTTAATTTAATTTGAATAGGAGTAAATTCAAATTTCCATACCTCCTTTACAAACTACCCACTAAATTAACTCATTAGGACACACAACTAATTAATTGCAATGAAATCATTAGCAGGAATAGACGATTCTTTTTGTGCATAAAATTAGAATCATTTTTATTTTTACTTTATCTTGTAGAACTTATCTCATATTAATTATGTTTATAATCTACAATATTCGATCTTTAATAATTATTATGTACATTATATTTAATTTATACATTGTTCAAATTTTCTCATAAATACAAATTTTTGATACCTTTTCTTTTTCCCTTTAATTTATAAAAGGTAAAAATATGTTTCATTACTAGTACTCCCTCTGTCCCATTGAAATTGCACCATTTTCCATTTTGGTCCGTCCCAATTGATTTGCAACATTTCTATTTTTGGATAATGGCCGACCACTTTCTTTTAATCTCATCCATACATTTTAACTCTTTTTTAATTTCATCCACACAATTCATTTTCTCTCTTCATTTATTACCACTTTCTTAACATTTATCCACTTTCTCTTTGATGCAAATCAAAGAGGACGGAGGGAGTAGTTCTTTAATTTACCCAAATAGAAGTATATATTCGCTTAAGTCGAACATGATCAAACAAAAAAAAGTAAATTTCCTATCTATATAAATTTGTTACTAAAATTATCATTTTTATGTATATTTTATTTCTTTTAAAATTTAAAATTAATGATTAGAAAAGACATTTTCTACCAATAAATTAACATCAATCACAAATTTAAAAACAAAAGAGTAATTGATAAAACTAATACAATTATCAAAATCAATTAAAAGTGGAAATAAGTAATAACACTGAATAGCCGAGAACAATAGAAATAAATTACTCCTACTAAGTATAGAATATAGAAAGAGAGGACAAATGATTGTAAGCTTAGACGGTGTCGGGAAATGGAGGGACAAGATTACACGCACGATCGGGTGGGTTTGCCGTTAACGTGGATCCCACTTTCTTCATTTATTTATGACTACAAATATTTTAATTATTTTCTAATTATACGTTTTCTAAATATGAAAAAGAAATTCTTTTTCCTAAATTCCTTTTTTCTTTTTGCATGGGAGGGGTATGAGTCCCACGTGTATACCAGCACAACACCACGTGATTTCCCCACTTGAAGAGTACTTGTCTTTACTTTTATTATATTCACATTTACACCTTACTCTATCACAAATCCTTTTACTCGTTTTTTATATCTCAAATTCACTGATAATAATATCTCGTTTGCTTTTTGAATACTATTTATCTCTTTTAATTATGTATAATTAGAGATATTAAAAATTAAATAAATGCAATGGATAAAGTATATAGAGCAAATGAGATATTAGTTGAAATTGGATGAAGTATATCTTAAATACTTCTATATTATCTGACCAAATATTCTAATTCCCTTTTTTTAGAAAAAATAATAAATATTAATAATCCAATCTTTTACCTATCCGCTGTTAATAATTTCACCGTTTGATTATTTTTTAATAATTTAACCTTTGTTCTTAGTTTTCTATCAGCACACCATTTTATCTTATAATAATCCAAACTCTGCTCTTAATTTGCTATCGGCATCCCCTAATAGTATGCTCAGGGGCGGATTTAGACCATAGCAATGCTGTCACTTGACAGCATTTGGTCTTGGCAGAGTTGGTTATATAGCTTATGTTTCACTCAGTTGACCACTGTTCGAACCCTTTATAATGCGAAGTTTTTTTTGACTTGAATTCATTGACATCATTTGATTTTTTTCTGGATTCGCCACTGAGTATGCTGACATCAAACCAAAGGGAGAGGTTGGATTATTATAAAATAATCCAAGGTTGGGACTATTCACAGCGAATGAGTAAAGGTTGAATTATTATTTTCAATTTTTCTTTTTTTTTTTACTTTTTATTTACGCTCAAACACCTTTGTACAGTTTAATTCATTTTTTGAATAGTTTATATTTAGAGTTATAAATAAATATAAATTATACTTTACTAATTTGATATTATGAAATTATGCGCCGAGATAAATAACACAAGATTCCTCAAAATTATGTTTTTACTTGTATGATATCCGCAAAGTATCATCAAATATGAATAGTGCAAAAGTTACTTTAGAGACAAATGAATAAGAACGAAGGAAGTATTTATGTTAAAAGCTCACTTTAATTTTCTCACACATATTGATACCTGTTTGTTGTGGTCTCCTTCTTAATTTATATATGTGGACACCTTTTTTGTTGGACCTTCCTTTATTTGTACATGTAAAAACTTTTTTAATTTTTTATTGCGATCCCCTTTTAAATTGTAGATGTTGACACATTTTTATTACGACCTCTTTTCTTGCCTTAATATTTGTACAAATTCAATTTAAACATTTACTTTAAATCAAAAGAAGTATATATTCCTTATTTTCGTGGTTATTAACGCTAAAACATGAGTGTGAAATTAAGAGGTAAAAATGTAAATGTTTAAATCGAGTTAAAAAAAGATAAAGAATTGAATCTCAAAACTTAGGTTAACAATTGATAATCTTAGATTAGTATAATGGCAATTAAATATTTTCACACTAGTGACATGGATTTGATTATCACCACTTTTAAAAATAAATATTCTATTATTTCTTACCTATAAAAATTTTCTAGAAACCTAAATTAAAATTAAAAAACAAATGTTTAAACTGTTAACCTCTTAGTTCTACCACTAATCAAACTAATTGAACGATTTGATTTTAAAGTTCCTCCTTATACATAATCCATCAATCATAATATAATTTCTAGTATTTTATTTATATACTCCCTCATATTGTCCTTAGTTGTCTCATTTATTTTTAGGACATTATTTATTTATCACTTTTAAATCGTATTTTATTATTAATTTACTCTGTAAGTTAAAATATAGTCATGTGAGATTTCATTAGATTCGTTTTAATGTAAAGTTTATTAATATTAACTTTTTATAATTTTTTATTTAGCATAATTAGATATATTAATGATGATTGAATAAGTGAATTAAATAAAGTGTATAAAGTAAATGTGACAGTTAAGATGAATAAAAGAGAGTATGGAAAAAGGTTGGGACTTGGGAGGACACCCCTTCTCCCATACTTTTTTTTTTTTTTTTTTTTTTTGAATTGCCCCTTCTCCCATACTTCAATTCTGCCATTGATATTTTTAATATATTATTTTGATTTTTAATGGATATTGTTATGGTAACATTTAATTTTATCTATTTTATTAATTATTATTTTGATATTACCTTCATAACCTTTGACCTTGACTTCTAGTCAAGGGGCTTTCAAGATGATCAGTTCAGCATACTTAATCTCCAAGTAAGAAATCACTCTGTAACTGCCATATAACTTCCCACTTACTGCAATAACCAACCGTAACTTTCCACTACATCCACACTCTCAATGATGATCCTTTTGCACCAGAGGTAACCTCTCCCAGCACACTATATATAGAGGAATTCATGCTCATTTTCAGACCTAAGCACAAATATCATACCAACAGTATGCCAAAATTACTACTTAGCAGTTATCTCCCTCTTTATCACCCTAATCGGTTATTCACCACCATTACCACCGCTACTACCTTAACTTTGCCATCATCGTTTATTTCATATTTATTCAATTATCACTTCTCTAATTCTCCGATATGACTTGAGCGTCAGAAGGGTTTTCCGGGAGACAACCCCCGGACAAGGCTAACGTGTTGTGGTGCAGGACTTCAGGTCACCTTCGAAAGGCGTTCCACCTCCTCTCTGTTGACCGTTGACTGCTATACTTCTTCCACTTCAGATATCTCACGTGCCTTTCACACTTCCTCGTTTCATTACCGAAACAGATATTAAGTTTTGCTTGATATTAAAATTTTAGTTTTTTTTATTTGTGAAGAATATTAAAAATTTAGTTAATAATATCAAATATATGTATTGCAATTATTCAAATAATATCTCACGTGTTTCAATTCAAAAGGCAAAAAATCCAATTTAATTAACTTTTCTTTAAGTATCCAAATAATTAAAATTGTTGTAGGGTCTCATTAATATATATATATATATATATATATATATATATATATATATATATATATATATATATATATATATAATATATATATATATATATATATATATATATATATATATATATATATATATATATATATATATATATATATATATATATATATATATATATATATATATATATATATATATATATATATATATATATAAAATATTTTAGAGCTTACATTTGCATAATTAAGCTTTTGATTCGGTTTCAAAATATGTTTTATATTCAAACAATCCAATTCAATAGAAAGTTTGAACTTTTTGATTGAAGTCATAAAATATGTTATATAGTTAAGTATCATATTTTCTCTTTGGACATTGGGGAGGGAGAAAAATGAAATGCGAGACAAATGAAAAGAAAGAAACATTTTCATTGAAGACCAACGGTGTTACAATACAATATTTTTTTTTTGAAATAACCCCGAGATCGGCCAAGGTAATACAATATTGAATACAAGAGAGATAATGAAATTTGGGATGCGGTTTATTTGGCCAATTTGTAAAGACTAAGAAATAAATTTACTCAATACTTTAGACTAGATTTTTAAGAAACAATGTCATAAATATCATTTTTTAAGAAAAATAAATATTATACGTTTTCATAAATGGCATTGCCATGTTGGCATTGACAAATATTTCTCAAGTTTACATGATCAAAACACATTAATTTTGATCCTTTTAAAAAAATATTAATTTGGATAAACTTAAAATTAATACACAAATTCTTGTGAGAGACGATTTTTTTAGAGACAATCTCTAATTAGGCCGGCTCATTATATATTTTTTAAAGTATTATAAGTAGACATTAAGATGGATGTAAGTAGATATTTAAGATATTGAATGTGGGCATTAAGGATACGGTAAGTAAGCATTAAGGATAATGTACGTAGACATTGAGAATACCGTAAGTATGTTTTAATTTTTAATGGGTTGGGCTTCAAATACATCTCTCAAGGAGACGTTCTCCCAAGGGACTAGCCGTAATTAATAAGAGAGTATTCTCAACTGACTACATATCAAATTATATCATCATATCTGGTGTACATATCCTGCTCATAGATATATCAAATATATAAAGTAAAACGCTAATTAGAATGATAGGTAAATAGTAAAACAATTTACATATAACACATAGAAATATTTATTTTTTTGAAAAGACACTTGAAATTAATAAGGGAAGTAATAAATATTTATTGTGATACACTTGTATAATTTGTAGAATAGGAAGGAGTATTTATTAAAAGTATGTCGTTATCTAAAAATGACCCATGCATTCCTTCATTTTCGCAAAGGGACCCCAACGCCCACGTGAAGTCCCACCCTTACCACCTTCCTTAAGGCCCTACCCCTTTCATTGTTAACATCACTCACAAAGTCACATTACTCATAGGCTTAGCTATTGCCTATTGGGACTATGGTGTTTCTACTTTGTACTACCCCCTTTTCCTACCCTTCATTTCCTCCTACCAATGTTTCTATTCATTTAATGTCTTCATGCCAATTTTTTGTGTCCCAAATTGAATGTCTCTTTTCTCCTATTTTAACACCACATCTACCCTTCATTATATGAAGTTGAAGTACTTTCCAATAATTAATTCTCATTTTTAAATCAGTTTTCATCTTTTATACTATGACATCTGAATACTATCTAGATATTTTTATGTATAGAACATCTGCATGTGGAGCAGAAGCGCAAGTATCAGATAAGAGGTTTCTTGACTGCGCACATCTCTCTTTACTTCCTCCTTGGAGAAATGGGTATGATTTGCCGCATCTTTCAGGAAAAAGAAAACCCCCACTTGGACCCTGTTTTGTACGGGATACTGAGAGAGTCGTCTGTATTATTTTTATGTACATAATATTATCAATGAAGAAATTTTTAATATTTTTATACTGCTCCGTTCCTTTTTGTTTGTGTACTATACTTTTTCATGTATATATCAACACAAATGTTGAGCCTCGATGTTTCATGTATTAAAATTCTTTGCATCAAGACGAATCTAACAAGATCCCACGTAAATATATTTTGTCTTGAATATACTTCAAAAATCAAATTTAAATTTCTTTCTCGTAAAGTGAAAAAAACTAAAAGTGGATAAAAAAAAAAGAAATAGAAAAAACATTTTTTACCATAAGGCATAACTAATCATTGTACTGAGTGTTTCAATATATGACATTTCTATTGGAGTATCGAATATTACACTTACTAAGTATATTTGTTTGAATATTCTTAATATTCGTTCTAATTTTATAAGTTTTGATTTGATATATATATTTATTTAACTCATTTATGTTTAGCTCAATAAATTGAAGATGGAATAAAAATTAACTTATTTAAGGTTCAAATCAATTTTATAAATTTTAATATTAAACTCAAATTTAAAATTATTTGATGAATATAAATTTAACCACACACTACAACAAATTTAGCTTTTTGCGACATTGGATTTAGTGGCATTAAAAAAATGCCACTGATTCATGTTTTTAGTGTAATAATTATTGGTTTTTATTTTAAGTTCCACCATAAAGTGATTTAGCGACACTTAATTGGTCTTTAGCGTCATATGTAATTGTCACTATAGTCTATAGTGGAATTTGTGAGAAATGTCACTAGATCCTATGTCGCTAAAAGCTTTAGTGTGACTTTTTAATATGCTGCTAATGACTTTAATAAATGTCACTAAATCCTCTATATACACTATAAGAAATTTGAAATAGCGACATTTAAATTAAATGTCGCTAAATATATCCCATTAAGACTAAATTATGTTGTAGGACACTCCACCTTTAGAAATTTCAATCAACTAAATGTTGATAATACAAGAAGCACCAAATTGATACTACATCTTGACCAACCACCTTAATTTGTTCCCTTATCATTAATTACTTCTATCTTTCATATGGGTTGATACATGAGAAAGTCTCCCTCAAATATAATTAAAATTTGACATATTGTTTGTGGTTACAAACCTTTGCTATATGGTTCCCCGGCCCTAATCACCCATTAAATGATAAGCTTTGCCCTTTTGCTAGTTAATTGTCACTAATTAGTGATTGACTACTAGATTAATTATGACAATTGAACTCAAGTTTTACCTTCTAACCCCATTCATATATGTCCCATTCTTAATTTACAAATTTCAATTTCTTGCTCATTGGCAGAACTATTATTGTTAGGAATTGCACCCCTAATAAAAATTAATAAGGTTGGATAAAATAAAACATAAACTATGTAGTTTGATTAAAGAGAGAAATCTAAGCTTAATTTCAAATGGAATTGTTTAATGTTAAGAGAATATCAAGCGATAAATTCAAGAGAATCATCTATCATAAAATTCTTTTTATATTGTCTTTCAACTAATACTACTAATAATAGTACTAATTAATATACTGCAACTATAGTTTTAGCCTTTTAAGTAACAATTAATTTGTAGTTTATTTGATTAAATTTAATGCATATGATTTTTGTTATTAGTAGATTGAGAGGACAAATTAAGGATAAAAATTTGTAGATAAGAAGAATAAAGAAATTAAAATTGAAACCATTGTGAAAAAAAATCAAATAACTTAATACTCCCTCCACCCCATTCTTATTGTCCACTTTCATGTGAGCACGCATATTAAGAAAGAGGTGGGTCCTACCAAAAAGTGGGTATTTAATGTGTTTTAGTAGGTTTGTTTAATTGTTAATGATTCCCTCCTTTTGGACTAATAAAGTAGATAGAATTTCAAATTTGGAGGGAAAATTGAATATTGTATTCAAGTGTTACAATTACATAAATTAATTCCATAAATTACATAATTATTCTACATAATTAAAAACAGTTTACATAATTATTCTACATAATTAAAAATAGAAAAATACACAAGTCTTCATTTTTTTCTTGATTTCTTGAATGTCTTTTGTACGGCAATCGCTAACGAACAACCTTCTCGCCACATGCGCATGCAGATATTAAATCTCTCATTGACTTCAGATTATAAAAATAAAAAGAATATGCATTTAGTTCTTTACTTAGAAAAAGCAGCTACAAAGGTCAAAAAAATTTTGATGAAAACATGAAACCATTAGTATTCCCAAAAAAATTTTCACAAAGTCAAACAGAAACCAGCAACTCAGGCGCCAAAACAAAACAGAAACCAACAACTCAGGCGCCAAACAGAGAGCAGCCAAACATTTCAGCAAAAAACTCTTAGGTGCCAAAATGAAGAAAAACCCATTAAGAGATCATCAAGTATATATACACTACACTAAGTTAAAAAAATCAACTCATTAGATACATTTATCAAGGTCAAAAAACCCAATCAGAGATCATCAACTATATACATTTAATATGGTTAAAACAAAAGAATTAGACAACCCCACAAGAAACCAAATAATGCAAGAGTTGCTATTGTCACTTACGAAAAAAGACAAGCCAGCTCGTGGAATATTCGGGGCCATGGCAGCAAAACATAGTGTCAGCAAAAGGACAATATCAAGGTTGTGGGGCAGAATCAAAGTGCAAAAGGAGCAGAATCAATTCCCAATTAAAATCAACTCCAAAAAGGCAGGAGAGAAATCAAAACCACAAATCCCATTTGATGACACAAAGTTCAAGAGTATGCCAAAAGCTCAAAAAACAAGTCAAGCTGCATTGGCTAAGGCAATGAATGTAAGTAAAAGCACAGTTTGGAGGTGGAAGAGAAAGAACATCATACGAAAGCATACGAATGTTGTTAAGCCACTGTTGAATGATCAAAACAGGATTGACAGGTTAATTTTTTGTCTAAGTAGCATTATAGTTGATGATAATGGAAGCACATTTAGATTCAGTGACATGTCAAATGTGGTACATATAAATGAAAAGCTTTTTTATCTCACAAGAACACAACAAACATACTATCTCACACCAGAAGAAGAGGAACCACATAGAGAGATTCAATCAAAACATTTTGTACCAAAAATAATGTTTATGTGTGCTGTGTCCAAACCCTTATATTCAAGTGCAGGTGAGCTGATTTTTGATGGAAAATAGGAATTTTTCCTTTTACAACACAAGTTCCAGCTCAGAAATCATCCAAAAACAGGAGAAGGGGTGATACGGAGACAAATCCCATTCAATCTATAACAAAAAATCATACAAGAGACATGATTGTTCAAAAAATATTGCCAAGTATTAGAGCAAAATGGCCACAAGGAGCAAGCAAAGTCATTTACATCCAATAGGATAATGCTAAACCACACATTATGGATGATGACACAGAATTCAGAGAGGCAACAAACCTTGAAGGCTTTGAATTTCACTTGGTACAACAACCCCCTAATTCTCCAGACTTGAATGTCTTGGATTTAGGGTTTTTCAGATCAATACAAGCACTCCAACACCAACAAGCAGCATACAATTACACAGACTTGGTGAAGGCAGTAACAAGTGCATTTGATGGACTAACACCGTATACAATGAAATGTGTTTGGGTAACACTACAGGCATGCAAAATTGAATTGATCAAGAAAATGGGTGAGATAGACTATCACATTCCCCATATGAACAAAACAAAGCTAGCAAGGGAAGGCAGACTCCCCGATTATTTGAGTGTCAATGGAGAGTTAATTTACGATGCCCTACATCATTTAGATACAAGAATTGAAAAAAACCTTTTTGATGTAGTGTTGTTCTACTTGGGCATACATGATCAAAGCAATTTACATTTGGAGGCAGTAACAACAGAAAATACAACAACAGACACAGAACCACAACAGCCAACAGACACCAAACCACAAGAGCCAACAGAAACAGCAGTACAAGGGCCAACAGAAGCAGCTGCACAAGAGCCAACACAAGAACCAGGCGATGGAAGAAGGGTACAAGAATCATCAACAATGTAAAAACAGAGGATACAACATCAACACATGAGCTCTCTACATGAACATATCACTACTTTTGGGTAACACTGACAAGCATTCTACATGAACATATCACTACTTTTGGGAATTTTGTGAATATTCACTTTTGGGAATACTATTGTTCAAAAAAAATGTTTAGAATGTAAACATCAACCATTTATTTTGTTTAATGCTAAACATTTGAATGGAAAACATTGAGCAAGGAAGTTGGCTTCATAAATCATTTCTTTTTGTTTCTCTCAGAGAACAAATATTCTCATCATAGAGAACCCTAAATCCCAAAAGGCCTCCTGAATCTTGTGAAAGAATAGCCTCCTAAACTAAATTGTTTGGTGGCTTATTCCTTCAAAGATTGATGGCAACTTTTAGGAAGGTCTCAAAACATCAAAGACCATCAAACATGCATACTCAACAATAACAGAAACAAGTCATAAAAAAACGAAATCATCACAAGTCAGGGAGATTAGGAATATCCACATACGAGAGAAGGGACCATGAACATCATCAAAATCAGGCTTCAAATCATCATTATCAAGTGACTCCTCATCTGAAGAGGGAAAGAGATTCTCAATAAGGAGATCTTGTAGATCTATTTGCAAATCAAATAAACCATTAATTTCTTCATCTTCAGTATCACATTCTCTTCCCCAATTAGGATCCGTCTCCACAGAAATGGTAGGAGATTCAGGGACGTACTGGTAGTTGTCAAACCAAGGGTTAGGAGTACCAACTAAAACGTTCTCCTCAGATGAATCGACCCATGAAAGACAAGATTTTGGAGATCCCATTAGTTAAAAGACGCAGATCTGTAAGGGTTAGGGTTATCAGTTCATAGAGAGAGAGAAAGAGAGAAAGAAAGAATGAAGATGAACAATGAAGATGGAAGAGGATGAAGTCCAGAGATGAAGATGAACAAGGAGGGAGACGATGAAGATGAAAGAAGATGAAGTCCAGAGATGAAGATGAACAAACTTCGATTTTTAGGGTTAGGTTTAGGAGATGGGAATGGGTGGGTTCTTATGGGAAATTGGAGGGAAGGGTTAATGAGTTGGATAGATTAAGGGTTTTAATTAAGGTGGGTAAGGTGTTTAAGTAGAGGTATATGGGTAATTTACCATAGGGATAGAATGTAATTAAGAAATTAATTTTTTGCCAAAAATAGAAAGTGGACAATTAGAGTGAACTGACCAAATAAGGAAAGTGGACAATAAAAAAGAAACGAAGGGAGTATTAATTAAACAAATCAAATAAGATTAGATCATATACCATTTCATGATCTAGGCATATAGAATAATTTTTTGTTATGAAAAAGATATATACTCTGTACAAGCCACAAGGTCATAACTTTTCTATGTCTAATGGTAATTGTATTATTTTTTAGTTTGTTTTATGAATTTTACCTTTTTTTTAGTCTGTTTAATGAATTTTGTTTTATTTTGATTCATTTGTTTCAACCAAATATTGAACTTTATTTTTATTTCAACCAAATATTTTTTATATTAATCTATAACATATAAAGAATATGTAGAAATATTTATTTTCTTTTTTGATTTACACCAGAATTATACTTGGAACGAACCCTGAACCTCAACATAGAAAGTATTTTTTTTTTTTATGGATTGAATTTAAAATAATACTCCTACTTGTAAAGTAGGAAATTACGATACTGAATACTGAGTAGTGATAGAGGATGGGAGTAGTCGTACAATTGAAACAGTGAAACAGGAAAGAAAGGAAATAAAAGAAGGAAAGGAAAAATAATCAAAAAAGGGAGGGTATAAAAAAAGGTGATAATTGCAAGGCTGTACAAGTATGTATGCAGTTTGCAGTTTGCAGATATACAACCTCCCTCCATATGCAATCATACCACTCTAATAACTCTTCTGGATTCTCTTTGGACATTTCCTCTGCTTAATCCACTGCACTATCATTTTGTAGGACCATCTATTATTTCATCTACTTTTTTTTTTTCAAAATTCCAACCATTTTTTTCTTTTTTCAACTCAAATTACTACTTTCCGACCAATTTAGCTGTCTTATTTGCTTGGGCACGATTATTAAGGGTGGTATGAGGTCCATTAAAAAGGTAGTAATTGGGGTATTTTAATTGATTAAATGAATTGTAAAGGTGGTAGTTGGAGTATTATAAGTAGTAAAAGTAGAGGTATTTTGGTCTTTACTTATGTGAACATGAGGTATTTAGGTAAAAAAAGATTGACAAAAAAGAAAATGGAACGATTGATATAAATTTGTCAAATAAAGAAATGAGACAACTAAATTGATTCGGAGGGAGTACTATTTGTTTCAAAGTAATAATTATTTCAAAGTAATAATTATACTCCCTCCAATTCAATTCAATTGTCCCATTTCCTTATTTGGGCAATTCACTTCGATTGTCCCATTTTTTTGTCTATCTTTTTTTTTACCTTAATACTCTCACTTTTCCAATTCCCAATACCCAACTACCACATTTACAATTAATTTAATCAATTAAAATACCCAACTATCACCTTTTTGGTGGACTCCATCTCACTTTTAATATCCGCGTCCAACTCAAATGAGACAATTAAATTGATCTGGAGGGACAATTTAACAATTTGATTGAATGAAAAAGCTAGTTAATTTTCATAAAATACAAGTTACTATAAAAAATATAATTACATAACCCATTTTGACACATTTTGTTAAGGCTGAGTAAAGTAAAAGCACCAAAGTGAAAATCAAATTTTGGACTTTATTTGATTAAAAAACAATATATGCTCCGACATACACAAGACTAATTAGGTTGGCATAATATTTTTACTTGGTTTGTGCTACTAGTTTTTGATAACCTTAAAGTTTATGATTTTTACGATTAAATTTTAGAATTCTGAACACTTAATCTAAAATTTCGACCACTAAAATGATAGGAATTCTTTGATTTGGCCATGAACGTTGTAAACTTTGATATTTTGGTAGATGTAATCTCACAAAATATAAATATTGAACCTGTAATTCGCAAAACTATCAAACTTTAAGGCAATGATTCACAACTTATTCTTTTGATTATAAATTAACATTTTCTTTTTAAAATTTAATGGAATATCTTTTTTGATGTTAATAACAATTTATTTTGTCCAATGTTTACTTTGTTCTTTCCTTCTATTTGATACTAACCACAATTAAATAATAACATAAAATAAAGAAAATCTATTTTGTAACTTTTTTATACTCTATTTTTTAGTTAAAAAGAGGAAAGGTTATTCCACTTTACCTTCATTAAAAGCGTAATGTACACGCTCCTAATTTATCAACGAATCGGAATCCTAAGCTCTTTTGGCAGTGAAGTCCACGCTCCAAACCTTAAAATTAGAAAAAGGTAAATTAAAAAGAAAGGAAAAGAAAAGAAGCAAAAAAGAAATAAATAATTAGAGCAAAAATATTTATATGAGGAAAAGGCTTAAGAAAGAGACTCCTTTGTCGGGAGATCTACACCCCTCGTGCAGTCGTGCTCATACTCTGCTCCTCTTTTTTTATTTTAATTAATTTTTAAGCTAATTTTTATAATCATTATATGTTATCTTTCTTTCACTTTTCTTACTCTTAGTTTTTATTTACAGTTAGGCCAGATAACAAGAGGAAAATGTATACATATTTCAAAGGTGAAAAAGAAAATTTTGCAAATGTTAGGTTAATTCTTACCTTTTTTTTTTTTTTTTAACTTGCATTCAAACAACTTTTTATTCGTAAAATTCTATAAATGTTAGGTTAATTCTTACAACTACTTCCTTAATTTGTTTGTTTACCTGCAATCAAATACGTTTTTACACTTTATTTAATCATTAGTATCTAATAAAGTTATACACAATCAAAAATTATAAATAATTAATATAATGAAAATATGCGCCGAGACGAATAAATCAAAATCCCACATAATTTTTTCTCTCATATAATAACTGAGATATGTAAAATAAATAAGTGTTAAATTGGGCTTGAGTGCGAAAAAAAAAACTGATGAAATAATTTTTTGGGGTAAATTTAATTGTCAGGGCTGAAGGCTCATGTAATATTTTTCAACAAATAATAACTTTACAACAATACAACTCAGTTAGTCAGTCAATTAGTCCTATTTTTCTTAAGAATAAAAGATACTTTCATAACACATACTCATATTTCATTAAGAGTCTTATTTTTGTTGTTTTTGTTGTTTTTTGAAATAATATTCTTTTTGTTCATATTGCATTAAATGTCATAAATCCTTATTTAGTAAAAGTAACTTTCTTCCTCACTACTTTTTTTTAACAAAATTCAATTTTAGTGTAATTTTAAGATGATTTCCAACTAAAAGAACATTTCAAATAAAATTTACTCCAAATACTTTTTAAGAATATATACATCTATATTATATTTTTTAAAAAAAATTCATGATTAATTATACACTTAAATATTTTACTAATTTTACATGGGAGTAAATATTTACAATACAATGATTCAATTATTCAATGAGATGATGAGATGAAGTGAGTAATTGGATTAATGTGATGGGAAGATGAAGGTGGGGCCAAGTGTGATGGAGGCAATATGATGAGGTTTTGATCTGTAGTGTTTTTCCCCCAATCATGGCCATCCAATCTGCTCATGATTTGATGGTTGTCAATGTCTATGCCTTTATCTTTTTTACTTTTTTAGTCATAATTACACAAATACTCTAAATTTAACACCCCTTCCAACCTCCCTAGGTTAGGTTACAAATTAGAATAGTCTACTCAATCATAGGCATGGTTTCAGTTCTTAGACAATCACAGCCATTGATTCTAAGTCTTGAAAATCAATGGCTCATAATTTTTTAAAAATGACTTTGAAGGGTCATGTCTATCATCTGATGTGGGCCAGTGTATGTAATGTAATTAATGGTAGAATCATGAAGGTGTGATATGATAGTGTTTTATGGTGTTGGTTAATTTGGTGCTCTCTTTGTCTTTCTGCTTTGATGCCCTCTTTTTTATCTCATCTTACTCCCTATTATGCTAGATTACCTAATTTTATCATTCTCCACCTAATTTTCTCTTTTGAGAAATTTTTAAAATATACTCCTACTACTATAATTAAAACAAAGTTAAATGATACTATCTTCGTCTCCTTTAAAGCAAAAAGAAAATAATTATTTTAATTATAAAAAAAAAGACAGATAATCGTAATAAATAAAGAGAGAATAAATTGTGTGGTTGAAATTATAAGAGAGTTACAATATATGGATAAGATTAAGTGGTATGGATCAAAATAAAAAATACTGCAAATTAAACGGGACGGAGGGAGTACTTTCAATTTAGGGCATGTCGAGAGAAAGAAAGGGATAAAATATAATTTTTGAATTCATGATTTTTAGGAGAAAGGGGTACATACTTCAACTAAGATATTAATTCTCGCTAAATAATACTTCCTTTATTTTTTATTTGCACTCAAACATTTTTTTCGTAGTTTAATGCGATTGTCGGATTGTATATATATGGAGTTATATGCAACTAATTTTGAAAAGTTTGATATTAAAAAAAATGCAAATAGGTGAATAAAATAACATCTCACATGGTTGATTTTTTCTACTATAATAGCCGTAATGTGTAAAATTTCATCCAATACTCTAAACAATACAAAACTAGGTTACACTGCAATTAAAAAGTAGAGAAATTAAGTATGTCCTATTAATACGTTTTAGAGAAAAATTATTAATTCACTTTCAAAATTAAAAATATTGTAGGCATAGAGTACTGTACTAATCTTGAATAGATAGATTTTTACTCCTTTACCGTACTTATGTTGCATTGTTTTGAATATGATGTGACAGTTTTTTCACTTAATTAAATAATATATTTAGTGATTCACTGAAAGGGACATTAAAATATTTATTAATAAATATTGGAGTTACAATTGAGTTTTAACCAAATATTAGTCAACATGTAATTGTTGAATAAGATTATAGAACAAGTTTCAAACAAATATGGGAAAAGCTTAAATGATAGAAGTATTTATAACAATCACATAAATATAATGGAGTTATAGACTCGTAGTAAGTTTCATTTATGCGTGATATTGAAGTCATGAAACAACTACAATGTAATGAATCATTTAATTGGGTGTCATAATAATAATGTTAATCCTCGTGAGCTGCTTCCCTTTGTGAATGCTTCAATTTAATTCAATTCTAAATGCTTTCACGTTTCACTCATCAATGTGAGTAGTAGAAAGTACCTCCCCTATCACCCTATATCCCTATGTGTAATGTCAACTTTTTTATTTTTTATTTACTTTTCATCTTGCATTTTGAAAAAATTTGGAAAAAATATTTGTTTCGTTTCATATTATTAATTACGTTTAAAATATTTAATATACAAAGATAAAATTTAGAACTATATTTTTCATTGATAAAATATATATATATATATATATATATATATATATATATATATATGTATATATATATATATATATAATTTTAATATATATATTTTTTAATTTTATGAAATATATATATATGTTCAAATTATGTCGTTTTAAGATTAAAAAGTGAAATATAGCTAGCTAACATTAGAGAATTAGTATAATAATCTAAAAAGAAAGATTTAGCGAAATATTTATCAGTTGACTTTACTATATATTATATTTCATTCATCTATCTGATTTGAGTTTGATTTTTACCGATAAACGAAAATAGAAAAATAGATTTTTTCTTTTTATATATGAAAATCTATTCTTATCCTAAAATTATAAAATTATTTTAAATCAAAGAGTTTAAGTATTAAGATTAGGTGTAACAATTACTTCTATTGGTAAAATAAAAAAGTACATAAATAATTTAATTTGAATTTTATTTTTATTTTAAATAAAATTCTTAGCTTCAAGAAGAAGGGAAGTAGGACTAGTAGACTAGTAGTGGTGGTAATTAAATGTGACATGTTGCTAAAAATACAACTTTATTTATCCTTTTTGGAAAATGTTAGAGTAGTTCCTTGGTTTTAACATTGTAGGATAATAAATAAAAATTAGGTTGAAAGTTTAGGTAAAAGTACCATTAAAAGAAGGGTATTGAAGTGAAAGTCCATTAAAAAAAATTTTAAAAAAAAACAGAAAATACATTTTCAAACACCTGAAAGGAAACCAAATTTTCTCTCTCTAATCTATCAACTTTACCTTTATTAATTTTGAACCTTTATTTTCAATCACCTTCTCCCAGTCAACGGTCAGCAGAGGACCCATACGCATGCAATGTGCAAAGCAAAACCCAAGATTATGCTTTACCCCTATTAGTATACACTAAAGTAAACTTAAACTTTTTATTAACCTCCTTTTCATAAATTTTTTATTTTTTTTAAATTGTCTATAATATATTCTAAAAATCTTTAGGCGTAGATAACAATTTGTGGTTTATGAATAACAATTTTAAGTACTAATCGAATGACATACGTAATATTATCAAACAGTAACACTGAAATGGTTTATATCTCTAGAGTCGAGAGACTCCTTTTAGTCATGCTCTTATTTATCGGTATTAGCTGCCGCCATCCTTCCCTCCCCAGACTCTGTCCATAGTTTTTTATGGGCGGAATACACTGGGTCGGATGATGATGATAATGAGTAATTTTTTAGTTGATTTTTGAATTTTGACATATTAGTTGATTAAAGAACAAAAAAATACTAACAAACAACTAAGTGAACAAAATTTTAGCAAACATTTTTATAAGAGTTTATTTATTTATCAGTTATTTTTTCAGTTTTACAATATTGCTTATGTATAGTGTTTTAATTGTTTTCTTTATTGCTTCAGAAAATGAATAAAATAATTTAAAAAATTCAATAATTTAATAAAGAATTGGAAAAATGATGAAGAGTTTGTTAAACATTGTTTACCTAAATAATAAAATTTAAAAAATTTAAAAACATTATTCTAAAGTTAAATTTAAATTTCAAGTTGGGTATTTCAAGTTAGTTAAAAATTAATAAATATGTACGATTATATTTATGTATTAAAATTTATTTTAGAATTAAATTAAAGTTATATTTAATTATATTATCAGGTAAATATCAATCATCCTATTTATTTTGAACTTACGTTGAAATTTTTTTTTTTTTTTAAGATAGGTAGAAACGGAGTACTTTAAACACCTAATATTGCAAATTCTTTGATAGCGAATCTTTGTGGAAAGAGTAAATGGACAAAGATCATGGTAATCTCAATTCCAAAAAAAATAAAAATAAACCCATTCTCTTACAACAGTAAAAATAAAAAAATAAAAAGTTAATAATAATAACAGTCCGTGAGAGCAGAAAAAAGGGCAGAGGTGAAATGATTGAAGAAATAAGAAGAGGGGTACGACTAAATACTCTTATGCTAATGCAACTCTCTTTTTCTCTCTCTTCCTTACTTTCTCTCTCCACACTGACAACATGTCATGATTGAACTGTTACACTCCTCTCTCTCTTTCCTTACTGCTTTGCGCCCCCACCTTTTTTTTATTTCTTTCCTTTTTTCCTCATTTTCCCCCATTTCTCTTCTTTCTATATAACCCCCCTTTCCTCAACTCCCAACCTCCCCATCATTTCCCACTCACCCCTCCCCATTTTCATCCTCTTTCTCTCTCTTCTCTCTTCCCTCTCCCCTGCATTTTCTGATCGCCAAGTATTCATCCAATTCCAATTACAATAAACAAGATGATGGTTATGGGTAAAGAAGATCTGGGTTTATCTTTGAGTCTTGGCTGTTCTTCCAATAATAACAACAATACTACTACTGGGAAGAACAATCTCATCAACAATAATAATAATCCTAATTTTGGGTTTAATATCATGTTGAATAGTAGAAATCATTTACCTACTCCTCAAACGACGTCGTCTACTGCTTCTCCTCTTCAGCTTAATCTTATGATGACCCCTTCTTTAGCTGCTTCCTCTGCAGCCTCTCCATCTCCTCTTCTCCAGAAGCTTCCCTGGAATCGCAGCACCGATTCCTTCCCTCCTTCCGGTCAGTACTTCACTGTTATTTTTAGATCTGATTACCTAACCTTGATTTTATTTTTTTCGCTAAAATTTTTAATTTGGAAATTTTAGATCGGAACTCGGAATCATGCCGGTCATTCCTTCGAGGAATCGACGTAAACAGACCGGCAGCCGGTGGTGATGAAGAAGACGTCGGAGTTTCATCTCCGAACAGCACCGTCTCTACACTTAGCGGAAAAAGGAGCTCGGGCGAAAGAGACTCTACAACAACCGCCGCCGGCGGTGACGAAATCGAAGTTGAAAGAGATTCTTCTCGTGGTTTGAGTGACGAAGAAGACGGTGGAGAAAATTCTAGAAAAAAACTCAGATTAACCAAAGATCAATCCGCTATTCTTGAAGAAAGCTTCAAAGAACATAATACTCTCAATCCAGTACGTAGAACGCATTTCTATTCTCTAAGGCCATTTTCGTCTTTTTCTCTATATGAAATAAATTACTCATTTATTTTTTCCTTTTAATTTTCTACAGAAGCAAAAGATGGCCTTAGCAAAACGTCTTGGTCTCAGACCACGTCAAGTCGAAGTTTGGTTTCAAAACCGTAGAGCAAGGTAAGAACATTAATCTTTTTTTATTATTTATTTATTTTATTATTATTATTATTAATCCGAAATTACCCTTGGGAAGATTTGATATTCACAGATTTGTCCTTATTTTGTGAAATTTCAGGACAAAATTGAAACAAACAGAAGTTGATTGTGAATTTTTGAAGAGATGTTGTGAGCAATTAACAGAAGAAAACAGGAGGCTACAAAAGGAAGTTCAAGAACTAAGAGCATTAAAGTTGTCCCCACAATTTTACATGCAAATGACCCCACCAACTACTCTTACCATGTGCCCTTCATGTGAACGTGTGGCGGTCCCACCTTCTTCAACATCCGCCCAAGCCCAAGCCCAAGCCCAAACTAATCCGGATCCAAGGGCTACACCCACAGCACATCATCGACCCATGCCAGTTAACCCATGGGTTGCAGCTCCTGTTCCGATCCGGACTTTTGATGGGCGTCATCCTAGATCATGATTGACATCGGGGGTGGGTTTAAGGGTAGTTTAGTCATTTGACAAGTTTTGGTTGATGAGATCTCAAAAAGTAAATGAAAAATAGATGTATTAGTTTATTATGTAATGTTTTTATTTAATTTGATAGGATTAAATTGATGATGATGATGATGATGATTTTACGGGTCTTTAATATGTTTTGGTTTTTATTGACCCAAAAATCAGATTATTAGAAAAAATATGAAAAAAAAGATCATCATTTCTTATAAAAAAAATTAGTGCTGATTTGGCTCCCTAGTTTCAGGAAGGAAGGTTTCTTTTGTTGTAAATTGTCTGTCTAATTAATTAAATTAATTATTATAAGCAGTATTAGTTTCTTAGCTGAAATTACTCCCATTCTTGTTGCAATCTTGTTTTTTTTTGGAACAATGCAATCTTGTTTTTGACTCTTCCTTATTACAATGCATTTTCTCTTGTCTAACAAGTCAATTGATCCATTTAACTTGTAATTAGTGGGGGCCCTATAAATGAGTGAAGCATGGGTTATGTTCCCTCTGCTTCTCTTTGAAGAACTTAATCTCTTTATTATTATTACAATGATTCACTTAATCTAATAATTATTACATACATTAATATTCATGGAAAAGATTTTAACTCAATAACAAGTTTGAAACACAGGGTAGTAAACGTAGTGCATGCTTGGATTGGACGTAAATATATAAGGGAGGAAATAAGCAAATAGAAATGTATTTGAAGTAGTTGAGATAGTTGTGAAAAAGGTAAAATGAACATGGAGTAGAAATAAAGGAAAAAGAAGATAATTTTCACTATTATGGAGGTAATATATTCTCCCACCCTCCCATAGGATAAATATTTACCCCACAAAATTAAGAGCTTTTTTTATTTTTCATTATTTTGCAACTATTTTTCCACCTCTACAACTTACTAATTTCTCATATATTAACTTGATTTTCTTGCTTTGACTTTTTTACACGTTTAAATATTTACACCTAATTCAAACATGCACTTATTATTAGTTAATACTCTTTTTCTACTCTATTCAGTTCAAATGTTTCATTTGAATAAATACATACGTACCGTTAAAAGTCAAATGAAATACTCAGACATTACATGTTAATATGAGAGAAAAGAATGACTTGTAGGGAGTGAGGGACAAACAATAGAATTACTTAATTTTCTAAGAAGCGCGTATAAAATTGGAAGAGGAGGGCAAAATAAAAATACAATTACTTAAATTTTAAGGATAAAGATGACAAAATAATTTTGATTATTGGGGGGTCATGTTGTTTAATGGTTGCTATGTAAATTAATTAGAATGAAGCAAAAGTCTAAGCATCTCTAGTTCTTTGTGTTTCGTGGTCTGCTAACGTGTTATTTATTAAGAGTATTGCTCAATTACAAAAATATTAATCCCATACACATTAGCTATTTTTATGAGGTATCATTTTTTGGTGAGACGACCTCAAACAAAAAATTCATATGTTTAGATTTAAGAATTATACATTAATTGAGTCATAGAACTTATAAAGAATATTTCATAATGAGACCCTATCTGACAAGAATTTGTGCTTCATATAAAATAATTAATCCAACTATTTTATTTTATATATCAATATTGAGAGTTTAACTACAATATATAGAGTAAAAGAGTAAACAATATTCATTTATGTAACTAATTAAATGCTTTAATTATTAAATAGAATCCAATTTAGAAATATACAATGTATTACTAAAATATTAGTTAATTAATTTTCAAAATTATTTTTGAAAAATTAATTTAGCCAAGGAACGAATACTAATCTAATTACTTCAACTAAAATTATACAATCATAATCACTAATAGATATAGACCTTTAACAAACCAATTAGTTCTGACCAAATAATGCATGAAATAATAAATTGAAATTAATTATATAAACCCACTTTTAGATTTTTTCAAATTTACTATATAGTGATTGAAAGCATAGACTTAAACAAAAAGCAAATTATTTGATTGGATTATATATCCAACAAAGCATAATATATTAGTTAAGAGAGATTAGTTGAATAATTAAAGACGACTACTACTATTATGTTTTCTCATTAGCTAATCCTGGTCTTGGACCAATCAGTGTTTGTATAATCACTAAATTCAACAAAATAAAAAGCTATAATGAGAAAGAATTTCATTAATACTTTCTCTAAGTTATAATATAATTATATCTTCTTTAATTCGTTTTCGTGTAAATATTATTAATATTAACTTATAAATTTTTTAAATCATACACAATTAAAGTTTTTTAAGATTGAACTAGTGAATTAAGTAGAGTGCAAAGTATATGAGTTGTTAATAGTGAATACGAGAGACTAGCATTTAAAATTGGAAAAATTACCGTGAATATTACAACTTTTATTTGTTAATTTTTCTACAAAAATACCAACTATTGATTAACTATGAATAATACCAACTTAAAGGGGGTATTTTCCTGGAATAACACTAACTTTAATTTATTAACTAATTTACCAATTTTTTTGTCTTATAATCACCTATTGTTTGATTTTTAACATGTTACGGATTTTCTAGGAAAACACCCCTTTAAGTTGATATTATTCATGGTTAATCAATAGTTGATATTATTGTAGGGAAATTAACAAAAAAAGATTGTATTATTCACGATAATTTTTTCTTTGTTATTATTTTTTTGTGTCGTTACTTTTTTTATAAATTTTCGAATTTGTCTTAGATAAAATTTGGCTTGTACATAAGATCTACTTAAGAAAAAATTAACTGCATGCAAATCTAATGAGTTTTATTTTAAAATTAATTTGCATTAAGAGGAGTATTAGCCTATCTTATATATATATATATATATATATATATATATATATATATATATATATATATATATATATATTGGTCAATTTCCTTTTAATTTTTCGACGTGGATTATACGTGAGTTATTTTCCTCGCACTTCTTTCTTCAAAGAATCATTTCAAGTCCCTTTTTTCTAATGTTAGTTCATCCTCACTGTTTCGTCATCAAGGTAACTAAATTTGCCTTCTACCAAATAGTAGATATTAATGTATTGACTTCATATATAGGAAATAGAGGATTATTGAAAAATGAATAGCTCGTGATTTAGTGGTTAGAGTACGTCAAGTGCTCATATATGTCAAATGCATGTATTAGAAAAGTCATACCTTATAAAAGTGCATTTAACATAGATAATATTATTAAACATAAATAATGATCTCATAGATGAATTACCCCTTGTATACAATTAAAAGCTTTTATTGTTTATACGAAAAATTACCTACAATAATTCAACCTATTTGTAATTTTCCTATAATAATTTTACTTATTGATTAATCATGAATAATTTCAACTTTAAGGGGCATTTTCCTATAGTAAACTCGTTGGCCGAATGACTTGCTATAACAAATTATATATTTTTTTAAAAAAAAAGATAAATTAAGATAAAATGTCGAAAAAAATGTTAAAAAAACTATTCAAAAAAATTTATAATTTTTTTTATTATTTAAAATTTTTTATGTAATTTTTCCAACTTTTTTTGAATTTTAAATTAATTTTCAATTTACTTTTTTGGTGAATTTCCTACTATAGTAGTTTATTAGGTTACCCAAGTTTACTTTAGGCAAATAGCCGTTAAAGTTGGGATTATTTATGGTTAATCAATAGGTAGGATCATTGTAGAAAATCACAAATAGGTTTGATTATTCTTGGTAAATTTTCCTTGTTTATATTGTCAATTTCACTTTAAAATAATATTAAAATCATTAAAATTATAAATTTTATCGTGTATTATTTTTTCTGTTTTTTTAAATTTACACCTTAAAACACATATGAGAGCTATTTGAGTATTCAGGTTATCATCATCATCAACCAATATCCCGCTTGAAAACAGGGTCTGGATGAGGAAAGGTGACAAACAATTTATACCCGTACTCTCTTGAAAGAAAATATTTGAGAAAAACGATTAATTTTACCCCAGTTTTTTGAGTATTTAGGTGCAACAAAAAAATGCAGAGGATGTACGCAATAAATGAAATATCAACTGTCATGAGTTTCTCGTGTGTACAATTCAAATTTTACTATAGTGCTCTCTTCAATTCATAACTATTGTCTCATTTTGTTATTGGGAAAGTTCACCTCAAATGTTCCATTTTTATTTTTCGTCATAATTTTTTTACCTAAATACCCATGTTCACACAAATAATGGCCAAAATAACCCCATTTTTATTACTTACAATACCCTAACTATCACATTTACAATTAATTAATCAATTAAAATACCCAACTACCACCTTTTTAGTGGACCTCATCCCACTCTTAATATCCGTACCCAACCAAATGGGACAATATATGTGAATTGGATGGAATAGATTTTTTCATCCTATTGTTGCAATTGTATTGTGTGAAAACAAATAGTTCATATAAAATTGTCAAATTGACCTTTTTAGATATAAATATAAATATAGTAAAGATGTTGAGCAAACTTTTTTATCGCCAATGAATTTCTTTTGATTATTTCAAGACTTATAAAAGACGTTCGAGTAATTTTAGAGGTTGATTGAATCAAACTTTGAAAAATAATCAACTATAACAATGTAAATTAAACAATGTTATAGGCTATGTTCATTTGATGACAAAAACTATGTTCTAAAGTTCACCAACTCTTTGAAAATGTTCTTTTCCAAAGTACAAATTATTGTTTGAAATTGTCTCATCAATAAACACGTCTTAATCAATAAACACGTCTTATACGTGGGTTAAATAGTTCATCTTATAGATATTATGAAAATATCGGTTATTTGTTTGAGGTAATCTCACTGAATAATAGTCACTCACAAAACTATAAGAGTAGCTCTTTCATCAAGTAAGTAGTGGTTTTTTATAGCATAAAAAAAGTCAAAACAACATATATTACATAAAATTCATTTTTTTATAACAATATTAAGTTTACTTAAATTTATTAGTTCATTTCCAAAAACAAAACATTACTAATTCATACTCCCTCATATTTAACCTATTAGTCTCATTTACATTTTGCACATTTAGCGAGACAACATTTTAACCCATAATATCTCTAATTATGCTTAATTAAAAATTATGAATATTTGATATTAATAATTCTTCCATTGAGACGAATCAAATAAGATCTCACTTAACTATGTTTGAACTTATAAATTAAGAAAACAATACATGTTAAGAGTGGTAAATAAATAGTAACGCAAAAATAAATGAGACTAATAGGAAGAATAGGAGGGAGTATTTCATAATTGAAATTTTCACAAAAAATCTCACAAATACAAAATTATTCCATATTTAATACAAAGAAATACAAATTCTCATTAAACACGGTATCATTATGAGACCATGATAAATTAGACAGAGTAGCTAAATTGAGTTAATTAAAACCTTACACTTCGGATAAAAAAACACTTCATCATTATCATACCCAGTGTATCACGCTCATAGAAAACTATGATCAAAGTCTGATTACCATTTCGTACAGAATTTTCTCAAATTTGAAATGAAACAATAATAGACAAAATGGACCACAATAATGAGATGTGTATGGCCCAAAAAGACAAAGAGAGGATGATGATAGTGTGTATGTCCTTAGAAAAGTGGTCCAACATTTAATCGATTGCGCAAATTACCACCTTCGAAATGATCTCATCTTAGGCGGCCCGAAAGTTATTCCCCTACTTGAACAATTATTGGTAGCCCGAAAGTTAATATCAATTTTTTCAATTTCTATACCATATCTATGCTTCCAAGGATTATGGGGACCAAATAGATTGTGACAAACAAACTAAAATATTGATTTTTATTCCAATTTTAATATCATAATAAATAATGAAATATACTTTTCTAGAAGTTAATGGTTTTATGATAGAAATTGTTCCACCTCATATTTTGTAGATTTTAGTCATTTTTATCATATAATATGTATTTTTTAAAACTAGAATTTGAATTAAAAATTTAGTTATAGTGGTGGACATATATTTCAAAACAGAAATGAGATAAATTTAGTAAAAATAAACTAAAAAAATAAAATAAGATCAATTCGAAGAGACAAAGAGAGTATATTATGTATAAAGATTAAAGACAGTAGTGGATCTTAAATACTGTTTCTGTGGTGATCAACATAATATTAAGCAAATTTATAAAATTGTTTTTGGGCCTGATCAAAATTTTAAGTATGAAATTTATTTGAGGGGTTGAGCTTGACAGACCAATAGATAGGTCTATCGTTGTGTTGAGGTGTTCGTTCAATATCCAATTTTATTTTGAATATGATAATTAGATCGGAGTTTTTTCTTTTCTTCACAATCAATATGCCAATTTGGTTTGATTTTATGTAAATTTCGTATCAAGATAGGTTGATCATGTTCGTATTTATGACGATTAGTTCCAATTTGAACAATCATAGAATAGGTTATATACCATGGTATAGTTTCCTATTCCAAAAGTAACAAAATATGATACAAAAAATTTGGTATTGTGGGATTTCCACGTGAAGGGATATTCGATTTTTAGTTGTATGTTATATTCATAAAAGGAGAGAATATTTGACTAATTTTGCATGGAGGTAACACACACAAAGAACCATTATCGTCTACGGAAGAACATGAACATTGCCACATTGATCATGACGATATCCAATAAGAAAAAAAAGAAAATAATTTTGAAAATAATGAACGTACATCACAAAATAAGAATCTGAATACATGAATAAAGTAAATTTGTAAGATTAAATATATTAGGCATTATTTAGGGTCATTAACACGCAACATCATGTTATGCAACTTGATATAATGCATGCCACTTTTCTTGCTAACATATTGGATGACATCGACCAACTTAAATTAGCATAGAAATGGCCTTTTACGTCGCTCGTATTGTGCCGATTGTTAGGTAAACGATCATTGATATCTAAAGTTTCAAATCTTTGTATTTCAAAGGAATTTTACGTCGGTTGTAACAACAGCCGAAGCAAAAACAGGACTTTAAAAACAATAATCTAAATTTAATGCTTCATGCAACGAAGTGATCCAAATTTGAAATATAAAAAAGGTTTTCAAGACTCAAATATGTTACGGGTTTGTAATCATTATCACAATCTTCAATATCAGATTTTTTTTTATTGCAACGTAAATGATACTCAAATCACCTAATAACCCCAGTTTCGTGTATGTCACTACTCACATTTCTCGCTTATAACATCAACCTAACAAAAATATGAAGCATAAGACATACGTATGTTTCGGTGTGTTATGGTTATTTCCAATTTTAACAGAACATAATGTATACAAAAGATTATTGACCACATTTATAGAGTCATTTTGAAACACAAAGTCATTGAAAAAGAGTAAACATAGTGGAGCTTTCAGTTCACGGGTTAGTTAATAGTTTGTTTGCATGTTTATGATTAAGAGAAATCATAACCGTAACAACACTACAACTTCTTGCCATGCTGCCTTGCCCCACTAAAGATGCCAAAGTTTTATCTCATTTTTTGTGGGTGAAAATTGTATGAATTTAAATCCAATTTCAAAATTTATTAGCTAGTTGATTTGAATGGCAAAGAGATATACTTTCTCTGTCCTTATTAGAAAGCATCCAGATAAAATTATTGTATTCTTAATGAAAAGGGGAATTGGGTTAATGAATTCGACAAAACATAAGTCGATTGAGGAATAATGAATGCTTAAGATGAAGAGAGAATACGTTGTGAATGAAATTAAAAGAAAGAAAGTGAAACCTAAGTGTGTATGTACATTATATAAATTCAAGCCCTTAACATAACAGAGTCCTAAGTTGTCGCTCACGCGAATCTTGCTACATATAGACAAAAAACCATGGTATATGTCTTGAAAATTTATTTTATGTTTTTTGATTTACACGCTTCTTCTGAATTTGTCAAGAACAATATCATTTTGAGGGTCTTATTAAATCAGTAATGCAACAAATAATATATACTCTGCTTATAATTGTACATAGACCTTAAATGCATTTCTTAAAATGAACCTATTATATTCAGTAAAAATTGAAAAATTCTATGAAGGTCGTGTAGTTTTAAAAATTATGATATTGTTCTAACAATTTTGTGTCTTTGAATACTTAACATATACTATATAATATAATATTGAGACCTTTAATTTTTCGGGGCCCTGTGTAGTCGAACATATTGAACACGCTCAGAACCTCCTATGTCAAGTTACACCGATTATAGTGCAATTAATAGAAGTACTTAATAAAATTAAAAGTACCTTACATTACCAAGGAATGGATATATCATTTTTTAAATTATTCAAATGGATCTACTAATTAGTTTGTTAAACAAATAAATTGTTCTTCAATTATTCAAAATGTTATATCATATATACCCCTTTTTTATGCAATTACGAGATTTAGGCAAATGTTATAGAAGTATATAGCTAGTACTATTATTATTATTATTAATATTATTATTAATATATTTATTATTATATATCAATATTGTATTATATTCTATGTGTGTAAGTATTTTTTTTAACATATATCAAGAATAGAAATTAGTGGCAGAAATAGAAAGCCTGAACAATATATGGGGACCGATTTAAGGAGTAATCCACAATCCGCTACCCATTTCAATTCTTATCCTATCCTCTTAATTTCTTCCCACACATACATCTAAGGACTTCCGTCATTCAATTTCCTCGGCTAATATAATAATAATAATAATAATAATAATAATAATAATAACTCTAATGCTACCAAGTGTAAGGGCATGCAATTCCAATCCATAAATTAACCTTTTAAATTCAAAAGGGTATATGTACTCGGCTTATATCTTAAACATTATGTACAAGAAGTTAAACAACAAAAATTATACTTATACTGACTGATACATAATTTATTTTACATTTTTAACTTAATACAATTTAAGTAATATAACTACTATGTTTATAGATAAAACTAGTATAGAAACTCGTGCAATGCACGATTTATGAGTATAAAATATATAAAAATATAATTTTAATTAAATTTATCGAATACATGATTTTTTAAAGCAAAAATTCAATACTAATTTTTTTAAAAATTATTCATCGGATACATTACTTTTTTATTTAATAAAATATATCAAATTCTATGTTATGTATATAAAATAGCTTTAATAAATCAAATAGATACTTTACCTATTTTAGTTTAAATGTTAAAGAATCAGATTCTAAATTAGGTAAATATTGTCATGTAAGCAACTATAATTCACTAAAATAATTTTATATTTATCAAGACTTTCTAATGATGACACTTGTCATTTACCATTATTTTTATTAATATGTATGATATGATGATGTATGATATGAGGATCGACCCCATGATTATTATTTTAAAATAGTGAAATGATAGTGAAAATTCAATATAATTTAGCTAAAAAAGTACTTGACACGTTTTAAGATGATCATGTTCTTTTAGTTTAATCATTTTTTTTTCATAATATATTTTTAGTTGTCACCAATTAGAAGTATGATATTATTAGATGGTAACAAATTATCGTAAAAAAATTAAAAAGCATGATTATCATGAGAATGACATAATATATTTTATGAAATTTACTACAAATTCTTTTTCTTATTAGTACTATTTTATATAACACTTCATAACCAAAGTGGGTTAACGAGTCAGATGTACGCAATCTTAATTAATAGTAAATAAAGATATCTTTTCTAATTATTAATTAGCCTTTAAAATAAAGCAACATCTAATCCTATTATTTTAAAGGAAAATATCTTGTGGACTTCATTATTAAGTGTACTCCTATATTGAAGCATTGTCATATGTATAGAAATACTCTATAATGGAAGAATAAATGATTCGAAATTAATTTCGTTATCAAGGTATTTATTATATGCGAGACAAATACTCTTCTACGTTGCTATCAAATGAGTCATGCATGATTGTATATAGCGTCGGTTCTAGACTTCTACTCCAATTTATATTGGAGATGATTATTTTTTATATTCATTTTATTTATATAAAATGTTCATGGTCATTTACGTTCATTGGTTGCGCGGTTATAATCTGCAAAGCAGCGTCACATATATAGATTTTGTGACCTATTAATTATAGTACATGTTAGTACTTTATTGGTCAACTAGATAGTGTACGTGCAATATACGGTTTTATCAAATTTTTTGACATATTTTTGTATTATATTTATATTTTATTTCAATATGAATAGTTGTATACATTACGTATATTATATCATATTTTGCATTGTGCGCAATATAATTATATTTATACTTTTATTTTTTTATTTTGCATAAAATAGCAAATGGTTCTCACCTTAAGTACAATACGAAATTATGAATTTTTAAAATAAAAAATAACATATTAATTTTTCTAACAAAAATAGCTATTACATTAATTTATAAAAGTATTAAATATTATTACTATCAATAACACACTTTAAAATCAAATATAAATACATAGAATTATGTAAAAATTTTATTAGTTTAAACGACAAAGATAATTTTTTCTCATAAAAAATATAAGTGACTTACATAAAAATAGGCACAACCTAATCATATTAGAATTAATCATTGCATTTAAATAACCAAAATTATAAATAACAAAAATAAATCCTAATAAAAGTATATTATGTTTTAACCATATTCAAAATATTCAATACACTAAATAATATTTATCTAATAAATAAAATTGAAATCATTTTATAAATGATTAAAATAGATGAAATAAAAATATATAGTTTTCTAATACAATAAATGTTATTTGACCCAAAAAGTAAAAAAAAAAAGAAAAACAATTAATAAAATAATAATATGCTCAAAATAAGAGATGGAAAGTCAAAGATCATAATAAGAATGACATCATCATTTAAGTTTAGAGGGAAAATTTTTAGTAAGAATGCGACACGTAAGCAATTTTGAGAGGTGATGATGTAAGCCGTGTTTTGTTTTAGCCATAGTTATTATTATTATAGATAGATAGATTCTTATTTAGTTCAAATTAACATGATTTAAAACTGATTTAATTGATATAGATTAATTATATGTGTGACAAAAAGTTTAAAAAACTAAATTAAACATGAATTTGTATATTAAAAAAAGCCAAAATTTTAATCGGTGTGCCCTACATTATAAAGAATAGAAAGATACGGAATATGATTTTACGAATAGAAATCCAAAGAAGTGTCCCTAAATGTGCGAATGATGTGGTTGCTCGGTAACGGTACTCCTAATAATTTTTCTTAATTATGATTTTTAGAAGTAATTTAATTACTTCTATTATTTCAAATTTGTTATATATCGTTATCCGATTTAAAATAAGAATTATTAGATAAGATGTATAGCAAATTTAATAAGACAAAGATAATACTCTCTTTATCCCTCTGACATAACACTAGTTTTCACTTCGTTTATATATTGATTGGTGAGCGAAAATCTAGCTAGGGCTGGCTCTAGTACTCTAGTAGTCTAGTAAGTTATAGTTCATTCTATTAACATTAAAATGTGTTATATAACATACAAAAAAGTGACAATCAAGTTATATTAATACACATGCAATGTTTGGCCAACCTTTATACTAATCTCTTGGAGTACCGTTTATATTCGTTGCCTTTATATTACCCATCTTTACCTCCTTTTTTTTTTACTTTTATTTTTATTTTTAATTATTTGTACGTATTTTATTTATTTCATTTGTAAGTTGCAGGTTTCTCTCTCGCTTTTTAAAGATCTTTTTTGAGCCGAGGGACTCTTTGACCGCACTCTCCTCTATGGGTATGAGTTACCGTCGATCTTCCCTCTCCAGACCTTGACTATATATATATTTCTATGAGTGGGATACACTGGATATGATGATGATATATTTGGCCAATCTTTATACTCATCTCTTGGATTCGCCTTTATATTATGTTATGAAATTAGGAGAAATGTTAATTTATTTTGGTTGACATCACCTTATTAGGTTAGCACTACTAATTGAATATTGTTGATAAGCAATCCCAAAATGTTGAAGATTTTCTAAAGTATAAATATAATCAATATTCACTATTTAAATCAAAATGAAAATTTTATTAATAATTATATTATTTAAATGACAAATTAATGCTTTTATATGTACTATTCAATTGTTAGGCACTCATGATTGCTCAATGTTTAGTTTTCTTTCTACTTTATTTATCTATTTCTTTTCATTTTTATTAAGAGAAAAAGTCAGAAGTTGAGAAACACTTTTATTTTTATTTCTATTATGAATATTTCAAAGTTCTTTTAGATGTTAATGCTAAATATTTTAGTTGTTCATTAATGATTTTGCTATCATTAGTTTAGTTTTCATAATTATTATTGGCATTTTTAAAAAAATTGAATTTTCTTTCTATTCTAAATCTACTACGTTTATTTTATTTGATAGTTCTATGTTTTCTGTTAAAAGGCAAGTTGTACAAAACTACGTTATTGTTGCTGTGCTTGGGCTGGTTCTCAGCCCAAATATAAGGTGAAGATCCAGTTGGATATCCAGTTCAGCTGAACTATACTAATCCAAAGCATAATACACATGGGCCTTACACCATAAAGTTTGGTAAATGTTCGTTCCCTTCATCATCCATTTTTCATAGATATTTTCGGACAGCTATGAAATTCTCTTAGGATGTGCCTTGTTTGACCCTAATTTGAAGATTTGGATTCACCCTTTTAGGAGGACCCTATTGGTCTGAGTACGATCTGGGTCTTCTATGTTAGAATTCAAATTTGAAACACAAATTCTTGTGTCTTTAATTGGGTTGGCCCATTAGGAAAAATATAGAGTAAATGTAGGCAATAAGTTTTAATGGATTCGGCCTAAAAGACGTCTTTCGGAAAGACGGTCTCACAGGAGACTGGCTGAATTTGAAATGAGGAGAGCGTCTCACATTGAGATGATCTCAAAACAAGAGCTCATATATATATTAACCTGAGTTTGATTCTCTGTTAGCCTTCCCACAATTTGATTTGATCATTTTCATATCTCAATTAGCTTCCCGTTTACGCCAAACTTGGATGGTTGTGTCGAATATTTCTATGATCAACATCTTTCTAATTAATCCTATTAGCTATTTTTTTACTTTCGCTATAATTCTACGTTCTTTATTTAGTTCTCATCTACTCAATTGAGTGTTGAGTATGTAACTCAATCATAACTTCAATCTTCAGTTGTGGTTTGATATATGGTGTTGGAAAGCCGTGCATTGGGTTTTAGAGGTTTCATACCATGAAAATTGGACGAGCCAAGACAAGTGGTAGTAAGACGACTTTGTAAACATTTTGCCTTTGCTTCCAGCCAGAGGTGTTCATTCGGGTCAGGTGTTTCGGGTTGGTTTAAAATCGGATTTTGTGTTCACATTGGTTTTTACATAATTGTAGATCCATTTTTAAGTCGGGTCAAATCGGGTTCGGTTATAAAGTCGAGTGTTTATCGGGTAATCGAGTCTGTTTTGAACACCTCTGCTTCCAGCATATGCTGTAGCACTCACTTACTCTTTGAAATCCTTGTGTATGTTAAATTTATCAGATTTTCAATCTCATCTTAATCAAAAACACTACCAGCTTTAAGTCTTTAATATGCCTTCCGATTGTTGGGAGAATTTCATTAGAAAGTCTTATATAAACCCTGATCATAGTTTTTCTATGAACGAGACACAATGGGTATGATGATGATGATATACACTCCTGTTTTTATATTCTATCTCAAGACGAACTTGTCGGAGAAATGTTGTATTTACTCCAACTAAGACAAGACCTGATTCTCTGAACGTCAAAAATAAAAATTTTAATCTCAACAATGAGAAGTCATTAACTCATTAAATATAAACGGGAAACCAAATAAACACAAAATATAATTTCTAATAAAGATACTACTCCACAATAGATTAGTTTTTAGTTAGAGAAGTTTATGAAAGTGTAACTATGAGGAATTCTACCTCATACAAAGGAAAAGGCAAAACAAGAATGAAAGCTGTTTTTAAGTAAAGCAGACGTCAGATGAAGCTTACATAGATGTAAGTTGTGATTTGCAAAGCCCGCCCTAAGGGTGGGCAAGAGGGGTCGTCGTTCAGAGCCCCATGTCAAAAAAAGCAAAATCAATGATTTTAGAAGTGTTCATATAGGTTATAAATTGTAAAGAAAAAGGCTCTAATGTGTTATTTTGCCCAGGATCCCAAAATATCTAAGGCCGACCCTGATGATTTGTGAATCATAATTCATTAAGGAGGGCACATGAAAGAGAGCTAGTGATAAGTGATGGCCCTGAAACATGCTCATTTCATGTGATACTCCTAAATGCAACCAGATTACTACCAGCAAACTCAAACTATTTGACAGCTACTTATATTTTTCTGCCCAACTCCAACTCATATGCTTCATTGTACAGCTATCACTTATTCAGTTATTTGCAAAGTCTAGTATGGACATAATACTTTTTACCCACTGTATTAGCGTGCTTTAATCTAAAATTAGCAAATATTTTTCAATAATTATACTTTATTGTACATGTCAAGTAGAAAAATATAGTATTAATTTTGTACTTTTAAAGTTGATACAACTAAAATGGTCCAGACCAAGTTCATATAAACTTTCTCGTACTTAATTACTATCCAAAAATGACGGATATTGTTTTATTATACGGTGGGGTGTACCAAAACGAATATATAACATACAACTGCATGTCTTGAAACTAGTAGACATAAAGAATAGGAAAAATTACCCTGAATAATACAACCTTTCACTGATTTCCCATCAATAATACGAACTTTCAATTAACCACGAATAATATGAAGTTTAGTATATTTTTCCATCAATATCATTTTTTACCTATAAGCGGCTAATTGAGTTGTTAGCTAATTTTTATTTTTTTTCTTTTTTTAGAAAATTATTTATGGCAAAACAGTAACCTTTACTCTTTACTGATTATTCATGAATTTACTGCTCCCAACTTCCTTCTTCTTTCTCCTTCTTGCTACACCATTAATTACTGCTCCCAAAGCTTCGAAGACACAAATCGTAGAAGACGATAATACTCAGGCTTCATAAACGCATACTATGCTTAGAAATGTGTGTATGGCTACTGATTTAGCTACTATCAGTCCAGCTACTGATTTCTAGTTTAAGTATTGATTTCTAATTTAGCTACTGATTTAACTTGAGTATACTTCCAGAGTATGAGTTATTTCTAATTTAGCTACTGACTTAATTGACCATTTGTATGTTGAAATTCATTATAAAACCATTGTATGATGTTGTTTATGCTTACTGCTTTTCTTGGGTGCTTATTTCACTCCTTTATAATGAATTTCATCAATTCATCCTTTATAATGAATTTCATCAATTCATCATGAATTTCAGTATACTAATTGTTTCTTGGACATTAACATGCAGGATTGATTAATTTAGATGGGTTGTTTGTGTTTGGATTTAGTCATTGTTATTCCTGATGTCAATCCAGAATGAAAATGGAAAAAAAAAATGAGAAGATAGAAGAAGTAATTTTTTTAAGATTGGAAGAAGTAATTAAAATGGAAGCATAAAGTAAGGAAATCAGGTGAAGAATCTGAAAAAAAAAAAAGAAAAAAAAAGAGTGAAATAGAGGTAGGAGATGAAATCTGATGTGCAACTGTCATAAATGACCTTTTCTACAGGTTACAAACCGGTCAGGTATACCAGCGGAAAACACATCTTACACTTCGTATTATTCGTGGTTAATTGAAAGTTCATATTATTGCTGGAAAATCAGTGAAAGGTCGTATTATTTAGGGTAATTTTTCCTAAAGAATATGGAACGAAATACAAGAGTTGGAATATAATTGGTGCTTGTTCTAGCTTTGATTTGGTATCTCATTACATCCGGTTGTATCAGATAATTAAATAATCCATCTATACTTTGGTATCTGTTTTTGAAGGTTTGAAATGGAAATAAGCAACAAATCCATTTTTAGGGTATGCTTGGCCTAACTTTTGAAAATTAACTTTTGTTTCCTTATGCTATGTTTGGCAATGAGGATTTCATTTGAAAATATAGATTTGACTCAAAATTTGTGTTTGGCAAATAATAGAATTTCAAATTTGGATTTGAGATAAATCCACAATTGTTATCAAAAAAATTTGGATTGTGAATACTCCCAAACTCAGCTATTCTCAATTCTACATTCATGATTTCATAATTGAAATCATTAATTTGAAATGAAATGCTAGTTACAAACACAACCTAAAAGTAATTCTGTAAAAATTGTTTCTAGAGAAATACTTTGTGCCCCCTCATCATTCTCACATAATCATAACCTTACCCCTCTTTATATCAAACAATTAGTATTATTAATTAATAATAATAATAATAATAATAATAATAATAATAATAATAATAATAATAATAATAATAATAATAATAATAATAATAATAATAATAAGCATTCTCTTTCCGTTTCATTTCAACTTTTCATACCAAATATATCCTTCATGAACTTGTGATTACGCTATTATAACCATAACCACATGAATCTTTCGGATTATATTCGAATCAAAATTACTTCATTAACTAGATAAAAAGGAAAATTGAGAATAGTAACATCCATTTTAATCTGTCTGAGTCTGGAAGTTTTTGATATTCATATAAGAATTGTGTGGTTCTCAATCACATATACCTTTTTATTAATAGATTTTACATCAATTTATCTGCTTTAATAAGTTGTTAGTCATTAAATCAATTATACTACTATTTTATTCATTTTTTCACTATGTGACACTAGAACATCGCAAAAGTATTTAAAACTAGTTTCCTTATATTCGACAACTAGCTACACCTACACGTACATCGTGTGCTTGCAGTAAATAAAAACGCCAACACTAGCCAAAAGACGATGTAAGTGTAACTTCAAGCATGCTGCAAAAATCGTAATTGATGGAGAGTACATCTACCAACCAACACGATTAAACGATGAGGCATGAGCACACATACAGTTGTACAGGCCATAGCAGCAAAAACTAAGAATGTATGCAGAGCATATGCAAAGACCATATGCCAACTGCTTGCAAAGTCAATCAGGTATGCGGAAAGTCGAGTATTGGAACCCATAGCCCAGCTTAAAATTTTCTTAGAGTGGCAATCGGAACCTGTTTAACTAGACCCGGCATTATGCAACTTCATGTACAGAGAAGTGCTATCTTCAAGAAGGGAATGAAAAAGCAGAGCCCGATTCTAGTTTGAGCAGTATCTAGATAGAGAAGCGATACTCATGCATACATGGGATTTTAAAAGAAACGGCTGCAATATACTGGACCAAGCCTTACTTCTACATTAATCCTAATAGATAGATTAGGATACATCAAAGATTACCGTGTAAACACAATTAAGTCTGAGTGTGGAACATTGAAATAGGCTATACATACATGATAAACTATATCGGCATGTTATGTTAGATGCATTGATACAAATACAAGCGACGACTTTCCAAAAAAGTAGAAAAAAACACAAAGCAAGCTACTAGATACAAAAACCTATATGTGAGAAAAATATGTGGATGAAATGTAAAAAAAAGTTATGTGTGGACGAGAATTAAAGGATGTGGGCATGGCCAAAAATAGAAATATAGCAGAGCTCATGGGACACAGGCCAAAATTGAAAATGTAGCAAAATAAAGGGAGTATCAACTCTCATACATGCTCGGTGAACATAAACTACATCTATACGTGAAGTCTGATTTCATCTATTCTCTAGATCTAGTAAAAGGCAGCCATTTCAACCTAAGACAAATCGCATCAAAAAGCTCAATCAATCATGCAAAATATAGAATATGATGCTAATCTTCCCCAAACAATTTCAGGAAGCCTGTCAAACATCACGATTGAATTCATAGTGTAAAACAAGGTCGCATCGCATCGCGTCGACCGCATTGTCGAACCGATACTTCCTGCGTTATAAAGGGTGAAAAACCATGATTCATTGATTCAGGTTGTATTAAGGAATATCTTATGGTTTCGACCGATACGATATCCGCATCACCATTTCGTTACCGCGATCGTGATCGTTACCACATATTTACTCTATGTGATTGTTAATCAAGAAAGCTTATCATACATAAGCTAATGAGGATCTCAAGCATATTGAAACTATTAAACCACTATCATTTCATTATAAAACCAAACATCTGAGATTACAGCTCAAGCTACCCAAATATCATAACAACTGACCTAATATAAAGCTAACTTAACCCCCAACCAAAGCCCTAACACAAGCCCTAGTTCTAGGCCCCTAGCTATCTGTATATCAAAATGTGAACCAAAAATGTCAATGAGGAACATCCTTCTATATAGCCACCAAAATAACCCAATACCCAAAAAAACCACCCTTCTTTACAATGAATCATACCTCTAAATCAACACCAGAACACCACAACAAGCCTTCAAAAGAATCAAAGGCCACAGTTTCCAATTTTATGCACCTGCACAAAACAAAACATCCGAGCAATCTTAGGTCTTAACATCCAAAACCCTAGAACAATTGCAACATTTCGCACTACTCCGATATCAAACCTCAAACAACACAACATTCCAAACCCGTATCAACGCCATTAAGGGCTCTCTCTCACATATAAGGGGTTTGGGTGTCGGATGTACCAACTGTATCCTTGTTATCGACAAAAAAGAGATTGTTTTGGATCAACATTAAACAAATATATCCTAGTATTTAAATTACCTTCTTTCACAAATCATAAATTCAGCAAACCTACTATGTGTTATTTCCATATCTATCTCTGCAAACAAAATGAAAAACCAATGCATTTCATCAATCAACCCAAAAATCAAAAACCCATAAAAGGTGTATTAAGTGAAATCAAAATACACACCTTAGGAGGAACATCAAGACTACGATAAGCTTCAGGAGAAATCCCCACTAACCATAAACCAGGAAACACATTCTACAAACAAAAACAATAAACCCTTAAAATTACACAAAATCTACTACAAAAAAACAATCGATCAAATACCCAATAACAATAACTTACATCCAATTGTTTTTGAACAATCTTAGGACGTTTTCGTGGACGGCGAGAAGGTTTAGAACCAGTCATAGAATAAACATCTTCTTCAATCTCTTCTCTTGATAAAGCTATCCAAAACTTCTTTTTCTCCCTTTTTTCACTTCCATTTCCACCATTAACATCTTTAATATCTAATCCTCCTCTTAATCTCATTGATTTTGAGACATTATTATCACCATTTTCAACCATTACTATCCCATGACTATTGGTATTACCAGATGTAACTCCTTTTCTTGGGCGCAAATTCCATCCTTTTTCTTCACCAACATCAACTTCTTCTACTGGTTTCTTACTAGAATCCTTATCATCTTTTTGCTCATGATCATGAGTTTTTTCTGGACTGTTATTCTTGTTGTTGATGTTGTTGCGGCGGTTGCGAGAAGAACGAGATCCCTTAGAGTTTAAACTTGCTGGAGTTTCAGAATCTGATGATTGTGGTGGAGAATCAAACGGTGATCGACGATATCTACCATCTTTTTTTGAAGCCCATTTGAGAAAAGTCATGGGGAAGTTGTGTAAAGGTGATTTAACTGGCGCAGTCGCCATTGAAACAAGAAAGAAACACAGATTAAGGTTTAAGAGAAATGTTAATGGGGTCTCAAAATCTGCAATGCTGCTGGTTTAATTACATATATAGAGGACCGGAGAGGAGGATTGGAAGATGAGGACTTTAGTTGGGACTTAGGAGGTCGTGGGCGTTTTGTCTTTGACGATTTTGCCCATTGTATCTCTTTTTTGTTTAAGTCTCTCTTTTTTTTTATTTTTTTTTCTATTATAGCTAAGGGTTAGGTTATTTTAATTACAAAAGGTTAGAATTTTGATCATCAAAGTTAAAATTGTATTAATTTTTGCTTAAAACGTACTGCTTGTCTCCTGAGTGACCGTCTTTTTAAAAGACGTCTCTCAGACCCAATTCATTAAAGCTTATTGCCTATATTTACTTTACATCTTCCCTAATGAGCCAACCCAATTAGAGATGGTCTCTCAAAGAGACCGTCTCTCACAAGAATTTGTGTAAAATATATATATTTTTTATTTGAATAAATATGGACTTTTTATATAGACTTGTCTCATTGCGAAACGATATCATACAAAAGTTGCTCTAGTGTTGATTGGTTATTATCGTTGTTTTTAGTGGTCATTTTGTTATATTGAGACAAAACAACACATGACATATAATTATAGTCCGTTAAGTTTACGCATTTGCAATTTGTGCTTGTGATATTGTTTAGAAGTGCTTGAAAATGCAACAATAGAACAAGATTAGAATCTTCTTGTTCTTGATAAGGCTTCACAATCATAAGAAATAAAGTCAAGATATAAGAAATATGGTAATGATTAAACATCTATCCAAGTAATAGAATCTTACTATGAGAAGAAAAACACTTTGACCTAAGTTGTGTATGTAGTGCAGTTATTAATAAATTGGTTTGTAAAATATATAAAGAAAAAATCAAGAATATAATAGCAGTAATGTTGAGTTAACAAAAAACAGAAAGAAAAAGAAAAAAAACTCTTTCGTGATCATTGCAAAAAGAATGGGCATAACAAGGATAAATGTTGGAATCTCATGGGATATCCAACCAATTTCATAGGGGAGGGTCTAAAGACTTATGTACATTTGACATATTACAATAGTCCAAAAGAAGGATCTTTTGAAACTAAATTCATATCTTAAAGTACTTGAAAAATACGACAATAACACTTCTACTAAATTTGCTAACACTTTCCAATTGACAGGTAAATTATATTTTATGCTCTTAGGCTCATTAATAGTGGCCTTAGAACATATGTGTTATGATCTTAACAAAGTTCTTAAATACAAATTCATAAAAAAGTTATTGTTTATATACTCCCTCCGAATCATTTTAGATGTCCTATTTTTTTATTTGGCAAAATCATATTAATTGTCCCATTTTCTTTTTTGTCTATCTTTTTTTTACTTAAATACCCACACTTTTCCAATTTCCAATACTCAACTACCACATTTACAATTAATTTAATCAATTAAAATACCCAACTACCACCTTTTTAATGGACCCCACACCACCCTTAATAACCGTGAAAACCCAAATGGGACATCTAAAATGATTCAGAGGGAGTATAATTGAAACAGCCCAAACCGGCATAAACAGTAATATAATACTGTTTACAACACACAGCGGAAGACTTACAGAAGTCTAGGCTGAATCCGACATGTGGCTCAATAGCCACAACAAACCAATATCAGAGTATTTTAAAACTTTTTACATAAATACTATTTACAAAACATTATAAAATAATTACAATTTAATTTACAATACAAATATTAATTTACAAAATCAAATTCAAAAAGAAGTCCTCGCCTCGCACGTATCACATAACACATTTAGACATCTCTCCACATCAGATCCAACCTGAAAATGGATCTATCCCCCGTAAAGGATAGGCCCCATCAAAGACTGTCAACAATTGAATTGTTGAGTAATCTAACAAACTATTACATTTATATGCATGTCATTAACAAATATCTCCAATTTAATCTTTTGCTCATTTGGTATCTCCTTATGAAATATTAATTTATCAAAATCCAAACTCTTTTAAAAGATCGTTTGGTATCGACATAAATACGGCTAAGAACCTTTAGTTCATAGCGAATCAAAACACGGCTATAACTTTACAAGTTAATAGCGAAAGTCAAAATACGGCTATTACTTTACAAGTAAATAGCGAACTCAAAATACGACAAATGAAACATATGAATTCATTTGCGAAACAAACAAAACTTTATATACCAAACGTATTTATTCAAAACTCATATAAAAACAATAATATAACAACATTTTAAAACGTGGGAATATATGGACCGTCAGGAAGTAGGCTTGATCTAAATCCTGAGAATACGCGTGATCGTCATCACCGAAATACGGTTCTTGCAAGAACGAAACGGGACCGGGGGCTCGAGACCGATCCGAATAACCATTACCTATTATCAAGCTATAGGATTTCATAATAATCCGGATATAAATATCCGTTGCCAATTCCCAAAAACGAACATGTTTCAATGTCGAACATTTCACTATAAACTTAATCAATAAATCACTTGATTTTCTTTAAAATCAATAATCATACTTCATTTCATAAAACCATATTTCAAGACTCATATTTTAAAAGGTAATATCATACAAGACATGCTTTTGTAATCTCTTTAAATAAATACAATCTTAACATACTTTTTAATCAAATATAATTTTTATAACATGATTCATTTTTATTAAAATCATTTTACATACATAAACAAGCAATCAAACCAATATATTTTCTATAAAGTTACTTAAACTAGCTTTAAAAGATATTAGATGTTTGTAGGTTACCTTTAATGAGCAAATTTAACTTCCACACAATCACACATCTTCAAAACTGAAAACCAAAATCCACTTTCATTGTTGTTCTTCAATGACTATCTTGATGGACCCTCAAAATAGCTCCTTATTAGTAATACTTCAATTGATCCATCAAAAAGACCTTCTAAAAACTTTAATACAAAGGAACATGAATTCTTCTATTCCAATAATATCTACAATCAATATAACCCCACTTCAAGATTTAATAACAACCCTAAGTTAATCTTAAATACCCAATTAATAACCAAACACTTGGTTAAATCAATACCCAATTGATTCCATAGCTTTTGGATCAAAAACCAAAATCCCGAATCAGTACCATTTCTGGACACAACATCACTAAAACAGGCATAACTCTCTCATACGGAATCGAATTTGAGCGATTCAAGTGGCTACGCGACCACGACTCAGAGATCTACAATTCTTATGAAGATACTAAAACCCATAAACAATAAGAGCTATCCCAAAAATGGCAAAACAGAAACTGATAATTGATTTTCGTGACACTGTTACCATTTCACTATTTTGAACATAACTCTCTCATACGAACTCGTATAGAGGCGATTCAAGTGTCTAAACGATCGCAACTCAGAGCTCTACAAATCTCATGAAGACACCAGGACCCCAAAACGACTCTAACTATCTCAAAAACAGCAGCACAGGTTCGGACAGAACAAAACAGAAACCTCATTGTCGATTTTCATGACAGTCTACTAGTATTTTGGACATAACTCCCTCATACGAACTCATTTTGGCGCGATTCAAGTGCCCACGTGACCGCGACTCGGAGCTCTACAATTCTTATGAAGCAACCAGAACCTAGAAACGATCAGAACTGCCACTAAAATAGCCAAAACAGAACGTACAGATCATGGACTGAAATTTCAATATCCAAAATACTAAATTTTTATACTAGAAACCAAATAACCCAAGTAACCAATACTAATCAACACTAAAAATAACCCAATTACTAATTGAATCCATTTACTCATCTTAATTCAAGTTGATTCTTAAATTTGAATCAAAACCCTAAATTAAACCATAAACACTAAGCTACTACCAAAATTCAACAATCATTGTTTATACTTAAGAACATAAAACTACCTTAAATCATTCAATTTATACTTAAATAAATAGTTTGTGGATTACCTCACTCAATCACCATGGAAGGACCTTGGAATTATATATCTTGAACTTCAATAGCATATAATCATCAAAATAAACCCCAATCTTGCTTCTCTGACATTAAATTGAAACCTTCAAACCCTAGACTTGGGGATTTCCAATATAATGAGATTCTATTTTAATTCATAATGTTTATGTATTTGTAAGATGTATACAAATTTCAGAGTTTGTTTGCAGTGTCTTCTTTGAGATGATAAGAACATGGAAAAGATGGTTATGAGATTCTGGAAGTGTATACTCATTCATCACTTAAGGGAGGGGGTTTGCTTAGTATATGTGTCAAGTTAAAACAATGATGTGGCTTCATACTCATACTCATCAAAGTATGAGGTATATAAAAATATCCATACTTTTCGTCGTATAATTTACTTTGATCCCAATATTAATACAATTGATGTCCTTGAATAATAAAATATTATACTGAGTCTCAATAAAATAACACACTTAAATTTTAATAACCCAAATTAATTTAATTAATTACTAATAATTAAGCTGCTAAAATAGGGACTGTGTCAATAATTTTCTTTTCCACCTCATCAACGATAATACATTATAATGAATTTTGTTAAGAAAATGAAATAATTACAATAGAACAAACATGTACAGATTTGCGAACCAAAATTAAACCATATCTCTTTATCATTCCCCTTTATTTAACTCGAACAAGCAAACAAGCTCTCGATGACATAATGCCATCACACATCTCACTAAATTTAAACTTATCATATTTGTTTAAAATCATGTTATTTAAGAGATTATGAAATGAGTTATTTGATTCACATTTCAATAAACTAGAGTTACTATTTATTTTTTCAATCAATTAATATAGAACTCTTTATTAATTCCAAAAATGTATACTACATTAAAACTTTTTTTATTGGGTAATCCTAAACCATGCCAAATTAAAATTCTGTGAAAGTAAAAATCAGAATAGCTATTTTCCCTTCTCAAGCTTTTCCACTCTTAAGTTTTATCAATTTTCTTAAGTTGTATCAATTTTCTTCAACTAGATAGATTCCCGTGCCATGTACGAAAATTGAAAAAAAAATTTGATTTAATTTTATGCTTGTGTAATATTTTTTTAAAAGATTATTTAATTTAAAGATTATAAAGAAAGTAATTTGTTAGTATTTTAAACATTATACATATATACCCCAGTTTTCATGTCATTTTATCTATGTCGATTGTTGTTTATTCAACGTCACTTTTTGACCTCTTTTAGGGTAAAATAAACTATAGTCAAGTGAGATATTATATTTATATTTTTATAACTATATTTTTATGAATAAATTTACATTAAAGTTTTAATAAATTAATATAAATTTATTTTTTACAATGAAGCTTAATGTTTTTTTGAATAATTGAATGATTTTTTGAAGTTTTTTAAAAAGGGTCATAAATATTTCAAATTTGGTCTCATTTTAAAGATCTTGAAAAAATATTACCGTTCGTATAATATTTTTTTAAAATAAACTTATTTATGGATGAAATTACCCATTTATTAAATAAAACTATATTTTTTTAAGCAAATAGGAATAGAAAATAAGCAAATAACAATGACATGATCACATGAATTTAGGGAAATACAGCAATAGGGTCACTCTTTGACCTTATTTAGGTAAAATATAGTCAAATGAAATCTTATATTTACTTTTTAATTATATTTTCATGAATAAATTTAATTTATTTTTTTAATAAATACAAATAATTTATTTTTTTATAATAAAGCTTAATCTTTTTTTGAATAATTGAATAATTTTTTGAATTTTTTTTCAAAAGAGTCAAACTAATTACAAATTTTGTCTCATTTAAAAATCTTGAAAAATATTCAACTCGTACAATTTTTTATAAATATTTTGAAAGCATTTTGACATTGACTATACAATATATTTTGAAAGCATTTTGCCAAGTGCCACTCTAATAGTGTTATATAGTTGTTTTGGAACTCATTCCTTCATCTTCCCTAATGCAATCCAAATTATCAATGAAGAATTTTAATTATTTAAAGTGGTTTTAATTGTAATAGAATACTTGACATTGACATAGACTCTACAAATTCATATTCATATTAATATTAATAATGTTATTTTTGGCTTTATAAGAGAATATAGCTCATAAATTAATGTAAGGCTAATCAATGCTAGGTAATGTTTTATAGCCACTCACTTCACGTTCCCTAATGCGATGCAATATGAATTGAGAGTTTACAAAAGAAGGCTAATAAAGTTAAAGTAGTATACATTAAAAATTGAGAGTTTAATATATATATTATATATATATATATATGTATATATATATATATATATGTATATATATATATATATATGTATATATATATATATTATTATATATATATATATATATGTATATATATATATATGTATATATATATATATATAGTATGTATATATATATATATAGTGTAATGCAGTATATAGAGTATGTATATAATATATATAGTATATATATATATTATAATGAGCAGTTAATAGCTGCAATAGTATATGATATATACTAATGCTGCATATACATGATATAGATAAATGTGTATATAGCTATTACATATATATATATATTATAAGTTAATGAGTAAATGTAGAAAACGTTTTAGCTAAGCTAGCATACATGTATAGTATGTGTTAGCACTTATGTATTACATAATGCATAAGTATATATGATATAATAATATGATATAGATATATATATTATATACTATATGAATGTAGTATATTATATATATATATATATATATATATATATATATATATATATATATATGGGGTATGATTGTAGATTCTTCAACTTCTACTACTTAATGGTCATCAAAAACATATGTTCACTAATTTACTTATTCCTTTCCAAGATATAATTCTAAGATGTAATATTACTACTATTCAACTATATATCACTATGCATGATAACATCATTACTGCACTTTAATTAAATATTACTTCTATTATGTTACGATTACAGTTAGTATAAATATGTTAATGCTTAATTGATAGTTTCATGCATTATCATGCAATAGTGAAAGATTTTATATGAGGACTTTGTTGAATTTTGTAAAAGGTCTTACATGAAATTAACCAAAATAATTTATAATAAACAAAAGTAAACCTACATCGTGCATTGCACGGGTATAATCCTAGTTAGCATTCTTTATAGATTATAGATAGATAGATTATAGATAAGATAAATCATCTTATTTAGTAACAACGTCTAAAATTTGACTACTAATTAGAAATTTCATATTTCAAACGAGTAAAAATTAAAATAAAATAAAAAAGTAATTAATTTCATTCATCACTTATTTACTTATTTTTATTGATTTATACGGCGAAAATAAATCCAAAATTTTGATATTGTCGTTGTAGTCCATAGTATTGGGTATATATATATATAATAAAGCAGCTGATTCAGTAGCATGGGCTGCAATAAGGGCTCGCTGTCATTATGTTAATAAAAAGTGGCTGGGGGGTATGTTAACGAATTGGTCCACGACAGAAACGCGACTTCAAAAATTCAGGGACTTGAGAATGGAACAAAAGACAGGGAGACTCGCTCGTCTTCCAAAGAGAGACGCAGCCGTGTTGAAGAGACAATTATCTCACTTGCAAACATATTTGGGCGGGATCAAGTATATGACAGGATTACCGGATATTGTAATCATCGTTGATCAACAAGAAGAATATACAGCCCTTCGAGAATGTATTACTTTGGGAATTCCAACGATTTGTTTAATCGATACAAATTGTGACCCGGATCTCGCAGATATTTCGATTCCGGCAAACGATATATATATATATGTATATATATATATATATATATATATATATATATATATATATATATATATATATATATATATATTTATTATGTCATCTCGTCTTGTATGAGACTGAGCCTATTATTCTAATTCATCATTATAAAAGTGTCAGTAGTTCTTTTTAACACACTAATGTACGTATTTAACTCAATAAAAATAATCTTAGTATAAAATTATCCTATTCAAAAATTTGTGATTGTATGTCGGGTGCGTTAGGCCATATAAATTTTTTTTTTTGAAAGGATAAGTTTACATTCTACATATTGAGAAACAAGAATTTTCGGAAAATTCCACACATAAGCCTGCTCCCAAGGCACTTCAAGAAAACAAGAAAAAATTCGCTCTCAAGAGTCAAGGCTTTGTAAAAACGACACTCACTTTGCTTATTCTTTTCTCCAAAACCCCCAAAACCTCTCAAATTGAGAAACCCTATTTCAATTTTCTTCAAATCAACAGTAACGTTGTAACCAAAACATTATTATTCATCAATTCCGTATTCGGACTTTTGCGCTAAAACCCTAACATTCCGAGTATCTATTACTCGATTGAAATTAGGGTTTTCTCTAAATTAGTAATGGACCGAAGTAAACTTAATGGCTCAAGTTATACCTCTCAGTCGATTAACGGTGTCAGATTTGCATCTTCACCTTCACAGCCGGAATACAGCAGCATAGCTGTTCAGGTTTGTTTTCTTCTTCTTTTTTTTTTTTGCGCGTTAAGTCTTATTCCATTTTAATATTGACAAATTTATTGATTAGAAACTATAAAACCTCAATTATTTACTGATTTACATATATTTTAATTCATTTAGGGGAATCGTTAAGTCTGCTTTTGTGCCTTTGATAATGGGTGAACTTAGTGATACCGGTTAGCAAGCAATTAGGATGTGCTAACTTTATTTATCAGTATTTGCCGCTCAGTTATTCTTATATTTGCTTAGAATCATAGATTGAAAAGAGATCAGTTGATTTGTATATATTGCAATTGGTTAGTACTTAAGAATGTGTGAGCTTGCATTAAACCGAAATTTAGGACGACATTATGTAGTATTTGATACATGAACACGATTGCTTAGTAGAGTGCTGAATGTGATCATCATGTCTTCCTATGTTGCTAATGCAGCTTTGTTGTGCCTCTCTACTTATCTCACTTGTGCTAAATGACTCATTTTTATAATAAGCAATATTAAAAGGCTCATATTTATGCACGATGACCTTACATACTTAACACTGCACCCTGTTTAAGAGGTGAAGTGTAAAAACCCTTGTTCATTTGACACCACATTCGCATGATGCGCTTCTAGCCATGGCCTAACAAGTTTTTCCAATTTGTCACTAGTCACTACACTTTTGAAAAGTTCACTATTGTGCTTAGTAGGTGAGTGACACTTCCACATTAATTTTAAATCGAATAATCATTTAAGATGTGCTGTTGTTTTATGCTGGCTGTCATTAAGTACCACAATCATGCTTATTTACCTGAATATGAGACTGGCAATGAAATTGGTGTATGCTCATGGTTTGTAAGGAATGGAGATATAGTATTACTTGTATCTACGAGTCGAACTGGGAGTGAATAAGAGTGGTTTTTTGTTTTATGTTGTAGAGCAAGTGACCCCCCTCTATTTTAAAGACAGTGGGGACAAAGGAAGTTTTTTTTATGTATTTCCATATTTGTTTAGTTAGTGGAGAAATATGTAATATTAACGAAGTTGTGGGAAGTCAGTGTCATATGGATTATGGCTTAGTGGCAATAAAAAAGGGGAAAGGAAGACAGTGTTTAGTGTGTAAAAATTGCCATTTCATAAAGTGAGTGATAATGGAGCTGTGTGCATCACAGGTTTTTGTGATGTATGTACGATGATTATACTTTTGATAGGCACACTTCAATAGTCCGACTCTACTATGGTTACAGGTCTCTTTGAAATCAATATATTTATTCCTTATGACCTTTGCTGACTTCAATTCATGTCGTTATTTTTTGAAAGAAGTTCTATCCATATTCATACATAGAATTTGTCATTTGAAGTTTTGAACTTATAATTTAGCAATTTAACAACAGTTTCATAGTGTTGATCACATTGAATTGTAGTTCTGGAAGGTCTAAATGTTTGTAGACTTACCTTTACGTATTCATGTCGTAGTCAAATTTAGCTCTTAGGAATTGTTGAAGCAAGCTATGGTGATTGAAGTATATGTTTTTGATGTTTAGGCTATAAATCACCTGGATGAATCGAGGTATAATATTGGTGACTGTAAAGTAGATAATTTTACATTACCGTATTCATGACTTATTTTGTGGGCCGTGGGGGTACTACCTCTGCCTGCCATTGTTATCTATATGGACTAGCAATTCCTATTTAGCTGTATGATGAATAATAATCAGCACTCATATCTTACTGATTGACGTATATTTTAAAAATTCAGAATGCTCTGCAACACTTGGCGACAATTGATCTATTGGATTTGTGCAATGAAGCAAAAGTTGAACGATGCCGTGCCAGCAGAGATCTGAGGAGTTGTGGCCGTCTAGTGGAGCATGTGTTAAACTCATGTGGGCATGCATCTTTGTGTGCAGAATGCAGTCAGCGATATGAAATCTGTCCTATATGTCGAACTTCTTTGCCTAAGAGTGGAGATATACTTCGGCTTCGCCTTTACAATGAATGTGTTGAGGCAGGTCTTATCTTAAAAGATTGCAATGACAGATGCCAAGAAAAGGAAGATGACGAAACACACCTTGCTGCTGAAATTCAGCGTCTTTATTCTTTGTTTGATGTTGCCATGGAGAACAATTTATGTTGCATGATATGCCATTGTATCCTCTGATGCTATTACTGGTCCTCTGTTGATTTGCATATTACTTTTTGGTCACAAATGAAAGCTATAAGCAAACTTCGCATCTATTCAACTAATCCTTAAAAAGTCTCGTCGAATTCATACACTTTTAGTCAGGAAGCATGGCCTCAAATTTTTTGGTTTTTGAATCCCTTTAGCTATATTGTATTGATTTTAGAGGCAGTACTCGTGAGTCTTGCCTGCTTTTTTTTGTTATTTTGTTGTAAAAATCAACTTCCTTGTCACATTTTTTTGAGAATGATTGAAGTGTTAGGGATGGTATTTCCTTGACAAAATTGTTACAGATGTTACAGATGTTTGCATGGATGAAAATGCTGTATCAAGTGATCCTGTAACAGCTTTTCTGCTGGATGAGGTGGTTGTCAAGGACTGGTGCAAGAAGACATTCAAAACTATCATAGCACAAGTTCAAGGGATTTGTATCCAAGTTGCTTATGTATTTCTTGGTTTCTTTTATCACTCTTAGCTAGCACTTTTTGTTTTCTTTTCATGTCCTCTTTTACTTTTTTTGTCTGTTTCTTGACTTGCCAACCAGATAATCTTGAACTTACGGAGATGAATTCAAAAATGGATGCACTTTTAATGATATCAGCCAAACTTGTGGGCTTGTCCAGTGTACTGGAAGTATTGAACATGACTTTCAAGGACACACAGTCTGCAACACTTGATGATCTCCACCAGCTTCAAGAGAGCATAGTGAAGACCAAGCAGGTTTATATGTAACAATAACTTTTCCTGGCCAAGCACATTGGTTGTTGACCTTGATGCTGTTGATTGTGCATGTTCTAGATATTTCATTTGTTTCCTGCTCTTGTCTACATTTTAGCTTTTTCAAGGAAAGTCTGATAAAGTTTACTTGGTGTTATTAATTCTCCTTTGGTTTTTGTTGAAGTTCAGCATATGGAAATGATGTTGTGGTGCATCAGACATCAATTTTTGGAGAACTTAAGGTCTCGGCACAACAATGTATTTTCATGGCGTTCACTTGTGCGTGAAAGGAAGTCAGCTGCAGTGAAGCGAGCATGGCCTGAACCAGTTGGATTTTCTGAAGAGTCCACAGAACCAAACAGTTCAAGTCTCTTTATTGAGGATGCCTTGCTGAATCTTGAAGTTGGCTCAACTGATGAGCAAGCAAGTGCTATTGAACTTGAGGTGGCATCCTTACAAAGGGACGGTGGTTCGTCTTTCTTTAGGTTGAAGATAGAGGGATTTAGAGGCTGCTATCCATTTGAAAATGTGAGGGCGGCCGTAGATACACTCTTCCTTTGTGGAAGTTCTGATATGGTGGTCGCCAAACGTGCAATCGTATCCTTTTTACTTTAAATTCATGCATATATTGAAAATTTTCTTTCATGTGAGATATTATTTAATTTAATTGATCGGCAGCACTCCTTAACACAAGTTCAGTTCTTATATTATCTTTTTGATCGTCATTGGACAACTGCTGATGATGATTGGAGGCATACTGTAGATGATTTTGCTGCTTCTTTCAGCATAACCAGGAGCTCTTTACTGGAGTCTATTACATTTTATCTTTTGGATGATCATACAGATGAAGCCCTTCAGGTGAATGCCTTTTCAGGAATATGCACTTGATAAATTGTGTTTATAACTGTGCTGGGTGAAATAATATGACCTTTGTTTTGGATCTTTTTTTATGTATTATAAGCTATATTGGCTTAGATAAAGAGGGTAATCAGTATTGCTTAAAACATTGTTTATGGAGTTAAATTTGTGCATTAGCTTTCTGATGGATTCTTTAGTTAGTAGTTAGTACGTGCTAGCAATACGCATGCTTCATTTCTAAGTTCTTTTTGTAACAAGTTACTTTCCTGAAGAAATGATAAAGCTTTTAAATTAGTGAAGGTTGAACTGAAGAAAAAAAAATTGTAGATTCTTTGGTTGTAGGACAAGTTTGACCTGGCTATTTGGGTCTGTGTGGTTAAGTGATCTGCTGGTGAACAAGGGGATATGTGGTCATTGGTTTTCAGTTCATTGTGTTAATTACACTTTGCTGCAATTAATTTCTTTTATTATATGGCTTATTCCTACTTGACTTGAAATTGCTCAAAATACTTTTCTTGGATAGGAAGCTTGCCACCTTCTTCCAGAAATCGCAAATCCTGATTCTCATCCTAAGATTGCAAAAGTTCTGTTAGAAAGGAGATCTCCTGATTCAGCGCTTATGTTTCTGCGTTGGTGTGGACGTGATGGTGGAGCTGAGGTGTCTTTGAGTGAGGCAGTTACAGCAGTTAGGGTTAGAGTGGAATGTGGTCTTCTAACAGAGGCTTTCATGTACCAGAGGATGCTTTGCATGAATGTCAAAGAGAAACAAATGAATCGTAAGTTTCCAGTAGATGTTTCGGATGCTTTTGAAGATGAACTTAGAAGTTGGACCGATTGGGTGCTTGTGTTGGTGACTGAAATTTGCTATCTTTGTGTTCGGAGAAATTTAATTGACCGTCTCATAGAGTTGCCCTGGAATCATGATGAAGAGAAGTATCTTCATAAGTGCCTTTTAGATTGTGCTACGACTGATCCTTGTACAAGTGCTGGAAGTCTTCTTGTTGTGTATTATATTCAGGTGAATATTCATTTCCTCTTACCTCTTTGTTAGTCATCCAAATAGTCATGAATAATTCTTGCTGATGTGTCAGTTCTCCTCATGGTTCATCTCATTCATGGGATGTTTAAATGGAGGAATGACTAAGTGATTGATCCTTTCTTGTTCCTTTGTGGTTGGCAATATACTGTCTGGAAACTAAAAGCCCATGGGAATAGTGTTGAAAAGCTTTATTGTACTGATTTGAATAAACTCTTTTATTTGTGAAGGTTAACTAGAGCTATGAAATTTATATGCTTATATAGATTTCAATTATGTTAAACCTCTATTTTATATAGAAATATTGAAAAGAGAACTATGAGAACTTACACAATAATATGGTTTTTATGCTACAGCGCCACCGGTATATTGATGCCTATCGAACAGATAGGGAGATCCAAACAGTAGAGGAGGATTTCATATCAAAGAATTATATTGATGAAGCAGTCTTGTGCAGAATGAGATCATCAGCTGGCTGGAGAGCAGGACTAGTTGTAAGTATTTTCACTCCCAACAATCTTGATAATGCGTAACACTCGATTTCGTATGACATTTTAGTGATTGTTGAATGTAGTTTTTTTCTTCACCTGGTTTGGCATTTTCTTTGACTTGTCATATATCCATAGACTAGTTTTGCTTAGTATGAATTTTAACTCAAGTTTAGCTGTCATCTAAATCTTCTTGTGTAATCCTGTGCACATTCTCCCTTCAGAGTTATTATGATTGAGATGGGAGATAGTCAACTTCCATTTTTCTTAATAAATATTTTTTATAGTTGGCGTACTGTACAGTACACAATTAAATATATTGCTCTGTGCTCTGAAGGTAATTTTGCCAGGTTAAGGCAAACCTTAAAGGGTATCTCGTCGCTTTGTGTTTGAGTTGCTTTTTCTTATTTTTAGGAAAATATACATTTTTTTACATCAGGTTAAGCTTTTAGCTAAAACTTATATAGAGCCAAAACATGACATGTACGGTAGATATAAAAGTAGAGTTTACATAAAAAAATAGAGAACTATTACAATTAAGCCAACTATGGTTAAGATACTGCTGAAACATCCACTTGCGTTTTTTGTTTTCTGGGAGATGTATGTTCATTTATCCACGCCTTGTTAAGAGCTTTGTGCTTATGCTCTAAACACAAATTGCTAAAAGCGCCATGTTTCCTGCTCTAAACACTAATTGCTAAAAGCTCCATGTTATAGATTCAGTTTCTGTGGATCAATCTGTTATAGATTGTTGAGTTTGTTTAGGCTAAGTCACTCCTTTGTCTCTCGTGTTCTTTCTCTCATTCTATTTTTCACGTTTGCTCGTCCCTGGTCTTGTTTTCCTTGCTGTTTTGAGTTTTGACCTTGTTATGATGTCAAATACCTGTGTGACTAACTGAGTTGGTGTTATATCTTGAGCAGAATAAAGCTGTGGAATTGCTTCCTGAAGTGGAGCAGCAGCAATTAAAGGCTGGAAAATTACCCGAGGATATAGTATTATGTGGGGATGAGGTTGCTTGCCCAAGAGAAGCAGAGATTGTTAAGGAGCAAGAAGCTGCCTTCATGCCTTCAGCGTCCTCACCCTTGAGCTCTTCCCTAATTTTACAGATGGACCAATATAATACTTCTTTCCGGCAATCTAGTTATCCAATTTCTAAATCAACCGGACATGTTGGAAATTCTGAAACAGGAACTTCTCTTACAAATTTCGTTCTGAACACTGGGTCATTATCAAAGCCTCCATTTAGCATTGTGAAGCATTCCAAGATGGATGACGTTTCAACTCCCGGAGTTCACTTCATGAAGGCTACGGCAACTAAAGATGATGTGAATAGAACTTCATCTAGGTTCTTTCATGGTGAATTTCAAGATGCTCAACTGGATGGGATCTCTCCCCAGGTAGAGAGAAATGGTCTTTTTGGACCACTCCTAAAGGTCAGTCCTCCACGTTCCCGTAGAGTTATGGCTAAACCAACAAGGACCCCATGTAGCAACCGTGGCCTGCTTGATCACTCACCTGAAGAAAGATATCAAACTGCCTCTGGTAAAAGGTTCTCACCCAGCGACCCGGATAGACATGGAAGCATGGCTTCAAAAGATGCAATGGATATATCTTGGAGGTAACAATTTTTTTTAGTTCATACCTCACTGGCGCTTAGTCTGATTAATTTTAGCACTCCTGTAATAAAAAAGTTCCTTTTTTGACTCTTTTTCTACAAGCCTTTTTAAAAAAATTATTGAAGTCTCATTCATAATATAACAATTGTGTACCTTATCCATCGTCGTCTTTAACAATGGCATACTCAATTGTGTCCAAAATTCAAACAACTACTACTATTGAGGGGGAATTATCTTACCTGCCAAAACTCCATAAGTACTCAATGGATTAGACTCTTGATGAAATTTTTTGTCTATTATCCACCTACTCTTATTTCCTTTGTGTGCGCATTCCTTCTGGATTTTTCCTTTATGACATCTGTCCTCTCCCTTAGACTAATATATCTTTCCTCACAGCCAAGAAGCATATGACTCTGCTGCTACAAAATGTAATATAAGTGGTCCTCAAAGATGGAGGTCGGACGAAACTAGTGATGAGGAAGAGCAGCCAAGTTTGGAAAATTCAACGGTTGTTCCTTCTCATCCTACGCCCTTGAGAAGAAGCTCTAGAAGGGGTAGAGTGTCTCGGAGATAAACCTATGGATTTTCACCTTAAAAAGACTGCTTGCGTGTCCTCAATTTTTGGTTCTGGGTTCTGCTATGACAGGTCAACTACTCGCAAAAACACAAGAGCTGTAAAATCAGAAAGGACATACTGCAATATACTTCTACTTAAAGTTGCTGAAGTCGGTTTCTTTACAGCCTCTGATGGTAAGAGAATACCTAGTCGCACAGTTTGAATTTTTGTTTAGTGTTCTTTTTAGAGGGAATGATACTGCAGAATCATGCGTAAGAAACCTATGTATGTGAGGCTGCAGCCCGTGCATCGTTTGCACTTCCTCCTGGGTTTTTTGCATCTTCGCGCAGCTCCTCACTCAGCAATTGTATTCTATGTACTCTGAAATTATTCGCGAAATAGAAGATATGGTCATGTGAAGTTCTGCGTTTGGCCCCGTTATGCATTTTAGTTATCAATTGGTGGGAATTTGTTTCAGGTGTGCCCAATTCCGAGCAATGAAGCAATTTTGTGTTCGATTTTTGAAGTCCATTTTCGATTTAAACTTAGGTAGTTGCCTGCAAGGCTGCATCCTTGATTATCAGTTATCATGTTTTTGTTAAAGATTCTTTGTTTCTTTTAAGTTTTCCCGTTTCACATTTGATTATGTCGGGATGTTTAACTAGACATGAAACACAATCAATCTCGAGTTTGAGCTCGTTGAGGCCTTTTAGTTTTTAGGCTCGGCTTGCTTTTTAGCTCGATCTTGAGTTGATAGTGAAGCCTGTATAGTTTAATGTTTGACTTGATATTAAGTTTACCAGTGAACCATGCTTGACTATGGAATGTTCTTTCAAGTTCTGGTATTTGATCTTTCAAGTTGAAATATTAAATTTTGTTATATCGAATATACAAGTTTTTAGATTGTATTTTGTTTACTCAGTTCCGATATTTCAAGAACCCACATCCACATGTGACGTATTATCTTTTTGATATACCTTCTGTACTTGGCTAAAAAAAAGGTTGATGTTAAATTTGTAATAAAATGATTTCAAATGATAAAAACATTAAAAAAAATTTTAAGTGAGAACATAAGAACATTAAAAGAAAACGAATAGAGTATTGTTAGACCTAAAAGTTTATGTTATTACTTATTATAGAAATGTTCGTGAGTAGTTAATTATTTTGTTATCTATACTTAATACTAAAATAAACACCGCCTACTGCCACATGTTATGTTCTCAGAGATTTTTTTCCCGCCCAAAATCCTTCTTCATGTGCATCTACATTTAGAAACTTAAAGATTACCAAAATTATTGCCCAATTAGCTCTGCTTTGACCAAATGTAATTATTATTAATTGTATTTATTTTGATGAATATTTACTATACAGTTTTTTTGTTAATGTTGACTATGATGTATTTAATTTATACTATACAGATTTAGTTCTGCTTGATAAAATGTGGTTATTATTATTTAATAGAATAATTTTCATTTGCTGTCATAATTAACCTCAATTAATCTTATTTTAAATATTGCATATTTTTGTATTAATCTTATTTTAAATATTGCATATCTTTTATCTTTTATATCCTCTAATACTAAAACAGAGACCACCTAAGGTTTTACGTGTCGTGTTCTGATAAGTTTAGTTCCCACCTAATAACTAGAGTACTGAATACGCTATTACCTCAAATAGCCTTTAATATTTTAGATTATCTACTATAATCTATCGTTTTCTCATAAAAATTCCCTATCTTTCTTCAATTCTTATATCTAAAAAATTGAGTTTTTTATTTTTAATTATCTCTCTATATAATTTTTTGGGTTTAGCTAATTCGAACCAAAGAGAGAAGTAAAGCATGTAACCAATCTCGATGAATGAGTCATATCTTTGGCGTTAGTCTATTTTTATCTTTTATTTTCTTAAATATTTTATTTATTACTTTTTGATATCATATTTTTTCTTTGCATGTAAATTTATTTATAAATTTAAATTAAAGAATTAATTATTGCATCATTATTGACCTTATATGTCTCATTAAACTAATTATCATATTTTTTGAAGATCATTGCAACTTGTGATGGAAGATTACCTCTATTTTTTTCTCATAAAAGTTTTCTATCTTTCTTCTATTCTCATATCTTAAAATATTGGATTTTTATTTCTAATTATCTCTCTCTATATATTTTTGGGTTTAGCTATTTTGAACCAAAGAGAGAAGTAAAACACACGTACGTATCCAATCCCCGATGAATGGGTCATATGACTCATATCTCTTGCATTAGTCTATTTTTATCTTTTATTTTCTTAAATATTTTATTTATTGATTTTTGATATCATATTTTTTCTATGCATGTGTGATTGATTCATTTATAAATTTAATTTTAATTGCTTTTTATTGTTATTATTTTGATTGATCAAACCTGGATCTCTTTTTCTCTAATTTAGCAAATTTTAATTTCTTTATTCAAATTGAGGGGAAGTACGATGTGTTTAGAAATTGACGAAATCTACAGAGTAGTAATTAAACTTGAAAAGGATTAACAATGAAATCGTGATATTGTTTTCTAATACTAAAATCTAAAATTTTATTTACCTGATATGAAAATAATGAACAAGAAATTAAATAGAATTCAATGATTTGATTATTACCTAACATAAAACCAATATGTATTAATGCATGAACAATCATATATAGTAGTTCCATGGGTCAAAAGTAAGCAATAACTAAAGATTTTAATATGTGATGATTATGATAATATTTAGGAAAATTTACTTTTGAAAATTCGACATTTTGCTTGTTCTCTTTTAAAAATATTATCTTTCGATTATTTTTTAAAAATCCGACCTTTTGCCTCCGTTTTCTTTTATAGAACATTTTTACCGGTGACCGGATAAATTTGAAAATTCATCATTTTTTAGAAGAGAACAAGCAAAAGGTCGGATTTTTAAAGGAAAACAAGCAAAGGTGAGATTTTTGAAAGAGAACATGCAAAAGGTCGAATTTTTAAAAGTAAATTTTCTTATTCTCTTTTTTTAAAAATTCGAAATTAACCGGTTCTTCAGGTAAGTTAGAGACGTATGTACTATAAAAGAAAACGGAGGCATAAGGTCGGATTTTTAAAAAATAATCGAAAGGTGGGATTTTTAAAAGAGAACAAACAAAATGTCGGATTTATAGAAGTAAATCTTCCTAATATTTATACTTTAACATACAAATTGTATACAAAAAAGTGGTTCAATATTTATAGTTGATAAAAGTTTTTATAAATGTATCTATTTCACTAGCTTTATATATCGTTTAACTTTATTTTCCGTCGTAATGTATATTGTGGCACACAAACCTATATTTCAAATTGCGTATCAATATTATTTATTTTATTCAACTATTTTTGATATTTTTTATTTATTTACGTAAAAATATATGTTAAATATGATAAAATATAAAATAACCCGTGCTTAGCACGGGGAATCACCTAGTTTCATTACTAATACAATAATACTATTGATGAAAATATATGAGGAAATCACATGTCTAAACGGCTAAACCCATAATTTAAAATTTTTCATTAAGCTATATATACTTGATGAATAAAAAAGCAAGTTTCGTTTGCTTGGTAAAAGCTCGGATAGCGATAAATAAGTAAGCCTGTTAAGGTTGATGGACTTTTGATATTTAGGGCTACAGCCTACGAGTAGAATTTTAAGTCATGTCCGATTTGAGAAGCGCCTCAGAGTGAAGTCATTTCACACGAGAATTTGAGTCATTTCAGACGAGAATTTGAGTTTTTTAAAAATTTTTTTGGAATATAGAGGGTTAAATTAGTAGCTAACTCTTTTTTGAAAGGAATTTTTATCTCAATGTTAGGCAAATCTACTATGCATTTAAGCAAGATATTGAAATTAAATATGATTTGGTTCTCCTCTTCATAAAAAAAAAACACAAATTAAGAACGGAACAAAGAGCGGAACCTCCAAATACACGGTCCACACCACATTGACAACAGTAAGTTTTCTTCATCCTCCTCTTTTGTTTTTTCTTGTGCCCATTTGTTAGGTCTTAAAAGGTTCTGATGTTAGAAATCGGAACGTCGTCGCGGGCGATCTGGTTCTCGTTTCCATACCATTCTGATACGAACGTTCTGAAATGCTGTTCGGTGCAATGTTTGGCGTTTTAGGTAAATATGGTTAGGGGATATAAGATAGACAACTTTTCAATTATGAATAATCGTTGAAGATTGTTGGTTAATTTTAATATGATAGGCTTTTCCATTTATGGAGTATGTCATCTGTTGTTATGCTGCGGATCCACATGTAATGCTGTCAATTGACAGAATTTGACTTATATAATTGTCTATTTTCCATTAATCACTAATGTTAGATATGTCTCAGTTGGTAGGAGTTTTACCAATTGACAGCATGCACTTAGGATCAAACCTTCCTACCAACATATTTTAATTTTTTTTCAATAACGCAGTACTGATTCCTCCTTCCTGGCATCCCACACCCCCGACTTTCCCTCACCCTTTCTCTCTCATTGCGCATGCTGTGAGTGCAACCGGCCCTCCAGCCTCCTCCTCCATTCCGGCAAGGCGGCAACCGACAGCAACTCGCCACCACTAGCAGCAGTCGTCCGGTCATCCCTGCTGGCCGTGAGTTCCCTGCCCACAACCATTTCTCATTTTTCCTTTTATTTCTTAATTTCTTTGATTCTTTGCTTAAGCTTTTAAATTTCAATTGTTAATTTGTTATGGATTTTTTATTTTTTGTTTTTGGTTAATGTTGATTGTTAAACATTATTTCTTGACTTTGTTCATTCATGAATCATGATTCATTTTAGGGTTAATCAATTTAGGGTTAATCAATTTAGGGTTCTTGGTTTAATTGGTGTTAAATTTCTAATTATGGGTTTCATTTTATATTTATTGGAAATTACTAAAGATTTAGACTTTTAGTTTATTAATAATTTAATTCTACAATTGGTAATTCATAATTGATTTAGGGTTATGGGCATATTGGCAATACATTTGAAAATAGTGGATTAGTTATGTAATTATACAATGACAGTGTTTTACGGTTAGAAATGGATAGGTATTTTAAAAGAGTGGCTTCTCGATCACATTCTGTATCTAGCTCAACATCAAAAGAAAAGATACATCAAATATAACAAGCCAAAGAGACATCATATGCATAACTTATGCATATGATGTCTCTTTGGCTTGTTATATTTGATGTATCTTTTCTTTTGATTGCCTTCTTTCAATCATAACGCAATAAACGTTTTAATGTTGTAGCATTTATCTGCTTATGTTTCTCACTTAATTTTTTCACTGCCTATTACTTGTTTTCTGCCCTATAAACTAATTTGATGTTTAACTCATAGTCTTAAACTAGTTTTGCGGGTTAACTCACAGTCTCACACATATTTTGGGGCTATATATTTAAAGTTTCTAACTTTATGCTACCATTGGTAATTGATGTTGCTTTTCTATTTGTTGATACTGTAATGTTAAATTTTATGGATTCACTTCATATATTGTTCTAAGTTGGCAATACTTGTATCATTATTGTGTTAAACTAAGTAGTGGCTTTTGTGAGCGTATCATTAATTTTCTGAATTTGGATTATGTTGGTTGGATTGCCTTAATTTTAGATTCAAGATTATATTTGAAGTATTTGTGACTTGTGGGTGCTATTAGTAATTTTGTGACTTTGTGGATCGAGTATACAGGTTGGTATTGGTGATTTTTTGATACACAGGACATTTGGATTATTGATGCCTTGCGTAACTGATCAGTATTAACACAAAGGAACATTGTCTTAAATACCTTATAACGTCGGTGGCTTGGTGCCTTTTTTTCTCGCATTGTTGGCTCCTGCACTTCGTTTTTGAACTTTTTTGATTCAAAAAATGTGTCACATAGAAGCTCAAAGAAAATGAAGTCCTTCGTGATTCCTAATGACAGATGCAAACTAGCCAATGAACGAAAGATTTATAGTTCTTTTTTCTTAAGGAAGTATATAGAAGTTGAACAAATGCCCTTTGCGAAGTTTTTGATGCCATAAGGTTTGTTGCTAAAACGATTACTCTTGGCATTTCTCAGTTTGGGGCACCTAGGTCAGTAAAGAAGATTTCAAAGGCTGTATACTTGCTCTGTGATCAGTTCTGTTATCACTTTCTTTGAACTTGTTGCCTTTTCTTTTCAGTTCCCTATATTTGGTTATTCAGTTTGCTCTTTCATCAATTCCCGGTTTGTTTTCCATCAATATGCAAGCCACGTATATGGGCATCAATAATTTTCTTAAAACTGCCGACCTTCTTCATAAATCGGGTGCGGGAAGATCACAATTAACTTTACTCTTACAGTTTTCTAGGTTCAATGATTTTGGGCAATGTCCATCTTCTAGTTTTTCTACTTCAGCATTAGTGAAACCTTCCCTAAGAAAAATAGGAATTTTCTGGGATTTGGATAATAAACCTCCTATTTCAGTTGCTCCTTTTGAGGCTGCCATCAAGTTGAAAAGGGCTGTTTCTTCTTTTGGGGTGGTTCGCTATATGGTAGCTTATGCCAACCAACATGCTTTTAGCTATGTGCCCCCTCAGGTTAGAGAGTTGAGGAATGAGAAGAAGGTGTTAAACCGTTTAGAGAACAAGGGAGTCATCAAGCGCATTGAACCATATACATGCCGGATTTGTGGGAGGAAATTTAACACCAATGAGAAGCTTATTGACCATTTTAAGATTCACACAAGAGAGCACCAGAAACGTCTGAGTCAGATAGAGTCTGCAAAAGGAAAGAAGAGGGTCAATTTGGTGGCGAAATATGCAATGAATATGGAGAAGTATAAGAATGCTGCTAGAGATATTTTGACACCTAAGGTGGGCTATGGTCTAGGGGAAGATCTGAGACGTGCTGGTTTTTGGGTGCAAATGGTGTCTGATAAGCCACAAGCTGCAGATGTTGCTCTAAGGAGCCATATGGTAGATATGATGGATCATAGGCGAATACAATGTTTGGTGCTTGTCTCAGATGATTCAGATTTTACGGGTGTCTTGGAGGAGGCTAAGGAGAGATGTCTACGGACTATTGTTGTTGGCGATAGCAATGATGGGGTGCTCAAAAGAAATGCTGATGCCTGTTTTTCTTGGAGAGAAATCTTGATTGGTAAAGCTAAAAAGCAGGCAGTTTCAGTTGTAGGCCAGTGGAAAGATCGTGATATTTTGAAGAGGCTGGAATGGTCATATAAACCAGAATTGCAAAGAGGTTCCTTTAATGGTAGTAATTGTGTTTTTGAGGAGGTCCAGATTGAGAATGAAGCTGATGATTCTATTGAAGTAGATGATGATTCTAGATTTTGCAAAGATGATAGACCTTGGTGGGAACTAGACTCGGATGTTTGTGGTGCATCTTCTCATTGACTGACTAGTGACTTGACTGCTGACATGTCCAATCTATATGCAAGGATTGGTATTCTGATATTGATTAATGTTGGAATTATAATAATGTCGACAAAAGTAGTAAATGGTGTTTTCTACTAAATCAATGTGAGTTACATAGAAATTGCACCTCTTTTTTGTACTGCTTGAAGGCTATTTGGATTCTCTATTTTATAATGAAGTATTAATAGTACCCATACAAGTATACAATTCACGATTCAGCTAAAAATATTTACAATTTTTACTTTAAAGTATGAATTTGTCATATCTCTTTGTTAATGGAAATACTGCTAAATTTCTTTTAATGTATGTGAAAAAGTTATGATGTAAAAATAAAAGATATTGAAAGTTGGATGGGCATAAAGACTATTGTTATATTCAATGCCGGTTTTTACTTGGATAGGTAATAGTTGTGCATGGGAAAAACAGTTTACATCTTATGGAGAGTTGTGCATCCACCGTATAACTTTGGTTCAAAATGATTGCCTTTTGCTTATTATGTAGCCATAGTTGGATAGGTAATAGTTAAAAGTATTAAACAAATGTTTAGAAATTAGAACTCTTATTTTGAATGGTTTTGATCGCATGGGCTAGTTGCATTCCCTTGCTCACTGTAATAATGTCTGGTTGGACTATCTGTTAGTGCAAGTATGTTTGAATGAATGCGCTATTGTCAGGGCATGTTTTATTTTGAAGTCTAATAGTTTATTTCGCAGCTTAAGGAACCCATATATTTACATTCGATAGCCACAAAAACCTTTGACAAAATTGTAATGACTCCTCTAAGTTTTTTAATGTATGCACTCTATCTTCTGCAGGTAGATTATGCAATCGGATAATTGTAGCAATCTCTATATTTCATTGCTTACAAGTCACATCTTCAGAAGTAAGGCAGACGAGAAACGGGTTATTGAGTCTTGATTCTATAAGAGAGATATCAAGTTGGACTTACCTTTATAGATAACACATCTATTTTCTTCAGGATTTATTAAAATGAATTCAATGAAAACCATCAAAGTGCTATGGCATCAATCCTCGGCTTTATTTCGCAGAAATATACGACCTATTCCTTTTGTATGTGCAAATTCTCTACATTCCAGCACTAGATCTCCGTTTTTTGTCTCTCACACCTTGCTTCCCGAGGATATTAATTTTCCTACAAATTTGCCCCATATCTCTCCAAATCTGTTATACCAACTTTTTTGTTCAGAGTCATCATTAAATTCTATGCTGCGAAGATGCTGGAATTGTAAAATATCTCCGATATCGTCAGAGCTCTTTCTTGTTTGCAATTCTTGTCAGTGCATTCAACCTGTTGATCCCTCTGATGATTACTTTCGAATATTTGGGCTGTAAGTTTTCGTTTTCGTTTTTGTTTTCGATACTTATATTTTTGTGGTTTACAGAAAACATTGCTAGAAGCATGCTTGTTTTTCCAATTTTGTTTGCATTATTAATTAACTCACATTACTATTCCAGTACCGTGAAACCTCTAATTCATGTAAATTAGAGATACAACGATTGTTATTTGCTTGAATGTTTATTCCTTATTGGTGAGACCTTGGAGTTTGAAAGTTACCTTACAACATATCATTCATGTATGACTTAATGCTCAGATTTTGTGGTGCTGGGCATTGGACTTTCGTTGTGCAATTTGTGGCTTTGATATTGGAATTGCTGTGAATTGGAATTTCAGTGTGTCTTAGGCATTGGAATAACATTTTAGCAATTGAAGCTAGTATTACATCCTAATCCCATGACTTGCCCCATTAGATACTAATTTATCTCAGCACCATCATGCATCACTATTACTCTCTCTGATTGCCCCTACCTTTGGGTCACTATTACTCTCTCCGATTGCCCCTACCTTTGGAAGGAGGTTCTTTGTTTCTTTGTCTTAGCTTGTTGGATTTCTGACATTTGATTTTTCATACAATTTATGTTTCCAAAGCATCCATTCCTATGTTCACTATTTTAACACTTCTCGCCTTTAGAAGTCTCTTTTTAGGATACTTGCATAAGTTGTGATCTGTTGGCACACCAAGAAGTCCTTACTATAAGAAGCGTGTAAGCTTGCTTGTTTTCAGTGGCTGTTGCACTGTCATAGCTAGGAAAAAGTCATTCATTCATACCTTTCTTCCCTGCTGTTGAAGGTTTGAAGCAACCTCTTTTGAGTCCAAAACCAAACACAGACTGTCCTTCCCTGCTCTGGAATTTTTTCTGTGTCCCTTGTTCCTTGAGAAAACCAGATATCAAAAACCACTCTAAATTTAGTTGGTTCACGTATGTGCACACGATGCAACGTCAAGGGGCATTCCCTCGTGTTAGATTGGCTATTGTGTTGTCTACTCAAGGAAGTAGTGGATCAAAAGAACATATTGAGGCAGTATGGTTGCACTTATTTTACATAATTTGTGTCCATTTACTTCATCGTGTTTGAATTATCTTAGGTCTAGTGATGAAATATGATTCTGCAAAGTAAACTTAAGTAAATCCTCCCTATGATCCAACAGGTTAAATGTATAATGACAATATTTATGGGCACTGACAATGAGAGTACGAGCCTGGCTAAAGCCTATTTGTTGTACTTTTTAAAAATGTTGCAGGGAGCGGAAATATGACATTGAAGAAAGTAGTTTGGAACGTGTGTATAAAGACTGGCAGAAAAAATTGCATCCTGATCTAGTTCATACAAAGTCTGAGGTTTGTGATTTTGCGTTTTAATGTGTAGAAACACTTACAATTGTATGTTGACTGATTCTTGCAATGTGATTTCAGAGTGAAAGGGAGTATGCTGCTGAGCAATCTGCTCGAGTTATTGATGCATATAGAACACTCAAAAATTCCTTGTCAAGGGCTATGTACCTTGTGAGTTCTATTTTATCTTTTCTTTATTTTGTCTCTTGGATAATAAATAGTCTTTATTTTCTGGCAACTATGTTTATCTATGGTATGTGAAACATGACCGATTGACCGCTTTTATCTGTGCTATATATATGTATTTTTATTTGGTGTTTATTTCACCCTACTCAGCTAATTCTCCTGAGCAACTTTTATCTAGGGCAAGGTAAGGGATATTTGCTCTATGCAAGATTACTCCAACAATTGGGAAGATATTTTATTGAACTTTTATTACCACTTATGGCCTTTACCCTATAAGCACAAAGAAGTTGTTTAATACTTTGATACGCCTTTTATTAAAATATAAATTCACTTGCCAAATACTTCATTGTATAATAGTCTGCTGGATCATATTCAATGCATTGGGTCATGGTCTTGATGTAGTATGCATGAATCCATCTAAAGTGTGTCATCCTTTGAAGATAAATTTGCTCTGAATTCGGGTCTCTGGTGGCTGAAGTAAAAATGTTTTTATTTCTATCTTTATGAATTAGGTCATATGCTTCTCCAATTTCACCATTAGCTAACTTATTGCTTTAGGATGCTGTTTGCCTCCTGTAATATTGTTCTTACCATTCATCCGATCTTTTTTGAAACCAAATTGATGTTCAGTGCGCTCTACCTTGGCAGATGAAACTACAGGGTGTGCATGTTGATGAAGAGCAGACTGTTTCAGATCCAGAATTGCTAGCTGAGGTGAGATGATTGGACAATTTATGGCATCATACATGAAGTTTGATGTCTTACCTGCATCAGTACTTTATAGAGATGGACTATTTTGACTGCTGCATTTTGCTATCTATGTGCAAAAACATTTGGGGTCGTGTGTACAAATTTGATGCATCAGGCTTCAAAAATCTTCTCATAAATAATGATTCTGTATTCATCTGTTGTCCTCCATTTCTTGTCTTTCATTTTGGATAGAGTCCCCAAGGGTTGCTTAACGGCAGAGAATTTGGATCAAAGTTCCCGTTTAATCTACTTTCTTTTCTTTGGAAGTTAATTAGAATAAGCGTTAATGGCTATACCAAATAAGTTAAGAAGGTAACAAGAAGGTTTCTTGCTTAACAGCCCGATTTAACTTCAGAAATGGTGTAATATTGCAACTTACCAAGTACTGAAATTTAAAAAGTTTAGGAAATGGAACTCATTGATATTTTAGCAAGAAGATGAATTTTTATATCAGTGCACCTGAGGAAAAATATTGTATGAACAGCTTCGGGAGACACTGCTACTCATGTACTTTCTAAGTGCCGAAATGCATGTTTGATTGAGTGTGTTCGTTTCAGGTTATGGAGATTAGAGAATCTGTTGAAGAAGCTTCCAATTCTCAGGCGTTAAAACTCATCCAAGCGGAGGTTTGAGATTTTTCTATACAACTATTTAAGTCTAATATTAACTATATGGGCTGTTGGTTGCCACTTGTTTGAATTGCTGTAATTACCTTATTTCTGATCGTGAAAAGAGAAATTTAGTGCAAAATTTTTGAATCTAGTTATATATTTCGGATGTTAGAGGACTAACTTGTATGTTACGTATAAGAACGAGTATTGAATTTGATAACTTGAATATTGGTGATTTATTTAGAATATGGAGTAATACTTCTAATTTGTTGCCCAATTTATTCAGGTACAAGAGAAAATGAAACAATGGTCTGAAATATTTGCAAAAGCATTCAGATTGCAGGATACTGAAGAGGCAGTAAGGGCTATCCATAGAATGACATATTATAAACGCGCCAATGAGGAAATTGTGAAACGGCTCTGATGTTGATGATGGTATTTTGCAAAGCCATGTAAAGTTTACCATGTTTTCCATGGGAGCTATTCTGCGTTCGATTTATTCGTTGGGAGCAGTGTAAAATAAGAGGCATAAGTAGAAACGGTGCAGATCTCAGGGTTGTAGAACACTTTGGAAATCTAAATTGTGGCGTTTGAAAGCCATTCATCAAAAATGTGTTTTGATTGTTTGATTTAGAAATAAGTCAGAAGCTAATTATTTATCAAAATGCAAGTATATATAATTGGTTACAAAAAACAGTGTTTTGATTATTTTGCTTGCGCTTACGCGTGCTAATCACGTGAGGCAACTTGCTAGCTTGACCAAGTTTAATTTCAATCAACACTCTACTTGAGTTTGCTTAAACCAATTTTGAGCTTGACTTGAGAGTTGAGATGTACTAAAACCAATTGGTGATATTAGGAGTTACTCCTTGAGTATATAAAATGATGCATACTCTTCTTTTTTTTTCATATGAGACAACTCACGTGTGGGTAACATATGGACACATTAACACTCCCCTGACATGTGAGTGTTAAGGTTAAATGCCCAGTATAAAGGTTCAACAATAAACCGGGCTCTGATACTATAATGCCCAGCAGGGTATGATAATGATGTACTCTTTTTAATGAAAGTTGAAAGGAAGAAAACTCATTCACGATAGAATTTAGAAAATGGGTCGGCGCAACCCAAACAAGGAGGAGAAGAAATAGTCTACTCATAAACCTACTAAAACCAATTGGTAATAGTAGGAGTTAATCCTTGAGTATATAAAGTGATGCATACTCTTCTCTTTATTCGATGTGGGACAACTCACATGTGGGTAACACATGGGCATTTCAACAGAGATAGATTTGAGAATCTTGTAATTAAATTTAATTTAATCCGACTTTAAACTAGAATTTTAATTATTTAAAAAATAATAAAATCAAAATCAAAATAAACTTAAAAATCTATAAATATTACTAAAACAAAACACGCTCAATTAATATATTTGACTTAATTGCTTTTTAACTATGACTATAATAATGCTATTCATATTGATGTTATACTTTGTAAGTCACATCATTTAATGTATTAGAGATCTATAAATTTAATTTAATTTATTTTCAATTATTTATAAAATCTTATCAATTTTATTTATTAAATAAGTATTATTTAAGTGTATTTGATATTTCAAGTTGGTTAAAAGATAATATACTTTTATGAGGATTTCTTTATTTATACTAATGAAATTGGTTACTTAAATGCAATGCAAAAGTCTAATATGATTTAGGTTGTGGCTACCTTTATGCAAGTCACTTATATTTTTTTATGCAAACAATTTATTTAAAAAATTTTATAAAATAATTTTACATAAATATTTATGTCAAATCTATAACTAAATTTTCACAATCTTCTACGCACAATGCAAAGTATGATACAAATCAAACAAGATATGTAATATATACAACTATTCAAAAGGAAATGAGATATATCTATAATGTAAATTTTATTTCTTAAAATTTAAATTTTTAAATGATATGTCTATCTAGTTTGATATTAATAAAAAAAACTCATTTAAAAGTAATCTGATAATATGAATGAATGCGTGTACAAGTAACAAATGAATTGGGCGAGTAGAGTCGGATGTTGCATTAGGAATAGGAGTACTAACCCCATTTTCTTTTCTACTTGATTTTGGGTGAGAATCTGAGAGAATGAAAGAAGAGAGTTCAATTGTGAAGCTTCCCATCATTGATTTATCAGCGCCTGACCGATTTTCTACCGCTGCTACTCTTCGTCAGGTTTATGTCTTTCTTGGAGTATTAACTACTCTTTTTCTTTTTGATAAATCTTTGATGATATTGATAATTGATACTACTCTCTTCTCTTGAATTACTAGCAAAGAGAAAATGATTTGATTTTATGAAATATGAATATATTTGATAATAAATTAATAGAGAAATTTATTTGTGCGGATGATGCAAATTGAGCCGAGTCGGTATATGATATTATATCATAAAAATACGGAAAAATTGTTTTCATAATCCGATCTATTGCCAATTTGCCGTGAATAATCCCAACTATTGATTATTTCTAAATAATATAACCTTTGTATACTTTTTGCTGACAGCACCCTTGCCACATTTTAACCAAATACTGTAGGTACCTGCTAGCCGTTACGCTCACTTCTTCTTCCTTCTTAGGCTTCTTTATTGGTTTAAGCCTACTCCTCTTTGGTGATAGATAGGTAGCTATAATAGTCGGTTAAAATGTGAAAAGGGTGCTGTAAGCAAAAAGAATTCAAAGGTCGGATTATTTAAAAATAATCAATAGTAGGGATTATTCACAGCAAATTGGCAATAGGTCGGATTATTCGGGACAATTTTTCCTAAAAATACTGAATATCTTATATTTTGGATTTTAATCAATATCTGTTTTATTTGCATGAATTGCACTATTGTGAATCAAATTGGAGTATTAACGAGCTTGATATACAGATGAAATCATCGAGCAAAAATTTGGATTAAAGAGCAAACTGGAATTTTTGTCTTGCTTTTGGATTTTGATTGTTCATAACTTGTCTTTGTGCATAATCTTGTCTGTTTGATACAATTTTTGTTTAATTCAGTTTAATTCTACATAAATGAATACACTTTTAAGTACTTATTAACAGTAATTCTTTTCCCAAACTTCTTTCACTGAAATGATTTTTACAAAACATTGTTGTTTAATGGTGTGTTCATCATTATCAGACGCAAAATCAAGTAGTTTTTTAGTTTTAGATTATGATGGAATATAATAAATTAGCTTGCTTAATCATGTGGACTTGCTATTTACATGAAGTTTCGCATGATGTTTGCTATCAAAGATCGGTAATGTTGGGTACATGAATTGAAACCCGCCTAGGTGGGAGCTACTAAATAGTTAGTGACATTGGATTAATGGTATGTTGTTGTCAAATTGTTCAACGGCGTATGGATTAAGATGTTATTCAAACAGTTGAGTTCAACAGTTATAAGTTACTTTGGCGGTTTGCTTCTACACTAGTTGAGTTCAACAAAGTTAAGTTTAAATTTAGTTCATAACAACCTCTTTGTTAGCTTTATCATCGACAAGTGTAAGATTGTATACATCCGACCCTCCCAAACCCCATCCTAGGTGGAAGCCCCTTAATGGCATTGGGGTAATGGAATATTGTTGTGTTATTCCTTGGGTTCAATTCAGCAAATCAAATAAATGAGAACAAACCTTTGTTAAGCATATTGTGAATGTCACACTTTTGCCCACTGCGCTGCTGCAATTTGAATGAAATATTGTACTGTCAAATTTCAATTTTGCTACGATATAATTTGTCAGTGATCAAATCCAGTGAAGTTGTTCACAGTCATTATTTACATGTTTGAAGATATTGGGTTCATGACAAACATAAACATGTTGCTAAATCGCAGCATTTTGGTGGTTAGGCATGCATTGAAGTAGGTTTCTTTTACATTGTAAATCATGGAGTGGACAAAGATTTACTCAAGAGGGTGTTTGAAGAGAGTAATAAATTTTTTTCACTTCCCTTAGAAGAAAAAATGAGACTTAACAGGAAGGAACTTCGAGGATATACAGCATTATATTCTGAAAAGTTGGATCCCTCTTTGAACACTCAAGGTTATGATACATATTCGTCTTATTTTATGTACTGAAAAGCTAAAAATTTTGCATATCTAATCACTTAATTGGCCTTTTCGGATTGCAGGTGATCCAAAGGAGTCCATTTACATTGGCCCGCTACATGGAGAAGTAAGCAATTTGAACCAGTGGCCTTCTGAAGGTAATCTCATGTCATTGTGTGTCTGCTTGAGTGGCATGCACATTTTGCTCTAGATTTTCAGTTATTCATAGCATCATAGATACTTCAAAAGTTTATATCATACATCTTTTTTAACCATGGGTTCAAAAGACGTTTTTAGATTTCAAAGACTAATGCAAACCTGTGCTGTTTATGACATGCCAGAGCTTCTTCCAAATTGGAGACAAGTTATGGAAACTTACCAAAGTCAAGTTCTGTAAGTTGTGCCATCTCATAATCTCCTATTTATGCATTGTCAATTTACTTGGTTTGTAGATGAATATATTCTCTGTTACTTAGCTTTGGGTAATCTTGTTTTTTGTGTATTATCATAGTGCCTGCCTCAGTTATGTAGTAAAATTTCTCATAATTTTTGCCCGAAAGATGTGTCAACGTGTCAGAGTATTGAAGGTTCAACACGGGTAATTTGATAAAATAAATAGGATGACCTACATAGGATATATCTACTTTACTATCAGGATTCAGGTTTCAACTTCTCTGATGTTTTTATCAATGATTGTTCTTAATGCTTTGGCATTGTAGCTGACCTAATCTTTTGGGATCAAGGATTCGGCACTGTAGTTGTTGAGATAGTTCTTGATTTGTTCAGTCTTGCATGTGTTGATGGTTCTGTTTTACTTTGTGGTTGCATTTAGCAATGTAGAGTTCCATATAGATTTAATACAAGTTAATCTTATACTGATGACGATTGGCATACACAATCAATATGTATGTTCTTAAATTAAAAGGGATGATGGTTAACATGAATATAATGATTTTCTACATATCTTTATCATGATTACTAATGGTGCCTCAGGAGAGCAGGGAAGAGTCTACTATCACTTCTTGCACTGGCCTTGATGCTTGATGAGAAGTATTTTGAGAATGTAGGAGCTTTGGAACAACCAATGGCTTTTCTTCGCCTCATACATTACCCTGGTATGATGAGTCTTGGATTGAACATCTTTGAATCTTATTCAACTTGATACCTAAACCAGATATCAGATTTTAAAAAATTACTAATTCCTAAAAAGTCCATTGTCATTTTATTACTTTACTATTAGCGTTTTTCCAGGTGGTCTCAGTGGCCAAACTGACGAAGTTTTAGGCGCATCTGCACACTCTGATTATGGGATGATCACTTTATTGGCAACTGATGGAGTTCCTGGACTACAGGTATGCCTAAAATAGTCGGCATAGTTTTCATTGCTATAGTTCTAAGATAAAATCCATGTATTCTCAGGTTTGCCGTGATAAAGATCATGAGCCTCATATTTGGGAAGATGTTCTTGATATTGAGGGGTAAGTCTTATGTGTGATCAATGAAGAGATAATGACAATCATAAAAATACAGACTTTTTTTGTCATGAACTTTTCGACTTTATGTTGCTTCTAGAAACTGTTCTGATGGTGCAGATGTGACGATACTTAATAAATTGAAGTCATAACTTCTAATTTAGTGAAATTTAACAGTTTTAGAGCTTATAGACGGATATTTGACATTGCTTCAATTGTAGACTTTGTCTGAGGTTGCCTTACTATACATGAACCCTGAAAAGTAAAAAAAAAGGAAAAAAAAAGAAGCGTGCCTGTTGAAGTTGTTCGCCTTTTGTAGTTATGGTTTGTTCACTGTAGAAGGGGTCCTGATATTTCTTGTCAATCTGGCTATCTATTGAAACAACTTCCATTTTTTATGAGAATTAACAGCATATTTGTGTGGGCTAAGTTGTACAGACTTCTTCATCATTTAATTTCTCAAGTATTTTACGTTGCTTATGATTGGAGATGGCTTCTTGATAACTCTTGATTAATGTTTATATTGTATGTTTGTATTGGCAGGGCATTAATTGTCAACATTGGAGACATGACAGAGAGGTTGACAAATTGTTTATTTAGGTAAATGTTGGTGATGTTGACCAAGTACCTTACAGAATTAGATTTCATGCTTATATTTCCTTAAGAAATCATGAAATTGCCTCCGTCACACACACATACAGAGATTGTAACGGTTTCTTTCATATTAACTAGCTAGCTAGTAAGGTCTTTCCGGGTGGTAACCAAGGCTTGGGATTGGAATATAATCTCATTTGCATTATGACGCTTTGGGGTTTCTTATAAATCAAAAAAGATAGATGACAATGCTATATTTGGTTTTTCCCTTACCAGTTCTTCTGTGTTATCTGCTGACAGGTCTACATTGCACAGAGTGGTTCCGAAGGGACAAGAACGATATTCGGTAACTCATGTTTATCCTCTACTTTCTTCCTTTAATTCTTTCCTTGCTGAGTATTTTGTTTACAGTATGATTCTTATGAGCAGGTTTCATTTGTATGAACCATCCTATGAAATAACAGAAATTATTGAAATGTTGTGCAGGTAGCTTTTTTCCTCGATCCGGCGAATGAATTTTTAGTGAAATGCTTAGAAACTGCCTGCAGTGAGTCAAATCCTCCCAGGTAAACTTATCTATCTGGCTTTACATCTTACTTGCAATCTGTATCTCGGACTCATTTATCCATGTCAGATCCAACTTGGCTATTTTACGGAAAAATGTCAAGATTTCATATTAAATTGAAGTATCTAAGTGTTCGAGTATAAAGGGTCCGAGACGGATATTTGAGATAAGGTGTAGAATTCGAGCTATTGACCCGAGAATAACTTCCTTCTTCTCATGACAGATTTCCCCCAGTCCGCTATATCGACTACCTCCGAGAACGTTTCAGACTTACATTTGCATCTGATCAACAGGCTTCTTAGCTGATCACTTACTAGTTACTACTCACAAAATTTGCATGTTGGAATGAGTTTTACTGATTTTGGTGGTTAGACCAATAAGTTTAACAACAGATTTACACACTTGTACATGACATTGTATTTGTAACTTGTGAACGAGATTTTTGTGAATTATGGGGAAAAATAGATATTAATAATTTAATATTTTATTCATCTGCTATAAATAAATTCCAACTTTAGATTATTTTCAATAATTTCATATTTGCTATACATTTGCTTTTAGACTAACTAAAAATTTTAGTAACCTGTTATAACATATGATTTGTTTTATAAAATGGAAAATGAAATATTAAAACTACCAAAAAAATTTGAAAAATAGAAAAATAAATATTAAAATAACAGGGTACTAAATAAAGACTATTCCCTGACATGTAACGGAGTATTTGACAAAAGAAAGGAAAATTAATAATTGAAGAATTGATTCCCAAAAAAAAAAAAAAAATAATTGAAGAATTGGATAAAGTAAAAGATGTGGGATAAAGACATCTAATAACATGTGCAAACCACGTGATGGGATTCCCTTGATAAATTGATGTATTAGCAATTAATAAACATTCTTAGTATCTTTAATCTCAAAATTGATTGTTGCTAAGTGGACAGCAAATATCATATTTTCAGATGAGAGAAATTAAAGTTGGAATTTTTAGTTATCCCTCCAACTCACCCTTCCTTTGTAACAAAAAAAAGTATTTTCTTAATCAGTCACGTGGTTTGAACAAAATATGCAAAAGAAAATCTTTAATAAAGAATAAAGCTAAGATAAGTTTATCAACATTCATCAACAAGATAAGGCGTGTTTAATTTCTATAAACTTTTCTTAAAACAATTGCTATATTCGAAATTATTATATTATTCTTTTAAATATAAAGATTATAAATTCACTATTAAATAATACTATCATTTATTCATTTTGTTTTAGAAAATATGCTAAATAGTATACTTTTCCAAAGTACTCAGATAAAAATAAAGATTATAAATTCATTATTAAATAATACTATAAATAAATTTATTAAGTGTAATTCATAAGTTAATATATATCATACAGTTGACCATTAAAATCGTGTTGTGTTGGATTTAAATGTTGTGTATGTTATGGTGCAAGTCAAATTATGCAGTGAACAATGTCATGATGTGTTATGCTAATAAGGTCAAATCATGAAAATTGTGTTGTATTTGATCATTTATTTATCATGTCTATTGTATTTTATGTCAATTCATATTGTATCAAACTGTACTCTAAAAATATCATATTGTAACTCAGACGGTCCTTCTTTACCTATAGTCATGCACTCATGCTATAATTCATTTTATTTCAAATGTATCTTTCACCTATGCATTTGAAATGATACCACTTCCTTATACAACTTGTATGGGTCGACAAATTAAATTATATCTTTATTTAAAAATAATTGAAAAGGATTAGATTCAGCCCAACTCTTCTTCGCTTAGCTTTCCTACCACATAATAAAAAAAAATAAACATAGTGAGTTGTGACTTAGTTTGTGAAGTTTTGAGTAAAGAATTAGATCCATGAATGTAACTTGGTGTATTTTGAAATTTATTAATTAACAAAAGATATGGTATTAGTTAATTGTTAGAGTGTTGGGATCATTATAGAGTTAAATTATGTATTTTGGTGATGGATATGTGTAAAATCAATTTTGGTGTTAGCTCATACTCCCTCCAATTTACTTGTGTTGTCCCATTTTCTTATTGGAACAATTCACATTAATTGTCCCATTTTTATTTTTGTCTATCTTTTTTTACCTAAATACCCCCACTTTTCCAATTCCCAATACCCCACTATCACCTTTATAATTAATTTAATCAAATTAAAACCCCACTTTTCCAATTCCCAATACCCAACTACCACCTTTACAATTAATTTAATCAATTAAAATACCCAACTACCACCCACTCTTAATATTTGTGCCAAACCCAAATGGGACATCACAAGTGAATTAGAGGGAGTATTAATTAACCTAAATAAAATATATATTATCCTTTACATCATCACCAACATGATATCAGAGCTATATCAAAGATTATTTTCTCATCTTATTTATTTATCTTTTACTAGACTTGAATTTCCATACTTGATAATGCGTTGTCTCTACTCCTTATGCACCTTGTTGTCACCGATACTCCAATAGTAGGAAGTAGGGATGCATCAATTTGTGTGGTTTGGGATTTAAAAGGGAGCTCTAGATAAGTTATTTTGATTCAATCTGCTTGTGACGACTTGTCTTTGAGTGGATGGTGCGATTTGAATTGGGCAACTTTCCCTCTTACTCGATATTCGTTGATGGAACTGTCGGGTTTCCTTAGGCATTCGACAATTTTCTGAAAGACAAAGAAACAAAAAAACAATATCTAGACCTTTAAAAAGTTAATTATCGTTCCATAACTTTCACGATTAATGGATACCCTAGCGAAAAAATATCAAATATCAAATGACCGATACACTAACAAATGTCAAAAAATTATAGTCAGATTACCGAGACATTAGAAAAAGAATAATTAGATGACCAACACTAGCAAAAAAATACAATTAAATAACAAATTCACTAGCATAATAATAATAATAGTTATATAAAACCAAATATTTAAGACTAGCAAATATATTTAAAACTTGAAATATCGGGAGAATGTAAAGATACCGATAAATTATATGTTGCTTGAGTTTATAGTAGACAAAAATTCAATAAATTAATATAAATAGTATAAAAAAATTTACTATAGCAAGACTTGATCCGTAGACCTTAAAATTAATTTTTTAATATATACTTGACTTATTGTACTCTACTTGTTTTGCGGTATAATAATCACTAAATCATATATAAAATTAAACAGGGTAGGATTAAAAATACACATAGATCGCATACCTCATAAATTAAAAAAAAAGTGAGCAATTTTTTCCACAAATTTTATGACATGTATAAAATGTTGATTAGCCAAGTCAAATATTAAGATAAATTAAAAGTTATTATCAAATTGGTACCAATATATAAAAGCAAAGAACAATTAAATTTTTTTTTTTAATTTAGCAAAGAACAATTATTTATTCGCCGTAAGATTATTTTGTAAAGAAAATATTGGGATCAGATTAAAAAACAACAAATAGACTTAAAGATAAGAACATAATAATTGATATAATATTTAAAGTTATCTAAAGGAACAATTTGGATAAGGTGGATAAGCTTTTTCTATATGGAGACATGAAGTACTATGTAAGGAGACTAGGAGTAAGTGGGGAGTATTTAAAATAACAATTTAGTTGTTATTTATACGTATATTATTTAAATTTATTTTACATATTCTAATTATTGGTAAATATAAAATATAATTAAATAAGATTTTTATAATTTACATATTTTTATAATATTAAATTACATAAAAAGTTAATGTAATCTGTATAATACAATAGATAAAGTATCTAAATCTATACGTGTGGGAATGGGATTTTGTCACGTGGATTTCTTCTTTGTAGCGGCTCATACGTATTCTAACTTTGTTAATGGACCGTACACGTGTCCATTTTGATCCAGTACTATTCCACGTTCTCATTTGGAAGCATTATACCATAAGTTTCTTCCTCTACTAAAATCCACAACCACAGTCCACAAGCACTTGGGAGTCTTTTGTACTGACTCAATTTCATTTTAACATTTGTCAATATATTATTTTAATATCTAATAACGATAATTAATCATGATTAAAAATTTAGATATTAATAATTTTTATATATTGATACTAATCAAATAACAATTTACTAACACATTAATTAAGAATAAAATACAAATTAGAAATTATTATTGATGATTAGTAACTCATACGCATATGAGATATTTAAAAAGAAACGGAGAGTAATAGCATATGAATTCTTAATTGATATTTACTCTATAGAGTCAAAGGCCCGTATGATCTCAAATTTAAATACTAGTATATGATAAATATGTTTATTTCTATTTGTGTATAAATCAATTTATATGTTATTTTCCCGTATTATATATAGGATAATTTAATATTACTTTTATTTTTATCAAATGAACAGGCTAATAATAGCATTTGAATCCTTGATATGACGATATCTACAAAGAGCCAAACACGTATACTCCTCTGTTGTAGAATTCAAAATACTAGTGGACGCTGGATCAAACGCTCATTTCTTTTTGTGTAGAAATCAATTTATATGCTATTTTTTAGTATTATATAAGTATTATATAATTAGAAAATTTAATATTGATACAATCATTTCATCGAACGACCTAAGTTATTCCTTAAGCATGTTTGAGTCTAGCAAAATTGCCTCCACATCGGATTTTTAGAGTTTGCTATATTATAATTTTTACGTGAGAGCTTATAAAATATACTCATAAAATTAAATAGATTGAATCTTGTTAATATCAAAATAAAATAAATAATTAAATTAAATTAAGTTAAATTAGCATAAGTGATTAACTTATGAGTAATGGTGGAGTCTAAAATAAAATAGAATAAAAAATAAAAATAAATGATCTTTTCTCTAAATATGATAAGTAGGCCAATAATACTCCAATAATCTACAAATCTTATGGAGTAAATTTGCAATGTAGAGTAATCCCATGAAATTGGTCAAATTCATTGAACCAAAACATACATATCTGAACACAATCATGCAAAATAAACGCATCACATAAAAAAAAATATATTTATATTTGAAATAATATTCTCAATTTGTTTTTAAAAGATTGCAATAATTAAATATTACATACATGATAAAAAATGATAAAAATAATTAAATTGTTTGAGTAAGATCAGAAATAAAAGAAAAAAATAAAAACATATGATTGAAAATCTTAAAAGCGTCATAATTATTACCCAAAATAAAATTATTACAAAAAATACGAATTAAAATGAAAAGTGTTACGATCCCATCCAAAAATCTGAAAATCAAGCAGATATTTTTCACTGACAAGATTAAAAATATTAGTAGTAATAAATATATTAATCCAATATTGAGTGTTCCACATTCATTTCTTTCATGTTTGATAAATCAACGGTCCAGATTTAACTCTCTTAAGGTGGGCCCTATTTATCTGAACCACACCCAATTAGTCTCCTAACCTTTTTATCCCCAATACAAACAATACTCTCTCATCTCTTGTTCATTTCTATCAGCAGCAGTTTCTGACCCGATCATAATACCGACCCATCAACGATGACCCGACGGTGCTCTCATTGCAGTCACAATGGGCATAACTCTAGGACATGCCCGAACCGTGGAGTGAAGCTATTCGGAGTCCGATTGACTGATGGGTCAATCCGAAAAAGTGCTAGTATGGGTAATTTATCACTTCATCACAACGGTGTCGTTGGGAATACTTCTCCGGCTACCGGTGATCATACTCCTGATCATGTAAATACGACTACTGATGGTTATGCTTCTGAGGATTTTGTTCCTGGGAGTTCTTCTAGCCGTGATCGTAAAAAAGGTTTGTTCATCAACAATTTTATCATCTGGGTGTAATTCAATTTTGGGTTTAATTATTATTTTTTATATTTTAATTTACATTTAATTTATGATCTTTTATTTTTGGGTTAATAACTTTTGTGGGTGGGAATTAGGATTGATTTAGGTTTAAAGTAGTAAAGTTTAAGGTTTGCTGATTGTAGAAATACTTCTATGTGAATTTTTAGGGATTGATTCAGTTGGTGGTAGGTGGGTTGATTTTTTCTTCTTTTGAATGATGATTTATTTGTTTTGCCTGAAAATTGGGGGAAAAAATTAAATTATTGTCTGATTAGGATTAACTCCTTGGTAATTTTGATTTTTTTACATGAAGATTATTTGGGGATAAATTGAGTAGAATTCTGCGCTGATATCAAAGCTGTGGTTATGGCCTATGGGATGTTTTGATGAGGCATGTAAGGAATTAATTGTTTGTCATTATAAAATTTGATTTATTTTTGGGTTATTGGTGAATCTGGTTATTGTGAGTCTTTTGTTAGTTGATTTTGCTAAAATGGTTATTGGATGGTAAATGGATTGTGTCCTCATAGTAGACTATGAGAATTGTGTAATGTAGACTGCAGTTCATTAAGGGGTGTTTGTTTGAGGTAGTTTTGGATTGGGATTAGGACCATAGTGTGAGAATTGACAAAATATTGTGTTTGTTTTAGAGGATTTGGAATTGGGAAGGATGGGGGAAGGACAATTGGGGAGGGTGGTATTAGAGGGTGAGACTTGAGAAATTGGGGCAAATTTTAACTATCATCAATTTTTAACCAATTTCCTATTTATTCTATCTCATCAAAAGAAAACAAATGAAGAGATATGATATATTTTTTTCAAAGTATTGTCCAAAGTCTCATCCCATGTCTCACCTAAGTCTCTCAAATCTTGTTCACATATGTTAAATAACCTTTAAACGTTTTGGGACTCGGGAATCAAATGAATTTAATTTTAAGGGTTTATTGCAATTTTATCCAACAAATTAGATAATATTGTGCAATATGGAGTTGTTTAACCTCTTTTAAGTTTAGCTTGATTGGATGTAGAGTTGTGTATGGATATCTAATAAGGAGAGGTGTTGGAGACTTAACTGAGTGAAATGAAAGGGTTGAGGACTCTAGTTAGTGAAGTACAAGAGTAAAAAGCAATAAGAAAGGAATTAACCCTAGGTCAAAGAGACAACTTGCCTCTCAATTATTGGCCAAAACAAAAAAAGTGGTTTTTGGGGTGCTTAAATGAGCACTATATGTGTATCAACGAGCACCATGCCATCAACATCTATTTGTGTGCCTCGTTCAAGGTACACCCATCATGTCTCGTTCAAGGCATACCCGATGCGCTCCTTCTTGTCTTGTTCGAGGTATCCTATATGCACCTCCATATTCACCTCTTAAAGTGATCCAAACATCAATCCCCCATGTTTCATTGCACACACATCATCCTTCTCTAAATTGCAAGCCTTGGAATGGCCCGTGTCATGATCAAACCCATCTCCTACACTAGGAGGATTGACACTTGCACTAACAATATCCCTCTCTAGTCCAACTCTCCCACCATCATCAAATGTCACCGTCTTGGGTATTAGTGTATTTCATGATTGCTTAAACTAGGCATATTTAGTTGGCTAAGCTTGGATGAAAAGGAGTATCTCGAGTGGTCTCTGATGGCTGTTGGTCTGCTTTTCATCCCTTCTTAGTGTTCGGAATTTAAAAACTTGTAGTCAATAATTGATATGCATTGTTGGAACTGCAAATTATTAAAGGTATAAATTTTAGAGATTGTAGGTTGTCAATTATAATGTAGATTCTAGATGCAGAATATTTTTGTTACTCTTATGTATTTCACTCTGCTTACTGTATGCTTTAAGCTATATGTAGTTACTTTGTCTCAAAATCATTTCTACTCATCTCATAAAAAGATGGCAAATCCCGATAGAATAGAAAGGTGAAAAAACAGGATTAAATGGATGAGAGCAGGGTGCAGACAGACTGCGTTTGGATATTCCAACAGGGCAAGTCTTCACCCTGTCCAAATCCCGCCTATTGGCATTCTTAACACATCCCAAGTAAAGTGGGGTAAGCATCTAGGGATACAGGGAGTATTGTATAATGTTGATATGAGATCACCTTGGCATTTGACTCAAGTCCCATGCTAATGCTCATTTACTTCTTGAATATTTGTATTCTTTCTTTATTTGATTTTCCCAAAATCATTAGCATATATTTTTATTATTTAAGACACTCCCTTGCGGATAAATCGCCTATTTTTTGCTAATATTATCAAGACAACTCTTACTCCTTTTCTCTCTACCAAAATTCTTATCAAAATTGAACACTTGTTCCCAGTTTTTGTGCCAAAAGCAACCATGCAAATATCTACTGATAGAGAGTTCAAGTGGACTTTTAAGTTGTGATGGTCCCTATTCTATTACTTAAGTGACTGCATTATGCTGAGAATGTTGACAATTGTGGTCCTGTGTATCTTTGCCTGATTCTGGTATCAATGCTGCTTGTTGCTTCTTTTTCTTTTTGTGGCTCTTTTTCGGCATGCATGGGAGTTGACCCATAAAATAAGAGAATTAACGAATTGATGCTTCTTGTGGAGTACTTGCTTAACTGCATCATGGTGTGGATTGTTTTCTCTGTTTGTTTTTGTTCGTATAACGAGTTTGTTGATAAAGCTATAGTTGTTAAGTTCTAGTTCTTTTGCTTACCTGAGACTTGCTTTGGTTGTCGATACTCGAACTTGCTTGATCATGTTATGAACTTCTGTTAAATTTGATGTCCTAAAATTACTTCATTTATGTGGCCTAAAGTCTTCAGTTTTTCCTATTCAACACTCCCCAGATCTGCAAAGATGAAACTTGTAATTGTGTTTCTGTGTGTCTTGATTGGTATGGGAAATTCCTTAAATTTTCTTAGTCTGCGAGAATTGGGATCTGGGATTGTAAAAAATTGGTGATATATCTTCCATCCAAAGTTTTTTCATGTTATACCTATTTGTATAATATCTCTTTTCTTCAATAGGAGTTCCCTGGACAGAGGACGAGCATAGGATGTTTCTGCTGGGACTGCAAAAACTTGGGAAGGGTGATTGGCGGGGAATTGCACGTGATTATGTGATATCTAGGACACCAACTCAAGTCGCAAGTCACGCGCAAAAATATTTTATTCGGCTAAGCAATGTGTCTAGAAGGAAAAGACGTTCTAGCTTGTTTGACATTGTAGCTGATGAGGTAATAATCTATCCTTGCATCATTACTAGTACTGCAAAAACGTGAGTTTGAGCTAGGAATATTTCATCCATCCATTTAATGTTGCTCTTGTTTAAGTTCATTCTTCAGGGTTTTAAAACCTTCAACTTATGTTTATTTGAAAATAAATTTGAGCACGTAATAGCTACAACTCTATTAGGAGTACATTATTTACCAGCACAAATTCTTGTGATAGATAGTCTCTTTGAGAGACCATTCTTAATTGGATCAGCCCATTATCATTTTTTTGTTTAACTAAATTTTAATGGGTTGTGCCTGAGAGACGGTCTCTCAGGAGACCGATGGGATGCTTTCCAGTAGAGCATTAAATTTTCTCATAATCTCATTGATAGTTTCAATACCATTCTTTGGTGGGACCATACATATGCTAACATTTAAACATTGTTTTTACAGGGTGGCGACACACCGATGGAGACACATGATTTCCTCCCTGAGCATCCATTAGATGCTGAAACACAGGACAATAACCGTCCTTTACCTCCTGCTCCTGTGCTCGATGAAGAATGTGAGTCAATGGCATCTAGCAACTCAAACTTCAATGATCCAGAACCAGTTCTATCTAAACCAGAACCCGACCAAAGTAGTTCTTACCCGACTGATACTTCCCAAAACTATTACCCTATTATATACCCTGCTTATGTTCCCCCTTTCTACCCTTATCCCGTCCCATATTGGACTAGCTATAATTCTGAACCTATCAAGGAGACCCATGAGGTGGTTAAGCCTACCGCTGTTCTTTCAAAAAAGCCAATCAATGTTGATGAACTTGTTGGCATGTCAAAATTGAGCTTAGGGGAAACCATCGGGAGTGGAGAACCCTCGAGTTTGTCGCTAAAATTGCTGGATGGTCCCTCAAGACAATCTGCTTTTCACGCTAATCCCGCTCCCAGCAGTTCAGGTATGAATTCCGGTGGTAGTCCAATCCATGCAGTCTAATGGTGAAAGTGTAGTTTAGTATTGTTAGGTTTAGTTAAAACCGAGATTGAGCTCTACAGTTCTAATGTCAATATAAGAATGTCGTCTGTGCAGTTTAATTTCTTAGCATCCGTTTTTTGTTCGTGGGATAATCGGGTTGGTGGTATGATCTTCTATAATCTATTCATTTTAAGGGTTTGTGTGAACGATATCGGATACAAATATTAACCCAGATTTCTTGAGGTTGGCTTCTGGGAATCATGGTAAATTATCTTTTTGATTTAGCAGTGATATAAAGATCACTAGACTGTCATTTGCAAACTTTCAGTAGTAATATACTGCCTTCTTTTCTTGTTCATTTTTAATTGTCTAATTTTTCTTTTTTGTTTATGATTTTCTGCAATTGTTGCAAACTAGATGGAAAGTTGGGTAATGTGAATTGGATCTTGGCATCTTGATAAGTTCGTTTGATAGTTGGTCTAATGACAAACTGAACTCTGTTCATATTTTTTAGCCAAAAGGCTCTCATCTCATGTGAGAAGTTAACATATCATTGGGTATTAACTGTCAACTTAAGTTTTTGGTCGTATTAGTTTTTTAATATGGTATCAAAAGTTAGGGTTAGGAGTTTGAATCCCATCTATTTATACTTTCAAGTGGAATTATTAACGCTAAGGGGTCGCTTGGATTGAGAGTAAATATTTAAGGGGTAATAAAAGTCAAAGTAGGAATTTAAGATTAGTTAGGTAGGTGATTAAAGGAATTTGATTGTTGGAAAAATGAAAGAATGAATTAGAAGGTAATGAAAAAATAGAGAAAATAGCAATAAGTTTTCTTATTTTGGGTATAAATTTATCCTAGGGGGAGGTGGGGGAATTCTTTACCTCCAAATTAGTGAAATCAAACTCTTTTTCTATTCATTATTTTTTATCTACTCCTATTCTACCTCTATCACAATTATTTCAATAACTTCATTTGCATATCTAATTACCTTTGTTACATTATTTTGACTTTTTTTACTACCTTAAATATTTACTCTCAATCCAAGCGACCCCTAAGTCAGAAAGAAATTTTTTTCATATCTACAATTTTAATCCCAAAGACTCATGTGTAAATGGACGTAATAGAGTATAAATCAAAGGATTTTCTTGTAAGAGGATGTCAAGGAACCAACTCAACCAAAAGTTTAAGCTTATGGTTGAGGCTTCAGAATTCAACACGCCCCCTCACACGAGAGCCCTTTGGGCTAGAAGTGTAGATGCAACACATGTCCTCCTTATACATGGCGCTAAATATTCCACTTTAAATGAGGGGTGGTTGAGATTCGAACCTGTGACCTCTTGTTACATTGGCTTCTGATACCATGTCAAGGAACCAAACCAAAAGCTTAAGCTTATGGTTAAGGCCCCAGAATATGTTATATACTTCAACAGAGGACATTATGGAGTATCCAGTATATTGTGAAGTTTTAATCATCAGTTTAACTTTTTGATTAATTTGACTCTTTGACTGTAGATATCTCAAAATGACCGTTATTTTTGAGTTTATCATTAGTGATCGAGTCATGATATCCATCATAAGAATTTAAGCAAGACACAAAAATTGTTTAAGACTATTTGAAGGTTTATTGTTTTTGTGAGTTTGTGTATTGTTCTGAACTTAGGTGAAAAGCAACACATTTGAGTTTTGAATTGATTGGACTCATCGAGTCTTGGCAACTCATATTTATTAAAAGACTTTAATATTATGAGTTTTTGCATATTTGTTAAACAATTGTGATTCTCAAAAAATTTATAATCTGACTCCGTCCGAGATTCAAGAGTCGAAGTACATAAAAATCCAAGTTGGAGTCGAACTCGGAGTTGAAAAGAAATTCAAACTATTATTTAGAGTAAAATCTAAACAATAAGTCTCTTGAAAGATCGTATCTTTGAGAAACATATCTCAAACTCAACCCATTAAAAATTAATGTCTGCTTACCGTATTCGTAATATCTAATTACATTATCCTTAATGCTTACTTTTTGTATCCTTAATGCCTACTTTCAAATTTCAATATCTTAAATGTCTACCTACATCGTTCGTAATTTCTACTGATAATATTTTAAAAATATATATATAATAGATCGGCCTAATTATAAATGATCTTTCAAAGAGATCTGTCTCACACAAGCGAAATCCAAATGTGCAAAATCCGATCGTAGTTATGTTTCCATCCAACAAACATAATTCAGAAAATCACGTTTCATATAAGTATCATATAAATACGATAAAATTGATAACCAATAAATAATCCTAATTTTCTTTTCTTCAAGTATTTTTTTCATTCTGTTCTCACCGGCTATACGAAATCCAAATGCCCCTAATTCCACCTAATATCATGCCTTAAAATTATTGCCTATGCTTAAGTAGTGACGATGTAGAAGTACTAGAATAGCGTATCAACTAGTACTCCTCTCCTTTTTTTATTTTACATAAAAAAAGTCAAATATTTTTAATAAAATGGAATTATTTGGTAATAAATAAAAAAATGACTGAATTATATAGATAAAATTAAAATTATTATAATGCATTGATGAAATTCAAAACAAAGTAATGAGTCTTTATTTACAATACTTAGACTTATTATATTTTTTGATTGTTTTACAATCCTTGCACTCTTTCATCTTTAACAAAAGCAACTCAATAAAGAACTAGTCGACACACAATAAAATATTCAAATTTGAATTTACACTTGTATAGAAAGCAATTTTTATAAAATAATTTGGGTTGATTCAATCGAAAGTCATATTACGATAAGACAACTTCAATTAAAAATTAGTTTACTTTTATTGTATTTCTATTTCATCCTCATTTATTACCTCATTATTTTTTACCTATCATCCAAAAACCGTAATATATATATATATATATATATATATATATATATATATATATATATATATATATATATATATATATATATATATATATATATATATATATATATATATATATATATATATATTTAAGCTAATATTTAAAGACCAATATTTAAAGGTAATAAAAGGCCGAAATTATTAAGAAAGGGATTTGTGATCCAGTACCAATATTTAAAGTAATAAGTCTCAACCACCCCTCATTTAAGTGGAATATTTAGCACCAAGTATGAGGAGAGTCTGTGCTGCATTCATACTTCTAGCACAAATGGTTCTCGTGTGAGGGGGCGTGTTAGAGTATATAACATATTTTGGGGCCTCAACCATCAACTTAAAATTTTGGTTAAGGCCCCATAATATGTTATATACTCTGACAGATCCTACACATTAGTGATATCTTTTCCAATAGTTTTGTAGCAATATTTAATGTGAATTAACCACGTGGATACAACATAACATGACGATCAAACAGTCCATAAGAGAGTAGAGACAGTATCTAACAATCTCTCCATTTTGACTTGAATAAACTTGTATGTTTGTTGGGTGGAATGGGGTACACCTACTTTCAAAGTCCCACATGATCCACTATTATCATTGTAATGCTCTTTTTAGACATATAATTAATTCTCTCCGACTAACTAATAGTATAATCTATATACAAGTACTTCTATATGAGACTTATAAGGTTTTGATCATTGCAATCAATTCATTAACGTGTTGACTATTTTATTATCATAATAAGTTTCTGCCTATGTTTCGTTTTAGTTGCAACATAATAATTTTACACAATATTAAAAAACACTTTTTTTTTCAAAGCAAAATGACAATTTTACCCCATGTGTGGGTAAGAATTTAAGATTGATAATAATATCTAGGGAAATGAATAAAGTAGGGGTAAAATTGAGAATTCTATAATTGTTTTTTGCCAAAAAGGTTAATAATGCAAGTAATATAAAATATCTAAAAAAGGAAAAATGTTGCAAGTAAATTATAACGAAAGAAGTATGATTGTTTCATTTCCTAATTGCTACTACCCACTTGGTTAAAGTCATAAGGACATGTGCAAATTGTAATTTTTTGTGTAGATACTTTACATATTAGCTGATATTAGTTTAATTTTTATTTGAAATGATACTATACTAGTTCAAGTTCAATTGCTTGACTAATCTTTTAAAAAAAGTTCAATTGCTTGACTTTTTAATTTTTATTATGTGGTATGCTAAGTAAAGAGAATTATGTAAAAATCAAACCTATAATTTTATCCGAGAAAAGTTATTTTGATCTCATCTTGTTCTAACTAAAATAATAATCAATTCTTTTAAATGTTAGAGTGAAAAAAAATAACCTGGGTGAAACTTGAATTGAATTTAGTGATAAATGGAAGTCAAATCCAATACCTTAATATAAAGATGTTTTTAAAATGTAGAGAGTCAAAATTAAAGCTAGTCTTCTTTCAAAGTGAGAGAGTAAAAATAAAGTGTGGTATTACTCATTTAGATGTTGACGGTGATGATAATGTAATTACTTCACGCGCTTGTCAAAATTCTGTTGACGTTGATAAAAGGTGTTCATCATTCCATCCTGGAACAAATTAAGTACAAAAGTTAATATGTACAGGACAATATGGTAGGATTCCATTTATCATTTATCATTTATCAATTATCATACAATATAATGGAAAATTTCAAGTGTCAGCTTATTAGAGATTCGATAAATTGAATAATAGATTTTTTTGATTACATGACATTTTAATTTAGGAAATAATATTAATTCAAATAATTAAAATTTTATAATAGGTATAATCTATAAGCATATTTAAAATTTTATAATAGGCATAATTTATAGTCATATTTTAAAATTATGTTAAATTAGGTAAACAATGATATCACATTCAAAAGCTATATTAGAAGGTCATCATAAAAAAAAACTTTTTTTAATAAATAAAAAGAAACTTTAATTAATAGTTGTGAGGTTGTTATAAAATTTTAATAGTGATTATTACATTTTATGTAATTGGATATTTGGATATTTCTTTTAAAATTTATATCTTTTTAATATATTTTTATATTAAAAAATTCGTGTATTGCACGAGTTTTTATACTAGTATGGTGATAATTCTCTATATTCTATTTTCAATTATTAGCAATACATTTTATTTTGGTTCTCTTTTGACAACGACCCCAATTCTTAGAAGAAAGGACATTACAAAAATTTTACACATCCGAACCTGAAATAATAAAATTTATTTGATTATGACCCATAATTTTTTATTTGATTTCATGTAAATTTTAAAGGATAAAAATTTATATATAGATTGAATTTAAATTATATTTTTATTAGAGTGTAACCTTGGAGTCTATATCGATTTGATCCTATTTAATTAAATGTTAGTTTGGATTCAAATTGACAAAAATTTGAAATTAGTTTTATAATTACAAATTATATAATTTAGAATAAAATACTTTCATAATTAGAAAAAAAAATAGTCAAATAAAATTTTTTTATAAAAATGTAAAAACAAAAGAAAACAACAATAATAAAAATAAAAAAATAATATATATAATCATAAAAAAAACTTAGATTAATAGGTGATCAACTTGCATTTTGTCACATTATAAATCATTACTTCCTCAAATTATAAAAAGAAGTCACAATTCACATAAAAAATTGTGAATCAAAACTAATTACACAAACCAACGTATGACCTAACTTATCATTTTGGCTTATAACATATATTTGTTAGTCCAACGACTTCATATATATCAGTCTAAAACAGAGAATATAATAGAAGTATATATATATATATATATTACATATACTTGAGGCTTAAGCTAATAATCGTAACCTCAAACAATCTTATTATTCTCTATAAAGCAACCAGTTTAATTCTAATAATACAATACACAATTCTACTTAACCTTCTATATAGCTTGTTCAAGTACGCGCGTACGCAATTGATTGATCATTGCATTCTCAAAGCTGTATTATCGACGTATCTCTAGGAAACAAATTCCTCGTATTGGTAACGAAATATGTACCGGCTCTTTTAATGAACCCACTACAATATCCCGCACAATAACGTCGCACAACTACACCAACCACGACCATAGCGTAGAGCGCATAGAGCGCGGCGTGCTGGACCGAGTCAGGGAAGAGCAATGAGCCTAAAGACGACAGTGCCATCGCGCCAAAAACACGCATCATTTGTTTGTAAATCTGTCGCGATTTTGACGCGATTTTGCAAGCAGCATACGCGCAGCAATAATACAGCACGAGCCATAGAATTGAGAAGAAAATGGTAAGAAAATTGGATTGGAAAGGAGAAATGTAATAGTCTCCTTGATACTTAAGTTGGAGCAAGTTAAGCAGTAAAGTTACCATGAAAGTAAAGATTAAGTTGAAATCGTGATGATCTTGATGGTTAGAATTAGGTGCTGTTTGGGATTGAGATATGTAGTTATTTGGCCCAAAAGAAAGGATGTAAACTATTGTATGGTTCCCAAAATCACCAGACTGATCATGGCGTAGTGCTTCACTTCCCTGCATTTTAATTTAGAATACGGAAATGGTGTAAAAAAGTGGTATTTGGTCTCGTCTATGATTGAAATTTTGTTTTAATATTTTTAATTTTCCATGCAGATATTGTGTGTTTTCAAATTGTATTTATAATATAATAATGATCAGCTGTAATCCTGTATGTATAGTACATATATATATATATATATATAATTGTAATAAATGAATAGAATTGAAGAGTACTTGAATATTTTCTTTTTTCTTCTATCCCAATATGAAATGGTGCGAATGACTCGCTCTGTAGTCAATCCTACCAACTTTCCACTTTCTTTCTTGGGCCGCCTCCTCTTGGTACCAAAAGTTTCCGCTGGTAGAAACTACTTCCTCCGTTTTATAATACTTGCTACATTTTCTATTTTGGAAAGTTTTGTATTACTTGTTACATTTTCATTCTTAGTAAAAGATCAATCATTTAAAGTTCCACCTACTCCTATTTTTATCCTACTCTATACCTCATCAACTTTTATACCTACTATTATTTCATTTTCATAATATTCCCAATCATCTAAAAATCATATTTTTCTTTTTCATTTTTTCATCAAATAATATTAAAAAAAATCCCTACAAAAAATCCCCACATGCTCCTAAAAATTGCATAGTACTTTCTTAATATGTGTGCCCATGCATTTGTAGCAAGCAAAACAGAACAGCAGAAGTATAATAATTAAAATCTCGAGATATAGAAGATAATAAATCATACCCATAATGGAGGTTACGGCCAAATAGTCTAAACTTATAACTTAATTATTATCTATTTCTTCCCCTTTAGCGGTTGACAATATCTCAAATGAGATGATCTTACGGTAAGACTATTTATACTGAGTTGGTCTAATATACATTTACAATTTCAAAGTGATCACTTGTAATTTCAATCTTAAAATGGTCAAATATAATCTTAAAGTGGCCGGAATTCTAAAGTAATTATTACTTATAACGTTAAAATGATCACTTTTAATCTTAAAGTGATCACTTATAATCTTAAAGTGAGATCAATCAGAGAAATGAACATCTTAGAATTTTGTATGCATGCAACGACTCCATGGGTAACTGTACCATAATTGGCTAAATAGTTCGCAGTCCAGTTTTATTTTTTTTAAAAAAAAATTTCAATACTTTTATACAAAATTTAAAACTTAAAATATCAAATTTAAGATCTAAAAGGTTAAACCTAAGACTTAAAACAATTTTAAGACTTGAATCGATTTGTTTTAATTCTTAAATTTGATATTAAATTGTTTTTAAATTTATAAATAAAAAATTTGAATTAGAAAAAAAATTATATATAAAAAAAATTTAAATTACTGGTTGAGCCTTTGTTAATGTGAGTGCTTGGAATTGACAATTTAAGTATTAACATTGACATTTTACGTCTTGCAATGGGCCTTTTAAGATTTGGCGTTGGTCGATTTCAAAAAATTTATTGGGCTCGGCTGGTGGAGCTGCACATGTGCAGCCATTGCACGGGAGATTCCCTTATTGAACACTATTTAGACCCGTCTGATGGTGATTCACTTATTGAACACTATTTAGACCCGTCTAATGGTGAGGCGGTTTAATATAACATTTGTTGTTAGGTGTTTAGCCCGATCCATTTATCACTTTAGTTAGAACATGTTCGTCAAAATCCGAATCAAGAATGAGGAATTCAAGCATCTAGCGAAGTTAAAAAATCTAATTGGAATGACCCGAACAAGTACCCTTAGATTGTTGGCTTGATTTGTTAATCCCAATGCCGTTAGTCTTCAATTTTACGAGTATTATTATTGATACTAGTCTAAAAATCCATGTAAGGTACGATTTTTTTGCCATCAACATATATAGACATACGATATTATTTAAAAAAGTCAGAGATATTATTCCGTAGAAACATTTAATTTCGACAATCATATATGTATAAATTAACTTTGTAATTTTAAAAATTGTCAATAATATATTATGTGGTATATTCTATTTTATTTCAATGAATCTATCAATATAGTAATTGAATTAAATTCACTTTACCTTATTTACTCTAAATAAATATAGCAATAAATATATCAATTTGATTATTTCATGTGGCAAATATTTGTGAGGATGACACATTGAATTTTTTAATTCTTTTAGTTAATTAATTGTATGATTTAATTATTCCATGTGTCAAATCTTTGTGAGGATGACACGTAAAATTTTCCAATTCTTTTAGTTGATTGTATAATGATTGATTTCAAATTAGGCTGCATTTGGTATAAATAAATCTTATTAATTCCCAATTTGAACAATTATTTTATGAGAAGGTAAATAAAAACAATGACGTATTAGGGATCGAATGTTGTGTTTCAATCTCCAATACCACCAAGATCGAAAGTATGTGAAGTCTTGTGAAACAAATTACGCAAACAATATGAACTTGATGTTTGTAGGAATAAAAATGCAATAATAAAATGACACGAATGTTTAAGGAGGTTCACCCAAAATTGGCTACGTCCCCCGTGGTGTAGTATCTCTTATATTATCAAAGGAGTTCAAAGAACTCTCAAGTATAGAGTATTACAATTAGAGAAGAGATTAAGGCTAGTGTTTGGCTTGGGTATTTTGTGGATGTTTGTGGATATCATTTGATGATTACACAAGTGCTCTATTTATAGTGCTAGAAGCTATAGGAGTTACATAAGATTAATACTATGATTAAATAACATAATTAACACCATTTATCAGCTGTGTTGAATGAGTAGTAACTCCCTCCAAGCAATTGATCCGTCAAAAACAGCATCCTATGCTGTTAGAAGAACCGCTCGACCGGACCAGTGGGGTCGAGCGGTCTGGTCGAGCGGAGAGACAGAAGCTACTGGATGCATCCTAACTTGTAGCTCGACCAAACATAACATTTTTGCTCGGGTCGAGCGGATCCGCTCGGTCGAGCGGCTGGTCGAGCGGAGGTCGAGCGACCACCAGATCCCTCCTGGACAGTTTTTGCTCGACTTGAATAGTAAAGCATCTTTTCATTTCTGCATAACTCATCATAAAACCCTTCATAACTCATCATAAAAACCTCAATTAAGTGTCTAATCAATTCACCAATTTAATCTTAACACTTAATCACCCGTCTTTAATCCTTCTAGGATTCCAATTCATGAATGCACACACAACACATGTGCACTCAAGTCACACTTAATCACAACAGTAAAAAATTGGACAAATTTTTGGAATTTTAGAAAAGTATGATAGACATAAATAAAATCAACAAATCAATGAATAAGTCTTGATTGATATATTATTATCTTGTGAATATTACTAGATTATCTTATAAATATTTATAGATAATATGTCATGTAATTTTTATCGTTGTCATCTGCAATTACTTGGTATGTCTTTTTATATTATTATTATCATGTATCTTTGAAAGTAATTTGGTATATTTTAAATAAGATGTAATTTTTATTCAATTAATTATCATTAATAATTTTAAAAACTTCTTTGAATTAATGTACACTCCATTTAATTTATAAACTTTCTACAAAGTAAATTGTATGTTCCTATAACATTAAATATGACCATATACATAATTTTATCAAAATATTATGGCTATATACTAGAGATGAGTTATGTGTATATAATCCTAATAATAAGTGTTCATACTAAAACTAATTAATACTCCATAATAAACTACTCTACCAAATTAATATCTTAATACTTGCTACATTTCACTTTTTACACAATCCAATGCACAATTTTGATCATTAATATCTTAAACTATACTTAGCTAAAAATTATAAAAATTAAATATTATGAAAGTATGCAATTAGACGATTCAAACAAGATCCCACTTGACTATATTTTCATCTTACATATTAGTCGTTATATATAAAATAAACTCGAACAATGAATAGTACTCATAAGTCAAATATAGCGAGTATTTCAGAACGAAGGAAGTATATCTTTACTCTAATTATTCTTTGTACTAAATGAAATTTTTTCGAATACTATAACAAGTTAACAACTAACAAGGAAGAAGTTTTTAATGTACCGACATGGCCCAAAGTGACAAAAACATCGTTGAATTTTCAATAAAAATTCATACTAAATTAATTGAATATTGCTATCAAATACTTCCAGAGCGATAATTCATTAAAATTATACTTTCAGAAAGGTCTATTTGGAAGGACTAAACACCTGGCAACCACTCAAAGATTAATAGCTAAAATAGGCAAGGGTACTCTTACCCGTGTTTAACGTGGCGGGTCAACCCAATGAATCTAGAGTCGGATTACATTTTATCGGGTCATTTGCAAGACGCGTTAATAACAGCCTTTCGGTATAAGCATGTCAGAATAAGTAAAATGCTTGTTATTTGATTATTCTTTTTGTTGATTATTATCAAATTATTGACCGTATAATTATGTATTAAGAACAAGTAAAAAAAAAATAATATGAAATTTATAAAGTAACGGGTTATAATGACCAATTTGAGATCCCATAGGATTTAACTCAATTTCTTAGATATTTTTAGGTCGGGTTAGTATTGGGTATTGGTTGAGTTTTCCAAGTTATGACTTATGACCCACAGATTTATTGTAATTTTCTTTAAAAAAAATTCCTATAAAAAAGAAAATTGTTGAAAATAAGGGATAGTAATTGTTAAATAAATTAATAATCATAAATTCTTATTCTCTAATTGTACTGTATTTTAAAATATTATAAGTAGACATAAGAATAATGTAAAGACATTTAAGATATTGTAAATAGACTTTAAGGATATGTTATGTAAGCATTAAGAATAATGTAAGTAGGCATTAAGAATACGATAAGTAGCCATTAATTTTATATAGGATGATAGAAGTTTTGGGCGCACGCGGAATTGTGGTTGGACCCAAATAAATATTGTATTACATTTAAGTGAATACAAATATTTGATTACATTATAAATTGTACAAGAATATTTTTGGTGGAACACTTGTTCCGCACCTATACACTCTTCACTTGTGTTTTCATATGAGCTCATGTCTCACATATCTTTCACACCTCTCATTATAAGGTGTAAGGTGTACATCTCTTGTGCACATCATTGGTATTTATAGTGATCAAGCTTTTAAAATATCTTAGATATTTTAATTTTTTAATTACATATTCTAAGAACTTCTATCATATTATCTTAGATATTTTCATTTTTTAATTCTTTAGTTTAGATTTTTATCTAGATGCTTCTTAGATAGAGTACAAATTGCACAAAATACTAGATATGTAACTAGATTTTTCTAGATTACTTTTACATAGAATACGTCTTCCATAAAAACGATTTCTCAACAGATTAGCTGAATGTACATTATATGACATCCAATAGCCATTTGGCAAGACCAATAGACCATAGTTGATTGCCGTGCGTACTACACATCCCTTAAATTCAAGGCACTACAAATTTTTCTGGACAGACACTATTGAACTATCGGGCCGGGCCATATTATATGACTTGAAAGTTGTATAGGAAAATTTTCTATTGTTTGATTCTAGGGGACACTTACAAGTTACAATTCAGCTTTGACCTTTTTGGGGATATTAACACGTTTTTATCTGTTTCCTTGTATTTTGTGATTAAAATAATCATATCAATTATACAATTTGTTAATCTTTTTCGAATTGCGAATCATAAAAAGCGAATTATAGTCGATTTTGTGCTATTTTGAGTGAATGACGAATTTAAAAAGTGGATTAACTAGCAAATAATGTAACACTTAATGTATTTATTAATTTGTTTAATTTTTACTCGCACATTTTAATTAGACATCATTGTTTTTTGGCATGATTTCCACTATTTTTAATTTTTATCTACACATTTTCTCTTATTTTCTCACTTTTAATCATGTCTACACAATTTAATTATCCTTGTTTTATTGTTTATTTTAATATTTATGTCATTGATGAGTGTTACAGTATTAAGAGGACAGAGAGAGTAATACACCCGCTATAAAACAATTCTCACAAAGAAAATATAGACCAAGCATGTAATTTAATTTATGTAAAAATTTAGCGTGTAAAATTAATTTGTAATTGGAAATAAGACAAAATAAAGTGAATAAATGATCGAAATGAGTGGTTAAAGTTGACGAGAGAACACATTGGTGAATCAATGTGAGTATAAGAAAGGAAGTTGACCATTGCAAAAAAAAAAAAATAGAGGAAGTTTATAAGTGGGACTGGAACAAAATAGAATACGGAGTATTTTCATGGGACGACGACATAGAGTAGATGGGCAGATTCATTAGTATTGGACGGAGTCAGGGAAGAGAATTGAGCTGCAGCACTCTATATTTTCTCAAATGCCCTGAAAGCTGGCATTCTATATGCATACTCTAATTGGTTTGTGTATACATGACACTGACACTCTTAGAAAGTTGTTTAGATATTTCCTATGTTTCATAATACTTGCTACTGATAGTGACATTTTCCCACACAATATGTTATACTCGGTAGCAAGTATTATGGAACGGAGGAAGTATGATATTTGGAGGTCAGTAATTGGTTTGTACTCCCTCTGTTCCTTAAAGAAGTTCTCACTTTTCATTTTGGGTGTTTCAATTGTTGTTCCCATAAGGAATCTTTCCATTTATATCACAAATTTTGGACAAAAATAACCTCACACATCCTCATTTTAATATTTTAATAATGATTATAGTCCCCACATATCTTCCACTAACTCCATTATAACATTTTAATATTCCTTATGGTCCCCATATGTTTCCCACTAACTTCATAAAAACATTTTTTAATTAGTTGTGCTTGTGGTCCTCATATTTTTTCCACTAACTTTCTTTAAATACTTTTGAAATATTTGTGGTCCTTGCTTCTCCTCCATCAAATTTATTATTTACTAAACTAATATCTCTACTATCTAATTAATCTTATGTGGTAAGATTTGATAGGATGAGAATTTTGTAATTTTAATTTACTTTTTAATTTTATTTATTTTATTATAATTATTTTTTGTCTTTTTAAGATAATTTACAAATATGTTTATTAATTAGAAATTATTACTCTTACAAAGTTAATTAGAAGTATTTTTTCTGTGAGATGAAAGGTCTTACTTGAAAGGACAACCACTCAAAGAATAGCTGAAACTAGTAAGGGTACTCTTACACTAAAATGCTCTAAAATTGAATAGTAATGTCCAGGTTAGATTAAAAATAAAAAAAAGGCCAAATCCATATGCTAGGCTAAAGATGGGTCTGTGGTGGATTCAATAGACAACTGGCCGGATTTAAGAAATAAGATTATTTCTATTTGAAAAAGATTTATGTAATGGGTTGAGTAAGGGTCAGATTAACTCAAAAACAAAAAGTAAGGGTCAGATTAGGTCTGTTCAAATAGGTTAGTCCTTTCGATATAAGCATGTCAAAATAAGTAAACTGCCATATTAGTTAATTGTTTTTTATGATCAGATTATTCACTTGTATAAATCTATAATGATTCAACGTTATAAAAATAATCTCAACTGAATTGCATATATTTCAAAATATTTGAGAAATAAAAATTACAAGTCAATAATCTGATCACAAAAAATTAATCCAATGAATAAATTAGTATTCTTAATTTACTAGTGAGTGTTGATTAATAATGATTCAACATTTTTTTGTTTCGAACACAAACATGACTAACTTATGTTGTTGGCTAGACATAGACCTAAACTAGAGCTTATCTCGATCTCCCTTTAGTCTAACCTTTGAGTTGACAATCCTATATATGTTAAATCGTTAATTTATATTCAAATTATGGCCTAAATAAAGATACGATATACACATAACCAACATTAACTCTATCTAATTTCGACTCATAATTGAATTATATATATTGGAAATGTATCATTTAACATAAATGTAACTCAAGAATGACATGCATCTCAACATTTGGGATAAACTTGAAACTAACACCTAATATACTTCACTTGATATTCAATAAAAAAATATATGTAGAATACGCACTCAAGTTACTCAATGCTATACATAGCCAAGACTAAAGATTCGTACTTTCTTTTACGAAAATTCGAGAACATCTGAATAATGTATACAATCATTAAAAAAATATTTTTCCATATTTGAGCAAAACTTATTAATTCATCTAAAATTCATAAAAATTTTAACTTGCACCTCCTTTTAGGGGTGTTTTTTAGGTATTACACAGTGAACTACTTTCTCCATTTCATAATAAATGCTACCGAGCGTGACATGTGGTGTGAGAACATGTCACAATCAGTAGCAAGTATTATGGACCGGAGAAAGTATAAAATATTGAAAAATGAAGTAGTAGGCCAGTAGCTACTAGATAGCTAGGCATAAAATGTCTAGAAAGGTACACATAGAGTTTTGGGCAACGAAGTAATATTGGGCAAAGTCTTGAGTTTGGTGAAATCAAAGCTAACGAATTGTTGATCAACATTTTGATGATGATGATCTCCATTATTAGACATTATAGCTTGAATGAGTGATAATAAAACTTGTTCAAGATCTTCACCATCAACCCATTCATGGATGTTGGCTGTGATAAGTTCTGGATTGCTTGTGATCAAATCATGAACTGGATAGTTCTTCCTTGGCATTACATGATCACCTTCTTTTAACCTTAAGGAAGGACAATAATCTCCTACTCCATCTCCTAAATAGATTATCTTTTTGTTTGGATTCTCACTTTGTAACCTTTTTATCACTAATCCCTGCAAATTTTACAAACAATTACATTATTTTCAAAATACCAAAAATTTAAGCTGATGACTAGCTCTATCACGTACGTCTTCTCATACGAGAATATTTAGAGTTGAATATGAGACCCAGAGTATCAAGGCCAACCTCAAAGGAGGGAAGTGGGTTCTGTATTCCGGACTCAACCACAAAAATTAGAAAAAACGACGTTTTAATATTTAATAGCCAAGTATATTTAGTAAATAGGGGCCAATCATTAATATTTTGCCCCGAACCTCTCAAATCTAAGAGCCGGCTATCATTTATTAAAGATCATCTATCTACTAAATTAATATAGAGATATAATACTCCCTTCAATTCAAAACAAATGTCTCATTTGTTTTTGGGCACTATTCACGTATCACTCTTAATTTGTATTTTACTCTTAATTTATAAGTTAAAATATAGTCATGTGAGATCTTGTTTGATTCATCTCAATACAAGAATTATTAATATCAACTTTTTATAATTTTTTATTAAGAATAATTAGAAATATTATGAGTTAAAATATTGCATCGACAAGTGTGAAAAAGTAAATAGGACAATAGTTGTGAATTGGAAAGAGTATTATTTTTACAAGATAGGTTAAGGGCTTATGTTTAATACCTTGCACATGTTTGGAGGACAAGGATTGGTACATCCATGAGAAGATTTGGTGAAATCATGAATAGGCAATATCCTTAACCTCCCTTCTTCATTAACATAACCTGGATTTGTATTAATCTCTGAGAAATAATTTGTCAACCCAAGATGATCCAATATAGTCTCTATGAAGAACATATTTGCATCACTTACAATCCTCAAATCACACCTACACAAATTTATAAAAAAAAAAAACAAAACTTAGTTATCTGATTTCTAATTTTAGATCATCATTATATTCAATATATTCGCTCATATAAACAATTTAAATTTTTAAAATTGTACTATACGTACCCTGCCGCGTGGGCAGCTTGGATGGCCGGAATTACGCGAGGATGAAAAGGAACTCGTTTCAAGACTTCTACAATATCATTGATCGTATTTCCTCGTTCATATATTTCTTTCATCAGCTTATCCTGTATTCGATTTAAAATATAAATTACTCGAAATCCAAAAAAATAAATACAAAACAGGGGAAAATAGATACAATTAAAATACAAACCATCATAGTATTCCAAGGCATGGTATTCAAAAGATGATTGTAACGATCAGTAAAACCTAATTCATCAACAACCCAATTATCACTATCACATTCGATTATCGTCTTATCGAAGTCGAAAACCACCATTATGTCTTCCATTGATGACATTTTTTTAAGCTTGCAAAGAAAATTAGGGTTTTTAACTTTTTTCAATGATAATTAAAATTCGGTTATGTTAAGCCTTGAAGTGTAGTGGGGTATTTATAGTTTCGGGCTAAATGGTATTAGCGTACTTGTAAAGCAAGGAAGAATTCAGATCGTTGGATGAGATGGGGAAATGAAATCCAAGGGTTATAAATTGATTGGGTATATCTAGTTAGTGGTTAGTTAAATGGGTGATTTGGTGAAAGAATAAGTTTGGGAATATGCCGTAAAATTTTAGGTATAAAACCAATTAACTAATAAAGGAAAATAAATACTAGTTGAAATATTAAGAGGATTTAAAGGGGATAATGGAATATCCTGAATTTAATTCCTTGGAATATGGGATTCTTGTTTTTTATTCTTCTTTAGATTCTTTTTCTCGTTTATGGTGTGATTTTAGGTAAGTTTATGCTTTTATTTGTTCTTTCGTGGCTACTAAGGAATTTGTGCTCTTCTTAGTTTTGATAGGCCATGCAAAGCCCATAAATCATAATCAACATGTTCTAATGATCTAATCAACATATTCCATTTCAAATTCAGGTGCTCTCTTGAGAGACCGTCTTTTGTAAAGACGACTCTCAAAAGTCCAGCCCAAATTTATATTTAGAGTTGTAACAATATATATTTAAAATTGGACTGGGCTTTTTTAGAGCCGTCTTTACAAAAGACGGTCTCAAATAAGAATTTGTTTTTCAAAATTCATTTTAATTTGATTTTTTATTTAATTTATAAAGGTGCAGATTTTACGTGTTATTTTTTAAAAGATTTATATGATCTCTAACCTTTTAAATATATTGTTGTATAAAAAATTAGTTCATGTTGCATTAGACCGTCTTACAATGAGATGAACTTATATAATTTATTTATTTTTCTAATTGGTCATTTTAATTAACACATTAAATATACATAAGTCAACCCAATAAATTGATCCTCGTCATAAGAACGTCCCATTTAAGAATTTGTGGTAAAAAAGCCACATGTCACATTTACTTTATTTAGAATTTTAATAAAAACCTTTTTAAAGGAAAAAAATGGGCTTTATAGTAAACCGGCATAGATGAAGATGATTAACGTTTGCTCTTAGAGAGTTGCAATTTAATTACTTAATATGTTGGTTGTTATTATCAACAATATTTCAACATATAATTTGTAAGGATTGTAGATTTATGAACACTAAACTAATTTGTAAGCTTTAATTGATTTTTACTGGATTGCAACTGATTTTTAGCTGTAATTATAATTAATTAAAGTTGATTTTATCAATTGCTACGGCTTTTTATGGAGTTACAAATTAAATCTTATTTTTACTAATCACTTATTTATTTTTAAAGGTGAATCAAAGATGGTTTAATATCCCATAATGGATGAGGAAGTGAAATATTATTTTATGGTATACCTTAATTAAAAAAAATTAAAAAATATTAAAATAAATTAATTTTTTAAACATGTCATAAACATACTCATTAAAACGAGGAACTCAAATTTCGTATGTACGCACATTTAAATTTTATAATTATTTATAATATCATATTGTATATATATTATATACTATTATATATTAGAATCGAACATGCCATATGTTATTCTCTTAAAATAATTTTCATTATTTTAAAGATTGTTTCAATCTGCTCAAAAGTGATTTACAATTGATCAATATTCATTAAGCATATGTATAGATGGGGAGCATTTGATCAATATTCATTAAGCATATACCTGCCCCATGAAAATCTTTATACGGAGTAATATGCTGAGAAAACAATTACCCATGATGAGAAGCCTTCTAAAAAGAAGTGTAATTGCATAGAAACGCTCACAATTTGAAGACTTATGGGTCGCTTGGATTAAGAGTAAAAATTTAAGGTAGTAAAAAAAGTCAAATTAATGTAATAAAGGTAATTAAAAATGCAAATGAAGTTATTAAATAGTTGTGATAGAGGTAGAATAGGACTATAGGAGTAGCTTAAAAATGATGAATAGAAAAAAAGTTTGATTTTACTCATTTGGACCTCCCCCTATGGTAAATTTAAACCCCATAATAAGGGAATTTATTGTTATTTTCTCTATTTTTTCATTACCTTCTAATTTATTCTTCCACCTCTTCAGCAATCACATTCCTTTAATCATCTCTACCTAACTAACCTTAAATTCCTACTTTGACTTTTACCCCTTAAATATTGTTGAAATGCTCATGTGTTACCCACATGTGAGTTGTCCCACATTGGAGAAAGAGAAGAGTATGCATCACTTTATATACTCAAGGAGTAACTCCTACTATTACCAATTGGTTTTAGTAGTGAACCTTCTTTGGGTTTATGAGTGGACTACTTCTTCTCCTCCTTGTTTGGGATGCCCAGACCCATTTTTTAAATTCTATTAAATATTTACTTTCAATCCAAGCGACCCCTAAGTCTTCAAATTTTGGAATTTGACAATTTCACGTACATATACCTTTCTAATTTTTAAGGATTCAAAATTGACATTTTAAATTATGGAATTTGACAATTTCAAGACTTCAAAGTTCAATTTCAATACTTAAAAAACTAATATTAAGACTTAAAAGATCAATTGTTTGACTTAAAATTCTCATTTCAACTTTAAAGTAGGATGACTTAAAAAATCAATATTACAAAACTTAAAAATTGACATTTTAATTCTTAAAATTGGATTTTTAAGTCATGAAATTGTCCTTTTAACTCTTAAAATTAGTATATGTCAGAATATCTAAAAAACTTATTGGACCTGGACTAGTTGCACGGCACGGATGAGGCGGTCTCACAGAAGAATTTTTGTAAAGGGATTATGTTTTACATTTAAGGTATTCAGTTAAAACCTGAATAAATCTTAGAATAATCAGTCTCCTGAAAGACCGTCTTTCTGAAAGACGTCTCTCAGGCCCAATCTATTAAAGTTTAATTCTTATATTTACTCTATATTTTCCCTAATGGGTCAACCCAATTAGAGATGGTCTCTCACAAGAATTTGTAATCTTAGAATGATCACCATTCACTTTACTTCTAAATGGGCACAAATATGGGCCTAACAGTCAGCCATTCTCAATGAATAATCTTGTTCTAGTACTTAGGCCTAGCCTGTGGGCAGTGGGCTGTGCCATTAGAACTATAGGGGTTGTCCGGTGTTAAAAAAGCCCGAGTACGTTGACTCTACTCTTTCATGGTGGGACATAACTTAAAAACATTTTTTGTATCTGTAAAGACAAAAATTATTATTATTATTTTTATTTTTTTAATTATTATTTTTAATTATTATTATTATTATTATTATTATTATTATTATTATTATTATTATTATTATTATTATTTATTTTGAAAGATGAATGAAATTTCTATTAAAAAAAGAAAAACTACAGACATGTACAAAAGCATCCCAGACCGAACCACCTGAATTCAACTATTTGCATCATATTGCTAAGAAGGAACCTTCTAAAAAGGGTTTCCCACCCACATTCTTCATGTGCATAGAATTCAGGGAGAGAGTCTCAAAAATAAGCTAGGAAACCATATAAGTAAAAACTATACATCATATATGGTCCTATACATCCAGTTTTTATCTCCATCATTTTCTTTGATATTATTATTATTTTTTTTGTTGAGAAGATAGTATTATTATTATTATTATTATTATTATTATTATTATTATTATTATTATTAGTCATAGTATTACCGGTATTTTTATTTTTCCTATTATTACTATTGTGTTGGTAAAACTATCTAACCAATTAATAATTGAAAAATATTAAGTATCAATAGCAATCGATAAAAAACAATGAAGTCCGTAGAAATCAGTTATAATGAGTAAAAATCAGTTATAATTAGTAAAAATCTGTTTCAAACACTAAAAATAAGCTTTACTTAGTAAAAATTTGAATTTTAGAGGTCGATATAAAAAAAGAAAAATAAAAGTAATGAAAAAGATTTTCATAATTAATTGGAGAAAATATTAAAAAAATTTAACATAAATTGTGAAAACTAGCTTGAATCCCGTGCCAAGCACGGATAATCAAAAAATATTTAAATGATCTCTTAAATATAAATAAAATTATTTTAAATTATTCTGATATTTGGTAAACATAATAAATATAGAGAAAATAATATTTGATGTGTGAGAACAATTAATCTTTGAATTACATTAATTCTTTCAAATTTTAAAAATCTAAAATTAAACTAATTTGGGCTTGAATTATTTTAAATGAACTTGTAGAATGATCAATAACATAAATTTTGAGTTGTTGCCCAATTTTTTATTGCCATTTTTATAGAATGATATAAACCAATATATGTATATAACATAAATAACATAAATAAAGAATAAAGATGATATAAAAAAGAATTTGACCATACATTGTTCAATTTTTTATTGTCTTTTTTATAGAATGATAATTTGACCATACGTATATTGATTTCATATTGTTCAATTTTTTATTGCCATTTGACATGTTAATTGATTTAAATAATAGGGCATTCAAGTTTTATTATTCTACTTACCTAATTTAGCTAAATGAAAATTTATGGAGGGAAAATAATGAACATGAAAGCGACACGTGTCATACTGAAAAATGCATTAAGTATATAGTATTTTTTATTGCAATTTGACATGTTAATTGATTTGAATAATAGGGCATTCAAGTTTTATTATTCTACTTACCTAATTTAGGTAAATGAAAATTTATGAAGGGAAAATAATAAACATGAAAGCGACACATATCATAGTGAAGAATGCATTTAGTATATAGTATAGATAATAAAACTGTGAAACAAATTGTGAAATTGTGCCAACACAAGCCCATATGCATAATTGATATAAGGCATTTCACTTGAAGCAAATACCTCCACATGATCCTAATTAAGCATAAATCCAAAGAACGGGACAAGTTTGTTGAATTGTCTTCTAATGGATAATTAATTCATTAAGTTTTTCGAGTCAATATCTTTGAATCTTAATAAACCAAATAACAAAAAATCAGGTCTTATTTCAATTGAACAAGAAATATTAGTTTTAATTCGAAGTAAGATCATGAGTTTGATTCCCACCACCTGAACCTATATGTTTCTCTTTTTATAAAGCTCTCTATACCTAGGGGTTTAAATAATTAATTTTGCGCGTTTCTTCTGCTTCTCCTCTTATATCCACTATCTCTACCTCCAGACCCCGACTTTGTGCAGTACACTGAATTATTGTCTTATTGACCATGACTATCACGAGTAACTTTAACTTAGTGGTTCAAAATCCTTATCCTATCCGATCTCGTCCCTAACCCTAATTGTTAATTCAATTAAGAATGCATGTTACTCTTTCTACCAACTACAAAGAGCAAAGACAATGGTTTATTTTCTCCTCCATCTTCTAAGAGTCACAACCAAGAATAATTAATTAGTTTTTCATAACACATGACATGAACGTACGGACGTCAACTAAATTTTTGGCCTTTTGGCTTTATCAAAGAGTCATGTCCATTTGAAAAATATATTAACTTAAGACTTTTAGGTTCTCAATAAGCTATTTAAAGTTATAAATATTATTAATTAATATTATTATATTATATAACCTAAGACTTCTAGATATACTTTAACCTCCTAATTTATATAAATAACCAACATTTACATTATCTCTAAAAAAATAACCTTATCCTACACAATATATACTACATACAATTTACACAAATAATGGATAACTTAACAAATATTGATTCAAATTCTGAAAATATTGTCATATACAACATCTTTATTGGTCCAAATTATTACATATCACAATTTAAAACAACAATTATATTGAAACTTAGCCCACAAGAAACCTACAACCCTATCTTCACCTTCACGGCAACATTACTTGTTAGCTTGCTTCAGTTGAAGTATCAAGGAGATCATGCAAGTTCACCTTTCGACTCTAACCCCGCTACAATGTTTTTTGCTGTCGTTTCGTTCCTGCTTTATAGCGTAACTTACGTTGTTTGTCTAAAATCGTCGTCTTTTTCATCGCCTTCATTATCATCTTTGTCCATGACGACGATGAATAATAATGTGATTCAGGGTTTATGTCAAAAATGGATGGTGTTGTTTGGGTCCATGGCATTGGCATCTCTAAGTTCATTACTCTTTTCTTGTACACAACGTTATGTAGTGTACGTGTTGTATGCTATTTTTGGAATGGGTATTGTAATCATGCATTGGGGATGTGTTATTTTGGGTGTTATTCAAAGGGGTTCTTTCCTAAGAAGGAATGTAAATATCTTGCCTTTACATTACATATGAGGAAAGGAATGTAGATAAGTATTGTATTATTAATGCAATCTGCATAAGGAGTACTTGTCTTGTTAGAATCACAGTGTGCTTTTAAAAATTCTTACAATCGCTAATATTTTTTCATTTAGAATATTTCACCTTAAAGATAAAGAAATTTGATTAAGTTTTAAACACATATATAAAAAAATAAAATATGTCAACGTTAGATTTGGTTAGATTCATTTTATTTTATGTATATACTTTTTTATTATATATTTTTTATAATTTTTTATAATGCGTATTTTGAGATATTGACACTCAAAATTTACTTTTGACAACTTTGCGGAAGTAAACAAAAAGAAACATGGAGTAGAGTATTTGATGAGTATTTGAATATAAATCTTTGATTTTAGTTATATAAAAGGTAAAAAGGTAAAGGATCTTCTCGGTATCCCACACGTATTTTTTAAGGTCAAAAAAATTATTTCAAGTATAAGGATGATAATAAATTTAGACATAATTTAATTTATATTGTTTGTTAAATAATTCGAGGTAGTTATTTTTGAGTTTTATTAAATAATTAAAATTAATAGCAACAATAAAAACACAAAAGAAATATTATATTAATTATTATATTTTTAATTAGGGATTCATTTTATTCTTCGCTCCGAGACCTAAAAATAAACGAGACGGACATACTTAAAGAAAACCAATCTTTAAGTATGAACTATAATAATTTCAATTTTTATTTAACTATTGTGAATAATCTATACTTTTAAGGGTGTTTTCTAAAATTGCATTTATATAAGGAATGTTTACCTAGAATAATTCAACATTTTTATGATTTTACTATAATAATCTCACTTATTGATTAACAATGAATAATCCCAACTTTATGAGGTATTTGCCTAGAGTAAACTTGGGTAGTGCAATGACCCGTTATAGTAAGTAATTAACCAAAAAACTAAACTAAGAATTAATGTAAAATTGGAGAAAATTTTTGAAAAATTTACATAAAAAATTCTAAATAATAAAAAAAATTAAAATGTTTTCAATATTTTATTTAAATTTATATTTTTTTTTCAAAAAATAAAACTTGCTATAGCAAGTCATCAGGTTATCGGGTGTATTTTAAGAATATACCCCCTTAAGTTGGGATTATTCATGGTTATTCAATAGGTAAGATTATTGTAGGAAAATTATGAAAATGTTGGATTAGTCTAGGTAATATGTTTTAAACAACGTATGACCAATAAATTCTGACATTTTACAAAAATAAATAAAGAAAAAACTAGAAAAAAGGTCATTCTATATTTAAATTTTTTATTTTTACCTTTTAATTTTCTCCCTCCGAATCAGTTTAGATGTCCCATTTGGGATTTCACGGATTTTAAGGGTTGAGTGGGGTCTATTAAAAAGGTGGTAGTTAGATATTTTAATTGATTAAATAAATTGTAAAGGTGGTAGTTAGTATTGGGAATTGGAAAAGTGAGGGTATTTAGGTAAAAACAGGATAGACAAAAAAGAAAATGAGACAATTGGTATGGTTTTGCCAAATAAGAAAATGGGACATCTAAACTGATTCGGAGGGAGTATCAACTAATAAATTAGAGAAAAAAAAAATATATAAACTAAAAACTAATTTTATTCACAAAGATAAAAAAATTGCAAAATTGGCAACTCTCTGATAACTTTATGTTCTTGCTTGATCAATTTATTACAAGCAAGTATATGTTTTTGTTATGAGATTGCAAGTTTGCAACTTATGAATTATGATAACACTTAGCAGCAGGTTTTGTATGAGATCATATCACAGTAAAACAATCTCAAATTAAAAGTTTATAAGTTTAAAATTTTTATTATTAGGCTATTTAATTTAATCTAAATATAAAAGCATGTATATGATGAAACCGTCTGATACATGTCTCATACAATAATTTGTGAAAACTTGAACAAGACGGTCTACATGTGTAATTTGGCTAGTTGCCGATCCATATCACAGCTTTACTGGAATTAAATGATGTAGGCTCACTGCTTGAACCACCAGGCCCACCAAATTTGTAGTCTAGTCATCTACCTCTTCTTTTTTCCGATGACTCATCCTTTTTCTGTGCACACAGGAGTCGATATTTTCCCGCCGGCCTATATATTTTTCTCTCTTTCTCTTTCTATTTCTTCTTTACCCAAATCGACTTACCGATAAATTAGGGTTTTACTTGTCTCGTTTGATCATATTGTTGTGATTCATTGAATTGAAAGGCGAACAATGGAGGATCTAGAAGGAGGAGTTGATTACCTAGCTGATGAAAGGAAAACTGCTCAATTTGATTTGCAAGCAATGAAGTTCCTTTGGGCTGGTAGTTTACATCGATTTCAAGTTGCTGATCGTATGGCTCGTCTTGTTGCTAGTGATCCTGTTAGTCTTTCTATCTCCATTTTTTTAATTGGAGTTAATCATATTCATAGCTTTTGATTTTCCGTGTTCTTGATTAAGTAAGAAATTATTTTTTTTAACTGATAGTTTTCATGTTTATTATTCTAATCTGCAAATTAACATCTGTAGGTAACGTAGTAGTGTTTCATATCATTTTTTTGCGTTGTCGAAATTCTAACTTGGAGTTGTGCTTTGTATTTATCGAAATTTGAGGAAGTCTTGGTTGATAACTGATATTGATTTGCAGTTCCTAACAAGCCCATATCTTTAGCTGCTTTTATTTATTTTTTTATTTTTATTTTTTTTTACTATTGCGAGTTTTGCAATTGATTAGCAAATCTTTTTTTTTTTTCAACTTTGATTTTCCTTGAATTGTTGAGGCTGTTGATTGTGGAGCATTATATTAATGAATATTGATTAAATTTGAAAAGGCTAATTTATGTGTACATTATCAAGATCTTACTTTGTCAAAATCATAATTTTTTTAGGTTAATTTTGTTACTTTTTTAACTTTCTTTACAATGCTGTGTAATGCTGGATTGGATCTAAGTGAAATACATGCTGATTTTGTAACATTGATTAAACTAATCTATTGTTACATCAATGTTGTTGAATACAAATTCTTTGATGCTCGATGGAAAAGTCTTTGTTGGCAACAAATTTTGATTGGGAAAAACACTATCAAGATGCTTGAACATGAAACCTTGCAAAAGTGGTTAGCAAATTGGTTTTAGAAGTTTATTATTCATCGGTTTAGATTTTGATTTGCAAACCAGTCACTATTATTCATCGGTTTTAGAAGTTTATTGGAGTATTGGAAGAGGTGAAACCTAAAGTGTTGATGAAGGGGATCAAAAGTTTTTTAGATGATGGAGTTGAAAATTGCAGGGAGTTTACGGTAGAGCATATCTTTATTGATAACCAGACCAACATTCATTGTGACGTGATATTAATGTTTAAATAATTTTTGTCCCAAATATCTCATAAATACTAAATGCTCGCAGATTTTTGAGGGGATCGTGGCCGATCTTTACTCACTAATAGCTCCGCCCTAAATGGAACTGTAATGTGCATAAGATGAAGTGGAACTTAGTTGCGTTTTATGCTAATTTTAGCCTTCGATTAGTGCTGCACTATGTGTTTTACACTATTATAGAACTAATTACATAAATTAATGTTGTTGTGAAGTATGCTTATAAGATGCATTTTACGTTAATTGATTGAAGCTTTTGCATTGTGGCTCATTTATGAGAAAAATAATATTAATTGTTTTTAGTCAAACCTAATGTGGTTTGTCTTATTTGTTTTTCCAGGAATTCCAAAAAGATAATAGGGTTAGGTTAGAGAGGAAGGAGTTATTTAAGAATACTTTAAGAAAAGCAGCTCATGCATGGAAAAGAATCATCGAACTTCGTTTGACTGGTATGTTTTTCATTGTGACTTGTGAGTGATCGCTGCAAGCGTGCAATAACATATGCTTTAATCTCTTGTGCTCGCTAATCACCGTTTGTTTCTCGCAGTTTGAATGTACACTTACTTAATTTGAATGTGCTCCTATTGCAGAAGAGGAAGCAAGTGAATTGAGGTTATTTGTTGATCAACCTGCTTTTACCGATCTTCATTGGGTAAAATTTGTGCTCTTGTTGTGACTATAGTCTTTGTTGCTCTAAAGGATTACATTAGCTGATAGATGCCATTTTTTATGATTGCTTGTTATTGTGCGTTACACTTATAAAATTGTATGTGATTTTATGCCCAGGGAATGTTTATCCCTGCTATTAAAGGACAAGGCACAGAGGAGCAGCAGCGTAAATGGCTCCCATTGGCTTATAGGATGCAAATTATTGGATGTTACGCTCAAACTGAACTTGGTCATGGATCTAATGTTCAAGGTCTTGAAACCACAGCCACATTCGATCCTGATACAGATGAATTTATCATAAATAGTCCGACATTGACGTCTAGCAAAGTAAGAGATAAACTTTACTTTTTAAATTGACTTCAAAGTTTTATTTTCAGGTTTTTACTTTTTAAATTGGCTTCAAAGTAATCGTATTACGATTTTCAGATCTGTCGACAATCATAATCTTTAAAACTTTACTTGAACAAGTGAATTATTCACAGCCACATTTGATCTTGATAGAGATGAGTATATACATCATAAGATAGTGCAATGGACTCAATACCCTACAGATAGTTGGACATTGATGTCTAGCCAAGTAAGAGATAAACAGGAGTGGACTTAGTATTATTAAGATGGGGTTGCAGCGTTAATTTATCTCTAGATTTCAAATTAGCAAATAAAACATATTATAACACGAGAGGCAAATGCATAAATAAAGAAGTACATAAACAATACTTCACTAACGCATTACAAGATTTAACAATAGGCGATCTTCAATTTTAACACTCATATAAAGGCACACTAAGATCTTGCGATTATAATTATGTACAAGAATGTAAAATCAACTTTGAACAATGATTCAATTAAGTTGAAATTATAAAACTAATTCAATTGCTATACATACTTAATTAATCATCCCATTTTATGAATGTGTTCTCCTTTTGAGTTTGTATTATTATTAGAAAGAAGTACTTCTAAAATAGTATGACTCGTGCATTAGTTATTCTGTTTTAGAAAATTAGGCAGTCACGGATACGACTCCTTTGTAGCTCAAGTCTTTAAAATTTCTTTTTTTGATGGGGTTGCATATGCAATCCCATTGATTTCCTAGTAGTGGTACTAGGGTTATCAAATCTCTCAATGCTTTCTTTGCACCAATTCTTTTGCAACATAATTTTTGGAACTACAATTTAATAATCGAAGCTACTTTAAAATTTTAATTTATTTTTTATTGAATTTTTGGGTGTATTGATAATGTTGCAGTGGTGGCCTGGTGGCTTGGGAAAAATCTCCACGCATGGTGTTGTTTATGCACGCTTAATAACAGAGGGGACGGAACATGGGGTTCATGGTAAGTATTAGATGTTGTATAAGTCACCTTCTCTTCCTTGTCTCTTTAGTGTGGTTTTTTTATGCGTGTGTGGTCGCTTAATAAAACCATTTTAACCTTTATGCAATTTGTTTCTGGCTTAAGGATTCATTGTACAACTGCGAAGTTTGGAAGATCACCTGCCTTTACCCGGCATCACAGTTGGTGATATTGGAATGAAATTCGGAAATGGAGCTTATAACACAATGGACAATGGAGTCTTGAGATTTGACAATGTGCGCATTCCTAGGGATCAAATGCTTATGCGGTTTGTTCTGACTTTTTTCTTCAAATATTATATGGTCTAATAGTCCTATCCAGCTTAACATTTTCTGATTTATTTTTGTTTATTACTGTTGAAATTTTTTTATTTCGAGTCTTTGCAATGATACATTCGTGGAGTTATTTTTTCCGTGATATGTAAATATTTAAAATATGCTAAGAATGACGTAGTGTATTGCATGAACTTTGAACAGTTGGGGATTCCTCGAAGAACATCATCATGTTAATCTTTTTTGCTATTTGTCTTTGACTTTATTTAGTAGTGCACTCACAATTGTGCTTCTTGATATGAGGTTTGATCTTATAGGGTTTCTGTTTGGGTGGAATTAAGTATTATCTTTGCTTACTAGTAATGTCTTTTATCCCATGATATGCTGTGAGTTTGGTTTGATTAATGCCTAAAATAAACCGTGCCACTCTTAATATCATTTTTTATGCCTTGGGGCATATTATTTTGGATGGAAGTCTTCTCAATTTGTCGGATCTTTTGTAGTATTGAGTTTTAGCTATAGTGTGATGGAAGCCTGCCATAGCTTGTATGGAACCCAAAAAACTCATCTCATAGGCCTATTGAGGTGTCCACAGCTGGCAAAAAAAAATGATTTATTAATGGATGAAAGAGGTATTTAATGTGTTTGAGTTTATGATATACTGGAGTAGAGGAAGAAACAAAACATATACTCCAATTAATGATAAGCAATTGTGGAGTATTTATAGTTCAACTCTCTTTCTCTTTGTTAGTGGGCGTGGGGTGGGGTGTGGGGTGAAGGAGGGGTTCTGATCATTACCAAAAAAATATTCTGGATGATATATGTTTCACTGAGCTCCAGATTGATTGTTGAAGGTTTTGGTGACTGTTGATTTTGGTATGTCATGTTTTTTGTAATTTTACTAGTTTTTCCTCTTAGAAATAAACTATACCAGCTAATTTTAATGGGGGTAATGTTGGAGTGGTTATTCTAAACCAGCTTTGCGTGGTCCAGTGTGTTACAGGTGACAAGAGAAGGAAAAGTTGTGCAGTCAGATGTCCCTCGGCAGCTAATCTACGGTACCATGGTTTACGTTCGCCAGACAATTGTGTATGATGCTTCACGTGCTCTCTCAAAAGCAGTTTGTATTGCGACAAGGTATAGTGCTGTTCGCCGGCAGTTTGGGGCTAAGAATGGACGTGAGACTCAGGTATTGAATACTAGATTACCAAGCATCTGTATTTTCTTTCTGAATGTTGTTATGCGTATCACAGCCCTTGTTATCCAAAAATTTGTTTTAAGATTCTCAGTTCAGTTTTTCGTTGAGCCAACATCGAATTTTGTACTTTGAACTTGTGCTCTTGGTTATGTTGTTTGCCACGTTCGCTTAGTGGGCCATCTTGGCATGTGAATGCTCAATACTCTTTGATGTTTTAGCCTTAGCAGCTAAAGAGTAAGTAATTGCATCAAAATGCTTGTCAAGCTGGTGTACTACATCTGTTCAGAAGACTCATTGAGTGGCCTTTTGTGAAATATTCTAGTGACTATTATGACCGAAAAGATCCTTGAACTACTTTGAGTTATGCTTATTGATAACTTTCATGTACACTCTGTTCCTTGTAGGTGATTGATTACAAAACCCAGCAGAGTAGGCTCTTTCCTTTGCTTGCTTCAGCTTATGCTTTCAGAATTGTAGGGGACTGGCTGAAGTGGCTCTACATGGATGTGACTAAGAGATTGCAAGCTAATGATTTCTCTACACTGCCTGAGGCCCATGCTTGCACTGCAGGATTGAAGTCCTTGACAACATCAGTTACTGCTGTATGTGATAATCTACAAACTTAAACCTTGTTGGGCGTTAATGCTGACATGACTTATTTGATATTGTTTTAGTTTTACTGCCTTCATTACTCCATCTTGCATCCCCCAGTTTTTCTTTCATTGGATTGGCTGTAAAATTTTGATACTTTAAGTGAATCATTATGGTTGAATTTCGCTTTCACCCCTTGTCATGTCTCAACAGAACGTGCATGTAAGTGTGCTTGAAATTTTTGTTTGAATGAGATACTGTATACCTGGTTCGATTCTCGGTACACTTTGCATATTGCAGATGCTTTATCAAATATTCTTTTCCGAGATTAAGAACTTAATTCCATTCACTTGTAGAAATATATGGTTTTAGAATGCATGGTTAAAGCATTTCATTTGAACACCTTTTGCTGTCTGAAATTAGAGTGTGATTGATGCATTTAAGAATTATGTTTGGAATACTTTCAGCTGACATAATACTATGAATATAATTTTCAAACCTTTTTATTTTGCATTCCTCAATTACTATGGTGTAGGATGCTATAGAAGAATGTCGAAAACTCTGCGGAGGGCATGGCTATCTCTGTAGCAGTGGGCTCCCTGAGTTATTTGCTGTATATGTACCTGCGTGTACTTATGAAGGTGACAATATTGTGTTGCTTTTGCAGGTATTGTTCTCTCTCTCTCTCTCTCTCTCTCTCTCTCTCTTTCTCTCTCTCTCTCCCACACACACACACACACACACACACAATATTTCAATTTTCAAAGTGGAAATGAAGCATCTTGGATCCTTGGTTTTGTCTTTTGTCTCTTGTGAGATAATTTGGGACATCTGATCCAGAGGTGTCAGGTAAAAAGGGACAAGAAGTTATGGACTTCTAGGAGAATCTTCAAAGATTCTTGCAATAAGTGTGGAGTGTGGACAGCTATATAAGCAACAACAGTGTGGGGCATATGGTGTGGTGCGTAGGTAGTATCTTAATCAATTAAATCATTATGCATTGCGGACAAGAATATGGTTTTAACTTTTCCGACTTCCTGGTGATACAGTTTGCTCAAATTTCAATTGAAATCTCCCTATCTTTTGTATAGGGGTGAAGTTTCATATAAGACGCCCCCCATACGTTACTAGAAAGTGGAGCCTCGAGGCAGTCGATCATTGTGACATCTGTGTTGATGTTGTGCAGCAGCTATTTCTGCTGTGTTAGCACTTGATGTTTTACGATTAACTGTCAGTGAAGCAACATATTAACCCCTTTTGATCCTGGTCAATAGAAAAAGAATGAAGTAATTTGTGCTGGTATGATTTGTAGGGTAGCACAGTAAGAGATCTTGACATGCCTGTAGTTGTGGAGTTATTCAACAGCAATATATTCACTGTTGTCGATTTGATAAACTTTTCTTCTTCCTTTGTTTAGGTTGCTCGATTTCTCATGAAAACTGTAGCACAACTGGGATCTGGGAAACATTTTGGAACAACTGCTTATATGGGAAATGCAGAGCATCTGATGCAGTCACGAAGTAGTGTGCAAAAAGGTTTAGTGTACCTTTTATGGTTTTGACTCTAGAATTCATGTGTCGCTGTTCTAAAATGTCTTGGAAGCTTTGAACATCTAAACAAAGCTAATGTGTTTATGTCATTTAGTTGATGTTCTATATAATAGTGTCGTTCTTGTGGATGCTATTGTGTTACTCGTGACATGTTTACCTTTTTGTCTGTATGCAGCTGAAGATTGGTTGAAACCTGAGAATGTACTGGAGGCTTTTGAAGCACGATCGCTTAGAATGTCTGTTTCATGTGCTAAAAAGTTGAGTGAATTTTCTAATCCAGAAGAAGGTAATTTTCCAACCTGGTAGCATAGGCATTTTTCTAGCGATCCATATAGAAGATTGATAAATCCTTTTGCATTTTCAAGGAGATTGTAAAGTTAGCACTCTTTGTTGCTTTTTATTTCAATTTTTGCTCACTGGTAGCTATTAGAAACCTTATGGTACTGTTTTATTCGACAGACTAACATTTTAGTGATTCTATTTTTTTAACCTATGAAAACAGAAATTTTACTTGTCATAATCTATTTCTTTCAGGCTTCCTGGAACTATCAGCCGATCTAGTGGGGGCAGCTACAGCTCACTGTCAGCTTATAGTGGTTGCAAAGTGAGTGATCACCTTCATCTCTTATCTTTCTTTGTATCCATAGTAGCATCTATGCTTGATTTATTACATTCTGGAATATGGACTTGCACAGTTGCACATACTTAGGCCTGCAGGTCGGATTTCCAAGAAACTGTATAATCATCGTATTCGTTGATTGAGTTGATTTTATGTTCTCCTTTGTTTTCCTCTTCCCCCAACATCACTTTCATTCTTGTAAGTGTAGCTATGTTGCAATTTATAATCCAAATTCATACTTAAAGCTGAAGGCTAAGAATTGTAAATAATAAAATAGTTTCTTTATCCTAGAGAGATGATGTGTATAAAGTACCATGATTCATACCCGTCAGAGAGAGTAAAATTGTTCTTCTGGAAAACTAATTGACCTTTTTTCTTTATTTGTAAAGAGTGATTATTTCTCAATTTCAGTAGCTTTTCCAAGGGTAGAAAAAGATTTTTTTTTTTAGGTGGTGCACGTCTTTCCCTCATCTTTCTTTGATTGTATCCTCCGCTCCAATTCCCTTTTCGTCTATCTAATTTTCTATTGAGGAACTAGACAATGAAAGTGAAGTTTGAAACCTTCAGTGATTACATTCCATGGATTTTTGGTTCGCTGTGTTTCCTTTTGAACAAGGCATCTTTGATATTTTAAATTTGTGTAACATGTCTGTCTTTGGTTCTGCCCTTTCCTTTAGTGTGTGTGTTTACTGTCTGGTCTTAATTCTTCATGGGTCTTGCTACATTGTTAGGTTCATTGAGAGATTGCAAGAAGACATTTCTGGGGAAGGAGTTAAAGATCAGTTGCATGCGCTTTGTGGTATCTACGCGCTTTCACTCATGGGAAAGCATCTAGGTGATTTCCTGTCCACTGGGTGCATCACACCTAAGCAAGCTTCCCTTGCAAATGATCTCCTCCGTACATTATTTTCCAAGGTATTTGTCACATTCATTTTATATCAAGCTACGTTATCCTCTTTTTCCAATGTTTTTTTTACTTATGTCCGTGTTTGGTATGGCTTCTTAGGTTCGACCGAATGCAATTGCTCTTGTTGATGCATTCAACTATACAGATCATTTCCTTGGTTCAGTTTTGGGTCGATATGATGGAAATGTGTACCCAAAACTCTATGAGGAAGCATGGAAGGATCCTTTGAATGACTCTATTGTCCCTGATGGTTTCCATGAGTACGTTCGACCCATGCTGAAGCGTCAGGTCCGGACTTCTCGACTCTAACTTCGACCTTGGTTGTTGTTTGTTAAACTTATACCTCAGAAAAGGGAAGCTCCTTAAAAATAAACAAAAAGAAAAGCTATGTCGATTTGCAGGACAAAATCTATATTAGTTGTAAGTTTGTATAACTAATTTTTTACTCCAAGATGATGCACAAGCTAAAATAAATAAATAATGGAGAACAGAAGCTAAGTAGTTGCTTCTTCTGTCGTTATATATTGTGAGAAATATTATTGTCAGTCCCAAACTCTTAACTAAACAACATCATCATCCTAAACCCTAAACTAAACCCTAAACTAAACCTTAAACCCTAACCAAAACCTAAGCCATAGCCCTAACTGTAAATCTTAATAAAAACCTAAACCTTAAGCCCTAATTCACCAACAACTTTAACAACATCACCATCACCATCACCATCACCATCATCATTATTCAACAATAAATCCAACAAGACCACAATTGATCTACAACAACATACGTCGTCAATCATAACTAACAATACAATATTAAGATGAAACATCTAGAGCAACTACCCACAAAAATCCAAATACTAAGTTTGATTAACTATGGTTAGAAAAAATATTGATGATCAAGAACAACAATAACAATAGAAATTATTAGAACAAGTGGTACAATCATGATCAAGAAATGACCACAATGCTCAATGCTCAATAACTACTATACAACGATGAAGACAATCTCAACATTTAAACCACAGTGTGATCGGTAAGTTTAGTTTTTAAAGCATAAAATCATGAAATTGTATACACAAAAAAATAAAGCAGGAAAATGATGAAATAGAAGAGAGAGAACTTGTTTAGATTTGATCCAAGATGTCCAAAGAAGTTGGGGGAAGCTTATGCTCAGCAATGAAGGTGGGTCGTGTTTTGATAGAAAAAAGCTTAGAGGATCACACTGTTAGCGATCTATTTAACAAATCGCTGATTAATTTGTGAGCGATTCTATATAATGAAATGCAGACATTTGAAAGATTTTAAAATTGTTTACAATATCAGCGGTTCTATTAGTTCTTTGGATAGAACCGCTCACATTGCACTGTGAGTGTTCTTTGGCCGGGACAACCAAGTATCTGAACTTATGTAGAACTTTGGAGTATAATGAATATTTAATTTTTAGTGGCAATGAAGCAGAGAATTTGGTTTCTTTTTGAATAAAATTTCCTAAAACGTAACATGAAATAAACATTTTAATTTGCAAGATAAAATGTCTTTTAAAGAATGAAGTATTTATTGACTTGAAGACAAAATAAGGGCTTTCAATCTCAAAGTACTTCAATTCAATTATTGTGAAGCTAAGTTTAAACCATGAATTGAAAAAAAAAATCTATATAAAATATATAGGGAAATTCCACATGGTAGCATCTAGTTTTCATGAAATGCTAGTGGTAGCAAGCTTTTAAGAAAATTTCATATGGTAGCAAATTAAATTTATGTCACTCTAAAACATGCAAATTAAACGATGGTCCACCGACTTAGGATGTCAATCATCATCATATTTAATATATTCGCTTATAGTAGTTATGATCAGAGGAGCTGGAATGTCAATCATGGAGGAAAATGAAAGGAGCTATTGTCAAGAGTCCTGATGATGCCAAACAGCGGATACTTAGCAATGCAAAATGATTAACACAGTGAACTAAAAACTTTATATCAGTTATCTAAAGTCTTGCATCCATTCTTAACTTTTTGCACAGAAAATTTATCCTCTTAAACACTGTTGAAAAAACATTTGTTTAAAGGCAAACTTCAGCTAATACTCCTACCAAATTTTAGAACATAAAAACATTTTTCTGTTTTATCAAAATTTGTTGTTTAATTTTAAGTAAAATGAGATAAAATATTTAAAATATGTATCAAGAGATAAGATGAAAAGATCAATTACAAGTGTGGATGAAATTTTAATTTTTAAAATAAAAAATGTAGCATCATCTCAAAAAAAATAGTGAAATTTATGAATCAATAAACAATATAATATTGCAAATTCTATAGAACAGACTAAATAAATTATTAATAAAAAAACAACACGTAAGTTTGTGTACTCTAATTATTTGCTTTTTCGATTAATATTTGTGTGTTTGTGCACCACACTCTTTACGGGAAACACATTATTGCGAATGTACCATACATAGTTTTGTCCTAAGTGTTCATTTTTGTTGTCGCACGTCGAAAATAGAAAAACTAATACTCTTATTATTTTATGAATTTGGGAAGTAACTACCTATTACTATCAAATACTTCCTTCATTTTCATATGTTTTTCTCAAGTAGAATCTATCAAATTTAGCTAGTGTTAAATTTCGTCTATGATTTTGTATCGATATATATAAAAAAAAACATATTTATGTGAAATTTTGATAGATTCGTCTCAATATATGCTTTCTTTATATCAACTTTTTAAAATTTTTAAAAACTCACAATTAAAATTATTTCACTTTTAAATTTATATTTTAATTTGCCAAAAAATAAATGAAAAAATAGGGAAAATACTATTTGATTATAAACTTTAATTGATAGCGTAAGTGCATTACTTTTTATAAGACTTTAATTGCTGCTCAATCCCAACGAAATTTATAATCATTCAACCAATATTCCATAGTTTAATTTGTATCAAAATAAACTAAATTGGCCCATATTTTCCCAAATAAAATGAATTACAATTACTATAATATCTATCTATACTATATACTAAATGCATTCTTCAGTATGACACGTGTCGCTTTCATGTTCATTGTTTTCCCTCTAAAATTTTTCATTTAGCTAAATTAGGTAAGTAGAATAATTAAACTTGAATGCCCTATTATTTAAATCAATTAACATGTCAAATGGCAATAAAAAATTGGACAATATGAAATCAATATACGTATGGTCAAAATATCTTCTATAAAAAAGCAATAAAAAATTAGACAATGTATGGTCAAATTCTTTTTTATATCTTCTTTATTCTTTATTTATGTTATTTATGTTATATATATACATATATTGGTTTATATCATTCTATAAAAATGGCAATAAAAAATGGGGCAACAACTCAAAATTTATGTTATTGATCATTCTACAAGTTCATTTAACCAAAATTTAATTTTAGAGTTTTAAAATTTGAAAGAATTAATGTAATGCAAAGATTAATTGTTCTCACACATCAAATATTATTTTCTCTATATTTATTATGTTTACCAAATATCAGAATAATTTAAAATAATTTTATTTATATTTAAGAGATCATTTAAATATTTTTTGTTATCCGTGCTTGGCACGGGATTCAAGCTAGTAAGGTAAATATTTATTTATTGTTTTTCATATTCTGGTTTTGGTCGTAATAAAAAGAAATATCATTAGTCTTACCAGCTAATATGTGATACTATTAACATTCCTTTTTCAAAAAAACAATAATTGGAGCCCAAAATTAAAATTTCGTAAAGATTATGATTACATTTCAACCACAAATATTATCCACATTTAGTGCACTGCTTTGAAACGTTTCTTGGCCATATTTTTCTAAAGGCGAATCTTATTACAATGCCAAAATTAAATAGTTTGAAGCCAAGGATCCAATGATGCAATTTTCTTTTATACTGTACCAAAACTCGGCTTAGTGAACTCACAATACGTAAGGATAAGCAGTCTTCGAGCATTTAGACTTATATACTCTATAATTCGGGTATTCGGCCCGATTTTAGATCAGGTATTTCAAATAGGTTCGGAATTAGATCTTGTATATCTATTTTTTTAACATCGGGTCAAATTTAGTTCAATTGCAAGATTAAGTTAATATCAAATCGTCAGGTCTGTTTTAAACACATTGACACCCATCAGATTTGCTTTTACACTCTAGCCTCATATAAGAGCCTTTTCCGCTAGAAGTTAAGACAACATACTCTCCTCATACATTTATCCTTCCTTTCAATTATTTAGAACTCTAATAAATTAAACTTTAAAAAAATTAGTCCATTAAATAATTACCCATCTTATCGGTAAATAAAAGGTTAATATTGCTTAGGAGGCCAATAATTATTTACAAGGTGTGGGGTTGTTTAAAGACAAAAAACCCTAAAGAGGACAAGGATGTATGTCTCCCATGAAAGGTTCCACAAATTAAACAACGTATGCATATATCTGATGAGACCTCTAACAAGCCATATTCCATGAGAATAGGCCCATACATATAATTACAAAACATGACATTTCAATATAACTTTTAAAGAGTTCTATTTAAAGTAGATATTGTATTTTGTACTATGTTTGTCGTATATATATCAAGTAATTCTCTGTCTCTTTGATTTTGCATTATAGTGAAAGTAAAGCGTTTTTTAAGAAAATGGGAATATTTGATAATAAATAAAGATAGATATTAAATTATATGGATAAAATTAAAAGAGATCGTTATAATTTAAAGTACCGTGTCTATTTCCAGAAATAAAGAGAGGGAAATAGAAAATAAATTAAATGGAGTATATAATAATTATTACATATTAAGTTTTTTTTTGTTCTACTTCTAAATTATTATGTTTGTTTTTGTATGATAAATTATTATGTTAATAGAGCAATCCTCGTAATTATAGCTGTCTTTCAATTATTTTATTGGTAATCTGTAGTACTTGTTCTGTTCTCTTTTTGTTTTTTTTTGAAGATGAGCGAAATTTTCTATTAAGAAAATAAAAAAGAATACGGACATATACAAAGACAGCCCAGACCTACACAATTGACTTCTAATATCTGCATCATATTGCTAAGTAGGCACACCATCTCGGAAGGTTTTTTTTGTTATTTTCATGATTCATTTTTTAACATATTTCAACGCAAATTTACAAATAATTTTAATTACTCCATTGTTTTCTTAAATTATTATACATAAAAAGTTGGATATGAAAACTATATATTAAGACAGATTTACTAAAAAAATATTTTTGTCTACAAATCATATGAGAAATTATGGTCAAAATTTGACTCTAAAATTAAAATTTTCTATTTAATTAAGAAAAATAAAAAGAACGGAGGGTAAGAGTCCGCCATATAATGTCTTATTGTGCTTGATACTGATGTACTTTATGCGAAATCGTAGAAGCCGGAGATGAAATCATCATCATATTCAGTATATTTCGCTCATAAAAAATTATGGTAGGGTCTGGAAATGAAAGAGAGGAGAAAATTTAGTTTTTTTTACAATTTTTGAAAGAAATTGATTGTAAATTGGGGAAAAACCGATGACTTAATAATTTCAGTTACATTGCATTGAAATTATTTTTCTCTCAAACCAAACACCCCTCTAATTTTATAATTATATAATGATGTCAGCCTTATTTCAAAAACTTGTATTTAATAACTACTATCCTTATTCATACATTTTCATCACCAAATGTAGATTTTCTTTTGACAAGATTATAAAACCAAATAAATTATTTGGTGTTTTTTTTAATATAGTAAACCAAGTCTTAGTAAATAAAATAGATATTTGCTAATGAACGACTCCGGTTATTTGTTAGCAAGGATAAAATCAAATTTATATATTATATTATATTATATATATATATATATATATATATATATACTTTGACGATGTACTATTAGTCAATTAAAATTATTCATAATATTTTATTACAGTATAACACAATTTACTTTCAGTGGAATATATTTAGCGACATTTATTTAAATGTTACTACTTCAAATTTCTAATACCATATATAATGGATTTAGTAATATTTATTATAGACTTTTTAGCATCATAATAAAAAATCATAATAACAAAATACAGTAATATTTATTGTAGTGTTAATAAAACAATTATTATTAATACATATTAGGTGACTTTGGCGTATGAAAATCTACCCCTATGTCCCATATAGAAAAAGCTACATTATATGTCGTGAATAAATTGATTTTTTTTGGAGAAGTATTGTAAATAAGATTTAAGCATTGAATTATATAAATAATATTGAATGAGGGAAAAAATGAGTCGATATAAGATAAACAAAATAGTGGAGTCTTTGCCCACAACATATATAAATGTACCATTTTTTTTTCTTTTTTTTGTGAATTTATAAATGTACCACTTTTAGACACATAATATGTAACTAAACTAATGTAAAGACGTTATACAAGGTTAGAATTTATTGAATTTCTTTACCAAAAAAAAAAATAATAATTTATAATGTACGTGTGTCAACAATTTGGCCGTCTTAATTAGGAATGATGATGTTCTTGAATTCTTTTTAACTTCAAACAAACCCTGCGCATAAATAACGAACACATATACTTATTGTTCATAACGAATTGTCACATTTTTAAAGAATACTTTTGATTTTACAACAATTCTATTTTATTAAGTAGTGTTATTGTTTTTTTCATTCACATGTACACATATTTTCTTATTTTCTATCATTTTTAATTCAAATAACGCCCTTTATTGGTCCTTATTAATTTATTAATATTTATGTCAATTAGAAGGGGCCTGTGCCTCAAGCCCATCAAAAAATTAGAAAAATGACGCTTTAAAATTTAATAGTTCAGATAGTAATATATTTAATAATTAAAAATTTATTATTAATATTTTCTCCCAAGCCTCTCAAATCTCATGTGCCTGAATGTTATATTATTATATGATAGAAGTATTAAGGACAAGAGTATATATAGGTATGTATTTACCTTTTGTTTTAAAATAAAAACCCTAAAACGAGTAATGTACTATAGTGATTTGTTATGGTATTGACAACACATAGATCTAGACTTGTCCTACAAGGTAGTATTTCATAGCATAAGTACATTAATAACAATTAGTGAATGATTATGAACAACTAATAGTTGCGATCTATAGCTATCCACGTTTCTCACAAACAATATGATTATAAATCAATTTCTTTTACTCAAATGTAGTACCCCACTTTAACCATCTTTTTCTCTTTTTAATTAATTTGTGCTTTTACTTAAGTAAAATACTTGATCATAACATAAGGTTGATTTTTAAGATGGCAACAATTGATTGAGCTTGGATCCATCATTGTGGTAAGTACACATTAACACTCATATGCAAGTGTAACATAATACTAAAATATCTTATATGATCAAGATAAATTGAATTTAATTTGAAAATAATGTAAAAAGTGAAAACAATAGCAAAACATAAACTAAATTGAGTTGAAGAAAATATCTATTATAAGCATTGCATTCTATGCTATAAGAAGAAGTAATTAGTCGCATTTCTTCATGATTAAATTGTATAATCTTATTAAAAATGATTTAAAATGAAAAGATAGGCTAATTAATGGTAAGAAAGAGTTGATTACATTTAAGTTTAAGATTGCAGCCTAACCAATCACGACGGATGTAATAGACTCATCAACATTAGATCAAACATATAAATAAAAGTATTTTCTCCTTGTATATTGGGTATATAATATACTATAATGTATATTCATTTATATGCAAGTAGAAAACAAGATTAAGAATAATGCAATATATTCCTAATGGAAAAACATTTCCAAACTACTACACCAATTTGTCATGTGGGAATTTAGTAAAACAATAATATTATATTACTAATGAGATCTAAATCAATTATATGAATAAAGGGTAAAGTCTAACCAACAAGAAACCTCCTAGATATAATGTCAAGGTCACATATATTTTTATAATTAATTATTTTAACTATACATTAAAATATTCTCAACAAATCAAGATGGGTCCCTTAAAAAACACACTAAAAAAAGGTAAAAAAGAGAAGTGAACGAAGGAGGGGATATGTTACGCAAGCTAGCTACTAGCTAAGAGAGCCCAATTATTAGTGACTATTTTACTTCCTTTTGTCTTTTGGGTCTTCTTCAGTATTCTCCCATTTGCTCCTCTATTTTCCTTAGAAGCTCCTCTACTTATATATATATATATATCCTAAGATCTTTAGTCCCATAAATCCCATATTGTGGCAACCCAAATGGAAGAAAACTCCTTAATCACCTCATATTGCAATCACCAAACCATATATTCCTCATCCACCTCTACTTCTCTCTCTACCTCGGCCTCTGATACCAACAATTTCGACTCTACTATTCTCACGACTAGTAAAAATTACGCAAAAAGGTTAAAAGAGGACAAAATTTGCAATGAGAGTAGGAAAAAGAAGTCTAAGGGAAATTTCGAAGGAAAACACCCAACATATAGAGGGGTAAGGATGCGAAATTGGGGTAAATGGGTATCAGAAATCCGCGAGCCAAGGAAAAAATCGAGAATATGGCTAGGAACCTTCGCCACAGCTGACATGGCAGCTCGAGCCCATGACGTGGCAGCCTTAGCCATTAAAGGCCATAATGCTTTCCTAAACTTTCCCGAAATAGCACATCTACTACCTAAACCAACAAGCACCACTCCCAAGGATATCCAAGCCGCAGCCATTAAAGCCGCAATAGAATTTCCAAGCTCACAAGCCGAGCCGTCAAACCAAGCCGATTCCCCAATCACAACCGCCACGTCATCATCATCCAACTATGACACGTCATCATCAGCTTCATCTTCTAATTTTGATGACAATATATTCTTTAACTTGCCTGATTTGTTCTTAGACCTTGAAAATGTAATACAATTTGGGCACTCGCTACATTGGCGGCTACCAGAAGCCGATGAGCCGGCTAATGATCATGATGAGCCAGCTGATTATCCATTCATATGGGAGTACTAATAAAATTATTTTTAATTAGCTATAGGCTAATTCAGTGTTTGGCATTAATAATTAAAAAAAAAAGTACATTTTTGCCATTTTTGATCAAATTATTGACTAAATGTTTTGAAAATTACTAATTACAAGTGGCGTGTTTGGGAAGGGATTAGACTTATGATGGCAAATTTCGTGCTTCTCAATTATACTCTGCCAAAGCATATGCTAAGGGATATTGGAGCCTTCATTTATTTAATTAACTAACTTTTTTTTTTCCTTTTTCTTTATTTACTTTTCATTTATTTATTAGTATTGTTTTTTTTGCATGAAGAATAGTTTTTTTTTTTCTATTTTTGATTTGTTTAATATAGGAAATTTGTTTTTCTTTTTTAGGTATAGATTAATTAATTATGTATAGTTAGAATTTGAAAAAGAAAAGAAAAGAAATAAATTTTTGTAAATATCAGCTCATTCCCCTTTTTTTTCCTTTGTCTTGTATGTATATGAGCATTTATGAAGTATGTATGGAAATGATGATTTCATTTAGAAATTTAGAAGTGACTAAAATTTAAGTTTGACAAATTAATAATTTTAATTTTGGATATGAATCAACCTCAACATAATTTTAAAGTACGTTAAACTGAGAAAGTGAGAATAATTTCTCAAATATTATTTTTAAAATTTTCATTAATGATTTCATAACTAAAATATACTATTTGAAATAACTTAATTGCTTGTTTTAAACACAATTTTGAATTGATATTTTACTAACAAAGTGTACAAACAATAATACAAGCATTTTTATTGAAATATTCATGAAAGTGGGCATGATTGAAAATGGAACATTATTATTATTCTTATTATTATTATTATTCCTAAATTATAATACCACTTGACTATCCTCCATGCACATTAAGACAGTGTCGTCATAGTTATATTTTGTGACGTGTAGGGTAAGAATGTTTTCTAGTGTCACCTTTTGGTACGTTTTTGGCTCAAGAAAGTGACAATATAATTTTTCTTTTCTGAAAGGCCTTAAAAATAAAAAATAAAGGTGTATTATCAAATATATCTATGATATGATGAACCATTATTGTTTTTAATATATTTGTCAATAGAATCCTCATAATTTATTTTTTGGATCAATAATATAAATCACAAATAAAAAATACTCCCTCCGTTCTTTTTTGATCTTCCACTTTGGGTTTTTCACAAATATTAAGAAAGATGAAATCTTTGGTGGTAGTGGGTATTATTTTAATTATATAGTAGTGGAAAGTAATGATTGTATTGGAAATATGAGAGAAAAAATAATAAAATAGTAGTGTAAAGTAATGATTATATTGGGAGTATGAGAGAGAAAATAATTAAATAGTAGTGTGAAGTATGAAAAGTAGGGTTTTAAGGTGTAAAAGTGGGATGAAAACTTTCCAAAAATAGAAAGTATTTTAAAGTGGAAGAACTTTTAAAACTACCCGTTATAGTAAGGTGGAAGAACTTAATAGAAAACCTTTAGAGTCAAAAGTTTAAATTTATGAAAATATTAAATTTCTCTAACATGGCAAATAAAAGTTATTTTTACCTAATTTACAGAGCCGGCTCAATAGGAGAGCACCATGAGCTATTGCTCAGGGCCCCGATTTATAGAGGGCCTCATATTTTTCCATAAAATATTATTTAGAGTAATACCAAGTATTCAAGAGGATTGAAAATAAAAAACTCACGATTACAATTGATTTAACAGGATGATGGTGATTATTGTTTCTTATTAATTGACGAACATATTAAAAATGAAGCAATGGATATTAGAAAGAGATATTGGTTCCATAAAATTATAAAATTTAGAAATATTTTAATATATTATTAAACAAATTTACAAATACCAAAATGTAATAGAACATAATTTTAGTTTTTAGGGCCCATATTTTATATTTGCTCAGGGCCTTTGAAATGTCGGAGACGGCTCTGCTAATTTATTAAATTAAATAAAATAAAATTTAAAAAATGATTTTAGATTCAATTTCAAAAACTAGTATAAATTTTAAATTACACATCATACAAATTCAATTTCATTCTAAATATTTTTATGTACACATAGAGAACCTTAACTATATTTATTAAGAATGAATTATTTAATTATATTTACTAGACTATTACCCTACAAAATCTTACTACTAATTAATAACTAAGCTAATTAACTACCTTCCTATATTATATTTCTTTGACATGAAACTACTAACTATTTTCTTTTTGTATATCTCCTCTCAATTTAGATACAAGTTAGACAACATCAGCAAATATTTGTGACACAAGAAAAATAGGAGGCAAAGATCTTGTTATCAGCATGGTTGTCTTGTTAATTTTGGAATTCCCTGTCACAATTTTATCTTATAAAGCCTTATAATTAATAAAAAATTATTAAAATAGAAAAATTTACCTAAAATAATCCAACATATTCGTGATTTTCCTACGATAATCCAACTATTGATTAACCATGAATAATCCCAACTTTAATTTGTATTTTCCTAGAGTAAACTTGGGTAACCCGATAACCTGCTATAGTAGGTAATTCATCAAAAATATAAACTGAAAATTGATTTAAAATTAGAGAAAAATTTTAAAAATTTACATAAAACATTCTAAATAACAAAACAAAATCATAAATTTTTTAACAATTTTTAATAAATTTTTTTGACATTTTATTTTAATTTATCTTTTTTTTTCAAAAAAAACTAAAACTTACTATAGTAAGTCATCCGGTCACCGGGTTTACTCTTGGAAAATACCCCTCAAAGTTGGGATTATTTATGGTTAATCAATAGGTAAGATTATTGTAGGAAAATCACGAATAGTTTGAATTATTCTCGGTGATTTTTCCATTAAAATACTAGTATATATAAGATAAAATTTCTCCATTAATTAATTTACTATATTCAATTAGGCAATTTTTTTTTTTGAAATGTAATATATATACTTGAAAAAAGAAATAGCATAGTAGACGTCATTATCTAGCATAGCAGAAAACATTATATTTTTTATTACTATTGTTTACTCTCATGTAAAATCAAATACATATATTCACAGTATTTGAAACAATATATAAAAACATATTTTAGAATCTTTTAATAATAAGATAAGATCTTATACTTCCTCCGGACCAATTTAGTTGTCCCATTTGCTTGAGCACGGTTATTAACGGTGGTGTGAGGTCCATTAAAAATCTAGTAGTTGGGTATTTTAATTGATTAAATTAATTATAAAGGTGGTAATTGGGTATTTTAATTGATTAAATTTATTGTAAAGGTTGTAGTTGGGTTATTGTAAGTAGTAAAAGAGGGTGTATTTTGGTCATTACTTGTGTGAACATGAGGTATTTAGGTTAAAAAAAATTAATAAAAAAGAAAATGAGACAATATGAATTTGCCAAATAAAAAAATAGAATAACGACTAAATTAGTTCGGAGGGAGTATTATACAGCGGGCTTGGGACACACATGTTAATGGACGGCGACCATTATGAGTCATGACTCAACAGCAGTATATATCAAGCACTGTCTATATCACCTAACCGATATAAATTGAAAAATAATAAAAATAAAACACAACAACTACCACAACTTTGAAAATAGAAGTATATATTATTTAAAAGACCATAGCTAATCAGACAATTAAGGTTATTTTATTTAAATAAAATAATGTGCACAAAACAAGTATTAGCAATATATATCTATCCTTAAACAATAATTTATATATGTCCTGTTTGTCTCGTAAACTATATTTAATATACACACGTAAATTGTTGCGTGCTAAGGCCTAAGAGAGGGCAATAATTAACCAAGTGCAATCGCCATCCTAATCTTTATAGAGTTAAACGTCCGAGTTAGAGTTATTAAACACAAAAACTACTTAAGTACCTTTTGACTCTACGCAATATTTATCTCTTACCTAAATTCATGGGTAATTGGACTTTTGGTAACATTCACCCCTTTTTAAGTTAAGGAAAAGAATTTTCAAACTAATTAAGACATCATTTTTAATTAATTCAATAATGCGAATGAAATATAAATTAGACTGGAGCTAATCATTCCCAAAAATTGGATATTGCGTGAGAAAGAGCAATTCTACTTATTTAGAATAGGTAAATGCATATATATATATATATATATATATATATATATATATATATATATATATATATATATATATATATATATATATATATATATATATATATATATATATATATATATATAATATATATATATATATATATATATATATATATATATATATATATATATATATATATATATATATATATATATATATATATATATATATATATATATATATATATGATAAAATGGTTATTTAATACCGAATAGAAAAAAGGATTAAGTACATATTTTGTATGGTACGGTTCTTCTCTTTTTGTCCCATGACTTTTGTAACAAGTATATATTTTGTGAAAACCAAAAAAAAATAGAGTAAATTATATACATTATGTCGAGATAAGTGAATATCTGAATGAAAATTAAAGAAAAAAAAATAAAGTATGACAGAAAAATTAAATTTAAAATATAGTATTTCCTCCGTTTCTTTTTTATTGTCCACTTTCCTTATTTGGTTAGTTTACTCTAATTGTCCACTTTCTATTTTTGGCAAAGATTTTTTACCTAAATACCCCCAACTACCCCAACTTATATTATTTAAAATACCACACATATCACCTTTCAATTATTATAATAACTTAAATACCCCAACTACCACCTTTACAATTATTATAATCACTTAAAATACCCCACTACTATTTTTCTTAATTTGCGTGCCCACTAGAAAGTGGACAATAAGAAAGGGGTGGAGGGAGTAAAATTTATAGATCACTCTAAATAGAAAAATATTACTACAAAACAAGTTAAATAGAGGGAGAAGTATCTAATAGTTGGAGTTAAAAAATGTATATGTGTTTTCTTTTAGGCAACCCTTTCATTTTCATCCTTTTTTTTTTTTACAAAAAGACAAAATGATCTCGAAAAAGCATTAAAAGAAAAAGAAAAAAGGAAGAAACATAAGGAATAAGGGGAAACTAAATGGCAGAAGGGCATAGGGAGAGCTAAGAAACTTTGATTTTCTTTTGAGTTGGAAAACAAGTGCGATTTATTATCTTTTTTAATTTCTTTGTCAAAATCATTGGCATTGCCTTCCTTTGACGCTTCATGCGTAATATCATCAATATCTCCCACTTCCTACTCTTTTTATTTTACATATCCATGTGTACCTACACCCATATTTTGTAAAGGATTAGGTATTATATTAATTTAATGCTCCTTTATATAATGGATTTTTGAAATATAAAAATAATAAGAAACCTTGGTTTGTGACATCATAATTACATATCATTTAGATGCTATTACGTAATAATTATGCTACTTCTATTTAGAAAATAATTTAATTTTGGTATAGTAAATAAGATATCATGAGGCTATAAATTTCTGCCTAAATTATTGTAATTGGTATATAAAAACTAAAAACTCACATAAAGAAATATTTCGGAGTCAAAATATGTTTTATGAATCAAAATTAAGGTTTGATTCCTTCCATCAACACTAAAATTAATATGATTAATAAATAATTTGTTGAATATAATTTAAGATGAAATCATGCTATTTTAAGTCAAAATAAAAATTATATGTATTTCCTATGTGGCTATGTACTAACAAAGACTTCCTTATTATTGACATGATTTCATTATATTTTACGAGCTTTTCATATTAACCCACTCAGTTTGCTACATTTTCTCTTTTAAGTATGCCCCATATATTTTCTTTATTGATCATGACTCATAATCTTTCTTTGATTCACATTCACACATACAACTTTATTTTCTAATCTTATTTACGCATTTCTTTCACTGTCTCATAAAACACTGTTTGAATATACTCGTAATATATATTTTTCGTTATAGGTGTTTTCTACTATCTAGCTATTACTATCGTGTTTACTTCTTTTTTTTTCGGAAAATAGGAATATATAAAAAAAAGGAAAGAAACACTGAAATTTGAAACCTCAAGACCGTCGGCATAAAAAATCCCGCGAGGAAAAAAAGCCATTGGAAGAGGGGAATAAAATAGGAAAGGAAAAGTAAGTAGGATAAATGTTGGTACAACTGTACATCTGACAAAGATACTATAATTACTCACTTGAGAATATATGTTTTCTTCGTCCAGGATCCATTGGCCTTCTTCCATCGTAACGTTATCTCCTTATAAAGTCAACTTATTTTTACTGATCCTTTGTATACATGTTGCTAATTACTTAAGTTTAAAGCTATAACGATCCGTTTAGTTAGTGGTATTAAATAGTGGTAATGAGAATAATTTATAGTGTAAATTTTCATAAAAAGTTTCATATCATTCCCATGGTAATGAAACATTGATCACAACAAAAAAAATTATTTACAAATTTCCATTACCACCTAATACCACATCTCCCAATAGTAATGTATTGGAATGAATTTTGTGAAGAATATGAGATGATTGAAGTTGGACAAGCATGAACATCAAGGTAACCAAAAGATTTTTCAATCAAAATTATACTAGTTTTTCATTCTCATTACCACCGTTAATTACCATCTAGCTACCAAGCGGGCCGTAAAATTAATTGGTAATTCCGTCCAATTACAAATCGGCTTATGTGTTAATTAGCTCAAGTAATTAATCATATCAAATTAATTATAGTTTGTTAGGTTATTTTTCTATTATACTAATTCAATTTGAAATAAATTCAAATTGAATCAATACCAATGACAAAAAAGTATCGCGCTAAAATGCAAAACAATAAGTATTATAAATATAAAAAATAAAAATAAATTCGAAACTAATAACACCATCTGAGAATAAGACTTCAAAATGAAAGGGTTTCAAACATTTTTAAAAATTAGTTTACATTATTGATCTTTGATTTAATTACTTAATTAGAAACATTTTTGAAAACTAAAATAAAGATAAATCAGGCCTTTAATCTTATTATGAGTTTTATATCTATTACTTAATGTAATTTATTCTTCATGAAAGTTCACTTATTAAGTTTATAAAAACATAAAATGATGGGTTAGTATAGTGATTATAATATATTTTTTTTACCTTTGTGAAAGAAATTTAATTTTCAGGATCTACAGTTTTTGATAATTCGCTGATCTCTTTACCTGTAGAGATTTTCAGGCCTACCTTCAAATCAAAAAATATATACATACGGACACAAAGCATAAAGAAGATTGTATATGCTTAGTGCTATATTATATAAAGCAGATAATTATTAAAACAAATGATAGAAATAATATAATCAGCAATTCATTTATTAGAAAGTGATCAATAAGGGTCAATTAGACTCGTGAAGGGAGACTGAAAAGGGAAAACAGACTAACGATAAAAAAAAAAAAAGAAAAGGGTGGGAGCTACCTAAAGAATAATTAAATTAAATTAAAAAGGGTACGGCTAAAAAAGATAATAATTTGTAGACAGTGCAGAACTTGGAAGAGAAGATTGGCATCTACTTATTATTTACTACTGCTATTCAAATGTACTATTATTCATTTATATGTCGAATTATACACATTTAAAAATTATAAAGAGTTTATATTATGAAAATATGCGATTAGACGATTCAAATAAGATCTCAATTGACTATATTATTACTTACATATTAGCCGCAATATATAAAATAAGCTTAAACGATGAATAGTGTCAAAAAACAAAATGTAGCAAGTATTTCGGAACGGAGGAAGTAATAATTTAAAGTTTAATAAGTATTTTCTCTGTTTTTGGATAGAGTTTAATTAAAAACTGAAATTAATTGAAGAATAAGATAAAAACAAGTGAATGATAGAAATGAGACTAGAAATAAAGAGAAAATAAATTTGTGAATGAGATTTAAAGAAAGAAAATGAGATCATTACCAAAAAAAGAAAAAAGGTGTCAATTAAGAGGGACATAAGAAGTAAAAAATTTTACTCATCCATCAAAAGTCAAAACATTCAACCTTTTATGCTCGTATTTTTCTAAATAGCCAATAATCTGATTTATAAACTAGTACTTTCAATTAATATAGTAACGCTGATTTACTGACCATTTGAATTATTTAAAGTTCCATTAAATAATAAAATTAAGCAAAATTATCATATAATTTTGATCCAAAGTGAGGGAGAAATATCGCACTATTTTTTTATAATAGCTACACTTATTAAAAAAATTTAAAATAAAATAGTGTGTAGTTATTGAAAAAATAAAGATTTAGAGTATATGTACAACAGTACTAGAGGAAGAGTGCTCACGAGGAAAGAATATGTATAGTTGTATCTTTAACCATGAAAGTCAACCTTCTTAGATATAATTGGAAAATTCCATCCAAACTAGCATCTAACGCTAAATCTACCATGTAGCCTATATTTTATTTGTAATGATGATTCTTTTTTTTTTTTTTTTGAATATATTTGTAATGATGATTCTCAATATGTATAAATAAAGGTTTCATTTGATCTTGTTTAGTTTCTTTAAAACAAAATCAATAATACTCCCTCCAACATAATTTAATTGTCCCATTTGAGTTGGGTACGAATATTAAGAGTGGGATGGGGTCCACCAAAAAGGTGATAGTTGGGTATTTTAATTGATTAAATTAATTGTAAAGGTGGTAGTTGGGTATTGAGAATTGGAAAAGTGGGGGTATTTAGGTAAAAAAAAGATAGACAAAAAAGAAAATGGAACAATTGAAGTGAATTGCCCCAATAAGAAAATGGGACAATTAAATTGTGTTGGAGGGAGTATTTAGGATCAATTTGACACAAACGAGTTATCGGATAGCTATTATATTGATGGCAATTTTTAGATATTTAGTCGTCCAATTAATTGTATATATTAAAATTATTATGTCAAAGTATGAAAATGTAGACAATTTAAACATTTTTTTATATTTTAAAACGCTATAAATTATAACATTCTAAAAATAACTACCTATAACACCACTACTAAACGCTAAACTAGATATTTTGCCTAACATGGGTATTTAAAAAAGTAATTTAGACCTCATTAGACCACTAATAGTAGGTTAAACTTTTTTACTTTAAATTACAATTCTATATACTAGTCTTTTAATTATTACTCAATTCATAGATGATATTGCCTTTATTTAAAAACATACATTTTTTTATTGTAGAATAGGCTGAAGGAACTATGTGAAATCAAATCCAAAACCATTTTTGCAAAATGGTATTTGCGTTCTATCTAAGACAAGATCTGATTCACAATATAGACACTTAGCATGTACGTGGAAGCCAAATTGGATAAACATGTGGCGAACATTAATCAACCAGTCCAAAAAAATACCTTTCGTTATGTGTAAGACAACAAAGAAGTTGATAGCGATTTCATGGTCCAGTCCAATTCTATTCATGGAGAAATTTGGACCAAAAAAGTAGGTGTATTAAAAATTAAAGTATTTGGACCACTTTTGTTTCTTGGTGTGTTATGCCACTGGCCTGTTAAGGAAAAGGTAACAAGTACGAGCATGCATGATGATTAAGTTGTATCACTTACATTTTAATTTGTTCTACTAATTTTGCATTCTTTTCTTTTTCGATAATGGTTTTTCTTTTCATCTTTTATGTTTTATCCACAAATTTATATTTTATTTCTATCGTAACCATTTATTTATATCATTTATTGGTTTTTTGTTTTATTCTCTAACTTAATTTTTTCCACTAAATTTTAATTTTTTTTCAATCTGTGTGACATGAGACTATGAGAGTGACAGAATAAGTAATCGATAAAATCAAACGTATGTTCCAAGTTTTTAGGTTGTTTTCACTTTTGTGCTTCATATACAAAGGCACTTGCCATTCTATGATTGGATACTTTATAGACCCATACGTGAAATTTATAGGTGATGATTGAGCATATTTAGATTTTGATTTTCCATAAATTCATTTCGAATAAAAGTATTAATCACTTTTTCAATGGTTCTGCATACTTCCTCTGTTTCAAAATACTTGCAACATTTGCTTTTTTACGCGGTTCGATTCACTAATTCAATCCTAAATATCTATAATTATGTATAATATAAAATTATAAAAAATTGATATTAATAATCATTGCTTTTTTACGCGGTCCGATGCACTAATTGAATCCCACTTGACTATGTTTTAACATATAGATTACGTATTAATCACAAACCAAAAGGTCTCCTGAGAGACCGTCTATAGCAAAGACGGCTCTTCCAACAGGCCAACCAAATGATTTTAAATTTAAAAATAAGGCTGATGACTAATCAGTTACTTATTTTGCAAAATGAGTTGGCCCATATTTACCCGTCTATGCTATAGAAGGTCTATAGCAAGAATTTGTGATCACAAATTAAGGGAGATAAGTGAATAGTGCTTGTTTTTCCAATGTTGCGACTATATTGAAATGGAGGAAGTATATTAAATCAAATACATTTGAAATTCACAAGGGTACAATACTAATGTCAAAGTTTAAATCGACAATATGAAACTTAACGGTCATTCATGCTATTTGCCTTATTCCATTTATTTCGATTTCCAACCATCTCAATTTGTATGTTGAAATTCTGATCATTTTCCACTTATGTTCTTCAGGTCATCTTTGATCTATTTCGCCTTCTTATTAAGTCTCAAGCACTAATGAATTTCTATGTTCAAAAGATTATATAAATTATTGTTATTTATATATAAGAAAAAAAACACTTAAATGAGGTTTTATTGTATCAACTTTTATTACTCCATATGTTCCACTTGAGGAGAAAAATTTTTAAAGTATATATTAAAGAAAAATATATCAACGTGGGGCGTTATTAGATTTATCTTGATTTATCTTGATGTAAAGTTTTTTAATATATATAGTTTTTACAATTTTATAATTTGTACTTACAGACATGGTAGCTTAATATATGCTTTAACACAGGCAAAAAAATAAGTAGACAAACCAAAAAGAACACGAGTAATAAATAATACAGGAAAACTAAAGAAAGAAAAAGTGCAACACATCCAGACTCCAGAGTATGTGGTAATCTATACAACTAAAGAAAGACTTGATATTCTTGTACTGTTAATAAAACTTCAGGTAAAATACATCGAACATTGCGTGGCAGAAGAGGGCAAGGGGTTGGAGAGAAAGGTTAGGAGATTAATTTCTCGCACCATAAAAAATTATAAAAAATAAATAATAAAAAAATATATATCATGATAAATCAAATGAAATCTCACATGAACATATTTTATCATCTATAAATGTCTGAAAAGTTCTAATCAAATTTCTCTCTCCAAAATATAATATTCTAAACATGAAAAAATTAAGAAACAAAAAGACAATAAAATGAAAAAATGTCTTAAAATTTTCACGAACATCCGCCTCAACATTGACACGAGATAATGAGAGCATATCAATAAAAGAATTTTCATGATCATCGGAGCAGCTACTGATTTTTATGTTCAAAAGATTACATTAACAAAATTCATCAACAGGAATACACAACAGTTTTAAGCAGTGAGATTGTATTAATGGCACCTCCAAACAGTGAATTTTTGGCTGTAATTTGTAATACTATCACATAGCTTACCTATAAATAAAAATTGTATGACTGTTCATTTCACCAAAAGGGACAAAAGACAAAAACAAATCCCTCAGAGGAGGCTCGGTCAGAAATTAACAATAAATACAATTACATACCTTGGCAATTATAGATCACTTAATCATCATAGTTTAGACCATAAGAGTAGGGATACCAATACTTAGCTCCAGTCGGTTAGCTCAAATCTTATGTAAAGAACCACATTGTAAGGTTCATCAATTGACAGCATTGAGATCTCAGTTCCAGAATCAAAATAATAAAAACAGCCTTTGCAGTAACATCAACGATTTGAAATAAAAAAATCGACATCCCACCGTGGTTTAATAATAACCTTGACTGCGAGATCAAAGCTTCTAGTATGGCATCGAAGACGAAAGATCCAAAATAACACATTCAGTAGGATTTTTCTACATTAACCAAAGCAGCTGCTTCATTGAGTGCGCTCAGTAAAACAGAAACACATGGAATAAGCAGAAACGAGTTCCAAGCAAGATAACCTATAAAAACCATTATCTTTCACCAAATCTACCTGTGTGCAAGTCGTATTTACAGTAACAAAAATACCTCAGCAAAATCTTGTCATAGACACTCTTCTTGATTGTTGATTGTATCATTGTATCTACTCACCCATATACTCAGTTTACCAAAATGACCTCATAGCCCTCTTCAGCATGTTGAACAAGGCGAGAATAAACATCATCGATACAAACTTCTTGGAGGCAAAGACCCTGAGGTTCACCTTCAGTCCATGTCTTATCATCAACCTTGATATAGCCAAGCGCATAGCTAAAACCCAAGAGAAAATGGAACACATAACAACTTTCAAGAACTCAGACATACCATACTCATTTACTGCATTAGTTTGTATTTCCACATAAGGGCAACTAACACCAACTTCACTATGATTTAGCCCTAGAGTTTCATTTAGCCAGACTGATAAGTGGATCAGAAGCTTTGCAAGCCAAGCAACTTCATCATCTGATATTGGTCGCCTTAAGGAATCACCTTTGTAGTCGCCATTGGCAATTGAACCTTTACCAAGCTTTCTAGGTTTAAATAGCTCATCACGGAAGTATTGATGTTGCTCTGTTCTAGGAGATAAAGAAGGCTGCTTCGAGACATGATCACCAAATAAACAGCGCAACTTTTCTTTTAATGATTGCAAGCACTGGAGGTTATTCGCAAGATTATCACCTGAGATTGCCTGAAGTTCTGTCTCTGCCCGCAAGATGAAAAGCTGAAAAACAAAGCAAGAGGTTGTTTTTAACAAATGCTGGATTAAACAAACAATATGATGTAGAAACGTCAACCAAGAATTTCCTCTCTTTACCATCCTCATTTGGGATTAAAAGTAAAGGGGTGGAAATGGAAATTGGAGAAGAGAATACCTGAAGCAGCTGAGAGCCACCATCCTCGCCATTATCAAAGAGCTTAAGGTCTTTGTTCCAGTTCTCATGTAAGAAGGAACCATCTGCATCATTCTCACTTAAGCCATCCTCCCAATCCTGCCACGTGACACGTAAGACTGTCAAAACAGTTATGAAGTAGATACACAACATCTGACATACAGAGATTCAATGGACCCTAGAGATAAAGAAGCCAAACTAGACAAGAGAGACACGAGAAAGCCAATGAATATAGTACTCTAACCAGAAAAACTGCATTCACTATACACAGGTAAAGTAAATTTTAAAAATTAGAAAGCAAAGAGAGAGATGTTGAAGAAAGCTATGGATAAAGGAATACTGACAAGTGTACCATGTACACAAAGTAAAACACCACAACTTATACTGCCATATGTACCATATACATAAAGTACAACACTACAATTTCAACCGCTAAGATACTTCTATGTAGCAAAATGGATATCACAAACAAGGAGTAAAGAAAAGAAATATAAATAACACAGATTACAAAAACTAAATAATAACACTGCTGAGTTTACCTCTAGTTGCTCACGTATCTGGGGAATAAATTTATTCAAATTACTCAGTGCTGATTTACCAGAACCAGCAACAGTTTTTGAGTGAAAAATGGTGTCAACGTTCTTTAAGAGTTCCAGCAACTCTTTCGAAGATGTTAATATGTCGATCACCTGTTGAAAAATACATAATCATCAAGTTTTCAAAGTAACACAATAAGTCCAAACGACCATATAAAAAAGTGAGCTAGACTGCATAGTTACAAGCAGGGCTAGACAGTTAATCACACAACCACCCAATATAATCACCCCACATTCTTCAACCCCCAACCCCTGCACGAACAATAATTATCTCCTCCCCCCAACAAATATATGTAATAACATTTTGGCTCCTAAACGAGAGTAAAAAAAAGACCACTAAAAAGTAATAGAATGACAGCTTAAAAACAATTAAGAATAGACTGAAATGGAGAGTGTAAAAATCTCTAGGAAATGGCGGGATAAAAAATTAAGTTATTAACCAAGAGATTTCATAAACTATCAACCAGCTCTCATACATCTAAAAGTATTATGCGATACTCCAAGCAATCTATTGCTATAGAATATATTGAAAACAAGAGAGAAAAAGGAGACTAATCAAACTTCACCACACAAACGCCAAGACACCATAGAACTGCAGCCATGAAAACCACCATGTTTATGGCAGTTTGTCGGTACATCATGTACTTGCTTTTCTATTCAATTTTTTCAACTGCTGTCAAACCATCCTCACAAATACAATACAGAAACTTGCAACAAACTCAAAAGCATGGCATAATATATATGTGTCGAAAAAAAGGGGGGAAGATCATAAATGCCTAAGGATACGCTAGAAGCCATAAATTTGCCTCAATGTCTTTGTTGGACTTAGATTTTGCAAGGCAGTGCAACTAGCATTTCACTGCACGTTGCACCTGGGCTCACTTATTACTTAAACATCAAATGTCACAAAAAAAAGTTTTCAATCAAGACACTTAATCTCATAACAAAAATTAATGTACAAGCCAGGTAACACTGATGCAAGTAATCTCCGTTTTTAATGAAAAAACATACACATGAACATGACGAACCAAACAAACACCATTGTCCCCACCACGCAACCCTCACAGCTCACACCAACACAACCAACACTAAATCCCACCATGGCATAAGAGTGTCACCACCATTATATTGCATGGTCATACTCAAATCATAAGACGAGCACCAGAAACCGAAACCACAATTCCCAACCCGAAAAATCATAAATAAGAGGAACACTCATAGTATTTGCCGACTATCAGTAACACAGCTCGACCAAAATAGACAAATTCCTCTAGAAAATTAGATTGCCAGAGATAAAATAGAATTAAAAAAGGGATAAAAAAAATTGAAAAATAAACAATAGCCTCATATTCTGTAGTAAAAGATAAAGATAAATTCACTGTGTTCATGGGCTCCAAAAAAAGTCCACTTTCTAGATTTGTCCCCAAAGTAACTTAAATAGAGGGAGGAGAGTAAAAGAGTAACAGGTGAGGGAATGGTGGTTAGATGTTTTTCCAGAACAAAAAGCAACATAATGTTCGAGTAGAAAAAAACAAAAGAGCGTAGAGACATGACCCAAGTTTTAAACCATCACAATTACTTGCTATAACCAAACATAACAAAATGTCCTTTCTAAATTAGGCCTTTGAATCCCTTTCTTGATTCCCTTCCTTTTCAATCGCCACAACACCCCTTAGTTTGTAACAAGGGTTACCCACAATGCCTGTATTGCCCAAAAAGGTATACTTGCTCTCTCACATCTCTTTCTAATCCAAATGCCCAAATTCACCAACTAATAAGCAACAAAGTAGAAACAAATCATAATTCAAAACAGGCGTATCCCCTTTAGCGAATTTAAAATTTAATGATGTAGCAGCAATGCGAAAAGCCTACTTCTCTTTAGCCACACAGCTGACAAACGAAAATGAATGACATCATTCAAACTTTTAGGTCAGTGACTAATTTCATTAGCATCAATTAGTAATGAGAGAAACCAGGTATTCATCACAATAGACAACAAATAAAATTGAAAATAGCAATTGTCAAAGCCACTCATCAAAAAACAGTTTAATATCTGCATGCCTGTCAAACAAAGACACACCTGGGCAAACCCTAGATGTCTTGCCCGTCATATGCTCATTTAACAATATCCCATAACTAGTTCTAGATTCAAAGAGGCTTACGGACCAATTTCTTTTCAATATCAAGAGTTCCATCAGCTAATGAATCCATATTTCAACACAAGTACAGAACCACTCTAGTTTGTTGCAATACAATTTATGCCAATGATCTTCATATATTAGTAGAAACCCAATCATGAATCATGAACAAGAAAAACATCAGCATAAAACTCTTCTGGTTCAGTAAGCATATATCAAGAAGAAAAAAAAGAAAAAAAAAAACATGAAGCATACCCTTGATGTCATTCGGACAATTGTTTCAGCATCAGTATGAAGAAACTTGTGAGCAAAACCAATAAAATGCATAGCCAGTGACGTGTAGAACAGATAATTGGACAGCACATAGCCTTGCCAAGTGATCGAATATTGTCGCTGGTTGGAGTCACCACCATCTTTGTCCAGATTCCTCTTGGAAGCATCTGCCATCGCATCAAAATTTACGAGTTCTTCCTTGATAAGCTTCCATGGTTCAATATAACTAATCCAAACAGAAAAGACCTCGGAAATATTCTTCATAGAAGACCCCATAGGACAATACAAAAATGTCCTTAGAAGGAACCTATACACCGGCCTTTGGATATAGGAGTTCCAGGAACCACCAGATGGCAAACTAGACAAAACAAACTGAACCTCCATAGATTTCCCAAAATCACTCGAACTCAACTTGTATGATGGACTACCACCATACTCAACTTGCTTCGACCCACCGGTCAACTCTATAGAGTTCAAATTCAAGTAGTTCACCAGCAACTTCACCACCTCTCCCAGCCCTGAAGCTGGAGGGGTCTCTCCCAGCACTGACCGAAACGGAAAAGACAATCCAAATGATTTACAGACATTCACAGCCAAAGGCGACAAATCATTATCAACCAACCAATAATGAACCAAACTCTCAACAAAGAACTCCGCACGAAGAACAACAGAATCATCATAACTCGACGAGTAATGAAGAAGCGAACTACGGTAAGGTTGATGATATGCATTTAAATCATCGATAGGCACAAAAGCACGAAGATATGCATACAAAAGCTTCAAATACAAATTACAATTACTCTTCTGGTCCGACATGCGTTTACCACTACTGGAAATCACCGGAATGGATATCGACCAATTCTCCAGCTTAGACTTCCTACTACTTCTAACAGAAATAGTTCCAGCAATTTCAGAATTACCTCTACAAACAGGATAATAAGCAAACCAAAATATAAAATACTCAAAAACGTTCAAATGAACTTGAAAATTCCCTTTAACTTCATCCTCTTTAATCCTACCTTTGAACAACGGACATAAATCAGATAAAATTCGAAAATCTCTCTCAGTCGAAAGCAAAAACCTAACCCACTCAGGTAACCTTTCAGCAGGAAACACAAATTTAACAAGAGATAATCGATCAACGGCCATAATCGAGTTAATTAGGGTTCCATGAGGTGACAAAATGTTGAATAGTTTACCAGCGAGGTCGGAATCGTTCAACAACGACACTGTATCGATCCAACCGGAAGGAGAAGGCGGTTTTGGAGAAGAAGATGAAGACGAAGAAGAAACATCAAAGCCAAAGAACTTACAGATAAAGGCCGGAAAAGCGATGGAGAAAAAATGGCGATTTTGATCAGCGGAATGAGTAGTGAGGTGAGATTCCACGGCGGCGATTGCGGCGGCGATTTGAGTCGGAGAATTGGCGTCGAAGAATTTTGCCGCAAGGTCGGAAGATTGCGATTGAGAATCAAGAGAGTAGGAATGTGACGTCATTGAGGAGACGGAAGGAAGGAGGAAGAAGATATGAAAATGGCGGGTTTTAATGGAGGAAGTGAAAAGGGTTTTAGTTAGGGCACAGACGCACAGTAAAGGAAACAAATGGAGAATTTGAAAGACTGGTGAGTGGTGAGTGGTGACGGTGGAATGTTTTTTCCTCTTTTTTCCTTTCTTTTGGAAATGATTTTGAAAGAGGAAGGAAGCAAATGGCGCGTTCTAGAGGTGTATGATTACGTGGCGAGTATTGCGTTGATTTGATGAAAGCCGAAAGGAAACCAAAAGATTAGTCAGCACTAGCGGTGTTTAGCAAATTAGCTTATTGAGCAATTTAAGCTTATTTTGATATTAATAGAGGGTTGGGAGGTCAAACCAGTTAATGTTAGTATTTTGTAAATTAGCTGGTTGAAACAACTTATTGATACGAATAAGCTGCTTTTGAACAAGCTACTTACAACAGCGGGTTCAAAATTAGCTGGTCAAACCCATAAATATAGTCAACATCAAATCAGTCACCATAATTAGCTATCAGCTATCAGCTATTAGTCATTTGTCAAACACCATTTTGATCAAAATTTCCAAATCAATCGATTTGTAATCACTATTAAAAGACAAATAAATATCAATAAAGTAAAAAATATATATAAATTAAAATCCTTAAAGTCTCACCTTAACAATTCTCCCACGTAAGGGTAATTTGGCAATTTTATAATCACCGTTAAATCTACTTAAACTACCTCCTACTTAATACCCGGTACTAGTGATGGCCACGGTCCAAGTTGGGTTTTGGTTTTGGTTCCAATTGTAGACGGTTCCTTGGCAATTCTAAAGGCGGGTTAACTTTCGGGTTGGACAGGTCGGACCATCAGTTCAATATATAAAAAATCATATAAAGTACTATAATAATGTGGACGTACCTTTGTTGATTATTATGGAAAATATTGCATGTTAATTGTTATTAAAATATTTACTATAAAAAATATTGTAAATAAGTTGTTTTGAACGATTTAGTTGGCTGAAACAACTTACTTAAAGGTTATAGAACAAGTTCATAATCAACTAATCCAACAAGTTGATTAAATTAAATGTTCAAATCAATCAATTCAATTAGCTAACAGCTATTAATCATTTGTTAAATACACAGAAGAGCGACTAACATGGCAAAACAATCGGATTGCTAAAGTTTAAATAAGTTTTTTTTTCAATTGAGTTTTTTAATCTCTCAATTATTTTTAGTTGGGTTGTTTTCGGTTTAGTTGGTCTTCAAATTGATCTAACATGTGAAAGGATATTTAGAACATTTTTTTATCAATAAAAGTAAAGTAAATACTGCTATTAATTAGTTTCAAAAATGAAATATTGACAATTTTAATAAATCTTTAGAGAATATTTTAATCAGATTTCAACAAATTTACCTATTCTATAATCTAAGTCCATGTATTAAATACATAGGTTAAAAAAAACCGATTTATCATAATAATTGATTTAATTATAGTATCAAGTATCAACCACTATCATAATTTTTAAACTTGTAACTAAAATAGAATATACACATTTTGCATAAAAAAACGACGATATGAAGCAACTAAAGAAGAGATTACAAGATGAAATCAAATAATGAAATTATATTTGAGCATCATATTCAAATATTCAATTACAGCAAGCTCCATATTGAGAAGAGAAGCCGATTAATCTAATCCCACCAAATTCTTTTTTTCCTTGATTTGCTTCATTTCCAATTTTAATGCCATTACCCTACACATATGTAATAAAAGCTTAATTAGTTATAACTTATAATAATAATAATATCTATAAAAAGGGTTTCACGTAACCAGTAATATTTGTTTACATACTTCTTTATGTTGCGTCAAACTAAATAAGAACTGTATATTCGATTTTGGATTTTTTATGCTCAATAATAAAATAAAATAAAATGATAAAAAGTATATTTTAAGACTAATTTTGAGCGTATTAAGTGATTGTAGTACCTGAATATAAGTGAAACTAGAGGGGAATTAAGTGATTTGAAATATCAAATTTAAAATTCTACGGTAACTTATATATATCGGAAAAAATAATAGTCAAGTTGATTAGCTTGGGTTCTACTATGGCTATGCATGTGGTTTAGAATTTAGCAATGGCAATGCATCAAAGCTAATCTACATCAAGGAAAAAGGGAGGATGTAAGGTATTAACCTCATTTGAAACATCAAGAATTTCCTTCTGAATCTTCTGGTAAATTGTAGTAGCAGTTGTTATGTATGCCTACAAAAAACAACGTCTTAGTTTTTCTTGTGGACTACATACAAAAATTCAATGTAATAAATAATAATGTAGTTTAACTATTAGAGTACTATATAAGATATGATGGAGCTTCAACCGATCAGAATTCAAAAGTACCAACGTGATAGATTTTGTCATGGGTTTTAATCTCATTCATCCCTTAATCTAAATGTAATATGTCCTCCTATTCATAGAAAATGTGACATTTCCTTATTGGGTCAATTATCTGAAAATGTCCTATTTCTATTTTTGTTATTCTTTTTTACCCTTTTACCCTTACTACAACAACACATAAATAGAGTTTTCCACTCACTTTTAAGTGGTCTCCCACCCTTCCTTGGTTTTGGCGCAAAACCCAAATGTTTCATTCTGTATAAATAGGATAAAGTATTTAGCATTATATATGTACTAGGGACGCATGTGTAATATGTTGCATCCACATTTAATTCTAGCATAAAGGGATTTCGTATGAGTAAGATTGTTAAAATATATAATATATTTAGTATTATAAAGTTTTAACCATCAGCTTAAACTTTTGATATAACAATACTAATGTTCAAGAAAGGCATTTGTACCTCATCAACATTATGAGCTGTTTTAGCAGAACACTCCATGAATAACAATCCATGCTTCTTAGCAAATTGTTCACCTTCCTCGGTGCTTACTCTTCTATCATGTGCAAGATCAGATTTGTTACCAACAAGCATTATAGGCATGTTTTCATCAACAGTTTCCCTTAATTCCTCTAGCCAACTTGAAAGGTTATCAAAAGTAATCCTCCTACACATAACACCAACAAGATTAATACGAGTGAGTTTAGGGTATAATATCATGTTTAAATATTTTATACTGATTTTTAATTATTATATACGACTTATATCGAATTGGATCGATTCATACTAAGTTTCGATTAATGGGTCATGTTTAAATATTCTAATAACTACAATAGTCTAAGAATTGAAATTCACCATTACCTGGTAATATCATAAACAAGAATAGCGCCTGCAGCCCCGCGGTAAAAAGCTTTTGTGATAGATCTGAATTTTTCTTGACCAGCCTATAGAAAAAACAGAAATTGTCAAAAAAATAATTCCTCGAATTTTTTCATTTACTTTTTGTATATTTTAAAAACAGGTGCTCTCTTGAGAGACCGTCTTTTGTAAAGACGCTTGTAACAATATATATTTAGAATTAGACTGGGCTTTTGACAGTCGTTTTTACAAAAGACGGTTTCACATAAGAATTTGCGTTTAAAAATCGTTTGATATAGCTTCCTTAATAAAGAAAACTAACCGTATCCCATAATCCTAACTTAATACGTTTTTTATCAATGGTTATGATTTTGGATGCATATTCAACTCCAATGGTCATATCATAAACACTTTGAAGCCTCTTGTCAATAAACTGTTTATGAAAACATGATTTTCCCACGGCTGCAAAACAAATTAATATTTAAGGTTACTTCGAGCCGCTGATTTCACTAAACAATAAGAAAACAAATTACTAAACATTCACAAGAAAATCATAGAGGTTTTTCAGGTCTGAGGGGTGCAAGGTGATAGACCGTATAGGGTTCCCTTTTTATCACCTATATATAATAAGTTAATACAAAAAAGAAAAATATAAGTTTATTAATAAAATAAATATATTTACTATAAATAAGGCGTAAAATTTTACGCAGGCCCTCAAATTTTTCAAATTTTTTTCTTCTGATCGTTTACTTTTTACAGTTTTCCAAAGCAAATTTTAAATCTCAATATTTCTAAATACGCTCAATATTTCTAAATACGCGTTATAAAAAATTATAAAAATCCATAACAAAAGGTATATACATTAAGACGATTATACTAGATCTCACGTGAATATATTTAATCTTTTAAAAATGTCTCAAAAATATTAATCAATTTCTCTCTCCTTAGAGTGGAAAATTCTAAATGGGAAGAACATTACACAATGGAGAGAATATTTTCTCTTTTCTATTTGTTTTGAATCGATTTTTTTAATCTACACACCATAGGTTTAAACTTTAAACAATAAATTTGATAATTATTTTTTATTTTATAGAGAAATCTTGTAAATAAAATCGGTAATTGTAGCAATATTTCATATAATATTCTAAATGAAATTTAAATAATTATCAATTTCAAAAAGCTAAATTTCAAATAGTTACCAATTTCAAATAGATTAAAAAAATTAACATTAATAATCCAACCTTTCACTCGTCCGCCATGAATGATCCCACCTTTGGATTATTTTCTAATAATCCAACCTTTGTGATAGATTTGCCCACAATATACCGTATCACTAATAATAGGTAATAATTAACTATGCTGCTAGAAAACTAAAATAAAAATTGAATTATTCACGGCGAACTATTATTAATGTCAATTTTTCCTAAAAAAATCAATTTTACATTAGTCGACTATTTTAATCAAATAGAAATATATATTTTTGGAACAATGGAGCGCTATATAATAATAATTAACAAAACGTATGAGAAAATATTGAAAATATTAACTTTAGAAAGTGTGATTATAATCAAAATAAAGTGTAGAAAATGAATAAGAAACAATTACCAGAATCTCCTACGATGATGATTTTGAATTTGTAAGCGAAAGACATCTTTGGGAGGATGCAGGTTAACAATTACCTCTTCAAGATGATGCAATTTATATTATATAATAATATAATATACTCAACAAACTCCAACCCTAGTCAGAATATACTGTTATATTATCAATTTAATAATTTTTTTAAGTTATTAGCGAAGATATATAAAGAGAATTTATTATTTGTTATAAATAGTCAATATACTGTACTAATAAATAGGAATGAGTACTAACTAATTAATAAATCTATTAAACTACTCCTAATAAATAGGAATGGGTAATAACTAATCACTAATTAAGTAAACTAATTTGTTAGTCGAAAATTTATATTTGTTGAAATTATTTTTAGTAATATAAATTTCGATTAGGTCGAACTTCCTTTGACTTAGTTTAATTACTTGTTTTTTAGGCCCAAAATTATGAAAAATGTATAATAAACGGGGCTTCTAAATTCAATGTATTTTTTTTTTTGCACTCTCCCTGTTTTCATTTGTTCTTATTTATTTTTTGCATATTGCAAATTTAAAAGTTAAATAACTTTAATTGTGAATTTTTGAAAATTCTAAAAAGTTGATATTTAGAAAATATATATTGAAATGAATCTATCAAGATCCTACATGAATATATTTTTTCTTATAGATTAATGAGAAATCATAGTCAAAAATTCGTAAATTCCATTTGAGAAGAAGATATGAAAACGGAATGGATTAATTCCGAATCATTTTTGCAGAAACCAGAGATGTAAAATATTTGTGATTCTTCAAAGCCATTTATCTTTATATAGTTGGGGGATTAATTTCTTTCATTCGTTGTGAATGTTAGTCTTTAACATTATAGAAACAGACACTCTTTTGAGAGACCGTTTATAGTGTAGTCGCCTCTCAAAAGAGCCCAGCTAGGGATGGGCATGGGTCGGATTTGGATCGGGTCCAGCAAGACCCAGATCCACACCCTAATTTTTTTATTGGACCCAGACCTGGACCCAGATCCGTAGGGTCTAAAAGTTTTGGACCCGGACCCAGACCCTTAGGGTCTGGCGGGTCTAGGGTCTGGATTTGGGTGCAACAAAATTTTATTTTTTTCCTAAATTTTTTAAAAAGTACATAATGAAGTGCAATTTTCGACCATTTGCATAAAATTACTTAAACATTTTCGACTAACGAGGATCTTCTAATTGAGCGAAAAATGTGAAGTTTTTCAACATTCAAGTTCTTATAACGAAATATTTATCAAGTCTATAATTTTTAAAGTATTGATACAACGGCCAAATTTTAAATAACATGAACTGATAAAGGTCAAAATAGCGCAATATTAAAAAGTATAAAAAAATTTCAAATCAAGCAATTAAATACTCATAATACCTAATACATATTTTTTTTTTAAAAGATGTAAATGGGTTCATGGGTTGGATGTGGGTCGAATCTGGGTCTCAGATGTGAAGAACCGAATTCGGACCCGGATCCTAAGGTCATCGACCCAGATTCGACCCGGATCCATAGGGTCCAAAAAAAGGTGGACCCAGACCCTTAAAATTAGGGTCGGGTCGGGTCTAGGCCCTTAGGGTCCAAGACCCGTGCCCATCCCTAAGCCCAGCCCACATTCTCAATAATTAAAAAAAAGAAAAGAATCTAAAAACTGACGCGCGCAGTTGAACCTATTTCGAGTTGGTGTTATAACCTATTGAAATTGGTATTATAACCTACTAAAGTTGGTATTATAACCTATTAAATTTGGTATTTGGAGTTGGTGTTATAACCAATTAAAGTTGATATGATACATAATATTTGGAGATACCAACTTTAATAGGTTATACTACCAATTCTAATAGGTTATAATACCAACTTCAATAGGGTATAACACTAATTCCAAATAAGATTACACAGAGCGCATTTTCTTAAAGTTTTTTTCTAAGTAATAATGGGTCGGCCCATTTGAAACGCGTCTCTTGTAAAGACGGTTTCAAGTAAGAATTTGTGTTATAGAAAAGATGTATAATTAATTTATAATGCTGCACCACACAAGAGTGTCCAACACTCAGTACAATATCACACACACCTTACCTACGGTCCCGAACACCACCAAACATAACATACACATTACGATGTACACTCAAGTCACCAAACTCGGTCACAACAAACAATACTATTAAAATCAAAATAAACAACAATAACTATGATTTATATGTTATAAATAGCGAGCATGGTAAAATTTACAGAGTTAAAGACTTTGTACATAGTCTCTTAACATCAAAAATTAACATTTTTTGCATAGCTTAAGGTTAAATTTGAGTCTAATAATTTTAGGCCAAGCCCCAAATCATATTTGTACATGAACCTTAGAATCTCAAACTATTGAATACAAACCCTAATTTTAAAGTAGAATCTAATTAACATAACTCAATTTAGTATTATCATGGAACCATATCCATCTCTAATACTACAATTGGTGTAAGAAAAAACGCACATTTGAATAGCGAATAAAATCCATCAAACCAAGCGAAACAAGTATAATTCTTGAATAAATTTAGTCCACGCTAAAATAATTTGCAACTTTTCATTTAAAGAACGGTAAATTAAAGTAAATTAGGTGATCATATATTAAGAATAACACACAATATTTTAGCGTGGACTAAATCCATCCAAGACTTACTCAGCCAAACAAAAACCAACAGTCGGTGATCACCAAGTGCGAGGAAAGTCTCCATAGCTGTAGCTGTGAGCAAGCCGTTTCTTAGGGATAGAAATACCTTCACTGAAACGAGCTGATGAATTAGAGGCAACAACATCATGATCATCATGATTATGATCATGATGATCATGATTATGATGATCATTATGATTCTTGTGTTTCTTCTTCTTCTCTTTTTTGCCATTACAAAGGAACATTAGTGCTACTATTGCAGCACCACACCCAATAAGATCTATTAAACAATTCATTTTATAATCTTGTTGTTTAGGAGCTTATTTAATTTGGAGCTTAAATTTATGAATGAAATATACTTCTATGAATGTTTTAGTTTAATTAGATCAACAAGAAAGAATTAAATCGAATCCATTTCAAGCAATATGTACATTATTTATTTGACTTATTATTATATTATACTCATGAAAAGGATGGAAATTATTAATTTGACTTATTATATATAATGTGGGGTTATAATGTGTGATTGTTTTCTTAAGTATGTGGACAAGTTCATTATGATCATTCTAATTCTAATTAAGATAAGCATGAACTATTAATCATGAAGATGTCTATCCCATTGACTTGGCCTAGACAATAGATTTCATAATGATGTGAAGGGTTGAACATTGCATTGATGTGTGTTTAATGATAAAATAAGAAAAAGAAAATCAGATTTTGTGGGAGTATGTATTACTTTTTCCCGAAGAAATTTAAGTTTGATTCAAAATGAATTTTAAAATGAACCGTCATACATACGAGTATAATATTTACTATGGTATAAAGAATTGCATTCTAATATTAGTAAGTAAACATAGTGGCCGCCCATTTGATATCTGATATTTAAAAATAGGAATAGGGATGTAGTATTAATAAGAAAAATACATATAAACATTTATGCTCATACTATCTAATATTAGTTAAAAATCAATTAAAAGCTACAATTTTTTTTTCTTTAACTAAAATCAAGGCAAAATTTATAGTCAACTAACTATTTATTTGATATAAAAAAAACTAGCTTAAAAACAATTAAACAAACTATTTTTAAATTATTTAACTAATTAAACTAACAAAACAAAAATTAAATGTGAATTAAAAAAACTGCTAAAAACCATTAGAACAAGGCCATAATTGATTTGGTTTGTTTTTGAAATATACCAACTTTATTTTCAAACATGCTAAGTTTTTCTTTTCCATTCAATTGATAAATAATAATAAATTTAACTGGACTATTAGCTAGTGGCACAAGAACAAACCACAACATTATTAGTTTATTCCCGCTTAAGGAAGAAGTGCTATTGTTGACAATTGACATCTAATTGAAAATTTTGGCCGATAACGTACATAGTTTTTTTTTAGGAATTGCATCAAATAATAAAATGAAATTTATAAAGAGAATATAGACAGTTGTAATATAAATTAATGCAAATTACGAGCAGTGGCGGATTTAAGGTTCGGAGATTCAGGGGCACTAATTAATGGCGAAATTTCAGCAATGTTTCATTTGTAAAATTAACGACTATTTTACCCTTACTTGCGAACATTTTAAATACGATATACCATAAAAGAAAATGGAACAAAATGAATCAATTGACCTAATTAAAAAAATTAGATAACATAAATAAATAAGACAAAATTACTAAAATGAGGAGTATTTATCATCAAAAAACTTCAGTATTAATTTTATACTTTTAATAGAAAAGTCTACTTTAAATTTATTTTTGAGGTCGTATTATTTAACCTTAAAATTAACACGAACTAACTCCAAACAGACTCGAGTATAAATTAGAAATCATAAAATTCACATATTAACACGTACACGCCATACATAATCAAAATGACCCGACTCAAAACAGCCTACCCATACCAAGATCACTACAATATGATATTTAGTTATTTACACCACTACCATGCTAAGCAATTACAATTTTTTTACCCCTTCTATCCAATTGAAAGAGTGGGTGTATACTACTAATAAGTAATAAAGTTGGTAGTTGGAATCTAAGAAAGGTAGATGAAGTGCTTTCTACTTATACTCCAAGTGCTCTTTATCCCCTCCTAAATTAAATATAAAAAAAAAAAAAATTTAAAAAAAAAAACACTAAAATTGGTTATAAGTAAGCTAAGCATTTTCTCTCTATCTCACCCTCAAAACTCACAAGCTTATTAGTATTCCAAAAAATGGCACCAAAGAAGGGTGAAGAAGGTTTAGGCAAGAGAAGAATAGTGAACAAAGGAACATGGACTGCTGAAGAAGATCAAAAATTGTCTAATTATATTCAACAACATGGTGCTAACCATTGGAAAACTGTGGCCCTCAAGGCTGGTATAATTTACTCAATTCTTTATTAGTTTTACATTTCTATATAGCTTTACTAGAAAACGTAAACTTATACTCCTCTGTCTCTTTGAGTTTGCACCCTATGACTCAAAAAGTTCTTATATATTTGAGTTTTAGATTGCAAATTTGATAGGACAGAGGGAATATATATTTGGTGTTCAACCTAGGGCTTCCCCAATAAGCGACTTTGAACTTTTTACGAAATCGATTTGTAAAAAAAAATTAAAGGAATGGAGAGAGCAATTTGTTGATCTTGTCTTACCATCCAAATCTTTTTTTTAGTTAGGGTCTTAGCGTACAACACAAAACTAATTTTTTATTTTTCTAAAAACAAAGGGTTAAAATATAATTAAACTAAAATGAAAATAAAGCAAACAATATAAATCTTTAATTTAGTGAGTCCTATATAGTTAGACATATCACACGTTGTATATATCACGTACCACCTATATTCTTAATTAACCTTTATTATTATAGGATTAAATCGATGCGGGAAAAGTTGTAGATTAAGATGGTTAAATTATCTACGACCAAATATCAAAAGGGGCAACATTTCTGATGAAGAGGAGGACTTGATAATTAGGCTTCACAAGCTTCTCGGAAATAGGTAACAAATTATTTTATGAATTAAGGTCCCCATCAACTGTTCTATTTGTTTATTTTTGAGCATACTAATCAATATGTAACTATAGCAACAAAGTTTTTTCATCTAAACTTCTATAGCATTACCTTCTCACAAAGTAACTTCAATTAAAAAAAAAACTTAAATACAACAATGAAAATGGAATTTGTTTCGGTGGGAGAGAAGTATCTCTTAAAAAACTTTACTTACTAATTTTGATTCTTTTTAGTACTCGATCTATACTAACTTCGTTCTGAAATATTTGCAACTAATTGAGACATGTTATAAGAAAAAGTATTACTACGAATTGCAAATACGTATATGTGATACCCCAGATTTAGCTAGAAAAGAAATTGATAGACTACTCATATCAACAAAACGCATCTTCTTTTCATGGGAGCCCATTTGCTAAGAACTCTACAGTTAAGCGTGCTTGGTGTGGAGTAATCTTAGGATGGGTGACCTCCTGGAAAGTTTTCAGGGTGCGCACGAGTGAGGCCAAAGTGCGTTGGAAAGACTTGTGTTGGTCTATGAGGCCAGTTTATAGTCTCCATAAGTAGTCATCGATGGTCCGTTGGGCCGGGGTGTTACATTATATAACGGTCTATAATAAGCAATTTAAATTTTGACAAATTTCCGAACATAAATACATAATACTAGTTTTTTATTTTTGGAAAGATAATACCATAGTTTTTATTTGAAAGGATAACACTATAGTTTTTTTTTTTTTTTGAAGGAACACTATAGTTAAAATAGCACAAAGTTGGTAAACTGTCTTGTTTCTCATTTCCTTATTTATTCCTTTAGTTATGAGTCACAAGCATAAAAGTTGTTCTCTAAAAAGATACACTTCCAATATTCAAACAATGATCTTAGCTAAGATACATAATGTTAAAACTTGTACTTTATTTAAAGTTTGCAAATAATAGACTAGGTTGTTGAAAAACTTATGTAGACTCAAATATGGGTGGAATATATAGCGCTAAGAGAATAGCATCACCGTTTTACTTATTAATTTATTATCGATTGGCTTTATTAATTTACTATATTTCTAATTTTGGCAAGATAAGTTCATCTATATATCTAAAAGTGATACTCTTTCTATCCCATTGAAATTACTACCTATAGCAACATGTTATATGGAGAAATATCACTATTAGTAGCAATGTCAAAATACAGACAAATAACAAATAAGTCATTGTCTAGTTGTAGGCCTTATTCATTAAGTAGCCCATGAATATACACAAAAACAAATAGTATTAACATTGAAGGAAGTATTAGAGAAAAGTGTACCAAAATGCCAACCAAGAAAATTTATTCAAAAAAGCTTTTTGATATTGACTTAAAAAGTCATTTACCAAATAATTTTTTGGCTGTCACACCAACCAACAAACCACATCCCAAAATCCAAAACCAACTAAAAGCTAAAAAGCTACTCCCTCCGTTCCTTTTTGTTTTTCCACCTTACTAAAACGGGTAGTTCCATAAGTTTTTCCACTTTAGAATACTTTCCATTTTAGGAAAGTTTTCATCCCACTTTTACCCCTTAAATCCCCACTTTCCTTACTTCACACTACTATTTAATTATTTTCTCTCTCATACTTCCAATATAATCATTACATTACACTATTATTTAATTATTTTTTCTCTCATACTTCCAATACAATCATTACTTCCTACTACTATATAATTAAAATAATACCCACTACCACCAAAGATTCCATTTTTCTTAATCTTGGTGAAAAACTCAAATAGGAACATCAAAAAGGAACGGAGGGAGTACTTATTTTTTGATCACATAAATACTTGTAAATCATCTACAGTAATGCTACATTTTGTGAAAAAATGCTAAACAAAGCTGTTATTTTTCTGTAAGGTGGGCATTAATTGCAGGTAGATTACCAGGAAGAACAGATAATGAAATTAAAAATTATTGGAATTCTCACTTGAGCAAAAAAGTAAATCAAGAGGATACAAAGACAGAATTTCCTGCAGTTTCTGCTGCTGCAACACCATCAACTGAGGAGATTACTGCAGAAGCAATGGAAAATGAAGACACTGAAATTAGGATTGATATGAATGAAATGTTTGATTTCTCTGCTGAAGGAACCTATGGCTTGGATTGGGTTGATAGGTTTCTTGAAGCAGATAAACAAGGACCATAACTATGTAATGTGTAGTGGTGTACAACTTTAGGCTCTAAAAAAATTTTACCGGCTTCTGATACCATGTCAAGGTTCTAAATTAACTAAAAACTTCGGCTGATGATTGAAGTTCCATGATATGTATATACTCTATCATTTCCAACTTTGTTTCTAAGATATTGGTAAACTGAAATTTATAGAATCATCAAAATTGTTGAAAAAAACCCAAAATCGACCATAATTTACGTTTTCCGATTTGCGATTCACAGGGAGATAAGCGGATTATATGACGCTGTTACAAACTCACGCACATAAGATTTAGTCTTCAAGGAAAGCCATATAAAGTTCGAAATTGAAGATCGTGTGCATCAATATGAACCAAACACAAAGTTGTAACAATATAAGTATAACCATGTAAGTTTCCTTTCATTACATTAAGTGAAAATTTTACTTCATATGGTATGTGGTTTAAATGTACAAAGGGGGAATTTACATTTTTCCAATGTTTTTTCTCCAAACAAACACACCTATACCTATTTAAGAACTTCACCCGGAAAAATCTATGTCGTCTACATACAAAGGGTTCATTGTTGTGTATATGGAAAGGCGGAAAGTTGCTCCTTTCTTCAGTATAAAATGTATGAACAAGTATCACTCTTCTATGATGTATGTAATCAAAGCATTGAAGTATTTACCATTTACCTGTTTTGGAGTTCATGAATCTATGATACTCTATAACCTGACACCTGACTGAAAGACATGTTTGTCGAGTGGCCAGCCATCCGTATAACTCTTAATCCCCATATTCTCAACTGATCTACACATTTTTCTGATAATTGTTCCTGTAAGAACCATCATAAACTTAGAAATCGTTTGTTTGCACCTAAATATCACGAGAATTCCAATTTCCTAGGAATTTGATGAACTGATTAATAGAATATATAATGTATCCTAAGGTTACAACTATAAGCTTAAGCTTTGAATTGTAAGCCCGAGGTATGCTATATACCTGCAGAATCAAATAAACAGAAGCTGTCTGCTCCTCAGGACGCGCAAAATGCACAAGAGATTGCTCTGAGCTTATTGCAGCGTGTGAAATGAGCAAAGAAGTTGAAAATATTTGTAAGCCGGCCAACTTCCAAGTTCCACCCCTCTCTGAAATGAGCAACGTTTCATGCGCTAAACAAATTGGCAAAACACATTCTCTTCTGCTAATCTGGTACTTGAACCTGGTTTAATCTGCTAAGCCATATTGAATGCAAGATCATGTGGAACAAATCATACTTAAATGGTCTTAAATTCCAAAGGAAATGTCTCTGAAGCATTTTCAGGTTCTCGAGCATTTTTAGATATCGTCTGAGAGGAATACTCTCGAGAATTTCCTTTAACTTGGGAATATCCTTCTCAGCCACTGTCACTGAAAATGCACTCCAATCGAGCACATCATCAAACGGAGGCACGAAATTGTCCGCAATTATCACTGGAACACATTCGTAATATATGGCTTCAACAATCCTCGGGCTATTGACTTCATACCCCATTGGACAAATGCAGAACTTGCTAGATTTCATGTGCTGAATGTACGACATCTGCTTAGACACACTACGAGGCAAAGGTCCATAAATCCGCATAGACTCATCTTTGTCGTGCCAATGTTCGATAAGCAAAGGGCGAACTCTTCCATGCATGTTTCCAGCAAAGAAAGCGAGGATTGGGCGTTTTGATACCCTCATCCCACCACCAATGTTCCGAAGAGGCCTCCTGGGTCTTTGTATGGTGGTTTCTGCGAGGGATATATCTTTTCCAGCTTTAAAAATTCCTTCAGATAAATCGGCATTGCAGACCACTTTTATAGCATTCTGCACTAGCTCCTTGTGTGCCTTTAATGTATAAGGACCCTATAAATGCATAATAACTTAAGTAAATAGAGAAGACTAGATAAGAAACAGAATAAGGTAGTAATGTGAACTGTGATTGAAGGCCAAAAAAAGCGAATAACGAGAAGAAACGATACTGAGGTAGCTTGAAGAGTAAGGTATGATAATTGACACAATTTGAACACTAGTTTTGATTTTAAAATGTTAAACCTTTTAACTTCACGGAAACTACAACAGAGACCCGTCAATTATCTTTTAGATCCGGATCCGACCCAGATCCAATGGGTCTCAAGAAATAAGACCCAGACCCTTAAAAAAAAGAACGGGTCCGGGGCGGGTCCTGGACCCATAACCATCCCTACTACTCACTACTTAAATTGCTACTTTGCCAGACACTAGTGTTTTTTGTAAAGCAGCATTCCACCCTAATTAAACCACTAAAAGCTACCTAAAACGCTATGTTGAACACACCCATAATCATCAACTTCGCAGTTGGCTTGTTTACTAGCCATCAGAACATTTCAGAGCCATGCCACAGTACAATTTTTCAAAACTACTGATTGTGAAAATAAAATTTAGAGCTAGTAAACGAATAATTACCCAATCATGACAAGCCACAAGAAAGTGATCGGATCCATGAGTGCGGTTCCAGAAAGGATACTTAACAGCCAATGAGTTCACATAATCTCTTATAAAAATAGACAGAGGAGCCAAATCATGTGAACCCTGTATATAAAGCGCTTGCTGAAGCTGACGAGCACTGTATGGCAGATAGAACAAATGAGCCTTTTCAGGATCCCTCGTAACAAACTGCCTGTTTCCTTCTAACAACTTCATAAACCATCCCTCCGATGCATAAATTCCACTAAGATGTGGTTGATGAAATATCGGTGGCTGTCCATCGGGATAAACATAAACTTTAAGAATGAGCTCCATCAATTCATAACTCCTGCAGTAAGTGCAGCACAGTCAAAACTCAAAATAGAGTTCAAATCATAAACAAGTTAGCATAAAGGCTGTTATAGCAGGATTTTCATAATCATATATGCTTAACAGGGCATAATATATCCATGACAAAGCAGAAATACAAATATTGATTTATTGACAAATACACAAACTAAGCTTCTTAACCGGAATAATTAACTAAAACTAACTCCGGGTTTTCTGTCAACAGTAGAAGTCAGTAAAACAAATTCTTAACAAGTAAACAGAAGACGGCATCATTATATGAACTAAACAAGGAAAGACAGCTCAATCTTGTGTTAGTCCTAAATTTTTCAGAGAATCCAATAAACTGCAGATAACTCTCTTCTAAATACTTGCTAAGTTTTATCTTATGATGCAATTAAGAAAGAACTGACACACCCCCGAAATTCACCCTAGTGTAACATGATTCGCCAGTTACTTCACTCTTTCAATTTGAGATTCGCTCAAAATAACCCTGAAATAGCCCAAAACCGACCATAGTTCGCTTTCTTATATTCTCGATTCGTAAGGAGATTAGTGAATCATGTGACAGTGACTCGCCCTTATACTTCAACCAATTAATGATAATACAAATATCAGCGTTTATCAGGCAGGAATCGATGCTGAAAATTCAATAAGTAGTAGATTAACAAACTAACAATACCATATGAGGAAATCTTTTAGTAAACGAGTGGAAAGAGGGCAACAAAACTCTGATAACAAAATGCTAAGAATTTACCTTTTAAACATGGAGACATTCTTAAAGATAGGAGCATAGAGTTCAGAATCATTAGTAACTACTGGTGCATTCTTCAATTCCGCTTTAGCATACCGGAGTGCCTCATTAGGTGGTAAGGACCAGACATATCTCTAACAAAACAAAAAAAGGTTGCAAAGTCGGATATATTAATATTGCATTTTCCGTCTATCAAATTTATAAAGATAGCAATGTATCAATTAACAAATTTCATGTTGATGCTCGAAACTGAAAATACCTGCAAGGATGTTGGTGGAGTTTTGGGCGTAGGAGGAGGAACCAGAATTTGCAACTCATCTTCATGCTTTCTCCTTCTTCTTCTCTTCCGCTCCACTCTGTGTACACCCTTGATTAGTCCACTTGAAGAATTCAAGGGAACGGGTGCAGAGATTTGGTGCAACGGCCAGTATTTTTCGTGACTCAAACGTAATTGTATAGAGCTACTAAAGTTCTTAGCACTTGAAACTCTGACTAATGGAGAGTGTAGCCATGTTGAAAGAGGAAAAGAAAGGAGACTAATTTGAAGAACAATACCAAATACTGTTAAAATGGCTAAACTGATAAACAGTTTCCTCCAATCAGATTTGTATATCAAATGTACAATCAAACGTTTAAGTGGTTTATTCATCTCATCTCCTATTAGTGTTTTACCTCTCAAATTCCCTGTCATGAAGAAAAATGCATTTAATCGATAAACAAACAAATATTAAAACCCTGCATACATTTAAACCTTATGTACGTTTAAAACAATCCTAAGGTATGTTCATGAGACTAAGAGCTCTAGATACACACATACATACATACATTTAAATGATTCATAAGACAAGGAGTAACATATTCAAGAATAAAGTTCTGAATAAGTAATTCCACCTTATGTTCGATGTATATTTCCTAAAACTTGATCATGTACACATTAGAATATGGAAGAAAGCTATTTAATCACATTAGTCATAACCTCAAGAAAGCCAGCGCTAGTTCAGCTGGCCAAAATCTTCAAAAAAGGATGTTACAAATACTTTTATAAGTCCATGTATAGAAATATAGAATAGTACATTACGTTCCATAACCCTAACGGGTAACGGCCTGTTTGGTAATCAGAACTAAATGGTGGGAATGGTAATTAAAAGTTAGTGTAATTTTGATAGGAATATCTCTCGATAAATTTAATAGTCATGTTTATTCCCCTTTAACAATCGTATTTTGTTCACAAAAGTCATTCCAATACATTACCATTTGAACATGTAGTATTAGGTGGTAAAGAAAATTTGTGGAAAAAAAAAAAAAACTTTTTTATGATCAAACTTTCATTACTATGGAATAACATAATAGATATCATGGAAATTTATATACTATAACTCATTCTCATTACCATCAATTAGTACTGTTAATCAAACAGGCCATAATATCACTAATCGGCTCCAACCTAGGTGGGTTTTAAAGGGTCGAATAACACAACCTTCCCCTTCTAATAACAATCTATATACAGTGAAAACACAACAAAGTATCTAAAAGATAACACAATACACAAATATGATCAGAATGTTTGCAAATCATGATCTTCATATTTTGATGATTTTATCAAAGTAATTTAGCATACAATCATTATAATTAAGGGGAGCAAAAGAGTACACTACAGCTTTTTTTCCATACATAGACAGATACAGATGATCATATGACTATATGAGTAATAAAACAGTATATTGATCAAAATTCATCGACAAAAACTGAAAATTATGCAATATATGCAGTCTTCATTTATACTCCTAATTCAAAAGAAAAACAACTTTGTAGAAATTCGAAATGCTTCTATCCCCTGGCGGAAACCCAGATTAGATTAAACTTTTTCTTCATGCCCCAAAGGAGAAAGAATTAATTCCATAGATTTCACAAAAAAAAAGACGCTAATTACTCTCATGAATTGAAGTAATAAAATTAAGAAATATAATTATTACGATAATTCTATTACACAAATTAACAAAATAATTGAAAATCAATAACAAAAAAATAACCTAATTACTTACAGAAAGTGGGTATTTTAGAACAGAGTAAGCAGCCAATAATCAAGTTAACAGAGGAGGCGTAAAATTGAATTCAACATGTGAAAAATATACAGAAATTAAGGAAAAATGAAGAATTTGAAGAGAATACGATGGGGAAAAAAAAGAGAAATAAAGAAATTCCACACGCGGAATTCAGGAGGGAAGAAACCCAGAATCCGCGGTTAACGGCTCCCCTACTATAAAGAGTAATGATATTAATCTTTTTTATTTTTTAATCAAAGTCTAATTTTATTTTATTATAAAAAAACTATCTAAGATTAGCTAACTTTAGGTGATTAATTAATATGGGATAAATGTTTTGCTGTGTGGGATTTAGGATAATAAAGCTGTACCTAAATATGTAAATAGCTGTATTTTGGATGTAATATAATTTTCTTAGAATTCTGAACATTTTAGAATTTTTCTCTAAGGAGTGCCGAATATATTTAAATAAAAAATATATTTATATGAGATCTTATTAGAATTTTAATATATAGTGTTTTATTACACAAATTTCATGATGTTTAATGTGTATTTAGAATTATTGATATTTAATGCTCAAATATTATTATTAAATACATGTAAAAGTAGAGCAAGAAAGACAGATTCGAAAGAGAAAAGAAGATGAGGGGTAAGGACTAAGGAAGGGGAGTTACCTTATTTGTTTAGAAGGAACGGGATGACTCAAATGAAGGAGAGTTACCTTTTTTGTTATATGATTTCCTTCCCTTTATTTCTTTATATTCAAATATAGTGTAAGTTTAAGTCAATTCTTAATATTGAAGTGAAGTCATTTTTTCCAAACTTAGCATAGATATGATTAAGTGTAAATTATGATTTCAAAATAAAAAAAATTACCGTGAATAATACAAATTATCGTTTACTTTACAACAATAATATTAATTTTTAATTCACTTTGAACAATATCAACCATAAAGTGGGACGCTCATTGCTCAATGCTCAATTGCTCATGATAGCAACCCTAATTAATCACCAAAATCCACAAACTAGTAACTAACACACTACACACCCTTTTATTTGATTGAACCGCGCCAAAACATTTCATAAACAATCATATGGAAATAAGTTATGTTATGAAGACTACCGACTAATAGAGTTGACCCTTCAAAGTTGAAGCCTTAGAATATGTTAAATGAGAATTTTAAATATAAATTTTATTTACTTTTCCTCAACCTGATAAATATGTTATTGGACTTGTATACAACAAGATTCACGCAAGACAATCAAGTTAATATGTTAGTTAATGTTTCTCTAATTTTTTTGATGTGAGATCACGTAGGGGTTATTTTCTAAAAAACTCACACGAAGTGTTTACTGAACATAAATCCAATAAGATTTCATCCTAAATTCACTTGATTATAGGAGTAGTCCATCAAACTTATACGCGTGTCAAACTATTTTTAAATCTTCAATGTGAAATCACATGTTATTTTTCCTATACAACCTACCATAAGTTGTTATTTCAAACAAGATATATTAGCTAAGGGACTCTTTGACCACACTTTTTTTTATGGGTATAAGTTGTCACCTTCATTCTCTTCCCATACCCTAATTATAGTTTTCTATAAACAGAATAGTTTGGATATGATAATAATGATGACTCTATAACGGACTTCACCAAAATAAGTTAAATTGTAAACCATACCAAATTAAAAGAAAGAATGTGGGACCTTGTATATAGAATCATCAAAAAGAAATGCAGACAGTCTCCTGAGAGACCGTCTTTCTGAGAGACATCTCTCAAGCCCAATCCATTAAAGCTTATTGCCTACATTACTCTACATTTTCTCTAATAGGTTAACCCAATTAGTGAATTAAAGATAATATTTCAAAAATACCGTCTCTCACAAAAATTTGTAAAATGTTGATGATAGGATTATTAGACTTGAGCCATAACATAGCGATATTAGGCCAATTTGGAACATTGCCGGGGCTGGCACTTATCAAGTGCACATGTAGCACATGGTTAGCTAGTAGTTAACAAATTATGCCTGTATTATTATTCAACACTCCTACACTAAACCAAATTTAAAATGGATTTGTTGTTTTTGAATACAAAAATTGGCCACCAACCACTTATTATTTGTATAATGGTTCCTAGCTTCCTTAACAAGCGATTTGCTGTTCGCAATAGTCTGTTGGGGGAACTCTTTCCATGTCATCTAAAAGAAAGAAACAAAAAATAATTGCCTCTTTGATAAATGGTTGTAGTTAGGGTTGGGCATGGTTTTAGGTCAGGGTCTAGATCCGATCCGACCTTATTTTAAGAGTCTAAGTCTATCTGTTTTTGGATCTATGGATACGGGTCGCAATAACCTTAGTGTCTGGTTTCAGGTTCGGGTCTACACGTTTGAACCCATTTACATCTTTTTTAAAAAATTATATATTAGCTATTATGTTTATTTAATTGTTTGATTTGAATTTTTTTTATTTTTTTGAACATTACGTGATTTTGAACTTTGTCGATTTATATAATATAAAATGTGGTTGTTGTATCTATATTTTAAAAATTAAAGACTTGATAAATATTTCGTTATAAAAATTTGAATATTGAAAAATGTTATATATTTCGCTCAATTAGTTGAAAATCCTCGTTAAACAAAAATATTAAAATAAATTTATGCGAATGGTCAAAAATTGTACTTCAAGTCATTTACCACGTACAAGACATAAGTTAGTACTTATGCAAATTAGTTAATGTCACACCTAGATTTCATGACTCTATATGGGTAAAGAGTATTTTTGAGACATATAAACCTTTAGGTTCAATGATCGAGGGTGTTATGCAAATGACTGATAGCTGGTGGATGACAGTTGATTTTTAGTGAATGATTTGACCCGCTGATTTTATTAACTAGTTTGACTTGCTAATTTTGAACCCACTGCTATAAGCAGCTAGTCCAAAAATAGCTTATTCAAAACAATAAATTGTTTCATCCAGCTAATTTACCAAACATTAGCATAAACGGGTTTGACCACCCAACCCTTAGCCCTTGGTGCTTTTTTAGCGAATGTTATAGCCTGTATTACGAAAGAGGGAATAATACTATGCTGAGTGTGAGGAAAATGGTTACAAACTTACAAATTCATTCCCCTTGCCCTTTCCACATTTGGAGGGTAGGGTGAAAATGCACTCGACCAATTATTAAGGATTGCATTGTTTTCTTTCTGAGCCTTTATTTCAAAAAAGATGTGGGGGTTCCACTTATTGCTTGACTCCCACCAATTTCTTGTACGGTCTTTTCTCTATGGAACGAAATATGATTTATAATATATAAAATAAATAATAATAATAATAATAATAATAATAATAATAAAGAGGAGTATATTAGATAGAGAAAATTAGATAAAATTACAAATGAATAATCTCCGTTGTGTATGGAATAAAATAAAATATCAAATAATTTAGTCCCATCCTTGCAACTCCAAAAATCATAAACAAACATTAAAACAACAATAATCCGATCATACTTTACTCCTATGGCGATAATTAATTGCCTAGAACTCTTCAACTGCTGAACCAATACGAATCATTAGATCGATTAATTTAGTTGGAAAATTTTTCAAATTTGTCAATGTTAGTAAATGACAATTATTTGATAACGAGGTCGTGGTATGGTATAAGGTTTGTTTATCTTTTTTCCATGGTAGATTTATTTTTAACGTTCTCTTTCCCCTAGTCTCATCTTCAATGCAAATGATGAGAAATTTGAACGCCTCAATTTTATAGAATAGTTAGATATTTACCATGATCAAATTCGTACTAATCTTCCACCTTTTGAAATAATTTTATAAATTGATCATGTTTAAGGTACGTGGTGGGTATCACGAACCTTCGGTGGATAGTTAGGGTTGTCACAATCTTCCTCGTCTGAATCCTCTAAGTGTAAGTTTTTGAGTTGCAAAAGTTACTTCTTTCGATTTTCGAATCATTTCTTCAAACCTTATAATTTGTCTAATCCCACGTATTTTGACACACTTATTTTTTTGCACTCCATATTTATTCATGGCTTTGACTTTAAGAACAATTTGCGAACAATATGCGGGTTCAATTTATGATGATAGACATCATCAAATTGTTTTTTAAAGTCATAGTCTTCCCTATTCACTCAAGTTGTCTCATTTTCTTTTATGGGCAATTCACTCAAGTTGTCTCATTTCCTTTTTTGTCTATCTTGTTTTTTACCTAAACGCCTCACTTTTCCAATTCTCATCACCCAACTACCACCTTTACAATTAATTTAATCAATTAAAATACCTCATTATCACCTTTTTGGTGGACCCCATCCTACCCTTAATATCTGTGCCCAACTCAAATGGAACAACTTGAGTGAATAGGAGGGAGCATACGATAGAATCATGATTAATAAGATCATATGATAATTATTTATATATATAATCAAAATAACATTATAAATAACTTTTCAATAATAATAATAATAATAATAATAATAATAATAAATATAATAATAATAATAATAACAATAATAATAATAATAATAATAATAAAAAAAAAATATAAAATAGAATTAGAAGCAAGATTATTGTTTGATACTAATATCCTATTTAATTGGATATTTAAATTTTAACGGGATAGACTCACGCAGATCGTAAAATATATGTTATAATCAATTCTTTCAAAATTGACATGGAAATCGACCATAATGTGGGTCATAACTTTATTTATGTTTTTTATTTTACTTTTCATCCATACATAATATATTTAATTTATTTGTTCATCCATACAAGTATTGATAGCGATCAATTTTGATTACAAGCTTACTTTTTTTCAAGAACTTTTATTATAATATAGATATTTTTATTTTTTGATCTCTTCTCTAGAAACTTCTATTATAATAATATCTTAGATATTTAATTTTTATTGTTTGGTTCTTTAGTTTAGATATAGTTTGGTTACCCACTATTAACCTTGGAATTTTAAATTCCTATATTTAATTTTTATTGTCAAACAAACAAAAATAAGTAATTCCTAGGAAATTGACAAAGGAAGTAAATTCCAATGAATTACAACTTCCCATAGGAATTTAATTCCTACGTCAACCAAACGACTACAGTCCCTCTATCACATGAAATACACTTTTTTATCACGTCCATTCGCTTTTCTTAATTTTTTATTTTATTTGTACAATTGTACTCGGAAATATATCTTTGAGACAAAGGGAGTTAGCAATATGTTATAAGTCTTGTAACATGAAAAAAAAAATCTAAGCAATAATTCATCTCATCAAATATAAAAAGTAATAAATTTTTTTAAAAAAACAACATAAAGAAATGGTAATATTAGCTTGAAATATGACTGGGATGAGGCATAAATTAAGCTTTGAAGAATCAGGTGCTCTCTTGAGAGACCGTCTTTTGTAAAGACGACCGTTAAAAGTCCAGTTCAAATTTATATTTAGAGTTGTAACAATATATATTTAAAATTGGACTGGACTTTTGAGAGCCGTCTTTACAAAAGACGGTCTCAAAAAAGAATTTGTGTTGAAGAATATGGGGCAAGCCCAGCAAAACTTAAGTTCAATATAAACAATAATTTGGGACACAAATTGGATATTTGGATAAAATCATAAAACCATAACCCAAAATAACAACTATGAACTATTTATTATTGAGAAATAAGATAAGATATTCCCAAATTTAGTTATAAATGACAAATAAAAGCAGATTAATTATGAATTATAGGGGCTTAGTTATTCAGGATCGAGTTAATATAAGAGCTTTAATTATAGAGAAGAATGTATGGCTCATACAAATTATATTAAAATAAAATAATTGGTGTTTGTGACAATTCGCGATGATGTATAAAAAAGTTTGTTATTTTTAGCAAAGAATTAAATGAAATTCGAACAAGCATTTGAGAACTAAGGGACGACTTTTGATATATTTTATAGACGAGGAAGATAATTAGATTTAAGATGTATATATAAATGTACTTGCATTTGACTTGGGACATGCATTACATGTTCAAAGTTTGTAGTACAAGTATACTTACCTGAAATTAACTCGAAATCAGATCAACTGTTAATGTGTCGATATTATTTTTGACGCTCTCGAAATTGAACCTAAGTAAAAGTCTGACACGTATGAACTTTATTATAAAATTAGTAATTTTTATTTAAATAATTCATAAACCGTGTTTGACACGAAAATCTATCTAATTTACTTTAAAACAGAATTGTTTACGGGTTAGTAAGAGCAAACAAGGGAATGCATACTATTTTTTTTATTATTTTTTTTCCTTTAAGAAAATTTGATTCTTATTCTTAGCAACAATTAACAAAGGAAAATAAATTTTTAAAAATGTTTATTTTTAAAATTTTGTATCAGGAAAGGTTTATTTATTTCAACACATATCCTTGATAGTCTCACCTCTCGCGCCGTGAGATTCTTTTTATTGATTGCCATTGTACATTCAGTATCTTAGAGTGATTATTTATAATATAATACGTCTTATATATGAGTTAAATTAACCAATAAAATAAATTATTAGCCTATAAATTTCTTATTTTAAAGTCATCTCACAATAATAACTCCTACTTAATTTCTTCTGTTGCTTGTCCACTGGGTAACAATCACAATAGTGTGTTAGTGTCCATAAGTTTCGAGATGAAATGGGTCGACCCATAAAAAAATGTATAATAAAAATAAAAACAGACCCTCTTTTGAGAGACCGTCTATAGTATAGACGTCTTTTAAGAGCCCAACACATGTCTTTCTTTTAACTTACAAAACCACCAATCCGTTTTTTTATTTAAAAATTGGGCAAGCACCAAAACTTGAGACGTCTATTGTATAGACGGTCTCAAGTAAGAATTGTGAAATAAAAATTATATTTTAATGGGTTGAGGCATTAAATACGTCTCTCTCAGAAACAGTCTTCAAGACACTGGTTGAAAAATAGTATTACTCCACATTCAGCCCGGCCCATTTTGGTACCAAAGTCCAACGACATCGTTTAGTAAGTGAAAATTCTGTTTGTCAAAGTAATACAGACTGCTAAACACGTAGGGTCAAACATATTCAACCAATTATATTTTGCCAACTCATCAACATCTCATCATCCAACCCTAATTGACAATTATACCCTTCACTCTTCAATGACCAATTGACCATAAAATATAATTAAAGGGCTAAACGGTAAAATCACATCCCAGAGTACTAAATTTACGAGTTTCTCTTCATTACTCTCCTAAAGATTTCCTTTTCCATACTCAGAAACTAAAATAAATATAAAATTAATTAATTAAATCATCAACAATTTCAGCAAATCGGCGGCAGATTTCAAGAAACAATTATCCTCGGATCTGATCATCGAAAACAAAGAAATAATTACACTTCACATTTATCAAAAATTCAATGTTTTCGGCGTGAATTTTGTCATTTTCAGTTCATTTCTTTTGATCACTGAGATCTTTTGGGGGAAGAAATTTGGTTTTGGCGAAGAGTGAATTGAATTGAGTTCGGTTATGGCTGCTCCATTTTTCAATAGTCCTTTTCAACCTTATGTTTACCAGGTAATTCTCTTACTATCTTCCTATTTTCTTCACTGATTTTAATATCTAATGCTTTAACTGAGTTAGGGTTTTGGTTGGGAATTGTTTGGTGTTTTGATTTGATTGTTTGGAAATGAGGATTAAGGATAATGGTGAAAATATTGGCTGATTAGGTTTGATTGTGTCCTGAAATGAAAGTGTTAAGGCCTCACACAAGTGAAGAACACGAACAAGAACAAAAATAAACAACAAAGAAAAAACAGAACAAATATCAATTGGAGATAAAAACACACTATACAATATAATGAGGTATCTTGGATACCTCCCCTCAAACAATTTTTATTATTAATGGAACAATGCACTAATGAATAATCCTTACTCATGAGAACAAGCTATCAAGACAAAGATCCCCTTACAATGGAGATCACCTTCAATACTAATGTAAAGAAGAAGAGAAACTCTTTTGGTATTCACCCTAGCCCCCTCTCTAATAAGCCCTTTCACCTTTTATTCTAATGAAGTTTTAGGCCTTTACATAAAGCTTACTACCTTCTAGAATCAACAATACCTCGTAGACTTTATTGCAGCCCAAGAAAACGTCAAAACAGAAAAATGAACCGTTGGCCTTCTGAACAGCTGCTCGAACGAGCGCCTTGATCAGACATTCACTATCTGCTGATTGACTATGCCCCTCAAACGAGCCAAAGGGGTGCTCGAATGAGCATCTGCTCCTGACTGTTCACTGCCTTCTACAGTCATATGCCTTGTTCAAGACAATCTCCAATGCCTTGCCTCGTTCAAACATGGTCCAACAACATTAGTGAAGCCTCTTCGTGCCTTGAGCAAAGTCTCACTTGTTTTTCCCAAAGCATCCCATTTGCTTCACATTGATCACCTCTTGAAGTGATCCAAACTTTGATTCTTCACAACCCAACACACCCACATCTTCCTTCTCCAATGTGCAAGACATGGCATGTGCAACGATGTGATCAATCTCATCTCCATGACTAGGAGAATGGGCACTTCAACATCTGCAAATTAGAGTAGTATGTTCGGAGGCCTAATTTTTGTGTAAATGACAGTAGTGGTGGGCCAGTGGTAGAGATTGATTTGCAAATTGTTGACAAGATAATTAACAGCGTTAGGGTTTTTGTTAGTTCATGTATCAATATCTATTAAGTTTTAACTTGACTCGGTCTTGTTCGTGGGCCAAATCTATGAACATATAAAGGCGAGATTTGGGGTCGGATGTATGAATTGAACCTACCATTGTAAAAACAACGAGGTTATTTCAGATTGAATCATGATAGTAAATATTATATGCAATTTCACATAATTGAGAATGGCACATAAATAGTGCTAATTGAGTGATTGTTGGAAACTTGTGGAATTGACTTGGGCTGCTAGGGGTAGTTTGGGTTGCCAGGTTCCAGTTTGGATCTCGATGTGGAAGTATAGTTTTTGACTCTGGGTTGTGGACTGTCTGACTTGGGACCGACCTAGAGAGGATGCATTTGATGCTGATGATAATATTTGGGTTGTCATGGAATTATTAAGGAGATCTATCTTTCCAATAGCAATATACATGTTGGCAGCTTGATGTATCATATTTATTATTTAGCCATGTACTTTTTTTGTTTGTTGGTGTTTAAAGACTAAAGGGGGCTATGTTTGAGCAGGTGCATGATATCTTAGTTCAAGCATTGATATTGGATTTCTTTACTTAATCATGTTAAAAGGCAATCTATAACTTAAAGCTGGTTATAGCAATTTTTAAATTATAATTTAAGTTTGCACACTTGGCAAAAGTCTCAACTGCTAACCCCATATACAAGAGAATATCTGATGTAGTTATAAATTTCCCTTAAGCAGTATATGCATTATTTTTTTAAAGATATTTTACCTATTAGTACAAGAATGTCTGAATTGTGCCAATAATGGTATATATCTATTTTTTTATTGCAATGTCCTACGGTAGTTCTACTATGATTACGTGATCGATGGGTATTGTTTTAATAGTCTGTGAAAACACCCGTTATTATCATTTATCTTCCCAGTTTGACAAGTGCAACATCTTTGGATCTTAGTGTTAAGTTTATAGGGTAATAAGCATTTTTGCTTGGTCACTCATGACTTTGTTGATTGCTATTGGCTATTTTTGTTTCTTCTGGTTTTTTGTGATTGCACATAGTTCATTTTTGCAATTCTACATGCCCGATTTTTAGGTCAGGATTTTTTTTGGATTCACTTTCTTGATTTAAATGAGCCTATACAGAGCCCTCAAGAAGCTGTCACACCTTTCCAGATTCTGGGTGGAGAAGCTCAGATAGTTCAGGTGTCACCAAATTCACCTTCTTATTTAGCATCTGCTACTTCCTCCATGTTTTTTTTTACTTTGGTTTACAAGGCTAAATTATGACTCTTTATAATGGTTTATTCATGATCAGATTATGCTGAAGCCACAAGAGAAGGTTATTGCAAGGCCTGGTATTTCTCTTCCATCTTCCTTGATTACTTGAATAGTATGCAAACTCAAATTTTCCTCGTGTTCAGCATTTGCTATTCTTTCTTGACCACTTTGATTAGGATTTATACTGTTGAATTCTGTTTGTGGTCTTCTAAAAATGAGCATATTGGCATTCTTGTTCACAGAATCACTAATGTATGCTTCAATTACACCCGATCTGTTACGCTATGTATGATGTGTTTTGGCTTGGGCACTGTGCCAGTTCATTTTAAGGGTTGGTGGAGAGATCAATTTGATGCTGATGTTCTATAGGGGTTTATGTATACTTTGCATCATGACTGATTTGTTATGATAAGCAGTTTGCATTTTACTGGTACCTATACAGAATATTTACCCCTTTTGACTCACAAAACAAACAAGAACTCTATGTTACTTGTTTGATTTCTTTACTTTTAGACCTAGAGCTAGATAATATGTTCATCCAGTCTGGAAAATAATGTTTGTAGTTTTCAGGGTCTATGTGCTATACTTCTGGATCCATTCAAATGGACAATGTTTATATCCCTGAACAAGAAGTAGGAATATGGCAGTGGATATTTGGGAAGACTGTGACTAGCATTGTCCTTCTCAATTCTGGCTCAAGTGATGGGTTTGTTGGAGTTGCTGCTCCTTCACTAGCTAGAATTCTACCGGTCGGTCAGCTAGATTATGATATTTTGTTTCTTTCTTTTATTTGGAAGAATCTGCAACTTTTGCTAATTATGGAATTGTTTTCTCCTTTGTGTTACAGATTGATCTCGCAGTATTTGGTGGAGAACTTCGATGCCAGGTAGATCTGATGTTTCCACTCTAGTTCTTGCATTCTGTCTTTAGTGGATGCATATAACTATCTTCTAGTTCGTTGTCACAAGATTGTTCTGATTACTATGTGCACTTTCATGATTGTTTGTAGCCAGATGCATTTTTGTGCTCCGTAAATGATGTCAAAGTTACTAATACAACTACTGATCAGAGGGCCCGTAATGCTGTTGTTGGTGCAGAGGTCTGTTCTTTTGCAATTTGCATCACTTAGTTTTTCTCTGCCCTAACTGAAAAAGTCTGAAAGCATTTGATTTGTTCTCTAATTTATTTATATCTGATATGTGTTTTTGCTTCTGAAGGCTTTTCTGCGGCAGAAGCTGACTGGACAAGGACTTGCATTCATAATCGGGAGTGGATCTGGTATGTGTTCTCTGTGAATTGTGGTTCTAGTGGGTGCTTCTCTTTCATCACTTTTATGTTTTAAACAACGTAATGTTATGTAGTGTACATATGCACTTGCTCAATCACCCAATATGTCTTTGATAATGTATTGTTGGTTCTAGGATGCTGCTCCAGAAGTATTGTGCAGAAGTCCTAGACATTTTGGTTATAGAATTACTTGCACACAATCTAATTTTTTTTTATATTTTTGTTAAAAGAAAAATAAACTGATATTTAAACTATATACTAGTAGGCTTATTAAGTAGGGTATTATTATTAGCTATTACCTTGATTCTATCCGCTTCATGACAGGACTTAATTTGCTCATCATTTTGTCGACTTTACAACAGTAGTAACTAGGACTATTGTATTGTGTTGCATGAATTTTCTGTATTGATGAGACAAAAATTATTGTACCTCTTTGCATATTTGATTACTCTTTTTATTTTGTCTCATTTGCTCTGTAAGAAATAAAACATTTCATTTATCAAATATAAGCATGCTGTATCCTCGGACTTGAGTTGCTGTGATCTGTTGTCCAAGTATTGGCTTTTATTGTTTTTATAAATGCTGAAACATTTGCTATGCTCAGTCTTTGGACTACATTGGATTGAATCAAAAGGGCTCTTTATACTTTTTCGTATCATGATGCCTTAGGTAGTTGTGATGCTTCTTGTTAAAGGTCAATTCGATAAAGCCTCTTTGTTATAACTGCATTGAGTCTACATGGCTTAGCTACTAATCTAGTTGACATCCACTTTCATTCATGGAATAAGGAGTTGAGAGATCATAGAGTTATCGACTGTGGATGTTAATATAGTTCCCTATAGTTGAGCCAAACTTATGGATACCTTTCTTATCTCCTTCAATTTGCACCCAAATCCTATTTAATAATGTCCGACTTTGCACCTTTTCTCATTTTTGGTAATGATTCCCACAATTCTCTTAGTCTCGTCCTCATATTCATTCTATTTGTTAGTCTCATTCGCTCATTTTTCTTCAACCGATTGTTATTTGTCTCATTCACAATTACTTATTAGAATTTACACATCATTCAAGAGGTGCTCATTGAATAGGACGAAGAGTATTTGGTTAGTTTCTCTTTGATATAGATTGTATATGGTTACTGTACTCATTTCTCCTTCATCGTTACTAAACTATGAGTTGATAATTTTGGGGACAGGGTGATAACTGGTTTGTAGGTCTTTTGAATCATTACAGATTTGGCATATTGGCATATACAATTTGTTTTGGATGGTTATGATTCGACATTATAATCCAGATAGGGGATGATATTGATCTGGTGGTAATGTATAACGGGTGATGAGGGTTGATGAAGAAGCCGGAAATGAGTTGAAGTACAATACAGAAATGGGAGTTTCACAGTTAGAGGAGAGTAGCGGGAGAAGAAAATGTGAGAAAATTGGATTAGCTATAATTTTCTGTCATTGTACGCCTTGCTAAAGCTTGATAATTATCCTTTATTCCTGTTTTTTAGTCATCAATTTAGGAAAGTCATCATCCTCTTCTCATCATCTTCATATAATAGCTATACCAATTCATGAGAGGATTTAAATGGTCTTCTATCTGTTTATTTAGTACCTGAATTTTAACAATTGTTGACTTATTTTTGCTATTATATTGATATCCATTCCCAGTTCTAAGAAGCACTTGGATTTTTTACTTAATGAGTTAGGTTTACTTTGTAGCATTGCTTCACGACTTTCTTCTCTTCAGTGGTGCAGAAAAACCTGGAGGTTGGGGAAGTGCTTGCTGTTGATGCTGCTTGCATTGTTGCCGTGACAAACAGTATCAATGTCGATATCAAATATAATGGTCCAATGAGAAGGGGTGTCTTTGGGGTTAGTGACTTCTGTATTTTCTGGTTTAGCTTGGATGTTCTGGAATCTGGATTACGTCTAACGTGTTTCTGTTTTCTAATGCTCTTTTACTCTTTTACGTCATGTTATTAGGTTCATTAAATTCTACTGGGAATTACTGCTAATATTTTTTTGTTTTTTTGTATGAGAAAATGGCTTGCGTATTTGCTAAAATCTACCCAAGTATGAGGCGTTGATTTAGGAACTGTTATTGTGAAATTATAGGCGGATGGTCTCGATTTTTCGTAGCATGATAAATTTACGGATAGTCACGGTGGTTGTGATATTGTAGGCGGATAACCTAGTAACTGCTGTTCTTACGGGGCCAGGGATTGTCTTTATCCAGAGCTTGCCGTTCCATAGACTTTCGCAGCGTGTAGCAAGGTAATTTATCTTTCACTTCTTAGTGAGAGATTTCATAACCAATTGTTTATATCGTGATAACAAAACGAAAGTTTTTCTTTGCAGGGCGGTGACAGCACCGAACATGAGGGAAAACCCGAAGTTCTTTATCCAGTTAGCCATTTTCTTTTTTCTGGCGTATGTGGTTATTGTATCGTCGTTGTTATTGACTGATGTATAACATTACATAGGCAAGGGTTGTTATCTTCCCAACCGATCGTTCCCTCTCTCCCGGTCTCCCCGCAGCTATACAGATTAATGGGTAGATTTAGGATAATATTGAGGTTTTGTCCCAGATTTTGTTATCAGTGAAATTCTGTCCGACTTGTACCATGACCATGAGAAATTACAATGTTCAAAATCCAGTTTACAACTTCACTATGTCACAAATTTAATTCCAACAATATGGGATAACAAAGGCTATTTATATTTTGAAGTTAATGAATTTGCTAAATCTGTATTCACTAACCTTAAAGGCAAAACCAATCAATTAAACAAAAAAACAAAAAAAAGCACGGAAAATTCACCTAAATTGACTTTTCTAAAATAATTATATATTTTGATTAACCGTGAATAATTCGAATTTTTGGGTTACTTACCTAAGAATATTGTTGCCCAATTGGTGACCGGTTTTTGTAAGTTAATTGACACACCAAAAAATAAAATAAAATAAAATAAAATAAAAAATATTAAAAATTAGAAGTTAAAATAAAGAAAATAAACTTGTTGGATTCCTTTTGTAATTTTTCAAAATTTTGTTGACCCCTTATGAATTTATGAAATTTATGAATTTGCTAAATCTGTATTCACTAACCCGAAAGGCAAAAAATTAAGCAAAAAAGGAAAATTTTTCTTAAATTCAATCTTTTATTAAATTTCCTACAACAATCTTAACTTTTGAATAATTCGAATATTAGGGTTACTTACTCAAGAATATTGTTGCGTGCCCAAATGTTGTCCGATTTTTATAAGTTAGTTGCCACACGAAAAAGAAAAACAAAATCAAAAATCAAAAATATTAAAGATTAGAAGATAAAATCAAAAAATAAACTTACTCGATTCCTTTTGTAACTTTTTATATTTTTTTTATAATTTAATTTTGTATTTACTTTATTATTTTTTTAAGGGAAATGACTTGATATATACTTCCTCCATCCTGAAATACTCGCTACATTTCTATTATTAACACTATTCATCGTTCAAGCTTATTTTATATATTGCGGCTAATGTGTAAGAAAAAATATTGTCAAGTGAGATCTTCTTTGAATCGTCTAATCGTCCACTTTCATCATATTAACTTTTTATAATTTTTAGACGCGTATAATTCAATATATAAATGATTGAATTAACGCATTGGATTGTGTAAAAAGTAAAATGTTGCAAGTATAGTGGAACAGAGGAAGTAGGTATGAGGTTACCTTGTTGCACCAAATTATTTGACCACCAACACTATATATGCGATTGTGCCAAAATAAGCTAAAATTGTTCAAAAAGAATCTCTTATTTCAATGGCTTTAGGCTTATTAATAAATATTTCTTCTAATAAACAGTTAATATTTAATATTTGATTTTTACAAATAATTTTCTAAATAATTAACTTATTTAACTAGCTTACGATCAACTCTTTCGACCATGAGCCAAACAACCCAATTTTTGTCAATAAACAAGTGTATTGAACGTAGAACTTGTAGATCTTGTCATGTTCTATACATTAATTTATTGAAGATAAAATATATTAATGTTTAATTTTGTTAAATTTATTGTAAAGCAATTTTTTTTTTTATATAACTTACAAAAAATTTATAGATGCGTGTTTAGATATACTGATACCCAACATTTTAACATGTAATAAGTAAAGTGAACAAACAATCAATAGAATGAAATAAAGAAAAATAATAATTTAAAAGTGTTGAATTTTATCAAAACAATTATATGTATAAATTATTATTATACAATAATTAAATTCTTAATACAATAATTTTAAATAAAACAATTAATTTCAAATAATAAAAAGTCAATTTGTTTATAAAATGCATTTTGGTAAAAGTGACGTTACCCTTAGATATTTTTCTTTGGAAATTGTAGCCGAAAATAATATTATTCATATTTAAAACTTTGTAATTAAAACAAAATTTTAAATTGCTACAGCCTTAATTTGAACCGGTCCAAATTAATTTAATTTAAAAAATATAATTTAATGGTTAAAATTTAATTAATGGCGAAAAAAATTATATTATTGAAAATAATTTCAGCAAATATAAATTTTGACTAACAAATTAGTTTTTGTCAATCAATTATTACCCTATTTATTAGGAGTAGTAAAATAGATTTATTTAACAGTCAGTCTCCTAAGAGACCCTTTTTCTGAGAGACGTCCCTCTGGCTCAATTCATTAAAGCTTATTGTCTATGTTTACTCTATATTTTTTCTAATGGGTCAACTCAAATAGAGATGATCTCTCAAAGAGACACTCTTTAACAAGAATTTGCATTTATTTAATTTAGTTGGTCTTGGGCGAGACCGTCTTAAGTTGAGACAAGAGTGGGCCGGCCCAATTACATGCTTTCTCTCTTTGATTTCATCTTCTGGGCATTTTTCAATTCTAATCATAAAGGTATCAGTTTTGACCTCAAAGATATCAATTTCAATTTAATCATACCTGTATGAAACATTAATCATGAAACTGAATACTATAAAATGAGAATTGAATAAATTAACAATGAAACTGAATACTATAAAAACTGAATATCTGTATGAACTACATTAATTATGAAACTGAATAGTATAAAATGAGAATTGAATAAATTAACAATGAAATTGAATACTATAAAAACTAAATACCTGTATGAACTACATTAATCATGAAACTGAACAATTTAATGGGAAAATCTAATCATGCATGTAGATCAGAATAACATGAATTATGCTTAAAATCTTGCGCAATGGAGAATTGAACAATTTAATAATAAAACTGAACAATTTAATGGAAAATTTGATTAGACTTTGTATGAACTACATTAATGTAATTCAATATACATATTCTAAACTTGAATGCAAAACTGAGCAAAGTAAGAGCATAATTGATATATTTAAGGTCAATATTGATACCTTTAAGGTCCAAATTGAAATTTTTCCTGAAAAATGAAAAAAACAAAAAAAACGAAATTTGAAGGGTGTTGAAGTGCTCATGTGTTACCCACGTATGAGTTGTCCCACATCGGAGAAAGAGATGAGTATGCATCACTTTATATACTCAAGGAGTAACTCCTACTATTACCAATTGGTTTTAGTAGTGAACCTTCTTTGGGTTTATGAGTGGACTACTCCTTCTCCTCCTTATTTGGGTTGTCCAGGCCCATTTTCTAAATTCTATCAAAGGGCAAAGCGCGCGCGTGTAGTACACGCGCCTAACAATGGGCCGGCCCAGATCTCGTCTTAGAGTAGGACAATCTCGTCTAAGTTTTTGTGTATTTAATTAGTTATTAGTTACTACCTATTCCTATTTATTTATTAGTATTATAAAAGTCTATATAACAATGAATTAAGAAAAAAAATTTTAGTATAGAACGCTCTCGATGAAGCTAAAATATAGTGTAACAGTTAAAATTTAATTAAAAGGAGAAGAGAAATTAACGGGGAAATTTTAAAAAGACGGAAAGCGGATATTTTGTAATTCCAACTTTTTCGCTTGATTCATCAGATTAAATATAAATCTCAGAAAAACCTTCTCATTATTTTTATTTCTTCTTTAGCAAAACCTAACCCTTTCTTCTTCCTCTTTATTAAAAACCTTCTCATTTGCTCTTTCTTCCTAATCTCCTCTTATTATCCATATTCTTCATCTTATTCCTTTCACTCTCCTAAAAGATAAATCTCAAAAAAACCCTCAAATTTGTTACCCAACCACCCACTGCCGCCACTTGCCACCTGTCGTGCCGCCCATCCACTGCCGTCACTTGTCACCTGCCGGCCATCTGTGAGGCGCCCTTGTCGTGCTGTGACCTGCTCCCTAAAATCAGAATTTTATTTTTTTAGGTATTTTAAATCTTAATCTTAATCTTTATTTTTTAATCTTCAATCTTAATCTTAAATAATCCTACTCCATCATCTATTTTTTGTTCTAAAGATGAAGAGAAAGAAAGTGAAACTTATTTTTAAGGTTTTATTTTTGATTTGATGGTTTTATTCATTGTTTGGTTGAGTTTTCTTCAAGGTTTTTGGTTTTCTTTAATATTGTTGATCGTCAAAATTTAAACGTTATGCTAAAATTTGTTAATTTTTAGTAGGTGTTCATTAAAATTTCACAATTAAGAGTAGATAGGTTTGTTGTTGATTACAGATTTTTGTTTCTTAATTTGGTTATGTGAAGGGCTAAAATGAGTCATTTTAAACCTCCTATTGTCATTATTCATCCATCACTTTTAATTTATATTTTACTATTAATCTATAACTTAAAGCATTGTCACGTGGGATCTTATTTAATTCGTCTCAATACAAGAATTATTAATATCAATTTTTATAATTTTTAATTAAGAATAATTTAGAGGGTGTATATTAAGGTTAAAACATTGGCTTTGACATCCTGCGAAAAAACTAAATGATACATTTAGAGGGTGTATATTCGGTGAGTTTTGGTAACTATAATTTATATAATAAATTTAGAATTATTTTGAATTTAATAAAATGAAAATTATCATTAAAAATAGTAAATATAATAATATCTTGGAGAATATTTAAACTAAATTTCAAATAATTAACAATTTTATTATCAAATGCACTATAAAAACCGGTTATTTATACCTTAACCATAAAAAAAGTATAAAAGATTAAAAGTTACACAATTTTCCCTAATTAGAAACAAAAGAAACACAAATGTAGTTTTAATTATGGGTATTATTAAATGTCGCCACCCTTTTTATTTTATCGCCACCCCTTATATATTGAAATTCTAAAATTGCCCCTGATTACTTTTCAAACCTTTAATATCTAACATTTCTTTAAAAACTTTATCCGAACACTCATTAAACTAAAACAAGCTAAAACTAAAAATTAAATTTGAAATGGCCAACCAAAATGAGCATTAATATGATTGCGGAATCGATATGATTGTGTTAAAATTTAAGACATATTTACTCTAATTGCGATAACTTTAAATAGAAAAATCATATAATTATAATATTTGAGGCATTATAACCTAGACTTCAAGATCTTTCCAATGATATATTATATGCCCAATTTCGATAACCGAGCGAGAAATGACGATTGTTTGAAGTTTATTTGTGCTGAAATTTGATACATGTTCATTCTTTTGGTCATAACTTTTTATAGAAAAATCGTATTAGTGCAAGGTTTACGGCATTAGAAACTAGACTTCAAGAGCTTTCCAACGACATATTATATGCCAAATTCTGACAATCGAGCGAGAAATGACGACCGTTCAAAGTTTGCAGTAATTTCTATCGATCAGGCCATGGTCCAATCGCACAAAACGTGCGATTCGACCATGGTCCAATCGCACAAAATGTGCGATTCCACCATGGTCCAATCGCACAAAATTTGCGATTCCACCATGGTCCAATCGCACATTTTGTGCGATTGGACCATGGGCTGGTCGTTAGAAATTACTGCAAACTTTAAATGGTTGTCATTTCTCGCTCGATTGTTGGAATTGGGCATATAATATGTCGTTGGAAAGCTCTTGAAGTCTATTTTCCAATGCCGTAAACCTTGCACTAAGACGATTTTTCTATAAAAAGTTATGGCCAAATGAATGAACATGTATCAAGTTTCAGCACAAATAAACTTCAAACGATCGTCATTTCTCGCTCGGTTATCGGAATTGGGAATATAATATATCATTGGAAAGATCTTGATGTCTAGGTTCTAATGCTACAAATATTGTTGTAATGTGATTTTCGTATCAAAAGTTTCGGCCAAAGGAGTGATTATGTATCAAATTTCAATACAAAACGTGTGATCAAATTTATTTTTCGATTTTAAAAATAATTTTCTTTACTAAAATTTATATTTTTATTTTACTTTAATTATTCTTGAGAAATTTAGTTTAGAAATAATAATGGTTGATTTTATAATTAAAATTAAATTTAAGGGGATTTTAGTAATTTTATTAAAAAAGGGTGGCGATAAAATGAAAAGGGCTGCGATTTTTAAAAATTGGGTTAATTATAAACTAAACCCTAATTAGTAACTAGTCAAACCTTAACTCCAAATCATTTTCATAGACGGTTATTTCTCCGAAATTTTCTCTATTTATTTCCCCGTCAATCAATAAAAAATAAAACTCCTATTTTTCCTCCCTTTGTTATCTCTCTCTCATAAACCCTGATTTTGCTCCCTTTATTTAGCTTAAAAACACAATTTAATCAGCTTAAAATTTAAATAAAATGTAAAATAAAAAAACGAAGAGAGAAGAAGCATGCAAGGTTTATATTTCACCTTCTTTGTATTAGAGTTCACTTGTATTAGAGTTTTCATTGTTGTCGTACCCTTGTGCTTCCTGGTGTACCGGACACGTATCCGGCACCGGTATGCCGGAGAAAATGGCGAATTCGAGTAACACTTTGTAGTGTAATACAGGAAACGATTTTTTTTTACAGTTTTTTCTATCACCAAAATACTCTTTCTTTACTTTTTTTGATGTTTGCTGTATAGTTTTTTCGATCACCAAAATACGCTTTTTGTACAGATAACAATTCTTTACGGTATTATACAGGTGAAAATTCCGATCCTGAGATGACATCACTACATAATCTAGTTCCCATCGATAAAGATGACGAGAATGAAAAGATCAAGAGATTAGTCGAAACATCCTCTAAATATAATTATCTTCTACTTCTTATTGTCCTTATTTTTCATCTTCCTTTCTCTCCCCTAAACTGCTAAACCCTCAAATTTGTTCCCCAACCAGTCACTGCCGCCACCTGCCACCTGTCGTTCCGCCCATCCACTACCGCCAATTGTCACCTTCCGGCTATCAGTGAGGCGCCCAGCTTGTCGTGCTGTGAGCTGTTCCGTCAAATCAGAATTTTAATTTTTAAGGTATTTTAAATCTTAATCTTTATTTTTTAATCTTCAATCTTAATCTTAAATAATCCTACTCCATCATGTATTTTTTGTTCTAAAGATGAAGAGAAAGAAAGTGAAACTTATTTTTAAGGTTTTATTTTTTTGATTTGATGGTTTTATTCAATGTTTGGTTGAGTTTTTTGGTTGTAATTTGATTAATTTGGTTTTTTCTTATTATTTGGGTTTTTGTGATTTGATTTTGAAATAGAAGTAATTTATGGAGAAGTAAAGTCTAAAATGAATGATTATGAAAAGATTGAACAAAAAAATTGAGTTTTTTCTATCATCAAAATACTCTTTATTTATTCTTTTAACGTTTGCTTAGAGATTTTTGTCCCTAATTTGTTATGTGAAGGGCTAAAATGAGTCATTTTGAAAAATACTCTTTCTTTATTTTTTTTTCTGGTTACAGATTTTTGTTCCTTTATTTGGTTATTTGAAGTACTAAAATGAGTCATTTTGACAAAATATTCCTGACTATTTTCCTTTTTATATTCACTATATATTTTTTAGCAAATTTTAAGCTTTAATATCACTAAGTACGCATCATAAAAAATTATAAAAATTATATATTAAAAAACTTTACCTCATGACAAATAATCTAACAAAATCTCTTATGAATATATTTTATCATCAATATATACTTAAAAGTCTAATTTAAATTTTTATCTAGGGAACGAAGGGAGTAGGACTTAGGAGCATTTTCTATCAATGTTGAATTTTGGGGTACTGTTGGTAATTATAATTTATATAATAAATTTAGTAATTATTTTAGATTTAATAAAATAGAGGATATCTTTAAAAATAAGTAAATATAATAATGTCTTAGAGAATATTTAAACTAAATTTCAAATAGTTTACAATTCTTTTTTGTTTTTAATAATTAACACAATTTCTCGCTCATAAAAATAAAACTCGTATTTTTCCTCCATTTGTTATTTCTCGCTCATAAACCCTGATTTTGCTCCCTTTATTTAGCTTAAAAACACAATTTAATCAGCTTAAAATTAAAAGAAAAAGAAATAGGAAAAGTAAAATAAAAACGAAGAGAGAAGAAGCATTTAAGGGTTATATTTCATCTTCTTTGTATTAGGGTTCACTTAATTCATTTATCTTTTTTCATCTTAGTTTTCTTCTTCTCTACACCCTTTGATTGCTTATCTGGTAAATATCTGGATCTCCTCTTTCTTTTCTTTTCTTTTTTTTCCTCTTCTCTTCGTTTATTTTCCCTCTTTTTGTATGCCAAATTATGGGCTGCTGAGAAGTTTTCATTGTTGTCGTACCCTTGTGCTTCCTAGTGTACCGGACACGTATCCGGTATGCCGGAGAAAATGGCGAATCCGAGTAACACTTTATAGTGTAATACAGGAAACGATTTTTTTTACAGTTTTTTCTATAACCAAAATACTCTTTCTTTACTTTTTTTGATGTTTACTGTACAGTTTTTTCGATCACCAAAATACGCTGTTTGTACAGATAACAGTTCTTTACGGTATTGTACAGGTGAAAATTCCGAGCCTGAGATGACATCACTACACAATCTAGTTCCCATCGATAAAGATGACGAGGATGAAAAGATCAAGAGATTAGTCGAAACATCTCCGCTGGTCTTTTGCAATAGTCGTACTCGTCATGACTTGGGGCGAGGTTTTGGAAGAAGTGGGAAAACACCTCCAGTAAACTATGTCTGTCGTAGGTGTAATATTCCTGGTGAGTGGTTGTCCGTTTATACTTATCATTGCTTGCTAATTTGCTTTTTAAATTTGTTATTCTCAATTTTTTCCAAGAATAGGCTACAACCGACTATAATTTGCTTTTCACGAGGCGATTAATCATGTGACACTCATATTTATCATAATTAGAGGGGTGCAATTCCGGGCCCAACCCTTTATTAGACAGACTTTTAACGGGTTGGGCCTTAAGTGGTCCGGATTTTAAAGGGTGAGCTTTTACTATATATACGGAGCTGGCTTAAAACGGGCTTTAATAGTGCCCCGTTTAAAACCCGTTTGTTTTTTAGTCCCGACCCGACCCGCATCCCGCACATTGCACAACTCTAATTATTATGGCTGTATTCGACATTGTTGGTAATACACTATTGTTTGTGTGATTCTCATTCAGGTCATTTTATTAAACACTGCCCAACAAATGGAGACCCGAATTATGACATCAAGAGAGTGATACTTCCTACTGGTATTCCAAAGTCCATGCTTTCGTCTACAAAAGATGGCCCGTACACACTTTCGACGGGCAATGCTGTTGTTATGAAGCCTAATGAGTATGTTTACTTTTTTGTTCACAATTGTTTTACATTGAGAACACAGATTGTTGAGCTTACTTGGAAATTGACACAGGGATGCCTTTGACAAGGAAATGGAAGGTATGTCTTCTTCGGGTTCCAATCGAGATCTTCCACCAGAACTCCATTGTCCACTCTGCAAAAAAGTTATGCAAGATGCGGTCATATCCAGCAAGTGCTGTTTTGATACATTCTGCGATAAATGTAAGTTTATTTTAAACCCTGAACTGCTTTAATGTGATTGATCAAATTTCTGTATTTATAATTCAAAGTTATATTTAGTTCATTACTATGGATGCATATGAAGCATATTTATAATACAAATGGTACATTGAATTTCTTTTGCTCTGTTTGTTATTGACTCATTGTAAAACATTTTTTTTTGGAGATGCTTATGAGGGGCTTAATAATTGCAGCTGCAGAGATGCAATGGATGGATTTGCAGCATATGGGCCTTCCTCATTTCAACCCTTATTGCTCAGACATGCAACTTGCAACGGATAGTTTCACGGGCCCCTTTGGTGGTTATGTACCATATAACATGGGCTACGGTCTAGGGCCTTCTGATATGCCTTTTGGCCATTATATTACTCCGGATTATATTGGTGCTCAAGGGTTTATGTTTCCTCCCCCTTGTCAAAGGTGTGTGTTTTGATTTGACATTTCGTTTTCGATTGTGAAGTGGATTGTGATTGAATTTATTTTCTGATCGAATTGTTTGTTCTACAGCAGTAATTCTCTGATGAATCTTTATGATTATGGAAGCGAAACAAGAAGCAATGCCAGTGTTACGACTGAGAAGTCTCAACTCGTACGTCGCTTGTATTACCATTTGTGTTCTCTCTGGCTTTGTAATTTTAGTTTTACTTCAAGATTTACTTTTTTATTTGCTACTTTGCAAGACTACACTTTATTTTATATATTTGATTGTTATTTTTTGGTATGGAATCTGGTTAATTGGGTTGCTCTTGTGATCTTCTGTGGTACTATTTTGGGTAGTTTCAAATTTTCGATGATTTGGTTGAGTTTTTGTGTTTGGAGGTGTGGTATAATATTAAACACATTTAATGTGGAGACGGATGACGTTGAGTTTTTGTCTTTTCCACGTGGTGAACTAATTCGCATGGTGACTTATGTTCCTTTAAGGTTTTGATTAATGTTACATTATTATTATCCATCACTAAAGACTCATAAAATCAAAAGCCCCGACCATTTTTAAGGGACACTATCGAAAGTACGTCCGAAGCATGTATTTAATATATTGTCTACCATATAAAAAGTTAGGAGCCTAGGGTTACTATGTGAATTAAAAAAGTATTTGTCAACCACGTGAAAAAGTCAAAATTAAAATATTAACACGTGGAAATTTCGTTTTGCTTTTCATGGAAAATTGATATATTTATAATCTATTTTTTTTTCTCGTCTCAAAATAAACTCTTATTATTAATTAATTTAAGATAATTTCTCTCTTTGGATGTAAGGATTCTCTATCTACTTTCCATTAAGAAACATTTCATATTAATAGAGGAAAACTTCTCTTAATAATTTAGACTGTTTATATTTTAAAAATAGAAGTATTTTGAAAAGATTAACAAAGTGTAGATTATTAATAGAGGAAAACTTCAATAGTATGAATTATTTTGAATTAGTAAGTAGTGTTGTTAATTTTGAGACAATGGACAAAAATTTAGATTATTAATACTATTATTTTTTTCTATGTGAAGAGGGATCACAACTTTATTTCAATGATGAATTGTGTTACTTAGCTTGTTGCCATATTTTGGAGAGTGAAATTGAAATTAATCAATTGTCATATAATAAATTGTTGAGTTATATTTACGGTCCGTTTGGTTAGTGTTACTAAATTATGGTAATGAGATTGAATAATAATTTATAGTATAAAATTTCATCAAAACTACGCTAGTTTTTCATTTTTATGATAATGAGACTTTAATGAAACTTTAATCAAAAAAAACTTTTGTTTCCAATTTTCATAACCATCTAATTTCACCTTTCTCAATAATAATGAGATGATTGAAATTGGTCAAACATGACCATCAAGGTAGCCAAGAGATTTTTCAACCAAAATTATGCTAGTTATTCATTTCTATTACCATCGTTTATTACCACCTAACAAAAAGGGCCATTAGGTGTTTAGTTGTTAGGAGTAATTATTTAATTAGTTTTAGTTGTGGGTAGTTAAAGCTATACCGCCGTAGATTTAGATATTTAACTTTGTAGTTAGTCGGGTATATTAATATAGTTTGGTATAAATAATGGTTATTGTGATTGGAACAAAATTGTTTAGAAAATGTGTGAGAAAATCTTAAGCCAGCATTGCTTTTGATTTTTAATTACTAGAAGTTGTATCTTTATGACAATAACTGTATACATTATAACCATTCGATTATGGTGTATGAGTTGTATTTTATTTATTTTATTTATATGCATTTTATTTAACTCTTAAGTGGCAGGAACGTCTTTTCATCTTTCTTGAGCTAGGGGACTTCTTTTGGTCGCGCTCTCCTTTATGGGTATGAGTTGCCGCCGTCCTTCCCTCCCCAGACCCTATTCATAGTTTTCTATATGCAGTATACACTGGATAGGATGATGATGATGACCATAACCATTCGATATTACTTATTACTACTTTACCAAACAATAACATTTTTTTGTAAAGTAGTATTAGCATCATTAAGATGCTAACAACTACTCATATACTACGAATACTCCCAATGTCCCATTAAATTTGCCTAAACTATTTTTGACCATAATAATTAATCCATACTTTTTTCTTCAAATTTTAAATGCAGATTTATCTTACTATTTTATCTTATCCACTTGTTTCACTTTCCTATAAAATTTAAGAAAAATTGCCTAGAATAATCCAATCTATTTGTGATTTTCCTTCAATAATCTCACCTATTGATTAATCATGAATAATCCCAACTTTGAGGAATATTTTGCTAGAGTAAACCCGGTGACCGGATGACCTGCTATAGCAAGTTTTATTTTTTTTAAAAAAAGATATATTAAAATAAAATGTCGGAAAAAATATTTAAAAATTGTTCAAAAAAATTAATGATTTTTTTTATTAATTAGAATTTTTTATGTAAATTTTCAAAATTTGTTCCTAATTTTAAATTAATTTTTAGTTTACTTTTTGGGTAAATTACCTACTATAGCAGGTCATTAGGTTATCCAAGTTTACATTAGGAAAATACCCCTTAAAGTTAAGATTATTTATGGTTAATCAATAGGTGGGATTATGGTAGAAAAATCACGAATAGGTTAGATTATTCTAGGCAATTTCCTAAAATTTATTCTACTACCATTTTTTTTGTTTTTTTTAATTTTTTTATTTGCTCATCAAATATATCTAGTTATAATTTAATGGGATTGAAACCAACAAAATGTGCTTTTATCAATTAAATCCTTCGGTACATGTATGTAAAGATTGTATGCAAATTAAGGCATGACAAGTGTTTTATATATTAGTAGTATTTATTTAATTATCTACCAATAAAAATTAGCACATGTAGTCACATAGTACAACTACGAGTAATTAAATTGTCAATGAAAAATTCTTGATTTTTTGCAGAAATTAACATCTATTTGCCAGTCTCAGAGTAAAGACGATCAAGATCGGGATCATTATCGTAGAGAGCATAAGAAGCGAAAACGTTAATGTGTGTTTTACCAACTTGGTAGAATGTTTTAGCTGCTATGCAAATCAACATTTTAAATATTTTTTAATCATTTATCACTTTTTATCTTTTATTTCTTTGAAGTTAGTTGCATTGTAAAGTAATTCATTAAGATGATTCTATTAAAATTGTAATGTTATTATTATTTTTACTTTCTTTCTTTAAAGTTAGTTGCATTGTAGAGTAGTTCTTTCAAATGATTCTAATAAAATTATAACGTAATTATTATTTTTACTTTTTTTATTATACGTATTAAATATAAATGATAGATTTCTTCAATATAGAAAACATTTAAATTTTACTTGAAAACATGACAAATAACCTAATAAATAAGGTAGACATAGATTTTAATGTGAGAAAGACAAATATAAATATATAAATATAAGTAATAAAGCAATCTGGAACTCTCCTGTGAGCAAGAGTTCTTCGAAGCGCAACAAGTTAAGATGTGCATCAATTACTTCAGATATGAGTTGTCTCACGAAGTCATATCTAAAAATAATAAGTAAACTCTAAAGTATGGAGTTAAACTGTATATGAGGCAAAATCAATGAACGGAATTACTCTTAAAATAAGAAATTGCATTTTAGCTAAAGAATTGGTTCAATATACAGTCTTCTCAAATGTTCAATAGTGGATATCAACCGAGCACTAAACTTGATTAATTTATTTCATTTAGATATATATATAAAAAAAATACACGAAGCAAGTGCATTGGTTCAAACTTACAAACATTATTCCATGTTAGTGAAAATCTAATGCAACACTTATAAAACATATTAAAACCACAAATCTAATACACAGACCTCAAAATCTGTTGATCTGTTGATGAGTACTGACAGCAACCAATAAGTTTATCTTCATTTTACTCCCGATATAACTTGCTAAGAGTAAGTTTTGCAAAAATTAAAAGGGTAAAAAAAATAGCAATCGACAAAAACTCGCACAAGAACATCAAAGATATATCGACTTAAGATAAAACATAAGATGGTATTTAACATATGATCCATACGCCATTCCATTATCTCCAATTTGCCATTAAAGGATGATCATTATTGACCAAAATTACACTAGTACATGGGCTGAATAATTAATGACATAGTATGTTATGCGTAGAGGCTCTAGGATGATCTAGGGAGAAATGAAGCAGCAACTCATACCCATAAAAGAGAGTGCAGCCGTTATTCTAGATTCACTTGTGTCAAATTCTCAAGGATTTATAATAAAATAATTCAAGTAACATGGCAACTCACCAAGTAGCTTAAGAAGTAGCAGTGATTGTGTCTTTTATTAAGAGGTCGGCTGAGGGAAAGTGCAGTGAGAATTTAAGCAAAATCACTTTTTTTTTTTTTGAAAAAGCGTTACATGCCTCAACTAAGATAAAACCTGATTCTCAACTGTTGATAATTGTTTTATTTGTACAACTAAGATACACAAATGGACATGAAGCGTCTCAAAAATTATCATCCTAGTAGCAATATCAAACCGACCAAGGCTTAGTGGCTAGTCCTTCTGAGAAAACATATCTAAATTTAGAGTTGTATGGCAACCACTCGATTATTTGAGACACTTTCTTGCTGTTCTTAGATTCTAGACATCGCTGAATCGAGTCGTGGAGCTTCTTATCGACAGTCTTGCAAACCCATTTGAGAAGTTCGTCTGATCCCATGGAAGTTTCTCTTGAGAGCCTTTCGAGCATCTTCGGCAGAAACACTTTCTTCGACTTCTTTACCAATATGTTGGCGTTAAGAAAGTCTGTTTTCGCCTGTTCTAGCTCATCTCTGACATTGGCCGCTGTATAGACCTTCAGCTGCATGACATATACCCATTAATTTACACAACATGATTATGCTAATGAAAGTCGAGTGGACGATTCTGTGCAAGAAAAAACTGATCTAATTTACCCCAGGGCATCAGTCTGTGACCACAAATCAGCTGGCCAGAGCCCAGACACTATGATCAGGATAGCCAAAATGCAATTTGGCGGGGGGCCAAAACCCCCAGGATTGGATCACCCATATCTAAGATAAGGACGGGCCAAACTCGGGGTCACCTCATGAAGCTCATGGTAATAACCCGGTTCTGGACATACTGGATCAAAAGTAAACAATAATAGACAAAGAGACGATGAACATAGAATATTGTCATGGTTTAGGTCTTTAGTGGATGAAAATAACCAAAATTTTCAACGCTGAACTATTCACATAACTAATAAGACCTCTGCCTACAACCAAGATTGACATGTTCATAACAAACAGCGTTCATACATGGTTAAATAATGTAAAATTTGACTTTAATCATTGTATTACGATAGTCAATTACGGAGCTGGGACAGAAGTGAGTTACCACTGGATCAGAAAAGGCTCCACTGCAGAGTGCAAAGCATACAAGAGACTTGGAATCAGGAAGACTGAGTTTTGAACTAAGGAGTTGCTTCTCTTCTCCAGATTTTTTTCTAAAGGCTGTCGATAATATGGTTTCAATCCACTGCACAACACAAGATAAATTGATTAGTAAAGCCTGAAGACATGTTTCATCAAATTTGTCAATTTAACTAAAACGGGATTTTAGGAACATGACAAGAATCAAAAAAGAAACTTCTACAAAGTTTAGGTAATCATCAAAGCAGACATACGAATGATAAATTATTTAACATATTCTGGGGCTTCAACCAGCAAATTAAGCTTTTGGTTGTAATAATTGATTCCTTGATTTTTATGTGTTGATCTGATAAGTAGTCAACAATAAGCGACGTTTCAAACTAAATTTAGCATTCACAAGGAAATTACGCATCACTAAACCAATCCGCAATCTATTCAAGTACACCACTGCAAAAAAAGTTTGTCTTTTAATGTTGGATGATAATTTTAAGAAATTATATGATGCTTGCATAAATGAAAGGTTTCCAAATAGATCACCGAGAAGAGAAAATCGTAAAACATTTCAATCACTTCTTCATAGAGCGGCCAACTACAAAAACAATGAGATTCTTATTACATTTTGGGCTAGCACACTATGAAATTAAAACCATGATTATCAAATATTAAGAAGCAATCTAGCCAGATGCAGTTGCATGCAACAATCTCTATGTTGTACTTGTGATCACTAATAGGCAGAAGAAATTACCCCGCCGATTCGAGGTGGACGGATGCAGAATATTGTGTGTTCTATAGCATTTGCAGTTACGAGAATGCCACCAATGTTGTAGGCTGCCTGCACTACACAGAGAAACCTATCAATTCACCAGGTTGTATGATCAATGATTTATAAATTGTAAAAAAACTGAATTTCTCAATTATTAAGCTTGTTGTAGATTTGACGACAAGAACTTCAGAAACCACTTCAATACATTTAGATGTGATGTTTGATAACATTTTCACAATAAGATCCAAGGATCGTATAACTTCAGAACTTCAATTGTGGTTGACACCACTCTAAATGCTGGTATCATCCTCTCCGAGCCAAATAATGGAACACCAAGTTTGACCTCTCCACAAGAATAATCCCAATAAAGCGTTGGAGTAAAATTTCACAATGAGTTTTGAAGCCCAATTTTTTTTCATGTTTTTTACAAAGTTAGCGCCTAAAATCAAGTAATTAAAGAAAAAGTAATTTGAACTGCTGTAATTACGTTTTTGAGACCCCTTAATGTTGGGTGCCCTATACAGGGCGCCTTAAACATACATAAAACCTCCCTAGTTTCCAAGTCAATTGGATAAACGAGTTAGGATCCTCTCCATTACTTAAAATCTAATCTAATGGTTAGAATTTCTTATAGGAGGAAAATAGGAGGGATTTTGGAATTTTATTTTTTATTCTAAAATAGTTGTCAAAATCTTAGCATGGGTCATGGAGAAAAGTAATAGAGAGGATCCTGATACCAGATAAACACCTCGCCCTTCGTATCATGAACCCTTACAGGCAGCAGAATGCCAGGATCATTTATAAGGGAAAATGTACCCTTAATTTAGTTAAAGTTATGAATGAATTTGTAAGCAAGGGAGCCTATATAGTTCTTAAAACTTTCTTTGTTGGTAATTGGTACACAATTTTAAGGAAGGGTTTATGAGACAATATGAAAGTTATAAAATTGCAATACCTTGTGAAATAGAGCTAATCTTCTCATTGAGCTCTGAGGAATTCCGTACGCTAAAAAGGCCTGCAAATGACAGAAACCATAGAGTTCTTAGGTTAAGAAAAAAAAAAAACTAGCATGTGAAACTAAATGTCAATTCATATTGACCCTTACATGCATTACGAGAGAATTATAGATGTTGATCCAAAATGCTATCTGGGCTTCTGCCTCCATTTGGCTTATATTCACTCTTTCTAGTTGCTCAACAAGTGTTCTGCAAAAGGATATGAACATTTGTATTAATACTTCACACATATGGCATTTAGCTGTATCTATTGACAAAATTTATAGGTATCAATGAATCCAAACCAAAAAAGATTCAACCCCAATGACACAAAATATGGTGACTTAGTACTTAGGAGTTAGTACAGCACGAAATTACTGTTTTTACTTATTTATAGATCCAACTAGAGATGTTTATACCTGATGACCCAATATTCACCCAACCTTGGAACCGTACCCGACTTCAAAATGAATTCAAAATAACGTAAACATCAATGTGGACACAAGACCCAATATTGAACCGATTCAAAAAACCTGACCCGAAATTGACCCGATGACCCGAATGAACACCTCTAGATCCAAATCTATCTTAAGTTCCAAATTCCCCTATAAAAAAAAAATACATAACACTAAAACTTGTTTCACCACAATATGGTTTTGATAATGTTGCAGATATCAGTAGTCATGACAAACATATTATCTGCTGCATCCTTGCGTGCATCGTTTAATATTGAAACCCACCTGTAGCTGGTGATTGCATAAGAAGCACGAGTAAACTGTTTTTTGTCAGTCGGTAATGAGGTTATCTCTATCATGGTTTTGGAAGTATAATTTTTTTGATTGTCAATCTGTGGGGTGTGATCACCACAAGACTTTGAGACAGTTGGTGACTGATTATTCCCTGATTTTTCTGATGCCGTAGATGCAGCAATCCAAAGCCAGCAGTAAACAGAAGCCATGCACTTAACCATTTCCTCGGACAACTTGCTTGGACATTGATGAAGGTAATCCTTCAAAGTTCGTACACCAGAATTCTTAACTCTTTCCGGTAACTTCCCATGAACCTGAAGCTAACAAACATAAAAACTAATTAGCAAGAATCATCAATCATCAAAGGAGAGGGAATTTAACTTGAGCCTGGTCAAAATAGATGAAGAATAAAAAGTTTAATCAAACTAATACAGCCTTTTGGCTTAATGACATCATTACACCCCAATGGAAAGAACAATTCTAGGGCTTAGAGCTCCCTTGGGCCCAACTCTAATCTGTTGTTGATGGTGTAGTTGTTTAAGTAGACTTAGCATCAACCAACAGGAACTGCAAGGGATATCTAGCCAACATGTCCCGTAGTGCAAAAATGCATTAACGTGCGTGAGTAATGCGGTTATTGTGATGCCAAATATCGGCTGAAAGCATGAGATATCCCTCAAAATGGCCTAAACTCTGTTATTTTACACCTTTACAATGTTGGAAATATTGATTCTTTTTTGGTGTGAAAATCTTTACAACACAACCGAAGTGATGCTATGCAAATATGTAGATGATCATTGACATTGAATTTATCACTTGTAGATTAATACTATAGAAGTATATTATTAGTATTAGATACAACTGAAAAATCTTTGTTAATGTTCATTTCCAATTCTTACGCTAAGTTGTTTTGGTACATGACTTCATGTACACGACCTCGTTTTGTAAACACTTAGGATTAAAATTTTGACATTGTTATCGTAATATCTTTGTGTGTGCATCTCCAATCCGAGCTTAAGAAGGAAAAATACTAGATTCCAGGCATTGAAATAGAACACTCATATGGATTCAAGTCTGGACTATAAAGAATACTTGGGTTGGGAGAAGAAATTAATAAATTTAGCCTACTGTATGTAAAGCCTCGATAATAAAATGACCCAGAAGCATAATAGAATACTTGCTCTCTTCATCTTAAATAAGTAAACAAAATGAAATGAAAATTATCCAGAAATTTACCTTAATTGGTTTAGAACTAGGCTTCTCATAATGGATGTCTAATTTTCCCGTACAAAATGAGGCATGTCGAATCTTTTCATCTTTCTTCCCAGAAGCGCTTTTTAAAGAAAGAGCTCCCAAAGGAAACTTCTTTGAGGAACAAAATGCGCTGGATATTATGCTTGGATGTTTTCGTACTTTATTTTTTGTATGGATTGGAGAACTTTTGCTCGAAGTTTGCACAGAAGATGGCTGACTTAAACACTGCTCAAAGATGTTCCTGTAGAGTGCAAGAACATGCTTCTCTCTATTGGCAACTTCTTCTTCAAGCGACTCAATCTCTGCAATCAGCTCCTTTGTCTGACAAATGACCATAGCAAAATTGGTTAGAGCCACTTACCAATATTAAGAAGCCCTTCCCACACCCACCCACGAAATTAAAAAATTGTAGCTATTAGCTTGAACCCTCTACATTATAAGCTAAGCAAAATTAAGTAAGTTTCAGTAAGCAACTGAATATCAACAAGTCTTGTATGAGATCATCTCACTATGAGACGAACCCATATAATTAGTATATTTCTTTAATTAATCGCTTTAAGACTGTAAGTGGTCATTATAATGTTATAAGTGATCATTCTAAGACTATAAAAAGTGATCACTTTAGAGTTGTAAGTGATCACTATAATGTTATATGCGATTATTTTAAGACTGTAAGTGTACATTGGTCTAACCGTTAGACCTTCTCATTTGAGAATTTGTGACGGAATATTATCTCCAAAGTCAAGTGCAATACTAGTGAAATAACCACGTCCACAAACCGCAATACTTGGATTATTGAGGATCCTAAAGCAAGAAAAAAGAAAAACTAGTTCAAAGTGAAATTCCTCTATGATAGAATTTTTCCATGTCTATATAACGATAGTTGTTCGAGTATCTACATCAAGCAAAGCTTGAAGCTTATGCAAAACATTTCCACTAGTAAGCCACTAGGTTCTAATTGGTTTTTAAATCTTATTTTACCTGAGACTGAGAGGCAAAATGTCTATGCCCGGGAGACAAAGCACTAGATGCTCGACCAATTGCTTTCTCAAGCATAATGCGCATTGACTTTTCTTGCTGCAAACGTGATTGAAGTAGATATACCTGCAATTAGCATTGCATCAAAAAGCAATTCCGTAGACACCTTATACAAGAAACTCTTGACTAGTTGAGTATTCTAATCCATAAGCAACATTATCTCAAACTCCAGTGGTCCCCACCCAAGCCACACTCAGAAACAGAAATTGTTCCGAGCAAGAAAGTAGAAGACCAATTCACTAAGACATCATCTAAAAATAGAACCCAAAAGAAAAAGATCAATCCACATCATAACTTACATCCTTCTCCAAAGAGGCACGTTGATTTGATGAGCTTGTACTTGAATCAATGGATTGCCCATTAGGAGTTTGCGAACCATAGGTCCTCGTTGAAATTGGTGAATCCTTAAAAAGGGGACAAAACGTCGAAAAAAAATAATAATCAATATTCGATTGTTTAACTAATATACAACAAGGTTCAAAGGTGTACCATATTGCTAGTTGTTTAATTAAATTGTCAACTGCCATGTTTAACGAAGAAGAGTTGCAAATTGCAAATTTGCAATCAATGGTTTAGCATTGATAGTACCGTGAACCCAAACACAGATAAAGGCACCAAAATCAGGCTAAAGGTATGATAAATACTAGAATGATACAACTTTAAAAGGTAGTTATTGCAAAACAACAGAAAAGGCTACAAGTCCAAAATACTCTGCATTACGGTGTAATAGGAAAAGTTTCCCGTAAGTTATAAACCTTTTTAACCTTCTAATTGTTCGACATCATATGGTACTCCCTCCATCCCTTTGAACCTTGCTCTTTTCGAGGCAAAATCAAACGACCAGATGTACATTTTTTATCGGCTACCAAAATACCAGTTATGAGGATTTTTAAATCTTACAACTTACAAGGGATCCGTTCTGATAGCATTCACTCGAATAAGGAACTTGAAATCTTGAGATATCACCAGTCCTATCTGAAGCACTGAAGTGAAAAGAAGAAGGAACCATTTAGATTACAATATACACTTCCCCAACTGGTGGTAAACTAGATTACATAAAGATCAATATTATATATTCATATCTTCTCAGTTAGAATAATAAGTTTCAACACCCAAATCAAATAACCTTACATCTACTTCGAGCAATGAGATTTAAACTGAGAAATTAACTAACGAGGATTTTACATAACTAATCTAGCGGGATTAGCATATCATCATCATAGCCAGTATATCTGCTCATAGCAGGATATAACAAAGTTTTAAATTACCAAGTTTCAAACCAAAGCATATTCAAGAACATTCCTCAAAATTCAAAATCAAGGATTAATTAGCAAAGGCACAAATTTTCAGCATCATATAAATGTCAACTTTTTTAAAAGCTATGAAAGGAACATCATCATCATCATCATCAAAATCTTGATGAGTCCCACCCAAGGCAGGGTCTGGGGAGGAAGGGAAAGAAGGACGACCAATACCCTCACCACGAGGAGGTTGCGATTGAAGGATCCCCTCAACTCGAGTATGTCTATGAAAGGAACAATGTTTCAAAAATCACTTCAAATTGTGAAATAGCAAACCTAATATTTTACCTCCACATGAAAGTCATCAACCCGATAACACCCACAATTGCTTTAAAAAACAAAGTATAACTCCTCCACATTAAAATACATTATTTAACTGTTTAAATATCAAATTTTGATCCAACAACACATTTGAACTAAATAAACAAATAAGCTAACTAAACCTACAATCATTCATTATAATAGAAACTTCTATTAAAGAAAACAAAATACTTCCAATGTTATCACCTTTTTGAGCGTTTATGAGTGATAGAAACCCCATCTTCTCCCTTCACAACCATACATTCATCTTGACCCATACTCAAATCCTCCATTAAAAACTTTAAAAATTGTATCTAGTAATCTGGGTTTTCCCCTGAATAATTAAATATTGTACTAAAACCCACAAAAATTAAAATAGATCCCTACATTTTAAGTTCAATTCCTACAAACTCCTATAAAATGTAGTTCACTCCAACTAAAAAAATTAATGCAAGAGTAAGTGTAGTAAATGTGCAAGGACATATGATAGAGACTGCTCAATCAATTAGCACATGAAAATAAATAAAAAAATAAATAAATATTCCAGTAAAAAATCGAAAAAGAAAATAAATTGATTGATGATGGTTGAAAACAGATGATTTGAGCAAAACCCAATAAGTAGAAAACACAAAATAGGCAATTAAATGAGAGACAAAAAGGAGAAATGAATAGAAATAAATGGAATATGGGTAAGTTGTGTGAAGTTGGGAACATTAAATGAGGGAAGAAAATTGCATTAAATTTTTACCTGCAAATGTGTGAAACTCAGACTCAGACTGAAAACTGCCGCCTTTGATATTTGCCTCTTAGGAACTTGGAATTGGCAAATTTGTGAGGAGAATTGGAGGATGAATGGATGAATTGATGCCTTCTTGTTGGATTCTTTGTCTTGTGAATTGATGATCCAAGGTTTCTGGTTTGGATTATGAATAATAGGGTTCGAGGAAGAAGATTTAGAGTATCATATAATCTTAGACGTCTTTTGGTTGACATAAGAATTAAATTCCTATCGAAAGTTGTAAATTATTGGAATTTACTTTCTTTGTCAATTTTCTAGGAATTACTTAAAGTTGTTTGTTGTCTAAATGTGGAAAATGAAGTAGTTACTTGGAAAATAGCGGTTACACCAAATATTAAAGGGTATTATGATAATTTCACTTAAAATGATACATGGGAATTGTTAATAACCAAGGGGATATATGGTAATCTAATTCCTATGTATCATAGGAATTAACTTCCCTTGGATTTTACAATTCCTAGGAATTTTAGATTTTTTTGCAACCAAACAAACAAAGATGATATTATTTCCTAGGAAATTAAAATTCCAAAGGTAATAGAGGGTAACCAAACAAGTTGTAGAGGTAAACTATAAAAAGTAATTGTGACTCGAGACATAATTAACACAAAGGTAAATCTCTTCCGATTATAAATTTATGGGGATGAGTTGCCGTCTTTCTTTTCTCATTAGACCCTTCTCAGGTTCAGATCATAGTTTTTTTAATGAACAGGATACACTGAGTATGATGATGAAGAAGAAGAATTACAAAGACAAGATAAGTCTTGTACATCTCAACTAGAGACGAATCTATACGTAAAATTCATTAGTAAAAGAACATTAAAAAAAACAATAAAATCTGAATTCATACTTGTATATGAAACAATTTTTTTAATAGTTTGGGTTGATCAAATTGAAATCGTCTCACGGTGAGATGATCTCAATATAGAATTTGTGAGACATAATTGCATAACTTCACATCCCCTCACCAATTGTGGGCGATTTTCGGGCCATTCAAGGTGTCTAACTGTCCGACCGCTTAGAGTCCTCCAGAAAATATAGGCCCCATATATTAACAAATCAGAAAATTTTTGGTACAACTGTTGTACCATGTCAGCTATTATATGTGGTACATCCTACTAATTAAATTATGCCAAATAAGCATATATTAATCCATGTTATTAAGGGAAGATTAAGAGTGATTGCCTAAAGAAGCCTTCTTTAGCCTCCTTTTATAGTATTAAAAAAAAATCTGTCTTCCCGCCTCATTTATGCATCCAGTTGAATTCTAAAACAAGCAGCTCGAGTATATACAATGGACTTTCGTTGCAAGTTGGGGAAACCTTTACGTGCAGCTCGAGATAGTGGAATTCTAAAACAAGCAGCTCAAGTATATACAATTAAAATGTTTGACGAGTTTAAGAAAGAATTTTATGATATTTTGCATCTGGTAATGAAAGGATTTGAAATCTCTGATAACTACTATGTTTATGTGATTCAACAAGAGACACATGCATCACATTTCATTATTCAATTCAACCCTTTTAGTTTTGATGTCTATTGTTCATGTAAGAAATATGAATCAATGGGGATATTGTGTTCTCATTCCTTGAAAGTTTTTAACATAAATGGGGTGAATTTTATTCCATCTAATTATATCCTAAGAAGATGGACAAAAGATGTGAAAAGGGGAATAAGGATGGAAGGAGATATTGAGTTAGCTAATGAGGGAATCGAACCCACATTATTCGTGTGTTTACACGATGCTCTACCATTTGAGCTAATAGGTAGTGAACATCAAAGTCACTTGCACCTAACATAATATTCACCTTGAAACAGAACACATAGCAATAGTATTTTCATAAACTTGCAGGATGCTATAGAGCTTTTTGGAATACAATTACTCTTCACAATGGGTATATAAACATAAACAGTTCAAAAAGTACACCAATTTCATGGGTTATTTGGTTTGCAAAAGCACTAAGCATTTGGAATTTACCACAAATTTTCAAAAACAACTTATAATGGAGAATCAAATTACACAGAAATTTGACATTCTCTGCTAATGTTATCAATGACCAAACACACACAATTAACTAAACACTTCAATTTTACACACTTCACAAACAAATTGGGAATAAGCTACAATTTTTATCATTAATCCAAAGAAAACCTGCGAATTTAATCACTAATTGAACAAAATTTTCTGAAAATTGATACAAAAAGCTATACACTGATATTGAAATAAAGAGAAGAGAAAAAAATAGAAGTAATAACTTACATCTTCTTTATTACCTAGATGCTAAATGTAGAAATATTAAAATTTGATTCAAAATTTTTAATATTGATTGTAATTACTCACTCTGTAAATTTATTTGGGTATTTTTTGTTTGGTTAGGTTAGAGAAAATGAGTTTTGGGGGTTTTAGGGTTGAAGGAGAGTGTTAAGAGAAATGACAATATCTTATTACATGGCAAAAAATTAATGGAATGCTGTACCACATAATACTTGTGACTTGGTACAGCTGCTGTACCAAAAATTCTCTGTTAACAAATTCCTTAAAGTTTCTCCGTTAAATGTAGCTTAGTTGGTAGCATACTTATCTGTTGTTGGTCAAGGGTTATATTATCACTTATTTTGATAATTTATGTCTAGTTATTTGGTTCCCTATTAAAAAATACAGCATAATTTTTTATCTTCTATCAATTTAGACAGTTAACGAAGACCTTAATTTTCTAAATATAAGAAAAATAAATAAGACTCTTATACTCTTTACTCTGTCATTATCACCAGTTCACCACGTCATCACTGTTAATCAAATATGATCACTTTAGTATTTAATTCGTATAGGTTTCTTGGGTTGAGCCTAGCCAGCGGAGTAACACAACAGGACAACACACAAGTCCACACCCTATGAGGCTATGAACAAAAACATGTAGTATTATTGTACTCCATCGTTACTTAAACAAGTTTTCATTTTTCATATTGGGTGTTTTATTTGTTGTTCTCATTAAGAATCTTTCTATTTATGTCACAAATTTTAGACAAAAATAACCTTATTCATACGCACTTTATTATTTTTATAATACATATGGACCCCACATATCTTTTACTAACTCCAATTTAACATTTTAATATTCCTTATGATCCCCACATGGCCACAGGTAAATCACTGACTTTATAAAACTATTTTTTTATTAGTTGTGGTCCTCATATTTTTTCCACTAACTTTCTTTTAATATTTTTTAAATGTATATGGTCCCTACTTTTTTCCAATTAAATATATTCAATTATATAATATATCCGCTATCTAAAATATTCTATTTTTCTTAATTTTCGTGAAGATTCCTTATGGGAACTTGGAACTGAGGGAGTATTATTATGTATAGGCATGCACGTTCGTAACTAATAATAGGATTTTTAATTAATGGCAACTAATGACGACCATTATTCCCTGACCACCTATTATTAGCCACAAATTTATAATTCTTGAAGATAAACTACTCCATCACCATTATTATAGATTCTTCAATGCTTCTCAATTTTAATACCTACTCATTTAAAAAGTATTGTTTATGTGGAGTTAAATTTGACATTCAAAATTAAGTAATATGTTGACGTATAAACATTAATGATTTAAAAATACAGATTTCATTCAATTTATAATAAGGGTTACTAATCATATTATCTCGTATTCTCGTTACTATTGTGAACTATATATGGTTAGTACTTAGTAGACATCAGATATTCTAGTTAAAAATTTTAAAAATAAGAGTGTGATAAATTGTTAGAACATAGTATTATTTATTAAGCAAAAACATTTACACCCTATTAGTTCTTAATTTGTACCAAATTATTAAAAAAAAATACAAAATTTAATGTAAATTGGTAATTCTATTACCGCCTTTAAAAAGCAAAAAACTTAATTAAAAATATAAACAAATTGTTGTTTCAAGTGAGAATTGAACTTTAATCTAAAGTGTAAAATATTAGAGGTATTACCAATTCATCTTAAAAATTCATATAATGAAAGTAGACATTATTAACATCACATTACATGATTACATCTGTCTAATTAGATAAATTTATCATAATCCTGTCATATAAATATATTTTTTCATATAAATTATTAAAATTTTTTGTCAAGACTCTAAAATTTAAAGAATCTTTTTTTTTAAAATAAAAAGTATTTTAGACCATATTAATTAATTACTCCCCCTTCTTCTAATGTTCTTCCCATTTAAAATATTCTATTTTGGCGAGAGAAATTTGATTAAGATTTTTAAGATATATATAGATGATAAGATATATCCATGTGAAATCTTGTTAGATTCGTCTTAAAGTATAATTTTTTATAATTTTTTATGATATGTATTTAGAAATATTAAGACTCAAACTTTACTTTGAAAACTGTGCAAAAGGTAAATAACAGAGGAAGTAATACATTATATAAAGCATAATTTTAGGGATAAGATAGAGCTTAATATAAAAATTAAAACAAACCAACATACTCTGGCAATGACATGGTTATACCAACGGATCATATAAACCCTAATATTCTAATCTTATTATATAATCTCATAATAATGTCCATAGTAGTAGGTAAGCATGTTAAATTAAGGGAGATAATATGTATTATGCTTATCATAATTGCCCTTTAATCACATCAAAGGCGGTAAGGCCGGCTACTAATTAAACAGTGACAGGTCATCACGTGGGGCCCTTGGACGGTGCCACAAAAATTAAGGGTATATATAAACAGTTGAATTTCATCCAATGCATATCATAATCATCATCATTAAAACTAATAATTAGAGTTAATTAATTAAATTGTTTTTAAGTTCTTAAGTTGTGTTTGGTGATTAGGGCAAGAATGGTGAAATTGGCATTTGGAGATTTTGGTGACTCTTTTAGTGCTGCCTCAATTAGGGCTTATTTGGCTGAATTTATTGCTACTCTTCTTTTTGTGTTTGCTGGTGTAGGATCTGCTATTGCTTTCAGTAAGTACTTATAATTTATATAATTTTGTTTGTATTTTTACTAATACACTACTATATTTCCTTGAGAATAATGAGTTAGCATAGTAGTTAGAAAGCTACGCATATTGACTAATAATTTAATCTATTGAGTATTGACTTTAATTTATATCCCTATTTGATATAGTTTTTTTTAGTTATAAAATTTAAAAATACATGCTTACACAAAAAAATTAGTAATGTTACTTCATCATTTTTTTTTTGAAAAAATAGATAATATAATATTATTCGAAAATAGTTTTTTTAGTTTTCAATTTATGTAAAGCTTTTTCTATGTAGTATAATTGTATTTGATTCAATTTTTAGCTATAAAAAAGTAAAAAGATGTAACAAAGAAAGCATACTAAACATTCTTGTTTCTTCCTATGAACATGTATAGTTTTTCAAGTGTTAAACATGGAGTAATAATTTTTAGTAAAAGTATCAAACGTTTTTTTGGAAAATAATTATCCTAAATTAAATTATTAGGTTCTATTAATTTTTTGTTCTTAAAACTCTTAATATTAGATAATTTTTTTATTTTAATTCATATTATGTAGCGAATTTAATGAGATAGAATTAAAAACTTCTTTTATAATAAATTGATATATATGTGTATGTGTAGGCAAATTAACAGAAGGAGGAGCACTAGACCCAGCAGGGCTAGTAGCTGTAGCAGTTGCTCATGCATTTGCCCTATTTGTTGGAGTTTCCATTGCCGCCAATGTCTCTGGTGGACACTTGAATCCAGCTGTCACCTTTGGATTGGCTGTCGGAGGCCACATAACCCTCCTCACTGGCCTTTTCTATTGGGTTGCCCAAGTTCTTGGTTCAGTTGTTGCTTGCCTCCTCCTTCAATTTGTCTCTAATGGCATGGTAACCTTTTTTTTATTTGTCTTTTAACATATTCCTCACTTCTTAATTATTACCCTAATCCGTGATTAAGAAGTCAGATCTACATAATCTTATGCCTATAAAAACAAAAAAGTTGTTTTCATTGATCATTACAACAATATCAATCTGCTTTATATTAGAAAAACTTATTAGAAAAACTTAATATTGAAAATTGAGTACTTAATAATTCAACATTTTATCAGTCTGCTATATATAGTAATAATCTAACATATGCCCTTAGCTCGCCATGAATAATCAAATCTTACTTTAGTTTACTAATAGCGTACCCTATTATTAATCATAGGGTTTATTGTGAACAAATGTATAGCATATATTAAATTATTAAAGATAATTTAAAGATGAGATTAATCACGGTTAACGGAAAAAAAATTAATTTATTAATGTTAAATTTTCCAATTTATATTAATATTTTTTGATTTTTGAATCCTCCATGTCACAATAAGAAATCATTTATTCAACAATTAGACCTAGCTATCTCGATCCGCTAGGGAAACCAAACAACACAGTCCATTAACTCCATTCCTTAGTTTGGGTGGCCTGGTATAGTTTGTCGTTTTATTCCTATGTCTTTTTTCTCTCGAGAGATTTTTTATACCGACAGTCTTGGTCTCTTCTATATTAGTATTTTGTTTCTTCTTTGTTCTATACAGTCTAAATTTCCAAAAAAAAAAAATATGAGTCGGGCCTTTGCCAGCCCCATGTGCCTTCGCTACTGCCCTATGTTACGGTATAAAATACAGTGCAAATTACGGTGTTACTTGACTTTACCAACTAATTTAATCAATGAATCGAGAAATTGACTGCGTGTATTTTTCCCTTGCCCTCTCTTTGGAGGGGGCACAGGTACGATATGTACCCTAATTTCTTCTCCGGACCCTGACTTGCAATTGTGCGGATATTTGGTTGATACTCAAACAACTGACTTTTTTCCTAATCTAAATGCAGAGCATTCCAGCCCATGGAGTATCATCAGGAATGAGCGCACTAGAAGGCATAGTAATGGAAATTGTCATCACCTTTGCACTTGTATACACTGTCTATGCAACAGCTGCTGACCCAAAGAAGGGCCAAATTGGAATTATTGCTCCAATTGCCATTGGTTTCATTGTTGGAGCCAATATCCTTGCTGCTGGCCCATTCAGTGGTGGATCCATGAACCCGGCCCGCTCATTTGGCCCAGCTATTGTTAGTGGTGATTTATCTCAGAGCTGGATCTACTGGGTCGGCCCACTTATTGGAGGTGGGCTTGCTGGGCTTATCTATGGTGATGTCTTTATTGGATCTTATGACCCTGTTCCAACTGAGAGTTATGCATAAGCCATCTCCTCCCTTTGCTTTAAGGGATTGCCTTAAAATATTTGGCAGTGGTACCTTTGTGAGAAATTGCACCTTTTTTCTTTAGGGGAATGCCCCAAAATTTGGCCCAAAATTTGGCTTATTGAAGTTAAGTGTAATGTATTTTTATGTCATTTGTGTGGTCTTGCCTTTTGTAGTCATGTAAATAATAAAAACTTCTTCAAGTTTGATCATTTTAACTTTCAAGTTTCCCATTGGATATTGACATTGTTATTCTTGTTTTTTTTTTAAAAAAAAAAGTTTTTGGGATAGATTGGATAATTCCAATGGTATGTTTGGCAACTTGGAATTCATTTCCAAATGTTAAATTGGGTCAAATACAATATTTGACAAATCTTGAATTTGAAATTTGGAATTGGCTCAATTCCATAGACTTTCAATAACAATGTAAAATTTGGTCAAGTATTAAAATTTGCAAATTCCAAGCATTTAGGTGTCATTTACAATTCTTGAATGTGAATATCAAAATTAAATTCCCTATTTTCAAATGAATTCTATGTTGCCAAACACTACCTAAATATAATCTATTGGCAATTTGAATACAGTCTGTTTAAGTTTAATAAAAAACATTCTAGTTTTAGGGTTTGAATTTCTTTTAGACTTTTAGCAGATTTTGTGTATGAATTTATAACTAATATTTTCTAGACCTATATTTAACTTTTTAACTTAAACTCAATCCAAAATCAATTAGTATTAGGACTAAAAATGTTTAAAATTGACACGATTTACTGAATGGAGTATAGTCCAACCCACTACATATATAAAAATCAAAATTAGAATGTTAATATATTTATTTACATATACTCAAGAACCAAAATCAACCCGATCCAAGATATTATACCCAAAATCCACCCGAACTCCCAAATGAACACCCCTAATTAGGACTTGTGAGTCAAACCCATATACAGAATATTGCATTTTTATATTCGAGCAACTCTTTTATAAGATCGTCTTACAACAATCTGGATGTTTGTTTTCTTTGCATCCACGCTAGAAGAATTGGTCACGACTGATGTATACCAGGGAATTAAAAAACACAGAAGAACGTTGATTTCTCATATGAGCCATTGAGATGTAAAGATTAAGACTTGGACTTTTTCCATCCTATTCCAAAACTTCCATCATCTTTTGTAGAAATTCAATAGTTAATTGCGTTAATGGAGCATTATATTTAAGTAAAAATTTTCTCAGATACCACAATCTCTGCAAAATGGAGGATAATTTAACTACTGACCTTCAATTCAACCCAACATCTGCAGAAAAAATTGCAGAAAATGAAGACTTAGCAAAGGAGATTTTCATTCATCTACCCGCCACCCATCTTGCTTCATCTCTAAACGTCTCAAAATTGTGGCGATCTTTCATCTTGAATCAGACATTTGTTTCCAGGCACAGTTTTGTTCATCCGCCTTCATTATCTGGCCTGTTTTTGATCCCCAGACAAATTATCCAACATCCTGGAGTTCATTTTCTATCCCTTAACCCGAGAAACCCTAATCTTCATGTTCACCCCTTCACGAACTTTCTTAATTCCAGAAGTTTCCAGATCCTTCACTCGTGTAATGGACTTTTGCTGTGTCAATCAGCGGTGTCGCGTTACTATGTGAGCAACCCTTCAACACGTCAATCGAGGATCCTTCCTAATTGTTCTTACATAGAACAAGATCAGTACTCGCTTAATTTAGCTTTTGATCCTCTTACTTCACCTGAGTACAAGGTCATTTGTGTTCAAAAGCTTGAAAATCAGCAGGCATTCTACCGAATAGCCATTTATTCATCTGAAACTCGCGATTGGAGTCTCCTTCAAAAGCCCTATTCTGCACCAAATGATGTAAACTTCAAAAATGGAGTATTCTGTCACGGTGCAATTCATTGGATGACAACCACATCCGGAGGCAGAGGAGTATATCTAAAATTGAATACGAACATAATAACAGAAATGCCAATAACTCCAAGGCAAGACGAGGAATCACAATCACAATACAAATTCAAGTATTTCGGGAAATCTGACGAATGTTTAGTTTACATAATTTCTCGTCCTCTTCTAAACCACTATATAGCATTTAAATTGAAGGAGGATTATTCAGGATGGGAATTGAAGTTTCGGCTTAATTTGAATGTTTTGATACCTAAATTTCCGGCCATAGCCAGGCACTTCGGGTTTCATCCATTGTTTACTGAGTATGAATGTGATGTGTTGTGTGTTAATCATGCAGGGAGAGATGAAGATATGGAAATTGTGTTGTCTATACCAGGTGAAATCATATTTTTGAATCTTAAGAAGAAAAGTTCGACAAAAGTTAGAGATCCTGTTTTCAGTTCCTGTGATGTAACCATTTGGTATAAAACATATTCAATATTTGAATTTTGTGAGACTTTATCTCTTGTTTGATGCAGGAATAATAATGTTAATTTTCTGTTCCTTGTTTGTCCAATCCCATTGGTTTTTCTTAATAATTTCTAATCACTGATTTGTAAATTACTATAAAAAAATAAAAAATAATAATAATATAATAAATAAAAGGAAAAATTACCAGGAATAATACAACATTTTGTTTATTTCCCAACAATAATACCAACTTTTAATCAACCATGAATAATACCAACTTATGGGGTGTTTTCTACGATATACCTAATATGTTAAAAATCAAACTATAACTGGTTATATGACAAAAAAATTTAGTAAATTAGTTAATAAACTAAAGTTGGTATTATTGTAGGAAAAAAACCCCTAAAGTTGGTATTATTCATGGTTAATCAAAAGTTCGTATTATTGTAGGAAAATTAACAAAATGTTATTATTCACGGTAATTTTTCCTAAATAAGATTAAAATCACAAAACTTCCCCCTATTAAATTTGGGTGATTTGTTAATTTCATTATTCACCGCTATTTACTAAAATATCCTCAATTTTTTAACCATTGTAATGGCAAGTTGTGTACCGTTAAAATACCTACTATTACACATATGTGTAATGGCAAGTTGTGTACCGTTAAAATACCTACTATTACACATATGTGCGTTGTTAGAGAAAAGGATATGTCATTTATAAACTTGAAGACTAATTCTTATTACTATTAATTGCTTTTAGCAATGAATCTTCCTCGACTTTGTATGTGGGTTCTTTTTAGCTCCTTGTTTAAGTTGCTTAAGATCATTTTCTAAATTCTAATACTTGATATTGATGGTTTTTATGAATCATCTTGTGTTATTGATTCCGATCCTTCATCAATTTTGAATTTGGTTTAACATCTTTGTTATTCCTTAATTTTTTAGTCATTGGAAAGATTCATTATTATTATTGCTTTTATTTTTCTTTTTAGTTTGTTCCATCAAATTTGTTTTAATTTTATTTTTGATCATAACTCACATTATTTCTTTAAATCTTATTCACAAATCTAATTTACTTTTTTATCTCATCCACACATTTTTCTACTTCGCCATAAAATACCATTTTTTTCTTGGTTTTCACACCAATTGCACCCTTTGAGGCAAAATTGATGGGACAAGCGAAGTAATATGTTCTTATACGAAGTTGCAAGTAGTGTTTGTTACCCACTTACCACTGGTCAATTGAAAACAAACCTCTTTGTTATCACTAAAATGGTAAAGTTGCGTACATCTATCCTTTCCTTAACCCGTTTAGGTGAGAGTCATTTAATGACATTGTGATAATGAAATGTAATTGTATTCGACAATGCCAAAATAAGTAATATTATCTTTGTTTTTGACTATGTCTCATATTGATTCGTTTTGATCTACTTTAACTAAATCCATATCTTTGATATTAAGGCTTGACATAGTATAAAACTCATTAAGCTTGACTTGTTATTAGTGTAACCGACTTCTTATATGAGCTTTCACACAGCATGCCAGTAAATTTATTAATCTTACACATCAGTGCTTACATTGTTCTGCGTTGACCGTCTCTTGCGGATATCAAAACTCTTCAAAACAGACTCGACGACTCAATTTTTACCAACCTTATAACCGAACACGATTTAATATAACCTAAAAAAAATGGATAATTACGCAAAAACAAACATATCCACAGAATTTAATTTTAAATGGACCCGAAACATTTGCCCAAAATCGACACTATGATCCGAATGAACACCTTCAGCTGAGATGATCATGATGTATGGATGTTGAAATTTCATTTTTAAATATCTTTTCAATTTTCACAAGAAACAGCAACTTGCCTTTGTATACCCTGAAGAGTTATTCTTCATTTTATTTAAAATTTAATTGTTGACCTTTTAGAAGGTAGTACAAGAATCCACGTAGTACATTCTAGACATAGTTAACTACTAGACAAAGCTGAACTATAATATGACTATGTATTAATTCAGACTCTTAATAAATTTTTCTATTGAAACTAAGAAATACAATTCATTTTTTGGGGCAATGGAAATACATGAATTTAGTAAATCAAGTTTTGATCGATTTGCCTTCAGTGATGATGAGCATTACTTATCAACTGATATCGATTTTGATCATCGACTAACAAAAGCCGTGTATCCTCTCATGTCCGACCATGATATCCAATCATATTACTCCGTTATTTTCCCTTTTATATATTCCCTTATGTTGATTCCTAAACATACACCACCCTCACAAAAACCTCGATTAGAGTATGTGTCGAGCACACAAATTCAAACTCAAGTCGGAAAATTATCCTTTCTTGAGAACTTAGATGTTCAAATTGTTCATTCTTGCAATGGTATGTTCCTTTGTATGTCACAATTTTCTAAATCATACTACGTATGTAATCCAAGAACTCGTCGCCTAGAGTTACTTCCTAGTTTAACTTGCATGGCGGGCGATTTTGCCCTAAATCTTGCTTATCATCCTTACATTTTACCTTATTACAAGGTGATTTGCGTCCAAAAGATGGAACACAAAAGTTCGGTTCACCAAATTTCTGTATACTCCTCTAAAACCCGAAATTGGACCTCCCTAGGCAAACCTTTTGTTGCACAAGGGGATATAGATTTTTCTCAAGGGGTGTTTAGCAATGGGTCGATGCACTGGATGAGACGTGCAAAGAAAGGGCTATACTTGAATTTGGAAGACGAAGTCCTAAGAGAAATGCCGAACCTTCCCTTAAAGGAAGGGTATCCCTTGGCTAGTTGCGAGTATTTTGGGGAGTCGCAAGGCCATATTTTCTACCTTATTGGCTCATCACAATTGTGTTTCTTCGAGCTTTTCGAGATGAAGGAAGACTATACGGGTTGGTTTTTGAGAATTGTGATTGATTTAAAGGCCTTGGCAGTGGATTTTCCGATCATGGGTCGCAGGTCTAACAATCCTCATCCTATTTTCCCGCGGTTTGAGTGTGATGTGCTATCTGTTATTCGGGGTTTTGATGATGAAGATTTAGAAATTGTGCTGTCAATACCTGGTGAAGTTATTGCTTACAATCAAGTGAAGAAATCTGCGAGGAAGTTATGTGATTCAAGGATAAAGGCAAAGGATCGAGAAGTGTGGTATAGGGTATATGCTTCTTATCGACTTTTTTAGTTGCGTCGGGAGGGGCAGATGTATGCTCAGTTAATGCTGTCAAATGACAATATTTAATTTATGTATACAACCACATACCTTGAGATACTATTATTATAAGCTTTGTTATGTTGGGAATATTTGAACATGCATATTAAGTCGCAAGATATGGTTTTAGTTGTGTTGGGAAGGACGAATGTATGCTCGGTCAATGCTGTCAACTGATAGCATTTGACTTACGTATACAATTATATACCTAGAGATACTAATATATGTGTTGGTTTAGTTGGTATCAGTGTTTTTATGTGACAATATTGACCCGGGTTGCAGAAAGGAAAAGTGATTACTAGAACACTGAAAGAACCAAGGAATTGAACATTTGTGTGCTAATGATGTATGTGTATGTATGTATGTATTTCACTGAATTTTTTTCAATAGATATGGCTTTTTAATATCCTCTCTTCTATAAGGAATCTACAAACTCTGAGATATTTGGAAAACATGTTTTATATGAGCTTTAACTAGATAAATAAAGTTAAGATTATAGCCAGGTTTGCCAACAATACACCGGTACCTCTATGGTGAGATCTTTCTATGAATTTTCCCTCTATGAGGATGATTTGTGCACCTGGTTGTCCTTTATATTCTTTAATGTGGGTTATTATTATTAAAGCAAAACTTTTAATAAGGATTATTGCTTTACCAAATTAGTATTTTTATGTGGCTTGTTGATCCAACTTTTTTTATTCTAATATTAATAGTCAATACCTAATTTTACCAGATATTTTTTGATATAATTTGCTTACACAACTAGCTTAAAAGGCAATAATAACGACAACCATTTGAATTTGGTCAGACAAGTCATCAATTGAAAACGCCAACCATTTTCCAAACACACCCTTGCTTATTTGGACAAGCCATCTATTTGGTAAATTTAATTATTGATTGTTGGCTTTTTAAATTTTAATAGAAGACGTTGGCCAACAAGCCATAAGCTAACAAAATTAATCAATCAGAGTGACCTTTTCGTTCATGCTTAAAGGTCAACTTTTTAGCCAAACCATTTAGGTAACAAAAGACAATTAGTTGTTGCTGTTTAATTGACTTAGTTGAACAGTTACATGCATTAACTACTTTTGTTGATTTTTAAGCTAATTAGATAATTCAACTGTTCAGAAAAATGTTTACCGATATATGTAATGATTGCTAAAGATGAAGACTTAAAGAGGGTGATTAGTTTGTTAGCATTACAGCCTAGTGGACAAGTCTACACGATTGAAAGAACAAGTGAACGTGCAATGAAGTATTTGGCATATACTCTTACTTAATTGAAATAAACATACATAACACTTTATAAATAGGGCAAACTAAATGAAAATATTAAATTATCTTCATTTACAAATCCAAATTACATACTAATAACCATTTAATCTAAGGAAACTTTCCAACATGTTGAAGAATTATTTAGTTGCAACATTTCTCATCCTAGCTCTTGGTAATTATTATAATATTTTATATTACTTTTACTTTTATTAATTTTATTTCTTTTTGTTGATAGTGTTTTTAAATAAAAAATTAGCATATTAAATAAAAAAGTAAATAACTTATACTCTGTCACTATTCGTTGTAAATTTTTTGCAGTCCAAATGATGGGTCATGAAGCATTAGCATGTGGTGAAGTGGGTGAATTTTGTAATGTTTTTAATCCATGTTGTGGGGGATTCAAGTGTAACAAACCTACCATATTTAATAGTGGCACGTGTGATCGTGGTAAGTATTAACATGGAATTCATATATTAAGACAAATTGTTTAAAAGCCCACGTGGCTCAACGGATAGAGTATCGTAAAAGATTTAGGTTCGGTTCCTACTGGGTACATGTATCAGTTAGGGATTTTTTTGACTGCGTGCATCTCTCTTTACTCCCTCCTTGGGGGAACGAGTATGATTTGTCCGCTTCTTTCAAGATAAAAAAACCCCATTGTCTTGTGCGGGATACTAGAGTTGTCCTTTACCATTTCTTGTTTAAATTAACTGATATTAAGGTTTTTTTAAAGCGATGGACAAATGAATGAACTATTAATCTATTAAATTTTTGTCATAAAAAAATATAATGATATCTAATAAAAATAAAACTAAAATTAAACTTAATAAAAATGAATCTTCTATATATGAACCGCTAGTCTAGTATGAGACTATTTCACTATGAAACGAGCCCATATAATTAGCATTGATTACTTTAAAATAGTAAGTGTACGTGTATTTAAATTTATAAATAATCATTCAACGATCATAAAAAGTAATAGCTTTAAGACTATAAATGAATACTTTAAGGTTATAACTTATAAGCAATTACTTTAATACGCTAAGTATACATTGAATCAGCCCAATAGAAATAATATTACTGTAAGACCGTTTAATTTAAAAATTTGTGTTACAAAATAAGCGTGGCCAATAAAAATCAAACTCAGATATATGTTGGAGAAAGAGTTTGAATATTATTAAAAAAAATTAAAATTTTCTATTTAAGAAGTAGTAATTAGTATTACTATTGTTGGTTTAATGCATAACATTTAATTTTGGTTTGGTAGATCCAAACTCTGGTTGCTCAAAGTTGAATCAAGTATGCGGTCTAGGTGAAATCTGTTGTGGACGTAACCAGTGTAGTGGTTACTTTTCGGGCCTCTGCGAAGGGACTGAAATACTCTTCTAATTTTAGAACAACTATTATATTCTTCAAACACAAATTCTTATAAGAGACAGTCTTTATGAAAGACCATCAGACGATCTCTCAGGAGACTAGTAGTTCTTCAAAATGTATTTATTTCAGATCAAGCCTCAAGCTTTTATTTTATGTTAAAATTGTTGGCTGTTTTTTTAATTAAGTTCTCTTTTTTTCTATTTTATTATGTTTTTTTTTTCTATTTTATTTCATGTTGATGGGTTAAATAGTCGTAAATGATTTGTACATGTATGATATATTTGATTTAAGCTGAGCTTGCACATATTTGTTTTTGGACATATTTTCAAAAAGCCTCATATAAATTTGAAATTGGATTAATTATAAACACTTATTTAATATTTCGATAAAAAACTTGAGATGTACACTTAACATATTTCTACCAATGTAATGCTATTTGCTAATTAAACAATGATAATTTTTTAGTTGAAACCTATGATATTATGTGGATCATCATCATCATACCCAGTGTATTCCGTTCATAGACAAACGATGATTATGGTTACAAACAAGTTAATCACGGCGAAAAGGCCATTAACAATATTCATAATCCATACTTTCATTATTATTATTCCCTCTTGCTAAGAGAATAATTTTGAGTAATAGTTTACTTAATTACCATTGACTTAATTTAGTTACCTTTGATCTAATCTTGGTTACTCAAACTACCCCTCTTCTCTCGCTCCTTCTCTTTCTTCCTTCGGTTTTCATTTCAGTGAAATATTTAACACTATGTATAAAAAAGATCTATGTTGGAGCTATACTTCGTCTAACTAAAAGAATCTTATATGATGAGGACGGATTGTTAAAGTATATAACATATGCCGAACTTCGACTAAAAGCTTCATTACAAATTTACGATCCTTGATATATTAGGAACATGATTAAATATTATTGACATGAACTAATAAAGGGACATCTCTAAAGAGTATATGGGTAAATAAAACTATACAAAAAACAAAGAATATAGTTTAGCTAATTTGACAACATGAAACCAAATGATAGCATGAGTACGTATGCAAAACTGGTCATGGCATGGCAATTGGCACGCATGAATACATGTTGAAAAATGGTCATGTTCATGGCATGGCATGGCATGGAATGGCATGAATAAATATACAAAAATGGCAAACATTGAGGTAAAATAGTTGACTTTATTAAAATAAAGTAAAAAATACCTGTAAAAAAAATAAAAAATAGTTTGAGTCGTAGAATATACAAGTATTGTTCAAAACAGATGCGACGGTTAATATTTACTTATCTTTATAAATTATAATGTAACTGAATTGATTTAACTCGACTTCAAAAATAAATTTAAAATCATGTAAAAATTATATAAAAATAAAATCAGACTTAATTTTAAATTGATAAAAAATAATCATATTATAAGATAGAGGGAAATATATTAGGGGTCAACACCTTTAACTTGGATATGTTGGTTTACTTTTTCTGGTAAATACTTGGTCTTTTTTAGTTTCTCAATCAACTAGATATTTTTTTATACTTTGAAATTTTCTAGTCATGAAGAACTATCCGACGAAGAATCTTGAAAGTGCATCCTTTAATATTTAATTACGCAGTAATTTAAAATTAGAATTATTATTACAAATAAAAATTAAAATTAGAATTATTATCTGAATTTAGCTTCTACTTGATCATGAATATAATTAAAATACGAACTAATAGAATATAACTACATATATGTATGTTTTCTGTCTATATCAAGTTATTATTGACCTTTTGAAGGTGCTAAATCATTCTATAACCCATGCCATTAAGCGGCTCTAATCTAGTCGATGTTTGGACGATCAGTTGTATGTAACTTTATTCTTAAAAAGACAACGAGATTATTTCTGATTAACATTTGGTTTTCTTCACGTAATTTGGCAAATCCGCAATTGGTTTTTGATTTTGAATTTTTTATTGGTTAATTAATAGAGAAAAAAGTGTCTGGCAAATTAATTTTAAGCCGAATAAAAAGCTTTTTTTAAGACTAAACCAATCTACTACTACTATGAGTAGTTTTCCATTGGGTATTGACTTTTTTTACTCTTTTTTCAATCAAATAATTAGCCAAAAACCAACAATATTTCACAAATTCTTGTATAAGAGAGTCCTACCGTACATGGATTGAATAACCCGACTAATACAAATTATTAGCATATGAGCTTCTTGTTTTGAGTTCATCTGACCGAGGGACAATCTTTCACAAGAGTAGCTCAAATATTTATCAGTCAATACTTTCAACCAACTCTTATTGAGCCATTTTCTATTATTCCTTGGCATGACTAATTATATATTATTGACTTGAAACAATCAGAGGACATAGTCTTTCTATACCTATTAATATGTCTATAAACAATCCTCCAAGAAAAACCTGAATTTTGTGCAAGTAGGCATTCAAAATGCCTAAACCTACTCAAGCCATTAAACTTGCAAATTCATCATTCTCAGCTGAATCAATTGGTTACAATTCATGCTTACTAAACTTAATACTTCTACACTTGCCTGCAGAATTACTAGCAAGGCTCAAATTTGTATCAAAGCTATGGCATTCAGAAATCTCGAGCCCCCTTTTCGTAAAACAATACAACGATCTTCACCCTCCCTCGGTTTCTGGTCTTCTCTTGATCCCGAAACATCAAAACGACGATAGATACAGTCTAGTAGAACACATCTCCTTAGGCCAAAATCAGTCAAATAACCAGCCTCTTAATTTGAGAAACATCAAACTGAGACAATCTTGTAATGGATTTTTTCTATGTTTTCATAGGAAAGAACATTGCTATTATGTGTTTAATCTCACAACGCGACAGAAAAAACCGATTCCTGGGTGTCCTGATGTAATATCGACAAATCTGTCGTATTACAGTCTCGCATTTGATCCAAAAATTTCGCCACATTACAGGGTTATCTGTGTAACCGAAACAGAATATTACAACAGGTACAAGATCTATATTTACTCATCAGAATCAGGTCATTGGATAGCATCCAAAGAGACCGAGTTTCCTGCTCCTGCGGATATAGATTTCTCGAGTGCAATCTATTGTAATGGGTCGGTCCATTGGGCAAAACGGGTAAAGAGAGGATTGTACTATAACGTTATGGAAGACACGCTACATGATATGCCACAAAGACCTAGGGAAGAACAGTATAGCTGTGAGTATATCGGGCACTCTGAAGGGCGCTTGCATAGTGTGTTTACGATGGAAGGTTTGCATTACTACGAGGTTTTCGAGATGGAAAAAGATTATTCGACATGGAATTTGATATGCAGAGTGAACCTTAATGTATTGGCAGTTGAATTTCCGAAAATGATTATGGATGTTAGGTTTGATGACCCGCGGTTTATGTATCAGTGTCAGGTGCTATCGGTTTTAAAGGATCATGATGGGGATATTGAGAAGATTATAATGTCTATTCCTGGTGAAGTTATAGTGTATGATTTTAAGAAAAAGAGTTCATGGAAAATATGCAAAACAAGTGAAAAAAATAAGGTATTATGGTATGGTATTTATCATGTATTTGAATATTTTGAGAGTATTTCACCTGTTTGCACTAAAAATATGTAGTGCAAGAACTTTACTTGACTCTAAACATTCATCATTCATGTATAGAATTTAGATAGTGTGAAATAAAATTTGATGAATAAAATTTCCATATTAAAGTGCTTCATTTACAAACTAAATCAATGTTCAAGTGAAATAGATTTTGGAGATACCAAAACACGTACTACTCTTTGCAATTGTACAATAATTACAACCTTAAAGTTTAGGCTATTTACAAATTACAATCTCAATGTTTTTTTTCCGAATTACAGCCACCAATTATTAATGTTTTCAACGTTCAGCCAAATCACAGAATCCCCACCACTCAAACATAGCAATTTCATCAAAACACAAGAGTGATATACATAAGAATAGAGGGAACACCACCTTGTATTGTCATTGCTGATCAAAGCAACCTTATCATTTTTTTGAACCAAAAAGAGAAACTATATTCAGCCATCATAAAACACCAACACAAAGTTGGCAAAATTTTTACAACACATATAACAAAAAGGATGAGCCCGAAGAACATAAGGATTAACATCAATAGACATAAATTACATTGAAGGAAGGTGAACTTAATGTCAGTGTTGAACTCATTTTCAGAACCGCAGGTAAGTTGGCGTGAAAGACATGAATGAATGGGCACGGTGCATTGTTGTTGCTGTGTTTCGATTTATGTAGCCGATCTGGTGACCTCATCTCCTGAAATTACGTCTTTGGCATTGTCGTTGCAATTTAGAGACGGAATCTTGCTATGCTATGAGTCACCATAAAAACTAGCATTCCAAGTGATTATGGGTTAAAATTTCCCCTGCATCTTCAAATCTCAAGCATTGTTTATATAAACTGTGCATCAGTTTCCAGTTTTCCACTGCAAGGAGGCCCGACTATTTTGCCAATTCCAAAATGGTCGAGAGTAATGCTTCGATTGGATTGAGGCCTAAAAGGCCTTGAGTTTTATTGAACAGCTAAAAACTTCCTCCTGGTAGAAACACTTCCTCCATTGATCTTGTGTGAACTCTTCCAGCAACCGCCTGCATACAATCTGATTCTTCCCAGCGACCAACACAAGCAATTTAGAATTAAAACAAATCTGTGTTCTGTAATTTTGAAAAGAAATTAGACAATTTAACTTTGCACAAAATGGGTACATGCACAAGCAAACATTAAAAAATATACCATAAGGCTATGCTATATGTAACGCTAACATCAAAAGAGAAAAACCAATGATTAACTAGTCTAGGACTTTTGGCACATACCACACCTGGATCAAAACTGGACCATGGCCCTTGGCCCAACCATGAGCTCATCCATTATAATCTGGGCCACATCCAGTTGCTCGAATGGTTGGCCTACCCTTGTCTGGCTCATAGTCTGCTTCAGCTACAGTAAAATCTTGTCTATGGAGACTATATTTTACCAAACACATGCCTTGATATTTAACCGAAATCAGCATCCAGCATTTCTAATTAACTACACTTTCATGAAACAGCAATTGATCAAATTGGTTACTCTAAACCAGACTGTATAAGCTTTCAAGAAAGCTGTTTAAAGCTGTTTTGAACACATCACACCCATTTCATAGATTTCAACACGGTATTCATTAATTTATGTCTAGAGCATTTTAGACGCGCAAGACAGCATCCCCCTCCAAACAAAAAAAAAGAAAGAAATACACCTAAATTACCAAAAGAAAGCTGCATCATAAACACTAAGTTAAAATAACCTAAATAATACAAAATTTTGTTGATTTCCCTACAATTATACCAACTTTTTATTAACCATGAATCATACCAACTTAGGGATGTTTTTTCCTAGAATAATACCAACTTTTGTTTAGTCATTAATTTACCTTTGGTTTTTCGTCAAAGAGTCTACTATAAACAAAAGTTAGTGTTATTATAGGCAAACCCCCCTTAAGTTGGTAGTATTCATGTTTAATCAAAACTTAGTATTATTGTAGTGAAAGTTTGTATTATTCACAATAATTTTTCCACATTATAATACCACTCACATAGAAGAGGTACGTTAAGTAAATTGAGAGGGGCATAACATGTCTGGTGGGTAAAATGCTAATAAACTTCAAGTACAACAACAAAAGTACAAATGCAAAGGCAATATAAACACATTAAAATAGATCTTAATCAGTACCTCCAGACTCCAAAAAAAACTTACATGGTAAAGATGGGTGAAGTGAAGGAGTTCATCAATACATCCGACCAGTGCACTCCGGCGAGCCACAGTAGCAACTCTTTTTCTTAATATTTCCCTCAGAATCAAAAACCTGATCCATGGTATAGTTGTAATGATAGGTAAGCTCTTGAAGTGGAGGAATATTTTCTGCTGCAAAAAACATAATGTGGGGAATTCTCTTGTCTTCATGATCGTAAAGGACATTCTGAGCATAGAGGTTAGGGGTACAGCTATGATTAAAAAACCTCCCAATGTTCCCAAATTTCACTGCATCGATTGTAAATCCAACATTTTCTACCACATCATCAGTATTTGATTGAACATCAGGCAAGAGAGTTGAAAGTCCTTCCCAAAGAGAAGAATCATCATAATTTTGACCAATATCAAATAAATATTCATCATTGCCGGTTCTTTGTTCAGCTTCCTTGTCATCCAGCAGCTCTCCTATATATTCACATATGAAGCTGCCAGATGGAATTGCTGATAGACATCTTACACCCCAGCCCCTAGAGTCAGTCTTAAAGATTTCAAGGGGAAGTTTAATACCAAGTTGGCTGACCCTATTGTGACAAGATGGAGGGCATTTACATAATGGCCCACATTCATATACAAGGGGCTTTGCTTGAACAATAGCCCCATTGTGATTGAATGGAATCTCCCCTCCATTCTTAAGGGCACAAGCACACTGCGCAGAATCTGAACAACCATTCTTACAATCACAGCCCTTGGGAGGTATAGGCTGACACCAATCGGGGTACATCATGCTTGTCATATACCCAAACGGTGGAGGCTTCTCGTCATTTATGGTATTCACTGCACATATTGGGAAAATTTCTTTTCCTTCGGAGATATCGGCTACACAACGACCCTCACGTGCTTTAAATTTTTTGGATTGTTTCACATCCCAAACAAGCTCTGGCTGACCTGGAACTCTTCGTAGCTCGAATTTGTACACCAACTTCCCATGGGGTCCAAGATCGTGCCAATACTTCTCAACAGTGTATAGACCATCATAAGTGTATGTTGCAACTGTTCTTGCTCTTCCATCATGAGTATCAGAAGATTTTGTGTCTTTACATCCACGTACAACCCTCACTAAGGTCTTTTTATCTATGCAGTTCTTCAAAGCAAGATTCCCTCTTTCAAGCTTCTGATCTTCTGGTTGCTTATCTGCACCTGTACCGTTTCCTCCTTGACCAGTATATATCAATACATCAGAGCTTTGCACCTCATTAGCGTATCCTCCAGAAGCCACGATACTGATTGCAACAGACTGTTTACCTATTTTGATTGTACCTATACCACCTTGTAGCGGTCCGTGCAGCCCAATTATTGCAAGTTCTATTCGGTAGTTAAATATATCACCCACTTCTACTCCAGGGATAGGACCAACTATTTTTTTCGTGTTGATGTATTTTCCACGATCCTTAAGGATTTTTGCAGCTTGTATATCAGCTCTAATACCATTGTTTTGGTCCTTGGACTTTGCTGTTTCTTCTTCTTGCAGTAGCTTTCGGTGAAGAACCTGAAATAATCGTAATGTTTCTCGTACTTTACTGCGAACACCTCTATGGCTTGAAGAATTAGCACCAAAAGGAAAAGGACTGACATCGCAAACACGCCCTCTTGGAAGAAACTGAAAGTCATTAGCTTCATCATTTTCAGACGAGTCATCCAAATCTATTTCCTCCTCCAAATAAGGTATGTTCATACCTTTTTCTGCCGAATTTTGGGGATTATCTTTGCTTGTAGGTGAACACTTGCGTGAACTTTGGACAGAAGTGTCATCCATCCTCACTTTCTTTTTCCTTACACTAGCTGTAGTTGATTTGGATTTAACTTCTTCCACTTTCCCCGGCCTCCTTGGACAATGAGGTACAGACATAAGAGCTTGTACGACAAGAAACTTCTTTCCACTTTCAGCACCCACTATATCTTCTCCTTGCAATCCAACGTGGCTACATGGAAAACCAGTTTGTGAGGTTTTAAGAACCACGTCATCTATTTCCTCCTCCAAATAAGGTATGTTCATACCTTTTCCTGCCAAATTTCGGGTATCATCTTTGCTTGTAGGTGAAACCTTGCGTGAATTTCGGCGAGAAGAGTCGTCCATCCTCACTTTCTTTTTCCTTACACTCATTGTAGTTGATTTGGATTTAACTTCCACTTTCTCCTGCCTCCATGGACAATGAGGTGCAGATGTAAGATCTTGTACGACAAGAATCTTATTTCCACTTTCAGCACCCACTATATCTTCTCCTTGCAATCCAACATTGCTACATGGAAAACCAGGTTGTGAGTTGTTAACCACCACATCCCCCTGCGATCCAACATTGCTACAAGCAAAACCAGTTGGCTTTCTCTTCTTGCTTTTATCTTTATCATAAACTATAATCTCTTTGTTTAGTTCATCAGGCTTACTCATATCAGCCTCATCTATTCCATTATATTCGATAAGTTCTATATCAATTTCCGTATGTTCATCATTTTCATCTTTGAAATTCTCATCTTGTCTCTTAATCTCACTTGATTTGCTGATCAAAAGTTTATCGCTCTCTGAAAAATGTCCACGGGTATCCACAACTATTCCTGAAACAAGATCTTGTACCTGATCTGTCAGGGCATTATCATCCTTTGGCTCTCCAGCAGTCAGATTTGTATCATACAATACAACAGCTTTGTCATCCTTGAAATCTAGTTCCACTCGAGTAACATGTGTGCCTTCTGTAACACCACGCCTAGGCACATTACGGCCACAGCCATCTGGAAAATCACGAATAGCAGAAATCTTTCTTTGAGGAGGATAATTAGGTTCCTTCCAAACAAAATTTGGCGGTATTGGATAATGTGGAGGTAAAGAAAGGTTTACACCATTATTTCCCTCATACGCAATTTTGTTATCAACAGCATGAGCGGGTTCTTCAAGATCAAGAGCACTGGCATCCTCGCGGGCATTTGATGACTCTAACATCCCGTCTATCAAACACATTGATGAAGCTTCATTTCTACGCTGCGACTCCTCACATTTCACCAAATAAGATTTCTCTACTTTGACAGCATTCGAGCACAAAACAACCTCGTGACTTTTTGAATATACATTTTCTTCACGTGATAATCCCTTCACAATTTCACAAAGATCTCTACCCTTTCCGCTACACTCCACATTTCTTTGAACATTGTCTTTTTGTCCCCCGTTTCCTACTTCCTTCACATGTGGGCTAATTTTTTCTTTGGGAGATAATCTCTTCACCATTTCACAAAGATCTTTACCCTTTTCCCCATCACACTCCAAATCTCTTAAAACATCATCCTCTTTTTGTTCCTTATTTCCTACTTCCTTCACATGTAGGCTAATTTTCGCATGCGGGCCACATCCATCAGGAAAATCACGAATTGCCGATACGTTTCGCCTCTTACATCTTGGTTGAGACATCAACAAAGAACAATCCCCATTTTCCGATGGCCTTTTCCCAGTTATCATCGAACCCATTTCCCCGTATCAGAATCCTATAACAGCAAATGCGAAATCAAATTAATCCAACATCCTATCACTTCTCCATCTTCTGACGCAAATAATAAATAAATAGAATAAGTAAAAGAAATCAAATGTAGAGTTTAACAATGGAGACACATCTAATACTCATCACGGCCATTGTTTAAAAATGTGTAAGACGCACTATGAATCAAGAGACTAAACCTTTCCTTTATTTGCTTCAAGCTATGTTACTCGGACTCTTCATCTTACTTCACGTACCCGTGTCCAATTGTTTGATCCTCGGACATTGGTATGGCCCTCAGACACTTCATTTTAGGTGTAGAATTGAATATTTAGACGTATCTGACACTTGGACACGTACCGGAATCCAACATTAGTACCCGAGTCCAAGTAACATAAGCTTCAAGCGTGCCTATGGGCAAAAAAGTGTTGGCCAAAACACATAAATTATTTGGATTCTTTTGAATTTTGTGTTTGGGCCACCTCCAACTATTGCACCTTCAACACGTATTCTGTACTCCATTAACCTCAACTAATCTTTTAAATATTTTTTCGACACTAACTGTTTGCATCTAGGCCATAGTGCAAAACAAGGTCGCATCACCATAAAGAGAAAGTGTCAAAAGCTTTAAGCGTTTACCGCAATTGATAGTTCAAACAGTCGCAAAACCATTTGCATTGATTGTGTAATTTGTTATGCGACCGTTATCGTTACCGCAATTGCAACCGAATTTGAAGTCGTATTTTTGCACCATGGCCTAGGCGCATAGCCCAGGCGTATTTTAAAACTACGATAATGGCTAACGACCCACTAAATTTATTAAAATGCTGTAAGAGATAGCTTTAAATTACCATGATCTTGCAATGTAACACCTAACTAAACATATCCATCACAAACTCACTAACTAGGCGAGATGAGTGGACAATTTAGGTTATGAATCTATTGTTCTATTATAAAAAAAAATAATTTCAAACGGTAGGACCTAGACAAAACTAACACCTGTTGAGGTCATTTAGGATTTCTCTGCTACTCAACATAAGGTTGAATGTCAATCATAGAAAAAGCAATGGTCGAGATAACAAACATGTACAGGTCAGTAACTAACAATATGTTATGACAATGTCAATAAACTGAGCAATAACTTATCACACCACGATATAGAGATGACCTTATAGCACTCTCTAAGTACAACTCTCAAACTCTAATCATCGTTCTTTGATTCTCACACAGCCATTAGAGTATAAATTCAGACCTTTCTTTTCACAATTCATAACATTTTTGTAGGCACCCGCACACATGCAACCACTTTGAACAAAGGTGTTATCGGACAACTTGAATCCAATACCAAAGTGTGACTTTATTGAGCTTAATAACTTAAAAATATATGTGATTGGAGGCCTCTATATTGGGGTTTGAAGGCCCACATGGTAATTAGATAAGGACTACGATGGCCATGTCGGTTCCCAATAGCAAAGTATGATCATAACCCGTACAACAATCATATATAGACGATCCTTGCCTCTGAGAACTAAACCAGCTGGGGTAGCAATCCAGTTTGGCATTTGAAGTATGTTGTAGTGTGTACTTGTTTTGTGCATGTCGTTAGTGTCATTCGCAGGTTTGTGACTCAACCTGGGTGGGGACACTAGCAGGTCAAGATTTATTCTCTTACGGTTTGCATGGATCAACTATTGTGGATCTTTTGTACGAGAATGGTTTTAGGTGATTTGTTACATCGGTTAAAGTTTGGGTTGTATTCACTATTTTGACTTTGCTTTGGCGGTCTTATGATAAGATGGGATTCCAATTTGGGGTCTTCGGTAATTGTGTTTATCATGAAGATAAAGTACAAGACTTTAACTTCTGTAGCAAAGAGGTCTTTATGTATTCTGGTCTTGGTGATGGTTTTTTGTCATCATGCATTTGTCAACTGTAATTGTTCGTCTAGTGATCTGGAACTTGATGTTTGGAAGAAGCACTTGGTCATGCTAAATTCAAAATGCACGTGCATGAAGATAAAGGTAAAGAAGGTAGAATTTCTGACAGTCCTAGTGACTTCTTTACTATGCTAGTTCTATTGGCTTAGGCCCTTAGGGGGGTGTTGGGGAAGCTCACATACAACGATAAGGTGAAGCTTGTCCCATGGACAAATGATGCAGGTGGAGCATTATGAGGGGCTTGTAATGATGGTGGAGCGCTATGAGTGATTTACTTAGAGACAAGTAGTAACTAGCCTTGGTTGGAGACTTATTGGGTATCTTGGTTGGAGACTTGCTTGGATGCGTAGTTTATGCATCAGTTGTAGGCTTGAGAATGGTTTTTTTTTAACTATGGTATTGATGGGATCGTTGTTAGTACGAGTTCTCGTCAAGGTGGAGATTGTTGGTATATAGTGACTCGAACAAGAGTCTATATACGGGATGAATTTGAATCAAGGGGTCTGTTCCAGGAATGGCAGCTGAGTTGGCTTGGCTTGGGATTTGATGGCAGCCAAGTCGTCCTGATATGCTGACTAAAGGGGACACTCCACAAGGTATCGCCGAGTAGGCGATGATGGAGGCCTTGGTGACGCTGAGTCGGCGTTTAGTGCTGCTCTTTGCATCCATTTTCCAGAAGATGAAGCCGAGTCGGCGACCATGGTGAGTGAGCCAAGGCCAATTCGGAGGCAAGAGCGTGCATTAGCCCTGTTGTTTCTCGCGAGTTTTGTAGGCGGTTTTCTTATTTATTTTGCCCTAATTTCTTTGTCTTATATGGTTAATATATAAAGACTGCATTCTCTTAGAATTAGGGCAATGCACAGAGTTAGAAAAACTTAAAGAGAGAAAAACCAAAGAGAGCCATTATTAGGGTTTCAAATAATCATCTTGTAATCTTCCAGTTTATAGTGAAAGTTTAATTCTTCGTTCCCCGTGGACGTAGCTATCTCATCGATAGTGAACCATGTAAATTTATCGGTGTGATTTTCTTTATTGCTATTTGAATCTTTATTGTTTTTTTGATTATTGTTTTCTCAATCGCACAACAATATACATAGTCATGACTCATGATACCAATGAAAGATAAACAACCTAAACATCAAATTTAGACAATCAATACCAGCAATTAAAAATTCTTAACAAATCCACCAATAAACTTTTTAATATTCACTGCAATGTAAAATATGACAAAATCAAAGTAAAATTGACAAAAATTTAATCCCAATTTCGACCAGTTTACTAATAATATTACCCATTGATGTTTCGATAATTAAACAATTAGTTCTACAAACAAAAAAGTGAAGACTGTAGAATACGAGCGGAAAATTTACTTTTCTAAACATTATAAACTGCAAAAATCAATTAACAAAAGTAACACACTAACACTAATTAATGCCCAAATTCTTACCGTTATCTCAGATTGTCGCCGGAGAAAGATTGAAAAAGAAGATGACCAGAATGAGGAATCCAAGATGAAGAGAACAAAATCACGACCCTAAAACGGTTGGATGGACGCAGAAAGAGGAAAAGAAACCAAATCGAGTAACGGTTAGTTGTGTTTTATTGTACTCTCTCCGAGTTAACTGAGAGCAGGGGTGTTCAACGGACTGGGCTTTCATTCCGACCGTTTCTAGAAGAATTTTGTGACAGCTGGTTTCATGGGTGACGTTTTTCAGGCCCAGCTTATTAAAATTTAATGTCTATTGACATTATTTTTAATGTTGATTTATCGTATTTTTAATATCTATTTACAATATTTTTAAATGTCTATTTATTTTATTTTTAATGCCTACATGGCTACATGTAATGAGGTTGCTCACGGGATAGCTAGGTGAGCTGCTAGAGTGCTAGTGGGCTTTGCGATATAGTTTGGGATGTAGCCCCCATATGGTTAGCGGATGCTTTGTATTTGGATGTTGCTATTAATGAATCTATTCCTCCCCTTTTCTTTCAAAAAAAAAATATATATATGTTAAGCTGACTCAAGTAGAGATAGTCTCTCCGTCTTTCACAAAATTTGTGATTTTGTAAAAACCAGATTGAAAATGAGCCGAGCTGAAAATAAAATGGAGCGAGTTAAAGAAGGAATTAATAAAAGGCTAGAAACGGACATTTGTAAATAATATTATTGATAGATGATTTAATTTTTATAAATGACATTGTCAATGGGATTATTAACGTTCTATAATTAAATAATTTTAAATAAATCAATATTCAATGGGGATTATAATAATTTCTAATAATAAAAACGGGTCGGGCTGGACCGAGTCAGTTTGAAAACCCAACTCATATGAAGCCCATATTAAGTTTAAAAGACCCTTATCCAGCCCAACCTCATAGTTGCTTAAGCCTGACCCGACTTGTATCCAACTCATTGAACACCCCTAACTGAGAATAACTAGGATATAAACCCGTGCAATGCACGGATTTTTAAATACATTTATATCTTAATGAAATTTTAGACGAACGAAAATATTAAATAAAGGTGCGTAATAAAGTATTTACATACGTATATTGTAATTAAAAAAGAATTAAATATAAAAAAGCACAAAATAGGTTGTTAATAAAGAGTTTATATGTTTTGAAACACCTCTTTATATATAAGTAAAATTGTTTGAATTGAAATTCCTGCAATTATTACTCCCGCCATTGTTATGAATCCAACGTTTTATTTTTGTAAAAGAATAAAATTGACTGAATTGAAAATCCTGCAATTAATATTCCTGCCATTAATATTTATGCCATTAATATAAATCCAAATTTTTATTGTTGTAAAGAATAAACTTGACTGAATTGAAAGTCCTGCAATTATTCCTGCCATTAATATGAATGCAATATTTTATTTTCGTAAATGATTCAAAATTGACTGAATTGAAAATCATGCAATTAATATCCCTGCCATAAATATTCTGATAATGCTGGCCAATAAAAAAATTACATATGACACTCTCGTATTCAATCTAATCTTCTTTACTATACAACAAAATTAATATAGTGTATGATTTTTGTAAAGAATAAAATTGTTAGAATTGAAATTTATGCAATTATTATTCTTGTTATGCTATTTTGAAACCAGCGTTTTATATTTGTAATAGAATTGAATTGAATTTCTTGACATTTATATTTATGCCTTTTATTCCTACATTTATTAAAATAAAATTTGTGTTGAAATTCATGCAATGCTTGCCATTAATATGAAGCAAACCGTATTTTAAAATCCCTGGTCAATTATTCTTGCCATTTATATGAATCAAACTTTTTTTTTTTGAAAAAGATAAAAATTCACTGAATTGTAAATCATTTAATTAATACTCGTGCCATAAATACTCTTATAATGTTGGCCAATAAAATAATTACAAATGGCACTCTCATATTCACTCTAATTTTCTATACTATACATCAAAATTAATATAGTGTATAATATTTAGTATATTATTTAGTATTCACGAAAATCATGGAAAATTCCTGCCATATAATAACCATGTTGTTTTAAATAATTCTGCTGATTTTATGCCATATAATAATCATGCCGTTTTAAGTAATCCTGCCGTTTTAAAATTGTAGAAATTTTGTCTCAGTTGTCAAAATCCCTGGTCATAAATATAAATAAAATAATCACTATACTATTATTGCCATAAATAAAATAATTACTGGTCAAAATCTCTGATATCATTGTTATTATTGTCATCTATTAAAAGAATTACTATACTGCACTCCTGCCCATAAATTCATGTCATAAACACTCCTGCCATAAATATTGGCCAATAGAATAATTACAAATGGCACTCTATCCTTCACTCACGTTTTTCTTCACTATACATTAAAATTAATATAGTGTATGATTGTTCAATTTAATTTTTTTCACACAGCTTATCGATCATTCTTAATTTATATATTTTATTTTTAATCTAAATATCAAATTATAATATAGTAGGAGTAACATACCATTTGATTCGTCTCAATGTAAATTTTAATATTATTAATTTTTATAGTTTTAGCTATGCACAATTAGAAACTTTTAAAATTGACTAAGTACATTAAATAGAATATTTTATTTAGGCCAACTGGTGTGAGTTAGAGAGAATATATTTTATTTGGCATCACTATTTGTCACATTTTTTTTTATTATGTAGCCATTTTTTTTAACAAACTTTCGGTTTTATCTAAGACTAATTTGGCTTAAGCGCATTGACAAAATCTTAAATGTTAATCAATTAATTTTGATTTTATTTTAATTGAGGTATAACGTAGACGCATATCTAGAATGTCAATTGATTTAAATTCGATTTAATTTTAAAAAATTAAATAAATTAAAAAGCGAATCAAAACAATTTTTTTTTAAATTATATTGAAATTAATCGGACGATATTCTAATTTGTCTTCAATTCACTAACTTTAATTTAAATAAAATTAATCCATCGACATTTTAGATTTGTATCTTTGATGCATTTACGTAAATCGAAGTTGATTACAAATTATATGTTCCGTTTACATTAAATACATCTTGATTGTTGAGTTTGTGAGATTTAGAGAGGTAAATGACTTTATATATATTTTAATGAGAAAGGAAAAAAATAGAAAGTTCATGAAAAAAAGATGCCGACACGATGAAAAATACATCAACAAATAAGAAATGAGTGTTTGTTTTTTTTTTTTTGAAATGCACTCGTATGTAATTTCTAAGAATGTTGTTTGGCAAGCTTTTATTGCCATAAGATATGAGAGCGTAAGCAGTTATTTAAACTCTAATGATGTACTTCATTCCACTTGCAATTCGCTAGTTTGTCAATATTAATATTGCGTAACTCTTTTATGGACTTAAAGCTTGTTATTCTCATCTAATATGATTGAAAAAAAGGTCAGAATGTATATATTAAGGTCTAGTCTTACAATTAATGGTGTCATCCAAGTTCAACATTGTTTTTTATAACATTATCGGCCGTGCTTTTCAACCTCTAAATAATAAAAGTTTAGATGAAAATAAATTCATAGAAGCTTAACTTTTGAGTTGAGTTAGTTCTTTGACATAGTAAATATCGTCACTTGTATGTTACTTAAAATAGAAGAGGCTTACTAATACATATCAAATTAGTTAAGTGAAATCCTTCTTCTAGCAAGAGCCTCAATGTCAAACCCTAATTAAAGTCTTCCTAGAGTACCTAATAGAATATCTTGATTCATATTAAAAGTTTCTTTCTTTTTTTTAGCACATCACTGCATAACAAAGTAGAGTCTTTTTCCATAATATTGTCATTTAACAAAATAATTCTCATTTTACGTAAGAGGAAAACATATTTCCCTCTATACCGTCCACGTAGGATAACATTTTTAAAAAAATTTAATTCGATATCAAATCGCTAATTCAGACAACGATTTGTATAAAAGAATAAACCGTCATTTTAGATAGCGGTTTGCATGTACGGTAAAATTAAAAATTAAAAGAAACCTTGCACTTCAAAAGTTTCGAACCCTTGACTAGCAGCAACAAGCACACCATGGACAAGTTTTTCACCAGCTGTGCTCTCTAACATTCAACGAAAGAAATCCTTGTCTTAAGAATTTATCTACAAATTTGCAATATTGGGCCCATAGCCTTACACAGTCGCACGCAGCCCAAAAAAAATTTAAATAAGTAAAACTGCCATCTTATCAGATGTCTTGTTTGGGTAAAACCGCCATCTTAAGTAGCAGTATGTTAAAAAAAATAATATCAAATCATCATTTGAGATAGCGATTTAATCTTAAAAAAATTATCCAACCTACCGCCCTACATGGACGGTACAATAGGAAATAAATTTTCCGTAAATATAGAATGAGAAATAAATTTCCAAAACACATTATTGAGGGCGAACATTCCAAAAAGTAGCTAGTAGCCTAGTAATAGTATAAATATTAGCATATCTCAGCAAATAATTCTCTATTTATTCTCATAAAACATTTTTCATATACTAAATACTATAATACTGGTATATATTATCTATTAAAACATCATCTCTATTATCTATCTATAATAACTATTACTAAAACAAAACACTGCTAACATCATCCCTAATTAAAATTGCTTATGTGTCACAACTAGAGGTGTTCAACGGGGCGGGTCGACCCAACGGGTCAAGGGTCGGATCACATTTTAACGGGTCATTAGCGGGTCGGGTCAATAACGGGGCGGGTCATTAGCGGGCCTTGGTGTAAGGGGGCGGGCCGGGTCGGATAATTATAAGAATTAATTGCAAAAAAAAAATTTGCCACTTTTTTTAATTTTTAAATGATATTATTATAAAAAAAAGTGGATCGACCCAACGGGTCATAAAATATAATAAAAAATTATTTTTATTAACTTTAAAAAATGGGTCAAAGTGGGTCGGATTTAAACGGGCTTGACCCGCCCCGACCCGGCCCATTTAAATTTTGACCCGCCCCGCCCCGTTGAACACCTCTAGTCACAACCTCAACAAAAATTTTCCCTCCAACACTCAAAGGTGATGTCATTGTTTTTATGACTACTTTTTTTTATCTTTGACTTTATTACTCACATCATTTAATGTAATAGAAAATTATATATTTTTTTTCAATTATTTATAAAATCTTTTTACTTTATTTATTGAATGAGTATTATTTTGTGTATTGGATATTTTGAGATTGTTCAAACATAATATACCTTAATTTTGATATGATTCAGATTGTGATTATTTTTATATAAGTCACTTATATTTTCATGACAAAAACTATTTTTTTTGTTTAAACTTTTATAAAATAATCAAACATATTTTTGTGTTAAATTTGATTTTGATGTATGGTATCAATAGTTGTAATACTTTATACTCCCTCCAATTCACCACTAATGTATTATTTACTTTATGCACTCTATCCAATGCACTTATTTAATCATTAATATCTCTAATTGTGCATAATTAAAAATTATGTAAAGTTGATATAAATATCCTTGCATTGAGACGAATCAAACAATATCCCACATGACTATGTTTTAAATTGTAGATTAATAATAAAATACAAATTAAGAGTAAGAGATGAATAGTATCCAAAAAGCAAAAGGGATGTTAGGGATGTTAGTGCTGAATTGGAAGGAGTATAAATTAATATAATTTATCGAAAAATTTAATAAAATTGTGCATTGCACGGGCACTATCTAGTAGTTACCTAAAATTAAAAACTGTCCATTAAATTCTGTTTCAAAACCTTCACTTTCGAATCTTTAAATTAACGTTTTCAAAGCTACATTTCTCAAACTCTTTTCTTTAGTTTTCTTATCTTTTTAATCAATTATTCTTTTTTACCTTTTATTGAATTTTTTGTCGTAAAATAAAATTGTACTTACAATTTTAAAACTTTAAAATAAACATTTATGGTTTTCATTTTCATTTCTCGTACACTAATTCGAATTTCATTTCAGGTAAATTGATCTCTTTAATAATTATCTTTCATAATTTTCTATGATAATGATGAAAAATTAACATAAATTTCTTGCATCTTTTCAACATAAGACTCCATTAACATGAACCCAAATGATATTCTTTTCACAATGTGTTATACTCTTTAATTTGTCAAGTCTTTCCTCTTACAAAAGTTCTATAAAAAGAAGGCAAAAAAATGCAATTGGAGCTTTACACCTTTAAATCTTTTAAAGTGGAGGAAAGCAAACACTAACAAAAGCAAAACGACAACAATTTAAAGTCGTTTAGTAAGTCAATTAGGTCAGAACTCAGAATGAGACCATGAAAAGTGACCGTTAATTGGTTATCTTAAATCTCAGGTACATGTGTTTTTGTTACTATTTTCATCAGTCACGTGATTTACAGTCTGCTTAGAATCATGCCATTGCCAACCCATAAACGCATTATAATTATACACTCAACCTGTGGTTGTTTGAGTGAATGAATGCAGAAAGTGAAATAAAAAAGCACATTTTCTTTTCCTTGATTGGTAAGTGCCAATATTGATGATGTAAAAGTTGGGAAATCAACTTCACCAACTAGTCCTTGAATTATTGTATATTTGGTACAGAAGATGAAAATTGATTTGATTTTCTTTACATGATTGAAATGATCTTTTAAGTTCACTCTCAATAAATTTTGATTTATTAACAAGTCGTCGTCATCATCATCCTACCTAGTGTATCCCGCTCATAGAAAACTATGGACAGAGTCTGAGGAGGGAAGGACGGCGGCAACTCATACCCATGAAGGAGAGCGCGACCAAAAAGGAATCTCCCGACTCAAAAATGACTAAGAGAGGCCCTGCGACGTGAGGCCCCTTGAATTATTTATTAACAAGTATGATAACAAATAACATCTGGAAAGCAAATAATAATAATAATAATAATAATAATAATAATAATAATAATAATAAATAACATTTTTTTACCACAAGAATTATGTTGCGTACTGAACCCACACTAAAAACTACACAATAATAATTTCAATGTGAGTCATCTGTATCGTTAGACATTAACATACAAAATTTTATAAATCAATTTTATATTTAAAATTAGTCACTAAATGTATTTAATTTGTCTTAATCTTGTATCATTATCAAATTTAGTATATCTCGCTTATTGAAGTTAAGATATAATCAGAGTCTGAGGAGTAGGGTTAGATTACAAAAGATCACCATACTCTTATTAGATCAAAAAAGCTTAAGAGTTTATGGTTAGTGAAACTCTCGGCTCGAGAATGACCTGCAAATGAAAACAAATGATCTAGTACACTCATATAGGCAACATATGAAAACAAATGATCTAGTACACTCATATAGGCAACATATATAATAAATAGCACGACAGTGCAAATAATTTTTATGGGTGTTGCATAATCATTATCTCAATAAGTTCTGCCTTTAGGTCAAAAGAGGTAGGGAAAGAAGACAGACCAATACCCTCATCTTCGCAATCAAACAGAGCCCTTCAACTCGAGTTATACTATACTAGTATAAATCCCAGTGAATGACGCCTTTTTAAGATCAACATATATATATATATATATATATATATATATATAAATATATATATATATATATATATATATATATATATATATATATATTAAAAAAATAAAGCCTGAGATATTATGTAGTAAATTACTCAATTTTAATTTGACAATATATGTATAAACTAAATTTGTAATTCTAGAATAGATAATGCGGTATATATATTTTCTAATTTACTCAAAATTTAACTATAAATAAATGCTACTCAAAAACAATTTAATGGTAGAGATATTGGTCAAGATTAAATGCATTTTATTGATTTACTCAATTTTATTCAATTTAGTTTAATAAATATAACAATTAATTAATTTGCTTATTGTATGTGAAAAATATTTTAAAGGATGCCACATGAAATTTTTTTAGTTCTTTTAGTTAATAATATGATTGGTAGGTTTTGTTTTTGTTTAATAAAATAAAATCAACTTTACCTTATTTAATTTAATAAATATAGAGCAATTAATAAATATAGCAAGAATCCGAAAATTATTCCATGTGGCAAATCACTGCTTACATACCACATGGAATTTTCCAGTTCTTTTAGTTAATAGCATGATTTCTATTTCACGTGTGCACCAATATGCCCAAATTCTATGAATTATATACACTACACACACAAATTATAATTTTAGAACCTTAAAAGACCAGAAATGTATGTATCTTTCCCAAGCACAAAGCAGCCAGGAACGTGCTGAATGTGGGCCTAAGTCTACAATGAAGCAGCTACCCAAGCCAGCCAAACCGACATATTTCCGATTCCAAGGAAGAAGGGCACCAATTTTAGGTATCTAAAATTTAAAAGTCCGAGAGTTTTGTAGATGATTTCTGTATACAAGTGCGTTGGCAAATGCACGTTTTTGATTAGCTTTGTAGTGTAAAGAATGAGTATAGGAAACATGATAATGTACAGCTTTATCGAGCACATTGTATATATCATTGTATGTGTAATGTGTAATGTGTATACTCATCTTATTACCCCTTTCATTTAATCATATGATGAACTACACTAAATTGATTTGTCTGCAGACCTAAAAGGAGAAAGTTTTTCACTTTTGGTGTCCAACATCTCACTTCTAAACCCATCATTATGTTTGGTGGTGATGTGTCTTTGCTTTTCAATTCGCTTTGTGGTGTGGTTAAAAGTATATAATGTAAGCTCGTTAAAGAAAAATACAAGCGAATTCAGGATATTAGTATAGAATAGATTGAAGTTTTACTTTTTTTTTTGTTTTGAGTCAATTTGGATATCGGTAAATTTTTAATCAATTGATTTGAAGTATGACCTATGCTGTCATGGGCCTAAATTCCCCTATGAAGAAAAAGGGCTATCATTGAATGGGTCAGCCCATAAAAGAAAATATATAGTAAGAGTAGGAATTAAGCTATAATGGGTTGGGCTTGAGAGGTGTCTCTCAAAGAGACGGTCTCTCAAGAGATTGGCTGATAATTTTTTATACAACAAGTCTTGTATGAGATCGTCTCATCGTGAGAAGAGCCCATACAAACAGCCCATTAGGTAAAACATTAAAAAAACAATGAAATTTAAATTGTAAAAAACAATTTTTTTTTTGTTTTGTTTGGGTTGATCCAATTGAGACCATCACATAGTGAGACGGTCTTAATAAAAAATTAGTATTTTTTTATATGATTGATGTAACCCACAAGTTGGTGCAAACTTTCTCTAGCGTATGCGATGGACCAACTTCATGTTATTATAGGCCCCTCTTTGAATGAGATCTTGCAAGTATAAGAGGTTGATATCTACTTGATCATTAGGTTTGTATAATACACTTTCGTGTTTGGACTGATAAAGAAATTCTAAGTCCAATTCTAATATTTTGTTTCGATCAACTTAAAGTAATATCTTTCAATCATTGAATGTTTTTTAAAAAATTTTAATAAGGTCATGGGTCCAAAGTAATATCTATCTACTTGTTCATTAAGTTGTATACATTCTCCGATTTCGACTGGTATATATGCGAGTTTCGCATCATATTAATAAATTTGAGTTGGGTATCAATTTTATTTTAGTTTTATTATAATTAAGAAATGGGTCTTTCATGAATAGCATATAGATATTACCTACGAAAGCTTCTTAATGTCTTATCCCATATATACATCATATTGTTCAACAATTTTTTTAAAAAAATAAGTTTATTCATTATAATTATTAGTTCATGATAAATAAATATATTCAGTCGGACAATAAATACAAAAGTACTTCTAAAAATATATACTCAAATAAATAAAGTTGATAGAAGGTTCACTACTAAAACCAATTGGTAATAGTAGGAGTTACTCCTTGAGTATATAAAGTGATGCGTACTCTTCTTTTTCTCCGATGTGGGATAACTCACATACTTAGAATTTTAGCCCACCAGAAGGGTTACAAACTTATTGGGAATGAACATCCAATTAAAGGCCCCTTAACCAGTGGTAAGTTTAAATGCCAAGAATAAAGGCCCAACAACAAACCGAGTCGATACCACGATAAATTATAAATGAGTCCGAAGAACCCAATAGTGAGAAGTTAAGATCAACTCATAAACCCAAAGAAGGTTCACTACTAAAACCAATTCGGCTATAGTAGAGTATCTCTCGAAGATATAAAAGTAATGATACCTTCTCTTTTTCTCGATGGACAACTCACAGCTGAAGAATATAGCGACTTCAACAAAACTAAATCGCGTGAGTACGAAAATTTTACTCTTCTAGATAATAAGTGTACTAGATAATGAGCATCAAAAATTAAGGTACGGATGATTGTAGAGGAGGGATCCTACTACTTCCTCGAATGGTCATCCTTAATTATGTGGGACTATTGCAAGTCATCACAAGTTTACAACTCACAACTTATAAGCATCAATAAATGGGACGGTAGTGAACCAAAACTATTGAAATGTTGCTTTCAAAACACTTCCCTACAATTTTCTTCCCATCCCAAATATTTTTCCATGTAAAACAAATATAGAAGAGTCCCACAAATTTATAAACTAGAAACCAAATCAAAATTATAAGATATCAATAATCAATCATAGGTTTATATTTTATAATTTTCTTTTACATTTTTATTTATATGATTTTCATTTAATTTCTTTTACTTCCTCTATTATATTGCTACAACTATTATAATATGGAACATCCGTAACTTAACATTGTCGTATATGCGTGAATTGCTTGTAAGGATGATCATAGGGTTGAATATGGGTTGGGTCTAGCCATATTCAAACGCAAATAAGGTTTGAAATGTTTAAGTAGATCTAAAATTTATGATATATATTTTGGTATAGAGTCCAAGTATAAAAACGTTAGATACGGATTCAAATTCAGAGTTAATCTCAAACTTATTAAATTTTCAAAATTTGTTGCACGAGGTGGTCTCACGGTGAAAAGCGCTAAATACATGAGTTAAATAGCCCAATTAATATAAATTATGAGAATATTGTCTCTTTGTTTCAAGACCGTCTTACTCAGAGATGGACTCATACAAAAATAGTTGTTTAATTTTTTAGACCAAACCCATTGAGCTTTATAAAATTAAAACTTATACATTTTAATATTAAGGGGAGTATCTTTGCACGCATTTCACTTTGCCCTCTGCTTGGAGGGGATATGAGTATGATATGTTCGCTATTAAGTTACTCTCTCCTCAGACTCCAACTTGTGAGGAATACTAGATTAATGACTATGACTATAACTATGACTATGACTATATGTGATACTATTATTCAATAGGTTTGACCCATGTCTCATAAGATCACCTCCTCTAGTTGTTCATGAACCACATACCGTGTAGGCTCCTCCTACAAAATGCCCTTGCCGACAAGTACACAATAGTAGTACATAGACAATTTTAATGAACAAATACAATTTTCTAGCTCTATAAGCTCTTACAACTGTGCATTGTCATAGGTGCATTATTAAGAGTACATATCGCCAAAAGCCAACTAGATTAGAGTAATGGAGATGTCCCTTAAACTTTAAGACACCTAAAACATTTGGGCAATCTAATTAATTAATTGGGGTCACCTGAAATAATGCCAGAGATTATATTAACTCTTTTTGGGCTTCCCAACTTAGACCAACTTATTAGTCAAAGGTTCATGAAATGGCAGGTATGCCCTTAAATTTTGGGGTTACCCAAATTAATTGTAAACTAATTAGTTTTTGTGGTTACCAAAACCAGATAATTTTAAACTAAACCACCTCCCTCTAACCGAAAGTCTACCCTCTAAATTATCCCCAACAATAGCAACAATTGCCGGCATGACTTTTACAAAATCAATAAATACTTAGATATACGTTGAAACGAATTGCGACCAAAAAACTACGACTACAACAAGCTGATTGTCATTGACCAATAACTATATATAGCGACCACGCCATGTAAGAGTAGTCGCCATTCGTGCTTGACCACTTGGTGACTACACCATACTGTAGTTAAATTAATATACTCCCTCCGTTATCTAATGATTTTTCCAAAAGGAATGTTCACGGGAATTAAGTTGAATAATAAATTTGATTCGAGAAAAGTAGGGAGTAATCATTAAAAAAATATTAAAAGAAAGTTGTGGAAAAAATATAGGGACCACAACTAATAAAAAATTAGTTTTATAAAGTTTGTGAGAAACATGTGAGGACCATAAGGAATATTAAAATGTTAAATTGAAGTTAGTGGAGGATATATGGGATACATAACCATTATAAAATATTAAAGCGAGTGTGAATAAGGTTATTTTTGTCCAACATTTGTGACATAAATGGAAAGATTTTTTATGGAAACAACAAATAAAACACCCTAAAATAGCAAATGGGAATTTCATTAAGGAGCAGAGGGAGTATCTTTATAATAATTTATATTAGAGATGTCTAAAATAGACTTAATGACTCGACATTTTTTATTTTTATCCAAACCCAACTTTAAAATGAATTTAAATTATGTAAAAACCAACATGGACAAAAGACCCGATTTTGAATCGACTCAAGTCATAATCCGATATTTACCCGATGACCTGAATAATTATCTCTAATATTTATTGTAAAGATATCAATATGCGGGGATAGCTCAGTTGGGAGAGCGTCAGACTGAAGATCTGAAGGTCGCGTGTTCGATCCACGCTCACCGCATTTATTTTTAAAAAAAGCCCTAACCTAAAAATCATTTACTAAATAATATATTTTTTTTAACAAAAATAGCATTGTTTTATAAAGCGTAGGCATAGATATGCGCGCTTAGATGCACGAGCGTAGTGGAGCATTGCTCCACCTTACCCGCAACATTTCATTATCCCTTGTTTGCTTCCTTATAATAATAATCCTTCTTTTGTGTACTAATTCTAATTAATTATACTTTAATTAATCTATAATCTTCTTTCTCTCATTAATCTCACTCATTCTTCTCTTTCCCATAATTTATTTATTCATTTAATTTTATTTTAAATTTTATTTTCTCAATTAACTTTATTATTGGATTTTGTCATAACTTTTTGCACTTTGTTTTATTGTTTGACGTAACAAATTAAGTGGGTATATATATACATATACCTCCCACCCAACTAGGCATATATTCAATTGAAGTGTTTTTTGCTATTATGTTCTAAAAGGTTGGTATTCCTCTTACAACTTACAAGAAAACTACTCATCTTTTTCATCTTATAATGTTTTTTTCAATTATTATTGTTTTAACTTTTAAGTTCATGCTAAATTCACTAAATCCTAGTATTTTTTTCCGTTTTTCTTCGATTATTTCATCCATATGTATGAGTTAAACTGATCTATAAAAACCCATTTTAATTAAGTTTAATTATATTTTAAAATCATCCAGTATAAAAACGAACTCATTTAAAGACAGATTGTCGTCAAATTTGAGCTTAAAAAATACCATTTTATCATACATGGGTAACACTACCACTTAATTCACTCAATCTTACACATTTGAAACCTTCAAGATATAGTTTGTTTTCTTATTCATAGTCATCAAGATCTTCATCCTCAAATATTGAACAATCATACATTTTTTAAAACAATTTTTTGGTGAATCAAATCTGACTTCTGGGTATTATTCAAATTATCTTATTATTTGAATTTTCTTTCACAGGAATCAGCTAGCTGGTACAACTAATTAAGGAACATTTTTTATTATTATTATTTTGAGTTTCAAAAAATCTAGAAAAAAAGAAAATGGAGAATAATGGTGAATATGTAAGTTGGAAGAACAAGTTGGGTACATTAGGAGAAGTAGAAGGTATGGAAGAAGAATTAAAACAAGCAAAATCATTACCATTAATAATTCAACCACAAACACCAAAAGAGCCAATGGAATTTTTGTCAAGATCATGGAGTGTTTCAGCTGAAGAAATATCAAAAGCTCTTGCTAATAAACATAAGCATTTTCTTCTTGACAAGCATCATGGTGATAACCCCACTTTGTTTTCACAACCATCTTTCACTTCCCCTCCTCATCTTGTAAGTATATATCACCTTTTTCTTTTCTTTTTATTTACTTACCAAAATGATAGATCTTTATCATTTTTTCGTTTCAGTCAGATTGCTATATTTGAATGACTTTTTTTTAATGCAGCAATTTATTGAATGAAATAGGATAGTAATATTGATTTTACTTGTGTTATTAGAGTCAGATTGCTATAGATGTAATAGTTTTAGGTAACTTTAATCGAAAATTAAAATAAACTATTTGTTATTAGGAAAGTAAAGTTATTTATATTTGATCCATTTAACCCCAACTAAATGGGTTTAATTTATTAACATTATGGAAACTCTTGTTTCATTTGTAATTATATACGGTAGAGGCGAATTTAAATACAGTTTAGTCGAGTTGATTTTTAACATGTGTATGCAATTTGCATACTCATCTTTACACATGTTAAGAATCAACTTGAATTTGATGTCTTTTTTACTATTTTACATGTTACAAAACTATTTATGTATTAATAATGATTTTTAATAAATGACCTGATTGACTGTCTAGATGGCCCAGGCCTATATTCTCCCCAGATTACAACAAAGTTTTTAGTGCCAAGCATTAAGATGATCATCAAACTTATGGTATATTAGAGATATGGAAATTTGAAGACATTTATGAATTTCCACCATAATAATCTAGCAATTCATTTTCAGTATATAATAATTTTAAACAAACCCTACAACTTTTGAAATAATAATATATATTCGATTGACCTAAATTATTCATGGAAATTTTGTGCAATCAAATCTTAGCAGGTGGATAAAACTAAGAATAATGTTTCCAATCGGCGAATCGGGGGAATCGGAAAATGGTTTCATCATCATAAGGACTCAAAATCAAAGCAAAATTCATTCAGGAAAAAGGATAGGGAAAGAGCAGAGAATGCACATATGCATGCTGCTCTGTCAATTGCAGGTCTTGCAACAGCACTTGCTGCTGTTGCTGCTTCCGAAACTTCCTCCTCGGCTTCCAAAATGGGCCGCGCAATTGCATCAGCCACTGAGCTCTTAGCCTCGCATTGTATCGATATTTCTGAGCAAGCCGGAGCTGATCATGAACGGGTTGCCTCTGTTGTTCGATCGGCTGTCGATATTAAGAGCCCTGGTGATCTTATGACTCTAACTGCAGCTGCTGCAACTGGTATTATTACAATAACTAACTCAGTTATTTTAGTATTGTTAGTGGAACGACTCAACCAAATGCTAATGGTTGAGGTTTTATCATGTTATTAAATCTGGCACATGACGTGTTCATTTGGGTCATCGGATTCATTTCGGATCAAGTGTTTCGGGTTGGTTCAAAATTGGATTTCGTGCTCATATAGTCGAATTGGGTTCGATTATAAGGTGGGGTCATCGGGTCTGTTTTGAATACCTCTACTCTTACACGAGAGTCATTTGAGCTAGAAGTGTGTATGTGACATATAACCTCATATTAGGTTTTGATGTCAAAGAATCAACTGACCAAAAGCTATAAAGCGGGTGACTATGATATGTTATATACAATATCAATTATAACAATTTTTTTCAGCAGTGATTTTGGTTTTAAGAATACAAAAAGATATAAATGATTAAGAAATACAAATTGAGATAATAGAAAATCAAAACAAATGGAGAATAAAATTAACGTGGATGACCAATTGAATTGAACTATTAGCTCAAATAGTCGACACAATCAATCTTTTGGAATTAAGATTTTAACATTATTGTAATATTTTATATTTGGTACTTCGGATGTAATATAGTTAATATTTTATTAATTTTACTGTCCTAATTATTGCAGCATTGAGAGCAGAATCAGCACTAAGGGCAAGATTGCCAAAAGATGCAAAACGAAACGCAGCTATTAGTCCTTATGATAAAGGCCTAGGAGATGTTAATAGCCTTGATCCTTACCACAGTGAACCTGAAGAGCAAAAATTCCCTTGTGTTGGTGAATTAATGCAACACACAAGAAAAGGTATACATTCTATTTGATTAAATGAATGTTTCTATAGTTTTTATTAAATCTAAAGGAGTTCATTCGAATCACCGAATGAATTTTGAGTCAAATGTTTCAGGTCGGTTTAAAATCTGGTCTTGTGTCTATGACCATTTGTATATAATTTTAAATTCATTTTGAAGTTGGGTCAAGTCGGATTCGATTACAAGATCAAGTGAATATTAGATCATCGAGTCTGTTTCGAACACCTCTAATCAAACCCACCCATGTTCATTCTAGTTGATGACATAAGTGTGGTGAAATTATGGTGTTTATTTTTTTAGTCTAATTAGAGTAGATTTGTTGATTAACCTAAATTAATTAGTAAAGAACATGCTGTCCATGAACTCTTAATTAATGAACACACTCAAGTTGGATGCATGTCATTTCAGAAGGTAGGTATGAATATATTAAATCACAATAATTCAAACTATTTTTAATGTATAAAATCCAATCTGATTAACCACCCATGACTTGCAATCCAACAAAACATTTATTCAGAATATTTTTTTAGAAAATTATTTCAGCTAATAAATTAATTAATTAGCAGTAGCTGGTACAGATCAGAAGTAGCTGCTAAGTAATCAATCTCATTAATTATTTTTTGTTCTATCAAAAAATTGCTAATTAATCTTATAATAATAATCAACTATGGTTTTGAAAATCTTCAGGTGGTTTACGATGGAAGCAAGTCACAATCTACATCAACAAAAAATCACAGGTATGCCATCAACATATAGCATATTATAGGGCGTCAAATCATCAGTTAAAAATTTTTAGTTGAGTGAGTTTCTTGACATGGTATCAGAGCCAGTGTAACAAGAGGTCACGAGTTTAAATCTCAATCACCCCTTAATTAAAATGAAATATTTAGCACTAGGTCTGAGGAAAATATGTGTTGCATCCAAACTTTTAGCCCAAAGGCTCTTTGTGAGGGAGCCTGTTAGAATAATCAATATGTATTATAATTCCTTCGTTCCATAATACTTGCTACATTTTAACTTTTTTACGCAATTCAATGTCCTATTTTGTTCATTTATATGTCGAATTATACACATTTAAAAATTATAAAAAGTTTATATTATTAAAGTATGCGATTAAAGGATTCAAACAAGATCTCACTTGACTATATTATTACTTACATATTAGCAGCAATATATAAAATAAGCTTAAATGATGAATAGTGCCCAAAAACAAAATGTAACAAGTATTTCGGAACGGAGGAAGTATTATGGAGCTTTAAGCAATCAACGTAACCTTTTGGTTGAATTAGTTTCTTAACGCATACAATAAGTGTGACTTTTTCAAAATAATCAAAATGTTAATTTATTTTCGGCCCATAAAAAATAGATTAAATTATTAATATCAAAATTTTCAAATGCTCTAATTCGTCTGATCAACATTTTAACAGTTTCTGACATACTCCGAAACTCTGGTACAGGTCATACTTAAACTAAAAAGCAAACATGTAGGAGGTGCATTTTCAAAGAAGGATAAATGTAAGCTAAATATTACTATGTCAAAACCAAAAGTTCAGCTTATATATTTAACAAATGAAATCTTGAAAATACGTCCGTTCGTTTTGACAGGTCTAGTTTACGGAGTTTGTGATCAAACAAATTCATGGCCGTTTAGAAAAGAAAGAGATAATGTAGACGCGTATTTTGGACTTAAAACAGCACAAGGGTTTTTAGAGTTCAAGTGCAAGAGCAAGGTTCATAAGCAACAATGGGTTGATGGGATTCAAAATATGTTAGACAAAGTAGGTTATATTGAAGAAGCCGAACACTCGTTACAACGACTTAATGTCAAATGAGATCGTTATTGAGATAAATGTGCATAGAGATCGATTTGGCTCATCATCGTCATATTCAGTGTATTTCACTTATAGAAGCTATGATTATGTATATTACTGATAAGTTATGAGAGTAGATGCCTTTTTTTCAAATCACGTCTTTGTTCCTTAGTTCTTTCAAATATTTATATTAGACTCGATGCATGTTCACGTTAATCGAATTGGATTGAATTGAACTGAGTTTGATAATGTGGGAGAAATAATTGAAAGAAGCTCAATTTTTATTTCTTTTACCTGTAGAGAGTTATTCTTATCCCAAAAAAAAAAGAAAAGTATATTGAACATTTGCCTCTACCAATTCGAGGCAACACGATACATAGTTAAATATATGTACTAATTATGTCAATGACTTCTTACGATATTAATCCAAGTTATTTTTATTAGTCTATCTAGATTTGATATAAAATGTCTCTATTTTTCGAACGAATATCCTTCAATCTTCATATTATATGTTTTTCACATGAAAAGCTGAGGGGAAAAATACTAGATAAAAATTAAATGTATAATTTGTTTATATTATTATTAAACACATTAAAGTTATAATGTCGTTCAATTAAGTAAAAAAAAAATTAACTAACCCAAAAATTCAAGTTCTCTAGTGTATAATTATGTGTCATTGTGAAAAGAGAATCTAATCAATATCTTGGACACTTAACTTTATCCAATTACTTTGAGAAATTTATCTCTGTTGTCATTTTTTCAACTCATTCACATCAAAACTTTTAGATTATATTTTATCATCTATCTTGATGGCACTCATGCCACCTAAAAAGATATGTTTCCTTTTTTCTTTTTATCTTTAGTTGGTGGGGAAGGGAATTCAAAAGAGTAACTTCTTCAATGTATATACTCTTCTAATTATAATAATTAAATTTTGAAAACAAAATAAAAGTAGATGAAATATACCAATAATCAAATTTAGGAAAATTAAAGTAACATTAATGCGCATGCATAGGATAGAAATCAGTTGATATGATATATCTTAAAAAGCAGTTTGAAATTTGCATTTTTATACCTTTATATTCCATTCGATGGAAAAGGTCAAAAAAAACTATTGGTGAGCTCATCTAACCAAGCATCGAAGAATGGCTAGCCAAGAGTGGCAAGCATTGGTGGGGCTAGCAAAAGGTGTTGGAAGAGGTTGCTTGAACGAGCAAACAAAAGGGCATGGTAAGCAATAAGAGGGCAGAAACCAGCAATGCAATAGCTTGCAAATAGGACTGCATCTTCGAGCAAGCAACGTATCGAACAATATGCAGTAGAGTATAGACATAGAGGAAAAATCAAATAAATTTCAGATTATCATGCAGATGTGAAAGCAGTAAAAACATCTAAAATATGCCATCGTTGACTTAATCGAGCAAGGCCTATAGAACATGTATGGTTACTTGCTCAGACGTTGGAAATGAGAGCTCACAGAAAAATAAAAATATAACGACCTATGATTTGTTCTGTTTAAATTTTCATAATCAAGCTATATCAACAACTATGAAAAATTACAATGTATTAGACTGCTAAATTATAATTTAGTTTGATTTGATATGTGAATTTTACAATCCTTTGTTTCTATTTGCTACTTCCTTTTAAATTTTAGACAACATTTACAAGTAAATCTATAGGACTAATTAGCTACTTTCTCAAAATCACAAATAATAGATAGTCAGCTAGTCTTCTGAGAGGCCGTCTTTTTGAAAGACGTCTTTCAGGCCCAACCCATTAAAGCTTAATATCTACTTTCACTCTACATTTTTCTTTATAGGTCAGTTCAATTAGATATGGTCTCTCATAAAAACCGTCTCTCACAAAAATTTGTGATAGTCATTTTAGTCTTTAGATATTTAGTCTTTAGTCTTTAGTCTTTACCCAATTTAGTCCGAAACAATCAATTAGATCCAGATCCGAAACTCACAAAACCGACCCAAGCTCAAAACCCAACTAATTTGGGTGCTGCATACTTCCACCCTTCTTTCAGCATCGTCAATCACAATTCACGACCCAAATTCCAGTACTTCAAGCATTAGAATTCAACACTCCAGATCTATCAGTTGATTTCGATCCTCAACAATGCCTGTAATTCATCTATTCTCTCTTGTTCTTATTTCTTATCATTTTTGACAAATAATGATTAAATCTGTGACTAATTTTGAAAATGGGTAAAATAAATTGGTATTGTTAAACAAACAGGTAGCGAAATTGATAGAAGTAGAACCACCAAGCCCAATTAGGTACATAATCGGAGCAACAGTGTTGATGATCGGCGTTGTATTGCCTATGGGTTACATGATGTTTCGCAACAAACGGGTTCATTCTTCCTCTTCTTTCTCTAAACAAACGTAGGTATTTATTCCTCTCTTGGTTGTTTTTTCAAGATTCATCGTAATTTTGTTTGATAGTTGTGCGATTTTGTGTTCTTTATATGTAATTCGTGTGGAATTTGTATGTTATGAAGGGTTTTTGATAATTTGTTGAGATCTATGTGTTGTTTGATCACTTGATTTGTATTGTTAGATTCATTGCTCTGGACTTTTTGTGAAATTGGATTTGAATTGTATTTTTTTTTTTTTTTGTAAATTGGTGCTGATTTGCTGTTACTTGGAGTCGACTGTCGAGAATTCATATCTGATACAGGTATGCAATGTAGGTGTTTAAGTGTTAGATTCGGCTTTCCAAGGGTAAAGGAAATCATATTTTGACGCAAAATGGAGTATCGAACTGTCTTACCTTCAACCGAGTATTCAACATACTTATTCGAGTCAAAATGAGGATTCCGAGTAACATAGGCATAGCTAGTATTGAACTGTCTTACCTATGACCGAGTATTCAACATACTTATTCGAGTCAAAATGAGGAGTTCGAGTAGCATAGGCATAGCTAGTATTGAACTGTCTTACCTATGACCGAGTATTAAACATACTTATTCGAGTCAAAATGAGGAGTTCGAGTAACATAGGCATAGCTAGTATTAAAATGTCTTGTCAATGACCGAGTATTCAACATACTTATTTGAGTCAAAATGAGAAATTCGAGTAACATAGGCATAACTAGTCTTGAACTGTCTTACCTATAACCGAGTATTCAACATACTTATTCGAGTCAAAAATCAAAATAAGGAGTTCGAGTAATATATAGGCATAGCTAGTTGACATTTTGGTTGGTGCTTGTTGAGCTATTTTAGATTTATTTTTCGGTTAGGTTTTGGATTGTACTTTCATAGGAGTATCTTAGAAGAAATTTAAGAGTGATTTGGTTGTATTTTCAGGAACAAGGGCTTAATATAGAGCAATTTTGATCTTGGAGGAGATATAGATTTCATTCGTCGTATTGAAGAACAACACGAGTAAATGGGTAATGTAATGAACTGACTGATCTGGATAGTCGTCCTGTAATGTATGGAGCTATTGATTCTTTTAGACGAGTTAGTTGAACAATGTTATCGAATTAAGCATTATCTGTTTCTTTAGCTTGATTCGAAAATTGTTATATGAATCTTGATGACTCCAATTTACTTGTGCAAATTTGTTTAAGGTCGATTGTTGAAATTTTTGCTGGAAACTTGCTGAAGTAGGGGAAACCATGTCACTTTTATGCATTAAGCTTTTCTGTGGAAGTTGGCTTTGACATTTGATCCACTACAGATTATTTTCCTCTACAATATACTAGCTCTATCCCATTGAGATTGCAATAGTTCTTTTCAAAAGCTCTCGTTCCAGATAGAAATGTCTGATGTTGCAATCTCAATACCTCTGAAAGACACATTATTACTTAGGAGTTAGGACTGAATTATAGCTGCTCAACTAAAAGAACCTCTTTATATTGTATCAAACTATCCAGATTTCAGTCCATGGTCAGACTCAAAAAAGTAGCTTCTTTTCTTCAGGAAGGTAGTCATTCCCAGTTCTTTGCACATGTTTTGGTGTATTGGGCTGTTTTTGTGGGGGTAGCTATGGTCAGACTTACAGGAAGCAACTTGTTTTCAGTTCTGTATTGCTGAAAGTATATCATTCAGAGTACATTACAAGCAGAACAAGCAACAATATAGGTGCTTTTAGTGCTTGCTATTGAATTTGCTACTTTGGTATTGAGCGTTTATTTGTTTGAAACAGTTTATATGCTTACATCCATGGCGCATTTTGTCCAAACTCAAGCTCTTGCATAGATGCTGCTTATCAGAAATAATGACCGAGTGACACTGCAGTTGCACGCACATATTCTATCACAATTTCATCAAAATGAGTTTCTAAGTGTTCCAAATTTGGAATTACCATCTCATATACCGATATAAAAAGAAGCACAAAGCAATCAACTAAGTTTGGGATAACAACAGATATTTTCATTGTAGTTGGAAATCATGTTTGTTGCTCATAAAACTTGCTCTCGTATCCCAAAAAATGCCATGAGCAATTTCTAAGCCATTGATTGTGTACAGTGTACACTATAATTCCCCTCACAGCTCACAGGAGTCACAGCCTTCAAAACATAACTTGGCTTTCTATCTTTCATTCTTATTTCTGCTAATTGTTCCATTTCCCGAGGGCTTCCCCCATGCGAATTCTATCACCACGTTTGACACAGAATCTGAAGTCGTCTGTAGAAGAGTTGTCTTTCGATGACTTGGCTGCTGGAGCCTGAAAGACAAGGACGACAGTTGACCCCATGTTGAAAGCTGCAACCTAATAATTTCGACAAAATGAACAGAAATTTGATCATCAAGATACTAGTGAGTGGTTCCAAAACACATTCTGGAATGAACACAGATGTTGACCATCTAAAAAACACACAAAATGAGGAAAAATGGAATACCGGTTATCATATCAAATACAAAAAAAACTGACTAGTATATCTTTCAAATTAAGATAATATAGAGTGAACTAGTTTTAAAGAAAAATTCAGCTTCGTTTCTAACCTCTTCCCCTTTCTTAATCATTAAGCCAACACCTTCTCGTTCATACACACGCTCGTCAGGCGGAGCTGATGGTAGTAACTTTTTTCTCGGTCGATTTGTTTGTAGCTCTGGCTCAATGTATAGCTGCAATTCAAGGAAGCAAGTCAAATTTGACTGACAACTTAAATTGGTCAGTGTTAAACTGTTAAAGTCTAAATATGCAGCAATTGCTTATCAGGATTAATATGGCTACCTTTAAGCTTCTTAGCAACAGGACTTTAAAAGCATAGAATCTATTCTTATTAGATATAGCAGGTCTTACCAATCAGGATATTAGCATGTATGAATGTCATGGCAAACTAAATGGGCAAAGTAAGCCAAAGGGACCAGATCAAATATGTAGATTAATAAAAAATGAAAACCAACCAAAGTGGTGCTTCATTCTCAATATAACCTGAAGTAACATTGAAAAAATAACTAAACTACATCACGACCCTCAAACTGGCCCTGACATCTTACATGGTTGCAACTTGCACCTCCCCCCTCTCTTTTTCTTACACCAACAGTCATCCCCAATAGTTCAAAGCTCAAGAAACTCACAGCGCTCTAACAAAAATGAGTTCCAAACTTCTAACCACAGATTCCCCTTCTCTTCAACACGGCTCAGGAGACTCACAGCGATAAATCACAAGGTTCTCCGTGAAACAAACAATGCCAGCTGCTAGGAGGCAAAGTGAAAGCAGAGACAGGTAGGTTGCAGGTGGGGTTGGGGGAATTTCAATTTGCAAATTCAGATAAGATTTCAATTTATTTGTATTAAGAATTTAGGATCATGAATTAAGGATTTGGTGTCGAAATAAAGCTATTTAGCCTTGGGCCCTTAATCAAACAAGGGTAGTTTTGAGATTCAATTAAGGTGAGGGGCTTCATTTTCTTTGGTTGAGAGAGATCTTCTGTAAAACATTCCAAATACAATCATCCAATTTCAAGCATACAATAATTAGAATCAAAATTAAGATCACCTCAATTGAGCCAATATTCGTAGCACCGACAGCCACAAGTGCTAGATACCCTTGTTGCCACTGACCTTCCAACACAACCTGAAATGACAGACAGCAGATGACCAGAAAACAGAGACTTTTTTATTCAGAGAACATGAAAAGAGCAGATACAAATAACATATAATTTCACTTGTTAAGAAAAGACGTCATGTCTGCAGCATCAATGTCTAATGATTTTCAACACACAGAACTTATGATACATGATCAGGAAACAGTGTGTTTGCACAAACTGACATGACTTGAATTTGATAGCAGTGCAAAACCTAACTTAATCTCTCAAGTGTATGGTTAAAGGTCCTGCTGGCTGCTATATTAGACTTCCGATGACAAGCAAACTTTACGACGAGCCTTAACATTTCTAACAAACTTACTATGTATTCATTACTCTAACTACTATTTATCACCCATTGCTCAGCTACAAGTCATTAAGAAATAAGGCAACAACTCTATTATTCAGCTCCTTTCACACACAAAAAATCAGTAAAAAATTAAGGCATCAACTGCCTATGAATCAGTAACAGCAATTTTTACTCCAAAAACGTCTCCTGATTTAAGAAACAAGAAATTCTTTCTTAATTAGTGTACAGTAATACAAGTTATGAAAATCCAAAAGTCTGCATACCCTTTCATTTTCAACGTAGAGGTTTCTGATGGTTCTAGTAGCACGCTCATTTACTGGATAAAGACGACCTGTAGCAATAAATGACTCTTATGATCAGAATCAACTACGCAAGTAAAGCGACAACTGGATCAAAACTTAATATTAATAGCAGAAGTCGAAATGAAGGACATCAAGCAGCAATACTTGTTCAAGTCAGTAGATTTTAAATTACCAACTTCATTTAAAAAAAAAGAAGACAATTAAACTTGCATGATTTAACCAGAAATGTACAACACAAAATTATTTGAATAATTGAAGGTGATAGATTATAAGTGAATCAAGCAGAAAACAACATGCTTAACATCCTAGAAAAGAAGATACGGTCTTGTATGCTTTAAACTTAACTCAAGTTAGGGTCAGCCAAGAGACAACCCATTTAGCAGATAACCAGCTAGCCAGAATCCTTTACGTTTTAAGACAACACGACTAAAGCACATACAATGGCAAAGCCATTGTCATCTATTTAAAATTCACATTGTAGGAGAAGCTTTATTGAAAGATTTTGTTTATGAAAACAGAATGAAGCATCTCAGGGTTACCATTTATGTTTTTTATGAGACATAAATCTCAAAATTTACCATCTATTGAAAGATTTTGTTTATGAAAACAGAATGAAGCATCTGAGGGTTACCATTTATGTTTTTTATGAGACATAATCTCAAAATTTACCTCCCATACTTTTAGCCTTTTAGGCATAGCTAAAAGACACAGAACTAGATTAGAAAATCATATTATCAACTGATGCATGGGTGATTAACTGTAGTTCAACATTTAAATTTTGAAATTGTATATCATCACATTAAAAACTCTCTAGAAATACATTTCTACAAACAGATTGAATTTGAGTCACCTGAAAAATGTCTGCGGACAAGAACATTCCAGTCACAAGGTGAATGTATACGATGGTAATCTCCAGGCCTTAGGTACAAGACGCAATAAAAAAGACCTTTCATAGGACTGCAAAGAAAACCATCATTATCAGCAAATGTGAAGATTTATACACTTGAGAACTTCACAGGAAGAGTATGACATCAAACACACTTCACCATATATTATTTCATAGGTAAGACCAGAGACCTATACCAGGAAATCACTTAAATTTCAACAATGGTTTAAGGTAGATTCTAGACGAAGGCCGATGCAAGTTCAGCGATTTTGAAGATTAAACATGCTAAAGAGCACACCTAGACACAATCCAACTGAAAATAAGTGATAAGCAAGGTCATAAAGAAGTAATAAATAGAACAAACAAATGCTTGCAAAGCTCTTTGTTTATTCAGCTACTAAGTATGCAAAACATTTCTTTTCTCAACGATATATGGATGCAAAAGACGTATAAAGATTATTGAAGAGTATTGTCTAGAAGAGCTTGTTAAGGGTAATATAATAAATATTCCTGGTAATTAGTTAGTTGGGGGGAGATTATATGTAGAGGAAAATAGTATAAAATGAAGGGGAAAGGAACCGGAAGGGCATTGGTTGTGTAATAGATTTTAGATGAGTTTATGACTCTTGGAGAGAACAAGCCTCTAGAAAACATGACTACTATCCTTTGTAATCATTCTTAGGTTACATTCAATCCACGATATACAAATACATTTTACATTTCAATTCATACGATCAGTCATCTACACTATTCATTCTAATTGATACATTCATTCGCGTTTTTCTTCTGCCATTATTAATATCATCTCTATGGCCAAGTCAGTTTATAACAAGTACTTATCAAGTAGTAAAAGTAAGCAATCACTAAGAAACTATACAGAGTATCAGAAATGTTAAGTTGTATAGTCTAAATAATCACTCACCGAGCAGGTACTGGATCCTGAATTTCGGGTGACGACAAAGACACTCTCCACCATGACTTAATTTGATCCCCGTGACCATTACCCACCTCAATGCTCTTTTCATCCACGTCTTTTCCAGAGACCATGGGAAGAAAAGAATTTAGTCCAAGGAGAGAGGACACAGAATAGGAAAAACCTTTAACTTGCTCAATCATGCCTCCATGTTCTTTCAATTCCCCAAATCTCACAACAGTACCGTCCACCGGGCTTATCTGTCATCATCAAAGACGAGCATCAATATATGATCCAGGACAGATAAAGAAAAGGTTAATATATATAACTATTGAAACCAAGAAGCTGTTACCAGTTACCAGACATTGAGGATCCTTATCTATAGGTCTGGAACCCTCTCTGAGCTTCCGAACAAAAAAATCTTTCATAGAAGGGTATTCTTCTAAAGGCAAATCCACCTCCTCTAGGTCTGCAAATGACAGCCTTGCATAAATCTCTATAGAATCTTTGTTTTTACAGATCTATATGAATTATAACAGACAGTAAATTCATCACACTGTAGGAAAGACCATAGCGAAAACAATGTGAATGACTTTACTTGAGTGAAATGCTCTTGCCCAAGCTTTGTAAAGAAAAGGCCGCACTTGTACGGGGAGTTCCTGAGGAAAATCAAGCAAGCGAAAGTTTAATATTCATTTATATAACTTCACAGTGCATAAACACATTATGATAGAACAAGAGAAAAAAAGTATTTCAGTTCTTATAAAAAATTTGTATAGTAATATGAACTGGTTGCAAAAACTCACCACGCTCATCAATGAACCCCAAACTCGAGATATAGTGCGTAGAGGTAGAAGCCTCAAAAAAGAAGCCTGAGAGTCGAAGAAAAAACAAAAATAACCAAAAAGTATCAAATATATACATCATGTTGGATCAATGTCCATGTAAAAAGCCAAGCAAACAATGTGACGAGTATCTCACTTTTGCATCAGGTTGGAATACTGGTTCTACCCCTTTCTCTTTAGCTTCCTCTACCTACAATGAGCATATTAAATGTCAGACAGAAAATCTATTTAACAATATAAAGTATCAACACATTTTAGACACATAAAGTCACGACTCACGATATGACCTATTAGTAATCACTAATCAGTAATTAACTTGCTTTAAAAAGCTGGGTTAGGCACGCCGCATGCCGCACGCCGCATGCCTAAGGCTAGCGCCTCCAGCACTCAAAGGGTTTAGCGCTTTGATTGGGATGGGCGAGAAAGTTCCGCAAGGCGAGCACCTCATAAGTCACCTAATTTGAGCGGCTCAAAACACCTCATAGCGCCTTTTTGTTTTAGTCTGATTTGTCCTATTGATGAGGGCACCTTTTGGTAGTAACTAGTAAATGTAGGGATCCTTATGTCCCTTCTCTTTTTCTTTCTCTTCTTTTTCTTGTGAAACTTTTAATTTACACACTGGTTTTGGGCACCTTCGTCTAGTGCCTAGAGCCTTTGCAGATGGCTTTAGGGTCCATAGGGACAATCCGCGCCTTAGAGCGCCTCACACCTTTTACAAACAAGGTAGTAAATGTAGGTAATCTGTAACGATAAGAGTTTAACGCCATATGGCCTAAATCAAATGGCCTCAGTCAAATATTCTAGATTAAGTGAGTTTATATGTTTTTTAGTTTAATTGCTTGGTTTAGGCCCAAAATTTCTTAAGGCCAAAAGTTATGTGTATTTTTGCTCAGCCCCCATAGTACAGCATAACTTCGGTAGTAGCATAAAAAAATTGAATCACAAAAACAACAATAAATTAATGACATGAAAATAAATAGAAAATTGAAATCAAACTAAAGACCTTTCTGTCGTCATAAAGACGCCGAGCATGAAGAGCACCAAGCATAAGAATGGTAGCAACAGTTGCTCCTGGTAACAGATATGCATTTCCTGCAAAACAAAAAAGGAGACATTTCTATCAAAAGTGCTGCAATTAAAAAATAAAATTGCAATCAAATTAACAGAGAAAGAAACCATTAGAGTTGCTGCTGTTATTTCCCCCATTGAAGGAAGCTCTTGCTGAAGAAGAAGTGTGGATTTTCTTAAGGAGATAAGAATTGAAATAGCGAGATTGAAGAGCATTGAGATTTGAAATGCGATGGAAATGATTAAATGCTGGAAATCTTCGATGAACCCTAAATTTCATTTTGAAGTTCTGGTGTTTTCCTTCTCAAAAGATACTTTACGGTTTACCTCTTCGAGCAATTAGCAATGCTTAATTCGTTTTACCGTTTATGATTAAACTTTGCAATGCTTACTTTGCCTACTAGTATATACTAATAGTTGATATATGAAAATTTCACATTGTGGTATTGAAGTTTATGAAATGCCAGTAATAGTATTTTTGTAAGTTTTTTTAACATGAGACTTGAGAGTAATATTTAATTTATGCCTTATTTAACCATCGTAATATTTTTCGTTAAATTCTTGTCGATTTTTGTTTATTTTACCATTTGATGTTTTTACCCTTATTAAATGTTGGTTGTTGTCTTTATATTTGCTTAAACCATTTTTAATGCTCTCAACAGGGGCGGTTTTGGGCCCATTCCGGATGCCCAACCGCACAGGGCCCCGAAAATATGAGGCCTCATATTTAATCGCATGCTCAAAATATCAATGAATTAAATTGTCTCAGTTGGCTAGACATTGTCTCAGTTGGCTAGACATTGTCCTACTAAATTCATTGCCTTGTGTTCAATACCTGCTACAACCAAAATTTTTGAAACAATTATATTTTTGAGTGGGCCTCATATTCTACTCTCTCCTCATGTGTAGTATCTACTCAAATATTCTAATTTTTGATTTCTATTCTCTCTCATACCTTTATTATTCATCCTTTCCAAAATAATTTTTCATCTTCTCTAATCTCTTTCTCAAGGTTTCCATCTCAAATTTTTTTCTTCTGATCTTTTTGATATGTCAAACGTTTTTTATACTGATAATCTTTGAATATGGAATTTCTGATTAATTACAACGGTTGTATTAGGAATTTTTGTAAGTTGAAACTATTTTTTTAGTTACTTTTAAAGGGCCCCATTTTGATCAAAATTGCAAATATAAACAGGGTCTCGGCAATCTTTGCTCCGCCCTTGGCTCTCAATGTTTAATTCATCAACGCTCTCAAATGTTTAGGGCAAATTATGAAGACAATAACCAACACTTAATAGAGATGGAAACGTCAAAATGGTGAATAAACGGAAGTTGACAAAAATTTAATGGAAAATGCTACAGCAGTTAGATAAGGCATAAACAGGTTGTTACCATGTGGAAATATCTTACAAAAGTGTTACCATCAGCGTTTCATGAAAGTTCGATGATAGTTATTGAAATATTGTAAAAAGTAAACTTATTTTATAAATTTTTTAAAAACAAATAAGCGTTTTATAAAACTAATTCGATAAATAAGACCTCATTATAAATTATTTTTCTTGAGACCTCATTATAAACTATGTTGTGCATACTCGAGATATATTATCGGTATGAGTTTGTTTATAGTAATTAAGTAAATTTTATACGAATCATAGCAAATCTGAGTTATTAAGTTGACGTTAGGTAAATTTTGAACAACTTGTAACCTATTCGAAAGACATTATGAATATGTTTATAAATCATTAAACCAACAAGTTGTCAGGAAAATTTTGATTATTCAAAAAAAGTTGGATAAACCTATTCTGTTAAAGGTCTAAAAATTAGTAAAGTCGGAAAATGTAAAATCCGACTCCAAATCAAAGGTACTTGAAGATCTCAATTCTCAACCCAAAACTATTGGCAAATTAGGTGGGACCGACTAAGAAGTCAAGAGTCAAGACTAACACGCAAGAACGAAGTCTCAACTGTCAACACCCAGTCCGCCAGTTATACTCATACCAGTAACCATATCCATTTCAAGCACCAATCCTCTGCAACAATGGCGGAAGCAGCAATACCAGTAGAAGAAAATAAAACAGTCAAATACGGAATAATAGGAGTAGGAATGATGGGTAAAGAACACCTTATCAACCTATACTACCTCCGTCATCACGGCGTCTCCGTCGTCTGTATCGCTGATCCTCATCCTCCTTCTCTTGATTCCGCCATTGATCTTGCCCAATCCTATAATTGGACTCTTCAGGTATCAATTCTCATCTATATTTTCTACTTGCTTTTAGAAAATAAGAATTTTGGTTGATTAGGTTTTGAAGTTTGAGTGGTTAATTTGGAAGGTGTTTTCAGGGCATAAGGAGATGTTGGATACGGGGTTGTGTGATGTAGTGATTGTTTCATCTCCAAATATGACTCATTATGAAATTTTGATGGATATTATTACTCATCCGAAACCTCATCATGTTCTTGTGGAGAAACCCCTCTGTACTACTGTACCCCATTGCAAACAGGTATTTATTTGATCATCTAATTTATGTTTTGTAGCCGTTTTCTTACTTGTATTGTGACCTTTATCAGAGCCAAATTTTGAGGGCGTTGTCCAAATTATTTTGGGCCTTATTTATAGTAAATATGTTTTAATTTATTAATCAACTTAATATTTTTTTTATAGATTGTTTTCATATGTGGGAGAAAGAGAGGCCTTTGCTGTTGATAACCTCGCAAACCCTCAAAACCTCTGACGTTTATGAACTATGTTGTTTGCTAATAAGGGTCGATTCAAAACAACCTTTCCAATAAAATCAAAAAAATTAGGAAACCAAGTGCAAGAAATGTAAATTAATGCAATCAACAAACACCAATAGTTTACTACCTCCCTAATCCCTATGTATGCCTAATGAGTTTATTAATTGATAAAAATAGTAAGTTCTTGAAGGACTTTGATTGAGGTTTATTAGAGTATTCTAAAAAAGATACTGAATAATTAATTTAGTGATAGGGATAATTATAGATCATACCCCAAATGCACGTACATGGACCGAGGAAAACAAAACAAAGCACACACGATATTGTCTGACCCAGAAAGTCGAGTCGGCTTTTAGGAGGCCACACCTAAAGCTAGTCGGCTTAAACCTCTGCCCAAAACTTCAATTTGCTTTAATCAAAAGTCGAGTTGGCTTTGAAGAGCCCAAGAGGGTCGTATTGGTTTATTCCTATGTCTCCAAAGCTTCAATATTTACTCCTTTACTCAATTTATCCTTTTGGCTTTACAAACCATTTTATACATAGCCAGCCTATGATTTCCTGACACTTCGTAGCAATCCCCACTGATGTGAAATTTTATTCACCGCAAGTGCATGTTGTACGTGTAGCTGCACGTCAAATACAAGGAAGCTAGTTTAATATGCACTACTGTAGATGTCACACAGTGATTAGAAAACAATATATGATTGAATTTGATATATGAACCTAAAAGGAATGCATTGGTGAAATTTGATGCTTGAGCCCAAACTCCAGACCGACGTCATCACTTGTTTATTCTGGACTCCAACTAGCGTGTTATCGGAGGTCACAAGATCATGCAGATGGAGCTGTATGTTCATATTGTGCATAAAATGCTTTATGTTTATGTTTCTGTGGTACTGTCCACATTGTTTGGACTCAAGTATGGGTACGGGTACCGTATGTCTATGTATCCGAGTGTCCAAGTCTCTAAGATGCTTAATTTTTAATATACAGGACACTTATTTTTGATGTGAAGTTGCTCACGGATCATTAAATCATGATGTTTGTTACCAATGGTTTGATCCGAAACCACCTCTTTGCTAGTTTTATAATTAGGTAAAGTTGCATACATCCGACCCTTCCAAACCCCACCTTAGATGGGAGCCACTTAATGACATTGGGGTAATGGAAAAAGAACAACTTATATTTGATATGGGTGGCCGTATGCCTCTTCCTGAGTTTGATGATAGATCTGAAATTTTCAAGTTAATAAAAGCCAAATATAGGTCTTCCTTATTCTAGTTTTATTTTTCAGGTGGTAGAAGCTGCCAAAAAAAGACCAGATATAATGGTGCAAGTCGGTTTAGAGTACAGATACATGCCTCCAGTTGCCAAGCTGATAGAAATAGTGAAGGGCGGAGAGTTAGGTCCAATCAGAATGGTGGCAATAAGAGAGCACAGATTTCCGTTCTTGGTTAAGGTCGGTGGTGCTTCAATTTTTACGAACAAATCAGGAACTCACATTGTTGTTTGGTATTTTATCCTATTTAATCGTGCATATATAGGTAAAGAACTGGAATCGATTCAATGCCAACACAGGAGGGACCTTAGTGGAGAAGTGCTGTCATTTCTTTGATCTCATGAGATTGTTTGCGGGTGCAAATCCTATTCGTGTGATGGCATCCGGGGCTATGGATGTTAATCACAAGGACGAGGTTTATGATGGAAAGGTAATTCTTTTTTCATGGAAGACGTTTGATTGTATAATGAATCCGTACAACGATATGAATGACTTGAGGAAACTGCTATGAGAAATAGTCAGAAGGAATTTTGTTAAATACAACCTGTATAACTACTTCCCTGGAGACAGGTACCCGACATAATTGATAACGCATATGTTATCGTGGAGTTTGAAAATGGTTCACGGGGCATGCTTGACCTGTGCATGTTTGCGGAAGGAAGCAAAAACGAGCAAGAAATATCCGTAGTTGGGGATGTCGGAAAGGTGATACCCTAAAAGAAAAATTGACTCCATTAATTAAGTACAACATCCAAGTTGATGATTCTGTTATAATAATCCTGAATGTGTGACAATTTCTTACAGGGTGAGGCCTTTGTGCCAGAAAGCATCGTAAGGTTTGGCACCCGAATAGCAGGCAGAGATGGTGTGCAAACTATACAAACGGTAGATGAACGAATAAAGTAAACGATTCTATCTCTAAATCTTCTTGCTTCATGCACGATATGTTGATTTCGGTTTGTTAAAGTAAGAATTTCTATAAACATTACATTACAGATATGAAGGATTACATCATGGTTCAAGCTTCTTGGAGCACTTAAACTTTTTGAATGCCATCAGGAATAAAGACACACTGACGCCTGAGGTTGATCTAGTAGACGGACTGATTTCAGTGGCTATTGGAGTCGCTGCACAAGTGTCCATTGAGTTGGGTCGATTTGTAACTATAGAAGAGGTCTTAAAATAATCGAGGATTCGAGGTAGCCCAAAATGTCGTCAGAATCGCTATTCATTCAGATTACTATTTTCTGCTCCATTGACTCCTTTTCCTTTATATGTATTATACTGTTATGATGGAGGAATGTCTAAATTTCTTCATGTAAGTAGTTACTCAACTACTAGTTCTGTATAGTTATACTGTATTCCAATTATGGCCGGTTTTCCCTAGACCATAATCTTAAATCATTTCTTATACCGTATATCATTTCTATCATAATGAAACTTTGATCATAAAAAATTACAAGTATTATTTACAATTTTCAAGTCGTCACCTAATATCACGTTTCCGAAGGTGATGTGTTGGAGTGAATTTTGTGAAAAAAAAAATAAGATGATTAAAGAACCGATATGACCACGAAATTTGTTGAGAAACTTTACCATCAAACATAAAGTTGCACTGAATTTTACAATAATCATTGGAACCGTTTAATACCGACTATCAAACGTACCAAAGAGTAAAGAAAACTACGGCATAAGATTTCGTTGCCGCCTTTTCCCTCTTGTGGTCTATAAATAGGTGGTTTTTGAAAATGAAAACACACTAAAATTTGAAGCGAAAGAACTCTGACTTGCGAAAATGGAGGACGACGGAGAGAAATCATGGTTCATAATCGGAATGATTGAAAACAGAGCCAAAGAGGTAATTCTCTCTTTCCACTTACCATATTTTTAGCGAGATTATACTTCAATCACTTGAAACTTCCTTTCGCTGTTGTAGATTCTGACATTTATGTTACGTTTTGATAAGAACTGAAAATTAAACTTACTAAAGATCGCATTAATCGGCTCGTGGATTCAAGAATGCTTAAAACGGTTTTTGTTAGCGTTTTTTCAATAAATTTTAGCTGCGACATGTAGAAATTCGATTATAGTGTTAACATTCACTTTAATTAGTGTATCGATTTCTAGAATTTCTGATTATTGAAATTTTGATGCTGAATAAGAACTTCAATGCGCAATTTTCATCTCCAATTTTGTTAAAACAAGAACCAAATCACCAAGTCTTGGAGGTGATGTTGATCACCTAGTAACTCAATTCACGACTTTCATCATTGAGGGACATGGGAGACAAAGAGATTGAGGTTCCATGGTGATGGAGCTTCAAAGAGCACAATAGGATGATCGAATGAGCACTATGTGGCAGAAGATTAGTAGCTTCTGTCAAGGCATGCTCGTTCGAACACGTGCAGTCAGAATAGTACGGGACAGCCTTGACATTTTCATGTGTGTGTGTCGTACTATTAACATTCCTTATTTCTGATTATTGTGCTATAAAAGGAGGCTATTAATCAGAAATTAAAGTATTGGTGAGAGAACTCCATTGGTGAGTTATTATTTAAGTGATTATTACATTATAGTATTGTTGAATCATTGAAGAAATATATTCTTATTTAACCGGGAGGTGTCCAAGACACCATTAAAAGCATTGTGTTCTTGCTAAGCTTTGTTTCAATCTCCATTGCTGTGCTCTGTTTTTCTTTGTCTTTTTTACCTTCTTATTCACCATTTGAGGGTCCAAACACTTTCATTTCAATCATTCGTGCAGGGCTGCATGCACTTTTAGCTCAAGTAGTTTCTAATTTTTTGTATGATTTATTTTCTTGTAGCTTATTTTGTTCTTGTTTTAATTAATTGATTGTGATGCTAAAACTTCAGGTAATGTTTTGTCATTTTGCTTATATTTTGGAGTAGCTTAATTGTAAAGTGGAATAGTAACAACTGAGTAATGGCTGTAAAGAACAGAATTGTTTGTGATTGAAGTATACCACTTGTAATAGACCAGAAGAAGATAACTTATCCAGGGATAGTTTGCAAAACTCTTTGTTTAGGTCAGCTAAGGCATGTATTGTGAATCAGGATTCTGATATTGTTGATTCGTTAATATGTTAGTTTTTGTCGCTATGTAAAGGGGGATCAGCTTAACTTACATCAACTCTCTTGCAAGGGAATTCGTACAGTTTTGTTGGTTTTTACATTGTATATTTTTTGCTTGGAGATAATGTTTAATCAACAAGTTCGGTGTCAAGAAGTGTGTAAATTGGTATTGTCCTGACAGGTTGGAGTTGCGGCTTTGGATTTAAGATCTGCTTCTCTTCACCTTTCTCAATACATTGAAACTAGTGGTTCTTACCAGAATACCAAGACTTTGTTGCAATTTTACGATCCAATGTTGATCATCGTTCCTCCCAGCAAATTGGCTCCTGATAGTATGGTTGGTGTGTCAGTATTAGTGGACAAATATTATTCTGCAAGCAAGAAGGTGATTGCCCCTTGTAAGCAATGTCATCTTTTGATCCATACCATGACTTACGATAAGAGTCATGGTTCGGATCATCTTTGCCAAATGAATATATGTATTTAACATTATATATTTCTATTGTTCCTGATGTAGCATGCAACAGACAAAATATATTCAATTTTGTTTGCTTTTTCTTCAGGTTATAATGGCTCGTGGTTGCTTTGATGACACCAAGGTTGTGCAACAACCCCAATTAATTGAGACAACTTAGGTAACTAATTTTGATGTTGTGCTGTTATCTCTTACTGATGACGCCTTTATGGTCCAGGGAGCTGTCTTGGTCAAGAACTTGGCAGCAAAGGAGCCTTCAGCCCTTGGTCTTGATAGCTACTACAAACAATATTACCTTTGTTTGGCTGCAGCAGCTGCTACTATTAAGTGGTATGTTTTTTGGAGCGCTCTGCTTCTTGTTTGTGAAAAATTCATTACTCTTTCTTCTGTTCAAATTAAATCAGAACTCAACAGTTTTTGTCTTCTATTTTGCCTAGTTAATATCATCATTCTCTTGGATTTGGCAAAAACACGATGCACTCTTCTATATCTTCGTTATATGTTTTGGGATCTTTTTAGGATGTCTGATAAGGTAAAAATTGAAATGGATGTGGTAATTTCAGTTAAATAGGAGGTTTAGAATTCATCTATCCACCAAAAGCAGGACCCTTGGTTCTGTCATCTGTGACATAGAAGTTAAAGATTGCTTCAATTTTCAAAAGCTCTATGACCATTGGTGGAGATCTGATATCATCTATCAAATGCCTATTAGTCGACAAATAACTAAAATTTGTTTACTACCTCTCTAAAAGGTCTTGAGGTTTAAATTTCTGTTATCTAGATGCTTGCGGGTTTTGGGGCTCCTTAAACTTAAAATTTAATGGTCCAGTGTATTTTTTTGGAGATACCCTTTTCTGTTATCCAGATGTTACATATATTTTCGCCAGTAATTTTTATTTTCTGGCTTCGCCTAGTTGTTACAGCTTTGATCTGTGATTTGTACGCATTCTGCAGCAACCATTATGCTTAGATGATCTTTACTTTGGAAGAAACAAATTTCTCTGCCTACGTTCTCCTTCTAGTACCTCCACGTGTACATTTTTCTCTTTTAATTCCATTTAGATAATGCTTCAACTTCTGATCTTACACAAGTATATCTCTTGTAATTTGCTTATATTGGTATGTAAATGTAGTCATTGCATAGAGGCCTAGCAAGTAGCAAGAGTATCTTTCTATCAAGAAACACAAGTAATAGAATGCAACAGAATTTGATGGATTTGTAGATCCTGAAGCCTTGAATGTACTGTTGTCTTGTTGGAGGACCTTCAAATTCAAATGGCTGATATGGATCCCTCTCTTAAATTTAAAATGAAAATACACAACATATTTCTGCTGATGTGAATTTTCAAGGCTTGTAATGAGAAATTCTTTTTAACGTTGTGCAGGACAGAAGCAGAAAAAGGAGTTATTATCACAAATCATTCACTATCGGTTAGCCTTGTGTCTGTCATTTTCTTAGTCATGTGTGAAACTAAAGTCTACGTTCTTTACTGAGATCTGGTCCGTATGACTTCCTTTTAGAAGTTTAATTTTTTGCAAATTCACAAATATATATTTCCCTCCTTTGGAAATCTTGATTCACCAGTTCAAAAAACCTAGGGTCAGTTCGTATCATTCATTTCACGTGGACCTAATGCTTCTAATGCCCATTCGGATTCCTCAACGAGAGGCAGATTTGTCTCTCAGATTGCTGTTTAAGTTTCAAGAATTGCATGTTGTACTCAGAGCTCAACTTCGTTGTTGTTGGATAATAATTTTAACTTTCTAACCTTTCAGGTCACTTTTAACGGGTCATTTGATCACATGAATATTGATGCTACTAGGTACCATCTTGAGTCACTAGATAGATATGATGTGCTGCTCGTGTAGGGAATTGCTGTCTGTTGAATATACTTTTGCTTACTCTGTAATTAATTAACATGCACAAACAAAAAAATTTAACCAATTGGGAAGTCCATCTCTGATCTATGTAGTTACTGTGAACAAAATTTTAAATGTTTACTATTTTCTCTCACAATTTCTTCGTGCCTCAGAAACTTCATTGGCCATTGCTATCTGCACATACGCACACAAACATGTTTTTGGTTTCTGATCATGAGCATTCAATTTGAAAAATCAGGAAGAGATGAATGTCATTTGAGGATTGTCTGTTTTTATAGTCTTTTCTGCGAATTACAATTTGTCTATTGTTTTTAATTGATACCCACGTCATTGGAAGTATTAACCTGCTCTATGTGTTAACAGTGTACAGAACTTGGAACTCATTGAGCCATTGCATTCTAATCTTTGTGGCACAAGCAACAAGAAAAAAAGTCTTTTTCATATGCTAAAGACAACCCGAACCACTGGAGGGTATGCTATTTTATGAATCCGAGAAGGAATGTTATTTGATGAATCAAGTAGGCGGGTACCAATTACCATAGGTATTTTGATAGTAGTTTTTTATAAGTAACTTGCAAAACAAGTTAGTCACTTCTGAGGGGAAAGTAAGATGAAAATGTGAACTTGTAATAAATAGAGAACATAATCGCGGTCTAAATATATGTTGAATTGTGTAAGATCTTCTTAAATCAATGGGAGAGACTTTGTCCTCTCAAAGCCCGTTAACTATCCTTTGCATTCTGTAAATCCATTCATCACCATTAATATCATGAGCATTATAATTGCATCATCTTCAAGCTATTTCATACATAAGCTGTAACTTATTAATATGTAATATGAAAAGCTAACATGGATAGTCAATGAGAGACAAGAAAGCTGATAATTACTTAGGTTTCCTGCTGATAGAAAATTTTTGTCAATGAATGCAGTAGACCTGAGATTGTATCTTAACTTCATACTTACTGATAGCACACAATAAAATGGACATCAAATAAACCATGTTTGGCTGTTTCTTTCATCTCTGAAGCTCAGATAATTAATCTGTGTTGCAATGTCCTTGCAACTACATGATCATCTTGTATTGTCTTCCTCTTTCTTAAGACTTTTTGTGCAATTTACTAAGTTTTGTTTTCTGTTTTCAGTACTAGACTACTCCGTGCTAATCTGCTGCAGCCTCTGAAAGACATTGAAACTATAAATGCTCGACTAGATTGTCTGGTTAGTGCAATATGTTTGTTTCTGGCACTCAGGCGCCTTATAACAAAGTTCATTGTTTTACGATTCATTAGATTGTATTTTTTACCAATTTCAACACAAATATTGCTTTCTTAAACTTTTGTGCAGAAACTCGTAGCAGATTAGTGCAACATTTAAATTTCAATATGCATGGGCATCTTTCTCATTCAGAATACAGATAAAACAAACATTGGAAATTAAATTAATAAAAAGCATCTCTATTGACAAGCAACTCTCCATTTGATACTTTTGCTATTGCTAGTTGAAGAGAATACCTTTTATTTGATGAAAAGAAGTGTTTTAAAAGCTCCTAAAATATTGAGATAACCTCAACACTCCCGATCATGGTTTTTTGAGTCTTAAGTCTTATACCCTTTGAGCATTAAGTAACCCTTGCTTGTCTAAATAAACTCAAAATTGATCTTGGTATTCAATTGCTCAAAATATGTTTCAAAAGTCTTTGTATATCCCTATGAATTTGGTCGATTTGCTTGTCTCTTTTTCACATGATTTCATTTATTGTATTTCTTGATTTTGTTGTTAATCTCTGTTTTGGGTCGACTGCTGAGGTTCCTAAAGCCTGATGTTGTCATGGAAATCTTTTCATGAAACTTTGTCCAGGATGAATTGATGAGCAATGAGCAGCTTTTCTTTGGACTATCTCAGGTTCTCCGTAAATTTCCGAAAGAAACTGGTAAAAAGAAACAAGAGCAGGGAGATAGGAGGATGTGCTATTTTTCTGTTTGCTCATTAGCTTATTCACAAACTCAAATTTTCAAATAACAAAATAGATCACTCGGTTGATGTCTATGTTTCAGACAGAGTACTCTGTCACTTTTGCTTCAAGCCAAAAGTAACAAGTAAGGTCTTGGCTGTTGATGGTGCTCGAAAGAGCCAGATGATAATATCAAGCATTATACTTCTCAAAACAGCTTTAGATGCGTTGCCTTTACTCTCCACGGTAAATTCTACTGCTTTAATAGATGTACAAAGTCCTGCACTTTCAGACCATTCTGTGCAGCCCAACTGATGATGAATGATGATCATTCATTGCTTCAGGGGTTGAAAGATGCAAAAAGCTTCCTGCTTGGAAAAATATACAAGTCTATATGTGAAAATGAAAAATATGCACTCATTAGGCAAAGGTAGTGTTATTCTGCAAATTACCATTGACAAATCAGACAAGAGTTAATATTCTCCGGCGCTTCTATATAAAAACTGGCATACCGTCTCCTTAGGATGCATTCTTCTTGTGCTCTTCTGTTATGCTCTATTATAAATACTTGTTCATGACATTGCACAATTTCATCAGCCTTTGCAGCTGAACTTGTAAACAACCAAATTTAGAAGCTGATCTTTGTGCCTTTAGCTTTATTTGTCTATGTATGCCCATAACCCTATCAATAAGTGCATTTTCAGGACAGGTCAAACGTATTTGGATGCATGTGTTTATTCACACATACAAATTCAGAGGACACACCTTGATCTGATTTCAGAATTTTTTTTATAAAATGTCAAATGATCTTTCAGAATTGGAGAAGTGATAGATGAGGATGTGGTTCATGCAAGGGTCCCTTTTATTGCCAGAACACAACAATGTTTTGCCATAAAGGCGGGGATAGATGGACTGCTTGATGTTGCAAGAAGAACGTTTTGTGATACCAGTGAAGGTATTAGCTTACTTTTTTGGGAGAAGTTTCAGGAATTCTTCCATTTGTTGACCTTATAACCAATCACACATTTTGTGTTTGACAGCTATACATAAGCTCACAAACAAGTATCGTGAAGATTTTAAACTGCCAAACCTAAAGCTCCCTTTCAACAACAGACAAGGGTTTTACTTGAGCATCCCTCAGAAAGAGGTTCAAGGAAAGCTCCCCAGTAAATTCATACAGGTTCTGCACAAAGCTTTTGACTCTAGATGACTATATTCTATACTACACAGATATTTTGACTTTTGCTGAGCAGGTTGTGAAACATGGAAATAATTTACACTGCTCTACTCTGGAACTTGCATCAGTGAGTATCACCTTAATGTGAAACTCTTTTAAAATCCTTTTCTTTGAGCATGAACATCAATTGTGAATTGTGAACTGCATCATACACTTCTCCTGTCTATTATTAAAGCATGTGAAAAGTTTTCCAATCCAACTTAATTTGTGTACTAATTGATATCTTCTTGGCTCGACTCGTTTGGAATAAATATCTTAGATATTGACTTGCGTCCAATACATGTGTTTTTCTGTTGTAATATTACCTACCTTTTTGTGTCGTATCAGAGAGGAAACTAAAGCAAATAATCATATTTCATGTAAAAAAATACAGAAACATAAATGGTTCTCCGTTAATGTTTACTACCATTAGGTGGGAGAAAGTGATTAATGACGTGAATTTCTGTGCATTTATGGCAAGTGTGGCTTTGAGTAATACACAGTAAGTTGTGGCTCTTAAGGCAGATATAAAATTGTTTCCACCCCTGCATACTAGTTTCACTTGTAGTTGTTATGGAACAATATTTTTTTGTACTTTCTTTATTTCATTTATTGTTTTGCATGTAATTTTACAGCTGAATGTCAGGAACAAGTCTGCAGCTGCAGAGTGTTGTTTGAGAACCGAACTATGTTTGGAAGGTTGTATTTAACCCTTTTATAAGTGACATAGAACAAAAATAATTATGATTTGTTGCCAGTATTTTGTTCCAAAACTATAAACAAAAGAGTAAAGCATTTTCCACTCTTCTAAAAACGTTTTTTTTTGTTATTGGGTATTGTCTAGCAAGTCAACGGCATTTCTGTTAAAGATTTTTACTCTTACTAGCTTGAAGGATTTTGCATGAAACTTAAAACCATGATTGCTTGAAATTCAGGGTAACCCTCTTTGTTCAGTGTTATTAATTCCTGGTAAATTCTTTCTGTCTATCTGCCTAATATCATTTGGCATCATAACCTATAAAATTCAATAGGTTGGCTTAATGTGGCTATTAAAATCCCACCCCTTCAGCCTCGTTTATTTGGACTGGGATATAGTGGCTGGTTCTCTGTAATGACTACTACTTGACTCAATTACTCAATAGTATTGGAACTACTCTTATTCCCCATGTTCTATTGTTACCCTATATGATTTTTCTTTCATCTTTCTACTTCTATATTGGAACTACTCTTATCCCCCTTTTTCTATTGTTACCTTATGTCTTTGGGTCTTATTGCAAATTATATATTGCTACTTGCTTTGTAGAAGAAAATAACATTTCAAGATGGGATCCAATTTATATGGTCTTTTCGTTTCTAATTATAATGGCTACCAAGACCAAGCAAAGGATAGGTCTAATAGGCATTAGATCTACTACGTAAAAATTAACAATGTTTTATATGAATTGCAGCCCTCAATGATTCCATCAGGGGAGATGTATCTGCACTCACATTGCTCGCGGAGGTCTTGTGCCTTCTGGATATGATTGTCAATTCATTTGCTCACATGATATCAACCAAACCTGTGGATCGATATATAAGACCAGAATTTACAGGTAAATAGCATACATTTAAGTTATATTTAAGTTGTTCATTACTACATTTTGTTTTAAGTGCTACCAATGGTTGTATAATTACATCATATCATCTTGCAGATAGTGGCCCATTGGCTATTGATGCTGGACGACACCCTATCCTTGAGAGCATACACGATGACTATATTGTATGAGATACTTGCGTTTTTCTTGTGGCTGTGTTCCAGATTATCTTGCAACAGAAAGGGCCTGACAAATTGTTTCTCCTTTTTGAATTTTTTTTGGCAGCCTAACAATATCTTTCTTTCAGAAGCATCAAACATGGTGATTGTTATGGGGCCTAACATGTAAGAAAAACTTTCATCATTTTGGCATAGTGTTAACTATTTGTTTTGTTCTATGTTAAAAATTATCAGTATCTATGTGTTTTATCTTTGATTATTCTTGCATCAATAAAAGCTCAAGCCATGTATATACGAGTTTACAAACCGCATAAATAATTTATTAACCTTTTGTCTATGAGTGAGTTGTCATGCCATTAATTCCGTGACCTTGGGTTTTTGATTCTAATCGTAGATTAACTCAAATCACCCTTCAAAAATTGATTTTCTACTGCACTTTCTCTCGGAGTCTGAGGTCTTCCTATAACAATAGCATTTTAATATTATACATAAAAAAAATTGGGAATTATCATTCTCTTTATTAAGCCACTCCATGTTTCAACGAATAGGGAAGCCTTAATTTGCACTTCAAGAAGCATAAATTAATGTTTTCCTTTTCAGGAGTGGAAAGAGCACTTACCTACAACAAGTGTGTCTTATTGTCATTCTTGCTCAGATAGGATGCTATGTACCAGCACGATTCTCTACTGTAAGAGTGGTTGACCGCATATTTACACGAATGGGGGCTGTAGACAATCCCGAATCTAATTCAAGTACGGTATGACTTCTCAACAGTATAGAGTATGGACATATGGCTCATCTAATATATCTCAGTTATCAAAAGTCTGATCTGAATTACAATGATAAGGAGCCAAGACTGGTTTTCCCCTATGTTACACTCCTGTGAGGATTTTCTGACAAAGGAGTATGAGTACTGTTGTAGTAAAAGGAGTAAAACTATTTATCTTGCGTGAAGGACACCAAATATAGAATTCTTCCTGTAGCCTGGTATATGGAAAATAGATTGCACTAAGATCTTCCATGCGGATACCAAATGAGAATTGAGACTTGGGGATAGAACTCAGATGGATATTTACTGCGTTTTTCTAGTGTTTGAATAAAACATCTTCACCGGGTGGGAAGCGTATTTTTCTTAAATTATCAGGGCGGTATTAGTGAAACCCTCTTGGTGTCCATGAAGAACTGAGAGGCGAGGGGGCGCAACCTTGTCAACTGCAAGGGGATAAGTTATCAGATATACTTCTATAAGGCAAAGCCGTCCCTTCAGTATTCTTTTTCTAACCGGGCATTTTATGGAGGCATTGATACTTGTACTGAATTTACATCTCTAGAGAAACACAATCATTACTGGATCCTTTTTGGTTTTACAGTTCATGACAGAGATGAAAGAGACAGCTTTCATAATGCAGAACGTTTCTCAAAGGTACTTGTGATCCGTGACTCGTGAGGTTGAATGGTGTCAATGATTCATATGTCATATGATCGGAAACTAGTTTGTTGTTTATGTGCAGAAGTTTGATAGTCATGGATGAACTCGGGAGGGCCACATCGTCATCTGACGGATTTGCAATAGCATGGAGCTGCTGTGAGCATCTTTTATCTCTCAAAGCGTGAGTAACTGAGAACTTAGCATCTAATTCTTCTATAGGTATTTGGTAAAAACAGTTGTATGTAATAGTAAGCTGCTAATTACCAAAATCTACGTGTGCCATATAAATTTAACTTACCAAAGAAATCGTGAACTAGAATCTTCTTGAAAGTGCAGCTAGGATTGCTTCTAGAAATTGACTGCTGTGGCCTGTGGGTATACTGTGCCATGTTGCTTGAAGGTTTGCTGCAGGTCTGTGGCCTACAGATGCTAACTAATCCCCAAAACAGGCCTTCACAATCTCAAACTCATGTGAAAGGATTGCATCTTGCTTCTCACTATTGTGCCAATGACATCTAGATTAAGAGAGTGGTGAACTCGAGATTTATGCTTGCTCCTGGTAGAAATTGATTTGTACTTGGCTAGTCATTCCTCATTTTCATTTTCTTTGGGATTATTGATTCATTCAGAGGATTATTTTAAAGCTCTACCAGAATTATACACTAATACCAGACTTTGTTCTTGCTGCTGTTCCATGACAATTACAACATTTCATCACCCCAATGCTATTGAGTGACTCTCACCTAGGCAAACCTACCCTTGTAAAACAGAGTTTGTTCACTTGTTTGAACATGCATTATAAGCTTCATTTCAAGTTTGGCAAATGCCCTTACTAGTAAAAGTTCATATTTCAACTGATGTCAGTTCATGATAAAACTCTCTGCTACTATGTTATTACGCTAGTTTCAAGTCATTTTTAGCTCGTCATCTTGGACTTTAAGCTGTATATAGACAATTTACTAGGGAACCATTATATTTGTATAACTGAATAAGACTTAGGCTTATAGCTCAAGCTGCTATTGTTTATCCATGAAAATTGAGTCGTGGTTATTTACTGATTCTTATAGGTATACAATTTTTGCCACCCATATGGAAAACTTGTCAGACTTAGCAACTCTCTACCCCAATGTGAAGATCCTACACTTTCATGTTGACATAAAAAACAACCGCTTGGATTTCAAGGTAGCTAGCTGAAATTTCTTCAAGAAGACTTCTTTTTCTTAGCTGTGACTAAACACTTGATCATCTTGCCAGTTTCAACTGAAGGATGGGCCACGGCATATTCCCCATTATGGCCTTCTACTGGCAGGTGTAGCAGGACTTCCTAATCCTGTAATTGAGATAGCCTCACACATCACGTCAAGAATCATAAAACAGGTGATTTATATATTGTAGTCAGCCTGATTATATTGTGTTTAAGCATATTCACTAATTCACTGCAAGATGTCCATTTTGAGCCTTATCATGGCAATTTGCAGCAATTAAAGACAACTTATTTGTTGTTACATGAGTAAAATTGCATACATTTGTCCCCTCCAACTCCGTCTAGACAGGAGTCACTTGGCATTGGAGACTGCAGTAATGACATGTTGATAGATTGGTTTATATGATTATATTTTGTGAGTCTAACAGATGACATGATACTGTTTTAAAGATAACATACAATCCTAAGAGTCCCAAACAATCTGAAGTGAATGAGTTTAATCTTACAGTATTATCTACTCTATACTCGTAGCTAGTTTACTATAAGGTGATGAATCAGATTGAAAATTCTTCCCATCCACCTATGATGTAGTGGATTTTTCTTGTCCTTTTTCCATGGTCATTATCTTGTTGATTTCACAATGCTAGTTGTTTGACCTGTCAAAGTTGTCTCAGATTACATGATGTGAAGATCAAACTGGTTTAGAAGTCACATTTCTTTCTTTTTTCTTGAAATGAGTTTTGTAGTCACATTTGAGTATAAACATGCACAGGAAGCTAAGAAAATGGAGGTGAATGAACTGCAATACTATCCCATTCAGATGGTTTACTGCGTGGCTCAAAGGCTGATATGCTTGAAATACTCCAATCATGATGAAGAGTCAGTCAGAGAAGCACTTCAAACTCTGAAACAGACTTACCTTAGTGGCAAATTATAGAGATTGAGTGCTAATGTACGTGTTCAACTTTCATGAACCATCCTATTTAGATAACTATCTGTCAAATGTTGATACCATCTGCACAGCACAATGTTGGTTCACCAACAATCCTATGTTGTGTCCCTCCAAAGCAGTCCTATGTTCTTATTTAGATAACTTTCTGTCAAATGTTGATACCAACAGCAGTTCAGAACAACATAATGTTGATTCACCAACAATCCTATGTTGTGTCCCTCTAAGACAATCCAAGATGCATGTAGATATGTCTAGCCTATTAGCCACCATTGCATCGCAACTATATTGTAAAGGATTCTGGACAACTTCAAAGCATCCATAATTGTGCATTGATCATAATTGTGATAGCGCAAGTTTGAAGAGTTGCTGCAAGTTTGTTCACATATATTGAAAGGCTTATACTACATTCAAAAAATTCTCAAACAAAAGCTGAGACTTCCACACAGGATATTAAGAAAGTCTCCAACCTTGATATCAACTATAGATTCAAATCCCACAGATAACAAACAAAAAAGGAACGAATAAGTAACTAAAAACATTGGTGAGACCACAACACAGTTCAGGCTTCTGTTCTACTTAGTCTTTAACCAACTTGATAGCCTCAAATACAGAGTAAGTGATTTGCAAACCAAAAAAGACCCCACAATTGATAACACACGGAAAGGCAAATGCCCAAATCAACGGTATCGGCGCAAGGACACAGTTTGGTTTCTCTTCCAGGTTGCCCTGCGGGAAGGCCTGTTCTTGTGGTTATTGTGACCCTTGCCACGAAGACCTCTGAATTTCTTCCCTGCAGAAGTAAGACCGCGAAGTTCCCTATGCTTGTGAACAGGGTTACAAATCCAGTTGATTCTCGGGTTGTTTCTGATGGCATTGTGGGCAGGGTCAACAAGGATCACTTCAAAATACTTGTAGGTTGAGTCCTGCACAAGCACCACGGACATATGAATTTCATTAACAGGTTCATTTTCTCAGGTTCTAACTTAATACGGGGAAAAATAAAAAGTGAGACAGTGGGCATCAGATCTTGAGATGTTTTGTACAACCCCGTATTTCCCTAAAAGTTGTCCAAATGCAATAGGCATACCAATTAATGGAGGACAACTTATTCAGGACAGGAGAATAAATTGAAATGAGTGGAGAGGAAAGGAGAAATCAAAAACAAGTCACAACTCAGAACTCACAACTCACATCTCACAACAATACCAAGGGCCTTAATCCCAACTATATGGGTCGGCAACATGAATTGCAGCAGCGGCAACAGCAACAACAACAAATTTTTGTTTGTAGAAAAGCCTCAACTACCGCATAGCGGGGTGGCTATATCTATAAAACAAAATCTTGCGATCGTCATTTGCCCAATTCTACATTAAATAGAACATAATGTGACATCTAAAAAAAATTGGATGACCAAATGACAAACCTCATTGAGCCAGTAAGAATTGACAACCCTTAGGCCACCCAATTTGCGACCAGCACGCTCTTCTGCAACTGATCTCTTGCTTCTCTGAAACTTCAATTGGGTAACTCCCTGGTTTGTTGGCTTACCATAAACAATACCCTTTGGCACAGGCCTCTTACGACCACCTCTTCTCACACGAACACGGTAAATCACAAATCCCTGATAAAAATTATAAACATCCACTCAATGACTTCATTTCATAAACCTCACGCAAATTAACAAGTGGAGTACATAACATAATTTCATATAACTAGGAAATCCACCACACTTTTCAACCCTCACCCACAAACAATTCAACGTATGTTCTTATTAAACTATTACTAGTCAACAACTCTTACAGGAAATATCATTGCTAAATTACGAGTTTCAAATGGAATCCGAAAATTATAAGGAGATCAAAGTGGGTTTGATTCCAACAATGTAATATATTTCAATTTTCAAACAATAAAACCTAGCTTAAATGGAACAATACAAACATTGAACAAACAAGAAAACATATTTAAGCCCTCTACATTGCAATTCCTATAGTAACTTGAAACGATCTTAGCAGCATTAAAGCTAATGTTTCTATACCTGAAAACCTAGCAATCCGATCGAAAAAAGGATTTAAAACTTAAGATTAACACAATGTAGACAGAAGTGATTCGACAAAACATGAAACAAATACAAACATTTAAAGAATGGTACAAAGAATTTCAAATATAAAACGAGAAAAATATGCCTGTTTGGCCTTGTATCCGAGTCTGCGAGCCTTGTCAGGACGAGTTGGACGAGTGACTCTGACAATAGAAGGAAGCTGACGGTACTCCCAGCACCTAACCCTAAGAACGAACCTCATCACATCGGATTGCTTCTTCCTCCATAGCTCAGACACGTACTTGTACGCACCTGATTATCATCACAGCATTTCAAAATTGTTAAAATAGAAATCAGATCACAGAAATGATATGCCCATAGATTATCAGAAGCGTGTAATCGAAGAAAACATGGTCTCCAAGATTGAGAGAGAAGAGAGAAATACTCACCCATGGCTGCTGCTGCAAAAGTCGAGAGAAACTAGGGTTTCCACCAGATAGAGAGGGTTAAAAAAACCTTAAAAGGGTTTTGTAGTCCGGCTTATTAAACCCTCCGACTTCTATGGGTGGGTTGTTTCTTGATGGACCTTGGCCCATTTAACTGGCTGGCCCGATTACCAGATTGTTTAATTGTCGTTTTGAAATGAAAATTCGAAATCGATAAGATTCTTAATAAAAAAAAAGCATGTAATAAGATCCAAATCAAACTTATTCTAAATATAAGCGCCTAATACCCCAGAGCACAGGTTCGGGTCTGTTCGCACTTAGTAAGTGCGAACAGTAATAAACTGGTCAAAAAAATCAAGTGTTTGTTCGCATTTAGTAACTACGAACAGGTCAAACAGGGTCAACATGCTGATTTTGAGACAAGAGTTGTTCGCACTTAGTCAAACAGACTGAAAAACTGAAACAGGTTGTTCGGCGAACAACCTGTTTCAGTTTTTCAGTATGTTCGCACTTACTAAGTGCGAACAGCCCGAACCTAAGGTTTGCGGATTACACGCTTAGTTTTGGAATAAGTTTGATTATGATCTTATTGTATGCTTTTTTTGATAGATAATCTTATTTATTTCAAATTTTCTTTTGAAATGAAGTAAAATAGTAAATAAATTACAGCAAGTCTTGTATAAGACGGTCTGACTGCGAGTATTTAAAATCTTTTTTTTCATTTTATAATACTTGTACATTACGTTTTTTTATAGACCTGCGATTTTGAGAGACTCAGTAAAACGACTTCAAAACAAGAAGCTTAAATGCTAATTGTTCTATTAATTAGGCTATTCAACTTTTGCATGGAGAACTTCTCACACAAGAATCTGCGCAATAACATTCAATAAACAAGAGTAGGAGTAGCCTTGAGCAGAAGTGTTTAAAATAGACCGGTATCCGATTTTCACCCTACTTTATAACCGAATTCGATCTGACCCAACTCAAAATTGAATTTTCTAATATTTAAAAATCAATATAAACACAAAACTCAATTTAAAACCAACTAAAAACACAAAATCCGAAATCAACTCTGTAACCCAGATCAACCCTTGAATGGAGCCCTTGACATGGATTGATTGTTCCTTGCACGTTTAATTTTTAATTCACGTTTCTTACATCATTCCCATTCCCAAATTTCCTGCTTAGCATTCAAGCACCATCATTCCACATTTCCTCTGAAGCACCAAAAAAACAATGGAAATCTCTTCCCCCATCATCCCCACCTTCATTTCACCTCAAAAAACCTCCATTTTTATTCAATCTCCATTATTCCCAAAACCCCTCACATTTTCTTCCCCAAAATTTCCCACAAAAAACTTCATTAAATCTTCTCATACCAATCCAAAACCAGTAAACCCACTTTCTTCATCCCCAAATCCATCCCCTGTTTCATCACCCACCAAATTCTATGGCCTCTGTTATGTTCTCGGCGACGATATCGATACTAATCAAATCATTCCCCCAAATTTCTCTTCATTAAACCCATCTAATCCTCAAGATTACAAAATGTTGGGATCTTATGTATTTGAGGGTCTCTCTAATTCTTACCCTCTTAGATTTGTTGATGAAAATGGGTTTAAATCAAAGTACTCTGTTATCATTTCTGGGAATAATTTTGGTTGTGGGTCTAAAAATGAACTTGCTGTTGTTGCTTTGAATTCTGCTGGGGTAAAAGCTGTTGTTGCAGAATCATATGATGGGAATTTCTTAAAGAATTTGATATCAAATGGGAAGATTCTGAGTTTGTTATCAGAGGTAAGGATTTGTAATGAGTTTAAAACAGGGGATGTTGCCACCATTGATGTTGGAGAAAGAGTTTTGGTTAATGAAACTACTGGGAAAGTTTTTATGTTGAAGAATATTTGTTAAATTACCCTTTTTTTTTTTGAAGTTTGTTAATTTACCTTATTCCTTAGGGCTTTTGCCATTGTTTAGATGTTTAGGAACATAAAAAATATGTTGTTCAGGAAAATAGCTTATTTTACGATTTTACTTATCTTTTACACGTAGATGGTTGAGCTGTTAAACAACACAATGTTAGTGTTAAGTAAATTAGTGTTTGTTTCTTCAAAAAAAAAAAAAAAAAGTAAATCAGTATTTGTTTAATAGCATAATGTTAGTATTTAGTAAATTAGTGTTTTAACAGAAATTAGTGTTTGTAACAATCTGTTATAAAGAACAAAATGCTCTTGTAACTTATAAGCATGTTACAAATCAATTAGTCATATAACGCACTCCTATGACCTATCACATATCGCACTATTACCTATAAGGCTATAACCTATTAGTTATAAGTCATTTGTCAAAAGTCAAAACACTGTGTATATGAAAAAATTATCTTTTTTGAAATTTAATAAGATTTACAAATCATAATACTTGATTACAATTTTTTACAATGATATAGTTACTTTGGGTCTGGAATTTGTTTACATTTGATAGTGTAAGTTAATAAAACTCTTTTTTTTTTTTTTTTTTATTTTGCTTTGAACATATAACGATCTCTTGTTTTTAGAAAGGATTTGTGTTTCATTTATTTAAGATTTATTTTTTGTTTATGGTTCAAAAATTGTAATAGATGATAAAACATGAATGAATTGGGACTTTTGGACTTTTGATTAAAAATCTCATTGGACTAACATGTTTTTTACAAGGAAAAATGAATGAAGTTGAACTTTATACCAGTAATACCACATATATCTATCCTATTACAATTTGTAAGTTTGTGTGTATAGAAGTTGAAGTTGACTCAATGGTGGGAATAGCAAAGTCCAAATTTAGTTTGGGATTTATTGAAGGATTTTTAGATTTTTACGATTTGTTTGGCTTGTAAGTTGTATGGCCTCTTGTGGACCCTAGCAAGTGCAACTAAAACAATTTATCAAAAATCTTGCATATAGTCTCTTGAGAGACCGTCTATAGTATAGACGTCTCTCAAAAGCTCAGTCCATATTTCCCTTTTAACTTACAAAACCACCAATTAATTTTTTTTTTTTATTTATAAATTGGGTCAGCCCCAAAACTTGAGACGTCTATTGTTTAGACGGTCTCAAGTAAGAATTTGTGATCTTGCATATACCATTGAGGTTGGGTTAGTTACTTGGCTTGGGTTATTTTGAAGTCTAATTAGATTAGGTTTGAATTATATTAAGTTTTTTTAAAAAAATATTTAACCTAATTATATGCAATTTATTTTAAATTTTATTAAATATTGGATTTAAAGTTGACCATGATTAAAAAAACAAGTTACAATAAGTCTATGTCAGATTCAACCTACTTTTTATGTTTTAATGGGACTAGTTGTTTTGTATCACAAGCTAATATATATTGATTAAGATGTAAATATTATAATAATATTCGGTTAATATTGAGTCGATTTAAAATTCGACAAGTCTAATTATAAAATTATAATTGAGTTGGATCATTGAAAAAAACAAGTGCAATTGGAATTTTATCTCTCCTTTTTTTTAATAAATCTTGGCTACAAATTTACTCAACGTTAAATACTAATAACTAACTACAGGTGCTCTCTTAAGAGACCGTCTTTTGTAAAGACGATTTTCTAAAGTCTAACCCAAATCTATATTTAGAGTTGTAACAATATATATTTAGAATTGGATTGGCGGTCTCAAGTAAGAATTTCTGTAACTAATATAAAGTAGTTGAGTACACATAACAAAGCTCGAATTGCTTATAAGTTATAAGTTATCATACTCTGAGTTAACCTTTGAGTTTGGTAAATAAATATTGAGCATGTTTTTATTGAGTTAACTTTATCGTTCATAAATCCATTTAGAGTTCTAAATTTGCCTATTCGATTGTTTCTCGGGTGGGACCTTTAAGTTGAATTATGTTTCGAATCAACACAATTATTTGACTTGGATTAAAGTAACTTCAACTCATTTCGAATTGTGCTTATGACATATCAGTAACAACTTAAGTCAATTCAACTTAATATTAGTCAATATAATTAAATCGATTTAAATAAAATCGCATTAAATAAGATATAATAATCGGTAAATTTTAGGTTTATTCTGACTTTAAGAATGATCATATGAAAATCAAGCAAGATAATGTCAGGTTTGGGCATTGGTTGGATTATATAGGTTAGATGAATTACAAGTAGTTCAATTGAATCTTAGACTTGTTGGCAAGTAAGTGAAATTTTTTGATCATAATTTTTTTTCAGCTCATAGTTATTTGAGTGTAGTTTAGGATTTTTTTTTTTTTTCACAAATTCTTGTGAGATCTCTAATTGGGTTGGCCCATTAGGAAAAATGTAGAGTAAATGTAGGTAATAAGTTTTAATGGATTGAGCCTGAAAGACGTCTCTCAGAAATACGGTCTCTCAGGAGACTAGCTGTTTTTTTTTTATCAAATTTTAGGTCAACTTCTTTCACTCCAATCTTCTAGTATACGCCTAGGCCCAGAACCAAGTTGTGCCAATTTTAGTATGAGAAAGATTAGTTCCAAATATAGTCAATATGATGGATTGGATATGAGTTTTTTACTTTTGGTTGATTAGGATTATATTAAGGATGATGTTTTATGGGTCATATAGTGATACATGCATTGAATAAGAAATAAACGAATATGTTTGGTAAATGAATTTTAACTAATTTATTGATTAATCAAATAGTCAAAAAAAACCTATTTGATTAAATAGTTTATAAACCAATTGAAAAACTATTTTAAAGTCAAATTGCATCCATAAATTTCTTTTTAAGACGATTTCACTGTGAGACAATCTTAAATTAAGCTAAATAGTTCAGTTAAATTAATCAAAATATTAACCTTGGATATTAAGACACTTATTTTTTGAATTTGAGCTCTCTATGTGGATTTGTTTCACAATAGGACAGTCTCATACAAAATTTGCTAAAATGCATTGATTTTTAATTTGTTGGTTCAATTTTCCTATAATATATACTTATTATTGTATTAAATGTCTCCTTTAACCTATAATTAAACAACTCGCTTAACAACAAAAAAAGATAGTTAATGCGACCAATTTGCCAAATAAATTCACTTAACCGAGATTCGAAACTTGTTTAACTTGAAACAAACATCACTTATACCGAATTAAATCATAAATTCAATCCTCATTTATGCTTTCTTTTATCGATCTACCTTGTAATAAAAATTAAATCCAAAAAACCCACCCCACAGGCCACAAGCCCACCACCAACAGTGGACACGATTTGCCCAATACTCCTTTATCAAATACAGCAGCCGGCCCTTTCTTTTTCCATTGTCTTACTCATCTACCATCCTTAACCCTCCATTCCTTCAAACCTTTCTCTTCATCAACAATGGCGGAAACCATTACAACAACTTTCCACTCCTTATCTTCCTCAAATCCCAACTTTCCTTCTCCTCAAAAACCCCTTATTTCCCCAAAATCCTCTTCATTTTTCAAACTGCCCACCACCCATTCGACGAAATGCCGCACTCAATTCCTCACCTCAAAATCTCAATCTTCCATCTTACCCATCAAATCTACCCCTTCTTCTTCTTCTTCTTCTTCTTCAACGACTACATTTCATGGCCTTTGCTATGTTGTTGGGGATAACATTGACACTGATCAAATTATCCCGGCCGAGTATCTCACCTTAGTCCCATCAAACCCAGAAGAATACAAAAAACTTGGTTCATACGCACTTATTGGGTTACCAAATTCGTACCCGACTCGATTTGTTGAGGAAAATGAATACCAAACTAAGTACTCAATTATTATTGCTGGTGATAATTTTGGATGTGGGTCATCAAGAGAACATGCCCCAGTTGCTTTAGGTGCTGCAGGAACTAAAGCTATTGTAGCTGAATCTTATGCTAGGATTTTCTTTAGGAATTCTGTGTCAACTGGGGAGGTTTATCCTTTGGAATCAGAAGTTAGGATTTGTGAGGAGTTTAGTACTGGAGATGTGGCTACTATTGAGCTTGGAGATAATAAGTTGATTAATCATACTACTGGAAAGGAGTATACTTTGAAAAGTATTGGTGATGCTGGTCCTGTTATTGAAGCTGGTGGGATTTTTGCTTATGCTAGGAAAGCTGGGATGATTGCTGCTGCTTCAAATTCTTGAGCTTTGAACTTTGTTGGGTAATTTAACTTACTTGGAACTTTTAGGGGATTTTTTAACAGTTGTAGTGGTTTATGTTTTATGCTATTGCTATGGTGATCTTCTTTTTGGTTTGAGTGATGTATCTCGTAATTTATTGTTACTTATTGATGATATTACTTGAAGTTCTAAACTTCTAATAAGTTCATTCAGTTCTCTTGAGTTCTAATAAGGTCACATTAGCTCACTAGTTTAGTTCTTTTCTAATTGTGTAACATAAATTGCTAGCTAAATCCTTTTTATGAAATGACAATTTGTTCAATATTGGCCAAAAAACAGGATCGCTTTTTCCGATTCATGATTCATGACGACATTATCAAATAATGTGACACTTGTTCTAACCTCTAGTTATATGGGGATTGTGTTGTATGGTATTACTTTGCTAATCATTTGTTTAGTTGAGTGATATGATTTTATAGTCTAATTTTTAGAAGTTGATAACCTCAAGCGTTCATGGTGGCGTAAGGTAATTAGATTCGTAAATGGTAATTGTTGTGATGTTAATTGTGCTTAATGTTTTTTCACCAGATATTCAAGAATAAATACTTGATATAAGGAGAACGATATTATCATAATCAACAACCATCTAGAACCCGTATATACAATACAACAACGTTTGAGGGGTCTTAACCTTGTTAGTGTTAGCAAAACGGTTATTTCTGATTGACCTAGGGTAACAAACATCATCTATAGCTTCACATAGATAAAAAGTGCATATAATTTAATGAGTCATCCGAATTCCAAAACTAAAGAACCAGATCTTTGGCCCCATCAAAATAAGGGACAAAGTCTAGAACCCTTACACATAACTAATAGATGATGAGTTATAATATAGAAGTACCATATTTATCCAGTGTTAAAAGACTGTAAAGGACTAATAATTTTGCTCACGCACTCATGAATTGGGAAGGCCTGTGGGCTATATACTTGCCAAGAAATTGCCTATGCTTGCATGTGAGTACATTTGTTTGTGTTGAAGTGCCCATATGTTACCCACATGTGAGAGGAGAAAGAGAAGAAAATGCATCACTTTATAAACTGAAGGAGTAACTACTATCATCAATTGGTTTTAGTAGTAAACCTTCTTTGGGTTTATGAGTGGAATACTTCTTCTCCTCCTTGTTTGGGTTGCCCAGGCCATCTTCTAAATTCTATCAGTTTGCGAGGAATTAACTTTTTGAGCAGTAAAGTTGAATCAGATGATCGTTATAGATGATACTAGGTTGTGGATGTGCTTCAGTTTACTTTCAATTCAGTTGTTATGAGGCATGAGGTGCAACTTGTGGGAAATTGTTGCCTCTGAGTTAGTTTTCTTGTTAAACTCCTGTATAAGATAGTGATGCTGTATTTGAGTACCGAGTACATCAGATTGACAGACAAGGATAATGCTCCATTTGTTGTATTGTTATTAGCTGACATTTTACAGTTATTAGAAAAAAGCTATCACTTAACTTTCAGTTCCGGCATTTCTTGCTGGAAAAGAACATAAGGTGAAAATATTAAGAAGTGTTTTACTGAATTTACATACAGTAGATTGACAATTGCATGTTCGGAGATAATGCTCCATATGCTTGAGAGTGTTTGTCATGGGCATGTGGCCAACTTTTGCACTAAAGAAGAAGCTTAAATTCAAGCATTAAGCATGAGATTCAGTGGAGCAATGCATATAATGTGTAGAGAAAAAAAGGATTTATCAGGATTCAGGACAATCAAATTGAGCTAATCTTAATAAGAAAGGAAGAATCTTTTTGAAATCAACAGTAATAGACCTTTTTTTTCAACCTGACTTTTTGTGTACTTGCACTTGTATTGAGGTTTGACCACGCACCTGTCTCAAATTAGGAATAAGAATATAGTACATTGAATCAAGGTAAACTTGAAACTTGTACCCATAAGAACTTCTCAATTACCCGAATACATACATCATTTAAACTCTTATCAACCCTTGCTCTTAGCTACATCATCTAATGATCTGCATTTACACCACTATTCTGTCATTGCCTCTTTGTAAATTGCTATATTTTGAGTTTTGATTACTGGTGGCGGCATAGTAATATCTCCTCATGCAGATGAGCTCACCGAGTCATTTGAATGTTGTCAACCATGGTTTGAAATAGAATAATACCCTGTAAACCATCATTAAACTTTTTTCTCTGGAGAAGTATTCCAGCTGATTACTTTTTGGATCAAGACTTTGACGGAAAACATTTTAATTAGTCATGCAAAAATATTTCCTTTGAAAATTGGGTGTCACAGTGTACGGCTGCATAAATACTAATTGCTGATCCTGTAGTCTAGCCATTGGGCCGTATGCTTCCCATATTATAGGTATCGTTGCAAAGTTATTGTGTGGTTTTATTCCGTGAAGTATCACTGTCTAAGATACTAAGTGTAATGCCCATCTTATTGTTCTTTGAAACATCAATTCTCTTATTGCCCATTTGCTGAAAAACATATTTGCTCTATCTTATGACTATTGATCGTTGCTGCTGTACATATGACCCTATATATGATCACATTAGAACTTTGTTTCTCTTTGTCTCGCTGCTCAAATGTGTTGCCTTGAGGTACTATGCTGCTTAGCTTATGAATTTTGACGATGATCTCGTTAATTTGTTGAAAGTGTGCTGCTTTTACCATATACAGATTCTGAATTTGCAGGTATATGTATCTGACCTTTCAGCTACTTGTCCTCTGTCTTCAAATCTCTCTTTTTAATTGAAGTTAGAGATACCTCTTTGTTTATCCTGAACTGCTAAATTTTCAATTGTTGTGCTATTTATGTTTTATGTTGTCAAATGGGTCATGGGACTATTGATCTTGCTTCGGTATCTGAATATTCCTTTGTCGTATTTTTTATTTATATAAGTCGTATATGTTTGCTATCAAAAATCAAATGTGTTCTTGTTATAAGAGTCAAGTTGCGTACATTCAAATCCCTTTTAGGTGGGATTCTAAATGATCGTCATTTAATGGCAAATTGGCAACGAGGTAATGCAATGGGGGTATGGATCATATGATAAATCCCATCTTACGATTTTCTTAAGTCGATCTTTGATGTTCTTGTGCAACTTTTTGTCGATTACGCTACTTTGTTTTTGTTTTACGCCCTTCTAATTTTTTTAAAACTTACTCTTGGCAGATTACATCAGGCGAAGAATGAAGATAAGCTTATTTGTTGATACCAGTACTCATCAATAGATTTTGTGGACTCTTAATCTCTATGTATTAGATTTGTGGTTTTAATGTTTAATAAGTGTTGCATTAGATTTTCACATGGAAAAATGTTTGTAAGTTTTCTAACCAATGCACTTGCTTTTTTTTATTATCTAAATGAAATAAATGTATCAAGTCTAGTGCTTGGTTGATATCCACTATTCAACATTTGAGACTGCAACTTGATACTTTATTATATCCATTATTTAACATTCACAAACACTAGGATTGGGCCTAGGAGGCGTCTATCAAAAAGACGGTCTCTCAGGAGACTTGTTGTTTAACATTTGAGAAGACTGCAAATTTAACCCATTCTTTAGCTAAAATGCAATTTCTTATTTTAAGGGTAAACTATGTTTACTAATTTTGCCTCACATAAAGAATAATTTCGTCCTCTAGAGTTTTACTTGCTATTTTTAGATATGACTTCACTTATTACTTATATTCATATTTGTCTTTCTCACATTAAAAGTCGGCCTATAACTACCTCATTATAGAACATGACACACTTAAATATTCACTTTTTTATTAAGTTATTTGTCATGTTTTCCGGTAAAATTTAAAATATTTTCTATTTTGGAGAAATCTATCATTTATATTGTACACGTATAATAAAAAAAATAAAGTAAAAATAATAATATTATAATTTTATTATAATCATCTTAATGAACTACTTTACAATGCAACTAACTTTAAAGAAAGAAAGTAAAAATAATGATAATATAATAATTTATTAGAATCATCTTAAAAAACTACTTTACACTTCAACTAGCTTTATAGAAATAAAAAAATTGCATATCGTAACAAATTAAAAGAAGACAAAAACGCATAACGTTTACGCTTCTTATCCTACGATTATAATCCCGTTTTTTATCGTCTTTACTCGAAAACCGGCAAACAAATGTTAATTTCTGAAAAAAATCAAGAATTTCTCATTAACAATTTAATTACTCATACTTTTTTTTTAATTTTTTTAATTACTCGTACTTTGTGACTACATGTGCTAATTTTTATTGGTAAATAATTAAATAAATACTACTAATATATAAAACACTTGTCATGCATTAATTTGCATACATTCTTTACATACATGTACCGAAGGATTTGATTGATAAGCACATTTTGTTGGTTTCAATCCCATTAAATTAGCACTATGTATATTTGATGAGCAAATTAAAAAAAATAAAAAGTGGTAAAAGAATAAATTTTATAGGATAGTGATATATGCGGATAAGATAAAACAGTAAGATAAATTTGCATTAAAAATTTGAAGAAAAAAGTATGAAATAATGATTATGGTCAAAAATAGTTTAGGCAAATTTAATGGGGCAGTGAGAGTATTCAATATAGTAGTCTGAGTAGTTGTTAGCAGCTTAATAATGCTAATACTACTTTACAAAAAATGTTATTGTTTAGTAAGTAATATAGTAAGCAACATCGAATAGTTATGGTGGTCGTCATCATTATCATCCTACCTAGTGTATCCTACTCATAGAAAACTATGAACATGGTCTGGGGAGGGAAAAACGGCGGCAACTCAAACCCATAAAGGAAAGGGGGATAAAATGATTCCCCCGGCTCGAGAAAGATGAAAAGACATTTCTGTCACGTGAAAGCTAAATAAAACACATATAGATAAAATAAATAAGATACAACTCATACACCGTAATCGAATGGTTATAATGTATACAGTTATTGTCATAAAGATACAACTTCCAGTAATTAAAAATCAAAAGCAATGCTGGCTTAAGATTTTTCTCACACATTTTCTGAACAATTTTGTTCCAATCACAATAACCATTATTAATACCAAACTATATTAATATACCCGACTAACTAGGAAGTTATAAAATACCTAAATCTACGGTCATACAGCTTTAACTACCCACAGCTAGAACTAATCAAATAATGACTCCTAACACCTAAGAGTGAGTTGCATGGCGGGATAAATTCTAATGGTACGTTTGGTAGGTGATAATAGAAATGATAAACTAGTGTAATTTTGATTGAAAAATCTCTTGGCTATCTTAATGGTCATCAGCTTGACCAATTTCAATCATTTTATCTTTTTCATAAAATTTATTCCAATATATTACCATTGAGAAAAGTGAAATTAGGTGGTAATGAATATCCGTAAAAAAATAACTTTTTTGTGATCAAAGTTTCATTACCATGGGAATGATATGGTACTTTTGATGAAATTTTATATTATAACTCATTATTCATTTTCATTATCACAATTTAGTACCACTAATCAAACGGACCGTAAATATAACTCAACAAATTTTTTTTTTTTGAGTTTATATAACTCAACAATTTATTATATGACAATTGTTTAATTTCAATTTCACTCTCCAAAATATGGCAACAAGCTAAGTAACACAATTCATCATTGAAATAAAGTTGTGATCCCTCGTCACAAAAAATTAATATTAATAATTTAAATTTTTGTCTATTGTCTCAAAATTAACAATACTACTTACTAATTCAAAATAATTCATACTATTAAAATTTTCTTCTATAAATAATCCACACTTTGTGTATCTTCTCAAAATACTTCTATTTTTTAAATAAAAATAGTCTAAATTATTCAGAGAAGGTTAGTCTAGGAATATGAAATGTTTCTTAATGGAAAGTAGGTAGAGAATCCTTACATTCAAAGAGAGAAATTATCTTAAATTAATTCATAATAAAAGAGTTTATTTTGAGACAAGAAAAAAATTAGATTAGGAATATCAATTTTATTTTATACTTTATATTTAAAAAACAATTTTGTATTTTTCCAAAGACATAGTGATAATCTGTTGTGAGGTTCATGTCGATCTTGTATTGATTTCAACTTCCAATAGAAGAAAAATAAACATCTATTTCTGAAATATAGAGTAGTTATCAGTTTATCACCATTTATAAAAAAAAAAGTACTTATCACCAATTGACAATTGTACTAACATTATCAAAAAAAAAAAATAAACATCTATTTCTGAAAAATAAACATCTTTTTTTTTCGGTTTCTCTCAGGGAAAAATATTCTCATCATAGAGAACCCTAACTCCCAAATCTTGTGAAAGAATAGCCTCCTAAACTAAATTGTTTGGTGGCTTATTCCTTCAAAGATTGATGACAACTTTTAGGAATTAGGGTTTTTTTTCTTGTAGCAAACAATAGCAAAAAAAACCCTCAAAATACAAAGAAAAATCATAGGGTAAAAAAAAACAGAACGCATATCTCAAAACATCACAGACCATCAAACATGCATACTCAAGAATACTAAAAACAACTCATACAAAAACGAAATCATTACAAGTCAGGGAGATTACGAATATCCACACGAGAGAAGGGACCATGATCATCATCAAAATCAGACTTCAAATCATCATCATTAAGTGACTCCTCATCTGAAGAGGGAAATAGATTCTCAATAAGGAGATCTTGTAGATCTATTTGCAAATCAAATAAAGCATTAATTTCTTCATCTTCAGTATCACATTCTCTTCCCCAATTAGGATCTGTCTCCACAGAAATGGTAGGAGAAGGAGGGACGTACTGGTAGTAGTCAAACCAAGGGTTAGGAGTTCCAATTAAAACGTTCTCCTCAGATGAATCGCCCCATAAAAGACAAGATTTTGGAGATCCCATAACTTAAAAACGCAGATCTGTAAGGTTAGGGTTTTCAATTCGTAGAGAGAGAGAAAAACAGAGAGAGAGAGAAAGAAAGAATAGAGATGAGCAATGAAGATGGAAGAAGATGAAGTCCAGAGATGAAGATGGAAGAAGATGAAGTCCAGAGATAAGATGGAAGAAGATGAGGTCCAGATATGAAGATGAACAAGGAGGAAGAAGATTGAAGAAGCTTCAAGAACAGGGTTCGTTTTTTTAGGGTTAGGGTTGAAGATGGGAATGGGTGGATTTTATTGGGAAATTGGAGGGAAGGGTTAAGGAGTGAGATAGATTAAGGGTTTTAATTAAGGTGGATAATGGGTTTAAGTAGGGGTATATAGGTAATTTACCATAGGGAGAGAATGTGATTAAGAAATTAATTTTTTGCTAAAAATAGAAAGTGGACAATTAGAGTGAACTGATCCAAATAGGAATAGTGGACAATAAGAAAGAGACGGAGGGAGTATTACATATCGTAAACCATGAGCGAATCTAGAATATATGTATTGGATAAGTCAAAAAACTTATATATTTATCTATATTATATATATATAAGTTAAACTAATGTGATGTTACGTGTTACACAATTCAATGTCAATGAGGTTTTAAACAAATACTTCAATAACTCAAAGTCGGCCTATAATCTAGGGCCTCTAGGCAAAGTATACTCTGTCATTTAGTATTATTCAGCTTATGTACCTAGTGCATCACAAATTCTTGCAAATACGTTACATTTTTTAAAGATGATCACTAATTGGGCCAGCTTATTATATATTTTTTGAAATATTGTGAGTAGGCATTAAGAGTAATTAAGTAGATATTTAAGATATTGAAAGTAGGCATTAAGGATACGGTAACTAAGCATTAAGGATAATGTAAGTAGACATTAAAAACATGGTAAGTATTCATTAATCTTTAATGTGATGAACTTAAAATTCGTCTCTCAAAAGATTTGCTAAATTTATATTATAAGTTCATAAGTTCTTACTTCAGACCGTCTATACAATAGACATCTCAAGACGGTCTCAAGTTTTGGGGCTGACCCAATTGATAAATTAAAGAAAAACTAATTAGTGGTTTTGCAAGTTAAAAGGGAGATATGGGCTGGGCTCTTGAGAAACATCTATAGTATAGACGATCTCTCAAGAGAGGGTCTGTTATAAATTTGGTAATTATTTTGAATTTAATAAAATGAAAATATCTTAGAAAATGAGAATATTTAAACTAAATTTCACATAATTAACTTTTCAGCTAGTCTCCTGAGAGACCGTCTTTTTGAAAGACGCCTCTCAGGCTCAGTCCATTAAAGTTTAATTCTTACTCTTATGTTATAGTATTTTCTTTTATGGGCTATCCAACTAGGGTTATCTTTCAATGAGACCGTCTTTCACAAGAATTTGGGTTAACTTTTTTATTCTAAAATATACTATAAAAAACCGATTATTTATAACTTAACCATAAAAAAAAGTACATATGGTTGCACAACTTTCCATAATTAGAAACAAAAAAAACACAAATATATTTTTTTATTCTAAACTTAACTCTAATTAGTCATAGACGGTTATTTCTCCGAAAATTTCTCTATTTATTTCTACCAGTTTAAAGCAGTTGTTATTTTCCCGTCAATCAATAAAATTAACACTCCTATTATTCCTCCCTTTCTATTTCTCTCTCAAAAAACCCCAGTTTTTCTCCCTTTTTTGAGCTCAAATCCACAATCAAATCAGCTAAAAATGTCGATAAATTATGAAAATCCTAACTACTTTCTCGATCAAATCCCCTCTTTTCAACCACAAGATCTCCAATTTCAAAACCCTAATGAAATCTTAAATCCGATTCCTAACTCCGATTTCTTCTGTTTCGATCCTCTGTTACACTTATATGGTGTTGATCCGCTCTATATTCCTCCACCGCTTGATTTCGATCCTGATAATCATAATCATGATGACGGGTCTTTACCCAATAATCCCCCTTCTGGATCCGCTTACCCGACTCAAACCATCAATTTCCCCCAAAAACAGAGGGTAAAAGCTATTAACCCTTGTTTTGGTTCTGATTTAAATTTTAATGGGGATTTAGCGATAAAAGAGAAGGTTAATTCCAATTACTATAATTTTAATCATAATAATTGTAATAATGTGGATAATTATGGTTTATTGGATGAAGGATTTGGAGAAAATTCAAGTATTGTTCAGGTAAATGATAAGAGAACAAAAGCGCAGAGTAAAGCTGCAAGAGTAAGAAGAAGGAAGATCAAAGAAAAGACAAATGAATTAGGAAAGATTATTCCAGGAGTTTCTAAATTGAATACTGCTCAAATGTTTGAAGCTGCTTCTAAATATGTTAAGTTTATGCAAACTCAATTGGAAATTCTTAGGTCTTACAAAAATTTACATCAGGTACTTTTTATTTTTATTTTTTTTTACAGTTTTTTTAACCTAATCACCAGCTACGTAAATGTTGTTTACAAAACTGATAAATTTGTTTCAAATATTATAATATTAATTGTTCGAGTTTAATAAGTTTACTTATGTAGAAAAACAGTTATTTTTATTAATTGTTCTTGTTATTACTTGCTCTTCTTCATCTTAAGTGTTTTATTTTAATTTGTGTCCTATTTACTTTTGAGACATTATTAATTTATACTTCCTCCGTTCCTATTTGATCTTCCACTTTGGGTTTTTCACAAATATTAAGAAAGAAGGAATCTTTAGTGATAGTGGGTATTATTTTAATTATATAGTAGTGGAAAGTAATAATTGTATTGAAATTTTGAGAGAAAAATAATTAAATAGTAGTGTGAAGTAATGATTGTATTGGAAGTATGAGAGAAAATAATTAAATAGTAGTGTGAAGTAAGGAAAGTGGGGTTTTAAGAGGTAAAAGTGAGATGAAAACTTTCCAAAAATAGAAAGTATTCTAAATTGGGAGAACTTTTGAAACTACCCGGAAAAACATAAAAACATAAAAGGAACGGAGGGAGTATATGATTCTTAAATTATGTTTTATTATTACTCTATACCTAAAAATATAGTCATGTGTGATCTTATTTGATTCGTTTTAATGTAAAATTTATTAATATTAATTTTTTATAATTTTTAGTCATAGATAATTACATATATTTAAGAATTATATAAATATATTGGATTGAGTATATAAAGTAAATAAGATAATTACTATTTATCAATCCCTCCCCATCTTCATATTTGTCCCATGTATTTTTTCAACTATTAACTAAACATTTTTAAAATTGTTTCTTGTTAATAATTTATAAGTTAAAATATAATTAAGTAGATCTTGATTTATTGGTATGGGTATGAGCCATCGTTCCTCCCTCCTCAGATCCTGATCATAATTTTCTATGAACGGGATACATTGGGTATGATGATAATGATCTTGATTTATTCGTCTTAACATATCAACTTTTCATAAATTTAATTTTGCATAATTAAAAATATTAATGCACCATTAAATTTTTATTTTTATTTTTGTTTTTGTTCCTTTTTGTACGTCACGCTATATCCATTCATGTTTGCAGATTTTAGAGTTAAACTTTATCCGTAATTTTTTCAATTTGTATAAAAAAATATATCTATATTAAATTTAAATAGTTTGTAAATTACAATTTTAAAGTTTTGAATGTTTGAGAACTATAACTTAACGTTTATTTTTTGTTTTATTTATGTGTTCGGAATATATAATTTTACAGGACGATAGTGAGGAAGAGGACAAGTTTTCAATTTTGTCATCAACATTAATCCAAGAAAAGCTATATGCAAACGGGAAGTGTTTGGTTCCGTTGGAATTGGTTCCCATGCTTGAACAACAATGTGATTCAAAGATTAAACCATCAATTTCAATGCATATCAAGGATCTCAATACCTAATTAATTTTATTTTAGTATTAGTCCAACATTAATTATTTTCATTTTTTATTTAATTACTTCTTATTTATATTCTAATGCACTAATTAGATTTATTAGTATGACTAGGTAATATAGGTTATTGTTTATTTGTTTATTGGCTAAGTTCTCATTAGCTTGTAAGGTTAGCTTTTGTTCATAAGCTAATTTCTCATTTGTTAGTTAGATTTAGCTTTTGTGTAATTAGCTAATTTTTTTAGTGGACGGTTAGCTTTTGTTTATGAGCTTATTTTTCACTATAGGCTAATTTATTATTTGTTAGTAAATGGAGTGCATTGTTATTATTTTTCCGATATAATGTGTCCAATATTGTCTATCTATTTCATTCCAAAAAAAATAAAATATTGGCTATCTATTTTCATACTTGTTCTTTTTTCTTTATTTCTTATACTACACTAAATGTTTTGTTAGTGTATAAAATGGCGTTGTTGAGATTGAATCTAACTTTTATTAAATATTGAAAATAATAGTTCTGAGAGTCTAAAGTATTTTTTAAAAAACAAAAATTAATATAAGTGTTTTTTTGTTAATTTAATCATTAAATAAAGCTATTATGACCTGTTAGTTAACTGATACTAGATGGTAGGAATAATAATGATGTTACTGTAATTTTGGTTAGAATACCTCTTGATAAACTTAAAGATCATATTTATTCTCGTTCATCAAGCTTATTGTATTATGAACAAAGACACTTATTGTTATTATATTTTTAATTACAGTGATAATGACATAATACATATCATAAAAATTTACACTATAAATTATTTTTATTACCACAAATCTGTACTATTAACAAAACTGGTCGTTAAAGATTTTAGATGTCTTAATAAAAATAAAAATCATACAAAAAAACAAAAACCTTACGGTGTACCCAGACACACCATAACATATCTAACTAGGGTTTTTAAGATTCGGTTCAATCTTCTGCCCCATTTATCAGCCGTTCTAGGGTTTCTCTTCTTCGTCATTCACTCTAAACTAACTCCTTCTCTCACAAAATTTTCTTATTGTCAATTCATCCTTAAACTAAATCCATGGATTCTGTAAACTAGAATTTCATTTCAATAATTTATTAGGGTTTTATCTTCGGGGTCGAAAAGGTTAGGTTTTTACGAGGATTTCTCAAAGAAAAAATGGCGACCGCTAATCCTTTCGATTTGTTAGTCGATGATGCTGAGGATCCTTCACTTCTCATCGCGGCTCAAGAGCTCAAAGTTACTGCAGCCGTTGGTGAGAAGAAAGCTCCGGCAGCCACCGTAACTAAGCCGGCTAAGCTTCCATCTAAGCCTGTTCCTCCTTCTCAAGCTGGTAACTTTCTCTCTTATTTTTTTATTTTCAATTGAATGAATTGGTATAATAAGGTTCTCCTACTCTTTTTTGATGAAAAATAGTGTTTTTTTTTTTCCTTCTGTATTTGTGGATGTCTTGTCTAGGGTTTATGCTCTACCGGTTACATTAATTTGATTTTTAAGGATAATTTCAAATCTTACTAATGGCTCTATTTTAAGTTTATATTCATTAATCGTTTAGTCGATTGAACAAACGTTTATGTATTTCGGTGTTTCCAATTCGATTTTAGATTTTAGATTTGTGTATATCTGTTTTCTGGAAAGTGTTATATGGATTTTTAGCTTATTATGTTTCCTTGTTTCCTTTTTTTCACGTGGTTGTTATAAAAGTTCATATGACTTTTAAAGTGTTAATTAACGAAAAATCTTATACTTTATTTGTTTGTGCCATGCTCTGTTTTTCTAGAAGTGGCAAGTGTTCGGTCGAAACTATCCAATTTAATCCCTTTATTATATTGATGTGAATAAGTTGGTTGTGAATGAATGTTGATGTTTTTAAAGGGTTGTGAGGTTCTTTGTTGTGTTCTTTGATTAATATATTGAATGATGATAAATTAATGTTAATTTTTTGGTCTTATGTTGCTTTGCTTATCTTTTACTTATGTTGGTTCTGCAGTTGTTTTGCTGGAGCTAAAAGTGCTTCCTTTGTGTTATTGATGTCTTTAAAGATAAGAAATTGCGGTTTGGTTTTGTCAATGGATTGAATGACAAAATGAATGCTGCCATTTGTAAATTTTGTTTGATGTTGAAGTAGTTTTGAGGTGGTAGTGTTTATCATAGGATCTGCCATTTGTAAATTTATGTGTATTAACATAAATTTGTTTCCAATTTATGTTAATCTTTGACGTCAATCTGTGCTCAGTCTACGTTCGTTATAGTACTGTTTGACTTGGACTTCTATTGGCCCTGCTTAATTATTATTTTCATTTATGATAAGTAGTAGTATTGAACCCTTTCATCTAATACATAGATAATTGATTTTATCTTATTTGTGGTTTTCTCTGCTAATGCTGTCTTGTCTATGAAAGATGTGATTAATCATGAGGATAAGAAATGCTTAATTTGTCTTCTTGAGCATCTGTTGTTGATTCTCATCAACAAAACTTACATGTAGTTATAGTTTCAAGGGGAGTTTTGCTCTGAAGAGTATGGTTTATGTAGTCATGTTACTATCTGAATTTGAGAGGATTTAACTATTTTTTATTTATTAAAAAGTGCGGGTTTTGTTTTTGTAGCTATGGCTCCATCCAAGATAGCACCTCGGAGGCTTTGTTTAATTGTTGTGCAGTCTGCCGATATCAAATATATTTGCAAATACACATTAATCTATGTTATGTGACATGAAATGCATTGTCTAGTAGAATTAAAATTGAACAGGTAGTATGGGATAGAGATGCTTTCTAAATAATGGTGTGATGCGGTTTAATTAAATTTGATTTCTCTGATGTGTTTAAATAACAGACATGGAGTTATCACTTAATCTGATGTGTTCAATTGTTTGATTTTTATGTTTACAAGTCTTACTGTTTTGTTTCACTTTTCTCATCTCTTCGGTTATCACTTGTCACTTACCAGCCTCTGTAGAAACATCAATCTGATAAGTTTTACTTCTTCATTTTCAGTAAGGGAGGCAAGAAATGAAGGTGGAAGAGGTGCAGGTGGACGTGGTGGTCGTGGCTATGGGCGTGGGCGAGGTCCTGGTGGAGCTAATCGAGACTTTGCAAACAATGATGATGCATTTGTCAATAACAATGGAGCTGCCATGGGATACAGGGAGGAAAGAGACAGACCAACTGAGAGGCGTGGAGGTTATGGTGGTCCTCGTGGTGGTTATCGTGGAGGAAGACACGGAGGCTTTGGTAGTGGAGAAGCTGCTGATGGGGAACGCCCTCGGAGGGTTTATGAGCGTCGTAGTGGCACTGGGCGGGGGTGAGTATTTTTACAATTAAGCCTTACTGGCTTCATGTTATTTGTTTCCCTTCATTTTCAGTTAATCATGATTATGTGATTCTTCATTTTGTGTAGGGGTGAATTTAAACGTGAGGGTGCTGGTCGTGGAAATTGGGGCACTGCCACTGATGAGATTGCTCAGTGAGTTTTAAATATTCTTTAGATTTTCCAATAATTGGCATAGCCTTTTTGTTACATGGCCTTACCCTTTTTATTTCTTTAGGGTGACCGAGGAACTTGTTGTGGAAAATGAAGCAGCTGTAGCGGCTGAGAAGCCAACAGGAGAAGAGGAAAATGTTGATGTTGTGAAGGAGAACCCTGAAAAAGAGGCTCAAGATGTGGAGCCTGAAGAAAAGGTTTGTTCAGTTTTATTTAGTCATCCCAAGATTTTGCAAGCATTATAATGGTTGAGGCCTTGAGATGCTATTTCATAGCGTAGTTGTTCTGTGCATAACACACAAATTCCTTTGTGCTGGACTAAAATTTGTTTTAAGTGGCCTTAAGTGTTTCTATTTGCATTTTAACGCTACTTTTGCAAAGTCCTGAGATAATCAGTGATGATGGCCAATTTCCGATACATCTAATGTAACCTCCATCAAGAGAGCATGTGTGGTACTCATATATTCTTTCCATGGGCTTCTCTTTTCTAACTTCCATATCTTTTTTTTTTCTCATTCCTTTGTTTTGTGTCTTGGGTTTCACTTCATGTTAGTTAATCGGGGTTTGCGCCTATAGTAGTTTAGCCTGAACTGTATTCCCGGTCGTTTTTTGGATATTTAAACATTGTTCCTTCCATACCTAAGATTGCAACACCATTATTTGGCATTCATTAAGAAATTGCTAGGTATCACTAAATTGTGTGGGTAGAATTAATGGTGAGAGAAGAAGTGAATAAGAATTAAAGATAAGTCGTGGGAACATTACCAAAAACAAAAATGTTGTATAGTTAAAGTAACAAACTAAAATGAAAAATGCGGCAATCTCTTGGGATGTAGGGAGTTTGGAGAATTTAATCACATCACCTCTATTTTGAATGCCACTTTAATAAAATACTCTTGTAATTTTTTAGATTTACGTATACTTGTACCCATGTCCAAAACTAGGACGGCGGTTAAATATCCAAAATTGTACGAATGGCGCTTAATATACTTGAATACTTTTCCGATCCTCATGCTGTTGTCCAGTTAAATAGTTAATAGCTGCTTAATAGAACTTGTATGGAATAACAGTATCTTACCTGGGAATAACTTTTAATGTATCAGCAAATGACACTTGAGGAGTATGAGAAAGTATTGGAGGAGAAGAGAAAGGCTTTGTTAGCTTTGAAGGGCGAGGAAAGAAAGGTCAATGTGGACAAGGAGTTTGAATCAATGCAGCTGGTTTCAAAGAAGAAGATTGATGATGAGGTCTTTATAAAGCTGGTCAGTCGCCTTTTCTTGTTTTCCCCTTGTGAATTTTCTGTTCTTTTAGCGTGATGACATATTTCCCTCTTTGTATGTGATGACCAAAGATTAAATCATCACTCTGAACACCAGATTTGGTATATTAATTCATTACTTTGTAACCGATTATAAATACATCGAACAATATAATTTTAATATGTATCTTATGTTACTTTAAAGCAAACTATATATATTTATTTTCGACAGGGTTCTGACAAAGACAAGAGAAAAGAGGCTGCAGAGAAGGAAGAAAGGGCCAAGAAGGTATTCTTTTTCTAGCTACTGCTTACAGACATCTGATGTGCTATGAATTGCGAACAATAATATTGATCTATCCCTATTGAATTTTCTTATATGGTGTTTTTTTGTCATATTGCAGTCCGTGAGCATAAATGAATTCCTGAAGCCTGCCGATGGTAGCGATGGCTACTACAGGCGCGGTGGAAGAGGAAGAGGTCGTGGTAGGGGTGGTTATGGTGGAGGATACGGCATGAACCATGCGTCAGCTCCTTCAATTGAAGATCCCAACCAGTTCCCAACTTTGGGTGCAAACTGAGATTTTGTCCGTTGTCGTGTTAGTTATTTTTGGCTCTTTCCTTCTCTTTCTTTTTTAAAATTTAAGATTAAGACTCATTGATGATGATGTTGAGGAGCTCATCAGTTACAAAAAGGATATTTGACAGGAACAATGTGTTTTATTTTTCCTCTATTAAGGGTGTAAATCTTTTAGATGTTTCATTTTGCTATCGTTTTTTTGGTTGTCTGTCGTGTTCTCAGTGAGCAAGAGTGTAACCTGGTCTTTGTTTTCATCTCCACTTTTAGAATCTCCATCACCAACATTTTAAAGTTGGTACTACTCCTAGAGTTGGTTTCAATTTCGATAGAAAATTAAATGGTCCCATGAATTTTGATATTGGAGCCTAGTTTTATCGTTATGCTTTTGCCCAAATTTTTCTTTGTTTATCTATTAAACTCGTTTCTTGCATTTTGTTTTATTTTTTATTTACAATATAATTTGATACTAATACTGCTATTAAAAGGGTGGAATTTTTTTGAGATAAAAGATTACTTTCAAAAACTTGATTCTTGTTGGATTCATATAAGATCCAGATAATTTGCTGGAATTTGATATTGGAAAAAGGTGAATACTTATTTTGACAAATCATAAACACCAAATTCACATATCATAAACATCTATTTCTAGGATAATAAGCACTTATTATAAAAACTAAGAACACCTAGTTGAACTACTTTATAAACTTTATGGTGATGTGATATGAAATAGATATTTGTGGTATGTGAAATAGGCGTTTATGTACTATGAATTAGATGTTTATAATATGTGAATTAATTGTTTACGTCTATAAACACTTATTACATACATATTTATATTAAGAAAGTGTACAATAAGTGATTTTTAAAAAATCTATTGGATCGCTTTAGAAATGATTGTTTTCTCAAAGTACAAACCTCCACAAGAGTTGTTGTTTATTTAAAGACTTCCTTGATTTATTCTGTTTATTTTTCGATTTCTAGTTTTACATAAGCATTGTTAAGACTTTTACGGCCAGTTGGGAATAATAACTAAAAAGGAAAATCTCTCTTTTAAAAATCTTATTTCTTCACAAAATGGTTAGACTATTAAGTGGTGATGAAAATTTAAGAGAAACGAACCTTTCTAATGTACACATTACACACAAAATTATGTAATAAAATTTTGTGTTTATTTTTCTTACTGAAAATTATACAAGCTCCTAGTGAGTGTTCTAGCGTTAATGAAAAGATCAGATTCAATATACTTGAGAGTTGAGAGTATTCAAGTGTAATCTATTTTACTTTTAATCATTTTGCTATTTTATCCGTGAAATTTTAATAACTTTTAATAGTTTTTTATGGATGAGAAACAGCGAGTATAATGATGATGTTCGTGAAATTTGCATTTCCCTTGCTTTATCATGGGCTAGATGAGAATTAAATTCATGTCCATTTTTAATGAAAATAGTGCAACGAAAAAAATAAAACTTCTTGTTCATCAAAAAACAAAATGACAATCATATCAAGAATCATATATTGTCTCAGTTGGAGAATAAATATTACTTTTAAAAATTGACATGAATTCAATCTCATCTAACCCAGGTTTCTAGAAGCTTACACTCGAAAAAAGTATAATTAGCCTATGTCTCTAATTTATAACTTTAAAACTATAAATAATCACTTTTTAACACTATAAAAATACATGGCAAATCCAATAAAAACACCATAAGACCGTCTCATGAAATTTGTGTTTAGTGTTGACAAATTAAATTCGAAAAAACTCAAAAGATTTAAAATTTTTATTTTATGTGAACCAAATATGTAATTTTCAAGATGATAAATGAAGGTGACAATGAGGAGGAGGACAAAAAAACAGGTTTTCGATTTTGTCATCAACATTAATCCAACAGAAGTGTTAGTTCCGTTGGAATTCTTCCCATGCTTGAAGAACAATATGATTCAGAGACAAAACCATCAATTTCAAAGAATATCAAGGATCTCAATAACTAATTAATTTTAATTTAGTATTAATCCAACATGAATTAGTTAAATGTTTGATTTAATTACCTCTAATTTAGATTTATTTAATATCACAAATTTTTACTTGAGACCGTCTTTTGTATATACGACTCTCATAAGCCCAGTTCAATTCTAAATGTATATATTGTTACAACTCTAAATATAGATTTGGGCTGAACTTTTGAAAATCGTCTTTACAAAAGACTGTCTCTCAAGAGAGCACCTGAATATATATTGTTTGTATGTATAGTTAATATAAGTGTTGTTTATTGGCTAATTTCTCATTAGCTTGTTAGGTTAGCTTTTGTTCATCGGCTAATTTTTCATTTGTTAGTTAGAATGTTAGATTAGCTATTCAGAGTTGACCCTAGATATTTGGGAATCCTTGGTGAAATAGCACGTTGGGGTTCTTTTCCTCTGCAATTTATAACATATGTGAACCTTTTACAACCATTAATTTTGCTTTTTTAACATGAGCTTTGGGCGACGACTCATCTTGCCCAACCTTAGGACCGACCCTGTGTGTATTAGCTAATTTTTTTCTTAGTGGAAGGTTAGTTTTTGTTTATGAGCTGATTTTTCATTATACGCTAATTTATCATTTGTTAGTAAATAAAGTGTATTTTAATTCATATTCAGATTTCAGATATAATGTGTCTAATATTGTCTACTTATTTCCATATTGCCTTTTAATTCTTCTACTATACTAAATGTTTCTGTTTGAGTATAAAATTGGTGCTGCTGAGGTTGGGTCTAACTTTTATGGAACCTTTTAAAAACAAATTTTCTTAGAGTTTAAGTAATTTCAAAAAACAAAAATCCAAAGGGTAAATTGTTAATAATAAACCAAATGATCTTGCTAAAAATAAACTTATCTATTAATTTTTTTAATATTTGTTAAAAACAAACCAACTTATAGTTTATAACAAGTTTCAAAACTTCTTTATAAGTTAAAGAATTAAAATAAGAAAAATTGATAGTAATAATCCGACCTTTTGTTCATCCGCTGTGAATAATCCAATCTTTTGATTATATTCTAATAATCCAACGTTTGCCCTTAGTTCATTGTGAATAATCCAATCTTTATTTTAGTTTGCTAGCAACATACCTTATTATCACCCATTATTAGTAATAAGGTATGTTGTAGACAAATTTATCACAAATGTTGATTATTAAAAAATAATCAAAAGGTGGGATTATTCATAGCGGATAAGTGAAAGGTTGAATTATTAATGTCAATTTTTTCTTAAAAATAAATAATAATTTAGTTTAATTTTAGTACTTATGTCAAATAGGTGGATTCATTTAAAAATAAATGAACCGTTGAGAATCGAGCAAAAACTATTTTTACAATTTCCCCAAATCAATAGGAGTGTTTAGATTTGTTAATTCAATCTTTAAACAAGTCAATACCAAGGGTTTAAATCTGAAAAACAAAAATCTTACGGTGTACCGCAGACACACCATAACATATCTAACTAGGGTTTTTTAAGATTCGGTTCAATCTTATACCCCATTCATCTGCCGCTCTAGGGTTTCTCTTCTTCGTCATTCACTCAAAACTAACTCTTTCTCTCACAAAATTTTCTTATTGTCAATTCATCCTTAAACTAAATCCATGGATTCTGTAAACTAGAATTTCATTTCAATAATTTATTGGGGTTTTATCTTCGGGGTCGTAAAAGTTAGGGTTTTTTCGAGGATTTCACAAAGAAAAAATGGCGACCGCAAATCCCTTCGATTTGTTAGTCGATGATGCTGAGGACCCTTCACTTCTCATCGCCGCTCAAGAGCTCAAAGTTACTGCATCCGTTGGTGAGAAGAAAGCTCCGGCAGCCGCCGTAACTAAGCCGGCTAAGCTTCCATCTAGGCCTGTTCCTCCTTCTCAAGCTGGTAACTTTCTCTCTTTTTCTCCATTTTTAATTGAATAAAAATTGGTAAAATAAGGTTGTACTGTGGAGTATTTTTTGTTTTAATGAAAATGATTGTTTTTTTTTTTTGATTTGCGGATGTCTTGTTTAGGGTATATGCTCTACTGGTAACGTTAATTTGATTTTGAAGGTTTATTTTAAATCTTATTAATGTCTCTATTAAGTTTATATCGATTAATCGTTTGAAAAAACCGTTTATGCATTTCGGTGTTTTCAATTCGATTTTAGATTTAACATTTGTGTATCTCTGTTTTCTGGAAACTGTAAATGGATTTTTAGCTGGTTATTATTTTCTTCTTTCCTTTTTTGATTTTGTCATCTGACTTTTAAATTGTTGATTAACGTAAATGAATCTTATACTTTATTTGTTTGTGCTATGCTCTGTTTTTTTTGGTAGTGGCTAGTGGTTGGTCGAAATTTTTTGACCATGCTTTAGGGTAATAAAATTGTCCAATTTAATCCATTTTTCTATTGATGATGTGAATAAGTTTGTTGTTAATGAATGTTAGTGTGTTTTAATCGGTTGTGAGGTTCTTTGTTGTGTCCTTTGATTATTTTTACTTTTTAGCTTCTTTGATAGTTTGAATAATAAACTAATGTTGATTTTTTGGTCCTATGTTGCTTTGCTTATCTTTTATTTGTTGGTTTGGTAGTTGTTTTGCTGGAGTTAAATGTGCCTCCTTTATTTTACTGACATCTTAAAAGATAAGAAATTGTGGATTGGTTTTGTCAATGGACAAACTGAATTCTACCATTTTGTTAATTTTGTTTGATGTTGAAGTAGTTTTAAGGTGGCCGTGTTTATCTATGTAACGGTTATGGTACTGTTCGACGTGGAGTTTTATTTGCCCTGTTTGAATATTGTTTTTCTTTATGATGAGTAAGTATTGAACCCTTTCATCCAATTCATAGTATAATTGATTTTTTCTTGTTTGTGGTTTTCTCTGCTTTTGTTGTCTATGAAAGATCTGTCTAATGAGAATATGAAATGCTTAGTTTGTCTTCTGGAGCGTCTGTAGTTATTGTTTCAAGGAGGTTGTAATTCTTGAACAGTCTAGATTTTTAGTTTTCAGGGCTTCCCTTGGTATCTATCATGATTGCTCTATTAATCTCGCTCTTGTTTTGGTGAGTTTCGCTCAAAAGAGTGTGCCTCATTAGTCCTGTTACTATCTGAATTTGAGGGGAGTTAATTTTTTTTAATTCATTACAAAGTGTGGCTTTTGTTCTCATAGCTATGGCTCCATCCAAGATAGTACCTCTGAGGCTGTGTTTAATTGTTGTGCAGCTCAGCATTTATATTAAACATGATTGCGAAAATACATTACATCATGTTATATGACATGAAATGCCATGTGTAGTAGAACAAAAATTGAACAGGTAGTTTGAGAGGCAGATGCTTCTAAGTACTGGCGTGATGTGTTTGAACTAAAATACATTTCTTTGATTGCTAGTCTTTCCGTTTTTGTTTCACTTTTCTGATCTCTTGGGTTATCACTTATTACTAACTAGCAATGAACTTTAATCTGATAAGTTTAACATCATCATTTTCAGTAAGGGAGGCAAGAAACGAAGGTGGAAGAGGTGTAGGTGGCCGTGGTGGTCGTAGCTATGGGCGTGGGCGAGGTCCAGGTGGAGCTAATCGAGACTTAGCGAACAATGATGATGCATTTGTCAATGACAATGGAACTGCTATGGGATACAAGGAGGAAAGATACAGGCCAACTGAGAGACGTGGAAGTTATGGTGGTCCTCGTGGTGGTTATCGTGGAGGAAGACGTGGTGGCTTTGGTAGTGGAGATGCTGCTGATGGGGAACGCCCTCGTAGGATTTATGAACGCCGTAGTGGCACTGGGCGAGGGTGAGTATTTTTACAATTAAGCTGTACTGGTTTCATGTTATTTGATTCCCTTTAATTTTTTAGTTATTAATCATCATTATGTGATTCTTTATTTTTATTAATAGGGGTGAAGTCAAACGTGAGGGTGCTGGTCGTGGAAATTGGGGCACTGCTACTGATGAGATTGCTCAGTGAGTTTTAAATTATCTTTAGATTTATCAATATTTTGCATAATCTTTCTGATACATGCCCTGACTTTTTTTTCCTTTAGGGTGACTGAGGAACCTGTTGCGGAAAATGAAGCAGTTGTAGCAGGTGAGAAGCCAGCAGAAGAAGAAAATGTTGATGTTGAGAAGGAGAACCCTGAAAAAGAGGCTGAAGAAGTGGAGCCTGAAGAAAAGGTGTGTTCAATTTTTCTTTATTCATCCCAAGGTTTTGCAAGCATTATAATGCTTGAGGCCTGGAGAAGCTATTTCATTGCGTAGGTGTTCTGTGCATAACTTTACTTTTGCAAAGTCCTGAGATAATCACAGTGATGATGGCCAATTTCTGATTCGTCTATTTAATCTTCCATCAAGGGAACGTGTGTGGTACTCCGTACTCATATACTCTGCCCACGGGCTTCTCTTTCCTAACTTCCATATCTTTCTTTTTCCGCTCTCCTCTTGTTTCTGTGCCTTGGATTTGACTTCATGTTAGTTAATTGGGTTTTGGGCCCATAGTAGTTTAGCTTGAACTGTATTCCCGATTTTCTTTTGGATTTTGAAGCATTACTCGTTCAATCCCTAAATTGCTACACCAATATTTGGCACACAATAAAAAATTGCTAGTGATCACTAAATTGTGCAAGTAGATTTCATGGTGAGAGAGAATGAGAGAAGATTTTTAAATTGAATTAAAGAAAGTCATGTAAACTTTATTAAAAACAAAAATGTTGTACTTCCTCCGTTCCGAAATACTTGCTACATTTTGTTTTAGGGCACTATTCATCGTTTAAGCTTATTTTATATATTGCGGCTAATATGTAAGTAATAACATATTCAAGTGAGATCTTGTTTGAATCGCCTAATCACATACTTTCATAATATAAACTTTTTATAATTTTTAAATGTGTATAATTCGACATATAAATGAACAAAATAGTACATTGGATTGCGTCAAAAAGTTAAATATAGCAAATATTATGGAACAAAGGAAGTATAGTTTAAGTAACAAACTAAAATGAAAAATGTGGCAATCACTTGGGGATGGAGGGAGTATTTAACAACTTCACCTCTATTTAGAATGTTTCTTTAATAAAATATTGTAATTTTTTAGTATTACCTATTTTTATAATCAAGTCCAAAACTAGGACGGTGGTCACATATCCTAAAATTTTAAGAATGACATTTTGGATACTTGAATGCTTATCTGATCCTCATGCTGGTGTCCAGTTAAATGGTTGATACTAGCTTCTTAATAGAACTTTTATGGAATAACAGTATCTTACCTGTGTATAATTTTTAATGTATCAGCAAATGACACTTGAGGAGTATGAGAAAGTATTGGAGGAGAAAAGAAAGGCTTTGTTAGCGTTGAAGGGCGAGGAAAGAAAGGTCAATGTGGACAAGGAGTTTGAATCAATGCAGCTGGTTTCAAAGAAGAAGATTGATGATGAGGTCTTCATAAAGCTGGTCAGTCGCTTTTTCTTGTTTTTCCCTTGTGAATTTTCTGTTCTTATAGTGTGACGATAAAATTTCCTTTTTGCTTGTAATGACCAAAGATTAAAGCATCACTCTGAACACCAAATTTGTGAAATGAACAATCTTCCATTACTTAGAAACCTTTTATGAATACATTGAACAATGTCATCTTAAAATGCATCCTCTTATGTTACTTTTAAAGCTAACATATTTTTTGACAGGGTTCTGACAAGGACAAGAGAAAAGAGGCTGCAGAGAAGGAAGAAAGGGCCAAGAAGGTATTCTTTTTTCAGCTACTGCCTAGACTTCATAGATTTGCAGACATCTGATGTGTTACGAATTTCGATCATCAAGTAATATTGAATTTTCTCGTATGTTTTTTTTGTCATAATGCAGTCCGTGAGCATAAATGAATTCCTGAAGCCTGCCGATGGTAGTGATGGCTACTACAGGCGTGGTGGAAGAGGAAGAGGTCGTGGTAGGGGTGGTTATGGTGGAGGATATGGCATGAATCATGCGTCAGCTCCTTCAATTGAAGATCCGAACCAGTTCCCAACTTTGGGTGCAAACTGAGATTTTGTCCGTTGTCGTCTTAGTTATTTTTGGCTCTTCCCTTTTCTTTCTTTTTTAAAATTAAAGACCCATTGATGATGTTGAGGAGCTCATCAGTTACAAAAAGGATATTTGACAGGAATAATGTGTTTTATTTTTCCTGTATTAAGGGTGTAAATCTTTTAGATGTTTCACTTTGCAACTTTGGGTGCAACCTGGTCTTTGTTTTCATCTCATTTTTGGAATCTCCATCACCAACGTATTAAAGTTCCTCCAAGTTGTACCTCAAAAAAAAAAAAGTTGTTCCTCCTAGAGTTAGTTTCGATTTCGAGATAAAATTAAATGGTCGGATGAATATCGATATTTTACCCTAGTTTTATCATAATGCTCTTGCGATTTCATATATTTTCTTTCTTTTTTTTTTTGTTTTTTGAAACATCATATGTTTTCTTTATTGCTTTGAAATTGCTTTTATATTTATTTAAATTTATTTATTTTCTCGACTTTTTTTTTGAATATTTTTCTCCACTTTTTTAATCATTAATAACTGTTTTCTTTGTTTATCTATCAAACTAATTGCTTATATTTTTGTTTTTTTCTAGCTATAAATGAATTTAACACAACTAATAAAAGGGTTCATTTTTTATTGAGATAAAATATTACTTTAAAAAATTGTTTTGGTCCATATAAGATCCTGGGTAATAAGTATAACCTAGAATTGAAATGAGTTTTAGTTTACCATAGAATAGAATTTATCTACAATTTTGGATGATGAGGGTGAAGTGTTGGGCTGTATCATGGATTTCAAGTTTAATAAGTTGTATGGTCTCTTTAATATTTACTAGTACTCCTATAATTTATTTTGTTATGCTCGTTTATGTAACAAAAATTGTTGCGATAGACGAAAAAGCTCTTTTATTAATTATCATGAATTCATGATATTTTTACCTTTTTGGTGTTTACGATCAGTTGGAAATAATAATTGGAAATGGAAAATCTCTAAATAAGGAAAATCTTTTTAATTATATACTACTTCATAAATACAAAATTATATTCTAAAATTTACAGTCTCCATCTTGTTAAAGATAATGATACACTAGCTTAGAGATAGTGATAATAACTCTTGGTGAGAATTCTAGCCTTATTGAAAGATCAAATTCAATATACTTGAGAGTCGATAGTATTCAAGTTTAATCTATTTAACTTTTAATCGTTTTGCTAATTTTATTGACTTAGGATTTAGTTGATAGAATCAAATCTTGTCTAAATTAAAAAATATGAATTCGATATTCATCTAACCTATTGTTCTTTCGGCCTACATTGTAAAAAAAAGAAAAGATCATATTGCCTTAAGCACAATGCCGTGAAACTTGAAAGGAGGCTTAGTTCACCAAAATCACCAAGGCACTCATTTATTCAAAAGCAGTGAATCCACTGCATTTCCGAGTAAATCACTGTAAGTTTGTAAATATACATAACTACATATATTTTACTCAAAGTAATTTAACGAAAAAACAGATAATGAAAAACGAAGCAAGAGCAATCTATATTTTCTAAATAAAATCGCGTTCACAATAAACTACGTTTACAAAAACAGAACTATTTTTATAAGCATTTGAGATCAGAAAATGTTGATTCCTCCGCTGTTCTGTTCACGATGAACAACAGCCTGCCTTTTGATTCAATGGTTGTCCTTTTAGTTGAACTGTCGGTGCTCGTGCATTCAGAGCAGGTTGGCTAGCCATTCTGCAGTTCCAAACCAAGGCGTTAGATGTGTTCAAGGCACAGTGTAAAAACAAGGTCATAGCGCATCGCATCAGTCACGTCATAAAGATTTTTAAAATAAATTAACCAATATTTTCAGCATTGTAAAGGTATAAAAAATCGCATATTAGGCCGTATCAAGGGATATCTTGTTTTAACTGATATTTAGGCATTACAATCGCATCATTTCCGTTACCGTATTATTGTTCCGTTACCGGCTGTTACCGCACTAGGGTTCAAGTGTTTACATAGCTTGACATTCACAAGCATTCTTTGATGATAGCATAATGGCTAGATGGTCTCATACACAAGTTTGCGAAATTCCCAATTAATCAAAGATAATGACATGATTTTACCTATTCTTGATTGCACCAGTCATAGCCATGAAAGCTTGTTCGACATTTGTGGCACTTTTGGCGCTGGTTTCCAAGAAAGGGATGCCGATTTCATCTGCAAATGCCTGTGTAGATTCAAATCACAAAAACATTACTAGGGAGGAAATGTCAAGAACCAAAATCACAAGAAATTGTCTCATCATATATAGTGCATAAATGATTCGGATCAATTCTCGATAATATGATGGCAATTGAAAACAACTTGTTTATGTGAATTTGCAGATGACAATTGAAAACAACCTGTTTGTTATCACTAACGAAGGTATGATTTCATTATTTGAACCCTAAACCAATGGATGCAACTTAATGACATTACGGTAATAGAATGTTGTTGGTTACATAAACAATAGTAGGTCGAGATCCTAGTAAGATCAAGATCACTCACCTTACCCGTCTCATACGAGACGACTTTATTTGCAGTCAGGTCACATTTGTTTCCAACAAGAAGTTTGTTTACGCTATCACTTGCATAACGATCGATCTCATTTAGCCATTGTTTCACATTGTCAAAGCTTTCTTGATCAGTTACATCATAAACAACCTGAACATCAGCATGTAGCCTTATATATCAACAAAACAAATTTAGAAGTTATATAGTTACTAAGAAGAGTCTGTTTTGTGCTCACAATGATACCATGAGCACCTCGGTAGTAGCTGCTTGTGATAGTTCTGAAACGTTCTTGCCCTGCAGTGTCCCACTGCAACCACAACACACTAACTAAATAACAATTCAAGCCAAAAATTCTTTAATAGCAAGCATTTGTATGTAAAATGTAAAATTAGAGGTGTTCAAAACAGACTCTATGACCTGATGTTCACCTGTTTTTGTAACCGAATCTAATTTGACTCGACTTAAAAATGGATTTACAATATGTAAAAATAATTGTGGACACAAAACCTCATTTTGAATTTACCCGAATAAACACCTTATTGTAAAATGTTCATTCTCGATGGGGTAAATATCTATATTTCTTTGATTTTGAGTCATAGTGGAATATATTAAAGTTATTCAGAAAATCATGAGCACATTTTATTCATGTGAAGTTACAAATGATGTTTGCTACCAAAGATCAATCAGAAACATCTTTATTTTCACTAACAAGAGTAAGGTTGCATACATCTAACCCTCAAAACTCCACCACCATGGGACCCACCTAATGTCATGTTGTAAAATGTTCATAATGGCGGATCAGCATACACACAAGTATGTATGAAAATCACATGTACTTACAATTTGGAGCTTAACACTCTTCCCATCTTGTTCAACCGTTCGTATTTTCTGAAGATAGAAACATGAGACAATCAAATACCATTTCCTTAAGCATGGTGGGGAAATAGAAAAGTGAAAGTTAAGCAATAGACTTACGAAGTCCACTCCAATGGTGCTGATATAACTCTCTAGATAGGCATCATCCTGTTTCAAAAAGCCATTGAATCAACTACACATGCATTCTATGTCATGTTCAATGAGCCTAATGGACAATTTTTAAAAACTCATTGAATCATATGTACTTATATATGTGCAAGTTGCAGACGATGTTTGTTACCAAAGGGTCAATTGATAGACGCCTCTTAATATTAACAAGGGTAAGGTTGTGTATATCAGACCTTCTAATACCCGTCTAGATGGGAGTAGGTGCGGCAAAAGCTAAATTGACTTAAACCTAATCCAATATAAGTGAATTTGAATTAAGATTTATGACCCAACAAAGAAAATGGGTTGTCCTGACTTGATTTGTTTATTAAATAAGTTTGGTTGAGGACAAAATTTTAAATATGAAAGAAAATCGTATTAAAATAGTTGACGTCTTTTGACATCACTCTCTTTTATAAGTATAAGTTGTCGTCTTTCTTCCCTTTTCAGACCCTGACCATAGTTCCTACGAGCGGAATATACACTAGGTATGCTGATGCATATGACGATGATGATTTGATTAAACGAGTTAATTTTGAGTCAAGTCTCAGAAGTTATAAAGTGGGAATTATATTTATAAATTACAAGTAAAAAATTTAGAATGACAAGGAAGAGAAACTCACAGCAAACCTCAATAGAAGACATGACTTGCCAACACCAGAATCTCCAATGAGCAACAGTTTGAACAAGTAATCACTACATCAAACAAAGAAGCAAGAACAAAAGTGTTGTTGACCAAACAGCAAAATAGGTAATAGAAGAAGAACAACAAGTTTTAATGGACATAATAATGATAACACCAAGCACAAATCATGTATGTAATCCAAAAAACTTCCTTTTTTCCGATTGATTCAGATTAAATGTCTCATTTCTATTTCTTAAGTAATGATTTTTCACATATGTTAGACGCGTTTTGTTATGGTTACCACTTTAATTTGTATATTTGAACACTTTTTGGGGTGGTACCCTCCTTAAATTGTACATGTGGAAACTTTATTGCGGTAGCCTTCGGAGTTGTAGATATAGACATCTTTCTATTGTGCCTCTCCTTCCGACTTAATGCTTGTGCAAATTACAAATGAGACATTTGATCTAAATTCGAGAGTAATATCTTTATAATTTTACGGTCCAAAAATCCCAAAGACCTGACTCACTCTAGGTTTGAGCCCGTTAATGACATTGGACGATGAAATATCGTATAGTGTGAAAATTTGAAATCACAATCTTAAATCCTCACATATATCTTTCCATAATTTTCATGATTTATATATATTTTAATATCAAATTAATATTTGTATGACCTAGAACATTAAAAATAAAATTTATAAAAAGAACAAAAGAAAAACAGAAAAATATAAAAATTTTATACGATCAGCAAATCTTCAAACAAACTTTATTTACAATTTATGCCCACAATTTGAAACCAAATTTATCATGAATTAAACTTCGAAAGGAGAAATCTTCAAATTAGAGCAGAGAAACTGAAAAAAATGCAATCTAAACATAATCAAAGTGCAAGCAAAATCATGAAATTATCGCTTAAAATAGGTAAAAAAACTTACTATTCAGAATTCATGATAATGGTAATTGGTTAATGGAGAAAAATACCCACTTTGTGAATCACCAAAAAGTAAAAATAAATGTAGAGATAAAAAAAAAGGAAAAAAGATGGAAGAAAGTTAAAAGGATTTCTTAAATTGAAAGAGAAAAGGGGAATTGATGTTAAAACTTCAAGGTGAGGTGTGGAGGGAAAATAGGATCTTCATTGATCATTAACATAGTGAAATTACAATTATGAAAAAGAATAATACTCCCTCCGGTCCAATTTAGATGTCCCATTTGACTGGGCACGGAGATTAAGATAGTGGTGGGGTCCATGTAAAAGGTGGTAGTTGGGTATTTTAATTGATTAAATTAATTGTAAAGGTGGTAGTTGAGTATTGGGAATTGAAAAAGTGGGGGAATTTAGGTAAAAAAGGATATCCAAAAAAGGAAATGGGACAAGTAAAGAGGAATTGCCATAAAAGGAAATGGGACAAGTAAACTGAACCGGAGGGAGTATTACATTTTTTTTAAACAAAAATATTACTCCTTTTGTTCACTTAAGTTGTCCCATTTACACTTAAAAAAAAAATTGTCCCATTTGAGTTGGGCACGGATATTAAGAGTGGGATGGGGTCCACAAAAAAGTGGTAGTGGGGTATTTTAATTGATTAAATTAATTGTAAAGTTGATAGTTGGGTATTTGGAATTGGAAAAGTGGGAGTATTTATGTAACAAAGAAAGATAGACAAAAAAGAAAATGAGACAACTTGAGTAAATTGACCATAAAAAGAAATTGGACAACTTGAGTGAATAGGAGGGAGTATTACTTTGTTTGTGATTACCTCAATTTATCTATATTAACAAAAAAATTATAAAGTATATTCTCTTTATTTTAAATTGTACAATAATATTACACCTAATGAAAATATCTCATTTCAAAATTCATCGATGTGAGAATTTAGGTATCAGTTATTTTTGTAAGAAAGCATCTCTTAAAGAAAAGACCATAAAACAAGAAGCTAATATTCTTATTTTCTCTTTAATTTGTAGTTTTTGGGCAATTTAATCCATATATCTTATATGTTTTTCGTAGAGACTGTCTTTCACAATTATTCGTGTTTAGGTATACGTCATTAACAAATTTATTTTGGTCAAGCCCAAATTTAGAAAGTTTATAAAGATATAAAAACAAATTCTTACTTGAGATCGTCTTTTGCAAAAACGGCTCTCAAAAGCCAAGTCCAATTCTAAATATATATTGTTAAAACTCTAAATATAGATTTGGGTTGGACTTTTGAGAGTCGTCTTTACAAAAGACGGTCTCTCAAGAGAGCACCTGAAATATAAAAAGACCGTCTCTCAATAAGACGACATCAATATAAGATGCCCGTTAGCTATTAATTGTACATAAATTTTTGTATGAGACGATCACACCATAGACATGAATGATGACTCATACTTGAATTAAATAATAATAGAAACTTTTAGTCTATACCTTCCTTGTTTTGAGGCCGTCTCCAGTCTCAACGTTTCACTGTGAAATGGTCTATTACAAGTATGGGTGTTTATTAGCGAGTACCCGGTATTTCGGGTACCCGGAAAGCCGGGTACCCAGTTAGTCGGGTACCTTTTTAAACGGCCCGTGTCCCGGCCTATTTAAGGTGGGTACCCGGTTTTTCGGTACCCGGATAATACGGGTTGGAACACCGGGTATCCGTTTTTTATTTTTGTTTATTATTTTAACAAATTTAATAATGGTTTTTATTAAAAAAAATATGGGCAGGAATAACTCAATTATCAAAATATTAATGGTGTATGCACAAGCTGCACAACACAATGCAATTGCTAGCCTCTAGGCAAAAACTAGATTACAAAATTGTTTATATTTTTTATCATACCTTAAAATATGATTCAAACAAGAAGAAATAAGGAAGATAAAGTTGAGATTTGTGAGCTAATATTGAAAAGGAAAAATTGTCGTGAATAACCCGTACTTTTAACATTTTCCTGTGAATAACCCCTACTTTTGATTATTCATAAATAATCCGAATTTTACACTAACACCCCCTCGTCAAAAATGACCGGCTGTAACAAGTTAGACCTGCGAATTGACTTGTTTCCTCCTATATCAGCTGCTGCCTGCTGCTATGTTCATCTTCAACATCTCAACCATTCCTCCATTGTTAAAACCTAACCTTAGAGAGTTACCATTTTCGCACAGAATGTTCGCACGCCATTTTTGACACCATTTTCGCAAAGACTTTTCGCAAAGAAAATCGAAAAAAATTGCAAAAAAAACTCCATGAGAATATAATCTTACCATTTTAATGAAGAAGAAGAGTACACACAACTGATTGAAGCAAGCCATGCGAGGATTTGTCTTTGATTTGCAAAATTAGGGTTATTCTCATGAATTGGGGAATGGGGATTTGTTTTTGGAAGTGTCATATAGAATAAAGGAGCAGGTTGTATGGGATTAATTGAAGGCAATCTACTATAGCCGGTTTGGTAGAGTTGGGGGTGCTGTGAGCAAACTGAGTGTAAAGTTCGGATTATTTATGAATAATCAAAAGTAGGGGTTATTCACAGGAAAACGTTAAAAGTACGGGTTATTCCCGACAATTTTTCCTATTGAAAATGAAAATGAAAAGTGAAAAGGAAAACCCTAAAAAATAAGTATATATTAGGCGGGTCATTATCGGGTACCCGGATCATTTTGAAATTGGCCCATGACCCGACCCGGGCTTTCCAATTTTTTTTTTTGATTTTTGACCCGCCATTTATGAGGCGAGTCGGCGGGTCGACGAATTGGATCGGACGGATCGGGTATTTTTGAACGCTCCTAGCTATAAGAATTTTTTTTGAATATGTAAGGCCATTATGCGGAAAATAATTTTTTTTTGACAGAATTTTGTGTAAAATATTAAAAAATGAAAGTATTCGAGATTCGAGAATCAAAGGCGACTATCCATCACATCTCCCTCCCCAAAGTCCTCTCCCCATCTTTTCGTTATAAATTCTTTTCCCCGCCACCATTTTATTCCTCCTTCCTTCGCAGTTCATATCTTCCCTCAAGATTTTCCCAAATCACCAAACCCATTAATAAAAGTTAAAAAGATGCATAGATCATCAAGCAATACAAGAGTAGCCGATGATTTTTACAGGAATTCATCTTCATTTTTTTCTTCTCCTGCTACCGCCATTGATGACGACAACAGCCATGGAAACGGAAATGGAAATGGAAATGGGAATCTTCCCATATACAACCCTGGATCCTACCCTGCTAAGAAGGAAAAATCTCGTCTTAGATCCGCTGAAAATGCTATTCATCTTATCCCTCTTGTTCTTGTTCTCTGCGCTATCATCCTCTGGTTCTCTTCCAACCCTGGTTAGATTTCCTTTTTCTATATTTGGAATTGGAAATTTACTTATGATTTGGTTCCTTTTTCTTTTGTTTGATAGGTTTTGTATTTTATAATTAATTTTGATTTTGATTGAATATTTTTTTATGGGATTATTTTCTGTTGGAGCAATGATTAGCGGTAACTATGCTAAAGCAATTCATATATGATTCTCCTATCTTATTCGTTAACAATTCAATATTAATAAAGTTTTTGTATTTAGAATTTGAATTTTTTAATCATAATCATTCCTAAATCCTAATATTCTTCATATTTGTATTTTTTTGTTGAGTGTTGTTTGGATTTAATGATATGGAAATTGTGATGAATTGATCAAGATTAAAGATAGTTACTTTTCTTGTGTCCATGATGATTTGAGTACTTATGGAGGATATTAATTTTCATGCCTTGACTATTTAGTTTGTGATTGCGGTAACGGAACGCTGATGCGGTAACGGGAGTGATGCGGTTATCATATCGCCTAAATATCGGTCAAAACTATAAGATATCCCTTAATGCGGCCCAAAACATTTACACCAAAATATCTGTTCGTTTGTTTTGAAAACCTTTACAACGCCTTGTTTTTATTCTAGGATTGGTACTATTTGAAACTGAAAGTTGTCATGATTCTTAGCCAAATATTCTTATTTATAATGTGCTGAATCAACTTTTATTTAATGTGATAATTTGAGTGATGCGGTTACAATAACGTCTAAACACGGTCGAAACCATAAGATATTCCTTGATACAGCCCACAACACGGTTTTTTTACACCTTTTACAATGCGGGAAATATCGATTCATTTATTTTGAAAACCTTTAAACACGGCCAATCCGATGCAACGCAGCCTTGTTTTTACTCTATGAGATAAGGACATAAGGTTACGAAAATCCAACCTTCAAACCCTATTGAGGTGGGAGTTTCAAGTTGAGATAATGAAATGTTGTTGGTTGTGGTCTATTCTATGATCGGTTTTGTTATACCAACTCTATCCGGATTTAGTTGTCACATTGCTCGATCTTATGGTGCTGTTAAGGTGCACGGAAATGATGTAGCAAGAGACATTTTTGTTCTATGTTTCTGTTTGTTTAGTCCTTTTTTCTAGTTGTTTGTTTCCCTCCTTTGGTTGCCTGTTGCTGTCTCAACAATTTAGTACTAACTCTACACCTACATTGGCATCAAACATTGTTGTAATGATCAGCAAATACACTTATCATTTTATCACTTTTCTTTCTGAAATTGCAGTTGAAGTTGTGACTAAAAATCCTGGTTCAATCGGTGTGAGAATCGAAGGTTCTCACACTGCTGGGGCTGTCGATGGCACCCACAACAACCTGCAGCTCGAGCTCGAAGATCACGATTTGTTGCATCTTCATCAACGTCAGCAGCAGCAGACAATCGATAAGAAGCGTTCAGTATGAATGAAAACGTCAATAATGGATGCATACTTGTTGGTTGTTGCAAATGCCTACAGTTTCCGAATTTTTCAATGGGAAACCATTGCTATTCGATTCGAGAGATTTTTTGTGATCTGCTGCTCATCCTGATATTGCAGCTAGGAGTATAGGTTATACATATCTGGAGAAAGACGGTTTGTCTCAGCTGTTTATTAGATAGTTACATTTCTTGTAGAATCTAATCCTTTTTCACCCACAAAACATGTAGAACATTGATCATTTATAGTTTTATTATCAATTAAGAGGTTCACAAGCAAAGTTTGTATGCTCCAACAAAGGTCCAATCTGGGCTACTTTAGGTATGACAAAGCCATTCCTCACAGCACAAACTAATGGGTTTTCCCATTGAAGGAGTCCTCCAACAAAGTTTGCTCGGATGGTTAACGGAAAGATGCGTCCCCATCTCTCGTTTCCATATGATCTCATGGCTTCCTCGACTGAACCTTGCCCATATTTCATTGCTCCCGAGAGTTTCTTTGCCAAGACGATTGAATCCTCCAGCGCACAACACCCACCTTGACCGAGGTTGGGAGTCATTGGGTGCCAGGCATCTCCGGCAAGCACCACTCCTCCTTTTGAGACTGGGGGAGTAATAACCGGCCATAGCCACCGGTCTTCAAGGGCGGATCTTATGATTGTGTCATCTGGTGTGAGTTCTATGGTGTTTAGTAGTTCTGAAGGCCAGTTTTTGACTAGTTCCATTGCTTGTCTCTTTACTTCTTGGGGATTAGTAACTTTTGGACCTGATAAGTTTATAAAATTGTCATCAGTAATTCTCATACACAAAGGGGTTTGGGGTCAGATGTATATAACCTCATGTAATAACAAAGAGGTTGTTTCCGACTGATCTGTGGTAGCAGTGATCGAATATAATCAACAACTTAGCATAAATAAGAAGTCATAATATTTAATGAGCCTTTTTAATATAATCCATTATTATATATGATTCAAAATTAAAGAATTATAAATCTTTGGCAGCATACCCGGGGAGGCTCGGTTGTAGCAGATGAACCAATAAACTTTGTTAGGAGAAACAGGAACAAATCCAGCTCTTATTCCTCTTCCATAGATGTACTTTACACGCGGCTGATGAGGCTGTCCTTCATTGAACACAGCCAGCCCTCGAATAGCACAATGGCCGGAATATTTAGGCTCCGGAAAACCCATCCACTGTGCTATTTGAGATCGGACTCCATCACAGCCTATTACTACCTTGGCGGATAGTTTAGTTCTATTGGTAAACTCTAACTGAGTTTCCGATGTTCTTTGATCTGTTTCAATCTTAGCCAACTTCGATGAAAATTGCACAGAATTTGGGGGCAGTTCATCGAGAAGTGTTTGCAGAAGAACTCTCCTTTCTACTGCGCGTACTTCTTGGCTACATTGTGCATATTAACACAAACGAAACGAAATGAGTCCATAGTTGATTAATGCGAACATAAACATTAAACAAATTCTATGGCTCGACGTATGATCAACTAACCTCGGATCCACATCTTTGAACTCAAAAGATCGAAGCTCTTTCCCTTCATCGGTTTTTAATGACAACCTGTGAAGCTGATATCATGAACAAATTCAGTTGCATAAAATTTTATACTTCCTTCGTTTTAAAATAAAGTATTTTTAAACCATTTTGATCGGTTCTCTTCTACTTGTTACCAGTTGGGTATAGACCCATTTGTGTTTGTATGTCTCTATAGTAGTCCAGTGGTGACTTAGGAAGAATTTTTCTAGGATTCCTAGTAAATTTTCTGCTATGCAAAAGAAGATTTTTTAAGTAACTTTAGTAAGAGCAATCGTATATTTTTATATGATAGAATATATAATATATCATGTGACTTTAACTATAAGCGTAGACTTTTGGTGAATTGGTTCTATGATAAGACTATACGTCCCTTGTTCTTTGGGTGCTCATTTCAACAATGTAAAATCTTAGTTCCATATAATTAGGATTGGCTAATATGATCATTTACCTTCCTAATAAATACTCCCTCCGTTCTTTTTTGTTCTTCCCTTTTACTTTTTGCACAGTTTTCAAAGCAACTTTCGAGCCTAAATATCTCTAAATACGCATTATAAAAAATTATAATAAATATATGATAAAAAAGTGTACATTAAGACGAATCTAAAGAGATCTCATATGGATATATTTTATCATCTATAAATGTCTTAAAAATCTTAATCAAATTTCTCTCTCCAAAATGGAATATTTTAAACGGAAAGAACAAAAAAGAACGGAGGACGGAGGGAGTATAAGATTGCTCCAAAAACCAATTTCACATCTTAAAACTCAAATAGCAAGATTAGTACGAACAATTTCAACTTTCACAAATAGTTTGTTTTAGATTAACCCTTGATCGCATGAATGCTGAATTGCCCTACAAACATAATTTCTATAACAAAATTAGAGAATGATACTACACAAATTCTTGTGAGAGACGGTTTTTTTGAGAGACCATCTCTTATTGGGTTGACTCATAAAAAAATGTGAAGTAAGAATAGAAAATAAGTTTTGATGGATTGGGCCTGAAAGACGTCTCTCAGGAGACTAGCCGTACTACTATGAACAACGGATTTAACAAAAAAGTAAAGTGAAGTAAATGAAAGAATAAGAAAGCATTACCCTTCAATTTGAAGAAATTGGGCCCTCAACTTATCTCCAATGCCAAGTACATCTAACACCCTCCACCCATTTTTGAACAGAGTGAGTGATGTACCCCCAGTTCTTAAGGAATCTGATTGCTCCACAACTGTTGATGGAATTCCAAGCCTTCCATCACACAAAATCAAATTATTTCATCATCATATTAATCTATTAATAGCAACATTTCATTAAGCAGTTTGCACCAAATGATTCAAAAAACACTCGCATATTTAAATCATATGGTACATGGTGTAGCTCCTATCTAGACAGGTTTTGAGCTCTAATATATGCATTGTTACCCTTAATAGTACTCCCTCGTTCTTTTTCGTTCTTCTCGTTTAGTTTTCAAAATAATTTTTAAACTTTAATATATACATAATAAAAAAGTGTATATCAAGACGAATGTAGCAAGATTTCATATCTAATTTCTCAATCCTTAAGGTGGAATATCCAAATGAAAGATCATTAGAGAACGAAAAAAGTGATAAGAAACATGTGAATTTTAATTGACCCTCATAAAATAAAACATCATATGAAACTTCACAGTATTCGAGCCAAATTTTAATTAAAAAAATTCAAAACCCAGATTGCACAAGAACAAGTTGAGGTTAATAACAAATATGCAAACCTATGAAGGGCTAAAGAAGTGGCAAGTCCAGCAATTCCAGCACCAACAATGACAACTTGTTCTTTACCATTCATTTCAGAATAAGATTTTGATAAACATAACATTTTATTTACATTTTTTGGTTTGTAATTGTAAAAAGGGATGAATTTGTAATGGGAATTATTAATTCTTTGGTGATTTAATTTTGTTGAAATAAAAGGTATTGTAATAAGAGATGATAATGTAATCGAAGACATTTTTGGTTAAGTATTCATGTATTTGGAAGAACAACAATTTTTAGTGTAGTAAGGAACTAAGGATAGAGAATAGATGGGCCCACTCATGGGTGTGGTGTAGGGTGTGTAAATGTGGAACTTTAGTCGATCAAATTTTGGTTGTGGAAATAAGTGGTTGCTAGGTAACGCTGAAAATTGGTGAATAACACCTATGTGTTCCTAATAAATTGTTACAGTATGAGAATGATATGAAATTTTTGATAAAATTTTACACTATAAATCATTTTCATTACCACCATTTAATATTACTAATCAGACGGGCGGTAAAAATTAGTTTTGATTACTTTGAAAATATGTGGTGGGGTTTAGGGAGATCATTATAATAACATATCAGAGGCAGAATTTTTCTTCATGTAATTTATCTTTAAAATTTATTTTTATTGTTATTTAAGTTAGAATGTTTGGTTGTATACGGTGAATATATTTTTCTTATTGTTTTCTATTAATCTGATCATATTTTTTATAATGACAATTTCAAAAAAGCAAAATTCTCATGAAACTTTTACCATAATGGACAAACAAAATGAACAAACGAAGCATTTACATTAATTTACATATGCTTATTAGCGAGAAATATAAAAACTTCAACATGTCAAAATTAAATGAATTCTAAATGATGTTGTCTATCCCATAACTTTTGCTATAACTACAATTTGTGAACCACTCAAAACATAAAATGAAAATGAATGTTTTTATAGAGAAGTGAATGAAATGAAAACATAAATTAAATATGTGAACATGAATTAAAAAATGATTACGAATCGTATTGATCAAATAAGAAAGATTTTAAAATGAGAATGATTTTTGTTTCATTTTGTTTGGTTACTGTATGTACCAAAATGATACTATGTTATAAAGTAAAAACATTTTAAAATTTCTGTTATAGTTATTTTTCTGTGTAACATAGTTACTTTTACAATTATGTGTTTTTGGCTCAATCATGATCATAAATTTTCTTATTATAGTGAAATCAAGGGTATAAAGTCCTTCTGACCCTTCTCATTTTCAACACCCTTCTCATTGGATTCCTTCCTTGTATAATAATTTAAATATAAATAAATCTGACAGACTAAAAATGAAAAATAGTGGCAAGAGATAAAATAAAGTATATAAAATCAAGAGACTAGTTTGATCAATAATGTGAAAGTCATTCCCGATTTGTTAATATTGGAATTAAATACTTGCCCTAATTTAGTAAACCCCTTGAATAAACATTACATTGGGCATCGAGTGTTAACACAAATTTTGGAAACGGTAGGCACAACAAACAAGTAACAACCATCTTCATGCTCATACATGTCATTATAGAAAATTAACTACTTTATGTACTTCCTCTATTATTTATTATTACCCTTTATACAAGTATTTTTAGACAATGAATCATTGATTATTATTATACAATTACAAATTTTAAGTTCATAACAAATATAAGTGATATTATCCGATGGCAAAATTAGAGGAGTTAAATTTCAATATTGTAGGTGTTAACACCGCGACAACTATGATTGTAACGGAGTCACAATTATCGTATAAGTTATTAATCTCGAAAAACGAAAAAATGTTATTAGATGATGGTTGTTATGATAGAATTATGCAAAAGAGAATGCATATAGTTCTTTATTATAAGAATAAAAGTGAGGAAAATTCAGGATGGCATGTTGGGAGATGGATAAAGGAAACCCTAGGCAATGCCTTGGTGGATCACCCGATTATGGCCGGGCGAATTCGACGAGTCGAAAACGGAGGCTTAGAGATTGTGGCTAATGATAGTGGTGTAAGGATTGTTGAAGGTGAAATTTCATTGAGTTTGGTGGAGTTTTTTGAGTGCAAGAGGAAAAATAATGAAGTTGAAGGCAAACTTGTTTCTTGGGTTGATGTTGAAACTAACCCTCAATTTTCTCCACTCTTTTATATTCAGGTAAAGCAATACCATTGATGATTGTTTGATGAAAAATACTTTTTGAAAAATAATTTTAATACTTGAAAATTATTTTATTATAGAATAAGTAAACAAATGAATTTTTTTGTTGTCTAATATGATGGAATTTTTAATGGGATTAGAGGTATTCAACGGGCCGGGTCGGGGCGGGGCAGGTCATGTCAAATGTTAAACGGGCCGGGACGGGTCAAGCCCATTTAGATTCGACCCAATTTGACCCTTTTTTGAAAAGCTCATAAAATAATTTTTTTATTATACTTCATGGTCCGATGGATCGACCCACTTATGTATATAATAATATCATATAAAAATATAAAAAAAAAGTGGTAATTTTTTTTCCGCGATTAATACTTATAATTATCCGACTCGGCCCGACCCTTTACACCAAGGCCCGTTAATGACCCGCCCTATTATTGACCCGACCCATTAATAACCCGTTAAAAGATGACCCAACCCTTGACCCGTTGGGTCGACCCGCCCCATTCAACACCTCTAAATGGGATTGTACGAGATGTGTTAGTAAAAAGGTTTGTCGGATAAGGGCAGGTCAAATTTGTTTAGACCAACCCTTGTCTCATTGCAATTTTTTGAAAACAACATTGTGACAAGATTTAATTTATCCATTTACATGTATAATAACATTAGATGAATCACTATAGAGAATTAGAGAACAATTAAACAACCAACTCAAAGATCCAATTATATGTTAATAAAAAGGTTTGATGGGTTAGGGCTGGTATAACCGGTTTAGATAAGCTTTTGCCTCGATGCTATTTTAAATGTTACTCTAATAGTCTTTATAGTCTAATATTGTAATCGGTTAAATAGACCCGTTCTCATGTATAATAACATCATAACGAAAATAAAAAAGTAGAAAAGTAATTAAACAGCCAACTCAAAGACCCACTTCCACCTTTATATAAAAGATAGTTTTTCTAAATGAATTTGTATAAATCAAAAAACAAATAAATCGTTGTATTGCACAGATCGATATTTATTAAAAGTGGTTCAACAAATCTTGTATGAGTGTGACCGTTGATAAAAAATGTTTGCAAGTTGTTGTAATCTAATCTATGCACCGAGTAGTTATATCAATTATCAATCTATTGACTATTATAATTACTATGACGGCTACTAATTAATCGCCATTCATTTTCTAGGGTTAGATACATTATTTATGATTTGGGACTGTTATACATAAGCTTATCAATAGAATGGGCCTGTTAAGATCCACACTAACCATATTTATGATTTGGGTCCATTTAACCTATTAATTATCACAAAATTTAAGTTGAGAGAGGCATCATTTATTTGGTCTGTTAGATAGAAACTAAATAGACTTTCGTGCCATGTACGAAAATTGAAAAAAAAATTTTGAGTTAATTTTATGATTGTATAATATTTGTTTTAAAGATTATTTATAATTTAAAGATTATAAAGAAAGTAATTTAATTTGTTAATATTTTAAATGTTATACATATATATTTCAGTTTTTAGACTATGTCCATTGTTTGTTCAACGGTCAAGATGTCACTTTTTGACCTCTTTTAGGTAAAATATAGTCAAGTGAGATCTTATATTTATATTTTTATAACTATATTTTTATGAATAAATTTACATTAAAGTATTAATAATTTAATATAAATTTATTTTTTTATAATAAAGCTTAAATTTTTTAATAATTGAATGATTTTTTGAAGTTTTTTTAAAAAGGGTCAAAAATATTTTAAATTTGGTCTTATTTTAAAGATCTTGAAAAATATTACCGTTCATATAATTTTTTTAAATAAACTTATTTATAGATGAAATTATCCATTTATTAAATAAAACAATATTTTTATTAAGCAAATAGGAATAAGAAATAAGCAGGTAGGTAACAATGACATGATCACATAAATTTAGGAAAATACAACAATAGGTCACTCTTTGACCTTATTTAGCTAAAATATAGTAAAGTGAAATGTTATATTTACTTTTTTAATTGTATTTTCATAAATATATTTTATTTAATTTTTTAATAAATTCAAATAAATTATTCTTTTATGATAAAGCTTAATATTTTTTTGAATAATTGAATAACTTTTTGAGTTGTTTTTAAAAAGAGTCAAAAATATTACAAATTTTGTCTCCTTTAAAAATCTTGAAAAATATTACCATTTGTACAATTTTTTTTATAAAACTTTATTTATAGGTGAAATTACCCATTTAATAGTAAAATTATCATATAAAGTAGATAAGTAGCAATGACATGTATTTGCACGTCAGTATAATTATGAAGATATACAACTGGTAAATAAGTTTGAAAAATAATTTTGCTATATCAACATATTATTCTTTTATGAAGGTATAATTATTCTACAATATTCTAAATATATAGTTCCATAGACAATGTTACAAAAAGTTTATATATATACTTTCCCAGAAAAATTTAAGAACAATATTTTTATAAAGTTGTTAACAAATTTAGAAAATAATCTTGTTATATTAAATATTATTTTGGAAATAATATTGGAAAACATATATAAAAATGATACTTATTAACATTCTAGTACATTTTCAGTTTGGAAATATTATTATAGAAAACTTATTAGAGAATAATGAAAGCTATCCAATTTTTAGGAAATTATTTTAACCAAATAATCATCTGCCATGCAGAGTAAATGAGCGGAAAAACGTTGAAGGGGAGACTGACATATGTCAGTCTTGTTTCTTCATCAGTATTCTATATTCTTTATAGATTATGTCATTGTAAGAACATGAAGCTGTATCATTTCAAAATTTGTGAAATTTTAAACTAATGACCAATTTTTGTAAATCTTGTACTCTATTAACCATCTCATGGTTAATCTATACAAAAACTCAAAATTTTGACTTAAGTGTTTTTTATATTCTAAATATCAAAAATAAAAAAAAATATATAAAAAATAATGGTAATAATTCTAAAACTAAGCTTATTGTTTTGTAAACTATATTGTCTATTAAAGTTCAATTCAATTAATTAATAATTTTTAAATACACATAATTTAGACTACATTTTAAATGAAAATTTGTGTTATATTTGAAGTCTATTAGGAGTATTATTATTCACAAACTCCACTTCAAAGCTCTTCATTCAAATTCGATAATTATAATTAAAAATTCATGGGACCCTATAATCAGATATTTAAATGTGAAGTCATGTTATAGTTGATGGTTCAATTTGATACTCTTTCCGAGTCTATTTAGTTGTCACATTTTCTTATTTGGCAAATTCATATTAATTGTCATATTTTCTTTTTTGTCAAATTTTTTACCTAAATACCACATGTTCACACAAGTAATGTCTAAAATACTCCACTTTTACTATTTAGTATTTCTAATACCCCCACTACCACCTTTACAATTAATATTATCATTAAAATACCCCATCTACTCACTTTTTAAAGACCCCATACCACCCTTAATAACCGTGCCCAAGCAAATGAGATATCTATATAAAATTGGAGGGAGTATATAAACTTTAATTAACATCAACACCAAGTTAATTATTTCATGATTGTCAATTTGACATTCTTTTTCCTTAAATTTATTTATATATGTGAATTAAATTTTGATCTATTTTCCTTTTTTTTGGGTATAATTTAGGTGACCAACTTCAAATGTGGTGGATACTCCATTGGTATAAGTTGTAGTCTTTTCTTGGTTGATCCCTTGTTTATGGCCAACTTCCTCAATAAATGGGCAAAAATTCATAGAAACATTGCCTATGAAGGTGAAATTCCAAAACTACCCCTATTTCCCATACTTAAGTTCAAGAATATTCGGTGTTCTTTACCATTTTGTACTACTAAGAAGACCTCTAAAACTATACTTTTCAACATTTTAATGGACGAAAAATTCGATTCAAGTGACACACTTTTCAAATATTTCGTTTTGTTGTGCTTGAATGAAACAGAAAGTAAATTTGATTATAAAATAAGCACGAGTTTTACTTTAATTACAAAGGGACTAAATGGTGATATTAAAGTTGAGAATTTGTCTAAACAAACTCCTTTTGGATCACTAAAAAACTTGAAGTATAAGCTTACTTCATTGAGTATTGAAGATTTGGGGATGAATGAAATAGTATTCCATGATGGAAATGGACCTATTGATACTTCACTTTGGATTGATTGTGATGCTCTTGAAGGAACCCTTGTTGTGATTTCATCCCTTTGTGGGAAGGAATGTGGCATGAAGGTCAATGTCACTTTTCCTATTAGCTAGGGCAACTATTTTTACCCCATACTCATACATGATAAGAAAAATGTTGAGCCGTCCTAGTGTATTTTATCTTGTCCCTCTAAATTGTGAAGTACTCTTATAAGAGACTGTCTTTTAGTGAGACGATTTCAAATAAGGAGCCTATATCATCATAATAAGAAGCTTATATATATTATCATATGTTGCGAGGTACTCTTGTGAGACTGTTTTATATAACAATTTGTGTTAAGTTGTTGATTAAAGTTTTAATGTTAGGACTTTAGACAGACTAATTAATTAAATTTATATGTTATATGGTTTGAATAGATCATGTGGTTTGTATATTGATTTGTTATGATTATTGTAATTCATCTTATATTTACTATTGGTGCTTTGATATTGTTTATCTTATTATATATCTCTTTTTAAACTTGTCAACATGTTGGACATTGGTTGAATATATACTACTAATGTAAAAATTAGAATAATGAGTTAAAAAGAAAATTTCAAATCCTAGTTTTGGAATATTGACCTAAGTTTAGTATAATAAAAATAAAAGATCGTAAGCTACTCTGAGACGACTTCAAATAAGCAGTTTATACTCTCATAATATATATTAAATAGACTATCTAATCCAAATATAAAGAGCATCTTTCATAAAGATCTTCTCGTACAACAATTTATAGTTAAGCAAATATGTGAAAATTTTGAAAAATTAGCCCACTCAATTGGTTACAATTATATTGAATTTAAAGAAAGTTTGTAAATGTAGCAAAATTAACAGGTTTCCCATTCAATATCCTTTCCCTATCCATGAAATTTTTAATTCTTTTGAAAAAATTTCAAATCAAACAAATTCATAGGAAGTTATTATGTTCATTTTATTTATAATTTTTTTCATTAATTTTTTTCATTAATAACGAATTAAATTTTAGAATTTTACAAACTCATGTTATATTATAATCATCTTTAGTACTTCAATTTTTTTTTTAAATGTATAAAATTCAAGGTTTAAAACATTTATTTTAGGACTTAAAATGTTCCTTATAGTCTTATTCTTTCTTCTTCAAAGGTTTAAATTTATTTTTAATTGTCTACTCCAATCATATAACACTCATTTTGAGACTTAAAATGTCAAATCCAATTATTAAAACCTCTACTCCAAATCTTAATCTTCCTTCTCCAAATGCTTCGATCATTTTATTTTTTTACCTACCTATCTACTCACTCCAATCGTTAAAATATTCATGCTAAGGTTCATAATCTCCGCTTTAAAGTTAAAATTCCCTACTTTAAGCCTTAATTTCCTTCACCAATGGTTAAAATGATTATTTCAAGACAAGAAATGTCTACTCTAAAATTTTAAAGTTGTCAATTACAAGACTTAAAATGTCTATTCTAAAATCTAAAATATTTTTGTACACTTTAAAGCTGCAACTCCAAATGTTTTTATAAAAAATTCAGCAAGTCTTGTATGAGACCGTATCACCATAAAATGAACCCATACAAGCAGCTCAAACCATTTATAATTAGAATAAAATTAATTAAGTTAAACTTACACAACTAGATAACTAATTAAATAAAAACTTTATTTATTAATTTTTTAAAAAATAAAAATCTGGATAAGCCCATTTAAACTGTTTCATGGTAAGATGGACTTAATAAAAAAAATTTCTAAAATATTAAATTATTTTCAACATATTTTTTGAATGGGCCACCGACTGATTCTATGATGAAAATGTGGTTGCATGGCTGTTGATGGTAGATTTAATATGGGTTTTAGTGGGTTGTAGGGTTGTTCAAAAAAGTCCGAACCGTTTGACTTGACTTATCAATCCGCAGACCCGCAACATTAATAATGGCTTAATTTTTTAAAAAAATTATAAACTACGTACGGGTCGGGTACCCACTAATGAGGGCAGCTAATGAAAAAGAAAAAGTGAGTAGGATATTAATTATGCGGTCCAAAACTTTATTGGGGCAGGTACAATGTGGGTTTAGTGGACCGGCCTGTGGCTGATTATGATTTTTGAATTAATCACATTTTGAGTATTATAAACACACAAATTTTTGTATGAAATGGTCTAATCGTAAGATATTTTCATACTTGAATAAATAGACCAATAATAGAACTTTTTAGCAAGTACGATGGATAATTTGGAAATCAAATAAGTAATTAAAAATTGGAAATTACAAGTTCTCAGATGAGACAGTGAGAATAATCACTTATAATATTAAAATTATGATTTACAGTTTAAAGTGATCAATTACAATTATAAAGTTATCAATTAGAAAAGATAGTTAATTATATAAACTTGTCTTATGAGCAGATGAAAACAAAAAGAGCAACATAATTGAAAATTCAATGATTATTATCTCTGTTTTATTGAGACCGATATTTCTATTGACTTTATAATTTTTTTTGATGGGCTATTGAATTTTTAATTTAAAATTTGATAAAGTTACTTGTTTAATTTCAAAGGGATAAATTGGAGTATAATCTAGCAAATAAACTAATGTAGTGTTTGGGAACAAGTATTTTATTTCAAATTATGGATTTTAATTATGACATCATAAATGAACAATTGAGAAGGACAAGGTTTAGGTAGTCATTCTCAAATCCTCAATTCTAACCACTTTGAAAACAATGGTTAAATTTGATCCAAATCCAAATTTGAAAATTTTAGATTTGCCAAACAATAAATTTTAGTCAATTCCAAATTATCAAATGAAATCATCGAAACATAACATAAAAGAATTTGGAAAAATTAACATTAATAATCCAATATTTTAAAGAAAAGTTAACAAACTGGATTATTAATGTTGATTTTTTTCTAACAAAAATATCTAAAACAATACTACCTCCTATTCAGCCTAAATGTCCCAATTTTTTCTGACACTATTCGCTCATCACTCTTAGGGGGTGTTTGGTATAAGAAGTGAAAATGTAATGAAAAGGGAATAGTTTAAGAGGGGTAAGGGTATTCTTAAGTGTTATTGTTAACAGTTGTTTGGTATAATTACAATATGTAAGGGAAAACTTAGTAGTATAATTAAAGTATAAAACGAAATGATAAATTAGGGGCTTTATTTATTGAGTTGAGTCATTTGTTTCTCTCTTTTGTCTTTTAAAGAAATCCATCAATAACCTTTCCATTCTTTCTCTCCCTACTTTTTTTCATTGCATTCTAGAGAAGGAAATTACTGGACTAACTTTCTCAATGGATTTAAGAGAAGCAAATCTGCAAAGTGGTAGTAACTAGCATGGTGGTGCAATTGTTGGAAAAAGTGAGGTGGTAAGAGACGTTGCCAACGACTCTGTTGTGGTTACTGACTGGCGACGGTGGTGAGATGAAGCCGATGGCTGGTGGTGGTGTTAGATGTGATCGACATTGACTGGTGGAGATGCGATCACAACAGTGCTAGTGGAGAAGCAATTGACCACTGCTAATGGTGGTGTTTGTTGGTTGGAAAGTGCTCATGGTGAGTGAAAGATTGGGTGAGAGAATAGATTTGAGGGAGAAGGAGGATAACTGTTTCTCCAAGATTTGGACCGGTAACATGTGACCCCTATTTTTCAAAACAAACACAAAGTAACGGAATCCTTATCTGAATCCGTTACCTTTTACCAAAATAACTCAACCAAAAAGTCCCTTAATTTGTATTTTACTTTTAATTTATGAGTTAAAATATAGTCACGTGGGATCTTGTTTGATTCGTATACAAGGATTATTAATATCAAATGTTTATAATTTTTAATTAAGAATAATTTGAGATATTAAGAGTTAAAATGTTGTTTCGACAAGTATAAAAAACAATCATATAAAAATCTACTCTATCCCTATTTTTATCCTATACTATACCTTACTAATTTTTTTTCCTCTTTAATTAAGAAAAAGTAAAGAGTATAATTATACTTTATATGTTGTGCCCACCTTTTCTTAATTCTCATGTCCATGCAAATGTGGCAAAAAACAAACAGAATGGAGGAAGTATTTATTTAAATTTGATTTAAACTCGTATTTTTAGAAACGAGTCTATTAATGTCAGAAAAATGGCATTGCCGAGATTGGTTGCTTCACCAAGTGTTGAAGTGCCCATGTGTTACCCACATGTGAGTTGTCCCACATCGGAGAAAGAGAAGAGTATGCATCACTTTATATACTCAAGGAGTAACTCCTATTATTACCAATTGGTTTTAGTAGTGAACCTTCTTTGGGTTTATGAGTGGACTACTTCTTCTTCTCCTTGTTTGGGTTGCCCATGCCCATTTTCCAAATTCTATCACCAAGAGTGTTACTAATTAACATTCACAAATTCTTTGAGAGACCATCTCTAATTGGGTTGGCCCATTAGAAAAAATGTAAAATAAATATAAACAATAAGCTTTAATGTATTGGGCTTAAGAGACGTCTCTAAAAACAACAGTCTCTTCTAATTAACAGTAGATGGATGGAAGTACATTGAAAAAGAGAGATGCGCGCCTGCTGCGTACTAATACTATTGTGGTACATACATTTATAAAATGTCTTTTTCCAAAAGTTAGTGTGTAGATCCTAATAATTCCTCATCCTATGTTCATTCTCAACAAGCAACAATAGTATCCTATGTTATATCCTTTATGAAATAATTACAATTTATCGTGACATTAGAGTTGGAATTAGACATAACTTGATCTCTAATTTTGAGTACCATTATTATTAATTTAATTATTTGACAATTATACATTCTCACATAAAAAATAAAAAAATCACACGCACATAAAAAGTACTCCTTCCTATTCAGTCTAAATGTCCCATTTAGTTTTTTACACTTGTCGAGACAATATTTTAACCTTTAATATCTCAAATTATTCTTAATTAAAAATTATAAAAATTTAATATTAATAATTCTTGTATTGAGACGAATCAAACAAGATCCCACATGACTATATTTTAACTTATAGATATAAATTAGGAGTAAAATACAAATTAAGAGTAATACGTAAATAGTGTTAAAAAATTGGGACATTTAAACTGAATAGGATACAATATGATTTTAAACAACACACTCCACCCTTTTTATCATCTACATGTACAGGTCATAATTCATAAATTCTGGTTGAGGTAATAATATATGATCAGTGATATGGGTCAACTACTGAAAACTACTCAAAGCATCAATCATGCTCATCAATGCTCATTTAGAATCTCCATTCTTCAAGAAACTAATTCAATCAAAAGCTTAAATTGATGGTTGATGTCCCATAATATGTTATATATACTCTACACGAGAACCCTTTAGGCTTGAAGTGTGGATGCAATACAGCTGGCCCTCCTCATATTCGGCACCGAATATTCCGGGGCGGTTCAGATTCGACCCGTAATGTCTTATAACACTGACTTCTAATACGATGTCAAGGAACCAACAACACAACAAAAAACTTAAGCTGATAGTTAAAGGCCATCATATATGTTATATACTCTTAAAACTACTTCATTACCTCTATAAATACTCCTTTTGAGAAGGCCAAATGCATGAAAAACAAAAAATAAAAATCTTCATATTTTATATATTTCTTAATTATATAATCACACAAATTAAAAATGGGAAATAATCCCATGGAGGTAAACATAGAATGTGTTTACAGTGCAACAACAAAAGAGGTGACTAATCCAAGATTATCCCACAAAATATCAATCCCTAAACAAGATGATCATCACAAAATACTGCAAAAAAGGATGCATATTATTCTTTATTATGAGAAAAATAAGAAGGAAGAAGATAGTGACCATGGGTTGTATAGTGGAGGATGGATCAGACAATCCTTGGGAAATGCTTTAATGGAGAAACCCATTTTAGCTGGAAGGCTTAGAAGATCTGAAAATGGAGATTTGGAGATTATAAGTAATGATAGTGGAGTTAGATGTGTTGAAGTTAGAGTTCCTTTAACTATGGTTGAGTTTCTTGAGTTAAAGAAGAACAAGAAATTTGATGGTGAAACTAAGCTTGTTTCTTGGAATCATGTTGATGCATCTAATCCTTTATTTTCTCCACTCTTCTATATTCAGGTAATTTAGCTTTACTATACTATTGATAATAAATTGACATATTTTTTTGAGATGAGTATAAATTGATTTGAATATAGGAAAAATGACCGTGAATAATACGACCTTACACATTTTTGATTACCTTGAATGACGCCAACTTAGAGGCGATTTTTCCTAGAATAATACTAACTTTAGTTCATTATAGCTAATATACCATTTTTTTGTCATATAATCTCCTATTTTTTCTTTTAAGTTGGTATTATTCATGGTTAATCAAAAATTAGTATTATTGAGGAAATAAGAAAAATTGTATTATACTATTTTTACTTTAATATATATATATATATATATATATATATATATATATATATATATATATATATATATATATATATATATATATATATATATATATATATATATATATATATATATATATATATATATATATATATATATATATATCCGGTGAAACTTGATTCAAGTTGTCTATATATACATCGTCATTTGATCAATAATAGGATTTTTAATAATAGTGAAATAGCCTAAGCAGACTCGAGACTTCATTGTAACAAAGCATTTTTAGTTTACTAAAGGTTTAATTAAATTAAACAAAGTAATATTTAGTCATTAGTATAGGAGTTTGGACTATATTGAGCTTGGGGAAAATAAAAACATCAAACATAGTGTTATAAATTTTCAATTTATGATGTAAGAATTTGAGTATATATAATTATTACTTATGCATAATCTTAAGAACTCTAGAGTATATTATAATTATAATAACTAAATTAAAAAACTTTTACGCATTTTACGATTTAGATGGAATTACAAAAATTAATTTTAGAATATTCAAATTGGAGTATATTTTAAAGTATTGCATAAATTGAATTAGTACTATTATATCTTTTTAAAATTGATTTTTTAAATAAATGTTTTTATTATTTTTACATATTTAGTTTGACGTACAACTTAGAGATACACTTTAAAATGCAAGGATGACAACCTATATGGCTATACATTTAGTAAAATGCATGTTAATTTTGATATTTTTTTTTTTGAATCTAATATGTTAAGTTATATTGTTGTGGTTAAGCAATTATTATTATGAGAATTAATCCAAGGATCTTATGGTCTAAATTGAAATTATTAATGATGATTGCTTATTGCTCTAGTTATGTATCAGTTATTATCTAGATCGGATTATTTGTGTTTGATTATAAAATATGTTCTAAGACTTTAACTATCAATTTAAGTTTTAGGTTGAATTTTTGGGATACGCCACAAGTTACATGGGAGGTTCTGAGCATGTTCAACCGTACAGGGTCCTGAAAAATTAGGGGCCTCAGTATTAAATTATGTGGTATATGTTAAGTTATAAAACATACAAAATTATTAGAAAAATATCAAATTCTTTGAAATCACAGGGCTTTGAAAAATATCACATTGACTTTTCATATTATTTTAAGAAATAATCAATTCAATAAAAACTTAAACTGATCATTGAAATCTTATATAATCTAACAATATGATATTTAGTTTTTTTTTTTTGGTAAAGATAACCAACTTTCAATGTGGTGGCTACTCAATTGGGATAAGCTTTAGCCTTCTCTTGGTTGATCCCTTAACTATGACAAAGTTCCTCAAAGAGTGGGCAAAAATTCATACAAGTTGGGTTTATGAAAATGAAATTCCAAAAAAATCCTTGTTCTACACTCAAGATTGCAAGTGGATGGGATGCTATCAACTAGATCAAAGTCATACTTCATCTACCTCTATTTCATGTAACAAAATCTCAAAAACTTTGATATTCAACGTTATTAGTGACGAAAAATTAAATTCAAGAGACGATGAAACATGCAAGTACGTAGTGTCATTATGTTTAGAAGAAGCAGAGCGTAAGTTTCTTAACGAAATAAGCTCTATTGATTTTACTTTAATTATTAAAGAAGAAAATGGGGGAGCAAAAGTCAAAATCACATCAAAAGCAGACATTTTTACATCAGAAAGATCACGATACGAGATCAAATCACTAAATTGGGAAGATTTGAAGATTAATGAAGTTGTTTTCCACAAGAACAATGAGCTAGTTGATGTTTCACGATGGATTGCTTGTGATGATACTCTTGAAGGAGTGGTTCAAGTGGTTATTTCACCCCATAGTGAGGACAATAATGGAATAAAGGTTTACATCACTTTTCCTAGTGACAAATAAATAAAATAAATAAATAAATAAATAAACTTATATTGAGAATCTTTTAGGGAAATCTCCCATACATCTATCATTTAGATTTTAGACCCCTCAACTTAAAAACATATTAAATGCCCACTTTTTATTTATTCATTATGATCATCTTGTTTTGTCTCCCTTTACCCTACTTGCAAAGGGAAAGAAAAATAGAAGAAAGAATGTATAATATATTGAAGTTAATATAGTTATATGTTCTAGTGTATTATTCTTATAATTGTTTTTAAATGAGAAATTAAATAATAATCCTTATTAGTTTGATTAATTAGTCATCTATTCTTCTTTCACAATTTGATTCATGGATGATGGAATATTTAAGGTTGATTATTGGGTGATTCATTTTACTCCAATTTAACTTAAAAAAAAATTGAAGTTAGATTTTGTAAAATAGGTATGTTTTATTAATGATTAAGTATTTATAATTATATGATTTTATTTAGTATATTAATTTTCTTATTTGCTTCTTTTTTGATGGGAATAAAAAAAATAATTAATTCTAAGATCGACATATTTTAAAGGAAGGATCAACATGTATTTCTTGTATACTTCCTTCGCTTTATATACTTGCAACTGATTGTAATATATTATCATATTACATGTCATAATCAATTGCAAGTATATCAAAATGAAAGTAATACAAAGATATTCTATTGTATGAATTTCATAATTATGCATCATTTTTTCTGATTTTGTTTACTTTGCAATTATAAATTGTTAGGTATGAATAAAACAAATTTTTTAGAGAAATAATTATGAATTGGTGTTTGAGATTCAATTTAATTAATAATTCACTTATATGGAAAGATCAACTTGCATCCATACCAACAGCCAACAACAACAATAAAATTAACCATGTTTTTTATATGTCTATTAATTCTGGGACAAGTAAAACAACCAACTACCACCATAAAATTTACTATAAAATAAAAAATTTAAGCATTATTTGTCTATTGGTTGACACCAATGATTTTGGAAATTTCAGATTTTGTTATACAATCTTTATGAAATGACCAATTCATTACTACATAGAATTGTAATTAATAATTTATTTACTAATCAACCATACAATATTTCAATTAGTGCATTGTCCGTATTTCCGACCACTTTGGTTAGTTGGAGTATAGTCGTTGTGTCATGTGTACCATCCGGTTTTTGTAGTGGCTAAACATGGTACTTAATAAGAATATATATATATATATATATTATTAAATAGTATTAAATAAATAATATAACAAATTATATAGACAAACTAAAATAATATATAAAGCAAAATTCAGTAGACAAAGTTACTAGTTAGTAAAGAATTATTTTGGGCATTGATTGTTAGATTTGTTGATTGACACGGGCCACTACGCAAATTAATTCCATGTGCTCAACGTTTAGTACTGTTGTAATTTGTATGTGGGCTGATGCTTATCTTCACAATTCACAATGTCCATATCACCGAAAGCTGCCGAATGCAGAGCATTTGCAGGTAGAGAAGAAGTTTTGGGGTTCGACCCCTATTAAGCGCAGGTATCAATTAGGGGGTTTCTTAACTGCGCGCATTTCTCTTTACTCCCTCCTTGGGGACATGGGTATGATTTGTCCGCATCTTTCAAGAAAAAGAAAACCCCCATTCGGACCCTGCCTTGTGCGGGATATCGAAAATGTCCTTTATAATAACGTTCATATCTTTATTTAAATTTTTTTTCTATTTTGTAATTATTCTTGTTATACTCCCTCCGAATCAGTTTAGATGTCCCATTTGGGATTTCACGGATTTTATGGGTTGAGTGGGGTCCATTAAAAAGGTGGTAGTTGAGTATTTTAATTGATTAAATTAATTGTAAAGGTGGTAGTTGGGTATTGGAAATTGGAAAAGTGGGGGTATTTAGGTAAAAAAAGGATAGACAAAAAAGGAAATTGGACAATTGGTATGGTTTGGCCAAATAAGGAAATGAGACGTCTAAACTGATTCGGAGGGAGTATATTTTTATGTCCAAAAAAGATAGTTGATGAGTAAAAAAATCCTTTACACAAACAATTTCTCAAATTAGAAGAATATGATTTCATGGAAAACTATTTTTTCTTTTATACTCCCTAGCTTGGTGATGAAATATTTATTGCGTAGTTATAAATATTGGACCTTAATGGCTTAATCAAAAAGTTATATAAACAAATAAATTAGTAGCTAACGTAAACTAATTAACCTATTTTTAGGTTATTTTCATGAGTATATTTATCTTTTCTGTGGTTGTTTGGTTAGATGTGTGAATTAAGTATGCTTTATTATGAAGTTGCAATGTCCACACGTACATTAATAGGTAGCCGTTATGCTTATTTAAAATGATTTAGACCTATATAGAGGATTGATCTGAATGTTAAGACTCGCTTCAAATTTACGGTATCTTGTTTATAAAATGTTTAGGCTTATGGAATACAAAGATATGGAATACAAATATCTCTACATACAATTATATGTGTAAATCCAATCCTATATTCTCCTGGTAATCTTTTAGTCAAGTTAAGAAGGTTTTAACAATCAGATTGAAAAAACCAAAATATAATAAAACATTATAAAGTCCTCAATTAATTAAAAGCTAATAAAGCTGATAGTGTAGCATCGAAAACGATGTTATAAGCAATAATTAAAGACATTGAAAATTTTTAAAAAACAAAAAGAGGACATAGCCAATGACAATTTTTTCTACTAAGACAATGAATATTATCATTTTGCTAAATTCAAAATAGATATGATTACCATTTACCCACCCATTACCCATATGTGAGTAGAGTAGGGTTATAAATATGGATCATACCAAGTATCCAAAAAATCCATCAAATATCAGAAATAAGAAATTGCAATTCCATATTCACCAAAAATTGTATTCAATTACTTGCTAGAATGAAGCTAATCGTTCTTCTTGTGTTTGTTCTCCTTGCCGCAGGTTTAATCTCATTTATTTCCTTAATTCTTGGTCTAAATTTAAGATGCTTACTTTGTTCCACCATAAATTGGCTTACAAAAATTCTTACTTGAGACCGTCTTTTGTAAAGATGACTCTAAAAAGCCTAATTCAATTCTAAATATATATTGTTACAACTCTATATTTAGAATTGGATTTTGGGCTTTTGATAGTCGTCTTTACAAAAGACGGTCTTTCAAGAGAGCATCTGATTTGCTTATGCTTTCAGTTTTTATGTTCAATGTAGGATTTTTAGATGGGTTCATTTAGGTCATCGATCAGGTTATTTTGGTTCATGTATTTCAGAATAATTTACTATTGGGTCTTGTGTCCACGTATGTCTCTATATATTTGTAAATTCATTAGGGTAGTATTTGACAGTATAGAATTAATTTGAAAATAGAGAATTTAATTTTGGTTTTCAAATTAAATAATTGTAAATGACACCTATATACTTGAAATTTATAAATTTTGGAATTCAATGGAATTGATCCAAATCCATATATCCTAAATCAAGATTTATCAAACACAATATTTAGGGTCAATTCAACATTTGAAAATGAATTCTAATTTGTCAAACATACCATAGGATCAAAGTCGAATTTAATTACAAGATCAGATAAATATCAGATTGTCGATCAATTTTGAGCACATCTAGTTGGATTACATGTTTAATTTCTTTCATATATGCTTACATATACATCGTTGATCGAATTTAGTTCTCAAGTTAATTACTAGGTTAAACTCTGTTTCGTGACTGTTTTTTTTTTTTATCATTTTATTTGTTGGTAAAAAAAAATGTGATCTTCTCACTTAATTTTCCTTAATGCAGCTCCTAATCCAATATGTGCAAGGATGCCCACACAGAATTCAGATAACATGGTGGTGAAACAAGGTGGTGTAACACCATATAAATTAATAAACGACGATGAATTAGAAGGGTCTTTAAAGAAAAAGAAAAAAGAGGATTGTATACCTAAAGATCAACAGTGTTCACCCGTCCAAAAGTGTTGTAATTCTTGTGTTACTGATCCTATTTACGGCTTCTTCAAATGCTCCTGATCAATCGTCCTCACTCTATACCGATAAATCCTAATTAAATCGCGTATTTTCCATGTTATATTTTATGTGTTCATTTACGCTATGTAATTCTAAAATTAACACTTCTTGTGGTTCCTGGTGCCTATATTGTATGTCAAGAGATGTGTAACAATAACGATCCGATCTGTAATATTGTATTAGGTTTTAATAATTCGATAATTTATCTTTTTTAAAAAACAAATAATTTAGAATGATTATCCATTTTAAACCGAATTCGGATCGGGATATTTGCAAAACAGGATATACAATATATAATGTAGTATTACTAAAAAAATTTATTTAGATTGTTAAACATACTAATATTTATAATTCTCAATTACAACTGAATTGCATAAACAAGTAATTATTAATTAATTTAGAGTTTTGAAATTCCAACCATATTTCCAAAATTATTTTTTAAAGATTTTAAAAATAATTTTGATTAATAACGGGAATGGGCTTAAATAACAATAGAAAAAATTTGATTAAACACGATATGTGGCATTTGCAGTGAATTAAACACTCTGCAGCTTCTAATTCTATTACTAATTGTTGGGATGAGTTGTCCCACATCGACAAAATGAAGATGGTATGCACATTTTATAAGCTATTGGAGATATTCTTCTCATTGCCATATGATTTTGAAATGATATATACTCTTTTACCTATGAAGTGTGTGCCCATCGTGTTTTTCTATTTGCTTAATTTAACACTAATTTCTCGCAGCTTCTATCACTAATTTGTCGTCCTCATGTTGGGCGCAAGAAATTTTTTTTAAAAATGGTAGACGGACTAAACTAAAAATTAGTAATGATCATGAAAATTTGCCTTAATTTAGCAGTATTTACTATTTATTAATTAGTAATTACAAGTGGACAGTGCCGGAGCCACGTACTACACAACAGAGTTATTTGATTTTTTTTTGAAGTTAGTTATTTGATAAAATTGAATATTAATTTTGCTCATCAAAATTAATAAATTTGACAATCTATTAATTAAAGATGCAAAATGATTTTTGTTATTGGGTCAATGGGCCCCAAACTTGAGGGTTAGGTCAAAGGGCCAACTTGTTCAGTCAAACCCACCTCTAAGGTGAAATTACCAAAATACCCTTGAAATAGTTAATCAGGTCATCTATTGCTCTATAAATATCCGCATTAAAGGCCATTTATGGTACGCTTTTTCTCTCTCTCTACACTTACTCTCTCTAGCATTTATCACTCGCTTCATTTACCAACCACTGACTTGAGCGTCGGAGGGGCTTTCCGGGAACCGCCCCCGGACAAGTAACTCTGTTCGTTTTGTACGTATTCTGCCACAAACACATATTCGGACACTTCGAACAACCGTAGATCTACCTCAAGTGGTCACCTTCCAGTCAGGGAGATAACTCGATTTCTACGCAGAAACATTTGGTGCCGTCTGTGGGGAGAGAGACAAGCACCTTCCATTTCACTCACTTTCATAATCAAAAGCCATGAATTCCAAAAGAAACACATGGGCTAACACTAGGCAGTCCGAACACCATTCGGCCAACTCTGTCCACGACCAAGACCCGAATGTTAGTGTCCAGCCGCCCAACTTCATTACAAGGCAGGACTTAAATGCCTTTGCAACAACAATCACTACTCGCTTTCAAGAGTCAATTCAACAAGCAGTTAAGACTCTGCCATCCATCTTGCGACCCCAGCAACAACATTCTGCCCGTCGCCAGACGGAACAAGTCCCTTCGCATCAAAGGGAGGCCCCTGACTTTTGGGTTGAGGACATTGCGGAGCGTCAGGAGTCACCCTTACAACAATATCTAGCTCACAACCAAGTATTACAACGTACCTGGGGTATGCCGAATTCTGCCTCGCGCCATGATCAACTACCCCATGGTCGTACCCGAAGTCTGCGAGATTTGAGGCTTATTAGCCCAAGTGTCCTTGGGGCTCATCAGCCCCTCACTCAGGAGCCGGACACCTCAGGAGGAGGTTGGCTCACCATATTCGGCACCCGCCTAACTCGGCAGGTATATGCTCTGTTCGACCCCTTCCATGGATAGACTCCATTGGGGTCCGAACTATGTTTCAAACTTGGAGCTCACCAGCCCAAGTGTCCTTGGGGTTTATTAGCCCCTCACTCAGGAGCCGGACACCTCAGGAGGAGGTTGGCTCACCATATTCGGCACCCGCCTAACTCGGCAGGTATATGCTCTGTTCGACCCCTTCCATGGATGGACTCCATTGGGGTCCGAACTATGTTTCAAACTTGGGGCTCACCAGCCCAAGTGTCCTTGGGGCTTATTAGCCCCTCACTCAGGAGCCGGACACCTCAGGAGGAGGTTGGCTCACTCTATTCGGCACCTGCCTTACTCGGCAGGTACATACCCTATTCGACCCCTTCCATTGATGGACTCCATAGGGGTCCGAACTATGGTTCATCCTTGGGGCTCATTAGCCCAAGTGTTCTTTGGGCTCGTTAGCCATCAACCAGGGTGCCCCTATTCTTCCATATTCTATTCTGCCACTTTGAGAATGTATTCGGACACCCCAAGGGAAGGGGGTGCCCCTATTCTGCCATATCATATTCTGCCACTTTGAGAATGTATTCGGACACCCCAAGGGAAGGGGGTGCACCTATTTTGCCATATCCCATTCTGTCACTTTGAGAATGTATTCGGACACCTCAAGGGAAGGAGGTGCACCTATTCTGACATATCATATTCTGCCACTTTGAGAATGTATTTGGACACCCCAAGGGAAGGGGGTGCCCCTATTCTGCCATATCATATTCGACCACTTTAAGTATGTATTTGGACACCCCAAGGAAAGGGGTTGCCTCTATTCGGTCATATCCAATTGGCAATTCGGCCAAGATAGTATTCGGACACTTCGAGGAAGTGTCGTTGTTCAGTTATTCACCTAATCGGCCATCAAGTATTCAGACACTGTAGTCGGACTCCTACAGTTGAGGCAATCCAATACTTAGCCACCAAAGGTCATCATAGCTCTGGATTTTTCCGCACAAAGCCCGCCAACGCTCACGTTCGACGCCCTCTGTGCGTGGGGCTAATGTTATGGGATCAACCAGCCCCAATTTACTCCTAATGTCCATCATCTAGAAGGAGGAGGGAAGTCCACCTTATTCAGCACCCCTACCTTATTCGGCAGGTGCCTTACCGTATTCGGACCCCTTCCTTGGATGGACTCCAAGGAGGTCCGAACTATGTTTCTATCTTGAGGCTTATTAGCCCAAGTATTTTTCAACCTTGGGGCTAATAGCTCCTTGCCCAAACCGATTCGGACTCCCTAGGAGGAGGGAAGTCCACCTTATTCAACACCCCTTGCCTTAATCGGCGGGTGCCTCACCTTATTCGGCCCCTTCCTTGGATAGACTCCAATGGGGTCCGAACTATTTTTCTATCTTGAGGCTTATTAGCCCAAGTATTTTTCAACCTTGGGGCTAATATCCCCTTGCCCAAAGTGATTCTGACGCCCCCGGATAAGGGAGTCCCCCTTATTCGGTACCCCTGTCTTATTCGGCAGGTGCCTAACCTTATTCCACCCCTTCCTTTGATGGACTCTAAGCATTATTCGACTGTTTGTGTGCCCAAGGGATTCGGCTATTAGGCGACTCATCAATGGAGTTCGATCCGAGTCTCTTCATGTTAGACATTACTCGCTCACACTAATTAAGTATTATTTGGACGTCGTCACTGTTGGCATTATGCTAAGCCTGCTGGTCCGAATTACTCCTTCAACATGATGGTTGCACTTGCATAAAAAAAAATTTTTAAAAATAAATAAATAATTATTCACCTATTTCATTTATTTGATTTTCCATTGCATTTCACCCAGCCATACCATATGTAATTCAACTAAATCGGACTTTCATGGGAAGACCTCCTTCAAGAGCCTTAGTCCGAGTTTGATACTATCACTAAGTCACCGCTACATTTTATTCGGCTTCATCAACATCACCATTTTTGGGCTCCCGAGTTTGAGTTTGTTAACAAGAAGTCATCGACACAATCACCACCATTATACCCAATGCCTTGCTAGTCCGAGTTAGTTATTGGGCTCTTTTATCACCGACGTGAATCGGCATCTTCATCATCTCTGTAGTGGTTGGAAGTAATTCGGCCCCTTAATTCATCACCGAGGCCCCTTAAATGTAATGTACCTTGTCATCATGTTTCAATTAAGTACTCTAAGTGGGAGGAGTCATCTATGAGGGTCCTTATGTCGAGTCTGAATTTTCAAGTGCTTCACGATAAATATCAGATACTTAGTTATTTTTATTCGGTTCCAAAGTCCCTATTTGTCTCTCCTCATCAAGTCTCAACGTGAGAAATTGTTCAATGACATCGGCTATTCCATTTTTCTGATCGGCTACTGCATATCACTCAGTTATATTATATGTATAATTTAACTAAGTCGGACCCTAATGGAAAGACCTCCTTCAAGACCCTTAGTCCGAGCCGATCGTAATAACCATCACTACTACATTTGTCTTCGATCATTATCATCACCGCTTTTGTGCTCCGAGTCCGAGTTTGTTGTTTGGAGGTCTCGATACAATCACCATCATATCTTGTACATGCATACTACACACCTACTCAATGGTTCCTTGTTCTTTTAAGTAATTCGGCTCCTTCATCACCGAGGTGTCGGCACCGTCATCATGTTTCAAATGTACCGAGTATGAATTTTCAAGTGAAAGTAATTCGGCTCCTTCATCACCTAGGCGTCGGCACCGTCACCATGTTTCAAATGCGCCGAGTCCGAATTTTTCAAGTGAAAGTAATTTGGCTCCCTCATGATATATCATCATCTCAAACGTCATCAAATATTATTCGACCTTTATTTTTCTTGATCAAATGAAGATGCAGTTTTGGAGCTTGATGGGCGTTATTTACATGTTACCCACAAACTATGGAAGTTGGATATGAGTATTGCTTCCCGGTTCCATTCGTTTGAAGGCAGGTATTTGTTTCTCATTGAAATTTAATGCTACAATTCATCTGATATTACAATATGCATAATAATGAAGTGGAAAAGTCTTTATGTTAGAGTAGGCTAACGAATGCGGAAGTGTGGTCCTAAAGGTGGCACGAAAGGTTAACGACCATGGCTTGAAGGTGTACTAATGAAACATGGTTTATATGCAAGTATTAAGGTGATTAAAGCAATACAAAATAAGTAAAACAATAACACTAAGATTTAAGGTGGTTCACCATTAATTAGGCTACATCCACCATCCTAGGCTAGTGCATTATTATGTGTTTAAAGGATAGAGAGCTTGAAAGCTCATTACAATGTTGAAGGAATTGTATCAATGGAGATAGTGAGTGTGTGAGCTATACATGGAGTAGAGAATTACAATAGGAGAATGGTAAGGATGATATGGGAGGCTCAAGCTCTTGGCTTGGCTCTACACTTATACAATAAAGCAATACATATATATATATATATAGGCAAAGGAGGAACTTTAGGGAAGCAGTGGACAGCAAGCTAACACACAGCAACACGTAAGAAACGAGGCAGTAGGGCCGCTCGACCCTATGCTCGATCGAGCCAGCAGGTCGAGCAGGGTAGGGCTGTGCAAAACTAGACCGGACCGGCGGTCCAGACCGGACCCGGATGGACCCGGACCGGAACCGGACCGGACCGGAAGCATCAGGTCCGGTCTCCGGTCCTATAAAATTTCCAATTCCGGGTTTCCGGTCCGGTCCGGTCAAACCCGGAAAATTCAGGGTCGACCCGGTTAGGACCGGATAGATTAAAATTTAGGTTTTTTAATTTCTGAATTCTGACCTAAATATAAATAGCCTTTCCATTTTTAGGGTTTATTTTTCTGAATTACTTTGCTTCATCTTCTCCAAAGTCTGACTGCGGGTCTGCGGCGCACTCAACTCAACCTGCTGCCTCCTCAACTTTACTTCATCTTCTCCAAAGTCCCTTCTCCAGACGGACGGTAGTACGGTACAACTTCTGTTCATCTTCTCCGGCAGCTTCTCCGAGTCACGCCTCACGAGTCACGAGTCACGCCCCTCACGGAGTCACGGACTCACGGACGGTACAGCTTTTTGTTCATCTTTTCAATTCCTTTTTTTTTTTGTTCAACAATGGGTTTCATTTAGTAGAATATTTTTACTTTGTGGCATATTTGTTTTAACTTGAAGGAGATTTGAGTAACTAAGTTAGGAAGATTTTTGTGGAATAGCATAGGTGCCTAACTCCCTATATATAATATAATTGCTGTAGCCAACTAGCCTGTAATAGTTGGATCATTACTCATTATTGTTTACCTTTCCTATGGTTGAATTATATGTCGTGATGTATGAGAATATGTAAATAATAGGAATTTGCCGTAAAATTCATGAGAAAGAAAAATCATAACAAATTAAAAAATGACCAAAGAAATATAGAAGTATGGCTAAGAATTGAAATTTCCATTTTCTCTCTTATGTTCTGTAAAAATAAAGTATAGGATTCTATTTTAATGGACTTCCTTTTTTGTGTCACTAAATGTTTCTATTGTTTGTTATAGTAGTAGATCGTAGATTCGTAGAGATCAAGAAGCTACACAAGGTGGACAACCGACTGCCAAAGTGCCAAGTGCCCATAACGGATTGTTCGTCTTGTAATGTATGGTTTTTTTTCATTATTGTGTAAATTATACATTTTGTTGGTTAGACTTTTGATAGTGTTTTATGATAAATAAAATCTAATACTATTTTCATATAATTAACGTATAGATGAGCTCCAAATCCAAAAGACAACGAGCTGCTGTATACTCCTCCGATCAAACCGACGAAACACAACAATCAGATGCAAATACAAACACAATGGTTTTGGATGTCGAGGAACTATCCAAAAACTTACCCCCTGATAAAAAGCTAACGGATGGGAGACAATATGTTGTTAGAAAAACAAAGAGAACGGGTGAGTATTGGGTACATTTTATTGATTATTTTGAAAATAGTGTGTTGCGTTGTGAGTGCAAGTATTGTGATAAGACTTTTGCTTGTGATAGTAATGTAAATGGTTCAAAAAATGTTAAGCTTCATGTGGGTAGATGTCTTGCTAATCCTCTGAATAAAGGGAAGGGAAAACAAACTGAGTTGTTTTTTCAACAAGGGGAAAGGGATAAATTTGGGGATGATTGTGAAGGAAAATTGAAGTATGGGACTGTTAATTTAAAAGATGTTAGGGACGCAGTAGCTCAAATGATTATCATTGATGAGTGTCCTTTTAGAATTGTTGATAAACCTGGATTTAGAAGATTAATGTCTGTTGCTTGCCCTAGATTTCAAATGCCATCTCGTACTACTATTGCTCGTGATTGTTATTTAATGTACAAAAATGAAAGAGATAGGTTGAAAGATTTTCTAAAGAATTGTCAAAGGGTTAGTGTGACTACTGATACTTGGACATCAATCCAAAGAATCAATTATATGTGTCTCACCCTTCACTTCATTGATAATGATTGGAAATTGCATAAAAAAATTATTAATTTTTGTCCCATTTCAAGTCATAAAGGTGAGGCCATTGGTAAGGCTGTTGAGGCATGTTTAGAATTTTGGGAAATTGAGGACAAACTTTTCACTGTCACTGTTGATAATGCGAGTTCTAATGATGTAGCTTGTGTTCACTTGAAAAAATTAGTTCAACGTAATAGGGCTAATTGTATTGCAGATGGAAAGTATGTTCATATTAGATGCATTGCTCATATCATTAATCTTATTGTATGGGATGGCATTAAAGAACATGGTGTGTGCATTGATAGGATAAGAAATGCTGTGAAATATATTAAGAACTCTCCTGCTAGAATTCAAAGGTTTAAAGACCTTGTACCTAAATATAATATTCAGAGTAAATCTTCTTTGTGTTTTGATGTTCCTACTCGTTGGAATTCCACTTATGATATGTTGGATACAGCTATCAAATTTGAACCTGTTTTTGGTGGAATAACTATACCTAGTGGAGATAAGGAATCTGAAATGCCACCAGATAATGATGATTGGGCAAAATTAAAAAGGTTGGTTGTATTTTTGAAAGGTTTTTATCTTTTAACTCGTCGAATATCTGGCTCTCTTTATGTGACTAGTAGTAAAGGTTTTTTTGAGGTTGCTGCTGTTTATGATATGTTGAAAAGATGGGAGAAAAATAGTGAACCTGAATTTAAAGCAATGGCATGTTCAATGAAAAAGAAGTATGATAAATATTGGGGGAACATAATGAAAATGAATATGTTAATTTATGTTGCTGCCATTCTTGATCCTCAAACTAAATGGTTGCCTGTTGAGTTGACACTTATTGACATGTATGGTAAGGAAGATGGTTCAATACTTTGTGCTGATGTGAAGAAGTTCACTCATGAATTATTTGATGAGTATAGAATTAAATACTCTCCTCCAGATTATCAACCAATGCAAACTAGTGATGATTCTTCTATTCCAATTGATTTAAGTGAGGATGATGGCCTACTAGGAAGTAATTACTTGCAAAGCATAAGAGAGAGAGCAGAACGGTTGGAGGGTTCAAGTGAGTATGATAGGAGCGAGTTAGATAGGTACTTGACTGATCGATTAGGGCCAACAGAAAAGGGTATGGATGCATTAGCATGGTGGGGTAAATATGGGCAAAGATATCCAATTCTTTCACACATGGCTCGTGATGTACTAGCTATTCCATTGTCTACCGTTGCATCTGAGTCTGCCTTTAGTGCTGGAGGTCGAATTCTTGATCCTTTTAGGAGTTCACTAACTCCTAAGGTAATATAATATTCACCTAATACTTTACTTTGGTTTATTATATATTGTTTATTTTAATGAATAATTTTTTTTATCAATGTAAGATGGTACAAGCTCTTGTTTGTTCACAAGATTGGCTACGAACAAAGGGATCATTAGGTGTTCACATAGAAGAGAATTTGCGTGAATTAGAGGAATTGGAAAAAGGTGATTTTATGATTGTGTATTTATTTCTTTTTTTTGTTTTATTTACATATTCATTTCTATGTTTCTTATGTGTTATGGACTTATGGTTTTATGACAGATATTTGTGAAGATGACATGTATGATCAAGTGATTTACGTGGATAGCTTGATATGAAGCTCACGAGTCACGAATGTTGTTTTTTGTTTGAGTTGGTTAGAATAGTTTTGAAGGGATGTATTGAAAACATTAATGTATTAAACTTTGTATTTTTTTTATCGGACTTTGGACTTTTTTTATGAATATCGGACATTGGACTTTTTTTTTTTGAAGATCGAACTTTGGACTTTTGCATTAATTATAAGTTTATAACTATTATTATTAATAAACTTTTGACATCGACGTTTTTAGGAAAAAAGCAAGCTAGTATTTTATCGACTATATAATTATTTATATTGAATTTTACTATAAAAAAACATTAAAATTTAAAGCAATATTTTGTAGCCGGTCCAACCGGTCCAAACCCGGACCGGACCGGAATTTTTCAGGGTCGGACCGGAACCGGACCGGATGAAACAGGTCCGGTCTCCGGTCCTCAAAATTTTTGATTCCGGTCTTCCGGTCCATCCGGTCCCGGTCCGGTCCGGTCCGGGTTTGGACCGGTGTTCAGTCCTAGAGCAGGGTGCAGGTTGCGGTTTTCAGCTTCTGTCTTCTTTGTTTCCTCTTTTGTGCACACCCATGGTCTCCCATGCTCTTACACTTTGCACCTAGGGCTGAATACATGCACTCCTAGCCTTCACATGAGAAGATAATACTTCCAAATTGTACAATGTACTTTTGATTCCCAAATAAACCAATCACAAACATGTGATATATATTTCCTTCACCATCTTAATAATTCATGCTTAAGGTCTAGTATACTTAGATTGTTACATTAACCTTTAAGACCATATTCTTCCACTCCTTAATTGTCATCTAATTATATGACTAATTAATCCAAGACTCAAGTCACATTTCTTTCACTTTATTATATTGGGCATGGTGGGAAAATGATCATACATCACTAATAAAGGAGTAGTAAAATATTTATTAGTAAAAAGGAGTAGTAAAATATTTATTAATAAAAAGGAGTAGTAAAATAGTACTCCATTTGATAAGATATACTGGTGAGCGGTGAATAATAATTGTTGGTTAATGAATTCAACTTGGTTTGTGGATGGCCGAATAATAAATGGAAGCAAGCTAGTAACATTGAGTCGCGCCATTATTTAATTTACCACGTCTTGAAGATATTGTCTATTTAGTTTTGGGCTAATATGCATGATATATGTTATCAAAAGCTACTCGGCTTGGTAAGTGAACGGCCGAGTAATAATCTCACACTCATGACTATAATGTTGTTCGACTATTTATTAGCTTGGGGCTTATTTTACGATGTTATTCGTCTTCTTTATGGACTCGATAGACACACGTTAGAAATATATATTCAAGTCTATATGAATACTTATAAAGCTTTGAGATCACAAATTAGACAAGTCACAGAGTATCGCCTTTATATGAAGAAAGGTGGTCAGACTTAATCAAGCATTTCAACTTGTGGCTTTTTAGCCCTTATGTAAGTCGGACTCTCTGGGCATAGGAGAGTCCACCTTATTCTGCATCCCATACCTCATTATATTGGGCAGGTGCTTCTTTTTATTTGGGCCCTCTCTAGGATGGACTCCTAAGGGGTCAGACATCTAACTTTAACAAGGGGCTTCTCAACTTGGGGCTTATTAGTCCAAGTTATTCGTCAGGTGTTTTTTTTTATTCGACCCCTTTTTAGAGAACTCCTTAAAAGTCTAGTTTCAAATTTCAACATAGGGCTTATTAGCCAAGTGTGCCTTGGCTAGGGGGTTGTCAACCCTATTATGTGGAACGAATTGATTATATTTGGCTCCCCATGAGCATATTTGATGGGTGCCTCTACTTATTCGGCACAATTATTAAGCATACTGAGGCTTACAGGCTAATTCGGTATTGCTATCATATTTTGTTGATTCGACTATTGTTTGACTAAAACACCAATATATTATTCAGCCAAAAGCAGTTCGGCTATTTTGATATGTCGACCACCATCAGCAGCACACCAACACCTTGATACATTGAATTCAGTTGTTAACATATCCTCTTTATCTTGAAAATAAGACGGACTTAAGTTCGATTCAGCGCTCTCGAATTGGTTAAAGTGTAAGTCGACCTCTACAAGTTAAGGGCTTTCTAGTTTCTAATATTTGGTCAGGTTATAGCCGGATTTGGAGAAACGTTGCTCTTACTGTTCGATGACTTTTTCTCGCACAAAGTCCGCCAAGAGTCATATTTGGCGCCCTCTGTGCGTGGGGCTAATGTTATTGGGTCAATCGGCCCCAAACTTGAGGGTTAGGTCAAAGGGCCCAACTTGTTCAGTCAAATCCACCTCTAAGGTGAAATTACCAAAATACCCTTGAAATAGTCAATCAGGTCATCTATTGCTCTATAAATATCCGCATTAAAGGCCATTTATGGTACGCTTTTTCTCTCTCTTTACACTTACTCTCTCTAGCATTTATCACTCGCTTCATTTACCGACCACTGACTTGAGCGTCGGAGGGGCTTTCCGGGAACCGCCCCCGGACAAGTAACTCTGTTCGTTTTGTAGGTATTCTGCCACAAACACATATTTGGACACTTCGAACAACCGTAGATCTACTTCAAGTGGTCACCTTCCAGTCAGGGAGATAACTCGATTTCTACGCAGAAACAATTTTAAATATATATTTTTCACTATTTTAATTTGATCCCACTTAATTAATTTTTTAATTAGTCATTATATGTAAAGGTTTATATTCACAATGTCTAACTGTATTTCTTTCTAAAATTCATTCATAGTATTCGGAGATCAATTAATCTTTTTTTTTTTTGAAGATAGAGATCAATTAATCTTAGTTACCCATATACTGTCAAATGAAACAATTTCAATTTTACAAAGGAATAAATGTTATCTCAAAAACATACATAAAAAAAATTAATAGAAATACTTTGGAGCTTCATAAAGAACTAAAGAAATAAAATGAAATCATAATTTGATTGAAATTATAATTTAATGTTAAATCAATCACCAAATAATAAAAAAAATAAATTAAAATTATAATTTGATTGAAATTATAATTTAATGTTAAATCAATCACCAAATAACACACGAGAAGACTAGAACTTCTCCTAATTAGAAGAAAGTTGTGCATGATCGAGGTATAACATTATATATAATATAACAAAATAAACATAAATAATTTTCTCAAAAATAAAATAAGCATAAATAACAATATGATAGTTTTTGCAATTGAACATTGAATTAACTCAATGTTCAATGCATATAACTTTGAATTAGGCAAAGACAGCAACTGCTCCAAGGACAGCCACGAGAGCAAAGCTGCTTCCGTGAAGAAAAGCACCACTGTCACCGGGTGCTTCCATTGCAGGGGCGGGCCCGGGCCCGGGCACCACGTCTACGGCTGGGCCGGCTGCTGGGATCATATCCATGGGTGGGCTCATCATTGGGGTTTCGGCTGATGGGGCTGGGACGGCGGGTGCCAAAGGAGCGGGGACAGGGGAAGCGACAGGGTTGGAGACCGGTGGGGGGGTTGGGGCAGAGACGGGGGTGGTTGTTGGGGCGGGCACAGGAGCAGGAGTGGCGGAAGTGGTGGGAGCGGGGGTTGGAGCCGTTGAGGGTCCTTGCGCAAGGGCAGAACCGACAAGGGCGACAAAAAGAAAAGCGACAACACTAACACGTGAGAAAGCCATTTTGTTAGTTAAACAAAAAAAAACGTCTCGCCCTAGACAAAAACTTAAAAATTATGTTAAGAATATAGGGCTAATTAAAAGTGTTGTTTTTTTTGGTTTTGGGAATTGAATGTGAAATTTGAATTTAATTTATAGTGAAATTAATGGATTAGAGAGAGATTAATTAATTAATAGTTGGAGATGGGATTAGTGGGATACTTGTCAAGCACGTTAGGGAAGAAAAGGATTGTAAAGAGAATATGTTAAGAACATAGTGGGAGAGCAGTTTGTATATTTTCATTTGGAGAGGAGAAATGTTCAAATATAGAGGGATCTTAAGAACATAGTTGGAGAGCTGAATTTCTTATGTGAAGACTTCTTAAATGACAATGAAAGAGCAACAAACACTAAGATTCAATTAGTTAGTCAAATAGTCTTCTGAGAGACCGTCTTTCTGATAGACGTCTCTCAAGCCCAATTCATTAAAGCTTATTTGCCTATATTTACTCTACATTTTCCCTAATGGGCCAACCCAATTAGAGATGAGCTCTCAAAGAGACCGTCTCTCACAAGAATATGTGTTAGTCAATTAGAGATGTATGTATGATAAATTTAATTAAATTGTAGTTGTGTTGATAACTGTTAGCGGCCCAAGTATAATAATTATAGGTTTGTAGCTGTGGATAGCTATAGTTGTACGATTATAGTTAGGTATTTAAATGTTTAATTATTTGTATAAATTAAAACTGTACGGTAAATGCAATAGGTATGATAGTAGCTGAAGTATTATAATTTGTTGAGAAAAAGATAGAAAAGGAAAAACTTAATTAAACTGTTGTTTTTTATTTTAAAACGCTATTAGTTGTAACATTCTAGAAACAACTGCAAGTACCATTAAGCGCTACTTAAATTGCTACTTTACCGAACTATAATATTATTTTATAAATAAAATTTTCATCTCATTATACCATTAAAAACTGTTTAAACTGCACATCAAACCTCCTTTACAATCTACATCTCATTTTCAAATGTTACAATAATAGTTGTAGCGCGCCCAACATGACAATACTACATAGAATATGTGTCATCTTATGTTTCTACACAAATTTTGGGGGTCCATACGACTATAGTATATACTCCCTTCTTCCCCCAATTTGCTACTTGATTCGTATTTCAATGTACTTCATGTTTAGAATCAGGGGAGAAATCAAAATGAGATTATTTGGCGTAAAGTAGTAGTAAGGTAGTTGTTAGCTGTTTGAGTATTTATAGCCTATAGTACTAATAAATATTTAACTTGCTATCTAAAGTATTATTGTTTGACAAAAATACTGATAATATAAATTTTTGATAGTTAATTTTAAATACTGAATTTTTATTTATTTAGTTTATATTTGTTTGACCTAATTCATTAATCAAATTTCAATTTGCAATATGATCAAATGATTCATGAAACAATATAACACGTAGGGATTGGAATTATTTTGACATACACAATAGAATAAATAAAATGGAGCAGCAGTTAAAAGAGCAGAGTATAAATTGTAAGTCAAAATAAAATTTTTTTCTCTCGTAAAATTAGATAATGCTGACCAAAAAAATATTTTGTCTGTTGTTGAAAAATTATGGATTTTTTATTTTATTCTCTTTGAAAATTGGATATTTTTTTCATAAAGGCTAATTTGTTTTATACTGCAACTTCAATTGCTATAATAATGTTTTATAATTAAATAACTGTCAAACTGCTAAATGCAATTTAATACGCTACTTTGTTGAACACTAATATTTTTTTAAGAGTTTTATAACCAAATTATACCGCTAAATGCTATTTAAAACGTTACGCTGAACACTTCCCAATGAAGAATAATATTTCATTAAGAGTATTTATTAATGGGAATAAGTTATTGTTGAGTGTGGACGTGGTATCGTGTTTTGAAATTGAGTCCTAGGTCATAAATTCATAATTAACATTTTGGATACTTACACGATTTTTAACGAAATCAACTTAATCAAAAATTAAAATTGATATTTATAGTCCTCCATACATTATACACTTGTACTTGAATCCTTCTTAGGATTTTCTTATTCATTAATTGTTTTTTTCTTTTCACTTCAATTAGATAGTGCCCGTGCGTTTTGTTTTGACATATATTTGCATAAATTAAGATTTTATAATCATTTAATAATACATAAAATTGAAATTTTTTTATAAATAATTGGAAAATAAAATACATGGTTTTCTAATACATTAAATAATAAAGTATATAACCTAAAAAGTAAAAAAATTAATCAATAGGGATAATAATATAGTCATTATTATAAAGTTGTAAAATCAAAGATATAAATATTAGTCATTATAACCATGGTTCTCTAATACATGGTTTTCTAATACATTAAATAATATAAGTATATAACCTAAAAAGTAAAAAATTAATCAATAGGGATAATAATATAGTCATTATTATAAGTTGTAAAATCATTGAGCTTTAGAGGGAAAACTTTTGTTTAGGTTGTGACACGTAAGCAATTTTAAAGAGTGATGATGTTATTCGTGTTTTATTTTAGTAATAGTTATTATATTATATTTGTTTTAGTAATAGTTATAGATAGATATATAGATTATTTTTGGCTTATCTTTGAGAGCTCTGGTTCACTAGAAAACTTGTTTTGTTTGATATTATGGAGCTACATTTGTCTTGTTAGGTTTTTGACTGAATTGGTTCATTAATATATTTAGGTTTTAGGCTAAATTGTAAAATATTATCACTTTATAAACTTGTGATTTGCCTAACATACAAGCAAGTTTCTACCTATCAAATACCAAATATGGCAAACGCGATTTGCTTTCCAACAATAAAACTTAAATTTTTGATTGCCCTTACATTATATTTCAAAGTGATGCTTTTTCTACTACAATAGTTCAATATTTATATCTCTACACATCTTAATTTATTAATATTGGAATATGTTTCTATATTTTGATGAATTTGCAATGTATAATTTTTGATAATTACTCTATTGATTGAAATATTAACGATAAAGAAAAAAATAAGTGGATAAAAGTAGTTTGTAGGTTAGGTAACGAATGATGATGAATTTGTCGATGAAATGAGGAAAGAGATTGTGATTTCATATGCTAATAATTATAAAGAGATTGTGATAGGATTTCAAAGAAAAATAGAGCAAAATCAATATAATAAAGAAAATATTTTTTGTTTATACTAAATCGAATAAAATGAATATAGGTTACACACCATGTCAAAAACTTTTAATAAATTGAATAATGTAAATAAAAAACAAAAGGTACATCTTGAAATTTGTAGTTAATTTTGATATAAATTATCATGAGCATTAATTAAAATGAATTCACTGTAATTGATTAGGCAAAGATGACGGCAATAATTCCTAGGAATACTAGGAGAGCCAAGTTGGTTCCTTGTAAGAAGGCGGAACCAGTCATGTTATCAGCATCAGCTCCAAAATCAGGGGATGGGGCGGGAGTGGGCCCCTCAGTGACTAGCTCTGGAGCAGGAGCAATAGATGGGCCCATGGTGGGGGCCAGAGTTGGCACTTCGACTGGGGATGGGGCCAAGGTTGGCACTTGAACTGGAGTCGGGGCTAGGGTTGGCACTTGGGTTGGGCTTGGAGTTGGAGTAGGTGTGGTTGGGGTAGGGGTAGGGGCTGGTGACACGGATTGAGTAGGGCTTGGGCTTGGTGCTCCAACGGGCCCTTGGGCAATGGCGGACCCCACAAGAGCGACAATAAGAGTAAGAGCAATAATGGTACGTGAAATAGCCATAGATGTTAGATAGTTTAACTAGAATGGATTGAAAACAAAGGCTATTGATAACAAGGTATATATTTGTGTGTTTTGGCTTAAATGAATTTGGTGAAAATTTTGCTTAATTTATAGGAAAATTGATGGAAGAATGCAATTACACATACATAGACATAGAATGCATGGGATACTTGTCATACACTTTTGAAGAAGCAATAAGGAGTGGATAATGAGTTAGGGGCTTAGTGGGGGAGCATTTTCCATGTCTAAATTAATAAAAATCATTGTATTATTGCTTGTATTAGGTCAACATTAGGAAAGTTCAAGAACAAAAAGATTTTATGTTATTTATATATAAGATCAAAATCTACTATAAAAGGAAATTATCATAATTACCAATGATTATCCAATAATTTATTGTAATTTTTGAATATAATTAATTTTTATTTATGATGTGAAGTATATAATATCAACGGAGATCTTTTACATTAATTTCTGGTATGATTGACCTTGAAATTAGGTCTTTTTCATTATTAGTGTATAAAATTATACTCACACGAACAAAAAAGTATTTAGAATTAGGCTTTAACATGCATAAATGAGTCAACGAACCAATATAAAAAAAATAGAATAAAGTGTGATTTTAGTTTACAATTTAAAGAGCTATTTTTGTGAAAATCGTCTATTAGTGAGATTCAAATATATAGTCTATATTCTTATAATAGACATGACTTAAAATAGTTTATTTATAACTCATGTATAGAGCAGAGCACCTCGCAATTAACTCCAACATGAAAATATTGTTCGCAATCGAAATCTTTGAGTCAATAATAAGTTACGTAGATTTGTAATCCTAAGTTGATCTACATGTCCATGAGTTCTTATCAAGTCAAGTTAGCTTTTCTTATTAAAATCTTGACTAAAACAATTAGTATGATAGGAGTTACTCTTGTAGTTTACAAAATTATATATATATTTTTTTTCCGATACGGCCAATTTGGGACGATTTACATCATGGATATATAACAAATGGCCACTTCAACATTCTAGTTAGTCAGAATTTCTAGACCTGAAAAAATGCTCTAACCAACTCAGTTGTCTCCCGCTCTCAGTAGCTAACAAAAATGGACGATCATAGGAACTAATATATTAATCCATGTAGTTGATTCAATCTTTTGGGATTAAGGCTTATGCATTGTTGTTCATATAAATAGATCATGTACCAAAGCATTACCCCACTGAATTTGAAAATTCTGTTCATTATTACATACACTTGAAAAATTATGTTTTAGACCCACAAGAAACTCAAAACTTTTTAAAACGTGCAAGGCTGCAATTAGCAAGGATCTCAGATGAGTATAAACGATTTCAGAGGATTCCTGGTGGACTTATATTACATTCATTCCTATAATTGTGGCAAAATCCAACAGAAATGAAACAATTCTTTGACGGGGATTGAATTTTTTTTATTAAAAAAAGACTAATCTAATCTAACTTAAAAAGTACAAGGTATCTGCATTCTTAGATTGCACAAAAACTATGGTATGTGGAATAACCAAACCCGAAACATTGATCGACCACACACAAGAAAAATAAAATCCTGCTACGTTGATATACATATGACAAATAAATTATCAAACTGAAGGAAGACCTTTGATCCTGTCTATCAGCTAGCCATAGAATAGGCAACACACCACATAGTTCAAAATTGTAGCTTGCATGTATAAATAATTCGATTAATCGTATCATAATATTGAAGTTGTTGAAAGATCGTTGCAGTATAGTATTCTTACTTCTTCATCATAAACAGCATTTCTGCGGTCTAAAGGGACGCATCTTACACCCAATGGATCACCTTAGACCAGAAGGGGTTGAGATACAGAATCTGTCAAAATCAATGTTAAGAATATTAAGAATTGAGGCAGCGGAAGGCAACAAAGAAATTCCACATCTTGGTATGAATAAGATAAAAATATAGAAAAAACTCGCCCAGCTAAATGAGTTAACATGCATAAAGGGTCGGGCATCATTAGTGATTAGTCTTAATTGTTCCCGACACAGAAGAAATTCCATCATTTGGGAAAGTAATTACCATTTACCACCTAAGAAAACAACATCTACTTCTAGGCACAAATACAAGGGAAATGGAGAACCCGATTGTCCAGCTAATCTCCTCGCATCAAATGCAGCCTACATCATGTTGACTTTTCGGAGGAATGTAGAAAAGAAAATGCATAAAACTTAGCAACTAAATGACGATAAGAAACTCCAATCTGCCCTTATATGAAATTTCCTTCGCAAAGTATCAATCACAGTAGAGACCATCTTTGAGAGGTGTTAATTCAAGTTGTCAGCCGGGTTTTGGGTAGCCGGGTTGTTTCGAAGTTTACAAATCACCAAGCTAGCATGTTGAATTGGGATGCATTTCAGGTCGGGTCAAATTTGACCAAAATGGACAACCCACATGCCTTACCTATTTGTAACACAGCTTGAAGGGTTCAGCCAAACAGAGGAGGTTAAGAAAACATCTCAGGTGGGATCAAAAAGTTATCTTCACTCTTGATTATCAATGCTTGATTCACTTAAATTGTATAAATACATAAACATGCGTCCAAAATTGGAAGTCTTCACATTGAAACGAGGGGTAGAAAACAAAAGGGAATTTATGTCGGGCAGTGAGCTAAGCATCATGAGATGGAGAAAAAAAACCAAGAGCACCAGTATAGGCAAAATGTTCCTTGTAGAAAGTATAGAAGAAGGAAACAAAAGCATAAAAGACCCAATCATTATGCATATTGCAAAACGGTGATAACTTTGGCAGAAAGTGACTGCAATGTCTCCTCAGAGACATTCTAGCTAAGAAGTCCTAAAAAATACTCCCTCCGTCCCTATGAATTTGCAGCATTTTCTATTTTCGTCCGTCCCACTTAAATTGCAGCATTTCTATTTTTGGACTATGGCCCACCACTTTCTTTTAATCTCATCCATACATTTTAACTCTCTTTTAATTTCATCCACACAATTCATTCTCTCTCTTCATTTATTACCACTTTCTTAATTCTCACCATTTTTCTCTTTGCTACTATCTCACAGGGACGGAGGGAGTAACAATTAGCAGTAAGCATATTCAGATGTAATTCAAATCTAAATATAATAACAAAAAAAAGTGCAGAATTTTTTTTGAAATATTATAAACCATGAAAAGCTCATGCAAAGCAATGAGACTTCACTTAGAATACTGAACGTATTTAAGACAACTAGAAAGTTACCAGCAAATCTTTGTGAACGATTAGATTGCATCCTTTCGAAAATCTCATGGATTTCTGTTATCACCAGCCGTGACAACAGAAGGCCAGCAATTAAGGCTCCGGCCATAAGCATTAAAAACACCTCATCCCATCCCTTGGTCGAAAGAAATCCAGTGAGAAGTGGACCAAATGCTGCACCCACTGATCCTGTACCATCAATAATAGCAGTCACAGTTGCCAGAGCGCGAGAATCCCCTTTCAGCGATCTGTGAGTACCCAGGTCTGCAGAAACTGCAGTCGTTATCAGTGCATATGGTCCATTGACAAACATCCCAACAATCATCATCAAGACAATGTTCGAAGTCATGGAAACACCGCCATAAAAGCGATACATGAGCATTGAAGGGATTGCAAGAAACATAAATGTGGCTGCAGTAATAGCTCTAGCACTAAGTTTATCGGAGAGATAGCCTGCCAAAATGCCACCTACTATGCCCCCCACATCAAAGAGAGTGGAAAGATTTCCAGCAGACTTCACGGATACATAAACTCCACCAATTGCTGCAGAGTCAAATACATAAAGAAAATGTTAGAAACACTCTTGTGCCTTTTTCCACAGAGAAGTAAGGAAATGACGTGTTCAAAGTTCAAACACATTATGCGAAAACAGAAACAAATAAGAAAAATTATTCTAAAAATACACACAGCAGTGGCTGTCATACTTCCAGAAGTTCTAACACACTTAGGTTCTGCATTAAAATTCAGCTGCACTAAAGGATACTACCAGTCCTGCACTAGACAAACATCTAACAGACAGCTACACAAGAAACGATATCAGAATTAACAAGATAGAAGACATCAATCGGTGTAAAACTGCCTTTCAGAAGCAGAAGATGCACTTCAGACATGTTCAAACATGTATCCCTTTGTCCATTTGATTCTACTACATTGCATAAATCAAAATGATAGTTTTTCATGTATTGTGTATTAAAATCAAAAGGCAAAGAATTATGTCATACTGAATGGAGTTGTTTGATACTTCCCCATCCAAATGAGTGCAACAGTTTTAACTTTGATTCTCTTGGGAAAATTGCAACATACAGTTTAGTTATACGTGCACGTCCATTCTCCCTTTTTTTTTCCATATCTCTACCCATCACATTTATTTCTTAAGTATAAGAAACATCCAATCCCAATGTTATGCTCTTACAATAAGAGTAGATTTTGGCATGGTTAGGTTTCTTTTAATATATTAATACATTACTGTTTTTAAAATGCACCAAATTTTTCCTTTTTGAAAATTTTTTATTGAGTGCACACAAGCTTAAATGGACACCTTTTGAAGTACAAAAGACTACGAGTATGTTTGGCAAATGAATGGCGGCTGGAGCTGTTGGCATTCTACTGAAGAGAGAAGATGTTGGCAATGGCCGGTCAAACCCGCTCAAAATAATGGCTCATAGCTAGTTGTTATACAGTCATTATGGGGATGTTTGGCAAAAACTATTCATTGTTTAGAGAAAAAGTGGGCCAAAACCAATGAAAAAGTATTATAAGTAGTTTTCTGGTTTTAGCTTAAATGTCAGATTTAAGCTAACGAGTAAGTAAACAATAGAAGGGTGAAATAGAAGAGAAAAATAGGGTCACTTGCTACTCTATTGCCTCTACACTTTCAAAAATGCCATAAATTTCTACACATTAAATTATGGGTGCATATTATTTATTTTTTTTGAATGAAGGTGTATATTATTTTAGTTCAGTTATTCTAACTTGTTGGAAGTTGGAACTTATCTCAACTTGTTACAACTTGTTATGACTTATTATTTACATGTTGCACTTGGCTAGGTCTTATTTGAACATCTCTACACTTGTTGGAAACAGTTTGAACTTATTGCAGAAAACATCCACAATCAATCATGGCCAAGGGTGGTCATTTTCTCTAAAGAATGTTAAAGCCTCCATTTGGTTCATCTGAAATAGGATTTCAGCCATTTTCAACATTTTAGTTTCCTGGACAAAAGCAAAGACACCTGGTTCCAACTAATTTAAGGGAGATCTCAAGACCTACCTGACACATCTTCATTTCACCTCAAAAGCAAAAGTCAAAAACTTAACATTCTAGCCAAGATATAAGCATGAAACTTTTACAAAATAGTTGTCGTACTTTTAGATATGTAAACATGTCTGAGTAACATAGCCCCAAATCCAGTACAAAGAAAGACCAATTCCAGTACAAAGAAATATGTTATGCACAATCTGTACAGTCCTCTCAAGTAATATACCCAAAATTTAAAGATGTAAAAGCAATGTGACAAAGAACCAAGACCCCAGCATTCTAACTCTCACATTTGGACACATTAAATACAAAAGACAATTCAATTCAAAGCTAATAAGTCCATATCAAAATGTCAAAGGTGAGGGAAATACAGACACAAAAGAAGAGCAAACAAAAGAGCACGCAAACATGCTCAAAACCAATCCTAGACCTTCAAAAAAGTTTGCATAGAACGGAAACTTAAATCGATAAAGAATCAAAATGAGCATAAATTGAGAAAAATATCTTCACTCAAAAATGCAAAACCATTGAATTAGAGAAAGAAGTGATGTGGCATGACAAACCTGTCTGACTAAGATAAAATGGTAGCCAATATAGAAAAGTGTACGCCACAAGCTTCGAAAAGAAGAGACACAAGGCAAATGGTATTACCCCAGGTATCAAACATGCTTCAAACAATCCTACACTTTTCCTCGAAGTTGAAGAAAATTGAGGGGTAATATATGGTTGACAGTCATTCGTTTTGGCTTTATGGCTCTGTGCTTCCAGCTGCTTACTCGGTTCTGTCTCTACATTATTTCCTAAAGCATGAGGACAAGGGAAACCTACATCCTCTGGATAGGCAGCCAAGAACAGGTATACCAAAATACCTCCCAGAAAGATAAAAGCTCCTGGAGCAATGAAAGACCACCCCCATCCATATTGCAAAACACCAGCAGCTAGAAGGGACCCAGTAATATTCCCTACAGATGTATGAGCATTCCAGATACCCATTATCAAACCCCGCTTTCTTTTGCCAAACCAATTACCGATGACAGCAACCACAGATGGCCAACCTGTAGCTTGAAATAATCCAGCAATCATTTGCATTAGCATAAAGAACCAGAAGGCATGAATATTCCAGAAGTAACCCATGCCGAAAAGCGCAACAAATATGCCACTGCCAATCATGCCAGAAGTCAAAAATAGACGAAGATCGAGACTATCCCCCAAGTGCCCAGCAACATACATGCCCATGGAATAGCATGCAAGAAATGCAACATCAATCTCACCCAATTTCGACTTCCCGCTTTTCCCATTAAAAGGTGCCCAGCCTCCCTTATTTGAGCTGTTTACATTATTATCAAAATGTTCCTCCCTGATGAAAACATTTCCAACAGGCCAGAAATTTGACTCTGAAGATTTGTTTCGTTCAGGATCCAGAACACTCTTGACTATGCTACTTGGTTTTCTGGAAGCATGATAACAAGTATATGCAATAAAAGTAATCAGAAGAACAGCATATCTGTATGAAGTAAAACTCCAATCTTTGCCTCTGAAACTTCTTATAAGAGAAATCCCAGGTGGAGTTCCCCTGAAGCCCTGAGCCATCCTGAATCTTGATAATAAAGAAAGCCTACGCAACAGATTACAAATTTACAATTTTTCAGCACTAACATCTACTAAATAAACACTATGTGCTTCTCACAAGCAATCCAATCTGATATTACATTCTTAAATCACAAAAACTGTTGGTAAAACATAATTAGTATACTCTATCTATTCCAAATAAGTTGCTACATTTTACTTTTTCACACTACCTAATCAAATACACTAATTAATTCATTATTGTCTAATTATAGCTATAATAAATTATAACAAGCTAATATTAATACACTAATTTATGCAACTTGTTAATCAAAAATGTACAGATGATACTATAAACTTCCCATTAATACCACAAATTATGATAATAATAATATTCAGTTAAACGAGGTTGGTTGCTGATGGAAAGATACATGGACCTACTACCAACCATTTATAGTCACGCAGCTACAATTTTCTACCGTACCCACAGTTAAACAAAACTTTACACAGAAAACAAAAAGGATTCACCACAAAAATCATACGGTCAACAACAATTTAAGGTTTATTTGTCAAAGATGGAAATAATTAATCAATAATTACACCTAGACAACAAATAAAAATATAAACAAATAAGGAACATCATTTATAAGTTAATCATTATAAAAATATAAATCAATCACACCTTTCAAACAACGCAACCTAGTACCAAACACTGTTATTATTGCATCATAATCAAAAAATGACTCATAATGAATTACACCTTGAAAGCAAACACAATTGCAAACAAATAAGGAATATACTTTTTAACTAACTTTGAAAGCAATCAATCCATTCAAACAAAAAACACGATTATTAAAGCATCGTTAACTAAAATTGACGTACGAAAAATAGAAATATTAACACAAAGAAAACTAAAACTCACCGATTAATGAAAAACAAAACGACTATGAGACAAATTGCAATAATTATCTGAAACAGGAAGCCATTGCTGCGATAATTCAAAGCATTAAACTCCTAAACTGACTGCCGATTTCTTCAGAGATTTCGACAGAAATTTAGGGAAGATAGAAGGATAGGGAAAAGAATGTCGATTTTCTAGGGTTAATGAAGGGAGAGATAGAATAGGAGAGGATGAGAGGGAGAACGGCGATGGCGGGAATGAGAAGAAAGTGGAAGAGAAGGTATACAAGGAGAGAGAAGATGTACGACACGTGGAGCATTTCTAGAGCACTAGTATTTTGGACGTTTTTTCTACACTGGTGCCACGCTGGCAATTAATTCGTCCTTGGAAAATAAAATGAAAATAGCAATGTCGGCTAACCTAAACCTTTGATAACCTCAAAGTAACAATTATATGGGCTATTCAAAAAGCACGTAAATTTGTGTAAAATATTTATTTCAATACTTAAATTGTCAATTTCAAGTATTCATCGATCATTATCATCATCAATTTCAAGTATTAACCTCAATAAAGGTCCAATTAGTAATCTTTATTAATTTTTAACTCATGATAAATTTGTAATCAGTCAACGACAAATACTAAAAGACAAACCAAAATCAAATAAATAAATAAAATAAAATAGTGGTCAGTGGTCATCATATGGTTAACAGTTGGCTGCTATTGACGACCACCCATGTATGGTCGTCATCTAGTTATAAATGGCTACTAAGAACGTCTTATAGTGGTCACTAGTTGGTTGCTATAGGCGACCACCCATATTTAGTCATATATAGCGACCATCAGCATTGGTCCGCCTTTGTGAGCGGGCGCCAATGCGTGATTGCAGTTTTTTATTGTTATTTTTAAATAAAGAAATGATGTAATATAAGTACGACAATTCAAAGTAAAAAAAAAATTAAGAGATATCGTCATTGATTATTGATTCTAAATCAATTTAGTTAATTTGACTAGTCCTTTAAATTAGAGTTGGATACTTGGATCAAAGTAGTTCAATAATATTATGAACTTATGAACATCCAAAGCGCTTGTGGCTCAATGGATAGAATCATCTGCATGTAGAGTAGAAGGTTTGGTGTTCGACCTCTACTGGGCGCAGCGGCAGGTATCAATATAAGGGGCTTTCTTGACTACGTGCATCTCTCTTTTACTCCCTCCTTGAGGGTACGGGTATAATTTGTCCGCATCTTTCAAGAAAAAGAAACCCCATTCGAATCCTGCCCTGTGCGGAATACCGAGAAGATCCTTTAATAATATAATATGCCAAATTCTAATCAAAAATACCGAACTTCATTGGATTTTGATTTCTATTCTTACGTCTATTTGTGCTTTGATTTGAGCTATAAGGGGTGGTCGTTTGTTTCCATTATAGGAGTACATAACTACATTATTAAACTTCAAAGAATCATTTCGGTTCCAGGAGTATATTCTTTCTCGTCGTTCTAGTCAATAATTGGTTGATTATGATGTCGATATTATCAGCTGATCAATTGTATACAATATAATCACATGATAATAATACTAATGACCTTATAATCTCATTTACTCAACTACAATTTATTATTAAAAACATAATAAATTCTTGAAACGGTGCTTTATACTTTAGCTAAATAGTTAATAATAGAAACTTTAACTTAGCTTTTTGTTTGAGGACTTCTCAGCGTGAGACGGTCTCATATAAGACAGGTTGTTATAATTTTGATTTAGTTTTTAGTGTTTGATAATTCATAGCTTATTTTGATTTAGTAAATAATAGTTGTTTTAACTGTTTAAATGAAAAGGTATTTTAAAAGAGAACATTTGGATCACATATGACATCTTAGCTTGTTCAAAGAGACAATTTAGAGTTAGAGACTCTTTGGCCGCTTCCTTCTTTATGGATATGGGTTACCGTCATTATTTCCTCTATAGACTATGATCATAGTTTTATATAAACAAAATACACTGAATACGATGACGATTTAGTTCAAAATCTTAAAAGTCACTCAACATTAGATTCACAAGCTGTATTGAATCATACCCCAAACTGAATTATTGTTCTTTGTTATGTCTATTAGTTGGATTTAAGGGGTGTCTGCCCCAAACTGAATTATTAATATGTTGTTGATACCAATTCACCTTATTTCTTATTCTATTTTAGTTTCTAATGTCTACTTGCTTCAACAAAGAGGTGTAATTTGTTTTCATCTCATTCTTTATTTTTGTAAATCTCTACAACTCATTGTCTCGTGATTTGGTTTGCAGACCTACAAATAAAAATGTGAGCATAATAGTACTTTGCACGTTATTCAACATAATACTACTCCATAAGACATCATTGTACCATAAGCATCAAGCAATACACATCTTTGCAACCTCCCCATATTTTTTATAAAAAAAAAAAAACAAAATATAATTATATAAGTCGTAAGAAAGTCGTTTTGAAAAATTTGAAAGCCCTGTGCAAAACTTTTATTTACACCTTATCTATAGTAAATATATTTATTTTATTAATAAACGTAATATATTTCTTTTTTTATTAACTTTATTATATACGGGAGAAAGAGGGGATCATGTGCGGTCGATCACCTCGCACACTCTTAAAGAACCCTCTGAGCCGCAATTGTATAGTTTACACTATTATCTCATTTTAAAAATTTATTAAATGTGATAACAATAACGTTAGTGTTTATCGTTGTACATAGCAAAAAAAATCTTGAATATTAGTAATCAATGATGTGTTTCTGTCTATACCTATAACAATTTTGGTTAAACATGTTGTAAAATGTGAGATTTAAAATTAATTTTAAAGGAGGAAGAATTTTTTTTTTTAGTTTAATTTTTCGGTATTATGTAAAAGGATTATTTCAACAAATAATTTAGGTTGTTTAAAGCTTAGGAATTGATATTAAACTCTATTAGATGTGTTTCAACTTGATTCCACTATGTTAGAGGAATTGCTAAGGGATGCAACATGCAACTCTAGAAGGTAAGTTCAAGAGTTTGATTCCTCTTAGTTCTATATTAGAATATTTATGTCTTGTGTCGATTCTAAACTGTTCAATTCTGATTTGAAACCCAACTATCCATGAACACCCCTAGTTGCAACATAACAACTCTAACATGAAGGTATTCTCCATAACCCAACCAGATCCACTCATTTGACAATTTTGGATAATTGATAGTTAATACTCTTTTTGTCCCACTAAATTAGCTATATTTACTATAAAAATCTCACATTACAAATGTTGATGTTACAAATTCGATAGAATAGAGAAATATTTGGTAGTAATGGGTAAGAGTCAAGGATTGTCTAAAACCTATTGAACCCTACCCTATTTTAAGGGTAAGCCCTAAAGTTTTTGGACTTAATTGGTCCGAGTTTGAGTCTAACATAAAACTTAGGGATGAGACAACCTTAAAATATGCTAATAATAATTTGTAATACTGGACTACTTAACCCACGCCACTTATGAGGTGTATCTCACATTGACCATCTTCATCCAAAAATTTGTATTTTTTAGAACCTTAGAAATAGGGTTTAGACCCGATCTAAATCATTAACGGCCCGTTTGGTATGTGGTAATAAATGATGTTAATGGGAATGGAAAATCTAGTGTAATTTTGGTTGAAAATCTCTTAGCTACTTTGTTGTCCATGTTTTTCCAACTTTAATAATCTCATTTTCTTCATAAAAATTAATTCCAATGCATTACCATTGAGATGGGTGGTATTAGATGGTAATGAAAATTTATATACAAAAAAACTTTTTTGTGATCAAAGTTTCATTACCATGGGAATGATATGAAACTTTTGATGAAAATTTACACTATAATTCATTCCCATTACCACCATTTAATACCACCTACTAAACGAGCCGCAAATGCCCTCCATAGTATTTACTAGTAATTGCATTTTGGCATTGACCCATAATAGCTTACAATGCACCTCAACTATCCTAGCTCTTCAATTGGGCCACTTTATAGAATTAGATGATCAAAATTAATTCACCATTCCATATGAAATAGAGTACAATTGAGAACCCAATTATGTAAGCCCATCATTTCTACAAAACTATGCTAACGGATAGGAAATTTAACACAGGATAAACTAGATAAGCCTACTCCATTCTACTTCCCCTTTAATGAATTGATTTTCCTTCACAAGAAATCTTGATTATCTTCTTCTCAATCGCCATTAATGGCGTCCAAGGTTCTTCCACAGGTTTCATTTTTTAACTCTCTTGTTTATCATCATTCTTTTTTTCTCTTTTAAACAGCTAAATTCGCTTTTGTTTTCTCTTTGATAGGCACTTATTACAATTCCTTCAAATCATGTAATTCAATGTCAGCCATTGAAGAAGCAGCTAGGGTTTAAGATTGATTCATTCCGTAGATTATCTCTATCCGATTCCAGAAGTAATCGTTTGATTTCTAGAGCTTCTTCTAACCTATTTAGCTCCAATTTCAGCGCAATTTTCAACATTCCTCAGAGAAATTCGTTCGTTGTGAGGTCGGAAGCTGAAGATAGTTCTGAGGCTTCAGCTGAACCTAGTGAAAGTGAAGCAGCAGCCGAGGAGGAATTGTTGGAAGATTCTGAAGCTGAAGCCAATGCCGAGCCTGAGTCTAAGCCGCAGAGGCAGCCTAGGGTTAAGTTGGGAGATATAATGGGGGTAAACTTGATTTCCCTGCACTCGTAGTACTACTTTTAGTTGAACTCAATTGAACTTGTTAGAACATAGAAGTACTATTCTTCATTCTATCTCAACTTGCACACTCCTCAAAACGCATGTCAATTTTCACATTTTTCAACCGTTAATATCTCTAAATCTCTAATTATATACAATTTTCACATTTTCACATTTTCACATTTATCATATCAATGGTAGAAACTTGGGGCAATTGATTCTTATGGACTGTTAACATACAATGAATGTATAAAATCGAAAAAATTAGGATAATTGAATATTAGAACACTTGTTCAGAGATTGTAAAATGTGAATTGTGAATCTAAAAGTAAAGTGAGTTTAGCGTTAGCTTTTGAATAATCTATCACAAGTGGCTAAATGACTATATCAAAAGGTTATAGGACTTGATTGTTTGTGGTGATTTGCGAGTTTGTGATGAAAACTGAACATAATCATTGATCGAGTAGAATTGGGATTTTGAGTCTCTAGCATTTTGTTTTGTCTGTTTAGATATTAAACAAGAGAGCAGTTGAAGCTTCTGAGGAGCAGCGTGCAGTTCCTGATATCAGGACAGGAGACATTGTGCAAATCAGATTGGTTAGTAATGTTTTTATTTCATACTGGATTTAATCATTTTCGTATGATCACTTGTGCTCTATTGACTTCATTGTTGGGTTCATTTTTATAGGAAGTGCCAGAAAACAAGCGTAGGCTATCTGTTTACAAAGGTATCGTGATATCCAGGCAGAATGCTGGTGTTCACACCACCATTAGAATCCGAAGGATCATAGCTGGAGTAGGCGTCGAGATTGTGTTCCCCCTGTAAGTATCCATGTCTTCCTTGTGCTTGACTTATAAGTATGTGGCTTTTATATGCATTTGCAGTACACATAGAGTAGCCTATGCTACAAAGTTTAATGCAACGGTTGAATAAGTAAACTCTATGTTTGTCTTGCAAAAAATTAAGTTCTAGGCCAACTGACAGAACACACTGAGAGCCTGATTAGTTTGTGTCATTACAACCTAGTATGAGTATGAGTTGCATCAGTTGTCAACACAAAATTTTATTCATTCTTGACTATCTGGAGTACTCTATTATTGACAAGATTCACAAGAACATTACTTCCATCCTAAAAAATAAGGTCAAGTTTCATCGCTTCTGATAAGGGCTGCCCAACTTCAATCCACAACTAAAAAATCTAAAAGTTCAATAGGTTTATACAAGTTCAAACGAGTTTATACAAGTGAATTTCAAGTGAAAGATTAAGCCCATGTTTTGGTGGAGTTTGTAGTTACTCAGCAAGTCATGTTAACTCTTGTGATCAAATTACACCACGCAAGGCTTTTAATATAAACTTTTATACCAGAAACATGTCTCTTGTTTAGGGTAGATTGGGAAGTACAGAAGAAATAATGCCACACAACTTCTACCAAAAGTTTTGTAACGAGAAACAAGTCTCTTGGTTAGGGTAGATTGAGAAGTATACAGCCTTGCTGATACAAAAAATGTGCAAATAGTCTTTTTAATTTGTGATCAGAAATACAGAGCCAATGTTCACTTATGCCTTTAATAAAAAGATAACGCACAAATTAGTCCACGCTAACGACTTTATTTTAAGAGAAGAATGCTAGATTAATTGATGTGTTGCTGATGTTTACTTGCATCAGATATCTTTGATACGGAGAACATAAATCTTTTATTTTTACTCGATCACTGCCATGCGTTAGTGTTGCATATTAGTAGGAGTGCCGAGCACCTTAGCCATCTACAAAAGTTGGCAAAAACATTCCATGTCCTGCTATTGTAGCTAAACTCTATGTATTAGATGCGATAGTTGTATTCAAGCTAGTGATAGTCTTTTGGAGTATGGTGAAGATCAACTCCATTGCTGCCCAAGTGGATATATTGTGTATTGATAGTGTATTCTGTGGTGATATTTATATAGGTACTCACCAAACATCAAGGAAATAAAGGTAGTTGATCACAGGAAGGTCAGAAAGGCAAGGTTGTACTACCTAAGAGACAAACTTCCCAGACTCTCGACGTTCAAGTGATAACTTAAAATTCACTGGAGCTCTATCATATTTGAAGCTTATTTTCATGGTTGCAAGTGTGTATGGTAAACATTGAAAGGAATCCTTCTTTTTGAAGATCTATGTTCTTTAAGAGAATCTTTTACTTGTAATTTTCTTTGGAGGGTAGATCAAAATGTTCATTGTTTATATCTTTGATGAATTCTTCCACACAATAATTTGTTTGACTAAGACTAAAACGAACATCAACCAACATGCTCTCTTTCAAGCTACAAGAGGAAGAATAATTAATACTAAATATAATAATTATAATAATTATTTATAAGTGAAAATCATTTTTACCTTATTTAGTTTAATAAATATAGCAATTAACCATTTTGATTATTACATGTGCTATAATGAAATCCTTTAAATTAATTGTGTGATATTTAGTTCAATAAATATAACAATCGAATAATTTAATTATTCCACGTGGTAAATCTTTGGAATGATGTCAAATGAAATTTTCTAATTCTTTTAATTAATTATATTTTAATTAATTGCATAATAGAATAAAATCAATTTTATTTTATTTAGTTAAATAAATATAACAATCAAACATTTTGATTATTCCATGTGGCATAAAAAAATCCTTTAAATTAATTGTATGATATTTAGTTTATTAGATATAGTAATTAAATGGAATTTTTCAATGTTTTTAGTTAATGGATGATAAGGGTACTTATATCTAATTATGCATGATTAATAAAATTTACATTAAGATGAATACGTCAAGAGTAAGTGACGCTCTTCAAGGTTAATTACAAATTTTTTATTTTATTTTTTTAGCTAAAAAGTCAAAAGTCAAATAATACAAATAAAAAAATTAACTAAAACCAAGCACACTAATAAATCATATCCTATTTTCACTCGAGATCGAATCAACAAAATAGCCTCAAAACAATGAATTTATACATTCATTAATTTGAGTTTATTCTATTTGTACACATATTGTTATGACACTATTTCACGAGAGACGCGCTTTATAAAATAGCTCACTTCATACGTATTTTGAAAATGTATATTTCTTATATGATGTCGTCTAACCGAGAGAGGGTAATGGTAGCTCAACTATGTATAAGGCAAGTCTTATCTAAACAAAGACAAATCTATATTAGGGCCCATATGGCACGTACCCAAGGGAATATTTAAAACGAATAATAAATTTCCTAGGAAATGACTATGTGATTACTCATAAGTCCAGCCCATAATTTTAAAGTTAACATTTAAAACTTTAAATTGGACACTTTAGACCTTGAAATAGTCATTTTAAGTCTTGGATTTGACAAACTTTAAATAGATATTTACAGTTTGTGTAGCAAAGTAAAATATAACATTAAGGGTTGAAATAGGGTTTTAAGAGTTAGAATTGACATTTTAAGTGGTGGGATGAGTGTTTTAAATAGTTAAAAAATTTAGAGAAATTCAATATGATAGCATCCAGTTTTCATGAAACGCTAGTGGTAGTACTTTTGTAAGAATTTTCCACGTGATAATATCTGGTTTATGCACTATCTAACTGCCGTAGCATTTTCCGTTAAATTATTATTGATTTTCGTTTAATTCATCGTTTTGTACGATTTTTCCACATGATAGCATCCAGTTTTTGCTCTCAAATGTTTAATTTACCATTTTAACGTTTAATTCATTTGTTAATTTATTACTATTAAACAAACTAATTGAATAAGTCAATTGTCAAAACACCCCTTATCAACGAGTTAGAATAACCTATAATTATTTATTGATCTATTACAATGCCTTGCATGGGCGGATCTATGTAGACAGTACAGGCCTCCCGGGCACGTGCCCGGCGGTTTTTTGACAAAATATTTTTAAAAAAATAATTTCGAATTGTGTTTAGAATTAGGGGGTTAATTTCTGGAATTCTGGTACAATTGTACACATCCAACTCTTGAATTACCCCCTTTCTCTCCCTCTTAAAAATCCTAAAAACTCCACCCGCACCACCGCACAGCCGTCTGCCTGTCGCCAGTCTGCCGCCTACCTTCCACTGCTGTCTGAACTTGCTGTGGCTGCTGTGAGTCGACAGTACACTCACTGTACTCGACTGTCTTCCCTTCACAAAAACCCTAAAATTAAATCTGGATTTTTCTTTTTGGGTATCTTCACTCTTTATCCTAATCTTAATCTTTATTGTCTGTTCTAATCTTAATCTGAATCTTAATCTTAAATTACTAATCTTGTTGTTCTAATCTTTATTCTTAATCGTGAATCTTGATTCTTGAATTTTGTTAAAATGTTTCTTGATTTTTTTTGTTTGTTATTTGAGTAATTGAATGTTTGTTAATGTTAAATTGTTAATGTGTTTGTTAATGTTTTTGTTTATTTTAAATAGTTGAATTGTTGATTATTGAATATTTCTTGCTTTTTCTTGTATATCCTCTTTGATTAATTGAAATATTGAATATTTGTTAATGTGTTCTATGTACTTTTAATCTTAGTAATGATGCTATTGTACATCAATTCCAAAATATGAAAATTAGGCGAGAACAATTGTAATTTGTTCGTTATATTTCATTTTGTTGGACTATGATTTCATTTTAAATTTGAACATTTGTAGACTGTTCGTTACCCTTCTATATTAATTTGGCTTTGTCTTGGAATTATTGCGCTTCTACAACTCATTTTGTCGAAATAAAAAATATCTTAGTTGTTAATAATAAAAACGAAATTCTGTTGAAATTTTGTCTATTACAATTGGTGCCCCATGGGAATTTGAACCTTGGATCTGCCACTTTGCTGCAGGAAGCTTTTCGATTGGGTGTTATATTTGGTGCTTGCTGATCAAAATACCATGAATTTTGCTGCATCATTATGCCAAAGAGTCAACCTTAGACAATTGGTCTCTACTTTTCCTGCTTATGCAGCTGCAACTGGTATGGCTGTATTGTTGTAAATGAGTAGGGTATAATCCTGTCTCTTTCAGTGGTGAACTTAAGTACTTGGTTTTCCTGTTTCTTTGCGTGCTTCCATATGTAGATGCTTCTGGGGCAGGTTTGGCTTTAGTTTTTAGAAGGTGGGCTACTAAGAAGACAGCTGGATCGTCAAAAAATGGAAGAGATTCTAAGCCTAAATTTCTTGGTGTGAAGAAATTTGGAGGCGAGGTAATACGAACTTTGCCACTTACAATGGTTGTTTGATTAATGAAGTTGTTTCGGTGTGCCTTAGTGTATTAGTGTCATATAATAGTAACTACTGATATCTGAACTACTGTTCCCTTTGCTTATGAAGAGTGTGATCTTGCAACTCTTCTTAGAAATTGGGCTTGATTTTTATACCCGTGCATGTAGGTTGAGGGAGCCAGGGAGGATAGTTATAGTTTTTGCTAGAATTGTAAGGGGAACCTTTGGTTTGTGCTTTTGCTTTTCATTGGTGGTTAATAAAACTTTAATTGCCAAAAGCAAAAGAAATCTGGACTACAAAACGCATAGGCCTAGGGCCAGTTATCTACAACTTATTTGAACTGAAGTAAACTGAGCTTATAAGTTTTCCAGATGCAAGTGAAAGTAAACTGAATTTTAGATATGTTGTGGAGAGAAGATGAGCCCTTACTGTAGTTCTAAAAATCTTGTCTAGTTTTGAGGGCACTATGGTGTTGTGTTAGTTTCCATTTTATGTTCTCAAATGTTCATACAACACCACTATCGGTGAAGGTTTCACTTTAATTATATGCTTCACTTTCAGTTTTTATTCAACATATTTGGATCTTATTTTTCTAGGGAAAGGCTTTTCTCAGGAATGTTGTTTCTTAATCCCTTTGTTGCTAAGAATTAGCCCTATTCTAATTCAAAAAAAAAAAAAGAATTAGCTCTTTTTTCTTTTTTGATTCGTCCCATTGAGTTTGTCTCATTTCTATTTATGGTCGTGAGCAACATTCTTCTTTGTTTTTCATTCACATTTTACTTGCATTTTCATCTCATTCAAACGTTTCCCCCACTTTATAAGATATGCTTTTATACCACTTTTTACCATTTTTTTATTTTCACTTCATTTGTACTTGAGGCTATTTCTTTGGACAAAGGAGTATATATTTTCCTGGTTTATTGTGCTCCATGACAAGGTTCCAATAATCGAAGCGGTGTAATTTTGATTTTGATGGTTCATTGCAGAGAGTTATACCAGGTAACATCATTGTTCGGCAGAGAGGAACTCGATTTCATCCTGGAAACTACGTTGGCATAGGAAAGGACCACACCCTGTATGCACTCAAAGAAGGCAATGTGAAGTTCGAGAAACATAAGTTGAGTGGTCGCAAGTGGGTGCATGTTGAACCTAAGGACGGTCATGTTATTCATCCCGTTTATGCAGAGGCCGACAATCCGCAACTGGACACTGCTGCTTAGATTTACCGTTGTTTCTTTTACTGTAGCATCCCTTATAAGTTATAACAAAATTTCCGGTTTCTTTTCCAGATTGTAAGTGAAAGCTAAATTAAGCGAGGATTAACATTAAGTTCTTCATTGGACTCAATTTCCGATATTGAAGTTAAATCTATTTATGGAGTAGAATACTCAACACAGTGTAATCTACAAATGTCGTTGTTTTGCTCTTTTTCAATGTCATAATTAGTGTTTATATACTTTCTCCATTCCATAATACTTGTTATTGATAGTGACATCTTTCCATATATGTCACACTCAGTAGTAAGTATTATGCAATGGAGGAAGTAATAATTCCTCCTATTTTCTTTACTTGTACCATTTAGTTTTGGCACATTTGTCAATGCACGTTTTGAATTATAAATATCTCTAATTGTGCTTGAGTAAAAATTATAAAATTTAATATTAATAAAATTTACAATAAGACGAGTTAAACAAAATCTCATATGACAATGTTGTAACTTATAGATTAAGAACAAATCATATAACTAGAGTGATTGATGAATAGTGTCGCAAAACCAAATAGGATAAGTAAAACGAATAGGAGAGAGTAGCATGCTTCTCTGAATCCTTTTGAGAGTCAGCCTTGTAGGATTGTAATCAAGCATTAACAGGAGCGGTGAAGCATTATGGGCAGAGGTAACGTTCCAATTGACTGAAAAGCATGGAAATAGCATTTTTAAGCCAAATTTAGTGGCAGTTTTCAATATTGTGCTTAGTGTGTATGTGAGAAGACGGTAAGACAATTTAATGAATGCCATGCTTGACAAGCCATCAAAGTAGCAAGTACTGAACTACTGATACACTGTGTCGTCAATTTACTTTCTATATCTGCATGAAATTAGTGATACGACTTGAACAGATCTTATGATTCTTTAATACACTCACTTCCTATAAAGAATTAATCAGTACTTTAGTAGTATGATTGATTTGTACGACATCAGTAACTATACAACTAAGCTTAAGCATCTTCAATTTACAGGAGCAGTTAACTTTGTATTGGAAGGTATTACAGGTTCACATAACGAAGGCAACGAAGAGCTTCTAGAATCCTGTTTTTGACCATGTCTCGATAACCTCTGTTTAAGTAAGGCTTCTTTACAAGGAGCAAAAAACTCATGATTAAGAGCTTGTTCAGCAGTGATTCTTAATCTTGGATTCACGGTTAAACATTTCTCAAGTAGATCAAAAAGTGAATCGGGGATGGCCCCAAGGAGATCTTGTCTCTTCGTGTTTGTCAAATACCACTCTTTTATTGTCATCGATTGTAAAAATTTAATGTCTAAAAGTTCCTGCACCAAATTGTCAAAAACAGTGTTAATTATGTATTTCTAAAAAAGACAATTTTTTCTTTCTGATGAGGCAGGATCGTATATTTCTAGTATGAGAAATTATTTACCACTGGAAATGAAGATTCACGGTTGTGTATCTTTGCCACTTCCCATAACTCTTCGTTACCCCTCATTTTTACTATTTCCTTCATGTTTCTACAATAACAATCGAAACAAGTTTGCTGTTACTAACAAGTAATAATAACATTACAGTTGCTGGTTCAGACATCAACAAAAGTACTTACTGTTCGGGGTCACCATTGAAGGGCATTCTCCCACTTATTAAGTAAAGAAACGTAACACCAGCTGACCATACATCAACCTTAGGACCTTGGTGCAAAGATCGAAGCAGGACCTGCAAAAATTGGGGGATAAAGTACTTAATTAACTAATTTTATGGAATCGCCAATGGAAAACTACTGATGAATCTCAGTTTCTCGCAGCATAAAGGTTAAAGATGTCTACCATATCACAAACTTTTATCCTCCAAACTGCGAGGTTTTAAGAGAACAGGAAAAAAATTCAAAACTAATAGAAATTTGCTAGTCCGATGCTAATAAAACTCAGAGAAAGGTGAAGTCTAGGAGAGCCATGTGATGTGAAAGCAGTAAGAAAACCAGGCAGTACAACATTAAGAAGACTCTTACCTCTGGAGCACGAAACCCTTTTGTTCCTGCACATGGGCCATCTTTATTCGGCTTCATTCCTCCTGACAGGAAATACAGAAAACATTATATACAAAAGAGGATGCAGAAGAGCACTGTTCCATTTACAAATGTTTAGGCAACATACCTCTATTGTTCAATGACCCAGCACCAGAAATTGCAATGCCAGATGAGTGAAGCGGCGTCGGAGTGGGATGAAAGAGTTTTCTATCTGTGATCCCAGGTGAAGCAGCGACCCTTTTCCGATTAGAAGTTGGCGCTTTCGGTGCTCCATGATTTGGACTCTGCATTGCTTCCTGAGCAATATTGATCAGTGCCTTGCGACCTTTACATGGAAGAGGTTCCCTCAATCTTTCTACAGAAGGAGTTCTAGTGCTCAAGTCTTTTGCAGAAGTTAAACCAGACCCTTCTGCACCTTGGCTTGTTAGTGGATTGCAACGACCCAAGTCTTCATAGGCCTTTAGCTTGTCAACAGGTTTTTTCTTCAGGGATTTGCTCTCGAGAGCACCAAGAGCTTTCTTTTGTTTGTTGGGGGAAATAACCTTGTAATGACCTGATGAATACTGTTGAATAGCAGTCACATTGCTAGGCTGTGATGTCTCTGTCATCAAGAAATATTTTTCCATAAATATAATCTTTCATACAAGGAGTTTCAGAAATAATAGTATCATTAAAAGATATACACTTGAAATGAACAAATCTTAAAGTTGATGAAACTTATTTACAAAGTGCAATAGACCAACTTAGAATGCAACAGGCCTGGATGAATTTCTTATTGAAATGGGTATAATTCCTTCCTTTCTCACAGATATAAAGAGTATAATATTATAAAAAATGAAAAGATAAAATCAATTTGGCATGAACCAAGTGCTGATTATGGAAGAATTACTCACCAATGCTTCCATGCTTCTGATTCATATCCTGTAATTGATTACACAAATGATTAGGAAAAGATGAATTACTGAGTAAAAATTTGGTCTCTGGTGAATGCGACCCAAATGAAAGCCCTTTACATATGCTGAAGCACTAACCCTAGCAAGATTGAAGTCAATCAGATAGCCTTTGTGATCTTTGCGTGAGAACAGGAAGTTTCCAGGTTTGATATCTCTGTGATAAACTCCCTGCAAACACATAAATTATGATGACAAAATTGTACATCATTCTACCAATAAAGGGAAAAATACATCAATAATAAATGCGTATTTTCAGTAGACTTTCACTGTACCTGTTTATGAAGACTAACAAGTGCCCTGAACATGCAAAAACCATATGACTGAAGCTGAGACATGTCAATCTCCCTTTTCAAAACCTGATGCAGAATCAGGGTCATGCACGAGTAAAGGTACACAAAATTTAAGATAGAATCACAGACCAAATGAGGTTTAAAAACAATAAACTTACTTCTGGCCGGTCATGTTCAACGTGCTCCAGAACAAAGCATTCAGAACTTTCACACTTCAAGGAACCTTCATATCTTATCACAAAGTTCCTTCCCCTGACAAGAACAAAATCTTTTTCTGATAAGAATGAGGGAGATATCAAGGAGCTTCAAAGTCAAAGATTTTACATACCCAAATCGTTCAAGCATCTTATGTTCATTCTTGACGTGCTGTTTATGAGCATTAGCATGAGGACCTACATTTCCAAAAATAAGCTCACTGCATTAGTAAAAGGAATTGCTCGAATCACCTGAAAACTAGCCCGCTTCAAAAATTTCTCCAAGTGTCCTTTGTTCAGTTTCCATAAATAACAACACTTTGCTGTTAACAAAATGTTCAGAGTAACAAGTTTCTAAATTCAATTGTATCTGACTTCAGTGGAAACATTCTGATGGAGTGATAAACTAGCACTGTGGCAATCAGTATTGATTGAGAATATTTTTGTTATTACTATTCCCTGCTTCCCATCAAATCCCACCTTGGCCGGTAAAGTGGGGGACAGTTGTATGCAACTTTTATCCCCATGGCCTCGTAATAACATAGAAGCTGTTTTTCCTTAATTTATTGCTGACATCGTCAGCAGCTCTAAAGTCTAAACATAAGAAACATGCATATGATATAACAAATCCTTTTACTCGGGTAATTTTAATCCAAACCAAACCCTCACTCGCCTCCAACCTCTATTAGAATGTATTGTAGTTTCAATGTGGACCACACTAATTTACAAATAGGAGAAAAGTCACAAGATCTGATTTCAAATAAAACAGTAACACAATAGCACGATATTTGTGCTTCTTACACTTTATCGCAAATGTCAATCCATCTGTCATTCTCCTTGCTCTATAAACAGTGCCATAACCACCTGTAAAACATAACACCTAGGATCAATGATGTTACAGGATTTTGTACATGTTACATCACACAAGCACCACAAAAATCATACCTGACCCTTCCTCCTCCTCCACTTTGTAAGAGTCAAATTCTGGAAACTTTGGCTTCCGTTGATCCTGTCATATGATGAATTAATAATTAAAGCATTTGACTACTGTTAAGAGAGGATGTAAGCTACATCACAGAATTTATCTTGCCTTTTGCATTTAACGGGAAGGCTAGATAATGTGCTAAAGCACATCAGGACCCAAACGTCAACCAGGAATTCAAGAATTTTGGGTGGAGTATACTTTAGCCTGAAAATTAGCATATTGCATATAGCAATAATACACTTCTTCTGTTTTGCATGCACAATTACTCCAATTTAGGCGATAGTTTTGGGGAGAAACGGTACAACTTAAAAAATTGGTAGAAGAATATAAATAAAGGAAAGCAGCAGTTTAATACTTCAAAACCTTGATGAAATAAAAGGGACGTGATAAAGACATAATTTTTTAAGATGATTACCTTGGATGACTTGAGAACATTGTCACATCTTTCTTGGATAGATTCACCATTCCTAGCAATGTGTTTGGGTTTGTCCATCATAGCAACAGCGATCTGATGTTTGCTCTCCTTCCGTTCCTTATGGACAATATCAACTTTATTATGCTGCTTTGACTTGGACAAAGTTTTATGTTTTTGTGGCTGCTCAGTATGAGTCACATTTGTTGGCACTAAAGACTTCGTCTGTGCAATCTGAGCATTAGTGTGTGGATCAGCAGAAACTACAAGCTGGCTAGTTGATGTGATCTTTCTTTGCTCCTTTTTCACAGTATGTCTGTCACCAATGGAATCCAAAGGATGGCTTGTTGAACTAGCATTTGTTTGCTCCCTTTTTACAGTATCTATCTCGCCCATGGAAACCAAAAGCTGGGTTGTAGAAAGGGCATTTGATTGCTCCCTTTTTAAAGTACGTGCCTTGCCCATGGAAACCAAAGGCTGGGTTGTTGAAATGGCATTTCTTTGCTCCATCTTCACAGCATGCGTCTCACCCATGGAAAGCAAAGGCTGGCTTGTTGAAATGGCATTTGTTTGCTCCATTTTCAGAGTATGTGTCTCACCCATGGAAACCAAAGGCTGGCTTGTTGAAATGGCAATTGTGTCCTCCATTTTCATAGTATGTGCCTCACCCATGGGAACCAAAGGTTGGCTTGTTGTTTCAACATTTATTTGCTTCTCCTTCACCGTATGTGCTTCATCAATGGAAACTTTTGTCTTTGTCTGGCAATACTTATCTGCAGAACAATATATATCCCTCCAAGAGCCAAACAAAATATTTTTAACCCTTTCTTCGGGACCTCCATTATCAACTTGTAGCTGTTCATTCAAGTCGAGCAAGTTTGTTTCAGGAATTTGATTGTGTCTCAAGTCTTCAGCAGCATTTCCAGCAGCAGTAGACTCTACTGATAAGTTATCATGTGGATTAAGCTGTAGACAAAAAGGAACACCATTATCTAGTTTACTCTCCAAATTTTCTACATCATTATTATCTTCTAATATAGCTGAAATTTCTGCTAAAGTTTTTAAGAGGAAACCCATTGACTCTTTGGCATTATAATTAGGCAGATCTAAGCAAGTTCTGTTGGCATAACATTTATCCTGATGTTCCTTCCTAACTACACAGTTACCCATGTCATTCACCTCCAATTCCTTGTGCTTGTTTCCACTTTCCTGATATCCATCAATGTTTTGCTGATATTCCAACAGCCCATGACTAGAATTTACCATAGATGGGGTCACAAACAAGTCACTGACATTTATTAGATTAACCGTTTCAAGAACTCTGCCAAAAGACTCTGAATTTAAGGCTCTGCATGAACTAGTTTGTAGATCAACCCCCTGGATGAGACCAAAAAATAATAACATAAAGTGCTTTAATGGACAAGATCTCCAAACAGTTCAAACAGAAAAATGAAAAAAAAAATGTTAGTTTATCTCTGTAGGAGGCAAAGACCCAAGAAAAGCAATTAAACAACAATAGAAGGATAATGGTGGTATCACATATATTTGTCACTTCTCAGTGTAGAAACTGTAGGTACAAGTTTAAATTCATGTAAACTGATTGCCATACTATGAAATATGTGTACCGATCTAATCTGAGTTTGAATTCATGTAAACTGATTGCCATTACACAATCATAGTATCATACTAGATTCAGAACTTCAGTGTTTTGGCAATTTCAGTAAGAAAAGGATGTACCTCATATGCAACAAATTAGCAAGTTAACAAAAAGATAATAAAAATTATATCCTCTTGTAAACATTCAGTTATTTTACTAATGGCTTGATGTAGTCACCCTAGTCCATACTTCATAGTTGATTTTGCTTTAACTGTCAGAAGAATCGCTTGGAAATTTTGCTAACTACCATACTTATCAAGACATGATAAAGCATAATAATTGTAAGCAATAATTTTCATGTAGATTTCTTTTGGTTCATGTAGTCAACTCTGTGTTGGGATTAAGGCTTTGACATTGGCTTTTTACATGCTTATTGGGGCTCATAGAGACAAAGAGGACTATATAATGCAACACATCACATTAAACGATAAACACATCCGAAATGGTGGTTAGAAGCTCGGCCTTTTTGTGACATAAACCAAGTTTGCATTTATCAACCTTTTGTGTATATCAATTTTGCATATTATGCCAGATAATTTCCCTCAATCCCTTGGAAATTTTACAATTTCCACATTAATAAGACTCACTATCATTGTTTATATCATTGTTTATAGACAATCATAAGATTTAAAATCTATCATTTCTCTTAAAAGTTAAAACAATGTATGTCTCTTTTTAAACAATGATTGTCCATTCCTCTCTTCTTATCATTTACACATGTTGTTCAAAAAAGCTAACTAGGCATCACAATGGACTATCCTCAGAAGTCAAATCAGTTAATCCAACATTCCAAGTATGCACTGGCAAGTGGCAACAACCACAATTACAGCCTGGTTTTCTAACATTAGGAAGGAAGCATACAGAAGTACACTTCGCATTGACTCAAAATCTCACTTGTCCTCTTAATAATCTAACATGTTTGCAAAACAAAATTTATTTAAGCTTTTGCCAACATTAATTATCAGATTTTGAAACTATTAACTAAGTACTCATATCAATCTCAAAATTTAACCTATCATCAACAAGGTTATAAACCTAGAATTGACTAAACATCAAGCGGCATATAATTTAACTGAAAGCACAATTGGTACCTGATAATCATTGTTTAGTGTCCTCGAAGTTGTACTTAAGCTCGTTGATTCCCGCTTGTTTTCTGCAAATTCATCGGATTATAAACAAATTTAAGAAGTTTATTAATGTAAAGAGAAAATAGAAAAGTGCCAATTTTCCTACCATCGATTGATCTCAGAACTGCTCTTTTCTTCACCACTGTCACAATTTCCTCCCCTAACTTCTTTCTCTTCCTAAAATACCTGAACTCAAAATCATTAGATTTACGCAAGATTCTCTCCCTTGGTCCTCCAGACATTCGCATCTCAATCTTCGGCCTCGAATTAGCAAAAAACTCACCAAAAGCACTATACACCGACATCGAAATCACAACGAGCTTATTCGTAGTCAAATAAATCGGCGAATTAGGGATTCCACATAGAAACTCAATGAACTCCGGCGATATTCGATACAGCAAACACTTGGCAACGAGTTCCTCGAGTGAAGCCGGCCTTCCTACGAGCAGCAAAACGGAGGCTAAATACCATGCCATTCCTGTGCAATAGTTATAATTGTTGCTAAAACTTGCAAGCTTTGGGGCCCAAATTTGAGCTTCCATGGCGATTCGGATGTAGATCTGAAATCAAGAAGTCGGAAAAATTAGGGTTCTGGAAAGGAATTGAGTTGAAGGTCAAGATTTTGGAGGATCCATGGAGGAGATTGAAAGTCAGAGAGTGACCGAACGGAGGATAGAGAGAGAGTGAAAAACGTAGTAAGAGCGGGAAGATTGATGAGAAAAGTTAAATTGATTAGGTTTTCATCCATTTTTCTTTTTTTAGATGTTAATAAAATGTTAAATCTCCCGCCATCGACAAATGTGAAATTTCGAAACTTCTGGATGTGGATTGTGGACCTGGTCAAGTAGTTTTCATTTCTCTGTCTAAAATCCGGCCTTAAAATGGGCCTTCAAACAATGTAAAAGCCCAATGTGATGATAGCAGGTTTACAAGAAGCCCCATTTAAACTCATCGTAAGCCAAGTCTTGTTTGAAATCGTATTATCATGAGACAGACTCGTATAATCATTATATTCCTTTAATCAATCATTTTAAGATTATAAGTTCACAAATTCTTGTATAAGTCAGTCTCACCGTGAAACATGCCTCATACTTGGTTTAATGACCCAATAATAAAAACTTTTAGCTTATGGGCTTCTTGTTTTGAGGTTATCTCACCGTGAGATGGTCTCATACTCTCATAGAATCAACCAAATAGAGAAGATCTCACCGTGAGACCATCTCATTTGAAAATTTTGAGATTTTCTTAATACATTCACTATAGTGACTATGGACACTCTCAAACCTTAAGGCCCTAACATAGATACGCTAAATAAATCTTTAAATAGCATAATTCTAAGAGATAAAACATTAAAAACAGAAAAGGAAAACTGAGTCTTGTCTAATTAAAGCATCAACTCCTCTGTCTCTCAAAGTTTGCTATTGGAAGTGACATTTTCTTTCATCACGCGTCACTCTCAGTAGCAAACTTAAAAGGATTGTTAAGTACTAATTTTCCTATGCAATGTCTTAAATTTAATTGTCGCTCTCATTCTCCCTTAACCATCTCCATCCTTCAGCACACGACTCAAACTCTTTTCTCTGTTCCTCTCAATTTGCACCGTTTTTTTATTTTAATGTCTTACTTAATTTACCTTCTTTTTTGCAATAGTCTCACTCTTCTTCTTTTAATTTTATTCATAAACTTATTATTTCTCTTCAATTAATCACTTATTTTTATCACCTACTTATTTTTTATCTTATGTATAACCTAATTCTTCTTTTTAATAAATTGTATTCAAAATATTTTTAGGTCAATCTGAAAGAAAAGATAAAATAGTAAAATACTCAATAATCAATAGAATGAAAAAGCAAGTGATTACATGTCAAAAAGGATGACGATTATAAGATAGATTTAACATACTTCTAAAATTACCCATACCCCTTTAGTCACGTTAGGTACTTACTACTCGTAACTACCACGCTTAACTACAAACACTTTATCAATTATCCATATAATTAAATAATTAATAATTTCAAAAAAAAAATTAATAAATTTTTTTTAGTCAAAAAAAAATTATTAATTGAATAATTTTTTTATATTGTGGGACCCGCTACTACAGCAGTTCGTTTTCTATTGTAGTGGTGAATAATTGGCCGGTGTTAACTCGTGGTGTTTGACTTTACAATTTCTAACATTAATGTAGAAAGCCCGTTTCGTTTATTTTTGGTCTCGGAGCAAAAGATAAAAAAGACTCATAAACACTTAAGGTGTAACGCATAATGTAACACACATTTTGTTTTTTATTGTTAATATTTAAACTAATTTATAAAAAAGCACTAAGAACTCATATTATTTAGCAAAAAATGTAAGTTATATATAAATTTAATTCAAATTAATATCATTTATATACATAAAATAAGTTTTTTGGACCCTAAAAAATACGGGGCCCTGGACAATAGCCCACTTTACCCTTGCTAATCAACGGCCCTGCATAACATTGTCTAAATACCACTACATTTATACACTCTCCACTAGTTTTTTTAAAAAGCTAACTCAAAATTTCAACATAAAGAAGGAAGGCATTAGCCTTTGTATCTTAACTTTTGAAAGATTTGAGAATAGTACATCTTTAATTTAAAGGATGAATATGAAACATTAATATAAGGTGGATGGAATATTTATTTTTATATGTGTACTGATTTAATTTGTATGTTATTTTACTATGTTAGATGGAATTATGGGTGAAACTTATTCGGATTAAAATCGTAAATCGAACTAGACCAAACCGAATAACAAATATGGTTTGGTGATTTTTAAATTTGGTTTGGATTAGGTTTGAAAATTCAAAAACCGAAATATTAAGGTTTGGAATTTTCAAAAACCGAAAACCGAATTTCTTGACCGTAAATAGAAATATTTAAGAAATTACGTATAGCCCACTAACATTAATGTATTATCCCAGGCCCAATACATTCTAAACCTAAAAAATTAAAAACCCTAACCTTTGATAATACCTGTACTATTGCCGTCCCACTCCTAGTCTCACACTTGAGTACTTGACACTCCCACTCCTTTCCCGGTTTCCCTCTCTTTTTTTCATTTAAATTTGTTTTTAATGAAAAATATGGTTTGGATTGGTTTGAAAAAGTCTAAAATGAATTAATTTGGTTTGGTTTGATTTGGATTGAGGCCCAATTTGGTTTGGTTTGGATTGAAAAAATCAAAAACCGAAATAATTTTGGTTTGATTTGATTTTATAAAAAAACCAAACCGCACACCGAACTTTCACCCCTGGATGGGATAAGCTTTTTTTGTTCTTTACAATATTTTTGGTTGAGATAGAAATATAATAAGTTGATAATGTTGGATTTTAGGTTTATTTGTGACTGTAGTCAATATTTATAGTGGCTTTAGTAGGGTGCTTATCATGTTTTTCTACCAAAATTACTATTTGTAATAGGTAGTCTACGGCCATATAAACATGTAAAATCTTGAGTTATTACTGATTTTATATTTTTCTTTGATTATAGTGTTTATTTTGGCTCATATAAACGTTTGTAATGTCTTCATGAGATTGCATTGAATAAAAATTGAGTGTTTTAGAGGAGAATACAAGGAGTTGTTTTAAATTGGATCGTGTGAATGATATTTAAAGAAACTTTAAACATGTGGACGTGATTAAAGAATGCAGTGGTGTTCAATTTCATATAAGAAAAATGGTGCAAAATAAGTTTTACAACTAAAAATAAAAAATTACAAATTCTAAGGAACGAACAGAGTATATGATAATAATTTTTCTGTGAGTTACCATCCATAATCTTGTCTTTTTTAACAATACAAATATTTTAATGAAGGAAGCATAGTGGTGCCTAGAGGATATTCTTGGGGCACACCAATAAAAGTTTGCCACGTGTATTTAGAGAAGCAAAATAAATATTTTTTGTAGTTGTAAATATACTCTTGCGCTTGCTCTAGGGTTTCCTATTGTAGAAAATGAAAATCCGAGAATGAATATGATAAATCAATAGAATATTAAGTGATAGAAATAGAGATGTGAAAAAGAAATTTGATGCCCCAACCCAAACAATAAGGCACCAATTTAGTTGCTCTTAGGGAATTGTTCGGCCAGTCTAAGCAAGGGTAAGACGTGTTTACGCACAAAGCCTTCAAAAATTTTAGTTTTTAATTAGTGTTAAGATTCGAACTTTCTTATGTATACAATAGTTTGGGAGCCCATAAATAATCTTTCGTCACAGGCCCCTAAAAACTTAGGGCCGGCCCTAAGGAATTGTATAATTAAAATTAATATTTCTTGTTTTTAACAGTTATTCAATTAAGACTAAATATAATTTTTAAATATATTAAATTGATTTGTTATATAGTTTTAATACTAGCATTAGCTAGGGAGGTATCATAACAATACCATTTAGCTGGGACAAGGATGAGATAAAATAGACATTTATTTATAACCATATAGAATATGAGTTAATCAAGAGGATTTAAACTTAATAAATTTTATGTTTTAGTGTTGATTAAACTTTTTTATCGGTTAATTGTATAATTTAATAGTCAATAATATCTATTTAATTATATTTTATTGGAAATATTAAAATTTGATAAATATTAAAATTTATAATTATATCATTATATGTAATTCTCTAGTAACTAATTTCGTGTATATATGGTCACATTTTACATTCTGGTGTTGTTAGTATGCACATGAGTTTTAGAGAATTTTAAATTACTAAAAAAAGGTGATAATTTGGATGTTGCTTGTATGACAAAGTAAAGTAAAACAATGGAAATTTATAATTTTTAGTTAGAAATTGACTTATCAAACCTATCCTACGGTTATTTATAAAAAAAATATAATTCTAAAAGTCCTAACTTTGAAATAATATCTAAGAGTCTCAATTTCGAGTCTCATTTGTAAAACAGCTGATCTTGGGTAAGACCGTCTTAGAATAAGACGTGGCCCAATATGGAGCCTATAAACTTTTTCTATTTCTCTGGGTATTTTTCAATTTTACTCTTAAAGGTATTAATTTTGACCTTAAAGATATCAATTTCAACGTAAAGTGGTACTTAAATATGTCAATTAAAGTAAAAAATTTCAATTTGAACCTATAAGTGATCAACTTTAACATTAAAGTGATCAATTTCTACCTAATATAATTGACAGTGATAGGTATGAAATTGTATGTTGTTACGTAGTTCATTTATTTTCTTGATAATTGATATAGTTAACACCATAACAAAAACAAGATAAGTTCACAATTGATACTTCCTCCGTTCCGAAATACTCGCTACATTTCGATTTTGTGCACTATCCATCGTTCAAGCTTATTTTACATATTGCGACTAATGTGTAAGTAAAAATATAGTCAAGTGGGATCTTGTTTGAATCGTCTAATCGCATACTTTCATAATATTAAATTTTTATAATTTTTAGATAAGTGTAGTTTAAGATATTAATAATTAAAATTGTGCATTGGATTGCGTAAAAAAGTGAAATATAACAAGTATTATGGAACGGAGGAAGTATATGTTTGGAAATAATTGACACTGATAAGTAATGAATTGTACGTTGTTATGTAGTTCATTTATTTTGTTTATAATTGATATAGTTAACATTATAAAAAAAACAAGATAAGGTCATAATTGATGCATGTTTGGTAATAATTGGCAGTGATAAGTAATGAATTATATGTTGTTATTTAAACTTTTACTTTAATTGATATGTTTGAGTACTTTACGTTGAAATTGATATCTTTAAGGTCAATATTGATACATTTAAGGTCCAAATTGAAAAATATCCAGAAAATGAAAAAAACCAAAAGTTGAAATCTGGAGCGCGTGTGGTGCACGCGCCTGAGAATGGGCCGGCCCAATTATAGTCTTAGAATAAGACGGTCTTACGCAAGTTTTTGTGTTTGTAAAAAAGACTCAGATCTATTATGACTAGATGATGAATTAGTTAAATAGTTTTTATTTTATTTTCTTTTTCTTTCTTTGTTTTATTTTTTTAAATGGAAAAATACTATCACCCCTTTCACGACGGTCAAATCCTGATCACTAGTCAAATACCCTCAAAAACCTTCTCCAATCGAACGACCACCTCCCCCACCCAGCTCACACCAACCACCACCTTACCCACCAATCAGATCACAACCACCACAAAAGTCCACCCTCCTCCTTATTCTCCTTTATGCGCTCACCAAGCCTACATCAGAACGACTTTCACCTTTCTCCATTGCATGACCACCAAGCCCACTGAAGATGATGTTAGAGCAATGGATGGAGGTCGAGGGTTGTGGGCCATTTTTGGGTGGGGTGAAAGTTTGTCTAGATAAGAGGATAACCGCTAAAAACCCTTATCCCACCTAGAAAAACATTTTCTTATGTCGAATTTTATACCCTCGACCCCTTGAAGCCTATTCCCAACCTTGTTTTAGTGATTGGTGGTGGTTTCGTGGTTGAATGATGCTATCATGCTAGTGATTGGTTGCATGGTTTATAGTGATGGTCGTGTGGCTGATAGTCATGGTCACATAGCGAATGTCATTGTTAGAAAGTTAAGGCATTCCGACGAGGAGTTGTGTGGTAGAGGAGGTTAACGGTGGTGGTCGATTGGATGAGTGTAAGAGGGAGGGGGATTTGACCGAGGTGACTTGTCAAGATGGGTAAAGAGTTTTTTTTTTTCGAAGTAATTAATATTAAAGTGCATATTATTATGCACATATTATTAATTACTTGGAAAAAAAACAAAGAAAAACCCTCTATATCCAAATAACTTTTTATTATAACTTGGGTTTAGTGGTGAACTTCATTTCGACGTATAATTGAGTTATCTCTTTTTCACCTTATTGGATTTGTACGAGCCCATTTTTTATGGTATCAAAGCCCGATTTATTGTCAGGTTTTTAAGACTGAACATTTAATCTTACCACTAGTTTTGTAGCCTTAAATAGAATGTTTATTTCCAATGACAACTGTAACCCTTATGGTAGACTAAAATTCTAAAAACACTCACATGTGGGGTAAGGGAAGTGTTGTAGTGCCTATAATTACCAACATATGAGTTGTCCCACGTTGTAAACTTTTTATTTTAAGCTCAATTCATCAAGTCGAAAGACAGTCTCTCACAAAAATAACTCTCTACTTTAGTAATGAAAAAATTCTCTAGAGCTTGTAAATTTTATATGTAAAACAAACATCCTCAAAATAAACATTTACTCACTCCATATCTCTACTTATACTAGATTTATTATTAAAGTTAAAGTCTACAACAAAACAGCAAGGAAAAAAGAGTTGGAAAAAAGTCTTTTTAATAAATACACATCTTCCATTTTCAACCTGCCTTTCCTCTTCCCTTCCTGTTTTTCTCCTATTTTTCTTTCTTCATCTATCAGATTCCTTCCTTTTGGGTGTTTTTTGGTTTGATTCAACAAGTTTTCAACTTTAAAAACCTAATTTTTTTAATGAAAAATTTGTAATATTTATCTTATGATTTATAATTATTGTATTTATTCACTGTATTAAGACCACAATTTGATTTTGGGTTTCTCTTAATTTTAAGTTTTCAGCTGAACCCCATCTGGGTTTTGCGAAACCTAAAACTTTTAAGTGTATAAGGGTTGAAGAGAATAAGTTTTTTTTCTTAATTATTATTGGTATAAAAATTTATTTTGGGTTGCCCAGAAAATTAGCTTTTCTTTGAATTATTTGTATAATTTTTAAACACTTTAAAAGGTGAAGGACATGGGCAAGCAAGGACCATGCTATCACTGTGGTGTTACAAGTGAGTTTTTGTCTCTGAATTTGTGTTGACTAAATTAGAACAAAATTGAATTAGAATAAAGAAATAAAACTGTTATTTTCTTCAGTTTTCCAGAAATTTTTATTGCACTTTAAATGATTTGACCTTTTTTTGTAGATTTAATTAAAGTTGAAGAGCTTGAACCAAACTGGGTAATCTCATGAATGATGAATGTGTTTCATATTTGTTTGAATGAGGGTAAGGTAATTTTAGGTTCCTTCAATTTGGGAAATTTGTGGGTACCTAAATGAATTGGGTAAAATTTGTGGGTACCTAATTGAATTGGGTTTTTAGTTTTAGGACCAATGGTTTGACTATGGGTATATACTTGAATTGGGTTGGGAATTCCTAATGGAATTGTAGAATTCATGAAACCCAAATCAACCTTTAGCCTTTTCAATGCTCTCTTGGGTTATTAATCAATGTTATTAGCTAAAATTAATCAATAGTGAATTGGGTTATTAGGGTTAAGTTATAATGTATGAATTACAACAAAATCTTGTTCCATTTAGTGTTTTTTCCATCAAGTTTCACCTGAATGTTGTTACCCTTATTTGACTAATTGTTCAAAGTCATGATTGTTGACATATGACATAAGAGAATTGTTTAGAGCAATTCTGTTGATGAATTTGCCTTTTTTGATGTCTAGACTTTCAATGGTGAGGTATGGCTCTTTCTCTCAATCACCATTTTCTAGGATGTGTGTTTGCCTTGTTTTTTCCATTGCCCTTTTTGTTTTGAGGACTAAATGATTTCATTTAGTATGTGTGCAACTCTTTAGTGTATAGCACTATCACATGATTCACTATTATTGAGCCATTGGCGTCATTCAACCTTCACCAGACCTGATCAGACCTGATCATGGCTTCTATGAGCGGGATATATTGGGTATGATGATGATCATGACCTATTCGATCCAAAAATGCAAATTCAAAAAGTGAATTAGTTGTCAAATCATGTTTACATTGGTATAAAACAGTGTCACATGATTCACCAATCTCTTTGTGAATCACGAATCGAGAAAAGCGAATAATGGTCGATTTTGGGCTATTTTTGGGCAAATATGAGTGATTTGCGAATTCAAAAAGCGAATTAGCTAGCGAATTATGTTACACTGGTATAAAATTTAGACTTTAGAGGTTTATGATCTTCTCTTGTTGATGCAATTTCAGTCTTGAATACCAAGGTTTATAGACTATATGGTGCTTGATCGTGAGTCATGATACTACTATGAGTTCATTAGCATCCAAAAGAGTGCCATGAAGCTTCACAATCTGCTAGATCAATGAAAACTCGAACATCTCTAGTTAGGATTATGCGTATCGCTTTATTTCCGGTCAAGAAGCTAGCGCCTACTTAGGTATTAGAGCCTTCTAGGTACTGACAGTTGACACTTTCGCATATACATCACTTCATGTTTGATAAAACTCGTCGAGAATGACCATTGTTTTCCGGACTTGGTTAATCATGTTGTGATGCTTAAAACACCCATTTCAGAGGTTCCCCAATTAGTCATTTATGAACCCGGATTGCGTTTTTAGTCTAGTGCATTAAGCTTTCGGCTGTCCTGTTACTTGGTTTTTCAAACAATCAGTATTATACCGCCTGGCTGATGCAAAACTCACAGATCGCAACAACTTTTTGTGCGATCTTTTGGTATTATCAACTCGAGAGCACACGAAGAATGATATTCATTTGCTGGCTGCTCAAGCCATTTTTGAAATTTAGAGCCGTTTGATACAATGATGTTTGACATGATGGTTGGTTTATTGCAGGCACCCCGCTTTGGCGCAATGGTCCCCCGGAAAAGCCTGTTCTGTGCAATGCGTGTGGATCCCGATGGAGAACAAAGGGAACTCTTGCAAATTATACCCCTCTACACGCTAGAATCGATCCTGATGATTATGAGGATCAAAGGGCGGGCAGAATCAAAACCATTTCCCTTAAGAAAAGGGATGATAAGCTAAGCAAAAGGAAATTTGATTCTAATAGGGTAGATGAGGGGTCCCCTGATTATAGTCAGGGATTTCAGAAACATATTGACGAGGATACGAGTAATCGATCAAGTTCAGGGTCTGCCATATCAAATTCCGAAAGCTGTGCTCAGTTAGGCAGCGCAGATGCTAGCGAAATGACAGGTCAGAGGTTTTCCTGCATTTTAGTATTGGCTCAAGTGGAAGGATGTTGCTTAATATTGGTGTTTTTATTGAACCTTATTGCATGTTGGTTTGAGTGAAGGATGAGACTCAATGATAAATATGATTGCGAGTGTTTATTGAACCCGCGACCAATATGATTGCGAGTGGAATTCAATGTGGCTATCTCTATGATTGGGGTGGGTTGGTGCTTAGAAGTTAGAATTATTCTCAAAGCTACATGCTATAAATGAACATATAGAGGGAAATGTTGGTACAATTGATGATTTGCTATGTAGGTTTATAGTCCATGTTTGTCGTACAAGGATAGCAGTTTATTTTGAGGTCGTTTCTTTGAAAGACGGTCTCTCATAAGAGTAGTTGATCATTGTTCTTCATTTTTGTACACGAACTTATTGGACGGGAAATAGCTTTATATTTTGTTGATGGACCTGCAGTTAATGTATTAAGTGCTGGAATGTCTCTCTTATACATGATGTCCATGTATGACTTGTACATATTAGTCTTACTTTTGTTGTTTTCCAGGTCCAGCACAATCCATTGTGTGGGATGCGCTGGTTCCGTCTAAGAAAAGAACATGTGTAACTCGTTCAAAGCAATCTTCCGTAGAGAAGCTGAGAAAGGACTTGTATACCATCTTATATGAGCAGGCTTCTCAGTTTTCGGTTTCTTCTGAAGAGGAATTGATATATGAGAGTGAGGCCCCGATGGTATCGGTTGAAATTGGTTATGGGGGTGTTCTTATTAAACACCCAAGTTCCATTGTACGAGAAGAGGAATCTGAAGCTAGTTCTCTTACATTCGATAACAAATTTTGCCGTGCAGACGAGGGCTACTCACATCCTGCTTCTACGTTGATGCTTAATGATAGTAAGAGTATGAGTAATGACTTATCAGGGTCGGAAAAAGGTAAGAAGCTAAATGGCGAATTAATGCAGTTGGAGCCACTCAAGAGGTGAATTTTCTACACATGATAACATTCCGGTTGATAATTTACTTGTTCTTGAATAAAATTTAGACAACTCGATATGTTTTCCCGAGTTGTCTAAGATTATTCAAGAACAAGATATGTTATCAACCGGAATGTTCAGGGCATTGCGACTATAATCTAATAAGAGTCTGTGATTTGACAAGTCTACACTTTAATGTCGCAGGGAAAAATACGATCACGAGAAGTATCAAATTTTGTCGAATCGTAATTCTCCTCTGAGCCACATCGACATGAGTGTGAGTTTTATTCTTGCCTGTTACAGAAAACTACAGTGATGCTCAATGCTACCATATGAGGTCTTTGTTCTAATTCTTCTTCCAAGTTAGTCTTTTGATCGGCAATCCATTTGAGATCCCTTATCCATTCCATTCCGTTCATTTCCATTAGACCATTACCCCACTGTCATTAAATGTCTCCCACCTAGGTAGGGCTAGGGGATGGCGGGTCAGATTTACGCTACCGTACACTTGTTTGTTATAACAAAAAGTTTGTTTCGGAATGACCCTCGGTAGCAAACATTTGCAAAAAGTGCGCATGATTTAATGAGTCATTTTGATAATCTATTATAATTCGAAGCCAAAGAACTATCGAGGTCCCTGATCCAGGATCATATAATCTATGAGCTTGTTGCAAATTGTTAAAGTTTGCTTTCATCACGTTAGCAATTATTTGTGCTCAAACACGAGTTTAATTTTATGATGCTTCTAAATCTCGTTACCATTCATGAATACTCGAAGTGTATCTTATTCGTAACTGAGCATCTGAATGTGGATCGTTTGTGTTTAATTCAGGAAATTGTCAATACTGATGTATTCTGTGTTCACTTGACGGACGGGGAACAGCAGGATTTGCTCAAGTATCTACCGGATATTGATATTTCCGGTGTGTCTGATAGGTTAGTGCCACCAATCTTGATTTATGTACCTTTGCGAGACATTTTAATCTATAACATGACTTCTCGCCTTTTATGTGTGGGAGGATTTACTGTGAATGTACATACACATTTCTCGTTTTTCTTGCTCTCGCAGTCTTGGAAGCATATTTACAAACAAGCATTTCAAGGAGAACATATCTTCCTTCCAGCATCTGCTTGCCGATGGAGTGTTTGATTCTTCGTTTTCAGGTGTGCCAACTGAAGACTGTAAGGTCCTTAAGAGACTTGCATTAACCGATATGACTAAATCCAAATGGGTGGATTATTACAATATGCTTAAGGTTTGATATTCATTCGAAGTTTACTGATGCTTTTCTTGATCTTCTTGTCTATTTTTCATGATATTCATTCAAAGTCTAGCCCTTTATACTTTAAACTTGTATGGACATGCATGACGTGAATATTTGTTTGACTGTAGGATAAGAAAACTAAAGAGAGTAGCGGAGATTCTGTCCGCGTGACAGAAGCTATATCCAGCTTTTCTGGAAACCTTTACAATGGTAAGAGATCGCGAGATAGCCAAAACAATATTTGGCCAGGTTAGTCTTGATTCTTTCTTTTTCTGAACTGTGGGGGCATGTAAATTTATCGAGAAACACATGTGGAAATTGAAATCCGTTACCATGTAATCCATGATATTCTCTTGCTAACAAAAACACAACATTTTATCAACCCAATGCCACTAAGTGGCTCCTACTTAAGCAGGATTTGAGATCTGCTACTTTACACGAATAAGAAGCTCACATGTTCTAATGAGACCTCTTACTACATAATATGCATCACAGGCTCACCGCTACTTCCACGGATCATTGCCTAATAAATGCATCGTTGTGCATGTTTAGACACTTGACGCTAAATTTTTTGCGAGAAACTTGAATTGTTTTTATTAGTAAAATCTGACACTTCTTGGACATACTTTCATGTCTTTAATTCCCTAGCCCTAATAACAAAGTACACACGCAAAGATACTGTGCGCCACACTTTTTTATACTAGTATCTTGGATGCGCCTCATCTTAATTAATAACACTCCAAACATAATTGTTTGCACTTTGCACGCAAGCTGACTGTTCCCTTCCTTTTTGGTATTTAGAAACAAAAGCTGTAACGAGAAACCCCAAACAAGTGCTTCTCAAAGTTGATGGCAAAAATAAGCATCCCTTGCAAAACGAAGGTTTGCGCTTCACTCGAGCACCAAGCCTGTTCACACTTCCAACTGACCGTAGTTCCGTCATGCTTGATTCCTATCAGTTTGAAGATGAAAGCTCTGATGAGGATCTGTTGCTCGTTCCATTCCATGGGTCGTTCCCGCAAGCTGAGGCTGAGTTCCTCTGCCCTGCATATAGTCTTGGGTCCCAACAAGCTAGTGCGAGTAGTAACTCTATACACGTGTCCCATCTCCGCCCTTGACAAATACGGAGCTAATGTTTCCACCCACATACAGTGTATAATGCCATCCAAATCCTCAAAACAAATTTTCTTTGGATGATGTTTGATAGTTTTTGTTGTAATCACCCGTCTTCCTCTTCCCCAAAGTGAATATTTTGAACTTGGATCAGTAAGGGGATATGTGGGTTAACTTTTTTTGTATAGGAATGATGAAAGTTGTAGCATATATAGCCCATAATGCAGAAAATTTGGTAAGATTTTGAGGTACTTATACTATACATATGACAATCCTTCTCGGGCGACAGAACTATGTTATGGAGGAAGTACATGGCTTCCCAATTAGGGATGGAAAATGGAAATGAGGTTTCTTAGATGCCTGTAAACAAAAGGTCATCGTCCATATATATATAAACATCAAATACTATAGTTGGAAAGGATTTCATTTGTTCAGTTTAACTTCTTAAAAATTATATGGTGTTTTACATTAGAATACAATGTATATAGCGTTTTGTTCCTATGACCCGAGTTTATCCGCCCGCAATTTGTTTTAGCTAATGAAACAACTCATATCATAGAAAAGAAGGGAATATACAACTCCTTGCAATTAGTTTTAGTCTTAACCAAAATCATATGAGTAACAATTTACTAACAAAAAAGCACAATAAATTTGTATTTTGGAAGTTGTAAAATAGGTCAAATATTCAACTGTACACCAATAACTAGTCATTGTCTCATTGAGCATATCTAGTCTTATTTATCAAAAACATGTTCCTTATCTATTATGGTTTCTCCTATTCATTTCCTTTGTTTCATTCAAGGTGGCTCCTTAACAGTTAAGATATGTCTCAAATGTCAAAGAATCATTGGCCGCCCTTTAATTTTCCCCCTAATCTAATCAATTGAACCATTACAAATGTAATAAAGAAACAAACAAGCCCAAAGAAAAATGGAAAGGTCACATTAGTGATGGAAACCCACTTGGATATACATGGAATGTCATTTTCTCATTGCTCTTAAAAATAATTATTTTTAAACATGTATAAAGGATTTGTTAGGACTGAAAAGGGAAACAATAGGAACATAGAACCTAAAAAGTTGCATATGTAAGGTTAATTGTATGTAAAATAAACCCATCTCTTATCTTCATTAGTGGGAACAAAAGTTTAAGCTATTGGAGACATCATTTTTTAGCACCAAAAATAAGTGGGCAAAGGTGAATACTTACATGTTAGGAATTGCACTTTTAGACTTTAGTCTATAACATAAAGCATGCACATAAGCATTACACAATATAAACAATCCAGATTAACATGGTAACCCAATAAAAGCTTTCCTCGAGTCGAAAATTAACAGGGCGAGTCATGGGCTTTTAAGGGACCCTCGATTTCGTTACACAATTCTATCAACAAGTTACCTATTTTATAGATCATAAACCTTTTACCTGTATTTTATGTCTAATTTAAGCTCCAACATTGAACACAATCTTCTACAATAGTACACACAGCATTACTCCTCAACCTCTTGTAGAAATCTCGATCGAGGGAACGTCATCCCACGTCGTTTAACAGTCTCGAAAATATCAATTTCTGTATCATCTTTCGAACACTTGCCACCCACAATCACTCTTAAAACATTCAAAATGCGCTTTAATGCTTCTCCTTCGTCTTCACCTCCCTTAGGCTTCTCATCTCTTTTTGCCTCCACACTCGTATCGTTGATCTCATCTACCGTAACTCCATTTTCGATCACCTTATTTTCATTTTGTTTTCGATCTCTTGTTCCCTCGTCCCACACTAACCCAAACATTGAATCAGGAAGCTTTCTCTTCCCTCGCCTCATGTTATCATCTTCCTTCTTACTCGTATCATCTCCTTCATTCGCAAATTCCTCCATTTTCTCATTACCACCACCATGATCATTGACTTTTTTGTCGACCTTACATTTTGCTCGATTTTCTTCCTCTCCCTCAAGATCAATTAACTCTGTTTCCTGAAAACTTTCAGCCTTCTTCTTTCCTCCACCATTCCAATTCAATTCACCTCCAATATGAAAATCATCTTCATCAACCTCAGAATCCAATTTCTCAGTACATTCTAAGAGATTTTCAATACCCGACCCAGAAGCACTCGCCATCTCTACCTTCAAATCACCTTCAACCATAACTACTTTCTCCTCATCTTTGCCTTCAATCATCAATTTTCCACTACATCGAATCACAGAATCAACCTTAGATTTCTTCAATTGAAGTTCAATATCACTTTTACCCCCAACAGATTCCACCAATTTCGTCCCAGATGCTTCACCTTCACTCGGCCCCCTTTTCTCCCCTTGAAACCCTAGATTTTTCGCTCTAACAGAATCCGCATCAACAGGCAATTTCCGTCCATATCCCCCACCGGTTTGATCAACACCGTCAACTTTCAGGCGACATCCACCGGAATTCTCCACTTCCGATGGTTTTTTTTCGTCGGGAAAAACCTCATCTTCTCGCGCAAATTTTGAGTGCGATAGAAGCTCTTCTTGAGAAGAAGAATACCGACAGCTATCAATAATGAAAGCAAATGGATCTTCCTCTTCATTCGCCATTATTGAGAGCTTAAAGCTTTTCAGAGAGTAAAATTTTTTGATTTTTTTTTTTTGTATTTGGGAGGAGAGAGAATGATTTTCTGCGGGCATAGTTAGGGTTTTAACTGTAGTTAAATGTTTTCCCGCGCTATATCATAAACAGATCAGATTGATGGGTCCCCCCCTTTCATTTTCCCCCCCGTTTTTGATTCGTTGATTAAAAATGGGTTTGGGCCGTTTTGTCAAATGGATCAAGTTCGAGTGTTCCGGCCTAGTAATAAGTCCGATAAAAGAATACAACTGGTCTTGGACTAGACGATCTCATAATGAGATTGTCAATTTAGACAAATTCAATTCGCGCGTGTAACAATCTTGACATTATTTTTATTTTTTGGGCATTTTTCAATTTTGATCTTAAAAGTATCAATTTTTAAAATTAATACCTTTAAGGTCAAAATTGATAAATCTCTAGAAAAACAAAATGTTGTTACACACGCGAATTGGGCCGCCCCAAATTAACGGTCTCATAATGAGACCGTCTCTTCCAAGTTTTTTTGAAAAGAATAACTTGGGCAATCAATCAATGTACTTGCTGATTAGTCTAACACAAATTTTTGTGAGAGACTATCTCTAATTGGGCCGACCCATTATCTTTTTTGAAATATTATAAGTAGGCATTAAAAATAATGTAAGTAGACATTTAAGATATTGTGATTTGTGAGTAGACATCAAGAATACGATAAGTAGACATTAAGTATACAATAAATAGACATTAAATTTTAATGGGTTGGGCTTGAGAACATCTTTCAAAGAGACGATCTCTCAATAGACTAACTGTTAGTCTAAACACTAATTCTTTACTAGGATCGTCTCAGTGACTCACTTTGAGACGACCTCAATTAGGTCAACCCAAACTCTAAAAAAATTGCTTCCTATACAAGTGTGCATTCGAATTTTATTGTTTTTTTTAATGTTTTTCACCAATGTATTACTTGTATGAGCTTGTCTCGCTGAGACGATCTCATACAAGACTTGTTTCCTAAAAAGTTGCGCACATTCTTAAATGGGATGTTTTGATGGTAAGACTTTCTCTATTGGGCTAATTCATATACATTTAACCTATTAAAGTGATTACTTACAATTTTAAAGTGATTAATTACAAAAATAGCTAATTATATAGACCTGTTTCATGATGAGACGGTCTCGTACAAAATACTTTAAAACAATAATTGGTTAACTCTAATTTAGATTGAGGTCGTCTTACTATAAGACGACTTTAATTAAGTCAGGCCATATTATTTAATAAACTTCTTGTAATATCAACTATCAAGTGTGAGTGGAAATTTCATTACTATTCTTTAATATTTTTTATTAATAAATTACTTGTATGAGTCCGTGTCACTTGACGCAATTTCATCGGTTAATGAAAAAACCCATTAGCCGTGGCCCGTGGCCGATATATAAAAACTTAATACTTCACTTCACCCGCAGTCATTCGTTTATTTTACTTCGCCAAGTTCTGCCAAATTTCTGCTACTTTACCCTATTAATCACCAATCACCATATATATAATATCTCTAACCCGCAAATTGAAATTTGACACAGACCTGTTTTTCTGAACAGTTCCATTATTATAATTAATAATTATAAAACGGCATAAGTCATCTCATTAAATTCCATCACTTCCTATGTCGGCGATTCTTCGAATGTTCTAGAAACTCTAGCACAAATTCCAAGGAATGTCACCATATCAATAACATTCAGCTCTTCCCGACGTTAACTTCCATATCTGGTATTTACCCATCTCTTTTTCTGATGTTCTGTTTATAGGGTTTTACCAATTATGATCTATTCATGACTTTTTTGTGTCTAAATTTAAACCCAATTCTTGATTTGCGCATATTTGGATTATATTTTATTTTTCTTTCGATGTTTCTTATTATAGGCTTTGTATTAATGTTTAAATGCCGTCTTTGATTTCGTGTGTTTGTTCGATTATTTTTCGGTTATGCAGTGTTGAGTTTTATGTGTGCTTTATTGGGGTAACTGTATTTTTGTTGATACTAATTGCTCTCACCCAATAATTGATAGTTGATACTCAAATTCTCGTTTGGTCTTAGCGTGAGAGGATTCTAAATTTGGCTAAATTGTCTACTAAATGGTAAAAATACTCGCTTTAAAGTTTGACGGTTTAGTGTTTAAGGCTTCATTTTAAATATTAAAATTGACACTTTAAATGTTCAAACACTAAAATTTTTAAATTCGAGCTTCTTGTTATTGACGCGTAATGCTGGAGACGGTCTCATACAAAAGTTGTTATGGCTCATTGTTTGGCTAAATTGAACAAGTTTTATGGGAAATCAACATAATGTAAAATCAAACGATTGAAACATAAGTATATTTTACAAGGACAAAGTAAAAAAAAAAAACCTTAAAAGAGTTTTCTTTAGGGTCTGGCCGCCGGCCTCAACAAAGGTGCATAGGGTTGTGTGACATAATAGGTAGAGAAAGGATGAAGTTGGAGTTAGAGTTATAAAGAGTGTGGGTGTTGTTTATTTTGCAAGTATTTGCATACATAAGGATGAAATATATACTTAGTCATATTGGTGTGTTCTTGATGGAGCTAATTTGTCCGGAATGAGCAAAAACTTTGCCTTGACTTGGGTGTATAGTTGATGATCTTGACATTATAAATCGAAGGTAAGGTGATTAGATTAGCAAATCAAGGCTCTGTGGGTCGGGATTTGTTGAGGGGCGTAACACACATTTGTGATACATTGGAGGGTACAAGATCGTCATGCTCGTTAAGAAATGCCAACAAACCAAAGAGAGAATTCGCAAGTAAACAAGCTGAAATCTAGTTCTAAGAATACGAGCAAGAGTTTAGAAGATTTCCATTTTTAATTTATGCATAAGTCCAGCCCCCAAATATCACAATTTATTAAGATATATCTACTAGTTTGTCTATAGATTATGCATTGTAATGAAATATTTGTTTGTGGATTATAAAAAACTGAAAAGTGAGTAATAGTTCTTCATAAAAATGGTGAAATATAAGAAGACATAATCAGTGTTGCTTTTACTTGAAGTTGAATACGTCTTCTCATTGAATTTGCACCCTATGCCAATAATTGGCTTCCACATAGAGCGGTGTTTGGAAAGTGAAATGTACCCAACCTTACCATTGTTAGTGATCAATAGAGGTCTGATTGACTTTTAGTAGCAGATATCATCTTCAACTTTACATAAATAAAAAATGCATATAATATAATGAGCCTTTTTAATATAGTTCATTATAATTCGAAGTCTAAGGTACTATAAATCATTGGCCTATTGAAATAAGGGACAATATATTCATTATAATAATGGATGAAATGTCAATATATTGTGTTTACGCTAAACGACTTGTTTTGGACTTTTGGGTCTGGCTATTTCTCGGGTCTAGCTTGTATCCACTCAGATTTTGACTGGGAAAAGTTCTGCAAAGTTTGTGTTGCTTTGTCCTAATATTTAAGAAAAAAAGGGTTGAGGTCTTATGACATTAATTTGATATATGTAATACATGTTTTTGTTGTTGGGTTAATCCACTGTTTTTTTTAGTCAAATTAGCATTTTCTGTCTTTATCGAAAATGAAATATGATGTTGTTTTGTGCCTTTTGCTTTGATAGATCCCAATAAGTAGGCAAAATGAGTTCAGTGATTAGTGTGGAGAAGCTGTTGGATGATAAAGATAGTTCTATGCTAATGTCCACACCAACATATAAGAGGCCAAAAGTCTCGTTTCTTCATGATTCTCTCAATGTCCCCGAGGCAATTTCCACACATGATAACACACTTAAGAAAGATTTGGGGGGTCGTGTGCAAAAAGAAGGCAATGATCCAAATTGTATTTGGAAGGAACAGAGGTATCCATCTCGAAAGAGAGTTTCTCCTGCTCACGATTTTCCCGCTGGTCAAGAGTGTAAAGCACCTAGACTTGCTGAAACACAGGACATACAATTGGATCGACGTGAAACCGATTTCACCACCCAAGCTGTTGTGACCGATGCAATTCAGAATGGAGGACAGCCGACTCAACATGATACTGTTTTTGGAAAAAGTGGGGATTTTGTAGAAGATCCTCTAAGATCACAGGAAGGTGCTTGTGCACAGACAACTATGCAAGCACCTTTGTTGAATAAATCATCGAAGATCAAAGGAAAAAACGGGAACTTTGTAGATAACGATGATGAACAAGGAAAGGGGAAAAAAGAGTCAGATAATAGTAGAAAAGAGAGCACATCGGTCGTTAAGGATAAAAAGAAGAAAAAATCAATTGAATTTTCTCATACTGACATGAAACTGTTTGAAGGTAGTCTTGCAGGTGCCGAAAAAGAAAGAAGCTCGTATCGTCGTAAAGTAAGGGATACGCTACGCTTATTTCATGGTGTACATAGAAAGCTAGTGCAAGCTGATGAAACAAAGACTAAGGGCCGAGTGGATTCTAGCATTAAGCTAATTGCCGCGGCAAAGATCCTTAAGGATAATGATAGATATGTCAATACAAAAAAAATATTGGGGCCAGTCCCTGGAGTTGAAGTAGGTGATCTTTTCAATTATCGTTTAGAACTTACAATTATCGGGCTTCATAGACAAATTCAAAGAGGTATAGATTTTATAAACCAAGATGGAAAAATTCTTGCAATAAGTATTGTGGATTCTGGGCGTTATGATAATGGTAAGATTGATTCTGATATATTGATATATACTGGTCAAGGGGGAAATGTAGCTGGTGGGTGCAAGCTGTTAGAAGATCAGAAGCTTGAAGACGGGAATCTTGCTCTGAAGAATAGTATCGAAAAGAGGAATTTGGTTAGGGTTATTCGAGGGTTCAAAGAGAGGAAGCAGATCGATTGGAAACGTACAACAACTGCGACATATTTTTACGATGGGTTGTATACTGTTGAAAGGTATTGGCTTGATCTCGGGCCTCATGGGAAGTGGATGTTTAAGTTTGAGCTGAGAAGAGCCCCGGATCAGCGAGAAAAACCGATGATAATGGTAAAGCAAGGAAAGAAAGAGAAGAAAGCAAGGAAATCTAAGAAACGGGAAACTCATAATATGGATGATATTTCAAAAGGCAAAGAGAAAGCCCCGATTTGTGCTGTTAATACCATTGACGATGAGACAAACCCGCCATTTACATATATTACCGAGGTTATGTACCCTGATTGGTGTCGGCCTATGCCTCCTACGGGTTGTGATTGTAAAGACGGTTGTTCAGATTCAAAGCATTGTGCCTGTGCCATCAAGAATGGAGGGGAGATCCCATACAACTATAGTGGGGCACTTGTTGAAGAAAAGTCCCTTGTGTATGAATGTGGGCCCTCCTGCAAGTGTCCTCCGACTTGTCACAATAGGGTTAGTCAACATGGTATTAAACTTCCTCTTGAGATTTTCAAGACTAAATCGAAGGGGTGGGGTCTCAGATGTCGTACTTCTATTGCATCTGGTAGCTTTGTATGTGAGTATATCGGAGAGCTCCTTGATGACAATGAAGCGGAACAAAGAACCGACAATGATGGATATTTATTTGATATTGGGCAAAATTACACTGATTTTACTCTTCGTGAAGGGCTTTCGGCACTTATACCTGATATGGCGCCTAGTTGTACTGATGAGGTAGAAAATGTCGGTTTTACCCTTGATGCAGCAAACTATGCTAATGTTGGAAGGTTCGTCAACCATAGCTGTTCTCCGAATCTTATTGCGCAGAATGTGCTTTATGATCACGAGGACAAGAGAGTTCCTCATATAATGTTTTTTGCAGCACAAAATATACCTCCTCTACAAGAGCTTACTTATCATTACAATTATGAAATAGATCATGTTGTTGATTCTAAAGGGAATATCAAGAAAAAGAGTTGCTTCTGTGGCTCAAGTGATTGCACCGGAAGAATGTATTAATAAACTTGAACATATCTCCATTCACGTAAGCCTTTCCTCCATAATTTTCTTTAAAAATTTACTAGAATGTTAGCTTTATTGTGTTGCTGACCGATAAATTGTTAGCGGATCTCCTTGTTCCTCTAGGAAAGTATATATGAGGTGAAGCTCTTGTAGAATTTTGAGGGTCGAGGAAGCTTCTTAAGCTTGCTTGCTGGGATATAAAAGCTTAAAATTTTCTTTGTATGTAGTTGTGTTTGCTCTGCATAACATGTATTGTTTTCCTTTTCATTGGTCGGGATGTAATTTGAAAACATTGCGAGTGGGGTAGTTGGGGTGCTTTTAGGACGAATTGGCTATTCAGCATCGTGTGATTAGTCAAGAAAATGTTCATTTCTAAGTCCTAGCCATTGCAATCAAAATCCTCGAATGGAAACGGTAGCAAGTAGTAAAGATGGCCGTTTTGGAACATCAAGGCTAAGAATAAGTTTCAAGGGGAGCAAAGATATATACGGACGAGAATGATAGAAATGGCCTTACAAGCAAGACCGTCTTTGCTTGGGTCAAGGAGAAGAATTGTATTTTTAGTGTAGCTAAGTAGGTTCTAAGAAATTCAGCACGACTGATAAATGTTCGGCATTCATGAAAGTCTTATTGGCAAGATAGGTGTACTGTATGCATAAGACTGTACTAGGTAAGGGGCTTAACTCTTAAGGCACCCCTACTCACCTAGTGTCTTTATTGGCCATTGTTAAGATATAAAGCTAAGACGAGTACTCCTTTGTTCCCTTAAGATTACTCCTCAGCGGGTTTGATATAGGTGGGGTCATGTACGAGCCATGGGGCAAACCATGTGGGTTTGACCAAATTAGTATATGGAGCAAAAGTAAGGGGACAGAGCGAGTTTATAACTTTTTGCTTGCTGTATATCGGCCCTTTTCACTGTTCAGTTTCAACGCGTAAAAGATATGTTTTTTAAATCTGCAAAAGGCAGTGCTCATCTCTCTTGTAATGGCTGCAGGTAAATGAATTCTAAAATTCTACACATAGACAGGATTTGGAGTACGTCGATGCCCAAGGAGAGCTTGATGAAAGAAAACACCGTTTTGCTTGATGATGGCGCCTTTGGCTGAAGCGAGGAGGAAGCTTTTCTTCTTGAGTCTATACCTTTGATCAGTCGTTTAGTCTTTTCGGTTTCGTACAATGTGCATTGAGATACTCGTAACTAGATTTTTGCCATCGACTCGTCGTTGTTGAGATCAGTTTTAACTTCATGTTTCAAAGTTTTAGTTCATTGAGTTTAGAATAGCAGCTTCTTTGTGATAGAAAATATCTAGCCAAAGTTAATGTAGCCTGTAAATGATTAGATGGCTATCAATTGTTTTTGTTTTATAACTTTTACTGCTTCTCTTCTTTTAACTCTCGATTCCTTTGCAAGAATTTGGTCTTGTCTCAGTTGAAACACGTACCACTTTTTCATGAAGAATTTGTGATCAATTTTCGTTGTCCGTTCTCTAACCTCCCCTTTCCTCGTCCTACACCCGATGCAAATTTGTGATTTTGTTTTGGTTTTAGTGATTTTCTGGAAGGATATAATACCAACGCTGAATATTTTAAAAGTCAAATAAGTAAATAATAACGAATATTGGTAATACTAATTTACATGTTATTTAATGCTCAATTTTCACTTTAAAATAGAAATAATGCTTAAATTTAATTAAATTTAAAAAAATAAATTAATTATATAGACTCGTAGATTGTTCCTCTAAGAATTTGAAACCGCGTAATGGCCACTTTAACTGTAACAATATCATTAAGTGAGGTTTTGGAAGCTAGAATGGTCTGTAAAACACTAGAAGCAATAACATTAACTTGTGGTAGGCCCAATTAACATGTGTTACTACTTGTGTATATTGGGTGCCACTGTTTTTCTTTTTCCCATCTTTAAATTGACTTTTTAACAATTAATTTTTCAATTTTATTTGTTATATTTAACTTTTTAAAAATATTTTACCCTTTAGCTTTTGATTTTTTTTTTAACAAAAAAAAATTAATTGTTACTTCTTCTCAAGTATAATAATATTTTGAGTAGAAGTTAAACTAAGGGATCCAAAAACTTAAGAAAAGTGATACATGCTTTAATTAAGACAAAATCTAATCTGTAAGAGAAACTTATTTTAAATTTTGAATTGCGCTTTTTCAAAAATAAAAAAATCCATACCATTGCTTTTCAAAGAAAAGGAAATACAAGAAAATAGTAACTTAATTGACTTAGTATAGAACACTAGAACACGATAGTCTCACAAAATTACTAACAATCTTATTATATGATGAGAAAAAAAGATCTAATTGTTATATGAAGAACATCTAAAATCTAAATGACTTGAAACAAACATATATTAGTTGATAACGATTTAAATGATTTTAAATAGAAGAGTCTGAGTTTGAATCTCATCAATTTACTATTTAAAGTTAAATTATTATTTGTGTAAGATCTTGTTAAATTTGTTTTAATGCATATAATGAATTATGTATATTTTATAAATTTTTATCAAATAAATTATAGATAGGATCTCGAATACTTACTTTAAAAACTGTAGAAAGTAAAAAATCAACTGACGATCTTGGGAGATACCGTCTTAGAATAAGAAGGCCCAATATTCCAGCTTATCGCGTTCCTTAAATGCTTTCTCTCTTCTTTTGCATTTTCGGGGCATTTTTCAATTTTAATCTTAAAGGTATCAATTTTGACCTTAAAGATATCAATTTCAATTTAAGTAGAAAATGATCAGTTTAACGCCACAATTGATCACTTATAGGTTCAAATTGAAATTTTTACTTTAGTTGATATGTTTAAGTACTATTTAGCGTTGAAATTGATATCTTTAAGGTCCGAATTGAAAAATGCCAAGAAAATGAAAAAAACAAAAAAATAATGGAATTCTGGAGGGAAATAGGCGCGCGTGTAGAACACGCGCCTGCAATGAGCCGGCCCAATTGACAATTATGATCCTAAAATAGGACAGTCTTACGCAAGTTTTTGTGAAAAATAAATGAGTAACCCAGAGAGTATGATTATTATGACATATAAATCATAGTCATTGATTTGATCATCGGATAGCTTGAATTAAACTATGCATTTTATATTGGGGTGTTTAACATTGCTTCTTTGTTACGTGTGTGTATACTTGTATAGATTCTATAAAGTTTTGTTTTTAATTGTGTGTTTATTTCAAAGTAAATCTCACAATTTAATTATTAGTAAAAGTTAAGAGTTACGTATTCTTGAAGTCTAAGAAATGGATTTAACTTGCTTCTTTTACTTTTTTTATCATAGAAGTTTTGTATATTAGAAGTAATAAATAAACATTATAATTTATAATTAGTTTATGATGTTTTTTTGTCTAGAGCCAATAGTTTTTTTTTTCTGAGATCGTTATTTAAGAAATAATAAAAGATAAAAGAGCGTTAAAAACGAAAAATAAACTCATCTCATCAATTCTAGCAGTATTCCTTTTTATTATTTGTTTATCCGAAGGGAGGTAAATTCATACATTTATTTTAATTCATTCTATTAATCACTTGATAATTTCTTCAATCTATATGAGCTATAATGCCAAATTTTCATGTTTTTAGTAAGGATTTATAAATTATATACACTTCAAGATTTTGTAACTAAGTAAAAAAAAAAACTTCCCTATAACATTTTGTCTTGGAACAAAAAAATTTCGGTAATAGGAGTAGTATAATAGTCTTTTTAACCTTTAATTAACATATTTTCAATAAATAGTTTAAAATGTTAAATTATTAAATATATTTTATATTTATATGCAACTCAATATACTCGAATAAATGGATAACCAAATAGTTTAATAAAGGGAAAAAGTGACTATATTATTATCCCTTTATTAAATACTTTCTCCGTTTCATAATACTTGTAACATTTTGTTTTTGCGCATTATTCATTGTTTAAGCTTATTTTATATATTGCGGCTAATATGTAAGTAATAATATAGTCAAGTGAGATCTTGTTTGAATCGTTTAATCGTATACTTTCATAATATAAATTTTTTATAATTTTTAAATGTGTATAATTCGACATATAAATGAACAAAATAATATATTGAATTGCGTAAAAAAGTTAAATGGCTAAGTATTATGGAATGGAGGAATTATATGTCTTTATTCCTCTAGCTCTTTGAATTTGCTACTGATGCCTCCGTTCCATAATACTTACTACTAAGTGTGATATATTATGTGAAAAACTATCGGTAGCAAGTATTATGAAACGGCGGACCTATATTGTAAATAACTCAACTAACTTACTCAACCCTGGACCTTTTTGTTATCAAAAACATGAAATAGTCCACTAGGCACTAGCTATAGGCAAAATGCATTATAAATATAGGTTCCCAAAAGTTACTACCTCAGAAATCTGAATAAGCCAATATCAACATTTTCTTTTTTGATTCAATTTCCACATAATTTATGGATTCCTTCCACAAATTTGCTCCATTTTTTGTGTTAATATTTTTTCCTGCATTAATATATTGCTTAGAAGAGCCCATTTTCCACTCCAAGGCAACCTTTTATTATGCTACTGATGGCCTTGGAACACCAAGTATATATGCTTACTAGCTCATTAATACTCCCTCTTACTCCCTCTGAATCATTTTTTATGTTTTATTTGGGTTTTTACGGTTATTAAGGGTGGTGTGAGATCCATTAAAAATGTGATAGTTGGGTATTTTAATTGATAAAATTAATTGTAAAGGTGGTACTTGGGTATTAGGAGTAGTAAAAGTTGGGGTAAAAAAAAGATAGACAAAAAAGAAAATTGGACAATTGATTTGAATTTGCTAAATAAGGAAATGGGACAACTAAAAAGATTCGGAGGGAGTATATACGCTATATATATTTCTTACGTTTTTTTGTTTATAATAGTTATTTTTCCCATTTTTTTAAAGTCATGTTTAAATTCAAAAAGTCATATTAAGAATTTTCTAAATATGACAAATATAATAAAATAGTTTCGAATTTACGTTATAGTTTATACTAGCTCTTATTATGTGATTCTTTTGGGTAGTTTTTATTAAGTAATTGCTCTTACTTTTTCTGTCATATTTTTTTCTTTGTTTTGTTATGTTTTTTTAATTAATTAGTTGACTAATAATTAATTATAATTTATAAGATTTAAATGACCAATATTAAGTTTATTAATGATTATTAATTATTTGTGAAAATTAGAGGGTGGGTGTGGATATGGTGAATATGGAAGGACTATCAATGATGGAGATGTAGCTGTAGTTGCTGCTACTAAACTCTTCAAGGGTGGCGCTAGTTGTGGTGCATGCTACAAGGTATGTAGCCTTATTTAATTTCCTAAAGCCTTAGCTTTGTTAATTATAGCTAATAAAATTAGCTAGATTTATATATACAATTATAAATATCATTGCAAATATATACATGCATATTAATTTTTTATATAATAATGTTAATTTAGAATTATGTAAAAATATTATACGTTCTTTATTGAGTGAATATTTTTTCTTAAGCTTTTCGTATAAAAACCTTACAATTGCATTTAATTTATTTTTCGCAAATAAACATCAATAAAATACTTCAATATGATTAAGTGCTATAATAATACACTCATGTTTCTAATAATAGTGGATCCAGCTGATTTTCATGTTCGCAAGTGAGGACACTGACATTTAAATAATTAAAAATTTTTAAAGCGGTGTTCTAAAAATCAAACTTAAGACCATCAATCCATATGTATTATTATTCTCTCATTATTTAACCAAATGAGTTATGTTACGTACGTAATTTCTTTGAACATAAGTGTATTTTCAATAATCTTATACTCACTCCAACTCATTTTAATTGTCATATTTTTTTATTTGGGCAAATTATTTTAATTGTCCCATTTCTATTTTTGTCAATAATTTTTTTACCTAAATACCTCATGTTCACACAAGTAATGATCAATATACCCCCACTTTTACTACTTATAATACCCCAACTACCACATTTACAATTAATTTAATCAATTAAAATACCCCGACTATCACCTTTTTCTGTGGACCCCATTCCACTCTTAATATCCGTGCCCAACTCAAATGGGACAATTGAATTGAGTTGGAGGGAGTATTACTCGTTGGTTTCAAGATATGAAAATTCGTCGAAATAAATTGTAAAATGTAAGTATTTTATTGTATTGAATTATTTTTATATTTGAGTCATGGATCCGCCACTATCTCGGTATAGGTAAAGTGCAAGGAGTTAGAATGCAACGGAGAAGGAGTGGTGGTGGTGGTGACGGATTACGGCGTATCGGACGGCGAAACAGATTTTATACTAAGCACTCATGCATTCAACAAAATGGGTACGGAAGGTGCAGAGAAGAAATTGAGAGATTATGGGAAAGTTCAAATAGAATACCAAAGAACCTCTTGTCAGTATCCCGGTAAAACCCTTACACTTCAGGTTGTGGAACATAGTCATTATCCTTCCTATTTGGCTTTCCAGTTTTTGTACCTGGCTGGTAATGCTGATATCACTGCTGTTGAATTGTTTGAGGTATTACTTTTTTTTCTTCCCTTAATTATTCTTTTTAATAATAATAAATCATATACATGCATGTCTGTTTATAATATAATTAAGAAAAAATTACCTAGAATAATCTAACTATTTTATGATTTTTTTACAATAACTCGAATGACCTGCTATAGTAGACAATTTACCGAAAAAGTAAATAATAAATTAATATAAAGTTAGACAAATTTTTTTGAAAATTTACGTTAGAAATTCTAAAAGCATATTTTAATATTTTTGACATTTTTTCGATATTTATTTTAATTTATTATTTTTAAAAAAAAATAAAACTTGCTATAACAGGTCATTCGGTTACTCGGATTTGCTTGTGAGACGAAATGGCTTAGATTTCTAATAAACCATCTAAAAATTCGAAATATGTTAAGTACTCTATCAAGAGCTGGTAAGTGGTAATTAAGTCTCTTAAATAAATGAGTTATATGAAATAAAGTAATTCGTAACATATATAATTTGACGGCCTGGTAGGTGGTAATAGAAATGAAAAACAAGAAGTTTTGGTTGAAAAATCTCTTGGTTACCTCGATGATATGTTTGTCCAACTTCAATCATCTCATTTTCTTCATAAAATTCATTCCAATGCATTACCATTGGGAGATGTGGTATTAGATGGTAATGTAGATTTGCAAACAAAAAAACTTTTTTGTGATCATTTTTTATCACAATGGGAATGATATGGAACTTTAGATGAAATTTTACACTATAAATCATTTCCATTATCGCGATTTAGTACCACTAACCAAACGGGTTGTTATATAATTAATTTAAAAATGTGATACAGGAGGAAAGCCTAGGATGGAGGACATGCAGGAGAGCATATGGAGCAGTTTGGGACATGATAAATCCACCAAAGGGTCCTTTAACAGTGAGGTTCTTCTTAGATGGAAGTTCTGCTAATAAAGTTAGAGCTAGATGGGTTTTGCTGCCTAATCTTATCCCTGCTTCCTGGATCCCTGGATCTGCTTATGACACTTCCCTTCAACTCCATTAATTAATTAATTAATTATTTTTAACATTATGTACTTTATCAATCAATTTGTTGGATCTCTCTAATTAATTAATTAATTATGATCAATGAAGCATTATTTATTTTGTTTACAATAATCTAGCTTGCTTGCTACTGGTGTTGAAGTGTCATGTGTTACCCACATGTGAGTTGTCCCACATCGGAGAAAGAGAAGAGTATGAATCACTTTATAACTCCTACTATTACCAATTGGTTTTAGTAGTAAACCTTCTTTGGGTTTATGAGTGGACTACTTCTTCTCCTCCTTATTTGGGTTGTCCAGACCCATTTTCTAAATTCTATCGGCTAGCTACTTGTGAGTGCAAATGCAAACAATTGTAATTTTTTTATTAATAGATTAATGGAAGGAGAACTAGGTGAAAATTAAATTTTTAGCTAATTAACTTTAAATTTTGAATTTATCACAAAATTAAACTTTATATAATGTATTTTTCTATATTTTTTTTCTATATTATCTACAATAAAATAATTATTATCAGCGTTCAAGTCTGTTTGTTATGTAGAATTTATTTTTTAAAATATAATTCCATATTAATAAAGGCCCGTATTAGCTTTTAACTTTAAATTAATGACTTATTAATTTTTTAAATACATTTCAAGAGTCTAAGAGTCTTACCCACCGATTTATTGGAAGCAATTGAAATGAGTTATTTAGAGAGAAGATCAATCTATGTATTCCTCAAATAAAGCAAATTTATCCCGTCCAAATTAAATGCAAATTTAATTATTAATTTACATTAATTCTTATTATAAAATTCCAAAATATATTTTCGTGGCTATTATTTCAGTTGGAGCACATTTTAAATAAAATTCTAAATTCTATCATTATATGACACGCACTGATCTCCTTCCCTCAGCCTACCTAGCTATAATGTAGATCAAAGCTTTAAACTGCCGCCACACTATAAGTGCTGGCTTGTGTCAAACTGATGATGATGATTAATGGATAAGCATGTGCATATTTATCACCAAAGAACGAATCATTTTCTAAATAAATGAGATAAAAAGTTTCCACCACCTTATGCTTTGACTTGATCGGACTCTCTTATTTATTTTTGGTATTAAAACAAAAGATAAAAAAGACTATTAGAAATTTAAGGAGTAAAAATAATATAATATATAATGATTTAGTTTTTTATTGTTGATATCTTAACAATTTCATAAAAAGCTCTAATAACTCATATTATGTAGTTAAAAATGTAATTTTATCTGAATTTATTTATATTAATATCAATTTTTTATATGAAAAAAATATCTTTTTGAGCCTTAAAAAATTTAAAGTTGATAGCCTGTTTTGCCCTTGTTGATCGACAATCATACACTTATGACAACCACTCTTATGTACTTTTGAAATTTTTTTTACAAGTGAGATGCTATGAAGAGAAATATCACACTTTATATCAAATACAAAGAAAACTAAAGGCAAATAAACAAAGAGAGTAAATAGTACTTTATATATCTAGACTATATGTATTTTCTAATATTTTTATTCGAGTTTTTAGATGAGAATATAATAATATGGGTAGAACTAAAGAGTATATTATATGACCAAATTTATGGTGGAGCCTAGGCATTGGAAACCATGCATAGGCTTGTTGTGGTAATCACCGTTGAAGATCATGAACACTAGCTGAGATATAAGGGAGGATTATTAAGTGAATTAGCGTCATTATTAAGAAAACATGAAACTTTATCTTATATTAAAACAAACAAGTTTTATTAAAATACATGAAGTACTATATATGTAGCTAGCTCAAATTAATAATATTTATACAATCCCAATATTTATGGGTACATATCTAAATTATACTTAAAGAGTATTATGGGAGCAAATGGATAACAACATAAAAATAAATAATATATTCTCACATTAATTGTTTAAATGATGCTAATCCACTGAAACATAAATATTTATTTTTTTTTATCAAAGACAAATAGTAAAATAATAATAATAAATTAAAGTTGAAGAGAAGTATCATAAGCAACTCCAGGAGTCCAAGAAGGTGGGATGACATTAGCAGCAACCATCCATTTAGCTTGAACACTAGAAGCAACAAAAAATCTAATAGTAAGGCTACCCTTTGGTGGATTTGTCACGTCCCAAACTGCACCATATGCCCTTCTACATGCTCTCCACCGTAGATTTGCTTCCTATTTTAAAAAATTATCATGATTTTAGTCTTTTTTTTATGAAATATATATGTAATCACTAATCAGTGACAAATCTTAATGACCCAAAAATTAATGGAACCAAAGTTACTATCAAAACAAAAAAAGGAGGCATAGACTCGAGATGACAAGATCATAACCTTTTAATTAAGAAAATCATGCTCATAAGTCATAACCCGTAAACCACATATTTTTTTTAGTATAAATAGATTTTGGTTTTATAACATGATTGGTCTCGTGTGTAGAAGCCCACATAAACACCAACTTAAGCACTTTTTAGTTTTTACCCTATAATCGAAAGGTATTAATAGGAGCTAGGATCGACTATAGCCCACCTAACATATATATACTCCCTCCAATTCTTTTAACTTGTCCCATTTAGTTTGGGCAAACTATCTAATGCACTGATTAAATTTTAAATATTTCTAGTGTATAATTTAAAATTATAAAAATTTGATATTAATTAATAAACTTTACATTGAGACGAATCAAACAAGATCTCACTTAACTATATTTTGATTTTTAACGTCTAGCTAGACGATTAAGAATAAAATATAAACTAAAAGTGATCAACAACTTAAAATAACATTTCACTAATGATATGTTTGACAACTTGAAATTCATTTCCAAATATTAAATTGGTCTAAATACTATGTTTGACAAATCTTGAATTTGAAAATGTTGAAATTGAATCAATTTCATAGAATTCCAACAACAATGTAAAATAGGTAAAATATCTAACAATTCTTGAATTTGAATACCTCAAAAATCTCAACGGCAGTGATGTCATAAATGCCAGATTGGTAATAGAAAAGCAAGGCAAGGTAGTTGGGATAACGACTATGTTCATGAACTTTGAGCATGAGATTATTGGCAGGATATTGGCATGAAATTCGTTGATATTCAACATTAACATGACCATATGCTTTGAGATTGTTCTCCATGCCGGATTTAGCCATCTTTGAGAATGCTTGTCCACTTAGGATGAAATCTGGTTCATTACTTACACCGTGGTCTGTCACTACCACTTTCACTCCATCTTCGTTGCATTCTTCTTCTGAGCACTTTACCTGTTTTTGTATTGATCGGATACAATTTGTCATATCATATGTTGAACATGTTAAACACCCCTCAGTCCCATAGACTTAGTCCACACTAATATTACTATGGACCAACATTTACACTCCCTTGACCTTCCACTCTACTCTTTTATTCTTACATTTCACCTCGCTCCACTCCACTCTACTCTTATACTCTTACACTACACTACCCTCCACTCCATTCCACTCAAAAAAATTAAAAAATTTTAAAAAATTTTTAAATTAAAAATTCAAATTCAAATTAAAAATTAAAAAAATTTCAATTAAATTATTTTTAAAAAAGTTTTTTTTTCGCGGTTACTTTGGAGTATGTAATAACTAATAAATAAAGAATGAAGAGATCATAAAAATGTTAAAACTTGGTCCACACTATTTTTTATGTGCACCAATTGCCACAAAATCCACACTAGATTTTCTAAAATCATATTTAATTTAGATAAACTAATTAATAGTCAAGAAGAGATTAAACAAAACAATGAAAAAAACAACTTGTACGTACTATATATACTATACTATACCTGGTAGCACGCACCGCAGCCAGCTCCGTTCTTGTAGAGCCTTGAAACTGCGGCTACATCACCGTCATTCACAGTTCTTCCATAATCACCATAACCACAGGCTCCAGCTGGTATATGGCACCATAGAGAAGAGCGAAGTCAGAAAATAAAAATTAAAAATTTTTAAAAAAATACTCCCTTTTATACATCTAAAATGTCCTATTTACACTTATTCGATGATTAATATATTGAGTTATGTATAACTAAAAATTATAAAAAATTGATATTAATAATCTTTACATCAAAACGAATCAAATAAGATCCCACATGACTATATTTTAACTTATAAGAGTGATAGATGAATAGTATCCAAAACTAAATAGGACATTTTAGATGAATTGGAGGTAAAATAAAGTAGCACCAGCAATATATTATATATAATCATATATACATGGATTTCCTTTACAATCTGGACTGCCAAAGTAGGTAGCTTTTGATTTCTCTTGAGAGTAGCACAATGTTGGTAAATAAACAACAATTAAGAGTATTATGAACATAAAAGTACATTTAAATGAACAATACTCCATTTTTGTAGCAATCTAGTTTCAAACACAAAATTAAGGATTAATTAGTAATAAAGAGAGATAGTAATAATTGATTAAGGCAAGGCAATGAATTAATACTATTTATAGTAAAGAAATTAGGTAATTAATGGTACATTGGTAAATAGATGGAGTTGCTACTTTTATTTAATTTGCACTTAATTAGTGTTAATTTGAGGTGTTTAAACTTCATTGCACTTACCTTAAGCATGGACAAATGGACGTACAAAAATGTTTTTCTAGGGTTATTTGGCAAAGGATTGTTATAGTGTTACAATAAAGCTTAAAGGCTAGGGTTATAATTTATAAAAAGTGGTGGTGGTGATCAACACATCTAGAACAAGGATGATATGTTTTTGGAAATTGAAGTCATGATAATGTATATATGATCTGTTGTGTGAAAGTTGTTTAGAGATTACTGTTTGACAAAATAACTTATTCGATAATTTTAGTTTATTTACAAATAAATAATTCGGTGGTCAAACTATCTAGTTTTATTGTTTGGTAGATTTGTTGGTTGAAATATATATTTTGAATTTATCTGAGAATATAAATTACTACTCTGTCCTCCTTGGTTTGCATCAAAGAGAAAATGAGTTGTTTTAAGAAAATGATAATAAATGAAGAGAGAAAATAAATTGTGTGACTGAAATTAAAAGAGTGTTAAAATGTATGGATGAGATTTAATCATTTAAAGAAAGTGGTGGGCTATTGTCCGAAAATAGAAATGATGCAAATTAAGTGAGACAGAGTAAAATGGAAAATGATGCAAATACAACAGGACGGAGGGAATATTTTGAAACAAACTGCTACTTAAAAATGTGATCAAAATCTGATAGTTAATTACTCCCTCCGTTCCTATGAAGTTGCAGCATTTTCTATTTTCGTCCGTCCCACTTAAATTGCAGCATTTCTATTTTTGGACTATGGCCCACCACTTTTGTTTAATCTCATCCATACATTTTAACGCTCTTTTAATCTCTCTCTCTCTTTATTTATTACCACTTTTTTAATTCTCACCATTCTATCTCATAGGAACGGAGGGAGTAAATCATTTGATAAAATCTACTAGTCAAATCAATCACTTCAATCAACAATTTATAATTTGACTAACAACCTCAAATAGTGCAATTAGATTATGAAAACTTGTAATACGAAAGTAAGAACCCAGATAATGGAGTACCAAATAATAACACACGGGAAGACTATAACTTCTCCTAATTAGAAGAAAGTTGTGCATGATCGAGGTATAACATTAACTAGTAATGCATAGCTTGAAAAATATAATATAATATTCATATTTTCGTCCATTCTTCTATCAATGCAAATTATAAAAAATTGTTTTTTATTTTATTCATTTTCAATTGAAACCTTTTTTTTTTAGAAAACTAGTTCTCAAAAAAAGTATTCTTTAAACGAAATACATAATAGCTCACTAGCTTGTAAATTATACTCCCTTCAATTCACAACTATTGTCCTATTTTCTTATTGGGTAAGATCACCTCAAATGTCTCATTTCTATTTTTAGTCATAATTTTTTTATATAAATATTCATTGTTCACACAAGTAATGACCAAAATACCCCCACTTTTATTACTTACAAATTTACAATATCCCAACTACCACTTTTACAGTTAATTTAATCAATAAAAATACTCAACTGCCACCTTTTTAATGGATCTCATTCCACTCTTAATATTCGTGTCCAACTAAATAGGACAATAGATATGAATTGGAGGGAGTATAATAGTTTCAGCAAGTAATACTCTTTCTATAAGTTTCGTTTTATTTATTGTTATAGAAGTATCTGCCTTTGCTCAACTTTCGAAGTGCACGGCAAATACTAATTATAACTTTATAAGTCCATAATAGTATAATATAAATTAGTTTATAATTTTATAATAATCCAATAATACAGTGATTAATAAATAGTATAATATTTTATTTTAGGTTAGAGTATTCACCATCATGTTAAGCTAGTCTATTTTCGTCTAAAGTACATATTTTATTACTAATAATTATAAGTGTATAATAATCTAATATAAAATTTAGATAAATTTAGCTAACTTAATTCAATTTCTACATTGTTTGAGACATTGTGTATTATGTTGATTACAATTAATTAATTACACATTGTTATTAATTAATATTTAAATTCATAATTCGACTACTTATGTTGATTAGATTTTAATTTCCACGGTACCTCTAGTGATCCGACTCTAATTTGTACTCAAATTATATACTAGAACTCAAATTTTTTATGTTTCTTAAAATTTAATCGAATCCGTTTAGGTTCCTCGAATTGTGTCATAGCAATGAGAAGGAAATCAAAAGAACCTCAAAAGATAGTAAATACATAGGAATCAATACATACCTACGGTAGTTTATACCAATCAAGCATGCAGTACATAGTACCACATTTTACATGGCCCCAACTTTATTCGTTACAAGAAATTACAATCTTAGTACACGTACATGTAATCATATCATAATACTAATTAAAATTATAATAACAAAATATATATATATATATATATATATATATATATATATATATATATATATATATATATATATATATATATATATATATATATATATATTTATATATATATTTATATATATAATTTTGGGACCAAATTAAACAGAAAAGGATAATTAAGAAAGATGAATGGAGGTTTCAAGGGCAAGACCAGCTTTCCAGTAAGCTGGGATGACATTAGAAGCAACCATCCATTTTCCTTCTGAGCTACCACCACCACATGCATAGAATCTTAGAGTTAGCTGCCCTTTTGGTGGGTTTTCCATGTCCCATACGGCGCCGTATGCCCTTCTGCATGGCTTCCATTCTTGGCTTGCCTCCTTGCATATTATTAATCAACCATAAATTAACTCCAATATATTAAATTATGAAAAAAAAAGTATAGAAATAATTTAAACTCTAGTACATATTGTAATTTTGTAAATTATGTGAATTTGGTTTATTTGAAAGGACCTAGTTGTTAATTAGAAATTAACTCAACTAAAAGTTTGAACTGATAGTTGAGATTTCAGGATATATATGTTACATGTCCCATCACATGAGAGGGCTTTGGGCTATAACTGTAGAAACAACACAGACCATCGTTATAACTTGCGCGAAATATTCCACTTGAAATTTTAGGGATAGTCAACATTCAAATCTATAACATTTTTGTTAAATTAACTATGATACCATGTTAATAAATCATCATCTCAACCAAAAGCTTAAATTATTTATCAAGACCAGGCTCTAAATATGTTATATACTCTAACAGTAGCTAGATATACGTACCTCGTATATCTCAACGGCAGTGATATCGTACATTCCACCTTGATACAAGAAGACCAAGGCTAAGTAATGTGGGAAATTACTATGTTCATGAACCTTAACCATGACATTTTTGTCAGGATAATTGCATGAAATCCTCTCATATTCTACATTTACATATTCACAATCAAGCATTTCCATCTCTTTTCCTGGTTTTGCCATTTTTGCATATGCTTTAGCATTTAGTATGAAATCTGCCTCATACGTAAATGCATGGTCTGTTGCCACTACCTTCACTCCCTCTTCACTACAATCCGGCCCCTTGCATTTCACCTGCATAATTAAAACCTACGTGTTAGATTTTTGGGTCTTTGCTTAAAAAGTTTCGGAAAATTTTAGCTTATTTTGACACACATGTATATGTATGATCGCCTAATCGGGTGGTTAAACTATCTAATGCATGCCATGGTTATTAGATTAATCGGGTGGTTAAACTATATTTTAATACTTCCTTCGTTCCATAATACTTGCTACATTTCACTTTTTTACGCAATCTAATGCACAATTGTGATCATTAATATCTTAAACTACACTTATCTAAAAATTCTAAAAATTTAATATTATGAAAGTATGCGATTAGACGATTCAAACAAGATCCCACTTGAATATATTTTTACTTACACATTAGTCGCAATATGTAAAATAAGCTTGAACGATGAATAGTGCACAAAATCGAAATGTAGCGAGTATTTCGGAACGGAGGAAGTATAAGTTGAATAGCTGGTTAAATCAATCACTAAAATCAGCTATCTGTCATTTTTCAAATATACTTCCTCCGTTCCATAATACTTCCTACATTTTACTTTTTACGTATTTCAATGTGCTATTTTGTTTATTAATATATATTGAATTATACAAATTCAAAAATTATAAAAAGTTAATATTATGAAAGTATGTGATTAGACGATTCAAACAAGATCCCACTTGACTATATATTTTTACTTACATATTAGTCACAATATATAAAATAAGCTTGAACGATGAATAGTGCAACAAATCGAAATGTAGCGAGTATTAAAGAACGGAGGAAGTACTTTTTTTTTCCAAACTCTGTTAATAAGTAGTTGATGTATTATAAGATTTATTAATAAATATTTTATCATAAATTGTTATTAATTAGACATACTAAATTTTTAAAAAATACATAAGCTTAAGTTGATGGTTAAGAACCCTAAATATGTTATATACTCTAACGATGCAATATTAATTACCTGATAACAAGCACCACAGCCTGTTCCATTTCTATAAAGGTGAGAGATCGCAGCAACATGCCCTTCATTTACTGTTTTACCATAAACACCATATCCACATGCTCCCACTTTTTGGACACAACACAAAAAAATTCACCACCATATAATAAAATATAATAAATAAAACTCAATTCCTAATTAAGAGATCAAACAATAGAAATAAATCTTGAATATCTTAAGTTAAAAGTTTCATGGCTCTTTTGTCTTGTCTATATAATTATCATTGTCATCAATTTATTCAAATACATTATACATGTAAAGTAAATGTATGATTCATATTTGTAGTTATACAAAAATTCAAAAAAAAAAAAAATATTTGTAGTTATACAATATAATTAGGTTTTCTTGTGGTGATATATATTGCAGTTTAATCAACGTAAATTGAACTAAATAGTTATTCATATTTTTTAATGGTATCAGAGCAGATTTATTTAATTATGTAGTATTTTTCGTATAACTTACCTCGAAATGCTTTGGCATACGGGCTGCCATAGTAGGTTGCTTTGGGCTCATAATCTTCAGTAGAGTAACATAATCTTGGTAAGAATAAGATTGATATGGCTAATAAAATGGCACAATATTGATTAAGGGTAGATATAGTCATTTTTCTAATAAAGCAATGACTGAATTTTGATTGTGTACTAAAGAATATAATATAATAATTTAATTGAACCAAGGATTTATTTTGTTGTTGAATGAGAAACTTAAGACCAAGCTTCAAATATTTATAAGAGGGCTGAAGATTTTTGGTAAGTTAACTTTTTGATCCACTAAATGGTAAAGGTGCACCACTAATTTAATGTTTTGCTACATGTATTAATGGAGAGTATGACAAATATTTTGCAAAAAAATTTAAATAAAAAGAAGAGAAATTAATTAATTATTATTATTATTATTATTATTATTATTATTATTATTATTAGATACTACCTCCTATTCAGCCTAAATGTCCCATATTTTTTTGGCACTATTTACTCATTACTCTTAATTTGTATTTTACTCTTAATCTATAAGTTAAAACATAGTCATGTGGGATCTTGTTTGATTCATCTCAATACAAGGATTATTAATATCAAATTTTTATATATTTTTAATTAAGAATAATTTGAGATATTAAGTGTTAAAATGTTATCTCGGCAAGTGTGAAAAACTAAATGGGACATTTAGGCTGAATAGGAGGGAGTATTATTGAGACTTAACCACTTGCTTTATAAGCTGATAATGGGTTGTAACTTTAGAATATGCTATGCACTCTCTCATACCCCGACGAGAGCCCTTCAAGAAAGAAATGTGGATACAACAAATGTGCTCCTCATTGACAATAAATATTCCATTTGAGACGATGTGTGAATGTGAACGAACCCATAACTCTTTTTGTTACGTTTGCTTTTGTTATAATGTCAAAGAATTCCAACTGCAGTAAAAGTTTAAACTGATAATAGACGTCCCAATATATGTTATATCTAATTTCTATACTAGGCCGTGAGAAGAAAAGTTGGATAGCTGATCCAAAACATAATACAATCGGATCGGATGTCTGATATCGAAACATTTGCATTATCACTATTACTATTACTAGTATAGGCTTCTATTGTTTTACTAGGTTATATCATAATCATCATCATCCTACCGAGTATATCTTGCACATAGAAAATTTTACTAGGTTATATAAAGGACCTAAATAAGTGAAAGGGAGAGGCTAAGACCTCACTCAAGGATCACAAAATGAAGTTTAAATGAGTGTTTATGTTGTGTCAAAGATTAGGGACAAAATAATAATGCAAGTAATAATGAATGGCTAAAATAAACTAAATAATTAAGACAAGATTTTTAAGGTGGTTCACCAATGTGGCTACATCCACCATCTAGCCTAGGATTTATATTAATGTGTTCAAAGGAGAAATACAAACTTGATAGGAATTACAATGGAGGTTGTCTAAGGAAGAGAGGAGCTAATGGGTAGAAAATAAGCAAGAAGGAATGCTCTAAGTATGAGACTTTGGTGCCCCTTCTAGCATGTATACAAGTGGGTATATATAGAGAAAAGTATGAGACAACTAATTGGGCAGCAAGTAAGAAGTGGGACAGCAGCTAGCAATGTACAAAAAGGAGGCAGAAACTTCTAGCAGTACCGCTCGACCTATGGCTCGCTCGAGCAGCCAGGTCGAGCCACACACAGCTTGTCATTCAGTGGGTCTTTGTGGCTGCTGCTTGCTTTCCTTGTGTCCCTTTTTGGTCCCCACTTTGTACTACCTCTGAAATGGTAGTCTTGGAGCCCAAGACATACACCACAAAGCCTTCATAAATCCATGTTTCCACTACTCTTAGTACATTGTACTAATGTACTAGCAAGATACCCAAACATCCAATAAGAAAGGAGTACTTGTGTCCTCTTCCTCTTATACTAACTAATGTGATTAATTAACTTAATCATTGTTTTGATTACTTGGTGAACCAAGTCACCAATAATCCTAACAGTAAGCTTTAAATAGCCTGAAGGCTAATCCAATGGGGGAATTAGGGTTTGAAAGTTTCTAATTTGTCTTCTTATATCAGCATGTGTGGTCAAGCATTGTGATATAGTTAATTCATGTATTTTGTTGCATCGTTATTCGTTAATGAAATACGTAAGCTATTTGAGGGGTAGATGTCTAATACACCATTAAATGGAATCTGATTAGATTAATCTCGACATAAAAAATTTTATTATTAAATACATTTTATAATTTTATACTATTTCTTTTTTATACTTGCATTCTTGGACAGTTTCACACGCCTCAATACACTTATTCAATTGTTAATATCTTTAATTATACACATCGAAAAATTATTAATAGAATTCACATCGAGACGATTCTAATAAGATCCCACATGACTATGTTTTAACCTGTAGATTAACGACAATATGAAAATTAAGTGACATTAATGAATAGTATCAAATTGTCCTTGGGTACAACAAGAAAAAATAGAGGAAGTATAAAATTAATTTATAGATATTACGCCTCAATTACATACTTTACAATCTGTATAAAAAGCAATTAACAACATCAAATGAAAATGTAGAAAGTGTAAATTAACATAATTATAAATAAATAAAGAAGCAAATAAAACCACGCAATAAGGGGAATTCTAATTATTGGAACAACCCACTATATGTAATACTTTGCTAAAGTCAATACTAAAATGGTTTGGTAATTCTAACATGTGTAAACATATGATCGAACATATAAATGTGTAATCCTATTTTTAAAATTTAAATTATAATTATACCTATCAAGTATCAACTTGTCAAAGAGAAATTGAAAATAAAACTTAAAGTCAACGCCAAAAAGTTGATTTTAAACTTTAATGGCCTAAAATAATCTTTTTAAGGTCTTATCTAATTACACAATTAAGAAATTATTGTTATAGGTCTTCTAGGCAAAATAAGACTTAAATAAAGCAGGTGATAATAAAATTAATAATATAGTTAAATAAATTTTTTTTATAAAACGGTTTCACCGTGAAATGTACCTATACTAGATTTAAATAGTTTAATAATAGAAACTTTTAATATAATGGACCTTTTGTATGGGCTCGTCTCACAGTGAGACGGTCTTATACAAAAGGGACATCACATGAAATATAGACTCATCTCTTATAATGAGATGGTCTTATATAAGAGGAGTTGAAATTAGAAAAGTAAATAAGTAATGTTTTAGGGTTAAATGACCCACAAATTACTCGTCTGACCAATTTGACTAAAGCCCAAGACTTGCGATAACCGCCCAAGACTTAGTAAGTGCGAAAAGTCCAAACCTCAAGTTTGGAAATTACACGCTTAGATTTGAAATAAGTTTGATTATGATCTTAATGTATACTTTTTTTGATAAATAATCTTAATTCATTTCAATTTTTCGTAATAATCCTAACAGCTAGTCTCTTGAGAGACATTATTCTTAGACCCAACCTATTAAAATTTAATGTCCACTTATATCGTATTTTTAATGCCTACTTATCATATACTTAATACCTACTTACATTATTTTTAATGTTTACTTGCAATATTATTTTAAAAAATATTAACTCCATCCGTCCCATTTAATTTGCAGCATTTTCTATTTTGGTTTGTCCCACTTAATTTGCATTATTTCTATTTTTGGACTATGGCCCACCACTTTCTTTTAATCTCATCTATACATTTTAGCTTTCTTTTAATTTCAACCACACAATTTATTCTCTCTCTTCATTTATTATCTTTATCTACCTTTTTCTTAAAAAACACTAACTTTCTCTTTGCTTCAATTTATATGGGACGAAGGGAATAATAGACTGACTCAATCAATCACTTTCGAAATTTTTTTAAGGAAAAATTGTCGGGAATAATCTGAATTATTGACAAACTGCTGTGAATAATCCGAAGTATTGATTATTTATATATGAATAATCCCACCTTTGTAGTACTTTTGCTCGTGGCACCCACAGTCGAAATTTTACCTGTTGTAGCAGGTTTTTGCAATTTTCAGCAGGTCATCTTCTCCAAATGGTTTTTATAAACTCCATTTACTGGTTTCTCCTCCATCTCCATTGTTCTTCTTCCAAATCAAAAGCATCAAAATTGAACATAATTACCATTAAAGCATCAAAATTTTTCGAAATTAGTAACCTAAAAAATCAAAATTATTAACCTAAAAAATTAACACAATTCTACAACAACAAAGAAAACATTAAAGCATCAAAGATTAAAGGGAGGAATTGCAAAAAAAATACCATTTGACAATCGAGAATCAGCAGCTTCGAAGGAGAAACCCCACGCACAGCAAGACCCAAATTCGTGACAGAATTTCGACAATAAACCCTAATTTAGGGAGGAATTGCAGATGGTGGTGGAATGTTGATTATAACGTGACAGAATTTCGAAGGTTGATGATTTTCGAAGGAAGATTTTGCTGCAGAATTTTCGAAGGAAGATGGTGAGACTTTGTTTTTATGGAAGATGGTGAGAGTTTGTTTGTTTTTATGGAAAATGACATAAATTAGAAGAAGATGAAAAATGAGATATACAACCTGCAATAACCGGTCATATAAGTGATTGGGGTGCCACGAGCAAAAACACTACAAAGGTGGGATTATTTATAAATAATCAATAGTTGGGATTATTCACAGCGGTTTGTCAATAGTTCAGATTATTCCCGAAATTTTTTTTTTCCTCCCATTTTTCGATCATTAACTTAGATGTGTTTGTCTTTATATTGACGGTATGTAGACAAGCATGATTTATTGAGCATGTGTCCATTTAATTTGTAGTTTTTAAGATACGAAATTTTCTAATCTCCAAGTACATACAAAAAGTATTTTACTTAATGTTCGAAAACATTTGTCACATACGAAATTACCAACTACTCATAATTTATCAAATTAACAAAAATTATACAAGTCATATAATAAATCAGCACAACTCATTTAAAAAAAATAGATTCAATCACAAAAATTACAACTAATAATTGTTAATTGAAATATCGAGTACATAATATAAAATCTTATTTAATTATAAAACTAAACAAGAGAAAATATAATTAATTGATGTAGAGGTAATCACAAAGAACTAAATGTTCATAGATAAAACACGTACTCTCGTCCACAGTGTTAAGTAGACAATATGAACTAGTAATGTGACAACAATTCAAATCGAGATAATATAATAACAGAGTGAATAATAATAATAATAATAATAATAATAATAATAATAATAATTATAATTATTATTATTATTATTATTATAATAATAATAATAATTAACGGTAATTAGAGTGTAATAGCAAGCTCATAATTGACTCCAGCATCCCAATAAGCAGGGATTAGATTAGGTGATTCAACCCAAGTAGCATCATTAACGTCGCCTGTGGCACTAAATAAGAACCTTATTCGAAGATCTCCTCTTGGTGGATTTTCCATGTCCCAAACTGCTCCAAATGGCTTTCTCATGGGCCTCCATTCCTTGCAATCTTCCTGTTTTTTTGCCAAACAAAATTTAGTAATTAAGAAGGCCCACTCCATATTTGTTGTGGGCTTGTGCCCATAATTCGAGTCTGAGGTCTCAACCACGAGCTTTAAGTTTTTGGTTAAATTAGTTTTTTAATATGATATAGAAGTTAATATGATAAGAAGTTACAAGTTCGAATTTTATAAATCTCTCATTTAAAGTAAATATTTAGTAACATATATGATGATTGTCAATTAGTTGACATGTTGGTTGGTTTAATTAGTTGAAGTATTGCATAATTTGCTAGATGTTAAGTCCATTGTTATGAATACATTTTGTAAATATTTGTTGTTTAATGTTGGCTATTTATCAAAGCAAAAGCGGATTAAAAAGTCAAAAGTTAATAAAAAGCTACAATAATACTCATTGTAACAATCTGATATTGACTTATCCGGCTTAAAAACCATTTTACCAAAATTTGAGTTTCGTCTCAATTGGAGAGCAAGTACTACTTTTTTGGAATGGCCTGCAGTTGATTCTCACATATTAAGATTCTCACCAAATTTTTTTATTGTTTACTAATCTAAACGTCATTTTTTTTAAATATTGTAAATAGTCATTTAAGATATTGAAAGTAGACATTACGGATAATGTAAGTAGGCATTAAGAGTACGATAAGTAGAAATTAATCTTCAACGGGCCGCTGAGCTTGAGATTTGTCACTCGAAGAGACAGTCTCTCAAGAAACTGACTAATAAAAAGAAAGGTGAAAAGGGTTACAAACCTGCCAAATTTGAGCACCAACGACGTCGTATAAACCAGGAGGATAGATAATGATAACGGCAAAGTAGTGAGGATATTTGGTGCCAGGATGAACACTATAAATCATATTTGATCCACGAAATGTACAAGCTACCCTTTTGTATTCAATGTTAACCACACCATAAGAGAGAAGTTCTGCTTCAAAACCGGGCCGGGCCATCTTAGAATAAGCTCGGGCCGTAAATAGGAAATCAACCCAATCACCCACCCCAAAGTCTGTTGCCACCACCACCACTCCATCATCTGTGCATATTGATCCTGCTTTGCACCTTACCTAATTCAACCAATCATAAATTGTTCACGAATTCTTACTTGAGACCGTCTTTTGTAAAGACGACTCTCAAAAGCCCAGTCCAATTCTAAATATATATTGTTACAACTCTAAATATAGATTTGGGTTGGACTTAATTTGAAAGTCGTCTTTACACTCTAAATATACATTATTATGATCATCATTTTAAAATTTATAGAAAATGTGGATCAAAAAAAGAAATATAATAAGGGGAATCTAGGTTCAGTATTGTCTAGTTAATGATCTGAGTTATTTAATTAAAATTTTATTAATATTAAATAGAGTAAAATAGTATAATATAGAAAAGATAGGCAATCAAATTGGTTAAATTTTGCAAGCAATTTTCAAAAGTATTTTTAAATCTAAAAAAACTATACGTTAAAAAGCAATAATTATGTTAATCGAGTTATGATCGATGCAAAAGCTCTTAAGCCTATTAAACCTACTTAAAATATTAATCTTAAATTAGTTATATTGTCCCGTGCAACTTAATTAATTAATTAATATATTAGTGCAAACTAAGTTAATTATATATTTTCTTTTGTTTTGGTAAAAATGAAAATTTTATTACATGTTTCATATGAGATCACAAAATTCGATTCTAGAGTACATAATTACGAATAGAGTTTTGTTCATTAAGTATCAAATAGAATGCCATACATTAAACATTATTAATTTAAATCATTTGATATACATTTTCTGTCCCATTGAAATTAATATTAACTAATATATATAGCAGTCACTTATTGTAACGGTAATGTCACTATTACTACTCTGTCTCCTTGAAATTTGCATCAAAGAGAAATTGAGCTATTTTTAAGAAAGTAGTAATAAATGAAGAGAGAATGAATTGTGTGAATGAAATTAAATATACTCCATATAATATGAGATTAAAAGAAAGTGGTGGACCATTGTCCAAATATAAAAATGATGCAAATTAAGTGGAATATACCTGATAGCAAGCTCCACACCCAGTTCCATTCCTGTAAGGCCTGTGGACTCCAGCTACATACCCATTATTCACTGTTCTCCCATATTCCCCATATCCACATGATCCAGCTGAAAGACAAATTTAACACATATTTTATGCTCTTTGCCATTCAACTAATTAAGTAAACAATACCATAACTAAAATAATTAATTCTATTTTCCTTGATGAACCATAGTAAAAAAAATTCCATATTAAGCTAGGAAAGACACCCATTTACTTTCTTCAAACTAAGTGGCAATTGGTACTTTTTTAGAAGTTGAATATAATATTAATATAATAATATATGGAACTTTATTCTTACAATCAGCAAGAAAAAACACCTTTTTGATATTACGTTGTTATAAAATTTTAAAATATGTTATATTCACGTGTTTAGAGTTTATAAAAAATTATTTTAATATACACGTTACTGAGTCTGGTTGAGATGGCAGATATTAATTAGACTTCGATAACAAATAAAATACATAAACGTACGTACTTGGATTGCCTAAGCAATCGGGGCTACCATAATAAGTGGCTCGAGAGCAAATAAAGTCTTGACCATAGCAAACAACAAACACAAGCATTATTATCATAAGAAGCACAATATTTTTGTAATTAAGAGTAAAACCCATTTTTTTAAGCTTAATTAGGGTTGTTAAAAAAGAACAAACAATAAGCTAGAGAGATATTTCAAAGGAAATGTTGATGAGAAATGAAGCTTCAAAACCTAGATATTTATAGAAGATTATTATTATTATTTGTGAATACAAATAATAATCACATAAAAAGAAAACCTTTATTTTGCCTCCACTATTGTGACAGGCATATATAAAAAAAGCTCTTTATTATTAATTAAACAATTTAGCAATGAACCAATTGAATTAAAATAATATACTCCTATTAGCTTTTTTAAAAATGAATTTATTAGTAATTAAATAAATTTTTCTTAAATTAAATAAAGCATTTCATGTAGAACATTTTAGTGCTCGCACTTACCCATTTATTATGATATAATTTGATAAAGATGCTGTTAATATTCCTACATTATTAAGCACAAGTACAACACTTTTTTAATAGTGTTCAATTTTGTCATATCTAAGTCATCACACATGGGATGATAAAGGATAAAATAAAACTAACTTGTGATGATCCAACCTTGACAAATATTACCTCTATCCCTTTTATTTTACACCATTTTTCATTTTAATTTATCTTACTGCATTTTGCATAATTTTCTTTTTGGCAATAGTCTCACTCTTTTTCTTTTAATCTCACAATATACTCTCTCTAGCTCCAACTTAACCACTTTTCCTATATATAGTACACTTGTTTTTTATTTTAAAAATTTTTCAACCTAATTTTCATTGTCTTCAAATTTCACTCATTTTACAATAGGTGCAAAATGAGAGGGACATAGAGAGTAATACATTCTGCACACGAGTATCATTTTATTTTTAATATTATTCATCGAGTTACGATTTAATTTATATTTCATTATTAATTTATATATTGAAATATAGACACTTAAATCTTATTTAACTCATTGTAATGTAAATTTTATTAATATAAGATAGTATAAATCTTATTTTGTTAATATGATTTTTGATAAAAATTACTCCCTCCGTTCTTTTATGTTCTTCCACCTTACTATAACGGATAGTTTCAAAAGTTCTTTCACTTTAGAATACTTTGTATTTTTGGAAAGTTTTCATCTCACTTTTACCCCTTAAAACCCCACTTTCCTTACTTCACACTACTATTTAATTATTTTCTCTCTCATACTTCCAATACAATCATTATTTCACACTACTATTTAATTATTTTTTCTCTCATAATTCCAATACAATCATTACTTTACACTACAATATAATTAAAATAATACCCACTACCACCAAAGATTTTTTCTTTCTTAATATTTGTGAAAAACACAAAAAGAAAGATCAAAAAGGAACGGACGGAGTAGTAGTTAGTCATGATTGTATATTAGAGAGAAAAAGCATGAGTTAAAAAGCTAATGGCCATAGAAAAATCATTTACAAAATATTTTTTATTTATTGTTTGACCAATTAAAAAGCCAACTATGAGATGGAAACATCCTATTATGTAATACTAGTATACACTCTTTATTATCTTTACTTTTTCAAACTTATAATATTTGTTAAGGTTAGTGTTTGGGAAAAAAATATTTCATTTCAAATTATTGATTTTAATTATGAAATTATACATGAAGAATTTGAGAATGTTAAGGTTTGGGTAGTCATTCCTAAATTCTCAACTTTAACTACTTAAAAACCATTGGTGGAATTTGATCCAAATCCAAATTAAAATAATTTTGATTTGTCAAACAATAAATTTAAGTCAATTTCAGATTTCCAAATGAAATTATCTTTTCCAAATATGGCATTAAAGAATAATGAAGTAACATATGTTTTAATATCAAAATAAATTGAAGAAACAAATTTAATACACAAATTCTTACTTTAGACCGTCTTTTGTGAAGACGGCTCTCAAAAGTCCAGACTAATTTTAAATATATATTGTTACAATTCTAAATATAAATTTGGGCTAGACTTTTAAGAGTCATCTTTGAAAAAGACGATCTCTCAAGTGATCTCCTGACTTTAATATAGGTCAATAATAAAGCAAACTACTCTTAGTAGTAGTAGTAGCCATCCACTAATACTAACATTGCGTAAGAAATTAGTTATATGCTTTCCCAAAACCCAATTTGCTACAATGATAATGATTGCTTCCACTAAAACAATAAAAGATAAGAGCCATTAGCCAACCTATGGCACTGTCAAATTTCTCTTTGTGTTTAGTTAAGAATTGAACCTCTTATTTTACAATGTAATGAGGTTTCTTTTAATTAGTGTCTTTAATGATGTAGCTTTTGGATAATATTACCTTTGTAGGAAATAATAAATCAGAGAATATTAAGGAAATAATTATTAGAATATTTTGATTTTATTTTAGAATATTATTTTAAGTATTTAGGAAGTTAAGATAATTGTAATATTTAGTTTCCTTATTTTATGTCATATTTCTTGTATTTATAGGGGCATATCTGCCTTCCTTTGATGAATGAGAATTAAACCCAAACTGATTTAATCTTAAAACTAAATCAAAATTATTATTTATTTTCTGATATTAATTTCTACATGGTATCAGCACCGTAATCTATTTTCCGGGACCGGCGACACTTTTTTCGGTTCTCATCATCTACCTTAACTTTTTTTCTATTCTTTATCAAATAATGGCAGATCAAGAAACCCAAAACAACCAACAAATGATTTCTGTTACTCAAATGCAACAAATTGTCGAGCAGATGTTCAAACAAATGAATATACAAACCAAACCCACAGTCATCGAATTTGGAGATCTCAAAGTATCTGAAAAGTTGACATTTCATAACTACACAAAATGGTGTAGACTCATCTACATAGCTTTAGAGCCTCGAGGACGGCTCCACCATATCACAACAAAACCCCCGAGCCCTACTCATCCAACATATGTTCAATGGAAACAAAGTGATTCACTTGTATTTTCAAGGATTATTTCCAATATTGATTCAGATTTGGTGAATTAGTTCCTTGATTACACAACTTTTTGGGAATTATGGAAGGGTATTGAAACACTTTTAAGTAGTGGAAGAGATGAACTTCAAATCTTCGATCTAAGTTCTAAAGCATCATCATTAAAACAGAATCAAGAAACCATAGAAAAGTTTTATTCGAAACTCAATACTTTATGGAAAGAAATTGATCGTCGTATGCTTAATCCGATGAAACATGACGAAGACATAACCATTTTTAATGGTTTTATTCAAAGGCAACGACTTTATCAATTTTTAGCCGGAATAAATGACACATATGATAAAGAACGAAGAGATTTGCTCAATCAAGATCTTTTACCAACTGTTGAGAAGGCCTATGCTACCATTTGCCGGAAATTTAATTGACGTGGTATAATGACCTATGCATCATTAACATTCTTCTTATAGGTTTGATGCATAATCCTTCCATAACAATTACTCAGTTTGCTCTATTTGCAAATGGTACAGTGATTATGAATGAGTATAGCAAGTTAAAATAGTAAATTATTTATTATTTAATAACTAAAAAAGATAGAATATAAAAAGTAATAGCGATAGAATAAGGAAAATAAAATAAGGAAAATAATTATTTCTAGTTGGTATTAGTTATCATATATCTTGTTTTCACGCTACCAAAATGTACTATTTTAATTTTTGATTGCACATAAATAAAATTTATAGAAAATTAATATTATAAAAATATACTTGAAATAATCAAATAAAATCTCACTTGAATATGTTCTCTTATACCTAAATAATAAGATATAAAATAATATTTTTAATGAATAGGAGTATTATGTGTTAAGTGATATAAAAAATTAAAATCGACCGCATTCTAGTCCTCTTTGTGAAGAGAGTACGGGTATGAATTGTCTGTTACTTTCCCTCATCCAGACCCTGCTCTTGAAGGGGATATTGACTATTGAGTATGATGACGATGGTGAATTGTGATTTGTGATTATATCATTTTCTTTTCTTAGAGAGTCAACTATTATATTGTTGTTTGCTTCTGACTAGAAATTCTAGGTAGGTAAAATGCAGAGTAAGAAGTTAAAAAGCTTTAGGATAAGTTATATTTAGGCTAAATTATATCAAAAAGTCCTAATCAATAACCGTAATTTGTAAATCACCATAAAAAGACAAAAAAATAATAATAAAATAAACAAAACCCAAAAAGATAAATTAAAATAACAAAACTCTCGGCCTAATCAAATTTTACCACATAAAGGTGATTTGTTAACCTCACAAATAACCATTATTTACTAAGACCTTCTCAAATTATATTGCCTTCTTACAGAGAGTACATAGTGAATAGAATGAATCATCAAAAGACATTAGTTGTAATTTGTAAAGAAATTTTTCTATATGAATTTCCTTCCATTAATGCTTAGTATGGCATTAATAACTCTATAAACAAAAATTATTGACCATAACACTTGAAGTGAATGGAAGACCCGGAAAAATCGTTATCAAGTCAAAATTGGGTTAGGTACCAGTCAATCTTGAGCAGCCATCTGGAAACGATATTTAACCACGTACTAATCACAAATTCACAATATAATATAACATGATTTTAATTCTTATTAATGTTATACATGAAGTAAATAAATCAGCATGAGAAATTATTACTATCAAATAGCATACTTTATTCGACTCTAGTTTAAGCATTAATCTACAACTAAGAAAAGGCTTCGATTTCGAGTGTTCAAGTTTTCCCCCTTCTTACTTAGAGTTGTACCAAAGTGTGAAAGCGAATTAGGCCTCTACGGATTGGTGATTATATGAAGAATAAAAAGAAGAAAAATAATGCAATGAAAGCACCATCCTTGCGCTTCATAACATCAGAGCCCCACCATAACAATTAAGTACCTAGCTTATGCTTATTAGTTATTATGCAAGGCTAGGAAGTTTGTTACAAATGCATTATAAGATATTTCTTCCAGTCGGTTTCTACTTTTGTAGTCATCTATATCAGACAATACTCAGCATCCAATAGACAAAATATTCCAGATCTATCAACTTCAAGTAAAATTTTCATACTTGATATCAAGTACTTCAACAATTCTATGATAATACGAATATGACATATTACCACTTCAAACTTGAATCTTATGGTATTAGGGTTTTATGTGAAGCTCTGTTCATTGAGATTTGATTGTCACGTTTAGACACGACCAAAAAACCGCATGGATGTTGTGTACATGTGCAAAAGCAATAGTATCATATCCAATGGTCATGTGCAAGAAGATGATCAATGAATCAACATCTATCAAAATATCCAATTTATCTTCATTCACCTATTAGATTTATCCTGCAACAGAAAATATACATGATCTAGGCAGCAACTTCCTTTTCAGAAGTACATATTACACAGTTATACCCAGTCACTGTTTGAACATACCGCTTTTGTTATCAAGTCATTGGAATCCTGTATACATGCTCCGGTCCGCTTCATTATGATCAGATACTACATAGAATGATAGAAGGATTCATGTCTTCCCACGAATAGCTGGAACTTGATAGTAGAAACATGCTCCTACGAGGGGTGCCTGCACGTCAATTTCATAATCACAATGTATAAAAGGTTTTACTGTGTAAGCATGAATACAGTAACCTGAAAATGAGAGGTGAACATGCATACAGCTTTACTCTATTATTTTAAGAGAAGATCATCAATGTAATTTGATTTAGTGGACAGAAGTCGAAAGGGGGATCATACAGGACACTTTCTGATGCAAAGCAAATTATGAAAATGAGAATTCTTATGTAATTCTTCCAGAAGACGGGCCCTTATCATTACCACTAACTTGCAAAAGAATTACATAAGTCATAAATAAGCGACGTGGGAGTACTACACAGCATGAATGCTTTTGTCCAAGGGAAGAGTGTTACAAATAGCTTTCTCAAGGTTGTTATGAACCCTAAAGGCAACTGCAAATACCCAAAACAGACACGCGCACGCGAAAAGTCACAATCAATGTCAACTAAAAATGAAAGATTCATGATGTAGAGCACTATTAAGCATTAACCAGAACGAATTCAGATAAATCCAGATGTCTCTTATAACCTCATGACCAAGATGCATATTATAGACACAAAGTGGGACGGCAATTTGGCCATAAACACATATAGAACTGCCTCCCTTTTCTAGATTTTGCTGAAGCTGCCACTTGGAGAAAATTAAGCACATAGTTCATCTTAGCAAAAACCAACGGGCGAAAGTTTACAGAAACTAGCCTAATTATCTCTATCACAAGAGATCAGCACATATTAATGGTAGGACAGAAATTCCAAAAAGAAAAAAGTTTTTAATGGTGAGGACCACAAAAAAGCAGAGAGCATTGCAAATTAGATTTTGCCATGAATCCCTCTTAATCATAGCAAGAGCACCAACCAGCACTTCCATCCAGCAACCTGGAAAAGTTATCCAGTTGCCTTGAACACCTAGGATAATCTTTACCAAAACTAAGTATATAATGTGAAAGAAACCAACGTCATTGACAAGTGGAAGAGCTACATACTTCCTCAGGGAAAACACGGATGAAACGCAAAAGTGGCATTATGAGGCTTTGCCATCTAGCATGTGACCCTTTCCTCTAGCCATCATTCAAAAACTTTTGGCCATTACTCGAGACACTGATGGCAATAGCAATACATGAGTACCAAAACACTTGGCATGCCAAAAAAAGAAAGGAACACAAGAAATGCTAAAGGCAAACCAAATTCTCAAACAATAGTCCAAAGTCTAAGCCCCTATTGATGGCTAACCGTGTTACCTGACCCCTGCAGGCTGCAACTCTAGTAGATTGCTTCTATATCAAACACTTAAAATTCCTCAAAAACTCTACGAGACACAACTAAATATTTTAAGGGGTAATGAGTATTGAAAGGGTACATATGGGCATCAAGAAAGTACTTTCACCTATAACCAAACTTGGAACCAAAGTTGTCATTATATATTCATGTGAAATTCACACGAGAATTATCCTTAACATGAGAATATGAGAAACAGATCTTAGCATCTCATTTTCAGTAAAAAGTACTTATTTTTATTTCACAAGTAAACCCTTTTAATATTGGTTCCTTATAGAAGTTTTTTAACACAAGTTTTTGTTAACCTTTTTTAGCAGAATCAAACCTGTATAATTTATATGTTAAAACAAATTAATGCATGTACATTGTTTGACATTTATTCCATGCCCGAAAAACAAAAAAAATCAGTCCCCTTCTAAGTTTTTTCTTACAAGTAATGCTAACAAAAAGACAAAATGCACGAACAATTGGGGGCTGCTCAAGGAAGTTTATAGCCAATCTTATTACAATAGAATATATGTGTTGTTCACCTTTGTTATACACATTACAGCATACGCTGTGGAAAGGATTTTAAATAATTTTACATAACTAGGAAAGCTTTGACGCAAAAACAGCCAATTAGCTACATACTACTAATTAAAGATTTGAATAAGAGAAACTATTGAAGTGTTTACCTGAATTTGTCATGTCTACCTATTACAGGTTTTCCACAAATCTAAATAAACTGCGCTTTCTTCAGGTCTGCTACAACTCCCTTGTCCTCTGGGCTCTTTTCATTGTAGAGAACCTTTGCAATGAAAAGAATGCAATTGTACGTGACAATTAGTTTCCTCCTTAAAAAAACCGATGATATAGTCTCAGGGATAACAAGAACTGTTATTGTAGGTAAGACTACCTTATCAATGATCCCATATTCAACAGCTTCACTAGGGCTGAAATATTTTGGGCGTCGGATGTCAGCTTCAATCACTTCAGGAGGCTTACCAATGTGTCTTGAAAACAGTTTGACCTTATAAGCAAAACGAATGCCATATTAAACCTTGATTCTAAGGGTGAAAGGTTTCCAATCAACAAAAGATATAGAAAACACAACAGATTATAAGGCTAAAGAGAATCCTGCTTTGCTAGAGTGTAGCAGCATACAAGCGAAACAAATTATAGATGCAAAAAATTGTATTTTTCGCATACAAGAGAGCATATGTACATCCAGTCACCAGAACCATAATATTTGTTATGTAAATGAAACGTGAAAAGGGTGAAAATGTCATCTATAAAGAATGAAAGAATTAAACACCCATATACTTACCTACTCGGACTCAGACAAGGGTACGGTACATATCTGTGTGTCAGACATGTAACAATTAGAATTACAAGACATCGAGATCCTGTCCGAGATTTAGACATGGGTGTGGGGACACAACAGTTAGCGCATTTTGACAGTTACTACTTTTTCCTAACATTAAATCCAACAAATATTTAAGATTCTTTAAATAAGTATTTTAGTCATGCTTGGCCCAAGTAACTTCAAAAGATACAAGGCCAAGTCCTCACATGTGACATAGACATACCCTTAGCCATACTTTATCATTTATGTGTGGATGTTTTCTCTTTTCCTCTTTTGCTCAGATCTCAAATGGTGGTAGCAAATTTTCTTCCTACTTAATATTTCGTGTTTAATTGGCCACCCAAGAATCCAGCATGAATTCCATACCCATATCAATGTCGGACATGTCGACCGGATTACGAGCCCTAAACTTTTGTGTCAAAGCAACTATAATTACCTCTGTTGCTGAGACATAAAACAATAATAGGAAGCCCATGGGATATTAAGATTTAAGAGCATAGCTCTTGCTTGGGGAAGAGAGGGACAAGAGCAAGCAAATAGTCTGGAACTCTGGACTAATTAGGATTGACAAGGGTGGGAAGACAATCATCTGAGAGAAATGCAGCCAAACATCATTATCTCCATATACGAACTGACAGGATAAGGAGTCAAGAATTTTGTCTGCTTGTTCTCTCCTAAAATTACCTTTTTCAGCCAAATGATCTAACCATCTCGTATGTCCATTAAATTATGTGCACTTCTTATTTATGTGAAGTGTATTAGGTTCTAAAAGGTCTATTTTAAGCTTTAATTTATATGTATAATCTGAAAACCATGAATTGCTATGATAAAAAGACTTTTTTAAGTTAATAATTCACATTGCGATGTCCGTAAAATGATTTGTAAAACCATGACGTGCCGCTTCTGCGACTTTCCATTTTGCAACCGCTATCACAATCGTAACGAGATCCACAATTATTTTCAATGCTGTTCCGCCATGTCACGGTTTGGAGGTCGGATTTAGATAACCTTACACTTGTAATAGAAAAAAGGTTATTTCAGATTGACCCTTGATTGCAAACATCATCTACAAAATAACAATCACACATGTTTAAGAGTCATTTTACTATAGTTTATTATAACCCGAAACCAAAAATACCATAATGGTTGGCCCCATCGAGAATGGACACAAAATCCAGGAAACTAATTTTGACATTTGATAAATCAAGGGTTACGTGAACATTGAGAACACAACTAACAGTAGAATGGGAACTACACAGAGAATGGGTCCAATACTGCCCAAATAAATAAGATTAGACTTCAATTTCTTCTGTTTTTTGTTATTTCTGTTCTTCAAATTCCCAACATCCTCATATGCCCACTAGTACTCTGCCTTTGATCATTTGTCTTTCCCCACGTCTCTTCAAGAAAGATCACATGGAGGCATATAGTTGCACACACAACAAAAAGAGAGAACATGAGCTAGTCAACGCTTCTCCAACAAGCACAAGAAGAACCACACAAGACCTACCAATGCAAGGCAAGTTATAGTTATTTGCATTAATAGTTCACATTAATACAATCACCTTTTGACCCTTCAATGCCATTTCCCTTCCTTAGGTCAGAGCCCAGAGACTAAAACATTCACATAATAACCTAAAATTCAGCATTCACTATCCATAAGAAGCTGAACAGTAACGAAGATAGGAATCATATAAACTGTATCCATTTCTGTGATTCAAACTGTAACAAAAAGGAAAGGCATGGAATCCAGAATATTACCAATTCCGCCTTTACATTCGTGACTTCCTTCCTAGCAAGCTCAACATCAGTTGCTTGGCCTTGAAACCTAGCAATTGGCTGCAGGAATAACAAAAAAAGCACTCTAGTTTCATCAGAACTTTCTATGCACATAATTAAATTTCAAAATTATCTAGTTTAACAAGATTCTAACAAAGGCATAGAGAACAGCAATAAGCAGTCACAAGCTAATATTGACCTGTTTCATCATAATAGTAGAAGATGGCAGAGCTGCACGATTTCCCTTTGCACCAGCAGCCAAAAGCAAGGCTGCCTCTCCCCAGGCGTTACCAACGCAGAGAGTAAAAATAGGAGGCTTGACATACCTGTGTGAGAATGAGAGCTCAACATAAACAGAAGCCACACTCGAGAACAATTTATCTGATTTTATATGCATAAAGAAGCATAAGAAAAAGTGTTGCTAACATAACACTTCCCAAAAACAACTCTACATCTAAGAATAGCTTTGTACAATCTTTATAATTAGGGGTGGTTAGTGAATAAAGCATCTGTTTCACAGTGACGGGTAAATTCTGATTTAAAAATCCTTTAGAAACTCAACAGTAGCATGACAAAATCAGGCAACTCTTGGGGACTGCCGAACTGAATTTAAAACTGCATATACTATCAGCATTCAGCACTATATAGTGAACAAAATTAATGAAAAGGACATGAAAGATAACCTCATAACATCATATATTGCAAACGCCTCTGTTTCATAACCCAACTTCTCACCACCCTGAAACAGAAAGAGGTGAGACAAAATATTGATCAGAAAAATTCATTGGTACGTAGATGTGAAACTGCAAGTCTACCAGAGTCCAGAAGTAATGTTGGTTTTCGTATTACGGTGAAACTTCCAGAAGTATCATGATAAGAACCAGACTTCTATATGGCTATATCTACAAGCAAGGTATTGACAAACTACTAAAGATCACTCCCAGTCAAGAAATGTGTCCATTGATCATACGAAACAAACACATGGTATGAACGTTGCACTAAGTGCAAAAATGTGTTAACGGTCACAACGTTGATGCGGTAACGGAAATGATGCGGTTGTCGTACAGCCTAAAGGCCCTAAACCATAAAATATCCTTGGAACAGCCTAAAACCCTATTTTTACACGTTTATAATGCATCGGTAAAATTGAAAGCATTAACAATACGGCTGTCACGATATGACCTTTTTTTGCACTGTAACACTATTATTGGCAGAGACATCACTTTTACTGGATTGTTGCCTTTTTCATACATTGGTCTAGTTGTAGAAGACTTTAAAGTTACATACTTATGCCCCTACATTAAATGAGTATTGTCTCAGAGCTTTGTATTGATCATCACATCACATTTATAAAATCTGCGTTATATTTTGATCATCATCACGTTTTTTTTATTAGCTTATTCAATAAATTTAGTTTATAATTCATCTAAGTCCGCAATTATAAAATCATCCACTTCTTAAATGAATCCACACTCTATCTCTTTCAAGCAAGCAGGCAACAAAATCATCATTTTATTCCCCAATTCGATTAAGTGACTCCCACCTATGCGGGGTACACCAACCTATGCCCTTGTAAGTAATAACAAAGAGGTGGTTTTCGACAAATATTATTTGCAACTTCATATAAATGTAAAGTGTAAATAATTTAATGAGTTATATTAATATATTATTGCAAAACCAAATAATTATAAAACTTTGACCCTATCAAGAATAGGAAGAAAAAAAAACAAACAAAAACAGGCACCAAAATAGAACCTAATTCTCAAGCCTAAACTCAAAAACCTATTGTCCTAATTGTAAGTCGGCCATGACTGATTGAAAGAAAAGGCAGCATAAATGTGATCACAAATTATCCTTTAATTTAACCACAAGGTGGAAAGAGAGGGTACATAACATAATTTCCTCTCTATTATTCATGATTTTTCTAGTTGATATTTGACTTGGTCCAAATATTATTACAGCTTTATCCTACAGTTGATAAGCAGCTCAAAGAATAATTCTAAAGCAAGCTGGACAAAAGGAGGCACCATTAACATAATGTGATCAACAAACAAGAAGAGAAAACTCACCTTTGTTGTGCCAGTAGAGTTTACGTAAAGATAAATTGGTTTCTCCTCATCCTCATATTGAAGATAAAGAAATTCTGCAAGTATAAGCTCGGTAACAGAAGGTACAAGAGACATGCCCAAATAAACTATCCGATTCTTGTACAAGTAAGAAGCCAAATCTGGTGGTGGTTGCTCCCAAGCACTTCCTCTAGAAAAAGGTATGACCTGTCATTTATTAAAGAAAACATGGGTAAATACATCACTTACAAACTGACATTACAGCATAAAGGTTAAAAGCTAGAAAGAAGTAGCCTCATTGATCTAACAACAACTAAAAAGTATAAGAAAGACATTGGGATTTCTCTTGATTAGTAAACACAAAAGATGGATACATCTTGATCAATAGGCACACCACCATTGTATCCACCCAAGGGCAGCATAGTTATGAAATGAAGATAGCACCTACAAAATACACTCAAAAGTGAAAACAACAAGCAACAAAATATTTTTCTGGGGCCTATGAAAGAAACTAAAAGGGTGGCAGGATGAAGAATGTAGTTCCACGTTTGTAAGTCTAAAATATTTCTGAATAAAAAGTGTAGTAAGAGCAAGGGGAAATAATTGATAAATTATAATAAAATCAATGAGAACACCGAATAGAACACAAAAATTGGTTCCACAAAAATGCCCATCGAATCAATACAATCAAAATTCTCGTAATTCAAGGATATGTGCCTTAAATAATTTTTGTAAACAAAGAGGATCCTCCACAGTCCTCAAGTTAGAACATCCTTTTGGTTTAGGGTACAACTCATCTCCATAATTTCAACCATTTTTCTCACATTGTTTGTTTGATAATTATCATCATTGTCGTAAAATACACAATAAAAGTTTTTTAGAAAGTTTAAAGCCCTAGAAAGTTTGGTGTCCGTCTCCTTGGGCCTTAACGGAAAAAGAAATTAAATGGGACACTTTGTATAATGTTTTTTATGCTAAACACTTCTTAAACCTCTTTTCACGATATTTTCATCATCCATTGACTTTTGTCACTCCTTGAAGCACTCTTCACTAGTTATCACTCATTTAAACTTCAAAATTTCCCGGAGTAGTTTCTCTATTAAAACTTTGATCAATAAAATATTAAAATGCACCTCTCTTTACTTTTTTCCTAGCGTAATTAATTTTAGTCCTATACAACCAAAGTTCTATAGTTCATTTTGTTTCGGACAATAGCATATTAAGGAAAGTAATTCAATAAACATGTACACTTCTTACTTATGTGATGCACCAGATGACAACGGTGACCTCAAGGGTCAAGCAGAAATGAAAACCAATCTCTTTGTTTAGTTTAACCCTTCTTAAACAATTAGCTGAAGCTACTTTAGTGGTGAAGAAATTTGAACCCCACATTACCTAGGACCAATGACTAGTGCTTCAAGATTGGTCTTGAACACTTGTGATCAAATCAGAACCAATGCTAATCAAGATTCAACAATTCAAAGCAATAAAGAACAATCTAAAGCACACACAACGCACACAACGATTGAACGTGCCACTTATTAACACTATCCTTTGCTTATAATTATAACAAGTGGCATTGGAAAAATTACACAAAAATCAGATAATTTAAATTCACAATATAAACATCAAAATAGGGAAATCTCGAGATTGATAATGGCCAACCTCCAATCAAAGCGATATTCACTACACAGATATTAGATAGGAAAAATACAACAAATAATAACGACAATAGTTAAGCAAAAAAAAACGCTATCAAGTATCAATTATATAAAACAAGGAAAAAATTAAAATCTAGAAGAGGAAGTTAAGAGGTATACCATAGTGACAACGCCGCGTATAGGACGAGAAGTAGACGAAGAAATAGAAAGAGGTCGGAGTTTATGCCCGGAGAAGTCGCCATTAACGCTTCCACCAACGAACGGAGATAGAAAATTAGTGGAAAGAGATGCGCGAGAAGACGAGGAGGATGCGCAGGGCGAGATATTCCTGCTTGATTTGAAGTGAAATGAAGGAGAAGAAGACCGTATTCGTGTGGTGAGGAACGAAGAAGACGCCATTGTTGCCATCATTGTTGAGCAGACGTGAGAGCTTACCCTTACTCGGGATGAAATGGAATGTACCGTTGAAATCCGGAGAAATGGAATTAGAATGAATAAGATAGGGGAGGAGAGTCCGACCCACCGAAATCGGAGAAAGACCAGGTCCGTACAAAATGGGATTGTGGTGGAGTAATGGGACTATAAAGTCAAGACTCAAGACATAACAAGTTAGGGCCTTGTGTGGTGCATAATGTGTTCACCGGTCTAAACCTGGACCGGAATTTTGAATATGCCAATATCGGAGACGGATCGGTTTCATCCGGTCCGGTCCCGGTCTAACCAGGATTCCTTTTGGTTCGGTCCGGGTTTAGACTGGTTAGATCGAAAATAATTTTTGATATCAAAAATAAATTAAAAAACAGAAGATTTTAAAATAATTTAGCAAATTAATTATTATAAAATTAAAATATTTAAATTAAAAAATTATTTTTTGTTAGAAATAAAATATTTAAAGCCTTTTGAATAAGTATATACATAATAATCAAATATTATTCCTCTTCAAAATTACTTTTATGTACATCCGGTCTAACCCGAATTTTTCAGGATTTAGATCGAACCGTCGGAAACCTGGAATGATGAATTAGTAAGACCCGGAGCCTGGACCGGATGAAACCATTTCAGTCCGGTCCCAAACGATTCCAATCCGGATCGCCGATCCGGTCTCATTTTGCACACCCCTTGGTGCATTATTATATATTTTGAAATTTAAATTTATCAAATTCAATCATAAAATCTTCGATCGTGAAGTATGAAACTAGTTAGAAACAATTTTAGTGATGAGATTTGCCGGAGAAAGATATATCCTTACTTTAAATATAGTGCGCTAATTAAGAAAGTTGTTATGATGGGTTGAGCTTCTTGTGGGAGACTGTGCAAAACCATCTCTCACAATAGTCGTTGATTAGAGTTTTGAATAATCAACTAATTTTGTTAATTAGGATCTATTAATTTTGAATACATTTAAAAATAGCTTATTCATAACAAGTTGTTTCAACCACTTAATTTTTCAAATATTAGCTTTAAACGGTTTGACCTTCAAACACCCTTAGATTTCATGGGCCTAGGTTGAAAACTATATTTTAGGAGCCCTAATTATAAAATTAATAATACAAAATTTATAATATAAAAAAAAAATGTTACACACTTGTTCATCTTAAGTAGACAATCATTTATCATGTATAATCATAAAATATTTATATTTGTGAATTAATTGCATAAATTATAATAGGATAAGCAATGCTTATCATTTAATTGACCATACAAAAAGATAATGAGATGCTAAATTCATCCCTAAAATTGCTCAAACTACATGCCTTATTTATGTTTCTTCATTTGTTTAAGATTTTTTCCCTAAATATTGCAATTTGGGAACTTTATTTTACACCCATGGAAAAATTATTTCTCATGATATCGTCCATATAGGATGGGTTGTAAAAAGTTTTTTTTTTACATTTTTTATTCCAATCTACTATCTTAAAAGATTATTTTTAATAGCAGTTTTGTCTAGCAAAATTTTTTAAAAAAATCCTTTCTACATGGACAATACTTGGATGCAAAGTAGAAAATATGTTCCCAAATTGCAATATTTAGGAAAAGGTTCTTTTTTTAAAGAAAGTAATTTTTTTTTGAGATGTTAAAGAAAGTATATAAATATTCCTTAATTTTCTTATATTCTTTTTTAGGGTATAAAAAATTGATTTTATAATTTTTTTAATACATAACCTAATTTAACTACAAATTAATTTAAGAAAATAAAGTAGTTTTAACCCTTTTATATTAATCCATCTGACAAAATTATTAGTTTGTCTTTTATTATTTTCTAACTCTTTTATTACTTATACTCCATTGTATGATAAAATAATATATACCTGCAATAAAAAATTATTTTTTTATTTCATTATATTTGCCACATAATAATGATAGCCCTTAAAAAAAGAAAAATTACCTAAAATAATCTAGCATATTCACAATTTGTCCCACCTATAACTATGAATAATCTGAATTTTGATGGATATTTTCCTAGAGTACCAGAGTAAACTCAGTAACTAGATGACTTGCTATATCAAATTTTATTATTTAAAAAAAAGATAAATTAAAATAAAATGTGATAAAAAATATTTTTAAAAAGTTTATTATTTAGAATTTTTTATGTAAATTTTTTAAATTTTTATCTATTTTTAAAATAATTTTCAATTTACTATTTTGGTAAATACATACTATAGCAGGTCATTGAGTTATCTAAGTTTACCTTAAGCAAATATCCTAAAATTAAGATTATTCATGATTAATTAATAGGTCGAATTATTATAGGAAAATTATTAAAAAGTTATACTATTATTGTAGGTAATTTAAAATTAAAAAAAGTGTATTGTTTTATGCCTCAATCTCCATACTTCCCACCATGATTTCCTTCCAATGAACCCATGCTCTAAGCAGGATCATCATCCTCACACTATACTCTCTTCCTATTCTCCCATTTCACAATGAAAATGGCCTTATTATCATCTTCATCAACCCCAATTAAATTCCCCACTCTATCTCCTCTCTCCTCCAAATCCCATCACCCTAACCAAAAACTTTATCCTTTTCTTCTCCCTGATGGAAACCCCAGAAAAACCCACTTTTCAGTTTCCCCTCTTAGAGTCTCTACTTCTGATAATGGAGCTGGGATTGTAGCTTCATCTAGTGCCACCGCTGTTTCTGAGGAGAAAGTTCTGGAAACTTCCCCATCTGAGGAAAAAGTTGGTGAGAATTCTTCACTTAAAGTGGATAAAAATGAAATGGAGGAAGATGTTACTCCTGTTAAAGCTTCTAGTGAAGAAGTTGAGAAATTTCAGGATCCAAAATGGGTTAATGGGACTTGGGATTTAAAACAGTTTGACAAAAATGGTAGTACTGATTGGGATGCTGTTATTGATGCTGGTTAGTTCTTGAATTTTCAATTATTTGCATTTTTAGATCTCAAGTCTAAATCTTTTTTAGTTTCTTGTTACTTTTAGTGTGTTGTTGGGAATTTTAATTTGATTTTGCATCTGTCATTGAAGGTTTACTTGATTAGTTTTGATTAAGGAGGTTTAATTTTTTATATGTTCATCTGTTACATGGACAAATATTAGCATGCACATTGTTGGAATGGTATGGAAAACCTTGGATTGGCTATTCTTGATACTGTCACACCAATGTAGAATATGTTGATTTTATACCGGTGAACTTGGTTTTAGGGATGAGTGATTTGATTGTTTAGATACAGATTCCGGGTTTCGAAGTATGATTCTGATGAAAAAATAAGTAATTCTCCTTCGAGAGGTGTTTATTCAGGTCATCAGGTCAAGTTGTTCGGGTTGGGTCAAATCAGGTTCTACGTCCACATTAATTCTTATTTCTTACATAATTTTAAATTCATATGAACGTCGGTTTCAGATGGGTTCGGTTATACGTTCGAGTAAATTTCGATTCGTTAGGTCTATGTTGAACACCTCAATCTCTGTCTAATGGGCTAATATCCACTAACCACTTACTTGGTTCTTTGATAATGCTTATCAGAGGCGAGGAGGAGGAAATGGCTCCAAACCTACCCAGAATCAACCAGTAATGACGAACCTATAGTTTTCGACACTTCGATTATTCCATGGTGGGCATGGATGAAGAGATTCCACCTTCCTGAAGCTGAACTTCTTAATGGTTTGTCTCCACATTCTGCACACAAATAATGCTTGGTTGTATGACAGCTGAACTCATTTAAATTGATTTTTTGTGTTTCGTGTTGTTTTGGGTTGGTAGGTCGTGCTGCAATGGTCGGGTTCTTCATGGCTTACTTTGTCGACAGCTTGACTGGTGTCGGACTTGTCGACCAAATGGGCAACTTCTTCTGCAAAACCTTGTTATTCATCGCTGTTCTAGGGGTGCTGCTCATCCGAAAGAATGAAGATCTAGATAGCTTAAAGAAGTTACTTGACGAGACGACATTGTATGACAAGCAATGGCAAGCAACATGGCAAGAAGAGAGCAACTCCACATCCAAGAAAGATTAACCCGTCTAGCTTATCGGATTTTTTTGATCAAGAAATGGTTTTCTTTGTAAGGTAAGGATAGTATTCATCAAATATTGTATCCATGAAGACATGGTTAGCCCTTTCTTAATGTTATAATTCCGTGTAAACTAGTTCGTTATAATCTGAAATCAAAATATCTTTAACCGGGAGCCACTTAATGGTGTTGGGTAATGGAATATTGTTTTTATAGTAGTAAAAATAATATGCATTTTCGAGAAACGTGTATACATCAAGTTTAACAACACAAGATTGAGTACAAACTATCAGCTAAAAAATTCAGATTCTAAGAAGTAATCAAGCACTCTCAAGCAAAACACAAATTTTGTTGATAGAAAAAGTATGAGCCTAGTTTTCTTATTCAAACGTGATGATCTTATAGAATGGTGTATTTCAATGCATTGAGCCACTTATAAGAGGAGATCAATCCCCTAAAACACTACTTGCAAGGACAGTGATTGGAACTCTAGCAAAGTGCCCCTTGTTTCCTCGCAGTATCATCTCACCAAAGCTATAATTACTCGTTGCATCCGTTGCTTCCACCACGAGCTTCAGCTTACGAGTAGCATTGTGACCGATAGTGAAAGCTTTCGGTGTTACCTTCACTCTCACACCCACCGGTGCCCTCACCATGATATTGTATGTCTCGGCTTCCTCGCCTACATTTGTCACCACCCTTACGACTTTCCTCGAACCCACCAAGTTTGAGATTGTTACAGTAGGAGTATTCAGATCTGAGCACCACCCTCCTCCTTTCTTGGTAGGACACCCTACTCCCACAGCCCGTCTCACAGACTCATCGTCAACCCCAGGGACAGCGCAAAGAAACTGTACGTAATCTTTGAATTTTGAGATGAATACGATACCAGGGTCGACAGCACGAGCTGGGTTAATAGACCCGGCTCCAAAATCAAATGGGGTGGCTTCGATCAACTGGTTGGTCTTTTGTGCCATTATGGGACTCCCAGCATTGTCAGCCACATCTGTTGTTGTCATCAATGCTGATATTATAGCAGAAGGCTTCCAGTTGGGATGTTTGTGTTTGATCAAAGCAGCAACGCCAGCTACATGAGGCGTGGCCATGCTTGTACCCGATACAAGCGCAAAACTTTGCCCTGAAAGCATGAAACAGCAGCATACATGAGTGATGAGTAGAGGTGTTCAACAGGGCGGGCTAGGTCAAATTTTAAATGGGTCGGGTTGGGGTGGGTCATGTCAATTGTTAAACGGGTTGGGACAGGTCAAAGCCCGTTTAAATCCGATCCACTTTGACCCGTTTTTTAAAAGTTCACAAAATAGTATTTTTATTCCGCATGGCCCGTTAGGTCGACCCACTTAAGTATATAATAATATCATATAAAAATTAAAAAAAGTGGTAAAAATTTTTTCGCAACCAACTCCTATAATTATACAGCCGACTTGGCCAGGCCCGACCCTTTACACTAGACCTGTTAATGCCCGATCCGCCAATGTCCCGTTAATAATGTGACCCGACCCGCTAATGACCCGTTAAAAATGTGACTTGATCCTCAACCCGTGAACCTGTCCCGTTGAAGACCTCGAGTGATGAGCATGAGACAATAGTTTGGTACGCCATGAAATGGTAAAAGTACAAAACCATTCATAAACTTGGTGAAAATACCTTTCACATAACGATCTCCCTCGCTGTTCGGACTCCAGGCAGCCCAAATAGAAGAACCTGGAGCCATGACGGTTGGCTTCAAAACATCAGCTGTTTGTAGAAGTGCATTGTTCACATCAGGTCCTCTTGATGAGTAGGACGCAACAATCGGAGCTTGCCCTGTGTATATCGCTTGCCTGCCATCCAATATTCGGCCAGTGGCACCGAATGCAAGCACTCTTCCTGTTCTACCTCTAAACGTTCTCGAGTTGTAGTATTGCCAAAGAGCCTGCACACGAAAAATGAACACATCAAACTTGCACAAGATGGGTTTAACAGATTAACTAATTATACATACTGTGGAAGCTTGTATATTGTTTAGCACGATTCCAGGCATCTCCATAGTCACAGTCGTACCCTTGACTTCTTCCGAACCCAAATCAGGGTCCATAGTCATAATAAATCCAGCAGCTCCTGCTCTACGCATTGTTTCCGAGACTTTAACTATGTTTGCAGAGTCGAACTCAAAATCGTAGGTGTAAGTGCAAATGATAAGTTTCCCGCGAACCAAAGATGGGATAAAGGCATCGGGATTTTGGCAACTTTCAAGGAGGCCAACGCTGGCGTTGTGTCTACTGACATCTGCTGCAGCAGCAATCGGAAAAAGTGCTGCGCCTTGCGTTGGAGCTGTATAATACAAATGTTATAAAGTTCGAAAAATGAAGAAAAATAGCTATATTTGTAATTAAAAATAACAAATGAAATGAATCGAGTCTTATTTACGTGCAAGTCCCATGCCGGACAGGTTGTGTCCATCGCCTAAGACTATGGTATTGTTGTATTTTCGATCAGTGATGGATGCAGCAACCGTTGTGATCCATGGACTGAAAGAAAGGATGGAACTCGAAGAAGGGCCACCATTTCCAGCTGCTTGAATTACAACAACACCGGCTTTAGTAGCAAACAATAGCTCCATTTCTAGAACATTAAGGAAAGCTGAAGGCCCAGGTGGAACACTCGATGGCCCGACAGAGAGGCTTAATATATCTACTCCATCTTCAACAGCCTTAACAGGAAAACAAGATACATAACTGCCTTAAGACATTTCTTTCTAACTTCGTTTTCGTATTGAGAAATTATAAACGGAAAGAATTCAGTTATTCAGACTCCATTTCGTAAACAAACCTGATCAACAGCGGCTACAACATCCGACATATAGCCTCCAAACGTGTAAAGAGCCTTGTAGACGGCAATGCTAACAAAAAAGGGACGGTGAACTGATTTAGTTAAAAGAAATGTAGGCATCCTAATTTCAGGTAATGGGTTGTTAAGTTAAGCTGGATTTATTGTGAATGCCAATATATTATCGAAAAAACATGAGGTGTACACACTTGATAAGCCAAAGACATACCATCCCAAAACCATATGGCAATGGGAAGAAGGGCTCCAATAACTTATAAGTTATAAAGTGTGTACACCATCTTTAATTTGTCGATGTGGAATAAACCATCCTAACATGAGTTTCTCATGCAATGGTTGAATGTCTCACCTAGCTCCGGGGGCCATGCCGCTAGCGTTTCCATAATTGAAACCATTGACAATGACCGGTATATCATAGTTTCCGGCTGCTGTTGATGCTGTATGGCTATCAAATAGAATCAACAAAAGGGCATCAATAATTTCAGAAATCAGATAGATTGCTGAGTAAACTATAGATCTATTTACCAATTGATATCAAAGCATTGATTATAATGCAATTTGATCATGATTTAAGTCCCAAATTAATGCTGAAATTACCATTATGTGACTTGCCTTCCATGACCATCAGCATCATAAGGGGAAGCATAATCTCGTGTAGCATTGAAATCGCCAGCAGCAATCGCAGCACGCGCAAAATACTGTGCACCAACTATCTTCCCATTGCAGGCTGTAGGGGAAAACATCTCACCTGTGGCACATTTTCCTTTAAACTTGCTAGTATAATCAGCTTCCTTGATTCTTAAGGATGGCAAATTAGCAAAACTTGGATGGTTCGGATTAATCCCTGTGTCGATCATGCCTATAACGATCCCTGCACCGGAGAGCCTCGCACCACCCAAAGTTGGCCACACACCAGTAGGAATACCCAGATAATCAGGTGTATGAGTTGTCAGTTTCTTCATCTTTATATCTTCATGTATAGCCCTAACTCCTCTGGCATTCCTCAGAGTTTCAACAGCCTGCAAGCAAATATTGATCGTTAGTTTTTGATAAAGGAGAATCTAGACTCGGGTTTGCCTAAGCCATGGTCTGGGTCATTTAAAAAAAAACATCTTAATATTAAAGTGTGTAACACATGACACAAAAAATGACAGTTAAGTTGGTTCTATACACATGTATTTACGAGGGTTCGGCCCACCTTATACTAGTAGCCATGACCGTCGATTAGCAAGGCAGACAACCACTCAGGACCACAAATTTTTTAGGGCTCAAAAAACTTATATACGTGAGGGCCCGAGGATACATCCATCAACTTAATATATAAGAATGAATAACTAGAATAACTAACAAATTTGATTTACCTTTTTGGATGTGACATGGATGGCAAATCCATTGAGCAAATGACTATAACTGTAGAGCTTTGTGTATGACCCTGAATCCAACAGGGTCTCTAACAATACATCATGCTGTTTACCTATCATTTCCTTATGTACTATTATGTCATCATAATTCCTGCAAAGGATGAAACAAACAACATCAAAAAACACAACATACACCCGTTTAAGTAACGGTACTCATTAATGGTGGTAATATAAATGAATTTTGGTGTTATTTTTGATTAGATGTGCATAATAAAACTCCCATCTTCAAAGCTCAAACTTATTTTTTCTTCACTGTTTTTATTGACCGAAATATAGTTGGATTAAGACAAACATGACTATAAACCTCGTCAATTACTATATATTTTCATTTTCATTAGCATTCTCAACATTTAATACTAATAACTAAACGGGTTGTTAAGTTCATGGGTACCTGAAACTTCCTTGATAAGTACTCTTTGAAACAAAAGAATCATTCTCCATAAGAACCATGAAGACTTTGGCATGCACAATCAAAAGATTCAACATGTGACAACAACATAGTAGAATAAAAAAAGCTAGATTAAGTTGCATTTTTTTATATCAAAAATAATGGCAAATAATAATGAATATTATATATGTTAAAAAGATATTATTTTTATCAAATTTCAAGGAATACAAAGAAGGATCATAGTAACACCCATTATATAGTTGAATCAGGAGGATGAAATGCTTGATCAATTAGGTAAGCAGGAAGGATCCACATGCTTGTTTGCATCAAAATCAGTCATTCATGCATCCTGCATTTCTCACCCACTTCCTTTCTTACTCTTTTAAGTCTAGCTATGTGTAAATGTATGTATGTTTAGCTTGGATGTGCTTTAAGACAACTCCTACATAGGCTTATGTAGTGTCTCAAACTCTAATATGGGTGTTAAAAATCTTTCACACCTTCTTCATGTACTAACCCGTTTAGTCATTTTGACCTGTTTTCATACAACAACAATGTCAGAACTTTAATCCCAAAAGATTGTGGTTGTGATTGTGACAGTGGTTATCGTAACATGCTAACAAGATGATGCGATTGATGTACTGTCAAATATCGAGCAAAATTATATGTGGCCTAAAATACGTTTTTTTTTTGTTTTTTTAAATATTTAGTGTTGCAAAATTAGACCCAACAAGGAAAAGGAAGAATGAGAGGAATAAAGGCTTATAACACTTTGTAATGTAAGGTCAACAATGTGTCTTGAGCACCTAGCAGGCTAGCAGGCCCCTTTGCCTCACCAACACTTGCTCATCCGAGCCTTGCTTATGCTAAACTGATCACTTCTCCGGATGATTTAATACTTCTAATTCTATTCTTCATTTTACAAAATATCTTTATGAAAAATTGACTTATTTAATTAGTTGATCTATTTTTTCCTATTTTTCAACTACGTCTGGTTTGTTGGTCTACTTTTTCTATATTAAATAGTCAACAAACAAACAATACGAACTTTACAAATTATCTCCCTATACTTTTGACTTATTTTCTTTAAAAGACAACACTTTCAGGTGGTCAAATAAGCTAACTAAAAAGCCATAGCCAACAACTATTTGCCAAACAATCCCATAAAAATTAATCAACAGTGTTATAGATTTTTTTTACTATATCAAAATTTTCAAGTATGTAATTTATATCAGGGAGCTAAACTTTTAACAATGTTACTGATTTTACCTATTATTATCTATAAAAAAACCATTAAATGTATCAATCTTAATTGTCGTTAAAGTTGCGACTCAAAAAAAAAATTAAAATCGCGACTTTATTCAAAAAAATTAAAATAAAATCGCGATTCTGATCTACGATTCTAAGAATTTACGATCCAAAAACAAGCGAGCGATTTAAATCGCATGTAGAATCTTAAAGTTGTAGAATCTTACGATTCAAGTTGGAATAAAATTTTTAGAGGTATAATCATAACACCATTCTACGATTTAACAATCCGATTATACTAATTTAGTATGAATTTTTTTAATTTCTTATGTACCATCTTTTATCAATCTCTTTTACATATACACATAAATATGAATATGAATTTGATGTCTAATGGGTGGATTCGCAAAAATTGTTAATATTATTTTTTTATAATCTATAAATGTATACAATTTAATACCCCTCTTATTTATTCTAAGTGTCTTATTTCCTTATTTGGTCAAGTCACCTCAAATGTTTCATTTCTTTTTTGGGTATGTTAAATTTACCAATTTACCCATACTAAACTAACCTTTTCATACTTTTACACCCACTAATCTCACTTTACTCCTATAAAATTTAAAAATACTACACTTTTTCTTTCACATGTGGTCCCATTTGACTACCTAAAAATAGTAAGTATAATGGGACGAATAAGGTATATGTTTGTTCAAGGGTTCTTAGTTTTTAGCTTGCTAGGTGTTCACCGTACGAGCCTTTAATTGACCGAGTCATATTTTAAGACGTTTATTTTTTTGATTTACACAACGACAAACCAAATCCAATCAAAAACCGTAATAAAATCAAATTTCAATTTCATTAAACCAAAGCTTAAAAAAAAGAAGTCGAACCAAATTTTTTATTCGAATCGTTTGATGTTCGTTTTTTTTACCAAATTACTCGCACGGTAAATAGAGAAAGCAAAACGCGTACCACATTTCGCCGTGTATTTTACCGTCCCTCTCCCTAAACACAGGATTGGAGTCACCGCCAGTAAAACTTCTACTATAAAATATCCCTGCTGTTCTTGCAAATTGTTGTCTTCTTCCCTCCACTTTTAGCCAAAAACACCCAAAACTCAACTATTTTGAGATTAATTAATCGCTATTACTGTTCTACCATCTTCTTCCCTCCACCGCGACAATATGCAGCGCCTTTCGCCATTAACGAACCTCTTCATTTTCCTCTCTGTAACTCTAAGTTAGTATCATTTATTCACCACTAATAGTTATCTCTTCTTTTATTCTAGTGGTTTTGATTGAAACTGAAGCATTTTTGCAGGTTTTTACGGAGTCGCGGTATCCAAAGAAGGGTTTTGTTCTGCGCCGAGTTCTGTTTCCAATGGAGAAAATTCGGCAGCTTTGTACTGGAAAGTTACTAATCCTACTCTAGCACCTGTTCATCTTGAAGGTTGCCTATTTTATGATGATTTGTTGCGTTATTTGATTAGGGTTTGGGTTTTGTATAATTTTTTTAAGTATTTACTGTTATATGTTGTTTAGTTCTGCGTTATTGTACTGCATGTTTTTGTTGGCTGTGATTTTTTCTTGATTGATCGTGTTGTATCCGTTATTTGGTTTGTGGTGATTGAGACGGTATTTGTGGATGAAGGATAAAATTATTTCTTGTCCGTCTTAGTGGTTAACTGTTCGTGTTAATGAAGAGAGATGACTGACAAAACCAACCTTTCTTAATGACTACAAATCAAGTTTATTGAGATAAAATCAAATTTAATCTGAAATAATTGAATGAATTATAGGCATTTTTCCCCCTATTGATTTTCGGGTTAGTTCTACTAATTTTAATTTAGTTATACTCCTAATAAGTTTTTCCTTCACTTCACCTCCACATATTCACTTCTCAATAGGTAAAATTCATTTCTTATAATTTCAGTTTAATACTTCAGTTTTAATGAGTCACAAAGAACAAGCCTAAATCATTGATATTTATACATAATATAATGAAAATGTTTGACTTTATAGTTTGCTTTATAATTTTTAAATGTAAATGTTAGATACATGTGTCTAGTTCAATCCCCATTTTAATGATGTTCTTTGTATATTTTTCGTTCAGATTTGCCTGGATTTACTCGAAGTGTATACAAAAGAGACCATGCACTGATTACCCCTGAAAGTCATGTGTTGAGCCCTTTACCCGAATGGTCGGTTTGTTTGCCTCATTTTAATTACTTCCTGTGTAATGTTTGAATAATATTAATTTAATTTATTTGATCTTGCTAAAGGAAGAATACATTGGGAGCATATTTGATTACTCCAGCAATGGGCTCGCATTTCGTCATGTACATTGCCAAGATGCAAGGTAGTGTAAGAGCCCTAAACTTATATGTATTTATGACGTTATATAGTGTGGTGAGAACAGCTTTCTGCATTTGGATACTTATTACAATCTTGTGTATAGACACTTGATTTTGTTTGAGTGATTACTCATCATATTTTTGTGTGCAGATAACTCAAGATCTGCTCTCCCTCCTGGTGATGTTGAAAGGTAACGATGTCTAACCTGATATATTATATACTTCTCCATTCACGGTTCTGAGTTGAAATCTCATAACACTAAGCTGATGTATTGGTCTATTCCTTATGTTAAAAATAATTGTTTGCAACGATAATCACCAACATTACTCTGTTTGTGGTGATAGGTTTGTATTTGTGGTTGATGGAGCTGTTTCTTTGACAAATGGATCAGACACTAGCCACAACTTAATGGTATTTATCTTTTTCTTTTTATTTTCTGGGCATGTTTTTTAGTTTGCAAATTTCTAGCAGTTTGGTAATCTATATAATCACATACTTACTGCGAAGTCAAAAAAGCCTCGTCCTTGGGATAGACATATGGTTGGGATCTTTTGAGAAATAGGCTAGTCTTATATTGGGCTAGATAGTCTTAAAGCTGGGCCGACTGTGTGATTTGTTGAACTACTTTATACTTCTTACTTCTGCAATTTCTAGGCTTTGCCATCCTTAAATTTCATTCTGGTTGCTGGGCTGAATTTTTTAGTACTGATTTCCACCTATTCCTCATGAATTTACCCCTGTTAATTTTTGAGACATGAGAGCATTCTCTTTTTCTTTGAAATTTACTTTGCCACGTCCTTGCATTGGTGGAATATTTGTTTCAATTTGAACTGTATCAAAGTTCTTGCCAATGTATTCTCTGTTTCTCTTTTTTTTAGCAGCATGCCAATCAATTTGTTTGCATCTTGGTTTTGGCGGAAAGAGTTTCAATATGTGAAGAAAAATTAATTAACACTTGATCCGAGCAATCAATTAAAAATTTAGCCAGTCTGTGGAGTGTAGATGGATGGAACTTCAAAAATACTCTTTGAGCATTTGACACATACTTGGAATTTGATTTCCCAAAACAGGTTTTTCAAAGTATTAAGCTTGCCCAAGGCCAGAAGCTAAGGAAATGCTAACAGGTTACCTTAGCTTTCCACATCATTTCAGCTAAAGGGAGGTGGATTTTTGGGGCAAAGACAACATAGAATAAAAATGAGGTGCAAGGTTAAAAAAAAAGTGTTAAAATTTCAAATCGTCTTATCTGGGTTTGAGGAGAAGTGAAAGCTTTCTAGAATGAAAAGAAATTTAGTCATAAACAATCTCTTTGAAGAGGGTCTTTTTTAAGGAAAAAACCAACAATTCTGACCTCTGTCATCTTACTTGTAAAATGTGTCAACATACGTTATGTCTCGTGGATGTGTTATACAATCTAAGAAAGAGGACTCCTAGAGGTTGATGAATCAGCTAACTATCCTCAAAATACTGCATATTTTTGGAATAAATTGAATATATTTTCTAACGATTATGGGCAAAAGGTATTTTTGTTTTCCTCACAATCAGTGCTTCAAGATTTAGGACGAACAAAAGAGGTTATGAGCTTCCAATTTGCTTTGTTTATCTGTTGCTTTTACTTACCCAACACTACTTTTTAGAATAGAGGTATGGATCAAGAGTGATTTCAGGATAATTGTGCAACCTTAGACATTACTCTATGTGTTATGTTTCCTGGGTAATTCTATATGAACGTAAAGCATTACACTGAGTATTTATTTTTTAGTTTTTTATTATATACATATAGGACTTGAGAATGTCCATTATTGCATTTGTTTCTTCACTTTTACTTGATTCTCATCTCATTGTATAGTAATTTATCTGATATGAAGTTTTAATTTCTTATGTAGGTGGATTCATTTGCTTATATGCCTCCGAAATTTCAACATTCGATTGACAGTGCCGTGTCCGCTACACTTGTTGTTTTTGAACGAAGGTTTATCCTACATTCTTCTTTAGTTTTTACAACAATATTGCTTTTGTTTTGTGTGATTACTCATTTCCATGTGTTATCATTTGATGATGACTTTTGCGTTGAAAATTAGTTTTGATAATTACATATCAATTTCAATTAGTAAAATCAGTTTTAATTAGTAAATGTCAATGACTATTGTAATCAATAACTAAAATCCAGTTTGAATCAGTGAAATTCACTTGCTAATCAAAAAAAATCAATTTCAATCAATTGTTATCTGTAAGGGCCTACCTACCTAAATGACTCAAAACTAGCCCAAATTGTATAAAATTCTCTCATTCTATTTTTGCAATTTGCGTGGGACTAGTGAATTAGGCAACTCTGTTCACTTTTCTCCTAATTTTCTTGCAATCCTTGTTTTCGGTTTTGCTTTTTATTTACTTTTTATTAGCTCTACAGTGTTATTTTGTTTTGAAACGAGTATTTCAATCTATTGGTATTAGCTGGAACTTGAATGCTTTAATGTTCATGTTTTATAATTATCTATAGTTACTCATACTACAATTTGTATTATTATTGTTAATGTTCATATTTTATATTAACTATAACTATATTAGTATTTGTATCATTACTATCTGTCAGCAAGAATACCACATGTAAATGCAATAGTGGAAATAATATTGTTCTTAGTGATGCTACCTTTTATCCAAATTAGTTTCAACGTTTTTGTTTTGTCATGAATATACCCAATTTTTATTGTTTTTTACTTCTCTTTGTAAACCTACCTCAGACTGCACCTTATTCAGGCACTCTTTCTCCCACTTTGACCCACAATAATACTACATCTACAAAAAGAAAATCGAAAAACTTCACTATCTTTTTATTTATATTAATAATTACATAATTTATCATCTATAACTTTATATTTTTTGATGTTTTAATTAATCTAGGATAGAGGAAGTTTAGGGTAATTTTATATCGCCACAATCATAAAATCTCAATTGTTGATTATTTTAATAAAAAATTTGATCCATTTGTTTTTTTCACTGTTAAAAAATGATTAAAAATGCAAAAAAAAAAAACATAGCAAATGACATCTAAGAAATATTTTTTTGATAATCTCAAACTTAATATTAGTGTTCCATAAATATATATGTAGCTAGATTTATCATAGTGGTTTGCTTTAAAGCCAACCACGACAAAATTACTCGAGAGTATTCTGTATTAGTCTTTTATTTCTTCCTTTTCTCCCTTCTCGTCAAGTGAGTATAATATATGCTTCATGCCCTTATCCTATCTAAACCATAATATTTATTTGCAAGAGGTTGTTTTCTTGTCTTTGCAGGTATTCTTATTTGGGTGATCATGTTCCAGAGCTGAAAATTGGCTCAACAGATAGGCAAGAGCTTTTAGAAACTCCTGGCGAGGTACGCTATACTTTTGTTGGTTCTTCTCCCTCATTTTTTGTTTTTGCAAATTTTGTAGAGCCTTTTTTTGAATGCATATTTTTTTGCATTTGTATTTTTGGCAATAATGTGTTATAATGCATGCATTCTTAAATTGTTCTAATTTAAATCTATTGATTTCTATCTTTGGTGTCATTAACATATTTAGTTGTTGATGATTGTGCATGATAAATACTTTTTCGTCCATTAAGATAAATTGTTTTGTTTTGTTTTAGAACTTCATGGCAGTCAGTTATTCTTTACTTTTATTCACAAGAATGCTAGTGCTTTTGAAAGATACTTATTCTAGATTGAAGGAAGATACCTTTTAGAAATTTACTTTACGCTATTTTCTAGATAGGACTCAATCCTTGAATAGAGCATGGAAAGGAATACCTTGCTGTAGGGGTGATGTTTAGATTTCAATTGTATTTAATGTATCAGGTTGAAAATAAATATGATCACTAGAGAAAGACACTGTTTTATTCCTTCCATTTTATATCTTATTAAATTCTTATTGTTGTCCTGTCATCAGATTTTTCAGCTAAGGAAGCTTCTCCCAACAACAATGGGCTACGATTTCAATATCCATGTAAGACTATGTGTATATTAGTAGTTCAAATATGTGTTCCTTACAGTGTCCACTTATAAGATACTTTAAACATCCATTTTGCCTCACTTTCTTGTAAATAAGTACTTTCCAACATGATTTAGAAGGGAAACACACCACTCTTTACCTCCCCCTTTTGGATTTTCCCTTGCCCTTATCTCTATTTTTGTTAACCAACTACTATTGTTTTTGTGTCAAAAGTAAGTCACCTAAACTAAATGCTTAAAATAATTTATGTTAATGGTGATGGCGGTGACAAATCTTGTAGTGCGGAAGAGGCATCTTGCCGGTGTTTACTTTGCAACCATTGCTTCATGAATCTTTTGCTTTTCTTTTTTATGTGGAGTTGAAGATGATGTTTTAAATTTGATACAACCTCTTTGTTATTACAACTTAACACCAACTTACATCGCACATTCCAAACCCTACCTAGATGGGAGCCACATGGCATTAGGGGTAATAGTATGTTGTTGTGGTGTTATTTTTTTACCGTAGCTTATGATATACCTTACAAAACCTTGTATTTTTTGAACAAGGATGTCACCTGCATGATTTTGTAGGATATGTAACATTGGCATTTTAGAGAATTAAAAATACAAAATTCATTACAGATGTGTTTTTTTTTATAATCCATGCTATAAGGAGAAGGACTGAGATGGCAAATTTAATTTATCTAAATGTCATTAGGATAGAAATTAGATGCTAAAGGAACAATATCTTCTTTTTATCATTTATAAATCACGATTGAAACATTAGGCTGGTAAAGATGTATATATCTTGACATATGTTCAAATATTGATACGTTATACCCCATTGTTAAGTTCACCACTTTGTTGTTTAACATATTCAATTCTTTTCGATGGTCCAGATCATGGATTTTCAGCCTGGTGAATTTCTTAATGTGAAGGTAACATGTTTCTCTTCTTTTACTTTGCTATTTTGTAAATAATTTTTTGTCACATTCATAGAAAAACTTTTTATTCAAATGGAAATTTCTCCTTTTCTCGCTCACTTGGGAAGTTGTGATGGACGACTTATTTTGAATTGCGTTCATGGACCAGCATAAGCAAAGGGTTTTTTTCCCTAAGACAAGTTGCCTTCACATTTCTTGTTTTTGCTTCTTTGGAGACATGGTGTTTTCTTATTTAAAGACATTGTTTTAATTTTTTTTTATTTATTTAGTTTGTTGCTTTTACTTGTCACAATCATTATATTCAAGTTAGCATGGTGCTCGACAACAGTTTTGAACTTTAGATTTTCCCCTCTTTTTTACAGGAGGTTCATTACAACCAACATGGATTATTACTTCTCGAGGGTCAGGGAATTTATAGACTTGGTGATAATTGGTAAGCTTATATGCTCTTTTGCAATTGTAGTTGAACAAGTTTGTTTATCTTTATTTTCTTGTTAAGCTGGGCAATGGCCACACATATGGATAATAAAATAACGTGTGTTGGGCTTTTTATTGAGAATCATGGTTATTCAAGATTTATGTTTTCAAGTGCCTTAAGGAATTTTATATCCAGTGATGTTTGAATTTAATAATCATTATGCGGTGATGTTGGTTAGCATTAGGATTGTACCGAGGTTCTTTTGCAGATTAGAAGAGTAAATATAACTTTTTTATGAAGTTCGACTTACAATTAGTTGAGTACAAGTATGTTGGTTTATATGTTGTAAGGATGACATATTATGTTTATCATTTTGGAATATAATGACTCAAGGTTATTTGATTAAGGCATTAGTTGGAAATATTGTGAGCACCTTATATTTGAAGTTTGTCAATGTTGAAGTTGTTACTCTTGAAGTTTTGTACGTAGTATTTATGTTAGAAATTTATGTTTGAGATAATACTTATAAGGATTCAAGTCTAGAGATTTGAATGAAGAATGCAATTGATGTTTTAGTGTGGTTATTGTTATAAGCAAAAGCTAAAGGTTATCCTATAGAAGAAGATGATAATATTGTGTAGGTGATGATGGCAATATAGATTAGGTTACCTTAGAATTTTAAAATTAATAATTGGGATTATAATAATTGTGTTTTTAACTTATTATGAGTTAAGGTAATTATGAATTTATTAGGTTTTCATTAACAAGTTGAGTATTATATTAAGCATAAATGATCATCTAAAGTCTCAAAGGTAGTGTTGGATTATTCTAGGGAACATTTGGATTTATACCAAGGATTTTGATTACAGTATTCCAGATTGAATCAAAAATAAGTTTGGGGATTGACGTTTGTTGGTTAGTTGAGAATCATTTTTCAAGATTTATGTTTTGAAGTGCCTTATGGGAGTTTATATGCGGTGATGATTGAATTTTACAATCATTATGCGGTGATGTTGGTTACTGTTTATGTTTTGTGTGTAGCAAATATGTTAGAAATTTATGTTTTGAGATGATATTTATCAAGATTCAGATTTTGGAGATTAGGATGAAGAATGAAATTAATGTTTAATTGAGATGATATCGGAGATGTAATTATTGAAGTTTTCCGCGTACTATTAATGTTAGAAATTTATGTTTGAGATAATATTTATAAGGATTCAAGTCTAGAGATTTGCATGAAGAATGCAATTAATGTTTTAAGGAATCTAGAGTTGTAAACTTAAGTTATTAAAATGGTATGGTTTATATGTTGTAAGGATGACATTTTATCATCCTCACCCTTTGCCCAAAACTACCTGTTAAACCCAATTTGTTTATGCTTTATCCCTAAACAAATCATACTCTTAATTAATTATTTTTAATTTCCGGTTTAGAGATAATATTCCCAATTCAAATGTTATAGAGGCTGTCACCTGTGACTGGGAGAAATTGTCGCCGAAGAGGGGAAGGATTTGTAGATGGGGTTGGGAATGAGGTAGGGTAGAGGGTCTTTGAAGTGATGGGGAAAGGTGGGGTCTTTCAAGTCAGTGGAGGGGAGGGAAGAGTGGTGCCAGCGAAGAGAGTAGGGGAGGGGTGTCTGATAGTGTGTAAAGGGGAGGGAGGGGGTGGTTGTGGTGGAGAGGTGAGGATGGGGGTTGTTAACAAGTCATGGATGTTGGTGGAAAACTCAACTCAAAGTTCGTATCATTTACGATTAATCAATTATTAGTATCATTGTATAAAAAAATTGAAATGTTATATTATTTACAATTATTTCTCCTTATTAAAAAAATTTAAGATAGCAAAACTTCTCTTAGGTTATCCCTTTTGAAAAAAAATCAATTGTTTTGACTTCATATACTTTCGCCTAGTCAGTTCCAAAAATAAATATTGGAGTATTAATTTAAGATAGTAAAATATAAACACTAAAAATGAAAAAAAAAATGATAAGGGATGATAGCATTATAATATAAATTATTAGTTTATTATTGAAAGATTCAATCCCTCGACCTCGGGTTCCAAATGTACAACTCTAGCCTTTGAGCTGTAGTTTTTGTGACATTTATGCACTCTTCAGACTATATATCATATATTAGTAAGGTGGACTAAAGCTAAAAAAAAAAAAGAATTGTGTTTCCGGCCCTTTCCGACCTCTCATAGCTTTGCCCCTGTTCATGTCTCAATATCTTCCTTCTTGAATATATAAGAAACTATTTTGTTTATCGTGTAACAGGTATCCTGTTCAAGCAGGGGATGCTATATGGATGGCACCATTTGTACCTCAATGGTGAGCTGGTTATCTTAATATAACAAATCTTCACTCAAAAACATTCAACTCTTCAATGTTGATCAGTGCTAGGAGCTGATATTTTTTCTTCTGTTTCAGGTATGCCGCCTTGGGGAAATCCAGGACTCGTTATTTGCTGTATAAAGATGTAAACAGGAATCCTGTTTACTGATGTGTGAAAGATGTGATGAGAAGGCACAGTGATGTATTTTTGAAACAGACGCTAATGGTGATCATCTGCGCTTCATCCCCTGAGGGCATGATGAATTTTTCATATTTGGTATATCGGTAATGTGTTGATGCTCGGGAATCCACTGGTGTCTATAAATAATAAGCTGTTACGCCAAATAAATGAATGGGACTTTAAAGCTCAATGGGGATGATGATCGGAAAAGGGCTTCCTTCGGTTTATTCTGTTGTATTGTGTTGATACTCTGATGGAAGTTTCCAGGGAAGATGTTTTCTTTCTGGTTTAGTTATTAACCGTACGTCCGTACCTGCTATGAAGTTGAATATTGAGTGTTAGATTTAGTTATTTATGTTGTTAATCCAGGATGATAATATTATCAAGATCTAATACTTTTTTCTTGTTTTCATAAATACCATGTTTGGATGATGGCTTTGCATATTAATACATTTAGCAAGTTCATTGTCCAATGGAAGGTATTCTGGAAGGAGGAGCCCAAGAAGACGGATAGGTATCTTGGATTGTACCGGCGGGAAACACATTGGAATTTGGAAATTCTTTTTCAGTTGTTACCTAGTTTTTTTTTTGTTTTTTTTATTTACATATATTTTTTTACTTCTATTTATTTATGTTGGTCAAGCTTGTGTTGTATAATGTAGGTTTGCGATTTTTCAGTCTCATTCTTCTGAGCATTTTTCTAGAGGCGATGAACTCTTTGGCTTGTGTTATATATATATATATATATATATATATATATATATATATATATATATATATATATATATATATATATATATATATCTTCGAGCTTTTCTTTGAGCAATTTTTGGGAGAGTTTTTTCGGGTCAAATAGCAAATAAACTTTAAGGGTGAGAGGGAGGGATGTGAACAATTTCAAGTTTAATAAATATATTTGACCAATAAATAATGATAATGTTGCTAATTCAATACAAGTTTATATGCTTCATACTATTGTCCTGCTAGTGTATCCAAATGATATTTTATCGTCTAAGGGCGATGTTCCCGTTAGGTCGTTATATTTTAATGGTATTTTGAATCATATTTCTTTGTTTGTATTTATCGTGGAGTAAATTTTTATTATTAGTCAAATTTTATGCTACATAATCAAATTGATTTTCTTCTATTTTCATGACGTACAGGTGCCAAATTCAATTATTAACATGAATAATTATTTATTTTAGTATTAACGCTATTATGATAAGTACATGTTGGAAAAGAATATAGCATAATATTCTTAGATTTATGAAAATCTGCCCCCAAGGGAAGGAAAGGCCATATTCCATGGAGGGTCCAAGTGGGCCTGTGAGAAGGCATTTTTCTTTTACAAAAAATATATACGAGACTGTCTAAGCGTTTTTGATTGATCGTTTTAACATTGTAAGTGATATTTTGTGTCATTTTAAGATTATTAAAAGTGATTATTTTAAAGTTATAATTAGTCACTTTAAGATTGTAAGTGAACACTTTAATGTTATGAGTGATCAATTTAAGATTAATACAAATTCTTATGAGAGACGGTCTCTTTGAAACACCATTCTTAATTGGGTTGTGCCTGAGAAACGTCTCTTAGAGAGACATTTCTTAGAGAGAGGGTCTTTCAAATTGACGGTCTCTCAGAAGACCGACTGATTTATTTGGCTAAGGGTCTTTGAAATGTTGGAAATAGGCAAATAGCACTGCCCTCAACCACCTATATGTTAAAATAAATTAAAATTGTCCAATAAATTTTTTTGTCAAACATCCTTAGCTTATTATAACTTTTCAATTATAACATAACGTTATCTAAAGAATTTTTTTTGTTTTTACAGTTTACACATTAGCAATTATTAGATCGAAATACATGTTGGTCACACACATAGTATAAAGATTAAATAACCACACTTTTATTCAAGTATTCAAACATACAACTAGAACACCCACATATAACTCCAATTAGAAAGGTTCTTTGAAATTGCGTAGTGTTCCAAACCATTTGTCCATATATATTGTGAAGTTGCCAAAATTGGTTTGAGTGGAAGTATGGTGAATGGTATGAAATTGAGCATCCATAAAAGGACCTCGTAAATTGAAACCTCCATGAACAAGAACACCCCACATACCTCCAATTAGAAATGTAGTTAGGAATGTTAGATAATGTGTAGGCATCAACAAAAATGCTATTCCATGAGGTACTTGCAACATTAGTCCATCCAAAGGATGTAATGCCCATCCTATAATTACACATAATAGGTAAAAGACTAAAAGTGTATTACGAAACGAAATACCCGTAATAGTGCATGCTAGTTATCGATGAAGCTATAAATTTATACTTATTTCATCCTAAAGTAGTTGTTAATTGCCCTGTTACTATTTTTGAATATTGAAAATAGATAAAAAAAAATAAATTTAAGATTAGATACATAGAGAAGTTGCATTGAAATAAATGTATATCATCATCAATGTGAGAAATATGTATATAATTCTATAATTTAAGTTAGTTATAATGTAAAAAATATATAAATATTATATAGAGCGAAAAAAATAATCTTAATTACCTGCAAAAGGAGAAAGGCTAGTTTCCTTGTTATAAGAGTGATGAATTGCATGAATATATTTGTAGATTGGTTTAATTTGATGCATATATCTATGTATCCAATAAGTCCAAAAGTCTATGATAGCCACATAGATAAGTGTATAAAATACATAAGTTACCAAACCAACATCACTTATTCTTGTATAACATCTTGTCCATCCTGTTTCAGCCAAGTATTCCAAAAGTGTAAGGAATAGTGCTCCTAATGGTAATAATACCATTGATTCCTTTATTTGCTTTATCAATTCTCTCCTTGTAACAACATTTTCTGTCATTATGTATCAGTAAATAAGTTAATATATTAATTCTTTCAAATTTAATATATGAAATTTATAACCCTTTTCACTACAAAGAATAGTTGAAATAGCGATAACCAAAAGCGACGTTAAGCAGTCATCGCCAAGGGCAATGGACTGGCGTCGAAAATGTCGTATCTTGCGTCGAAAATGTCGTAGCCTTTTGATTAGTGGAGATGGGCGACGGGACGGCTACGAGAGCGAGTAGTCAACGGTCAACTGGAGATTTGTAACGTATTTTTTTTTGGGAATTAGCAATTGGCGACGGAAGATACGGTAGCCAGTCCGTCGCTAAAAATGAAGCTTTTAAAATTGCTACTGTACTGATATGCTTTGAGAAGAAATATTACTATCAATATCAATTTTAAAAAGACGTAGTAGTAGACAATTGTAGCAACAAAAATTGGATATGAGTGTATGACGATGTTAATATGATATCACATGTATGTGAACTAGATAGTAGATAGTAGATAATAGGTATTAGTAAATAAAAATAAGGAAGATTTTACAAACAAACTTTCGTCACATTCAATTTGCTCTATTTTTCATTTTAATCAATTTTCTAATGAATGCTTCATTTTAATTTTTGGATATGATCTGACCATTTTTTTTGGAAAATTATCAATAGTACCCCTAAGTTTTTACACTTTATCAATGGTACCTCTAAGTTTTTTCGATTATCAATGGTACCCTTGTGTTATTGATCGTTTTACAGCTGTAACTTTTTTTAATTTTTTCTGTCCAAAATCGTTAACTTTTTTTCTTTTTCTTTTTCTTTTTTTAATGTTTTAAATTGAAAAATCAAAGAAAAAAAAGAAAAGAAGTTAATGGTTTTGGATAATTTTGGACGGAAAATATTAGAAAATGTCACGGTTGTAAAACGCTTGATAACACGAGGGTACTATTGATAATCGAGAAAACTTGGTTATACCATTAATAAAGTGCAAAAACTTAAAGGGATCATTAATAATTTTTCATTTTTTTAATATAAAAACACAAATTCTTGTGAGAGACGGTCTCTTTGAAAGACCATCTCTTATTGAGTTGGCCCATAAAAAAATGTGAAGTAAGAGTAGAAAATAAACTTTGATGGATTGGGTCTGAAAGACGTTTCTCAGAGAGACAGTCTCTCAGGAAACTAGCTGATATAAAAAAAAAAGCTAAAAGTGAAGAAGACATGCCTTTAGAAGAGTAAAAGTAGTGTTTCCAATAGTTGAGGCAAATAAGTAGGCTTGTAAATGCAAAGACAAGAGCTCCACAAACACAATTTCTGAGCCATGACTGAAAGAAGTGAGGCACCAACTCTTGTATAATTTGTGGCATGAATACCTCGTTATAATATGTTGATTCCTCTAACAAAAGCTTTAAATTATAAGAATACTCTTTATTCATTATATTGCTTCGATTTTTTTATGGGATGGAAAATTATTGGGTGATGGCTTAATTTAATTTGGATCTATGAACATCTTAATGTGTTGTATGAATCCAATATATAATTGGAAAACCTACTTTGTCACTAAAATACATATATACATTTTAATAAGGTTGAGTATATGAACAAGTAATGTTTCCTATATTATTTCAATTTTATTTGATTGTTTTAAAGATAACTTTTTTATTCACACTAATATTAAAATTACAGCTAGTCTCTTGAGAGACCGTTTTTCTGAGAGATGTCTCTCAGGCCCAATCCATTAAAGCTTATTGCTTATATTTACTCTACATTTTCCCTAATGGGCCAACCTAATTAGAGATGGTCTCTCAAAGAGACCGTCTTTCACAAGAATTTGCGTTAAAATTAAGGCTATTTTCAAATTTTATTTTATGAATCGTTGCTTGTCTTCATTAGAGCATGTTTTCTTTTTTTAGAAAGAGTTTGCCTTTGTTTCTCACGGTTTTCCCTTCCTTTCTCTCAATTTACATATATCTAAAAAATCTAATAAATTGTTATTTTATCTATTAATATATTTTCTCAAAATATTTTAAATAAATTATCATTAAGTTATGCATTGTTATTCATTGGTCTATTTTCTCAAAATATTATAATAAAATAATATCATTCAAATTTTATATGCTTATTTGACTGGGGCAAAAATTCTTGATTTTGAATATATATTATACATTTATACTATATTAAAATGACTAATTAAATATTATATGTTCGTTTTGTATTTATATGAAATTACACATGATGTTTGCTAATATTAAAATTACACATATAGTAATAATGTTACATCTTCGATTTTAAAACATCACCCTAAATAAGCCACTTGATTGCTTTAGTTAATGCATATTCAACTACAACCCTAAAGAAAAACACAAATTCTTACTTGGTCCGTTCCATTTTACTTGCAACACTTACTATTTTTGGATGTTTTATATTACTTGCAACATTACTATTTTTGGCAAAAATAATCTACTTATTTTATCCTCACTTTATTCCTACTACATATCACCATCAATCATACATCATCCCATTAATTATTTAATATACCCACAAGTCACAACCACTATCTATTTATAATAATTTTTTTTATTTCTACCCCACATATCACCATCAATCATACACCATTACTACTTTTACCATACTGATTTGACAGCCCTTAAATATTGTGTCAAACCCAATAGTGCAACTAAAATGGAACGGAGGAAGTATATGAGACGATCTCTCCAACTCACTGTGAGATATGCCTCATACTTGAATTAAAAGGTCTAATAATAAAAAAATTTAGTTTTACCTTTTATTTTAAGGTCATTTCACCGTGAGACGGTAACGGGCTAAAAAAACACAAATTAGTTGTTGAAAAAAAAAAGAAAAAGAGGGTAAAGGTGGTAAGCCAACCAAACCCAAATGACGGTGGCAAGACCATACAATAACAAGTAACAACTACTTCCATTTAGTATCCTCCACCCACCCTCCCCTTATCCTGCGCACGTTATCATCTCCCCCACCCACCACCCAGTAACCCCATGGCCAATCATCCTTCTCTCTCTCCCCCTTATTTACTTTTCAAACCCATCATCTTCCTTCTTTCTCTCTCCTCCTTTTCCCCATTATGGCTTCCCCTTCTCCCTCCGACAACCCCTATCCGGCAACCGATAACCCTAACCCAAATCCTAGTCCACCTACGACCCGCAAGTTTCCGGCTCCATGTTGGACTCAAGATGAAACGCTAGCGTTAATCAATGTTTATCAAGACAAATGGTATTCTCTTCGCCGCCGAAATCTTCGTACTGCTGATTGGGAAGCTGTGGCTGATGAGGTGAATCGTCGTTGCCCTAATCAAGATACGCCCAAATCTTCTGCTCAGTGTCGTCATAAAATGGAGAAGCTACGAAAACGGTATCGGGCTGAAAAGCAGCGGATCGGCTCTCTTCCTCCTCATATTAGTTATAATAACAGGTTTTTTCCTCCTTCTTCTTGGGTGTTTTTTGATCTTATGGATACTATGGAAATTGGGCCGGTTTCCAGATCTGGATCTGTATCTGGGGTTGTACCTGTTAGTATTAACGGTAACAATTCTCATGATGTTAATTTATTGAAAGATAGAGATAATTTGAGTATGATTCAGAATGGAGATTTTGTGAAGGAGGAGAAAAAGGAAAAAAATGATTTAGGGAAGTACTTTGATGAGATTTTGATGGGTATGAGTATGGGTAAACGGGTCGGGAGTGGTAGTGGGAGTAGTTCAATGAAGCTTAAGTTGAAGAATCCGAATCATAATCATAAAGATAGGTATATTGATGAGGGTGATGAAGGATATGATAATGATTATAACAAAACTGGAAGAAATATTGTTTCTGGGTTCATGAAAAGGAAATTTGACAATTGTGGTGGTGGTGGTGGTGGGGAGGATTGGTCATCATCGAAAACGAAGGGAGTTGATGCGGTGGTGGAGGAGATGGCGGCGTCCATAAAGCTATTGGCGGAAGGAATGGTGAGGATGGAGACAATGAAAATGGAAATGATGCAAGATATTGAGATGAAAAGGATGGAAATGGAGATGAAAAAGAATGAGATGATGCTTGAATCTCAACATAATATCATTAATGCATTCATTCAAGGATTAAAGAAGCATAATAATAAGAAGGTTAAAGTTATTCAACAACAATGAACTTAAGATCAATATTAAGAATTATAGATTTATAATGGTTCTTGTGAATTTGTGATAGGGTTTGATTCTCACGCCTACGAACGAAGGGATTCTTCAGCCTTATCCCGATATAAAAAATGTGAGAAGTTGGATGTTTTTAAGAATAGTCTAGTGTAGTTGATAGTACTTAGTAGTATATAGATTGATGAGTGAATTGAGTAAAAAAAAATGCTTGTTGGAAACCAATTTTTGGTTGGAAGTTAATGAGTATTGTTTAGTTCAACTTTCATAATATGGCTTTGGTTTGGTACTTGTAATTGTAATAAGGTTGTGGCTTTTTAAACTAGTAACTACTAACTAGTAAGTAATGTAAAATTTTAAGTTTAGAGAAGGAAGTATTGCCTATTGCTTATTGCTTATTGCTTATTGGCTGATGTTCATGGATTGGGAATTTGATTAAACATTGATCCATTTGTTTTGATTTATGTAGCAAATTTCATATTGTTGGGACTTGGGGACTATATGTATTGCCGCAATATGGGGAAGGTAATGTAGTGTGTCCACTTTGAAAACATGAGATCGGTGAACTCGAGTCTTGTAAAATCAAGTAAAAGATTAGGATTTGGTAGGAACATATTTGTCAAACATGGATAACCAATGATTAACGATGCAGTTCACTCATTTCGCTTATACTGTCAATTGACGAGATATATATAGTGTTTTTGTCAAATAGCTGGTAGCTGATAGTTGATTATAATGGCTGATTTGACCAGCTGATTTTGAACCCGCTGCTATAAGCAGCTTGTTTAAAAACAGCTTAGTCGTATCAATAAAATGTTTCAACCAGCTAATTCACCAAACACTATCTTTAGCTGGTTTGACCACTCAACCCTCTATTTATATCCAAATTCCAAATAAATTAAAATTGCTCAATAAGCTAATTTGCCAAACATCCCATATTTGAGAACGTAAAGAAAATTTCCACCAATGAATATAACTATAACTCACATTGTTTATGTGGTTTCCCTTCATCTACAAATTAAATAGAAAAGTGAACAAACAAGATGAAACCAAAAAATTTCCGCTTAAACACGACTTTTTTATTAAAAAATCATTTAAATTAATTTTGTTTTTAAATATATATTTTTTATACGTATGTAACTTGTACTCTGAGTCAATCTAGGTTGCAGTTTTTGTTACCGTTCTTTTTCTAATTCCAAACCAATGTTGGTCCAGCTAACTATGCCTTTAGGTGAAGAGATCGATAAAGTTTTTTTTTTAGGTGATCTAATTATGATTTGAACAATTTATTTGACGAAAATGTTTCATGTAATTTTAATGATTTGAACAATTTATTTTTTAGTTGTTTGTATAATAGTTTTTATTATTAATTTATATTTGCTTATTTGGTTTATTATTTGTCTTTGAATTTTTATATTTTTTTATTTTTTTATTTAAATTATCATTAATAAAGAAAATAAATTTTATTTATAAATATAAATAAATAGAAAAATCAAATGAAAATTAGTCGAATAAAATAATAAATATTACACTTTTAACTAAATTTTCGGTTGAAAAGGCTAGTCAAAGGGACCATATATGGTATATGCAATATGATCTCCCGCCTTTCGATTGATTTTAGACTGTATCAAGTTGGAAGATGGTTGAAAAAAATTAATTGTTAATCGGTGAATTTTGAATAGGGTTAGAAATTTAGATTTTTAAACATTATGATTGTTTTCCTAGTAATTGTTAGTAAAAAAAATTCTGACTAGAATTTATTAGGAGAACAATTTGAATTCCGACTAAATTCCTACTACCATGGACAGTCAAAATTCCAACTATAACACCTACTAAAATGATGTTGGTTGGAATTACGATTAAAATTCCAACTCGAATATTTCATCGACTCTATTTATTTCAACTGATAAAAACAGTCGAAGAATTTAAACTGTTTTTCTTATTGGGAAATTAGTTTTTTTTTTTCCGTAGGAATAGTACTTCTCTAATTCTCTTTCAATTTTTAAATGCTTGATAATTATTGTTGAACGTTGATAGATAATTGCTTTTTCTTGATTTCTTCTATATGTTTGAAGTTGTTTTCTTCGAAATGTTTAGAATTGTTTCAATTATTGCTAATAGTAAATGAATTTGTTTAAATGTGTTTTCTTTTTATTTTGTTAATTGATATTTCATAACTTATTTAGATTTGATTAAGCTGTAAAGCGGTAATTAAAAAAATTGGAAATAATAATGAAATTAAATCTAGTTTAAATATTTGATAGTTTAATAGTGTAATAAAATGATTAACATTGCTAAACTCGTAGTCCATCTCATTTTTGCACTTTTTGATAGTAGAAAAATCCAACATATTATGATGAATATTTCACCCTCCAGTAATTCCAATCCGTAGTAAGCAATATTATCGTTGTTAAGGTAAGTCAATAACTATAAAATATATAAGTTGCATGAAGCTTCATTTCACAATATATATCAAACAACAGTTACAAAGTAGAAATAATTAATAATAAAATACATGAAAAGATAATGAATGGATTACATGAAAAAGCTAGATAGGCTTACTCCAAAGTAAAGGAATAAGTTACCTAAGCAAAATCATGCAATTTAAACAATAAATAAAAGAAAGCATGACAAAGGTAAAAAGGAAATTCAGATATACTTACAACTAATAATGATAATTTCCCATACAATATATCATAATTAGTCGTTGCAAGTGTATTAAACATTATCATTTGCATTTACCATTAAAAAAGCCGTCGCAAGAATATGCCCCGCAACATTTATCCAAGAAACCACATCTAGCTCCTAATCCAGGGCACCACGTATTTTGGCAAACACTTATAGTACCAATTTTATCTATTTTGCGAACATCATTGCAAGACAGTTTTGCGCAACAATTACCAGTGTTGCATCCTTCTCCTTCTTTTCTGCAATCTTCAGCCAACACACCACTAATAATACCCACCATTATAATTAAAATTATAATCTTTCCCATCTTAGCTTGCTAATTATATATATACTAATAGTAATAGTTATAGTAATAGTATCTTGTTAACTTGTATTTTTTGGGATGCTTCAAAACATTAAGTTCAGGTCTCTATTTATAGGACAAAGTCCCAGGACCCGGCCTTTTATTACTCCTTGTCTTTTAGGATTAAATTTAATAATATGTCCTCTATTGAGAGACCGTCTATAGTATAACAGGGCTGACCCTAGGGTTTTAGGGGTTCGGGGCGAAAAATTATTTATAAGCCCCTAAACTATGGTATACATCGAAAAGTTCGAACCTTAGCACTAATTGAGAACTAAAATTTTTTGGGGCCCTGCCGCCTTGGGCATAGGCACACATTGTCCTTGCTTAGGGCCGACCTTGTAGTATAGGTGTCTCTTAAGAGTTCAACCTATATCTCCCTTTTAAATTTATAAATTAGCTCATCCCATAACTTGAGACGTCTTATTATAAGACGGTCTCAAGTAAAAATTTATGATTTAATAATGGGAATATAATAATTGAAGAATATAATGTGTAAATATATGCATCCACGTCTGTCCAACAACGGTAATGAATTATGATAAGCAAAGACAATTCATAACTGACTGGATAGTGGATAGTGGATTTTTGTTTTCCTTAATTTTTAATTAGTCTTTAATTAATTAAAATAATAATATATATCGTGCGTGCCTTATTCGTGCCAGCTAATTAATTAAAATAATTAAAATAATAATACACTAAATTTTCTGAGTATAAATAACAAAAACAAATTCTAGTATAAGTATATTATGTTTTAACTATCTCAAAATATCCAATACACTAAATAATATTCATTTAACTATTAATTTGCAACATTTTCCATTTTCCATTTTGGTCCGTCCCACTTAATTTGCATTATTTTTATGTTTGGACTATGACCCACCACTTCCTTTTAATTTCATCCATACATTTTAAGTTTTTAACTATCTTTTAATTTCAGCCATATAATTTATTTTCTCTCTTCATTTATCACCATTATCTATCTTTTTCTTAAAAACCACCTACTTTGCCTTTGCTTCAAACTATATGGGACGGAGTAGTAGTTTGTAATTTTCTATTACAATAAACATTGTAATTTTAGAAAAACCAATCGTTTGAAGAGGAAAGTTTTAATGAAAAATGGCATACATGTAATTTTAAAAGAAACTAATATCAATTTTATTTTAGTAATAGTTATAAAAAAATTAAAATAGATACTGCAACAAATCTAAAGTCGAAAATAATATGTAGCAAATAATTTTATGGTATGTTTGGGAATGATGATTTCATTTGCAAATGTGGATTTGACTTAAGTTAGTGTTTGGAATAACAAGAATTTAAATTTGGATTTGAGCCAAATTCACCATTGTTATAAAAGTAATTAATTAAAATGAGGATTTGAGAATGACACCCTAATCCTTGTCATTTCAAATTCTTCATATTTCATAATTGAAATCCACAATTTGAAATGAAATGTGTGTTTCCAAACACAACCTTAGGGAAATTTCACATGGTAGCATCAAGTTTTAATGAAATGCCAATGGTAGCACTTTTTAAAAAAAATTTCACATGGTAGCATCCAATTTATGCACTATATAATTGTCGTAGCATTTTCCGCTAAGTTCTTGTCAAATTCTGTTTAATTCATCATTTTGTAAGTTTTTTCCACATGGTAGCATTCGGTTTTTGTTTAATTCACCATTTTGACGTTCAATTCACCATTTTATTGTTTAATTCACCGTTTAATTCATTAACGTCCATAAATGTTTGATAATTTTATGGAAAACAAATATAAATGTTAAATAATTTTAACATTTAATTCATCGGTCGAAACAAGTACTCTTTCGAATAAGTACTTGTTTTGATCGAATTTTCGAAATAGTTATCCCATAAGGTGGTAGCGACGTCCGTTTTTTCAAAAAAAATCGTTATGATGGGTAAAAATGTGGTCAAATATCATTTTCGATTTACGTATTGGAAAATAGGCGAATAAGTACTTGTTTCGACCGGATTTTTGAAAGAGTTATCCTATAAGGGTAATTGCAACTTCCGATTTTTGAAAAAAAATCATTATGATTGGTAAAAATGACGCCAAATATCTTTTTCGGTTTACATATCGAAAAATAGGCGAATAAGTACTTGTTTCGACCTGATTAGATAGTTTCTTATAATTTTTCAATAAAATTATCTAACATTTATGAGCGTTAATGAATTAAACGGCGAATTAAACATTAAAATGGTGAATTAAAAGTTAAAAAAAACTGGATGCTACCATGTGGAAAAAAACTTACAAAATGATGAATTTAACGGAATTTAACAAGAACTTAACGGAAAATGCTACGACAATTAGATAGTACATAAACTAAATGTTATCATGTGGAATTTTTTTAAAAAAGTGCTACCACTGACATTTCATCAAAACTGGATGATACCATGTGAAATTTCCCTTAATTTTAAAATAAATATGCAGTGGATTATTTGAGACGGACAGATTAAAAGAGTAGATAATTTAATTTGGTCTGTTAGACTAATTTTTTAAAAAGGAAAAACAAAATGCGGAGCACGAATAAGTGGGCTTGGTCTTTGTGAACTTATAATAATTTTGAGCTAAAACATGAGTCGAATTTTAATAGTCTTATTTAATCGTTTAAGAATTAAGTGGACTGGTCTTTGATATTGGAAATCTTTATCAGAAACTCTCCTGTGAGACGGCCTTATCCATGCAACCGGCCCAAGCCTAATAAGTTTTTTAGAATATTCTGACATACTTATTTTAAGACTTAAAAGGACAATTTCAAGGCTTAAAAATCCAATGTTAAGACTTAAAAGGTCAATTTCAAAGTTTTTAATATCAATATCAATGTTTGATTCTCCTACTTTAAAGTTGAAATGGGAATTTTAAGTTTAGCATTGGTCTTTTAAGTTTGAAGTCTTAAAAATGGTTTTTTAAGTATTGAAATTGAACTTTTAATTCTTAAAATTGTCAAATTCATGATTTTAAATGTCAATTTTGAATACTTGAAATTGTTTTTTTAAGTCTTCAAATCGATCTTTTAACTCTTAAAATTGACAATTCAATTTGTAAAATTGGTTAAAAAATATATACAATTGGACCGGCCCAATACGGCGCGTCTCACAAATAAGACGGTCTCACCCAAGTTTTTGTGAATCTTTATTATCTCTCAATATTTGATTCCATCTCATATTGATCTAACATTTCAACATAAATTTTTTTTCCCTAAAGTTTTTAAATAAGAGTTAAATATTGTGTTTTATGTATTCTTAAACGGCTGATTCAACTCATACACAATCAAATTATAGACCCTCTCAAGAGAGACCATTTATACTATAGAGTATAGACGTCTCTCAACAATCTAGCTCATATCTCCTTTTTAACTTACAAAATCACCAATCAGTTTTTTTTTTAATTTATTAATTGGGCCAGCCCAAAAACTTAAGGCGTCTATTATATAGACGGTCTCAAGTAAGAATTTCTGAAATCGATTTTCAACTCCAATAAAAGTTGGTATTTTTAAAGAGCATTTTAAATGCCACAGTCTCTTTCATTGTGTGGTCATGTATTTGTTATTAGTTTGTAATAATGTATGCCACACAATGTCAGAATTTCCATTCCAAAAGATTGGTAAGCTTTGTGCTTAGGCTTGCTATGCTAAACAAACTCTAAATTAAGTCTTCAACGGGAGTTACCCAACCGGTCAAAGGTCGGGTCATTTTTAACGGGTCACTATCAGGTCGAGTCATTAACTCGCCTTGGTGTAAAGGACTAGGGGGCCAGGTCGGATAATTATAAGAATTAATTGTGAAAAAACATTTACCACTTTTTTTAAATATTTTTAAATGATATTATTATATAAATAAGTGCGTCGACCCAACGGGCCATAAAGTATAATAATAAAAATATATTTTATGAAATTTTAAAAAACGGGTCAAAGTGAATCGGATTTAAACGGGCGTTGACCCATCCCCCATCCCAGCCTGTTTAACATTTGACATGACCCGTTCTAGTCCACTTCATTTAAATTTTGACTGGCCCGTTGAACACCTATACTCTAAACCAAGAAGAAATTGGAGTGGTAGCTGAGGATCTGGATCTCTGTCCAATGTTGCTCATAGGAATGAAAAATATAGTAAAACTTTACCTATTATAACTTACAAGTAAGCCTATTTGTGGAAGTAATCATATAGCAGAGAAATTAAGGAGTGATTTTTAACAAAAACCTATAACCTATGTGTAAGATCTTCATCATTATCAGTTTTGATTCTCTGGATTGAAATCGGAACCGGTTTTTCTAAGACAGAAACATTAACATTGTTCCAAACATCTGGCCTTGTCGGCAGCTTCGCAATTTTCTCGGCAATTGCCATATCCTCCAGAAGAACAGACCCGAAGACTGTATAAGCCTTTCTCCATTCGACATGGTTGGCTAAGCTTATGAAAAACTCTGGGCCAGACCCGACCCATGCAATTGCACCTCTCTTGATAGTTCGACACACTTCAGCAGGGACCTGCTGGAAAGGTGTGCCTGCTGCTTCAAGTGTTCCTTGTATCAATGCATATGGGGGTCCGAAAGAAGCCTGGATAACAAATGATTCACGATGCAGTTCCATTGACGAGATATATTTGAGAACGTTAAGAAAATTTCCACGAATGAATATAACTCACATCGTTTATGTGGTTTCCCTTCAAATCCCAAGAATCCCCTCGATCTTCTGCTCGGTAAAAGTGGCAGCCAGCACAGTGGCGAAGCGTCAGTAGCTCAAGAATGTACTGTACCGAATATGGAGCAGAATCGGGGTAAAGCTGCACCAAACTCGGTTTGTCAGAAAAAAGATGTGCCAAGACATTCTCATTAAGGACAAGAGAAGAAACTAAACTAAGAAAAGACGAGAAAGATTTCGACTTTTTGAATAATTCAAGTTCAGCCGATCAGCTTTACGGATGAACTCACAAATCAGAAGTACTTACTTTTATGTGAAGGGTACCATGCTCTGTCTCCAAACCAATAATTCCCTACAGGAAAATAGAGTGAGCAAACGAGTACAATGAAAGCGAGGCAACGAGAAATAACAGGGCAACAAAAATTGCTTCAAGGATACAATAGACTAAAACTTTGGGCTGAAAATAGTTCTAGGGCAAGTACAGGGCATGATCCAAATTTAACCCAAAGAAACACTCAGAAAAAAGAAAAATATCAGTTGCCTTTGGTGTATCTCATAATATTACTCCCTCCGTTTCACAAACAAAAAAAGAGCACCAAGGTCGTCCTACTAAAGTTAATGAATAAACCAAAAATGGGACACACTTCACGGCCCAGCAGACGAGGACGAGAATTCTATGCATATGAAGTAGTTCATACTTCACACAAAGCCCACATTAGAGATATAAAGCTTTGTACGCATCAGTCAAAACATAAGTCGGCTAGTTGTAGGTTACTCTCGAAGCAGTATACGAGTACAGCTGTTGAGGTTATATCCAAACAGTCATCATCATCATCATCTTACCCAGTGTTTCCCGCCCATAGAAACTATGATGAGGGTCTGGGGAGGAAAGGAAGGCGGCAACTCATACCAATACAAGAGAGCGCGGCAAAAGAGTCCCTCGACTCGAGAAAGAATAAGGTATACTAACTGAGAAGTTTGCACACCTCTTATGTAAAGGTGAGAAAGAATGTATGTCCAGCATATTATGTACCTCTCCTTTGCCAAATACAAGACCAGATGTCCACATAACGTTGCTTCCAGCATCTTGACGCTGAGGAGCCAATGTGTCCTTCTGCTTCTTCAACCAACACTGAAACAGCAGAATTCACCATAAATAGTTGAAACATCTTTGGAAACTAATTATCATTTCTAGTGGTGGTTTTGAGCATGTGCAAGGTGTCCAACCGTACAAGGATACTCTTTAATATTACTTTGTATTTAGTATAATTACTTGATTTAGGCCCCAAGTTGACAAAATAAATGTAAAACAAGCATGCCTCAAAATTTATTAAAAGTTTTTGCTCCATCACTGATCATTTCAGTTAGGAAAATACTGTAAGTGGTAAAATCAGCAAATATAAAACAATTTGTCTTGTATGAGATCGTCTCACCATAAAACGAGTTTATATAATTAGATCATTTCTCTAATTGATTACTTTAAACTGGTTAGTGATCACTTTTAACACACTAAATTGTACATGGGTCAGTCCCATAGAGAATTGTACATGGGTCAGTCCCATAGAGATGCTCACACCGTCTCATTTAAGAATTTGTAAATATAAAATTAAGCCTACAAAGATCCACTTTACTACTCTTACTCTCCTAGTTTAGTAAATTCAATCAATATCATCACATGACATACCATAAAATGCAAACACACTTTGCATAACAAACTACTCATATAAAGCAATTCACAAATTCAACTAAAACAATCACAATTCAACAAAAAAAATCCAATTTAGGAAAAATCCATTTCACAATTCATATTCTTATTTCAGTGAATTTGAATAAAATCATCATCACATTACATAGAAAAGAAACAAGCTTTACAGTTTATACAACAAATTCTAAAACTCAACCCAAACAATCACATTATCACAAATTCACAATATAAACCCATTTCACCAAATACGCACAAGAAAAAGCTGATAAATCAACAAACCAACTCACTGATTCAGTCAACTAATATTAAATCAACAATAAAATGACGAAGCTAACCTCACCAAATTTCGATCCACAAGCTTGACGATCATTACAAAAGACCCAAGTATCGCACAAACAAGGCCCATTTTTACCACTACACATTGCCTTACAAGATTTACAACACTCTTCTGCAGAGTTAAACTTATGGTCTGTACCCCACTTAACGGCAGAACCCCAGAGCTCCAAATTTGGGATCCCTCTACAACACTCACCCACATTCTCCCTCTCTAAATTACTTCCATCGTTCTCTTCTACTGTTAGTTTATTAAAATCAGTAATTGAATTGCTGGGTTTAAGTACAACTGAGATAACTACATAGGCTAAAGTACAGGCTAATAAACCCAGTAAAATGATACCGGCAGAGAGCCAATTACCCGCGTTTGAGTCGATTGAGCGGCGACCCATGTGAGATTTGATAGTGAATTGCAAAACCCAGTAGTAAATTAGTGTTGGGGATTTGATCTATTATGACAAATTCTAGGGTTCGTATACCTAAATCACGGTTTTCCAATGCGATTGCACGCTTAAAATTTGGGAAAATACATTGGATTTGAAGAGTTTGTGAACGGATTCGAATACTTTGGTTGAGTTATTAGTGAGAAATTAGTGGAGGTAAAAAGATTGAAGCTTTATTTGGGAAAAATCACAACCGCTGTTTACGTTTGTTCGTCGTGATCGCGAGAGTTTCAAAAATGCAAAAATGTTGACTGATATGCGCTGACTGATTAGATATTCCTCGGCAGTCGATACCTCGTTTGTTTAAATTATTTACTTCCTCTCCCCTCTTTGATTTGCATCAACGAGAAAGGGTAGTTTTTAAATTGTGAGAATAAATAAAGAGAGAATAAATTGTGTGCATCAAATTTAAAGAGGGTTAAAATGTATAGGTGAGATTAAAAAAAGTGATGGATCATCATCCTAAAATAAAAATAATGCAAATTAAGTGAGATGTACCAAAATGAAAATTGTTTCAAAGTATATTATTCTCAACGGAGAAACCTTTAAAAGCAAAGGCATCTTAAAGTTGAAACCTTTAAAAAATAGGAAAAATTGTCGAGAATAATCCGAACTATTGACAAACTGTTGTGAATAATCCGAAGTATTGATTATTTATGAATAATCCCACCTTTGTAATTTTTTTGCTCATGGCACCTCCAACCGAAATTTTACCTGTTGTAGCAGGTTTTATCAATCCTTAGCAGGTCATCTTCTCCAAAGGTATTTTTATAAACCCCATCTACTGATTTCAATGTCTTCTCCATTATTCTTCCTTCTTCACCTTCCTTCTTTCATTTTGTTCTTCTTTCTTCTTCCACTAATTCCAACTCCATAAAACAAGCCTATTTTTTTTTTGTTTTCTGGGTAAGTGAACTCCAATTGTTCCGCAAGCCCTATTAGAGCTTCAAATTGGAATAATCAGCAGCTTCGAAGGAGAAACCCACGAACAGCAAGACCCAAATTCGTGACAGAATTTCGACAATAAACCCTAATTTAGGGAGGAATTGCAGATGGTGGTGGAATGTTGATTATGGCATAATAGAATTTCAAAGGTTGATGATTTTCGAAGGAAGACTTTGTTGTAGAATTTCAAAATTTCCAAAGGTGAGAAGAAGATGGTGAGACTGTGGGCTTAGGCAGGAATGAAAGATGGTGAGAGTTTGTTTGTTTTTATGGAAAATGACATAAATTAGACGAAGATGAAAAATGAGATCTCCAACTTGCCATAACCGGTCATAGAAGTGATGGGGGTGCCACGAGCAAAAGCACTACAAAGGTGGGATTATTCATAAATAATCAATAGTTGGGATTATTCACAGCGGTTTGTCAATAGATCAGATTATTCCCGACAATTTTTCCTAAAAAATAAATGAAAGTTCAAACTTTTAAAAACAAATGAGCTAAAGTTCATACTTTTAAAATCAAATTTTCCTTTTAAATTATTGTGAAGTTTTTAGAGATTTATAAAATTAACAAATTACCTTTATGTAATAAAATTTTGATAGGATGGGAGGTTTGTGATTTTAATTTATCTTAGTATTTAATTTAATTTATTTTACTATTATTTTTTTGTATTTTTACCATAATAATTGATCAAGAATTTCTATTTTCAAATAGAGTAATTGCTTTATTTGCACAGACAGACGTATGTAGTGACGTAGATATAAATTCTTCTCAAAATGCACTGTTGATACATGTATCTTTTATGTATTATTGGTATTTATTATTTTTACTTAAGCCTCAACCATTTGTCAAATCACAAATTATTATCTGAGACAGTCTCACCGTGAGACATGTCTTATACTTGGATTAAATAGTTCAATAATAAAAGCTTTTAATTTGTGGGCTTCTAATTTTGAGGTCGTCTCACCGTGAGAACGTCTCATACAATAATTTTATGTCATGTTTGGAAACTGTGGTTTCATTTGGAAATTTGGAATTGACTCAAAATTTATTGTTTGACAAATTAAAAATTTTCAAATTTAAATTTGGATCAAATTCTACCGTTATTTTTAAACTGGTTAAAGTTGAGAATTTGATGATGACTACCTAAGTCTTGTCATTATCAAATTCTTCGTTTATAATTTCAAAATTAAATTTCATAATTAAAAATAAAATATTTATTTTCAAAGACTACATCGTAGCTTTTTGACCAACCAACCAGTACATTAAAAATCCAAAACTAATTAAAACCAACACACTGCGAAACATCTCATGTAACAGTTTTGCTTCTAGGAATACTATAAATCAAAATCTATAACATTAAATGTCATTGATTTGTAAATCAATAGCAAAATAACCACCAAAGCAATTTGCATGCATATTGATTTCACTTTGCTATTAATGAATAAATTGTTTAGTAATAATAAAATAATTTGATACGATATTAGCCAAGCAAGTCTTGTTAGATCTCATACACAACGATCGATCGTAGTTTTGTTATTTTTGAATTATATTTGGTTTTGGTATGTACTTGCTAATTTTTATCCCTGATGTAGATGTCGTATAACTCTTTATTAATAAATTAGGTATTATTCAAAAAAAATAAGTCTTAACTTAAAGTTTAAGTTGATGGTTGAATCTCCTAAATATTTTTTTTTATTATAGGATAAGTTGAAGAAAGCGATGGATAAGTGAGATTTGAAAACGGGACCTTATCTGGAAAAGACAATATTTGCTCCAACCCAGACTATAGATATGTTATACTCCTTGTAATTTTATTTAGATGTCCCATTTGCTTGGGCACGGTTATTAAGGGTGGTGTGGGATCCATTAAAAAGTGAGTACTTGGGGTATTCTAAGTGATTATATTAACTGTAAAAGGTGGTAGTAAATAAGGAAAGATTAACAAAAAAAGTGACAATTGATACGAATTTGTCAAATAAGAAAATATGACAACTAAATAGAATTGGAGGGAGTAAATATTACTCCCTTTGTTTTATTTCAAACGTCACATTTGCTTTTTACACGTTTGTTAATGTACTAATTCAACAATTAATAACGATAATTAAGTTTTAATTAAAAATTATAAACACTTAGATATTAATAAACCTAATATTGATGAATCAAATAAATCTCATTTGACATTTGAAAAGAACGACATATAGAGTATATGCACAAGGTAGATAGATGGTAATAATAATGTAAAAGTCACTAAAGAAAAAGTTGATATTGAAATTAAATTTCTCATATGGCCACCCTTTATTTAAGGCATTTAATTTAATTATCAACCAAAATATAAATAAATTAAATTATTGAGTTTGAGGACTATATATAACTTACCAACAATTAAATTTTATTTGAGTATTAATTCATTTGCTGGACTAAATTGCATTCATTTTTAACTTAGCAAACAAATCCCAAAAAATGCACAAGTTTTTTTCTTCCTTTATACTTGTTTCCCTTCTCATAAATTTTTCAGCACAAACAAAAGGTAAACTAATCAATTTCATCTGTATTATTTTTTGAAGATATAATATTTTTTGTTTTTGTTTTCTTAATCTCTAATTAGCACGTACTTTATAATTGGTACGTACTCGAATTAGTCTTTTATCCAATTTCCACAGTTTGCCCTATCAATGTATAATCGTGTACATTGGTTTTTTAAGCTAGTTGTTTAATTGTAAATCGTAATTTTATATATTTGTTTTAATCAAGTGTTTTTTTTTTAAAAAAATAATTATATTGATTGGTGGTCAGATGGAAACTCTTGTGCATACTGTGTAGCAAATCCAAATGCCTCAGGTGAATTGGTACAAAAGAAGTTAGATTTTTGTTGTGGTCAAATTCCAGAATCATGTGCTCTAATACAACCAGGACAACCATGTTACGTCCCTGATGATCTTAAAAAGACTGCGTCTTATGTATTCAATGACTGGTTTGTTGGGGGTTCTGAATGCAATTTTGAGGGTGCTGAAATTATGGTTTATCAAGATCCAAGTAAGTTTTTCTTTTGATTATGTGAAAATTGATTCTGAATCTGTTTGACAGTGGTTGTTGGCCGAAGCTGTTGGCTAGTTTGACCAACTTGAAACATTGTTGACTGAGAAGCCAATTATGGTCTTATAAAAGGGTTTGGTAAAAACTAGCTAATTGCTACCTATTGGTTGTTTATTAAAGTAAAAGTAGGTAAAACGCCAAAAGTCAAAAGTCAACAAAAAACTACTCTAAGGCTCATCATCATCATCATCATCTTACCCAGTGTATCCCGCACATAGAAAGCTATGGATAGGGTCTGAGGAGAGAAGGACAACGGCAACTCATACCCATAAAGAAGAGCGCGACCAAAAAAAAGAATCCTCCGGCTAGACAAAAAGAGAAGCCCCTGCATCTTGGGGATAAAACGCAATATATACTATAAAAAAGTAAAACAATAAAACTAAAAGAGAACAATACAACTAATATAACTAAAAGAAACCGAAAAAAACTAAGTGAGTAATTTATTGATTTTGGCTCAAAAATCAACTTTAAAAACGGTTTACCTAACACTTATTTGGTTGTTTGATATCGTTTAATAAATAAATATTTGGTGAATTAAAGTTAATTATATTATTTTATGTTATTGTGATAGGTCATGGTGATTGTCATTTCAATTGTCGTCCTTGGTGAAGGTGTGCCAACATGATATAGATTTATCTTTGAGAAGAGCAAAATTTCAATAAGGTTAATTGTAACATTTGTTTGTTCTTGAGGAATTCAAGAGTGATATAGATTATAATTATCTTTTTATTACTTTTATCATTTTAGCATTTAACACCTCTACTTTTCTCTAACTTTAATTATATATATTTTATGGTAACAATTTGTGCATTTAATTTTCATTATTTTTTGTTTTAAGTTTAATAAGCACATTTATTTGCATTCATTTACATGATTTATACTTATTTATGATGGTCGGTATTAGTGATTTTGTACTTTATTTGAAAGATTTATGCTACATTACTCATTTAGTTATTTATGTTGTATTTTAGTGGTTTAAATCATTTTATTTTAAGCACAATTCTTATGGTTCTGTTGATGGAGTTTACTAAGGTGCTGGTTTTGACTTGATTGAATAAGTTTGACAAAGAAAAGGAGTAAAAGAGTTAAAGAGTGTTCAAAATGCAAAAGTTTGAAGATGAAATTTGATACATGTTTTTTTGAGTTTAATTTTTGATAGAAACATTGTATTAACGCAAGCTAGTGGCTTTCGAAACTAGACTGCAAGAGCTTTCAAAAGATATATTACATGCCCAAATACGACGTCCCAGCAAGAAATATTGAGCAGTTAAAGTTTGTTGCGATTTTCATACACGCGGAAAAAGCCAACTCGGCTTATAAAAATGCCATATCGACGTTAGTCTCCTCACAAACATATTAGAAAGGCAGTTTAAGCCGACTCGACTTTCTCTGAAAATGCGTTTTGCGCTTGTAGCTTTAGATTTATTTTATTATTATATTTTATTAATAAGTGAATTATTAAGTAAATAAGGGTAGCTGGTTACCAAAGTTAGTACTTTTTTCTTTTTAAGTACAAGTTTAACCTAGATTAGGATTTCAAGTAAGTCTATCTCTTTTAGTTATTTTTGTTTTCTAGTCTTTCATTTTAAACTCTAATTTTTATTGAAGCACACTTTTTATATTTCATCCTTCTCATAAATAGATTTCAAGTAAGACTTAAAAGAAATTGCAAAATTTAAAATTTATATTTTAACTCATACAATAAAAATTAATAATAAAAACTTTAAAATTAAATTTTTAAGTCTTGAAATTAATATATCAAAATACTATAAAAATATTAGGCCTAAACCAGTTACACGGATAAAGCAACAAGAACGTGGCTAGCATTTGGGTAGATGGATCACCAAAAAGAAGTCGTTGATGCAGATTATGGGCCTTGGCAAATAATTACAAATTACTAGTTTGGGCCTTGTTTTTTTTGATGTATATCATAGTGAAATGTGAAATACCCATATATATATATTATTGGTAAACACTTAATTTATCATATATTAATTGTTATTTTTCAACTTAATTTCGTGCGGACTCAATCCAAAATAATGCTGATTAAAAAGGATAAACATAGTAAAATATGTATACCATAGTGAAATGTGAAATGCCCATATATATTTTTTTGGTAAACACTTAATTTATCATGTATTTATTGTTATTTTTCAACTCAATTTCGTGCGGATTCAATCCAAAATAATGCTGATTAAAAAGATAAACAAAGAAGTGTTAAATAATCGATAATGTTACAAATAAAAATGTAAAACAATTCGTGCGGACTCAATTCAAAATATGCCATATCATACTAATAAAGATCATTCACAACTAGCGGGTCCTAAACAACACTTAGCAACCAAGAAAATAGTTATTACAAGCATTTCTAATTCAATTCAACTTAAATCTGTATTATCATACATAATATATCTCACTCATAAAAACTATAAGTCTATAACTAAAATTTATAGAGGAAAAGAGATAACAAATCATATTCTTATAGCAATTGAAATTTATATAAAATACTCCCTCCAATTCAAAACAAATGTCCCATTTGTTTTCGGACACTATTCACGTATCACTCTTAATTTGTATTTTACTCTTTATCTTTAAGTTAAAATATTGTCATGTGGAATCTTGTTTGATTCGTCTCAATACAAGAATTATTAATATCAACTTTTTATAATTTTTGATTTAAAATAATTAGAAATATTAAGGGTTAAAATGTTGTCTCGGCAAGTGTGGAAAAGTAAATGGGACAATAGTTGTAAATTGGAGGGAGTACTAATTACTCCTAACCTTTCACTCATCTACTGTAATTAATTCTACCGTCAATAATCTAACATTTGCTCTTAGTTTGTTAGCTGAATGTTTTATTTTATAAATAATTTAACATTTGCCCTTAATTTGCTATCAGTATAATCTATTAGTATGCTGATAGCAAACTAAGGACAAAATTTAAATCATTAAAAAATAAAAAATAAGATTATTAATAAGGGATGAAAGATTTGATTATTAATATTGCCTTTCATAATATTTAAGTGAAAGTAAGACCGAATAATTAAAGTATTGTTGAAAGAAGGGGCGGCATACAGCAGACAAAAACAATAAAATAACATTTTAAGCTACAAACAAATTAAAGTGTGGCAGCTAATTAATTCACATCAATTATGATCTTTTTTTTCCCTATTACTTTAAGGAAAGATTAACATATTATAATTACAATAATAAAGTTAATTAATTCATTAAATATGGATTAGACAACGTTAATCACGTGAACGTGTCTGCCGCTAAATGTGATCAGGGTTTGGTCTTCCCATGGGCATGCAAAGATAGACCAACAAAAACGGATGGGATTTAGCAAAAGTAATCAGTCCTTCATTTTTTTCCTTGAGGAGGAAACTTCTTTATGTTATTGCAGGGTCAATATAATGTTACTTTTTGTTTTTTTTTAAAAAAAGTTATAGGATCAGAATCATACAATGCTCCCTATAATTCACCCTGAAGTGTCTCATTTTTTTATTGGGTCAAATCATTATAAATGTCTCATTTTTATTTCATAAATTCTTGTGAGAGATGGTCTCTTTGAAAGACCATCTCTAATTGGGTTGGTCCATTAGGAAAAATGTAGAGTAAATGTAAGCAATAAATTTTAATGGATTGTGCCTGAGAGACGTCTCTCAGAAAGACGGTCTCTCAGGAGACTAGTTGTTTCTATTTTGGGTATGTTAACTTTACCAATTTATTCCTACTAAACTTAACTTTTTTACACCTTTACTCCGACTAACCCCACTTTACACCAATAAAAATTCAAAAACTCTACACTTTTTTCTTACACATTTAATCCCATTTGACCATCTAAAAAATGATGAAAAGTCAAATGGGACACTTAGGGAGAATAGGAGGGAGTATTATTTAAATTGAAAATTTTACGTGTCATTTTTATGGAGTTCTATTTAATGGAAGGATTTTGTAATTTTGTTGCTTGTTGGCTTATGTGATAAATAAAATTATCTAATATGTCATTTTTATTTCATTTAAAAATTAATTTTATTGAGTAATTTACCATTATTTAAAGGAGAATAATCTATACAATCTATAGCTTGTATATAAGAAATAATTAATCTTGTACTTTTTTCATGTATTTTTATTATTGTTTTTACTTTGGAAACATAATATTTTTAAATATATTTTATTATTTTATTATTAATTCTTTCTTGGGAATTTTAAATAACTAAAAAACATTAATTGTTCCCAATTTCTGTACTAGATTCTCTTGAAAACCTAAAATTATTAATAATAAATAGAGTTTATTATTTTTATATACAACACTAAGAGTCGTAAATATCATTACTAATTTACTATTGTTTAAAATATTAATATATTGAAGGGTTTTAGGTTAGATCGAATTATATTAGATAAATTATTATTAATTTAAATTTAATTATACTTAACGATTTGAATAGTTGAATATTGAAGAATAAGACCTACGTGTGTCGGTGTGTAGAGTGTAGTTGCTTCATTTTTACTCAGAAAATAAATTGGTTAATAGGATCTAATTTACAAGTTTCATCTATGATTGCTCGTTGGAAAAAAAAATTATAATACATTTTTAAGTTAATTAATCTACATGAAGTATTTCTTTTAGAAAAATTATCTGATTTTCCTACAATAATCCCACCTATTGATTAACCATGAATAATCCTAACTTTGAGAGATATTTTCCTAGAGTAAACTTGGGTAACCCGATGACCTGCTATAGTAAGTAATTCACCAAAAAAATAAATTAAAATCATAAAAAAAATCATAATTTTTTTATGAATATTTTTTTCACATTTTTTTTGATATTTTATTTTAATTTATCTTTTTTTTTAAAAAATAAAACTTGCTATAGCAAGTATCCGGTCACCGGGTTTACTCTTGGAAAATGCCCCTCAAAGTTGGGATTATTCATGGTTAATCAATAGGTGAGATTATTGTAGAAAAATCATGAATAATTTGGATTATTCTAGGTAATTTTTCTATTTATTTTTACTATATTTTAATTTAATAGTAAAACGTATATTTTTAATTTTATTAAATTTATACACATACCCATTTGTTTCTCTATTTTATTCTCTTGTAGTTTCTTCTATCATCATGATTACACTAAACAATAAATAATAAACAATTTTAATTAAGCCTAACAATTTTAAAGGGACATTAATTATGAGGGGGCATAAAGTTTTATAAATAAGTTACTCTAATTGAATTGGGACATTGAACTTGAATTAGTTGCACAATTAATTTGTTAAAGGGAGACAACACGTTACATAATTGCATCATTCTCTATAACAACTACTACTTTTCTTTTATTATATTCAATATATTATTTTGTTGATTATCTTAATTAACTTATACAAAAATAAAAATTATAAAAAATTAAATTTATAATAATATGCAATTAGATGTTATAATAATGCAAGATTTTATTTCCTACCCATTAACTTTAATATATTAAATAAGCTTAAAAAATAAATATTTTAATGTAATAAGTATTTCAGAATGAAAAAACTACGAATAACTGAGTTTTTCTATTGGCCAACGTCTTTACTATTTAGGTGTTGACGATTTGAGAATCTACTAGAGCAACTTATATAATGTCAACGCCTGGGTATCTTATTGTCAAAGCTATTGAAAAAGGCTTATAAAGAAGTAAGGGATGACAATTTGATAATCTATTTTTATCATCTATTTCGGCTCTTTTCGTCTCTAAGAGATACATCACACTTTTTTATATTTAAGGTTTAGCCGAAAGAAGGGAAGAGTTAGATGAAATTCGATTTAAGGACATTGTCAAAAAAATACGATAACTACTCCAACTAAAACAAGATTCGATTCTCTTTATAATAGACTTGTGATATACACTTCGCTTAGTTTATCAAAAGTAAAAAAATATAAAGTGTATGAATAAATAAATACTCCATCCGTTCCCTGATGAAGTTCCCAAAAGGAATGTCCACGGGAATTACGAAAAACAGAATATTTTAAATATTAATATATTATTTGAATGCATAATAAATTTGATTAGAGAAAAGTATGGACCACAAGTATAAAAAATATTATAATAAAGTTAGTGAAAAAAATTTGAGGACTACAACTAATTTAAAAATAGTTTTATAAAGTTAGTGGGAAACATGTGGGGACCATAATGAATATAAAAAATATTAAATTGGAGTTAGTGGAAGATATATAGGGTCCATAAGCATTATAAAAATACTACCTCCTATTCAATTCATTAGTCCCATTTGGTTTTTCACACTTGACGAGACAACATTTTAATCTTTAGTATCTCTAATTGTTTTTAATTAAAAATATAAAAAGTAGATATTAATAATCTTTGTATTGAAACGAATCAAACAAAATCCACATGACTCTGTTTTAATTTAAAAATTAAAAATAAAATATAAATTAAGAGTGATAAGTGAATAAAGAAAAAAATTAATGGGACTAATGGGTAGAATAGGATGGAGTTTTAATAAATTGAGTATGAATAAGGTTATTTTTGTCTAAAATTTATGGCATAAATAAAAAGATTCTTAATGGAAACAACAAATAAAACACTCTAAAATGACAAATGGAAATTTCTTTAAGGAACGGAGAGTACACATTTATTTTAAACTAAGCTAAACTTAAAATAATTATAAAAACATTCAAGTTTGTTTGTCAATGAGACAAACTTATTTGAATGGATTAATGGCCATAACATAGCAACTATAGGAAATATTTGAAAAAATAATCTTAGCTGATACATAAAGAAATTGCATGATTGATTTTGATACACAAATGCATAATAATAAAATAAATTTATACTTTACATGACAAAAATACGTATTATTTGAAGATAAATTTGATTGGATTAAATGTTCAGTTCAAATGTAAATATGACTAATCAACATGTATGCGGAATGGGGTTTAGCTCTATAATAATCTTTAGGTTATTATACAATATCAAAATGCTATAAATATTAGGGATTTTATTGTTAGGGTAAAATCGACTGTTTTTATCTAGTCTTTTCTGTAAAGGGAGTACTAGACTAAAATAAAAATTTATTTAATTAATTAGAACGGATTAAAATAGAAAATATAAAAAATTTATTATCATTATTTCCTTTAATTTTTAAATTTTTTTTAGCTCAAGTCAATTTATTTAGGAAAATTTACTTTTAAAAATCCAACCTTTTGCTTGTTCTCTTTTAAAAATCTCACCTTTCGATTCTTTTTTAAAAATCCGACCTTTTGCCTTTGTTTTTTTTTATAAAACATTTTACCGGTGACTTGATAATTTTGAAAATTCATCATTTTTAAAAGATAACAAGCAAAAGGTCGGATTTTCAAAAAGAACAAGCAAAACGTCGGATTTTTAAAAGAGAACAAGTAAAAAGGTTGGATTTTTAAAAGTAAATTTTCCTATTCTCTTTTTTTAAAAATTCGAAATTAATCGGTTGTTCAGGTAAGTTAGGGAGGTATGTACTATAAAAGAAAACGAAGGCAAAAGGTCGGATTTTTAAAAAATAATCGAAAAGTGAAATTTTTAGAATAAAACAAGCAAAAGGTCGAATTTTTAAAAATAAATTTTCCATTTATTTATTAATAATTCTAGAAAAAGCTCTTATCTTCTTTTTTTCTTTTCTCTTTCAATTATTTATAATGACTATGAACTTCGTGGAGAAAGAAGTAAGAATATTGTAAAATCAATCTGCCAAGTGTCAATTGTAGCTCCTTGATTAATAATTCTAAATAAATTATAATTATTATAATTATATTATTAACATAATTTTCCACAACTCGTATGGCTATGGTCATACATCCGATAAATTATCAACTTGACTTAAAATGCTAAGTTGTGTCCAATGTCCATGTGGCAGGTATGTAATAAGTTTACTTTTCGACAATGAGGTTGCAAGTTGCCACGTAGAGCAGGTTTCACATAAATTTAGTGTACGCTAAAATAAAATTAATGATTAGTTAGTCTATTGATAAACTGTTTGTTTGAGAGACGTATCTTAAGTCTAATCTATTTAAGATTAATGTCTACTTATTGTATTCTTAATGCTTATTAATATAATTCTTAATACTTAGAATATATTTTTAAAAACATACATAATGTCTCGGCTCAATTAGAGATGATCTGAATTTGTGATTAATGGATTGGAGACTAAAAAGTGAAGGCTCAAGAGACAAGGAGTAATGCACAATATTTATTGTACTCTAGATTTATATAGGACTTATTTTGTAACGTGTTGGATAATATATCATTTTATCAGTTACATAATAATTAAATTTGCTACATATCTCCAATTTAGTCACAAATTAAATTTTTTTATTCATTTTTTAGTAACTTCATTAAAAATGATGGAAATAAGGCCATACATTCAAGGAACATAGAGTGTTTTTACTCAAAAAAAATGGTTTAATTGAACGAGAGCTGACATAGTGAAATCTCTATATTGAAAAAAAAATTTCTTTTATATTATTACTTTTAAAATGAAAAATAAATAATTTAATAAAATCAAATTAGCAGTATAAGAGATATTAATATTAATATCAATTATCAACTAATATTTTAAGACTCTTCCTTACACATAAAATCAGGGGTCTATAGTAGTTTACAATACAAAAATGTAGTTTCGTGATGATAAAATAATTCTTAAACAAGAGTTTAGGAATTGGAACCATCAACCAATATGGCCAATTTATTTTTTATAAATTTTTGTGGGAGACGGTCTTTTTGAGAGACCATCCCTAAATTGGTGAGCCCATCATCATTTTTTAATTTAATTAGGCTTAAGTGGGCTGGCTTGAGAGGCGTCTCTCATAAAGACGGTTTAGACGGTCTCTCAAGAGACTTGCTATATTTTTTATTTAGTTAAATAATAAATTTTACCCCTCTAATATACTATCCCAAGATTCGTCATTGCTTAAAATCACCCAACTCTCAAGTCCTTTTGTTGAAATGTCTTCTAAACCCTAATACACTCTAACGTCTAAACGAATATTCGAGATCCTTATAAGATATGCTTGGATCTTGATTCGCTTGGTATTATAATGATTTGGTTTGACCTAAAAAGTCAATTATTATTTTATGTTTATCCTTATAATTATTTATACATAATATATAAAAAAAATTGTAAAAATTTAAAAATTACTTTTAAAGGTATTAAACAATTAATCAAACACTTTAAACATGTACAAAACTACCTTCATTACTTACCAAGAGTCCAAGATTGTAAACCCTAAATTGTGGGTATCTAGATCAGAAGTTCAAATTTGATAAAATTAAACCGATATGAAAATAAAAATTAAATTAAATTATCAAAATTGTTACATAAGTAAAAAATAAATTAATATAATCTAAAATATTATGTCCAATATTCGTGTAAAAATGCTACTTCCCGGTGAATCTTGTGGGAGGAGATGGAGTTGGATAGCTTCACATGGGTTGGGTCTTTTGGATGATAACGACCTATCAAATTTGATGATTTATACTAAAAATGTATCAGCTCTTCTGGTATGAAATCATCTTATTAATAGGTTCATATAATTAGTTTTTTTGAAAGAAGGTAAATGATGACTTTAAAGTTATGATTAATCACTTTAAAATATTAAATATATACCGACTTAATAGAAATAATTTAATCATTCTGTCTCATTTAAGAATGCGTGAAATAATACAGGAAAAAGCTAAATAGAAGTAGTAATGAAAGTGACAGAGAATAATGCTAAAAGTATACATGAGCGTTTACCAAGTACTCATGCTTATTTAGGATTGTTGAATTTTGTGGATTAATTGAATCTTTATATTTTAGGTCAAGTGGCTCATATGATCTATGGCTATGTTAGAGGAGCAAAAATATAATAATAATACTCCTAGATACTGGGTATATTAATTCATTTCAATTATTATCTTGGAAAGTTAAGGAAATTCTACAACCACCCTTTATTACTCTTAATTTGTTTAAAGCCTAATGTCATTTCAATGAGCCCATAATGAAAATGATATGCAAAACAAAATTAGCGGGTCTTGGCCGAGACCGTCTCATTCTGAAACGGTCCAGCCCAACATCAGCAGCAATTAAAAAAAGGAAAATGAAAGCAGAAAATATATAAATTTCCCCAGACCAAATTAGGAAAACTTCCATATACAAAACCGCCAACCAAGCGTGAAAAAGGTGTTAATACTAGTATTTTTGTATTTCTTGTATTCCTGTATTAGCTTGCTTCGTACTCTTTGTATTCCTTTACAGTTCTTGTATTTGTCCTAGTAGCTACTGTATTGTACTCTATTATAAATAGGATGTACTGCACTAATGGACAAATTAATAAAGAATAAAAAATATTTGAGAGATCCCAAATTACTCTTTCTCTCTCATAAACTTCTCTGCCTTCTTCGTTCCATACTTGGAACCTTGCTTCCATGGCTGCTCAAATTGCACTCTAATGGAGTTTATAACATGGTATCAGCCTAAAACTCGATCCTCCAGTGCCTAATCTTCTTCTTCTTCTTCCTAATTCCTTTTTTTCCTAAATTTCTGCAACCCTACTTTTTCCGCCATGACTACCGAAACCTTACTAGATTCCACGCAAAATCCTTCGAGTGTCTACTACCTTCATCCTTCTGATCACGCCGGTTCTAAACTTGTATCTACTCCTTTTGATGGCACCGGTTATTCCGATTGGAAGCGCTTGATGATCATTGGTCTTATTGCCAAGAATAAAATGTCCTTTGTCGACGGTACTTTGGCTCAACCTTCATCTTCTTCTCCTGACCACAAAGCCTGGATCCGGTGTAACAATATGGTCATCGGATGGCTTATTGCCTCCATGGACCGATTAACTGCAAAAAGCATCATGTATTGTAGCACGGCGCGTGAAGTTTGGGTTGAACTTGAAGCTCGGTATGGTCAGGCGTCTTTGGCTCAATTATACTCCTTACAAGAAGCTCTTACTAATATGGTCCAACAATCTGATCAACACATTTCAGATTATTTTACCAAAATGAAAGCTCTCTGGGACGAGCTTGATCATCTTCAACCTCTGCCTTATTGCACTTGTAATGGATGCTCATGTGGTTTAACCAAAAAATATCTTACATTACAGCAAGAACAACGTCTGATGAATTTCTTGATGAAAGTAAATGAGTCTTTTTCTCAGGTTCGCACCAATATTTTAATGATGGAACAACCTCCTTCGATTTCTCAGGCCTATCGGCTCATTTTGCAAGAACAACGTCACAAGGAGATTACTCACCTTGCTAACCCTCTGCCTGATTCTATGGCGTTTACTGTTGACCGCCGTAATTCCTCTAACCGCTCCAAACCTCCTTCCCATTCCACTGTCTCTGGAACCAAACGATCCTCCCGTTATTTTTGCGACCATTGCAAAATTAGTGGTCATTCTCTTGAACGGTGTTTCAAAGTACATGGTTACCCTAACCAACCTAAGCCTGGTAAGCGCTTCGCTGCTAATGTCCAAACACATTCTGATGATGGTCCTTCATCCATAGAGCATACAGGCCTCTCTACTCTCCAATTCAATACTCTACTTTCTCTTCTTGATAAGCACAAGCACTCTTCCTCTGATGGCTCACCCACTGATACTTCTCTTCTCTCAAACACTACTCATCTTGCAGGTATATCTTGTTTTTTATCTCAGCTTGACTCTTCTATTTGGATAATTGATAGCGGCGCTACCGATCATATGTGCCATTCGTTATCCTCCTTTATTAATCTTAAACCGCTTCATGATACTCGTCATCATGTTACGGTTCCTGATGGTCGAAAGCTTGTTGTGAGTATGATTGGTGATGTCAAATTGTTTGATAATATTCTACTTCATAATGTTCTTTATGTCCCACAATTTCAATTTAATCTCATTTCCGTACAGCGTTTGTGTGTTGATAATGGCATTAATCTACAGTTTTCTCATTCTCATTGCTTTATTCAGGGCCCTTTGATGAAAGAGCCTCAGGTTCTTGGTAGTCTTTTACATGGACTTTACTGCACAACTCCTACAGTTGCTCCATCTACTGCCTCACACGCCTATGTGGCCTCTTCCTTGACAAAAGACTCTCCTCTTCTTTGGCATATGCGACTGGGCCATCCCTCTCTTCACAATTTGCAGTTACTTTGTCCTGGTCTTGATTTTAAGTCTTTTAAAAATAATGTACTGTGTACTGTGTGCCCTAGGGCTAAACAACATAGGCTCCCTTTTTCATCTAGTTCTATCAAGTCTTTGTCTCCTTTTCAATTACTACACCTTGATGTATGGGGTCCCTATAGTCAAAAGACTTACAATGCTTGCTCTTATTTTCTTACAATTGTAGATGATTTCACACGCTGTACTTGGATTTTTCTCATGAAACACAAATCTGATTCTGTTACTCATCTTACTACTTTTCTTGATTATGTTCATACTCAATTTAATGGTGTTGTTCAAACTATTCGTACCGACAATGCCAAAGAGCTTTGTGAGGGTCCTATGTTACGCCTTTTTCAAACCAAAGGCATCGTGCATCAACGCAGTTGCAGCGACACTCCCCAACAAAACGGGGTTGTCGAACGCAAGCACAGGCATTTGCTGGAAATGGCTCGTTCATTGTTTTTTCAATCGAATGTTCCTCTTAAATTTTGGGGTGAATGTGTTTTGTGTGCTTGTTACTTGATTAACCGTATGCCTCTATCTTCTCTTAATTTTATTTCTCCTTATGAAAAATTATTTGGCCATTCCCCATCCTTAGCTCACCTTCGCTCTTTCGGTTGTTTGTGCTATACGTCTACCCTTAAACAAGGCCGAAAGAAATTTGATTCTCGAGCTGATGCTTGTATTTTCTTGGGTTATCCTTATGCTCACAAAGGTTATAAAGTGTATAACCTTACTACTCACCAAATTATTATTTCCAGAGACATCACTTTTCATGAGTCCCACTTTCCTTTTCACAAGTCTCCTAACAATACTACACCCTTTCCCACAGTCTACTTACCTACCACTACACCTATTCCTGATTTTTCCTCTTATCCTACTACCTCACATATCCAAGAGGTAATATCCCTTTCTAATTCCCAAGACTATTCCACCGCTTCTCAAGAAAGTCTCTCACCTTCCCAAGCTACCACCTCTTCACCCTATGCCCCACAAATACTTTCCCCTACGCCATCCTCTCATTCTTCTTCTCCTATATCTAATTCTTTACCCCACTCAACTAATCCTTCCCTTATAGTTGACCTCTCCACTTACTTACCTTCTCCTCTTCCTCCCACTCGACAATCTACCCGTACTACCCATCCTCCTCCCCACCTACAAGATTATGTGTGTAACTCAAGTATCCATCATTGGTGCAACCTTGTTTCCCATTCTCAGCTTCCTTTATCTCATTCTAATTTTGTTGCTGCTCATTCCTCTTATCATGAGCCCAAAACTTATGCTTCCGCTATCAAAGACCCAAACTGGGTCCGTGCCATGGAAACTGAACTCACGGCTCTTGCTCAAAATAATACATGGGATATTGTCTCTTTACCACCTGGAAAGAAGCCCATTGGTTGCAAATGGGTTTTCAAAGTTAAACTTAAATCAGACGGTTCTTTAGAACGTTACAAGGCCCGGTTGGTTGCAAAAGGTTATACTCAAGAATATGGGATTGATTATCAGGAGACCTTCTCTCCCGTCGTTAAAATGACTACGATCCGTTGTCTTCTTGCTATTGCCGCGTCTAAATCTTGGTCACTGTTTCAATTAGACATCAATAATGCTTTTCTTCATGGGGACTTACATGAAGATGTCTATATGGTCCTTCCACCCGGGGTTACTCATTCTCCAAATTCTGTTTGCAAGCTAAGAAAATCATTATACGGCCTCAAGCAAGCTTCTCGTCAGTGGTATGCTAAACTTAATTTTGAACTTCAAAAGCAAGGGTTTTCACAGTCTAATTATGATGCTTCTTTGTTCATTCGTCGTACTGATAATTCGGTTACTTTTGCTGCGGTATATGTTGATGACATAATTCTTACCGGTGATTCCCCTTCTATTATGCATGATCTTAAGGCTCATCTTCACCGTGTTTTTACCATCAAAGATTTGGGTCAGTTGCGATATTTTCTTGGTATTGAGATCAATTATATCCCCGATGGTATTGTAATGACACAGCACAAATTTACCCAAGAGTTACTTAGAGACAGTGGTGTTTCGGTTTTTAAACCGGTTGTTACCCCCTTGCCAATCAACCTTAAACTTCACAAAGATCCTTCACCTCCCTTTTCCGACCCAAAATTATACCGGAGTCTTGTTGGTAAACTCAATTTCCTCACCCACACTCGTCCCGACCTTGCCTATACCGTCCAAGCTTTAAGCCAATATATGCAGTCACCTACTGAAGCTCATTATCAAGCTTTACTGCATACCCTTAACTACGTTCATACCACAGCAGGCCAAGGTATTTTGCTCCGTGCCACTGATCAACTTTCTTTACAGGCGTTTTCGGACTCGGATTGGGGTTCTTGTCTTGACAGTCGCCGATCTGTTACTGGTTATCTTCTTTTATTTGGCCGTTCTCCTATCAGCTGGAAATCAAAGAAGCAATCAACTGTTTCTCGTTCCTCATCCGAAGCCGAGTATCGTGCTATGGCTTCCGCCGCTTCTGAGACTACTTGGACTGTCCGCCTCCTTGAAGAATTGGGTATAAGTAATCTTAAGCCCGTCACTCTTCATTGTGACAATCAATCCGCTCTAAACATTGCTCATAATCCCGTTCTTCATGATCGGACGAAGCACATTGAGATTGACTGTCACTTTACGCGTGAGAAGGTGATGGAAGGTTTACTCCAACTCACTTACTTGCCTACTTCTACTCAGCTGGCTGATGTGTTCACAAAGATACTTCCGTCTACTCAGTTCCAGACGTTACTCTCCAAGCTTGGCATGTCTTCCACACCCAAGCTTGAGGGGGGATGTTAATACTAGTATTTTTGTATTTCTTGTATTCCTGTATTAGCTTGCTTCGTACTCTTTGTATTCCTTTACAGTTCTTGTATTTGTCCTAGTAGCTACTGTATTGTACTCTATTATAAATAGGATGTACTGCACTAATGGACAAATTAATAAAGAATAAAAAATATTTGAGAGATCCCAAATTACTCTTTCTCTCTCATAAACTTCTCTGCCTTCTTCGTTCCATACTTGGAACCTTGCTTCCATGGCTGCTCAAATTGCACTCTAATGGAGTTTATAACAAAAGGGAAGAATAAATCACAAATTTCTCTCAATCTTCCTCACAATCTCTGCAATACATTCATTCGATTCAAGAAACTACTCAAAAATGTCTGCAATGGAGGATTTAATGAACGAATTTGACATGAAAATGAGGTTACAAGCATCGAAAACACATCATAAAGAGATTGAAGGTGAATTTGACAAAAAACGTGTGTTTTAATGATGAACGATCTATATGTGTAATTCATAATCTTAACATTTTCAGATTTGATGCTTGATGAAGATCAAATGATGGTGATGTATGATGAAGACGACGAAGATAAAACATGTATGATCAATTGTGCCATTGAAATGTCCAGTTTCATTGTTAATTTATTCAATTCTCATTTTATACTATTCAGTTTTATGATTACCTTATTTGTCAATATTATTACTTAGTCAATAAAGTGTATCAGTTTCATTGTTAATAGTCTCAATTTGAATCTTAACAAGAGTCTGGTTTGATGGATATAATGATGTCAACATGCATGAAGTGACCAAACTCAATGACACTATACATGTTGACTGTACTTGTAAGAACTTTGAATCAAATGGATGATTATGTTGCCATTGTTTACGGGTTCTACACCTGCATTCTGTGCAAAAAATTCCATTCAAGTATATTCTACCAAGGTGGACAAAGAATGCAAAGAAGCAAGGAAGGTAGTAGAAACACTATACAATGCAACAATTGATGAAGTTAATAAGATAATTGAAAAGGATAGTAATGAAATTGAAGATGGGGCAGAAAATTCACAAGCATCAACAGCATTACAGTTAACACAAGTAAGAGATCCAGAAAGAACGGTCACAAAGGGGAGAAAGAAACGATTGAAGGGACAGTTCGAAACATCTCAGAAGAAAGGATCTAATAGTTCAGCTCAAAGAGACCCTGCCACACAAACAAGAAACAAACATATAATTTGATTCCATACCATTCTTTGTGAAACATATACAACTTGTACATCATTTTTTTTAGCATCAATTACATATATTAAATAATCTGTTAGAATGTTATAATTAACATTACAATATGGCAGCTGTATACTTTAAGAAGAGAATTGAGTACTTTAATATATGAACTGACTATCTTAAGATGAAAATTGAGTACTTTAATATATGACAGCTGTATCAACTGACTATCTTAAGATGAAAATTGACTATCTTAAGATGAAAACTGACCATCTTAAGATGAAAATTGAGTACTTTAAGATGAAAATTGAGTACTTTAATATGACAGCTGTATACTTTAAGAAGAGAATTGGTTATTTTAAAATATCAACTGACTATCTTAAGATGAAAATTGAGTACTTTAATATATGAACTGATTATTTTAAGAGGACAATTGAGTATTTTAACATAACAATTTAAAAGGTTAACATTACAACATTACATTAAGTTAAACAATATGGATAGTATAACATATCAATTGAGTATTTTAAGAGGAGAACTGAAATACAATGTAGCAAAAAAAAAAAAAGCAAAATAATGAACCAAATTTAACATCAATTTCTTCAAAAATCAAAACAGCAATGTTCTACTAACAAACTAAGATTCAGTAGTTATAATTGTTCAACATTCTATGTAACCAAATTAATGTTTACTTCAAAAATCAAAACAGCGATGTTCTACTAACAAACTAAGATTCAGTAGTTATAATTGTTCAACATTCTATGTAACCAAATTACAAACTGTTTACTAACTGCCTTTCAGCAATGATCAGTGGGACATTCGAAAATAATAAAAACAACATGGTGTTCTTGTTTTTCCAAAGTCATGGGAATGAAAAACTAGAAAATAATACAATTACTATATTAGATTCTTTTCAAATTGACAGATATGATGCCATAATTGATACATATAATATATAAATTGAAAACACAAACACCTCATAAATTATAATGTAAAGTGCCTCAATAATCAGTTTAAGTTTGCGCTTTGGTTAAAACAACTTTGTTCCCATTCACCTCCAAAAAGGACCAAATTTTACAGTTTGTTCTGATTTCCTTTTCAACCCTATGCACACAAAAAAGTCCACATATTATAGTTTTAAGTTTATGAATTTTGATCTAATAAGTATCAGTTTACATGCAATAGTAATAACAAAACACAAAAATCAAATTACATAATAGCATACAATTTCAAACTTATCACTGTCAATTACTACCATACATGAATCAATTCCATACCATTCGAAAGGGCAGCCAACGACAACTCTTCATCTTGTTTCTTACCTCTAGGCTTCACCATTGTTTACAAGAAAAACAAAGACATTACAAAGAACATGGAAACAGAGGGAAAGACAACAAAATCAACAAATGTATGAAATCAAAAACTGAAAAAATGAAAAAGGAGAAATAATGAAGAAGACGATGGCTCAAAAAAGTGAAAATGATGAAGAACAACATCAAAAACGACTACGAAATAAACCGATCACAACAAAATAAACATGCATTATCAAAAAAAAAATAACAAAGAAGAAGTCGTTACCAGTAGAAAAAATGGAGGAAAGATTTGCTGCGATTGCAAACGGATGCAAGAACGAAAATGGAGCAAGGAAGAAGACAATGGAAACTTTTGATTGGAATGATTTGAAATGAAACTGAAAATGTCAGTTTCAGTAATGGGGGAGGAAGTTTAAAAGTTGCCAAAAACAAGAAAAAATAAGGAAACTTGGAGGGAAATCCCCTGCGCGTGCAACACAAGCGCCTATCATTGGGCCGGCCCATCTCCCGTTTCATAATGAGACCGTCTCGGCCAAGTTTTTATCATCTAGTCTCCTGAGAGACCGTCTTTCTGAGAGACGTCTTTCAAGCCCAGTCCATCAAAGCTTATTTTGTACTTTTACTTCACATTTTTTTATGGGCCAACCTAATAAGAGATGGTCTTTTAAAAATACCGCCTCTCACAAGAATTTGTGTTAAGTCTTTAGCTTATCTAGAATTAACAATATAAATTTCTTTATTCTAAAAGTAACAATATAATATTTTTTTTGAGTTAAAAAGTAACAATATACTAGTACTCCATATGTTTTGAATTTTTCTAATGTCCACTTCATAATTTGTTTAAGTCCTCCAATCAAGCTAATTAGATGTAAATTAAGTTTTATCTTAATTGGAGTAAATATTAATTACTTTGCCATGTAAGATTATGTACGTTCAATTCTAACATAGCCTTTCTTTTCATAATTAACTTGTAATAACCTAAAAAAAAGTTAATAGTTTGACAGAAGATATTCCCTAGTTTTATATATATAAAAATCATTAAAATATTTATTTACTTAATTAATTATTTTTTTAATTATTAATAAAGTTTCTATGCTTATTATCTACGCCTTTTTTGATTTCATATTAATACTACCTTTATGCCTTATGGTATGAATTTGGCTACAAACATAGTCGGCAATCATTAAAGGGCAAAAATTACATGTAAATGGTTATGGAACATGCCATGGTCGGTTAGCAACACCAAGAAAGTAAGTCAAACCCACAAAAACTGGGACCTATTGGTGTTCTAAAGTGATTTTGTTAACAAAAGATAGTTTTTCATGATAAAGATGTATTAAAAAAAATTCATATTTTATATTTTTAAGTGGTTAATCTTATGGGAAGCAATCCGAATTCACACAGATTTATTATGTATACCTTTTAACCTTTTACACAATTTTGATAATTTTTCCTAATTTTTAACTTTTCAGTTGATATAATCTCGATAAAAAATTATCAGAAATGGATTAAAAATTAAGTAGAATTATATAAAAACTAGTGTAAACGGTTTTTTTAGCATCAACGTCTATAAATATGATAGCAATTAAAAAAATCAAGTCAGAGAGAGAAACACTCAATTTTGACAGTTATAGATATAAATTAACTCTTTAATAATGAAAGTTAGTATTAACAATATATTATGCAGTATATTATGTTATTTAATTTACTAAATTTAACTATAAATAATTGTTAGTCAAAGATATTTAATGGTAGAAATATTGGTCCATAAAAAATCACATGCTATTTTTTTAGCCAATAAATGAGTGTCATTTGGAAAAACCCTTAAATTGTTCCACTTGGAATTTTCCAAGCCTTTTATATAATGTATAATGTATGATTCATAAACTTTGTAATTCTACATTAATCTTAGCGCGAATATGAGAATCATAAGTTAACCTAATTATTAACGACTTTCTCAGGCGTTTGTCGTTTGAGTTTCACTACCTACAAAAATATTGATTTCACATTCTCCGTTTGTCCTTTGAGTTTCACTACCTACAAAAATATTGATTTCACATTCTCCCCTACAAAACTTACACCAATCGTATAATAAAAACCCTTGCAAATAGGTGCAACTAAACTAAAATACGGCGGTATGGATACCCAATCCCATGTCATATAGTGTAGGTATGTGACATCATATATATTTATATATTATCCCTATACTCCTAGTAATTAAAGAATAATTATAATTTAATTAAATAATATAGATCATTTTCTAAATATAGTTACATATTTTGGATAAGCTTGTATTTTAATAAACTTAAATAAACGACACTAGAATAAGCAAACTTATCAATAAGGTTAAACAATCGAATTTTATGACAATTTATCTTAAATTGTTCATTCAGATGTTGTAGAGCCATTTTCTTCATTCAATTATGGCTCAACCCTGCTCTACAAGTACAAGCCTAAAATTATTGTCATGTTTTTTGTATATTTCATTTTTAAAATTATATTTTTTTGTCAATAAAAAGTTTATGCTAATGGTATAACTCTGAATTCAGTATGTATTTTTCAAATCTAACGGTTAACTTTTAAGCTCCAGATCAAAAGCGGGATAGATGATACTTAAATGTATGACATAAAATTTTTTTATCAAGTCAAAAAAAAAAAAAAAAAAAGCTAGAATCTAAAATTTGTATATTCTTTAGGTATAAAAAATCTTAATAGAAATATGTTGTATATATACTTCACTTTTTGAAATTCGGCTATACTTTCTTCATTCTGAAATACATGCTACGTTACGGTTATTTATTCATTGTTCAAGCTTTCATGTATTTAGGGGGGTCTTTGAGGGTGTGTGAGGTGATCAACAGCACGGGGGCCACCTACAATGTGGAAGTCATTTATACTCCAACTAAATAATCTAGTTGACATTTAGAAGTATATAAGCTTAAGACTTGCTTGCTCTGTCCTAAAAAAAACTTGTTTTACTTTTTTTAATATGTGTTATTTTTATTTTTGATTATGATTACATTCTTTTGATAATCATTTAAAAATTTAACTTATATTTTTCGTTTTATTTACGCATTTTTTTTTATTTTTACCCACTTTTCTTAATTTCCTATTTATTGCTTTGGGCAAAATTCGTGGAACACAACCACATATAATGCAAATAATTTCTTCAATAGAATTAAAATGTTGGACATCCCCTAATAGCAGACTTCAATTAGGACCGAATTCAAGGGAAATTAGGTCAGAGTCCTATTGATTTTAAATTGTATAATTTATAACATTAAAAAAATTATAATTAAATTAATTAAGTATATGTGAAGAATAAAGATGAATATTCGATGCATCATCTCTCGAGCCGGGGGACTGCTATTGTCCGTAGGGATGGGCATTTAAGGGTATGGGTCGGGTCTGGACCCTACCCGGATTCGGACCCTAATTTTAGGATAGGATCCAGACCCGGACCCTGATATTAAGGGTCTAAAAAATTGGACCCTGACCCAGACCCTAAGGGTCTGGACCCGGACCCTTAGGGTCTAAAACCATATCCTAAAAAGTTTATTTTCTTGAGTGAGATTAAAGGGTCTAAAAAATAGACCCTAATATGGACCCTAATCTGAACCCTTTTTAGACTCTTAGGGTCTAGGTTCCTAAAATCCATAGATCATTAGGAAAAAAATCAGGAAACAGAGGGAGTGATAAACAGACGAAGGCTGCAAATCCATTTGGAAGAATACAACTCTAATGGAGGTTTTGTATTAGCTACTCTTATTTCGTTGCCTTCCAATTCCAAATCTGCACAAGCTTCTTGTGACTTCACTTCCCATAGTAATAAAAAAACAAAGAGATAGTATTTCATGAACATGATCTCAACAAATAGATTCTCCATTTACGAGCCGAATTACAATGAAACAAACAATTCTTTTTAACAAATTATATAATAACCCATCAAAAAGTAGAAGCCAATCAAAGAAAACAATTAAATCAAATTGTAGAAAACTCCAAATCAAATCGTAGAAAACTCCAATGGTGGGAAGCGCAATAGACGCTACAATGGTTTCTCTCTCATCGAAACCCAAAAAAAACTCGTTGGAGTGTTTTATACTTAGTCTCCTTGATTGATCAAAAAATGATTACAGTAAAATATGAAGTTATAAGACCTAAAATACTCTCCAATATAAAAAAAAAAACTAAAAATAAAAAAAATAAAATTATAAAGGGTCCAATCCGGGTCTACCCGGACCCTTATAATATTTTTTAGACCCGGACCCGGACCCTTAGGGTCCAAAAAAAATAGACCCTTACCCTTAAAAAAGGGTAGGGTCCAACAGGGTCCGAATAGGGTCTTGGACCCTTGCTCATCCCTAATTGTCCGCGCTCTCCTTATGGGTATGAGTTGCCGCCGTCCTTCCCTCCCAAAACTCTTCTATAATTTTCTATGAGCATGATACACCGAGTAGAATGATGATAATTCAATGCATCATATATTTACTTCCTCTGTTCAATAATATTTACTACTGATTTCCCACACAACATGTCACACATAGTAGCAAGTATTATGGAAGGGAGGAAAAATATTTTATATTATTTGGTGCATATAATGTCATAGATCATGAATTTATGAACATCAGAGCTGTCGCAGACTCAAACTGCTACAAAATGTCAAACTGATGAAGTAGGTGCCTTAATTAAAAGTTTGGAATACATGAACAATAATTTTGATGCATACCATTAAATTATAGCGTTGACTCCCTTATTTCTTTCTAAATTTAATGAAATAGGTATTATTTCGAACAATATCCAAGTATATCCATCCATAATCAGTTAACAAATAACTAAAAAGTTTATTTTTTATTTTTTATTTTTTGAAATATCTATTATTTTCCTCTTAATATAAATTAAGTGTATAATATTAATATTGTTAATGTACCCCACTCTTCTATTCTAGCTACTAACATATCCTTAACTTATATTCTCTGATCTCTAACTCTGAGCTTGGTGCACATAATGTGCACCCAATTTATACTTCCTTCGTTCCATAATATTTGCTATTGATAGTGACATTTTTTCACACAATATGTCACACTCAGACCTCAGTAGCAAGTATTATGAAACTTAGGAAGTACAAGACTAACTCATTAAACAAGAAATTTAAGTGATCTATCTCTTCCTTTCAAAAGTTGGACAATGGTTTCTCCTTAAGTTCATAATTGTGTTAAATTCTTAATATTTGACGATATCAATACATAGGAAGTTTTGACACATCAGTATTTAAAAAGTAAAAATATATTCTTATTTGTAAAACTAGTTGAATTCTACATTTAAACATTAATACAAGTTTTCCAATTCGAATAACATATTTAAAATCTGCCAAAGGTCCCACATGTTACGTGGCGAAACTTGAACAAAATTTTAAGGAGGTCGGAGTTAAAAATAAAAGTTGACGCTCTTTAGTTTTAAAACATTTAAATTATCTATAATCTCATTGACACTATATGTTTTTGCTATTTGTCTCTAAAGGTATAAACTAAACTATTAGTAAGAAAATTATCGTTCATTTTGTTATGAATTAAGTCCTTTCTTTACTATCTCCATAATTGATTTGTATGAGTTTTCAAGATTCAAGTATTCACTTATTCAAACTAATTATTAAAATAGTTTTCAAAAAAAAAAATTATTAAAATAAAGATAAGAAAATTCAATTAAAAATATAAAACAAACCTTTATTCTTCAATTGAGGATAGTAAGCTTAATTTTTTATTTTATGGATTTTTTCCGATCGCTTTTTTTTTTATCCAGTTGTTAAATAATAATTTCATTCCTAATTTGATATTCTATTAATTACTTATTAGATTTTTTTTATTTTGTTCAATTATTCTCTTTCTTTAACAGTGCTGCTTTTATTTGTTGGGCTAAAATTATAAAAATATAAAATGACAATTATATATTAAATAAAAATTGTCAAAAATCTCGGACGCACGTAACGCTAGCTAGTGGAACGTGAAAGCTCATGTTGCACCCTTCTACTTCTTGATTTAAATTTTGTCAGAGTGAAGTAGTAAATAGAGAAACCATGTGCTTAAAAGAGGTTTCAAATAAAATAGTATCTTAATCTAATTTTTTTTTTTGTTTAAGATTTTTGATAGTACTAGTTTGTAGAAACTTAACTGTCAGTACAATTCCAATAGCATTATTGAGGTGGTTAGACGATGTAATCATGTAAACCGAATAATTAAGAGAGTATTAGTATTTAGTCCTACTCCTGCTACTATCTTGGTCCCCTCTACTCTTCTAGTCCCCCACCCTCGTCTCCACCAATAATTCAAGTTGCAATATTTCGGATAAGGAAAACAAGGAAAGGGCAGGGTGGGGCGGGAGCACGGTGGGGCGGAGTGGTGTAGGGACGACGTGTGGTGGTCCACACCAGATGGTGTTGCCCGCTTTATGTCGGAATTAAAAGGCTTTCGATATCATTATGACTTAAATTGTTTATTACTCCCTCCGTTTCTTTTTTATTGTCCACTTTTCTTATTTGGCCAGTTCACTCTAATTGTTCACTTTCTATTTTTGGCAAAGATTCTTTACTTAAATACCCCAACTACCCCAACTTATAGTATTATTTAAAATACCCCACCTACCACTTTTTCAATTATTCTAATCACTTAAATACCTCAACTACCACTTTACAATTATTATAATCACTTAAAATACTCCACTATAATTTTTCTTAATTTGTGTGCCCACTAGAAAGTGGACAATAAAAAAGGGGTGGAGGTAGTATTAATGAGGAGCTAGTTTTGTCTAGAGTTATTCATTCGGACATTCAAGTGAGTTTCTGATAAAATGCCTCAGCCCAATTTAATTTCTATTTTTGAGTTTGTAACTATTTAGACAGTTTGGTTTCGAATCATATATCATACTCCCTCCTATTCACCTTAAGTGTCCCATTTTCTTATTGGGTCAAGTCACCCTAAATGTCTCATTTCTATATTGGGTATGTTAACTTTACCAATTTATCCCGGCCCATTTGACTCTCCTTAAAATCCGTGAAAAGTCAAATGGGACTCCTATGGTGAATAGGAGGGAGTACAATACTATAAAATCATCATACAATACTATAAAAATGTTGAAAAATTACAAGTGTCATTCTCTAAGGAAACATGATATATGTAATTATTTTAATGAATGATTGTTGATTACATACCAATATTTACTTAATTTAAAGTTTAATTATTTTTAAATTTAGAGCTATATCATACATCATACAATACTATAAAAATGTTGAAAAATTACAAGTGTCATTCTCTAAGGAAGCATGACATCATACAATACTATAAAAATGTTGAAAAATTACAAGTGTCATTCTCTAAGGAAGCATGACATATGTAATTATTTTAATGAATGATTGTTGATTACATATTAATATTTACTTAATTTAAAATTTAATTATTTTTAAATTTAGAGCTAAATTAGGTATAATATGGAGTATATTTTATTATGGCATTTCTATATAAAAAACCTATCATATCATATCATCATATCATACATCATACAATTCTATAAAAATGTTGGAAAATTACAAGTGTCATTCTCTAAGGAAGCATGACATATGTAATTATTTTAATGAATGATTGTTGATTACATACCAATATTTACTTAAAATAGAATTTAATTATTTTTAAATTTAGAGCTAAATTAGGTAAAGTATGGAGTATATTTTATTATGGCATTTCTATATAAATAACCTAAAGTTTAATATATTTAGTTCAATGAAAAAGTGATGTATTTTAAGTAGGAGAAGCTCTCAAAAAATAGAGAGATCAAAGGCAGTCGGACCGGATAACATTCCGATTGAAGTGTGGATGAGTTTAGGAGAGAAGGGTATTCAGTGGCTTACTAACTTCTTTAATGTCATCCTGAGGACCAGGAAGATGCCCGAAGCATGGAGGGTTAGCACACTTATCCCAATATTTAAAAACAAGGGTGACGCACAAGGTTGCGAGAACTATAGAGGGATCAAACTTCTAAGCCACACTATGAAACTATGGGAAAGAGTGATCGAGAAAAGAATTAGACGAGAGACGGTAATTAGGGAGAACCAATTTGGATTCATGCCGGGAAGATCAACCACCGAGGCAATCCATATTTTGCGGAGATTGATGGAAAAGTATAGGGAGCGAAAGAAGAATTTGCATCTGGTATTCATTGATATGGAGAAAGCGTACGACAGCATACCACGAAGCCTGGTTTGGGATAGCCTCAAGAATAGAGTTATTGCACGAAGATACATCGAGGTAATACAGGACATGTATGACAGAGTGGCGACTAACATACATACACCGGCGGGTATGACTGAGTCTTTCCCAATTAATGTGGGACTACATCAGGGATCAGCATTAAGTCCTTTCATTTTTACGGTCATTATGGAAGAGCTCTCTAAATCCATTTGGGAGACCGTACCATGGTGCATGCTTTTCGCCGATGATATAGTCTTGGCCGCAGAACCCAAGGAGGAGGCTAATAGTAAATTGGGAGAGTGGAGAGAAGCCTTGGAGGGAAAGGGGCTGCGTATAAGCCGTACAAAGACAGAATACCTGCGATGCAATTTCAGTGGGATAGAATTGCTAGGGGAGCCAGAGGTAACCATAGGAGGTGAAGTTGTTGCGTGTACGTCCAAGTTCAAATATTTGGGTTCTGTGATTCAGAGCGACGGGGAGATTGATGGAGACGTTACTAATCGTATACAAGCGGGCTGGCCTAAGTGGCGAGCAGCAACCGGGGTGCTTTGTGATAAAAAGTTTCCGAGGCGATTAAAAGGTAAATTTTACCGCGTTGCGATTAGGCCGGCGATGTTATATGGGACAGAATGTTGGCCCGTAAAGAAGGTTTTCGAACAGAGGATGGAAGTAACGGAGATGCGTATGTTGAGGTGGATGTGTGGTAAGACTATGTTGGATAGGATAAGAAACCAGGAGTTCAGGGAGACGTTAAGGGTTGCACCTATCTCCGCAAAGATGCGGGAGAACAAGTTGAGATGGTTTGGGCATGTGCAGAGAAAGACACATGACGCCCCAGTAAGAAGGATCGAATGCATCATAGTGGAGGGTAAGAGAAGTCGAGGACGACCTAAGAGAACGTGGGAGGAACAAATCAAAAGTGATATGCATGAACTTCACTTCTCCAAGGACCTGACCAGGGATAAAGCCAGTTGGCGGCGCCTTATCCAAGTCCTAGATTAGTAAACCTGTCCCTTTGCCAGTTGGTGGAGGAACAAATCCACAACAGAATGCTCGTCTATATGCCTGACAACCAAATCAGCAGCTCCAAGCTCAATTACGGCCTACATCCCTAGACCAAGTCATTCACCTCCTAAAATGTAAAACAAATAGTTATAGTTACAATTATAAATTATTACAGCAAAGTTAATCAAGTGTCAAAGTCACAATTTTTTGAATGAAATGAGAAAGGAGCGACAAAATCCTATTCTGACCTTCTTCTTCTTCTTTGTTTTCATCATCCCACCATTTTTGGACTTGGGGAATGTATATGTGGTATATTGCTTGAGTTGTAAGGTGAGAAAATCCCCCCGTTCCTCTTACTTTTGTCCCGAAATCCTTCCCTTTTGGAGTCGAGATACGTGAACTCCTCGCCGTTTTTCCAACCCAATAAGGATACCACATGGCCTACCTCCGTACCAATATTTCCTTGCATCAATATTTTTTCGCGATGTTTGATTATCCACTTTTTTTCGTTAATAAGTTCTTTTATTTCCTTCACCATGAAATATCTCTAATCCATCATAATCATAATCATCGGTCATGATGAATTCACATAGAACTCCCCCATATCTCACCACTGCGCGCTTTATCTTCCGTTCTAATTTCTTCAATTTATGAGAGTTGTTCCGATCAACAACACAGGTGAAACCGTGTAGCCAGTCCAAACCATACCGTTTAGGATCCTGATAATAATATTCAAAATTGAATTCATGAACAAATTAAATTCATACAAATATTTAAAATGTTAACTATAAAATATAACTTTGTACCTTTGATCCAGAAACATATTCTCTTTCGGCTATCATCCCTTTCTCATGTATCCGTAGTAGGAAGTTTGTCAATGTCTTTTCTTCTAGATTGTCAAATATATTCCGCAGATAACGATATGATAAGTTGGGAACATCATCCCTTTCAGCAATCTTCCCGATCAAGTTCATTTGAAATTGCATTAGAGTCCTTGTTGATGCAGGAATACAATAAGCTGTTAAAAAAAATTGTTAAACCCCATGACTCGATTAATGAAAAAAGATATTATTCCTCATAACCTTAGAGTACACAAAGGGTTGAAGAGCTTAATCAAGCAAAGGGTGCAGTACAACATTTGTTAGGGTGTGTGTTTGGGTCAGCAGGTTCTTAATTCAAACCATAAGCAACATTTATTGAATTATTTTCGTTGTCATTGAAGATCTGTTTTTATTTTTTTTATTTTTTATTTTTTATTTATTTATTTTTTTTCTATTTTATTTTATTTTTTTATTTTTTATTTTATTTTATTTTATTTTTTAATTTTTTAATTTTTTAATTTTTAATTTTTTATTTTTTTATTTTTATTTTTTTTTTGAATTGAAGTTTTCTAGGTTTCTTTTGCGTTTTTCATTTATTTTCGTTTTAGTTGAAGATTTTTGTGTTTTCGTTTTCGTTTTTTCCTTTATTTTGTTTTCGTCTTGTTGTTTTAGCTTCGATATCATTTGTTCTTTGCTTTTTAGTATCCTTTATTGTTTTATTGTGCGAGTGTGTCTTTTGTTTTATTAGTCTCAATTAGAGGTGTTCAACGGGGCGGGGCGGGTCGGGTCAAAATTTAAATGGGCCGGGGCGGGGCGGGTCATGTTAAATGATAAACGGGCCGGGCCGGGTCAAGCCCATTTAAATTTGACACTCTTTGACCCTTTTTAAAAAAGTTCATAGAATAGCTTTTTTTATTATATTTTATGGCCCATTGGGTCGACTTACTTATGTATATAATAATAATATTTTAAAAAATAAAAAAAAGTGTTTAATTTTTTTTCCGCAATTAATATTTATAATTATCCGACCCGCCCCGACCCGGCCCTTTACACCAAGGCCCGTTAATGACCCGCCCCATTATTGACCCGACCCGCTAATGACCCGTCAAAATGTGACCCGACCCTTGACCCGTTGGGTCGACCCGCCCCATTGAACACCTCTAGTCCCAATTAAGTACCTTTTGCTGTTAGTTATCGTTTTAGTGTGTTTCTCTGGTTTAACCTTTGTGGGGTTTTGATTTGTTTGGGTTTGAGTCTACAGCGTCATCGTCTTTTATTTTTTGGTTTGGTCCACAAATAGTCAAGTATAGAGTTTAGGCAGAATAATGGTAACCTAAGGTCAGGTCCAAGGAGGGGGGGCAAAGGGGGCAACGTAAGCAGGATGTTGAGCTAAGAGTGGGGACATGGAACATAGGCACGCTACAAGCCAAGTCGTTGGAGTTGGCGAATGAACTTTCAAAGTACAGGATTCAAGTGGCTTGCGTTCAAGAAACTAGGTGGAAGGGGCAAAAAACAAGCGTTTTAAAGGGTTATAAGCTATGGTATGCAGGTTTGGATGGAAAGCGTAGTGGAGTCGGTATTCTTGTAGCTAATGATCTTCTAAAGCAAGTCGTAGAAGTTAGGAGGTGCAATGATAGAATTATGCTAGTTTGAATCGTGGTGGGAGAAGAGGTCATTTCGATCATTAGTGCATATGGACCGCAAGTTGGGCTAGACGAGGAAGTCACACGTGAGTTTTGGGATAACCTGGGGGATCTTATAGATACCATCCCTGCCGAGGAAAAAGTTTTTATAGGTGGTGACTTCAATGGACACATAGGTAAAGAGGCAGCTAACTATAACTCAGTTCATGGCGGGTTTGGTTATGGTGTAAGGAACGAGAGTGGAGAGATGTTGCTTGAGTTTGCGTTAGCAAAGGAGTTGGTCATAGCAAAAGAAGGATGAACACTTGATTACGTACAAGAGTGATGGGCATGCCACCCAAATTGACTACTGTTTGGTATGAAAGGTTGATCGGAGCTCGTGTCTGGATTGTAAGGTTTTGCTAGGTACAGAGATGCCCACTCAACATAGGTTATTAGTACTAGTGTTTCGTATGAGGAGAAAGATTGCCGAGAAGAAGAAAAAGGTTAGGCAAACGATCATGTGGGGACGTCTTAAGGGGGATATGGTCGCTACCGTGTCAAATAAGATCAAGACGGTGGGCTACCCTAGTTTATCAGACGATGCAAGCCGAATGTGGGAGACCATGGCGGAAACCATTCGAAAGGTGGCAACAGAGACATTAGGGGTGTCGACGAGGAAACCAAAGGTGTACAAAGAGTCGTGGTGGTGGAACGAAGAAGTGCACAAGAAAATAAAAGAGAAAAATAAGAGTTTCAAGGAGCTCATGGCTTGCACGAAGGAGGAGGATAGGACACATAAGAAGGAGAGGTATAAAGAAGCAAAACGGGCGGCTAAGAAAGCAGTAGCGGAGGCAAAAGATCAAGCGTTTGAAGCCTTGTATCAAAAGCTTGAGACCAAAGAGGGGGAGAAGTATATTTATAAGTTGGCAAAAGCAAGATCTAGGCAAAAGAAGGACCTGGGGACAGTGACATTCATTAAAGATGAAGGTGGACGAGTACTGCTTAGACAAGAGGACATCAAGCTGAGATGGCATCAATATTTCTCCCAACTACTCAATGAGACTAGGGGTCGAGAGGAGGAAATTCAACAAACGTCATACCTCCAAAGAGCACAGGAGCATGGGTCGATTATCGATATTACCACGGCGGAAGTAGGAGAAGCTCTCAAAAAAATAGGGAGATCAAAGGCAGTCGGACCGGATAACATTCCGATTGAATTGTGGATGGGTTTAGGAGAGAAGGGTATTCAGTGGCTTACTAACTTCTTTAATGTCATCCTGAGGACCAGGAAGATGCCCGAAGCATGGAGGGTTAGCACACTTATCCCAATATTTAAAAACAAGGGTGATGCACAAGGTTACGAGAACTATAGAGGGATCAAACTTCTAAACCACACTATGAAACTATGGGAAAGAGTGATCGAGAAAAGAATTAGACGAGAGACGGTAATTAGGGAGAACCAATTTGGATTCATGCCGGGAAGATCAACCACCGAGGAAATCCATATTTTGCGGAGATTGATGGAAAAGTATAGGGAGCGAAAGAAGGATTTGCATCTGGTATTCATTGATCTGGAGAAAGCGTACGACAGTACCACTGAGCTCGGTTTGGGATAGCCTCAAGAATAGAGGTATTTCACAAGATACATCGAGGTATACGAGGACATGTATGGAGTAGCGACTAACATTCATACCGCTGGTATGCGAGTCTTTCCCAATTAATGTGGGACTACATGGGGATCGCATTAAGTCCTTTCATTTTACGGTCATTATGGAAGAGCTCTCTAAATCCATCCGGGAGGCGTACCATGGTGCATGCTTTTAGCGGATGATATAGTCTTGGCCAGGAAACCAAGGAGGAGGCTAATAGTAAATGGGAGAGTGGAGAGAAGCCTTGGAGGCAAAGGGGCTGCGATAAGCCGTCTAAAGAGAATACGCCGATGCAATTTCGTGGATAGAATCGCTAGGGAGCGAGGTAACCATAGGAGGTGAAGTTGTTGCTATGCGTCCAAGTTCAAATATTTGGGTTACGTGATTGAGCGATGGGAGATTGATGGAGCGTTACTAATCGTATACAAGCGGCTGGCTTAATGGCGGCGGCAAACCGGGGTGCTTTGTGATAAAAGTTTCGAGGCGATTAAAGGTAAATTTTACAGCGTTGCGTTAGGCGATGTTATATGGGACGAATGTTGGCGTAAGAAGGTTTTCGAACAGAGGATGGAAGTAACAGATATGCATATGTTGAGGTGGATGTGTGGTAATATCATGATGGATAGGATAAGAAACCAGGAGTTCGGGGAGAAGTTAAGGGTTGCACCGATCTCAGCAAAGATGCGGGAGAACAGGTTGAGATGGTTTGGGCATGTGCAGAGAAGGACACATGACGCCCTAATAAGAAGGATCAAATGCATCATTGTAAAGGGCAAGAGAAGTCGAGGAAGACGTAGGAGAACGTGGGGGGAGCAAATTAAAAGTGACATGTATGAGCTCCACCTCTCCAAGGACGACGGGATAGGGCGTATGCGCTTATCCAAGTCCTAGATCAGTAAACCTGTCCCTTTACCCCCTCGTTCGTCTTTATCCTTTGCCTTGTTGTTGCTTTTTACCTGTTTCTTTGATCTTGTCTTTGTTTTTGTGTGTGTGCTTCTATTCTATTTGCCAACTGCAGGTTCCTCTTGCTAGAAGACCGTTCTCGAGCCGGGGGACTCTTTGATCGCACTCTCCTTATGGGTATGAGCATGTCATCGTTTCTCCCTCCCCAGACCCTGATCATAGTTTTCTTTGAGCGGGGTACACTGGGTATGATGATGATGAAAAAGTGATGTATTTTCAATAAATAAAAATAAAAAAATCAATATTTGATTTTTGCTTTTCAAAAATCATGTATTCGATATATTATTCATGATAATATATGCTTGCATTATTCTTTAAAGTTATATTTTTATATATTTCATACTCATAAATTCGTACATTGCACGAGTTTTTATACTAGTTTGCTCAATTTTGGTGTAAGATTGAATTTTGGAAATTACCATATTAATGAGGGGATCACCCTAATGATCATTTGGTGTAAGATTTTTTTATTGATACGTGATAGGTTACATTTGCCTTCCTTCCTACATGGTGATCTATTAACCTTTTCATAATTATTTTTTCATTCAACCTCATAGTTCCCTGATTAATTATTAGTTTATTACTAATGTCTTTTATTTTTTATTTATAGGATATAGGATACACTCAAAAAAGGAATTTGTCAAATTAGGTTAACAATTCAAAATCATTTATGGAAATTAAATGTGAGACTTAATCGAGACAACGATCCGATTCTCAATAATATTTTCCAATATTGTTGTAAATTAATTTTGTGGAATAAATCAACTAAGGAAGATTGACGATTACTATCGTATGTTAATCTACAATGAATATTTTTAAAATATTTACTTTCATGAAAAATAATTTGAATGGTACGGTTTTTAAGATTTGAAAAGTAAGAAATTGCTTTTTATAACTATAAGTCTAAAGTAAATAAAAAATGTATATGTTTCTTATTTTGATACTTATTTTATATATTTGTATCATTTTATTTTTTAAAATTATAGTATATAATAGGAAGTTCCTAGTATTTGAAAACTCACGGATTCTCCAAAAATCAAAATGACTTGATTTTATTCCTTATACTCCATAATAATGGGTGATATTTCTCTACAACAATATAATTATAACTAGTATAGAAACTCGTGTAATGCACGAATTTATTAGTGCAAAATATATACAAAAACAGTTTCAAATAATAATGTAAGTAGTAACTACTGTATTAAATTTACCAAATACATGATTTTTTAAATCAAAACATAATTACTGACGTTTATTTTAATTATTTACCTGATATAGAACTTTTTTTCATTCAATTGAACATATTAAATTCGAAGTTAACTAAATAGAATTACTATAGTATATCCTACAAATACTTTACCTAATTTAGCTTCAAACTTAAACAAAAAATATTAGTTTTTTAATTTGATAAATATTGTCATGTCTCTTTAAATGATGACACTTGAAATTTTTCAAGACTTTTATAAATTTGATAAATATTGTCATGTCTCTTTAAATGATGACACTTGAAATTTTCCAAGAATTTTATAATATTGTATGATGTGGCAAATAATAAGACTAATATGTTTCTTGTTTTAAACAAGGAAAAAATATATACATATGGCCTTTAAATATTTGATCTTTACAAAAAGCTAAAAATAAAAATATCAAATATTAATGACATTATTAATAGGCAAATAATTTGATAATCATCATCATGATCTTACCCAATATATCCCGCTCATAAAAAACTATATCCATAAAAAACAAACAATAATTTGATAATAAATTTTCAATATTTTTACCATTAAGGATCATGTTGTTCCTTTAATAATACTACAACCTATTCAGCCTAAATGAGACATTTTTTTTTGGCACTATTCACTCATCACTCTTAGTTAAAACATAGTCATGTGGGATCTTGTTTGATTTGTCTCAATACAAAGATTATTAATATCAAATTTTTATAATTTTTAATTAAGAATAATTTGAGATATTAAGGTTTCAAATGTTGCCTCGGCAAGTGTGAAAAATTAAATAGGACGGTTGAATAGAGGGAGTAATAATTAACATACATGCATAATCCTTGGAAACGTGGATTAAAAATCACGTTTTAAAATTACTCATTAGCATTTAATAAAAAAAAACTTGGGTTTAAAAAATGATATGGAATCTTTGAAGCAAGAAGGTGGTCAATAGTCATTATTCTGGAAGTAGTCTATAATTTATAAATCCACATAAATCTTTATTTTCCCAAAAGAATTTTGGAGAATTTTCAAGAATATTCCCTTCAAAAAGTAACCAAAGAATTAAAGAAATTTCTACCACCTCAACCAAATTCCAAACAGCCCCTTAACACGCAGTCAACACTAATTCACGTGAACTTTCATACCTTATTAATTTAACTACTACATCTAAAAAAAAAGAAAAAACTACTAGTATGCTAATTTGTCTTACTTTTCATTTTAATTTTTATAAAATATTAAATTTAAACTATTTTTAATTTTGGTTATTTATCAATATTTTTTTAAACTTTATTTCATTTGTACATTTTTCTTTTTTTGAAAAATAAATACTCCCTCCTATTCACTCAAGCTGTTCCATTTGTTTTCGGCACTATTCACTTATCACTCTTAATTTGTATTTTACTCTTAATTTATAAGTTAAAACATAGTCATGTGGGATCTTGTTTGATTCGTCTTAATATAAAGATTATTAATATTACAATAATTTAAGATATTAAGGGTTAAAATGTTGTCTCGGCAAAAGTCAAAAACTAAATCACTACAACATAATTTGCTTTTAGTGGGATATATTTAGCGGCATTTAATTTAAATGTCGCTATTTTAAATTTCTTATAGTGTATATAAAGGATTTAGTGACATTTATTAGAGTCTTTAGCAGCATATTAAAAAGTCACACTAAAGCTTTTAGCGACATAGGATCTAGTGACATTTCTTACAAATGTCACAATAGATTATAGTGACAATTATATATGCCACTAAAGACCAAATTAAGTGTCGCTAAATCACTTTATGGTGGAACTTAAAATAAAAACCAATAATTATTACGCTAAAAATATGAATCAGTGACATTTTTTTAATGCCACTAAATGCAATGTCGCAAAAAGCTAAATTTGTTGTAGTGAATGGGAACAACTTGGGTGAATAGGAGGGAGTACTACTTTATCCACTTTTATTAATTTTTTCATCAATTCCTTTCGGCAGGAACGGAGTAAAAATTGACAATTATTATGAAGCACATGTGCAATTTTAAAAACTATAATATTTTACTAACAAATTTTTATCTTTCGGAGCAAAATTGGTTAGACAAAGAGATTATAAAGTGCTTACGTAATATATTTGTTTGTCAAATGCTATCAACTCATAAATCTCATTCATACATTGTATATCATAAGTCACAAAAACAAAGTCAAAAACTAACCACTAAACTACATTTATTTGTCAAAATTCAAAAACTACTAAAATTCATTTCTTTGTTAAAATTTGTGTGAGATGATCTTTCTCAGAGATATCTCTAATTTAGTCAATTTATTATCATTTTTTAGTTTAATTAAGCTTTAATATGCTAGTTTTAAGAGACATTTCTCAACGAAAGAGCGATTGTTCTTAAAAATGTACTTTAATAAGTAGTTTTAAAAAATAAAAAAAATTATCGTGAATAATATAATCTTTTGTTGATTTTCCTACAATAATATCAACTATTGATTAATCATGAATAGTACTAACTTAGTAGGGTATTTTCCTCGAATAATACAACTTTAGTTTATTACTCCAAATAATATATTAATTTGTTTGTCTTATAATAACCTATAGTTTGATTCTTTAAGTTGTATTATTTATGGTTAATTAATACTTAATATTGTGATAAGAAAATTAACAAAATGTTATATTATTCTCAGTAATTTTTCATAAAAAGTAAACAAGTAATTTTTAAAGAAAGGAAATTTTGAATTTTAAGATTTGACTGTAAAACAATTCTCACATGAGTTAAATAGTCAACAAATACAATTATTAAATTATTTTTTTGAAAGAAATACAATTATTAATTATTAATCTCACATATGACATATCCATAGATAATGAGACATTTCTTTTTTCACAAATGCACTTATTTTATGCTTAATATTTTTATTCATAATGAAATATTATAAAAAGTGAATATTAATAATCTTTGCATTTATATAATCAAACAAAATCTCACTTAACTATACTCTAATTTATAAATTAAAAATAAAATACAAATTAAGAGCAGTAAGTGAATAATATCTAAAACGAAATGTCTCACTATCTCTGAATAGGGTTGAATAATATATTACTATATAAATTTTTTATTTTAAGTGATTTCTCCGAAAGAGGATCTTTTTGCTTTTTTAATTAATTATCCGTGATTTCTCCGGAAAAGTAATTTTAAAAAATGGGGCCCACATTTCTGTCTATAAAGGGTCTCCTGAATTCCCTTTTGCAACTCTGTTCTACAATTTCACGAGTCAAAAAATTTCTCTCTCCTATAACTATTTTCAAACGTATGTTTATTCTCTCTCTAAATACAAATTTACCACCGTCGATCTTATTTTTGTAAAAAAGATTACAAATCCAGAAAGTTAGGGTCGATATTACTTCTCTCTCTACTCTTGTTTGTGGCTTTTCGACACCGTTTACTGTCATTTGCCGGCGGTGATTTCCGGAGGATTACCTTTTCTTGTAAGTATAATTTTATTTATTTTATTTTATTTTATAAATTTTTTTTTAAAGATTTACTTATTTTTCATTTCATGGGGTTTTGTTTGAAATATTACCGTTGATATATTAAAAATTAGAGAATGTAACTGGGATTTTTTGAAATATGGGTTTATCAATCAATTTGATTTCATTTATAATATGGGTTAAATTTATTTTTGCAAGAAAGATTGTGCAGTCTATGCTTTAGGTTATCTTGAAATTTTGGGTATGTAATTTGGTTGCCATGATTGAATGATTGAAGCTTTGGATAATGGGGATTTACGAGTTTCTTAAATTTTTGGTGTGATATTTATTGATGAAGACTGCATTTATTGATGAAATTTGGTACTTATTTTTTGTCTTTTGATTTTGAAATTGTATTTTTTTAATTGATAACTATGATAATTGATAAGATTCTCTATTGGATAAAGAAATATAAGTAACATGGAATTTCTTTAAAAATTATGAAAAGGATAGCTGGTTGGCCGGTACCTGGTAGTTCACTTATATTGACAATAATTTTGGTCTAAAATTTTGTACTCTTATTGAAAGTGCTTTCCCATAATGTATTGAATTGTGTAATATGGGGTACTAATAATTTATCTCATTTTTTATTATTTTTTGAAAAAAATATATATAACTATTTAGCTGTTTATTTTTAGAAAATGGGTTTTTTTTTGGGTTCACTGATTAGTTTTTGCATCTATGTTGTTTGGAATTTTGTATGAAATTTGCAAGGTTAAGATGGTTTTACTGGTGATGTAGTAAACAAAAGAGAGCCTCAGAGCTTGTTCAAGTGGGTGGGTTTCTTTCTATTGTGAAGAATGGGGTGTTTTCTTTCTAAAAGAAGTAGGAAGCCATCACTTGGATATCAAGATCCTGTCTGTCTAGCTTCTGAAACTGCTTGTAAGATTTTATATCCATGTTTTTAATCAATACTTTTGATCAATTTTATTTCATATTTTCTTTGAATTGATTGATACTCCCTCCATCTTGTCGATTTTGCTCGGTTTAGTGTTGAAAAATAAACATGTGATCCCACGTCGAAGAATTTGAGAGGTCGACTAACATATATACTTGATAGACTACTCCTCCTAATATGAATTGGTTTTAGGATGAAATCCCATATGCAAGTATTGTGCTCTACAAGCCCGATAACAAATTTATCATTTACAACATAAATTGCTCACCAAATTGCTCAAAGGGATGGAATAATTAACTATAAATTAGTATGCTAAATTTGATGTGGTAGAATTAGGTGTTGGGATTTGGGAAGGTTATGTTCATCATTGCTAAGCCTTGTTTTGATGTTTGATATTTTTATCTCCAATATACTCCACCGTCTTCCTGAGTTTCTGTTGGTCCACATATCGCTTTCTTTAATTTTCATCTACACATTTCTATCTCCCTTTTAATACCATCCAAACAATTCTAATTTCGGGTCTTATTCTAGAAACAACTAACATTATGTTGTTGTATGAGTCAAATGAAGTAGAAAACTTAGGGGATGGATGAGTAGTCATATGAAGCGGAGGTGTGAGGAATACGGGTACAAAATACTTAACATTATGTTGTTGTATGAGTCAAATGAATAGTATATTATATCTTGTTATATTCAATGTTGAAGAACTAATACACCAATTTTCTTTTTCCAGTTAGTGTTAGTGAAGTTGAAGCGTTGTTCGAATTGTTTAAGAGCATTAGCAGTTCTGTGGTTGATGATGGGTTGATAAGCAAGGTATTCTTTATTACAATCTTCCTGTTGTGCTTTCATGCCCATTCGAGTTAATTACATGAACTAGATTTTCATGCTAATATCTTCTAGATGTTGACTCACGTTGGATGTATATTTGCTAACTTATGCAATAGGGCTGAAGTCCTGGAAAAAAATGAATATATGAGCATTTGATAATATCTCTTTATAGAACTAAAGTTCGGTCTTCACTCATGAATCAAAATTGAATTGATAGCCGAGACCCAACCTAAAATTCTCGACAATGAGGCCAAAAGTTTCTTGATCGACATATTTTGATAGATCTAGAATTGCTTGAATTATTGGTGTTTTTTTCTTTTGTTTGTTTTGGTGGCTGGGGTAGGTGGTTTGTTTCCATTCAATGCTCTAACTCTGTTTCGATAATTGGTGCTTGCAGGAGGAATTTCAATTAGCTTTATTCAAGAACAAAAATAAAGAAAATTTGTTTGCTAATCGGGTATGGTGATAACATTGCTTTATGTAAGGTCATGAGTAAAAGTTCAGTTTAGGTTTCTGTCAATTAATTTAATGTATCTCTTGCATGCAGATTTTTGATTTGTTTGATGTTAAACGGAGAGGAGTAGTCGACTTTGATGACTTTGTCAAAGTGTTGAATGTCTTCCATCCTAATGCTTCTCAAGAAGCTAAGATCAATTGTAAGTCTCTTAGTTATATAAGACATCTAGGTATCGTATATGTTCATCCAAAAATTTTATCATGTATATCTAATGATAAGCATTTTATTCTTCTATTGCAGTCACGTTTAGGCTTTATGACCTGGATGGCACAGGGTTTATTGAGCGCCAAGAGGTATAGCATCTTTGCATCCCATATCACATTATGTTCCGACAAATTATAGTTTCATCGTTGATTGCTCTCTTATGTTACGTCTTGGGATGTTCAACGGGCCGGGAAACCCTCATTTGGAGCCGTTATCCAGCCCGTTGGTTTTGTAAACTATGTTGTTCACATTGATTGTAAACGAAAGTATTACATAATTTCCCACTATTGATAATGTAGAAAAGAATAAGGTAAAAGGGAATTAAGAAATAGCTCACATAAATCAGGCTGCTTCATTTTATTATCACCAAGTTATGAGGTAGTTCCTGCAGCAACTTCCTTTTGAGCTCTTTTGCGCTTCACACGCTCACGCCTGTGTACTAAATAAGAAGTCCGTACACCGAAAACCCATATTAAGTTTAATGGGCCCATATCCAGTCTAGTCCCCCGACCAGACCCGGCCCTGCCGGCCCATTGAACATACTATTTACTTGGTATTTTTTTGCTTTGGCTATAGGTTTATTGGACCTTGCCTTTTTGTGTGTCCGAAAAGTTGTACAATGTGTTTGCTGCTCTTAGCTCTTAGCCAGACAGTTTTTTGTCAAGTTGTAATCAAAGGGTTTATTATTACTTCTTGAAGTGATAGTTGTCTCGATACTTTGGGGCTTAGGTGGGGAGCGCTATGTTTGTATGTTTAATACATGTTCATTCGTTGCTAGGACGTTGGTCTAGTTGCAGTTTATTGTTTTCTGTTCCATCATTTTCTGTTATGTGCCTGATCATCATTTATTGGATGATTGTATATGTGCAGGTCAGACAAATGTTGATTGCGATTTTATGTGAATCGGAACTGAAGTTGGCGGATGAAACAATTGAAGTTATACTCGATAAGGTAAGCATCTCACTCTGCTACACTTAGCTTGTCCTTAAACAACGTTTATTGCATATTACATTCATAGTTCGGATATAAACGTAGCAAATTTAAACAGACATTTCAAGAAGCTGACGTAAATCAAGATGGAAAGATAGATATATCCGAATGGCATCAATTTGTCTCCAGAAATCCTTCAATATTGAAAATAATGACACTTCAATACCTAAGGTACATACCCAAGATCCATATTACGCTATACACCCTGAGAAATCGAGGGAAAAGTAGGCTGATTCCATTCATTCTTTGAAACTCATGCAGGGATATCACGACAACATTCCCGAGTTTTGTCTTCCATTCGGAAGTTGATGAAACTGCCACCACTTAAGAAGCTGATAAAGCCGTTAGCAGCCCTATTATATTCAATAATCGGGGCGGAATTTGCACATATAGCTAGTTATTCCCTTATTTTTTTCCCTGCCTAGACTATTGTTTTCCCAAACCATTGAGAAGAGTTGAGATGTGCTGAAACGCAGCCAATCGATGTTTTTTACCGTTAGTTAGTCGATTATGTGCTATGGAATACAATTTCTAGTTTGTCAGATTTCAAAGAAGAAAATCAACAATTCTATCTCGAACAAACCAAAAAAGAATTCAATGAAGAGCAAATTTTTTCTATCATTTGCATTTCAGAATTTATTTAGTCTTTGATACAAATATATTTGTACTGTAATTAAGTGATCGTTCGCGATTAGTACGAACTAGTGGTCTATCGATTTGTGGAATTAGCATATTCATGTTTACGTACCGTCCTGAATAATCAGGCCGGATCGATTATTTCAAATTTGTATTACTATACTTGTATTATTATTGTATACTGAAACTTGGTAAATATTCATTGCAATAGTAAAGTCATACCGATACACTTTTGTGTACATTCAACAGCGAGACATGTCTCATACTTAGTTTAATAGCTAATAATAACTTTTAGCTAATGTACATTTTGTTTTTGTTCCTGTCTGATTTTGAAGAACAATTAATTAAGATTTAATCTCCTGATTTATGAGTTTAATATCAGAATGATTATGCTGGTGAAAGCCTTAATTTAATTCTTTGTTAGCTATGCTGTAAGATCTTTGAATGAAGATGCTCAAAATCCTACAAAACTCACCGAGGGGTTAGTAAGGCTCGGAATTCTTTTCTGGGGTCCTACTCCAACGCCCAAGTCAGTATCAAATCAGGGATGTTATGCCTAACAGGTCCTTTAAGGCGTACAATGACTACCAGGTGGATTACTGCTCTGAAAATCACAATAAATAATCACAATAAATATCAAATTCCTTCAATCTTTTAAATTTCTAACCGTTACTCTGAAAATCATTGTGAATTTATGAAATTCAGTTAAGATTATTTTTATTTAATCTCTTCAAATTCTTTGTACTTCTCTTTCTATATGAAAAATTAGATACCTTATTATGACTTCTTGCTCGGTATTTATAGCTAATAATTATGGTGTAAAATATTTCTTCATCAATCCCTAAAAACATTCTCTGAATGCCCCACTTCACTTTTGAAATGTGTCAATCCCTTAGTCTCAATCAAATAATATCTTTGTCTTTTGTGACGCCTTTAGGCTATCTATTCAACACTTGTCCGACTTCATTAAAGTAGTTCGTAAATGAAGAACGAGTGTCTTTAAAATTCACGTGAGTTTCCCATGCACTAACATTCAGTGTAAACACATAAAAAAACCCTTCATACCTTGCCGGATAAAGGTTCCCATATGACGAATAAATAAAGTTCATTCTTCCTAGCTTCTGGCAGATTTGACTTTCTTTGACCATCTTTTTTCATAATTAATTCTTTATTAATATTTTACACACAGGTTTGAGGTCGTTTTACCGTGAGACTGTTTCATACAAGACAGACTGTCATATTTTTTTTACAAATAAATTTATGATTGGGCCTAAGCCCTAAGGTAGAACCCTTGGCTCCTACTCCATCGGTCCATGAGATTACAACAAAATATAATGACACAATTGATAAGAAAAAGATAAGTCTTATAAAATTGTGTAAATATAATTGAAAGTTAAAGAAAATGACACAAAAATTTGTGAATACGAATTAAAGATAGTGAAGAAGACACATTATCTAAAATGGTAATGTGCAACTTGCAAGTGAAAAGGACAGACTAAAATAATAATTGCGACAAACTCTTATCGGAAGAGAGTGTTTACGGTTATTAGTTGTTTATTGTTTTATTCGATTGGCCACCTTGTTCTTTCTGAATCCAATTTCTCATTCCTCATAACAAGAACATTGACAACATATTATTTGCTACATATTCATAAAGATAGGTTTATTTGAAGTTCTATTCAACATTATTGTGATACCTCAAATTTAGCTAAAAAAGGGATTAATAGACTACTCTCATATCAACAAGGTGCATCTTCTTTTCATGGGAGTCTATTTGCTAAGAACTCTACAGTTAAGCGTGCTTGGTGGGGAGCAATCTTAGAATGGGTGACCTCCTGGGAAGTTTTCCGCGTGCGCACGAGTGAGGCTAAAGTGCGCGGGAAAGACTTGTGTTGGTCTGTGAGGCTAGTCTACAGTCTCCATGAGTAGTCACCGGTGGTCCGTTGGGCTGGGGTGTTACAATTATCTAGATTCGTATCTTAAAAATTCAAGAACCCTACTGATATATCCTTCCTGGTGCAGATTCTGATCACCAAAAACTGCGGCAGCCTTCATAGCTTCAACTCTAATCTTGTGTGCTTCATCTCCAAGCATGGCTTGTTTTAGTGCACAAGCTATGTCTTCTCTTGTAAACGACCCGTCTTCTCTTCTATCTACTTCAATCCCCAAACCTTTTTCTACCATCATCCTTGCATTTAGCCCTTGATCAACAATACAAGGCAACAATATAAGACTATGCCCATGTTGTAATGTCTCTATAATTGAACCCCAACCAGAATGAAACATAGAACTCCCAATTGATGGGTGTGCTAGAATCTTCAATTGTGGGACCCACCCAAGACACACAATCCCTTTCCCTGATGTTCTAGTCACAAACCCTGATGGCAAAGATTCCGAATCATTTATAGCCCAAGTGGGTTTTCTTAGACCCCATAGGAATGGCAGTTCAGCCAATTCTAGCCCATAAGCAATCTCATATACTTCATCTTTTGTAAGCTTATACTCACTCCCAAATCCTACATAAACAACTGATCTCCTCTTCTGTTGATCAAGCCATTTGAACACTTTATCAAATTCTCCATCCATATATCGATCTCCCTCGTGTGGCTCGACAGGTGGGAGCAGGCCTACCGGCACAACAGGCTTACGAACGAGCTTCTGATAGAGCTCGATGGAGTCCTTTTCGAACTCCCTACAGCTGCGTACAGCAACAGCATCACACCCTTTGAGAATAGTTGCAATTCGCTCAGCATCAGATATCCCAGATGGGTTTTTTCTATAGAATCCAACATAAAATCTTGCAGCTTCATACCCATGAAAAACCACAGAAGGGTCTAAATGTCCACCCCAAGGAGGCACTTTTGTCAAACAATCTGGTGTGGGTCTAACTTTCATGTACCCATCTTCTGAAAGATACTCTACTGGACCCACAAAACAGAGCAAGGTAGCTGTATAGACAGAAAAATGCATCAGCCGGGCGCGACAGTTTTTAGCAACATCAGGCATCCAGTATGATATAATGTCACAGATTATCCAATCAGGGCACTGGCTCATTACAAAGCTCTGTATTGGGTCATGAAGAAGATCATAAGCCAGTTTTAGGTGTGGAATCTGATCAAATTCGACATCGACAGTAGCTTCAGCTTGCTGAGGCAGATACCCATCAGGAAGTTTAGGCATAGGGAGAGTAATGTATTCAAAATGGGAAGCTAATTCAGATGGGATTTTAGGGAGCCTGTTTATGTTTCTTGGGGTTGATATGTATGAAACTCTTACACCCTTTTTGGCTAGGGATGTAGCAAACTGGTAGAAAGGGATCATATGACCAAATGCTAACCATGGAAGCATTACTATGTGAAGGTCTTTAGTGTCTTTAGCCATGGAACCATTCAATTGTGACGCCATGGATGATGGAACCTTAAGAGAGTATATGTTAATGTTTACAACTTAACATGGTTCATGGGACATGTTTTGATGGTGAAGAAGCATTGAATTTCCAAAAGATATGTGTAATTCCCTCATGCTGTGCCGCCTACTACAGTATTGTGTGTCAATTGCTCACATAGCCTACTACATATAGTACATACTTGCATACGTGTCAACTGTTGGGAAGGTTTATCTCCTATTGATGAATTTAAAATGATGTGCAATTGTTTAGAAGTCATTGTAGTCCTTTCTTCCCTTAACATGGTTACGGAATGGTATCTCCTTGGCTTATAGAGAGTGTGCATCTCGTGTTTCCATGAAAAATATGCTGACATTCACAATAAATTCAGGCTAATTGAACATCAACGACTCAATGTTGAAAATAGATATTAAGTGTACATCTCAAGCTAAGTCCTACACGGTAAAAATAAGAAAGTTAATAAAGAAAGAACTTATGTTTATCACTTGGTCAAACAATAGATACTCTCTTGGGATTTATCATTTGAAGGGGTGATATTATATGACAACAAAAATTATAAAAAAAAAGTTTTATGATCGGAATTTTATTATTGTGTGAATAACATAATACATTTCAAATAAAATATAATATAAATCATTCTTTTTATCATCATGTAGTAACAACAAATGAATTTATTTTTTTTTGTTTGTTAGTGTTAGGGTAATGATTAATTGAAATATTGTATTGATTTGCTTAGCTAAATCAATAAATCGATAATTTTCACCTTTAGCATCATTTTATTCATTACTTTATTTTAATTTTATTCAAACATTATGATTGTCTTTATATTTTTATTTATACAATTCAATCCATTTTCATTTTGGAAAAATTACCTATAATAATCCAAACTATTCATGATTTTCCTACAATAATCCCACCTATTGATTAACCATGAATACTCTCAACTTCGAGGGGTATTTTCCTAGAGTAAACTTGGGTAACCCGATGACCTGCTATAGTAGGTAATTCACCAAAAAAATAAATTAAATATTAATTTAAAATTAGAAAATAATTTTGAAAATTTACATAAAATATTCTAAATAATGAAAAAAATCATAAATTTTTTATGAACATTTTTTAACATTTTTTTCGACATTTTATTTTAATTTATCTTTTTTTAAAAAAATAAAACTTGCTATTGAAAGTCATCCGATCACCGGGTTTACTCTAGGAAAATGCCCCTCAAAGTTGGGATTATTCATGGTTAATCAATAGGTAGGATTATTGTAGGAAAATCATGAATAGTTTGGATTATTTTAGGTAATTTTTCCTTTTCATTTATTATCAAATATATATATTTTTTTTTTTGTTTAAAATCAACTTATTTTATGTTTGATGCTAAATTGCTAATGAAGGCGGTGGAGTAATATAGTATGTAGTTTGTAATGAGAAACTTCCGTTGGTTTGATAATTTTAGTGATTTTAGGTGTGATTATTAAAATATGTTTTTTTGGTAAAGGTGCTTCTTAAAATATTAGTGATAGTTTTTGACGTTTGTTTAAAAAAACAAAAATTACTAGAACGCAATTTGCAAAACTAAAGATGTTAGTAGTTAGAACAAAACCTAATTATGATTAGTTGGATTATTTTTGAGTTTTTAACATTTTGGTCTCTTTTATAATTAAGAAATAGGATTTTGAATTTTAAATAAACTTTGATGGTCACGTGTAATTTTGATTAACCCATAATCCTTCTTGATATATTTCACAAACACAAAATCTTACATGAGATCGTCTATACAATAGACATCTCAAGTTTTGAGCTGACCAATTTATAAATTTTTTTAAAAAAAACCGATTGCTAATTTTGTAAGTTAAAAAGGAGATATGGGTTGGGCTCTTAAGAGGCGTCTATACTATAGACGGTCTCTTAAGAGAGGGACTGTTTCACAAATATTAACTTTTATAATTTCGTAGAAACTCATATTTAGAGTTATTTGACATTTAAGTTTAAATTAAATTCTACAAAAAAAATAAATGGAAAAAACAAAAGAGAATAGTTAGAGTATTTATCTATCCCTCTAAAATACCTTCCTTCTTGGAGTATTATTTTACTCAAATAGAAACAACTTTAATCCGTTCTTATTATTTTAATCAAACGGGAACATATTTTTAAAAAGAAACTAACATTATCTTTAGCTCTAATTTGCAAAATAACAATAACAAACAATAACCAAGCTACATGTTGTGAACCCCAAAACATAAGATCAAGGGATCAAACAAAAGTTTGCTTCTTAGTAGCTTCATTTATTAGTATTTGGCCCCACTTTGCCCAAGAAATTCAATTAACTCACCAATGTAACATTCCATATGCAAGTTTTGATCACCAAATACTTTAGCAGCCTTCATAGCTTGAGCCTTAATCTTATTACTCCCATCACCAATCATAGCTTTCTTCAATGCAAAAGCTATATCATCTCTAGTGTATGATCCATCTTCCCTTCTATCTACTTCAATCCCCAAACCTTTTTCTACTATAAATCTTGCATTAATACCTTGATCAATTATAAATGGCAACAATATAAGACTATGCCCATGTTGTAATGTCTCTATAATTGAACCCCAACCAGAATGAAACATAGAACTCCCAATTGATGGGTGTGCTAGAATCTTCAATTGTGGGACCCACCCAAGACACACAATCCCTTTCCCTGATGTTCTAGTCACAAACCCTGATGGTAAAGATTCAGAATCACTCATAGCCCAAGTGGGTTTTCTAAGAGCCCATATGAATGGCAATTGAGCGAGCTCAAGCCCATACGCGATCTCATAAACTTCGGTTTTGGTTAGTTTATACTCGCTCCCAAACCCTACATAGATGACTGATCTAGGGCTCTGTTCATCTAGCCATTTAAACACATTGTGCCATTTTCCATCCATATTTTCTCCTTCAATTGGTGGGAGTAGGCCCACAGGAACAACAGGCTTGTTAATTAGTCTTTGATAAAGATCCAAGTATTCACCTTCGAATTCCCTACAAGTTCGAAGACCGACTACATCACAACCTTCTAGAACTATAGCCACCCTTTCAGCATCTGATATCCCTGATGCATTCTTGCTATATGCACCAGCATGAAACACGGATGCTTCGTGGGCCCGAAAAGCTAATGATGGTGGGAAAATTTCACCCCAAGGAGGTGGAATTGTTAGACTTTCAGGTGTTGGCCTAATCTTCTTCTGCCCTTTCTCTTTTAGGAACTCTGGTGGGCCCATAAAACACATAAAATTTGTTGTATAAACTGAGAAAAACATCAGTTTTACATTACATTCCTTTGCAACTTTAGGCAACCAGTGTCCTAATATATCAGACACAATCCAATCAGGTGATTGGCTTAGAATAAACTCCTTGACGGATTCGTTTAAAAGATCGAACGACACTTTTAAGTATTGGATCTCGTCGAACTCTAAGTCGACAGTGGCCTCGCCTCCTTGAGGCAGGCCACTATTAGGGACTATTGGTAATGGAATGCTGATATATTCTACTAGGTGTCCTAATTCAGAAGGGATGGTAGGAAGCCTAGAAATGTTTTTTGGGGTTGTTATGTATGAGACTCTTACGCCCTTTTTGGCTAGGGCTATAGCAAATTGGTAGAATGGGATCATATGGCCAAAGGCCGACCATGGAAGCATTACTATGTGAAGACCTCTTGTATCTCTAGCCATTGATATTTTTAGTAGAACTATATTTTTATGAATCAAAAAGCTAGGTTTGATGGGTAGTTTTATAGTGAGCTTCCTATTGTTTGTTCAATACTGACAAATTTCGGCTTGTAAACAAGACTTGAGAGTTGACTGCACACACACCTGCTAGATTTTATTCTAATATTAATGGGTATTAGGGAGAGTAGCCCATCAAGTATATATGTGAGACCCCTCTATTTTTTTCTTTGGTGTGGGATCACATGTAGTTATTTTCCGACGATTACATGTTTTATTTCCACACGCAATTAAGTAACTCTCGTCTAAGATAGGGATGGGGTCGAAACTCGAATGTATGCAATTCTACATTTGTTAATTACGTCTTCTGATCTAGTTTCTAATAGTGGGTATAGTTCTGTATTTTAGGCTATTCAATGATCGATTTTAATTTTTAATATTTTTAATTTCATATGATAAAAAAATTGGAAAAAGTTAATATTATGAAAAAACGCATTAAGACAAATTAAACAAAATCTCACATGACTGTGTTTTACATTATACATGGAGAAATATATATCAAATAAGATTAGTCAATGAACAGTAATTATTACAGAAACTATAACAACTAACACTAATAAAAAAAAATTTAATTGATCCTTAATAGCAAACGGGAAACTTTATTTGAATAAAGATTGCACGAAATCATCCTTGTCGGGCACCTTATTACTTTATTATTTCTTCCATACAGGATTGAAAGAATATTAATAAATTAGTGGCAAGTGCAACTTAATTAAGCTGCCTGTAATTGACTTGCTCGTGGCGTTCCAATGGGTTGGCGATAAACAATGATTATATTGTATACGATTAGGTCAAACATATCCAATTATATTCAACGGGCAAATAGTGTTTTATGTGTATAAACAATACACAAAATTCTTGTGAGAGACGGTCTCTTTGAAAGACCATTTCTAATTGAGTCAATCCAGTATATTTTTTTTAAAATATTATAAGTAGACATTAAGAATAATATAAATAAACATTCAAGATATGATAAGTAAGTTTTAAGAATAATATAAGTAAGCATTAAAAATACAATAAGTAGACATTAAGGTGTAATGGGCTGGACCAAAGACGTCTCTCAAAAAGACCATCTCTCAAAGAGACCGTCTCTCAAGAGACTAGTTGCAATCGTTATCTAATTATGGAGTAGTGTTTTGAACAAATTAAAACACTTGTTTAGAAATAATTTGTAACATACCAAAATTAATAGTATCATTTTCAAATTTTTATCTACATTCTTTAGCAAATTATATTCTAATCGCTATCATAATTGAATAACTGCTATTTTTATCGAATAGTAATATTATACACATAAACTAATCAGATGATAAAATATACTTCATGATTAAGAGCTACAATAGACTTACTACCCCTAGAGCTATCTAAATGACATGTAGACCCTAGGTGTTTATGTTAAAACAAGTGACAATATTCTTAACTATGACGCTAACTTTGAACACTTAATCGAACATGCTTTGTCTTGTACTTTGGAGAAGGACGATAAAGATGTGTCGAGTCACGTAAGTTTAAAGTTTGGGTCATTTGATGAAGTGTTGCTCACACGAGGCAACAAGATTTGATGGACTAGAAGCCCCGCTCGACCAGCTGAAGGTCGCTCGACCGGTCGAGCGGGAGTGGGGGGGTCGAGCAAGATGGCCAAAATGAGACAGAATGCTACTGAAGTGCTCGCTTGACCAAGCCTATGGGTGGCTCGACCGAGCGGGTAGTCGAGCAACAGGTCAGAACAGCATAGGATGTTGTTTTGTGCAGTTTCTGTTTTAATTATGCAATAATATGGTTCATTACTCTATTGTTTATTGTAATGTTTATTGTCATAGTTAATTAGGGAGTTTATTGTGATGTTGAACGTGCTTTATTGTGAGTAATTAGGAGGTTCTAAGAATGATGCACACCTTCCACTATAAAAGGGAGTATCATTCATAGAACAAAAACCACCACAAACACACTTGTTGAGAGGGCTATTGCATTGCTTAGAAACTAGAAGAGTGTTCTTGCTTTGCATTAGTATTGTGATCTTGAGAGATTGTTCTCAAGATAGGGAGGGTTTATTACATTGCAATTGTTGAATTTATTTATAATAAACTATATTTGAGGGGAAGGTATCCAAGATACCTCATAAACACTTGTGTCTCTTTGCTCTATTTTTCATTGAGTTTTTCATTGTTTAACCTCGTTGTGACGTCCGTTTTCATTTTATTTTCTAATAAAAATTACTTTTGTTCTCTCATTATTTATTATTATTTTATCATGTGATTTGGGTATATTTATTTTAATCCATACAAGTTCGAATCTTATGGAAGACCATAGCCTGATTCCAAAAGATTATTCCTTGCACCTCACAAAATTTGCAGATGCAGATTTTTCTTTTTAAGTTGTTTCATTAAATTTGCCCTATTTTTTAAGTTGTTTAGTATAATTCATAATTTACGTTCTTTCTTTAATTTTTATTTATACATTTAAAATAAATTTGCATTTCACCTACATATTTCTCGCACGACCCCATAATATTTATTTTTATTACATTTTTTAATTTGTACATTGAAAATCTCTGTAAAGCAAATTTAATGAGACAAAATAGTTATTTTAGTGGTCCTTTGATGATTTTAGTGGTCCTTTGATCGATAACCACTAACGTACATGTGCCACACAAGTTACAATAGGTGATGATTTTAGTGGTCCTTTGATCGAAGGCGGTAGGTATTTTTTGCTATGAATTACGCTACCTATATATTTTTTCATACACAAATCTTTGTGAGAGATGGTCTCTTTGAGATATCATTTCAAATTGAGTCGGCCCATAAAGAAAATTGTAGAGAAGGAATATACATTAAGCTTTGTTGGGTTGGGCTTGAGAAACGTCTCTTAGAAAGATGGTCTATTAGGAGACTAATTGTTTTTTATATTTAAGGAAGTTATTTTTTATGGTTGATATATGAGACTTTCTACTTAAAAGTGTTTTGACGTGAGCTTTTTATCTATTTATGGAAATAGATCACTTTTTTAGAAATGACATTTTCCATTTTTGCTAAACCCAACAACATATATGATTGTTTAAAGAAATTCAAGTTTCTATATTTTACAATTCAAAAAAAAAAGTTTCTATACTTTTCAATGTAAATATGAAAGATCAAGGACCAAATCTTTAAGAACAAAGATGTTTAAACTAGTAAGCGAAGAACTCATCAAATCTCTAAGAACCCAACAACATAAAAGTGAAGAACTAGAATAGATTTCAATTCAATATGTTTGACCGTATAAAGTCTTAAAAATTAGGAGTATAAACATTAAATTACGTAGTAGCTAGGAGCATATGTTAAACTAAAAACACCATAATTTTTTATATTGTAAAGTTCTTTTAAAGAAATTGTCAATTTCTATTCCGGAAGGAAGAGTTGCTTGAATGTGCAACTTAGTGTGTTGGAGTAGTTAGGTTTAGGTGTCCAGAGGGACACCCTATATAACCTTATTAAAAAAAATACATAAACAAGGAAACAAATTTATATTTCTCAATTATTTGCTCATTTTAAATCAATTGCCACACCACATAAAAAAAATTTTAAAAAATAATTTTCCACTTCAAAAGAAAATTAACAAAATCATGTTTTAATCTCAAAATTTCAGTCCAAATCTATATTTAGAGTTGTAACAATATATATTTAGAATTGGATTGGACTTATTTGAGAGTCATCTTTATAAAAGACGGTCTCAACATCATGTCCACGCATTTTCACACTTCCCATATATCACCTTTTTTTTACCCATTTTAATTTATTTTCTTAATTTGCTCAAATTTAATCGTCTTTATTATAGCATATGCCACAGCATATGGGAGTAACAAAATAAATTTTGAACCAATAAATTACATTAACTATTAAAAACCTACAATCTTTTCAACTTTCTCGTTCATCCTATTCCTTATTAAAAGTTTTAAAAAACTACTAATTAATTAATATGATTCAATTATTTTCATCAAAATAAATGATTAATTATTTAATGTAAATAATTTTTTTGATTAGATTGGACTTTTTATATGTTACTCCGAAAGTATCGTTTTTTGGTTAAAGTTGCTTTTATATCCTATCTTTAAAAGCATAATTTAAGTTTCTATATATATTCATAATATGTTTAATATATATTAAAAAAATTTATGTTAAGACAAATCCAATAAAAACTCAATTAAATATATTTTAACTTTTATATATTTATAAAAAAAAAACTAATTTCTCTCTTAATAAAAAATATTTTACTCTCAAGCCAAAAACAAAGTATTTTACCCTAATTTTTTCATTGAGATCGTTTTATGATGAGACGACTTTAATTAGGTCAACTCAAACTATTAAAAAAATTATGTCTTGTACAAATATGAATTCGAATTGTATTATTTTTCTAATAGTTTTTAGTTATAGATTGCTTGTGTGAGCCCGTCTTACAAAATATTAGTTGTAATAATATAACTAATAGAAGTTCTGAAATTACTCTCAGAAAAGTTGGGAATTAAGAACACAAATTCTTGTATACCAATCCAATCCAAAACCCAATTGGGCTTAGTCTCACAATTGGGCTTAGTGGGCTTAGAAGTACACCTCGTATACAAATCCAAAAGCGCACGTGCAAAATGTTACCAAAACCATGTGGAATAGTGTCACGGAATCTAATCAGCCCAAGGACCGAAGAAAAACCCAATTTGCCAACATCCACGGGGTGAGAGGAAGTCTTTGTATGTGATCGTTTCACTATGAGACAAGCTCATATAATCAGTTTATATTGTAAATTAATTACTTTTAAATTAAAAGAAAAATTTTCAATTGAAATGGTCTCTCAGTAAAACCATCTCTATTAGATTGACTGGATGTATATCTATTGTATAGTGATCAATCACAATTTTAAAGTAATCACTTTTTATAGTTACAAAGTAATCACTTACAATTATAGAGTTTTTAACTGATGAATTACTGAAAATGATGACGTGGAATCAAAAATGCTAGCGTCAAACTAAAAACTGGTCAAAATAGTAAGGTTTGATTTTCATTTGGATTTAAGAAGACTTTTTCTGTTATTTTCAAGTCAAATCTTTTAAAAATCACTGGGTCAATATAGTGTTTTATTTGTAATTTTGCACTGTGGTATATTAGTTGATTTTGCTTTTTTATGAGTCATTTTTGAGTTCTAGTCATGTTATGCCCGAATAAATTGGGACAATCAAATCCAAATCAAACAACTCTAATTCTCTCATATTAACTTCTCTAAAACATTATTTAAGCAAAACTCAACTTAATTAATACACATGTTTCTTTAGAAAAACTTGGATTAATTTGTTAATTAGTCTTACCTAAAAAGCTGAAATAACATACACATAAACCATAATATTATTTATAACAAACATTTCGTTTTACATATCTATTTTTTTTAGCCTCGTTTTACATGTATATTATATATATATAAAAGTGTGATTCTCAATTAAAAAAAAAAAGGGCTTTGTAATAATTAATATAAGGATCCGATTTCCTTGTTGAAGGTCATCACTACTCCATCCTATACAAATATATTTAACGCCACATTAAAATTAAAATATTTTCTAGTTTACTATATTTAAATTTGTATATGTTAACAACCTTAGAGTTTTTTAGCGAGAATCTTAACTATTATTTTCAATTCCATCAAATTTAATTGATAATTACTCCCTCCGAATCAGTTTAGATGTCCCATTTCCTTATTTGGCAAAACCATACCACTTGTCCCATTTCCTTTTTTGTCTATCCTTTTTTTACCTAAATACCCCCACTTTTCCAATTCCCAATACCCAACTACCTCCTTTACAATTAATTTAAACAATTAAAACACCCAACTACCACCTTTTTAATGGACCCCACTCAACCCTTAAAATCCGTGAAATTCCAAATGGGACGTCTAAACTGATTCGGAGGAGTATAAAATATAAGCGTTAAATATTTAATAAAATTTATTTATGAAAAGTAATTTAAAACTAGTTCATTTAAGTATGTAGAATTTTAAGAGATTGATTATTACCACATACGAGAATAAATTTATAAGATTTATCAAATGGTCTCCCAATGAAAAAGATAACAATAAAATAAAAAAGAAAGTGTTTATTAATATAAAGTAAAACAGGAAATAACCTTTTAAAAAAGATATACTCCATATGGTCATGAAACATGTGTTGATGAAATTTCGTTTGTTAGTCTCCACTGCAACCGAGAGGAATCAATCAACTTCACATCACTAACCTGTAATTGTACGTATACGATACATCCATTAATGACCAAATAAGGCATTAAATTAATAACCCAACTAGACAACAATTCATAATAATTAGTTTCCTTTCTGAAATACTCGTTACATTTTGATTTTGTACACTATTTATCGTTTAAACTTATTTTACATATTGCGACTAATGTGTAAATAAAAATAGAGTCAAGTGGACTCTTGTTTGAATCGTGTGATCGCATACTTTCATAATACCACCTCCTGTTCAGCCTAAATGTCTCATATTTTTTTTGGCACTATTCACTTATCACTCTTAATCTGTATTTTACTCTTAATCTATAAGTTAAAACATAGTCATGTGGGATCTTGTTTGATTCGTCTCAATACAAGGATTATTAATATCAAATTTTTATAATTTTTAATCAAGAATAATTTGAGATATTAAGGATTAAAATGTTGTCTCGACAAGTGTGAAAAACTACATGGGACATTTAGGCTGAATAGGAGGGAGTATTAACTTTTTATTATTCAATAATTCATAATCAATAAACATGATTTGTAAATAACCATAAAAGACAAAATTGATATTAATAAAATAAACAAAATCAAAAAAGATTAAATTAAATTTACAAAATCCCACCCCATCAAATCCCACCCCATAAGGGTGATTTGCTAATTTAACAAATCACCGTTATTTACTAAGACTTTCTCTTTCATATTTAATTTGTATAATTCAACATATAAATAAACAATAAAACAATGCATGGAAAATGTATAAAAAAGTGAAATGTAACAAGTATAATGGAACGGAGAAAGTATTATATTTGTTTACCTGACAATGAATAATATACATCCATTTTTGATCATCAACTTTACTATAAGCACAATTAAGCACGTTAAGACCTTCTTCAAGTTGTATAATATTGAGAACCTTAGAAAGAGGAAATACATCGTCTTCATCCTTAATCATCGCGCTAATTTCGATTTCTAATGCTTCAGATAAGTTCTTAATCTTCACATAATTTTCATTAATCGAAGGATTAGTGCTACTAATTATCGACGGTCCAATATTATTATTATTATTATTATTATTATTTGATACATGATCGGACGATAATATTGAGTTTTTTAACATTTCTCTCTTATTTTGAAGCTCCATAACATTTTTCTCCAAATCTTTTATATAATTTGCTGCCACTTCTATATGATCACATACTGAGGAATTTCCCTGAAATTTTCACGTCATCAGAGTATCAAAATATAATCAATATTAAATAAATATAATGTATTGTGCAATAATAATTGTAACAATCTAATTATTTTATGATAGATTATTATTAAAACTTTGAATACTTTTACATGATCAAATTCTAATTAGTAAGAATAATTTCAATAATCCATGAAAATTTCACTTTAGCTAGTGTATTAACAAATGTTTATGTTAACAAATAACGAACAATATTGCTTACAAAAATAATATTGATGATTGTAATTACAGAATATGTTATATTTTCTATGAGAGTTCTTTGGGTTAAAGTATGCTTGATAGTTGATACTTAACGCTTAATATACCACTTGAAAATTAAGTAAATTAATCATCATCATAAACATCTATCGTACTCAGTATATCTCGCTCATAGGAAACTATAACCAGAGTTTGAAAAGGGAAAGAAGACGAAAACTCATACCTATAAAGTAGATATAACCAAAGAATCCCTGATACCTTTAATCATGTTGACTTCGAATACTATATATATTAAGCTAATTATAGTCTCAAAGTATGTTTTTTTAAATATATATTATCATAATATGTATAATCATTAATTAACATTAAAATATTCAAAATAACAAAGTAATTTGAAACGATAGTTGTAATATCCAATTGAATATGTAATATTGAGAAATAATTTCCAGGATGCATATATACATATAATAAAATTTAAATAGATAAGTAGAATGCAATAATTATTTTGTAAATTAATTATGACTTATTTTAAGCAAATAATATATTTAAACATAAAATTAAAAAAAAAGGAGTGAAAGAGAAAAGATTACTTTGACAGAGTCTGGAGGTAGGAGAGAAAAGAGTGAAGAGAAAAGTTGGTCAGACATTTTGATTTTGTGTTGGTTGAAATGCTGATGACCCTCCATTTCTTTGAGGATAATCATCCTTTTTATAATACAGGATACAGGATCAGTGTTAACAATTGTGCTTAAGTCATTTTCAATACTTAAATATTATACTTCTAATTATTATTATAGTATATTAATCACTATCTTATTTTTAATAAATGTAATTAAAATAAATTATGACTACGAGATGTGACTATAGATACTTTATTTGTCACTTGATACTACTCCCTCCGTCCCTATGAGATAGTGGCAAAGAGAAAAATAGTGAGAATTAAGAAATAGGTAATAAATGAAGAGAGAGAATGAATTCTGTAGATGAAATTAAAAGAGAGTTAAAATGTATGCATGAGATTAAAAGAAAATGGTGGGCCATAATCCAAAAATAGAAATGCTGCAATTTAAGCGGGACGGACGAAAATAGAAAATGCTGCAAATTCATATGGACGGAGGGAATATTTGTTATATTGTGATTCTTTACATGAATATGTTACTTCCTCCGTCCAAAATGTCACAATTAATAGCAAATATTATGGAACGGAAGAAGTATTTCGTTTGACTTGTAAGTTAAAGGGTCAAGTTTATCAAATATTAAAAAATTACACAATCATATCATCATATCATATACATATTATAATCCAGGAAAATTTGTGCTACGTGTCATTCATATACACCACCCAAATTAATATAATTGTTATTTTTATTTTTTTTTTTGCATTGAAACTCTTAACTATCAATTAAACTTAATTATATTGAAACTCTTAGTGTTCTCCAATTTAATTCATCAATTTAAATAAAGAAACTCTTAGTGTTCTCCAATTTAATTCATCAATTTAAATAAAACTCTTTGTGATTTAAATTTGATTATATTGAAGATGAAAATACAAAACTTTAAGATTTTTTTTAGTGCCACATACATAGTTTGTCTTATTTATATGATTGAATTTCAAAGTTTGAATCCCGCATACTTAAGAAAGCGTAGATTGAGAGTTGAGTTTATTGATTATTTAAATTAATATGAAAATTGAGATAAAACAAGAGAAAAATATGAGTTATTGTTTCATTGCTATGTGAATATGCAATTTTATCTCAAAAATTTTATGGGTGTAGATGTGAGATGGAACAAGGCTTATCAATTGATGAGATCAAATTTTGAAAAGTTGATTGGAGATGAAATGAAAACAAAGAGAAAGAAGATATTGATGAAGATGATGTTTAATTTATTTTCATATTGATATGTTGTGTAGTTATGAATGTCATAATAATCAAATATATGTTATTATGATGATAATCAAGTTTAGTAAGCATATGAGTAGTTTTAATTTTAAGTATTACTCCTTTTTAAGTGTTAGTAAAAAATTTTGATTAAAAATATCAATATTAGGTTATTTGATAATCTTAACATAAATTGAAGATGTTTTGTATTATCATTAGTTGATTTTTTTTATGTTAAAATTGTATAGATATAATAGTTCAAAATAATATTTGTGTTAATTTAAACAATGTTTGAATTAATATTATGTATTTTTTTATAAAATAGTTTTATAATCACGTGCATAGCACGGGTAAATACCTAGTTTAGATTAACTTAAAGTATATATAATCTTAAATGAATCAATTATGACAAAAGTAATTAATTCATATGATCTTAAAGAAATCAATTAGACCTTAAAGTGTTTGTTATATATAAAGTGCTCAATTATAACATTAGAGTGGACAATTTTAACTTGATAACTAACAAATTTAAAAATGATCAATTACAACTTATAAGACGTCAATTTTAACCTTAAAGATAGCAATTATAACCTAAATTGATCAGTTTAAGGATAGTGTAATGTAAAAAATTGAAATTGGGCCAATTGAGTTACATATATAATATATATATATATATATATATATATATATATATATATATATATATATATATATATATATATATATATATATATATATATATATATATATATATATATATATATATATATATATATATATATATATATATATATATATATATATATATATATATATATATATATATATATATATATATATATTCTTAATGCAAATACATTCTTATACAATATGTTACAATCAGTTATAAATTTTAAAAACAGCCGCTATATTACATAATAACTGGATTTATACAATGATTCAAATATTATTATTGGACCGCTTATTTACTTTTAGATTGTACGATATACTTGAGTGTACTAACATGTATATTCATCATACAATATACTAATTGAGAAATATTTTTGTCATTTGTCACTCTCTGAATCAATTGTGCCAAATGTCATCATTTCATGAATCAATTGCAATTGTTTTGCCAATTTGTCAATTTATCACTTTATGAATCATTTGTTTTGCCATTTGAGTTTACTAATTTTAGTCTTTCTTTCTAAAATTTAATTTTAGCATCCAGTTATGATGGAATATTTAATCATATTATCTATTCAAGTGTATCACTATGATAACTTCATTAGCACTTTGAGTTTTATTATTATTTTATATTATAGATTATGATTACATTTAGTTCAGATTTGCTAACGCTTAATTGATAATTATCAAGCATATCTGAGAAGTGGTAAAAGGTTTTTTATGATGTCTTTGCCAAATTTTGGTCAAATGTCTTACATATTATAAACTCTCATAATCTGTAATAAACAAAAGTATGAATCGTGCATAGCACAGGTATAATCCTAGTCTAGGAGTATTATGCCAATTAGTATTTAGTTTTTCTCCGATAACGACTCGTTTGATAGGTGATAATAAACGGTGACTATGGAAATGAAATGCATTATCATTGAGTGAGGTGGTATTATGTGGTAATGAAAATTTGTAAACAAAAAAACTTTTTGTAATCAAAGTTTCATCACCATGGGAATGATATAGAATGTTTGATGACATTTTACACTATAAATCATTCTCATTACCACCGTTAATACCACCTACCAATCTACCATACAGGTCATGAGTGTACTAACTTCGAAAAAATAATTGATCATAATAATAATTACACTTAACCAATTAATTCAAAGAAAAATAATTTGGGAAACGGAGTTGAAGTGTCCGCAAATGGCGTGAAGTTTGGATTTATGTTTTATTTTTATAATGAAAAGGACGGTACAACTGACAACTATGCATAGAGCACATAAAACGTGGGAATGGGATTACAAATTAACAACTTGTGATGCTCCACATTCCATCTTCTTTGTCACTGTCACTTATACTTATCCACCAATTTTTTTTTGAAATACACCGATTCCAATTTTATTTCTAGAGTAATTATTAATTTTTTTATTAATATTTTAAATTTTGTTTTTCAATTCTCATCACTTAGTCTTTGGGCGTATTGCAAATTAGTTTTTGGGCGTATTGCAAATTAGTTTATTAAACAATTTTTAGCTTATTTAGATATAGAGGGTTGGATGGTCAAACTTAGTGTTAGGTGAATTAGCTGATTGAAACAACTTATTGACACGAATAAACTGTTTTTGAAAAAGATGCTTGTATTCACCGTATTTTATTTCACTATATTTTTTATATATACTTTTTTTGTTTTTTTTCTTCTCGTTTACTTTATGCACATTTTCAAAGCAAATTATAAGTCTTAATATCTCTAAATATGTATAATAAAACTTATAAAAAATACATAGTACTCCCTCGGTTTTCATTTGTTCTTCCCATTTGGAATATAGGAAGAAATCAAGATAAATTATAATTACACAATAGATACTATGAGAGTTGAGTAAAATAATATAAAAATTAAAGATTCTATTCATTAAAGTGTAAGTATAATATCATTAAATTTCATTGGGTGCATGTAAAGTAAATGCATTGGGAATTAAAATGTAAATTAATTTCTATAGATTAGAGTGTAAGTGTAATAATTTCCTTCTATTTTATTGGTTCCCAAATTAGAAATATTCTAAATGAGAAGAACTTTTAAAAATTTCCAAATGTGGAAAATGAGAAGAACATATGAAAACGGAGGGAATATAAAGTATACATCATGACGAATTTAATGAGATCTCACATAGATATATTTTATTTTTTAAAAATATCTCAAAAACCTTAATCAAAATTTTCTCTCCATAAAATAGAATATTTCAAACATGAATAATATTAATTAGAGTACAAAGGAAGTATTTTGGATGGATGTTCATTACTTCATACATTGATATTTGTAAATGGAGGGGAAAATAGATTTGTATAGGTGTTGATTCATGTTTTTGATCATGAGTGTTTGACAATTGAATTTTTGCTTGGTTATCAGATTAACTTTTGAATTTTGATCTGTTTCGTAGTTAGCAATTGAAAATTGTTTAATTAGTTGAAAATTTGATTTTTAAGCTAAAATGAAAAAACTTTTTATAAACGTATTTATATTTTCACAACTTTTAACTTATTGACTTACTTTTTTATATTAATAATAAATTATCCAATCAGCAATATTTTATATCACAACAATTTTACAAAAATAATAAACAACCGGCCTATCCAACTAATTTAAAATTAAAGTCGACAAAATAACTAATATTTTCAGTCAGTTAAATAAGTCATTAGCAATCCTTTAGTGCCATAGCTCTAATAATGTTTTGAGTTGGATAGATAATATTGATTTTTTTAAGATATTAATTCAATAATTTGATTTGATTTGATGGAAATGCTATTTCAGAAGATTTGGTGTCGAGTTAATGTAACTAAGAGTACTCCCTCTATTTTCTAATGTTTTTCTCATTTAGAATATTTTATTTTTGAGAGAGAAATTTGATTAAGATTTTTAAGACATATATAGATGATAAAATATATCCTTGTGAGATCTTGTTAGATTCATCTTAAAGCATACTTTTTAATTATATATTTTTTATAATTTTTTATGATGCTCATTTAGAGATATTAAGACTCAAAATTTACTATAAAAACTGTGTAAAAAGTAAATAGGAAGAACATTAAGAAACGGAGGAAGTACTATTTTAGATTTTTGATTCGGATTAATTGAACCCAAATTAATTTAGCTCCAATCATTAGTTAGTCCCTAGTCCATATGTCTCTAACATTGTGGACAAACTTGAACAAATCAAAAAAATAAATAATGTGAATAAAAAATGTAATTAATCATTGCTAAAGCATAATCACCCCAATTAGTGAATTCACATTATTTACTTTTGGTACAAAGATAAAAAAAATTAGATATAATTGTTTAAAATAATAATAAAATATGGGAAATGATATAGACAACCCCAAGAGCTGTATATAAGAATAAATCTTATATTTAATTTATATAATTTAATATTATTTTTGGTTTGGAAACATAAATATTATTTAATTATATTTTATTATTTTATGATTTATTATTCCTTGAGAAGTTATAAAATCATCATGTAAAATATTAAATGTTTTTTAATTCCTAAACTAGATTCTCTTAAAAATTTAAAGTTATTAATGATAAAAAAAATTTATTAATTTTTATATACAGCCTTAAGGACTGTAAATATCATTACCCATAAAATATTTTTAACAAAGTAATATAGAAAGTAAATATAATGATAGTATTTTTTTTCGAAAATAAAAGTAATACACATTTCTTAAACGTAAAAATCGAACAACCAGAATCCACTAGTTTTGATTTTATTCCATTAAACTTTTTGTATTAGTATATTATAGGAGTACTTTAGCAACTTGCGTATATTTTTAAGTGTCATATGTAGAAGATAACTTATCAAGACATAATTAAACAAAACCTTTTTGACTATTACTCCCCCACTTTATAATCTCCTTCCTACAATATGTGAAGGATTTAATTAAAGTGAAAATTAAATTTAAAATATTTTTACAAAAATAAAAATAATTTGATTATGGAATAGATATACTTATTCTTTCGTTTTTATGATGCCTACTACATTTTATTTTATTACGTAATTTAATATGTCATTTTGATTATTTATATCTTGAGTTAGCAATAGACGATACGAAAAATATCTTACTATTGACTATATTTTTATTCACACATATATTAACCCCACTTTATATATGAAGAAATTCATAGTGCTGAATTTGATTTGGGTTTAAATCAGTGAATACTGGATTTGTATTAATTTAACGATGAGAAGAACACCTCTATTTATACATAAAATACTCTACTAATATTTTACTAATATTCTTCTTTCCTACAATATATATATATATATATATATATATATATATATATATATATATATATATATATATATATATATATATATATATATATATATATATATATATATATATATATATATATATATATATATATATATATATATATATATATATATATATATATATATATATATATATATATATGTATAAAAGAAACATAAATAATAAACTATAAAATAAAAATACTTGTATAACAATTATATCAAAAAATAAAAGTTAGTATTCTTGATGATGACTAGTCCATCAAAATAGGAGTACTTGTACTTAACTGTTTTTGTATGTATAAAAATCAACACATGAGTCACGACGCCTTCAAAAAGCAAAAATAGATCGTCTGAGAAATTGAGAACATTATAATCTAAGTATTTTTTTTAGTTCAGGAGACTATATAGACAGTTTCAATCATACTCCGAAGTCCCGCCGAATTAATGTCGTTGTCTCATTTGGTATTTTACACTATTCTTCAATCTCATTTAATTTGTATTTTATTCCTAATTCATAAGTTAAAACATAGTAATGTGAAATCTTGTTTGATTCGTCTCAATGCAAAGAATATTTCTATCAACTTTTCATAATTTTTATTTAAGCATAATTAGAGATATTAAAAGTCAAAATGTTACCTCGACAAGTGTGCCCAAGCAAATGGAACAACTAAATTGATTCGAAGGGAGTATAATTTAATAAATTAAAGAAAAAGTTTATGTATGAGTTTCATGAAGCTTCATTAAATGTATGGATTTTACTAGTTGTGTTAACTTATGTGTCAAATAAAATTATATAACCTATTAATTTTAATTTTTTAAAAAATTAATTTAACTAAGTAATTTACTCCTACTATTTTTAAAAACATAATAACTGAATGATTCTAGCCAAGATTGAACTATATTTACCAATCATTATAAACTAAACAATTTAAATATTCAGCTGGAAATTTCTATAATATTATAATAATATATATTTGATTATCACCATATCTTAACAATTATTACGTCATCTTTATTTTACAACATAATTATTTATTATTACAAGTCTTTGAAAATTATTATCACACGCCAACCGATCGACTTAACATCTAAATAATTGTTAAATAGGTTACACAATATACTCCATCCTTCAATTTCTTAAATTTATTTTTTATTTGTCATTTTCGATTGTTCCATAAATTTTTTTTATTAATTTTATAAATTTTGGACAAAATTCCTTGCCCATCAGGCCATCCTAATTTCAATAATTTATAAAGTTTACGATCCTCACATATCTCTCACTTACTTTATTATAACATTTTTATATTATTTATGTTCTTTATATGTTTCCCACTAATTTATAAAAATATTTTTTTATTAGCAGTGATTTCCTTTTTTTTCCACAAACTTTCTTTTAATAGTTTTGAATGTTTATAGTTTTCACTTTTCTTCTATTAAAATTTATTATCCTTTAAAATAATACATCAAACATCTAAAAAATTATATTTTTCTTAAGTATCATTAATATTATTTTCTTTTGAGAACTTATTTAAGGAACAGAGAAAGTATTATTTTTTCCGTCCTTACATATATTATAATTATACATATGTGTGATGTTCGTCTTATATTACATCATTTTTACTATTAAACAATGCTTCAACATACTTCCTCCGTTTCATGATAATTGCTACAAATAGTGACGTTTTCCCACACAACATGTCACACTAAGTAACAAGTATTATGGAACGGATGTAGAGTCAACCCTAAGGGTGGACAATAGGGGCAATTTACCTAGAATAATCCAATCTAGTTGTGATTTCCTACAATAATCTCACCTATTGATTAACCATGAATAATTCCAACTTTAAGGGGTATTTGCCTAGAGTAAACTTGGGTAACCCGATGATCTGCTATAGTAGGTAATTCAGAAAATTAATTTAAAATTAAAGAAAAAAAAAATTTTGAATATTTTTTTAACATTTTATTTTAATTTATCTTTCTTTTTTAAAAAAATAAAACTTGCTATAGCAAGTCAACTGGTCACCGGGTTTACTCTAGGAAAATACCCCTCAAAGTTGTGATCATTCATGATTAATCAATAGGTGAATTTATTGTAGAAAAATTACGAATAAATTGGATTATTCTAGGTAAATTGCCCCTATTGTCCACCCTTAGGGTTATTCTAGGTGAATTTATGTTCTTTACATGTTTCCCACTGGTTTATAAAAATATATTTTTTATTAGCAGTGATTTCCTTTTTTTTTCCACAAACATCTAAAAATTTCAATGTTTTTGGTTTTCACTTTTCTTATATATAAATTTAGTATCCTTTAAAATAATACATCAAACATCTAAAAAATTATATTTTTCTTAAGTATCGTTAATATTATTTTCTTTTGAGAACTTATTTAAGGAACATAGAAAATATTATTTTTTCCGTCCTTACAGATATTATAATTATACATATGTGTGATGTTCGTCTTATTTTACATCATTTTTATTAATAAACAATGCTCCAACATACTTCCTTCATTCCATGATAATTGCTACAGATAGTGACGTTTTCCCACACAACATGTCACACTAAGTAGCAAGTATTATGGAACGGAGGTAGGGTCAACCCTAAAGGTGAGCAATTTACCTAGAATAGTCCAATCTATTTTTGATTGTCCTACAATAATAACCATGAATAATCCCAGCTTTAAGGGGTATTTACCTAGAGTAAACTTAGGTAACCCGATGACCTGCTATAGTATGTAAATTCACCCAAAAAGTAAATTGAAAAATTAATTTAAAATTAGAGAAAAAATTTAAAATTTTATATAAAAATTCTAAATAGTAAAAAAAATCATAGATTTTTTAAACATTTTTTTGACATTTTATTTTAATTTATCTTTTTTTAAAAAATAAAACTTGCTACAACAAGTCATCTGGTCACCAGGTTTACTCTAGGAAAATACCCCTTAAAGTTGAGATTATTCATAGTTAATCAATAGGTGAAATTATTATAGAAAAATTACAAATAAGTTAAATTATTATTTAGTATTATTTTTTGATTTAATATTGTCGACAAAAGTAACGACGTCAAAAGAATTAATAGTTTGACGCCGTACCTGATGTGATCGTGGTCCCATGGTTCAATTGAGAACAAAATAAATTTATTTTTTTATGCCACACGTATTTCTACCTACTTTGTATCAAACTCAACACATGACTCACGAGGAGTACTTCAATTCATAGATTGTTTGAAAATTTGAGATATATTCGAGTATTCTTAATAATCTAAATTAAGATTTAGTCTATTGGAAAATGGGTAAAAAAATCTAATATAGAGAATTTAAGATTCTTTTTAATTTATGTAAATTTTATTATTATTATTAATTGTATATAATTTTTAATGAATTATATAATTAGAGTTATTAAAATTAAATTAATATATCAACAAATGTTCAATTTAATATAAGACGGTTTACAACTTACATAATAGGCTATGGAAGGGAGTTTGTATATAGAATCTAAAACCTTAGCTTGAACATGACCTTATTATTAGAAAACAAGCTTATTATGAAAAAAAAATCTGACTACAATTTTAGTGAAGGAAATAGAAAATTAATTAATAATCTAAAAAATTCAACAAAGAAATGTAAATGTTTTTATGATATTTTTTTGGAGTTGGTATTTAATATTTGATATGACATTTTAGACTGTAGAATAAACAATTAGAAGCTAAAATTGACAACTTTAAACCAAATAAGTAGTCATTTTAAGTTTTGAAGTAGATAGTTTCAACCATTGGAGAAGGAAAGTTAAAGTTTGGCATATAGACTTTAAGCTTTATAGTATGGACTTTTCGGCCTTGAAATGAACACTTTAACAGCTCAAGTAGTTAGTTAAAAAAAATAAATTTAACCCTTGAAGGTAGAGTACTAAGGTTAGGAATAGGGTTTTTCAGCCTTAGATTGCATATTTTAAATTTCAAAATAAGTATTTTAAAGCTTGAATTTAATATGTAAATTTTAATTGACTGGATCTATAGGTCGCATGGGTTATAACAGTTTCATTGAAGAATAAATGTCTCACAAATTCTTGTATGAGACAGTCTAATCATGAGACGTGTCCCATATTTAGGTTAAATAGCCCAATAATAGAAACTTTTAGCATAATAAACCTTTTGTATGGACTCGTCTCATAGTAAAACGGTCTCATAAAAGAGGGGTTGTCTATATCTTGATTTAGGCGGTTGAAAAAAAGGAATTGGGAAATTGGGCCTTTACAGAAGAGAAACAAGGACATGGAACTAATGGGCTTAACGGAAAGACTAATGTTTGGGCCGACAGATCCATTGGGTTTAGGATTTTGTTGTTGCTAAACGGAATGAGGAAATCGCTCATTTTATACTTTTAGTTAAACAACTCGTATTGTATTAAATCGTCTTATTATAAGATAAACTTATATATCAAGTTTATTTTTTTAATTGATCACTTTAGTAAATTAAATATACATGAATAAATCAAATAAAAACAATTTCACAATAAGAGCGTCTCATCAAGAATTTGTTTTAGTTAAATTAGTCCATTTGGATATAGAAATTTTAAAAAATCAAGAAATTCAACCCGAAAATGAAACTTAATTTTAGTTTCGACATTATTTAGTTTAATAATAATAATAATAATAATAATAATAGTAATAATAATAATTCGGAGGTGAGTTCCAATTTTGTCTCTATTAATTACATTTTGATTTCTATGATATATATTCTTTCACCATGTACATACCCGTGCTAAGCACAGAATCATAAGAATTTTTGGAGAAACATATGAGAAAAAAATTAGACATTAAAAATTATTGTAGAAGAGAAAAGAAACATTAATGGAAAACATCTGAGGCAAAATCAAATATGGGTTAAATTAATTAAGCAAATCAATGGAATAAAATTAAATTTAAAAACTACCTAAAATAACTTAAGTAGAATTAGCCGAAAAAATAACTCTTAAAATTATGACACTTATCACATTCTTCTATTGCTTTAGTAGAATTTATGATTATGATTCTCAAAAAAATAACAATAACTGACTAATAGTATTAATTATTAAACAAGAATATCCATCGTATTATAGTATTAATTAATGTATGAAGAGAGCCTTTGGACAGTGGATAAAATTTAAACCTTTTTATATTATTATAATTGTATAACCTTTTTTATTCATCTGGCATGCTTACTTTTTATATTATTATAATTGTATAACCTTTTTTAAAAAATTTCTAAAATAGAATACTTTGCATGTCTCTTTATTCGATGTGAATAACTCAAATATAGATAAGAATATGCAGTTGAATATAAATACATAATTAATTAACACAATCATAACACATAATTTATTTCTTATATTAAACATCCTTCAATACTCCATTACATAAATAAATAACACATAATTTAATCTAATTCCAAAATTGAAAATTTTTAATTTGCCAAATAATATATTTGAGTCAATTCCAAATTTCTAAATGAAATCATTGTTTCTAGACATGACAAGAAAAATAAAAAGGTTTAGATGAAATAACAAAACAACTAGTATAGAAACTCGTGCAATGCACGAAGTTATTAATATAAAAATATATATAGATATAAATTTTAAATAGAAATGTAATTTCATGCTATCAGTATAAAAGTACTCTAAAATTAATTTCTACAAAATTTTTAGAATATATAGTGCTTTTATTAAAAGAATAAGGTTGTTAATAATTATTAATTAAAGCTCTCATACTTTTTTTCGACTAAAAAAAAAGCTCTCATACTTTTTAAGGCAAATATGAGACATCTTTTAACGTCATCATAATCACTATTTGTCATTCTCAAAACATTTTTTTGATTATCATATATCTTTGTTTCTCAATGAAATATTATAGAAATTAAAATTTTAATAAAGAAACTTTGTTAATTAGTTTATAATACATATAAAAAAAATATATTTAAAAAAAATAAATTTGAAATTTATGTAGCTTTTAACTTCAAAAATTTAATATTTTAAGAAAATTTATAAGAACATATCTTGTTATGATATACTTCCTTTTGTCTGATTTATTTGCTACCATTGCATGGGCACAAAGATTAAAAAGTTACTGTGCAATGATGAGCAGGAGGTGGAAAGTTGTTTTTTTAAAATTTTTAATATTATTTGTTGAAAAATAAAAAAGAAAAATAGGAGTAATAAGATATAAAGTAGGATAAAGATAAAAGTATGTATAACTTTAAATGATTGATTTTTTACTAAAAAGGGAAATGTAGCAAGTAATATGCAATTTTCCAAAATGAAAAATGTAACGAGTATTATGAAACGGAAGAAGTACTATTCAAATATTAAGAACTATTGATATTAGCCTTGGTAAAAATTTCTTTATATGAAAAATCAATATGAGAATGATACGTGAAATTTTACATTATTTTTCTTAGATTGTATTATGATATGATTTTACCGGTAAAAAAAAAGGGCATTATTATTTGTCGCCACCCTTTTACTAAAATCGCCACCCCTAATTTTTTTTTTTTTACGATTTTCCTTTTTTTATTTTATTTATTATAAATGTTATTATTATTTGTTATTGTTATTTAATTTTTTTTAAATTTTATTTTTTTTTTTATTAGAAACTAGACTTCAAGAGCTTTCCACGACTATTATATGCCCAATTTTGACAATCGAGCAGAATGGATTGTTTGAAGTTTATTGTCTGAAATTTGATACATGTTCATTCTTTTGATCATAACTTTTATAGAAAAATCTTATTAGTGCAAGGTTTACGGCATTAGAAACTAGACTTCAAGAGCTTTCCACGACATATTATATGCCCAATTTTGACAATCGGAGAATGGCGATTCAAGTTTTGCGTAATTTCTACGACCCATGCAAAATGTGCGATTCCACATCGTCATCGCACAAAATGTGCGATTCCACATGTACAATCGCTACAAAATGTGCGATTGGACCATAGTGGAATCGCACATTTTGGCTTGACCATATGAGAATCGCATTTGTGCGATGTCGTTGAAAACTGCAAACTTAAACGTTGTCATTCTGTCAATTGTTCAAATTGGGCATATAATAGTCGTTGAAAGTCTGAAGCTAGTTCTAATCGCAAACGTGCACTAATACATTTTCTATAAAAGTTATGATCAAAAATGAACATGTATCAAATTTCGCACAAACTTAAACAATCGCCATTTCTCGATTGTCAAAATTGGCGATAATATGTCGTGAAGCCTAAGTCAGTTTCTAATGCCGCAAACCTGCATATACATTTTTCATAAAAGTTATGATCAAAAATTACAGATCAATTCAAGACAAATAAACTTCAAAGATCGCATATCTCGCCGATTGTCAAAATGGGCATATAATAGTCGTTGAAGCTCTAAGTCAGTTCTAATGCTACAAATATTGTTGTAATGTGATTTTCGTATCAAAAGTTTGGCGAAGGTGATTATGTATCAAATTTATACAAAGCGATGTGATCAAATTTATTTTTCGATTATAAAAATTATTTTCTTTACTAAAATTTATATTTATATTTTAATTTATTTATTATTGAGAAATTTAGTTTAGAAATAATAATGGTTGATTTTATAATTAAAATTTTTATTTTATGTGATTAATTAATTATTATAACAATAATAAAAATTATAACAATATTATATTAAATTAATTAAAATTATTATAAACAAAAAAATTATTATAACATTATTAAATTATACACAAATAAACAATAACATATTTCAAAACAAATAACAATAATAACAAATAAAAATAAAAACATTTATAAACAAATAATAACAATAACAAATAATAATAACATTTATATTAAATAAATAAATAAAACAAAATTTATACTAAAATTTAAATAACAATTACAAATAATAATAACATTTATAATAAATAAAATAAAAAAAAAGAAAATCATAAAAAAAAAAAAAAAAATTAAAAAAAATTAGGGGTGGCGATTTTAGTAAAAGGGTGGCGACAAATAAAAATTGGGAAAAAATATAATCAACTGACCTGCTCATCGCATTTCCTAGTTTGTACTATCAAATTGCCTGTACCTGTCTGTCTCAATCTTACAGCTTTCTCAACAATCAATTCATCCTTCTCCGCCAATTGAAAATTCTGGTCTCCCAGCGTATACAACTGGAAACTGGGGATTTCTACAGGTAATGATGGGATCATTTTCTCCAATTTTCTCCTTTTTTTTCTGCTATTGTATAAGTGAAATCTTTCTAAAGCTTGAAGCTTTGAGAAATTTGGCTTATGTTATACATGTAGAAGCCATATGTGTTTTTTGGGTCTTGTTTATTTTTCTTTTCGCATTGGTGGATGTGTTATTGCTGATTGATGTTACACTGTTATAGTGCTCATCAAGTGTTTGCTTTATTGTTTCAAAGAATTTTATTATTGTTAATTTCTTTAAATTTATCTTATTGCTTTGAATGATGAAGTCCTGCTATCTGTGATGCAATTCGAGATTGTTTTTGTCATGGGTCTTTGAGGTTGAAGGTTGTTGGCTTGGGGTTAGGGACTTGAGCATTCATCATAGCCATTCGCGAATTGAGGATAATACTATAGGATGGATTATCATCCATCTTTGTGTATGCCATAAGAACTCTGGCTGCGATTATTTTGTATATACATTACACAATTCAGTATTATTAGGGTTTTTAATCAACCAACCCATGCCATGGCATGCCATGGCATAGTCAGATTCAGACTTAAATTCCCGTGCCCTTAACTCCTTTACAACTTGCCAAAATTCGTCCCACCGTCGGGCATTGTAGCTGTACGCAACCTTACCAAGTTACCATCATAGAACAAAAACCTATAATTTCACCTTACACCCCCATAAACAACCCTGAAATCCTCTTTCATCAAGACCTTCTACCCACAAACTACTTGTAATCCAACTTCGAGGGTGTGTTTCTTTTTCTTTTCTTTTTTTTTTTTGTGAAACTTACCTCTTCCATTGAATTTTGATAATGGGGTGGGGACTGGGGACATTGAGTTAGATAGTTGAAGTCAACCATGAAATGCATTTGGCACACTGAATTCTAGATAGTTGAAGTCAACCTTGAAATGCAATCTACTGTGTTGTGAAGGATTTTGGTGGTGTTTGTATAGGTGATAAGATGACTAAGCGGCGAGCCAGAATTGTTCCTAGCTTAATTTCTGTTGAAAGGTCTTATACTCTTATTGATGATAAAGGTGGGATAGAGAAACAATATGCCACTTGTTAATGAAGACTGAATATGTATGGGATGAGTTCAAAGATCCAGACAAAAACAAGGAGATCTGGATGCCCTTTGTGAAGCTTAATCAAACATTAATGGGTCGTAGATGGGTTTTGATTCTTTTCCTTTGCCTACTTTAAATTAAAATGCTCCTTAGTAGTTCAGATTCTAGTATGCCATGCTTGGTTTTGATTCCATCTCATGTTGACTTCTATTAGTGAAGGTCCATTTCCATTCTTCTTTTAGAGTTCGAACTAACACAGTGATGGACCCAAATAAAGAGTTAGACTTTCAGAAGGTGATGCAAATTTATTTTGGTAAATAAATGGATTTTTAGGTTTCTTGCTAAATATTAATTTTGATGGAGTTTGATCCTAGGTTCATTTTCTTTCTTTAAATGTAGTCATTGCAAACTATATTTCCTGTTTACAACAATCTTTTTCTGGTCGGATAATTTTCTATGAATTTTTTGAAACTGCCCAGGAGTATGAATTTTTTGGTGGACAATGCTTTCACATTTATTTAACATTTTGCGAGGGAGCATGTGACTATTTTCAATAGATGGTAGCAAATGTTCCACCCGTATCCATGTATCATAAAAGTGGTGCAATGTACCAGAGGTTGATGAAATTCCACGGCTTCAATTTGCTTGTTGCTTCAAACTTTAAGAAATCTGCAGCAAGAGTAATCCACAATAAAGTACATACTACTAAGTCATCTATAAGTTATTTGGAATTCAATTCAAGTCATCAACAACGTAACATGGTGTGGGTTAGGCATCTTTGTACTAGCGCTGAGCAAGTTCAGCTGTGTTGGATAAGCGATAATAATATCTTAAAAAGGCTTGAAACTTCATTGTTGAATTGCAAAGAGGACGAGGTATGGGCAATTTTTAGAAAATTTAGGAATTCGTATGGTTTTCCTCCTCCTGCTATCATGAGCAAGTTGATCTCAAGCCTTTCCTACTCATCTGATCAGCATTTACTTCCTAAAGCGTGTAATTTAGTTTTTAAAATTTCAAAACTGAATTCTGAATCACTTCAGCATGATAGTTTGTATAGCCTTTGCCTTTCACTAGGAAGAGCTCAGATGCCTGTACCTGCATCGAAAATAATTAGACTCATGCTCCAGAAAAACAGTGCCCCTCCAGAATCTGTGTTATGTTCTGTTTTTATGCATATGGTGAAGACTAAGATTGGGACATGTTTGGCGTCAAATATCCTTCTTGAGATTTGTGATTGCTTCCATCATCTGAGTGCAAAAAGATCTGAACGCGCCATGTCTATGAAACCCAGTACTGCAATCTTCAACCTTGTTCTTGAGGGTTGTGTGAGATTTGGATCATTCCTGAAAGGGCTCCAAATAATAGAGGCAATGGCACAAATAATAGTTGTAGCTGATGTACACTCCGTTATTCTATTCACTTACATTTATGAGATGAATGGCCTAAGGGATGAGTTGAATAATTTCAAATATTATGTTGATCAGGTTTCTATCCCAATTGCTCGACACTATGTTCATTTCTATGATAAGCTGTTGAGCTTGCATTTTGATCATGATGATGCTGATGCTGCTTCCAGCCTTGTAGCTGATATTTATTTTCGTTGGGGCTCACGTCCTCTGCAACAAAACAAGGACCAAATGAAGTCCTGTCAGGTGCCTATCGGTCCCCCATATTTGAAAGATGGTTTGAACGTTCAAGTAATGTTCGAGTTGCTGCAGAAGGATTTTGTCATTCATGTGCCAAATGCTGAGAAGTTTGTAGTATGTAAGGATGGAAAGCTTATCCTTAGCAGTAAAGGCTTGGCACAACTCATTATAAAATACAAGAGAAGCGAAAGAATTGATCGATTATCGGAACTTTTGGCTTTAATTCAAAAGAATATGGGTGCAGCTCAAGAAGGCAGTTTATGTTGCGATGTAATTCACGCATGCATACATTCTGGTTGCCTCGAAACTGCCCATGATATTTTGGATGATATGGAAATGGCTAATATAACTGTCCCCACCTCGACATATATGTTACTGTTGAAAGCCTATTGCAGAGAAAATATGTTCAAGGAAATAGAAACCCTTGTGAAACAAATAAAAAGGATTGGCTTGCTCGTGGATGCATCTGATGAAGTGATTATTTCAAAGTGTCTTTCAGGTGTAGCTGATGGTAGTGGTTTGAGTGGGGTAACACCAATTACCAGTAGGCAATCAGAATTAACCACCCATCTGGTTGAAGACTTGAACAGGAATCATAAAATGCCTCCTACAATTTTTGAGCTGAATTCTTCCATGTACTTCTTTTGCAAGGCTAAAATGATGGAGGATTCTCTGAAGATATACAGAAAAATGCAAGCGATGCATATCCAACCAACAGTGCAAACGTTTGCGTTCTTGATACAAGGCTATTCATCTTTGAAAATGTATCGGGAAATCACCATCTTATGGGGTGATATTAAAAGGTACATGAATGCTGGATGTTTTCTGGCAAATAGAGATATGTATGAGTTGCTATTAATGGACTTTCTTCGAGGAGGCTACTTTGAGAGAGTATTAGAAGTTCTTCGCCATATGAAGGAGCATAGTATGTGTACTGATCGATGGATGTATAAGCAGGAATTCGTAAGACTTCATAAAAATCTGTACAGGAGTTTGAGGGCCACAGATGCCGCTACTGAAGCACAGAAATTAAGGCTTGAACATGTTAAAGCCTTCAGGATGTGGGTTCGCAATAATTGAAGGATATTGTAGAGATTATCAGGCTTTTGATTGCTAGAATGGAGAGACCCTGGACTTTTTGCTAACTAGTGAAATCAATAACTGAAGCACAGCAGTATACTTTCAGGATCTCTATGAAGTGGTACCATGTTGTATGAAAATCTTAGTTATCACATTGGTATGTACCCGGAATACTGGATCTCTATATTCTCGTTCATGAGTGTATTGATCAATTCTCGATGGCTTATTCTGTTAACTGTGTCTCTTGTAGAACTGTATCAAGTTCCTTCTACCATTGCATCAAGTGCTGTAAGCACAAAGTGGAAAAAGCTGAAGAAATTCTGATAAAAATTTGTAAAAAGGTTCACATCTTGTTGGAGCTTCTAGCATCAGGTACTCTACTTCATGGCTTTACTGATCAGCTTTTGGTCAATGGTAATTAACTAATTATAAGTTTATATAGGACTAAAACTTGATGGACATGTTTGAAAAATATAAACTTATTGAAATCATTCAACTTGTTCAAATAACTTTAGTTTTCACAAGCTTGTAATAAATTCACATTAGATAATCAAATTTTGCTAATACTCCACCACTGCTTCAATTGTTAGATTATTCTTCATTTTTTAGTAAAGTAACTTTGAATTAGTAAAGCAGCCATCCACTTTCCCACTCCCTCTCACCTAATTATCATTCCTCAATTTGAAATCTCAATTCGCCTTTTCTCTTCCACCAAGAACCTTTCACTCTCATCTCCAAGCTCCAAGCTCCAAGCTCCATCCATGGAATCTCGACCAATCTACTTTCTCCCACAAGACACTCTCCACGTGCTCCCTGACCCTTCTCCCTTCTCTGTTCTCCACGGGTTTGATCCTCTTTCCAATCAATGGCTCAGATTTGACCTCACTTTTCTCCCTTTCACTTCTCTATCCCCTGTAACTTCCTCATTGGGTCTGATCTACCTCTGGGTTGACTCACCCGAGTTCCCAACTCGCTCGCTTATTGTTTGTAACCCGTTAACCCGTACCTTCAATGTTCTTCCCCACCTTGGGTCTGCCTGGTCCAAACATGGGTCTGTGTTATCTGGGTCAGGTGGCCGTGTTGCTGTCCTTACTGAACTCGCCATCTTGTATTGGTCTGAATCCGAGAAGAATCACGAGCATAATAACAAATGGTTAAAGTTCTCATCGAATTTACCCTCAAAGCCTTCTAGCCCCATTTTAGTGGAAAGCTCGTTGTATGCACTATGTGATGTGGGTTCACCATGGAAGAGCATATGGAAATTGTTTGCTTTTAAACTACCTGAATTTGAAACAACAGCGTTGGGATGGAGTACAGTTGAAAGAAGTGAATGGGGGGATGTTTTTCATATATTGAAAAGACCCAGATTAGTTAATGGAATTGGAAAGCAGATACTAATGGTAGGAGGGCTAAAATCATCGCTGTCATTTAATGCCTCGTGTTTGACTTCGGCTATATTGATATTGAGGTTGGATTTGGAAAGTTTGGAATGGGATGAAGCAGGGAGAATGCCATTCGAAATGTTCAAGTGTTTTCAAGAATCTTCGAAGTTTAAGGTTTTTGGAGGTGGTGATAAGGTTTGTTTTAGTGCTAAGGGGGTTGGTAAGTTGGCATTGTGGGTTGATTCAGGTAAAGGAGGCGGGAATTCTGATGGTCGGGAATGGCGGTGGATTGAAGCCTGAAGGGGCACTTGGGTTTGAGGATGGATTGTTGCATTGCTCTGTGTTTGATACTTGCCTTGTTTTGCTTTTTTGACGTACCTATGGCGTATTTTGGGTCTTCCATTTTCATTGCAGATTATTCTGAGTCGAGGGTCTGATTGGCCACATCTTCTCTATCTCCTCTAATTAGAGTACGATCAGCAATCCTTCATTCCTCCGCAGACCCTGATCATAGCTTTTATGAGTGGTATATACCGGGTATGATAATGATTATAATATTTTTGTACATCCATGTAACTCCTCCTATTCATACCCCACCTATTGGTAGGCTGTACGTTTAAAGCTCTTGGTTGTGTTTTGTTGTGTTTGGAAATACGATGATTTTGTTACTTACTTTCATTTGATTGCAACATTTTCTTAATTGAAGTTTCAGTTAACAACTTACAACTTGTTCAAACTTCAAATGCATGATTATAATGTTTATTCCACCCAGGTATCTGCTGTGCATTGTGCTACGCCTGCTGCCCCTAGGAGTTGGTGTCCTCCAGATGATGGCTGGGTCAAAGCCAACTTCGATGCGTACATTGGTGGAGACTGCTGCCGGGGGTTAGGGGTGGTGTTTAGGAATCATAAGGGTAAGGCTCTGCTAGCTGCTGTTAGAAGGCTGACGTCTAACATGGGCGTGGAGGAATCGGAGTTATCAGCCGCGTGTTTTGCTTTGGAAGTTGCTACGAGAATGGGGTTCGATCATGTGCAACTGGAAGGTGATGCTCAAGCTGTTATTTCTACAATCAAGAGGAAGCAAACGGGTTTATCCCCGATATTTTCTTTGTATGATGTAGTGCATGTTCTTAGTGATAATTTGGTTGGCTTTTCCTGTAGCGTAGTTCTTAGGAGTGGAAATACAGTGGCCCACTCTGTGGCTCGATCGGACACGGGTATTTCTCACGAAAAGATTTGTATGGAACCTTTTCCCCAGGGCTTTAGGGCCTTGGTGGACCTCGATCTATCTTAAGCTGCAGGTTTAATCTCAAAAAAAAAAAAAAAAAAACTTCAAATGCATGAATCTTTTGTAAACCAGCTCAGAAATACACTGAATAAAAACACTTGCAACAACCCAAACACTAACTCGTGGAGTCGCTACTCAAACGAGCAACTGCCATGAGCAAATAGAAGAATTGATCGAGCGGCTTTTGTAGCCTTAGTGGAAGCTTGCTCGATCAACTTTTAGGTGCGTTTGATCGAGCAAATAAGCTTTGCTCTGATGAGTGTGATTTGTGCTGAAGAAATTCTAGTAATATTTGTAAAAAGGTTCACAACTTGTTTGAGCTTCTAGCTTCAAGTTCTACTGATAAAACTTGAATGGGCATGTTTGCCAAATTCTTTAAATATGTTGAATTCATCCAAATTGTTCAACAGCAAGTCTTTTGAGAGACCGTCTCCTTGAGAGGCGCCTCTCAGACTCAGTCCATTAGAATTTAATGCCTACTCTTAATTTATATTTTTCTTTATGGGCTGACTTAATCAAAATTGGTGTCTTTGAGAGACCGTCTCTCACAAGAATTTGTGATTATTCAAATATATCACTTGTACAAAACATTTATCTATTTTTAGCCCCTCTCGTCTTCGGATATGGCCCTTTTGAGGATATTACAGTAATATTTTGTTTGATTTTTGGTACTGAAGGAGACGATGAGAGTTATTTACAGTGTATACTATGTCACTCTCATGATAATAAAATTTAATCATACATTTTTTTGTTCACAACATTTAATTACAATCTGATTCGAAAAGCTTATGTATTGAATGCATTATGCGAAGAAATATGATGATTGAAATATAATAAACATATTATAAAACTTAGAAAAATTATCCTAAATAATCCTATCTATTATTTATTTGTTGACTTGTAAATAATTCCTATCATTAATTATTTTCAAATAATTCAGCCCGGGACAATATTTCCTAAAACTCATTAAGTGATTGTCAAAGTAAAATTACAAAGCGATTATAATAAATTTAAAACTTAACATGCTAATTAATTAATGGTTTCTTATCTTAAGATTGAGAATATGTTTACACTCCATTATATCTTATACTCTCTCCATTTAGTCCAAATGTCTTTTTTTTTTTTTTTTTTTTCACAATTCACTTATCACTCTTAATTTGTATTTTACTCTTAATATATAAGTTAAAACATAGTCATGTGAGATCTTGTTTGATTCGTCTCAATATAAGAATTAATATCAAATTTTTATAATTTTTAATTAAAAATAATTTGAAATATTAAAGATTAAAATGTTGTCTCGACAAGTGTGAAAAATTAAAAGGGACAATTAGGCTGAATAGAAGGTAGTATATTTTTTGATAGGCTTGTGTCACACACATCGATAAAAGTCATAAAACATCAAATGAGTAGTAGAAGTAGTAGATATGGTTTGGTAGGCTTGTGTCATTATCTTAAGATTAAGTTTATCCCTACGTTTAAAATCAGTATTACATGGATTAAGCAATTTAGTCAAGTCTAATACTTATCTAACTGCTGACATGGACAACTTTGCTTATATTCAATGTTTTAACATCTGACTTAGATTATTTGACATAAATCTTATTAATATTTAATTGTGATATATAAAACAATAGTTAAGCTAGCTTAACATACATATGAGGTGAGTTTAAAACTCATTTTATACTAGTATTTTGAATTTGCCCTTGCTTATATTAGTTGATGTTGACCTGAAACATTACCTTGAGATCATTGTTATTACTATCGCAATTTTATCTTGAGGTATATTGTGTTTCTTATTATTTCATTTGTATAGTCCTTTTGTCAACTGCTTTAGGTTGATCAAACTCTCTTTATGACTGTAGTATTAACGATGTGTGTGACACAAGCCTACCAAAAAATGCAGTAAATTTTGTTTTTATTTTGCTTTTCACAGTTACTAATCACTGTATTATTAACGACGGATCTAATCTAAGTAAAAAAAAAATAAGAACGAACAAAATTTACTGCATTAGTTTATTACCTCATGATATATTAAATATCTTATAACATTCGAGTTAGTTTATTACCTCTATGCATAGTCACACATGGTCGGTTTTCAAACTTCAAAGTGTTAAAAAAACTTGTAAGTATTGATTTATAGTATTAATCTATAACCTCTATGGATAGTCATTATTGATTCGGGCGAAATAATACAAAGACTTGTATTAGTTTGCAGAAACAATCGATAGCCTATATGGTCATGAATAGTCAGCCCATACGAAGTCGAAACATTACAAAGACTTGTATTGTTTTATCAACTAGTCTCCTGAGAGACGTCTTTCAGGCAAAGTCCATTAAAGTTAAATGTCAACTCTTACTCTATATTTTTCATTATAAGCTGACCAATCAGAAACATTCTCTCAAAAAATCGTCAATCACAATAATTTGTGTTGTTTTATAGAGTCTCTATAGTATAATCTCAATGGAAAGTCAAAAACCAAAACCAAGTTATAGTGTACAAGTAACAACCATGTAGAGACTTGAAGGCAGAGATAAAACACAAATTCTTACTTGAGACCGTATACAATAAACGTCTTAAGTTTTGGGGCTGACCCAATTTATAAATTAAATAAAAAAATTGATTGATGGTTTTATAAGTTAAAAAGGAGATATCTGTTGGGATCTTGAGAGACGTCTATACTATAGCCGGTCTCTCAAGAGACCACGTGGAGATAAAATATCTTCTATGAATCAAATAACACCACGTCAGGCAATCCTACAAACAATACAACTGCATTATCAATGAACATCCTTCCAAATAGGAGTATCATTACAAGAACACAACAAGTAATCCTCTGGAAGAACCTAATTCTGTCTAAATTACTGTAGATCTTTTCCTTTTCTTTCCTTTCGGTTCCTTTCTTTAGCCATTAAAAACCTTGTCTTTCAAGAACAATTCAACATTCAAACCAGAAAAAATCTTCCCCAAATCTTCACTTCCCTTCAGAAATTCTAAGAAAATTCTCTTACAATGTTAAAGACAATATCTTCCTCATCTCCATCCCTTCCACTACTCTTCAAATTCAACAAATCATCTCTCCCTTCTTCTTCCTCTTCTTTTTCTCGTTGTCTTTCTTTCCCATTTTCATCAAAACCTTCGTCCCCTCCATCACCTAGAACTCTTTCTCTTTTTAGTTTCAAAAACCCCATGAATAATCTCCTTGGAAAACTGGGTTTTGGGTCAAGATCACCTGAAACTTCCATGATTTCTTCAATTGCTCAAGGCCCAGATGATGATTTGCCTGCACCTGGGCAGCAATTCGCTCAATTTGGTGCTGGGTGTTTTTGGGGTGTTGAATTGGCTTTCCAAAGAGTTCCTGGTGTTACTCGTACTGAAGTAGGGTATACTCAAGGTTATACTGATAACCCTACTTATGAAGATATTTGTAGTGGGATGACTAATCATTCTGAAGTTGTTAGAGTTCAGTATGATCCTAAAGAGTGTAGTTTTGAGACTCTTCTTGATGTTTTTTGGTCTAGACATGATCCTACTACCCTTAATCGTCAAGTAAGTTCCTTTTCTTAAATGGGTATTTGAGTTTTCATTGAATTTTGGGGTTTTGTTTTGCATTGATAGAGTACTTTATTGGGTTTAAGCTGATGATATTGGGCATTTTGATTGTTAATAATTAATGGGCTTCAAGATGTTTGTTGAAAAATGGGATTTGTGTGGTGTTTTTTTAATATTTCTATATTGATGATATACTACTCTCGCATTAATGTTTGGATATAGGGAAATGAAGAGAATATAAAAGAAGGGATGCGTTCTTTGATAGCATGAGGGAGGGAAATGGAGGGATGCAAAATCCCATGATGACCTCATATTCTCCACCATTTTTATTCGTTGGCGCCTGTTTTGTTTTTGCATATATTCTCTAATTAAGTAGAAAGAATCAAAGTGAAAACTGTCTATAATTATTGGTTTGTACTTGCCCACCATTGAACTGTTATAAATTCTCTTTGCTCTCATACTAGTCAAAGGTTGACTGTTGTTATGTGTAGGAGAGTTACTAAAGTTTGTTTCTTTCAAGTTTCATCCTTTTACACTCTTACATATTCTTGTCATGCTTGTCACTTCTCCATCCTCTTAGTTGCTATATTCTTTTTCTAGATTATTTTGAGGTCAAATGTTTGAATTTGAGGTCATCATGTCACTCACTATATGTTTTAAGTTTGGAAAGACTAGCACAACTGTATGTGGAAAGAGATTTCTAAGATTTTTAAGTGTCTGTGTGGCAGTCGGTATTAAATTATGACAATTGTTTGGAAATTTAGTGTTATTTTAATGAGAAAATTTGACGGTCTGCTTGGTACCCGGTATTAAATTGCGAGAATGGTTTGGAAATTAGTGTGATTTTTAATGAGAAAATCTCTTGACAAGTTTAAGGATTATGCTTGTTTTACTGTTTTATGATTAAGGACCTGGTAAATTTTCATGAAAATATACACTAAAAATCATTTTCATTACCACCATTTAGAACCAGCAACCAAACAACAATGAGAGTATTAAGGGAAGTGTTAAAGAGTGGCTGGATGAAGTTGGAAGCTTATATGTAACAGAAAGTTAAAGAGTGGTGCAAGACATAGAACACCTTTTGTTGTCATTTCAGCACTTGGAGCAAGACATGTTTTTTCAAGACAAGATGTTTGTGGATGACTCCCTCTGTCTCTTTGAAATTGCAATGTGGGGAGTTGACAAAAAGAAAGGTAGGGACATTTTTATAAAAAGAAATTTGGCAAAGTTAAATAAACGGACTAAAAAGAAAAGCATAGCAATATTTAACAGATAGTAGAAAGATAAAGAAGAATGGAAAAGGATGGTGTTCTCTGAATTTTGTTTGCTGCTTTTTTGCTCTTTTAATATGTTAATCGGTTAATCCTGATTGAAGTATGTTTCTTCTTCCGTTCCATAAATAGCATCATGCATGACCATCATCCTTTTTTAAGATAAACATTTTAAAGGCGGGTGTCAAAAGGCCAGGTTTTGATTAGAAGTTTGGGTGTCAAAAGGGCACTTCAATCTTCATCGATTGACCAGGATATGGACTAATTGCTAGTTTTATCCGTTCATTAAACTCGCTGTATGTTTTTCCTAAAGCTCATGACCAATGTTGGTTTGGGGCACAATTTTGGTTGAAATGGCTTAGGGTCTTTCTTGAGATTCACGGATTATCGTGCATAGGTAACATGATGAGATATTGGTGGCTTGGTGCCTGTATTCTTCTTATTGTCCACTTTTTCGAAGTAAGCCAAGGCAGGAAAAAAGACGAGAGGTGGTGCAGCCGTGCAGGGGTTCTTCCTGGCTTGATGTGCCTCAAGCTTACCAATAAGCTCTAAATTTGATTATATTTCTCCTGTGGATCAGGATCTTCTGATTCAATCAGACCACAATTGGTTGTCTGTTTTCTTGTCTCAATGCTTGTTAGTTAGCCCGTCTAATGCGAGTCTTTATTCTATTTGATTGTACGAAATTTGTTTAGATGGTTTGGGAGGGTTTGGGGAAGTATTCATGATCATTTCAAGATATTCGAGGTGGGGTTGCAAACGAGTTTATTCTGACTGCTGGATGAATTTTTGTATCAGGGGAATGATGTAGGGACGCAATACAGATCAGGAATATACTTCTACACACCCGAACAAGAGAAAGATGCAATCGAAACAAGGGATCGGCAGCAGAAGCTCCTGAACAGGACCATCGTGACTGAGATTCTGCCTGCTAAGAAGTTCTACAGAGCTGAAGAGTATCACCAGCAGTACCTAGCCAAGGGCGGACGCTTTGGTTTCAAACAATCCACCGAGAAAGGCTGCAATGACCCAATTCGATGCTATGGTTGATCTGATCTTTCAAGCCCACGTATGTCTTGGATCGATATAATTGCTTAGCTTAGCGTAATGCTTATATAACACAATGAATTTTAACGTATTATATTGCTCATCTGAGATTTCTGCTATAACATTAGCTCGCAATGTCACAACTCACATCCCTTGTAATTATTCGCGTGTCGAGAAGAGCTTATCATCTTGTGCCCATGAACCGTATAATGTGGTGTGCCTGTAAATGTTATGTTATGATACTCTTATAAGAGCTGCTAGTGCCTAGTTTCGATTGAATTGCTCAGACGAGTTTTGGATATCATATTTTGGGTCAAGTTAATTTTGCTTCTTGCATGTACGTAAATATCTTGATAATCTAATTTGATTTTTATATGCGGTTATTTTGAGTCGATACATTCTCGATTTCGGTTAATCAATTTCGTTTAAACAATTCACTCCTTCGTGGAATGTTAGTGTTCAGAGATGTAACATTATGGTAGCATGTAAACGTGAGAATGTAGCTAAATCTGATCTTGATCTTGATAGAGCAAAATATAAATGACTAATCAAACTAAAGCAACCTAAAAATAAACATGTCTAATATAATATGACACCGTTTCAACATCAAGACGAATTATCATCAATTAAATATACATGGGCAGGTCCCATAGCGTTACTCTCGCCATGAGACTTTCTCATTTAAAAATTTGTGAAATTAAAAGCCAATAAATTTAATCTTTAGTGTCAATTCCATCCTATGGTCGCAAAAGCTTAAATATACCTTCTTGAACTGTGCAAATAGTTTTAAATGTCATATATGACAACAAATTAAAATTTTGTACATGCAGCAAAAGATTTATAGTTTACCGCATATGTAAGTGGATGAGTTTCTCATACATAAAAATAAATTTTTATTATTTTACATGTTTACTCGTGACTTGTAGAGATCTCGAATTACAGAGCGAACCTAATATAAAAAAAATGTATTCCAATTGGTATGGGTTTAATTAATTAATTAATTTATTTTTTAATTTTTTTTACTTGCTTCCATATCCAACACAAAAAATTTTCAGGTGTGAAAAATTTAGAAGATTAAGAAGTGTAAGGATGACCAATCATACTCATACAGGATAGATAAGGCCCAGCAATATCACATCCACATTCCTATAATTCAACCAAAACCAACCATTCAACTGTCCAAATATCTGTCATATACTAGGCCACATATTTCCCTTTACTATACACATTCATCAAACACTTAGCCATACACAACCAATTCTTACTCCCTTAGCTTCTACTAACCATAACAATGGCAACCGCCGCCCCCGCTACCACCTCCTACATCTTCGGAACTCGCATTTCCGGGCCAAAACCCGGGCCTGGAAAATTCCATGCTCTGTTTGGGCTTGGCAAAAAGGCAGCTCCACCAAAGAAAGCTGCCCCAAAGAAGCCTGTAGTATCAGATGATGATAAACTTGTGTGGTTCCCAGGGGCGAAACGACCCGAATGGTTAGATGGGTCAATGGTTGGGGATCGTGGGTTTGACCCATTTGGGCTTGCTAAGCCTGCTGAGTACTTGCAATTTGATTATGATGGGTTGGACCAGAATTTAGCTAAGAATGTGGCTGGTGAGATAATTGGGGCTAGGATTGAGAGTGAAGATATTCAGCCTACACCATTTCAGCCTTATACAGAAGTGTTTGGGATCCAAAGGTTTAGGGAGTGTGAGGTGATTCATGGTAGGTGGGCCATGTTGGCTACTCTTGGTGCTCTCTCTGTTGAAGCTCTTACTGGTGTTTCTTGGCAAGATGCCGGAAAGGTATGATTTGATCTAATAACTACTTTTTACTTTATTGTCCAGGAGTTTCTGAGCATATTCAACATGTTTGACCGTACAAGCCCCAACAAATTGAGGGTATTAATACTTATTAAATTATGGATTATATATTAAGAGTTAATAAAAGATACAAAGTTGTTAGAAATATACTTATTAATTTGTCAAATTTTGCTCCATCTGCGTCATTTGTTTTGCTATAATTTCATTCAAAACTCTTGATCTATAGAAAAAATTTATAGCAAAGTAAGTAGGAAGAAAGAGCATATAATTGAGGTGATAAAAAATCATATTTGATATATACTTGTGACCGAGTTTAATTAAATTTGTTTCATATATGTTTTTTCGAGTGTGCTTTTACTATTAACCGAAGAATATGCAATGAGACCTAGAATTGTAGCATAATCAATAAGACCTAGAATTTGTGCAAATTTTGGATAGAGTGAATATATGTCTTCGGTTTTTGGTTTTGAAGGACTATATAAATAACTCGTTAAATTATATGTATATTTTGCTTATGTGAAATCACGTTTAATGTTTTTGATCGAAGATAAATTGAAACCTTCTGTTATTGCTTAAATAAGATAGGGTATATTCAACCCTTAAAAAATGTTTGAATGAAAGTCATTTGACGATATTAAAGTGGTAAAATTTGTGTTGCTTTATAGGTAGAATTGGTAGAAGGAGCATCCTACCTAGGCCAAAAGCTACCATTCTCTCTAAGCACATTGATATGGATAGAAGTGCTACTAGTAGGATACATTGAGTTCCAAAGGAATGCCGAGCTTGACCCAGAAAAGCGGCTTTACCCAGGAGGTCAATACTTTGACCCCCTAGGCTTAGCCGCAGACCCTGAGAAAAAGCTCAACCTTCAATTGGCCGAGATCAAGCACTCTCGTCTCGCTATGGTTGCTTTCTTGGGCTTCGCCATCCAAGCTGCCGCCACCGGAAAAGGCCCTCTTAGCAATGTGGCTGAATTCTTGAGCGACCCTTCTAACAACATCTTCAAAACTTTTTCTTCTTAATTATGCACTTATGAGTAATTACATTATTATTATGTGTTTACTCTCATTTCCATTTTCTTTAATTATCCTCATTCTCATTAATTAGTTTTGTTCATTCCCTAAGTGAATGAGGATGTTAGCTGTGATTTTTATTCACTTATAATATAATACATTTGTTATTATACTTATAAATAAATACAATGTACTTGTACTATCTTATGACTTATCTTTTGCATTATCCATCGACATTAAAATTTGAAGAATTACACTTTATTATGGTAAATATCTTGAATATTCCACCCAAATTATATGCATAGATGAATATTATGGTAAATATTTTATTATTGTTGTTCTTGTTACTTATGTTGTAGATAATCAACTTCTTGGACCCTTGGTATTCATAGTTCATAATTAATATAATTAATAATTACACTTTAAAATAAATTGATAATAACTAAATAACTTCTTAGTGTTTGTAAAAATGTCACAATATTTTCATGAAAAAATATACACATAGGGATTTTTTTTTAGTATGGAAAAAAAATATACACATAAATTTGGTAATAAAAAGATCAAGAACTTGGAAATTGGAAATAAAGAACTCAGGAGCAAAAATTAACGTGGACGGCAGGATTCGAACCTGCGCGGGCAAAGCCCACATGATTTCTAGTCATGCCCGATAACCACTCCGGCACGTCCACCTTTTGAGAACTTAATTTTATACAGCACATAAACAACAGTGCGGTTCATAACACGTAAATTGAAGCAAGGAACCATCCTTATGATTGACAATTGAATTGATAATTATTTTTAGTCTTCAAAAAATAAATTTTAATATTAGCATATGTGTTAGTATTTGTCAAACAAATATTATAAGAATATTTGTGTTTAGAGGTGTTTAAAAATTAAAATACATCTAACGATTTAATGTTCATCCGACTATAAAATGTAGTTAAAATTATGTATACACATTTGTCCATAAATTGAGATATGTTGAACCAGAAACATATCAACGCAAATTTTGTATACAGGTTGGTAAATTATTCGACCATTTCTTTAATTGTTGTTACGTTTCATATTTAGACTCTCACATTCTTTTCTTAATATCAACCATAAACTTCTTATATGAGCTCATCTTATTCATATATGGCTTTTATTCACCTATTTTATCTATCTATATTCCCACTATTTTGTATTTCTATATTAAAACCTAATAATAGTAATATGAAAATTGAATCTTGTCTTCATTGAAACTTGTAGTACCTCTCTCGATAAGATTCTAAATTCGATTATCTTTAATCTTCTCGTTCTCTCAATCTATCCTAACCAAAAATATCTTAAAAAATTATCAAAAATCCTTTTATATAGCAAGATCAAAGTAGTGAAAATGATTAATAGAGTATTTGTATAATCACTATTCTTCCATTAGTTCCATAAGTAATAAGTAATGACCTTGTAAATAACATTGTTCTTGTAATCTTGTTGATTAATTAGATAGCTGGATACTCTAATACTCAATGGAAAAACCTTCAAATTCCAAAGATTTCTCCTCAAAACCACATTTCATCAAGTGAAAAATTAGGTTTTAAGTGAAGTGAATGACAATAAAAATGTTGTAAATACACAAATTAAGAGGATAAGCATAATTATAAACTTTTGATACTATATATACATACATTAAACTCAATGCATCTTACCAATTGAATCAAAAGGCAAGAAAGTACATAGATTGAAGAACAAATCAAATTCAAAGAGATAAACACATCAAAAAATTGAGTTCATTTTTACCTTTTTTGCACGTAAGAAATTTGTATGGCGAAATGTTGAAATCAGCTGGAAGAAAGCAAAAACCCTAAGAAAAAAAAGATGGGGGAGGAAAAAAATTAAACTGTAAAGAGTTGTAAGAATAAGTGAATGAGTTTAGGAAAAAAATAATACTGAAAAATACAATAAAAATATTATATCGCGCTCTGCTGTGAAATTGATGGTGATGAAAATTTTTGAATGACCGTCCTTTTCCAAAGCAAAGTAAAATTAACAAATCACTTTTACGTTGATTAAAATCAAAATATATTTCTTTTTGACTTTCCATTTATATTTAATTATTTTATTTATTGATTTTGATAACATAATTATAAAGATGTGGCTAATGATTAAACTTTTATTATTATAAAATAGAAAATGTACTACATAATTTTTTCTTATAAATAAACTCAAGAAAGTGTGGTTTATAAGTATGTCTAGTATTCTAATTAAATGTCTAATGTGTCGAATTCATCATTGATAATGCTGAATTTTGCCAACTTCTTGGATTGTTTTAACTTGAGATTGTAATGAACATACGCCAATTTCTGTAGTCGTCTGTTTTCGGTGACATTTTCCCTACTCGATAAGAGGCGCTCGGCTATGGCCCGTCCAAGCCCGTAAACTTCAGCTCCGTTGCAGGTCTGACTAAGGATTTTGACGGTCAGGGTCGGTCCTAGATATTTTAGGCCTTGGCGAAATGACACATTGGGTCATTTTCCTTTGCAATTTATAACTTATATAGACCTTCTACAACCATTAATTTTATTTTTTTAACATGGGGTCTGGGCGACGGTCCCTCTTGCCCACCCTTATAGTCGGCCCTGCTGACGGCAAGGTTTTGAAGTTCGGGACAGTGTTCCCCGAAGCGCAACCACCACGTAGCTGCAATAGGCTCAAGATTATCAGTAAAGGTTAGCTACACAATTACTCGAACCATAAGAAAAGGCATAAACATTTAGAGGCGTCGAAAATGAGTGTTTTCGGCCTTTCACAATTCAATTTCTTTAGCCTTTAGGTTATGAACTCGGGAAACTTGAACTTCAAGCGAAGTATGAGTAACTACTAACTTGTACACGCTTACGTTATTGCTTAAAACATTGTAAGGGAATTCCCAACATGCAATCTTACTAATAAGGGGCTATTCTATTAAGCCGCTCAGAATGATCATAAAAATTGCAGATGTTTGCAATTAAGAGTCAATTAAAAACGTCTTTGATTATAAAACGCTAAGGTTATGTATCGTCCAAGAACCTTTTGAACCCAACCTAGTTGAAAGCCAAGATGGGTCCCACCAAGTCGGGATCATAAATGACATTGCAATAATGAAAAAAAAATAGTTGAGAATTGCACATAGTAGACACTTCCAAATTTTAATTTGCTGAAAATCTACGATCCATCGCTAAGCTATTTGGCCATGGATCAACTTCCAATGAAGTAACGCGAGAAAGCAATTTCCTTACGAGTTACGACATTGTAAATAACATTGTTCTTGTAATTGTAATCTTGTTGAGTAATTGGATAGCTTGGATACTCTAATACTTAATGGAAAAACCTTCAAGTTCCAAATATTTGTATCTAGCGGTGTTCAAAATCAACATGACGACTCAATATTTACTTGACTTTGACTCAACTACAAAATAAAGTTAAAATTATGTGAAAATAAAGATAGACACAAAATCCGTTTTTGAGTTTAGACAGACATAAAGCATCTGGATAAATCCAATTCATTAATCCAAATGAACGCCTAAATTTGTATCATTGAATCAAGAAATGGTATACAAAAGCGGATCAATTTATGATTTTGTATAAAAGGAAATTAATTATTAATAGGTATAATAATGACAATCAACTTGAAAATGGCATACTAATTGCATATACTTAGTTTGTCTCTATAACATTAATATAATTTTCATTTTAATTCCTCTCTTTGTTTTTATTTATATTTATTTTGTAAATAATTAAATATTTTTTATTTTACATTTTTTATCTCAACTACAAACTTATTATTTGGCATTTCTCATCCACATATTTCTTTAGTCCATTTTTTTAATTTTATGAAGTACTTCTACTTGTTTATTTATTTATTTTTTAATACTAACCATTAAAATGATACTATTTATAATATATATTACTTTTAAAATTATCAATAAATTGAGCATATCAATGTGGATTTCGTGTATAAGGAAATAATTTTTTTTTAAAGAACAAGGAAATAAATTATTGATAGCTATTAGTGTTGAACAACTTGCTAAGTCACACTAATTGCACACTATTCTCACCGTTTCTTTAATTTTTGTTACAATTAATACAGATACTCTCTCACGTTCTTTTTTTAAAATCAACCATAAACTTCTTATATATATATGTGCTCATCTTATCGATATATGTATGTTATTCACCTATTTTGTCTGTAACCCCTACTATTTTGTATATCAAAATCTAAAAAATTAATATGAAAATTAAATTTTGTCTATGATTAAAACTTACAAAACCTCTTCTGATAAGATTCTAAATTCAATTGTTTCTAATCTTTTCATCCTCTTAACCTAACAAAACTAAAAATATCTTAAAAAAATACCAAAAATCCTTTTATAGCAAAATCAAAGTAGAGAAAATGAGTATTTGTATTTGTATAATCACTATTCTTCTATTAGTTCCATAGGTAATAGGTAATGACATTGTAATAAACCTTCAACTTCCATTACTTCTTTACCTTCAAACCTAGTTTTTCTCATCCCCATGAACAATTCACCTTGAAAATACATAGAAATATAGAGAAAGATAGATGCTAAATGAAAAGAGAGACAGATTTGTTTGAAAAAATGATCAAATTATGATCATGATCATGATCATGAAGATTAAGGGTTCCCTCCTAATACCCATTTGAAGAACTGTGGAATGTCACATACAGAATCATTTCCAGAACAATCCTAAAGAGCAGATTTCTTGTTCCTGTTTTCTTCCGTTCTGGTAAATTTCTCTTCCCTTTGTTTGTTTTTCTCTGAATTTTAAAAAAGATTCAAACTCTTTTGTCTGGATAATGGTTTAATCTGCTAAATGTCCTGATTTTTTATTTACATTCATATACTACTTATAAATTTCCAAAATTTAGTCTTTAAGATATCATGTTTTCCATTTCTATTTGGCTAGATTTTGTTGTTTGAAGTTTTTAGGTTTTTTTCCCCCAATCTTTTGATAAGAAAAAGATTATTGTTTTTATTCAGAAAAATTATTTGGGTTGTCATTGGGAATTAGTTAATAAATCATTTTTTACTTGTGTATTTGGGTTTCATAAGAAAAAGATTGAGGTTTTTATTCAGCAAAAATTATTTGGGTTGTCATTGGGAAATTATTATTAAATTATTGTAGTACTGTGTATTTGGGTTTGATAAGAAAAAGGGTTATTGTTATTTTAGGATATTTTGGTGTATTACTTGTGTTAATATTTAATTTAGTCACTTAATCATATTTTTATTTCATAATCTTGGCATTTCCAATTAACAGAATGAAGGCATTTTTCATGTTTTTGTTCCCATCTCCTTGTTATAATCTGTATGTGGAGGCTTATTGGTTGGATGGATTAGTAAAGTTGAACATTTATGTGAATGCACCCATAAAAATTGGGGCTTTAACTGCAAGAATGTACAAGTAATTAATGGCCATATAAGGGTGTCTGTAACTGTACATCAGCAAAAGTGGCTGTGGCATGTGAGAAGGATTGTTAATTGTGGGAGTAATTTGATAACTACTTATCTGTTAGTGATGAACAAGTAGCTCTTAGGGGGTGATTGGCAAATGGGAATGGAAATCGGAATTGTGACTTTGAATTGAGACTTAAGATGAGGCTTTGGGGTTGAAAAGGTCTTATCCGTTGTTTGTATGTTAGACGTTTAGTTGGAACTTTGAGGCTAATGTCTCGACCAGTGTCATTTCATTCGCCGATCTTCCCATGAATCGTGATTAGAAAAAGGCAAATTATGGTCGGTTTTGGGTTTTTTTTCAACAATTTTGAGTGAATCCCGAATTCAAAAGGCGCGAATTAGCTAGCGAATTATGTTGCATTGGTCTCGACCTTTAATACTTGCCCTCTTAAGAACTTTTTTTTGAGGGGGGGAGGCTTTGATCAAGTTTAAGTGCCTTCCGATTCTCCTCTTTTTGTAAACAAACAAGGACTTGCAAGTTTAAATTCTCATCCTTTTACCACAAGTTTTTCTAAACAAAAACGAAAAATTAATAGCCTTTTTCATTACGCTGCCTTGACAATTTGTTTGGATTGTGGAAATTTGAGGGGAGGAAGGGGAATGATTTGGAAGAATATGATTCCCTTTCTTTGGGTGTCAATTTTTGAGGGGATGATTTTCGAAAGGAATTTGAAAGAATCAAGTCCCTTAATTTTGTTAATTAACAAATCTCTTCAAATGTTAACGGGTTCTAAGGAAAATGTTATCTCTCCTCTTCTTCTCCCTTCCTTTCCCTCTCGAACAAACAAGCGAGACTTTCCCTACTATTCGCCCCCCTTCCCTTCTCTTCCCTCTCCTTTCATTATGCAAAATTTTAGTATGCAAACTTTTCTGTTTTGCGCATTGCCATATCTGTTTATTGGTGTGATTTGTGATAGTTGTTATTGACCAGAATCATATGGCCCCAATTGATCCCTCCACTGAACCATCCAAGGAAGTTTATAGTCATGGAATGGCTCTTGATCCTACAAACAATAGAGTCCAATGCTGTTATTGTGGTAAACTTTTTACCGGGTTCAATCGTCTTCAGCATCACTTAGGAGGGATTCGAGGGAACATAGTTGAGTGTTCCGATGTTCCAGATGAGGTCAAGATTTTTTTTAGGGAAAGTTTGGTTGCTGTGAAACTAGATCACTCGGTAAAGGAAATTGAAGAGTCGGATCACCCAAGTCCTCCTCTTAAGAGGTTTTGCACTTCTAATACGAAAGTAAATGAAGTGAAGTCAGAACAGTCCATAAGGTCTCAAAACGACATCCATATGGCTCGAAATAAGTTGAGGAAACCAAATTGTTCATACAACGGAATTCTAACTTCTCAAAACGGTTATTCAGGCAAAGATGGGTTAGACCCTAACTCCATTATGGGTAAAAGAAGTATTGGTAGGTTCTTCCTAGAGAATGGGATCGACTTTTGTAGTGTTGAATCACCTAGTTTCGTAAGTATGATGAGCAATTTTCTAATTGGTGGTGAGATGAAGAGATGTATCCCTAGCATTCGTGAGCTTAAGGGTTGGATATTCGATGATGAGTTGCATGAGATAGAAAAATATGTAAAGAATGTCCGACTTTCTTGGCCTCGTACTGGATGTAGCATTCTTCTTGATGGGTGGACCGATCAATCTGGTAGGAGTCTCGTAAATGTTGTAGTCGATTCTCCAGAGGGTCCCATTTACCTCCGATCAGCTGATGTATCAAGCTCAACTGGGGCTAATGCATTGCAAGAGTTGCTCGAAGCTGTTTTGGACGAAGTGGGTGTGAAGAATGTCGTTCAGATTGTTGCTCATACTAGTTCGAATAGTTTAGAGGAAGTTAGCAAGCAGATAATTGAAAAGTATAGGTCACTTTTTTGGACAGTTAGTGCTACACATTGCATATCACTTATATTAGACAAAATTGCAATGAATGATTCCGTACGGCTGACCTTGTATAAGGCAAGACAGATTACTAAATTTATTTATAGTCGAGCTGCAGTACTTAAGATATTGAGAAAGTATATTAACGGTTATGATTTGGTGAAATCCTTCAAAATAAAGGCAGCAGTGCCGTTCTTGACATTAGAGAATTTGTTGGCCGAAAGGGAAAACCTAACGCTTATGTTTAAGTCCTCGGACTGGTTGAACTCGGTTTGGGCATCAAAAGTTGAAGGTAAATTAGTTGTGAATTTGATCAATGACGATTCCTTTTGGGATGGGGTGAAGTTTGCTTTGAAAGCATCCGTTCCGTTAGTGAAGGCTATATCCTTGATTAATGGGGATAGTAAACCCCATATGGGATTCCTATATGAAACGATGGATCAAGTTAAAGAGACAATCAGCGAGGAATTTAACGGAAACAAATCGAAGTATACCCCATTTTGGAACATTATTGATGAGATATGGAACAAAATTCTTCATAGTCCCCTTCATGCTGCTGGTTACTTCCTTAACCCAAAGCTCCATTTTGCGGAAGATTTTTGTTTCGATACTGAAGTTGCTAGTGGCCTCTTGGTCACTATTGTTCGGATGGCTGGAGATAAACGTATCGAGGACTTGATATCTCAACAGCTTGATGTGTATGGTAAACGTAAAGGTGATTTCAAAATCGGGACTGATAATAACAGCCATGTATCCCTTTCCCCAGGTTTGTGTACAAATCTTTGCTTGTTTAAATAATTATATGTAAGTGCATTTGGTAATCTCGAGCCAAGGGTCTCACTGCTCGCAACCTCCTATGTCTTTTGATAAGGGTATGGTCTGTTGACATTCAATACTCCTCGAACCCAGAACCCGGTCCTAATTTCTATGAGATATACTGGTTATGATGATGATAAAGTGAGCTTGAGAATTTCAAGTTTCATGGAAGAAGTGATTATGACCTCAGTTGATTTGGTTCCATGGAGCTTAAAATTTCTATGTAATTGAAACCTTTTGTGTATAGAATTTGCTAACTTGATGTGGAAAGGGAAACGGGGAAATGGGTGTTTATGCATCTCATATGTTATATAAAATGGCCTTTGCCCGTTACCAGGTTATGATTGAGATTTGGTGTGTGAGTTGTAAGGAAATTGCTTTCTCGCGTTACTTCATTGGAAGTTGATCCATGGCCAAACAGCTTGGCGATGGATAGTAGATTTTCAGCATCTTGAAACTTGGAAGTGTCTGTTATGTGCAACTCTCAACTGTTTTTGTTTTCATTATGCAATGCCATTAATGATCCAGTCTTGGTGGGACCCATCCTGGCTTTTACCTAGGCGGGGTTTAGAAGGGTTTGACGTACATAACCTTACCGTTTTATAACCAAAGACGTTTGCAATAGACTCTTGATAGCAAACATCATCTGCAACTTTTATAATCAGTTTGAGCGGTTTAACAGAATAGCCCCTTATTGGTTAGATTGCATATGGGGATTCCCTTACAATGTTTTAAGCAATAACGTAAACGTGTAGAAGTTAGTAGTTACTCATACTTCGCTTGAAGTTCAAGTTTCCCGAGTTCATAGCCTATAGAAATTGAATTATTAAAGGGCTAAAACACATTTTCGACGACTTATTGTTTATGCCTTTCTTATGGTTCGAATAATTGTGTAGCTAACCTTTACTGATAATCTTGACCCGATTGCAGCTACTTGGTGGTTGCGGTTTGGGGAACACTGTCCCGAACTTCAAAACCTTGCCGTCAGAATCCTTAGTCAGACCTGCAACGGAGCTGAAGTTTATGGGCTTGGACGGGCCATAGCCGAGCGCCTCTTATCGAGTGGGGAAAATGTCACCGAGAACAGACGACTACAGAAATTGGCGTATGTTCATTACAATCTCAAGTTAAAGCAATCCAAGAAGTTGGCAAAATTCAGCATTATCAATGATGAAATCGACACATTAGATGACTGGATCGTAGACGAATTATATAAAACCGACACAGATGAGTCTGAACGAACGCACTGTGCAGTGCACATCCAGACATGCACTCTGGCAGCACGCTAAACGCCCTTAACGAAAGCTGCCCTTCTCGTGTTGTTTTACCAACAGTAGACCCGATGTTGAAAATCTAATATGTTCGGTTTTATTTGTACTGTTGAATGATGTACGAAATGGTCGATTATGCGTCTTTTTTCGGTTATTTCGAGAATCCAAAGGCGGAAGATTAGAGCAAATACAGTGTGTTATTGTTCTATTTATTTTGCATAAGAAATGATGTATTGTAGTTACAGTCGTAGATTTGAACAGTCGTAGTAGTTCATTGTATTCCCATTTGAACTTCATCTGTCAGAAATATATATTTTTTTTTGAGATAGTCAAAAATATTTATTCAAAAATATTTATTTCATGTTTTGAGTAATCGTATTATAATGGACTATATAAAATTAATTTTTATTCGGGATAGTATGTACACTTTTGCTTATGTAAATTGTAAATAATGTAAACTAACGACTTTTTTGAACTTTGAGAGGACGTCACTCCTTGTCGTTTACTTTAGGGGACTAGATACCTAAGTTAAAAAAAATCATTTTAGATGTCCCATTTGGATTTTCACGGTTATTAAGGATGGTGTGGACTGTGGAGTCTATAAAAAGATGGTAGTTGGGTATTTTTTTTGATTGAATTGATTAAATTAATCGTAAAGGTGGTAGTTGGGTATTGGGAGTAGTAAAAGTGGGGGTATTTAGGTAAAAAAAAAGATAGACAAAAAAGGAAATGAGACAATTGATATGAATTTGTCAAATAAGAAAATGGGACAACTAAAACGATTCTGAGGGAGTATATTACAGTTTTTTGTAATCATTAATAGCGTAACCAATTGACAAAGTTTTAATATCAATTAGAGAAATAAGTTAATTATATAGATTCGTTTTATGGTGAGACTGTCTCTTATAAGATGAGTTATTAAACTTTGACACGCTAAATGTATATGGGAGGGCATAATAAAGATAATTTCACCAGCAAATCGTCTCATTTTTAAGAATTTGTGAACAACTAAATATGTAGATTTAATGAGAAAATTCATCACTCAAGTAATTATGGCCAGTGTTATAAATAAAATTGTGAAAATAAAAGGTATTAAGTACTCTAATAATAAATGTTAAAAGGATACTCTAATAATAATAAATGATGATTTAATGTCAATAATTAATATACAAAAAATTTATTACGCATTTAGTGCATAATACTTTTTGGACACTTTCAAATGTCAAAAGGAGGAAAGAGATGGATTGGAAATAAAAAATGATGACATAAGGGTCAATAATTAATCATATTATCACATCATACAATCATATCATCATACAATACAATAAAAGTCTTGAAAAATTTCAAGTGTCATCATTTAAAGAGACATGAAAATATTTATCAAATTTAGAATCTAATATTTTTGTTTAAGACTTTAAGTTTGAAACTAGTTGTTTGGTTGACGTAGGAATTTAAATTGTTTGTTTGACAATGGATTTTTTTGAAAGTTAATGACCAAGGGGGTAAATGGTAATCTAATTCCTATGTCTCATAGGAATTAACTTCTCTTGGATTTTATAATTCCTAGTAATTTCAGATTTTTTTGGCAATCAAACAAATTAGCATAATACTATTTCCTAGGAACTTAAAATTCCAAGGGTAATAGTGGGTAACCAAACAAGCCCCGTAAAGTATTTGTATGATATACTATAACAATTGTATTTTGTTAACTTAAAATTTAATATGTTCAATTGAATGAAAAAAAAGTGATGTATCAGGTAAATAATCATATCATATCATATACAATACTATAATGGCTTGTTTGGTTACCCACTATTAACATTGGAATTTTAAATTCCTAGGAAATAGTATTATGGTAATTTGTTTGGTTGCCAAAAAAACTAAAATTCCTAGGAATTATAAAATCCAAGGGAAGTTAATTCCTATGAGACATAGGAATTAGATTACCATATACCCCCCTTGGTTATTTACAATTCCCATGGAAATAAAAATTCCTATTGTCAAACAAACAAAAATAAGTATTTCCTAGGAAATTGACAAAGGAAGTAAATTCCAATGAATTACAACTTCCCATAGGAATTTAATTCCTACGTCAACCAAACGACTCCTAAAAGTCTTGGAAAAATCCAAGTGTCATCATTTAAAGAGACATGAAAATATTTATCAAATTTAGAATCTAATATTTTTGTTTAAGACTTTAAATTTGAAACTAAATTAGGTAAAGTATTTGTATGATATACTATAACAATCGTATTTTGTTAACTTAGAATTTAATATGTTCAATTAAATGAAAAAAAAGTTATGTATCAGGTAAATAATTAAAATAAACATCATTAATTATATTTTGATTTAAAAAATCATGAATTTGGTAAATTTAAGAACGATAGTATACAGTACTTACATTATTATTTGAAATTGTTTTTATATATATTTCGCACTAACAAATTCGTGCACTGCACGAGTTTCTGTACTAGTATATAATAACTTTATTTTATTTGTCCACTTTAAATTTTCAGGCAGTCCCCTGAGAGACCGTCTTTCTGAGAGACGTCTCTCAGACCCAATCCATTAAAGTTTATTGCCTATATTTACTCTACATTTTGCCTAATGGGCCAACCCAATTAAAGATGGTCTCTTAAAGAGATCGTCTCTCACAAGAATTTGTGTTAAATTTTTCCTTTTTATAAGAGAAACTTAAATTTGATTTTTAAAGTACATATTCGAGACACATATATTCATGTGGAATCTTGTTAGATTTGTCTTGATGCAAAGAACTTTAAATATAATTTTTACCATTTTTTGTTGTGCGTATGATGAGATATCGAAGCTAAAAATTTATGTTGAAATACGTAAAAAAGTAAATTAGACAAATAAAAAAAGCACATATTAAAATACTAAAAAAAAAAATTGACATTAATAATTCAACCTTTAACTCATCCGCTATTAATAATCTCACATTTTGATTATTTTCTAATAATCCAACCTTTGTGGTAAATTTGCCCCCAACATACCGTATTACTAATAATGGGTAGTAATAAGGTATGTTGCTAGCAAACTTAAATAAAGGTTGAATTATTCACAGCGAATTAAGAGCAAACGTTGGATTATACGGAAATAATCAAAAGATTGGATTATTCATAGCGGACGAACAAAAAATCGAATTATTAATATCAATTTTTCCTAAAATAATATCTATTTCAAGTGAGATATAACGTCATTCACGCTATTTAAGATGTACGTCGAACACAATGTTCACTTATAAGGAAATGACCAACAATTAAACTAAACGCATATATAAAGTATATAATGAGATGAGAACATGAAATTTAATGGTTGGATAAGAAATTTAAAAAATGAAAGTAAAAGTCTGAAAATCCAAAAATTACTAAGACATAATAGTACCCCTATTCTAATTAAATTTTCTATTGATTCTACTATTTCTTTTCTAAATATTTTTAATTGTGTTTGGTTAAAAATTAAAAATATTTATATTAATAAAATTTACAATGAAATAAATCAAATAAAATCTCACTTAACTATTATTGAGAGTACATCTCAAGTCCCACGTCAAACAACAAGAAAGTGTGATCCAACCAAATTTGTATGAGCCTTTGGGGAAGGTGCCCAAATACAAAATCCATGCACGCTCAACTCAAAACATATAATACCATACTTATACGGATCATTCGTGTATAGTAGGGGTGTTAAAAAAAACTCAACTCGCTTGACTCAACCCGCTGACCTGTTGACCCGTATTTTAAATGGCGGGTAAATTTGCAAAAATCAAATCAAACTTGCTTTAACATAGTATTATACCCAAAGACCAAAGAAAATTGAAATTTAAATTCACAAAACAATTATAACAAATAATAGTATAAAACCCAAATGGCAAATAATAAATTGTAATTGTTTTAGGCCGTGACTGTCGAAAGAGGACGAATCGTATTAGACAAGATTCACAAAACAAAAATTAGAGGGAAACTGAATAGGCAAAAATTTCTTCCTTTAATAATCATTAATTACTCTCATTAAATACTAATAAAGTTAAAATTATAAATTATCACATGTGAGAGTGTAGCCTAGTGGTATTGAAGTATTTTTGCTTACCAAAAGGTTATGGGTTTGAGACCCAAGAACTACTTATTTTGAATTTTTTTAATGGGGTTGCGTATGCAACCCCAACACCTACATTGGGTCGACCCTTACAAATATATAAGTGATCTAACTCCAAATTAGTATGAGACTTTTAGGGAAGGTGCCTAAAAACAAATACGTGCAGGCTCGATCTAAAGCGGACAATATCATACTATGAAAATCTTTCACGACTGGTGGGTCCAACAACTTAATATGTTTAATGAATACTACTAAAAAAGAAATTAGACATTTAATTAGAATAATAGACATACTTATAAAGCACTCTTTGTTGAGTTTATGTATAAGAAAAAATTATTTAGCTTCATTTCCTATTTTATAATAAAAATTTAATCATTGGCCACATCTTTATAATTATGTTATCAAAATCAATAAACAAAATAATTAAATATAGATGGAAAATTGGAAAGAAATATATTTTGATTTTAATCAACGTAAAAGTGATTTGTTAATTTTACTTTGCTTTGAAAAAGGGCGGTCATTCAAAAAAATTTCATCACTACTAATTTCACAGCAGAGCGCGATATAATATTTTTATTGTATTTTTCAGTATTATTTTTTTCCTTAACTCAATCACTGATTCTTACAACTCTTTATATTCCAATTTTTTCCCGTCCCATCATCTTTTCTTAGGGTTTTTGCTTTCTTCTAGCCGATTTCAACATTTCGCCATACAAATTTCTTACGTGCAGAAAAGGTAAAAGTAACTCAATTTTTTGATATGTTTATCTCTTTGAATTTGATTTGTTTTTCAATCTATGTAATTGGTAAGATGCATTGAGTTAAATGTATGGATAATATATCTAAAGTATATAATAATGTTTATCCTCTTAATTTGTGTATTTACAACATTTTTATTGTCATTCACTTCACTTAAGTGCAAATCTAATTTTTCACTTGATGAATTGTGATTTTGATGAGAAATCTTCAATTTCAATTAATTTTGTTTGTTAAATCAAAGTTTTAATTTTAATTATCATCTATTTACTTGATTCACTTCATAAATTAATTGAATGAATTTCATTTATTTAAACTGATATTTTCTCTTGCAAATAAAAAAATCGATTTTATTTGATTTTTCAGTAATTTATTTGATTTTAAATTGTTGTAATCGTTAGTTGTTTGCTTAACTTTGTATATATGAGCATTGAAAATTGTGGAATAAAAAAATTTCGCTTTTATTTGATTGAATTGAAATTTTAATTATTGTGCAAACAGTCAGTATCCTGAGAGATCGTCATTCTTAGAGACGCCTCAGGCCCAATCCATCAAAGTTTAATGTCTACTCTTACTCTACATTTTCTTTATGGGCGATCCAATTGGAGATGGTCTCTCAAAAGGACCGTCTCTCATAAGAATTTGTGTTGTGCAAAATGGATATTGAACATTCACCCATATATAGGGTATCGCTTAGTCATTCCAACTTTTATGGATTGGAGCTTTCCATTGAAAATCAATCTATATCAACAAAATAATAGTGTCAAAATTAATTTTTTGAGTATAAAAATGTTTGTTGAGATTGAAATTGTTATACAATATTTAGGCCAAAAGGTGCACTAGAGTAGAATAATTAGTTATACTTTGGCCTTAACAAAGGTGCAAGTCACATAGGGTAAAAGTTGATAAAAGGTTTTTAGATTGTGTGTGCTTTTAGTTAGACTCAGAGGTGTTCAATGGGGTGGGTCGGGTCAAAATTTAAATAGGCTGGGTCGGGGTGGGTCGTGTCAAATGTTAAACGGGGCGGGTCAAGTCCATTTAAATTCGACCCACTTTGACCCATTTAAAAGTTAATAAAAAGAATTTTTAAATTATATTTTATGACCCGTTGGGTCGATCCACTTATGTTTATAATAATATTATTTAAAAATAAAAAAAAAAAGTGGCAAAGTTTTTCTCGCAATTAATTCTTATAATTATCCGACCCAACCTGGCCTGACCCTTTACACCAAGGCCAGCTAATGACCCGCCCCGTTATTGACCCGACCCGCTAATGACCCGTTAAAATGTGATCCGACCCTTGACCTGTTGGGTCGACCCGCCCTGTTGAACACCTCTAACTGTAATCCTAAAATTGATGAAGTTTCTTCTCAAAAATTATATAATAATAAGAGAAATAGCTCACCAAATTTATATACTAGTCAACATCTCACTAAATCACCTATATGAGATTACATACAAGCATTTTTCAACATTATCCTTTGTCTTCTCCGTGTCTTTTTATTCTTTTTAGTCATTTTCTTGTTTTACTCCTTTTCTATTTTTAATTAATTTTTTTCTAAACATCTAATCTAATATTGTTTTTATCTTATATTTTTATTTTAATTCGGTGTTTTTACATTCTTACATTGACTTGCTCAATTTTTTAATTTATTATTATATTTTCCCCTTTTAATTATTTTAAAACTACGATTTTCTTTTATAGATAGACTCTTTCTTATTTATTATTTTGCTAAGGACCCACAATAAAACTTAAACTTAGTGCGTGTTAGTGAATAAGAAAAAATTATGTAGCTTCATTTCATATTTTATAATCAAAGTTTAGTCACTGACCACATCTTTATATATGTTATCAAAATCAATTAACAAAATAATTAAATGTAGATGGAAAATTGAAAAGATATATATTTTGATTTTAATCGACGTAAAAGTGATTTGTTAATTTTACTTTGCTTTGAAAAAGGGCGGTCATTCAAAAATTTTCATCACTATTAATCTCACAGCAGACCGCGATATAATATTTTTATATTTTTCAGTATTATTTTTCTCCTAAACTCATTAACTTATTCTTACAACTCTTTACATTTCAATTTTCCCCATCGTCTTTTCTTAGGGTTTTTGCTTTCTTATAGCCGATTCCAACATTTCGCCATACAAATTTCTTACGTGCAGAAAAGGTAAAAATGAACTCAATTTTTTGATGTGTTTATCTCTTTGAATTTGATTTGTTCTTCAATCTATGTACTTTCTTGCCTTTTGATTCAATTGGTAAGATGCATTGAGTTTAATGTATGTATATATAGTATCAAAAGTTTATAATAATGTTTATCCTCTTAATTTGTGTATTTACAACATTTTTATTGTCATTCACTTCACTCATGTGCAAATCTTATTTTTCACTTGATGAATGTGGTTTTGATGAGAAATCTTCAATTTCAGATAATTTTTTTTGTTAAATCAAGGTTTTAATTTTAATTATCATCTATTTACTTGATTCACTTCATAAATCAAGTGAATGAATTTCATTCTTATTTTTCACTTGATGAAATGTGGTTTTGATGAGAAATCTTCAATTTCAGATAATTTTTTTGTTAAATCAAGGTTTTAATTTTAGTTACCATCTATTTACTTGATTCACTTCATAAATTAAGTGAATGAATTTCATTTATTTAAACTAATAGTTTCTCTTGCAAATATAAAATTCGATTTTATTTGATTTTTCAGTAATTTATTTGATTTTAAATTATTGTAGTAGTTGGTTGTAAATTCGATTTTATTTGATTTTTCAGTAATTTATTTGATTTTAAATTATTGTAGTAGTTGGTTGTTTGCTTAAGAGTGTATGTATGAGATTGAAAATTGTGGTACAACAAAATTCCGCTTTTATTTGATTGAATTGTAATTTTAATTATTGTGCAAACAATCAGTATCTTGAGAGATCGTATTTTTTAGAGACGTCTCAGGCCCTATCCATTAAAGTTTAATGCCTACAACCTACTCTTACTCTACATTTTTTTATGAGCGATCCAATTGGAGATGGCCTATCAAATAGACCATCTCTCATAAGAATTTGTGTTGTGCAAAATGGATATTGAAAACATTCCCCCATATATAGGGTATTGCTTAGTCATTCCAACTTTTATGAATTGTTGCTTTCCATTGAAAATCAATATTATATCAACAAAATAATAGTATAAAAATTAATTTTTTGAGTATAAAATGTTTGTTGAGATTGAAATTATTATACAATTTTTACATTCTTACATTGACTTGCTCAATTTTTTTTATTTATTATTGTATTTTCCTCTTTTAATCATTTTAAAACTACGTTTTTTTTTTATAAATAGACCCTTTCTTATTCATTATTTTGCGAAGGACCCACAATAAAACTTGACCTTAGTGCATGTTATATGCCATATATATGTCATGATTAGGCACATCAACATAGAATTGTTTTCTTCGCCAACTACATATCCATATGGTGATTCAATAGGTGTAGAAGATAGTGTAGAAGATAGTGTAGACTATTGTTAAAAATCATGATATATTGCATGATTGTGAGTCATCTTTGTTGCAATAACTTAGATAAGCCTAAAAACATTACATTGCATCTTTTGGATAATAACATATTTATGAGAACTCATAAGACATTATTTAAGTCGACATTATCTATACAGAATTTAAGAAGTAACATAATCACTAAAAGTCAAGTTTCATCCATCATAGTCACAAAATATTGAATTTATTTAGATTCACATGCTGAATTATTCCTCTACGTATTTCACTGTATTACAGGTAACAAACCAATATGGATAGTGATAATGATCGAGGAAAAAACATACAAAAATCACAACAACCTTCTAGAAAGAAGCTTTGCTCAAGCATGGACAAGGGCAAAGGCAAACTATTTGCAAGGGAGCACAATGACAATGATTATAACAACATACAATTCCAATTTCCTAATATTTTCTCTAATCTTACAGAAGCTTTGAGCTTATCACCATCATCCCCTATGATGTTTGATTATAATCAAAATCAAAGGCCATCATCTATTGGAAATTCAAGGTCCACTTCACTTACAATGCACCCTCCTACATACAATAACTCCATACCACCACCATCCCCTATACAGCCTAATCAACAGCTTAATCAAAGGCCATTACCTGTTACCATGGACCCTTCCACATACTATAACTACATGTCATCATCACCATCCAAACTATTTGATCAACAGCAAAATCAAAGGCCATTACCTGTTGGGAATACTGGTTTCACCCCTGTTACCATGGACCCGTCCACATACTATAACTACAAGTCATTATCATCATCCAAACTGTTGGATGAACATCATAATCAAAGGTCATTACATGTTGGGAATACTAACTCCACCCCATTTAGAATGGACCCTCCTACATACAATAACTTCATATCATCAAATAATAATCTCTTCTCACAAACCAAAGAACCTTCTAGAATTCCCACCCCACATTCCATGGAACCTCCTATTTATAGTAAGTGCAAGACAGATATCTCTGAATATCTGTATTCAAACAACATTGATCCTAATGTTGTGGAATCTCCAAGTTTTCAGGAGTTACTAAATATAGGAGGGAAAGGATCTCAACTTCAGTCTAGTGTTCCTACTGTTAATGATCTTAGAGAAGGAATGTTGAGTAAAAAGTTTCATGAAATTCAAACATGGGTTGAGAATATTAAGAAATCATGGCCTTTGACTGGGTGTAGTGTGATCTTAGAAGGATGGACCGATGAAATCAAGGGTAGAAAATTGATGAATGTTCTTGTTGATTGTCCAATGGGGACTGTTTATCTACAATCACTTGATGTTTCTAAAGAATTTGGTGATGTGTATGCAATGGAGAATGTTATTGAGCAGGTAATTAATGATAAACAAACCTTTTATAATATATATATATATAAGATTGTCAAGGAACCAACTCAACTAAAAGCTTAAGCTGATGGTTGAGGCCCTAAAATTGTTATATAATTTAACACGCCCTCTCACACTAGAGCCCTTTGGGTTAGAAGTATGGAGCAACGCACGCCCTCCTTATACCTGGTGTTTAATATTGCGCTTGAAATGAGGGCTGGTTGAGATTTGAACCTGCAACCTTTTAGCACGGTGGCTCTGATACCATGTCAAGAAACCATCTCAATCAAAAGCTTGAGCTGATGGTTGACGTCACAAGATCATATGTCATATACTCTAACTTAATTTGAGTTTAATTCTATTTTCCATCAGGTAATAAAGGAAATTGGGCCCAAAAATGTGTTACAAGTACTTAGTTACGCGTCTTCACCATGGCTAAATGGTGTAGGACTGAGGATTGAGGCTCGACATGAATCGATATTTTGGAGTTGTAGTGCCACCTATTGTCTTACAATGATACTCGAACGTGTAGCTTCGTTAAGGTGGGTTGAAGAGACTATAGAACAAGCCAAGAAGATCACAAGACTAGTTCATAGCAACCCTTCCATATTAGGCCTCTTAGAGAACTATTACCTTGTGAAGTCATCGAAAATAAAAGCAGTTGCACCCTTTTTGACACTCGAGAATATATTGATGAAGAAAATGAATCTCCGAACAATATTTTCTTCTCGAAAATGGAAGAGATCGAGGTTAGGATCATCCTCGAGTGGAAAGAATGTAGCAAAACTGGTGATGAATAATAAGTCGTTTTGGAACAAGGTTGCGCTAGTTGTGAAGGGAAGTATCCCAATTGTGAATGTTTTGAGGTTGATGAATGATGGAAATAGTGACAAAGATAAGCCACATATGGGGATTATATATGAAACTATGGATCAATTGAAGGAAACTATATCAGATGAGATTAATGTAGAGGGAGTTAAAGGAGAATTTTGGAGTATTATTGATGAAATTTGGAACCATATTTTGCATTCCCCTCTTCATGCTGCAGGATACTTTTTTAACCCTAAGCTTTTTGATGCACAAGATTTGGTTAATGATCATGAAGTGGCTAGTGGGATATGGGCTGTGGTGGGCAAATATGGTGGTGATCAACAAACAAAGAACTTGATCTATCAGCAATTGAGGTTATATCAGGATAGCAAAGGTGATTTTGAAGGAGGAAAAGAAGAAATTAACAATTTTTCACCGGGTACGAAAACTTTCATTTGTATTGCTCTGTCCTTTTGAGTTTTTTTAACTATTTTTTTTTTAAGTTTTTTTTTTGGTCAAATAAGACAAATTCAAAAAGACAGAGTGAGTCGTTATTGAAAATTATGTTCTTTGGGAATGATTTGGTCTTGTTGACTAATCTTAATGCTAGCTAGCTACCAATGATAGTTAGAAGAATATATTAAGTCCACCAAGTCAAAGGGTTATGTTTGGAAAATGAGTTTTTTTTTTTTTTTTTTTTTACTTTTTAATCTGTCAAAAGACTTAGTAATCGTAAGGTGAATGGAAGTTCACTAATTTTTCATTGACTGGCAAAACAAAAAAAAAATTATTATGACTAATTTTTTTTATTGGTTTTTGACATTTTCACTTACTTTTTCACTAGAAAATAGGCAATATTGCAGTTAAGTTTTACCAAACATCTATATATACCAATTTACTTAAACATTTGACTTTAAAAAAATCAAACAATACTACCACCTGGTCAAACCTTTCAACAACCTAACAAATAACTACGAACAATTATTTTTCAAATAATATCTATAAAACCACCTTCAAGTCCTATGTTGCATACAAATTTAGCTATTTTTCCACCATTCATGCATGTACCAGGAATGATAATTTTAGAGCTATTTGACATTGTTCACACACTAATCATGATGGACAATGCATAAAGACTACCTAGCTATATTGTTTTACATTGGAGGCTTGTGGATTGCTCACTGCTTAATGTTTATTAGTTATTTTAAATGGCTTGTTTAATTGATGAAATAGTAACATTAATTATTTCAGTTAGCTGCATAATATAGAAATTGGTTATTACCTATTAGTTATTAACTGTTTGTTAGAGAAAAAATTGTCAACAAGTCAAAATCCAATAAAAAAGACTTGACCCCAATAGCTTTTTCATTCTTAGGAGCCAATTGCCAAACAAATTTTATTTCTTTAACCAACTAACAAGTCAAAAGCCAAAAACAAACCAATAAGCTGGCACAAAAAACAAACACCGACAAGACTTATTTGTAATTTATTTTTATTTTTATTTTTTCTTGAATTATATTTATGTAGATAAGTGGTGGAGACGATTTGGCAATCATTGTCCAGAACTACAAAAATTGGCACTAAAAGTGTTGGGGCTTTCATGCAATGGTGCTTCATCCTATGAACTAAAAAGAGATGTGGCAGAGAAGACACTTTCAGTCAAAGAAACTCATCCATCATACCAAAAGTTGAAGGAGTATAGTTTTGTGTCTTATAACCTTCATCTAAGGGAGCTCAAGAATTCAGGGAAGAAATTCAACATTGAGGCACATGAGCTTGATCCATGTGATGATTGGATTGTTGGTGATTACTAAGGCTAAAGACTATTTCATGATTATGTAATAAGTGCACTAGAACTTGGCTATTTATGCGCAAATACAATGGATTATCTTTATTTATAACTTTATAATGTGTTTTTTTATTTCAGTATAGGAATATTCCTTTCAGCCGCTATAGATCATAATAGTGGAAGAGGAATAAGGAGTCTTTTAATTTGTTGAATTGTCTTTTGAGAATGTTGTGAGTATTTTTTTATAAGAGTCTTGGCTATTAATGGAACACAAATTTGACATTAATAATTCAAAGTTAGTTTTTGATGTAATATTTAGAATTGTTGAAGTGGTTTTGAAAATTAATGGTGGTTATTGAATCACTTTGATTTTTACTATATAAGAGTCTTTTTAAATAGTCGATCTCAATTTTGAGACTAAGATTGTTACATTAATGTTGTGAAGGGTTGTTCTATGTATAATGCCATCATCAAAAAAATTAATTACCGGAATTAATGTTGATTAAAGTTTTTCAATTGAAGGAGAACATTTGTCTTTAATGTGAGATACATATGTGATATGTCTCATGTACTTATAGAAGAAATTCACAAACGAATCAAGTACTTCGAGTGAGCTCACTTGCTTTTAGGTTGGATTAGGTTAAAAGTCAATTCATTTTTACAATCAAATCAAGTTCCACTAAAGATATTTTACTACTTCATGACGATTTAACCTTGTTCGATCTAAATCATATTCTTCGTCCCTGCTATAATATTTGTTACATTTCACTTTTTTACGCATTTCAATGCGTTATTTTGTTTATTTATATGTTGAATTATACAAATCTAAAAATAATAAAACGTTAATATTATGAAAGTATGCGATTACACGATTCAAATAAAATATCACATGATTATATTTTTCCTTACACATTAGTCGCAATATGTAAAATTAGCTTGAGCGATGAATAGTGCACAAAATCAAAATGTAGCGAGTATTCTTATTTAAACAATAAATTATTATGCTATATATATGTTATCATTGAATATATATTGTTAACAGCATATATTTATAAATAAAAGATTAAATTAACAACAAGTCTCCTGAGAGACCGTTTTTTTTATAGACGTCTTTCAGGCCCAGTCCATTAGAGTTTAATTCTCACTCTTATCCTATACTTCCTCCGTTCCAATATAGTCGCAACATATGAAAAATAAGTACTATTCACTTATCTACCTTAATTTGTGATTAATAAGTAATCTATAAGTTAAAACATAGTCAACTGAGATCTTGTTTGATTCATCTCGACGTTTAGATTATTAATATCAAATTTTTATAATTTTATATTATACATAATTATAGATATTAAGGATTATAATTTTATATTATACATAATTATAGATATTAAGGATTGAATTAGTGCATTAAACTGCGTGAAAAAAAGACAAATATTGCAAGTATTTTGAAACGGAGGTAGTATTTTCTTTATAGGACTAGAGTTGGTCTCTTAAAGAGACGGTCTCTGGTAAGAATTTGTGTTAAATTAGATCAGGGTTTATTAGGTTTGATGGCGATAGACGTATCAAACGACTCTATATCGCCTAACTAATTCTAAAACACAAAACACAAAACCCAGATTTGTGTTCCACTATTTAGAATAGACCCAAAAGAATTAAACCCATCTTCAAAATTCCATGGAGTATCCAATAGACTTAGAATTATTCGGTGAAGATGAAGAAGATGAATACTCCCATGATAATGAACAACATCATGATGATGATGCCCAACAAAGAGTTGGTGGTGGTGGTAATCGTCCTTCATCATCCTCAGACTCATCCCGTTCATCGTCACCGTCCAATTCATCATCTTCTTCATCTTCAAGATCGAGATCTTCATCGAGTGGTAGTGGTAGCAGTGGGAGTAGCAGCGATGAGGAAAAGGAAAATGGTGGTGAAGAAGTAGTGTCTCATAGTAGGAATATTGCTAGGGATATATTTGGGGATGAACCTGATGATGAAGAAGAAGATGATGATAATGATGATGATCTATTTGGACCTGATAATGAAGAGTATTGCAAAACTTCTGCTATAAGCCCTCACCCTGTTCCTGGTATGGTTCTATTGTTTTGGTCATTTAATTGATGAAAGTTGGGCTTTTTATTGATGGGTAATGGTGATTTTGTTTTAATTTTAGGTTCTGATGAATGCCATTGATGTTAGTGAGATGTTCTTATGTGGGTTTCTCTTTTTATTGTGTGGTTGTGGTTGCAATTTCGGAAATTTGTTTTTTGTTAGTAACTTTTCCTTCAATTTTTAGGTTTTGATGCTTGGTGTTTATAGTATAGATCATGTGTACATTTCTATTTTGAGTACTTATATATGATTTTAAAAGAAATTTGGTTTCTTTGTCAGTGGGTGCTAAGTTTTTAATTTCAATTTAGGTTTTGATGCTTGCCCATTTGAGTGTGGTGAGCTTTCTTTTTTGGATATTTCTCTTTTGGGTGTTTGCGGTTTAACTTTGAAGAAAATTTGGGTTTTTGGTGGGAGTGCTATTGTGTCTAATTTAATTTTGGGTTTTTGGTCAGAGTATTATTGTTTCTTCTTTCTAATTTAATTTTGTGTTTTTGGTGGGTGTGTTAGTTTCTAGTTTATTATTGGGTTTTTGGTGGCAATGCTATTGTTTCTATAAAATTTTGGATTTTGATACTTACTGTTTGTAGTTTAGTGAGCCATTTTAGTATAGGGGTTTGTTTTAGGAATTTGGATATTGCTACACTGCTATGATGCTTCAAGTACTGAAAATACTTATTCATTGGTCTTGGCTATTGAAGATACTGTGATTCACCATTGCTAGTCTTCTAAAGACTGAATGTGGTTAGTGTGTCAGATGCCTGCTAATGGGCTTTGTATCTTGAAATATTATTCATCCCTGCTAATATGCTGGCCATTATTCTCTCTGCATTATCATTTTTTTTTAGATTGAACATTTTTTTTGTCACTGGATTGATATTCTGTTGGGGGATTGATGGTAACCCTTAATGTTGTATTTGACTTTTGAGTGTTATATGCTTGTGATTGTTCATCTTTAAGAGGATTGAGGAGGGGATGTCTGTTGCTATATTGATGTAAGTATGACTGTATGAGGTGATGTCAGTAGGTTGCAAACTAAAATGTTGCTTTTAAGTATGAGGTGCTGAGTTATGCTAATATTTTAGGCAATCCGGTGACTAGGCTATTTTGTTTAACATGTCGAGTTATCACTGATCTGGTGATGAATCTGTAAGCTTTTCTGTTGACATGCTATGTCTTGTCGATGTATTTTTGAAGGTGTTGTGCAGCTTTAGTAAAACGACCTGTAACTACTTGATTTGAGGAGTTTGCTGATTATCTTTTCCAATTCTTCCTTTCTTTTCTGCTTGTCCTTCTGTTGGACTTTTATCCTGCAGTATTGCCTCCAATCCGCACTAACAATCACCAAGATAGAGGTGGAGGAGGTCGTGGTCGTGGACGATGGCAAAATGATAGAGGTATACTACCTCGACCTGGATACCCTCCTAGGCAAAATTATGGCTTTGGTAACAGATTTCCTGTTATACGAGATGAACGCTTTGTTTCTGAGCTCAAGTTTTTAAAGAGCGAGGAAACACTTTCTAGAAAACCTATACAGTTCCAAGAGGTAAATACTTTTTTTAGTACATGTGTAACTACTTTTAATAAACTTATGCGTCAATCTAAAATTTTGAGTTTTTGGTTGTTTTAGGGTCTTTTGTTTGGTAGATATGTTTTTACCTGTTACACCATTGCCAGATTATTAGTCATTAGGGTTCAGCTTGACTTATATGTGTTGTGTTTTGTATTGCTTATTATGTGATTATCTGAAAACCAAAGTATATACGGATTCTTAGTGTGTTGTGCTGTTTTTTGGATTTTGAGACTTCTAATTCTTTTCTTATTCACAATTGTTTGGATTAAACTATATTATTAAGGACATGCTTGGATTGAAAATACATTACGATAAAAGTCAAGTAAACCAAAAATGGGGAAGGTGATGTATTTTCAAAGAATATAAAGATATTGAGGTTTTTGTAAATAAAATAGGATGGTGGCAATATGAAAAAAGGAAGGGAGAGGGAATTATTAGTGTATTACATATCTCATTCTCCTGGTGCATAGTCTTTTACCCTTACAATAGAAGTAATAATAGCCTCGTGTCTCAGTTTTTTTTATACTATTACTACACGTCTCCTTAGTAACTGAACTCTCATTGATCTCCTTAGTTTGACTTTATTACCTCGTTGCTTTACCCTCATTCAAAGCATGCCCTAGGCTTAAATATACCTTGTGGTTTGTTAGGATTATTATGTGATTTATAATTTTCCTTTAATTACTGTTTGCTAATACAGCTTCATGGCCATTTCATTAAATAGCCTTGCGAACTTGCCTGTTATAGTCGTGCTGAAGATGGTGATGTCTTCTTCGATGATCGCAGCTTGGTAAGCCATCCAAATGAATTCTGTAATCATTGTTCGATACTTGTGCCTTTTATGAAATGAAATTAATGAATGTCTGCCCTCTTTTGCATGTACTTAATTAGAGGCTTTTTAAGCGACTGATCAGTGAAGATGTGGGAGCAGATCTGAATGAAGGCTTTGATACTTTCACTCCTAAAAAAGGTAGGGAAGTCACTAATGATGCTAGTGTTGTTAATATAGTAATGTATAAAGGGGAGGACGAGATCAATCGAGGTTGATATATGCTGATAATATTTGCAACAATATGACGAGGGAGATGTTTTTGCATTTTGGCCATTGGTAGACTGTGCGCCATCACATGATTCACTATTCTCCTTGGGAATCGCGAATCAGAAAAGCGAACTATGTTTGGTTTTGGGCTATTTTGGTGTCATTTTGACCAAATCGCGAATCCAAAAAACGAATTAACTAGCGAATCATATTACACTGGTATTGTGCCTCAATAACTGGTTTATGCTGATTTTGGTGGTTTTTATAACAGATTTGGGCTCCCAGGGTTTTGGTGATTTACTTAATTGCATAAGACATAAAAGAATTCCTCTTCAAAATATGCACTTTGTGGTAAGCACACTTGTCATTTCTCGAGGCTTCTGTGGTTGACAAATTTCCCGTGAAGTATCTGTTATCTGATCTCATTTTCATTACTTTTTTGTCTTGTGCAGACTTTTCGCAACAACCTAAATAAGGTAAATGTTATTTCTCTCTTGCTTACTTATATTTACGAAAAGTGTGTTATTGGCAGTAGAAGAAATAACACGATATCTTATCTTCCACGTGAACCGATGGTAATGGACAAGGCTTTGTGAAAGTTTTCTATGCTAATGATGTGGAGTATGTTGCGCTCGGCAGATTTTTGCATGTTATATAGACATTCTACAATCTAGCCGGTTTAACTATCCAAAATTTTTTAAATTTTTGGCTTCAATTTGAAGCTTAATTTTTGTCTTGTTCCACCATTTGTGCAGATTCTGGCTACAGCTTATATTAGGAATGAGCCCTGGGAAATGGGAGTGCACAAAAGAAAGGGAGTGGTCTATCTTGATGTTCACAAACTACCCGAAAGACCGCAAACAGAATTGGACCGCAGAAGGTACTCTAAAATGTTTTTTTTATTACAATTCAGTATTTTTATCCGTATATCTACCCATATTCAGGGATGTACACGCTATGAAAAGGAGCTGAAATAAATACAATTTGCCAAGTAGCTGAAATGGAGGGGAAATGTTTTTTGTTTTTTGTTTTTTGCTTCACATACATCTTCCCCCTGTTTTTTTCTCGAATCCTTTGTAATACTTCAGCTCTTGTTAAATTAGGTGCTATTGGGGATATTGCTTTGAGACCCTAGCTACTGAAGATCCAAGGAGGGATGACGGAGAGGGTATACATGATATTGATGCCAACGTCGAGTATTGTGCTGTGATCAAAACAAAACTTGGCGCTCATCGGATATTAATGGGTGCTGAAATGGATTGTTGTGATTCCACTGATGATGGTAGGAGGTTTTATGTGGAATTGAAGACATCCCGAGAGGTTAGTTTTTTTTATCTCTATAAATGTAGGGGAATAAAGATTTGATGTGGGCTTACGTTTCGCAACTATTGTTTGGCAGTTGGATTATCACACCGAGGAAAGATACGAGAGAGAGAAACTACTCAAATTTTGGGTATGCATAACCGTATATCTTGGTCTTTGTTTCGTATTTCTTTCCCCTTGATTTTTGGTAGTTTATCTCCTTCAAATCTTAATTGTAGAGAGTAATACATTTTGATTTTTGATTGCAGATTCAATCATTTTTAGCAGGCGTTCCCTATATCGTTGTTGGTTTTAGGTAAAATTCATTTGCAACCATCTACTTTATTTGTTGAATCATTTGATTGTACCGTTCTTGGAATAAGAATGAGGTTGTTTTGCTAAATAATGGTTGCACAATAACGGATTTTGAATTTACTAATCCACAAAACCCCATTATGTAACCTGTATTAAGTTCTAAAAGGTCTATTATTAGTTTCAATTCAAATATATGTTCTAGAAAACTTAAATTACTCCGTCTAAAATGGTCTATTTATAAGCTTTAATTCACATTACCATGTCTAGGAAACGAGTTGTAACACCATGAGGTGCCGCGTCTGCAAATTGCCCGTTTGACAGACCATGACTGTCTTCTTAATTACCCGATTTACCAATTTGGACTGAAAAATCTTAACTTTAACCTCATTTTACTCGTATAAATAAGGTTAACATGCATCTTGTTGTAGGGAAAAGTCCAAATATTACATACTCCTAGATCATTTTACTAATCCCGTAAAGTTGTTGGTACGAGCCTACAAAAGTCTAGCTTTTTACAAGATCTGGTTTTAGACTCAGTATACTTGGATTCCGCACTTAACTTAACGAGCATTAATGTGCAGGGATGATTCGGGACGTCTTGTCCGCACCGAAAGAATGAGGACTAAAGAGATTAATCAAAGAGTAAAGATGAAGAATTATTGGCAGGTAACTCTAATCTAGGCACAACTTTCCCGTCGAAACGTATCACTCCTAAAAAATTACCGGTCTACATCATATATTATATTGTTGCTTTGCATATCAGGGCGGAGTTTGCCTAGCATTTGCCGATGAAGTATTGTGCTGGCTTTACGGAACTGTTAAAGAGGGTAACTTTTGTGTACATGCCTATGAATTCAATTGCAATATTCTTCTTCTTTGTTTTCGGGAAATGTGAAATGCCTATGAAGTTATGACTTGAACATTTATTTTCGTCTTTCTCGACCATTTCAGGTGAAGACTATTTATTGCAGTTTGCTCCGCCCTTCAACCGTTTGGAGCTTCTACAGGCAAACTCGTGTCCGGATGTGATTACATACCATCTTGAGCAATTGGGATGATCAGGACATCTCCGAAGGCTAATATATATGATATATATACTGTTATTATCCGATGTTATTTAGATCTCGACATTTAGTCGAAGTGAGATTCTTCCCTCCCCATCCCAGATAAGTTTATCCTCATAGATGTGTAATTTTCAGTGTCCTAAAATGCAGTTTATATCAGCTGTAGTTAAGCTGATGACAATTTTGGCTTACCAGTTCATCAGCCTTTCCCTTAGGCTAATGTAAAGTGAGTTGAGCATTTTGGAGAACTTCATCTATGTAGTCACCAAAATATTACATTCATTGTTATGATCATTGTAATGATGTTTTATTACCGCCAATGCCATTAGAGGGTTTTTACCCGTGTCCGCCTAAACGGAGACTGGAAAGTCATATGTACACAAATTTACTCTTATCATGAATTATATGATAAAGAGATTGTTTTTAGCTGATCTTTAATAACGAATCATCATATGTAATTTCACGTAAATAATAAGAGTTTGTCTATTTTCAATCTTTTTCCCTCCCCAACAATAATTTTTACCAAATGGCCAAGGAATTTTGTCAAGCCTCTCGATCTTTGTGTCTTTCAAAATTTCCAAATTTTCATTCTCCCATTCCTAAATGTTTTAGTGGTGTGTTCATTGTTCAATATGCTAAATGCTAATAACTAAAATGCAAGCTCTAGTTGATCAATCTCAAACCTCATTTCTTAAACCAAAACATTATCATTCTCTTTTATCTTGAGACATTTATTTTCCATTCAAAATATTGTTGTATCTAAAAAACATGAATTATCAAATAAACATAACTTGTTTAAGGAAAAACATGAATTATCAAATAAACACAACTTGTTTAAGGAATACTAGAAGTTTTTAGGGGAAAAACAAGTTCAAATAAAAAAGAAATAATGTGACTTTTAGAAAACATAGGTATAAATTAAGTCTTGAATTTCAAATAAGTTCACTTAAATGACAAAAGTTCATTAAAATAAGAATATCTTAATTTACGTGTAATTTTAGTTAGGTGAAGTCTCTCATAGTCACATTACAAGCAAAAGCAATATTGAAACATTCTATGTAGTTGCCAATATCATAACTATGTGCAATTGTAATTAGGTGCAAGTAAACATGAAATTCGTGTGAGGTTAGGCCGTTATAGGACGTGCTGGAGCGAGTTATGTATGGTAGCGTGTTGTCTATTCTCAAATAATAGTCTGTGACACAGCACAAGCACGTGGATCGTATCAGTCGTGCTACGACATAATACAAGTTTCTATTTTTTCACTTTTTCTCCAATATAAATGGCAAAATTTGACAGAATAATATCATGTCAATCCTACACAATGGTGATTGTGGCATGCTCGTTTTCGTTGCATGCTATAATTGGCTAGTCGTAGTTGTGCTGGGTCAAAACTATTTTAAAAATAATTACATTTATTTGTTTTTTTAAAAAAAAATAAAAAATTTCTTAAAAGTTGTTTTTTTATGCATAGACTCATGAAGACAATAGCGACCAAAAAAATATATATGTGAGGACCATACTCGATGCAAATAATATGTGCAAATAACAAACAGTTCGAAACACCGAAAGAGAGACCTAACAAAATATCTTCTCCGGCACAAAACTCTCACGAAAACAAACCAAAAGAGAGGAAAATGGCTTATTTCTCCCACCTCCTTTCTCTCTCCTAAACCCTAATTTTCCTCTCTCTATCCCCCTTTTTCCTCTCGCCGATTTTCTCTCCATCTCTCTCCCTAATCTATGTGATTTAAACACCTTATCTAATCTAATTTTATTTTTCTCAAATCTCGAATCTTAGGGTTTAGATTGTCATTATTCTCTTTCCTTTTTAAACATTATTCTTCTTAGGATTAAGCGAATTCGAACTGGAACTTATTGTTAGTTATCGATTGTGATATAATGAATAAAAATTGAATGATTTAACTGTTAATTAGTGATTTGATTAATTAATAAAGTTTGAAAGATGTACAAAGATCGAGGATTGAAACCGGATATGGGAGCTGTGGATCGGAAGAGAATCAATGAAGCGTTGGATAAGCATTTGGAAAGGTCATCGCCATCGACTTCAAAAGGACTGAATGGTAAAGATAAGGATAGGCTGTCGGCACCGACGATTATTGGTGGTAGTAGTGGTAAACAACCTTACGATCAAAGAGATTCTCGTTCTGTTTCGCTTTCCAAGAATCGATGCTCTGATGGTCAGCTCCTCTCACTATTTCTTACTTCTTTTTTTTCTTTTCTGTATGTTGAGTTTAATGTTCAAGTGTGTACTTTTAGAAAATGGTGTATTTTTTGCTCTTTTGTTCGGTATAATGTGGTATATGGCTAGTTGATTGAATTGGTTTCGAGTGGTTTGATCTGCTTGTTTTTAAAATTGTAGTGATTTGGGTTCACTGTTGGGTATTAATGACTACATTTTGATTGTTTAAGGTGGTAGATTAGAGTTTATTTTATGTAGTGTATGGTTTGTGATGGTAGATGTAGAAGTTGTTTGTCATGTTCAACAATCGAGAAAGCAATACATCAAAAAAATATATTTTGGAAGAAATGATACAACAAAAAAGAACGGGGAAGTATTATCAAGCAAGTTTGTGACGATGTACAGTAGGACGCTAATTACTAATTAATCTCTACAGGTGTGAGATTGATTTTGAGGTTTTAATTCGAGTGAAGAGCTGATTTTTGTGTGTTACTGTTGCTGTATTCTGTTAATCATTTGTTATTCCCTTCAAACTGCTACTTAGACACTGTTAGGCAATTGATGAAATTGAGCTTGACCGTTTGTTTACCCTTTTTTAATTGATGTTTGGCAAATTGGCCTATTTAATACGTGCAGTTCTTAATTATTTGAGGTTGCACTTGACGTTTTTGCAGTTTGTTGGGTCAGTCGAAAGCAACCTCTTTGTTAGTTTTATCATTAATAAGGAAAAATTACGTATATCCTACTTACTCAATGGCATTAGGGTAATGGAATGTGATGTGTCTGTTACAGAATGTTGTTGAAATGTTGTATACTTAACTTTTAATGGCTGTGTGTTACGCAATATTTTATTCGCTTTATCAGCCAGTAATTGCTTTTTTTAGATCTTGAAGAACCTGAAAAGGCCTTGATCTGGAGAATCTTAAATCTTAAAATGCTAAATGTTAATTGTTGAACACAACGTTACATCCTAGTTGGCTAGTCCTTGTTGTTTTTGCTCCATTTGTAGAATGTACGTGGTGCTATGATTGCTAGCTGCAATGTATGTATTGGTTATTATCTATTTATTTTAGAAGTTGTTATGAAGTTTGCTTGTTTGATGATTGGAAAAAGAATGTCAGGCTCAGAACTGGAGTTGGTGGTCAGGTTGTATTGAACTGCTATAGCTTTTGTAGACTTTTTATTTCTAATATTGGAGGTCGTGTCAATTGTATAGGTGTGGATTTTAGAGGTTGAGATGATTCTGCATGCTTCATATTGTATATATTTTGAGATAACAGGTGTCATTGTATCAGTATTCTCGGGTGCCATGTATAGTGTTGGAGTGGCAATGAGGATGTGGAATTTAATTACTTGAATTAACTTGTGAGGCTGGTATTAGAGGTTGAGGGAAGTGTTAGAATCTCAAAGAAGTTGGTTAAGTTTTTCTACTGAATTATCTCCAACCACTGGTGTAGTCTTTGTCGAGGAACAGCCCCATTGTTATGTATTAGCTTGATTGTGTGTTTTGGAGAGAATTAGTGTTGTGCATGTGTCTTTTTCTTCGTGAGTGATATAAACAACAACCTTTTTGATTTAGATTTTAGGTCCATATTAGTTATTACTGATATGCTATGCATCTTATGTTATCATGCAAGATTGGAAGGCCTTCGCATTGTAATAAGTTTGAGTTGAATTCTCTACTTGTCATCTTTCTTTCATTTTGCGAACTGCCTTCTTGTTCTTTTTTTCCTTGAATATCTTATCGTAGTATAGACTGCTTACTCAACTATGATATGTCCCATTAATGTTTATCATTTATCTGCTTCTTTCACTTTTTTTTTACCATTGCTCCTATTCATTTTTGGGTTTTCATGGCATGTCTCTTGACTTGCAGATGAATCAGAAACTGATAGTGAAGAGTCTGATGTTAGTGGGTCAGACGGTGATGACACCTCTTGGATCTCATGGTTTTGCAACTTGCGAGGCAATGAATTTTTTTGTGAAGTTGATGATGATTACATTCAAGATGATTTTAACCTTTGTGGATTAAGCAGTCAAGTCCCATATTATGACTATGCACTGGACTTGATACTGGACGTGGAGTCTTCACATGGTGAGTTCTGAGCTCCTCTCCCCCACCCCTTGAATTTTTTATATTATGATGCATACAAAGGCGTAGATGGGTATTTAAGTTATATGATGCATAATATAGCTAAAGTCTTGGTGTTACCTCTGTATTCAGTTTTCGTCCAGTTGATGTATCATGTATGTCTATTTTGCGTCTTTTTATCATATAAATATTTAAGCAAGCCTAAGTTGCAAATTTTTTCCCTGTTTAGTTGTCTCACTAACATTGCTTACCAGTGTATAGGTTTATAATTGGCCTGTAGTAAATATGAGTTAAGTATTAGAAGTCTTCCTTGGGTAATGTTTGATCAATAATGCAAACTAAACCCACTCCTCTGTATCTCATCTTGACTTCCCGTCCTTGGAAATTTTTTATGTGAAATTTTTTTGTTTCTTTTATTCCCTAGTCCCCAATTAACCTCTACCAGCAGCTTTGGCCCAACTTTATACGACACCAAATTACTCTAACCACTACTATAGTTATTTTTTTCCTATTGGTACCTTTCATTGCCCTTTCACAAGCTGCGGATTTTTGTGGTTGATATCAACCATCTAAGCTCTGATTGTTTTACCATCTAATAGTCCCCTATATCATGGAGACTTTGGATTATGCAAGTCCCCTACTCTTCTCAAATGCTTTTTCATTTTTGATCAGAGTGACAGATGGCGGCCAGAGAATGCTTGGTTGATTGATGAGGTTATGACGGAGTTGTGAAGGACACTTGGTTGGTTGATGGCATTTTGGATCTATAGTGTGTGTGTCGTGCACCTTTTTTGTGGGGTCATACGGTGGTTGGGGTTGGTGGTGGTCATAATGGCTAATGATCATAGTTTACTATAGAGAAAATTGTGAGTTTTGTGGGACTTCTGGACTGTAGAGATGGGATGTTGTGTGATTCTGATCATAGGGATTTGATCGAGTTGGTGGTTGAGAAAAGGGGAAATGGTAGTCTAAAATTCATAAACAATGTTTAGTATTAGGGAAACAAGTGTCATGATTACCTTCTCCTTTGCTGAAACCCCCATATGTAATCGTTTTCTCTTTCTTGGTATGCCTGCAACAGTTTGCTGATGCTACTCCAGTGTGTTACTTCTATCTTTGTTCAGTTATTCTATTTTTACAAGGAATGTGTGTGGTCTACAGGTGATATGTTTACTGATGAGCAGAACGAGTTAGTTGAATCCGCAGCGGAGATGCTTTACGGTCTAATCCATGCTCGATACATATTAACAAGCAAAGGGATGGCTGCAATGGTGAGAAATATCTCAGTTACATTATGTTATACCTAGGATGCCAAAATATTAATTGGGTGTTCTGGTCGGTATGCAGCTCGAGAAATATAAAAACTATGACTTTGGAAGATGTCCAAGGGTTTACTGCTGTGGACAACCTTGCCTTCCTGTTGGGCAATCTGATCTTGCAAGATCCAGCACAGTAAAAATTTACTGTCCTAAATGCGAAGATATCTTCTATCCACGCTCGAAGTATCAAGGCAGTATCCTTTGATGTTTGAAAACGCTTTTTTAATTTTCCGTGCCTATCTGCTTTTGATAGCTGCTTGCTGCTTTTCACTCATGTTGATTACTGATGTGCATCGTAAATGCCCTGTGGTTTGTAGATTATAATGAGCTACATGATTCTTTTTTTCTCCTTATACATGCACTAGGACTAAGAATTTTCATCCTTGCTGATGTAGATTGGCAGTATTATATTCCTATTTGTTGCTTCTCATGTCATTGTCTGCATATGGACCATCAATTCGATTCGCAGCTAAAGTTGTTAGGTCGAGATTCCACTTTGAATCGTTCAGAAAGTTAGAATCGAATCGGTAAAATAGAATCATAAGAGCGTACGATTCTACAAACAAAAATTAATTATGGTAAAATAATTAGTATCGTGCCATAATTATTCATTTTAAACCTTTAAATTTATGGATTGAAATGCCTTTGACTTCATTTTCAAGAAAGTGAAATAGCTTTAATTATTAGGAGTAGTTTAAAACTCTGTATCATCGATTAATAATTTCATTTTTTTTAATTATGATTATCTATATTTCAACCTGTGTATGTGAAAAGATTAGTAAAAGAAGGTACTTAAGAAAATTTTATAATAACTAAGACTAAATTTGTGAAATAAAATTGTTAAATCTTAGGCATCATTGTTTTCCAAATATTAGTTTTATTGTGTGTTTCTGTAGTGTTTATTTGATAGCAATCACTTTTATTGCTATATTTTCTTTGACAAGCTGTAGATGTTGACGGAGCTTATTTCGGAACGACCTTTCCTCACCTATTCTTGATGACATACCCTCATCTCAATGCTCAAAAACCAAGTCAGAGCTATACTCCTAGGGTATTTGGTTTCAAGCTCCACAAACCATGATTGTCCAAAAACCCTGTTGGTTAGAGCAAATACACAGTTCATTACCTCCACCCATCCTCGGAGGATATGCTGCTGGATGTCGAGTTTTGAGAAGTGAGATCAGAAAGCTTATGCAGCCTCCAGGAAACTCTTGTCCTGGGTTAAATGCTATGTTTACCGTAAATTTACCTTCCCCCATTCCCCCACCCCCTAAAATGGGAGAGGAAAAAAAAAAGCAGTGGTAGTCTGTTAGATGCTGCACTTCCTGTTATTATTACTCTTATTCAAAATTATATCTACCTTATTATAGAGTGTTTGTAAGCTATGTATTTGGAACTTGAAAGTGTTCAAATTAATCTTGTAGTTTTTTTTTGCCCTTAGTTTTGCAAGTAGTTGGAAAATCCTCGGTTCCTTGTAACAAGACTGAAAAAAAAAAAAAAAAAGTTTTTCGTGTATAATTTATTTTTCTTTGGTTTATCTTTGTTTTCTAGAAAAGAAATTTACTATATTTTGTCACTGATGAAGAGAAGCTTACCCTTGCCAAAAATTATTTATGTTGAATTCTTAAGAATATTGTGTTCACTAGCTTTGAAGCTTCTGTTCTGCAATGAGTATGGAGGTGTTTTGTGTTTAGTACAGGCTTGAATTTTCTGTACCATTTTTGGTTCGGGAAAGCTCAATTGATCGTTATTCCGATTTTCCCAGACGAGTATCATAGTATACTCATAATTCATCATAATACTTACAATGCTAATGATGATATTATCGTGTCATTGAAATAATAATGCTTAAGAATAATTATAACTCAAAAAAATGCATCAGAGTAATATAAATATGTAAACATTGTTGTTTGCCCTTAAATATTCTATTTAGGTTATGTTTGTCAAAGTGAAAAACGGGGAAGGATAAAAAATAAAAATCATCCTTTATCACATTTTTTACGATGTATATTGTTGAAAAGTGAATTTCATTATCGCTAAATCAGCACGACTTTTTCTATTGCAGTTCACAAATAGGTCAATGTTCAAAGAAACAAATTGTTTCAAAAGTTGACCCATCAAACACAATTAGTAAAGTTGAGCATGAAAATGGAGGAGTAACCAAAGTTTAGTCGCGAACACAAATAAGTGATCAACCAAACTTACTTATATGATAATTGTAATCAACATTATTTTGTGGGAAAATTACTTTAAAAATTTTCAACTATTCGCGGTTTAAATATAAAACTTCTAACTATTGATTATTATTCAAAACTCCCAACTATTGACCCATCTTAAATATAAAGCACCGATACATTTTATAACCTGTTTTAACCGGTTACCTTTTGTTGAAATGAGAGAGTACGTAAAGCGTCATGAAAGGTCAAAGGAAGCGAGGTGATTAATAAATACAATTGGGTCCCACTACTTCTCAACTAAAACCAATTTATCCGGTTATAAGTCATCTTGGACTTTAAATATAAAATGGGCCTAAAATTGGGAGTTTTAAATAATAATCAATTGTTAGGAATTTTATATTTAAATCGCGAATAGTTGAGAGTTTTTAATGTAATTTTACCTTTCACATTTCTTGAATGCAATGTTTTAGGAAAATGACCTATAAATTTATGAAACATGTATGGAGCAAAATTATCCACTTCTCTCCCACAAGTCCACAGTATACATTTATGATCACCAATACCATCTACCTCTTTACCACAAGTCCACAACATACATTTATGATCACCAAAACCATCCACTTTTCAAGAGTCTTTGACCAAAATAGTCATTTATTAAGCATATTGAGGACACATTTATTTTGTAGGAGTTCTCATAAATGAAATTCCTACCCAAAAAAAAAATACAAATATATGGTATGGAGCTAATGGGGCCAACATGAGAAAAGATAAGAACAATTATTATTTATAATAATAGAATTTAAAGGAAATTTCTTATCCTATCCAAGTTGAGTGATGGCATTTTATTCCTGATTTGGATTTGTGGAGGCTGCCTTTTTGCTTTCTATGTAGATGTCTATCACAATTTATTGAAGATTGGTGCAATTACTATAGAATTAGCTATTTAGCTTCACAATCACAACATAAATTTGAGATAATGGATCCAACTAGCTTCCTTAATGAAGTTTAGAAATCAATCATAATTTAAGAATTTGCGTCTGATAACGGATATGAGTCAAGAATAAGTTCGTTTCAAATGATTTAAGTTTAAATTCTATTTGCAGCCACTTTATAAATTCAAACTCTATCTATAGATCATGACCTAATCTAAACTTATGTTCTGAATTAGATTTCAAACCTAATTTATAAGTATTCTTACGTAAGGACATTAAAAACTTATCTAATATACAACTTAAACTTATTTTGGGTAGTACTCCATATCAAATGAGTTTAGATTTGAGGCTAAGATTTTCAGAGTTTGCATCAGCTCAAATAAAAATTTTAAATTTTGATAGATCTAATCATTTATCGGCTTAAAATAAAAGCTCAAAATCTAATTGAGTCAATCATTTTTCATACCTTATGTTAACACTATTTCTTTTTAATAAATAAAATCATTTTCAAGTCTAAATAAATTCCTCTATATTTTACCCCCCACCAACTTTCCATGTCATAGCAATTTCGGCCATACTTTGGTATCCCAAAAGATCACAATTTGCAACCTCATGAGTCATGTCAAAATTGTAGTTATCCCAATGGATTGGAGTAACCGTGTAACTATTTTGACTAAATTACTTGTATTAAAATATGTTAAGCTAAATATACAATTCATCCATATCTTTGGGTATTAGATTGTTGTACTATCACACTCCTCATCTTAACATATGGTTGTCAATTTGTCATGCCGACTATTCATCTAATTCAACTAAACAACTTAAAATTAATTTAAACTAATTAATTACTTCCTCCGTTTCATTTTACTTGTAACACTTATCGTTTTTGGAAGTTTCATATTACTTGCAATATTACTATTTTTGGCAAAAATAATCTACTTATTTTATCTCACTTTATTCCTGCTCCACATATCACCATCAATCATACATCATCCCATTAATTATTTAATATACCCACAAGTCACAACCACTATCTATTTATAATAATTTTTTTTTTATCTCACATATCACCATCAATTATACATTATTCCTACTTTTAAAATACTGATTTGACAGCCCTTAAAAAATGTGTCAAATCCTATGGTGCAACTAAAATGAAACAGAGAAAGTATATATTTTTTTTGTAATCAAACCAACATACATATAGAGAGTAAAGGCTAGTGGGTCAATTCAACTTCAAACTTAAACAAAGGCTAGTCAATCTAATATAAACACAATGGGGTCTTAGAGATATGTACATAATTAGCAATTGCTTAGAACATCAATCTTAAAAGGCATTGATGAAGTATGTAAATTTTTGATATACGTTAATATTAATGTAATCCTTATTGAAATATGAAAATTATATTACTGAAATTTTTTTCAAGATGTATCGTTTTTTCAAGCATTTTGCGTTAATTTTAACTTAGTTTTTAAATATATAAAATTCTGTAATTATACACAATATAATTTTATATCAGATGTACACTGTTTGAATATGTTTATCTAGGGAAAGAATCGAATTTCAAATCCACTTATTCATCTTAAATTGACTTATACAATCATCTTGGATTAATAAATCAATTCATTCAAATTGCAAGAATAAGACTTGATCAAGCATAGAGTCAATTTGAATCATCAAAAGTGTAATTCACTCCGTTCATCTTTTGTGATTCAACTTGACCTATTCATCATCTTCAAGACTTCAACCCATTTAAGTTGTAAGAATAAGACTTGATCATGTATAGAGTCAATTTGAATTATCAAAAGTGTAATTCACTTAACTCATTTTTTGTAATTCAACTTGACCTATTCATCATCTTCACAAGCAATATAGTCTCCCTGTTGTATTAAGTTTACTACATATATATCACTTTATTATGCAATCCAACGTGTTATTTTAATTATTTATATCTGAATTATACAAAACTAAAAATCATAAAAGTTCAACATTGTGAAAACACGCACCTAGACGATTCAAACAAGATCTCACCTGACTATATTTTTTTTCACACATTCGTTGTAATATATAGAACAAGATTAAATAACGAATAACACCAAAAACACTTATGTAGCATATATTTCAGAACAGATGTAGACATGTAGTATCTTTCTAGAATAACTCTCAACTAGAGTTGTTTAAAAGTGACCCGACCCGAAAATCCGACCTGAAACCGAAAGTAAACCGACCCGAAAATGTGTTCCTTTTTTAAGGTTTATCGAACCGACAATATCCGAACCGAAGTTGTACCCGAACCGATTGACAACCGAAAATGGGATTGCTGAACCCGAACTGTAACCGTTTTTTGTAACCGACACATAACCGTTAACCGAGATTACCCGAACCAAAAATGACCAACCCGAGTCATATCCGACCCGAATCATGCTCGAAATCGAATTCGATCCGACTAAACCCAAATAAATTTTAGATCGAATTGCTTCAAACCTGAACCAATTTTTAACATAGAAGTATGATAGACTCATATTCAATCATCTTATTATTTAATCTAATAAAGTGATAGATATTTTAATAAATTAAATTTTATAAATACATGGTTTCATATATTTAGAGTTAATAATCAATGGTCAATGTATATAATCGTATTCGATGAAAATTGATAGAACTTTATAATTCTAATTTCCGGTCAAACAAGTAAAAGTAACAAAGTAATAATGATCACTAGTTGATTTACATTTTAACTATTTTATATTAAGTAAAGGAATCTTGTCATCAATTAAATGACTAACAACTTAATTTGATGTTGACTCGATCGATAGTAATTAGTAGTACGTAGCCGATAGTAACTAAAACCCGAACCCGATCTATACTCGACAAAACCGAGCCATTTATTAACCGATGACAACCCGACACCGATTAACACTCGACACGAACTTCAACGTACACCGAACCGATGCTAACCCGATAGCTCGAATAATCGATCTTCAACCGAACCGCGACTAACCAACCCGACCCGAGTGTGACCCGTCGTAACACGCAATCGAAAAATAGTCGATCCGGAATACAACCGAACCAAATGACACCCGTCCGAAACCGACCCGATCACCCGAATGAACACCTCTACTCTCAACCCGAAAAATTTAAATATTAAAAAAAAGAGTAATGGTCCGACAAAGTATAGTTTATGTTAGATAATTGAGTCAATGAACATGAACATTATCTAACACAATCATTGAATTAAATATTAATATTAATAATTGAAAAACAAAAACTAAATTAGGATTAAATCAAGAATTAGATGATTAGATGTGACGTATACTTCAATACCCCACTTGGCCAATAGGATTAAGATCAACTATCCCATTCCCCCTAACCTTTCATCAACTTATACCAATCACTTTTCCTTTGTTGAATCCACCAACACCAACAGAAAACTAAATCCACCAACAGAAAATCCAATCAAAACCAAGGATTTACAATTCCAAAACACCCACCATTTTCCACTTCCTAATCCAACAAAATCAATCACAAAATACCTAAATTTTGCAATGAAACAATAACCCAATTTCCTTTATCAATCAACCAATCAAAAAAATCAATTAAAGGTTAAATCTTTAATGGATTCATCACTCAAAAGCCCTAAAATTTTGATCTTTCATCTTTGTCATAGATTAAGTAACACCCAAAACAAGATCCAATTCCAAAAAACTCCATTGTTGTTTCTTCTTGCTATTCTACTTTCTTTCTCTTCACTTTACTTGTTGACTTCAAACTCAATTGATTTCATTTGGGTTTTTGCTTTTTTAGCCGCTCTTGTTATATCACTCACTCTAGCTCTTCCTCACCTTCCTCAACCTAGATTCTTTACTACCAAATCTCACCCATTTAAGGTTTCTGCAATTAATCCAACCTTAAACTATACTCCTCCTGTTGTTTGGACAATTGGGTCAAATCCTAAATTGGAGAAAAGTTTGGATTCAGGGTTTAGAGTCAAGGGTTTTAGTAATGGGGATGTGTATGAAGGGGAATTTCATAAGGGAAAGTGTTCAGGAAATGGGGTTTATCACTACTATATGTGTGGAAAGTATGAAGGTGATTGGGTTGATGGGAAATATGATGGGTATGGAGTGGAAACTTGGGCAAAAGGAAGTAGATATAGGGGACAATATAGGCAAGGATTGAGGCATGGTATTGGGATTTATAGGTTTTATACTGGTGATGTTTATCAAGGAGAGTGGTCTAATGGACAATCTCATGGTTGTGGAGTTTATGCTTCTGAAGATGGTAGCAAATATGTTGGAGAGTTTAAGTGGGGTGTTAAGCATGGATTTGGTGTCTACCAATATAGGTAATTTTTGCTCCACTAACTTTTAATTATCTATTCTTGTAAGAGACCATTTCATGATAAGACGACCTCAAAACAAGAAGTTCATAAGCTAAAACTTGTTAATATTGGCTATTTGATTCAAGTATTGGTCACGACTCACGTCTCATACAAGAATTTGTGTTTTGTTATAGATTATTAAGCTTTAAAGTTCTCATTTTGCTTCTTTTAGATTACTGCCGTTGGTTCATAGAGCCGACCCTAATTTTTGTGATTAGAAATTTGACATTGTTGTTGTTATTATGTAGAGTACTTATATTGCTTAATGTTTGTTGGTAGTTTGTTACTTTGACTTGGTTACAATGAGCAATGGTTATTTATCAAGAGTCCAAGATCATGTAGCTTTACATAGTCATGGTTTTTTATGGAGAGAATAGGATGTTCTAGGGAAAAATAGGGAATCAAAGTCGATGGGATTTTGAAATATTGGATCTTAATGTACTAATGTTGATGACAAGGTCACATGGTTAATGTAGTCTACATGGTCCATGATTTGTAATTATTTGCTTGGATGGATTGAATATGAGTTTGTCACTTCAAAATAAATAGAATATGGAAACCACTTAACTCAAAAAAGTTTTGTACTTTTTGGTTTTTGTAGGATAATGCTCCTTAGCCGTTTGAATTTGCCCATAAAGCGATTCAAAGTGAGCTTTTTAGGTGTTGTGTAGCAAATTCAAGGAGACGGTGGGAGTACATTTTACATACTTTTTTGGATGGTAAAATGAAAAAGTACACTTTGAAGGAGACATTCGGGATCTTAGCTGGGACCTAAACCACTGATCCTCACTTAGAAATAGCATTATATGTAGGTGTTATGTTTATAATGAACTGGTGCTTAGCTTTAGATGTTCTTTAATGGAGTAAACCGTCTTTTTAGCTGTGAAGTAGCATACATGAGCAGGGAGGTTGCGCTCATCCGATCCTTGGTGTTGGCATGAGCTTCTTCATTTGTTAGAGGTGCTTATAGCCAATAAGCATTGTAGTTGTTGCTTGTTAGCGTGCTCTTAATTTTTGGGTAGTTGTTGCTTGTTGGCGACTTACTCTTCATTAACTGGGATTAAGGCTTTGCATTGTTGTTGCTGTTGTGTTGTTTGTTAGCGACTTTTAGTTTTTTTGCTTTCGGAATAAGCTATATAATACATTGCTTATCAGTACTTACTAAGACAAATTTGTTGTCTTAGTCTCTCAAGTTATGTATCCCTATAATTTACTAATTTTAACTACATTCCTTAAAAGCTTTTCCACATTCACTTTACAGAAATGGAGATGTATATGCTGGTGAATACTTTGCTGACAAGATGCATGGGTTCGGAGTTTATAAATTCGGCAATGGACACCAATACGAGGGATCCTGGCATGAGGGTAGAAGGCAAGGGATGGGTGCTTACACTTTCAGAAACGGGGATCCTCAATCGGGTTACTGGCAAAATGGGATCCTCGTCAAAGCAAGCTATCAAACTCAATCACCTGAACCTGAATCTCACATTTCTGCTAATTCTTGCAAAGTTTCTACTGCTATTCAGGTAAAGAACGATCTAATATAAAAACCGCAATAAATTTTAAGCGTTTTTCCAAGCTGTAGCGTATAATGTATTTTGATGTGTTCATTAAACGTGATTGAGCCCCTTAGCCCAGCTTAGTGTTTTCGAGTTTGGGCGGAGTTTTTGGCCTTCCATTTGCCAAATTTATTTGGACATGCCAAGAAGTAAGCCTAATAGTAAGCCTTTTTTGTATTTGCAGAAAGCAAGGGCAGCATCTGAGAAAGCATACAATGTGAAAACAGTAGACGACAGAGTGAACAAAACCGTAGCAGCTGCTAACCGAGCAGCTAATGCAGCACGAGTGGCAGCTGTAAAGGCTGTTCAAACGAGGATGCACGAAGGAATCAACAGTAGAGTTCTGTTACGAAATTTCTGAAAACACCCCCCTCAAAAAAACGACAGACCGATGCTGAAAAATGCTGTTCAAACGAGGATGCATGAAGGATCGAGTACTTTGTCTTCCCAAACGGAAGAATGCAACTGCAATCAAAAACCCTACATGTAACGAGAATCGTTACAATGCATATGTAGATTATTGAAGAGATCAAATCTCAAGCTTTATAGCTCATAAACCAAGATGTACATAGCTAAATAGGCGGTATTCTGGCAGTGGTGCCGAAGGCGCTGACTACTGAAATCTAGCGTGTCATTTTTGTGGTAATCTCGATGGATGTAATATCAATGTAATCCAAAACAGCAGCTATATCTTATTTATCCATATAGCTCGCTTCATCATGTACAATTTCTCTCTAGTTAATCAATCGAATTTCCGAAATCTTGCATCAGATTGAGCTAAATGCAGCATGTACATCAGCTGTTGCCTGTTACCTTCATTCCTATGATTTTCTTGATGCTTTATGTTGGCTATTATGTCGATGTCCATTCTTGATGCAGCAAAATTTTCACAAATTATGATTACATAAATTATCGTAAAATGGGATTTAATCTTTTTTAGCGATTACAATTTTTTTGGCAAATAAAAATAATTTCATTCACCAGAAAAAACTAAATACAACAGGCACCTTTCTTATGTGCATCAGTGTGGAAACGAGGCCCACCTTCTATAAAGGGTTTCCTCGCCCCATGCTTCATGTGCATATGAGAAGAAGCGAGGCCCAAAACCGCCAACACAATAGTGCTAGCAAAAATCCAAAGTAATACAAGCAATATAAGATAACTAATCAAAGTAAGATAAAACTAAGGAGAATAAAACTAGCTAGAACATTGGATTGCAAAGCAGCAAATCTAGCTTCAAAGCAGCACCACAATCTTAGAACAGCATAGCAGCACCACAGACAGCACCAACCAAAACCACAATTCAGCATAGCAGCAGCAATAGAACAGCAACAATAACAACCTCTCGATCATCAACAGGCAAAACAACAGCTCCAAAGCAGCAAATCAGCAGCCAACAAGGATCAACAGAAGCAGATCAATCACCAGCCAAAACAGCAGCAGTCAGTGTATAATAAAAGCATGCTCAAACAGAACAATAATGTGCAAGAGAGCCGCTGATCAGAGGAGAGCAACATCAAACAAGCAGCATACAATAGTGCAACATTAAAAGCCCTTGCACTAGATCAGCCCAGCAACAAGAACAGAAGTATAACAGTTGCGATAAAACCAACTACACCACAACACAAACAGCAGCAAGGATTCAGTTGCTTCCAAATAAACTGGGCAGCAGGGTAATAATCCAGCTATCATATTCAGCCAACCAGCAATACCAAGGAGCAGCAGAGAGTCAAGATCAGCTAACAGCAACATTAAATAAGCAGCAGCAAGCATAGAGTGAGGAGCAGGAAGCAGCACACCTAGCAGCTCAAACAACACCAGAACACAACCTTTAATCAACGAACAGGAATAGTATATAAATCCTTAAAACGAAAAGTTACAACCTATAGGAACATCGTTCCAATTTACATACTAAATACATCAAAATAAATAAACCCGTTTGAGCAAAACCAAAACACTCACAGAAATAGCAAGTATCGACAACAACCAAGCAAGACGAGAAGGCAAGAGTTAAGGACCAAAGCATTCAATCATATTATCGAGTTTTGGGTGGTAGATAATCTTGTCAAAAATGTGTTTCAAATTGTTGTGAGCAACCATCTCCTCGAGCACACGATCCTCAAAAATGTTTGACTTGGTGTTTTTGTTGAGCATGATTTCCTCGGAAGAAGAAAAGACAAGCTCGGATATAAGGTCCTTTTTAGACTGTCTACGATACTTGTCTTCCTCCAGAGTTCCGGAGATAATCAAGTGATAAACAAACACATCTTTGAGTTGGCCAATCCTATAAGCTCGACTTATTGCTTGTCGTTCCACAGAGGGATTCCACACAACATCAAGTAAAACAACCCTTGAAGCACCAACAAGATGAATACCTTCGGAACAAGCCTTTATGGAAGCCAAAAGAACTCGAGCTTCAGTTGTTGGATCGTTGAAAAGAGTTATCGTGGATTGTCTTTCCTTTGAGCTTTGCTTACCATCCATATACAACAATTGAGTCCCCAAGGTCCAGTCAAAAGTAAATTTGAGCACATCCCCAATAAATTCCAAGGGGTCAAGGAACTGCCCAAACACTAGTACTCTTTCCCCCTTGCTTAGCTTAATCAACTCAATAAGGAACCTGATTTTTGCCCCTGCATCACAATCCATGTTGTGCTTTTTTAGTTTGGCCTCAAGTTGTTTATCGACAAAATCGGGTTTCTTATGGCAGAGGATTGAAGGATGAACAGCAGTAATCGAGACCAAATTCTCATCTTTGAATACATTTCTCGTCCTTGATGTGTTCAAGAGCGCGAAACACTGCTTCTGCAAAGGAGACGGGTTCAAAATAACCAGTGAATGGAAAAGCCCTTTTAAAATCTTCTTGAATATCTCCCCCTTATGTACATGCACAAACGGTTTGATCCTTTTTCTGAACTCGTCAATTCTTCTGCTATCTTGTTCATAATACCCTGATAAAACTGGTCCCCAAAACTCTTCTCGAACTAACGAGATTGTGTTATGAAGCTCTTCAAAGTTATTCTGAAATGGTGTTCCCGATAAGATCACCCTTTTCTTTGTAGATATCTCCGACAACACTTTCCATATACCACTGTCGTCATTTCTAGCTGTATGTCCTTCGTCTAAAACTATTATTCCTGGCTTCTTTAGAAGAATTTCCCTCATCGTATCATCTCCGTCTGTCTCACCAGCAAGTTGTCGTAAAAGTCCATAGCTCATCGCAAGAACACCCTTTCCTCTGTCCCAGCTATATATCTTTACACTCCGGATTAGCTTCTTGTCTCTGCATCCCTTCCCTACATGACTAATAATCTTCGAGTCTTCCTTCCCTGTCAGCTCTGTATCATTCAGGGTATAAAACGGAATATCAACACCCCACCTAGCAAACTCTTCTTCCCACGTTCGAAGCATACTAAAAGGCGCTACAATTAATGGTTTCGCCTTCTTATATTGCTTCATGTATGATTGCAAGAACACAATTGCAAGACGAGTCTTTCCTGTCCCGGGTGCATGACATATAATGCAACCGCCCAAACCAAACTCAGTACTAGACTGCCCGAGTTCATCAATTTTTATTCCCCCTGCAACATTTCTCCAAATGAACTCAAATCCTTCCCGCTGGTGAGGATACAGTGTCCTCTTCACCCCTGGTATAAGGTCCCACACAGTTCCTTTAGTGTCATCATCAAAGAACATAGAATGATCATCATGATCATAACCGGAATCGGGAAACTGAAAACGATTGTTGGCCAAGTTATCTTCATAATAGTACCTTCCATAGCGTCTTCTATCCTCCCTTCCAAACGGGTTCTTATGCTGTTGCATACAAACAGAAATATTTGATGTTATAGACAGCATCATACTAACAAAAGTGACTGATTACATGAACATCATTAACACTATGAAAATGACTTACAAATTCTGGCATGACGTATTTCATTTCGAGCTTTACATATGAGCAGAATTTGCATATGACTCCAATTTCCTCGTCGAGGATGAGATAATGTTTTCCTTTAGAACAAAGTTTCTTTTGCAAAATGGCACAATTGGTTGGAACATCTTCATTGTCATCTTCACTATTGTACTGCAAATTAGGATACAGATTCATAAAGTGTAGCTAAAAGCATTAATGACAATATGAATCAAATCTTGCTATAAAAGTACTATTAAACAAGGGAAAATTGTTACACAATACCTAGAAAAAGCTTACTTTTGTGAAAAACTACCTAAAACATTTTTTTTGTTAAAAACTACCTAGAAAATTTATTTTTGTCGTCAAAGAGTGCCTATTACGCGCATATTTTATTATTACTTTAATAGTTTAGTGGAGCAACGGCGAGCAATCATTTTTGTTGTCCTAAACATTCTATTGTTGGCTGTCTTCTTTACTTCTCACCATCACATAACAACAACCAGCAATAATAACAAGGAAAATGAGTCAACGGACGACGTCGAGACGAGGAAGAAAATGCCAACAAATGGTTGTGATGCTCAACACAAATTTGAGTCAGTTTCTTCAAAGAGGCCATTTTATTGTATTAATAAGGAGCATAATCATAAGGTGGAACAACATAATATACAGTTTTTAACAGAAGAACAGCTTAATAAAAGAGTTGAAGAATTTATCACTATATTTAGACAACACTTGATTTCTGATTCTAAAACAAAACATAGTACTAAAACAGATCATGGATTAATCAACTATTTGACATGGCAACAGAAGTCAGCATGTCAAGAGGTCACGAGTTTTAATCACAAGACAATCATCCCTCGTTTAAAATGGAACATTCAACACCAGGTCTGAGGAGGGCTTGTGTTGCATCCACACTTCCAACCCGAAAGGCTCTCGTGTGAGGAGTCGTGTTAGATATACAAAATATTAGTATATCACAAGGCTTACAATCAGTTTTAGCTTTTGGTTGAGTTGATTCCTTGACAGATACAACACATTTGGCTTCTAATTCAACCATAATTAATCATACAACACATCTAATTTCTCTAAAGCATAACATAACATAAGCTAGGAATTAAATCAAAAACCATACCATATGAGATTCATCAACACCAATATTACAAGCAGCAACAGCAAAATCAAATTCTTTAAAAAGTTCATCGAATTCCTCTTCTTCTTCCGTTATTTCAGCTACTTTCTTATCACCTCCAAGTCTAAACTTCAATGGAATTTCATCCTCATTTTTCTTAAAAAACATCTCATCTAAGACTTTATTTCCACCATCCAAAACTGTGTTTAAAAGTGTGTTTTGGAAATTATTTTTATTCTCCTTTTTCTTAGCTTTAATCTTTGAAGCCACAAATTTTGGCTCAACATTTTTGTTTTTGGGTGGTCTTCTTCTTTTCACTTCGGGTTGAATATCTTGTTTTTTCTCCTTCACAACCTCCCAATCCCACCCAAATACACCTTCTTTCTTTTTCTCTACCCTTTGATTCTCATTATTAACAACATTTTTTTGTTTTTCTTCATCAAAAACTCTACTTTTTATGTTTTTTCTCACAACATTCACATTAACATTACATACATCATCAACAACATCATCATCATCATCATCATCATCATCTTTATCATCTCCATTATCATCACTATCAATCAAAACAACATCCCCATCATTAACATTCCCAACAAAAATATTACAACTAGGATCCTTTTTTCTCTCAACAAATTTACTAGACTTATCATCATCATCAACATCATCATCATCATCATCATCATCATCATCATCATTGCCATCACCATCATCATCACCATAATCCTTATCAGAAACATCCCCATCCTCATCACTTGATGAACTAGACTTAGAATCAGACAATTCTTTTTCAACTTCATCAACATCATCAATATTCATCCTAAATAAAAGTGGGTTATAATTTTCTTGTACGATTTGACAAGAATCATCACTATCATAACCATTAACATCAACCATCTTTTTTCCATTCCCCTTCACATCATCATACACATCATGATCATTACCAAAATCATCCTCAAAACGTTTTTTTTTCACAATTTTCATTTCATTTTTTTGAGTTTTTTTCTTAGATTCAATGAACTCATCTTTATCAACAAAAAACATCAACTCTGCCTCTTTATCTTTTTCTTTCAGAACTTCACCCACCATTTTTCCACCATTATCAAGGACTACAACTTGCTTTGATTTCTTTTCCCATTTATTTCGAGCAGCCAAACGAGATTTGTTTATGGCTTCATTCAATATTTTAGCCTTTTGAAACCTTGTTCTCACCATTTTTTTTCCTTATAATTCAAACCCAACAAGCAAAACAATAAACACAGAGTTTTTAAGATTCGATTATGAATTATATGACCCAAATGGAAGAAACTAACAAATAAAGATGCAGAAGAAATGAAATGAAAATAGTGAAAATTTAATGCTGTTTAGTATTTAGAAGTATTTTTTTATATATTTTTTACACCACTTGTAAAAAAATTGGGAAAAGGAAAAAGAAGAGATTTTTTTCAGAAAAATTTTTGAACTTGTTTGTTTGAATAATGTGAAAGAGAAATGAAAATAGAATGAAATTGATATTAATTTTAAGGTTGATTAATAAAAATGCTCTACTTTATTAGGTTATATTCAGAGAGATATGATGCAGCCTATGAAGGGCAAGGAAGATTGGGCGCCAAAAATACATGAAGTAAAAGATACGTCCTTTTTTGTTTTTTTTTTTTTGGAAAAAGTCCATTAATTCAAACAATCAGTCTTCTGAGAGACCGTCTTTTTAAGAAATGTCTTTTAGCCTCATCCCATTAAAACTTAATTAAGGTAAAAGATGACAATGAGCTGATAAAATTAGAGATAGTCTCTTAAAAAAGACAATCTTACAAGAATTTGAGTAAAATTTAAATCTGACAGTTACTCTCTAATAGAGAAAATATTAGAACTTTCAATTTTTATCGGGACGTTTTACTAAAATTTGGTGAATTTTTAAGTTGTAATCAATAACGATTTGGTCAATTTTCGTTACTTGAGTTATTATTACACAAATATAACTTGTTATTGACAAATTATTTTTATTAGTAATTTTATAGTAATTATGATATAATAATACTTTTATGATCTTTTGGATCAAATTTGACTATCTCAAAACTTATCGACCAATGAATATAATAGCAAATATAAATATAAATACACAACAAAAAATTAGTATCGTACTTATTGTAATTCAGAAGAATATTTAATACTACCTTCTATTCAGCTTGAATGTCCCATTTAGTTTTTTGGCACTATTTACTTATCACTCTTAATTTGTATTTTACCCTTAATCTATAGGTTAAAACATAGTCATGTGGATTCGTCTCAATACAAGGATTATTAATATCAAATTTTTATAATTTTTAATTAAGAAGAATCTGAGATATTAAGGATTAAAATGTTGTCTCGGCATGTGTAAAAAAATTAAATGGACCATTTAAGCCGAATAGGAGGGAGTATATTCGTAGTTTTTTAGGGAAATGATCTTTTATATATATTCCTATGATATATATTATAGGGGAAAATTCTAAAATAATACTCCTAAGAATTAAAACTTTATCATATACTACTACTTCATCCGTTTCTTTTTGTTATTCCTGTTTACTTTTTGCACAGTTTTCAAAGCAAATTTTAACCTAAATATCTCTAAGTACCCATAATAAAAAAATTCTAAAAAATACATAATAAAAAAGTATGCATTAAGACACATATAATGAGATCTCACATTGATATATTTTATCTTCTAAATATGTGTCAAAAACATTAATCAAATTTCTCTCTTTAAAGTCAAATAATTAAAATGAAAAGAACATTAGAGAACGGAAGAAGATTTTAACAAGGCGAAATTTTCTTCGCATATAAAGTATTTCCAACAATATATAGAAATTAATACTTCTAGTAAGTACTGGTATTACGTCATAAAGGGTTTCAAAAGATTTGAAGCAATTTTTCTGGCAATCTAAATATGTAAAAAAATTGCATTTTTTGGCGTTTCAAAAGGTATCTCATATTTTCAGACAATATTTAACATTATGATAATTGCTACCGCAGTTGCGATCATTACTATACTTTTACACTATGGCGAGCCCTAAAATCAAATTGACTACAGAGTTGAGAGCATCTACCAATTAATAAAGTCAAGAATTTCGTGTTGGAATAGTTTTGTAGTTTCATGATCGAGTCTTTTAGTATGTTGTGGAGTAGAGGCGTTCAACGGGGCGGGTCGGGTTGGGTCGGGGTGGGTCGTGTCAAATATTAAACGGGGCGGGGCGAGTCAAGCCCGTTTAAAGCCGACCCACTTTGACCCATTTTTTAAAAGTAAGTAAAAACAATTTTTAAATTATATCTTATGACCCATTGGGTCGATCCACTTATGTTTATAATAATGGCATTTAAAACTTTTTTTAAAAAGCGGCAAATTTTTTTTCGCAATTAATTCTTATAATTATCTGACCCGACCCGGCCGACCCTTTACACCAAGGCCCGCTAATGACCCGCCCCGTTATTGACCCGACCCGCTAATGACTCGCTAAATATGATCCGACCCTTGACCCATTGGGTCGATCCGCCCCGTTGAACACCTCTATTGTGGAGTATTTGAGACGTAAGGACATTTTGGTGTAAGATTCTAATTGTTTTAAGTCAACAAACTAAATTCGTTGCCTATTCATATTCTCATAATTTATTTATTTATTTATTTTATAAGGTAAGGAATATTTTATTTAAGTATAAAAAAATAAATAAATTATTCTGTATTGAATTTTACGAAATAAAATATAAACATGTAAGATCATATTAAAATGATCTTAATGTCTAAAATTTTATTGTATGTTTTTTATTTTTAATTAAATATATTTATATATAGTTTTTTTAATGAAATATATTTATAGTTTGAGATATTACACGTGGTAACCCTATATTTTTAGTTTTTCTACGTGCTTGACCTTTTGATTTTTCTACGTGGTAGACAAAAGAAAACTTTTTTTTTAACTATACGTAATTTTACCATATGTAACGACATCATTTTTTCAAAAAAACAAATGTCGTGTACTCGTGTTCAGCTTAAAGTGACCACACATTTCAAAATCTAGTTGAACTAAGTATTTAATTTAACGAGAAATTAAACATTTTGTTTACCACATTAAAAAGGTCGAAAACTAAAGAATATCATACAAATTTTAAAATATTAATGAAAAAACTAGAAATTTTAAAATCACCAAATTTCCTTAGTTTTGATAGTATTCAATAGCCAAGTTTGTGACATCATAATATTTTCTCCGTTTCAAATTAGTCACGACATATGTTTTTCTAAGCAGTTTAATGCACTAATTAAATTCTTAATATCTCAAATTATGCATAATAAAAAAATTGTAAACGTTTAATATTAATAATCTTTATACTGAGACGAATCAAACAAGATCTCACTTGACTATGTTTTAACTTATATATTAAAAACTAATCACAAATTATGACTAATGAATAATAAAAAATTTATGTAATAATGCATAATATTGCAATTAATAGACTCTGTTTTCAAGCGGGATATTAGATTGTTGTTGATGATGATAATGATGATCATGATGACATAATAATCAACTTTAAGAAAAAATTAAAATTAATAATTCAATTTTTCACTTGTTCTTCTCAACTTTTGATTATTTTTTAATAATCCAACCTTTTTTTTAGTTTGCTATCAGCACACTAATAGGGTATACTGATAGCAAACTAAGGACAAAGATTTGATTATTATAAAATAAACGGGTGTGCTGATAGCAAATTAAAGACAAAGCTTGGATAATTAAAATTTAATCGAAAAGTGAAATTATTTCCGGCAAATCAACGAAAGATTGGATTATTAGTATCAAATTTTCTTTTATCTTTTTTGCTTTATTACAAACTGTTACTATGAAGTAATATGAACTTACACTTGTGAGTTCCAAGTTTGAATTATTTGAAATTTAATACTAGAAGTCACCTTATTTTTATAATAATAATCTACTAATTACCAAATAAAAGTGATATTTGAATTTTTGAATTTGAATTTTTTTTTGTCAAACACCACATTTAGAATATAGAAATTCACAATTTCAAATTTCAATATAATTAAACGGTTTGTCTAACCTATGCCAATGTGGTATAGGTTAGAAAAACCCATAATTAAATTCTAAAAGGATAATTTAAAAATGAAATATGTATTCTCATTTGTCACACAGCTACGCAATCCAATGCACAATTTTGATTATTAATATTTTAAACTACACTTATCTAAAAATTATAAAAATTTGATATTATGAAAGTATGCGATTAGACGATTCAAACAAGATCCCACTTGACTATATTTTTACTTACACATTAATCGCAATATGTAAAATAAGCTTGAACAATGAATAGTGCACAAAATCGAAATATAGAACGAGGAAGTATTTTATAGTGTTGGAAGTTGGAGATATTGTAAATGCTTTTTTTTATTCAAGATCGTGTCTACCTATTCCCTAGACCTTGAAGTAATTATAACAAGCATGTTAGAGGAATAATGATATAATTATCATACTTGTTATATTACGATTATTGACACTATTTATTGTAATCAACTTATTTTATATATTGAGACTAATGTATAAGAAAAAAACACAATCAAATAGAATCTTTTTGAATAGTTTAATCACATAGTTTCATGATATCAACTTGTTATAATTTTTAGTTATGAATAATTCAATATATACGCATTATTAAGTTGCGTGAAAAATCAAATTAATAAGTATAATGAAACAGAAGAAATACGTCATACTATAATTCTTTCTCCGTTATTAAATACTTGCTACATTAAACTTGTTGGTATTATTAATCTTTAAAGCTAATTTTATATATTTTACGAGTTACGACTAATGTGTAAGAAAAAATATTATCAAGTGATTAGATTTTTTGAATCGTCTAGCTGCATATTTTGTTAATATCAATCTTTTGTAATTTTTTGTTATGTATAGTTTTTGATTTAAATAATAAAATTAAATATTAAATTGTGTAAAGAGTAAAATAGAATAAAATGTATAATTAAACAAAGAAATTATATTTAAAGAAACAATAAAACGATCAGCACTCACATTAGTTCATTTGTTTCCTTCAAAAAGTAATCTTTTTATATACTTTTTCTCCATTTTTGTATTAATGGCTTATGTGAAAACTACAAGTAAAGTCTTAAAGAGCATGACATTTATAGTAGGAGTACATAGAGCATCAATAATGGTGACCTATTTAAGGATCATATGACCAAACTTGAGTAAATACAATTTTAATGGTGACCCAATTTAGAGTGGGTTGGGAGAAAGATTGGGAATAAAGATCATCATGTCACCGGTTTTCTTGAACGGTCACCTTGTTTTTCTACAATATTTGAGCCACAAGTCAATGTTTAATTTGCTGAAAAAAAGCAAACATGCTGCTGCCTTTCATATGCCAGCCTACAATTGGCCGAAAAAAAATAGGAAAAATTGACATTAATAATTCAACATTTTGCTCATCTGCTGTGAATAATCCAACTTTTTGATTATTTTTTAATAATCCAATGTTTGCCCTTAGTTCGATGTCAATAATCCAACATTTATTTTAGTTTGCTAGCAGCATACCCTATTATTACCTATTATTAGTAATAGGGTATGTTGTGGGTAAATTTTTTACAAAGGTTGAATTATTAGAAAATAATCCAAAGGTGGGATTATTCATAGCAGTGAAAGGTTGGATTATTAATGTCAATTTTTCCAAAAATTATCCATTTTTTTAATTTAAATGGTTATTTTCTTAATTAAATGAGCTTCAAAAAAATAACAAAATACACCAATGATCATATTTTTCGAGATCTATAAAATGAGACCAATTTTAATATTTTTTTGACACAATTTTAGATTTACCTATTTTCATTCCTATTTTCCTATTTTTTTTGTTAAAAAACCAAAAAATCCCAAAAAAAAACATGAATTACAGTAACCCAAATTATGGAAGAATCTAAGTAAAAAAACCAAGAAATTCGAACAGTCAAAGTGCTCAAAATCAATATCAAAATACTCCATTCAATCCTTCATTTTCTACAAATAAAACAATGTATCTTTAAATTTATAATATTAAAAAATATTAGCTTTATTAAAAAAGAAAAAAATTAAATTAAATAGAAACTTAAATTTATTTTAATTAAAGTAAAAAATTATTTTAAGTTTGTACATCAAAATATTGTTATGGTAAAAAAATAAAGATAAATGCTAGATAAATTAAAGGAGAAAAAGTATGGTGAAGTAGATAAAAAATAAGAGAGAAAAGATGATGACCTTTAAAAAGAAGTCATTGCTAATAGAGAAACTCTAAGTAAATAACGGTTATTTGTGAGATTAATAAATCACCCTTATGTGGTAGGATGTGATAGGATGAGAGATTTGTTGTTTTAATTTATCTTTTTTGATTTTAATTATTTTAATATTATTCTTTTTGTCTTTTTGTGGAGATTTACAAATCACGGTTATTGATTAAGAATTTTTGATTGTGAATAATATTAGGTTGAAATATGAACTTTTAGGTGAGAGAAAAATTGTACTCCCTCTTATTCAACCCATTTTAGTCCCATTGATTTTTTTTCACTATTCACTTATCACTCTTAATTTGTATTTTATTCTTAATCTATAAGTTAAAACATAGTCATGTGGGATCTTGTTTGATTCGTTTCAATACAAAGATTATTAATATCTACTTTTTATAATTTTTAATTAAAAATAATTAGAAATATTAAGGGTTAAAATGTTGTCTCGACAAGTGTGAAAAACACTTAAGACTAATAAGCTAAATAGGAGGTAGTAATATATAGGGGGTGTTTGCCAAATTAGCTTATTGAGCAATGCCAAATTAGCTTATTGAGCAATTTTAGCTTATTTGGATATAAATAGAGGGTTCGGTGGTCAAACCAGCTAAATATAGTCAAGTGGGATCTTGTTTGAATCGCCTAATCGCATACTTTCATAATATTAAATTTTTTTAATTTTTAGATAAGTGTAGTTTAAGATATTAATGATCAAAATTGTACATTAGATTGCGTACAAAAGTGAAATGTAGCAAGTATTATGGAACCGACCAAGTATTTGCCAAACACTTTCATACTAAAATGACTTTTTTTAGCTCATGAATAATGATGCTCATAAGGTGTGATGCATCTTTAATGGAAGAAAATCTTCTTATGCAGAGAATCACCAATTCGGACCAAATCCCCATGTACTTACTTTCACAGTTTTACTGTTGAGTAATTATTACTACGAGTACTTCCTCCGTTTCGAAATACTCGCTACATTTCGATTTTGTGCACTATTCATCGTTCAAGCTTATTTTACATATTGCGACTAATGTGTAAGTAAAAATATAGTCAAGTGGGAATGTGGGATCTTGTTTGACTCGTCTAATCGCATACTTTCATAATATTAAATTTTTATAATTTTTAGATAAGTGTAGTTTAAGATATTAATGATCAAAATTGTGCATTGGATTACGTAAAAAAGTGAAATGTAGCAAGTATTATGGAACGGAGAAAATACCATATTGCTGTCCACTTGTTTGATTATTGTCTTGTTGATATTAAAAGGTGATAATAAAATAAATTTATAGTGTAAATTTTCAATTTTTTATAAAATGTAAAATGTTGCTCCAAAGGTAATAAAACTTTCGTAACAAAAAAAATTTCACTACCACCTAATATCACATCTCCAAATGTAATTACTGAATTTTGTGAAGAAAATGAAACGATTAAAGTGTGACACGTGACAAGTATCACTTTCAACTTGTCGAGAGATTTTCCCAATCAAAACTATGCTTAACTTTACATTATCATTTTCACTATCATCATCATCATCATACAAGATACTAATTCAAAAACATTTTTTCCATTTGACACTTCCTCAATCAATTGTGCCAAATGTCATTTTATGTATATCTTTCAAAAAAAAAAGTTGTTCAATTAATAATAAAATAAAAATCTTTCATTTCATATTCTCAATTAATTCTCTTAATTGAACATAATAATAATTATTATTAATTAATAATAAAAATAAATCAATAAAAAATTAGACCTTTCAATTATTTCTAGGTTGTTTAGAAAAGGAGATTGGATGAAATCTTTCATTTCATATTCTCAAATAATTCTCCTAATTGAACATAATAATATCTAAATTAATTATTATTAATTAATGATAAAAACAAATCAATGAAAAATTAGACATTTCAATTATCTCTAGGTTGTTTAGAAAAGGAGATTGAGTAGATTATTTGATACCGCTATAAATATACACTTATTACTTGATAATATTTGATATCACTAAAAAAATTTTGGTCAAATTACAAAGCATTATTTATTTGTTGATGCAAAAATGAGTTTACCATTTAAAAAACTTTTCGAATTTAAAGATTCAAAGGGTTTATTCGAAATTAAGGCTAAAGTCATATATACATGGAAATCAATGGAAGATATGGTTAAGGGACAAGGTAAAGGAACAGTGTTACACATGAGACATAATCCTGATGAATGATGAGGTAAATTATTTTATTATCTAACAAAAGGAATTATGTAATTTATTAACCAGTTTAAAAAGTTTACTCTCACTAATCACTGCTATAAAGTTTAAATGTTTAAATTTATGACTGACTCAAAATTAATTCAAGTATAAAATTTACTATTTGATTTCAATTTACATTCAAATCAATTATAAAAAACCACATCATATTCATGATTAATTCAAATATGTTCATTTTACAAATTTTTTGGAATACTTCCTAAATTATAAGTCTATTTAATTTGCACATTTGTTGATTTATTATTTTAATTGTAATAATTTCTGATTTAGCGAAAAACTATAAAAAGCTGATATAATACGAATTTAACAAAATACATTTATCTAAATAGAAGTATTAATTTATAGTTTGAAAAAAAATATAAAGTAATAATAATTGATGTGAAAAAATAAATGAGACATCTAAAATCCAAGGACTAAAAAGAGTTTTTTAAAGGAAAAATTGTCCTGAATAATCCAATTTATTGTCCATGTTGTGAAAAATCCCAATTGTTGATTATTTCTAAATAATTCAACTTCTAGATATTTTTTGTTGACAGCAACCCTTGCCACATTTTAACCGACTATTGTAGGTATCTACTAATATTTCTTTGTTGGTTCACCCCAACTCCTCTTTGGTGGTAGGTAGCTATAATAGTCGGTTAAAACGAGAAAAGAGGTTGTGAGCAAAAAAATTCAAAGGTCTAATTATATAAAAATAATCAATGATAAAATCATTCATACCAACAAAGTTGTTAAAATCGCGATTCTATTTAGAATCGTTTAGATAGGTAGAATTGAATCGGTAGAATCGAATCGTAGAATCGTACGATTCTACAAATAAACTTAAATATATTTTTTTTTAAGATCAAAGTGGGGCTTATATTATTAAGATGGAAAATCTGAAAATACAATATCCGCGATCCAATCCGGATCTCCGTCAAGCCACACACTAGAGCAATAACTAGCTACAACCCATTTCGCAAGGCGATGAGCAACCATGTTAGCCTCTCGATAACAGAATAGATTAAAAGACTGGTCTAGAAAAGAGGCAGCCTTGATGATATTATCTACGATGACTTGAGAATGCAGACCACGCTTAAGCTTGCCTTGCAACGCTTTAATCACATTGAGGGCGTCCCCTTCGAACATAATATGGCGCCATTGCTGCTCTTTGGCCAACTCAACAGCCAAGAAAAGGCACTCAACTCAGCCCTTTCAACAGAAACATACGGCCAAACAGATTTTGAAGCCGAAAGAAGGACCTTGCCTGAGCAATCACGAGCAATAACCCCGATGCCAATTTTATCATCCGTTGCCTTTACTGCTGCATCGACATTAATCTTGATGAAATGCTGAACCGGGGGCAACCAACTGGACTTGCTCCGAGGACTATCAACCTTCCTGACAAAAGCATTCGCAGCTTTGAATTCCGATAAGAGATCAACAGCTCTTTTGTAGCAAAGATACGGAGCAATGCAAACTTTCTCAAAGTATAAGTCGTTCCTAGCACACCAAATTCGCCAAATGCACACCCCGATCGTATCAATCTCCTCATGAGACTTATGGTCTAAAAGTTGCCCGAACCATTCCCGAAAAGAAATATGATCGCAAAACTCTAAGGGCTTGAAAATATTTCCCAACACCTGCCGAGCCCAATCATAGTCCCTTAACATGAACCGTAGATTCTAACTGACCACATCGCTTGCAGTTACGAACCATCTCAACACCTTTTTTGCTTAAGTTGGCTCCATTAGGGAGGATATCCCAAAGAGCTCTCCAAAGGAAAACTTTTGCTTTTGGAGGGATTCGAAGCTTCCAAAGAGTTCTCAACATAGAATTGTGCCCATAAGAACACGATGCCGTGCAAGGAATCAACAGCTAGCCTATATGTGTCACGAACACGAAAGACCCCATCGTCATTAGCTGTCCAAATACATTCATCCGGAGCATCAAAAGTACTAATTGGAACCTGCCTAATGCGCGCCACATCAACCGGTAAAAATACAGTGGAAATCGTGTCCAAGTACCATGTGTGATGGACTGTGTCAATGATGGAGGCAATAGTAGCTTCCTTATCCAGCAAATGAGGGGCCGTAATGACCTTACCAGTCCCACCTCCGCCTAGCCAAGCGTCATGCCACAAACGTATGGATTTACTGTTTCCCACTCTCCATCGAACTCCCATGTCAAGAATAGGTTTTGACCCCAAAATGCTACGCCACACATAACTCGGGTTAGGACCTAGCGAAGCATCCCACACAGTCGAGGATGGAAAATACCTAGCCTTTAAAGATCTAGCAAAAAGAGACGAAGGAAAACTGTGAATCCGCCAAAGTTGTTTAGCCAAGAGAGCCCCATTAAACATTTTCAAATCTCGGAACCCCAATCCACCCTCGCCCTTAGGCCGACAAAGATCCTTCCAAGCCTTCCACGGAATAGCTCTCTCGGAATTAGAGGTGTCCCACCAAAAGTTTCTAATAATCCGCTCAACATCATCACAGAAAACCGTCGGGAGCTTGAAACAACTCATTTGCGTAGGTCGGGATGGATTGAGCCACAACTTTAATCAGCAACTCCTTTCCTGCTTTGGAGAGCAGCTTTTCTTTCCAACCTTGAAGTTTTTTCCAGATTCTATCCTTCAAGCCCATAAACGAAATCTTCTTGGACCTCTTGAATAAAGTTGGGAGACCCAGGTATTTATTGTGACTGGATACTTCCTTGAAACCGAGCCGAAGGGACACTTGCTTTTTGATATCACTGGACAACTTTGAACTAAAAGACACCTCGCTCTTCTCGAGATTGACTTTTTGTCCTGACAGCTCATCGTATTCCTTTAAGATGCGCAACATCATCGAAGCTTCGCGATCATTGGCACGAGCGAAAATCATGCTGTCATCTGCGAAAAAAAGGTGGGATATTAGAGGAGCATTACGGGCTAAACAAATACCATGAATATCTTGCGCTTGATGTGCTTTTGATATAAGGGCACCAAGACCCTCAGCACATAAAAGAAACAAGTAGGAGACAATAGGTCTCCCTGTCTGTGACCCTGTGAAGGCGTAAGAATATCGGTCACCCCTCCATTAACCAATAATGCAACCAATAATGCGTAAGAATATAGGCGACCTTAAATTTTGAATTTTTCATTATATTAAATGTCATTTTGTTCAAAATTTATAGAACAATGTCATTAAAATTATTTTCTACAATAGCATTATGTTTTTATTATTATGATAGGGTAGAATAAGTCGTTAAAATTGCGATTCTACTTAGAATCGTATCGTAGAATCGTACGATTCTACAAATAAACTTAAATGTATTTAAAATGTCTAGTTTCTTATCATTATTATCCAATTCAAAAGTTTAAATTTATGAATTAAAGTTTCTTTGACTTTATTTTTAAAAATATAACGAAATTTTTTTAATAATTAGTTTAAATCTTCATACCGATTAAGAAATTTGTTTTTTAAAAGTTTTCATGATTGAAAATTTGAAATTTATGTGTATATGTAAAAGAGATTAGTAAAAGATGATACATAAATATTAAAAATAATTCATACTAAATTAGGAAAATCGGATCGTTAAATCTTAGAATCGTAGAATCGTGTAATGATTCTACCTCTAATTTTTTTTTTTTTTGAAAATCCACCTCTAAAAATTTTATTGCAACTAGAATCGTAAGATTCTAGAACTTTAAGATTCTAACTTCGACTCAAATCGCTCGCTTATTTTTAGATCGTAAAATCGTAGAACCGTAGATCAAAATCGCGATTTTAACGACAATACATACCAAATTGACAATATTTCGAATTATTAGAACAATTTTTCCATTTTTAAAAGGCAAACTATATGTAAAATGTAAATCAATGGATGTTAAACCAACACATACACAGCAGAAGAGAGAGAAAGCCACCATTTTCAATTTCAAATTATTTGTGGTCTTTCCGCTCGAAAATTTAGATCTTTTACAACCCTAGATTTTGATCTCTCGACATTTTCAGATTTCTAAATTACTTTCAATTCATCCGAAGAAAGGGGGAAAGTTCCATTATCTCTTCAACTGAGTGTCATTATCGAAAAGTATCTAATTTGGTTTTTTTGAGCTTAGATTTTCATTCTTAAATGATCATTTTCAGATCGTTAATGGTGCGGTAATGTGCATTTTATCGAATTGAAAATCAAGGAAGGGAGTAGGAGAAAGAGCAAAGACGCGTTGACATTTTTCGGAAATTGACAATGTCGTCGTTATCGGCGATTAGCGAAGAACTCGGCGAGATTGATGGACAAATCAATGATATTTTTCGTGCATTATCGTAAGATCTATTCTTTTATGATGTTGCCAAGTTTAGTTTTTTCCTGTTACTGATTCAAGGGATAAATCCGGTGCAATTAGCTTAATAATCCTTAATTCAGCTTATTAGAGCCTTTGAGATTTAATCGATGTTTATTTGATGCTCGCAAGTTAGAATTTTTTGATGTGATGTTTGCTAATTTACTTTGAAGCAGTATGATTTTTATCACTGTAGCTTGATACTATACTGTAATTATCCAAGACTAGAAATTAGAACTATTAGCAAGACACTTGAATAAGAAAGCAACATTAGTGTTTGCACTATTTATGAATTATGAAAGGTGTTATTAATTTGCGAATCAATATCTGATATCAACTTAAATTGAGCTTTTCCGTAACAAAACTTTCAAGCTACCTATATGTATTAATTTAATTTTTTCTTTGTAATTACATAATATTGCATAGTCAATATTAGTAAGGGATATTGGTTCTTTAAAAGTTTCTTTCAAGAAAAGTTTCTTTTTTTTGAAGAAACATTCCTAGGGTGGTGCAATGGATGTTTTAGTCGGGAATCAACCTTTATATCTTCAATTATGATAGGGTCTTTGTCAATTTTGTGAAATTGTATACGTTTTTCTTAGAGCAATTGACAATGAGAGTTGGAGTCTCCTTTATTAGAAAAAGGGTGGTGGTGTTGAGGGAATAGTAGTGGCAATTTCCTAGGAAAAAGTGATTGCAAATGAGGTGAGTTGCCTCTTTGAAGAATCTGAGGTATGCTTGTTTTATTTTCTGTGTCGTAGTTTGGTTGGATCATATATTCACCTTTAAGAGAACCTTATAGAGACTAGACAATCATGCGTGTGCCGTGTGCTTTAATCAATAAAGTAGGATTAAGAACATGATTATACCCAGTTTTCGGATTGTGATTGTGGTAATGAGTAATGACAATGCATCATAGAGAAGTGTTTTCTATCTCCTTAAGTTTGTTCCTTCATGTTTCCTTATGTGAGAGCTTTTGATTATGTCTGAGCAAAAAGGAGTATATTGGAACAACATTATATATCAGTCATATTTAGTCTATCTACCATCAACTTCAATGGTACATTGCCCCAATATCACTAAACTAGCTCCTGCTTAAAGAAGGATCTTATGTTGCATCCGTACCTTTGTAATACTAAAGAGGCAGCTTCTGGTTGAAAAACCGTTGATCATAATCAACTAATTCATATAAATAAGTGCACTAGTTTACTGAGTCTTTTTTCTTTAGTCTACTATAATCCAAACCAAAGAACTGCAATCTGTGATCCTGCCTCGTCGAAAATGGTAATTCAATCTTGTGAACAACATATGCTTTATTGTCCAGTGATGTTCTGTTGGCCTTATAAATGGATAGTTTTGGCTTCTCTGTAATTGGGGGCATATTTTTTCCCCAAGATTTATACCTGTATTTAGCACACTTTGCTACAGGGTAGCTTCAGTGTTTAAAACTACACTTTTGGTCGCCCCTTTTTCGTGAATAGTGTGAGATAGATCACACAACTGCATGTAAGAGTTTGTTCTTCCATATTCAATGTGTCATGTGCCTGCATTGACGTTTTAGAAAGTGATTAATTGCTTATACATGTGGCAATTCAAATACGCACAAAAGGGGAAAATAGTTGGTATAATTGTGTGCTATACTGCTTTTTAATTGTATTTCTTTTATTTTTGGTACAACGTTGATGTTCATTTTCTAAAAGTTCGATAAGTGTGTTTGAATATGATTTGTGAATTTTATTATCAGGTTATAAATGTGCCATGGGTTTTGGTTAAGTTATTTTCTTTTTATTCTTAAACAGAAATGGGTTTCAGAAGTTGGAGAAGATCAAGGATTCAACTAGACAAAGCAGGCAACTTGAAGAGCTCACTGATAAGATGCGGGAATGTAAGAGGTAGCTATTTGCACTCTCCTATGTGTATGCTCCATCTATGTTCATAGCTTTAAATAACACTAGCACCACATTTTCTGAACTACGCATATAATGTTACCTTCTTTCACTATAGATTTATGCCAAATATGTTGGTCTTATTGAGGAGAAATATTCGTGCTTAATGTGCCTGGTGCTGAAGTTGACTAATTGGCACTGATTGATGTTAAATTGATATTTCATGATATTCTGTACAGTCTTTCTACTAGGAATTTTTTGGATGACTATCAAATTTCCTGATTCTAATTCAATTTTTAACTTTACAAGTAATAGTTGATATATGCAAGTTTGCAACTACTTATAACACAACCTTCTCTGCACCTGCATCCTGCAATGGCTCTGCAGATTTGAATGGGGATTGCATGTCATAGATTAAAACTTCTACTAAATCTTCATTCTCATTTTTCTTAGCTGTCCTCAATTTTCTTTTGTAAGAAGATTTAACTTCTTCACATTCTAGTTCTGTGGAAATGCATTGATATTTAACAACATCAAAGCCTTGATCCCAACAATATGGGGTTACATGTATAATTAGTCCAGTATATGAAAATTGTGGTACCTTATGCTTCCTTTTCTGTTGAAGAACACTTTAGGATAGTAAAGCCTGACCTAATGGGCTTTCTCTCATCCTTACCCATTCACTTATTACTGGAATTGCTGAGTTATATACTTATATTTAATCATCATCATTATTCTTGTTTTTCCTCAGGCTTATTAAAGAATTTGATCGAGAGGTGAAGAAATTGGAAGGCAGGAATGATCCAGACACAAACAAGACGATGAATGAGAGAAAGCAGTCAATGGTTTACTTTTTTACTATTGCTTCTTCTATTTTAAGCTTAGGTGCTTATTGGTCTGAGAAGTTTCAAAAATAAAGTACTAGTGTTCTAGATTTCATTGGTTCAAGTTTCAACAACATTACATGATTGCATCACATTGCCCCAATGCCACTAATAACTTCCCAGTAGGCAGGGTAAGGCATGACCGCATGAGGGGTTCAAATGTACACAATTCACCCTTGTGTTAACAAAGAGTGTTGCCTGCTGACCCTTGATTGATAAAGTGAAATTTCTTCACGTTAGAATAGGGAGGAGTGCCTAATGCTATGATGAAAACATATATTGATGTGGAAGATTTAGATAGTTTCTTCACTATCTAGTACTAATTTGTTTTTCCTATAAGTTGTGCTGTGTTAATTTTCCTAAATATTATGCTTAGCACTGATTTGTCTTTAATTTTTCTCTGCAGATTAAAGAGTTGAATTCATATGTTGCTTTGAAAAAGCAGTAAGTTCTGCTACATGCATTATTATGTCCTTTCTTGATAAGATATTTGGTCCATCCTACTTCCTCCGTCCCACTCATTTTGCATCAATTGTCATTTTGGTCCGTCCTAATCATTTTGCGCCATTTCTATTTTTGGACAATGGCCTACCATTCAATTTTGATCTCATCCATACATTTTGAATCTCTTTTATTTTCGTCAAAACAATTCATTTTTTTTCTTCAATTATTACCAATAGCAACTTTGTTTAAAATCGCAATTTTTCTCTTTGCTCCTAATTGACCATGACAGAGGGAGTACAAGAAAAAAGTTTTATTAATTTCAAAAATAGTTTTGGTGGGTATGAAGTAACAAATGAAACGCTTTAACAATTCTTATATTCCAAATGGTGTCCTCTAGTATGATACTTCTCCAAAGTCTGGATGCCTTAAAGTTCTCTATTATTATGCATGCTCGTGGCTCATCAGTATCCATCTTGGATTTACACTGGCTTGAATTTGAACAGATATGCAACTAATCTGGAAACTAAACGAGTTGATCTATTTGAAGGGAGTAGTGAAAAGGTTGGCGAAGATAATGTTTTATTAGCATCGGGTAAGTACATAATATAGTCTACTACTATTGTTGTTTGCAAGTGGCTTTTTAGTAGTTTAATTTTTATTGTATCTGCAAGAGTTCCATATTATAGCTGTATGAATGCAACAGACCTTTGACTGCTTCCTTTTCTGAGATCTCTTAAGCACATTTTCAATTTCAAACATACATTTTAAGTCTGAGTACTACAAGTTTACAAGTAAAACTTTGTATGTTAAGTAACATACCTGCACAAGCAATTTAACCTTTAATTTTTTGATTCTAGGGTAAGGATAATCGTGTACAGGCAAAGGGAGAGGGAGAAGGGTTACTGATCTTCCTGTAGGCCAACCCATGATGTTCCACCTTTTTTGATTATGAAATGCTTTATAGTAGGAAATTGTCATTGCATATTGTTATGGATATTACTGATCACATGCAAAGTAATTTTGGCTAGAAATATTTGCATCTTTTTGTTTACTTGTAATATGTGTTCTGTATCTACAGCCATGACAAATGAGCAGCTAGTTGATCGTGGAAACAGAATGATGGATGAAACTGATCAAGCCATTGACAGAGGGAAGAAGGTATGTTAATTTGGCAATTTGTTGAAGATTTCAAAAGAAAATGACGTCCTATGACTAATTATATGATCTCCAACTGTCTGTGAGGAATTAGAAAAGATTTTACCTGCTACTACTTTTTTTTGTTGACAAGGTAGTTATTTATGTTCCATATTAGACCTGGTGAAGTGGACCCATGTTTGATTACTCCAACCAACCTGAAGTTACGTTGCCTCTAACAAAACTTAATGACTTATCACCAGAATATGATGCACACCAAAGTGACCCATATTGAACCTGATCCTCCTGGCCTGTTTGCCACCTTGAGTCCTTATGCAATGACAATTCCCTCCCATTTCTGAATATCGATATAGCTTAAGTGTGGGTTTGTCTCACATTGTTAGGCTGTGGTTCCTGTAAATAAATGATATACTGCAAATGCAGTGTATATTAATTGGTCCTTGATTGATCAATTATCTTAATATAGCGGATCTGAATGCGCAAAAAGATATGCCTTTTACCACATCTTGTATCTCTCTGCCATATCGTGTTATAGATTATGTACATTTCCTACGTTGGTGATAGATCTCCAAGCACACAATTTTAACCTCTTGAATATTTTAAGCCAACCTGTAACATCTTTAATAATGTTCATCTGCTTGAGGCAGATTGTTCATGAGACAATTGGAGTTGGACAAGAAACTGCAGCAGCTCTTAAAGCCCAGGTGAGACATTTAGTAGAAGATTTATTTGTGCTGTAATCTCTTTCCATTATGCCTTTGATAATTTTACTAGCACAAAGTATAATTCTATATACCTCTGGGAGTGTGCAGACTGAACAAATGAGTAGGATTGTTAACGAATTGGACTCCATAAACTTCTCTATAAAAAAGGCTTCCAAGCTAGTCAAGGAAATCGGTCGACAGGTCTCTTCAACACCTAGCTTCTTTCTCTTATGTTGAGTGTCTTGGTTGCTACTTACCTTTCGAACTTTCTACAGGTTGCTACAGATAAATGTATCATGGCCCTTCTTTTCCTTATTGTGATTGGAGTCATAGCCATAATTATTGTGAAGGTTGGAATTCTTGTTATTATGGTTGCTTTTTTATGCTGCTGTTTGACTATTTTCTTCTAGATTAAAATTATGTTTTGATTTTTGGAGCTTTAACTAGGGAGTAGGGATTATGGAAGTTATAAAGTAATCTTGAAGTTAATGGATTGTTTAGACCTGAGAAGACATAGCATAGGCTACAAGTTGGAACTGCCGATTGCCTTTCTTTGTCATGTGCACATTTTCTCACTCTTATGTTCTGGGCATTGGCAAGTTTACTGACTAATTCATTTGTCTAATCAAACTTTTAACCATTCTGTAGTGGCGTTGTGCATTATTTATCGCCCAAGCCGCTTGGGCCTTTTAAATGAGTGATAGGAGTATGAGATTGAAGTTTTCTAAGGATATCGAAGCATTTCAAATTGAGATACTGAGAAAATGGGCGAAATAGTTATTGAAAGAAAGCTTAAAATAGCTCTTTTCGGTCAAATTCAGAGGATTAGGAGATCAAAGATGAGATATAATGGTCAAAAAGTGCGAAGAGCTGCACTGCGACTCACTTCCAGATTATTTGCTAAGAAGTAAAATTGGTTTAAGTGGTATACGTGCGCACTGGACCCTGGCTGACATTGGCTATATTATGGTCTTATTTCATAAATAGGGCCAAGATGAGCTTGCCATATACATAACTGGGTATTTCAAACATCTCAACGACAATTGTCTTATGTGAACATATGTGTGTCTTCTCCAAAATATTAATATCAGATGTTTCCCTGTGTATCTGTCGGTGACCTTAACCCTCACTAATCTGGATTCTGGACGTTCACAGTTCACACTAATTTTACACCTGCTACTGTATTTGGAATATGCTCTTTCTCTATTGAAATGGGCTCTACCTTTTTTTTGTATCTTTCCTTCTCCACACACTTTTAGGGAAAAATCAAAACCAAATGTTAAGGTCTGCGAAATTGACAGAAAAAATTATGTTGCTTCCTAGACTTACTTCCGCGTTGTGTCAACCAAATGGCAAGACTCCAATTTATGTCCTTTTTCTGCTTTTGTATTCATTAGAAGACCCAATTCTTCGTTAACAATCCATGTTAACACATGATCATACAATCATACACGTAACATATTCTCACCTTGATTTATTACTTATGTATAGTAACTTTGTTGCACATGATTTGTTTCCAGATTGTAAACCCACACAATAAAGACATCCGAGACATCCCTGGATTGGCTCCACCGGCTCAATCACGAAGATTGCTTTCATATCCTTAACTGAAGCTCCTCACAAACAATATGATGCTGCATTGCTTTCAAACTCCTTTCCAGGTTTCTTAATTTCGGTTTCTTATTTATGTGAACGTGTCTGTTAATGCTGATGATGACTTTCGACTGCATTGAAGTTTTCGGTGATGGAGTGTTACATCAAGATAATATTCAAACTGGTCGAAAAGTCTGGCTTTCTGTACAATATTCGATTATAACCATTCATAGAACTTGCCAAGAATATATTCCATCCATCATACCAATACAAAACAGCGACTAGCACTCTAGCAGTGTCTTTTTTTGGAAGGATTCAACAGAGATGCTGTCAAATTCTTTTGGTATTTCCGTGTTACAGTAATTATTCTTTAATGTCATTTTCCCCGTGATAAATTCCGCATATTCACATAATCACATGTGATATCAAGTTTTGTAAATCAATGCTTGAATGATTTCTTTTTCTTTCTCCACTTGTACTTTTGAAATTTCCAGCTTGCTTGTACTCCCCTTGCCCTATCAAATTTGTCTCGCTTTTTTTAGTTTGTCCTACTAAATTTTTCCCGTTTTTGCTTTTGGTCTTGACTCCCACTCCTTTCTTTAATTTTCATTCATATGCTTAACTTAAATTTTTATCTCCTACACATTTCGTAATGCTTTGTTTGCTTTTTTTGGTTTTTCCACCAAGTACCTATGGGGCAGATTTGGTATGCACAGGGAGTACTTTTGTTTGGAGTTTGGACCTTTTGTACCTTTGAGAAATAGGCAATTATTAGTATATGTAACGAGTTATTTATTTTTTGCGTTTTGAATTTATCCTTTTGTATGATATATGGTTTCCTTAAACTTTATTGTACGTGTAAGCTATGTAATGAAATATTGTAGTATTACATGGGTTGCTCTATATAGACCCATTATTATGTTTATCCCCAAACCCATGGATTCCTTGGAAATCAAGAAGAAATTAGTGAATTTCTTTCTCTAAGTAAGACTAAAAAGAACTAAATTTACTAAGTATAGTCGTAATATTTTGATTTCCTGAGCATTGTTCACATAGGATTTGTTTAACATTTTTTTCATTTGTGTTAAAAATTTATTATAGGAGTTTACATTATTAGAAAAAGCTAATTTTTTTCATCATAAAATGTCAATGTTTTAATATATAAAATTTTGCTAACAACGTCAACCATTTTTCTGTTTTAGGGACTTATTAGTTAAATAAAAAATATAGCAATTATATGGCAATTGAAGACACAAGTTGAAAACCTTCAAAAAAAAAAAAATATACAAGTTGAAAAGATATCAAAAGTGCAATTGGCTATTTGCCCCACTATCCCTAGGCTGATAGAGTGATAATGTACCTGCTATATAATTAACCCTTAACCCTTTTGTTGTTATTGGACTAGGAATGCATCTGGACCCAAGCCTAATGATGACGTATATCATATTGCATCATGTGTTTCGGTCATGCTGACTAGAGAAAGTCTAACTCCATGGCTCCGTTAGAGCATTGTACAATTGAAATTGTAATATTACATAAATTTACGTGAGAGTTTTTAAAAGTAATTGCTGCAATTTTAATGAGACAAAGGGAGTATTCACTATTATTCTCACGTGAAAAAACTTAGTTGACCTGATTAGTAGGTAAACTACCAACTCCTAATCGACAAATAAAATATACTTCTTTGTTATTGGTAAGTTAAATCTTACGACATTTTAATATCTATTAGTAGTAAGTAGGTTATCCAATGGATAAGAAGTATATAACTATGCTCTTCTTCAATTACACTTAAATGGAAGTCTTATTAAAATACAATTTCATCATGGTCATTATACTCAATATCCTGCTCTATTCATAATCAACCAAACCCTTTAATGTGATTGACTCAGCCAACAATTGACTTTACATTATTTTTTTTTGGACGGAGACTTTACATTATGTGATATAAGCTTAACCAAGTCCAACACACAATATCTAACTCAATTTAACATATATATATTATAACTTGAGCTAGAGTAAATCTCAGTCGTAATGATCCAACTTGAATTATAATTGGTCCGAAGTATAACCAACTTGCACTTAGAACTATATTAATCTGATTTAATATTGACCCTATTTGAATTTGACTTAAATTTGACTGTGTGTGGTAATAAGTTTACGTGGATTGAATATGAGCCGTTAATGTAACCTAAAAATCGTGGAATAGCAAGTTGGAAACAAACCTACTTTGAAGGTGTTATGACTCATAATCATGAGTCTTGATTAACACATACCCGCATACTTGGGACATAAACTATCAATATCTTACTTTAAAATAAACCTACACCTAATATCTTAATTCAAAAAGATCAATAATCGAGTTCGAGCTGCAACTTATTATTGACTGAAATCTAACTGTAACAAATTAGATATGCCATAAAACTTAACTCTGAATAACTTGAAAAGTGATTTGACCATATTGGACTTGATCCTCAAATGACGTCAGATAAAGTTTACTTCAATTTTAATTTAAAAAAAAAACTCTTTTTGTCCATCTTAATTTGCGCACGTTTTATTTTAATTTGTCTTACTGATTTTGTCTTTCTCTTTTTTGACTATAGTTTATTATCTTTTTTAAAATTTCATCCACAAATTTATGATCTCTCTGATCCTCTTTATCTTAACAAATTATTTCTATCATTCACTTTTTTTGTCTTATTCCCTAATTTTATTTTTCTTTTTACTAAATTTCCCTATTTTATAACTTAAATGAAAAAGACATATGATTCATGAAATATCTTTATCAAGACTTTTAACAACTTATATGATTTAGGCAAGGAGGTACACACGCATAACTCCTCCCGTGTGAGGGGTCCACGCGTGAAGTGTAAATTTGTCAATAATCAATATTGGTCTACGGTGTACTCCTTGCTTTTGGTCATGGTCATGGACCTTAATTACGATTAGTGCTAGTACGGATAAATTAGATGAAAGTATGGAACCCTAATAACAAGAGGGAATAGGGATCATAATAAAAGTAAATATATTCTACTAAGGTTGATACAAATAAGCAACTTTTTCTACATGTACTCCATCATTGATAATTGTCGATTTATTTTTTTAAAAAATAAAATGATATTTTATGGGAAGTGAGAGAAATGTGTGGTTAAGATGAAAATAAAAATTAAATGTGTAGATGAGAATTGAATCAAATGAAAAATATAGGTCATGATCAAAATTGATACAAATTTGATTGAACCAACTAAAAGGAAAAGTAAGATGCTCTTTTGTAAGATTAGATATTAAAAGGAAAAATAGTGGATTCATTGTTAAAAAAAAACTACAAATTAACGAAGATGAACTAAAATGAAAAAGATAGTGCATTTTCATAAACATAAAGGGCGTATTGTCTTCATTTCACGGATTTCACTACATTTTATTTTTGTCTATGATGCGGAGTTGCACATTTATTTAAATTTATTTTCTCATCCCATCTACGCATTTCTCTCTTCTTTCCAGATATATTATTTATTTTTTTTATTTATAATATTTCTATAAAAGTACTTGTAGCAAATATCATAGAACAAAATAGGAGCAGTATATATATATATATATATATATATATATATATATATACATATTATAATTCAGGAACTTCTATGCCACGTGTCATCCTATGAAAATTCTTTTTTTTTTGTTTGAAGTAATGAAAGACATTCTTAAAGTATAGTAATTAATTTTTCTACTTTATTACTACAATACTACATTTTTACTTCATATTCCAACTCCCTACATCCCCACCCTTTATAATAATCATAATCATAATAATAATTATAATTATTCCAACTCCCTACATCCCCACCCTTTATAATAATAATAATAATAAATTTATAATAAATAAATAATTTGAACATAATAATAGAAGTACTATCAAAGCTTCTATATTTATTACAATACTACATTTTTACTTCATATTCCAACACCCTACATCCCCGCCCTTTATAATAATCATAATCATAATCATAATAAATAATAATAATAATAATAATAATAATAATAATAAATAAATAAATAAATAAATAAATAATTTAAACATAATAATAGAAGTATTATCAAAGCTTCTATATTTATTACAATACCACATTTTTACTTCATATTCCAACTCCCTGCATCCCCACCCTTTATAATAATCATAATAATAATAATAATAATAATAATAATAATAATAATAATAAATTTATAATAAATAAATAATTTGAAAGGACACACAAATTAAAGATAACAATAATAATAATAGAAGTACTATCAAAGCTTCTATATTTATTTCAAGATAGTTATAGTGTCATTCATTAAAGCTGTCATTGGGAAAAATTTATACAGTTGTACGTTTTAAGCTTTATGAAAACAACAGAGACTATAAAGCAACATTCCACAAAAAAGAATTGTTTTTACAAGATTTACTAATGTTAAAATTTGTGACAATGTGGAGATTCCACCATATGTGATGAAATTTGTCTCATTTTCTGATCTTCTATCACAAACTTATGATATGTCTTATTTATGCGGTATGTATTCTATCTCTTTATTCTTATAGTTTAATAAGCTATATATTAAAATTTAATTTTAATACAAATATTATTAAATTTTAACATATGATCTAATGAATATGTTTTTTAAAAGGATAGATGTTATTGGACAAGTGATGTCGTTTAGTGATGTCCATATGACTCCACCTATAAAATGCATAACTTTGAAGTTGTGTGTTACAGAGTATGCGTATAATTATATTTTTTTATTATTTTTTTAGACAGTTTAAGATAATTATTATTGATAAAAAGAAATTCAAACCTATGGTAATAAGTTTTGTAACAGGGGTTATAGAATTTCATGCAAACTTTGGGATACATATGCCGAGAAAATATTTGAATATATATTACAACAAAATACCAATGAGTTTGTTTTTATTGTGCTTAGCTTTGTAAAGGCGAAAAACATTCATCAACAAATAAAAAATACTACCAATAAATTTTCATGTAATATAAAAAAATTTACACAACCTGTGCATAGCACGGGTAAATACCTAGTATTATATAAAACCCCAACTTTCACCATGAAAAACTATTAAAATTACCCTTTTTTGCTTTGTTTAAGCCTTTTGGGTGGTTATAGAAGCAACATAAAGATGAACAGCTATAGATAATTTTAACTCTTGTGAAAACGACACCAAAGAAAAGGTAAACTAAGAAAATTTGGTCTCCTCTTTTTGGTCTTTTCTTCCTCTATATTCAACACATCTAACAACCATTATCATCAATGGTCTATTCTTTATTTATTAATTTCATACAACACTCTTTTTTCTCAGTTTTTCATCATAGAATTTCAGCTACATTCACATTTGGTTGCTATTAAATATTATTAATTTTATTATTTAATAAGATATGTGTTTTTTATACATGTTCTTGCCTTAAATATTTGGTCTAATTCTTTCATGATCTAAAGGTGTGACCTTAGAAGTATTTGTTTGACAAGAAAATTCTCCCCTCTTACTCTTTCTTCTCTCAGAGCCTTCCAGCTTCTTTCCTTATAAAATTATCCAAAATTTCTTCCATTTATTTATATTTAGGAAAAACATAATTTATTGGCTGTTTTTAAACAAAATTCTCAATTGGGTATACTTCAATTTGCTGTATATAGTTTGTTCAATATTTTATTTTTAAATAATATAAAGTTTTGATTTTTAGTGGGTATTTTGCATTCAAAACTTTATTTCTTAGTGCTGATAATTTGATTTTGTTGCATCTTTGATCTTAGAACATTGCAAATTTAGGAAATACTATATTTTTTTGATCTGGGTCTTACTGATTCCTATTTTTCTTGCATTTTTTGACAAAATCTCAATTGGGTTTTTTCAAATTTTTAATTTTTGTTTATGGGATTATCAATTTACCACTAGTATTGTATGAAAGTTGTTTTCTTGGAGAGGTTTCTTATAGAAATATCAAAAATGAACTGTTTTTCTTTCAAGAAAAAGAGTTACAAGCAAAATAAAGCAAATTCAGCCCCTGAATTGAGGAAACAAACTACAGCAAATACTCCAGAAAATAGGGTATCAAAATCTGCAAATTCAGCTTCATCATCAAGAAGTATACCAGAATTGTACAAGGAAAGACAGCATAATTTAAGGGTTTTTACTTTTGAGGAGCTTGCAGAAGCTACTAATGGATTCAATAAGCTGTTAAAGATTGGAGAGGGTGGTTTTGGGAGTGTTTATAAAGGTACAATTAAGCCTCCAAAAGGAAAGGGAAATCCTATTGTGGTTGCTATTAAGAAGCTTAATAGATATGGCATGCAGGTATTGGCTAATTACCCTTTTTCTTAATCCCATTGTGTTTGTGTTTTTTTGATGTGTGATTATGTCTAAATTGTTGATCTTAATAAGCATGTGATCCCTGAAATGATTTAAATGCTAGTTTATTTATATATGCACTACTTTTGTGATCAATGTTATTCGGATTTGAGTACATGTGTTACATCTGGCTTTTATTAATCGGGCCAAGGCTGGAGAATCCTTTAGGCGAAGGGAAGTGAAATTAGTCGTTTTGGTGAGAATCAAACCCTTGTCACGAGCATGAAAGGGAAAGCCTTTAGCCGCCCATCCGCCTTTATTTGAAGCTCACTGAAAAAAGTTATTGTGTTTTATGTTCTAAAATCTAAAGTGATGTACCATTGTTATGCGGAATCATCGACTTGACAAGTGTTCGAGCAGGAATCTCTCTATCTAGAGGTCTTTCTCGAGCTAAGGGACTCTTTGGCCGCATCCTTCTTATGGGTTGCCGTCCTTTATCCATCCCCAGATCCTAATCATAGATCCTATGAGCGGGATATACTGGGTACGATGATGATATGATGATGATAACACGGGTACTTGACATGAACTAAAGTGTACAAAGTAGCATTGTTAATGATGAATTTTGATCTTCTATGTTAGGTAAAGGTTGTCACACAAGTTTTGTGTATGAATGATATGATCTTGTGCTGAGATCTGTGTTCTTAAATCATACTGATAAGTTTAGCATTTAGCCCCTTGAATTTATCTGGTGTTGTATCATAGATTCTAATTTATTCCTAAATCCAATATAGGGTCACAAAGAATTCCTTACAGAAGTTCAATTCCTTGGTGTTGTTGATCATCAAAAACTGGTAAAACTTTTGGGATACTGTGCTGTAGATGGAGAAAGAGGAATTCAAAGGCTGTTGGTGTATGAATACATGCGAAATAAGAGTTTAGAACACCATCTATTCGGGCGAAATGTGGTTCCTCTACCTTGGATAACAAGATTAAAGATAATGTTAGATGCAGCTGAAGGATTGGATTATCTGCACACAGGAATGGAAGTTCAGGTTAGGTTTCCTTCGTTCTGTTGATGTGTTGATGTTATAGCTCGTCTTATAAGCACATCTTTCAACTGATCGTATGTCCTGATTCCAACACTTAGATGGAACCTCATCGGGTTTGTGTGCAGTCAACTCTCCTCTTGTGTGAGTCATGTGTACAAGCCCAAATTTATCGGTTTACAACTCCGAGAATGAATAAACTAAAACCGATGAATTATGAAAAGAAACATTGCGAGGGCTTGTACTCTTGCATCTCATTTGAATTCAAACGCTTGATCAATCGTTTGAAGATCAAAGGTTTCGGAAATGTAGCTTAGTATGAGTTAGTTTTTTATCACTAACATAACAAAGGCAAGTTTGCGTACATCCGACCCTCACAAGCTCCATTTAAGTGGTCCTGGGAGCTACTTAATGACTTACGGATAATGTAATGTTGTACTAATTCAGGGTAAGTTGTCACAGATTTTGTGTAATTGCAACGAGTAGCCAAATTATAAGCTACCTGTTGTATGTAATTCGTGCGTAAACAGAGGTGTGTATTACCATTTGTGATTCGACTGATGTTGAGCCATTGTGTACGGTTTTGCTCAGGTGATCTTTAGAGACTTCAAGTCTTCTAACATTCTGCTGGACGAGAATATGAATGCCAAGTTATCTGATTTCGGGATGGCTAGAGAAGGTCCGACAGGGGACAACACTCATGTATCTACAGCGGTGAGTTCTATCATCTAATCCCTCGATAAACCCGCAACATTCTAGTCACTCGATCGCTCAAACAAAGTTTTAGAAATTTTGTGCAGATCTCTGAGCACATTCTTACTGACACACATATTTGCTTGCTAAACTTTCAGCCAGTGGGAACTTATGGATATGCCGCCCCAGAATACGTCGAATCAGGCCATCTCAAGGAAAAGAGCGACATTTACACCTTCGGTGTGGTACTTTACGAGATCTTGACAGGTAGACGATCTATAGAGAGAAACCGTCCACCTGCAGAACAGAAGCTAATCGAATGGGTGAAGCAATTCCCGGCTGACAGCAGGATGTTCAACATGATCATGGACTTTCGCCTTCGAAATCAGTACCCATTAAATACTGCAAGAAAACTAGCCAAGTTAGCAGATCGATGTCTGATGAAAAACGAAAGAGAACGACCCGATATGAGCGAGATAATCGAGGTGTTAAAGGGAGCTATACTCGAATCGGAGGAAAACGCTTCTAGGGCAAACAACCCACAATCAACCAGAGCTTAATGATGTAAATTACTCCCAAGTATACTAGTTAAGAGTTATAGAGAATGAAAGAATGATTTTGCAGTCTGTTTTTTCTGTTCAAGTGTTTGGCTTGAGTGCGGAATATTTTTTCGAGATCTATTTTTCGTTGTCTGGTTTGACACGCGCTTTAAAATGGAAAATTAAGGTGGAATTATAAACATTTTTCCGCTCTTCGGTTTTCAATAGTTTTTCTATCGAACCAAACAAAACATTTTAATTTTCCATGAAAAATTAGTTTTTATAAAATTTTTTTGCTCCAAAAATATTTTCCTTCAAATTAGAAACCTCATATGGCCTTATTATTTGGGGTAGTATGCAACTATGAAGATTTATATATTTTAATAGTCATTTTCCAATGGGGGGTTTAAAAAAATAAAATTTAGGATGATGATTAGGTAGGTAATTACTAATTAGTTATTCTTTATGCTTATTTTGTGGGATTTTGTAATGATTCACCATGTTTCATACATAATAAGAGCATACGTGTTTGTATATAATTATTTTTTATGTTGGAAATATTTTTTCTTATGAGAGATGTGCAATGGAAGTTAATTAATTAATTAATAATTATGTTTTTATGATTAAAGAATGATGGATGAATATTTATGTATAGAATTAATACGTTTGACCAACTTCTTTCTAAATGAAGATAATTCAAAGTTGTTGTTCTGGATTAACAGATTTTCTTTCACATGATTGCATAATTAGGCTTGATTAAGGAGACTAAGTAATTAGTCAAAATTGGCATCCAAAGATATTGTAAACATTAGTCTCATTTTATTGAACTAATGGTATTTTTTATTTTTTAAAATTTATTTTAATGAGAAAATAGCAACTTAAGAAAAAAAGATATTTTTTTACAACCAATTGAAAGGAGACGTGTGAAAAAGGAGAGTTGCAAGCATCAGAAGCCTTCTACAATTGAAATAAACAGACCAAGCGTGTGGCAATACTTGGTAATTGCTTTGAAAAAAAAATGTCCGTTTGAGAGATCAGGTCATCAAGTGACCCATTTTTTCGACCTAATTCTAGGTCATTATTAGTAATGTTCTTAGTTCTTACCCAAATTTGGTCATATGACCTCTATAAAGGTCCCCTTTAACAATGTGGTAATGAAAATTTGTGAGAATTTTTTTTATATATAATTAAAGTTTCATTATCATGAGAACATCATAATACATTTCTTAAAATTTACACTATAAATTACTATTATCATTAGCATCTTTTAATACCAACAACCAAATATGCCGTCAATAGTTTGAGATTGCTACTGATAATGACATGTTGATCGTAGAGGATTGGGGAACAGTGGATAGTGATCAATGATGAATGATCATCTCATCATCCATTCATCCTAACAACTTATCTGCTTTGCTGCCGAGTGTCTGAGTGCCGATATCAACAATCAATGCATATCATATTCATGCACATCACTGATCACAACCCCATATAATACACTGCGGTTCTAACTTCAAACATTTTTTATTTAGTCAGTCTCCTGAGAGACCGTCTCTTTGAGAGACGCCTCTTAGGCTCAGCTCATTATAGCTTAATTTCTACTCTTACTTCATATTTTTTTTATGGGCCGACTCAATTAGAGATGTATGTGAAAGACACAGTCTCTTATAAGAATTTGTGTTTTTTACTGTTGAATTTTTTTATGAGGTTTTATATAGGCAGACATACATACGCCGTATGGGCATGAGAGCGGTTCAATACATGAAACTGCTCGCCAACCTCCATGCTGGGCATTACACAGCATGTGGCCCACAAAATTGCCCATTATTTGATCTTACCTGCCATTTTATAATCAGATCCTCTCTTTAGAGACGTCTATACGAGCCTAACCTATACCTCCCTTTTAATTTACAAAACCACTAATCAATTTATTTTTTAATTTATCAATTGGGCAAGCCCAAAACTTAAGACGTCTATCATATAGACGGTACAATTATTTTTGGAAAAAAATAAAAAGATAAAAGAAATTTGTGTTGTGGCTCGCGACTCGATCCACACTACACATGAGCTTATGTCGCGTCATGATCCATTGATCTAGGCTTGACACAACACGGTTAATTACTATACTTGATTTGTTTGACCTGTGGCTCATATTGATATAATTTACAATGACACGACACGATATGACACAAATTTCATATCTTCTACCTAGATGAGATGATATTGGACAAGTAATAGTTTGACTATTTTGAGTGCACATAAAATCTCACAAATTGAGGTTTTATGTTTTTTTTGACCATAAGGTTTTAACTATTCGGAGTAGTTTTACAAGAATATTATTAAATTAAATTACCATAGAAGGCCGGTAGTTTATATTTAGGCTCTATTTTTTTTTGAAAAATATTTAGGCTCTATTTAATTCACTTAAAAAAAATAATTAATCCGTTTATATTTTGAAATTTCTCATGATTTCCCTCTTTTTAAGTTCACTAAAATTTTCCTATACCTTTTCAAAATTCACAAGTATTTCTATAGCATTATGAGAGGAATAGCCACATTTCTCAAATAAGATCATAAATTTAAGAAAAATATATCATGAATAATATAAACTATTATTGTTTTCTCTATAATAATATCATCTTTTGATTAACCATGATTTTAATACCAATTTAGGAAAATGTATGCCTAAAATAATACCAACTTTTATTTTGTTTACAATAGGATATTTGACAAAAAATAGATTAATTAATAATTAAATAAAAATTAATGTTATTCTAAGAACGATATAAGTATTATTTATAGATAATCAAAAATTAATATTACTATATAGAAATCAATAAAAGTATAAAACCTTTGTATTATTATGGTAATATTTTCCCAAGTTCAATTTTGTATCTAATTTTCCACTCCTCTACGCCTCACTTATAATCCAAAAACAAATAAAATAAAATAAATAAAATAAAATAAAATATCCCCTGAGCCTGAGGTCATCCCAAATTCCGACATCCTAAAACCCTAACAAAACCCCAATTCTACCTTTTTTGATACATTGAAATTTGAAGTGAAGGGAAATTATGGACAAAAAATTCACTCTTCTTCATACCGTTGCCATCGCCGGTGTCTTCTCCGCTGTATCCTGCTGGTATTCCTCTTTTTTCTCCTTTCTCTATGCACAAATCTCGCCAGTTCTTAGTTAATCAGATTCTGATAAATTTCAGTTTCAATTTCAATTTCAATTTTCTGATAATGTGAACAAGGTACGGATTCATGTTTGGAAGAGAATCAGCTCGGAAGGAACTTTCTAGTCTCATTGACGATCTTCGAAACTCCAAATCGGATTCCAATTCTTCTTCTCACCCTTGATTATGTACTTTCTTTCCCCTCTTTGATGTTTTTTTTAGTAAGATTATACTATGATGTTAGAAATGTCCTAAAGATCATGGATTTTCCTTATTTTACTATAATTCAATGCCAATTGCAATTATTTTTTGCAATACATGCTGATTTCATATGCTTAGGTGAGAAGGACTTTGGTACTGAAATGTTGGAAATGAAAATTTGCGATGGTTTCAATGTAGCTAATGCTGTGCTCTTAATAAGCTAAAAGTGAAAACTTTCGCGTTTGTTGCATATATTTAAGACCAATGAATGGGTGATTTTGTCATGAATTACAAATTACAACTACATTCCAATATCCCAATGCCGATTGTGGCGCCCATCGAGATTAGGTTTTGCGTATGAAATAAATGAGCCATTTTGATACATTCCATCATAATTCGGAACCAAAGAACTATTAATATTTGCTCCATCAAGAATGGACAGTTTCCAAATCACAACTACATTAGAACATATACTTAAGGTTTTTATAATAAAACCTTCGAGTAAAGGGCTTTGTGTGATGTATCAATGGATGAAGGGAGACAATTGAGAGCAGGGATCATCTAGTTTTTCCTATTTGACTTGTAATGTTTGGTCTTGCCGTAATTACGGTGGAAAGAGCTTTATTTTTGCATAATGATGAATGACATTTCTTTTTCCCCTCTTTTTGGCAGACTTTCATGATTCTGGTTTTTGTTTAGTTTTGAAAGGATATGATAAGATTTTCTCGTGGTTCTAAGTTTTACTAATTAGGGGTTATTATAGATGCTTGTTTTTTTGTGAAGGTCTCAGTAATGATTAAACTGACTGTAGCAATCAAATGAACATCAAAGGAGTCCAAACAAAGAAAATCTCTGCTTTTTTTTGCTTTCTTTTTTTTGATTTAGTATTAGCTTGGTTCCCATTGCCTTTTAGAATCCTTCTTGGACCATGGTTGCTACTGGTGGTGGTCAATCACTTCTCAAGCTTGAGCTTCTGTTTTAATTTGAATGTGATGCTTTGGTGCATCCTTTGAATCTTGCATTCCAGGTGAAGTTATTTAAATGTGAGTAAACTAAAATGGTGGGAGTTAAAATTGAATGCCATAACTTTTGAGGATATTTGGTTCCATTCAAATATTGCTGATTCATTTTTCCTCCTATATATTCTTAAATCATCCAAGGAGTAATTGTCTTGAAGCCTTGAACAATGTTACAATGTGCTTCATTGGTGTTCATATGTATATGTTTATAGCTGCTTTGGAGCTCTACTTGCAAGCAGCCCGAGACTGCTTTACTTTCCTGCTTTTATTGTGGGTGTTTATTATGTTTTAACAACCTTCTCAGCACACCAAATTAGTATCACTTCTTTCGATGGCGCTCCTCTTTTCTTAAGGATCTTTTTTTACCTCAATATTTGTGTGATTCCACTGAAGGATATAGACATTTTGACCTTCCATTTGGGAGAATAATCTTTTTTATTATCACAAAGTAGTCAAGTTTTTTGATAATTAACTACATGCTATATTAAACCAGGGAAGAGAATGCCAAACTGCCAAGTTCCTACTCCATATCCTAAGTACTTACATGGATGGATGTTTTTGCAGTCTTCTGATTGTGAGAAGTTCATTATTTAAGTCATTTCTTACTGATGATTGGCTTTGGATTCTCCCTTATATTCTCTGAAAGCTTATTATGTTTACATTGTTGGTATTTTGTTGATGAGGCCATGACTTCTAAGATCTACTCCTTTTTTTTCTAACTTTATTTTTGAAAGTTTTTGAGTGAATCGTAATTTTGGGAGGTCTTCTAAACAAGATTTACAAAAAAATAAAAATAAAATTATAGCAGCGGACACGGCAGTCTTACAAGAAATTTGATTTCGAAGGTATTGAAAATGACGAGTAGTTTGTAACCATGGTGTTGATCAATCCCATAAGAGTTTTCTGCTATAATTCCTTAAGGGTTTGTGCGATCTAGGGTGTTAGTCTGCTGGATGCCTGGAACATAGCTAACGTTGGCTGGCAGTTGATGCTCATGTAAGATTAGGATGTTATATGGTTCTGTCTGTACTCACTATGATGGCAGTTTAATTCTAGATTTTATTCCCAGATTTATGTAGGGGGCAAAGATTTTAATGTAATAGGTTTTTCTCTTGATTTCTCTATTCTTGATTTATCAACAAGGTTTGTTCTTCCAGTTTTGTTAACAAGCCTCAACTACTGATGCAGTGTACTTTTTATATGAAATCTGTTTGAAGGAGAGTAATTTCTGTATGAAATCTTTTTGAGTATTCCCTCATATTCTTATGGTGTTGTAAAAAAAAATGATAATCTTGTTGTAAAATGCCTTGTTGATTGTTGAATACATCTGTTTGATTTACAAAATACTTGGAAAGCAGCAGTCATTGTAGTAATTATGGAGGGAGAAAAAGACAAGCTTTCTAGGAAAAGATGGGTTTGAAGCTAGTCTAATATGATCTCTAAGTGCGTAGTTTAGCAAAGGTTTCCTTGGTAGGCAATTAAAATTTTTAAAGTCTGCTAATTTTGAGTATGAATGTTCTTAGTCTTGTGTTTCCATTTTCCAATAGAAGTTTCATCTCATACGCATAAAAGTCAATAGGGAAAAATGAATGTTGCTTCTTTCTTATTTTTTTACAGAATTGCCTTGAAACAGGCATACATATTTTTACTTCGTGCTCTATACTACAAGATTTTGTATTTATCCTTTCATCGTATTAGAGTATGCTGATTTGCACCAAATATATGGCGGTGTATGCACATTCTATACAAGAGCAATGTCCTTCTCCTTATTGCTCTTCTCTTTTATGAAGCCTACATAAAGATCTGTTCCGCTTGAGTCACTTGGTGAGAGTCTATGATTGCGACCACCTTCAGACATGCTCTTTACAAACTCTACCAAATGTCTCCAGTTATCTCCTTCAAACAATCTTTTGTTCATCCTCAAATATGTGAATGCACTCAACGCACTTCCTGAGTGGGACATGCTGGTTGCTAAAACCTGTCCATATGCACCTGCATCGTATCTTTCTAAAGCATTTTCTCCAGCGAGTTCTACGCCTGCTGTTTGAGTTGCCATTTTCACTTGCTGCACTAAACCTTCAGGAGAGCAATGATCAGGTTGTTCGCAATCCTTCATTTCCATGCATGTGAAGTTGAACACAACTCCATACTTAGCGAACATTCTAGCTATTGGTAGGTAGCCATTACGGTCTCTTGTATTATAATATCCTGCTGTCAATTCAGCTGCATGTGATCTGGTTTTGAAATGCCAGTGAATTCCTGCAATTTTCCCGGATAATTTTGCCCCAGTTCCATTAAATATTTCTTTAGCAGATGCAAGAATGATCTCTCCATGCTCAATTAGTTTCCCGCTGTACCACTTTAGGAAGAACTGTCCATATGGTGTATTCCATGTTCCATCTCTTTGAAAGAATCCCGTATCTTCTGGAAACTGTTTGTATTGGCCTGAATCATGTGGCCCACTCCTTCCCCATTCTGGCTGTCCAATTGCCTCGGCTGATGCTTGCAATGATGCTTTCATATACTGTTTTTTGAATGAAAGTGAGTTAGTAGGAAAGATTAAGGAAGAAAATAAACTAGACTAGTCTACCGTCCGGTTTTACTTTCAACCGGCTTCATCTTAATGGGATTGAGGCTTTTGCTTTATTGTTGATTGCATTTATATCGTTATAATCTTATACAATTTAATTTATTCGTACAAGGTTGATTGCATTGGAATCAATTTTCACAATTGTAAATTCATATTTGATAGAGGCGAATAAAGTAAAATCTTTTTCATCAATGATTTCACACGTTCTTTTGTTTTAGTTCTTGTAGCTGAATCCATATTGACATTTATGTTGTTGAACTAGGCTAATTGACAAACAAATTTAATTTAAATAAGATAATACAATAATTCTTGGATCTGGTCAAATTTTTACCTTATCATAGCACTGAAACTCTCCAATTCCTGGAAATCTCCAAGTGCCATTGCTTTCAGGGTAAGATGGATATCTTAGCTCTCCACAAGGACCCATACCTACTTGAATTTCCTGCAATGTTAATAGAAATTAGAAGATATTTTTTTTATTGTTATTAAAGATATATTTCTACTTCTAAATTATGATGTTTTTGGATTTTATTTGTGACATGCTAGCCTGTCTCTCTCTTTCTCTTTTTCTCAACTAATAAATAATTGTCATATTTGGCACGGGTAGCATTTCTTTTAAAGTTTGTATTTTTATATTTTAGATTTTAATTTATTTTATTTCTTGGGTTGAGAAAAGAACACACATGCTTCTATATCCCCTTATCCTTTAAGAAAAATGATATTCAAACCCCACATTGTTATGTATAATGAGCTAAAATAGAAATATAAAACGTTAAATATACTAATTAATATACCTGATATGGTGATAGCTTTTCATTTAAATGCTATTTTAGGTTAATCGAGTCAAATTTAGACAATTCTACTTCTAATCGTCCTTAAGGCTTTTAAATATGTAGATTCGGACATTAAAATACAACCCGGGAGTTTGTTTCTAGTTAATTGGTGCCTATTTTATTTTATGAGCATGTATATTGGTACTTTTGGTTACATAAAAACAAGGTCAGGGGAAGTTATTGTTGTATAGAAATCTTACCACAATACAAGTGCCCAGATAATCTTTAAATTTGTTGCGGAAGCTCCTCATATAATCAGAGTAGACTTGAATCGGCGTTCTTCCTCTGAGAACTGGCAATGAATCGCAGCCTAACGAAATATACTCGGGATTCCTTCTTCCTGATCTGTCTGTGTAGACAAGGTCAGGGTTGCTGTTGATTTCTTCGAGCACCCATGGCGGTAAAGGAATACTGCAAATTTGAATTTCATTCGGTAAAATTTAGTTTTGTTTAAAGTTTGAAATTTGAAATAGATATACTGTGGTAGAATTCCTATAAAACATAATACATACAAATATAACTATATAAGCATAATTATTTGTTCCTGTATTGTACCTGCAAGAGTCTCCCACATTTCCTCCACATTGATGGAAAGACATAACTGCTTGAAGTTTTAAACCATGTTTTTGTACCATCTGCACTAGCTCAACATAGCCATCCCAGTTATACTTTAAAGGTCCGTCTTTCTCAACCAAACCCCACCATACATCCACCATTACTCCTTCGACACCTGCAGTTTTTAGTGCCATAAGACTTGCATTCATCGCCCTCGCTTTATTTAAGCTTCCACCAATAGAAATGGTGTCTAAGGGCAGCATCACGTACACAGGCACTCGCGAGTCATTTGTATGATGATGAGCCGCTGTTAGCCCGTGTAGTTTTTCTTCATTATTTCTGCTGCTTTCTAAAACTGATAGCTTTTGGGTTGCAAAATGTGCTGCTTGTATAGAACCTATTGTACGAACACGATATGAAGAAGGTTTAATACATATGAGACTTGGGATATCTTCACAAGCTTTTAGGCTTCTGAGATCTTTAAGGAACAGATTTGTAGAACGTAATGTTAAAGTCATTTTCTGGGTTGTGAATACTGAATAGGAAGGAAGAGAAGAGAAGATGAAATATATGCTGGAAAACTTAAAGGTTTGAGTGTTATTTATAAGGTCTAGCCAGTATTTTTTATACTACATATAGAATTATGTATCAGGTGGAGCCCACCTTTATTTAAAGTTTCCCAAGTCACCTTGTGTATACACACAACACAACACAGATCTACATTTCAACCTTATCATAATTTGTGGGAACCAAAATTATTACATGTTTAATCAGTTGCCTTTTACAAATTTAATGGCCAATATTGCTGATTGGATCTTTGCCACAAATTTTAAACAGGACTTATCCAGTTGGGTTAATCTGTGTAAGCATATTTTAAATTTGAATATTCTCCGGCTATATTTAGAATTTGTTGATTTATGTGTTAATGTATTCTTATGGCACAATAATTAGTGTTAAGATATTTGTCATGTGAAGCTGTTTAGTACACGTATATCCGACGTGTAACGTGTGTTGCATCTTTACATACTGCCAATTGATTGTGGATCATGTGAATTTATTGGAGTATCATAAAAGTATGGGAAAGTGAAATCTACTCTACTTATTATCTTTTTTTTTTTTATAAATTTTTTTGGAACTTTTAGATTATTTAAGGAAAAATTACCTAGAATAATCCAAACTATTCATGATTTTCCTACAATAATCCCACATATTGATTAACCATGAATAATCCCAACTTTGAGGGGCATTTTCCTAGAGTAAACCCGGTGACTGGATGACTTGCTATAGCAAGTTTTTTTTTTTTAGAAAAAAGATAAATTAAAATAAAATGTCGAAAAAAATGTTAAAAAAATATTCATAAAAAAATTTATGATTTTTTTATTATTTAGATTTTTTAATGTAAATTTTCAAAAATATTTTCTAATTTTAAATTAATATTCAATTTATTTTTTTGGTGAATTACCTACTATAGCAGGTCATCCGGTTACCCAAGTTTACTCTAAGAAAATACCTCTTAAAATTGGCATTATTCATGGTTAATCAATAGGTGAGATTATTGTAGGAAAATCATGAATAGTTTGGATTATTCCAGGGAATTTTTCCATTATTTAAAGGTTAAATTTGCATATTTTTGATTATATTGGTTCAATATTTGGTTAAATTTCAATCAATCTCATAGTGATTATTCTTTTGTTTTGATTAAATTGCCAGATTTTTCTTTACCAGTTAAAATATTTTTTGTGAAATGTAATTCCCTTTATTCTCATTGGCTTGCCAATATTTCTATTTTTGTGTATTTTTTTTTATCATACAATGTTTTCATTTTGGATAATGTTCCATCATCCTCTTTAATTTTTAGGGAAAATTACTTTAAAAACTCCTAACTATTCGCGGTTTAAATATAAAACTCCCAACTATTGATTATTATTCAAAACTCTCAACCATAGGCTCATCTTAAATATAAAGCACCGATGCATTTTATAACCTATTTTAACTGGTTACCTTTTGTTGAAATGAGAGAGTACGTGAAGGGTCGTGTAAGGTCAAAGAAGGTGAGGTGATTAATAAATATAATTGAGTCCCACTACGTCTCAATTAAAACCAATTTATCCGGTTATAAGTCATCTTGGACTTTAAATATAAAATAGGCCTAAAATTGGGAGTTTTAAATAATAATCAATTGTTGGGAGTTTTATATTTAAATCGCAAATAGTTGAGAGTTTTTAATGTAATTTTCCTTCGCATCCCTTTTATTCTATTGCTTTCTTTATTTTTGTGCCATTATCTTTGTATTCATTTCATGGGGTTTGAGAGAATAATTTTTTTTTTTTTGCCAAGATCAGTTGACGACGACCGACTTTCTACTCTAAATTTCGATCTTTTCATCCATATTACTTCTATCTCCTTTATGTGATAAGAGATTGGGTGGCTTTGTTTTTCTACCAAACAATCTTTCTATCCTTACAAAAGCGACCACCTTTTGTTCTATTGTACTCTTCAGTGCCAATCAATTTGTTACTTTTTTTTATTGATTGTTCCACTAGTTTTGCTACAATTTATTATTTGTCTATAATTTCACATTATCTATATTAATCTCATATATAAATTCAATTTCTTTTTCATCTCATACTTCTATTTCATACATTTCTTTATCAACTTAATTTTTGTCCTTTTTTTTCAACTAAAAATCCCATTATCATAGAAAATTAGTAAGACATTACAATGTTAGACTATTAGAGTATGTGTGTGTATCTTTTTTTTTTATACATTTATGTGGAAGCAAAATCTTTGGCAACTGTCTTAATTCTTTGGGGATTGTTATGTTTGGATAAGGAGGGACTGGTGCTTTCACTCACGGGGAAAAGTATGTGGTTGAGTGGTTCTACCAAAACACCTTTGTTTTCCATTGTCGAAGTCATTTGTATGGGCTCCATTAGAGATCCTACCTCGATTGGTTTTATGGACTCTTCGTTAAAGTCTGCTGCACAGTTTTTCCTATTCACATGGTATTGAAAGGCACAATGGAATCCAGAAATTATTCAACCATTCTCTAAGAAAATGATATTAATATTATTCATTATGATCTCTTGAAAAGACTCAGTATTAGTGAACCGGTAAGGATGATAGGTGATTAGAACTCATGGGACTTAAAAAGAGGATCAAATATTCAAAGATGACTTTGAAGATAGGAGTGGTAAAATATATGGAAGATTTAGACATTTATTGGTTTATGAGCCGATTTTAATCTTTTGGGATGAAGACTTTGAGACTAATAGGGAACCCGTAAGCAACATCCTATCCCGAACTAGGTTTGTGGAACACTATTATGTTTTTAACACCCATAAGCAACTAACAACCACATACTTTGACAATGTTCCATTATGAGCCTCATTCGGAATAGGTTCACGTGTTATGTAATATAGCGATTTATTTTGGATTCCGGTTAGATGGGCTTAGAATGTTTACAACTTTTTCTCTGGATTTAGTCAAGGTTGTTAACCAAGAAATTTAGAGCAAGTTGGCAATGTCTAGGATGATGTTGGGTATGTTAGCTCTAAGTTGAATGATGCCATTTTGGCCTTTAGTCGTTGAAAACTGATATTGATTTGATTCTCGTGTCTTATACACCCTCCGTCCTTGTAAATCTGCTATACTATTCTTCTGAAATGTACCATTTATCTTGTTGCGTTCTTAAAACTAGTAAACGAGAACACTCTATCTCTTTATCTCATACACAAATGTATCCTGATCTGTCGTTATCTCATCACATATTTCTTCCACTTGATTATCCTTCGTCTCTTCCCCCCTTCGTTCAACCAGAACTTAATAAATTAATCAATCATCTGTAGCAAGTTCACAAGGACGGAGAATCATGAATCTTTTGTGGATCTTGTTGATTGCACATTTGGATGGATGATATCAAACTTTGTCTGTTTGATGAGTCAGCTCCTACATTAACTTCGTTTCCATCCTAAGGAAATGAAGCACTGAATTTGTTTTTCTCTGAGAAGAAAGTGATATAGCAATTAAATCCAGCTAAATTCTGCAATAAGACCTAGAAAATAGCTGTCATCTTGGGCTCTTTGTTTTTGTTGTTTGGTTTAGTGTATTGGGGTTGCTTTCTTTTGTCACGCAGGGCTCCATTGTTTTGATTTCTTCTAGCTTTAGGTGTTGTAGTAAGCCTTTTTCTTTTTCTTTGGAAGAGATGAGGGACTAATCGTGTGCAAAATGTGACTAAAGTATTTTACTTACCCTAAATCTGATATAGATTTACCTATATTATTCAAATGTGATCGTGTTTAATGAGTAGGGATTGGAGGACTCACACTATAATACAATAAAAATTTTTGTTTTTTTCCCCCTTTTTTTGGTTATTATAGTGTTTTAGTAATGTGTTGGAGGATTCGTTACTCCATAGGATGAGTGGAGGAATAAGTACATAGTCTCAAACAAGTTTGTTATTATAGAAATTATGTAGGGCGTTGTTGACGTTGCTTACGTTAGATAATTTCAAGGCAAATAGAATACCTTACAGTTAAAAAGTTGGAATATCTAATAGTGTAGCAAATTTAAAGAAATATATGAAATAAATATCTATGATAGCTTGATTTTTTATGAGGCACTAGGGCATAAAGTTTAGGAGTTTATGGTAAAGGAGAGTAGGATACTTTGAACTTTTTGTTGATAATTTTCACTTTTTGGTTGAGTTCCCTTGGTGAAGGGAAGGTGACAAGGGGTACTCTTAATTTGTTTCTCTTTATTGAAGGAGCAAATATCTAAGTCCACCATCCATTAAATGTCTCACCAATGACCAGACTAATATCTTGCTTTATTATGTCATTGTCATTGACAGAGTATTTGTCAAAGGGGTGCATTGTGGTTGGCTTATAGCTTACTCTTTCCTTTTAATGACTTTGATCCATTTTTCATTTTAGTTCTTATAAATTGTCTCAATTCTTAATCCCATGCTTTTACGTTTATATGTCTAAATATTTTTCTATTTTAATCCACTATGTCTAATTTGGGTAGTTTTTAAATGTAGATATTTCCGAGTACTATTGAATGTGTGTACTCTCTTCTTCACTTGAAGATAGCTCCATTAACTAAAAATATGCTATGCTTACTATTTATTAGATTAGTAGTTCATGAACAATCTCTTTAACTAAATAAAAGTATCGAGAAATAAAAAGATTAAATAATAGCAGACGGTATAATTCTATGTTTAATAGGAAATGTGAAAATGAGGATGTTTGAAGATTGATAAGCGTGTCTACTTCTTGCATTGTTTATTTAAGTGAATAAAATTGAACTAAACCATTAATACAAAAAAATATGCTTGGAAAAATTATCACTTACTCCCTTTGGTCTCTTTGATTTTGCCTTACATATTATTAAAACTGATATATATGTTACTAAAGGATATGATTCACATGTAATATCCCACTAAAAACTCATTTTTTTAAATTTTATTAATTTTTATACCATTCTTTGAAGAGTAATCTCAAGAGAGCATAGAAATATATAAGAGTTTTTAGACTTTTGCTCTTTTAATGTTTTATGAATCTAAACTCTATCCAATAAAATAAGTTTATAAGTATAAATTGTAATAGTAGTTAGGAAACAATTGTTCATATTAAATTCAGATTATTAGGGGCTTGTCTCCAATATGATTTGGATAATGTCTAGTCTTTTTGAAATCCTTCTATATGCACATGATTTACCTATCTTGACTCTTGAACTTTTGTTTAGATTCATTCAGAATCCAGATCATGCTGAATTATCTGGTCTGACACAATGGTGGAGATTGATTGGTGCCTCATTTTCAACCACATGGCAATGTCACTTATGGTGCCACGTAAGCTCCATATCAGAAAGATTTGTATTTTAAGTGATTACAATAATTGCAAAGGTGATAGTTGAGGTATTTAAGTGATTATAATAATTGAAAAGGTGGTAGGTGGGGTATTTTAAATAATATAAGTTGGGATAGTTGGGGGTATTTAGGTAAAAAATCTTTGCCAAAAATAAAAAGTGGACAATTAGAGTGACTTGACTAAATAAGAAAAGTGGACAATAATTTTGAATAGGAGGGAGTATTAGATAACAATTTACCTTTTTACGCTCGTCGAGATTATATTTTAATTCTTAATATCTCTAATTGTGAATTATTCGAAATTATGAAAAATTGTTATTAATAATCCTTGTATTGAAATGAATTAAACAAGATCTCACGTGAATATATTATAACTTGTAAATCAAAAATAAAATACAAGAGTGATAAGTGAATATTAATCAAAAAGCAAATGGGACTACTATGAAAAATAGGAGGAAATAATTGTTGCGCATACGACGTATATAATTTACTCTATATTGACGTTCAAGTTTATTTTTTATAGTTGCATCATTTTTTTTTGTAATATCCGAGATATTTAAAAAAATAATAATAAAAAAATAAGTATAATAAAATAAAATAAAAAACAATTTGTACGTTTAAATAAAATAAGAAAAATAAACCCAAAATTTTAGGAGTGGAATTCATCATATCATACGGTTACAATTTTTTTTTTTTTTTTTTTTTTTAAAAAAAAACTAATTCAATTTAGAAAACTCTTACACGGTTATTTAAAAAAAGAAGATTAAAATATTAAAACTAACTTCCTTCTCCCATTCTTAAAATAACTCCCCATTTAACTCTATCATCTTTCCCACTTTTTCTCTATTTTTATTAACCTCCGTCATTTTATACTTATAAATTAAACCGTTTTTCATATATGATATTTCACCAAATCAGTTTTCTCTCCTCTCTTTCTAATTCTTTTTTTCTCATTAACCATTATTCTTTCTTTACACCTATTATCAATTCCTTTTCTCTTTTATAGTATTTTCAATCTTTAGATGTCATATCTACAAATTACAAACAAAAAAATTATAATTCAAACGTCAAGTTCTTAAAGGAAGTTTGATAAGAGCATACATTTATATTTTGGACTCGTTTCACAAGGTAATTCTCAATGTCCATCAAATTAGGATTATCCCATTAGTATTATGTGCTAAGTGATAATTGATGCGTTTAAATGAGAAGTGTGATTTTATATGATACTTTACCTTTTTATATCTTATTTTCAAAATTATATTTACTACTAATTTGTTACATATTTAATTTATAATATTATTCTGTTGATGAAAGTTATTATTATTTTAATAATGATTTGATACGGTTTAAATTTGAAAGAGAAATATTTACAATATTAATTCCTATTGGCACAACTTGATATTAGAATGGTGATTTGGAAATTGAGATTTCAATTGGATATTTCTGAGATATATATTTATTGGGAAAATTTATGATCATCAAATAAAATGTATAATGTATGTTTCATTAGATGTTTGTGTGCTCGCGACTAATTATTAAAATATATTAAATCACGTAAAGTGAAACAAGAGGGAATTGAAGCTCTTATATTTGTTGTGATCCAAGTATAAGAGTGATGAACAGGTTGCCCTGTTTGGTTAGTATAGCTGCCGACAAGTTATTATTATTTTTGATACTTGATACGATGTTTGGTCTTCCTTTTATTTGTTGTGATCCAAGTAGAAGGGGTGTGCACACTAGGGGTTACCTGAGACTACTCTGTTGGCCTTGATGAATTATTTGGGGTGACGACCTCTTGATGAAGTAGGTATAGGGGTAAAGCCTCGGCCTACTGGCGTTCTCGTTCCCTCAAATTAAAATTGAATATATGTGTTGTCATCATTAACTATCAAATTAATTAATTGGTTTATGTGATTTTATATTGTTTACACAAATTGAAGTTTAACCATCTATATATTATTTTCCAAAATTATTTTCAATTCAATTATATTTTATTTTCTTAAATTATTTTGAAACTTAACTGTTTTACGGGATGAAGTTGGGATTATTCAGTTTTCCTGATTTTTGGGAGTTTTCCCTTGTTTCTCTTGTATTCTTATTTTTGCAGGTTATCAACCGCGTGGGAATCGTAGAGTGAGGTTCGCCTAGAAGTTAGTTTTATTAGTAGTCACGTCTCTGTTAAAATTTCACTTCCAATTGTAAAAATTGTATTGCATAGAATTATTTTATATAGTTGTTTAGCCTTACATTTATTCCTTATCAGGGATAGATGTGGCGGTAACGCTTCTGTGATTAGGTTTTGGTTTATGTTTTCCTTAAAAATCCTTATTAAAATTTGGCCTAATTATGGGGTGTTACATTTTTAAGAAATAGTAACCTAGTTTATTGATACTTAATGACGTATTTTGTATTTGAGAAATCTACATGTTGCCACCCATTGATCGAGTAATTCTTCTTTTGAAGTAGTCATTTTTTATTCAAAAATAATTTATTTATTTATTAATGTTACAGTTGATAAATAGGTGAAAATATATTAATAATAATAATAATGTGCTTTTGATATATGCTAGAGTTAAAGATAGTTTAGCCATTCAGGTATTTAGCAGTTCTTTATACTTATTTAAAGATAGATATCTTATCTTATATGCACACAGCTTAATTATATACATTGTATGTGCCATATCCCTTAATTATTCGAAATCTGATTATGTTTCCAAGTTGCTTGATGCCTTTTATTTTGTTTAACTTATTATTAATATTGATGTTTTAGGTATAGATATATTATTAATGTTTTAGCCATTGTTCAAAGTTAAGTGAATTTAGATTACTATTCAATGTACTTATTAATGTTTTAGGTATGGATTATATTTCTTGTGATATTATTAAATCTATTCTATAACTACTACTAAAACAAAACATTACTTATATTATCACTTTTTAAAATTACTTACGTGTCACTCTCTCAATAAAAAATTTTCCCTGTAAAACTCAATGATGATGTTATTGTATTTAATGTTTATATCTTCAAAAAAAAAATTACTAATGTTTATATCTTTGACTTTTTTATTTTCTAATTATGACTATAATATTATCAATGTTGATTGATTTTTTACTTTTTGGGTTATTATTTAGTAATATATATTAGAAAATCATATATTTTATTTTATTTTCTTTTAATTATTTATAAAATCTTTATAATGTTATTTATTAAATGTGTATAAGATATTTTGAGATAATATAAAGCCATGTATTTTTAATTGTTTTGTTTAAACAAATATGTCAAAAAAATTTAATAACCGTGCGATTAACTAGTATTTGATATAACAAATTTCTGCTATAAATTAATGATTTATCAAATCGTATTATCACTTTGAAAATAGGCATATTCCCTAACAACATAACAATATTACTCACCGTTTAAAGTTTAATACACATACTATTTTGGCATACGTTTTGAACGGACTTTAATAGTATTGTAAATCTTTGATAATTAGTAGTTTTAAATAATGTAATAAATACTTATACATAATCATTAGAGTTACATACTATCTTCGTTATTTATTAATAGCTACACTTCACTCAAAAAACTCTCGCATAAAAAAGTGGAGTATAGCTATTAATAAAAAACGGAGGTAATATATTATAACCTTAAAAATACATCGAAAATTAATCATAGTTATGAACACACAAGGCTTTCCCAACAACGTAAAGGGCACAAGGTGAAGCAGTCCTGATTCAGCCCTCATTCCTCAGCTATGGGGAAAGCAGATCCAATTTTGTTTCCCATACGATAGCACTTGATATTAACCGGGTATGGACCGACTTCTATGTGGTTGTCCTCTCCACCTGCGAAGAAGCAGAGTGTGTAAAGAGCTAGTTCAAACTCGGGACTTACTCCTACAAACATGCTCGAGAGAGATTTTAGGACTCCGTTCCATTCAAACTGAACTGTGAGCAGCTGCGTCTCAGCATCTGGCTGCAGGAAACAAAAATTCAGATTTTGATCAGTTGAGTCAAGAATTTGTACTCAGTACTAACATATCGGAGAATTGTGAAGATGAGTAAAGATATGTGGTCTGTTCTTTTCGTGTTTGATGTAAAACACGGTACAAGATCAAACAAAAACATATCTTTGGGTAGAGGGAGTATTATACTTTCCACTCGAAAGAAAAAGCGAGCGGTGTTTATATAGTACTTACAAACTGCCCGTTTCTGCGAGGTAAGATATAACCTTGATAGTCCGCATTCCCCTTAGCCTCCTCAAGGTAGAACTGCAGACAGGATGACATTTTTTATTAGTCCAAACTCCAAACAGTATGTCCAGTTACCATTATTGGGCACAGAGAAAGAATACCTGAAGCCAGTTGTGAAAACCCGAGACTTGCTGTTCCCCGCGATCCTTAATTTCACCGACAAAAACATGTTCAAAAGAAGACGAACATCCAGAAGTACCACCCCGACCATAGAGAGTGAACCAGAGATCTGTTAGCATTTCCTTAAATTCCTGGCGATCCCCATTGAAGATTCTGTTACTTGAAAGGTACTTATGAAGGTACTTGATTGGAGCAGTTCTACTTATCTCTTCGATGAATGCAGCTTGTTCTCGTCTTTCTTCTTCCGTTACTTTTTCCTTACAGCCTTCATTTGGGTTGTAGTTGTCGAGAAGGGCACAGAAACGAGAGAAGGTAGGTTTGCGGAGAACATCTTCACTAACCCATGTAAAGAGACTGGCTTCCGCCATGTCTTCTCTGTCACGGACTCTTTTTCCCTCACCGACATCAAGTTCATAGTCCTTTCCAGGAGTCAAGCGGTTAAAATCAAGTTCCCAAAGCTTTGCACAGGCTCTTCTGTAGTCAGATAGCTCTGCTTCAGATGGGTCCATTTCAGCATTATCCTGAACTTCCTGAGAGTATTCCTGTTCGCTTGGAGGGCTTTTATATGCACCCCAGTGATCCATATGTATCTGTTCATTGACAAAAAAGATGGACAGAAAAAGAGAGCTTTAATGGTAGAGACAAGAATAGAACAATCTCATCTTTTCTTCAAGCCAAACCAATGTAACATAATTCGCCAGTTTATTCGCTTTTTGAATTCGTGATCCGCTCAAAATAACCCAACCATGATTCACTTTTTTTGATTCGCGATTTGCAAGGAGATTAGTGAATCATGTGACAATGCGTCTGACCGATACACAAAGCATGCTGTAAATAACATACATTGCGTACACAGTTTTTATACACTACAAACATTTCCCTCTGTCCCTTAGTGTTCTTTAATTCATTTTCTACCTCATATCGCTTGATCATTGCATTTCACAAATACTTCTACCAGAAATTATCGTCAATGTGCTTGAATTAAGCAAATCAAATCATTCAATACGCTCCCTCCTCACAATAAAACATGATTACCCACGTAGGAAAACCTAACATAAATCTATTTGCTACAAGCAAATCAAAGCCAGAATTGAGGTAGTTTAAGAATAAATAAGGTAATCTTATACCCTCTGAGTTTTCTTGTGATGCTTCTTGTGGGCAGTTTGCCAACCATCAGCATTTTCCTCTTGCTTGCCCTACCATTAACAGTGAAGAAAACTCAAAAACCACAAAAATGATGACTTCTTAAAGAGAGAAAAATGAACGAGCAGACACAGCAAACCTGTTCATTTCGGTTATAGTTGGGTCTCTCACGACCTTCTTCCGATTGATAATTGTCAAGCCCAGCCTAGTGAAAGAAGCCAAAGAATGTTAATTAGAAGTATAATATTGAACTCAACCTTTAAAAAAGTAGGATTACCCAAATCAGGATTACACTTAAGCCTACTAACATGCATCAATATTACATAAGGCTGATGACGTTTGCTATTAAGTGTCAATCAAAAAGAACTTCTTCTCTTTGTTAAACCTAATAAAGGTAAGATTGCGTACATCTAACTTCAAACCCGCGCAAGTGGGAGCTACATGATATCGTTGGGGTAAAGAAATGTATGTTTATTTCTGATACAGCTCGATTATGATCTCTAAATGACTTGCTAGTATAATAAGCAAGTTAATGATCACATCTGAAACCCATATAGCAGATAAGTTGAATGAACCATAGATTACTCTGAAGTACAACCATTTAAATTTTTTTGTTAAAAAAAATGCTAAAATAGATCCGGTTCGTAGTACATAATATCCATTTCGAACACAGAAGCATAAATGTTACAGAAAAATCCAGATACAACGCGAGGCACAGAATATAAAAACAACAAAAGGGTCACCACAGCATGGCATCATACTTGACATTAAACTCAGATTCATAAACAAAACTCCTAATAGTCATTATCGTCATACCCATTGCATCCGCTCCTTAAAAGCTATGATAACAATAAATATAGATGAACAATTTAATAAAAAACATTTTAGATGGTCATTTAACTCATTTTCTTAGTACATCTATAAATTAATGTCCCTAATCTTGATGATTAAGTATTTAAGTTTGATCCAGGTGATCTTCAAAAAAAAAATAAATAAATTTAAGTTTGATAATCAAATTGCAAAACATAAAAAGAAAAAAAACTGCTGAGGTCTCGATTGACGATCATCTCTTCTGTAATCATCTCTCTAAACAAGCAAATAAATTAATCCTTAATCTAGATTATCATTCAAAAACATTTAAACTATCACAAAAAAGCCCTTGATTTATCTTCATTTACGAAAGAAAAAAGTGAAAGCAATCATCTTAATTCTTAATAAACAAATAAGTAAATTTAATCCTTAATCCAGAATATGAATGCATAAACATTTAAACTACCCCCCCCAAAAAACCCTTAATTTCTCTTAAAATAAAAGATAAAAGTGAAAAGGACAAACTTGAGGAGCATTCCAAGGAGAATTATGATGAGTTTGATAATTCTGATGAGAATCATACGAACTTTGTTGACGATCATCTTGATCTCCAGACACAACCTGCGCATTTTAACCAAATTCAAGATCACATATACAATCACTCAAAAATACGACAACATTAACCCTAACGGGATTAAAGATGCTAACCTGCGCCCAGGAAGTTCTAGAACGTTCTTCAATGGATTCAGAATTCTCATTGTTATCATTGTTGTTGACATCGTGGACGTTGTCTCGATCATGGTGGCCGATCGCTACATCGATGAGACCCTTGATCAAACCCTCCATTGATAAAGCTTTGCGAATTGTGGTAATTTGAGAGAGTGATTAGATATTTTGGGGGTGTTTGTGGAGGGAGTGACAGTTGAAAAGGCAGAGTTTTAAAGAGACAAGAAAATACCAAGAAATTATAAATGGGAAGGTAAAAATCAGTCAGTGTGTTGTCTTAATTAATACTTGAAACAGAACCTATCTTGAGAGACCGTCTACAGTATAGACGTCAACCCATATCTTCCTTTTAATCTACAAAATCACCATTAGTTTTTTTTCTTTATTTATAAATTGGGTCAGCCCAAAACTTAAAACGTCTATTGTATAAACGGTCTCAAATAAGAATTTGTGATATTGAAATTATTACAATTATTTAGTAGGGCTGTAGGAGTATTTATTTTTAGTCAATGCCGGGAAATGCTCATCATGTACGTTTTGCCGACACACCCTGGATAGTGGACTCCGATAAGTAACCAACGAGTCAATCACGATGCATTATACTTGTATATTTCTTCTTATTTTGGATTAATGAGAAATAAAGTAGTTATCATTATCATCCTACCTGGTGTATCTCGGTTATAGAAAATTATAGATAAGGTTTGGGAAGGAAAGGACGACGACGAAAATTCATATCCATAAGGAGAGCGCGACCAAAAGGAGTCCCCGACAACTCACACCCATAAAGAGAAATAGAGTGTCATATTTAAATAAAAAATGATAATCAATAAAAAAAGAAAATAAATTAAATGGGCATAGTATAAGACCCTCTTCAAATCTAGTTGAATATGATCTTAATTTAATTATAATACTATAAAGTATTTATATTTTATAGATAAATATTAGATATAAATTTAGTTACACAAATTGTTATATGAGATGATCTATTGAAAGATGCACATTCCAAATTATTTGATATTATCCTCTAATGCCTGAATTACTTTTTGCATAACTTTTGCCAATTTGGATTCTTCAACCAAATCAAATGAAATATGATTTGGTTTTTGATTTTTCAATTCAAATCCAAACCAAATTTGGTTACAAAAATAAATCAAACCAAATTAATTTTTCTTAATTTGGTTTAAAGTCTAATTCAAACCAAATTTACTCCTTAAAAACAAATCTAAACAGCAAATCAAATTTGAAGATCGAAATAATTAATTAAACAATTAAAAGTCATAGTAGCAAAACTAAGAATGAAAAAATAAAACTTAAATTGTTAATTAAAGGCTTATCTTTATTTGAAGTGTTTAATATTTTGAGAAAATTAAGAATGAAAATTACTTTAAAAACTCTCAACTATTCGCGGTTTAAATATAAAACTCCCAACTATTATTATTCAAAACTCCCAACTTTAGGCTCATTTTAAATTTAAAGCTCTAATACATTTTGTAACCTATTTTAATCGGTTACCATTTTGTTAAAATGGAAGAGTACGTGAAGGGTGTGTAAGTTCAAAGGGGTGAGGTGATTAATAAGTACAATTGGATCCCATTACTTCTCTACCAAAACTTATTTATCCGGTTATAAGTCATCTTGGACTTTAAATTTAAAATGGACCTAAAGTTGGAAGTTTTAAATAATAATCAATTGTTGGAAGTTTTATATTTAAACCGCTAATAGTCGAGAGTTTTTAATGTAATTTTCCCTAATATTTTTAGTATACTATTGCCTACTAAACTAAAAGTGAACTCATATTTTAATTTGGTTTTTTTGGTCTTTAGTGTGCAACTTAAATTCAGTACCATTATCACTATGTACCACTTTGACTTTTGCATCATATTACCGCTCAATCACTCAGGAGTAAACATCGTATAAACCTCACTTCTATCAAAAAGGAGTTACACCCACACAACTCTAGCATTGATCAATAGTCAATACGTCCTCACTGGAAAAATAAGATCTGAATTCGTGGCAATTTTCCCTGCAAAAATAAGTAGTACCAAGTAGGTCCATAAAACAAAAATCTGCAGACAACATAAGCATTAATGTATGATATACTTCTCATTGAGGCAATTCCATCCCTTTCCCTGTAAATTGATGTCTTATTTTCTTTGAGGAATTTACAATCATGAATTACAGTATTATACCACATATTCAAAAAAAATGTTCTCTCAGACATCTAGCAGTCAAAACTCAAAAGGCCCAAAACTGTATTTTCTATTCAGACAATACTCCAAACGCATCGTATTTAATATATGTACATCAATAGCAGGGCCCTATGTATGGGATAAACACAGGATGTTTAAAAGAAAACAATATTTCCAATATAAAGACCACGACTCAGTGAGTCTCGAATGAGACCGATGAAGAAAGCACATCCTCGCGCACCTTCTTTGGAGTCCACTCAGAATCTTCCCTGGACTGTCTTAAAGCTACAAAATGAAGAGAAGGACTCTGAACCTGATAAAAGTAACAGGGCCATGGATATGAATCTGGTGAAGACCAGATCATTTCTCCCTCATATTCTGCATCCTCAACTAATGATTCTGCCACACAATAGACTACATTGGCTTCAGGCTCGTTGAATCCTGGTACAGCCACACATCCTAGGGTGACAAATCCTTCTGGAGCTCGTGGGAGCCATATAGATGCTGGAGTTATATAATCGTCTGCACAATTCCTCCATACCTACATCAATCACAAAAGAGATTCAGTAAGACGACTAATAACAGGTGCTAGTATTACTACCAATCAGCTAATTGGTAACAATAATGGCACAAAGTCACAAATTTGTAAAAAAACATTTGTATACTGACAGCAAACAAAAGGCAAAGGTCGGTTAATTAAAAAATAATCTAAAGTTGGGATTATTCATAGCGGATGGGTGAATATTGGATTATTAAGGTCAATTTTTCCAAAAAAAACTTTTTATAATCATTTGTATACTGTAAATCACGAAAAACATAAATGTTATAAAGATATTGATATAATTATTTTAAATATATATTTATACGTAAGTGAAACATGTATTATATGAAAATATTTTACGATTCAAACTACTCATGTAGGATCGGATCAGTGGACTGTAGGATCGTAGAATCGCGTTATGATCCTACCAAGTACCACCCATATTCTTGAGCTAAGTAGAATCACACGATTCTACCGGATTAAGATCCTACCTACGATCTGAATCGGTCACTTATTTTTGAATCGTAAGATCGTAGAATTGTAGATCAGAATCGGGATTCTGATAACTATGGGCATCACTACTCACTATTCTTTAATCATTTGTTCCTATTTGTGGCTTAATGTTTTTTTATCTATTCTCTCTTCTGTCTCTTTTTTAACTATAATTTTTCGTTTCATGTCATCTATTTTATAAATATGGTTAATTGGCACTTGTATTACAAGAGAAGGAATTCGGAGGAACACTGATCTAAAAAAATAGATCAGAAAGAATGCTTCCTGGTTCCCCAAACCGTGATACTAGTCATGTTGGATAGAAGTGGTTAAAGAAGCAGTTCTGACATATTACTGAATACTAATTAAGTGGCAACTAGTTTAAAGTGCTATTCTCCAAATGCTCTTCAGTATAGCCTACACTAAAATCTGCTGCCTACGATGTTTCTAGACGTCCTAGAACACAAGTTATTTTATAGAATATAAAAGGCAAGAAAAAGGAATATTAGAGTTCGTACCAAGTCAAATCCCACTGGAAGTGCAAACATCTGATCATTGTAATGATAGACAGAAGCAACGCTTGGCGAATGACCACCAATATGAGCTACGTCACCAACAGACACATACCTGAAGATTAAAAGAATGTGTGATTTTTTCTACCCCATCTCAATACATGAGAAGGTACATGCAGAGGTTTCTAATTACATGCAAGGGAAATTTGATAACAAGACAATAGACTAGGTTTAAGAAAACAGGATTAGATACAAAATACACCGCTTAACTAAGCACCTGAGTATGGATGAAATATAGAAAGTAAGTGTGGCCACTTGAGCAACATGGAAAGGTAATCATAATTTAAGTTCATGTCAGAAGCTTGAAACAGAGAGGATATGCATAGCTGCAAGATTTTTTAGTGGACAGGAAATAAAAAGCGATCAACTATGTTTACTTTCAGTTAAAATGCAGTCCAGAAAAATAGGTTCCAATATTGAGTTTGTAAAAATTTGCAGCAAGAAGTTTCGTCACTTTCGTGTACTAATATATTTACCATTGTACACTACATGGATATTTCCTTCCCTTCTACCATCCATTGTTTTCCTTTCTCTATTCCATCACCCCACAGTATTAAGGTTATTTCTTTTTTCCTTTAACCCCCTTTTCAAGGATGATATGGGGGGGGGGGGGGGGGGGGAGTGAGAAAAAAGGGTGAGATGCAAATATATTCAATTGTATACGAAAAAGTTATAAGGAAATCATTCATTAATTTAAGTGTCAATTGAAATATTAGATTAAAAAAAAGGACATGATCATAGTACCGTAACTTCAGGAAATGCAGGCATAATTTAGCATTAAGGGATGGAGGGAATGAAAGGAATAAGGTCAACAAAGAGTGCCAGATTTACCCAGAAGGACAAGCTGGTCTCCAGATGCTACAGATGATATCATCCCCAACAGCCTGAAAAGAAATTTATTTTAGGAAAAATTCGTTCAATGTTAAGGGGCATACTGGTCAAGAACCAAATTTCTCACCTTCTTTCTACACAACGTGCACCTGCCTTTAGATTCCATATCGCTACTCCAAATCTTAACAAAGTTGAAACTGTGTTCTACAAACCTCCTCTCATGCGACACCGAACTAGATGATGATGCTTCCCTTGAAATAACAATAGCTTTATTTTGGCTTTGAAGATCTCTCCTATCAGCTTCACTCCAAGAGAAGTGCACACGTCTCTGACTTGAAGGTACCTGTTCGTGGATAAACTAATGAGGACAGAATGTATCCCAGAATTAGTGACCTAAGGGATAAATTATTGTTTTTTGACCTTTAAAATTAAGCTTCTTGTATCAGATTGATAGGCTTTCCACATTTTTCGTACAGTCATGCAGATTTTAACTGCTAGCGGTTCTCCACCTTCAGATCCTTCAACAGACATGCACTTGATGATCCGAGCAAATGGCTCAGATCTCTTGAAAGTCTTAAGATGAAGAATCAGATGAGACGGTTGAGGTCTTCCTGCTTTTGCTAACTCAAGTGCTAACAGGTCTTCCCAAGGTACATCCCACATGATCTTGCTAGGTTTTTTGTCCATATTCTCCAAATCTTTGATCTAGATCCAAGTAGAGAATAAATCAACCAAGGAAATTATGGATAATAAACTAAAGCTATAAGAACCAATTTCTCGTCTTTACCTGAAGAAGCATAACCCTTTTGTTCGTAACCAATAATATCCTTAATTGAGGCAACATGAAATGATCTTCATAGTAGTCGGACCAAGCATATTTGGAGGGTTCTTTAAAGATTTTCGTGCATCCTAAGTTATGACTAGCTTCCGCAAGCCAAAGTGTCATCTGTATCAAAACAAGAGATTAGACTCCAAATCAGAATGACTCATAGTAGTGAAGGGAAACACGAATCTTATAAGGTTCATAATTTAATGAACCAGAAAATAAGATAGGATACCCTTTCAGATGATAGGTCAGGTTAAGAGTTATCAATCCCACTGCAATACTAGCAGAGGTGACAAAATTTCAATAAAATCTACACAAATGGATTCGGTTAACATTGATACCAAACGAAACAAACAAATAGAGAATATATTTAACAATCTCTCGAATCGATGTTCGTTGTTGGTTAGTATTAAAGATAACAGCCTAATAAACTATACACTTTGTTAAGAACGATCTTTCTCGTTGAATTGTTTTGGTTCATGGAGCCAGCCCGAACAGCTGGGATCAAGGCTTTGGCATTACTGTTGTTGTTTCTTATAAACCTATTTATGCACGAGTAGCCATTTCATGACTTTCTACTATATTACTTTATCAAGAATAAGGGAGGAAGAACCTTTAAGGTGAAGGCTCTTCCTTAGATTGTTCCCTAAATAGAGTGTATACTAAAACCTTTTGAAGGACTGAAGCAGAACAAGGGTACAACTCCTATAGAAGCTTTCAAATGTTTGTGTTTTATGACTAGTAGGGTGAGAATTTGGATCATCGTCCTTTCTTGTGTCGGTAGCTCCATACTCTTAGTCCTTTTCGGTAATAAATTTTCTGGAGGAAGATCAAACCAAAAAGGCATGTCTATTGAATCAGTGATTTTAAGATGTAAGATTTAATTAGTTTCATTCTCAGCCATGGTCGTGATGATAGCCACAGAGAGACTTTTGCATTTGGGTTTGCGGTTGTCTTGGCCTGTCTCAGACTCTCAACAAGCTCAAAGAACTTTACAGTACAATCATGATGCAGTAATGCGTGCGTGAATTTGCACTATGGGTTCAATAGTAGAATCTCAACAGCATCAAAATTGAGACATCTATATTCCTGATTTCCTTGACCTTTGTCGAACAATGGCTAGTCACGATCAAGCCAAAAGAAATATGAGGTTTTAGCTTACCTGTCCGAGAGCTTCTTTTTCATCGTATTCCCGAAGAATACTATCTGAATGTATGGCTCGCGGATTTCTGATTCTTTGCAGTGAGCTCCTGTTGTTCAACACTTCAAAGCATCTGGCACAACTTGCACCAATGCCATCAACAGTTAACGAAAGAAAATCTAGTGCTCCACTCATGGGTTGCACAATGAACCCCACGAAAGCTCTCCCCAATCCATGAGCAAGTCCTAGAACACCATTCTGCCTAGCACTCTCAACAGGCTTCCTAACAACTCCCGACACGCCAAATGCAACACCTTGTGCCAGAGCTTCAGTTCCTTGGATAAAGCCATCACCTACACTTGTAATTTTTCTAGACCATACCTGAAGTAATATTCAATTATTTTCAACATATTCATGGAATAAAATTTTCATATTAAGGAAAATGGCAGAACCTGCTTTGAACGTAATTGTAGGAAATGTCCATCAGTAGAAAGCTCAGCAAAACCTTTGCTAAGCGAAGCTAAAGTAGATCTTGTCATGCCTAGTACATCAACTGAAAGTATGAGATGCAGAGGATTGTGTATTAAATCCCTCCAGATTCGATTTGTTATGGCAGGAACCACAGCGCTCTTTCGCATGAATCTGTCTCTGTGCATAACCTTTCGTAAGTGAATCTGCATATGATATATGTTACAGAGTTAATACCACATATGATCATCAACTAATGATCATTTTAGCGAAATATGTAAGAATCAAGGAAAAATCCATGATGCTTAAACTCCAAATGAATGTGTTAAGGCTGCAATAAAACACCTGAAATGTCTTAGTTTCCAAAGAACCCCCAAATAGGCTCTCCAGGTTAGTCAACCCAAAAGAACTTTTAAATTATTTACTATTGTAAGTGAATATAAATTTATCTGTACAGTCTTTCTATTAATTCAATTTGAATGCACATATATATATATATATATATATATATATATATATATATATATATATATATATATATATATATATATATATATATATATATAGGGTCAAGTTCCAGTGAGAACCAAGCTTATATGAGAACTGTGAGAACCAAACTCCCTATTAAAAATGTGTTACTTTTTTATAGAAAATGTGTTACTGTTGGACAAAAAATGTTGCTTTTGTTTTAAAAAAAAGCTGGGACTTTTTAGCATAGAAAGTTTTACTTTCAGAAAAAAATATTTTTTCAAAAAAATAAAACTATTAAAAAGTAACATGTTTTTTCCGAAAAGTAACAGATTTTTATGTAAAAAGTAACACCTTTTTTCTGAGTTTTTTCAGAATTTTTTCTTAAAGTAACACTTTTATGCCTAATAGTATCATAAAAAACAATAACACCTTTTTGCCTACAAGTAACACATTTTCAGTAACAAATAACACTTTTCTGTAAGGAAGATTGGTTCTCACGGTTCTCATATAAGGATGGTTCTCACTGGAACTTCTTCCTATATATATAGGGTCAAGTTCTAGTGAGAACCAAGCTTATATGAGAAACGTGAGAACTAATCTACTAGATAAAAAACTGTAACTTTTTTACAGAAAATGTGTTACTTTTGGCAAAAAAAAAATTACTTTTTTTAAAAACAAAAGTTGTTACTTTTTAGCAAAAAAGTGTTACTGTTAGAAAAATTTTCAAAAATTAAAATTATACAAAGCAACACGTTTTTTTCCCAAAAGTAACACTTTTTTATACTAAAAGTAACACCTTTTTGTAAGTTTTGTTCAGAATTTTTTTTTTGGAAGTAACATTTTTTTTGTCAAAAAGTATCATCTTTTTTTAACAAAAAAAGTAACACTTTTTTGCCTAAAAGTAACACCTTTGTAATAGAAAAGTAACACTTTTTGGTCAGATAGATTGGTTCTCACGGTTCTCATATAAGGATGGTTCTCACTGGAACTTCTTCCTATATATATATATATATATATATATATATATATATATATATATATATATATAATATATATATATATATATATATATATATATATATATATATATATATATATATATATATATATATATATATATATTCTAACTAAATAACAAAAAGAGTACAAAGTAACACTTCATAATTTTTTGATCAAAAACCTGTTTAAGTAAAATTTTAATCAGATAATTTATTTATATATTATAGAGTATAAAGAAGAGGACAGCAATCCTAAGAAAATAAACAAAGATTACAAAATAACTTGGTTTCTTTGAATTTCACCCATTGAACGATGGTAGAAGTCAGCCCTCTGCCCATCCCCTTACACTCGCTGAGCCATACATTAGCATTTGGTATTGGGTAATTAGGAAAGGGAAATGAAATGGTCGTACTAAGTTCCTTTCGTTGAGGTTCTGGTTCACCTCATACCTAAGGACTTGAATTCCCCAATTAACTAACACATGACAATGCTTGACCATCATTGACCGTCAACCAGAAACAAATTCTACAGCACCAATGATCCCCACCTTCTTCAACCACTATAAACAACTCCCATACTCTCTGTCTTTTCATTGATTGCATTTCTCAAGTAATAAGAAGCTAGGGTCTAAATTCAAAAACCAAACTTTTCAAGGAAATTAGGATTACCGTAAATTATACTGTCACTTCTCAAAGTGAATGACATTCTGATACCCAAACTAGGCTATTGGGGAATAATATAACAACCATGACAAATTTTATCGGTTGGGAAGTTGAAAGTAATATTCATATACAAAAAATCACTTGTCAATAGAAGATGGAGAAAATAAATTTCATCACACTTAATAGAGTTACTCGAAAGCTCACTTGAATTTTAAATGCACTGCCGATGGCTGATAATAAAGGACTCCAAACTCCCAAAACCCCATGCGGTCTTTGGGCTGGTGCTGTTTCCAGAGCAACTTTCAATCTTACTTCAGATACATCTACAAGGCTGCAAAATATAGATGACATTTATGAAGCTTCAAACCTCAGGAGAAGTTAATTGAAGGGCATATTAAAGTAAATCAACAGGCAGCTAAAAGATGACAACAATTAAACGAAGAATGAATATTCAGTTCAAAATGGAAGTCCCAAAAGTTATATTTTCTTCAAGTAAACATAGATAGGCGGTAGGCCTAGAACCTAGCACGTATGAGGATGCTCACAAAATGAATTCTTACTTGATACGTATCTCTGGATCAACTTGTGTAACATTTGGGTTTTGTGGAAGACGATCAAGCTGTAGGTTATTGTAAAAATCCATTGCAGCCCAAATAATTGGTTCATGAATATTGAGCCTCCACCATTTATCAGTCACCTGAAGAGGCAACAAATGTAAGACACGGCTTTAGATCGTTTAATTGAACAGTGAGGTAAGGAATCACCATAACAATGCTAAAACATTAATCCCAAAGTTTGGGGTCGGGTCGTCTACATGAAGTCATGAACCAAAAGAAATAAACAAGAACAAGAAAAAACATAGAAACGTTACTCGTATAAACACATATGGATACACTTGGATGCCATCAGTGTTCTCATTTCGAATTGTTAGTTTCATTTTCAATACTGAATGTAGCATATCAGTTTGCTCAGGTGCAAGTAAAACCGGCATCGCCGTCAAGGGAAGCTGATTATCCATCTGTAACTGATCTATAGTGAGTTTGAACCTGGATTACATGAAGGTTAATCAGTCAGCTTATTCATAAATGATCAAATGAATGGCAGTCGAATGATGCCTGATCTAAAAGCTACGGAGGAGCACATGTGACAGAACAGCAGCATGACTTATGAGTAAATACTCGTTTTGCATTTAGTTTGTTTTTTAAAATTCAAATGTCAAAAGATTTTATGTTCAATTAGTTCACTTCAAGCAGTGTACCTTAGTAACCCTCTTAGTAACATAAAATTTCAGAAGCTCCACTTAAAATGACATGATTTGAGCTTTAAATACATCAAAAAAAAAAACTATCCTCCTCCAGTACAGGGTAGACCAATACCCATATTATCAAAGAGGAATATTTTCAATTTTATTAAAGGTTCTGTCATCTATATTAAATCATAGGTCTTGCTGAATTTCTGCCAAAGTAAATTCCAATTGGTCGTCTTAAGCCTAATTAAAGTTGAGACGAAAAAACAGGGTATAGTTAAATGAAGTCAAATAGATAGCTTCACCTGCTTGTAGTCCCACCATCATAGCCAGTTGAATATGCTATATAGACATTGTCCAAGTATAAATAAGAAAGCTCTCTAGGTCTGTGGTCTATCACAGAGATACCGAGCACACCAAGTTCTACAGTAACTTCAAAGGGTGAAACAGTACTTTGCACTGCTCTCTGCATCGGAAGACTCTCCCCAGTTTCAAGCCTTTGGTGGCCATCAGTATACATGAACGGTTGTTCCTCCGTGAATCGAGCAACAGTGATATTGCCAGTGTCCACAAGTTGAAACTGTACTCCTGTTCCTTCAAGTATACACATTACTGCAGTTTCCAAATTGAGTGTTGATGTACTCACTCTATTATCACTATAGACACCAACATTAATAGTTTTGTCACCGTACGGATCATCCCAAGAAAAGTTTGTTGTAGACCGAGGGATCAAGTGGATTAAGTGATCATCACCAAATCCACTCTGAATGAGATTAATTGCCTTACTCGTTCTATTTTCAATCCTGTATGAAATAAAATTTTAAAATCAAAATTTAAGATATAAGTATGTCTTACAATTGGAATTGTAATTTTCCAAACACTATATTTTAACAGCACAAGTTCCCAATCACAAACATAGGGCTTCTCTTTAACTAAACAAAACCAAAATTAAAATCTGAGAGGATGATACTTGATAGTACTAAAATGAACTGGACTTGTCAGTGAACTAAGCTGAACTGAACTCCTTAATAATGTTTTATTAACCTGAACTGAACTTATTAGTGCTGAACAAACAGAACTGAAGTGAAAATGCGAGAATAAGTTCTGAATAGATTAGCATTAAACTGGACTTATTACAAGTACAAATAACTTGAACAGACAGACCCATAATTATACATCCTACAACAACTACAAGTCAATTCATGGGCTCCTATGGAGACTGCAAACATACATACTACGTACACGAGTGCAAAGCATTATATGTACATAGTGCTCAAAAGTCAGTCCTGTAGAATATTTGACAATTATGTTTCAAATAAACAATGAAATATACCTGAAGGGACATTTTGAGCCTTGACGGAAAACTACAATGAACCGTGATCCTTCCTCATAGCCTCGAATTTCCATCGTCACAAATAAACGTTCGCCATTTTCCTTCCTTAAAACAAGAGAGAGTGTGTCTTCCTTATGGATCTCAATAGGAAATGACCAGTTGGTATCCCCTAAGCGAATCTACAACATTTCTTTCAAACGTTAACATAGCTCTTACAAACTTAAACAAGTGCCATAAATTTTCAAACAGGATCTTTTGTTAGAAAGAAACGAGTTCACCATCTTATTCAAACTCACTTCTACAATAAATACATCCTGAAATTTAATCACCTAAGAACTTTGGTATGAATTTTAATCACCTGAAGCTTATTACATTCACTTGTTTCCTGAAATAGAAAGCACACTCTTGAATCTGATTTCCTTAAGACCTTTTGTTCATTGTTGCTGCTCAGCTTAATAAAGACATCCTGACCTGTTCTGTTTGTGAAAGTCATGTATGGTCTGATGGAGATTACCTAACAAAAAAAGAGCTTCATCATTTTCACTGTCCTCTCTATTTTCACAAAGGTTGAGCTTTCAGGAATACCTTTGTAGGAATCGATTGATAAGGGCAAGGTTTGATGGTTATGAACATTCGAATACAATTACCAGCAGAATCATAAGCAGACAAATCCAGTGATCCATCCTATAAATCAGACACAGCCATGTGTCAATAAACCACAAGTAAGCAGGCTGCAATAGAAAGTGATCAGTTATAAAATGCTACCATATCACAAAGTGGAGAAAGATCCTTAATGGGTCCAAACGAATCTTCACCATCATTGTCAATAGATGCTTGTAGTCCCACTGATTTGAAGCTCAGAGATGAAGCAATTGTGCAACCTTCCTGAAATTCATCTTCAGTAATTTTTCCACTTGTTTCTGGATTGCTATTTCGCGATTTCAATGGAGAGGTGATTTTTTCTGTCTTTCTGTCAGCCATATCGACTAGCCTAAATGTAAGAGGAGGGCATCTGGCAACAGCAAACCAATAGGGGGCGTAAATTCTGACAACCTTCGGCATTGCTGGTTGTTCTTTGCCATGAAATTGCTCGAGAACAACTTGAACATTCCTACACCGATAGAAAATTTAGAGCTTTCAGTATCACAAAGGGACGAGACACATACAGGAGAGAACATATCAAACGACAATTTCGTTTTGAAGATATCAAGCAAGTACATGAGGGTGACCTTCCAGAAATTGAACTTTTTAAACTCAAAGTTGTGGATGACACTCCACCAGGATGAGATATGGGAACAGCTTCCTGCATAAAACAATGACAGTCGTGAAGAATGATTATGATAGATGTGACACCAGATTTCAGAATCAGAACCCATCAAGATAAGAGCATAATTGTGTTTTTGTTTTTGGAATCTTACATGCAATGGAAGCCACCCTTTTTGTGGAAGCAGAGACAAGAATAAAGATTTTGTAACATCAGCAGCATATACATTCACAGCTTTCCCAGGAGAAAAAATGCCTCTAGAATGTGCAACAAAGTGACCACTTGCTTGCTTTTCCAGAATTGAATACTCAACTATCAAGGGAAGATAATTGGTAATATTTAAAGGGGACTTAACCACAAGACACCAATCCTGGATGGGATCTGAGCGAATATCTTTTGCAATTTCTGTAGCCTGCACACTCAAGCAGAACCACATTCCATGGGAGCCACGAGAAGAAGTTCCACTATTCTCTTCACAGTACAAAAGTTTCTCAGATTCCACCAGATCGGATATGCTAATCACATCATCTTCTTGAGGTTTGCCAGAACCCTGTATTTCAGCTGGCTTTTCTACAACTTTACTCCAAGCATATTCATCTGAAATACCAAAATTTAACGGTCGTAGCAACAAAACATAAGATCCAGCTTGCGTCACACACGCAAGAGGAAGTGGAGTAGATTCACCAGGTTTAAGTATCCCAATGGATACAAGTTGTTGTGCATCACTCGAGATCTGTTTCCTATTTCTGATCCATCTGCGTTGCCTTGCATTTCCGGCATCATAAGACTCTGGCCACCTTAGTCTTTCCTGATCCGGAGCATAAGCCCATCCACCAGAGCTACAAGATGATGCCTCATCAAGATGCCAATCATCATCCCATACCCATCCCAAAGAGGTTGTTTCGAATTGACCCTTGGTAGCAAACGTCATGTGCAGCTACACATAAATAGAAACAACGCATGATTTAATGAGTCGTTTTACTTTATTCCGTCATAATTTGAAACTAAAGAACTATATATCTATAGGACTTACCCTACTATAATTTACATAGAAAAATTCAATCCGGTATACATAATTGTTCGGACATGGGAAAAACATAGGTTAATGAGAAACACACTATCTAACACAACAATCAATAATTTTACCAAATTTCAACAACAAATACAAAAATTATAGGTAGCTAATTTCTTCCTCCTCAACACTCAAAAGTTTCTCAATTAAAGACATCAAGACTTTGATAGAAAAACAATGAAATTAGCACACTCTTAGCTCTCTTTAGCTTACTATGTAGCACTCTCTCCCTCTACGAAGACCCCAACTTAGCTCTCAAGCTCTTTTAGGTTCATTCTCAAACTCTCAATAGAGAAATCTTACTTTCATTTCTCGCAAGAACTCTTGTGGATTATTCCCTATCCAGTGGTGATTCCCTTCTTGTTCTCTCTCTAGAACACTCTCAGAGGCAGTTGTCTCTCCGATTGGGCTTTTATATTCCCTTCCATCTGATATCTTAAAAAAAAATCTGTAAAATTAATTCCACTTACCACACGTGCTCGGACGAGCATATCATACGCTCTTCTGAGCACAATCAACAAATCTAAGAAGGATCTTCACGCTAGTTTGCTCAACAAGGGTGCTCGTCTGAAAACTAGCCTACCTCGCACTTATTGCTTGTCGGCACAACACAAGCCTGGTTGAGCTTTCTCACGTCACTTCAAAATTTGGCAATTGACTCAACAAAGAATCACTATTACCAAAGGCTTAAAAGCTATTTGCAGATTTGATTTCAATATTTTCTGAGGTAAGTAGATAAAATAATATTCAACACAGTAACAAATAAAAACCTCAGTATCAAATAAAAACCCTGCAGATATAGAGTTACAGACTAATGCCTGGGTTGCATGAATGTCTTACAAGCACACCGAAAAGGAGGCCAGCGGTCACTTTGAATATTTTCAGTTCCAAATTTGGACTTTAACTGACTAGTTTTGTGATTTTGTACTAAGCTTCAGACTAACACGACTGACATAAAAACCTATAATAAAAGAAAGTCTAATTCTTGAATTTAAGAGCTTAATCTCCAAATCAATGAACCACACTATGCTGAAGGTTAGCAAATTTTAAAAAGATGGATTCCTCCAATCAATGAATACAAGAAACCCATATTTGACCATTAGGATGTCTGCACTCAAAAAAACAAAATATAGTATCATCAACAAAAGAAGCAAGGTACACTGATAGACCCAATGAGAAACAAGTGAACAAACACAATGGTAATTACACTCACCTTGTCAGTTACACCACCAGCTGATTGATCTGTACAAGGCTTTCCAGAGCAACAAACCCAACCAACATCAGGTACATACTTTTCTATTTCAAAAAAATCTACGGTTTCTATCCTTTCATTATTCAAATTTAACTTGTCATGTGCCCATGGATCATTCAGTCCCCTCATTGATTCAGATTGTTCCTTGGCCCTCAGGCACAAATCAAGTGTGAAATCAGTATCATTACGAACTGAAACAAGGGATCTGATATTCACATATCTATTGCCATCCCGAACACTAACTTCACTTGCAACAACATCATCGCCTAATCTCCAACAAGCAGCAGGAGCAGCATAATTCAACCTTACTGTAGTCCATGGCCCTTCCCTGCTGGGACTAATCTGGATAAACCCAGACTTTTTACCATCAGCAAACGGATCCTTCCTGGTTTCCGCTTCGAATTTTGAATTTGATGACATAAGAACAGAGAGCTTTAATCTTCCATGTGATTTGTTTGAAGTCTCTCCCTTGGACAACATCTGAAAATTATAGACTGGTTCAGTTTTGCATGAGGTCTACGAGGTGTGCATCTAGTATATTTTCAGGTTTGGGTCAGAAAATGTCAGTTCTCGTGTTCACAAAGGCAGTTAATCACAGAAAAGTATAATTTGACACCAAGTCAGGACCTATAGGCCGGTTAAAGTCAGGTCCAGTTATTCGCAGACCTTGGGGTCAGAAAATATTGGCCAAGAAAAAAGCTAAAAACAAATTGAAAAGCACCTTAGGTTCCGGAGGAAATAGATCAACCCATTTCCATTTATTGCAATCATCATGGGAATATGAACCTTCGAAAGCTGCTATTTGTTTCAAGGGTATGGAAAACGATCCAACTAGATCTCCTGCAAGAACATACAGATCATTTGTTCACAGGACATGAAAGACCATAAATTTACAGAAGACGAATGGACATAAATTATAGGAGAGGAAATGGATAATAAATAAGCAACAGATATGCAGATAGATTAGATGTACTACATTAAATGTTGCTTTTGAGCATCATATGATGGAAGTTCAGTAATTCAATGTGATGTATAAAGGAAATTACATATCATTACAATTTAAGATAATTGGATTACCTGCCCAGTAATTCAATACAAAATAGAGTGGCTTGCAGATGCCGTTAGAGTTAAATCATGAACACAATTATCACTTAAGTGATGCCTACTCAGTGTAACAGGCATGATATCCAATTCTTGAAGTTTATTAATATTAAGGGTTTGATATAATTGATTGACAGCTAATATTGTTTTGAGAAAGAGTCGGTTGATTATCACTTGCTCTTTTGTCCATAAATTCGTTACCCTTTGATGCTTATCATTAGGTATGTTTAGACTTAACAATTTTTAATCCGACTAGAGAGTAACGTAAAACCTAAACGGAAATAATTAAGTCATGATTCGAAAATTTTGACCCGAAACCCGAAAGTGACCCGACCTAGAAAAATTTGACCGTAATGACCCTTTTTCTTACCCTTTTCCAAAATTCATCAATTTTTTCAATTCCACATCAACATTTTTCGATTGGACCCACTATATGTTAAGTCAATTTGATATATTAAATCAAAATTTTATTGTTGAAGCCTTAAAAAGTTGTATATTGATCTATTTTTATATAAACAAATATATATATATATATATATATATATATATATATATATATATATATATATGTATATAGGGTCAACTTCCAGTGAGAACCAAGCTTATATGAGAACCGTGAGAACCAATCAGCCTTACAAAAAAGTGTTACTTTTTACTAAAAAGGTGTTAATTCTGGGCAAAAAGGTGTTACTGTATTTTATAAAAAATTTTTTAAAACAAAAGTAACATTTTTTGTTCAAAAGTAACACATTTTCTATAAAAAAAGTAACACACTTTTATTAGAGTTTGGTTCTCACAGTTCTCATATAAGCTTGGTTCTCACTGGAACTTGACCCTATATATATATATATATATATATATATATATATATATATATATGTATATATATATATATGTATATATATATATATATTTATATTTGGAAAATTTTTAATAATTTTAAAAGCCCTAAACCCGTTCAGTCAACTCAAACCTGGTCAAAATGAAAATAAGCTGGCCAAAAATCACCCACCCAAAACTTGTCCAACAGGCCATTTTGACAGGTGTAGGTATGTTCATGATAAGGCAAATCAAGTTGTAACATGCAAAACAAGTTTTCATGTTGTAGTGTGGAGATGGTGATTTGGTGCCTTGGTAGTGTTCTTGATGACTAATAAGGATTGCTGAGGGTGTAGCCAATAGTATCCTTTTGTAATAGTTTTATGGACATTTTATAATAAATATGTATAACGAGAGTCAAGTACCTCGCCCTAAGTGATACTTTACTTTTCTGGATTTTGTACACGGAAGGGCCCTTGTTAGTTGTAGGAAAGCAAATTTTTTGGCGCTTTATGTTTACTTTTGTTCATAGATGGCTTCACCAATGTGGCTTTATGTATTACTTGCATACAGCTAGAAAATAAGATTTAAAAACAACAGAATATCATCCTTCGATAATATGTTCATCATGTTGCATGCTACTACTTATTACATAAAAGGAAATGGATTTCCCCGATAAAACTCGTTCACCACAATGCCAAAACCATGATCCTAACAACCAAATAAATTCAGATATTTTTCTTTATTTTTAAGGTCAACCATTCATCCTACTGGAATAGAGGCAAACAGAAAAACTAGTAATTAGCAAACACAATTTTACCTGCAACATGAACCCAAATTCAGAGTAAACTGGGAGAGGGAGAGGGGGTAATATGATTTTTAAACACATTTATACCTTTTCCGATGTCAGTCATGATAAGCTCCAACTGGTAATTATCCTGCTCACATGAAAAAAGTGCATGTGATATTATAGAAAGAAAAATAATAAAAGCACAAATATTTGTTACCGGCCCTTTAGCTTTCAATTTGAAGAGATAGCCACAATACTAAATATATCACCACAATAGAAGAACCCAGAGAGTTGATATCCATGAATTCTCATGACTCATGACACAATCCAAAAAAAAGAATACAGATGTCTAAAGGATAAAAGACAGGTTTTTTGGTGACTTTTACAATCAAAACAGAGTCATCAACCTCTAGGTTATTTTCGAGCTAAAGCTAAAAACCAGAAAGTTGTGCTCATAACCCTCTCTTCTCCTCTCCAGTTATTGTTGGCAAGGAGAGGGGTTATTGAGTTAGGAGAAAAGTGGGTAGTGACAAGCATTGTGCTATGCAGAAGTACAGATAACCTCAAGATTTATAGCTTGTTTTAGCTGAATTCCCAACATTAATAGATGCACCAAACTGATCACTCGAATGAGCACACCACTAATCTACTTTTCCACCTTGAAAGTACATATACTTTCAGCTAAGCTTTGCCTCAACATAGATGAACATATACTCAGTGGTTGCACACACAGGAATACAGATAAACAAATATATAAGAGTAAGTGACTCACTCAGAGAAATCAAGAACGGTCACTAAGGAGATTGAGGTATAGGGAAAAACGAGATTGCAACATAAGTACATAACAAACCAAGTACTAAAGTTAGATTTTGAAATCAGTTTTGACATACCGGAGAGTCAACTTTAAAGAAAAAAACTTCACTCCATTTAACACTATCAAGCTCAGAAGAACTGCATGCCTCAGCGCGCCGGCCACATGTACGCACACTTTGCTGCTGATTGAGTACTTTGACATCTGATAGCATCGGTTCAGGACTAAGGCGCACTGCTACAGCATACTGACTAGAAGACAGACCATCCACCTTTTTGAACTGCATTTTCAACACAATAACTTCATTAAGTAAAATCCTCAACAAATACCAAAAGATAAAGAAACTAGAGACACACACTAACAAGCATAGACATGGGACTTCCATTTATATCAATTGTATTCTAATAGAAATCATGAGATAATTCACAAATTTGATTTCCGGATCATCTGGTTCATGACTTCATGTTTAGGAAAGAAAAAATACTCAAGTTGCATTGTTAATTCTCTAACAACTAAAAAGCAAATACACAATGGTTATCTATGTTTTACCATGAAAATGAGAGTGAGCATATCCTCACAAAAACAGAGATAATTCAATTCTTTACTATTCATTTAATCTTTTACGAGAATAGCTATCCCAGCTCCTATACAAGTTTACACACATTTCAAGTAAAACATAACTCCAAAAAATTATGAGATGAACTAATATCAAAACTGGGATACAGGTCATTAACGCCATTTATTTGACATGTGAAAATCAGGTGTCAAACAATAAGAATCATGTATGAGAAAATTCAGATTTGCGCTGTGAATACTATTTCATAACAAGACAAAATGATATTGTTCCTTCCAATTTTCTTTATATTTCATCACCTGTGAGTAGCACATGATTAACTGGGAGCACACCCATACCATAATCCATAATGGTGGTGGTTAATGAAATCTGGATGGAAATCCAGGCAGCAAGTATTCACAGCTTCAACAATGGAATGAGCTCTAACATAACAAACTATATGTTAGAACAGCGCCCCCACCCCACCCACACACAACACACAGACACACACACACACACACACACACACACAATGACACGAGTTTCTAGAATCGCATGAGAAATAAACCACTATAGTTAGCATAGAGCCTAAGTAAAAGGAAAGTAGAGCAACTTTAACAAAACTGATAAATAAATCGTAAAGTTTTGAATCATATGCCAAGGATGGTGCAATGAACATACATGTGCTTCAGCAATTATCAATGTCACCATCGTACAAATCTTTTGATCAATATTCCCTCTTAAGTGCGAGTTCAACATATTTTTTGATACAGGAACTTTTAGAGGCTTCATATCCCCAGATGGCATCATTACCACACTAGAAAGCTTCCTGATTTCAGTGGCCCGAATAAAAATGTCTTGACCGAGCTTGTTACATGGAATAATATAATAATTTCTTTTATGATGCACATTGTCAGCAGAGATATCTTTCTGAGTTGGAGAAAATATTTCCTGTAAAAAAAGTTGTATCATAAGAGATAATTATAGCACAACAGATTATTAAGAAAAAGTCTAGAGATCCATATTCAAATTTGTATGTCACAAAGTAGCATACATCATAACCGGAAAAGAAATAAACTTACTCTTCTGATGTAGGACTCTTGGACTTCACTGAGGCTGCTCCAGCTTGCATAAGCCTGGAGAATCATATTGATATTGGAACTAGAAAGATTCACATTCAAATCTTTTGTGGAAGTGAGACGTAACTGTGAAGCAGCACTAGGGGAATTTAAGTCATACTGATACCTGGATATTGCCACCATTAAACAGTAATTGATGCCAAATAATACAAGAAAGATGAAACAACCAGCATATATTGTGCATTGCTCAAAGACATAAGAAATTTAGAAACTCGTCAACCACCACACAAACAGAATTCTAGATGTTTACAAAAACTACAATAACGGTGGTACTAACTAACCATCCACTAACAATTCAATAGTACAACAGAAAAAGCAGAAATACCACTCACAGGCCCTAATTACTATCAGGAAATAAAACATAAAGTCATAAATACACCAAGTCATGAAAACGATAAAGCTTAACACATAAAAACATTACAAAACAAGATGACACGTCAAAAATATTAGCAAGGAAGTCTGAAGTGGCTGCTGTAGCAGTGAGGGCTAGATAAGAAAAAAGGCTGTACTGATGAAATTTTTTAAGGTGCTTTTGCTTTCAATATATATGCAACAATACATTTAATGTTGAATTATTATCTACTTAATAACTAGGAAAAGGACTACCAACCCATACACTAAAGAAGCCAAAAGGACCAAGGAATTTCATTTTAAAAAAATTAACTTCAGAATGTATCATAAAATAATTCGCAAGAAAGTAAAGTTTTCTGGTAAAGGAAAAAAACATAATAAATGTATAGAGCTGTCTTGCAAAAGTCAAACATTTTCAGAAGAATAAACACTGCCCATGTTATAATTGAAGACCAAAGTTCCAGTGAGAACCATTCTTATATGAGAACCGTGAGAACCATTCTATCAAACTAAAAAGTGTTACTTTTCTATTACAAAGGTGTTACTTTTAGGCAAAAAAGTGTTACTTTTTTTGTTAAAAAAAGATGATACTTTTTGACAAAAAAAAGTGTTACTTTCAAAAAAAAAAAAATATGAACAAAACTTACAAAAAGGTGTTACTTTTAATATAAAAGTGTTACTTTTGGAAAAAAACGTGCAACTTTGTATAAATATAATTTTTGAAAATTTTTCTGACAGTAACACTTTTTTGCTAAAAAGTAACAACTTTTTTTTAAAAAAAAAGTAATATTCTTTTTGCCAAAAATAACAAATTTTATGTAAAAAAGTAACAGTTTTTTATCAAGTAAATTGGTTCTCACGGTTCTCATATAAGCTTGGTTCTCACTGGAACTTGACCCTATATATATATATATATATATATATATACAAAGAAGTTCCAGCGAGAACCATCTTTATATGAGAACTGTGAGAACCAATCTGCTTTACAAAAAAGTGTTACTTTTTACTAAAAATGTGTTACTTTTAGGCGAAAAGGTATTATTGTTTTTTATGATACTATTAGGCATAAAAGCGTTACTTTAAGAAAAAAATTCTGAAAAAAACTCATAAAAAAGATGTTACTTTTTACTTAAAAATGTTACTTTTCGAAAAAAACGTGTTTTTAATATTTTTGTTTTTTGAAAAAAAATATTTTTTTTTCTGAAAGTAACACTTTTCATGCTAAAAAGTAACAATTTTTTTTAAAACAAAAGTAACATTTTTTTGTCCAAAAGTAACACATTTTCTTTAAAAAAGTAACACATTTTTATCAGGGAGTTTGGTTCTCACGGTTCTCATATAAGCTTGGTTCTCACTGGAACTTGACCCTCTATATATATATATATATATATATATATATATATATATATATATATATATATATCAAGCCTCAACATCGCCAAGGGAAACCAAGGGTAATTATGTTGTTGCATATGGATTTTGTAAGAGCTTCTAAGCAAGCTTTAATATTGTTATTGGTAGAATTTTATGCAGGACAAGAGAAGCGTCCTTTTTTATTTTGCCCAAGTGAAACCCATAACTATGGTTTGAGTGCTTAGCAAGTCTGAGAGCCATAGTTCACAAGTTAAGATGGAACAAACTCTTGAAAAGTATGTGCAAAGAAAGTTGAAATATACAAAACGAAAGATTTTCTAGGCACGAAAATATTATACTCGGTCTCTCAAAGGAACCAATCTAGTTTTCAATTAAACCAAGTTTTACTGATTTTTGAAATTAAATTTTACTAATTCTTTTTTGCTTCCTCATTAGTAGTAATGAGTTTTATTGTTCAAAATCTAAAACTAATATGATTTTGAACAAAACTTATTGTCTCTAATACAGAACTCGACTTGTTTTTCAGCAACTGCGTGTTCATATATGGAGGCTTTGTGGTGATGTTCTTATTTTTTATTTCAAGGCGAGTAAGCTTAGTGACCCAAATGCAAGGAAAGTATTATGGGTTTCGAAGAATGAGCGTGTACAAGTAGCCATTGTCTCAAGATGTGGTTTAAATTGTCTCTTGGTGTGTTTTGTTACTGCTTCAGAATAGCATACATGTTTGGAAATGTTAAGAGCAGGTTGCTTTAGTGAAGCGACACCCAATTGAAGTAGAGAAAATCAATATCACATATCTTGCCTAGTTCTGTAACCTTTATAACACAGAGGGAGAGAAGAGGAAGAGGAAGAGCAGAGAGGGGGGCACAGCAGGGGATGGGAATGGGAAGTTGAAGACGATGTGGTTGGCAGTAAAATTGTCATATTTTTCTTTTATTTTTAAAATTTTAAAATTTTTGAAAGCTTTTTAAATTAAAATTTATAGTCAACTTCTACTACAATGGTTAAAGGGATGGAATCCATAACTTGAAGTTTGTGACAAGTAATCCATTGAAGTTACCGTGGAAATGTTAACCATGCTGACTTTAACATAAATGATTAACCAGTTAAGTACTTCAAGAGTTCAGCCTAACAAGAGTTCAAGAAAAGCACATCAAAAAAGATTTACCTCAAAAATCCATCAGCTGCCTCCACCACAGGCTCCCAAGCTTCATACTTGTCATTGTATGACCTTATTGCAAGAGAGAAATTGACATTGGAATTTGAGTAGTCAGGCCTTCCATGTAAACAGAATCCTATACCACTTAAGGATACATTAAACAATGGGACCATCTGCAACACAGCAAGATCAGCATTAACATGTAATGCGAGGAAAAGAAATCTACTTTACACATTGCAACCAGACAGTAATAGTCAGGTTTTCTGGATAAAAACAGTAAATTTCAGCAAACTTTTGTGTAGATAATTATGCCAAGAAATATAAGTTTCTAATTTTTAGACACATGACAATCCTAACTCCCAAGACTTTAATCATTCCAGCTACCAATAATTCTAGACTAACGATATACACATGCCAAAAGACTACATATAAGCTAAAGTAGAAACATTGTGCATTGATCTAGTTGGATAGATGCAGGATTTTATCAAAACTTCTCAAATAAACTCTATATCAAAAAAGTGTATTCTTTATGGTTACATGTAATACTTGAGGCTGTATATTAATTGTATAGTCTGATCTTTTTATCAGACATCAAATTTTACATGATGGGTTAGGAAAAAAGAAAGAAAACTAGGAGGAATAGGAGCCATTCTGAAAAGAACTTTTTTTATTAGATAAGAACTGCAAAGTAGCAGAGATTCCTCAATTAGTATTGGATGCATAAGGTGAGCCTACAGCAAGGTCAGACACTTAACAGCTTTGTAAAACATATTAGCAATAGAAAACAAAATACCACTTACCAATCCGCCAAAGTCATCAAAGCATGCAGCAGAAAATGTTCTAATTTCTGCATCAATGAATGTATCCACCTTGCCATCTGTCGCACATTTATGTGCAAGCTTCACTGCGAATCTTTTGGAGGGTTTCTTGTATCCACTCCTGACATGAAATGTTCCTAATTCACCACCTATTGTCCATATGCTAAATGGTTCTGATCTAAGCCCAGCATCATTTGTATCCCACAAGCTTTCTTCAGAAAAATGATCGCTAGTAACCATGTCACTCCGTATGCATCTCAATGAGCTACAGTCATATTCCTTAGGTGATCCTTTACAGGCTATACAGCCCAGAGGAACATAGCCAGGCGGAGCTTGAGGCAACCAAAAAGAAACAGGCTCAGTTCCCCATTGCTTCTTAATCCTCCCAACCATCTGGAAGTCTGAAGGTTCTTTGAACAGTTCATCACCAGTATCTTCAGCAATAATGCAGGAATTTGGAGGTTCATGCCTATCACCAATGAATTCTATTAGCCAATATACTTATTAGAGCCACACACACACATCATTTGAAGCATAAAGATGAATATGTTATACCCTTTGACGGCAATATCACCAAAGTACACCATCCCCTGTGGCACCACCGGGCGCCATATAGATAGTTTCTTTTTTGACCTTGAACCTTGACTTCGCCAAATTAGACTGAAGCTTGCAACAACTTCATAATGCTGTCCAGAATTTGCGATTGCAGACTCGGCACATAAGGATCCATTTTGTGGCGATTTCTGACTAGGAATACTTCTGGGAACATCTGGTGAGAGCTCTGATAACCCAAAGAATATACGACGCAAGTCATATGCTCCACCAACTAGCTCCATTGAATTAAGATCTGTTGGCAAGAATGTCCCAACACAATTATCCACACGCCAGAGGGGCAAAGTCAGCGAGTGTCTGCATTACAAATCACAGGTAAATCGCATGCAAGAAGACTAAAAAGAACATATAAAAACTTCTCCATGTCCCTGAAAAAGTTGATTTATTTATAAAAGCACAACAAATAACAATTTATAGAAATCCTCTTGGAACCTGAGCCCATCTTAATAACTAAAAAGCACATCATGGTAAGATCGAAACAAATAATTTCAGCTTTACAAAAAAATCTATTTCAATTTCTTTCAATTCTTATGTATTAACAGCATGAGGAAGGTATTATTCTATCCACATACTCATTGCCTGCTCCAATCATCACACAGTCTCTCAATGGACAAGGAGAAACCAAAGAAGCCAAGATGCAAAACGAAGACGACAATGGTGGTGGTACTGTTGTAGATGAAACTACACATCCCAGAGCAACATAACCTTTTGGCGCCACAGGATACCAAATTGAACAGTTTACATTTGCCTCCTGGATGACATTGACCAGTCTGTTGATACCTTCTGAGTCAGAAACATCATTAAACGTACTAGTTGGCCATATCAATCGGTAAGACTCAGGTCTCTTGAGTTTCACAAGGTTCTTGTTTACAGCAAGAACTGCCTTGGAAGGTGGCTTGTCCCTGTCACACAAAAGTGAAGTTGTCAAAGAATAGAAATTATGGAAAGTTTTATGTCAGAAAAAGTATATGGAGACTATACTAACACCGGAGTCAAATAGTCACCGAGAACAACAAAACCAGGGGGTGCGCGAGGTCTCCAAAAGGCAAAAATTTGGTCATTCTCGGGATCTGTCAAATCAAATGAAATAGGAACTAGATAAAAAATTAATAGCATTAATTTTATGCAACACGAGCAAAAAGAGATGTCCAAGAAGATATAAGCTCACACTCCACCACAGCTACTTTGTCAAACTCAGAACAACTGACTGTCAATTTCTTCGAAGTCATTCTTAAAAAGGACAAAATATCTTCTTGAACAGCCAGAAAAAGGCGCAAGATGCTAAAGGAAAAATTCATGAATATATCAGAAGCTGAGAGATGTATGTTTGTCTCTCCAGCAACTCTCGAAAACTTGATGCTTGTATCAAATGGCTCTAAAATTCTGACTCCATTGCTCTCCATAGTCAATCCATGTGCATTTGCTGTCATTTCCATAGTTTCACCCTTCAGCACAATTCTGAAATCAAATACTAATCGCATTACATAAGATGATTTCAACAAACATTTGTTTTTTAAAAAAAATTGAAAGAAAATTTCAGCACATAGATATCAAAAAGCAATATTTCAAACATGATAGAGTAGACAATTGCAGATTTTTGAAGCCAACAAACATTTGGTCGCCTTGGTGCATTTCTTGGATGTATGTGACTTAAATAGTACGCTTACGAACCTATGCTATCAGGGGTTCTCAACAGGCTTGCTCACCTTCTGGCATCTGTTTGCAGGTCAATTAAGTGAGATTTGGGAGAAATTAAGGAGTCGTTTGACAAAGACAATATAAATGGAATGGAACTACTTAAGGGACATGATAATGATATGGGTTACCTTTTGTTTGATATAAATATAATAACGGAAATGGTAATCTCTAAAAGATCATGTGTACTTAATTCAGGCATCCAAATTCCTTTTCCCAAAAATCGCCACATTGCACAGTTACACAATACAATACTCCAAGTTAGACATAAGTACAGGAGACATGAAATTTTTTTTTGAGCAACTGTATTTTTCTTCAGAATACCTAATGATATGTATTTAGTCATTATTTCCTATTCTAAAGAGAAATATGTACTAGAAAGATTTCATATGAATAAAAAAATGACTTTTAATGCTAACACAAACCAGTAAAAGGATCCAAGGAAGAAAACAAAAGATGAAGAAAATGACCTCGTACAATAACACGCCCGTAAATATCCTTTTTCTCAAGGATAGGCAGAATTAAATTTTCCACACAACTTGGCATTCTGGGAAATAGCCAAGTACAAGGAAGAAAATAAAAGATGAAGAAATGACCAAAAAAAACTTTTATTTAGTGATCAATGACCTTGATTCACAAAGTTAGACAAAAAAAAACCTCATTGATAACAATGTATAAGCTTCTAAGATCTCTATTCAATAGATAAGGGTTGAAGAGTTTTTGGTCTTTGTTGAACAAAAAGTTATAACCTGTGAGAAATTTCGTGGAGTTGTGGACAAGGCATAGGAATGACTGAAACAAAATAGAGAAGATGATCGATATAAAATCTAAACCAATACAGATCTACAATATCAAACCCAACAAGGCAACAAGAAAAATCAATTTCAGTCTTATCATTGAATCAACAGATTGAATAGTCTTTCTTAGATCCATATAAACAAGGATTGTTAAACTTTTATGTCTTATTGACCAGGAGAAATCTAACCTGGAAAATGCATCCAGTTCAGCATACAGAAGTTTGTTGGACAAACTTGCTGAATTACCAATGTCTTTTGATGAGCTATAAAAAGTAAGTTCTGGATTTATTGCCTGAAAGTAAACTCCTATCAGAAGAGCATTTAAAAGCAGATCTGCATAAGCCAAAAGATCAAAGAATCCAACAATTCTAAATACAAACAACTAATAATTATCAGACTCGATATAACCTTGCTTTAAGAAAATGACAGTTCACCTTCCTTTTAGACCAAATGCCACAATAATTTACGCCTATACTATTTTAGTCCTAGAACTTGTAATTGGTACCTGAAAGATTTTCTCCCAGTAAAGTTGCAATACAACAAAATTATTAATTAAACGTGGTGATAAGAAATAAACTTTATAATAATTGGATGTATATGCAGCACAACAAATTCTACACTACATTGTTTTTGTTCATCCCACTTGGAATTGGCAGGGGAGTCAACTATCAAGTAAAAAGGTATAATGTAATTTCTTACTCTTGGGAAAGGGGAGAGGAAAACAGAGAGAGAAGAAGGCAATGACACTCAGACAAGTAATAAAATGGGGGTTAAGGTAGAAAAGACAGAAAGAAAAACAATATGCCAACGTAAAGAGAACTATAAAATAAGAAAGAGAGAGGGAGAGAGAGAGAGAGGCAATCAATCAAAAGTACCACATTCCCTTCCTTTATAAACCAGAAAAAATTACACAAAAATTCTTGAAGAGAAACTCATCAAATTTTCATTAATTCCTTTGTAGTCAAAACGGCTAATTAGAATGGTATCAAAAATCAAAGAGTTGATTGTTTGACTGAGACAGCAGCGATCAGGAAAAACACCCTAAAGATGATATAACCCAGCTTGACTTGATCTTCCTTAAAGTTTCCCAAAATTAAACAGGGCTGACCAAATGGACCTGACGCAGCGACCTTAAACTGAACCAAACCCTACTACATTTGACACACAACCAATCTGGACCTGACTGTAGCAGGCTAAAACCCAATTTGACTAGAAGAATCATGACCCAAATCCGAATTGTTACAGAGAATTATAAACCAACTCCGAAAACTAACTGACCCGACACAATAATGAACTAAATAAAAAAAATATGAATTTGTTAAACGCGAGATGATCTAATTTCGTGAGACCAAACTTAGTTCAACGAATTTGTTTGAACATAACAAAACTAGTTAAACATGATTTAACTTAGTGTCATTACATTAAACTTGGTTCAATACAACCTAAAATGGTATTATATAAGAGAATATAGTTCTAATTAATCCAATTTCGTCTGATACTACCCAAAATCAAATTTCATCTGAAGACCTTAACCTGTATTTGACCTGACTCGTAATAACCAAAGTTCACCAAACCCAATTTGTAATTGACTCAACTTATACCCAACTTAAAACTTACAGCAACCCTACACAATAATTCATCGGCATTTGACTCGAACCATTTATAACCCGACTCAAAACGACCCTAACTTGACCTCAAAATCATATGAATACATCCTCAACTTTCCTAGAACCAAACCGAATTTTAACTGACCCCATGACACGAAATTTCCACCTCTGCTTTGATACATCCTTCTAAAACTTAAATACAGTAATATAATTAAAATCTCTCATAATTATTTTGCGGTCAAAATAGCCACTTTGTGTGCTTCTCATAAATTAGAAATGGATTATTTGACTAAGAGGGAATACATTATTAAGCTATATTATGTATGTTGACACCTGTTAGCGTCCGGACACCAAAGACACCTTAATTTTCTTTACAAAAGTCATTCTACATATTATATGTATTCTCGTATTTACTTTTTCCAAAAATCCTAAACTAGAATCCAATATATAGAGTTATATGTATTTCTTCAAGACATGCCCTAGTACGTTTTCGAGTGGATGCTCTTCAGTTTGTTTATGCAATTATGTAAAAGTTAAACAGAATTATACCAATTATAAAACAAAGGGGGTGCCAGGGTGGTATGAAGCAACTAACATAACCTGCAACTCAATGATGAATTCTGAAGGTTTTCTATTTTCGGTATTTTGGAGCTCTGTAACTTGAATATTCCTTAAAGTATTTTCTGGAGGTCCATCTTCATACTTCAAGACAACATGATCATCCTCAGAAGCAGAATAGCTACTGTTGACTCCTAATACCACACAAGAGTCCAAAAATCGACCATCCTGCAGTATACAGAAACAATTTGGGTATTCATTCACATCTTGAATGCAAATTGATAAGCAGAAAGATATAAAGGACAAATACCTTGATGACAATGTTTTTGAATTGCAATCTTTTTCCATTTCCAACGTAGATTATTGCTTCTGTACTACAAGATGAAATAATGGAGCCCTGTCTATCTTTCAGCAATAAGGTACCACCATTTCCATCATAGATAAAATGATCAAATTTTTCATCATCAATGATCAGAGGTTTCTGAGGAGAAATGGTACATTCGACAGAGGGTTGGATATACACAGATTCATTCAAAATGATTGCATCAACTAAATTCATTGGTATTTCATCCTCCTCATTTGATATGATGCCCCGCACTGTTGGGACAAAGAATTCAATCACTGCCAGTAGAAAATCAAGTGCAACAAGCAATTGAGGCCTTTGTATACACAAACAGATAGATGATGACTCCTCACTGAATGTTGCATCGACAATAAGCATTGTAGCATCTATCTGCCCAATTTCATTCTCAAAGCCTAAAGAACTATACTTAACACTCTTTGGCTGTCCAATTGCCAGTTTAAACTGTTCCTGAGTACTCTCGCGGTCATCTAGTACATTAAAACTTTGGAGTGTGACAGATAGAGAACTATCTCCAGCTGTGGTAGACTTGTAAAGAAGCCATGCATTGTTCATCTGCAACCACATAAACTATTAGTGATCCCTTGTCATATTGAAACAAATTAATTTTTAATTTATTCCTTCTAACAGGTATCAACAGACATATTATAACTTAATAGTAAAAGATCACTAATAGCAAGTAAATAAGATCATTAATAATGAAAAAAGCTATGATAAGCATATATAATACTAAAGTGAATTGTACTGAATTCATTTGTACTCCTAGTATCAAACAGAACTTAATAGTACATAGGAGTATTAGTCTTAAATAGCACTTATTAGTAAGTAAATAGTAACAACAATATTTAGATAATAACAATAATTATAATGATAACAACAACAACAACAACAATCACAACAAAGTATTATATTAAAACAATTAGAATACTTATTAGTGTTCAAAAAACGTGCCAAGGTGCCTGGCTTTTAATTGGGTGGAGTCAGGCCTTTTCAGTGAGGCATTAAAATGCATTGAGGTACGCAAAAAAGTGAACCAACTGCATTTCTTGTGTCTCCAACCTGTTTTTTCAGAGGATCTTTATCTTAAAGGATTACACCTCACATTGAAGAGACAAACGCCTCACGCCAAGAGCTTGGCGGCTTGGCGCCTAGGCTCTAGGATTCTGATGCCTTCAAGCCTGAATCCTCTATAAACATTGAAGATTTTATTAACTCAAAGGAACCTAACTGATTAGCAATGAACAGAACCGAATCTATTAACAATTATTAGTTTTACACTAAACTGATCTTATTGGTGATGTGATGAAGCGTCCTTATTAGTGTGATACTAAAGTGAAAATAAGTATTATTACTTTGACAACAAATCTAAAATTTGTGAGCCAAATGCCAACGTAATCTTACAAGTCTATTCACAGCTTTTAACTCTATTAATATCACCTTTAAAACAGTGAATAAAATACATGAAATTTAAGTCAGAAGGGAGATAGTAATTGTATCTACCTCAATTTGGCTCAAACGAGTACAACTACATCCACTCAACAAAACGAAGGGAAATTATAGCTTAATATATTGATGTCGTGGACAGACTTGATATTGGAGTTTTAGTATCTCAACACCACCGATTTATGAGTGGATACATTCAGAGCAAGTGCATGTGGGGGGGACTCGGAAGGGAGAAAATTTTAGGATCAAATGAGAAAGGTAGTTTGAATGAGAATAGGTACAAGATCTTACGTCACAGAATCAAATGAGAAGGTTCTTTAAAAGGGAAAAAAACAAGCAACTTCCAAGAAACACAAAGTATAGCATCAAAGTGCAATATTAATGAAGTTAAAGATATAGAAATGAACTTTCAAAACTTATTTCTTCTTCATCCCTCAACTCAGCAGCTATAGAATAGAAAGTCAACAATGAGCGCACTACAAGAAATATCGTAATATGTTTACCTGCACCGTAGCCAGGGGTGAATCTCTTGCTGGACCTGAATGCAAGCTTAATTCCATCAAGTTAATAGCAACAATGACTTTCATGTTGATCCAGACTTCCCTAGTATGAGATTCAATTTCAGTTGGTCCTAAATCCAAAGTAGCTTCAGACTCGACCAAATCAATGGTCGGTGTTTTGTGATTCCATTGTAGTGGAGGCACAGTATTGGGAATCTCAGAAAAATTAGATTGTGCACATTCTGTAATGATCTGGTATTCTTTGTTAGACAAAGAAGCTTTCAGTACATTCATCTGCAAGCACAAAGAAGCAAAGTTAGGTTGAAAGCACTCTTCTTATGCAACGCAAGTAACTTCCAAAAAGACGGTAAGAATTTTGAACGAAAACAATTTTTTGTTTGAACAAGGCATGTATGGACATGCATAACATAACCTCTATTGTCGCTTCTATACTCGGAATTTGATGTAACAAGTCTCGAAGTGAGCGCCGAAGAACAATTGACAATCCATTGACATCTTGAATTATGCTATCACCCAATTTTTTTCCGGCTCCAACATTCAAATTGATATCTTCAACCTACACAAGTGAAATCAATTTATTACTGCTTCACATATTAATATCAGTACCCAAATGCCTCCAACAAACTGTCACTACTTTCGCAAGGTAATAGATGGTGCAGCTGTGCAGGTGTATACAAAACTAACTGACAGCGGAGACAGAAAACTGTTTATGTTGGTTCAGTCATGAGCAAAGTTTCCTAAAAAGCACCAATTGAATACGTGAAAGATTGGAACTTTGAAGAGCTTGGAAAAGGAATAGGTAGGCCATGACAAATGAAATGATGAATTAAGAATTGCAGGAGCAAATGACAAATTGAATGTAAATGGAATGAATGAAGAAGGAGAAGCGGACAACATTAGAATTGATTTCTTAACAGTAGATTGATATTAGATAGAAAAGGATAAAGTATGAGCTTTGTTACCCTCGATCTCTCATGTTGATTTAATTTGGTTCATGCCAACCCCATGTGTTGGGTTTAAGGCTTCGGCATTGCTGTGTGCACGGTGCATTATTTGCATATGCTCATTCAAAAGAAACTATTGTCCTATCACTTTACAACAAAAAAGGTAAAAATGTCCAGTGAGAAAATCGATGTAGTCTAATAAAGTCCGAGATCAAAATTCGGTTCATCACAGACAGTCAACTTCAATGACTGACGTAGTTGCATAGATTATTTATAAGCCGCTGCATGAAAACTAGCATGGACATGAAAACTGCCTCAAATGGCTCCATATAGTTCTAGCTTGATAATTATGCCCGTGTAACATGACAGCTCATCAAGATCCTCCAACAAATCAAGTCGATTCAGTTGGCTTGCTATGGAAGCGTACAAAATTTCTTAGTTGATATAAAACTTTGGAAATTAACTTTCATGGGTAGAAAAAAGATTAAATGAGCAAAAATCAGTATGACTACTACTTCATTTGAAAAACTTGACAAACAAATCAACTAAAATTAACAACTCTAGATTTTAATATGGCCAGAAAGCTTTACCATTATAGTCAATGTTTCAATGTGAACAGCATTCATTTCGTGTTTAGTGCCATTAAACCACTGGAAGGTATTCTGGACAGTTATATGCAACACATCAAGCTCCAGAAAACTGCAGAATAGAATTAATTACTGTCAAGATAAATTTGTATTCATTGTGCAAGGGAATAATATTTAAAGAAATCTATGTTAACTAGGAAATAGCAAGAGAACAGTCCATAAACATACTCGAGACTGTCCGTTCTACGAGGCATTAAAATTATCGGCCTTGTAAGTGATAAATCCAGCTTCATAGCAGGTGAACCCTCAATTTCACTAGTAGTAAACCACTTCTCAGAATCAGTGACCTGATCTTTCAATTTGACAACACTATTCGAAGTGTTGGGAGCAAGACCCACAAAGTAACTCACTACCTAGATATAAATCAAACAATGAGAATAATATACGAAACAAAGTTCAGTTTTGTTCAGTAGTAGACTGGTAAACAGGAAGTTGCTTACCTCCTGAATAAAGCGATTCAAGAACACAATCCTCACTTCAGAAAGTTGTCCAGAGAGGCTGTAATCAAACCCTTCATAATCATCATCATCCGAGCTATATGAAGAGAAAAACATCTACATACAAACAAAAATACAGTAAAACAGTTACAGAAAAAGTAACGAGCTTAAATTGAGAAACAAATCAGAAATGAAACAGTGAGTAATACTAGATGTCTCTTAGTTTACTAGAGTTCATAATCCTCACTGAGAAAGAGCATTGTGACTTTAGAGTTAAAAATTAAGATTGAAAAAGCCAACAGATTATAACAATATTCTATTGAACAATTAGAGCCTGTGGAGAAGAAGTACTCTAGTGCCTATTTACAAGAACAATGGAGATATGTCCAAGATTTCTCCAACTATTGAGAAATAAAACTCATGAGTCATACAATGAACTTATGGGAAAAATTAATAGAGATACATATGAGGAGATGTACCAGCACAGCATAGCATAGCATATCCGATAACCAAATTGAATTTATGCCAGGTAGATATACAATGGAAGCAATTCATCTTATGAGACAAATGATGGAGTATTAAAGGGTTAGAAAAAGTGATTTGGGCATGGTTTTTATTGACTTGGGAAAAGCATACGACACGGTAACAAGAGAAATACTTTGCTGGGCAACGACAAGGAAGGGTAGTCCCAAGAAACACATTAATATAGTGCAAGAAACTGATTCATATAGTGGCACATGGCAGTAACAATCCTAAAATGACGACACTCACTCTGGAGAACCTCTCAGGAGAGAATCACCCTATCTGCTCCCCTGAACAAAGGAAGAAACCGATGAAGATTCCCTCAAAGGTCACAACTCCCTGAGAAAGACACTATGACCTTCTGTAAGGCCAAGATAACCACACATGAAGGCCCTAAGGTGGAGTGATAGACTAGCCGGGGAAGATAACATACGACGATAAAGATACTTGCACCCTGAGAAGGTTAAAACGGTTATGGTGACGAGTTAAGTGACAGATTGATGGTTGCAGTCACGTGATAAAAACTGACATACTTGTATGAGGCAAGGCCCCACTACCTACCTCGTATTATACTGCTGCATTCACCACTAAAAAACAAAAGGAAGCTAATCAATGAGCTCCACATGTATTCTGAAGACATTCTACACCTTTTTTATGATCCCAAGAAAGATTCTTTGAGGGTAAAATGCCTAATATGCCGTTAGGGTTTTGAAAACCTCTCTCCATGCCTACTACTATAAATACATAGTGTCATGCACTACCTAAGGTACGTTAACTCTTAGCATTCAAGCAATCCTAAACATTCAAGCATTTTCAAGTTGTTCACATCCACAAACAAGCTCTAATATATTTTCTCTAACGCTAAATCCGTCTGTGCACTTTAAGAGAAAGGTTAAGCAACCTTCCTTCACTCTTACTGACTTAATCATTGGAGGAGGTCCCTCGGAACACCCATCTCCGGCCCTCGTTTGTTCACTGTGTAAGACAAAGTTCAAGGCGTTCTAGGTAGCAACTCGAAAGCTTACCAGCGTTCAAGGCCTTTGTGGACTTAAAAGACATTCTTAGCATCTTTGCTAGGTGTGTCAATTGTTCAGTTTCTTACAGGAATAGTTACTGAGACCAGGGGGAGGGTAAATGCTAGGTTAGAACGATAGACACAAGAGTTGGAATCGCGAGGATTCAACTTAAGTAGGAGTAAAATGAAGTATATGAAGTCACGAGGATTTAAATGAGATAATGAGCGACACTATAAAGCTAGAAGAAAAAGAAATCACTCCAAGTGGATGCTTCAAATACCTTAGGTCTATATTTTAGAGTAGTAGGGTCATCCAACAAGATGTGACTCATAGAATTAGGTGTGGGTGGCAAAAAAGAAGAGCGGCTATTGGGATATTATGTGATCAAGGTGTGCTGCTAAATCTAAAAGGTAAGTTTTATCGTATGACCATTACACCAATGCCACTATATGAATCAAAACGATGGGATTGTATGAAGGATCATAGAAGGAAGATGAAAGTAGCAGAAATCCAATTGCTTTGATGGATGAGAGGGCACATCTTAAGGAATAGAATTCGAAACAAAGATATAAGAAAGGGTTTAAGAGTTACAAGTATTGAAGAAAAAATGAACAAGAATTGCTTGAGATGGTATTAACTAACGAATAAGGATTATAGAAAATTAGAGCTTAGGGGACTTAAAAAGAGGGCGAGAATGAGAAAGACCAAAAATGCCCTAGAAGGCAGGAGTAGAATGGGATATGAAGGATCTCGACTTACAAATTGAGAAAAATACAAAATCAAAATGAATAAAAAAGAAGAATTCATGTGGACGACCATTGAAAACGATATATTGGTTCATATAGCCGACCCCAATCTTTTAGGATTAAGGCTTTAGCATTGTAATTGATGTTGTTGTGTAAAGCCGCCTACACTAGAAGTAAACTTAATTTCAACAATTTGGCCATAAAGGAACAACACATTATCCAGCACCATTTGCACATATAACCTCGAATCCAGGATAGGTGCCAAAACAGTAAAATGAACCACAATCAATGTTCCACTTCCACGTACCCACTTATCACAGCAAAACCTGAATAAATACACAAAGGAACTGGCATAACACTTTAAATCACACCCTGCCAGCACAAGAATCCATACTAAGCATCCTTAGATGTAGCGTTTCAAATTAAGGAATGACAGAAAAAAAGGTTAATACATAGGCAATGACCAACCATGTTAAATCCAAGAGATTAAAGGTAAACAAGTTCAAAACAAACCCAAGCCAGCAAGATTATTATGAAAACGCATACTCTCAACATAAGTAATATCAAAAAATTTGCAGCTACAAATTCAATCTTTAGACTACAAAACACAGAAGAAAACAAGAAATAAAAATGGGGGGTACCTCCACAAACGAACTGCCCCCAGGGTTCCTCATGTCACAGGCCCAAAAATAGAAGTGTTCAGGAGAAAGACTGTCATCGCTTATTCTCAGATTACCTATGGCAGCTTTGACACTGAATGATGAAGGAAAAACCTAGCCAAAAGAATTCAGATAATAAAAACTCAATTTCATGATAAATAAGCAATATATACATCATAGTACCAAAATAAGGAAAGAAATAAGCTTAAATGAACCTTAATATCAGTAAGAAAGTTATCTTGTGACAAAGTAGCGAGCTTCCTTTCATCTTCCTTCAGAAGAACAATCTCGGCACGAGCCATATTTAAGACTAGGCACAAGATTATTCTGGATTTCCCCTTTCCCAAGAGACCCTTGACAACAGGTTGAGCAACAACATTCGAATTTTGTGGATCAGTATCTTCAATAGGAATTTCAAGCTGCTGATTCGCTATTGATGAGGTATCACTAAAAGATTCACAACTCGAATCTTCAACAGTGATTCCACTCACAAAATCCATAACAGCAGCAACTGTAGGCCTACGACAGAAAAATGATAAGGTGGCAAGGGTCACCACAACCTGCAGTAGCAACAGGAACAACAACTTTGACATCCAGAAACCAAATAGATTTCACTGCATGGAACAAAAATAGAAACCCACCATATTGTCTATTTTACTATAGAAAGGAGAGTTCTGGTCATAGATTATTATTTGAGCTTTAACAAAACTTCCAAATTCATCAACATCCCCAGTTTTCTGTGCTGTAGAATGAATGGAGCTATCTGGCAGAAGACCAGGCACCCTGCTAAAGCTGGGGGGTTTAAACGATGATACTTCAGGAATGACAAAGTCACTCTCTGGGAGATTCTCTGGAGCCTCATAAAATTTATCATCGCCTTCAGTAGAGAATTCACCATTACTGCTCTGTCTGGATTCCTCAGATATTATGCTCACATCAGGGGCTCCAATGAATGACCTAGCCAGATAACGACATTGAGATGTTCCTCTACATACTAAATCTTCTATCTCCAAGGATTTCAAGAGTGTTCCGATGTACATATCTTTTTCCTTGATCGCAATCTCCACCTGATTAAATCAATAGATAATCATGCCGACAGAAGCAAGTACATTCCATACACAGAAGAAAACTGATAGAAACAGCAAACATACCAGACCACCAACAGCTCGGAATTCAAACAAGTGCTTCTCTTCAGATAGCAGCATCTTCATAAAACTTTGGTCATGCTAAAGTCAAGGAAGCATAAATATGAGAATGTAATTTGGCAGCAAAGTATCCAGCTGACAACAGCGAGTAAATGTAATTTTTACCTCCTGATTATAATTGAAAGCGATTTTTAACTCATCTAAGACACCGGTTATAAATAATTTCTCTGTGTGTATATCATCAACAGCACCATTACGCTCCATAGTATCAGATTCCGAGCTTTCAGCATCCGATGACGATTCAGACAAAGTACTAATTTGAGCAGAAATCTACATGATAACATCAACCCAAAAATTTGTGTAAAACAGTCAATGAATAATGAAAACCAGGACTAGAGGAAGCAAAAGATGCAAGTTCTCTTGGAACTAAAACTTCCACAAAATCATACACAGTAAACTACCGGAGAAAGTTAATTGAGAGCAATTAGTGGATCGGGATTTGTAAAATATTATGAACAAGTATTCGTTTATAGAATGAATTGAGTTAGGGGAGCAAGGGCCAACTGAAATGAATGGGAACACTGGAAGATGGAAACAAAAAGAATCTTTTAGTTTGCCCAAAGAATTAGCCACAAATATTAATTGAAAATCCATTTCTTTAATTCATTTGTCTTTTCTTTTTTGGTGTTACTTTGTAAATTCTTTGTTTAATTTAAAATAATGACAACAAAAATAAACTACAAAGTTCTTGGATAGTCAACTTTTAAATAACGAAATCCACTTTAAAAAAACAAATATCTTGAAATTCAGACTGATTATACTTGTACAATGTACATACTACATATAACACATTTATATGAGCAAGAGGCCCCAAGATTTCTCCACTTCAAGCTCATTATTTTTTAAGTCTTATAAAATAAATTGATGATAGCTTTGTTACCCAGACTCTTAATTTTACCTCAAGTATCCATGTTGGATCTTGTGCGACACTTAGTTACTTTACTTTGGACCAAAAATATTGTATTTTTCCATAATTAAGCCATGTTGGACACTCTGACATGCATCCGTCTGATATGAGTTCCTGAGTCGAGTAACAGAGTTTAATAGTTCATGTTTCATCATCTTCAGTTGAATCAAGTCAATTAAATGTTCAACTGCTACACCAAGGTTATTTGTGGATAGACCTACTTCAATTTAATATTGAGTCTTAGTTGAAACACTACACTTGTCCACATTATTTCTTAGTGTAACATGTAATAACTTCAAGTGTAAAAGAAACCAAGGAAAATGATGTAACGGAAATGAAACTAAGGAAAAAATCTCAACACAATGTGCAATAGGGAGGACAAGAAAAAGTGAAGGGTCAGATATTAAAATATCCCAATTCCCAAATGAGTAAGTGGGGATAAAATTACACCCAAAAAGAAAACCTAAGACGTGGACGAATGAAAGAATTGAATGTAAACAGAATGGAAGAATCGATGAAAAAGGAGATAAGAAAATTATTATGTCAGATATTGTAAGATTTCTTCCAACCTATATTTTCAAAGTATTATTTGTAACAGGTGCTTTTAGTAGACCAAGGGAAACCAAATGTTGAAACAAAACTGGACGGAGGGAATAACATACCAAAACACCAAAGAAGGCATATACTTAAAAAGAGAGCAGAAAATTATTGCAATATTTTTTATTTAAATAAACTCAATATTATCTATCGCAAACCTATCAAAAGCATGCCAAAGGACTTCTCCGCACTTCTTTTTAGTTCAGTTTAGGTTTGTCATTCATATCTTCTCTCACATTTCATTATTTACTAATTTCTAATAATTTAATAAATATAATTTAGTTCAATTTGGTTCCACAAGTAGGGAGAACAAAACCTAATTCAACAAACCTACATGAATTAAACCTAATTAGGAAATATCAAAAGATTAGAACCACGGATTCTCTAGTTCATCTAACCTAGTGTTGCTTAATTACTTTTTGAATTCGCAATTTTCCCAAATGAATCAAAAATAAACCAAAACAAACCATCATCTTCTTGTCTCAATTTGCAATTTTCATCGACAAAATTAAACCTCGCTTCAATCAGCCTCACACATGCGCTTTGCGCCGAGGCTTTAGGACCCCCATTTCTTTAGTAGGCCGTGAACTTCCTTATTGAACAATTGCTCTAAGTTGTCAACAAATAAAAGAAGGTGCGTATCAAAAAACATTCACAAATGGCCATAAAGCAAACCCACTTGCAACCACAGTTCAACACTAACAGCTCAAAAATCACATATTACAAATATTGTGTAATGCGCATGCACTGCAATTAGGGGGTACTACATGAAGTATCTACAAGAGTGTTATAAAACTATCAGGTCCATTAGTTAGTATGGAAGATAAGTTAGTAGAGAAAAGTAGTATAAATAGAGAAGGATGGAAAGAGAAAAGATATCTACAAATATATGTATCGAGTTCCTTAACTCATTTGGAGAGTGCATGCCTCTCGAAACCTTGTAAACATTTCATTTATGTAATCTTTTAGTTTACATTATTCCATTTTCATTAATACAATTCAGCCATTACATTACAATTTCCAGTCCTAATATCTCTGCATTAAGTGTAATTCTTACCACCCACAGCCATGGGAAACTGAGTTCATCACATATTCCCCACAATCACAGCGTAAATATATAACAGCTTCAAGTTAATTTATCTCCCACCTAATTTAGAAAAGCATAAAGATATACGACATTCTACTACCCCAATGTCATCAATGGCTCCCACCTAAGCATGATTAGGGGGGTCGAATGTTCGCAACCTTACTCTAGTTACAACAAGAGGTTACTTTGATTTAAAACTTGATTTAATGAGAAGTGGATGTTATGAATTATTTTACTTTAGTCACCATCCAGAAAAGAGCGAAGATATAAGAACAAAAAACAAGAAAACGTTTTTCCACATACCGATGCACGATATATAGCACTCCGAAGGCGGGTGTGCCACACGCTCCGAGAGTCGTCTGAATCAAAGCGCACGATCAATACATTTCCTTGCTCAACAACCTGAATACAGAGAAGTCAGAATACAAAAAGAACTGCAATTGATCCAATAGGTTTCGAGGGTGAAAGCATGAAAATTCAAATAACACTAATCCAACCCTCAAAAATAGATGCTAGAAAAAAAAGTGTTGCCATACTATTATTTTTCAAAACAAACAGGAAAAGAACCTTGCCCATGGCTTGTATACGTGTAGCATCACATATAGCAAGTACGTGTTCCTCATCACCAACGACTTCGGCAGGCACCTTATAGAGTTGTTTGCGTCTCAAGCTGCAAAAACTAATGAGTTAACACTTAACAAAACAAATGGCTAAAAAATCCCTTATCTTTGATAGGCTTTTTGTTCGTAAAAAGTAAAATGTGCTATCAAACACAATACTAAGGAAAGAGCACTGAGATGAAACTAATTCAGTGTAACTTTTGATATACACACATATACATTTGCATTTTTTGTAGTTGCTCACAGCCCGAAAAAGGTAACCCATACATTCAAAACCCACAAAAGGTAATTAGGCAACTAGATCATCACTTCCTTTCTGGGAAACTAGTGGCCACACAAATCCCAGTCCAATAACAAAACATCTTACAATATCTATTGAAAAGTGCAAAGGATTAGTAACTCATTTTACTTTAGTCCATTATAATCTAAAAGTAAAAAATTATAGCATTGGGTTCCATAGAAAAATGGACCTGCGGATACCTGTAGATTCAAATTAAACAAAAAAAGAATACAAGAAAAAAAATAAATCCTAAATGCACACTTTGACTTCACTTAACTATATAGACAATAAGTCAACTCAAGAAGTGTGCTCCTCATATTTTGCCATGCCTCATGAGTGGATCTATGGATAAGCAAGTCCCAAGCACTAGACCTAGCATGAGCATTATGCGGAGAAGACAAGCGAGGAACATGGTCTCACAAAAAGATTAGACAAAAAAGAGTCAACGAGGAATATGGTTCCATGAAAGATTTGGAAAAACATGGAATTTCAAACCTTCACATGGGGAGAATAAATACTCAAAAATCAATTGGTTTTTTGAATTCCAAGTACACCACCAAATTTCCAACAGAACCTTATCCCGCACTTCAACAAGTGAAGCCTTATTAACCCATCATTTCCAGGAATAAAAGCACCTAAAGGGTAGCAAGGCTAGACCCAGCTCATCACAGACAAAGCTAATGATAAATGCCAGTAAATACGGAGAGATATGTGCCGATAACATCACCAAACAGCCACTAGGAATCAAGGATAGCTTCTACATCCCTACAGAACTATTTTCACTGAACCTCCTCTTCCAAGCATTATGTCTCTTTTTTTCTTAGTTACCCTTTTTGGTGTTTTTCCACAATAAATTACTCTTGGATAAACCCAAAAGCAACCAACCAGTTTACAATTGAGGGCACATCTAGTACCCAAGTGAAATGATAATAAAATATACTAGTGCAATAGTTTTAATGTCATGATTGAGCACATATTTTTAAAATGCCGTCAAATAAAAGCAATCTAAAAAAAGAAAATAAAATAATAGACCCAACCTTAGATATTGTCTGTAGGTTCTGGAGTCTGGGCTCTCTAGTATGTAAAGGAATGGCCCAACTAAACAGAAGTATCTTCGCTGCCAAACAGCATCCCTGTTTCCTACTCCCTACAGCATAGAACAAATGGAGCCAAAAATTAAGTTCTACAATTGCAGAAACAAAACCAGTAAATATTTCTCTTTTGTTTTCTATTTCAGGTTCTTTGTGATTATCTAAGAACCAGAAGCAGCAAAATTTGAACAGGAACACCAACGTAAGGCGGAAGATTTAAGGAGTATCGACCTTCCGAGTTAAAAGGAAAACCCAGCCCTCAAAATCAGCTTGCTTCCATGGACGCAAAGGTTCTGCTCCCTTGTCATCATCCGTAAAAATCTTTACTACTTGCATCAAGCGATGATAGCGAGCTGGAGATAGATAAAATCCCAAAGATGGCACCCGAACAGCCACTCTCATGGGAGGAAGTGATGGATTGTCCACCCTTATCTGTATATAGCAAAGCATTAGACACCGAATAGCACATCATTTCTTGTGTTTTCTTTAGATAAAATAATTTAAAAACAAATAACATGCACCGCTGGCGTAAGCAGAATCAAAATGATCAGCTGCTCACAAAGTTTAATGATAACAAGTGAACATGTGATGTGAGAAAATCCCATTTACCTGTTGGAGCCTGAGAACCACACCACATTTGTCCATAACAGGCAAAAAATTCACACTTGATGCCTTCAAAGAACTAGGTTGCCCTCTCAAAGACGCTTCTCCCCAGGAGTAATCACCATCCACTAGGAAAGCAGATACATCACTGAGCACCATATCAAATTGCAAGTACAAATGTTTGATTTCAGATGATTCTGATCCATGGTCATCCTGCAATAGCAGTAGATATTAGATTCCATTGAACACTGACCTCTTACAGTTCCTAAACAATAAAGTTCCCACCTTTGTACGTATTGTAAGATTTCCCAAATCGAGCAAAAGTTTTGTAGCATGTTGACCATCTGGAAAAAATTCTGTCGGAATTGTGATCTTGGGAGCAGCAATATCCAGGTCGAGCAGAAACCTAACAGCAGACATTATAATCAACGTTCACTTATTTAGAAAATGATGTTGTGTATCAATCTTTGCTTCTTGGAAAAGCTTTGCTTGGGAAGCTTTCCTGTGCTAAAAAATTGGAAGGCTAGGAGGCAGAACTGTTCATCAATGAAAGGATGGATCCAATTCTATGTCATTCTCCGATCTTCCTTTTCATTTAGACTCGCTTTCAAGGTATTGGTCAAAACTGAATCACCAAGCTGTTACCTACGGGGCTATAGTGCAAAAATGCAATTCAGGTCGCCGTCACGGTCGCAGTAATGGTCATGGAACGAGTGCAGATGGTTCTGCAGTTATTTTGGTTTACATCCAGGTCGTGGTAAGCTTAAAAACCTTTACAATACTATCGTAATAAGGTGATTTAGGCAATATTTTGCACTATTAGGCAATGTTTCAGTTAATTTATATAAACACCACTATACAATTAAAAGGATAATACAATTGCATATCAAATGGATAAACTATAAACTTGTAGGTACTTTGTTCATCATTCTTACTAGCACAACTGCACAGGTCATACCAGAGGCAACAACTTAAAACATACTTGCTTAGCTTTAGAAATGTTCTTCAATTCTATTTCTTTTCATAAGTAAATACAGAGGGGAAAAAACTACATCACCACAAAGCCCTAAATATGCAGCATGGAGAAATTTTTAATTAAAATGTGCAAATTTATACAAAATTAAAAAATTATTCAATATAAAACAAAAATAAAAAAATCAATAAGGCTTCCAAAATATTCCCAATTTCCAACTCTTACTTTTTCAGACACCAACATACTTCTCTCTTACCTATATTTAAATAATTGATGCCCACATATTGAAAACTAGAGGATGGCCAAACACTCGGGGAACACATCTCCCATGAATGGGGAGATCCAAATCAGGAGAGTGTATGATTAGCCCAGAATGCCAGATGAATCCCTATCAATAAGCGTGCTCGAAGAATGTAACATATATAGCCTAGAAGAAAAAGCTTTTTCCATGCCTTATGGATCCTTCCAAACCAATACATTAAAAAACAAAACCAAATCATACCTGCTTTGATCCCTCAAAGCCCTAGACATTTGCTCTTGTGCTGTCCGCTTCATTTCATCAATGGTCATCTGGGATAAGCAAAACGAGAATCAGCAAACAGTAAGTAAACATAACCACAGAAAATGGTTATTGAACACGAGCAATACTAAGTTAATCAATTCCTTTGTTGCAAGAATAGATTTGTACATTTCCTTTTCATATAAATGGAGTTATGTGTTTCATGATCACGGGAAAACTTCACACAATGACAGAAATACTTTTGTCGACAAACATAGCCTAATAAGAGAATCACTTTTTTGATATATTGAAAAGGTTTTCTATTCTCTTGAAGAGGAGTTGGAAGATGAAAGAAGTGGCGAACATGCCTTCTACTGATAAATAAACCTTCAATTCAGTTAAAATTTCACAACTAAGCATAGTGCAAAAACAATGTCGCACCGCATCGAATCGGCCGCGTTATAAAGGTGTGAAAAAATCTCGTTTTTTTGAGATATCTCATACTTTTGGTTGATATTTTACGTTACGCTAATCACATCACCATGTTATAGCTGTGATCGCAACCGTTACCGCATTTTCATACTTTGCAACTAAGTGGTAAAAAGTGATACAAAATAACCTGAACAGCAGCTGCAGTCTCTATAGCTAATGTCTGGCTGACACTGGTGCTCTCAAAAAATTTTACAATCTGATCGAGTGATTCTTTAAGATACTGTAATGAAGAGAAAAAATATTACTGACCAGAATACATCACTAAGACTACAATACATGAATCAAAAAAGTACGTAGGGAGGCATTCTCACGGTTATATAACAAGGAGAAGCTTTTGCAACAAAACTCCAGTCAACCTCCACATCAAAAGGCTTGTAGACAAAGGTACCGGCAAGAGAATCATGGGCAGTAGCACTCTGCTTCCAAGAACGGAGAAAAAAAAAGAAAAAGCTCATAAGCATGAAGTAAAAACCTAGTCACATCATTTCAAGGTTTGAAAATCACACCTCAGCTAAAAGCCCATGTGGTGATTTAAGATGATATGAGCCCAACTTCAAATCTAAAATCTTTGTCTCTGCATATAGACTTCCTGAGCACTTCAGGCTCTCACAAGACAATTCAGCAACACATTCATCCCCATCAATCAACTTCGACGCATTCCGTCTCATGTGAAGCTCAAATGCAGTATGCATTACATCTTTTCTGGCTTCAAGATATTGTCCAGCATCACCTTCCTTGTATTTTATGACTTTGTTCAAGCGTTCCCAGTCCTCATCAGTGAACTGTAACGTTTCATTCTCAGTTTGGGGTGATTCAGCGCCCCTGAGAAACAAAGCCAAATTACAAATTTAAGCTCTCTGAGGCATCTTAGACAACAAAAGAAAAAATATATATATTATTTACCACCCAAAAGACCACCATGACTTCTTCTCTCGCTGTTTCCTCAAATCTGATTCTATTGACTGTCCCACAAATCTGTGAGCAACCATCCTAGACAACAGCAGACCAAATTGATAATTGTTCAAAAAATCAATTAAACATGATTGAAAAACAAATTTAAAAGTGTAGCGTATATAAACTAGTTATATGGTACTCTGTAAAGTATGTAATCCACAATTACAACAAAGGAAAAAAACAAATGATAATTAGGAGTGACTACCTATTGTGAGAGCATGGCATACATACTCCATGGATTATAGAATAAATTGAAAATATTAACAAATGTCCTCATTTTGAACACATAGGATAGAGTGGTATTTGGCAACTTCTTTTCATATAGTGCGTTAGTGGTTAATGTTTATGCCATTAATGTCGCGGGGGGAAAGGATAGAGCTCTGGAATAGTGTAAAGGTTGACAATAGTAAAAAAAAACTAGGTGCTTGTTATGGCATAAACGAGAGAACTCACCCAACCCAAAAGACTAGCCTAGTAGGTGAGAGAACCCATTAACTCTATAAACCCCAAATTAGTTGCCCATGCAACCAATGAAAAGCCCATAACCTTGTAATGGCCTCAAATCCATTCCATTACATATGAACCCCCATAAGTTCCAACGTCCACATTGGTAACGACTGACCTAACCGAGATCGCCACTCCGAGTTGGATCCTCTATGGTCACGGCTATGTTGGTCATGCTCCATATGTTACCACTCCGAGTTGGCTCTGATACCATTGTTATAGAACAAACGACAGAACTCGCCCAAAAGACTAGCCTAATAGGAGAGAGAGCTCATCTACTCTATAAACCCCACATTAGTTGTCCATACAACCAATTTGGGACAAAGTCCCATAACCTTGTAATGGGACAATGGCCTCAAATCCATTCTATTACAGTCTTCAAACCAATCCTATGACACATAAACTAAAAAACAAGTATGTTATGCCACAAATCCTCAACCAAAAAGCTACATGGAAAGTTAGAATATACTATCTTGTACTATCTCCATTTAGATCACAAACCCATCTTCCAGCCAAAGGAAGATATGTAAATGTAATTCCCAAGAGAGGGATAAAAAAGTGAAATGTGGATTAATAATACTACCTCTACTAGCATGAAGTGCCTTCTTTTCCAGGGGTGCGCCGCTCATGCTAAAATACTACAAAGTTATACATCATTGGCTTGACAGTATATAAGAACTGGTTACTCCTTAAGGGAACACGTTAATATGAGCAAAGTAATTTGAAAAGACATAAATTCCCCTAGGAACCAATTGTCAATCTTGCCAAGACTCAAGACGCAAACAAGGTATCCAACCATATCAGCATGCTTTTGTTGCTTATCAAAAGAAATTTGATACGCTATCCATTAGAAATGAGCGTGTAGATTTATTGTTGAAGGTTTGATATGTAAACTAGATTTCGAGAATGCTTATAGCCGTATCTTTTAAAGACGCAATTTCTTTTTGAGCTCTTGTGGAGCTTCCTCCTTATCATCTATCCATTTATAATCTATAATCTATCTATAATCTATAATCTATAATAAGTTCTAATACAAGAACCAGCTTCTACCACATGTCATCCTCTGAAGAAATACTTTTGTTTCTTGCCATGTTTACAACTTTTACTTATTGCTATATTTAACATAAGTCTTTATTATATCGATACCCTATAAATACTTAATTTACTTAAATGATATTAAATGTTCAATCAGCAACTTAAATACTATTGTTTCCAATATGTATTGATGCTATACGCAATTAAAATGTTTCCAATTTCGACCACGTGCATATATATATAATATTATATTATTTCATAAGATAAAGCATGGTAGTGATTAGTGAGCTTATATGCGATAATAATACATAAAATTTTACATAGAACAATATAATTGGTTCAACAATTGATGTTAGCCGAAATCAATTTAAATTCATTTATTGTACATAATAATTAATAAAATAAAATAAAATGATAAAATTTATTAAATTGTGGCAAGAGAATCTATCTTGGCCCACTCTAGAAATGAAGCTTTAGTAAACAGATATGAGCCCTACATGAAGTGTATACAACGCAATAATCTCTCTCAAGTCTTAACTCTCAGACTCAACAGCTCATCTTCCTCTTTGCTGATTGTTTTCTGATGTTACTATGCTCTGATTATTTCACATAAACCAAGCTTAAGATCAATTTATAAAAGTGTTGATTAACAAAGCTTCAATTCCTAATTAGACAAATTTTAATGTACTAAATTGCAGCAAAGAAATCAAGGCTTTTGTCAAGAGAAGGTAACACAGCATTGATAAGAAGTACCCTATTCAGTAGGTCCATGTTCCATATCCAAGTCAGAGATAGAGAAATTTGAACGAAACTTACTGCAGGGTAACACTGAATACGAATCTGATAAGGAAATGATTCAGTTCGGTGGAAAGACGTTTGGAGCCACAAGAATGTTAAGAGGATCTTAATATAAGTGGGTGACTTGGTAAGAGCCAAGAGGCTACTCCATTTCTGATCCTAAAAATACAAAATGCGGAATTTTAAAAAAGTCATTTGAGATTTAAGAACAAAATGGTGTAGAGAAGCATGGGAACTAGAAAAACAGAATCTTATCTTCTCAGAGAAGGCAAGTGGAATCCAAATCACAAAAATGCTGGTATTCCTAAACCCTTAGACGTCCTGTTTTGGAAACATATTATGTGGAAAATAAATTTTTAAAGGTTCCCTTACAAGACTTCTTAAAAATAGGAGATGACAAAAAATAGGAGATGACAAAATTTTTTGAATTCTCCACAACAAGGGATCCTTTTCAGTCACGAAACTCAATAACTTTTTGGAGAGATCCTTTTCGTAGATTCTATAGTCCATATTGTAATGTTTGAAAAATAAAAGCTCATATAAAGCCATTTTGCCATGGGAAGACGGGAAAAAAGATCGCCTAAAAAGGATGCTCTTGTGAAAAAGAAGTCCATTCCTGCATATCCAAGTAGCATAAGTAATGAAGTGTCGTAGACTCATTCTTCACTCTTCTGCCATGTGCCTCCTCTTTGGTCTCAATTTAGGATTATTTGGAATAAGGTGGGTGCATAGTTGTCTGTCTTTAAGCTGGAATAAAGAAAGGCTAGAAGAGGATGAATAGAATGCATTTATATTTGTATTTTGGTGGTGCACTTACCAATGAATTTTTGAGGATGGAACCCGTCAAAGCTTCAAGTTCCATATATAGAGACTAGCATATTACATGAATTATTTGGTGGGTGCATAGATGTTTGTCATTAACCTTGGGAAGCAGGATAGAGAAAGGCTAAAACAGGAAGAATATAATGCAGCTTTATTTGTATTCAGCTAGTCTCTTGAGAGAATGTCTCTTTGAGAGACGTATCTCAAGCCCAACCCATTTGAACTTAATACTTACCGTATTCTTAATGCCTACTTATATTATCCTTAATGCTTAATTACCGTATCCTTAATGCCTACTTTTAATATCTTAAATGTCTACTTACATCATTCTTAATGCCTACTTACAATATTTTCAAAAATATATAATGGGCCGGCCCAATTAGAGATAGTCTGTCAAAGAGACCGTCTCTCACAAGAATTTGTGATTTGTATTTTGATGTTGCACTTATGATGAATTTTTGAGAATGGAACTCGTCAAAAAATTGAGTTCCCTATATAAAGACTAGCATATTGCATGATTCAAGATTCAGGGTGAAACAGCCAAGCACAATTTAACGTTTCATAAGTTTTCAGAAAATATCACGTGAAATCTTTAAGACATGAGATTTTTCATCATAGCCCTCCTTAACTACAAGGTGACAACTGAAAAGATCATGTGACTTTAAACGTATGTCAATATTATAAAACTCAGCATGAAGAAATCTTATATTACGCTGTCAGCTCAAACTTGAATTAGCAGTGAAAACTATCAGGTTATAAAATTTAGACTGAAGCATTAAATTCCTACCTCCATTGCACAACAAGATCAATATCAAGCTCACGGTCTAATTTACGAACTTCATCATTGTCATCAACCACAGCCTGACTTGGATTTGATTTTAGTAGCGAAGCATAAACAGAAATATATTTCTTCCTTAGACTTGCAAACTTCAGCACCTGCTCCCATGATAATCTCCCACTGCAACAGAAAATCAAGGGCAGGTAATATATGTCACATACTCACATCCAATATAAACAATCAACTGTAAATGCATACACTAACCCCCGTACCTCTCAGGAGAGACACAAAGCATTATCAATAATCACAAACACACACCATGAATAACATATAACAAAATGATTAAAATCTTGACGAACTAAAAGGTCTAAAACAGATCACTGCAGTAGCAACTTCATACAACTCACTTGAATCAAAATATCAATAAGATAAAACATTCTAATACATTAGAAGCCAATCACTGCCTAATACAAATCTTAAAAAAACTAACTTTACTCAAGACAACTTGGAGGTATGATCAGAATAAAAAAGAAAACAGTGCAGGATTTTGCACTTTCAGAAACAATGAACACTACCGGACTACCCATTGTTGAGCTCAAAACCCAAACAGCAAACACACAGCTTCATCCCACACACACTTATGAATTCTGATAGATCTTAATTTCATAAAAAGATAAAATAGAAAAACAGGTATTTGCTAAAATTCAGATGAATGATAGAACCAAAAAAAACATATATAGAAAACATTACACATCAAAACAGAAAGGGCTGGCAGAAAAACTAAAATATGACAGCAAAGAGCAACATACAAAAAAAGAAAATATGAAGTGGGTTACTATACCTAGCCCTCTTTACTTGATCTAATACAGTCTTGTACGCATACTTCCACCAGGACCTAGGATCAGATTTAACTGAGACAAGTGGCCGATAGTGTGCATACTTCAAACGTTGATTAAAAGCAGCAAAATTATCTGCTAACTTCAACATATCTCCATAACCATCCTACAGTACAACATCAGTATGATCTTAAGATCTTACATATCATCCCACAACACAAGAAATCCCACTCAGAAAGTTATACCTTGGATAAACAAATTGTCACATCATCCAAGTTTATTACTGCCTTCTGCAAGGGTTGATTGGTAACAGGAGAAACATCTGACCGCAATTTTAAGTACTTTGCCTTTCCAGATACTGGTTCAAGGATATAGCTATGTTTATCCACACAATTTCCAGCCACTTTGCCATCCTTTGTCCCAAAGTTGAAAACCTGATAATCACCATTGCGCCAGTAAATTGCACGATTCTAGAAATAAACAAGTAGAAAATGATCGATACATGTGCCGTGTCCGACCTGAGACCATTCAGAAGGAAGCAAATCCTCCCATGGTTTGTCGATACGCCAAGGTGTAACATCAGAATCGAAATAGAAAGCTAAATGCTCCAATTCCACAGACTATATTATTCAAAAAGAAAGCAACCGTTAGAAATTAAAAGTATGAATAATATATAGATCACAGGAACAAATTAAGCATGAGCACAATCATCTGAAGAAAGCAAGAGGCTGCAAATTGATAGCTCTTCTGATTGGGTTTTAATCTTCAGAATGAAGACACAAACCTTCTGGATATTGTCTAATGCACCCCCAGTAACAAAAGTTTCATTTCCAGCGTCATCCACAGTGAAAGCTGAAAGTTTGCCCAAGGTTACACCAGCAGCAAATGGGTGGCCAGCGTTGCTGAAGAAAATCAGAATAATAAGAAGTGCATACTACTATAGTAGTAAACCTTTTTGAACATTGTATGTTGTTGCAGATACCTTTCACCATCTTCATATCTGATATGGATATTTGAAATTGAAAGCTTCAGGTTTCCGACTATGGTGCTAATTAACGATCCTAACCAAGATTTGTTCTGGACATAATACGGAAAACGGCAAGTGTCACCACAAACTATAACCAAAACATCCGGAAAACCAATAAAGCATAAGGGTAGACATATCTTGAAAGATAGAATTGCATAGCCTGTGTTTGTGCTTATAACGAACACAAACACACAAGAGAAAAACGAGGGGGACATAAAGAGATGGCCGATCCCAATCACACAAAAGCCCAGCAATTACACAAAATCCAAGAAGACATTTGCATATTTAAAGATGCATAGAAACAAAGAGCTGGACCAAGGAATACTATTCCATCACTCCTAGTCCACAATTTCTGAAACAACGATCCTGCCTAGGGCAGAATAGTGAACAGAGAAAACAAGTGCAATGTTACATTTACATCTGCAAATATAGAGCAATCTGAAACGTTTCTATACAAGTTATTCCATGGCTAAAGCCTAAAAGACTAAATGCAATTTTCCATTATTCTTTAGCAACAGAATTATCGCGTACACTTTTCTCAAAAATGCAGTAACAACAGTATCATGTATGAGACAAACAACTAGTGAAACCACAAGATATTTTCCACCCCAAACTAGCACCAATAGAATAAAACATAACACAAGAATCAATTATTAGGGAAAAGCCAAAGTTATGTACATTTGAACCTATTTTACAAGCTGAAAAAGCAAAACTGAACATCTCGGAAGCTACTAACATGATCACACATCTAGTCTCTAACCCAAAAGACATAAAAGAAAGGACATTTTAGTTTTCCATTCAGTTCAAGGTTTGCAGTTCACTCATCACTCACCAAAATACTAACAACATACCATCAACCCAATGCCATAAAGTGGCTCCCACCTATGCTCTCACAAAGGCATGGTTTGGGTGTTTGGATATATGCAACTTTGCCCTTGTAATAACATAAAGGTTGATTCTAGTTGACCCTTAGTCCATTATCTGAAATTTCATATAGATACGAAGTGCACGTGATTTGATGAGTCTTTTTACCATAGTCCATGATAATCAAAAACAAAAGAACTATCTTTATGCTAGTGAGATTAAAAATAGGAAAAATAAAGTAGATCACGACATACCACTTCTTCGGTCTTCAAGTGTTCTGCTCTTTCCAACAACTTCATTTCCATTTCCTGTTGCAGCAATCAAAAGAAACAGTTCAAATTCCAAGCTTAACAACTAAAAACCATCAGAGGGAAGAACAGAATACCCGTATTCTACTTCTTTTGGCCTCCTGAATAGCATCTTCACTGCCTCCTTCAACGTGTGTGGCAGGTTCAGCTAACAAAAATATTCGATCAAGGTGAACTAGCACAGGATCTTGTCCAAGCCTACTCCAAGGAACCTGCGATTAAGATCCATCATGCAAAAGTTACAGAAAAATAAAGTAAATCCAACATCCTCATCCAGAAGTTTCATCTATATGCTATTAGATGGGATCAAAGAAACAGTAACATAGTAATTAAGGAAAAAGAAGGACCAGAAGTCGGCTCATCGGTTTTTACCACATAACTAAGCAGATTGCATTTTTGAGGACCTCAAAACCAAAAACAAAAAGTGGGAGCCAACGTAAGAAGTCTATCAAAATCAACACCAATCTCCCAGCAATGCACCAAGATTTTTAATTAAAATACCAATTGAGGAGCATTCCCAAGAAATATGGTTTCACATATCTCTTTTCTTGAAATTTCTCACATTGTAATAGTTGTTTCAGCTTATTCACAAATACTTCACTAAGACAATCTAAGGATGGATGAAAACATTACAGAAGAATGAGTTGCATGGAATGACAACTTACATGAAGCTCCTCAATAAATTCCCAACACCAAGTAAAAGGAACATATGAAGCAAGCAGCAAATTATATACAGATTTCTCCTCAGACAACACTTCAGAGAAATGAACTACTCCCATTCTGTCTTCCCTATGACGAATATAACAGAACACAGAAAAGTATATCATATGATATTGCAACCGATTTTGGGGAATCTAGTTGGCCTATTCAACAGCAGGCAGCAAACTATTTTTACCTGAGAACCCCATAGGCCATAGGCAATAATAAAACTCCATCTATAGCACAACTGATTGAATTTCAAATAAATTAAGGAAAATAAGCATATTGAATAGGTACGTATAAAGGCTATAACGTAAGGATACAACATTCTAGACTCTTAAAAAAGGAAATGCATCCAAAATATAAACTCACATCACTTGACAATTTCTTTTAGCCAAAAACTTATACAAAAGAACACTGCGATTCATCCAATTCACTAAAAGAATCATCATTAACTAAACTTTGACAGCATATTGAGCAGGCCCATAAAAGAACTCACTGATGAGTAGGTCCTTATGAAACTCCTAAATTAATAATATAGCACGTAGAAAGAATCTCTCAATTTCTTGTAATTAGAAAATGAATAGAATAACCATCCCTTTGAATTAACAGGGAAGATCCTATAGTGCCTCAGGCTAATCTAACCAATGGAGCAAAGCATACCAACAGATAAATAATGAAAAAAACACTTTGTAATGATTCATATAACATCGTTTCAGCTTCAAAATTAAAGATTCACTAGAATGTATCCATCCTACAGCTGTGGCATATGAAAATTACCAACCTTGAGTTTGACAGATCCAAGAAATCCAGCCTTTACTTTGATTGGCAATTTTAAAGCATTGAGTGCCTCAGGCTTTAGTTGCATGTTAGTTAACTCTACATCACCTGTTAAAAGTTACAAATTCATAAACCCCATGACCTAACAAAAATTGACAATTGACATAGCAGACAATACAAAAAGATCAGCATGCAAAGTAGCCATCATGAAGCTTGTACGATCAGAAAACAATCACAAGTGCAAAGCAAGAGTTTAAAATATAAAAACTCAATAATTAACTCCCATCAAACCAATGAGAGCTGGAAATAAATCTCAGCATGAAAGAGATAAGAAAAGAGACAATAATCATGTGAATCAACTTTAGAAGCCCCAAGGTTTAATCCTCACACAACCATGCCAATCCAAGTAGAACTTTTCACCTCCTTGTACACATTACTGACTTTTTTAAGCCAAACAACCTAATTATATAAAACTTAGACCCTAAAGATGAAATAAAAGGATAAGATGACATTATGATGAGAAAAGGGAAGTTACACAATAAGTGCACGTATGTGATGCCGAGCGGAGAACTTCATGAAACGCAACGAATAAAATTTTCATTTCCAAGAGATATTTAGATGCATAAAACCAGAACTTCTGTAAATAATTGTTTCTAGTACATCATGGTGCATAAGCCAATTCCAAGACTTGTTCAAACGTTGTAAATTCCTTGCATCTGTGTTGCCCAATCTTACATAAACATATAATAGAGCATGTAATCATCTCCTCATGCTAAGGTGCCAAATTACTATTGATTTCTTCCCTTTAAATTCATCCACTATGAAAGTCTTGGAATATATATAATATTTTCATATTTTTTAAAATTAAAATGGGTCTCCTGGATCCATAAATCCGAATTTGGATACTTTTTCGAGACTCAAATCCGAGTCTGCCATCTCTATTCACGCCATATACATGACCAATACTAATGCATATATGACATATAACATGCTCTTACGACACAAAGTTGCATTTCCAAATCCTTATATGATAATGCTATGTATCACATATTGACCAACTTTCAAATGCCACTTCGTTTGTGACACTTCATATGGAAAGAGGTTTACAATATATAGATTCTAAAAATCACCTCCCTTGTTATGAGGTTTAAAATTATCTTTAATCCTAGTAGTTTGTTTGCTTAGCAGTTAACATAATTTAAGTCCGGAAGAATTATGGTGGAAACCCTCACCTATTAGATTTATTTTAACGTGAAAAGACGAGTAAAGAAAGACATACGAGAGCTAAAAATGAGCTCGATCCAAGAAAAAAAAAGATATAATAGACAAAGGCAAGATCATTAAAATAAATGGAAATGGCCAAACTAAACTATGTAAACAAATATTAAGCAAAAAGGCAATAATACAACGATGTGAAAGTCTTAGAGGTCTTTGTTTGACACATGAAGTAAATGCCCATGGGGATTTTTAGTTCCTAGGAATTTATTTCCTAAAATTTGTCAAGTTTCTAGGAATTTAGGAAATTTTTTTGATTGACAAAAGGAATTTTCAATACCATAGGAATTCCAAAAAAACCATGGGGTGGGTATGGTAAGTTTTTTCCCATGAAGTGTAGGAAGTTACACATCTTAGGAATTCTAAATTTGCAAGGTTATAGTATATTTTGTCAAACAAACAATATCCAAATTATCAGCTTCCTAGGAATTTAAAATTCTTGTCGATTTTATGTGCAAACAAACAACAACTGAATCCCAACAATATGAAGCCGCTTACATGAACCAAAACAAATCAACGTGAGAGATTGTTACTTACAAAGATTAGACTTCATTTGACCTATCTTATGCTAAATTACAACTAAGAAAAATCAATGATCATCTTATATTATTCTCATTCGTTCATTCTTACATATTGTCATATGCTCCAGCAATGCAAATCTTTATGTCATTATTCAATCTTGTTATCCAAATCATTTTTGATCTACCTCTTTCCCTTCTAAATTCCTGAAAACTCTAACTTTTCACTATTATAAAGTGACATTTTTCGGTCTTCTCTGCACATGACCGAGCTAACATAAACAATTTTATCTATGTTTATCTGACCTTTTCATGTCTTTATTTCGAATTTTAGCATTTAGAATATGTACAATCATGCATAAACATATGTTGACCTCTTCTGAAAACTGAAAGCCCATTATTACACATATAGTAGTGTTGTTATGATGTTAAATTTTCCTTTAAACCTTAGTGGCATTGTCACATCTCTTCGTTTGATCCACACATACTCAATCTTATACATAGTATATTCAGGCATATCTTTGTTTAGGGACAATGAAAAGGGAAAGTAGGTAAACAAACAAACAGAGTATTTTGAAATTTATAGATGGAGCCATCAATCTATATTAAAAAGACTCAAGTATTAAGACTTCAAGCCACCACATACAACTCTTCTCCACAAAATCAACAAGTCTCCACCTGAACAAGAAATTTTCATGTTGCTATTTGCTTTAAATCATCGTACGAACCAAAAGAAATTTGTTTTCCTCCTTTTAACAATCCAAGTCCTCTAACCTACTATTCTACTATTCTAAGCCACGCGACATATAATCACATTTTTGAATAAATGCGGCTCAGCTTGACCACCACACATGTCTCTCAACTCTCATCGGTCATCATAGAAGCTGCAATGACATCCACCAAAATATCTCCATTCTCAAAAATTTACGGTAAAGGGATATCCATCAGATATAGAAGCTTTTTGTTAGGTCTTTACCTTGTATAGGCGGAAGCTAGGAAGGGATCAGAAAAACTAACATTTTTGGGGCTGGAATATATATATCACCGCAAGCAAAAGTGGTTCCCACTTATTATGAACCCAAAAAACCGGCTAATCCTACAAGAGAAATTCTGCAAGTCTTAACTCTTACTAAGTTGTTCTACAATAAGTATACCATAAGAATCTCACTATAAAATACGCTCTTACATGAGATGTTTATCACCACATAACATTCTTACTTCACAGAACGAACCTTCACAGAACACACAAGCCTACACCAAATTAGAGGTTTGATGTGTTTGAGTTTGAGGTTGTTATAGAATCATATTCCTAATATTAAAAAGAGAAACTAACCATAACAACCACGCCCAAATCATTTAAGTTCACAAAGATAGTCAAAATTCATCTACTAGCAATACGATAACGAAAAAAAAATTAAGAGCATTATGTTTAAATTTTTCATAAATACAGATAGCAAATAGCAATGTATTTGTATAGAAAAATGTCATCATTAACAAGAACAAAAGCACCCTTAGATTCTCACAGCAAGTTTTCAATCGATATACCAATTTAACGAATTAAAGTTATCTCCTTCTCACCAAAACTTGCACAATACTCAAATTGTTAAATTGAGTTGGACTTATTGCCAATGCTAGCACATAATCGGAGAAACATGAGGTACGCACACTTCATAAGCCAAGGAAATACCATCCCAAAACCATATGGCAACGGGAGGAAGGATTTCAATGACTTATAAAATGTACATTCTATTTTTAATTCATCGATTGACACAAACTATCTCAACACCTCCCTTACATGTGAATCTTCGTCAAGTTTGCTTATAAGAGTAATCAATTAGGGTAGGAACGTCATTCTTTATGGACTTACCATTAATTTAACAACCTTCGGCTCTGATACCATGTTAAATTGGTTTAAACTTATTGCTACTCCTACGGAGAAACATGAGATGCACACGCTTCATAAGCCAGCCAATGTAATATCATCCAAAACCATATGGCAATGGAAGGAATGGCTCCAATAACTTATAAAGTATGAACACCTTTACTTCATCGATTCGGGACAAATAATCCCAACCTCCCCAAAATTAGTTTCCACAATCAAAACAAAGCAAATTTGATTGCACAGCCAAGGGCCACCTAATTTACTACAACCGCTGCCAGCCAAAACAGATTAAATTTAGGCCATTCGACAAATTCGAAATTCACAAAAGCGCACTGCGCAGAAAATAAGGCAACACTCTTAACATCACACTATCAATCAATGCGAACTCCTCTAGTGTTTCCGACGCTTACACAATGTCCAAAACTCACACAAACAAGTGAATTCATTTCAGTAACCAAAAAACAAGTCCATAATTAGTATCACACCCCGTAAACTTCCAAAACCATTAGAACTAAACAATCAACATCATAATTGAAACTTTAACTCAATGTGCAATCAAATTATTTCAGTACCTAAAAACAAACCAAAATTAGAATATCGCCGCCTCCATAATTTCCAAAACCATTAGAATTAAACAATAAACACTGTAATTAAACTTTAAACTCGGCGAGGAATCAAAGTATTATACATGTACAACAAATGCGCAAATATTACCAAAATTTTAACAAAAATAAAAACATAAAAAAAGGAGTAGAAATGATCAAACCATTCCAAACACTAATTTTGAGAGCTTCTTTGCTAAGACCTCTGACATAATTCCCTAAATATCTTTGAAGTAAGTAAGCGACTTGATCCTCCAACATCTTCGTCGTCCTCGATCAAACTACAACCAACAATATCTCATCCACACAAATTCGCTACCAAAACCTCTCTACTCCAAACAAAAGTTTCGAAAATAATCGATATCGTACGTAATCATTGGAGAGAAACAGCCAAAACTTGAGTTTGAAAATGGAGGATGTTAAGGGAGAGGAGAGAGAAAGAATAGAGAGAGATTCGAAGATTATGAGTTAAGGCTGGCAGTTTATTGAGCAAGAAAAGGATGAAATGAAAGTATCTGCCATTTCTTTCGCTTTCAGTAGGAAAAGTAGAAACTAGAAAGGATGATACGGGAAGAGTATAAGCCGGCACGGCAGAAGGAGGGTGTATATCACGTGCTTCGACACGTGGAGAGTTTAAATGAAGGAGTGAATTGGTTGCTTGGCTACTGCGTCTGCTAGTGTAGTTTTTAAGAGTGGCACGTGATCGGTTCTTGTGACGTATGAGGTTTTGAGATTTGTGGTGGACTGACGAAAGTGGCCTTCGCATACTTTAATTGAATTGGGCCTGACATAAAACATCATCTTAATTCTTAATACTTCGAAATTTTGTTCGAAATTTTGAAATAAATAAGATTATTTATCAAAAAAAACATATAATCAAATCATAATAAAACTTATTCTAAATATAAGCGCCTAATACTCTAGAGTATAGGTTTGGGTCACTTCGCAGTTATTAAGTGCGAATAGAAGCAAGCTGGTAAAAAAAATCAAGTGTCTGTTCGCACTTAGTAACTGCGAACAAGTCAAACAGGGTCAACATGTTCATTTTAAGACAAGAAGTTGTTCGCACTTAGTAAGTGCGAACAGGTTGAAAATCCGAAATAGGTTGTTATTACTTACTAAGTGCTAACAGCCAGTTTCAGTTTTTCAACCTGTTCGCACTTACTAAGTGCGAACAGCCCAAACCTCAAGTTTGGAAATTACACGCTTAGTTTTGGAATAAGTTTGATTATGATCTTATTGTATGTTTTTTGTTTGATAAATAATCTTATTCATTTCAAGTTATCCTAATAATTCCGCGTCAATTCATATGAGACCGTTTTACCATAAAACGAGCTCGTATAATTCGTCTATTTCTTTAATTGTTCACTTTAAAAGATTAAATGTGCAAGGCTCAATCTCGTAGAGATAGTCCAATCATTAGACCATCTTACTTAAGAATTTGTGTAAATCTTAATAGCTCATTTTGTATGAGACCGTTTTACCATGACACGGACTCATATAATTGGTCAATTTCTCTAATTTATTACTTTAAAATTGTAAGTGTCACACTATATTTACAAGATTTGGCTCAATAAAAATGATCTCACCATAATATTGGCACAAATTGTTGTGATAGACGGTCTCTTCGAGAGGCACATTAGATACATGGGTTAAATAACATTTAGCCCACTTAATACAAATTAAAGATAAAATATGAATGTGGGCTTCTTATATTTGATGTCGTCTCTTTAAGATACAGTGTCTCACAAGAGCAGGCAGAATATTGGCTCACTTAAGAATAGATGTAAAAGGAAATGGACTCCAAAGATGGAAAATGAAATGGGCTGGGTCAAAGGGCTTAGCCTTATGTCTCTATAAAATAACGAATGGATCAAGAAGCATTTTACACCCACTAATATGAGTATTTACTTTTCTTGATTTTGACCCAACTAGGTTCATACTAAGGGCTCGCCTGGTATTGAGGTAAAAGAGAAGTAATATTTTGCTGTGAAAAAAAATTTGAAAGTTGAGTTGCCTGGGATAAGGGTAAATTGTTTTGAAGTAAATTATTATCCCAAAAGGAGGAGAATATATTTACTCCAATGGGGAATAGTGTAAATATTTTCTCCCAAAAAAAACTTAATCTATGTTCTTCACAAATTTCTCAGATATTTTCATGTCTTAGTTTTTTTTTTCTTTCTCTCTCCTCTAACATAATTGACATTATTCTCTCATTCTCTCTCCCAAGTTTATTTTTTTGGATTTCACCTATTAATAATTTAGCGTGAGGCTTCAAGAAGAAATAAGATCAATATTAACTGGAAGAAAAATACCAAACTCATGAAATATAATAATTACTCAGATACTGTATTTTGTGGGGAATTTTGTTCCATAAATTTTCCTCCCTTATTTAGTAATGTGATTCCAGGCATACCCTAAATCTGTTTTCTCTTTCTCATCCTCAAAATTGAGAAAAATTGAATAAAACAAGCTATTTTAGAAAAAAATTAAAATAAGTTCCGAAAAAATATAATTCTCAAAGTAAGTGTTTTTGAGTCCAAACCTAAAGTCGGGGCATGGTTGCTACTAATAGCGAACAAAGAAGTTGGTCAAAATTCTTTGTTTGCGGTTACTAACAGCGATCAAAAGGAGACAATGTCGTAACATTGAAAGGGACAAAAACATGAAATTGTGTTTGTTGTTATTGTCTCCCTTTTGTTCGATGTTAGTAACAGCAAATAAAGAATTTTGAAATTTTATTACCAGTTTCTTTGTTCACTATTTTGGGAATTTTTTTGAATAAACTTGTTTATTTCAATCTTTACAAAATTAACAGAAGTAAACAATGCAACCAACTTGTGAATTTAACAACTCCACCACGATGAATCGAACCGAAAAATCGTACAAATACCAGAAACCGACCATTAACCTACAAATGGTCACTTGTAAGTTGTAACCGAAGCCTAGCTTAACATCTTTTTTTTCAATGTTACAACTCGTACATGATTACATAGAACTTGAATCCAACTATACATCTTGTCCAAAAGATACAATAAAATGACATAAACCGAAAAAAAGTGGAAAGTTAAACTAAGTCTACATCATAGTTCAAACGAAGTTTAAAAAGGACGGTTAATCTTGTATGAGACGGGTTTGGTCGTGCAATTGGCTTAGGCTCAATATTTTTTTAAAAATATTTTGACATTCTAATTTTGAATACTTAAAAAGACAATTCCAAGACTTAAAAATCTAATTTTAAGTCTTAAAAGGTCAATCTCAAAGTTTTTAATATCAACTTTAATGTTTGAGTCATTTTATTTTAAAGTTGAAATAAGAATTTAATATCATGTAATTAGTCTTTTAGCTCATAAAATTAGTTTTTTAAGTATTGAAATTTACCTTTTAAGTCTAAAAACTGTCAAATTCCATGACTTAAAATGTCAATTTCAAATCCTTAAGTTGGTTTTTTAAGTTTTTAAATTGGTCTTTTAACTCTAAGATTTATCATTTTAATTCGTGAAAATGGTAAAAAAAAATATACAAGTGAGACGGTCTCACCTAAATTTTTGTGAAAAAAAATAACTCACAGACCCGAAGATTAAAAATTTACCATATTATTAACTTAAACTACAATTAACCTGATATGGACTTGACCTAAATAAAAAATATCACACTGAGACTTGATTGTTTGGCTTTCGTATAACTTGAATTTAACTACCCTATTTAGTATTTATGAATTCTCATTTAAGTCGATTTCTCTATAATAAAAAAAAAACTGCTAAATTATCCAATTTTAAATATTAAAACATGTATTTTTTACAAAACATTAAACTTTTTATTTAACTTGTCTCGTCATGAAACATTCTCAAACAAAGTTTGCTCATTAGTCAATATTTTGATCCATATCCAAATACCAAATGACTTGGATCCAAACTATTTTGGGTCAAACTATTACGTGAGTCCAATTTGATCACTTGAAAGAACCCAATTTATATTCCAACATTAAATCTTGTATGAGACCGTTTTATCATGAAAGGGGTCTATATGAAGTAAATCACTTTAATATTATAAGTGATCACTTATTTTATAAATAATTACTTTAAAACTTTAAAACGTAATTATTTTGAAACTATAAGTGATTACTCTAGAGTTATAATATATCTTTTTAAAATTATTAGTCATCATTTTAAAACTATAAGAGTAAATTGGTCAGCATAATAAAGATTTTCTTATTGTAAGTCCATCTCTTTTAATGATTCATAAAATTTCATTTGTTAACCAAATTTATGGCTCTTACATGAATTATTAGCGATATTATATTATGACACCAATATTCATGATGATACAATATTGTTTTATACTTCCTTCGTTCCAAATTACTCGCTACATTTCGATTTTGTGCACTATTTATCGTTCAAGCTTATTTTACATATTACGACTAATGTGTAAGTAAAAATATAGTCAAGTGGAATCTTGTTTGAATAGTCTAACCGCATATTTTCATAATATTAAATATTTATAATTTTTAGATAAGTGTAGTTTAAGATATTAATGATTAAAATTGTGCATTAGATTGCGTAAAAAAGTGAAATGTAGCAAGTATTATGGAACGGAAGAAGTACAACAAATTGTTAAACATCCATTGATAATTTACATGTAATAGAGTAACCTTATTGAGGTAGGTTTGCCCATAAATTGGAAATTACTCCAATGTTTCTCATCTACACCATTAATTTTGATGGGCATTGATCAATAAAAGGTTCATTGGTGTTGTCCCTTTGTTCATGGACTTCCAAATAAGTCATGATCATTCATAAGAGAACACCTCATGAAATAGACATGACCATAAATAATTAACAATTTGACATGCATCATGTTCAGAAAACCATTAAGGTTATATGGCCCCACATATGAGCTTGTTCCAGCTCAACACATATCAATACATCATATTTTCTTATTTAAATCACCTATTTATGATTTTTCATAATAAAAAGGCACCCTCCTTTTCTTTATTTTCACCTTTAAATTATAATTATAATTATTAATAATTAAACTCTTTAATATTATGTGGCCAAGTTTCAATCTTTCTTTCCTTTTTGTTTTATCATGAGTTTTTTATTCATGATTCGTTTTCTTGGTTTCTTTAATTGATTGATACTTTATTGTATTTTCCTCTTAAAAAAATAAAGCGGGTGTTTGGAAAAATAAATTATTGTTAAATTTAGTTCATTTTTACAAATAGAAGGTTGGATGGTCAAACCATCTAATGCTAATGTTTGGTAAATTAGCTGGTTGAAACAACTTATTACTCTAAATAAACTGTTTTTGAACAAGTTGCTCACAACAGCGGGTTTCAAACCAATTGATAGAATCAGATGGTCAAATCAATCACTGTAGTCATCTACTAGCTATTATTGCCGAACACTCCAAAACTAATAGATAAAATTTAGATCGTAATAAATATTTTATGATAGTATTGGTTACGGAAATATATTTTCAAAAAATAATATTATATATTTAAGTAATAACAAAAATATATTTTGATTTGATTTTTGGGTACTATAAAGAGAAGAGGCAATTGATCATTTTCTAATAATAAATATTAAACTTAATTAAATTAGAAATGTAAAAGAAAATCTCCTAGCATTAAATCATCAACACCAACCCAAGATGCTTAAGGAATAATTAGTAATTAGTAATGAAGATTTATTTATTTAATATTTATGTTTTTAATAAATTAATTATTTGATGTTTGTAATCTAGGCATCACAATTCACAATCCTAGATTAAAAAATTAGCATCACACATCACTTAGGATTGTGCTTCACACTTGTCCAGCAATGGGTAACTAAAACGTCTAAAAGATCAGTTCCTCCAACCCTAGAATCTCTATTCTTGGAACTTTCATGACACCATACTTTAATAACAGTAGAGCACTTAAGAGCACTTAAAGGAAGGCTTTAACAGCTTTTCATTACTTTTGTTGCTTTTAATAAAGTGCTAAAGGGAATTAATAGATTTTTCTCTAAAAGAAAGGGAGGCTTTTAAATTAGGTGCGAAATAAGATAATAAAAGTTATAGGGCCGAAAAATATGACACAAGTCTAATAAAAATAAAGTGCGAAGTAATTATATAATTGAAAATAAGTAAGGGTGGAATTGAAAAATCAGATCGCACGGATGAACTGCAAAATTGACAGAGTGATAGGAGATTTTGCGTGTTGTAATATAAGAATTGATTTTTATCTTCTATATAAAAGAAATTAATTCTCTCCTTCTTTTCATATGTCGAAAATTTCAATTATCTTAAAACATAAACCATGTAATTGCTACTAAAGTCCAAAAATAACGATCAGTCTAATATAGACTTGGAGCACCCCATAGTTACGATTTCAGGTCTATCACCATCATCTCTCCTCAATTCCCTATTCACTTGACTAGCTATGCTCTTCACTGCACTTTATAGTTCACACTTGCAAACACATCACATTATTTTAGTGTGCGCCAATTAAAAATAAGGCTTACTATGTATTCAATTTGATTAAAAATAACCCACTTCGATTTACTAATTTCATTAAACTTGTTAACGCTTTATTAAAACTTTCCACTAGTATCTAAATCACCACATATCCTAAGAGAAACTAGATAACATAGGGTAATCACCTATCGGTTATCCAACTCAACAAACTCACCTATATCATTGTTGAGACTTAACTTACATATTACTCGATTCCTTTTAATTTGTTTTTTTTATTAGGTGGACAAAATAATTTTTGGTTTGATATAAGAAAAAAAAGTGGTATATGCATAAAAGAAATGAAATGTAATAATAAGAATTAATCCAAAAATGTATGTCTACTTCTTTGATAGACAATTTTGAACCCGGTCCATTTATTGTTTGATGATACACATTTTGTATTTGCAAGAAGAATGAGCCCACATCATGTCACTTATTCAATCAAAGTCAGCATTTTTTGTCAATACACATGAAATTGAATTATTACTAGTCAATAAAAACCAAATCGGTTTGTTTAGACATTGGCATATTGCTAATGGTTGGCTCAAAACAATTGTTGCCTAGGCTTACCACTCTACTAGTATGCTATACTCCTAACTTGTAAGTAAATATTTTGTATCCTGATTCCTAAGAGGATGTCCACATTGGTCCCATATTATTGTCATCAATTATTTATACCTTTTCAATTTATTGAAATTTGTATATATTTTTCCCCTTTTCAATCTTCAACTTTAATCATAAATATTTTTTGAACAATTATTTAAAAATAAAATTACAAAAGTTTTTGTTATGCAATTAGTGATTAATACAAATTGAAAATAATCATGTTTAATTATATATTTTTAGTGAATCAGTGACCAGAGTATATATACTCTAAAGCAAATATTTATTTATAAATAATATAAAACGATAATATAATATAAATGTCTAAATAAAAGATCGACTAGTACATCTCTCACTTGCACAAACACCTATCATATGTCGATTTAAGTGGTTTTGCGCTTACACTTCTTTAAGCAGTTGCTCATACTTTTACAAGTTACTATTGTACTTTCCATCTACTCGATTTAAAAACTATTTTTATTTAAGTTAGTTCACTAGATTAATTCAATTTGTTGATTTAACTTATGTTGTTTCATTATGTTACTAGCTTTGAAAATGTGTTATAGCCAATAGGCGTTGAATTACTTGGAAGACTGCTTTTATTTCATTAGTTTTACTTTTTATTAGTTGTAAAGAAAATTATTATTTATTTAAAAAAACATAGATATTAATTTGCATTAACGCTACTTTGTTTTCTGCTGCTAATTCAAACGCTACAAAATATCAATGATTTGTAAAAAATTGTCATACCACTAAACGCTACTTTATATTTTATTATTAAGTAGCATTTTAACCAAAATAAACCGCTAAATCCTATTTTAAACGTTACGTCAAACACATTCAATAAAATGTCATATATTTGATAACCTAAAAAGCTATTTTTTCCATATTGACCTCACCGAGTTCAATAATTATATTGGAACCTCCGATCATTTTGTTTAAATTTTATTCAAATTAAATATTGTGTGTAATTTTCAACCATTTTGAAGCGAAGCAATGATCATTGTCAATACCCAAGAGGTTAGGACTCAGGAGTCAGGACACCGATGGCTGACTACTAGAAAGCGCTATAAAAATGGTCCAAAAAACTGTTGGCATTTAGTAAATGACCAAGAAAATGTCAATATTGAACCAATTAAAATGGGCCAAATTTGGAGCTCTCCCTTTTCATTGAACTTCACAATAAAAGTAGGTAACTAATAGCCAATCGGCAATAGCTTTATGATTTTGAGTTTTTGCTATTTAGATTTACATCCAAAATACTATTTTAGTGTGTACTAACTTTAAAAGTTATACAAAAAGTATATTAATAAACATTTCAACTTTGAATTAATACATAAAAATTTCAGTTTTAGACGATTTATCAATAAAGTTCACAAATTTTATATATAACTACCTTAGTACTCTCTCCGTTTTCATTTGTTCTTCCCATTTGGAATCTGAGAAAAAACCAATATAAATTATAATTACAAAACAGATACTATGAGAGTTGAGTAAAATAATATAAAAAATAAAGGTTCTATTGATTAAAGTGTAAGTGTAATAATATCATTAAATTTTATTGGGTGTATGTAAAGTAAATGCATTGGGAATTAACATGTAAATTAATTTTTATAAATTAGAATGTAAGTGTAATAATTTCCTTGAATTCTATTGGTTACTAAAATAGAAAGATTCTAAATGGAAAGAACTTTTAAAAATTTCCAAATGGAAAAGTGAGAAGAACATATGAAAACAGAGGGAGTATTTTATTAATACCTACAAACCTACAATTTTATTTAAAGAACTCTCACATAAAAGACTAAAGTGTCACTATTAATAAAAAAATGGAGTTAGTATTTAAAAGTCGCAAGTTTGGCTTTTTGTTTTTAAAATAAGAAAAAATTATTTTGAATAATCTAATTTTTACTGATTTTCCTATAATAATCACAATTTTTGATTAAATATATAAATGATCCCAATCATATGAGGTGTTTGCTAAGAATACACCAAGGTAACCTTTTATTTATGCAACAAGTCATTTTTTATAAAATAATATATATATTGAATTACAAAAATCAGTCGGCATTTAGGAAATAATTATTGGATGAACGACCCTAAAATTAGGATCATTCATGGTTAATCAAAAGTTATAATTATCGTAGAAAAATCAATAAAAAACTTGAATTCGTAGATTTTTTTTTTTTTTTTGAGATGATAGAAAAAGATTTCTTAAAAATAATTAACAATGTTCTAACTTCTAACAAGGTAAAAAAAAATCCCGGCCACCCAACCAAGCCAACTGTAACCACTCATGAACCCCAACCACTGTATCTCAGTCACGAGAATGACAACCTCCTCCCACCCACGAAACCTCCTGTTCGAACCCTCACCGGGCCACCACAACCCTAACTTCTGAACACCACCGTACCCGAAAAACCTCATCATTTAGGTTTTATTCGGTGATTCGTCGGGGGGCCACAACCGCCACAACCATGCGAATTGGGTTTAAGTGTTGTGAGAAGGTTTCTAGTGTTACGAGAGAGGAGTTAAGTATGGTCACCGGAGCCACGAGAGGTTTTTTTTTTATTTATCTTTCCTTGACAAATGATACTTGAAGAGTTGAAGTTAGGACTTTTTATTGGAAACTAGTCCAAAGTTAGAAATTTTTAAATTAATTTTTCCTTTCAGATATAACCTCATCTCATTATGCCAATACAAATAACCAACAATCATATATTATATTAAAAGAATTAGAAAATTTTAAGTGTCACACATTAAGAGAATTTTCCTAAAATAACTCATTTCTTGGCTAAAAAAATATGACATTTAATCTTAATTAATATTTCTATCATTAAATTATCTGTTGACTAATAATTATTTATAGTTAAATTGAATATGATAATATCATACATTATAATAAAAGGCTTGAAAATTTTCAAGTGTCACACATTAAGAGGATTTTCCTAATATAACTCATTTCTTGGCTAAAAAAATATGATATTTAATCTTGATCAGTATTTCTATCATTAAATTATCTTTAAATAATAATTATTTATAGTTAAATTGAGTAAATTAGATAATATAATGTATAAAATTATAGAGTTTATTTTTCTACTGCATAATAACTCTATTTTTATTTCTACTGCATAATAACTTTAACTTTATTTTTCTAATATCATATGTTTATAAACGTCAATGCTAAAAACACCATGTAATCATTTATCACTAATTCTTTATTTTTCACTCAATTTTAACTTGTTTGTAGTTCCAGGTCTCAAGGCTTAATATGGCCCAGTCGGGTCTATTAGGGTCCGATCCACGCCCACCGCACCCCACTAAGCGTTCGTACTATTTCAGGAATACTGCATAGAGTACTCCATTAAATGGACCTTTCTTTGTCAACATTTCAAGAATCAGGACAAAACATACATCTGTAAACACCAAGCACAAACCAAAAATGGCACCCACTTTTCCTACTTTTTCCATTGTATTATGATTATTCTTCCTCCTTTAGTATGCAAAAGTTGCAACAACATATCAAAATATTTCTTTCATCAAAATAACAATTTATTTTAAAATAAGAAAGAATTACTTTGAGAGTTCAATAGATTTATGCAAATTTGAACAGAGGATAAAAAAATTGATCCATTGTATAATGACTTTTCTTCATTTAATATGCAAGGTTACACAACATCATATCATATTATGAGAAGTATGGAGTAAAAAAAAACCCAGAAAAAAATATTGATCCAAAATCACTAATCAAGAGGTGAATAAAAAGAGCCATTCATTGAGTTTTTCATGGCCAAAAACCCATCAAAATCACCAACTCACATTTATAATACTCATATGAACATCATATCATACTCTCCTGTGCTCTGTTTTTTTTTGGTTAATATATATATTTTTGATACAAATTTATCATATAGTCATATTATTCTCCCCAAAATTAGATATATCAAAATTCAAAACTCAATAATTATTTTTGAAAAGGAAAAATAACCCTCCATTTTTCTTCCTTTGATGGTGATCCTTCTTCCATTTCTCACTTTTTCCTTTTTTTTCATCCCAGTTTCAATTATTTTTCCGTCATTTTCCTCCCAAATTAAGCACTAAGCAGCAGCAACAGTCCCTGTATGTAAACTGTAATTCTGGGTTTTACTAGATGAAGAATTTGCAGAAGAAGCAGAAGGAATAGATTTCTTTGCATCTTTTTTACTTCTTAAAACCTTCATTTTCCTATTCTTCTCCTTGGCTTCATCACTCTCTATTTGTTCTTGTCTACACTCTTCACTGCAAAACGGTGTATCCCCTCTGCAAAGTCCAAAAAAAATAAATCAATTTACAAAATTCAAACAAAATCAATCAGAAGAACAGTCGAATATTGATTAGATCAAGTGAAATTTGAAAATTACAAACCTGTACATGAAGATATCATGATTTCCACCAAGGGGTTTGTTGCAAAGAAAACAAGCTTCTAGAAAATGAGCTTGAGGAGAGTGAAACTCATCGAATCTTCCAGAACCATCGAAAAAACGACCAGATCTAGGGGAAGAAACAGGTGAGCAAGAAGAAATGTTTCTTAAACTATTTCTTCTTCTCATCATAATACTTCCACCTCCATTTACATTATTGTAACATAAAAATGGTTGATTCTTATGATATGATATGGGATACCCATGATTTGTACTACCAGAAAACCCAGCTATTGATGCCAACCCATTATCTTCTTCTCTAAAACATGGCCTTCTCGTTGATGAAATTTGTGATTGCATATTTTCTGGGAAGTTTTTTGGTTGATTTTGGGAAATTTAAGAGAGGGAAAGTAGTGAGAGGGAGAAAAAGGTAGAGGAGTGTGAGAAGCAATTGAGGAGGTTTTAAAGACTTGTTTGGTGTGAGAGAAGAATAAAATAATTAATTAATTAAATTAAAATAAAGAAAAAATTAAAAAAAGTGAGGAGAGAGAAAGTATAAACCACGAGCGGGTGTATGGAATCCCGTGCTACTGAATCCATTGGCTGCTTTGTTTAGGGGTGTTAAATTACAAATTTGCCCCATGATGCTTTTATTTATCTTTTTTTACTAGTCTTTTTTTTTTGATTTTTTTTAACTCGAGTCTAGAGACTGAAAAGGATGGGTTTTGTTAAATCCCAAAATTAAAATTATAAAACATCTAAATATAAATATAAAACAATTCACTTTAGGTAACAATGAACATTCATATTATCATTATATTCTATATAATTTATCAAATTTAACTGAATATGTACCAGATTTGAACCTTACGGATCATCAATTAAGGAATTATGCCTTAAGAGATATTGAGGAGATGCTTGGAAACAATGGAAGTTCTTTGATGAATATATGTCATGAGCTGTGTACAGATGATATTATCATCAGAGATGGAAGTAATAAGCTAATCATGGAGGAGCTTAACTATGATAAGGAATCTTTAAAAGCCGAGCTAGATGCGTTACTTCCATTGATGACTAAAGAGCAGGCCCTAATATACAATGAAATTACTACAACCATCGAAAGAGGACAAGGATGTGTATTTTTCCTATATGGACAGGGTGGGACTGGGAAAACCTTTATGTGGAATATATTATGTGCAAGTCTAAGATCAAAAGGTAAAATTGTTCTACCTGTTGCATCAAGTGGTATAGCATCTTTATTACTTCCTAAGGGTAGGACTGCACACTCAAGATTTGGGATACCCCTTAAGGTCACTGAAGATTCAATGTGCAGAGGCATAGAACCTAATAGTCATTTAGCAGAACTCATTAAAAAAACCAAGCTTATCATTTGGGATGTGGCTCCAATGACTCACAAACATTGCTTTGAAGCTTTAGACAGAAGTTTACGCGATGTCATTCGTTGTCGAAATGGTAAACCATCTGAATTAAGTTTTGGAGGCAAGGTAGTTGTCTTTGGTGGTGATTTTAGGCAAGTTTTGCCGGTAATCCCAAAAGGTACAAGACAAGACATTGTATTCGCAGCACTCAACTTTTCAAAGATTTGGAATGATTGCAGGGTGTTATTGTAACACCCCGGCCCAACGGACCACCGGTGACTACTCATGGAGACTGTAGACTGGCCCCACAGACCAACACAAGTCTTTCCAACGCACTTTGGCCTCACTCGTGCGCACCCGGGAAAACTTCCCAAGAGGTCACCCATCCTAAGATTACTCCCCACCAAGCATGCTTAATTGTGGAGTTCTTAGCAAATGAGCTCCCATGAAAAGAAGATGCACCTTGTTGATATGAGTAGTCTATCAATCTCTTTTCAAGCTAAATCTGGGGTATCATAGTTACGACTTACAAAAAACATGAGGTTACGATCAGGATTAGCCAATGTTGAGGAGCTTCGAGAGTTTGCTGATTGGGTTCTCAAAGTTGGTGATGGAAAGATTGGAGGACCTAACGACGGAGAAGCTACTATCGATTAGCTGCAATTGTTGATTGCATATATCCTGGAATTCGTGAGGGTTCAACTGATAGTTCGTACTTTAAAGAGAGGGCAATATTTAGCACCAACAAACGAGATTGTTGATAAGGTCAACGAACATGTATTGTCACTTTTTCCGGGAGAGGAGAGGACATACTTGAGTTCGGATTCAATCGATAAATCTGATGGTAATTATGGTGGCAATGACGATGCATTTTCAATTGAATTTCTCAACTCAATACGTGCATCTGGAGTTCCAAACCATAATTTAGTGTTAAAAGTTGGTGCTCCAATTATGATGCTCAGAAATATGGAACAGTCAGCAAGCTTATGCAATGGTACACGTTTATTAGTTGATCATCTTGGTGACCGAATTTTACAAGCAACTGTTGTATCCGGATCAAACATTGGTTACAAGGTATTCATTCCAAGGATTACACTCACACCGACAGATAATTCTAATATCCCAGTTGCTCTACAAAGAAGACAATTTCCTGTGTCTTTGTGCTTCGCGATGACGATTAATAAGAGTCAAGGTTAGTCACTATCCCATGTTGGTTTGTTCTTACCTAAGCCGGTTTTTAGTCATGGACAATTTTATGTCGCAGTGTCTAGAGTGACTAGCAGAAAAGGTTTGAAAATTCTCATATGTGATTTATAATTTAGTATGTCATCGCACAGAGAATGTTGACTACAAAGAGGTGTTTCAAACCCTCTAAATGTTATTTATAATTTAGCTACATTTCACACATTTAATGTTTTCTTATTATTATATTTCTAAATTTTCATGTAATACTTGAATAATTTTTCCTATTCTATTCTCTTATAATTTTAGTCACATATTGATCATTACACTTTAAATAAAATAAATGAACTTAATTATATTAATATGTATTTACTCCGTTATTTTTAAAATCTTATTTTTGATAGATGTTTACGCTAAGAAATCCGTGCATTGCACGGGTTCTATACTAGTCTAAATATAAATATAAATATAAAACAATTCACTTTAGGTAACAATGAACATTTAAATTTTATCCCTCATATATGAATATCCTTAATATTTTTAGCGAGTAGAAGGATGACAAAGCTAAATAAGAATTATCATCCACAAAAGTTAGCTTTTTAACTAGTGCTTTTTATTTGTTTTTAAATAAATTCCAGTTACAAAGGTCCAGTAACAATTACTTCCAAAAAAAAAAGGTCCAGTAACAATCAATTTGTAATAACATTATAAAATTTAAGAAGCGGGTCCGAGCATTCTAACCAAGCTGGGGAAAATGTTTGTCACTTACAAATTCAAAGATGTATTAGTACTACTAAACAATTTGTAATAGCATGGGTTAATTCTTAAGATTATAAATAGATGTATATTTTTTTATTTAATATACGAGGCGACTCAATATATACACAATAGTGATAATTTCAACAAGCTACTATAATAACAATAAACCTTCTACAAGTTAATTAGTCATCAAAAATAAAATTAAAATTAACTTTGCCCCAAATAGACTCTTATAATGTTAATTTAATGAGCCTCAAAATATTAGTCTAAAAACAAGAAAACCAAACACATCTACAAATTAAAAATGTTGAAAATTTTTAGCTTAATCTTACATAAAACATAATTTAATAGTCTAACCATCTAACTGTATTGTTTGATTATAACCAGATAAGACATCTTTTGTTGTAAATTAGTAGTAGTAATTTTTGAAGAAATAGTTTATAGCGTGTGTTTTAAAATAAGTTAGTACATCTACTACTTCAATAAACTATCAAGTATCAACTATTAGGCGTATGAAAATTCTTTAAGTTAGAAGGTATTTTTGGTTTAGGAGAATAATCAAGGGTATTTTAGTAATTCAAGTCGAATGATGGATGTCTATTTTTGGTGGGCATTGATGAGTTCTCTTTTTTCTTAACTTTGGGAACCAATGTGGGGACCACACACGACTCTAAACGCTTTCTAACGTCACTTGAGCGGACCGTAGAAAAGGACAAGTGCTATGTAATTTGTTCGTTTATTCTCCATGGAAGCTCGTATACAGCACGCTCTAGTCTTCTTGTTTCACACTTCCACCAGTAACACTCCTAATAATAAAAGAGGTAATGATACCCCTTAGAGCTATACATGAGAATGAATAACTCCTTTTTATTATCAATAAATATGACTTTTCAAAAGAATCTAATCTCAAAATTGAAAAATAATTAATATTTTATATAATTATTTTACCTTTGCAAGAAAAAATAAATGCTAAATTAACAAAGTGTAACTAATTTCTTATGTTTTCAAAAAGAAAATATTATTAAAATACATAGATAAAATACAAGATTTCATCTTATATACAGCCCTTATATCATTTTCCATAATAAAATAAAATAAAAAAGACATGTTAAAAAAATAATATCGGAAAGTAAGATTTTACAAGAAATTAAGAGGAATTTACAGAAAATGCTCCGGTAATTTAAATTAATCGTCTCATTTAACTTTTGCATATTATTTAATGTGTTAATTCAATTTTGTGTATCTTTAATTATAGGAAAAATTACCGTGAATAACACAACCTTTTGTTAATTTCCCTACAATAATACGAACTTTTGATTAACCATTAATAATACCGACTTTGAGGTGTTTTTTCCTAAAATAATACCAAATTTAATTTATTAACTAATTTACTAATTTTTCTGGTCATATAATCACCTATAGTTTGATTTTTAACATGTTAGGTATATTTTAGGGAAACACCCGCATAAGTTGGTATTATTCATGGTTAATCAAAAGTTGGTATTATTGTAGGGAAATGTTGTATTGTTCCTGGGAATTTTTCCTTAATTATATGTAATTAAAAATTTTTAATAATTAATATTAATAAAATTTTACATCAAAATGAATTAAACAAAATTCTAGTCCATCATCTAAATAAAATAAAGGAAAATAGTATTATTTTTGTTTTGAAAACATAAAAACAATCTTGTATTTAATATTATTTTTGCTTTGAAAACATAAGCGTGTCAAACGATTTTCTTTTAACGCAAAACAAATAATTACAGCAGGGTAAAAAGAACCCAGATAACCAAGGCTCTTCTTGTCAGGTGCATCAGTGTGAAAGAGAGGCCCCCTTCTAGAAAGAGTTTACCCTCCTCACTCTTCATGTATAGAGGAGAGGCGAGGTTATCCTTATAAAAAGCCACAGACGACAATACAAATATTTGGCCTAGTCAGATAGCAAAAGAAACCAAAAACAACATAGGCTGCTAGGCCACCAAACAAGAAACGCTACAAGCATAGGCAACGATATCTAAAAATTACAAGTCCTCAGCCAACAAGAAGTGGAATCATTAAAAGTTAGGGAGCTGAATATGACGTTGGAGTCTATTTTGATAATTTCAACTACCTTCTGAATTGTGGCAACCTTCTTTTGCCAAACACATAAGCAATAATTATATTTTATTATTTTATTGTTTATTATTTCTTGGGAAGTTAAAAATCATTATATAAAATAATTACCCCTTCCGAATCTTTTTAGTTATCCCATTTTCTTATTTGGCAAATTCAAATCAATTGTCACATTTCCTTTTTAATCTATCTTTTTTTACCTAAATACCCCCACTTTACGACACCCAATACCCAATCAATTAAAATACTCAACTACTACCTTTTTAATGGACCCCACACCACTCTTAATAACCGTAAAAATCCAAATGGGACATTTAAAATGATTCGAAGAGAGTATTTTTTAATTTCTAAATTAGTTTTTGTTGTAAATATTAAATTATTAATGATAAAAAAAATTTGTTAATTGTTATGCACAACCCTAAAGACTGTAAATATTATTACCCTATACTTTCTCCGTTCCATAATACTTGCTACTGATAGTAATATTTTCTCATCTGACATGTGACACTTAGAAACAAGTATTATGAAACTGACAAAGTAATAAATTACTTCATCAAATTGAGTAAAAAACTAAAAACAAAGAGTATTTCTTACTTTCTTCGTCCTCTTAAGGAGGCACTGTAGAGACAGGTTACGTCACAAACCCCTCACTTTTTGCCAGATTCGTTTGTCGTTATTCCCTATTTTTCCCACTTGCGTGGGACCTATTCTCGATAACACCCGCTTATGGCCTCATTTATCTAACCGTGGGACCCACCCGTCCCCTTCACAATAACGTGGTCCGTACTTTTCACCCCTTCACTTTTTTAACAAAACAAAATGCCTTTATCTCCGGTCAAAAATGGAGGTGAATAAATTGTAAAGAAGTAATTTATAATTATGTAGGTGTAAAACCATTAAACATAATACTTCTATTTTTTATCTATTTGAATGTGAGTTAATTATTAATTAATTAGAGATTTTTTAATTCGTTTCAACATAAAAAAAATTTATATTTAATTTTATAATTTTTAATTATACACCATATTGCAAGTAAGTACTATTAAATTAGTACATTAAAAATACAAAAATTCAAATTGGACACTTGCATAGAAAAATATAGAATATTGTTTCATTGTTTGTAAATAGAAATTTTTTTTTTTTTTGAAATGTAGAAAAATTTGTATATAGAAAAATTTAGATGCAAAACACTTCTTATGTGTCAAACTGTCAATTGTTCCAACTTATTGTTTTTTAACAAAAAAATATTATAATTAACATTATTTGAAATCATATAGATAAAAAGTAACACGTTATAGCTAAAATTATAAGTTTTAAAAATGTTACTTTTATGTTCTCCAAAAAAAATATTACTTCTATGTCAAAAAATTTTACTTAAATAAAAAAATAAATAAAAAATCCCAAATGAAAAGGACAAACAAAAAAATTCATTTCCAATACTCCCTTCGATTCTATTTGATTGTCACATTTTCTTATTTGACAAATTCATATTAATTGTCACATTTCTTTTGTTGTCAATTTTTTATTTACCTAAATACCTCATATTCAAACAATTAATGTCCACAATATCTCCACATTTACTATTTGCAATACCTTAATTACCACCTTTACAATTAATATAATTATTTAAAATACCCCAATTACTCACTTTTTAATGAACCCCACCACCCTTAATAACCGTGCGCCAGCAGATGAGACATCTAAATAGAATTGGGGGAGTATTAATCTATAGAGTTATAGGGAGAGAAAAAAAAGCACAATTTCCAATATTTTAGTTTTGTTGTTACATAACGCGCCGGCTATACCCTAGAAAAGCGGGACACGTAATCAGATCCCCCTCTGAAGAGTGAGCACTGGCCGTACTGAAATGAATGATGACGGTAACACGTGTACCGTCAAGAATAGTACCAGCGTTGTAGAGTATAGTCTGCCTTGTGTTGCCACGTTTAATGTTTTAACCGCTTCCTTTTTCACTTAAGAGTAACTCAAAACTTGTGAATCTGACACAAATTAATCAATTTTGATGAACGTTTCCAGTCATCATCAGTCATCATCGTAGGCCAAATCTAGGGGCGCTGTTATCCCTCTGTGTGGTGAGTTTGCCCCCACTCAACTGGATTTTACTCCCTCCTATTCAATTACATTGTCCACTTTGGGTTTGGATCGGATTTTAAGAAAAAATGGTAGTGGGGTATTTTAAGTGATTATAATAATTGAAAAGGTGGTAGTGGGGTATTTTAAGTGATTATAATAATTGAAAAGGTGGTAGGTGGGGTATTATTAAATAATATAAGTTGGGATAGTTGGGGGTATTTAGGTAAAAAGTTTTGCCAAAAATAGAAAGTGGACAAGTAAAGAGACTTTACCAAATAAGGAAAGTGGACATTTATTTTGAATAGGAGGGAGTATTACACTTGGTGTCGCTAGCTTGGTTCATTCCTTCAACGTAACCAAGAAGATCAAATGGGTTTAACTTCAAAATTGACTTGGTCTAATACGTTTTTCTTACTCTTATTCTATACTACCTCCTATTCAACCTATTAGTCCCATTTGGTTTTTTCACACTTGCCGAGATAATATTTTAACCCTTAATATCTACTATATTTTAACATATAGATTAAGAATAAAATACAAATTAAGAGTGATAAGTGAATAGTGAAAAAAAAATCAATGGGACTAATGGGTAGAATAGGAGGAATTATTTTTTTATGGGCCATTCAATTAGCATTGGTCTCTCAAAGAGACCGTCTCTCACAAGAATTTATGATCTCTTAAATATTTTATTTAAAAATAATCACGCAAATAAAAAAAAAATCACATTACAATTACATGGATAGTCAAAGTGTTTTAAGACGAATTATAAAATTGAGTGGGTAATTTTTGTAACAAAACAGATTTCACAGAGGACCACAAGTCCGCAAGAATTGTAAAGTTTATAAAGATCACAAATTTTTTATTAAAATTGTTTCACTATGGGATAGTCTCAATTTGTTCAATTACAAACTTTGAAAAAAATGCTACCCTATATAATTCAAATTTTATAGTTTTTTTAATGTTTGTTTACGAATAAATAGGCTGCTTACATGAGCTCGTTTCATGGTCAGATGATATTGTACGAGTTTTCTATGAGGCGTTTCACCTTGAGACAGATCCATACAAGTAGCTCGAAATATTCAACTGTTGTACTTTCAGAGACAAAATTAATAAAACTGAAAGATAATCAACACTTATAGTTTTTGAGCCAGCCCATATTAAGCCGTCTCACGACGAGGCATTCTTATAAAAAATTTGTCTAAGTAGCTTATTAATAAAAAATAAAAAGAGTATTTAATATCATAAATAGAATCCTTTAAAAATTCACCACCAATCAATGAAATAATTTTTATTTGCATAAACCTTAAAAATTGGAAAGTACAAATCAATACTAATTATTTCATTCATGGACTAAAACAGTCAAATTATCATTTAACCCTTCTTTTTTAATTAGCATTATATTTGGTTTCTCAAAGTGGGAAACAAGCCATGTGCTGGTTGAGTAGAAATTAGTATGCTTAAATTATTATGTTATTGCCCATTTTCCTTCATTAAGTAAAAACTTATCATGCCTACCTTTTGTTTTCATTGGGTTCTTTGATCTGCTCGAGATTCGGCTTTCATAACCTTTTATTTTATCTATAAATTTATAATATTTTATTAAGTTTATCATGTAGTTATATTGAAAGTTACTTTATTGAGGAAAATTTAAGCTAATATACAAATTCTTAAATAAATATTACTTTCTATTATTGACAATGGGTTCATTTTGCATATGACCAAGGGAATATTGTTTACAAAAGTACTTATATTTTAATTGTGTTCTATTTCTTCTTATATTTTTCAATTGTAAAATTCATATTATTCTTCTATTTATAGAATTATTTTATTTTAGTAACTAATAAAATAAGACTTATATTTAAGGTTTTTTTACTGAACTCTAGAGATATTCAAGATAACCGATACAAAACTAATGCAATTGAAACTAACTTTGAATTTGAATGCATTGATGCGAAATTCAACGTAATATTTAGCTTTGCCTTCGTTATTCAATTGACATATTATTATTATTATTATTATTATTATTATTATTATAAACACAGGAAGAAATTAAATACAAACAAACAAGCAATGAAGCTCATTAAAGTGCTAATATTCTTTCTTTCTCCCCGGGATCCACCACTAGAGTGATTATTACGCCTAATGAAATATATATACTGCACTATTCAATCTCTTTAAATTAACATTATTAATGAGAAATTAAAGCGTTTTTGAGAAAGAGTTTTTCTTAAATTGAATTATGTAGATAAAATTCTGAAAATTGAATTATATAGATTTTTTAAAAAAGATAAAATTTTGAAAATTGTAGTCCCTCCGTTTCTTTTTAATCTTCTCAGTTACTTTCTGCACAATTTTTAAAGTAAATTTTAAACATTAATATCTCTAAATACAAATAATAAAAAATTATTAAAAATATATAATAAAAAAATATATATTAAAACGAATCTATAACGAGATCTCATATGGATATATTTTATCTTCTAAATATGTGTTAGAAACATTAATCAAAATTCTCCCTCTTAAAGGTGGAATATTCTAAATAGAAAAAACGTTAGATAACGGAGCGAGTATTATACAGATAAAATTTTAAAAAGGTTAAAATATATAAATAATATGATTAAAAAGAGCTCGTCAACTTCTAAATAAGAACTAGATGAGTAACAATTACATTATTTATGAAAAGACAATATTCTTACCAAAATAATTAATTAATTAAATTAATTTGTAAATACGCAAGTCTTTGTCTTGGTCCATAACTCCATATCAGAAAACTACTCAAAATTGCATTTATTTGGTTGTCGTCAACGAGTGCTTGTATTGGTTAAATAGGCATGCAAATAGCTAATAATGCATTTGTATACTATTGTCCATAGGTAGCAATCACATATTAATACGCCATAGGTAGCTAACTGCCTATCACTTATTAATACTCCATTTTAATTAAAGCCTCCAATATCAGCACTCATAATGTGGTGTAAGTGGTGAATGAGGTGTTTGCCGATTTTTTTATAGGAGTATTAGATTTTTAAAATTTTTATTTGGAAACTTTTTTTAATTTGTTTTCTTGATATGATTTTAAAGTTTTTACGAGCCCACAAACCAAAACTTGACAACCATTCAATAAAATTTGCTCAAAAATTATTTACGAAAATATTACCGTGAATAATGCAATTTTTAGTTTAATTTTCCTACAACAATACCAACTATTAACCATGAATAATATCAACTTAAAGGGGTGTTTTCTTAGAAAATCTTTAACATGTTAAAAATCAAACTATAAATGATTATAAGACAAAAAAATTTGGTAAATTAGTTAATAAACTAAAGTTAGTATTCTTCGAAGAAAATACCCCCTAAGTTGGTATTATTCATGGTTAATCAATAGTTGGTATTATTTATGGTTAATCAATAGTTGATATTATTCATGGTTGATCAATAGTTGGTATTATTGTATGGAAATTAACAAAAATTTGTATTATTCACGAAAATTTTTCCTACAATTAATACCAAAAGAATAGGCTAATGATATAAACAACCCTAATAACTCTATAAAAGAAATAATTTTATGTCTTATTTATGTAATTTAATAAGTATTATTTTTATTTTGGGTATATAAGAATTTAATTATACTTTAAATTATTAGGTTACCATTTATTTCTAAATTAAATTCTCTTAAAAAGTTAAAATTATTGAAGATAAAGATAATTTGTTCATTTTACAGTCCTAATGGTTTTAAAAATCATTATTTTTATTTACTTTATTTTTTTAATTATACGTTCTATTATGTAATTTTATTTTATAAGTTAACTTTACAATATCAAAAATACTTTTAAATTAAGTTAAATTGTTATTTTTCAAATGTTTTGTATTTGTTTCTTTTTTTTGTCAAGTTTGATATAAATGGCATATAATTTTTTTTAATCCATAAATTATTTTAAGCTTATTCATAGAAAACTCTTCTTATTTTTCATGTCAATTATATTTTCCCTTATATTGCTATTTTCAAGTCAAATTTAATTAAATTGTTCATGCATTACTCTCCTTTTTTCTCTTCTCGTTCTAAAAAACCTAACCTTCATATTTGATTTGGGGCTATCATCAACCTTTTGGTTGATGGTAAGCCCTTAAATTTATCCGCTATAAGCCTTTTAAATATGATTAGAATAAATTTGTGTCCTCTTCATACAGGATAGTTGTTTTACCCATTCATTGGGTTGATTCTACCCATGTATTGGGTTTGATCTCTCTTTTCGTGAAACTTTGGACATATGAAGTTTGGTTTGTAATTGATTTGTTGATAGAGATTAATGCGGTAATGCAGCATACACCAAAATTGCAATTACCATCAACTACATCAAATTCAATTCTATCTCTAAACTAATACATATCGAAAGATCCCATCGTAGAAGGCTGTGTCAAACAGCGATTGGGAAGAGGATATTCAGAATTGTCAGATCTCGTATACAACAGTTGTAGTTTTATTAATTTTGAATTATTTTTGGTTAAAATTGTTATATACTTGCTAACTTTTATCTCTAATGTAGATGTCGTATGACTCTTTATTAATGAATCAAATATTATTAAAAAAATTGTTCACGCAATAATTAAAATATTTACTCAAACTCAAAACTTTATAATCAAGTTTTTTTAAAAATTAATTCCAAATATATTGATTAAGATATTAAATCCATAATAAAACATGAATTCTATCGGACGTTACGTTACGTCTTGAATCGGCAAAGGATTTGATTCCAAATTTCCAAGCTTAGACGGCAGACAATTAGCATAAATAAACATATTATAATAATTAGCTTTGACAACTAATTAATTAATCTTGTTTCCAATTGGCCGGCATGTTACTGAAACCTGAAACTACGCTCATTAATCTAGCTTAATCACTAATCAATTTTTATAGTTCTACCATTTACCAAGTGAGGATCCTTTTAAAAGAGAGTTATTAGTAAATACTCCCTCCCTCCTTTTCATTTAATTTGTTTATTTTTCATTTTGGTTTGTATTAGTTAATTTGTATTTTTTTTATTTTTTTATAATAGTTCATTATTTTTTTTTAATCTCATCTACAATATTTTAACTCCCTTCACATAATTCATTTTCTCTCTTTATTTATCACCACTTTCTTAAAAATATACTAATTTCTCTTTGATGTAATTAAAAGAAAACGAAATAATAACGGTTAATTGTGAAATAAATAAATCCCCTTTATATGGTAATATTTGTTAGAGTATATAAAATATATTGGGGCCTCAACCATCAGTTGGTTCTTTGACATGGTATCAGCGCCAACGTGACAAGAGGTCACGGGTTCGAATCTCAACCACCCCTCATTTAAAGTGGAATATTTAGCGCCAGGAATGAGGAGGTCCTGTGCTGCATCCACACTTCTAGCCCATTGAGCTCTCGTGTGAGGGGGTGTGTAAGAGTATATAAGATATCCTGGGGTCTCAACCATCAGCTTTAACTTTTGGTTGAGTTGATTCCTTGACAATATTTGATAGAGTAAGAGTTTTGTGATTTTAATTTATCTTTTCTTATTTTGTTTATGTTAATATTATTTTTTTGTCTTTTTTGATAATTTACAAATAACACTTATTGATTAGAAATTATTTAAAAAAAAATATACCAAGCGGGATACAAGGAGTGAAAATTTCTTTCTAATTTTAGGATATGCATCTAATTTTTGAGATGCAACGGGGTTGGATCCAACTACAAAAGTAGTATTTAGATTTGGGACTTATGACAATCCCGACCGCTAAGAATTGTAAGCGTTAATAAAAAAGATTAGATATATAAGCTATGGCCTATGTTGGTATCCACGGTTCTTGTAAGAAGTGGTTATTTCTTTGTATAACTCATTCCTTTAGTTCCTCATTTTGTAATAATAATGAATATCAAATAATATCTTATTTCTTCTTATTTGCTCTTGTTTTTTCAATCTATGTTCTACAATGAAGAAATTATTACTTCATCATTTGTAACATGCTACACTATTATCGACTAATCGTTTAGGGTTTGTATTGGTATTTGATACTCCCTCCGAATCAGTTTAAATGTTCCATTTGTGATTTCACGAATTTTAAGATTTGAGTGGGGTCCATTAAAAAGGTGGTAATTAGATATTTTAATTGATTAAATTAATTGTAAAAATGATAGTTGGGTATTGAGAATTGAAAAAGTGGGGTATTTAGGTAAAAAAAGATAGACAAAAAAGAAAATGGGACAAAATTAGTATGGTTTTGCCAAATAAGAAAATGTGACATCTAAACTGATTCGGAGGGAGTATTATGAGACCCATAATTCGATTAAAATAATATTTCAAAAATTACTAGTTATCTGTTTTTAGTAACCGAGTGAGATTGAACAGATTTGAATGTGTAGAAGTTGCTTATTGTATGAATTTGTATTGATATTATGAGACTCCTAATTTGATTACTTCAAAAATTCGATTAAAATAATATTTCAAAAATTCGGAGTACTTCATATACTACTTGGTTTCTTTTTTTGAGTGAAGTTGAACTGAATAAAACTAGTGTGGTAAGTTTAAATGTTGGAATAATAAATCTTAACAAATGTATTTCATAAATTTTAGACTTATATGAGTTCCCTAATAATTGAAAGCCAGGGTCCGGTATCAACAAAGTAAAATATGGACAAAAAGACTTAGGGATGGCAATTCAGTCCGACTCGATCCGAGGAAAAATAATCCGATTCGAGTTTGAGAAAAACATCATTCGACTCCGACTCCGACTTTACGATTCGAGTCCGAGTTAGAGACGGATCGGAGTTGGACCTTAATAAAAATCCGACACTCCGACCTGACTCCGACCTTGAAGGGAATCTGACTTTAAATTTGACTTTTACACTAATATTTTGTTTCCTTTAAAACTCTAGACGTGACTAATTCAAGCTCCCTCTCATATTAATTGTAATTTTCGATTTTGAAAAACTATTTGGTATTTTTATTTAGATTAATCAATCTAATTACAACAAATAAGATCAAGAGAAATAAAATACGCCAAATCAAAATGCGAGAAAATTTTGTTAAATTGTAGTAGTAGGACTAAATCTCTTGTTAAACTTGAATTCAAAGTACATATTTTTTGTTAAATTGTATTTGAAAAATATATTTTGTTAGTTTTGAATGCTTTAAAATCATTGGTACAATATCACAACAATATTGTTTGATTATAATCCGACTCCGCATCCGACTTCGTTGGAGGTCCGCGAGTCTGAGTCGGGACAAATTTGGAGTATACATAATCCGATTCCGTGATGAGGTGAACAGGAAAAAACTCCGACTATTATCCGGAGCAAAGTCGGAGTATTTATAATCCGATCCATTGCCATCCCTAAGTTGAGCCTTCTTACTCATTTACTTCATCCGTTCCATATTAGTTGCACCATTTGCTTTTTCACACTCCCGAATGTACGAATTCAATCTTTAATATCTCTGATTATACAGATCGAAAATTATAAAAACTCAAAATTAATAAACTCTAAATCAAGACAATTCAAACAAGATCCCATATTACTATGGTTTAACTTTTAGATTACCGACAATATAAAAGTCAATTTGCTTGATAAATAGTACCGCAGTCAACTATGTTGCAAGTAAAAAGGAACGGAGGAAGTATAATTTTCATAAATCATGTAAGTACAATTTAATGATATATCTTTATTATAATATTAATAAATTAGTTAATATTAAATTAACGAGTCTTTTGTAAAAAAAAAAAAACAAACAAAGTCAAATTCAGTATTTGTACGTTTAATTTTTTTTCTATGATTGAGTTTATAAATATTCATATTTATTTATCATTAATTAGCTAATTTTCTATGCCGTTGAAACCTAAATTATGAACAATGAGCCAGATTCTAGACCTACTTGGCGGTCAAAAGGAAATGTCACGAATGACGAATATTATTTTTAAAAATGATTTTGTAACTTTCAAGTAATCCAAGGATTTTAATATTATATCTAATAAAATCAATTAATTATTAAATACTCCAATAACGATTGGAGAATAAAAAAAGAAAAACGTTACCATCTCACATAATTTGATGGGTGATTGATGGGTATGGAATTATAATTTCATTTTATATTATTATTTATTTATTTATTTTGGAAATTATTATTTATTTATTTATTTATTTTTGTTGATTTGATGAAATATAAATTAAATTATAATTTATCACAATTAATATCATTTATATGTAGGGGATTCTTTCCACCGAAAATAAAAGATATTAGTAGTTTAGTCACTTTTTAAACAAGATCAGGATAACAGTTGAGATTTTAATTTATCACGTCGTTTTTCATAAATTGATTTTAAATCGCCCATCTTGTATAAAATTATTTCATCGTGAAACGTTCTATAAAAATAATCCATTAATGGAAAATAATGAGTAAAAGATGAAAACTAAACTCCCATATATACAGGAAGTGGTTCAAAAAAAATAAATAAATGTAAATGCATATTTTTTTAAAATAGTTTAGGCCGACTCAATTAAAGTCGTCTTAGAGTGAGATGACCTCAATAGAAAATTAGTTAATTTTAAAATAATATTCGCTAATCGCTTCTATATTCTATATTAATAAGATATCTCATTTGATTTTGCACACTTGTTGTTGAAGTGCCCATGTGTTACCCATATCACCACATGTGAGTTGTCCCACATCGAAAAAGAAAAAAATATGCATTACTTTATATAATCAAGGAGTAACTCCTACTATTACCAATTGGTTTTAGTAGTGAACTTTCTTTGGGTTTATAAGTGGACCACTTCTTCTTCTTTTTGTTTAGGTTGCCCAGACCCATTTTCTAAATTCTATCACTTGTTAATGATTATTTAAATTCTAAATATCTATAATTATATTTAGTTAAAAATTATAAAAAGTTACATCACTTTAGGTTTTGAGATTAATTCTTACATGTCCGCTCCACTCAATCGACCTTGTAATAAAAAATTGTCAAGGAACCAACTCAACCAAAAGCTTAAGCTGATGGTTGAGGTCCCAGGATATGTTGTATACTCTAACACGCCCCCTCACACGAGAGCCCTTTGGGCTAGAAGTGTGGATGCAGCATGACGCTAAATATTCCACTTTAAATGAGAGGTGGTTGAGATTCGAACCTGTGACCTCTTGTCACCCTGGCTTCTGATACCGTGTCAAGGAACCAACTCAACCAAAAGCTTAAGCTGATGGTTGAGGCCCCAGGATATGTTATATACTCTAACAAAAATATAAAAATTGATATTAATAAAATTTGCATTAAGATAAATCAAACAAAAATAAAAAAGAAAATACTATGTGTACTGTAAATTAATAATTGAATGAGATGATTGAACAATTATTTTTAAATCAATAATAATAAAGTATTTTATCCTCGTTACTTCGATGACTCAAGTTCATTGACAAATTGGAGTACCAAAGATTTAATGGGCTTATAGTTGCTGAATAAGTCATCAGATAATTGATTGTTTGATTCTTTTACACTGTCATTTTCTCCGAATATCAGCAATTGTTATTATGTTGAAATTCCTAAAGATTCCGTTTACTACTATTTTTTTTGAGAAAACTAGTATTTTTTTTTAAAGCTAATTAGATTAATTTATGATAACATAATATTGGATTTTTATTACTGATTAGTGTGACTCGTAAGTTATTAATCCTTAATTCTTATATTCTTATAGAGAAAATTACAAGTTCTCAAGTTTTAAATGAATAATTATTAAGTTTTAATTACTTCTTATTAGAGCCACGAAGTCAAGATTTAAATAAAAATGGCTTAACTTTCCACGTTAACACTAATGCAAAAATTTTTTTTATGGCGAGAGAGGATGAATATTTCCAAGAGTCTAGAATATTTAAGTGATTTATTACGAGACCAATGAGAATATTTAAGTGATTTTATATTCCTTTTTGCTCTTCGGGTCTTTCATGATTTCTCAATCTTTTGTTTTAGCTATTGTATCTTTTTTTTCTGCAGGTAGTTGTTTTTTTTTTTTGTTTTTTTTTTGACCTCCAAGCATTAGTTATAACCTTTTTCTCTCTATGCAAGGCTTTCTCTTTCTGGGGATAAAATTGACCGTTTTCCTCTAGTATTCCCTCCTAAGGGAGTACGGGTATGAATTGTCCGTCACATTTCCTCACCCAGACCCTGTTTTCGAGCGGGATATTGGATTGATGATGATGATGAAGTGAGATCAACGAACGAGCATGTCAATTAATTTTTGATTTTGAATTTGGGTAAGCAATTTAAGAGACTTTGAATATTCTTACAATCCTCTCTCAAATTAATGAACCAATGAATTTGTTTTATTTATTTCTTCAATCAATTAGAAAAACTTTCTCTATAAGGAAAGATCGTTAATGTAATGTAACCAACAAAAAACCCAATACAAAATGCTAAACAACATTGTTAAATGGGAGGAGTATCTAATAGTATTTATTACTAACGTTTGTACAAATGTCGCTTGCTCATTTCTTTGAACTATTATGGTTTATACTTTTCAGCCCATCATGTAAAAAGAAGATTATATAGAAGCTTAAGTCCGTAAAAATTCATTCAATTTATTTTATAGAATATAATTATTTTGTGTTTTTCAAAAAAATTACACAAATAAAGATAAAGTAATAATACTTGATTTACAACAAATATTTCTACGTTTAGCTTTTTAATAATAAATCACTACGGTATTTTCTTAAAAATTATGTTGGACCAATTAATTTAAAGGAAAAAAATAAGTAATAAATAAATATAGTATAGAGACTAAAGAATCGAATCATAAATAATTAGCACAAGTATTGAATTTTCTAAATAAGGTTCTAAGTTATTTCCAAAAAAAATAAATAAATAAGGTTCTCTACTTCTTTCAGCTTTCTATATAATTATTTAAACACAAATTTTTATTTGAGACCGTCTTTACACGAGACGCGTCTCAAATGGGCTGGCCCATTATTACTTAGAAAAAAAAACTTAAAAAAAAAACGCACGCTCTCTAATCCTATTTAGAGCTGGCGTTATAACCTATTGAAGTTGGTATTATAGCTAGTTAGAGTCGGTAGTATAACCTATTAAAGTTGGTATCTCCAAATAGATATAACACCAGCTTTAATTGGTTATAACACCAACTCCAAATACCAACTTTAATAGGTTATAACACCAACTCGAAATAGGCTCAACCGCACGTGTCACTTTTTAGATTTTTTTTAAAAATTTTGAGAATATGAGCTATGCTCTTTTGAGAAGTGTCTTTACTATACCAACTTTAATAGGTTATAAACACCAACTCGAAATAGGCTCAACCGCACGTGTCACTTTTTAGATTTTTTTTTAAAATTTTGAGAATATGAGCTATGCTCTTTTGAAAAGTGTCTTTATTATAAACGGTTTTTCAAGAGAGGGTCTGCTATTTATAACCACTAGTAAATTTCTTCTTTGGTGCTTTTTTTATTCCAAAGAAGCCTAGAATACCTTTGGGCTTATTTTGTCAAGATTGGGCTCGATGGGTGGTTATTTGCTACATTTTGAAGGATGGTTTCCTTATTGAAGGTTGGGCTCGACTCTACTTGAGAAATCAGCACATCTTATATGTGAATGTCTCACAAAATGGATTCATACAAACAACTTATTATTTGTGGAAAAAAAAAACTCCCACTTAAAAGAAATTTGTCATATTTCTAATTTTATCCTTTTTTTTTTATATAGTTTAGGCTAATTCAATTGAAATCGTCTTACAGTTAGACCGTCTCAATAGAGACTTAGCGAATTTAGATTGGATTGTGTACTATGTTTGATTTAATCTGTTTCAGTTGTTTAAGTTAGGTTTGATTGCTGGTATGTTTTGCGAATGAGTTTTTTTTTTTTCATCTCCAAACCGTATTATTTGAAAATACTTTTGCCTTATCATGCATGTTTTCTCTGTCCTCTCTAATGACTTGAATGTATCTTCCTAAAATTTGCTTGGAATTCCGTTCCTCTTGCTGTTGTTTAAGTATGGCCCAGATAAATGAAATAGTACTTCAACTCACATTGTGTTGTTGTGCTAAGTTTTTTTTTGTTTTTTTTTTTTTTTTAATTGTTGTTGTGCTAAGTTATTCATGAATGAAATAGTACTTTTCATAAAATTTTCAAAATTATGCATATATATTTTTTTATAATAATGTTAACTAATGATAAATAATATTTTCTTTATCTCTTTCTTTTTACAACAATTGATTCAAAAAATTCTCACACATATTGTAAATTCAAATTCGGCCGTGATCTTCTTTATGGGTGTAAGTTGTCGTTGTCCTTCCCTCCCCAAACCCTGGTCATAGTCTATATATGGGCTGAATACATCGAGTATAATGATGATGATAGTTGTAGAAAATCATAATACGGAATTCAGTTTGAGTTTAATCTGGTGAATACTGGATTTGTATTAAATAATAGTGAGAGGTACTACCTCTATTTATACAAGAGATTAGAACTAAATTAAGGAAACGAAATATTACAGAATAGTAAAATATTGGAAACTAAATCAGAATAATATAAAATATAAAATAAAATATTCTACTAATATTATTATTTCCTACACTCCCCCTTAAGTTTGGTCTTGGTATCACCAAGACCGAACTTGCCAAAAAATATTCTTCAATGCTTTTGAGCCAATTGCCTTGATAAGAAAATCCGCTAGTTGATCTTTTATTTTGTAAAGGAAGCATTGATAATCTTTTCACCAAATTTGTCATAATTAATTTTCAATGTTTGGAGTTTAGATAAATGGTAATAAAATAGATTAAGTTGGTTTAATTTTTGATTTGGCTCAACAATTTGGATTTTGAGTTTTTGGATTAATTGGGATTCAAAGATAAAATTGGTTTGATTTTGTTAAAGGGTAGATGGGTAGAAGATATGGGTTTGTGGGCTAGTTTGCGGATTTTATTATCCTTGCTTACTTCTTCCTTTAGAGAACTTTTTTCTAAATGTTTTTTGGATTGGAGTTCGGTTGTTTTTGCTTCTAGTTTATTTGTCTCTTCTTGTTTTGAAATTTGAATTTTATCTTTTTCTTTACTCTCCCTCTCGCTCTTAACTTGCATACTCAATTCTTTTGCATTACTCCCCCTCGCGACCTCACGCTCGATGGTGTCATTCTCGGGAGGTAGCGAAATTGGCCCATATAGAGTATGAATCCAAGTCCATAATTCATGGGCAGTGGTAGTGAATGAAATAACGAGGTCGATAATGTCGGAGTTAATACATGCAAGAATCCATGACATAACCCTGGCATCATTTTGTTTCCATTATGGAGTTATTGGTCGTCGGGGGAAATGACGGTGATATGATTGAGCATCCCCCAATCACCAAGTTCAACTTTCATTTCTTTACTCCACGTGGTGTAATTTTTGTGGTTTAATTTTTCAATTTGGATTGGTTGTTTAAGTTTTTGAAAAAGTTGAAACATTTGTTCCATTTGTGCCATGGAATTATCATGGTCTTGGTCTGGTTTTGGTTTTGATTTTGTTTGATTTGATTGGTTTTCTTTTGAATTGGTTTTTGTTTGGATCGATTTTGTCCGATTATGATTAATGATAAAATACCGATAGAGTTTTTCCGTCCAGGAAAACCTTACGGCGCTGATACCATGTAGAAAATCATAATACGGAATTCGGTTTGAGTTTAATCTGGTGAATACTGGATTTGTATTAAATAATAATGAGAGGTACTACCTCTATTTATACAAGAGATTAGAACTAAATTAAGGAAACGAAATATTACAAAATATTAAAATATTGAAAACTAAATCAGAATAATATAAAATATGAAATAAAATATTCTACTAATATTCTACTAATATTATTATTTCCTATTATATGATTGGATGTTTGCTAGCGTTATATTCTAAATTTTCTTTAAAAATAATGTCAATTTTTAGCTCATTATATAACACTAGTATAGAAACTCGTGCAATGCACGAAATTGTTAGTATAATATTTCGTATAAAATTACAGGTTATTATATAAAATTATAATATTAAATTTGTATACTTTGATAAAGAATTTTAGAATATGTGCTTTTAATGAATAAAAGTTTTATTGTTAATATAAGTATTAATTAAAGTTGTCATACTTTTTAAGGCACATCTACGTAATCTTTCAACAATGTTTATATAACGATCTTTTGTCATTCTCAAAATAATTTTTGATTGTCATGTATCTTTTGTTTCTTGATATATATTTAAAAATTAAAATTTTAATCAAAAAAATTTATTAATTAGCAAATACTTCAACATAAAAAAACAAATATACATTCTAAGAAACATTAATTGAAAATCTTATGTGTCTTTTATATTTAAAAATATTATATTCCAAGAAAATTCAAAAAATTATGTTAATGCTAATTGTGTATGTGATATTACTCATATATTAAATGAATTAGTTAATGCTAATTTTGGTAAGGAATATTCCATATGGCAAATCACTAAAAAAGTGTCATGTGGAATTTTACACTCTTTTTATAAGATCGTATGATTACTAACTCTTTTTATAAGATCGTATGATTACTATATTGAATGGAAAAACTTAAGTTGAATTCAAATTCAAATTAAATAAAATCATGAAAATAAGGTCAACACTCAATCTCTATCACTGAATTATTGGTAAAATTTTGATATGTCGTAACTTGTACCAAATAACCTATGCTATTTGCGTTTCTCTCTAATATATATATGTTAAAATGCTATTGATACAAATTATTATCAATAACTCAACACATTATGTTGAAAAATTATGTTAACTAGATTATTACAAGCGAAAATCAAAACAAAATGCTTTTTCAAATGTCAGTCATTTAAATAAAACATTAATTTTTTCTGAGGAACCTTAATATGAAAATAAGTTTTCTTTATATTTTGATCGATTAAATTTATTTTTAAGTTAATCTTGTAGCTTATTATTTCTATCACTTATATAACCTATTCCAAAGAAGAAATTGAATTAAAAAACTATATATAGATCATTCTTAACATGCTGAATTATAATTGTACACACTTTTTCTATGTAAAGTAGAGGTTGGTATACCAAACAAATTTGAAGTAACAAGCTATCCTCTTCACATGATCAATGATCACATTATACAATTTCCTCATACCAATTTCTTAGCACAATTGCTTGCCCAATTGCATTGCCTTTGTTGATACGTTTTTGCCATTTTCATTTTCATGTAAACTTGCATAGTATTGAGAACCCTTTTTGTACAATTTGCTTGTATTTCCTTGTTTAATTGCCAACATCTTGGGGGTAATTTCACTTTCAATGACCTAACTAGAAACTTCTCAACTTGCTTCTAAAACATTAATGAATGAAAGTTGTCCCTTTGATGCTCAATCATGTTGGCAAAGAATGAAAGAGGTTTAGTGTTGTGTTGCTAAAGCAAATAATTTTTGAATTTGGGTGTTATGGCCCCACAAAAATAAAAAAAAATGTTTGAATTTTTTTTTTGCTATGTTTGGGAATAATGGTTCTATTTGCAAATATAGATTTGACTCGAATTTTGTGTTTGACAAATAACAAAAATCTAAATTTGGATTAGAGTTAAATCCACCACAGTGATAAAAGTGGTCAAAAATAAAAATTTAAAAATGACATTCCAAACCTTGTTATTTTCAAATTCTTCGTTATAATCTACAATTCGAGATTAAATACTTGTGAAAATAACAAACTGATTGCACATAGTAAAATAATAAAGAAGCCAAAAATATTAGTTAACGACTACGTCTACTTCTATAGCAATTATTACTGTGGCGCCTCCAAAAACATTAGACCGTCTCTTAGATCCAAAATACTGAATTGTTTAGATTGATAAAAGTTTCCTTCAATCAACTTAACAAGATTAGATCAATGTGGGATTAAAATACACATAAATTTTTAATTTTTTATTTTTGTCTTCATGATAATGATATAATTTAAAGGAACTATAAATTTTTACTCTCCCTCCCGTCTGCTTACTTGTAATATAAACTTACCAAAGACTGAAAAAAAAAACCTAAAATTAGGATAATATATATATATATATACTTATATAGTCTTACACAAATTTTTGTGAGAGACGGTCTCTTTGAGAGACCAACTCTAATTGGGTCGGTTCATTAAGAAAATATAGAATAAGAGTAAAAATTAAACTCTAATGAATTGGATCTAAGAAACGTCTATAAAAAAGACGATCTCTCAAGAGACTTGCCGTCATACACATAGGAGTATTAGCCTAAAGTTTGGCAATTACGACAGCTACCTAATTACTCTTTCTATTCCAAAGTTGGCTAATTTGACATGACCCTCTACATTGTAGGCTTGTAGGATGTTGGATACGGCCCAATTAATTATCTGCCGACACAGCCACGTACACCTTCCTGGCCCATTTACCTATTTTTTGTTTCACTAATTCTTGATTGAGACCGTCTTACTGTGAAACGAGTTCAATTGGGTAAGCTCAAACTGTTTCAACATAAATAACCGCTTCATGTACATGCTGAAATTCAGTTTTTTTTTTGTGGTTCTTTTTTATGTTTTTTACAAATGGGTTGTTTGTATAGGCCCATCTCCTCACAGTAAAACGATCTTATCTTGTTGTTTTGGTTTTGGGCAAATTCTTATAGGAGACGGTATTAGGGTAAGAATATCCTGATTCATATACATTCAGTTTACTAAATTGATCTCTTACAATTTTAAGGTGATTAGTTAGAGAAATAAGCTAATTATATACATCTATCTCATTGTGAGACGCTCTCATGCATATAAGACGAGCTGTTGATTTGAAATAAATTTTTTGAAAAATTACCTAGAATAATCCAAACTATTCATGATTTTCCTATAATAATCCCACCTATTGATTAACCATGAATAATCCCAACTTTGAGGGTTATTTTCCTAGAGTAAACTTAGGTAACCCGATGACCTGTTATAGTAGGTAATATCACCAAAAAAATAAATTAAATATTAATTTAAAATTCGAAAACATTTTTAAAAATTTACATAAAAATTCTAAATAATATAAAAAATCATAAGTTTATGAATATTTTTTTTAACATTTTATTCGAAATTTTGTACCAAGTTAAGAGTATAATTTCATTTGATTATTTAAAATTTAAAATTTTATGATTCTACAAATATGCATCAACATGCTTTAGATAACAGATTTTCAATTGTATTTGTTATTTTTGTATGTTTTAAGGTTTAAATTAAAACTTATTTGACTTCATCTATTAAGTTTTGTGAAAAAATACCTTTAATGTCATTTTTAAAATGCGAATCAAGAAAAACTTAAATTTTAGTCATATTGATATAATTGTTTAGATATATACATATATGATACATATATGTACAAATCTAGATTATATGAAATTTTTTAGGTTTGAAACTACCCATGTAAGATCGAATCGTAAAATTGTAGGATCGTAGAATCGTGTTATGATCCTACCACTAAAATCCTGAAGCTATGTAGGATCGTACGATTCTACTAACATTAAGATCCTACCTTCAATCCACATCAGTCGCGTGATTTTGAATCGTAGTATCGTAGAATCGTTGATCAGGATCGAGATTCTGATAACCATGCCACCTTCTACATTTTTTGTGTCTCTCGATGAAAAAAATGAGATTCTATTCTTTTACACTTAGAGACAGATGAGAACTTGATCAAAAATATTTAAATAGCATTTTCATAAAGTATCTATTTATATTTTTATTATCTCTTCTATAATTAACTTAAAGAATAATATAAATCATTTATTAACAATAAAGCGTGCAATTAGTGGGTACACTTGATGAAATTTACAATTTCAGTTAGATTGTCAGAAAAGAAAGAAATTTAACAAGTCAAAAACACATTCATGCATGTTCCTACAATACACTAACATAAATATTTGGATCGGTTCGCTGTCGATTTTTGAAACAGAAATCTAATAATAGAAAATAATAAAAAACAGTTTTTACTTTTTAGATGTTAGCTTTCAAATTAATTATTTTTTCAATAAAAATGATTTATGTTTATTTTTTTATTCATTATATGAGACACATTTGATATTACTTTAAAATCATAAAAAAAAACACAATAATATTGAATGGACCCTAAAATTTAAACACCATTATAATCGCTACTAAAGTCAATTATTTATGCTAATTTTTCATATTTTAATGTAAATTAGTTTTGTTACATGGTAAACTTAAGCCGAAAATGATTAGTCTGGGTGATAATCGAATACCTAAGACTTTACATGAACAAACAATACTTATATTGATTAAGACAAGACCCTATCTTATGTTAGCTCTCCAATACCATGAGTAATATTTTTATCGAATTATTTGTTTCCAACTTTGGGGATGATTTTTGGCATATTTATCGCTCCTAGCTTGTGCAATCTATATATAATGCATACATATTAGAAAGTTTAGACTCCAGTCAACCTATAAAAAATTCATAGTAATACTAAATTTATAACATATAACACAAAAAATAACAATCAAATTACTTTATTATATAAAAAAATAAATATATAATTTACTTTATACTAATATTTTGAATTCACCCTCATAGAGGACTTCAATGATCTCAAATGATTTAACCAAAGACATATTAAGGAATAGGAGTACATGCATATGTAAATCCACAAGTTATACTTGAAGATGTTTCCTTGTATGTTCGCTTTATTGCAAAAGCCAAAATAATAGAAGTATATAATAAAAGAGTAAGAGAGTGCACTCTTTTATAATTGTGATCTGAAGCCTAAGTTCAGAAAAAGTCATGTGAAAATCCTGATAACATGCTACATCTCATGCAATGCATTATGATTTATGCATATTGAAAAAAGTGGTTGCACCCAAAAATTCTATGCCTATTTAATATTTCATCCTCCCAATCTCTAGATTTGATGCTTAACTTCCCTTTCATTTTTCTGACTTGGTCAAATTGACCATGCTAGATAATTTGAGAACTACAAGAGCTAACATGTTATGTTGTATATTGAGGTGTTCAACGGGGCGACACGGATCAGATTTAAACGGGTTATTAGCGGGACGGGGCGGATCACATTTATACAGGTTATTAGCGGGTCGGGTCATTTACGGGCCTCTAGTTGTATATATATTTGTATATGTGTAGGACGTTTTAGTCTTTTAAATTTTCTCTTTTAATTGTTGATTCAAATGCTTTAATTAGTATTTTAGTTTAATAGAGTTATACGAGTTCATATAGGCGAAATATAATTTCATCTTGAATAGGATTATTATGATATTCTATGAGCTGATCGAACTAATTGACATCTACAAAATATATTTATGTATGTTTAAATTAATTATCTTGTACATTGTAGATTAATTAATCAAAGATATATAGTAGAGTGGGTCTATAATTAGAATCTTTACAGGCTAAAAACAGATCACTATAGTGTTTCCCTTAAGTCTCAAGGTTTTGATTGGTAAGATATGAAGATGGGATTTAAGGGAATAATAATCAACTACTAACCAAAAGTCCTTTTAACTATACTTTGATGCATAGGGGAATGTGGTTGTAGTATATATATACAATTGTGTGATCAAATCAAGTGGCCTACTATATTTTTCTTTGGATTCTTGCTTATCTCTATAAACCATATGCAAAGATTTGTAAGTTTTTATAACTATATTCATAACATATTCTATGAATATATTACTAACAATTTAGATTTTTGGATAACATTATGATTTCTTGATAAGGTCTGAAATCAAGAGCTAAAACAAAACGAGAAACGTGTTAAGGAAAACATAAAATTAATGACAGTTTGAGATATAAATAGATTGGTATAATAATTTATTATAAATTGTTGTTTGAGACAGTTTATCACTGTAATATGCATGCTATACATTTTCATTGTTGATGCAAGATATAATTAAATATATATTTTTGGTAGTTTTATAGATAAAATACACACTTACCATCTATATGGGAAAAGAATTGACCATACATAAATCAGTTAAGGTGTGTCATGAAACCAAATTATAGTATTACGTGGAGTTGTCTACTAAATAATATTGAAGTATTAAGCATCCAACATTTTCATTGTTGATGCAAGTTGGGACATAAATATTTTTTCTAATTATGTAAAACTATAAATTTATAAGAATTTTATAAAATAATATTCTTTGATTAGAACATACTATTATAAAACAATAAAAACTATTTTAAAAGTAAAAAAAAATTATCCGGAATAATCTCACTGATTACTTATTTGCTGTGAATAATTTCTACTATAATTTTTTTTAAATAATCCAATATTTTAACCGGCTACCGTAGGTACCTACCACCAAAGAGGAGTAGGGATACACCAGCGAAGAAGCATAGTGAGGAAAAAGAAATGAGTATAACGACTCGTAAGTTCTTATAATAGGCGGTTAAAATGTGGTAAGGATTGCGGTCAGCAAAAAATATGCAAATATTAAATTATTTAAAAACAATAAAAAGTAAGTATTATTCACAGAAGATACATAATAGATAAAATTATTTAGGAATTTTTTTTAAAAAAAAATGGACGTATTGTTGTCTAATACAAACACGCATGCCCACTTCCGAGAAGCATTTATAATGGAGTTGCTTTAATTTCTCTTCAATACTACTTACATAGTAAATTATTATAATTTGATTTATTAAATTCAATAATCACTGTACTTATAGGAGAAAAAAAAGTCAAGACCTAATTCCCCACTTTTGTTGGTGGAAGAAAGAAATAAAATCCCATAGCAATGGTATTACTATTAGTACTATAACTAGTTGAGCACTTTTAATGGGTATTTGTTTTTCTTGTGTTTAGTAATCTATGCATCATTATTATTTATTTGTTACATCTTCCAACTTTTTATACTCGTTTTATTCACAATGTTGGTTACATACGATTTATTTTACATATTTTTAATATAATTCGAATCTTTATATCGATAAATAAATTTTATAAAAATTTAAAATGATTGTATTAAAAAGAATTTAATTAACAAGATATTAAATGAATATATTTTGACTTTTTTTACCTATGAGAAAGCATATTTCAAATTTATTTTTTTGTCTATGAAATATTCTAAACTAATGAACAATATAAAACTATAAGAAAGTAAATTATGGAAGTAAAATTATAGAGTATATGGGTTTTGGGAGTAGTTGATTAATTTTGATCCATGTCTCGACGGAATCTTAATTTCTGATCCAAGTTAATTGGTGAATGGTGCATATGCATGCTTTGTTCAACATTTTAAGTTTTGTCAAAGGTTTTAATGCTTTTATCAAATCAAGACACATGAAAAGCTTGTAAAAGTGAATCTCATGTATCATGTGACTAACCATGAAATTGACTCTTAAGCGCTATATGTATTATGCTTCTATATTAACTATCTTAACTAGATAGTGCCCGTGCAATGCACGATTTTATTAAATTTTTTAATATAAATTATATTAATTTAAATAAATTATTATAACTATTAATAACACATTTAAAAATCAAATTTAACACAAAAATATGTCAATTTATTTTATAAATGTTTAAACAAAAGAAAATAGTTTTTGTCATAAAAAATATAATTGACTTACATAATAATAGTCACACCCTGAATAATATTAGAATTAAGTATTGCATTTAAGTAATCAATTGTATAAATAACAAAAAATCCTAATAAAAGTATATACTCATCTCAAATAATATAATACACTAAATAATACTCATTTAATAAATAAAATAAAAAAGATTTTGCAATAAATTGAAAAAAAAATATATATATGAGTATCTAACACATTAAATGATGTGAGTAATTAAGTCAAAGATAAAAAAAAGTAGTAAAAAAAACAATGACATCATCATTGCATGTTGAAGGGAAAATTTTTATTGAGGTTGCGACACGTAAGCAATTTTAAATAGTAATGTGTTAGTAGTGTTTTATTTTAGTATTAGTTATAAATCGTGTCGTCTTAAATTGTATCGTAAATATTGTCTAGTCGTACTTTAAAATATATCGGACTTGAGCAACCATGCATGTGTTAGCCCAGGCCGTATAGAGTAATATGTACCAAGTATATAATATTACGTTTTATTAATAAAAATTTACCCTAATTCAAATACTAAATTGTTGACCACCGAGCTTCATCTTCTTATTGTAATAGTTATAAAATATATAAATTTTGTATTACAATCCAAAATTTTTGGGTTAGTCGGCTCCCTTTTAGACTTCAATAGAGATCAACCTTTGAATTATCATAACTTGTAGAGAGACGAGAAGCTTAAATAAATCGATACTTAAATAATTAATATCATTGGCCGGTTGGCTTTTTAATATTACTGAGTACGCATCATAAAAAATTGTAAAAATTATATATTAAAAATTTTTAATTGTATTAAGACGAATCTAATATAATCTCATATAAATCATATATTTTGTTTTCAGTATATACATTAAAAACCAAGTTTAAATTTCTTTCTCCTAAAGTGAAAAAAATTAAAGTTGACAAACAAAAGAGAACACAAAAAGTATAAAAAATAGACTATTTTGCACATATTTAGAATCGCTTGTAAATTGTAATCATATACTAAGAGGTTCATAATTTTAACATTTTTTAGTAATTGATCTTTAACAACTATTTTTTTAATGGAAAAATTATCAGGAATAATACAACCTTTTGCTTATTTCCCTACAATAATACTAACTATTGATTAATCATGAATAATACCAACTTATGGGGGTGTTTCCCTAGAATATACCTAACATGTTAAAAATCAAACTATAGGTGATTATATGACCAAAAAAATTAGTAAATTAGTTAATAAACTAAAGTTGGTATTAATCTAGGAAAAAACACCCCAAAGTTGATATTATTCATGGTTAATCAAAAGTTCTTACTATTGTAGGAAAATTAACAAAATGTTGTATTATTCACGGTAATTTTTCCTTTTTTAATTATACCGTAATGAATTTAAAATAACAAAAATATAGAAGTAGATTTTAAGTAAATATTGCGTATTACCTCTACATTATAGCCTATAGGAGTAATAAAGGAGTAAATACTAACAGTCTAATACCGTAATGAATTTAAAAGCAAATGATGACATAAAATATTACTATATTTTTATATACTAATATACTAATATTATAAAAAAGTCTAATTAAATTAGTATGCACCTCCTAAGTAAATAAATAAAAATACTAATTTGTATATAATTAATTTAGAAAAGAAGACGAATTAAAAGAGTAGTAATTATATACCCTACAATGCAAGGCATTATGCCAAAAGAGTAAAGCCAGAAAGGATAATCCAATTTTGTATAATTGTCTCACCACATGCGTTGACAAAAATTAATTAATTATCGCGGTAAATTAATTATGAAAATGCAATAATGATGAGGCATGGTAATTTAATGGTATTAGCTATGGAGCTATGGTGGTTTGCACTTATAATTTATATAAGTATTATATTTGTTTTTTATTGTGATTCAAAATTACATTTTATTTATTAATTCACTATTTAAATTCATTTATTAATAATATTTTTATAGTTAATATTAAAATTATAAATTAGCCCATCAACTTAGTATATTTTTGTAAATTTGATATTTATATAGTTTGTCAATTTTTAATATGAAGATAATTTGTTCCATTAATTAATGATCAAGGATAGCTTCTACGAATGTAATGACGATGATAACGCTGGTTGAGTAATACACATAAAAAGTTTTTTAACAATGACATTCATAAAATTTAGAGTCTTCTCTCAAAATATTGCAATTTAGAGAAATAATTCTCATCTTATGTTAATGGGAAACATAATTTTCTATCTACCGTCTACGTAAGATGTATTTTTTTTTTAAAATTCTATCGTATAAAATCGCTATATAAGATAGTGATTTTCTCTTTAAACATAAAACGCCATCTGAAATGAGGATTCACGTAAGTAATTGATCTAAATCATTAAGTGACATTTGGGGAAAGAATTGAGATGGAGATTGAGTTGATGACAAAAAAATGTGTTTGAATGATTTGTATTGATTCATGGGTCACAAATAATGTGTTGTAAGTTGTAACTACCTATGGACTATGGTTTGAGAGACAGACAATGCTAGTAAATTTACGTCAACTTCGAGTTTATTGTCAGAGCATTCATGATTTGGTTCATCATTTCGTCCATTTCCATTTTCTTTTCTACTTTTTCCCACTTACAAGTACTTCCTTCCTCCCATGGCCGTTATTGGATATTTTAGAGTCATAGGCGAAATATATATTAGGGTCTTTTTTCTTTGCAAATTATAATCTATATAAATCTTCTATAATAATTAATTTTGTTTTTTTGACATGGGCCCCTGGGCGACGGCTCCTCTTGCCCACCCTTAAAGCCGGTCATGCTAAACTATTTATTTATTACTCTGTGTTTAGTTTTTAATCTATAAGTTAAAACATAGTCAGGTGAGATCTTATTTCATTCGTCTCATTGCAAAAATTATTAATATTATATTTTTATGATTTTTTACTATACATAATTAGAGATATTAAAAATTAAATTAGTGAATTGGATAGTGTGAAAAAGCAAACGTTGCAAGTAAATTGAAACGAAGTATAAAATAGTTAGAATTTTAATTTTTTTATATTTTTTAAGTTAGAAAGTACAAATTTAAAGAGACAGAGAAAAAATATTATAAAGTATTGCCATAGCGTAAAATAATATCATCGAGTATAAATAAGATAAAATAATATCATCGAAAACTTTATTAAAAAAGTCAAGATAAAAATTAATTTTACTATTTTAAACCTCTATAATGAACAATTATATTTAAATATCTTTATTTTCAACATATTTATTGGTTCAATTACATATACCACTTTATTGATTCCAAGTGTTATTATAATCTATATAACTTTGAACATGACCCATTAAATTTTTTTTTTTATTTTTTTGCAATTCTTGCTATCATCTAGGCTTTTCGAAGCTTAAATTTTCAAGCAAAGCAAGCAACTTAATCACTCCATAGTTTTAGAGATTATATAATTTTTACTTTATTTTAAAAAAAGTACTTTTGACTAAATGTATTAGAGAACAAGAAGTTTTCTTAATATTAAGCCTATCTTTATCATATATCATCAAGAAAATAAGTATCTTGTAATTAATAAGGTAAAATGGCAAATCATAAGAGAGGAATCCTAATCACTTTTAAATTACCCCAATAAAGATGATTAATTTTTCCTTGAAAATCAATTTATAAATTTTTAATATCCAAGTAGTTATAATAGATTTAGGATTGCCATCATAAAGGATTCTTGTTGTCTATATATGCCACCCATATCATACAATAACTCCAAATTGCTTTATTGATAGTGCTTTTATTCATTATCAACACCACACAACTCAATGTGACATATAAATCTAATCTTTTTGATATATTGATTAATATTGTTGGTGTGAAATCATGAATCATAAAAACTATATATGTAGATGATTAAGTTTATTTTTTATTGATTTCAAACAAGTATTTATGTTGTTTATACCTAATTTTAGATTTAATATTTTTTCGGTTCGGGTATATAAGTAAAATGAAAGTTCGATGCAGCAATTTGATTTTAAATTGTGTTTAAACTAAGAATTTAAGAGACTAAAATATACATATTATCTAATATGCATGTGTTAAATCAGTGTGATTGTCATTACATTGTATTATAATTTGCACAATTCAATATTAAAAAAAATTTTAATTAAATAATTCAAACGATAGCCTATACTTTGTGTTTAAGGATTATTCTTGTTTACTACTTCCTCTGTTCTGAAATACTCGCTAAATTTGATTTATGAGTACTATTCATCGTTCGAGCTTATTTTATATATAACGACTAATGTGTAAGAAGAAATATAAACAAGTGGGATCTTGTTTGAATCGTCTAATTGCATACTTTCACAAATATTAAATTTTATAATTTTTAGCTAAGTGTAGTTTAAGATATTAATGATCAAAATTGTGCATTAAATTACGTAAAAATTGAAATGTAACAAATATAATGGAACAGAGAAATGATTTTTTTAAAGGAAAAATTACTTAGAATAATCCAAACTATTTATGATTTTCCTACAATAATCTCACCTATTGATTAACCATGAATAATCCCAACTTTGAGGGGCATTTTCCAAGAGTAAACCCGGTGACCGGATGGCTTGCTATAGCAAGTTTTATTTTTTTTAAAAAAAGATAAATTAAAATAAAATGTCGAAAAAGATGTTAAAAAAATATTCATAAAAAATTTATGATTTTTTTTATTATTTAGAATTTTTTATGTAAATTTTCAAAAATATTTTCTAATTTTAAATTAATATTTAATTTATTTTTTTGGTGAATCCTGTTATAGCAGGTCATCGGGTTATCCAAGTTTACTCTAGAAAAATACCCCTCAAAGTTAGGATTATTCATGATTAATGAATAGGTGGAATTATTGCAGGAAAATCATAAATAGTTTGAATTATTCTAAATAATTTTTCTTTTTTAAAATGGTAATAGTAGTATGTCAATTGAACGACACTTACATGTACCTAGCTGCTCTTTTTAGGGTAACCGGTCCTTATGATGCTTGTGCAATGAATAGACCTCCGACATTAGAGAGGCCAACACAAACATGATATTCTTGCCCATTTCAAGTGATGTGCAACTTCTTTATACAACACCACTAATAAGTATCAAAATCGAAAATCATATTTTATCTCAAGTAAACATTACTTTTTTATAAAATTAACTAAATTTGATTCTCACCGACTCTTTCAATTTTCATCGGCCTATTTAGTTATCAAAATAACAAATAAAATTTTTTGTTTTCAAATTATATCATAGGAACCTAATTTTTTATATCGATTTTTTAGTTCATAAAATGTATCTTTTTATTTTCTAAATTTACCTTGTTCGTTAATATTAATCAGGTCAATTGATGATGTATTATACATGGTATTTAAGAAATTAAATTATGATTTTCAAGATTAGAAATTTGGTTTAGTAAAGGGCTCGTCGTTATAATTAAAAAGACCTAAATAAATATTAAAAATATATTAAATTAATAATGTCATACTAGTTTATGGTTGATATGTGTGATTTCCATTTTCTTATTCTTTTTAATCATAAATCAACTTTTTAGCTAGAAAAAGAAACTTTCGTGATGCTATATGATAGATTTATTGAAGTCCAACATTATTTTGTGATTCTAATGATGCTTAATACCACATTTAACCCCGATTCTGACCAATTCTAAATTTGTTGTCGAAATTACTTAGGAATAAGTTTAACTCTCGATGATTCTCCCACCCCTACCTCAGTCACCCACTCGATCCCAACCCCCACCCTCTCATACACCACTGACCCTCACCTCTCTTGCTTAATGATTGGGCTTTTTGGATATTTTAATTATTTTTTTTCCATTTAATGGCCCAAATGACTTGTTTAACATGTTAAAGATGATTTAGGACATTAAAGTAAAACATATCTTTAAATTAGAATTATTAATTTAATCAATTTTGATATAATTGTAAGGAAAAAAAATTAAAAGATTGTATCATTCACTATAATTTTTCTTAAAAATATTAAATAATTGAAGATTTCTATTGAATTTTCTTATATTGAAATCGATTGTATATGTAACATCAAATTCAAAAAATTATCAAAAATAACTAGCACATTAGTAATTAACTAAACAATTATGGCATGACTAATGCAAATAAAATGCATGCGCATAATTAGCAAAATCATATTTATTAACTTGTAGTTGTTTGGTTAAAAAATGCACTATTCATTTCATTGAGTACAATTTGCATTCATTAATCATGTGCTCATATTACACCAATTTAAGGTCTAAATCTGAGATCACGCCTCGCCTGTTATGGGTGTAAATTTTTTAGAAGATAAATAAAAATTCAACTAAAAAAAATAAAGTTAAAAAATAATATATACTCCCTCCGTTTCTTTTTTATTGTCCACTTTTCTTATTTGGTTAGTTCACTCTAATTGTCCATTTTCAATTTTTGGCAAAGATTTTTTACCTAAATACCTCCAACTACCAACTTATATTATTTAAAATACCCCACCTACCACCTTTTCAATTATTATAATCACTTAAATACCCCAACTATCACCTTTACAATTATTATAATCACTTTAAATACCCCACTACTATTTTTCTTAATTTGCGTGCCCACTAGAAAGTGGACAATAAGAAAGGGGTAGAGGGAGTATTTTTTTTGTCAAAAGTAACTAAGTGGCTGTAGAGTGATTTTAAAAAAGGAATTGAGAAATTCGCCTTTCAATTTTTTTAAAAATATTTACCCTCAATACAAGCATGTCTTAAACGTTGACTAAAATTGTTTAATACAAAATCTGTCAAAATTCATGCAAATAATTAATTATGAAATAAAAGAATTTTTTATGTATTAAATTGAATTTCAAAAAGCCAAAAATAAATTGCCATCCATTGGCCATGTACAACATCACCACCCCAAATATTAAAATTTCTAAAAAAAATAATTTGTTCTTGCTGTTTATTGGGGTTGGATTATAAACCAAAAGGAATAATTATAAAATTGGTTTATTAATTCAATAATTAAGTACCATTTTTTCTCATTATCTCTTTTCTTTTTCAAAAGGTCTTTTTTCTATTGGGTTTCAGTTATGGGCCTGGATTCCGTTAATGGGCCAAGTGGGTCTACTTAAGCAAGGTAAACCTCAACACTGGCAGTTCTCATAGATAAGCAAAGTGGGCATGCTTGAACGACGTCGTCACACTCTCTACACACGCATAAATGCCGACAAGGCAAAAGCACCACCGTAGCGACACGTGTCCGACACATCTTGCAACTCGGTGATGGGACTCGCCGGTCACTCACTGGGTCAACGTAAGCTGACTCGGCATCTTCTGCGTCACCATTACACCCAACTCCACTTCCTTCCTTGTCTCCTCCAATGACGTTTGTGGGCCCTACCATTGCTTGTTGTAGTTGGGCTTGAAGGTTCACAGCTTGGGCTTCTTGGGCCCGGGCTTTGACCTGCCATGACTGGGCCTCCAATATTAATTGGGCCGCTCGGGCCTCCAACTCTGCGATTCGTCTTACTGCTTTTTCTATCTCTGCTTCTTTTTCCTTCATCCGCCGTGCTACAGTTTCCTCAGCTGCGCCTACAAGCGCACGATAGTACCTCTGCCGTTTGTCTGCTAACGTGCGCCTTAAATGTTCCCCCTAAAAGGAAAAAAAAGTGAAATTACAAAAAAATTCAAAAAAATCAACCCATTGGTATTTATGACACTGGTTGACCGTTTTTCTGAATTTTCAAAAACTAAGAAAAATGGGGAAAAAATAAATTTATTAATAATAGTACCTGGGTATGGAGAAAATAGGTGATTTCATCACTCTGTTGTTTGAATTGGAGAGAGAATTCTTCAGATAAAGGAGATAGAATTGTATTATTAGGCTGTTGCTGAATTTGTTGTTGTTGTTGTTGAAGTTGATGATTTTGTTCACCAAATGATAATCTGAGACCAGTTGATACAACATTTGATTGTTGATGATTTTGAAGCTGAGTAAGATCAATAAACTGATGACTTTGATTTTGATTTTGTTGTTGATTTTGTAGAGAAAAATTGAATGAATCAACTGTTGTAGTTGTTGTTGCTGCTGCTGCAACTTCTCTGCTTCTTTTCCTTGGATTAAGTCCCACTACTAACCCATCCCAAAAAATAAAAAAATAAAAAAACCATTCAAATCACTGTAAATTTGATTAAAATGACTAAATGAGCATATATATTATTTTGAATTTGACAAAAAATAAAAACTAACCTCCATGATTATTAAAAAGGGTATGAGACGGTTCTATAAATCCAGCAGTTCCACCTCCAGCATGTTGATTTTGTAAGGAAAAATCATTGGTATCTTGTACATTTCTGCATTCATATATCTCAAAATCAATCATTGAATCCCATAAATCGCATCAAATTCAATCAAACATTCAAATAACAGAGGAGATTAATTCAGAAGAATAAAAACCTGTTTAAGAGAAGAACATTAGAAGGGTATTGTGCTTGAACTGCCATAACCATAAAATAAGAGAATAGACAGAGATGATGAAAATATGTAAATGGGAAGAAGAAGAAAAGAAGATATAAAAGGGAAGAGAGAGAAGAGTATGGAGCAATGTGGGGAAGAAAAATAAAGAAAGAAAGAAAGAAAGAAAGAAAGAGAGAGAAATAGAAAGAGAAAGATGTGGAAATTAAGGCATACACAGAAGATGCATGAAATGGGAATAGAGATGGTTAAGGAAGATAAAACAGGCACTCCCCTCCCCAATATTATGATTTATGATCTATGAATGAAGAAGATGCTTTTGCTAATGCTACGCCTCTATAGGCGGACTCTTCAATGCCTATTAATATTTTTCCTTTTTAAACTTTAATAAATTTGGTATATGTATGAATAGATAGATAAAGAAAAAAGGTGACTACAGAATTATAAGTTGGCTAATCTTTTAAGATTTTTGATAGGTGTTTGATTTTTACTATTTATGTGAATATTAATTTTAACCTTTAAATAAAAAGAATAGAAAGTGTCTGGAGGAAGGAAGAATTTTATTGAGATTTTAAAAAATTTTACATTTGTGGATGAGAAATTGAGAATTGAGAATTTTACATTTTGTTTAAGATATTTTTATTGGATAATACAATCTTTGGTTAATTTCCCTACAATAATTTCAACTATTGATTAATCATGTATAATACCAACTTAGGTTTTTTTTCCAAGTAATATCAACTTTAGTTTATTCACTAATTTACCAAATTCTTTTGTCATATAATCTCCTATAATTTGATTTTTAACATGTTAGATATATTCTAGGGAAAACACCCCAAATTTTGTTTTATCATCATTATTATTACATGGTAGACCGAAAAAAGTGTAAAACTGAATGATAATTAAACTTTAAAACTTGTCAATACATATTTTTTTTCTATTAAAAAATTATCTTAAAATTCATGTTATATTTTATTCAACTTATTAATTCTTTGGATAAACTAAAAGTTAAGAAAATTAACCATCATTTTAATTATAAATGAAAGAATAGATAGACACATGCCTCTTAAAAATCTACTAGATATAAAAATTATAATTTTTTTACCAAATACGTTAAATATTCATTATTAATTCACAAACAAATGTACGATGCATATAAATAATTAGATCTTTACCGACTATGATTTTTCCAAAAAAAGTTGAAAGGCGTGATTTTGATGATGACAAGAAGGGAAGAATCAAAGAAGTTAATGCAATATGTCCGTTTATGAAATAAAGAAAACGTAAAAGATTAAAGCAAAGAAATTTCCTATCTTTTTTCTCTACTTTGTTTTCACCTACCTTTTTTATGGCTAGTTTTTTCTTTAATTGTTGTTTTGAAGGGAATTGGAACGTGTATTCACTAATATATATATATATATATATATATATATATATATATATATATATATATATATATATATATATATATATATATATACTAGGATTATCCAGTCGATCGCGTTTAGGTTTACTTTTAGTTTTATAAATTGTTTTGGCTAATAACATGTAGGAACTTTTACAAAATTCAACAAAATCCTCATATGAAATCTTTCACCATTACATGATAATTAATTCTTATAAAGCTAAAAATAACATTATTAATATTAGTATGAATATGAATTTGTAGAGTCTATGTCAATAAAATCACTTTAAATAAAACTCTTTATTGACAATTTAGATTGCATTAGGGAAGATGAAGAGATGAGTTCCAAAACAACAATCTAACACTATTAGAGTGACATTTGGCAAAGGGGTTTTAAAATAGTGACACTTGTCACAATTGTTTCTGAATTAGTATATTTATGATGATATTTTTTAAGATATTCACTAATATATGTTGCTTAATTAGAGTTTTAGAGAGTTTTTTTTATATATGGGCCAAACTTTGAATAACAAAGAGAGTACTCTCTCATTTAGCAAGTCTAGTATGAGACTGTCTTTTCATATGAATTTGTAGTTTATTTTTGAAAGGATCACTCATTTTAAGATAGAGAAGGATATTCATAATTATCTATACAATATTCCTACACAAAGTCAAGGTTCGGAGAAAGATAACGAATATTTCATATCCGTGCCCTTCCGAAAAAGGGAAAAAGGGATGTGCGTATCAATTCGAAATAAAGACTCTTGCAAAAAAAATGAGTAGCACCAAGGCCACATTAGAAAAATCACATGTTTTTATGGTAGAGAAAATGTATAGGAAAAAAAAGAGAAAAAAAAAAGATAAAGCCTTTTAATTATTCTTATTCTTATTATCTTATGCAAAATACTCTTATGTTTTCTTTAATTTGTTACATTTGGTTTATAGTAGCTTTTAAGTAAAAGATCAAATGAGTATAAATTCTTCTAATAATATGGTTATATCAACAAATATTATATATATATATATATATATATATATATATATATATATATATATATATATATATATATATATATATATATATATATATATATATATATATATATATATATATATATATATATATTGATTTAACTTTTCGAATAAGAACTTTTCCTATCTTATATAGAAAAATTAATTGAACCAAAATATATCAAATATATTAAATAACTAAAAGTATAAAATACTTCTAAAAATTAAATGGATAATTGCAAACACAACTACTCTTTATTTAATAAAAGAAAATTGTGGGTTGTTCAAGAAAATGAGTAGTCATCTCAATGGGAAGGGAAGATGGTGATAGAAATGGTTTTTCTTGAGGAGGTAGTCTTGTGTTTGTTGCAATATCTTGATTTAACTTCTTACTTACTTTTAGTACTAATTTAATTTCTTTTAATCATGTACTCCCTCTGTTCCTTTATGTTCTTCCACCTTACTATAACGGGTAGTTTCAAAAGTTCTTCCACTTTAGAATACTTTCTATTTTTGGAAAGTTTTTATCTCACTTTTACCCCTTAAAACCCCACTTTTCTTACTTCACACTACTATTTAATTATTTTCTCTCTCATACTTCCAATACAATCATTACTTTACACTAATATTTAATTATTTTTTCTCTCATACTTCCAATTCAATCATTACTTCCCACTACTATATAATTAAAATAATACCCACTACCACCAAAGATTCCTTCTTTCTTAATATTTGTGAAAAACCCAAAGTGGAAGATCAAAAAGGAACGGAGGGAGTATTTCTTTCGTTTATTTTTAGATTAGTCAATTAGTCTAAATTGGTAGGAGGGGTGGGAATGAAGAATGAGTTGCTAAGCACCCCTATTCTCTAATATATTATGGTTTTCAAACTTGTTGTATATTTTAAAGAAAAAAGAAAAATAATTGTATGTTTTCAAACAGCAAACCATTTATATATTTAATTTGCGTTAAAACAGTATCACCAATCTTAGACTTAAATAGTATGAATTAGTATACAAATAAAAAAGCAACAGAGGAGTGGTGCATAATAAAACTAATGTATTTAAAGTTTGTAACAAACATGCTCTTTTTGAATTGAAATTTAACCGTGATGTGTAACAATTACGGTTTTGCTTTTATTGCGGTTGTTTTTTTTTGAGTAAATGCGATTGTTATTTTTTGTTGTCTTCGTATTTTTTTGAGGTGGTAATTAGAATATGGAGATTTAAAAATAGATAATCTTTAATTTATGTAGTTTTGGTGTTTTTCATCCTTAAATTTGAATAAAGTTTGCACAAGAAAAACAAGGTTGAGAAAAAGAAGGTGATGTGTATATCTAATCTCTAAATTGATATTTGAGAGATTGCTTTAAAATTTTGATACACTTGGCAATATTTCACGAAAGAAAATAAATTTTCATGAGAAAAAAATGAGGAGTATAGAAAAAGGTGTATTAGATTAAGAGTACTCCTTTACACCGCTAATTTTGCTCCATAAAAAAGTATATTATGAGAAAAAATATTACATTTAGTAGCAAATTCAAGCAAGCCTTATGAAATACTCTTTCCACGATTATGTATTTTGTTTTAAGTATTTTGGTTACGTTTAAAATCTTTTATTTTATGGTAAGTTTAATTTTTTTAATTGGTTGAAAAAATAACAAAATCATATTTCAATAAACATAATTATAACTCTCAATTCTAATTTCAATTATATCAAATGTAACTGAAAGTTGTATAGGAAATCGAAAATTAAAAATATAATATATTTGATCTCATATATATTATTTGACTCTTTCTCTTTTTATCAAATATGTATAATATATGTTGTTCAATTTATCCTCTTTTACATATCGTTATTTACAAGGGGATTTATGCTCAAGTCTACTTAAAATCTCTACTCATGTTGAATTATATAATATATACTTAATCATATATCAAAATAATAATTAAATAATATTTAAGATACATGTAGAAATTATTATATTTTAAATACTCATAAATTAATGTTATTTGAAACATAATGCACCATCTAGATGATGTTGGTATAACAAGAACAAGAATGCTGTCACGTAGTGATTAGGTTAGGAATTGATCAAGTGAACTATTCTCTAAAGAAATTGAGAAGAACTAAGTTCTTGGAATCGGTAATATATATACGAGCTAGTAGTGGGAGAGTTCGAATTTTTTGACCGTTGCAAAATTAGTCCTCATCGTGTGGGCCCAACATGGCGAGGGGAGACCATGTAGATGTGCGTTGTAGAGTAGATAGCAATGGTAATATATTACTTTTTTTCGTTCTATATTACTCGCTACATTTGACTTATGAGTATTATTTATTGTTCGAGCTTATTTTATACTCCTTCATATTCACCCAAGTTGTCCCATTTGAGTTGGGCACGGATATTAAGAGTGAGATGAGGTCCACCAAAAATGTGGTAGTGGGGTATTTTAATTGATTAAATTAATTGTAAAGGTGGTAGTTGAGTATTGAAAATTGGAAAAGTGAGGGTATTTAGGTGAAAAAAAGATAGAAAAAAAAGGAAATGAGACAACTTGAGTGAATTGCCCATAAAAGAAAATGGGACAACTTGGGTGAATAGGAGGGAGTATATAACAACTAATGTGTAAGAAGAAATATAGTCAACTGAGATCTTGTTTGAATCGTCTAATTGCATACTTTCATAATATTAAATTTTTATAATTTTTAGCTAAGTGAAGTTTAAGATATTAATGATCAAAATTGTGCATTGAATTGCGTAAAAAAGGAAAATGTAGCAAGTATACGAAGTATGTCTAAATCATTCACTAGCCGCCCTTAATTTTTGCTTTGCCTTTCATTCTAAATAAGAGAAGAGTGGTTATGATGATGAAACAAATTTTTTTTAATATTTTATTTTGTTTTATTTGAAAATTTAAAATAGTCACTATAGTTTTTTCACGTACACAAGTATTAATAGTTCAAAAGGATAAGTTATAAATTAAACTAAATGTAATTTTAATGCATATAGGCATAAATTGTGAGAAATGGCGAGTGAATTAAGATTTTATTTGATTAAATATTTATTTTGGATTAATGATTTATTTTTTACCAGCTAGACACCTATGTACCGTATAAAGAAAGATCAAATTTTCTTGTTATTCTTGCCTTTAGGGGTAGCTTTATGGAAAAATTAGACAAAAAATACAAAGATTATCAGTATGACAAACCACCTATTAAGTAATTAGATTCACAATAACAAATAGTAATTGCACAAGGGAGCTAGCTAGGCCCCCAAAAAAATACTCCCTCCGTTCTTTTTTATTCTTTTCATTTACTTTTTGCACAGTTTTCAAAGCAATTTTCGAGCCTAAATATCTCTAAATACGCATTATAAAAAATTATAAAAAATATATGATAAAAAAGTATACATTAAGACGAATCTAAGGAGATCTCATATGGATATATTTTATCATCTATAAATGTCTTAAAAATCTTAATCAAATTTCTCTCTCTAAAATGAAATAATCTAAACGGTAAGAACAAAAAAGAACGACTAGTATAAATTCTAAAGCAATCATGCAAATTTATTCTAGGCAAACAAAGTATAGTGTGTTGTGATTGAATCAAATTATTGTGTCCTTCCAAAATCCTAATAAATAATAGAAAAATTATATTTAAAGATATTACTTTTAGGGGATGATTTTGTAAAGGTTTAATATTTTATTGAATTTTCAAGATTTAACCTTTATTTGAATTTTTCTTGATAAAAAATATCTAATATCTAATTTATCTTTTAAAAATCTAACCTTTATTACATAATTTTTTATTTTGTTCTAAAGAGAAGCACCTAAAAATAAAATCTTTAAAATTAAATTTTCTTAAATGAAAAGGTGAAGAAAATTTAGGTGGAGAAGATTCAAGTATTATGTGTGAAATTAAATGTTCAACTTTTTCAATAAACACATTTTTTTAAAAAAAAAAATTCAATAAAGTATTATATTAATTAAATGTCTCGGTCATGTATAGTATGATTTCAATCTGATTACGCGGTTAATAAGGCGTTAAGAAGGTTGAACGAAGGAAAGATGATTAAGCAAGAAGCTAAGATCGGTGATTTTACTTGGAATATGAACATGGGAATAACACACTATGGCCTATGCTTGTACAAATGTAGTTTCACAATTGAAAGTCAATTCAAGCTTTAAATAATTGATTAGAATTTATCTCCATGTCACAGCCTAGCAAGAACCTCTCTTTATTGTTTCTAGAGCCGAGATACTCTTTTTTATTTTGCCGCGTTCTTTTTATGGGTATGAGTTGCTGCCGTCCTTCTCTCTTCAGATTCTGCCCATAGTTTTCTATGAGCGAGATACACTGAGTAGGATGTATTTCCACATGATTTTGCCTACAAAAAGTTATGTTGGATGAAAAACAAAATTGTTAATTAATATTAATTTTCAATTTTTTTTTTAATTTATAGTTTGTTAATTTATTATCAGTCAATAAAACTCAGATTGATTTAACAGGGGCGCAAGGAAATATAATAGCCGTATAGGTCAATGGGCAAATTGACCCGACTTAGATTTTAATTTTTTTTCATTAAATTGATAATTAACCAAAATTCAAACAAATATGAACAGAGGGAAAATTATAGTACTACTTTTATTAAGGGTATAAATTGCAGTTTATTAAAATTTCTGACATATTTGTATAAACAAAAAAATAAAAAATTTACGGCTTTATGTTTTTACCATCTCAAAATATCCTATACTCATTTAATAAAAAAATTACAAAAATCTAATAAAAACTTGAAAAAAGTAAAATAAAATATACTTCTATGACTTTCTAATACATTAAATGATGTGACATAAAAAGTAAAAAATCAATCAATTCGAATTAGCTAGTCATACTTAAAAATTAGCAAAGTCAAAGATATTAATAGTACTCATTACAATGACATCATCTTTAAGTTTTGGAGGGAAATTTTTTATTGAGAGAACGACATGTAAGCAATTTTGATAAGTGATGACATCAGCAAGTGTTGTGTTTTAGTAATAGTTATAGATAGATAGATCATAGATAGATTACACCCTACAAGTATTACTTTTATTTTATTTTCTGCTAATTTTGTTATTCATCGTTAATATGTTAATGTCCAGACCCTGTCCACACATTTTCTATAAGCGGGATACACTGGGTAAGATGATGATGATGATATTCTCAATATGTTAATTATATACTTCCCCCGTTCCAATATAGTCGCTACATACGAAAAATAAGCACTATACACTTATGATCTCCCTTAATTTGAGATTAATAAGTAATCTATAAGTAAAAACATAGTCATGTTGATGCATAATATAATGGCATGGAATGTTCGAGGCCTCAATAAAAAACACAAGCAGGTGGCAGTTGCTCAGTGTTTAACTTCCCATCATGTTAGTCTCTTTGGCCTTTTGGAAACAAAAATTAAAAGTAAAGATCTAGCTTCTGTATACCAACATATTTGTCCTTCTTGGTGCTTCTCACACAATATGTCGCAAGGTAGAATTATAATAGGATGGAGACAAGAACACTTTAATGTCAATATTCTTACTATTTCAGATCAGTTGATGCACCTTGAGATTACTCCAGCTGTAGGCAAGCCTTTTGTCTGTAGTTTTATTTATGCTGCTTCGGCTGCATTTAAAAGGTCTAGTTTGTTTCAGTTGCTTCATGAAATTGCATCTCGAACAACATGCCCATGGATCCTTCTAGGAGATTTTAATTGCTTGGCTAACTTTAATGAATGGTTAGGTCAAAGGGTTCGTCCCTCTGAAATTCAACCTCTTTGATCTTGTATGTTGAATTGTGGTATTGAGGATATTAAGTTTAATGGTCGCTTTTTCACTTGGAATAATAAACAAGCTGAGGGCAAGAGGGTTTTTAGTAAGATTGATAGGGTGTTCGGAAACACTTTGTGGTTGGATGCTTTCCCGATGGCTGAAGCTATGTTTCTCCCTGAAGGAGATTTCGATCATTCTCCGATACTCATTCAGTTCTACTCTGATCACCGTGGTAAGAAGCCTTTTCGGTTTTTCAATCATTGGACTAATAACCTTGACTTCATTAAGGTGGTTCGCGAGTGTTGGTCTATGCAGGTTCATGGTTGCAAAAACTACATTATTTCAGAAAAGGTCAAATGTCTTAAAATCCGTCTCAAGAAGCAGTTTCTTTTTGAACCCATTCAATTGTCTCTCAAGAAAGCTAAGCTTGATCTCTTGGCTATTCAGGAACAACTTCACTTGCAGCCTGATAGTATTACTTTGATTAATCTAGAGTGTGCTGCTGCTTCTAAATTTAGAGATGTTAAGACTGATTATGGAGTTTTTCTCAAGCAAAAGGCTAAAGTCTCTTGGCTTAAGTATGGGGATGATACCACCGCTATTTTTCATCATAGTATCAAGCAAAGAAGGATCCACAATAGCATTAATTTTCTTCAGCTGGGCGGCAAAATAGTCTCCGATCCTATCCTCATTCAGAAAGCTTTCTATGACTTTTATCACAATTTGTTGGGTACGGCTATGGCGCATAGGAGGAAGATCCTTTTACCTGTTGTTGAATCTGGTCCTGTTCTATCTCAGTCCCATAGAGATTTACTTACTTTGCATTTCTCTGAGAAGGAAATTAAGGAAGCTCTTTGGAGTATTCCAGATGATAAAGCCCCCGGGCTAGATGGGTATAATAGTAAGTTTTATAAGGCAACTTGGGATGTAGTTGGCCCTGATGTTGTTGCAACAATTCAGGACTTTTTTGTGAGTGGTAAGCTTCTTAAAGCTTGGAGTATCACTTCAGTCACTCTGATTCCTAAAGTACAATGCCCTACCCTCCCAGGTGATTTCAGACTTATCTCCTGTTGTCATGTTTTATATAAATGCATTTCTAAACTCCTGTGCTCAAGGCTAAAACTTGTTCTTAATGTGTTGATCGATAATGCTCAAGGGGCTTTTGTTGCTAATAGAAGTATCATTCATAATGTTCTCTTGTGTCAAGATATTGTCAAACATTATGGCAGGAAACAGTGTACTTCAAGTTGTCTTTTGAAAGTCGATCTCCGTTAAGCCTATGACACGATGGATTGGAATTTTGTGAATGACATGTTGGTGGCTTTGGGCTTTCCTGCGCGTTTTATTAAAATCTTGATGACATGCCTGACATCTACAAGATATTCCTTATTGGTTAATGGAAGCCCTATGGAAGCTTTTCCTGCTAGGAGAGGTCTTCGACAGGGAGATCCTATTTCACCGCTAATTTTTGTGCTTGGCATGGAGTATCTTTCCAGGGTCCTTAATACCAATTGCAACAGCAGCTCATTCCACTACCAGTCACGTTGCAAAACCATTAAATTGAATCACTTGTGCTTTGCAGATGACTTAATGTTGTTTGGTAGAGCTGATAGGGAGTCCATTAAAGTTCTTTTTGACAGCTTAAAGATTTTTTCTGAAACTTCTGGCCTTGTTGCAAACTCGGAGAAGTCCACCATGTATCTAGTAGGAGTATGCCCAAGACTTCACGATCAGCTAACACAATACTTCTTGTTCCCCACAGGCAAGCTACCATTTAAATACCTTGGTGTTCCCCTCTCTTCCAAACGTATTTCTGGGGTTGATTGTGATATACTTGTGGACAAAATGACCAGTAGAATCAGATCTTGGCAAGCCAAATTTCTCTCATATGCAGCTCCCCTACAGCTAGTCAACTCCGTGCTTATGAGTATTTCTTCCTATTGGTGTCAAATCTTTATTATTCCTCAGTGTGTGATCAAGCAAATCAATGCTGTTTGTAGAGCTTTCTTGTGGTATGGGGATAGCTACAATACAAAGCCTGGCAATGTTAGGTGGTCTGAGGTATGCCGTCCAAAATCTGAGGGAGGCCTTGGTATCCGAAATTTGGGGACTTGGAATGAAGCAGCAGTCGGAAAAATTACTTGGCATATTTACTCGCTTCATGAGTCTCTATGGGTCAAGTGGATCCACGACGTCAATAGGAAGGGTGGCAACTGGCTACTTTTTAATCCTCTTCCTACATCTAGTTGGGTAGTACGCAAGTTATGCTCTACTAGAGATAAACTCAATAGCTGGATGTCTCGTGATTCTTACTCGATCAATGAGGTTTACAAACATAGTATGGGTGAGAAAGAAAAAGTTAGATGGAGTAAAGTCGTGTGGAACAGACTTTCGATTCCGAAAAGCAGATTTATGCTATGGCTTGCTATCCAAAACAAGCTTAAGACGAAAGTTATACTCCATCAGAAAAAGATTATCTCGGATGACCTATGTCCTCTTTGTGGCTCATACCCTGAAACTGCGAAACACTTATTCTTCTCTTGTCATCTGAGTAATCAATGCTTGGCTGAAATCTTGAACTGATTAGGAATACGACTCAAAATCAAAAGTATTCTTCGGTTGGATCACCACAAGTGGGGAATCAGTAATTGTCGAAAGAAGATTGTTTTTGCTGTTCTAGCCTGTCTTGTGCAAAAACTTTGGACTGCTCGCAATGAAGCAGTTTGGCATGGTTTTGTCTCGTCCGTGAAGAGTATAGTCCAGATAGTTAAAGCTGACATAGATCTTAGACTTAAAGGTTTGGGCCAAACCCCTGTGTCTGCTGAGTTTTGTTTTTAGCTTGTCCTGTTTTTGAACATTTTTTGGATGCCCCTCCTGCTGTATGCACATGAAGGGTGGTTTGGTGATACTCTTCATAGAAGGTGAGCACCATTCTCATACTGATGCAAATTAGTGGGTGTAGGCGTTTCCTGTCTCTTGTATTGTTTGAATTTTTGATTTATATATATCCTCATTTTCCAAAAAAAAAAACATAGTCATGTGAGATCTTGTTTGATTCGTCTTGACGTAAAAATTATTAATATCAAATTTTTATAATTTTATATTATACATAATTATAGATATTAAGGATTGAATTAGTACATTGAACTGCGTGAAAAAGACAAATGTTGCAAGTATTTTGAAATGGAGGTAGTATATTTTTTTAGATATGTTACTTATATTTTTGTGACATTATATTATTTTCTTAGATCATGCGAGTACCTACAAGATTCTGAAAATAATCAATAATAATAAAAGCTAATATATGACATAAAAGATTAATTGAATTAGCATATTCTGCCACTAATTACTAAACAATTTAGTGAAATTGTCAGCAGATCCTTATTTAGAACAAACAACGTGGAGGCAAATGAGATTCATTAAGTCTTTCAAGAATGAGGTCAAGAAAATAAAATGAGCTAGCTAGGGAGCATAAAGTGAATTTTTTTTTTCTTTAAAAAAAAAATTATAAATTTTTTTTGCCCCAATTTCCAACTCATACTAAAACGGGATTTGGAAATGATTAAATAAGAGTAAGTAAGTCTGGACAAATATAAAATATATTTTCGACTGATCACATAGGCCTAAAAAATACGGGGTCTCAATCAAAATAAGTTTTAGTCAATTAATGATTTACAAAATAAGTTTTAGTCAATTAATGATTTACAGTTTATTTACGTATTTTTTTAGCATTTAAATTTAGTTTTCACAATATAAAATAAATAAAATCTTTAAAAATTATTGTGCATTTTAAATTAATCAACTATACTCTTCAAACAAGTAGTCATCATGTACATATCTATCTATAATAATAACTATTACTAAAACAAAACACGCTGACATAATCACTAATTAAAAGTGCTTATGTGTCACAATCTCAACAAAAAAATTTCCACCAAAACTCAATGATGACATCATCACTAATTAATATATTTGACTCAATTGCTTTCTAACTATAACTAATTAACTATAATAATGTTATTCATAATGATGTTATACTTTGTAAGTCACATCATTTAATGTATTAGAGATCTATAAATTTAATTTCATTTTTATTCAATTATTTATAAAATCTTATTAATTTTATTTATTAAATAAGTATTATTTAAGTCTATTGGATATTTTAAGTTGGTTAAAAGATAATATAGTTTTATGAGAATTTTTTTATTTATACTCCACTAATGAAATTGGTTACTTAAATGCAATGCATAAGTCTAATATGATTTAGGTTGTGGCTGCTTTTATGCAAATCACTTATATTTTTTATGACAAATAATTTTTTTTAATTTTATAAAATAATTTTACATAAATATTTATGTTAAATCTATAACTAAAATTTCACAATCATCTACGCAAAATGCAAAGTATGATATAAATCAAACAATGTTTGTAATGTATAGAACTATTCAAAACGAAATGAGATATTACTATAATGTAAAATTTATTTCTTAAATTTTAATTTCTTAAATGATATGTCAGTAAATTTAATAAAGCCGTGCATCGCACGGGCACTATCTATTAATTTTATTATAGTAAAAACAAAAAAGTAATTTTTCACTATAACATAATTTGCTTTTAGTGGGATATATTTAGCGACATTTAATTTAAATGTCGCTATTTCAATTTTCTTATAGTGTATATAGAGGATTTAGTGATATTTATTAGATCCTTTAGCAACATATTAAAAAGTCACACTAAAGCTTTTAGCGACATAGGATTTAGTGAAATTTCTCACAAATGCCACAATAGACTATAGTGACAATTACATATGCCACTAAAGACCAAATTAAGTGTCGCTAAATCACTTTATGGTAGAACTTAAAATAAAAACCAATAATTATTATGCTAAAAATATTAATCAATGATATTTTTTTAATGACACTAAATTCAATATCGCAAAAAGCTTAATTTGTTGTAGTGTTTTGTTGAATTAATAACACTATTTTCCAAGGATAAAAATGAAAAAGAAAAGAGCTCATAATCTGTCCCAGCCAACCTAACTCTCCACCCAAAACAGTTAGAAAATGAAACGAAGATGAGACTATTGAATTGAATACTGAGAAGTCACAAGAAAAGTTAAGTTTCGTAGTCATAAATGGTTGATCTTCCTTGAAATTATCAATATGAGATTGGTAACTTTAATTCATGAAACTCACATACAAAGAAACAAACTCACCAAACATCAAAAATTCAATTTTATTAACAATGAACACACATCCAACAAATCTTTGGTAAAGGTTAAAATACGATTATATGTTATTTAAAAAGATTTTATTATAATAAACTGGATATTAAATATTAAAAATATGTTTTAAAAAAGATTTATTATATTAATTACGTATAACTCGTTAGTTTTGCAAAAATTACTATGTTTAGGCAGAATATATATCATAATCAATTACTATTTATTCAATGCAATCAACATGTTGTTATAAACGATTAATATTACTTGTTACATGTTATTGTTAATATTATAATATGATAACAATAATTTGCAACCCTCATTGAGTGGATATTACCTAAAACTCAGATATAAGAATATATATGTAATGTACGTTGCATTCACGCACAGTTTTACCTGAAAGTCTCTCGTGTAAAAAACGTATTAGAAATTCAACCATAAAGTTAAACTTTATTTCAATTAAATTAATTCTATAATATAATAATAAAAAATTTATTCTCATCACCTATAATTTTTTTTTTTACTTTTCATTTTATTTATAGGGGATCGTCCTTATACCGAAATAATAAAAGAAATAGTTGAAATAGGGTGAGGCAAAAGGCAAGAAAATAGGCATGGTATGATGCAAATTGTCTAGTAAGACGACCCACCATCACCGCAGGAGGCCCTCCCCACCTCACTATATGTATTATATGTTGTACTACTATCCTATTTCAACATAAAAACAGCCCTGCACGGCATTACTACTCATTTGTTTTTCATGGGTCACCATGCTTATAATACTATTAAAATTAATTCCATTAATAAAGGCGAAGCAAAATTTGATAAATTTGTTAAAGGCTCAATGCATTTTCAATAATTATGATATATTTTATGCAATTATTTATCTTTTAAACAATTAACATATACCATGTAAGTTAATATTAAGATTCCTTATTTTTTAGGGTCTTATACGGTCAAATATCTTGAACATGCTCACAACTCCAAACTCATAATTTAAAATTGAATATATATATTAAATGATCTAACTCAAAATAATCGGTATATGAAAATTAAAATTAGATTGTTACTAAATGTTTATATATACTCAAGAATTTTACCCGACCCAAACTATAATACGTAAAACCCACTCGAACACTTTTTTTTTTTGAATAATACCTGATTCATTAATAAGGAGTCATACGACATCTACATCAGAGATAAAAATTAGCAAGTACATAGCAACTTAAACCAAAAGTGATTTGAATACGTAAAACCCACTCGAACACTTAAATGAACACCTTTCTATTTACATTCAATAAAAAAGCACATAGTACTGTCTCAGTTCTGTGATATTTATTTTATTTTATTTTTGATTAACACTCGATAAAATAAAATTATAAAAGTGTTATAACTACAAAAAGTGATTTTTATTTTTTTAATTATAAAGAATTTTTTTTTACACAAATCTAGAAGTCTTTTTATAAATTAATAATTAGTCTTTCTTGATTAATGTACATAAATAGGCATCTAGAAAAATATAGAATAGATTATTGGGATTGCTAAAAGAGGATTTTCTAGATATGTAAGTATTCTTTACTTGATTACTTAGGCGCATAATACATGATGTATTCCATGATCAAATGCTTTGATTAAGATTTATGTAGAAAAACAATACTTTTAATTAATGTAGCTTCTTGTACACGATCATGCCAAATTTCTATTGTAATAATTTTCTAATATTTATTTCTTGATTTTTATTAATTTATTTTTTTAAAATATATAATATACTCAGGGAATAAGAGAGTTATGTGATAATTGAACTTAAAAATTTACTTAAAATGTGTTCTAACTTGTATTCTACTGAAACAAAATATAATTCTCATTTTTATAACTTTAACATATCGCCTGCTTGTTGTTAGTTGACTTATCGCTAATTATCTATTGATTATTGAATGTGGTGACCTGGTTGGTCGAAGTATTCTTTACTCAACAATACGTTTTGCATCATTAATTTCTACTTTCTAGTTTATTACCTTTATTACATATTTATTTATTTATTTATTTATTACAAATCTAAGTTCAGGGTTAAATAAAAACTGAGATAAGATGTTAAAGATGAAATAATTTTAATTTATTTTGACATAAATGGATAGTTGAATAATCTAATTATTTAATTTTAATATTTGATTAGTTGAAATAATTTATTAGCATGAATTAGCTTATTTTGAACATTCTGCTGTTAATAGTGTGTAAAAATCAGTTGATCAAATAAGTTACTCCAATCAATTACTAGCTATTAGTTATCAATTGTCGTCTATCAGCCATTTGCAATATATAAATAAATAATAACATCTTCTACATAATTTCAAAAATATGTATGTACATATGTTATTTTTATTATGGAAAATCATTAATTTAATTTAATCATATAAAAAATATTGTTTAACAATGAAAGTCATATTTTATATTATTTTCCCCTTTTTGTATAAATTTTTTGCCAATACACTTACGACCACCCCTTAGAACCGACTCTATGTGTCGTTATAAAAATGCTACATTACATCCAAGTGTCTTTTAAATAATTTTTTTGTACTAGTACTTATTCATGAAATAACCAGATTATCCTCATTAAGTTTTTTTTCCTTAATGAGTCAATCCAACATGTCTTAAACTTTCATTATTTTTTCTTATCATTAATTAAGTTTTTTTTCTTGATATAGTAAATTTGATTTGATTTCGTAAAAAATATTGTTATATTAAGAAAACACTAATATGTCGATTTTAGTGCTATAATATGAATTTTTGAGTCAACATATTTTAAAATTTTAACTAAAAATACAGTGAGTCCCAACAAAAATTATAATCTAAAACTATAAATGAGTATTGAATTCGATCATTTCAAATTAGATCATAAATTTGACGGGTCTACTAGTATGCATTACTACTCATTTGTTTTTCCATGGATGGTCATGCATTATGCATATAGTATGGATAGAATTATCTCAAAATTGACTCAGTTAACTTAAATATAAAAATAAACATAAAACACAACATTATCTTTTCCATATCTTCATATGCAAAATTTTCATAAAACAAATTAAATTTATTTAATGAGTAGATTTTGTATGAGCTTATAAAGTCCACACAAAGATAACATATAGAAGTACCAAATTAAAATTTAATGACTTTAAAGTACGATTAAGTGGAGCTGAAAATACGGCGTATGAGCTTGTGAATAGAAAATTAAAAAAGAGTTAACAAATAAACCAAGTCCATATTGTGTTAGAGTATATAACATATCTTGGGGCCTCAACCATCAGCTCAAGCTTTTGGTTGAGTTGGTTCTTTGACATGGTATCAGAAGCCAGTGTGACAAGAGGTCACAGGTTCGAATCTCAACCACCCCTCATTTAAAAGTGGAATATTCAGCACCAGGTATGAGGAGCGTCTGTGTTGCATCCATACTTCTAGCCCAAAGGCTCTCGTGTGAGGGGGCGTGTTAGAATATATAACATATCTTGGGGCCTCAAACATCAGCTTAAGTTTTTGGTTGAGTTGGTTCCTTGACATATTGGACTTTAACATTTAGTTAAGAATTAGCTTGAATCCCGTGCCAAGCACGGATAATTTAAAATATTTATAATAATAATGTAAACATAAAAAAAATTAGTTTAAATTATCATGATATTAATTTGTTATTTGTTAACTATATTAAATCTATTAACAATAATATTTAACATGTAAGAGAAATTAAATGTATCAGTTTACATTTTCTTATGCACGTAATATCAAGTATTATAATAATTACAATTTAATATTTTGAATATATACTTCTATGCGTATTTTTGTATATATAATATACTATACTTTTAGAATATATAGTTTGATTATTTAGATGTGAAAATTTTCAACTATAGCTTGACACGTGTCAATAAGGTACTTTTTTGGTTTCTCTTTTAGTATATTAGTATAGATAGATAGATAGATATATATATATAGATAGATACTACAGATACTTTGATTGAAAATTGTGTAATCACTAATCAGATGAAAATTCATGCAAAAAAAAAATCAATAACTTATATCTTTGGAAAAATAGTTTATATTTTGGTATTTTAGAAAAAATTAAAATGATAAAATTTAAAAACTATAGGTATGTAATATAATTTTTTTTATGGAATGTGGCTATGTAATACAAATAAATTTAACTCAGATCTCAATATTTCAGGAAAATAATTAGAAAAAGATATATAATTTCTTAATCTAATTAACCCCTATTTATTACAACAATTCATTTAATTTTTTTTAGAATAATTGCGAATTACAGCTTAAAAGTTTAGCACTTTTGCGAATTATATACTCAATGTTTATTTTTTGCGAATTACTGTCACCAAAGTATCAAAGTTTACTGTTTCAAGCTAAAAATACCGAACTCCGACCACTTAAACTAAAATTACGACCACTAAAATGATCAAAAGTCTATGTTTTGGCTTGAACCTGTAAACTTTGATATTAGTGGTTCTGTGGTTGTAATTCGCAAAATATAAACATTAAATTTGTAATTCACAAAAGTGTTAAACTTTGTTGTAATTCACAAATAATATTATAAGAAAAAAGGAATTTGATTGATATTTTATTACATAATGATCTTAGATAAAATTGATAATTGTTTCACAAATAAGTGGCCATTTGATTAATATTTTATTATAAAATGATCTTAGGAATATATTATAATCAACCTAAAATTAGCATAAGATTGATAATTAATGACCATATTTGATTGATTAATGTGATTGATGTAAAGCAGATTGAATTTTTTAATTACTATATTTATCCGAATGAAGGATTTCCTAGTATATATACATTTTTGTCTTTTGGAGGGAAAATATTAAATGTGAGAGTGACACGTGTCTTATTGAAGAACCCTTTTAGTATATAGTAATAGATAGATAATAGATAGATGACAAAATTGGATTACAACCACTAAATTATATTAATGTAATTAATTGATGAAAGATCATGAATTTATACAAAAAATGTTGTCAAAGTTAGCAATATAATCCTTTCATTATGGTGTACACGGATTAAGTAAACATTGGATTAATGGTGATGATGTACAATTCAGGTACATACATACTACATAGTGCCGTGGAGGTTGAGGAGTATAATGTCGGTTAAAATCTTGACACGTGGATTCAATTTTATATTTATTAAATGTTTAATTTTTGAATTATCATCGAATGATGGTATGAATATTTGGACGCGTTGGTTCATGTACTGATTTATTGGGGGCTCCGGGCTCGTCTTTGAAAGGAAAAAAACAATATTAATGAGGTGTGTATACTTCTTGCTTCATCAACAATAAAATATCATTATTTAGCTTATTACTGTTGTGTAAGTTGTAGGTTTATCTCTTTTGGAAGACCTTTTTCGAGCTGGGAGACTTTTTGATCACACTCTCCTCTATGAGTATGAGTTGTTGTCGTTCTTTCCTCCCCAGGCCCTGACCGTAGTTTTCTATGAGCGGGATACACAGGATATAATGATGATAACTCTTGTGCATAATTTTTTGTTTGAGACGATTTTTATCATAAAGCTTATTTTGTACTCCCTCTATTTACTATTGTTTTTTCTGTTTAGAATATTCTTATTTAGGAGAGAAAAATTTGATTAAGATTTTCAAGACATATATTGACGATAAAATATATTCATGTGAAATCTCATTAGATTCGCTTTAATGTATACTTTTTAATTATATATATGCTTTATATTTTTATAATGGGTATTTAGAGATATTAAAGATTAAAATTTACTTTGAACTCTATGCAAAAAGTAAACGAGAAGAACAAAAAAAACAGAAAGAGCATACAAATTTAACAGTCAAATAAATAATTTTTACCAAATATATACATAACAGTTGACTTAAACAAATAAGTTAACAACTAACAAATTAGTCCATACTAAAAAACACCGAACATTGCCTATTTGTCAAACTGATCTATAATTCTTAAAAACCTTAAAATAAACTTAAGTAGCATCATTTCCAAAAGATGTGACAAAATGAAGTGCAAAATTCTTGGGTTGAGAAAAAAACTCCAACAAATAATAGGAGTACTCACCATTCACCAATTACTAAGTTATTCTTGTTACATTTCTTTAATTTTTATTCAACCAAGATAAAATGCCATTCACACTCTATTCACGCACATATATCTATAACATCTTTTCCATTTTCCAGGGCATCTCAATTATACTCCTTCAGTTTCTATTTACATAAAGTATGGATGCTGTATGATTGATGTTCATATGTGGGGTAGAAATAAAAAAAATTATTATAAGTAGATAATGGTTATGACTTGTGAGTATATTAAATAATTAATGGGATGATGTATGATTGATGGTGATAGTGGGGTAAGAATAAAGTGAGGATAAAATAAGTAGATTATTTTTGCCAAAAATAGTAATGTTGCAAGTAATATAAAACTTCCAAAAACGGTAAGTGTTGCAAGTAAAATGGAATGGAGGAAGTAGTTTTTAATGCAAATTTTAAATCTTAATATCTTTAAATACACATAATAAAAAATTATAAAAAATATATAATAAAAACTATAAATTAATAAGATGAATCTAATGAGATCTCACATGTATATATTTACTCTTTTAAATATGTGTCCAAAACGTTAATTAAATTTCTCTAGGTGAAATATTTCAAATGGAAAGAAAATTAGAGAACTAGTAAATAACATTTTATAAGCTTTTACTTACTAATTACCCCTTTCTATTCTTTCTACTTGTCTGATTTACCTTTTGATTATCATTTACGAATCACTTTAATTTGTATTTTATTCTTAATCTATAAGTTAAAATATATTTATGTGACATTTTATTTTATTTGTCTCAATGCTTAATATCAAATTTTTATAATTTTTAATCATGAAAAATTAAATATAATAAAGGTTATAAAATATTATCTCGGCATGTGTGAAAAATGTAAATGAGATAAATAGGGTGAATAAGAGGGAGTATAATTATATGAGTGACGATTAAATCAGTCATGAGATTTGAGAGATCTAGGGCAAAATATTAATTATGGACTCTTAATTACTCAATATACCATTATAAGTCCTAACAATTATAATTTTAAAGCGTTATTTTTTTAAAATTTTTAGATGGATTTATAGCACAATTCCCTCTTATCCCCTTTATAGAGTTGACTCTGAGTAAAATTTGAACTAAAATACTCCATTGTCGTTCTATCTTTCATCTTAGGTCTTAAAAAATACTCTTAACATATTTTTTTTACTTTTATGTAGTTATTGATTTATAAAATATTTTATACCGTAAATTTTAAAAATAATAAAAGATATATAGTCTAAAATTCATAATATTTTCCAATTTATTATATATAATTGATTTATATCCTATTTACGGTATCCTTTTTATTTTAAGATGCACATAAAATAATGCCCTATTTTGATGTAAGTTTGTCATGCTTTATGATACTTTAGTACATTGCACCATTCTCTAATTACATAATCAATCCTTTAGTTTATTTTTCTCCACAAGTTTATGTTTAGTTAATTTGTCAATTTTTACGGGCCACATGAATTATGAACATCTAAATGCTTAATTTCGTTTGATGCCTTTTATTGTTTGACTTCTTCATGGGACCTAATTTCTTTTTTTTTTTTTCATTTTGTCATTTTAAAGAAAGGAATAAAGAACTCATGTTTTGGTACACGTTTGCTATATGTTAAAAAATAAATAATGCAAATTAAGTTAATTTATTAACTAAACTTTATTTATTAGGCTAATTAGGAAAACTAAAAATAAAACTAAGTATTTTAATATATATTTTACTTTGAGATTCGAGTCTTGTATCAGTTGAAGTATGTATCATTTTTCTCGGTAAATTTCCGATCCTTATTACTGCTTCTTTTTTCATCCTATTTTATGTAAAGGAATTCATCTCAAACAATTAAAATCTTAACATGATAGTTGACACTTTTGGTTAAATTACATACTTTAACACAAAATATTTCACTTTAAACGAGAGATGAGCGATGAGCGAGATTTGAATCTGTAATCCAAAATATGTTTTGTATTGTATAAAAATTATATGTCCTTATCTTATCTAGCATCATACACAAACTCACAAAGTGGAATCAACAATGTGGTAAAGTAATTGACAACAAATAAATTAGTGAACTATACCCAACACAACAACAATTAACAACATTGATTAAGCTTTAAAATTAATTATCATTAGTCTTGTCAATGGTTTATATTTTTTCAATATTATTGGGTGGTTCATCCATAACATTATATTATTATTACTTGAAGAAACTACTTTAATTTCCATTATATATAATGCCGACCCATAAAAAAGTGATTGAAAATAGGATCTAAACTAAATTTATATGGTCATGAACTTGCAATATAACAACATCACTACTTATTAAATATTATTGGTTTGAAGATATTGTCCCTATCTAAAAAGTAGATTATGCATTGATATCCATTCAAAGTGCATATTACTTGACTTTAACATGTTTATTGGAAACAATTTGTTCACCAAAATAGAAACTAATCAATGTCACAATGTGTATGTTTAAGAAATGCTTTTATAATGCTCTTCTTATCTTTTTAATACAAGTTGTATCAAATAACGATGTTAAAGTTATTATGCATTAATTTATAAGAATAGTATTACAGAAGTATTAGTTTAAATTGATTTTTATATCAGTTATTATATATTTGCTTGTTGTTAATTTTTATGTAAATGTCGTGCGACTCTATTATCTATAAATTGATTTTAACTTCAAAAAGTAAGTATCCAAACATAGCCTACACTATGTATCAAGATAATATGATCATTGTAGATAATTTTGGGGCTTATGTATATATATTTATTGTTTTTACTTAATTATATTCTTTTCTATGAATTAATTTTTAGTAATGGTCTTTTCATATACTATAGACTTTAGTAGAGTTTTGATATCTTAAATATATTATCCTAGCTTTATTATATAAAATTAGATCATATATGGTGGAATAAGTTCATCGATTAACTTTTTCATGATATTACAATAATCTAATTTTACCCATTACATCATTGGAGAACCATATAAGATAAGTCTCTATCGATGTGGGATTATGCATGATTTCTAGAATCCTTTATCAATGTAGTAGTAGGGCGGTGTAATGCAAAATAGCCCAACTTTTAGTGAATGGGATTTATTAATCTCCCAATAAAGTTCTACTAACAATTAACAAATACCTATTACTTACTCTTATGGGCCCGTCTGGTATTCAGTACAAAATAGTCGCAAAAGTCATGAAAAATTAGTGTAGTTTTGATTAAAATATTTGTTGGCGAGTTTAATGATCATACCTAAACTCTTTCAACGATCTTATTTTTTTCGAAGTTTATTCTAATGCATTACTATGTCAATATGCTGTACTGAATGGTAATAAAATATTGTAAACTTTTAGTAAAAGGTGTAATTTTTTTACTTAGACGTTGTACATTTCAACGATTTTATTTTTTTCGAAGTTTATTCTAATGCATTACTATTTCAATATGCTGTACTGAATGGTAATAAAATATCGTAAACTTTTAGTAAAAGGTGTAAACTTTTAGTAAAAGGTATAATATGCTGTAATAAAATTTTGTGATCAAAGTTTTATTATTGCGGAATGACGTTGCATTGTACATTTCATAAAAATTTATATTACAAATATTTTCATTACCACTGTTAGTACTAGTAACCAAATGGATTGTTATCTTGTATAAACTTTTAGTAAAAGGTGTAATTTTTTTACTTAGATTATTTAATACTATAACTCTTTAATTTCAAAATTTATATTGATGTATTACTATATTTAACCAACATTATTTGATGAAACAATGCATTCTATATCATTTAACTAAAAGTGGAACTTGTACAATATATATTTGATATACTTGATAACCATTTGAAATCTATAAATCACCAATTAATTTCTTAAAAGTTAATATTATAAAATTATTAATCGTCTAAACAAATCAAAGGTCTAAGTTGGTTATCGTAATGTAAAATACATATATATTAAAATATTGCAAATGTCAAGATATTACATTTTTTGAGAAAAGGGAGGAGTTTATTTAGTATTCAATCATCAAAACAAATAATAATTATAGCTAGCTTCCAAGAAAGAAAATTTTACTAATGCACTAAAAAAAATTGGTGCTTATCATTATTTTAATCTTTTATAGAAAATGTTTGAAAAATGTCTAGAGGCAGAATCTGCCCACACATATTAATTTATATATTATATGACACATATTTTATCTCTTTATCTGTGGACGTAGCTAATACATTAGTAATACCATGTGATATTTATTGTTTTGATCTGTTTATTTTTTTAACGTATGTCATCAAATAATATAATAACTTTACATATAAATATAGGTAGTATTATGGGAATGGTATATAACTTTATTCTTAGATAACCATGGACCATCTTACCTATTATACTTGCATTGGCTTTATTATCCAAAGGAAGTAGTAGCTGTGTTTTTCAATACAATCGTCTATTAAGGGATCTGATGTTAATATGAGTTGGAGATTGAGACTTTAGGCACAATTTTTTTTTTTTTTTTTCTTTATGTAATTTTTATTTTAATAAATCCATTTCTCGAATAATAATGTTCGTTCCTTTACTGATCATGAGTGAGTTACCATTAAATTATTGATAAAACAAATTTCTTTTTAAAAAAAAAAATTGATGGAGTTTTTTTTGTGGAGATCTTATTTGTGTCCCATGCTTGCTATCTTTGATCTTAAAAAAATATTTAAATTCTGTTTTTATTCTTTTACCAGATAATACTCATCCTATGCACTATTTTAATAATATATTTATACAAATTAAGAAAATATAATTATCAGACTAAATTGTAGTCTTTCAATACTTTATGAATTCATTTATGTAACAAAATTATAGATTTTGAAAATGTATTAAATGTACTACGATTTCAAGTTTTAAAATAAAATGATTATATAAATTTTTTGTACTTAAAAAGATCAATATTGGTGGCATCATCATGCTAAATTGAAGAGAACTTTTTATGATAAAGTGATATTTATGTTTTTTTCCAGGTAAATGATGCAAACGTGTTTTATTTAATAGATAATATATGATATATATAATCTGATGATTTACGAAAATGTTAAGAATAATACATGACTAGTAAGTAGTAACTATTTTTTTATTAGATGATATGTATTTTTAAATCAAATTGCAAATTGGCAAAAACATTTTTTCCCGAGAGTAAGGAGTGTATCTAAAGTTGTTTTTTATTATTGGCCTGGGTTTTAGTATCTTAACAAAATTAAGCCTTCTGAAAAGTTAAGAATTATGCTAACCTAGAGAATATCTCAAAGTTGAATTATTTTCTTTTAGAATTTTGATTTATAAAATTTATATAAAATGAGAATTGGAAACCCCTTTAGATAGGTAAGTGTAGTAAATCTTCCACTAGACATAAAGGTTGAAACTAGTAAGTTCTATGTATACTTTTTCTTTAAACTAAAGTTGTTCAAAAGATGTTGTGTTAGATTTCAACTTACCATTTCATCATTATAGGTATACAACACAAGTATCCAACAAGTCTCTTCAAATTTTTGAAAACAAGAATATTGAAAATCATCATTTTTTCTTCTTTATACATATACAAAAAGAAGTTAAAAGCAATAAGTGTGTTGAAAAAAAACATTGAAGAATCAACAAAATTTAATTTTCACTTAAAAATTAGCTTTAGTAGTTATATACTTTTAAGGATTAAGATTATTAGTTAATTTGAATAAGATGGGGCCTAATTATTATTACCATTTTGCTAACAAATTCATTCCAAACGTTATGTTTGAGTATGTATATAACATATTCTAGCGTCATAATTATCAGCTTAATTGCATTTAAAATTAGTTGGTTCCTTGATATGATATCACAATCAACAAAAATATCACAATGTTCGAGTATATAACAACAAAGCAATTAATCATCAAATTACGTGTAAATATATATTATATAATTTATCATTATTATTTGTTTTATGATTTTTAAATACATTATTTTTCATGTTAATGGATGATCCAAAGACATTTATTAGCTTTAAACACTTTAGTACGTCCTATTTAAAAATCCTATATGAACCCATTTGACTCTTCAACCTAGTTTTCAATTTTATTCATTATTCTATAAAAATAGAATGATGGTGTTGAAAGAATCATTAATGGTGTTGGGATGTACTCCCTCCGTCCCATTTAATTTGCATCATTTAGCATTTTAGTTTGTCCCACTTAATTTGTATCATTTTTAAATTTGGACAATAACCAACCATTTTCTTTTTATCTCATCCATTCATTTTAATTTTCTTTTAATTTCATCCACACAATTCATTCTCGCTCTTCAATTATTACCATTATCCATCTTTTTCTTAAAAAATACTCACTTTCTCTTTGTTTCAATCCTATCAGAACATAGGGAGTAAACATAAGGAAGCAAGGAAGGTGGGGAAGGTATTACTATATAAATCTAAGAGCAAAGCATCATCATCATCTATCTTTGGCATATGGCATCTCTCTCTTTCTCCACTTTTTTCCCCACTGATGATGATTTAATGTCAGTCACAAGATGTTTAAAACTAACATATGAGTAATAGGTACACTTTTTTATTTAAATGAAAATGTAAATATCAAATTCAATAATTCTATTATTTTTTTTTGAGTTAACAATTCTATTATTCTAATAACTAGAGCATAAGTAGGAGTCATGTACCTAATAATAATGTTGAAATAATAAAATGGTGTAATCTTTAAGGTGGCATCTAATCTAATCTAAGTCGTATAAAAGTAATAAAAGAGACCTTAAATAGAGGGAAAAGCGAGAGTTGAAATATGGATCGAGCAACGGAACGTGGTGGTGGGTCTTACTAATTTGGATCGCACAATTATCTAAGTCTACCAGCGCATGCACCAGACGATGCACACATCAGTCCCGTCCTGACCCGACCCGACCCGACAGTACTCTCGACCTATCAACCACTCTTTTCGTGTTTTATCATGATTTTTTTTGTTTGTTTTATAAGATTTGCTATATTTTTGTTTTTGATAATAATTCATCTTTATATGTTAATTCTTATTTAGTTTTCAGTTTGCTTAAATTTTATCTTTGTAACAAATACTGTTGGAGAGAGTCATTAGGTAACAAATGGCAAGCAACAAGACGTCTGAATCAAAATCGTCAAGTTCATTTTTAGATTTCAGAGCAATAATAACTAATAATCCCTCCGATTATATTTAGTTGTCACATTTTCTTATTTGGAAAATTAAATCATATCAATTGTCACTTTCCTTTTTTGTCAATTTCTTTTTACCTAAATACCCCATGTTACACAAGTAATGTCCAAAATACCTCCGCTTTTACTACTTACAATACCCCCACTATCACCTTTACAATTAATATAATCATTTAAAATACCCCAACTACTCACTTTTTAATGGACCCCACACCACCCTTAATAATCGTGCCTAAGCAAATACAACATCTAAATAGAATTGAAGGGAGTATTTTTTTAACAAAAATTATAAACCAAATCTTTAAGCTAATATCAATCTTATACATAAAATAATTTTTAAAACCCAAAAAATTTAGGATCCTAAAAGATAGCCAAGTTTACCATGTATTAAATCGACTGCAATGGTGTGAATACAAAACTCTCTTAAATTCATTGTGGTCACACCACTCGCACCTTTATACACTTTCTACCTTATACCCCACTCTTCAAACAAACTCATTTTGTGCATATTTATTGCATTTGTTTTTAGTTTTAATTTTAGGAAAATGATTTGAAATAATATACTCATAACTTACTCTACCCTTTTGACTTTAAATAAGTGCTTTAAATTATTTTTAAAAAATAGAATTATTAGATAATTTCAAGGTAAATTACATATTTATTAATATAATAAATATTTATTTATAATCAAATAATTCTATTTTAGATTTATCATTATATTCATCTTTTTATTATATATTTATATATGTATATATGTATATCACTATATGCAGACTATAAGCAATATAATACTTTATAGTTTTATGTTTATACGTAAGTATTATACCTTTAGGTGTACGCGTGTATTTTACATAAAAATAAAATAATACGAGGACTCATTTTAGCCTCCTCGCTCATGAAACGATATAGAAGAGGCCAGGAAAGTATAGAAGATGAGATTAAGATTTCTAACTTGAAATTTTGTCATATTTTCAAAACAAAACTTTTTAAAATATATAATAAATACTACTCCCTCTTATACGTTCAAATTTTATATTAATGACAAGAAATTAATTCAACCAATGGCTTACATCGATTGTTAAAATCTCTAAATTTTTAATATATTTTATCACGTCCTCTTAAAAAGAGTATTTAATTTTGGACTAAAAATTTGGATGTGATGAGCCCATGACTATTATATTAGAGGAACTTTCTTGAGAGACCGTCTTTTGTGAAGACGACTCTCAAAAGACCAACCCAAATCTATATTTAGAGTTGTAACAATCAGGCCCTCTCTTGAGAGACCGTCTATAGTATAGACGTCTCTCAAGAGCCCAACCCATATCTCCCTTTTAACTTACAAAACCACCAATTAGTTTTTTTTTAATTTATAAATTGGGCCAGCCCTAAAACTTGAGACGTCTAAACGGTCTCAAGTAAGAATTTGTGTGTAACAATACATATTTAGAATTAGACTGGACTTTTGAGAGCCGTCTTTATAAAAAAGACCGTCTCAAATAAGAATTTGTGATTATATTATGTTGGGTTTTGATACCATACTAAAGAAATTAGATCAGACAATTCAACCCAATTGATTTTAATAAATGTTGGTTTTAATTTTGTAATGTTTATTTTGGTAATTTCCTTTTGAATTAATTTCTTCTAAGCCATGGCTAGATTCAAAAAATGACTGAGAGCGTGTGGGTCAGCTGTTGCAAGAAGAAACGACAAATATATGAAACTAATTAACTAATATTTTTTGCATGCATGAAAATTCGAAAGCTAACAATATTGTTAAATGTAATACTCTTTTATGAGGTTTGTTAAAGTGTCCATGTGTTACCCACATGTGAGTTGTCCCACATCGGAGAAAGAGAAGAGTATGCATCACTTTATATACTCAATTAAGGATTAACTACTACTATTACCAATTGGTTTTAGTAGTGAACCTTCTTTGAGTTTATGAGTGGATTACTTCTTCTCCTCCTTGTTTGGGTTGCCCAGACCCCTTTTCAAAATTCTATCAAGGTTTCAAAAAAAAAAATCAATTACTTAATTAGGAGTGAAAAATATTATTTTTAAAAAATAGTTTTCTAGCAAAATATTTTTCTCTAAACCAAACACACCTTAATAAAACGATTGTATTAGTATTTTTTATATATCAATGCAAGGAAATATTAGAAATTGATATGATGAATATGTTAATACACAACGTTACATAAACTACTTATTTTTATGATTGTTAATTCATTTTCAAAATCTAATTATCATGACATCATCATACCCAATGTATACGTTACATAAACTATTACTATATATTAATTTTAAATTTTAATTTCATGTATACTTATTTTAATTTGTTAGGTAAGTCATGAAATCATGACTATCTTTTTACAATTATCACTTTAATTCAAAATATATTTATTAAGATGAAAATAATTGATATTATTAGAAAATATTTGTCAAAACCTTAAATGCAAATTAATTTTATTAATTACAAATTAATTTATAATTTCAATTAATAAAAATCCGACATACCCGGCCCAAACAAAGTCAAAACGTTTTATTCATCTTTTTATTATTTATATTTATTTATTTATATAGTTGTACAAGTTGTAACCTAAAATTGTCCTTCACTCCCTTTGAGATTTACAGGAATTTAATGCTCAACTTGCAATTTATAAAATTCAATGATTTTCTAAAAAATAAACTAAACCACTTGTATACCTATGTGTATAAATCTCTATTTATATAAAGCAATATAACGGGTAAAGTCGAATATAATCTATTAAATAATTTTAACTTGTAGTATATGTAATTAAGAATTATATTTAGTCGACCTAGTTTTTTAAAGTTTCATTTTCGTCCTTTTGTGTTGATTTGGTGCATGCTTAAATAGTGTGGATCAAGTTTTAACACCCTTATCCCTAAATGGAAAAAAAAGCTTTTTGAAAAAAATAATTTTTTAAAAATTTTAAATTTTAAATTTAATTTAATTATTTTTATTTCAATTTTAATTTTTCAAATTTTTAAATTTTTAGTTTTTAAAATTTTAATTTCAATTTTTTTTTTTTTTTTAAAATTTTTCAAAATTTTAAGAGTGGGGTAGAGTTTGAAAGTATAAGAGTAGAATAGAATAGAGTAGAGTAGAATAGAGTGGAGTGGAGTGGGGTGAAGTACAAGATGTGAGTGAAAGGGAGTATAGATGTTGATCTATACTAATATTAATGTGGATTAAGTCCATACTAGGCTTAATCCGCCCTTGAGATAAGTACCAAGTACCTATCTATAATATATAATTACAATTAGAAGATTACCTACTTCCTTTGTTTAATTCATAAGGTTTACAACATTTTTTTATTCTATTCATGAATTTTGCATTAATTTTAATTTTTTTTATCTTTTTTAATCTTTAATTTCATTAATACATTTAAATTAAGAAAAATTATAACAAACTACCTAACCTTTTTTAAAAATATTACCTTATATAAAAAATTTTGCAAAAAACTAACTTATATAATACAATTATTTGCAAAACACTACCTTTTACTGATTTTCGTCAGTTGACTGTTAACATTAACATTACCTCCACAAAAAACTACCTTATGTAATACAATTCTTTGCAAAATACTACCTTATATAATACAATTCTTTGTAAAACACTACCTTATATAATACTCCCTCCGTTCCTTTATGTTCTTCCACCTTACTATAACGGATAGTTTCAAAAGTTCTTCCACTTTAGAATACTTTTTATTTTTGGAAAGTTTTCATCTCACTTTTACCCCTTAAAACCCTACTTTCCTTACTTCACACTACTATTTAATTATTTTCTCTCTCATACTTTCAATACATCATTACTTCACACTACTATTTAATTATTTTTCCTATCATAATTCTAATACAATCATTACTTCCCACTACTATATAATTAAAATGATACCCACTACTACCAAAGATTCCATTTTTCTTAATCTTTGTGAAAAACCCAAATAGGAAGATCAAATAGAAACGGAGGGAGTACAATTCTGTGCAGGTCAACGTTAATGTTAACGGTCAACTGACAAAAATCAGGAAAATGTAGTGTTTTGCAAAGAATTGTATTTATAAGGTAGTTTTTTGCAAAATTTTTTATATAAGGTAGTTTTTTTTTAAAAAAGTATATAGATCAGGTAGTTTCTTATAATTTTTCCTTTAAATTATACTCCCTCCTATTCTTCCTATTAGTCCCATTTACTTTTGGGTTACTATTCACTTATCACTCTTAATATATATTTTATTCTTAATCTATAAGTTTAAACATAGTCAAATGGGATCTTATCTGATTCGTCTCAATGCAAGGATTATTAATATCAAATTTGTATAATTTTTAATTAAGCATAATTAAAGATATTAAGGGTTAAAATGTTGTCTCGGCAAATGTGCTAAAAGTAAATGGAACTAATAGATTGAATAGGAGGGAGTATTTTTTTATTTCATCCATATAATTTTACCGCTTTTCCATTTTCATAAAATATAGAAGTATCTTTCTGACACGTATTTTTTATTTACACAATACGTAGTAATTGCAAACCCATGCATTAGACAAAGGATTAATGAATACGGAAATTAGGGTTTGTTTGTTTGTGTGATGGGTGAATGGTGATGAATACATGAACACGCAGGTTCAATTTTACTGTAAATGGTGGTACCTGAGCCCATCATCCGTTGGATTAGGGACCACTGATTTTGTATATACAAGTATTATTATTAGTATATGAAAATTATGTATTTGGTTGTATTTAACTTTGTTCTGTTTTCATTTCGTTTGTTTTTGTGCTTCCTCCTTAAATGTTGATACTTTCAGATTTTCTTCTTTACTTTGGTGGTTACTTTTTTTTTTTGTTTTTGGAGTATTCTGGAATTTTGTATTTTTTAAATTAAATTTTTTATAAGAGTTAGTATTGTCGAGAAAATAAATGATTTTTCACAAATTCTTGTGAAAGACGGTGTTTTTGAAAGACCATCAGCTCAATATCATTTTTTATTTTAACTAAGCTTTAATGGGTTAAAGCCTGAGAGACGTCTCTTAAAAAAACGGTCTCTTAAGAGACTGACTGTTTTTTAAAGAGTTATCTCAGGCTCTCAGTGAATAATGTGTTATTTCGTTCTGAAGTATCTTTTAGGAATTATTGAGTAAAAAGATTTAAAAAAAATTGTTCTTTTTTATTGAATTGTGGCCATTTTTCTACTTTATGTACTACATTGCTACTATTAAGTAGAATCAGAACGAACCATAGTAAAATGACTCGACTAATTAAATTTTGTTTATTTTTTTATTCCTTCTTTTTTTCCGTGCTCAATCTACTTTATAATTTTAAAAAATAATCTCTTCAAAGAAACTCCACCACCACTATTACAAATTAAATTAGTCTTGTTAAAGTTCTTTACAAACTTGCCTAAAAGATCTTAGCATCTTGATTTAGAGTATCAATTTAATTACTTTTTGGGCCAGTATGGGTTAATTAAAAAAAAACACAAATTCTACATGTTTTAAATAACGTTTAGGGGAATACAAACTGATTCTTCAATAAAAGTACAACTGTAAACAACTGGGCAAAAGAAAGGACTATAACGATAGGAAATTAGATTAGCCTTTGATTAGTCCTATTCTATAATTTGATTCATTGTTAATTAGGTGAGTTTGTGGGTCGGACCAAGACATTTTAATTAAAATAAAGGAAAAATTATAAAATATTATTAAATGTATAAAATATCTATCTAATTATTTTTTCTTTGCAAAACCTACCTTATATATGACTCAAATGTTTACAAAATACTATCATTTGACAGAAATCATCAGTAGAGGTTTGACTAATCACGTGTTTGATATGTGATACTAATAATTAAACCGCCACTATTTTTCTCTCATGAAGGTAACAGATTCCTTTGTCATAAGGCCAATGAATGGCATCACGTGCAAAACACGTGCTTGATCAAACCTTCACTTAACAGTCAACTGCCGATTTCTGTCAAATAGTAGAATTTTACAAACGTTTGGGTGAGATGTCATAGCTATACATTAAGTAATATATTTTTTGTAATTTTTCATAAAAATAAAAACTACAAATTTTCTTTACTTGGGTGAGATGTCATAGCTAGAAAAACCAATTAATATTTGTTTTTAGATAGCTAAATTGCTCTCCTTTTGTTCTTTCCACTATCTATCTAGCTCAAAACATTATGTCTACCATGTTGGTTGGATTTGGGTTAATGAAAAGATATAAACAAACAATATGCCAAAATATGACACACCGACAATGACCTCCTTAGCATATCCTCCATCATATAATTTAGTTACTAATTAATACTCTCTCCGATTCTTTCTTATTGTCATATTTGTATATACACAGTTTCTAAAGGTTGTATAGGGTCCACTAAAAAGGTAATAGTTGAGATTTTTTAAGTAATTAATTATTTGTAAATGTGGTAGTTGGGGTATTATAAGTAGTAAAAATGAGGGTATTTTGGTCATTATTTGTGTGAACATGGGGTATTTAAATAAAAAAAATTGACAGAAAAGAAAATGTGACAATTGACATGAATTTGCAAAATAAGAAAATGTGAAAATTATAGCGAATTGGAGGGAGTATTCTTATTGATAGAATACAAAGATATTGCAATATTATTATGTTCTAATAGTTATAAATATTACAACTTACAAGATGAAGATTGATTATTAGTAGGGCTTCAAAAAAATCAAAAAGTAGCTAGCCTAATTATATTAAATTAGACTTTTCAATGAAAAATATGAAAATAGTATGATTTGATGCATGATTCTTCAATCATCAACAAAGAGTTAAACACAATAGAAATTTTCTAACTCCCCTTACAAAATACTTGACTAATTAAAGTCGTTTGTAAGTTGTAACCCTTACTTCAAGTTGTTTAAGACTTTAAATTTTTTTTTTTTTTTTTTTTTATTTTTTTTCTTCTATAGCAAGTACTAATAATGTATGTATTATGATTTCATTATTGGAGAAGAAAAGAACTCAAGTGTACTAGCTTTTGTTAATGGTGTTGGAATCTTTTTTGAGGTGTTAAATTTGAGTTTTTTTTTAAAAAAATTAACGTGAATAATACAACCTTTTGGTATACTTTAGTTTATTAACTAATTTACTAATTTTTTTTGTCATATAATCACATATATAGTTTGATTTTTAACATGTTAGATATATTCTAGGGAAATACCCCATAAGTTGGTATTATTCATGGTTAACCAAAAGTTGGTATTATTGGAACAGAAAATATAATAAAAGAAGTTTACGGTGAAAAACATTTGCGATTATTTTTCTCTCAAATTGAAATTAAATCAAAATTATCCCTATATTTTTGTGTCAAAATTTGTATTTTTTCCTAAGTGTTTTCCACCAAACTAGAAAAAACTAATTATTACATGCATTTTTTTTATTAAAAATATATTTTTTGACAAACTAAATAACTAATTATGTTATGGATGACATTTTATGTAATGTAGTCGCTATATGATCGAGTGTTATATGACCTAGCTAGTTGAATACTTGAATGAGTTGGGCCTATTTTCCATTCAAACGTCTTGAACAAGACTTAATGCCAACCCTTTACATGCTTTGTCCCAAAAATATTATTAAATTTTCATAAATATTGAAAAAATATTAAAATTTTTTACTTATTCGAATAGCTTCTAACCAAAATAAATATTTATAACCAGAGTTGTGAAAAATTATTTCTTAGATTCTGCCCATAATTTTCTATGAACGGGATACTTTGAGTATGATCATGATGAATTGTGATAAATTATGATTCTTTTTCATTTTCAATATTTATTTTTATGAATATAGTCGAGTAACCTTAGGTTTTAGCGTGTCTTAACCCCTAGACTAGTACACTACATATTTTTATGAATAAAGTCAACATCCGAAAACCATATATTGAATAAATAATTTATCATTTTTAACATTGTATACTACTTTAATGGTTTGCAATAATTATTAGCATTTTAAGATCTATTTTTCCAAAAAAAAAGATATAAAATTAATTTTTAATGATTATTTTTAACTTTTGAATAACTTCATTATTTAATTTTTTTTCCTATCAAAAGCATATATCCTATATAATACTTCATTCAAATGGGTCAACCCTAAAATGTGCGCTATAATAAGCATAAAATAAATTTGTATGAAACATATACTACATGTTGTTCTGGTAACCACGACTTAATTTTCCTTCTAAGCGATTTAATTTTCACTATGTATTATAAGAAGATTAATTTTCTTTCTTCGGTTCTTGCTTATACGAGATTATTCTAATTACCGAAGAATAAAAAAAAAGTTTTTGGTCTAAATTAATTTTCTTCCGGGCAAGACCAATTATGTGGAATGATCAACTTTGAACTTTTAATAATTTATTGATATATTTGCAATCAAAAAAAATTCAAAAATAATTTTAGGCACGATCAATAAAAGGACCGTCCAATATGCAAGAAAATTCAGAAAATATTTGGTTATACATGTACATCAAATTAAAACCATAAAATAATATATTATGATTAGAGTAAACATAAGCATCAATAACTTACACCCTTCCATCACAACCACTTAATAAATCTATACTTGTATGGATTAGGATTAACAACATTATCATTATCTTATGATACTACTTAATTTTGATCTTTTTCTTTTCAAGAAACTTCATCAAATTTATTAATTGATTATTTTTGAAAGAAAAGGCGTAATTAATTGACAATAAAAGAGAAATGGACATGTATAATATAGCGAAAGTGATTTTCTTTTTATGAACTAATTGTTGTAAGTCTTAAATAATAAGAAAAGTATATATATTTGTTTAACAACTAATTTCATATATAACAGGTGCTCTCTTGAGAGATCATCTTTCGTAAAGACGATTCTTAAAAGTCCAGCCTAAATCTATATTTAGAGTTGTAACTATATATATTTAAAATTGGATTGAGCTTTTGAGAGCCGTCTTTACAAAAGACGGTCTCAAGTAAGAATTTGTGCATATATAATAGAGTTAATTTTTTTATTTCTGAATTCCAGTCTTTTCATACAAAATAATTCTTGTTTTTTAGCAATAGATAGCTCAATTAGTTATAAGGTCTCATATCCATTATGCCTTATATTCCAATTAAAGGAGAAACATTTGCCTTATTCTTTAGTCATTGGACTTGGGCTTCCTATAGATGTTAGGAATATCACCTCCTAATTATATCTTGTTGAATCGATCAGCTCTCGACTCGTTTAACTGATCATGATTCTTTTCGAACATGATCACAAATCGGATATTTATCACTGTACGAACTAGTGACTGTGTGGGTTCCACCTGTATATAAAAAACCATGTTTATAAGTGTACATCGTTCCTAATCACAAAGAAAATGCTAAAAAATCTCTTAAAAACAATAAATAATTGAAAAAAAAGAGATATAGAGATGATGAGGCAACAATGACTATGATGCAAAGCCAACCAAATAAGAAGCTTTACGTTGTAACCACTAACACATAGCATGAATGGCACGACATAATATTTTCCTTATCAAACCAACATTATACATTCTTGGCCTATCCACACTTTGAAGCCAACTATTATTCCTACTTTTAATCAATCTCCTCTTTCTCTCTCTCTTTGTCATGCAAGGGACCATCAAATGCCTTATTAGCTAGCCAAACAAAAAAATTGGACTAAATGGTTTGAGAATCTATTAGGCATCATCTCTATATATAAAGGCAGAATCAGGTGAAAATTATTAAAATGGTAAAAATTGATCAAAATCAGACTGAGATATACATATATTGTAATACAAGTTGTACATACTATCTTATAAAGTGTATATATAATTATATAATTGTCAACCCCTTCCCTTTTTTATGCTTAATTGTTTATTAGTGTCGATAATAACAAAATGTGTTGGTGGGGTATAGAGGAGTAGAACCTGATATTATATGAAGAATGATATACTTGTACTACTACCAAATCATTGGATTCTAAATAATGTCAATTGATAATATTAACATCGCTTTGTATCAATCACTGATTGGAATGGAATTAAAATAGTACTCAATCAGAAATAGTGGTGATCGATGAAAATGAATTGTAAATTTAATTAATTTTTATAGAATGTTATGCGTTTTATCAGCTCTCATCTTCAAATATGTGTTTTTCTTCACAATTTTTAATCACAATCTAATAACCTTTTTGAGATTATAATCAAGGAGAATAAATTTTGTTAAAAATAATAATTAGAGGAACGAATATGATCATGAACTTTGTCAAACGATTGTCTAACTTAATCAGTTACATCAAATTTTTAATACTTTTTAATTCCAACATAACAACAACCAAACAGATGATAAATTATTCCCCTAATATAAACTTAAATAACAGTCGAAATTTAAAAAGCAATTGAAAATAAATCAAAAATTAAAAAGAAAAAAGATGCATGATTGAATTAAGTGTTGTCCATGACATTAAGTTTTGTATGCTATTAGATTTCAACTTCCAAGTCTAAGTAAAAAGTGTCTTTTTTCCATACTTGGACGGCATAAATTGTAGCTTTGGAATATAATGTGACATGAAATAGGATAGTAGCTACTACCTACTAGCTACATGATGTATTTCTATGGTAGATATTAGGTGTTTAATTTTAGTAATTATTTTCTCTCTTGTCATTTTCCATTAAACTCAAGCATGGGACTACAATAAGGTGAATATAATTATTTTCCTTTAGAACAAATTATTGCTTAATAGTTAATATTATAAGGTGAAGATAGTGTTTTCGTTAACAATAATAATAGTAATGGTAATAAGTAAAAGACCTATGGACCTACTCTCTAAATCCCGTTCAAGATTCAGATTCGTCCTAGACTCGATAAATCTAAAATCAATTTTAAATTTTTTTTAAACCTAATTTATATTTATTTTGACTGATTTAATACATTTAATACTTATATACAAGTAATACAACCTATGTGTAGATCCATTTTAGCCCTTCTTAAACTTTTCAATATAATTAAAGTAACAACTATTAAACTAAGACTCATCAAAAACTCATATTGGACCCTAAACTCATTAGACTTGACGAGTCTAAGTTCTAGTTTAATATTTTCAAACCCTAACACTATGTTTGGATAGAAAATTAGGAGAGAAAAGAAAGGAAAAGAAGGGGAAGAAAAGGAAGAGAAATACTTCATTGTTTGTATAGGAAGGAAGGGAGGGGAAACAAAGAAATTTTATTTTCCTTCCAAATCTTTCCTCTTATGGAGAGATTTGGATGTTAATAAAATGAAGGGACTTAATCCCTCCAAATCCCTTCCCTTCAAATCTCCTCCCTCCCTTTTTGCTATCCAAACAATAGATTCTTCATCCCTCCAAATCCTTTCTTTTCTTTTCCCTCCATTTCCCTCAATCCAAAGAAGGCCTAAAGGTCAGGATATGCGTTTGGGTTCTAGGTGTTCTCGAATCATCGGGTCGATTTTAGGTTAGGAGCTTTTGTGTCAGATAAAAATTGAATCTTGTCTTTATATTGAGTTTCACATCATTATGAATCTATTTTTAAAGTCGATAAAGAGTTTAATGGATTATACAAGAAGTGATAATTGTCATGTCAGATATATTTTGAATTTTGAATACCGTTATTTTCGATCCACTAAAAATTAATGATATTGGTTCCGATAAATATTAATGAGTTTAATTAGGTTGATTGGATATTTTTGGATCCAAACCATGACATGTCTAATATGGAAAATTTGAAATAAATAAGATTCTTAATAAAAAAAAAAGTATGCAATAAGATCCAAATCAAACTTATTCTAAAAGTGAGCGTGTAATCCGCAAACCTTAGGTTCGGGCTGTTCGCACTTAGTAAGTGCGAATAGACTGAAAAACTGAAACAGGATGTTCGCCGTTACTAACAGCGAACAACCTGTTTTAGGTTTTCAGTCTGTTCGCACTTACTACGTGCGAACAACTCTTGTCTTAAAATCAGCATGTTTACCCTGTTTGACCTGTTCGCAGTTACTAAGTGCGAACAAACACTTGATTTTTTTTACCAGATTATTATTGTTCGCACTTACTAAGTGCGAACAAACACTTGATTTTTTTTACCAGATTAATACTGTTCGCACTTACTTAAGTGCGAACAGACCCGAGCCTATGTTTTGGAGTATCAGACGCTTATATTTGGAATAAGTTTGATTTGGATCTTATTGCATGTTTTTTTTTGATTAAAAATCTTATCTATTTTTCTCTAATATGGCAACGATGGAAATTTGGACTTAACATGTGATAAATCACATGTATTGGGCCTCTAGAAAGTTAAAACATAATATTGTGTACTCGTCCTGGTTCAATCAAATGGGTCAGAGAAAATTGGGCTTGTTTTTATTCTATCTAACTACCTAAGGTAGGCCATTTTTCACCTAGAATTGAGTTGATCTTCAATCGGGTTTAACCCAATTTTTCCTGGTATTTTTGGATCGGGTTATAATTCGATTCAAATTAAAAATTTTGAATGTTAATTTTGGATCGGATTAAATTTTGACAACTATTGTTTACGGTCCGCAGAATATCCTGAAAGCACTAAATTATATGTTCAGCTGCATGAGAGTGTTAATCAAAAGCATTAGTCTCAGATAAAGTGCTATAACACAGGGATACCATTGATAATTTCCCTTGCTTTTAAATGACATTTAATGTCAACTTAACGAAAAAAATATGAATAATGTCACGATTGTAATTAACTCAAGAAGATAAGAGTACCATTGAAATTAAAAAAACACATAAAGAGTATCATTAATAAAGTGCTATAACACACGGTACCATTATAATTTCCCTTAAATGGTTGACTACTGTGTTCCATTGTGGAGAAACAAGATATTTTGCTAATTTGTTTCTCGAGTGATTAGTTAGACAATGATAAGTGTTAATAAAGCTAAATATAGTATATTATTTGTTGATCTATGCTATCAATATAACTCACTTTTAATTTTTTTTGTATAGTCATTTCATATTTTTAATTTTTTTGCAATGTTATATTCATTTCGCCAATATTGATTATTTTCTCTATTGCCCTCAAAATGCATCGGGTGCATTTTAGATGAAATTTAGTAAAAAATAGAATTAAATTTGAGTATAATAAAACAAAGTAGACGACAGAAATGTGTAATTAGGATGAATGTATAATTTCATTTCCATGGTAATGAAAAGTTGATAATAAGAAATTATTTTATTCATAATTTTTATTACTACCTAATACCATCCCTATCATTAGTAATTTATTGGAATAAATTTTGAAAAATTACCAGGAATAATATAACCTTTTGCTTATTTCCTTCAATAATACCAACTTTTGATTAACCATGAATAATACCAACTTATGAGGGTGTTTCCCTAGAATATATCTAACATGTTAAAAATCAAACTATAGGTGATTATATGACCAAAGAAATTAGTAAATTAGTTAATAAACTAAAGTTGGTATTATTCTAGGAAAAAACACCCCAAAGTTGATATTATTCATGGTTAATAAAAAATTTGTATTATTGTAGGAAGATTAACAAAATGTTGTATTATTCAAAGCAATTTTTCCAATAAATTTTGTGCAGAACATAAGATAATTGAAGTACAACAAGCATAATCATAAACTTATTTAGAGATTTTCACACCAAAGCTATACTAAATTTTCATCATTATTTCCATCATTTAATATTGATTACCAAATAAACCGTGAGAGGTACATAATACTAAATTTTCATTATCATTTCCGTCATTTAATATTGATTACCAAATGAACCGTGAAAGGTACATAAGATTATTTGGTTGGTGACTTAAGTTAAAACTCATGGGGACCTCACAAGTTCTAGATAACAGCTTAAAATAGGCATTATATACGTGTTTTTGCAGACCCTTACAATACTCTAGTCATACTTTTCATTTTCGTCTATTTATTTAACTTGTAATATTTTTTAATTTAGTCATCATCATATTTAGTATATTTTGCCCATACGAAATTATGGTCAGGATCTGGGGGAGGAAATGGCGGGGACAACTCATACCCATAAAGAGAGCACGGCTAAAGAGTCCCTCGGTTCGAGAAAGAATAAAATAAGATTTTGATTCTGCAACTAATAGGACCGAGTGCGGTTAAAGCGAACTCCACTTATTAATTTAGATAGTGTTTTCGGCTTTTCGCTACTTTACTATTCTTATAATTTTTTTTTCATTTTTAGTTATATTTTACCAAATTATTATTATTTATGTTAATTATTAGTAGTGCAATCTCTTAAAAATAATAGAGTCTTATAAATATCTATTTAATACGTCAATCTTCATCCAAAAATTGTGAAAATCATTTTATTTAATCACTCGATAAATGTTGGATGCAACTGCATGGGTCAGGAGGATTAAAGCAATAAAATCCAAAAATATCCATGTCATCATAATCATATGGATTATGGATTATTTCCTCCGTTCCATTTTACTTGCAACACTTACCGTTTTTTTAAAAGTTTTATATTACTTGCAACATTACTATTTTTAGCACAAATAATCTACTTATTTTATCCTCACTTTATTCCTACCCCATTATCACCATCAATCATACATATACCCACAAGTCACAACCACTATCTACTTATATAATTTTTTTAAGTCTACCCCACGTATCACCATCAACATACATCATCCCTACTTCTACCATACTGATTTGACGACCCTTAAAAAATGTGTCAAACCCAATGGTGCAACTAAAACGGAACATAAGAAGTATATATTTAAATTTGTAATAATAATAATAATTTTTATTATAATATTTATAAAACACAAATTTTTATGAGAGACGGTCTCTTTTATAGACTATCTTTAATTGAGCCTAGCCGACCCATTATATATTTTTTAAAATATTGTAAATAACCATTAAAAATGATGTAACCATGTAGGTAGACATTTAAGATATTGAAAATAGGCATTAAGGATACGATAAGTAAGTATTAAGGATAACGTAAGTACATAGATACATTAAAATACAGTATGTAGATATTAATTTTTAATGGGTTAGACTTAAGATCAGTGGCGGAGCCACGTTGGAGCACCCGAGGTCGGGCGCTTTAAAAAAAAATATAACATAGACTTTTTTATTGGTAAAAATAAAAGTGTAAAATTAATATTAAATTCTTTTGATGATAAATATTCCCTCATTTTAATAATTTTGTCTTATTTATTTATTTTATCTCATTTTTTTTAATTAGGTCAGTTGATTTAATTTGTTCCATTTCTTTTTGTGGTATATCGTATTTAAAATTAAGAGCAAATAAGTTGTTAGTTTTACAAATAAAACTCTGCCGAAATCTCGTTCATTAATTGGTGCCCCTGGGACTCCGGACCCTGGATCCGCCACTGCTTAAGATATGTCTAGAGACGGTCTAAACTGGCTAACGAGCTGTTTATAAAATTTATGGACTACCAAAAATCATTACAATAAAAAAAGATAACGAAAAAAATAAAGCAAAAAATGAGTACCAATTATTACTTATAAAAACAAAACACGTCTACTGAGTATATACATAAAGGCGGGGGGGTTCTTCATTTTGTTCCCTGATCAAAACTCTACAGATCTTTCTTTAAACCGTCCTGCAAATTTTAATGGCGGAATCGGTAGAATTGCCTGGTCGTTTAGGAATTCTTGCTTTTAGAAACAAAGTGTTGTTGCCTGGTGCTATTATTCGTATTCGTTGCACTTCTCCTACCAGGTTTATCTTTTTCCTTTGCCCCCATTTTATTATTATTATTGTATTTATGTATGTTGAAATTGTTTAATTTGATTTTTCTGTCGGAAATTTGAAATTTGGTGACTTGGGATTTGGGGGTTTTTGTTTGTGATTAGTCGTTGACTGGAATTTGTCATAGTTGGAACGGGTATAATCCGTGCAAGATTAGAAAATTTTCTGTTGGACAAAGTGGATTAAATTTCTGTAGTTACTAGTTATATTGTTTTTCTTGGTATGAAATGATTTTTTGAAGTTATTTTTTTGGAATAAAATTAAATTGATGGAGGCTTAGTGCTTGAATTTACTTTTGATGTACCCTAGTTTAATTGTTGAAGTTTAGAAAGTTTGAATTTGGCGATAATTTTGTGTGTGTGTGTGTGTGTTGGGGGGGGGGGGGGGGAGAGGGGTTTTTCTGTCTGTGTGGAGAATGGAAATTGGGTTAAAAGTATTTGTTCTTTGAATTAGAAGATATCCAATATACTAAGAAGTTTAACACTAATTATTTTGATGTCAATGCTTGAGTGTGAAGATGAAATTTGGGCAAAAGACGGGCTTGATTGAAGGTAAATTGGGGGTATAAAGGAGTGGTTGTTTAAGGGAAACCCAAGAATGTTGAGACTTTATACAATTAGCTGAAAATTGAACATAGTGACATAATTGGTGACAAAGCGTTTACTTAAATTGTCATTGTATCGAGTGATATGATCAATAATCGAGTGTACTAATTTTTTCTAAAGTGCCCATCGGAGGATTATCTTAGAAGATAATACTACTATGTTAGCACTGGAGCCGATTGAACAAAATTTAGAAAAAAAGAACACGAGTAGTATCGAGCTTGAATTTTAGTCGAATAGAAGTGATTTTGTAGTTTTGCTGCATGGGCAGTTCTAAATCAGAACCTATTAAAGTTATTTCCTTGTTAGTGGCTAGCTGGAGGAGAGCTGGTGTGAATTTTGCTTTATATTGTTGTTTCTTAGTGTAAAATTGGTGGAACAAGAGTTATGGCAGAGGGAAGAAAAAGGTTTGATTGGAATTGTACCCGTTCGTGATGCTGCGGAATCTGCATCAGTAGCACCTGTGCTTTATCCAGGTAGTTGTTTGCAACCCTTTACTTCTGTCAGTTGTTTTGGCATCTCTTTGTCTACATTAGATAGTCCTGTTTGTTTAGGTGGAGGGACAGATTCCGGGGAGCGCAATTTGAAAAATCAGTCTTATTTGGAAGATACTCGAAAAGCAGATGGGATCAGCCAACAAGAGCCTCAATGGCACAGCAGGTATCTCTTGGGTTATTTTTTTGTCCCCACATCATGTTTTTGTTTAGAAAAGACCATTTGGTCTTTTAATCATGGCTTATTTTAGTTTTTATTTTGTTCTTTTGTGTGTATAAATATTTGATTTGTTCCCTAATGTTTTAAAAATGTAACTGCTTCTCAAGAGTGCATGCTCATTTTCTGTGGACCCTTTATTTGAATATTTCTCTTGTATGCTAAGAACGATTATAACTTGCATCAATGGATATAATCACTAAAGGCTATGTAACATATGTAGGGGTGTAGCTGCTCGAGCCTTACACCTCTCTAGAGGAGTGGAGAAACCAAGTGGAAGGGTTACATATACAGTGGTTCTTGAAGGCTTGTGCAGATTCAGTGTGCTGGAACTCAATACCAGAGGCACTTATTATACTGCAAAAATTTCTGCACTTGACATTACAAAAGCTGGTGAGCATCTAAACTTATGTTGTTAAAAGCAAGTTTACACGATTGTTATTTCCTAGAAAGTTCAGTCTTTCAGCCACTTTATGATGTTTAATGATGCTTTTATCTATTGGGTGGGGGGCTCGATTTGTGCATACTATTAAACGGACCTATAAATTTGGAAATATAAACACTGGTAGCGCTTTCATGTTAATATATGAGCCATTATACAGCTGTGGTGGAACTGCTGCTGCCTGCCAGGCAAAGATGACAGTGCCCCCAAACTAAATTTTTGATGCAGCATTTGTGTGAAGCATAGGATCTCTGTAGGCCTGCCCCTTATCCTCTTTTTATCTTATTTCCTAAAAATTGGTTGCTATTCTATATTTGTATGTGTTAGATGAAATTATATGTGTGTGATACAATTACGGTGGTGTAAGATACTTATTTAGAGGTTTTTCTCTTTGACACATCTGAAATGTTTCTATTAAAAATATTGATTGACGATTTTTAAAATTATTGCATTTTCCTTGGGAGTTATGGGCATGTGGCAATTCCTTTGACATAAATTGTTAGATTAGCTGTTCTCTCATCTCTGTACTTGTCATGTCTCTTCTTGTAAGTCCTGTCCTGCTTTTTGTATTGCTTTTGGAATTTCTGTACTTGGTTATGTGAATGAGAATGCCAGTTTTGCTACATGACGTGCCATTTTTTTTGTTTCATTCCTATGTTTTGTGTGACATGGCAAGAAAAAAGGGAGTAGAGGAAAGTATTTGTAACTTTCTGCAGAAATAGGCCAGTCTAATTTCCAAATATGTTATTTTGCGCTTACTTTAATGCGTATATAACATAAAGTGTTGTTTATTTTCAAAACGTTTTACAAGTAGAGTCTAATTTTAGTTCTCTTTTTTAATGTTTATTGAGTTGAATGTTATTGATCTTGGTCAGATATGGAGCAAGCAGAGCAAGATCCTGATTTTGTCTCATTAGCTCGCCAGTTCAAAGTGACTGCCATGGAGCTCATCTCTGTTCTTGAGCAGGTGAATGTTTAAGTTTTTATTTAGCTATGGTTTTCTGTCTTGGTTTGAACTTACAATAAATTTGATTCACCCATAGCGTGAAAACAAGGTACATTGTGTTGTTTCCGTCGAGTCTAGAGAGTAAAATGTCGTATCGATCATGAGAATTCCTTTGAAACGTCCCAAAACGTGGTTTTTAACACTTTTGCAATGCGGGTAATATCAATTTGGTAGATTTTAATAACTTGATTATTTGACCAATGTGATACGATGCATTTTTTATGCACTATGGACTAGTTATAAGCTTTTCAAATCTATTAAATAAAAATACCAGCATCGTAAAGCCTCAAGGGGTATCTCACGGTTTCAACCAATAACATCATCACTCCGTCGTATGACCGTGACCATTACCGCATTTGTGACTCATTTTCGCACTATGGAATATGGATTCACCTTGTATGGAAAATTTAATAGATATGATGTCTAGTCTATTCAGGTTTCAGACTTATATATTTATTTTTCGAATAGAATTAAAATAAAGAGCTGACATGAATATGAGCTCTAATAACAAGAAATGTTTAATCACTCAATGCAAAATACCTTGAACTTCTTTATAATGTAGGAGACAAAAGTGATTCTATTTTCAATGAAGGCTGCATGTAGAAGTATACTTTTTTACTGTCCATGTCATTCCTTTAATTTATCTATTAATGCATTAACTTGCACTTTCATGCTAACAGAAACAAAAAACTGGTGGGAGGACAAAGGTTCTTTTGGAGACTGTTCCTGTCTACAAGCTGGCAGATATATTTGTTGCGAGTTTTGAAATAAGCTTTGAAGAGCAGTTATGTATGTTGGACTCTATTGATCTTAAACTTAGACTTTCAAAAGCAACTGAGTTGGTTGAGAGGCATTTGCAGGTATATACTAACGTAGTTTGCGTGATTAAATGGTTATGATATCTTGTAATTCTGTATGCTTACGTTTTTTTTTTTGGCACAATGGCTTTGTCTTTGTAGTCTATTCGTGTAGCTGAGAAGATCACACAAAAAGTTGAGGGACAATTGTCAAAATCACAGAGAGAATTCCTTCTGAGACAGCAGGTATATTCCCTTCCTCTATTTTTTGATTCATTTGTGTGTGTTAGATTTTAGAGGAATGCATTGTAAAAATCTTTTTATTAGTTGTTTCCTTTAGTGCCACTTTTTCTTATCTTTTTTTTTTTTTTAAGAAAAGGATCCATAAAACGTTTATGCTAATTTTTCGACCTTCTTTTCTTTAGCTGAAATATATTGCTCAACTAGCTCATCATGTTTTGCTCTTGCATAAATTAAACTCAAGATGAGAGCTATAAAAGAGGAGCTTGGAGACAATGATGATGATGAGGATGATGTTGCTGTTCTCGAAAGGAAAATGCAAAGTGCTGGAATGCCCACAAACATATGGAAGCATGCACAGAGGGAGTTGAGGTAAGATCTTATACACGCTTAACTTAAAAGTTGATCTACTTTTTCTCCTTTTTTTTATCGTGAAAGTCTGTAAACCCTGCTTTGTGCTTATTAAGAGTCAGTGGTGTTAAAGAGGTTTTTAAGAGTTTTGATTGCAAAAACGAAGAAAATTTAAGTTTTCGAATTCAACCTTGACCATGTATATTTTTGAACAAAATTTCATGAATAATTGAATTTTATGCTATGTTATGGCTTTCTTATAAGTTTAATTCAAATTCTCAACTCAGGAGACTTAAGAAGATGCAGCCTCAGCAACCTGGATATAACAGTTCACGTGTCTACTTGGAACTTCTTGCTGATCTCCCTTGGCAGAAGGCTACTGAAGAGCAGAAACTAGATCTCAAAGCTGCCAAAGAGCGTCTTGATAGTGACCATTATGGATTGGTCAAGGTCAAGCAACGCATTATTGAATATTTAGCTGTTCGTAAGGTAGATTACCTCCCTTTCATCTCAGTCAATCAATGGTAACAGCAATACACCTGATTGATTTGTGTTCCCTGCAGCTTAAACCAGATGCAAGAGGTCCTGTTCTGTGTTTTGTTGGTCCACCGGGTGTTGGAAAAACATCATTGGCCACATCCATTGCTGCTGCACTTGGCAGAAAGTTCATACGTATATCCCTCGGTGGTGTGAAGGATGAGGCTGATATCAGAGGGCACAGGCGAACATACATTGGGAGCATGCCAGGTCGTCTTATTGATGGAATAAAGGTTGATATTTTAATTAATTTTTTTGGAGTATCTATATAAGTATTTCTATATTTTCCTCATTTGCTACAATTTTTATGTTTTTCCTTTTTATAATTATGTCCTTGAATTTTAACTGGATCATTGGGTCCTTTATGCCATTAGAACAGGAGGGAAAGTAAATTATCTTTTTGTTGTTGTTAGACTGGGCATGATCGTAAAGAATTTTTGGGCGTTGCTGTCCCCCTCCTTCATTTTTAATGCCTTTTTTATGTTTATATTTTCGTCATTTGGTACTAATTTATGTTTTCCACTATTTTGATTGTTGGGAAAAATACATCCAATGACACAAGCTTGTGCAGTATGAATAGAAACAGCACAATATGGTTGGTTTTTCCATTTGTCATAGTAGTTCTCCAATTTCATCGGCATAGAAATGTAAGATATTTTTATTTAAAATTATTAACACCCAAAAATGACTAAATTCCAACCTCAAAAATACTGATTAATAGGCACAACTAATTCCCTTTACTTCATCAATGACCCTCATTATCTCAATCCAAAACTAAAAATTTGAAGGTGACACTGTATACTTCCAAATAACATTAATTGTAGACAGACACAAGAAGGTATCGAAACCAGGTTGAAAATGAGCTTACCAATTTCCTCAGGAGCTCATTTTTTTTTTTTAATCCTCTTTCCATCTTCCGTTTCCTGCTACATGTATTATTTTGCTTGTCTTTTAATGTCCTTATTATGTTTTTTTGTGAGTTGCCAGAGAGTTGGTGTATCCAATCCAGTAATGCTATTAGATGAGATTGACAAAACGGGTTCTGATGTTCGTGGGGATCCTGCTGCAGCATTGCTAGAAGTCCTCGATCCCGAGCAGAATAAGACTTTCAATGACCAGTATCCTTTCTCACAAGATTTATTCTGTGATTTGATTTTTGAATCCTTAACATACTATAGTTGGTATTGATCTTCTAATAAAATACTTGAAGATGTTTTTCACATAATTATTCTTTTCTCACATGTTTCTTAGAAGGGTAAGAGGAGGAAGGGGCTGGTTTCTTCCCATCCCAGAAATGTTTTTATTTTATTTTTTTTTATTTTATATTTTTTATTATTATTATTATTATTATTATTTTTATTTTATTTTTTTTTATTTTTTGTAAAAATTTTTTCCCCCCTCCTAAAGTGGAGTTGTCACCCCTTAACCTAAATTGTCCAGCTATTTGAATGTTCCCTATGATCTATCCAAAATCATTTTTGTGGCGACCGCAAATAAAGTGAATCCTATCCCTCCTCCACTTTTGGATAGGATGGAAGTCATCGAACTGCCTGGGTATACGCCTGAAGAGAAAGTCAAAATTGCTATGCAATATCTTATACCAAGAGTTCTGGACCAACATGGATTGAGTTATGAGTTCCTCCGGATTCCTGAGGTAGTTAATCTGCTAATTATGTAGTGCTCATCATGGTCTACTTGTGAATCAAATTACAATCGTTTTTAGGCTGTTACCTGAAAAGTTTCTAATGCTTTTATTATTTCTGTCCAAATTTCTTTATCATTTAGTCTACAGCCTCCCACGTGCAAGGGCGATTTCTATAGGAATGGAAAAGTTCACATTTTCAGTATTGGATGTCATTATTTTGGTCCAAATTTACATTTTCTATCGTTGTTTCATCTTTTGTGTAACGATGCACTGTTTGCTTCTGCAATTTGATTCTTGGTATGCCTTGTGTTCATCATTGTACATGTGCAACAATTGGAAGTCTCTTTATTTAAGTAGATGGATGACATCAATCTTTAAATAGTTCATATAGTGATTTTTTTCATGGTACATGAACTTTTGTGACTTGGGATTTAAATTTTTGTAGAATATGGTGGAACACATAATCAATAGATATACTAGAGAAGCTGGTGTACGGAATCTGGAAAGAAATTTGTCTGCCTTAGCTCGTGCAGCAGCTGTAAAAGTAGCTGAGCAAGATAATGCTACAGCAGTTAGTAAAGATATCCATCAGTTTTCTTCACCAGTAGAGGATAGCAGACTTGCTGAAGGAGCTGAAGTTGAAATGGAGGTTATCCCAATGGGTGTTGACAATAAAGATATTTCAAATGCGTTGCAAGTTATATCACCTCTGATTGTGGATGAAACTATGCTTGAAAACGTTTTGGGTGTGAGTATCCTGTATCTCTTTCAGCTTTTATTAGCTGGCTTTGATTGACCAAGCTTGTAAGCTTCTCAGTGTAACATGATTTGCTGGCTAATTTGCTTTTAGAATTTGATTCGCTCAAATTTGTCCAATAATAGCCCACAACCGACCATAATTCGCGCTTTTCAATTCACGATTCGCTAGGAGATTAGCGAATCATGTGACACTGAAGCTCTTGTTTATGTAGTTTCGTACTTTTTACGAAGTCATTTGGGTTCATTACATATTTCCTCGGTAGATCCTTCCACAAACTATAGATTAGATAAAATGGCATTGATACATCTTGTTAGGTAGTAATATAGTAGTGCATAAATTACTGTATTTGAGATTAAGCTTTTGATGGGCTCTTAAAAAGGGTTTCTTGTTTTTACAGCCACCAAGGTATGATGACAAAGAAACCGCAGAACGAGTTTCAAATCCTGGGGTTTCTGTTGGACTGGTATGGACTGCTTTTGGAGGTGAGGTTCAATTTATTGAGGCTACGGCAATGGCTGGTAAGGGTCAATTACGTCTGACTGGACAACTTGGCGATGTCATCAAGGAGTCGGCACAAATAGCTCTTACATGGGTGAGTGTACTGCAGAATGCAAGTTTCGATGTTTCATTTTGGATTCTTGAAAAAATGGACCCGATGTAACGTTTTCAAATCACTTATTAATAGGTGAGAGCAAGGGCCATGGAGCTCGATTTGGTTGCTACTGGTAAAATTAATATAATGGAAGAGCAGGACATCCATATACATTTTCCTGCCGGGGCTGTACGCAAGGATGGTCCCTCAGCTGGTGTTACATTGGTAACAGCACTTGTATCCTTGTTATGTGAAAAGAGAATGAGAGCAGATACAGCTATGACTGGCGAGTTGACTTTGAGGGGTCTTGTGCTTCCTGTGGGTGGTATCAAGGATAAGGTTAGCTTGAAATGCTTATTTTTCGTGCTTCATCGTGCTATAATACTTTTCGTCAAGCGTATTAATTGATTAACGGTGTCTTTAAGTCATGGCATATTTAGTCGGACAACAGGTTGATGGGGTTTACAATATAGATAATCCCTCCGTCCTTTTGAGTTTGACATGCTTCAAAAATCGATGTGAGCTTTTTTAAAATAAGTGTCGAACTTAAAGGATTGAGGGAGTATATGTCTGAATTTCTTTAAATTATTATGGTCCATCTATAGAATTCCTTATATGTTTTACTTATATTTACTTCGCCATATAATGACCCCATTCTTTTGGGATTAAGGCTTTGGAATTACTGTTGTGATTGTAACTAATTTTGGTCCAACTGAGCATGTTACACTGCTATTGAAATTCAGTCCTCTTGTTCGAGATTTTGGCATAATGTTTCACATGCTGTCTTTCATGCTGTTACTGAGTTCTCTAAATTGGGAAGTTTTTTGATCTGTATGTAACAGGTTTTGGCGGCACATCGATATGGTATAAAGCGAGTCATATTGCCTGACCGTAATTTAAAAGACTTGGTTGAAGTACCTGCATCCGTTCTTTCTAGTCTTGAGGTAACATCTTCCGAGTACTAATGCAGAACAAGAATTAACAAACTTTATGCAAGATCCAACATGAAATGGTACATTGATTCTGTTTCCTATTATTATTAATTCCTACTTCTCTAAATCAACAGATAATATACGCCAAACGGATGGAAGATGTATTAGAACATGCTTTTGAAGGTGGTTGTCCGTGGAGACAGCGTGCAAGACTATGATAGAAGCTGAAGCTTACACATTTGGCAAATCTATGAATTCGAGTCTTAGCAGAGGCTGTGAACTTTATGCGTGGGTTCGGTATGAATATGGAAGACTTTCTCGGGAAGTGTGACCCGCTCTGTATATGTGAGATGATGAGGCAGGCCATTCCTTCTGCTATATACTTGTATGGTCTTTGATGATGAATTAGTGTTGTAACATGTACAGAAGCTTCCACTTCATACTTTATTCTGCTTATATTATAGGAGGCTTTCACACACCCCCAAAATCTCTTAAAGTTCAAAAATCATATTGTAAATTTTTAATGAAATCTATATTTGGCAACTTTGATTAATGAAGTTCATATATACTTTGCATATTAGATAATAGCTGGTTGGATTTAAAAAAAATACTCTTTTCGTCTCTTTAAATTTGCCACACAACATCTAAAATCCTTATTTTAAGTTATATTATGTAACAAATTCAAATAAACATAGGAGTAACTACCAACACTATTATAAGTTGAATCATAGTCTATCCACCCTACTCTAGAAATCAATATTATTAAAAGTTTAGTGCAATCTCATTGACAGTTGAGATTTTATAAAAGTTGAAGCAATATATAAATTGTAATTAGCTCTAAAAGTCAACTATTATATTTATCACGAAGAGCTTACTAACTACTAGGGCCAGATAGCATCGGGTCTTGGACGCAGTATGGATCCGTGGAATTTGAGACCATCGGATCCGAATCAAATCCAAATCAATATAAAAATTGATTAGATTCGGATCCGGGTCTAAAAAAATGTCTAGACTCAAGGATAAAGGAGAACCATTATATGTTTTAAAAAATTTAATTAATATGACAGCCAAGCATGTCTGGTTAGTAACAGTAGCAGTAAGCCAGAAACTAGCAATTTCTGTTAAATTTAATAAAAATTGCGTTTCAATGCTGATTTCATATTACTAACAATAATAATTTCTCTAATTTTATTAAAATTAATTTTGCATAATCTATCAATAACGAAATACATAATTCAGAAATTTATACCTGCTAACCTACCATTCATAACAGTAATATGAAAAAATTCAAAGTAACCCATTTTAAATCTAGATCCGATAGTAGATCCGTGAGATCCAAAATCCGGATGTATGTCCTGAAAATTAAGACCCATAGATTAAGATACAGATCGTCTTTCATAAAAAGGATCTAAATCCGAGTCCTCTAGGACACGATCCAAATGCGACCGGTAGCAATCCCTTACTAGCAATTAGAATAAATGTCAAAAAAAATGCTTTTTTACACTCTTCATTTCTCTTCCCTGTAAATATTTCATTCAGTTTCACATACTGTCTATACACTTAATAGATTAAAAATACTCCTATATATCAATTAAAATTAGCGCATAAATATTGACAAAATCAAATGAGAAGATTATTAACCAAATATGGCCGTTAAAACACACAGGAATCAGAGAACAATGTCAGTGAGTTTCCAGCAAAAAGGCAAAAGTATGAGTCTTATTTCACATAAATTTATTTTAGCTTTTTCATGACCAACACAGATCTGCACTGTAAAAAGTCCTAAAAATTCAACATCACATGGAAAGAATTTAACAAAAAGGAGGAAAAATCATATTCCGTCTGTATATCAGCCGGTGAGGGCGGAATTTAGAGCGCTGTGAACATCAACTACGATTTGGGCTTCAGCTTTCTCCAAATCAGTCGATGCAGAACTGAGCTTTTGGTTGGCTTCAGCAAGGCCCTTCTGAACAGCGGCAAGGTCAATTTGATCGATAGGTACAGCCTCAATAGCGACAATATCAGCATGTGAGTTTGCATGGATCATTGCGAATCCGCTGCTTATAAAGTATTTAGTCACGTCATTACCGTCATGGACAGACATGATCCCAGGCTTCAACTCTGCAATTGTGGGAACATGACCCGGAAGCACACCCATCTGACCAGTGGTTGCAGGAACTATGATCATATCAACCTGCAGGCAGAAATGTAACATCATTCATTGTTACTAATTCCTCTCCTTTCGGCTTTCATGAAAAAGTTTAGGAAACAGATTACAGCGTAATCCCTCAAACCCAAACCCAAACGCAAACAGAAATAGACCCCAATATTGTGAACAAACTCGCACAAGAACCACATTGTAATTAAACTTATTGACAATGTGAAGGCACAAACATAATGGATACTCTAATCCCTTTCACGGTTTCATTCTTGTGACAAGGGTTCAATTCTCATCACCTATATGAAGGATTAATACCCCTCCTTCGGATTCTAAAGCCTTGCCCAAAAAATTAAAAGAAAAAAGGATTTTCTCTTTGCTCATGTCATGGACAATACAGAAGGTGCAACTCTAAGAGGCTACTTAAACCAAACATATAATACAGGGTTGGAATTAATAGTAAGATGTCAGCTGAAATATCCAGGTTTTACGTTTAAATGACATATTGTAAGAAATCATTACTACACTGTCCTGAGTTTGCTCCCTGACCATTTTATGTGCGAGCGTTTTTGGTCAAATGGGGGCAAACTTTAAGGGACGGAGGGAGTACATCACAAGATGCTTCATTGCTTCTATAATGAATGCAAGTTCATTCAAACGTTAACTTCTACTATTCAACATTTCACAAAAGTATGACTTGGGCAAGTAAGGTCCATAAGGAAACAAGGTGGACGCATGCGGCCATAATCCAATTAAGCCATCATAGAAATTCGCAAAGACCATCAGGCATCAACCACTTCTAATATAAAAGCAGTGATTCACGAAGACAAGTCCAAGAATTTTGGATTTTGATTCCATTGCATTAAAAAGTTAGTTTAGTTAATCTGAGTGAAGTGTCAAGATCCTTCTGTATACCAACCATTAATCATCCCGCAAACTCCAGTTCATCAACAATGTAAAAAAATCAAGAGTTTTGTTATATAACATCATTTGTTTTGATGTGTATTGTGTGCAACCTTTTCTTTAGGGTGGCAACTGGCAAGTTGGGGAAGAGGGGAGAGGCTAATTCGTGATTCATGATAAAGTGTTGGGTGAAAAAGAGGTCCAAAGCAAATTATGTACTATCCTAACTCACAAGTCCAACTCAGAAGAAATATGTTTTCAGTTCGAGCGAATTGAGATTTTGGCAAGATGTTAGAGCACTTCGAACAGATATCACCACTTACGGACTTACAGAAGACTTGGCTCAAAGTTCAATCAAGTGAGCAAAGATTTTAGCAAGATGTTGGAGCCCTTTGAACAAAAATCACAAGGTAGGCAGTTACAGTAACAGACTTACGGTAAACTTGGCTAAAAGTTCATTTGATATAACTAAAATTTAATAAGCAATAGAAGATAAATAGATGTGAATGCAAACGAAGAAAGACATAGTCACATTGATATGTAAAAAACATTAAAAACCAGGAAACAAAGAGATGAGAAAAAACAATGACATCAACCTAAAAAAGGTAAATGCAGACTTGAGTCACCTTCAATATAAAACAACCTTTACTGCTATTTTAATTCGAATTAGGAACTCATATCTGACATGGGCAATTGTTTAAGTGTCACACTTGACTATTTTATGGAAAAAGTGCATATTTTTTGCACAAAAATGAAGTAAATAAGTGTCCTACTCCTACCAATGTTCGAGTGCCAAGGATCAAGCATGGGTCATAGATGTTAAATCAAGTGTTCAAGTAGCATAGATTTCCTGAAGTACATTACCATTGAGGTGGACCACATGTCATCATAGAGGCCAAAGCTCCAGTACAGAATTCTCAGCAAACTATGATCTAGTTTTGAAAATTCTCACCAGTCACCAGATATCATGGAATGCAAACAAGAGCCTTATAGAACACGTTCTTTTTTTTTTGAAGTGAGAACATATTGTTCTTAAAAAGAGGAATAAAATGGAAACATTTTGGCCACATAGATATTCAAAATATAAATTCAAACAAAAATCGAAGCATAAGCTAACATTAACCCCTCCATAATAACAAATATCTCAGGAAAAATCTCATTCACAAACACGGTTAATTAAAATACTCAAGTTCACAACAGTTACTTTTTCTGGTCCTCCATTGTTTTTTCATCATCACTTACATTAAAAACCTTTTTAGATTTAGGACTCAAGAACCCAACTGAAATGCAACTTATCAGCAAAAAGGAATAGCCTCTCTAGGGAAAAAAACAGACTAATAATTTGTCCTAGTCCTTTTTCAAATACACGCATGACAGAACTGCTTTTCTTGTGAACCTCTTTAACAATCTTTCTGCTCTGCTTTGAAGTTCCTCAAGTTACCACACATCAGCCAACTATCAAAACCCTCACAACAAAAAGAACATACATAAACTATAAAAAGCATAATCCATAAACACCAAGACCAATCCTCTGAATAAGCCAAGAATCTGCTATGACTTGGTATTTGGGGATAATGACGTACGAAGGGGTTAAACTCCCATTATGAATAGATGTGAAACAGGATTCGTAACCAATTAACTGACTATCCTACGAAACTAGAAAATAGAAGTTCACCATCTAAATGAGAAAAATGCCAACCCCATCTTTTCGGGATTAAGGTTTTGGCATTGTTGTTATCAACTAAGTATTGGCACAAACATGACACAATCAACCAAAAATTAACCCTCTTCCATTTTCTAAGAACAAGAAAACCCAGCTCCAATTAGATTGAAGTAGCAGCTATACTTTCACATAAAAACATTTCTCTGCAAAATCAAACATTCAAGCTCTTCCACTACTGGGAAAACAATTAAAACTGCAATAAACAATCTACACCTCTAATAAATCAATTAAACAAACAACAATATCACCGCAAACACACCGACATTGTAAATACAACTATTAGAACCAAATCAAGAAACCCATTTCTCAAAAGACTATTAAAAAACCCAAATACACAAATCAAACAAAAATGCCACTAAGCCCGGAAATCCTAGATCACATTAATCGATATAGCATCTAATGCATCAAATTTGACCCAAACAAAAAATTAAAAGAAAAAAAAAAGAAGCAAACCTCTTTGGATGAAAGCACAGAAGAATATGGAAGGGCAAGATTAAGATTAAGTTTAGAAGGGATAGTAGAAGGAGTAGGAGGACGAGGTTTCATGTAGGAAGAAGGGGTTTTTGGAGGATCCATGTTTGGTACCATTTTCTTCCATATTTCTTCAAATTTTGAAACCCCAGATTGTGTTGCAGGAACTTCAGCTGCTGTTGATAGTGCCCGAGATTTGGTAGATCGGAGGATTTGGGTACTCAATTGACGGAACATTTTTTCAATTAGGGCAAATTCTTGGAAGAGGGTTTCAAAGGTTGAAGATTAATAATAGGAGAAGTGGAGAGCCGGAGAATTATTTCCTCAAGTCTATATATTTTATGGTTGTTTAATTTCTTGCTGCTCTCATTAGTTCTGATTGGTGTGGGAAATAATATTTTTTTTTAATAATTTCTCTAATTTTATTTACTTATTAATTTAACATTTTTTTGCAATATACAATGCATTATTTGAAAACATAATTGTCTAATAAAATAAAAAGACAAAAGATTGAAATATGTAATGAGATAAGAACAATGAGTTTGTGTTTTAGACCCACGATAACTATTATTGTCATGATTAGTGTTAGTGCTTTTATGATTGTTATTTATATTTCTTTGGTTTGTTATTAATTCTTATACTTGTCTATTGCCTTACTATATGTCTTGTCTATGGTATGTTTTAGGTCTTTTATTTTCACTTATAGAAATTTCTCAAGCCAAGTTCTCATTAGCCGCAACCTCCTTATCTCATTTGATATATTGTTTGTTATCATACAATCCTATGTAAACACGATCATATCTCATATATGCAGGAATATACTAGGAATAGTGATGCGATTAAAGATAAATTTTAATCGACGGATGAAAATTGATGAAACAGTGAGGAGCCAATTTCAAAATAAGAGATATAGTAAATTTAATCTGAGAAACATACTCCAAAGGAATAGAGCATAAAAAACATGCCAATATTATAATAAAAAAATGTTGATAATAAAAATTATATTATTTTCATAAGACATTGTTAATTATACTTAAACAAAATATTTCTTTAATTGATCTTTGGGTTTTTTCTTTGTAGTGGTTGGTTATTTTGGCTTTGGCTTAGCGTAACTTTCCTTTTGTGTTTGAAAAGTGTTCCTTTTAGAACATAGATTGTAAAATATTTTTTTTTTTGGATTTAATAGATTGCTTTTTAATTGCCAAACAAAAAAATTTCTCTAGTTTTTGAAGTTCCTACAAACACTCAATTTGTGCATAATTATAAATTAAAAAGTTAAAATTGTACACGAAACAAATCAAATAAAATCTTACTCAATCTGATTACACATCTGTATCTCGAATAATTATAAATTACAGTTAATGAAATTACTTTATTTCTTTAAATGATCATTTTAACATTATAAGTGATTATTTTTAAATTTACAAGTAATCACTCTAAGACTATAAGAAGTGATTAGTTTTGAATTGTGTATAAGCCATCACTTAAAGAAAGTAAGTGTATGGATAATCCCATTATAAATAATCTCACCATAAAAATGTATCATATGTTCCATATACGAGCAACGGCCAAAATAACATTGATGAGAAATCTAGTAGCAAAAGCTACTAAAACTACAAAATAGTATACATCTTCATTAAAGCTGCTGTGCTTATAACTCACCAAATTTTGCTACAAAAACCATAAACATATCATAGAATTGAGATAGGGTGCAGGCTAGCCAGCAGCCCCCCATATCAGATACACAAAATTTTCATTTAAATAAAAAAATGTAGTATCAACCCATCAAGATATATTGTTACAGTAAAATTCATTTAGTCAATTTGTTGAAATAATACTCACTGAGAAAAATGGCTGTAATATGACTCAAAAATGCAAACATGTCGGCCTGTGACGAAGAAACAAAAAATCTGGTACAACTGATTTCTGTCGGCCTCGAATAATGCTGTCAATCCACCATTTGTACTACTTTCACTCTATAGCTGCAGCTGAAACTGCACAACTCTGCAGATCTAGTTCTGTACAAAATGGGTATATATTTACATGGGGGTCTTGCTCTATGTTGGTGTAACCGCAATCTATGATTCATGAGCCCAAAAGGCCTTAGGGTCTGGGTTGAGTAAAGAAGAATCGGGAATTTCCAAGTTTGCCAAGTGCCAATCCACGAAACGAGCCTGAATACACTTGAGAAGTAGCAGGATTGACGGCAAAAGCCACCACATGTCATCGTCCCTGTAAGAAGCATTGATTCAGAAGTCAGATGAAATTTGAATATGGGTAATGGTAAACGATACAGGAGTAAATTACATGAAAATTTGCGGATCAATAAATAAAAAACATGGAAAAGATGAGAGAATGTTGCATTTATTTTGAAGGACAGTTCAATAATTGTGGTACTTGACCTTTTAGCATTTCCAGCATTATTATCGTCCGACTTGTGCATAGAGAGAATCGAGTAGTGAAATATGCCCGATAGAAAAGCCACAACCTGCAAAAAGGGAAATGTCACAAGGATTCAAGAACAATAGCGAAATGAGGTAAGCTATCAAAAAATGAAAACGGGTACTACAACTCATTCATGATTTCCCATGCTGAAATGCATTTTTCATTCCTAGACAAGTACGGAATTATTCCTCCATCCCCTTGAATTTGTTACAATTTCTATTTTATTTGTCTTGCTTCATTTTCTACATTTACTTCTATAGAAATGGCCCGCCACTATTTATCATTCTCATCCACAGACCTCTTTTGATACCATCCACACAATTCAAACCAAACTACTCCTTAATATTTGTGTCAATCCCCTAAGCAGCGAAACAGGGTATAGACCAAGGAAACATAAGTTTGCAAGAATCAAACAATGTAAGTAGTTTCATTAAATAACTAACTTACAATGCTTGAAAGAGATGTAGCATTCCATAATGCATACATTCGAGCAAGTGATGCCCTTCTATGCCCTTTGCTGAATAGCGCATTCAAGCCCGCAGGGAAGGGGGACAGCAAAGATAAAGGAAGAATGAGCAAGACAGCAAGAAAAGCTCCAAGAGAAAGCCAATAAAACTGAATAAGCATTAGGCAGGTGACAGAAAGATCAGCCAAAATGATGATCAAAATGAGCAGCTGAACAGTATCCTGAACATAATAAACAAGAGAATATCAAAGATTTATCGTTGTAAAGGAAGATCAAAATAATTGTACAGCATGGAGATAAAATATGCACAAACCTGAAAACCAACTGGCCTAGTGTTGCGCAGGAAAAGGGAGAACAGAAAGAAAATGTCCCTTCTAAACTCTAGTGAGCTCAATGTAACATCATTAATTAGGGCTCCATTAATTATCCCACTAGCCCTCCTACGAGGTAGCACTTGGCCTGCGTAACTTTGTGTCTGTTGTAGTTGTCTATACCGTGTTTCCACTGTTCTATCGTTTCTCCTGAAGAGAACAATAAAGTGAGAAAAGCGAATTAGGTGAATATGAGGAAAATAGACATGCAATTACTGCTTTGGGATAAGAGAGGATAGTTCTGAAGTAGCTGTCATCTTATTGTGAAGCTTAAAAAAATTCTAATTATTCTACTTGCTTTTCACATCTTTATATGATTCACATAGTCACCATGAGGTTTGTGAAAACGCACCACATGATCTTATGTATTAGAATAGTTCAATGACCATTAAAAATTGAGAAATTACATGTCACCTTATGTGATAGTGAAATGATGTGTTAAATTGAATTGTGCAGAATTGATTAGTAGTTGGGGAGAATAGGCCCGAGTAAATCGATTCAATATCTAGACTTAACTTAATGACAAACATATGGTTAAGAGGGTGAGGGAGAATGCAAAAAGGAAAATATGTCGATCATCAAAGACAATGATCATCAGTCCCTAAGTTAGTTAGAAGAATAGGGCTAAGCAACTTACCTAGGAGACTCATCAACACTGACATTTAGCGAGACAGATTGAAGAATATTACGAACAGTACAATCATCCGCCACTACCCAAATACCCAACTGATTATAGCCAGAAGCAGTGGCATGAAACCAACCCAGGTCAATCCTCACCCCATGAAACTCCAACTGAGGATTTGCATGGCTGTTAATCCACTTAATCACCGGGGCAATTGTCGAGCGCATGAATCCATGTCGTACTGTTCTCAATTGAACATTTAGACCAGCCACTAAATGACTCCATATAGAAGTTGGGACATGCTGCAACAAACATGTAGATGTTTAAGGTTATATAAAATGCACTACTAATACAATGCGTTGAGGAAGAAGACACACCTGAGCAACAAGGTTGGTCAATAGAGCATCACTATGAAGAGTATAAGGAGACATATAACTACCATCCCCACCAAATATTATGCACAAGGGAAACCTCTTTTGTATAATTGACGCAATGTCTACACGCTTTTCATCGCCACCAAGAAAGAAGTCTATGTATGCTACCATCAAATCAGTTGTTCCTCCAACCTACAATGATCAACAATTCAATGATAATTTGAGGCGTAATGGAAGCTAAATAACTTTTAATGTTTCATCACAAAATGTTTGTTTGCTACAGAAATGAATATATATCTCAAAAGTAACATAATTGAATACCTTCATTCCTTTGTACAATGCCCGTGCTCGGCAAGAGCGTAGACACGAGTGATCATATTCAGATTTCACATATTCCTGAAGACGTTGGATTTTAATCCTGCGACGCCATTGCTTCCATGACCAAGCACAAGGATAAGCAAGCACAAAAAGAATGCTGTGAATAGAGCCTTCCCACCAATCATATGCAGCAATAGAATTAATCTCATCAATGAATCTGTTAAAGGCATCTTCATAGCTGAAATAAGTGAACACCCCTAGATTACTACATTCGGAATCAATAGGATAAATCCTAGAAGTTAGCAGAAATAGTTGAGGCAAATGATTTTGACAATGAGAAGTTAGTATTACTAAGGTTGAAGGGTAGAAACTCTCAAACATGAGGTAGGTAAGCAAGTGAACACCCCTAGAAAACTTTAATTTAATTATAATCTATAGCGTTGTTTTGGGCCACATTGTTATTAATAGAGCACTCAAATTTAGCAACAAAGCGCAGTAAAAAATGATATCACACACAATGTTGGCAACCCTAGAAACTTTACTCTTCCCACTTGGTATTCAACCTTTCAAAAATTCTTATTAATTTTCAGTTTGAGAACTAAATTGGCTACCCTCACTGAAGAAGTAATCTGTAAAAGTAACTTGGAGCAAGCCAAACTATCATCAGAATTCACAATATGTGCTCACTAATTTAAGGGAGATTAAGTATCTTACACAATATCCACAATTTCATCCGGAGGAGAATATGGAAGGTGCCAGGGCTCCCTGAATGTGTTTGGACCCATAAAGTACATCCTGTAGACATGACTTTGAGTTTCTTCAGCTCTGCTAGGTCCCTTGACCTGAGTTGAAGAGTGGTTATAAGCAGTTATTACTGAAAGCTTTCCATCTTTTTGTGATGAAGACTTGTTATACATCAAGAACATACCTCTGATAGAGAAAGAAGATGGGGAAACTGGTAATCAAAGTGTTGCTGCTCAAATGGGTATGTTTCATGATGCACAGAACTTGATCCAACCAACTTTATTCGCAGCAGGTTTAACAATAAACCTATGATAACCGAACAGCATAAGAGTAGAAGGGAAAAACTCCAAGGCCCTCCAAATGGATACATCAGCTCCTCGAGAGGTGTAAAACAATGTGGCATCCTGTATTTGTCAGAAATACATTTGTATGGACAGAGTGCTTGACTCACCCCACCTGCAGCATTGATACAAAATTTAAAAATATACCAACAAAGTTCAAAGAGAAATGTAGAGGACGGCTTTAAACGAGTTCAGAAGAACATTTGCAAAGTGCATATCTACCTCGTACATAAATGTATTCTGCTCGGTTGGGAAGCAATTCTTGAGGGCAAGGAGCACAAAACTGTTCGTCAGAGCCATCGTTATCCTTATAAGTTCCAACAGGGCACTCCTATAAGATCATGGAGATACAAGCTACTCAACACAGTTTCTTTTGGTATATGGTAAGAGACATATCCTAACATGAACATTCACATCGATACAACCCTGCTAATCTAGTATGCTTCAAAATTCTATCAGAATTAGTAAACACAACATATATGAAAATTACCCATTCACACAAAATAGAAAAAGAACCTTTTTATTTGTCAATATTGGCATTTGGATTATCCTTAAAAACTGAAACTCTTTAGTTAAATCAAGGAGGAAAGACCTCTAAATAAAGAGAGGGAAGAAAGGTGGGGGAGATGGGGAACAGAGATCTACTCTACACGTGGACAAACTTATTCATCCCACACGTATCTTTTGATGGGAGAAAAGATATCGATGACGAAGGGCAAGGTCATCCAAGTAAAGGAAAATATACATGAACAAAGTTCAATGTAATATAAAGAAGCACACATTTATAAAGCCTCAAGCAACCTATTCAGCCTCAAATAAAATATGCAGCAACTTGTTTGAATTAAATTGAAGATCGTTTTATGCATTGTCGGAAGCCTAGCCGAGGTGGGAGCTACTGTAGACTAAAGTAGCATTAAGGGAAACACATGCCCTATACATTGTGCAGAATAAACTTCTTTGTACTGAAATTATAAGCATTAGTTGAATCATCAAAGCATAGAAATAGAAGGCAGCAAATCATCTTACACTGCAAAATGTACCATAGAGGCCCTTAGGACACTCTTTGCCAGTGACTGTACCCTCTTCTCCAAAGTAACCTGAGCTGTCCCCTGCTCCTCCTCTGATATAACATATATGTGATGAAAAAGTCATTCAAACAATTGAGATATAGGAAACTGCTACGAAGTTTTAAGAAGTATAAGACTCTAAGGCCAAAAAAGAATTTTCTTTTCAAAAAAGGTATTACGGAACGAATAAACAAATAAAACATGAAAAAAAGGATGGAAAAGAGAAATAAAATCTAAGTTCATTCTCTTGTAGGGAAAACATTTGTCATCATTTTTAAGAGCTACTCACGTTAGTCAATTATTGATTTCCCACAATTAAGTTAAAATCAGAAAGCTTTTTACTCTAAATTTGCAACCCACAAACAATTTGCAGTTACCATAATCTCTAAAACGTAGATATCAACTGAATAATGGGATGAAGGGAGCAAATCTATAATGGCCAATGCACAACAGAATTATAGTTTTCGAACAACATTTCATTGTCCCAATCCCAATGCCATTAAGTGGCTACCACCTACGATCGGGCTTGGTGTTCAAATTTACGCAACCTTACCCTTCTTATACAGTTTTGGAATTAGAGCTAAAATACAGTTGCACACTTGCACTTAACAATTATTAACGGGAAACAAACTCATAAGTTGAGCCTTCAATTATTATATGCCTTAGTCCATCCTTTCAAACTCAAAAGAAAAATAACTTAACTTGCAATTCATATAAAACTTGGACATACCCACTATAGATGGAGCCGTTCACTACTGCAATTGGAATGTATTCATCTCCCGTATTCACATCAGACCAATGGAAATGAATTCTTCCACCACCTCCACCACCCCCACCAAGAGGACCACCTCTTCCTCCAGCAACAGATAGGCTGGATTTTTCAGCGATCACAAGTTTTTGCAGAAAAAGAAGAATTGTGCCTCCAGAGCCCCCACCAAGACCCCCAATCAAAGTGTCATCCCTAGTCTTTATTTCTTGACTGTAACTTTGACCATCAGCCCTTAAAAATCCATACAAATCAAGACTGGACAATGGCCATTGAATTGACCCAATTACTGTAATCAAAAGAAAAGGAATAGTTTTTTATTAAACCATGACAAGTTTGAAAATAATGCTGTCAAATAGAGGCACTTTAACAAGCATCAGTACCATTCAAAAGGTCAAACTTGAACGTTCCAGATTTAACACACTCTTGGGCCCGAAATTGAAGCATTCAACAATATGAGGTATTTTATACAACAAAAATAGTTTCACGGCAATGAGAAGTGTATCAGTGTTCAGTTTTACCACTACAGCATCAACTACTTTTCAGTAGACACCTTTGTCCAAGAGGTTTTGCTCTATTTAACAATCTTCACCTTTTTAGAATTGAGTTGGTATGTGATTGGCAGAATTAGACATTAAAAAAAGTGAATGAAATGAGATGAAATGAGAGTATATGTTTGTGGGTGAGACAAAAAGAGAGTTAGTTCATGGATTAGATGAGGAGAGAAAATATTGTCTCATTGCCAATTTTAGAAATGTTGGGACATCCCAAAATGGAAAATGTAGCAAAACGAGTGGGATCGAGGAAGTATAACAATTTGCAACACAGGTACTTTGATATAAAGCAAGAGCTTCATTTTTTAGTTGTAAGAAATGCAGGACAATATTGGTAAACTCTCACAAGGAAAGAAGAAACATGCTTACCTATCATTCCACCCCCAGCCACATGTCCATACAACTCATTTGGTCCCTCAGATCCACTGCCTAGCTCGCAAGGAAGATCAGCATTTCCATATCTACTCCCACCTTCAGTTATTGTTCCATTGAACATTCCAGAACCTCCCCTACCTCCATGGCCAGCACCACTACCAGCCCCATTCATGAATCGTCCTTTACCAATACCTTTACGGCAACCTGGAAAAAAGGCATTGAGTTCAAAAGACTAGAAAAAGATTTTGTCAAAACTTAGAAGGTGTTTTACACTCTTTTTTAGAAGAACGAATTCACAATATATTCAGATGTAAGTTTAGGTGCTCAGCAAGAAAAAGTGACAACGAAATACCACCTCAACAACTAAGTGAAATTTCTTCTAGAACACGCAAGATGCTTTCATGGATAAAAGTTGTAAAAACATGCTAGTTTAGCTATAACCAAAAATTGTGTAAAAAGCAATCTCTAAAATCACGTCTTTTTTTGTAGACCACATGACAAAGTTTTTACTAAGTAGTTCACCAATTTAGATCATACTTCATTAAAGAATAGAACACTAAAAAATGTAACAAATTTTGTGAGCCCCTCTTATATGGATAGTCATGCTCTAACGCCAACTAAGAGCAATATAGAAATCTTAGAAATAGCTTCTTGTAAGACAATTAAAGAAAGATGAGTTAGAAGAATGGAAATAATGGAGTCCTTTATTACCAAGCTCCGAGGCTGTTAGCATCCCATCAGCACTAACGACAATGGTCCTCGCCCTATGAAAGTGGATTATACTTCCTTTGACTGTACCACCAATAAGAATGTCTTCGACACGGCATATCTGCCACATTGAAATATGCAGGGAATAAATGTTCCCGTTGTACATCACCAGCTCCAAGAGACTGTAGATGTCAATAGTACTGAATTAAAAAGCAACATTCTAAGATGTGACATTTTTCGAGAAGGGCCATGGCATTAGAATAAGGCAACTCTCTAAAAGGGGATATTGCCTCACAAAGCTAGCAGTCCTCATGCCCCATCTAATGCTAGTCATATCTGGTCACTTAGGTCATAACTCTTATTCGTTCTTGGCTTTTGGAAAAAACCCCAGAAAAGGAATTTCTTAAAGTAAGGAGTATTAGTTATTGTTAATTGTTCACAGACACAAACACACACACCCCAAAAAAAACACGGTTTGCCTCCTTAAATGCTCTTTAGTGGGAAAAATAACCAGCAAAAAAAAACAGATGTCAGTGAAATTTTAACTTCAGCAAAATATGTGTGAAGGCAGGAACAGAGAGCTTGACGAAGCAATATGCTTTGTTTTACTATCATTCAACAAACCTATCAAAGAAACAAAACACCTAATCATTTTTAGCCTAAATAAGGTTTCCTAGAGCTTTAAAAAAAAAAAAGAAAAAACAAGTGGAAACTTTGATAGTTTTTCCTGTATGAACAATGAACACAACAAAGTAATAACAGCCAAATCCAGGAAACCAAAAGTATACCACTAACAAGAAGATTGCAAAATTATTCAAGACTTCAGATGAAAGAATGGGAGAAATATGTTTTAATATTTTATAATTCTTGATGATAGAAAGAACAAATGCAGTAGGCAAAAGGAGCTGAATATTTGTGAAGCTTCGACTCCCAACATCCCAACGACAAAATGAAAAAAGGATCAAATTGAAAATCCTCTATAACTGTAAACCAGATGGATAAATCCCTCTTACTTGGAGTGAGAATGAACTGGTACTGTTAATGTGACAATCATCTGGTGGACTTATCAAATCCATTGGGCATGTCTGACTTTCACAAAGAGATTCCGTTACGCTGCATCAAATATTTAAGATTGGAAATTAGAACCAAATCACAGAGCTAGGTCAACTCCTCAATTGTACTCAATCATCATAAACAAGTATAGAATTGAATAATCACATGATTTTACTAGCATCATTGTCCAATGGTGCCTGGAGTAATGAACCCGACCCAAGCTGCAAAAGAAATCATTGCAGTAAAAAGAATATAAGTATGAAGCTGAAACAGCTACATGTTTGGAAAAAAGATGCAATCCCACACAGTTCGATAGTTTGACCATCCAACCCTCTATTTGTTTCAAAATAAGCTAAATTTACCTAATAAGTTTTTTTGCCAAACACCCCTTATCTTTTTGAGAGAACCCATCAGCATATGGAGTTATAGACTAAAAAAGAAGGAACCACAAAAGTTGCAGTATGCAAATTCTAAAAAAAAATTCCTCACTGAAGCACACAAAGCTTTAGAGAACAATGCTGAAACGGGAATCCTTACGGTGATGTTATAGAACTGTGACAGAAGCAGACGCTGGCTTTTGATTAAGTCACCTTCACCAGTCAACTTTAGTAGTCCTTGGCCATACAATGCCAAATTTGTGTTTGAACATATAACAGAGCGTTCCTGCATTGAAAAATTTGAGATTGGCCCGACTATTGATGACATGCAATATCATAGGAGCATAAGATGCATACCCTCAAAACAGCAAGATTTCTAACTTCGAGGACAGAAGTTGAGACAACAGCATCGCCTCCATCAATTTGGATCTCTGAGTTCCACATTAGCAACATTTTGACAATCACTCGCAGAGCCCCATAGACCTTCACTCAGAAGAAGGCAAACATCAAATCAGCTAGAACAAAGAAAAACATTTAATTTTCATTATTTCTACTCAACATGACAAGAAACTGTTAAAGCCTAGTTTGATCATGCTAAAGAAAATCCAATTACAAAAGGAAAAGCAAACTCTTCTCGTCACGTAATAGAGCTAAAAATCAGTGAGGTCATGAATTATTAGTGCTAAAAATCAGTGAGGTCATAAATATTAAAAACAAATCAAAATGAGAATGGAAACCTCCATACCTGGATTTTGGAATCACTCATAAGTAGTTCTTCTGCAACAAGCTCAAACTCCGAGATAGGGTGCTCTTTGAGCCCAAAGTTGATACTACTTCTGCTAAGTACGCTTATTTGGCCTCTCAGCTAAACAATGAAGATTAAGAGCCTTTAGTAATTGCAGAAGTAGATATCTGTATAACGAATTGAAGGTACTATGACAATCTCTTTGGGCAGAAAGGTTCACTAGATTCCATGCTTCAACTAATAAAACTACAAAAGGCCCATATAATAACAATAACAAAGACAGATATTTCCATGGGAACTTGAAGAATATCACCAAAAATCATGAGCTTCAAAGTTACCAAGCTCGAATGCAGGCCTACCACAATGAAAGTTGATATGCAAAGGCTCAAGCTCAAACTAAGACATAAAAGTTTAGCAAGCTTAGTTTGGAATCCACTGTTGTAGAGGCTTAAGAAGCTGAAATGCCGCAGGTCTAGACCTATAGAGACTATGCCAGAAAGAGCCTAGGTGAATTAGTACGAATAGATTAAATATTCTGAACTACCTTATTTTCTACAAGGTAGTGTTCCCTCCGTTCCTTTGAATTTGTCACATCTCCTATTTTGCCAATGGTCTCACATTATTTCTTTTACTCTCCTCCACAAACTCATTTTCTCTCTCAATCGCATCCACATATTTCTTCCATCCATTTGATATTTGTCTTGTTAACCAACCAAAAACTTAATAAAAACTATATCCCTTTGTTTCTAATTCAAAGGATAGACGGAGTAACAAATCTTTTAAGATAAGAAACAAGAGATTCATATATTCTCTTGACAACTTATAGCAGGAAATTCTACGATAAAAAGGGGTATTTAAATACAGAATAGGATAATATCCACTAGTGTGATCCTGGCAGAAGGGGAGTCTGGTTTTTTTTTCCTTCTCCGTTATTTCACTTTATGAAAAACAAGAGCCTCATTATTAAGCTTGGTTCGCTGGAATAGTCTATGTAACCGGTGTAGATACAATGACGGATATTCATAGAGAGTAACAGAACTCGAGATGAATTAGTTTTAATATCACAGGCATCAGATCAATCATAGTGAAAACGGAAAACAAAAAGGACACATTTTGTACCTCTAGTTGGGAAAAGGAAGGAAAAAAAGGAGTTTCAAAGGATAGATAATACTACTCATACTAATGAGATGCTTTTTCTTCTCAAGTAAGCTCATTTGCCCTGCTTAAGTGTGCTTAGTGTGGAGTAGTCTTAAGATAGGTGACCATATGGGAAATTTCCGAAATGCGCCCAAGTGAGGACAAAAAAAACTGTGTTGGTTTATGGAGCCAGTCTAGTTACCACCGTCTCGGGTGGATTTGGGTTGTTACTCATTACTAAGTTACACTAGATATATACTTCCATCAGAAGCTTCCATCTAATCTCAAATCATAATGAGTCAGCCAAAGAGCATATAACCCACACACCATAATAATTCTGAGGCAACACTTGCCATAGGAACGGAAAGAAACAATACTCCCTCTCATTAGAGGATTACCCCATTGACAAATATATGTGAAAGCTTTTGTAATCAATGGGGAAAATTTTAAGAGACGAAAGGAGTACATAAGTGGAACTTCTGGGAGCCACTTACTCTATGTTTGGATGGAATGAGGGGGAATGGAAGGATGACATTTCCCTCCTTTGGATACCAAAAGGGGAGGGGAGGGGAGGGAAATGGAAGGGAGAAAATTGGAGCGGAGAAGTCTCTTACATTTTGTACTAAACAAATTCTTCCAACATTGGAAGATTTGGTAAGAAAACGCGATAATTTTTCTCCTCTTCCCTTCGTTCTCCTCCCCTCCTTTTCCTTCCCCCCCTTTCCTTCCTACAATGTTATCCAAACACACTCTAAGAGAATACAGTACCAATACTATGCCTAGTAACAAAGTATAGACTATAGAGTAGAAAGAGGTGAAACCTGAACTCTGGTCCACAAGAGTGGGACCAAAGCCTTTGCACTGTTCTCTATATAGACTTTGGACCATAAAGGAGTGGTAGAAAAATCCAGGAGAGGAGTTTCAGTTTCTGTGCTGATATTGTCATTGCCAACTCTTAAGCTGAGGAGAGTAGCATCATAATAAGTTCCTGCTGCTCCACCATTTTCTGGACACCCAATACTTAGACCACCTGGCAAAGAAAAGACCAAAAACTTTTTACAGACCAATGTTACCATGAAAAATTGTATATCAGCATACATTATAAACACAAGTTTAATCCATATCACCATACTTGATGAGCCATTTTACTATCTAGATATTTTGCAAATTGGCTGCGTAACAAATATAAGTTCGACCCTCCAAGTATTAAAAACCAGAAATGTTCGACAGAATAGGAAAATGCAATGCAAGCTAATAGAAGGAGAAAGTATAGAATTAAAAGGAGTTCACATATCAGACCAAAAAAACTGACCACCTAGGAATTTATTTTTCATTTTCTCCGAGAAAAAAATTTAATAACCAGTACATACCATGCACAGTAACTTTAACATCTTGTACGCTATAGCTGTGTAGTGATATTCTTCCACCACCTCCTCCTCCCCATCCTTGTCCTCCAGCTGCACTAATAGTACCAAGGCCTTTCCTAAATGCCAATTGTCAGTTAATATAACTACTAGAAAGAGAATATCTAGAAAACACTCAAGGAGCAAAACATGATAATGTTTTTGATGTATTAATGGACAATTACAGTCGAAGTTATAGTATACGAATAGTCTAAAAATCAAATTGCCGTTGAAATTAGAAAGCAGAGCTTGTATTTTGTATGCAATATCAAATGTCAATCTTTTGTTTCCAATGAAACTTTTAATAAACAACAAAAGTAATATGCATGCCTTCTTAAAGAAACAAATGGAGAACTAGATATTCATCCTAAAGACCATAAGAACAAAGAATGTACTCACAACTTATAAGAATTTATGATGATGCTCCCACCAGAACCTCCTCCACCACCAACTCCTCCATCACCACCTTCAGCCATTACAGATCCATTCAGGTACAACTCATCGTCTATTATGAGTTTTACACGTCCTCCGCCTCTCCCTCCAAAAGGATTTTGAGCAGATCTACCACTTCCCTTGCTCCCATAGCTCCACGGCTCAGACACATTGGACCATGAGTAAACATCTCCACCCCAAGCATCTATTTGCTCATTTCTTAAGCAAGAAGCCCCACGGCCTCCATGACCGCCTCCAGCTCCGTCATAGCCAACAGGAGTGCCACTAGTTTGTGCAGGTGGTTTTCCAGCGAGGGATGTAGTGTTTACAGAAGAATTCTGACCAATGCTCAAGCTATGAGCAGCAATAATGACAGAACCAGCAATTATAGCAGCATTAGGTCCCACTTTCACGTTTCCGGATACATTGAACTCTATAGAGCATCCTTCAAAAGGGCATACAATTGACACATGAGGTAGTATCTCCAGGTTTCCAGTTCCAAACGCATAAATGCTTGAACTCAAACGTACATTTGAATTAAGAAGACAAGTAGTATTAAAGGACCCAACGCCTTCAAGGTCCTCACAAGAAACCAAATCGACTGGTGAGGACATAAATTCCAATATTTCTTCATATTTACCGATTCTACCTGCCAAAGTGTCACTCGAATTTGGCACGGAAGTATCGCCTAAAGAAACTTCAATACCATTTTCACCTTTATACCAGCCACAAACACCACTAAGTTCCAAAACTACAATCTGTGCCAAAAGAAGACAGTAATAGAGATACCAATGATACAGAGGCGGCATCCGCATCCACTATGCAGAATACAGAAGGAATATTCTACATACAAGAAGACACTGATATTAGGAAACCAACCGAGAAACACAAAGCAAGCACATCCACCAGAAACAAGTTTTTTGAAAGACTGTTTTCTAAGAGCTTTGCCAGACCTGACTTGGTGATCCATCCATGAAAAGAAAACAGACGATAAAAAGTTGAAAAAAAAATCCATACTTTTCAAAATACAGTTTATTGCTTTTCTCTACCAACCAAAGAGCCCCAAGGTTATATCATTTCAATCCTCTAAGTGATGCTTCAATTTAAAAATCTACGATGATGAAATGATGTAATAAGAATATCATAGATGAAGTGACATCTAAGAGGATCTTAACTTCCCGACCAGCATCAAGCATAGATATGTTCCCCAAAACAACAAGAATAAAATACTGATTTATATAGTAATGGTAATAGCACCACTAATTACTTCTTATCTACATATATCCACCGATAAATAAGTTATTATACACCGTCTTACCATCAAAGAACGAATCTCAATATATAACTTCGGTTTCAGATAGTGTGGCTCCAATAATCATGGTTGCAAAACGTGATTACATTCATATTAACAATACCTATATCTTACTCTACATCGGTCTCCACAATGACTTCTAACTCATCAAATGGCACATATGTCCCCCAAAGAAACACTAGATTAACCTTCATCCATCAAGTGCTAACTACTAAAACTTGTTCATACCATGATAACAACACCAACAGCAATGTCAAAGCCTCAACTCAATGAGGAGATAGTTGTAGAGTAAGATTACTTACAAGTTACAATGGAAATTAATTTGAAGCAACAGCTTTTTCTGCACAAAAAAATCAGCACACAACTTCTTAATATTTCAAAGTTCCTTGGTGGACATACATCCAAATAGACCATTCAGCCAATCAATTCTTTACGAGGAACTAAAATCCTGCATTATGAACAAGTTGGTTTTTTAAATTAAATCTTGCAATGAAGCAACAAAGCATGCAAATATTCAACAGAGAAAATAGATTTTTGGTTAAAGCTTCCATCATAATTACATCCAATTCAAATCTATCAGTCTTATTTAATAATTATCACAAAGAAATTAGGAAAGACAGTATAATTTTCTCTAAAACTAAATCACAGCATATATATACTACAGGATTTAAATTCAGATAATTGGAGAAATTGAAAACGTGATCAATCACAAGATGATGACTAGAAGTGAGAATTTCACATACCAAAGTAAGAAAGAGAGTCGAGTGAAGAAATTTTTTGAGAATGAAATAGAATGGGAAGACAGAGGGAATTGAAGGATAAACTCACCTTTTTCTTTTGGCTTTCAGTTTTCTAGTCAAAGAATCAATGTTGTTTGGCCTCTTTTTTCCTACATACTCCCTCAATTTTTATTGCTTTTTCCATTTGTCACTTTGACCTGGAATGGTAGCATAGCAGTTCACCTCTAAATTTGAACTATAGTATATTTTACCATTACAGAAGATTTCTTTCCATTTCACTTTTCTTCCTTTTTGACAAAAACCTTCTATCATTTTTGACGCACACATTTGTGACTTGATCATTCATCTTTCAATCACGAGGAATATTTCATCCTTCTAAACATTTTACCAACAGGTTGCAACTCTCATGTATTAATTATGATATGTTTACTCCCTGAATGCATTGTTCAAAATTTCTGAACTAATAGCTCGACTTTCCTTGAAATAGGTATCCCCTTATCTCCCCACACCTTATAAAGACCAATTCTTATTTAGGAAATTGAAGTTCCGATTAAAAAAGTACATTGAGTATGACTACTATATTGTCTCTTATACTTCATCCGCCTTTTTTAGTTGCAACATTTCTCCCAAAATTTGAGTCACCTAAGGAAGAAAGCAAAAAACCTAACAAAATACGTTTAGTGGAATTAAAAACTCAGTAGTTCCCAAACAATCTCCTTCATACTTTTGGTGTACTTCTCCATAAAGGGATACCCCCATTTTACACCCTTTGTTTCCCACAGCAATCACCAACTAACAGAGAGAAGAAAACAATATGTTGCTTATCTCTACGACTCTACCGACCAAATGGCCCTAAGGTTTTGCCATTCTCCCCTCCAACGGGTACTATCAATTCAAAAATCTACGAAGATGTAAATTAATATCATTGAATAGGTAAACTATCTAAGAGGCCAACTTTCTCGAGATGTATCTTAATTGTATAATGGAAATATAATAATGAACCAATTAAAAAGGAGATAGAATCACTAATTATCTTCCTTACAAAAATCTAATACAACAAATGAGTTTCTAAAAATCCACATACTATCGACTGATATATTTATGAATCCCAATTTATATTTTGAGATGATGTAGATCCAATCACTAAGCACGATCGCTCTTGGAGCTACTTACAATCAATCAATAATACCTTAGTTTACGCTGCCACTATTGTAAAACTGTAAAAAGATAAATCCAGCAACACTCAATTCACCTTCATCCATCAAGTCCTAAGAACTAAACTTGTTTACGAACTCTACCCAGCGTGGCACGAAACCCTGCCAACACTCTACATGTTTGAAACGTATAGGGAATATTTTACAAAATGACACTCATAACAAGTCTGAGTTACTGAAAGATTACAACAAGAACAATTTCAAAGTATTAATTCGAAGTGCATATAGTTGTGGTAGAGTAAGACCAATGCCTTAACTTTGAAGTTAAACTGAACCCCACGATATATTATATACTAAAATCAAGGAGGAGAAGGGTAAACCACATAAAAACCAAAGAAGGTTCACCGCTAAAATCATTTGGTAGTAATAGGAGTTACTCCTGGAGTTTTTAAAGTCTCTTCTCTTTCTCCGATATAGGACAACTCGCATATGACTAATAATGGGCAATTTAACACTCTCCTCACATGTGAGTGTCCCTAGAACTTTAAGCCCACCAAATGGGTTACAAAACCCATTGAAAATGAACATCCAATTAAAGATCACTCAACCGGTGGTAAGATTTAAATGCGGCCCAACAACAAACCGAGCTTAACCAAAAGCTTAAGTTGATGGTTGTGTCATACACTCTTACAAAACGCAATTCATTCAGCACAGAAAACAGGAATTCACTTCAAAAATCACATCAGGAAAACATTCAATTCAAACAAAACAACCAAACAGATTACAATCTACAAAAAAAAGTATGATTATTTATCAAAACCTAAATCACCTAAAACGTTATATACACATTACTCCCACATGATTGAAATCTAAACGATTAAAACAGCAAACAATCATAAAAGAAGAGTAATAATGGAAGCAAGAATTGAACAGACCCGATTAAGAGAGAGAAAGAGAGTCTCCAATGGCGACAAAAAAGAGGAAATTTCTCGACAATGAAATGGGGATTTAATTTATTAGAAGAAATAGAAGAAGAATTGAAGGAGAAGCTGGGTTGAATGTTGAAGTGAGTAAGAGTCGGCGAGGGAGTAAGTAGAAGTATAACGAGTCCAAGCTACGTCAGATTGCGACACACCATAGTGATGAACTCCTTTGTTGGAAGCCAACTGTCTTTTTAATTATTTTTTTTCTTTTAGATTTATTTGTCTGTTTTAATCATTTAGCCTTATTTTAATTCGACACAAAAATTTAAAAATTGAATATTGTTAGTTAAAGTAATATGATAATTATCTTCAAAAAAAAAAAAAGTAATATGATAATTTATATAGATATAAAACAAAAATGTATAAAGTAATACTAATATGATGACCGGCAAGTCTTGTATGAGACTGTCTCATCATGAGACAAGTCTATACAAGCAGCTAATTAGAGAAAAACACAAAAAAAAAAAAAATTTCTAATTTAAATTGTCTTATTGTAAGAGAGTCTGAATAAGTACATAAAGATATCTAAATTAATGTGACATAGTGATAGAAGTATTCCTAAAGTATAAAGGGACAAAAAAATTTATCTTTTCTTTTTTGTGTTTGGTACTTCACTTGATTGATTGCCTTTTCTTACTATTTTTACTCTCTTTTATGTTTTGTTGTTTTTATCCATTTGGCAGTTTGACTTTTGTATATTTTACCATATGTGTTGACCTATAAAATCAAATAAGTATAACTACCAATACCAACTTATTTTTTTCTTGTCTTTAGGGTGCAAGGTTGGTTGCCAAGTGAGATACACAATTTACTCTAAGTTTTTTTAGTTAGCTTGTTATAGTATTAGATATTTTTTTATTTTTAAGCTGACTGGATAAGTTAATTGTTGAGAAGATAATTGGAAAAAAAATTAAATATTGATTTTTGATAGTGGTTTATGAAAGTAATAGTAAGCCAACAAGGTAAGGATTATCTACTTTAAATTAATAATTAGATTTAAAACGAGTTAATATATCAAGTTTAAGACAAAAATGTGTTTATAGGTCTGAGTATTAATCTAAGATGGATTATAGGTTGTTGACTTGTTGTCCTTATCCCTCTCAACAAGCCATAACACAAATCGGGCTATAAGAGTAATACCTCCCTCTCAGTTCTTTTTTTTTATTATTATTTCACTAATTTTGCTATAATGTTATTGTGTGTCTGTGTATATAGATCTATGCATTTTCTTCTGATTAATTAGAACCATAATCCTAAAGTTGATTATACATAATATTACTATTTTTTGTGATTTACTAAATCTCGCTAATTTTAAGTTTAAAAGTTAATAAAAATTAATCAATTGAAGTAACATTGATAAATATTTGGATTTTGGAATCATTGTTTATTATCGGTTACAAAAATTACTAAAAAATATATATTTATAAACAATAATTCATTTGTTTCTATTGTCGACTTTGGAATAATAGTTCAAAAACCGAAGAAATTTTTTAATTATATTAGATTAGTAGGTCATTATTTAATTAAATAATTGTAGACCGAGTAATACATTTCTTAAAAAAAGAAAATTGTGTGAGCATTTTGTTAGAATAAATAAATGTAAATTCAAATCAAACCAAAAAGTCAACTAACTAATCAAAAATAGAGTATTATTTGAACTAAATCAAATAAACTATTTTTCAAACAAAGTCATAAATTCAAATCTCACGTGGTCCCTCTCGTTCGGTAGATCTACCCTGAAATCGAATGTCAATATCAGTGACAAGTACCCTCTATCCCACTCAATAAGCATTATTTGCCATTTTGAAAAATCGCACTTAATTTGCATCAATTCTATTTTTAGACAATAATTCATCGCGTTATTTTAATCTCATATATTTATTTCATCCACGAAATTTATTGTCTTTGTTAATCTTTTACCATTATCCATTTTTTCTTAAAAAATTCTCGCTGTCTCTTTGCTTCAATATAACGTAGAAAAGGAGTATAATTTTTTTTTTTTTTTTGAGGATGAAAAGGAGTATAATGAACCGGAAAAAAAAGTAAAGTAAAAAAAGAGTTGGGAATTTTATAAGAGAATCACACATCAGAAAAGCAGGGGATAGATCGACATGACGACAGTGACAGTAAAACCACCCAAAATTCTGACTACTACACCGAAAACACAAATTGATTATGACACAAAACTACCAGAATTAACAGAAATTAATGGTGCGAACACGAGAAATACAATTCGGAACCAAATTTCAGAATCTCCCAACCGTAATAACACCCTAATCATCCACGAACACGACGATGTTTGCGACTCGGTTACCGGCCGAGTCATGACCGGGTCATGGGTTTGGGGTTCTGCCCATGTTTTATCCCACTATATTGTAACTCGGGTTGAATCCATTTCTGAATTTAGATTCACCCTCCAAGGAAAAACCGTGCTCGAACTCGGAGCTGCAACGGGTGTTTCTGGGTTAACAGCGAGTCGCCTTGATGCTCACCGAGTCATACTCACTGATCTTGCTCCACTCCTCCCTGGTTTGCGGAATAATGTGGAAGTAGATGAGCTACCGAGTCAACTCAGTGAGTTAGGACACAACGGCGTTGACTTGGTTCTAATGTCGGAAGTGTTCTACGACCCGTCGTTGATGAGATTTCTGGCAAAACCGCTTAAAATGGTGTGCGGTAGTGAGACGAATATTTGGTCAGCAAGCGAGATCCGGCAGTCAACCGGCGAATGCTTGAACCATGGGCGGATCTATGTACGTGCCTCCCGGGGCAATTGTAAGAATTTTTTTTTGACATTTTTTTGTTCTAATCTCAATCTTAAATTTTTTAAGGTGTTTTCACTCTTAATCTTAATTTTATGTTAAAATCATTATTCATAATATTAAATTTTTAATCTTTATTCTTAGTCTTGATTCTTATTACATATAAGTGTTTTTTGTTATCTGATAACACACCAAGTATACAGATTCACATAAGAGAATGGGGCAATTGTAAGAATTTTTTTTTGACATTTTTTTGTTCTAATCTCAATCTTAAATTTTTTAAGGTGTTTTCACTCTTAATCTTAATTTTATGTTAAAATCATTATTCATAATCTTAAATTTTTAATCTTTATTCTTAGTCTTGATTCTTATTACATATAAGTGTTTTTTGTTATCTGATAACACACCAAGTATACAGATTCACATAAGAGAATGGATTCTTTAGATGTTTGACGTAGGAGTTGCAGATTATGTTTTTAGGTATTTGGTTAGAATCTCACGTGAATTACTGTGAAACTTGAATGCAAATCTAAAGTCGCGAGTCTTGGTTAATTTATTTTATGAATGCTATGTTTTAGATGAAGTCAAGATTCAAATTGACTGAATAACAAAACACCATGATTGACCTTTTCAATTGATCAATATGAATCTCAAGTGATTGATTGACTACCCTCTCAGCTCTCTCTTCTCTATTTTGTTGGGGAATTGCTTGCTATTAAAACATTTTTCATGGTTGAAGAGATTGTTTTACAAAGATACTATATACCACTCTCATTAGCTAATTTTATCCATTCGTTGGTGCCCCAGGGGCTAGGGAACTCTAAACCCTAGATCCGCAACTGGCTTAAAGAGTTAGCAAGCCATGGGTTTAAGGTGAACGAGTTTCCGAGTCAGATGAGTCAGCACAGTTCGAGTGAGTTGGAGATTAGCACAGATGAATATGCTGTTTATCTCATTACCCCTCCCGGCAAATGGTCAACCAATTAAAAGTGTTTTCTATACCTTTTCTACTTTACCATTGTACCTTCTTTTTTTCTCAATGTTTAGTAGATTTGAATTAAAGATTTTTGTACACTAATACTTATGTTATTAGACTTATTTTATTACTTTTTTTTTTAGTAGACTTATTTTATTACTTAAAAAAGAAAATGCATTTAATTTGTTGAATAAATTTCATGTAAATACCGTATTACTTTTGTAGTAATAAAATGAAATCTTTAAAGTTTTTATTTGTATAAATTTTTCAATATAACCTAATACCACTTTTCTAAAAACAAAAAAGTAAGACATGGAAATAAATTTTGTGAAGAAAATAAAATTATTGTAGTAAAATAAACTTGACCATTCATTTTATTGGTTTTGATTAGTTGATATACCAATTATTTAAACAAGCTTTTAAAGCCAGCTGTTATAAAAATATTTGGTAAAAACTAAGCAAAATTGCCATAAATAATTATAAAATTTCACTGATTTTCTAAAATAGTACCAATTGGTGATGAACCATGAATAATGTGTTTTTTTTGAATGATACAAACTTTTATAATAAGTTCATCTTATTCTAAAAAAAAACACCACTAAATTGATATTACTCCCTCCGTTCCTTAAAGAAGTTCCCACTTTCCATTTTGGGGTGTTTCAATTGTTGTTCTCATAAGGAATCTTTCCATTTATATCACAAATTTTGGACAAAAATAACCTTACCCATCCTCATTTTAATATTTTAATAATGATTATGGGCCCACATATCTTCCACTAACTCTATTTTAACATTTTTATATTCCTTATGGTCCCCACATGTTTCCCACTAACTTCATAAAAATATTTTTTAATTAGTTGTGGTCCCCATATTTTTTCCACTAACTTTCTTTAAATATTTTTTTAATACTTGTGGTCCCCATTTTTCCTCCATCAAATTTATTATTCAATAAAATAATATTTCCACCATCTAAAAGATTCTACTTTTCTTAATTCCCGTGAACGTTCCCTATGGGAACATCAATAGGGAATGGAGGGAGTATTAACGATTAAATAAAAGCAGGTATTATTGTAAGAAAATTACAAAAATATGTATTATTTACAATAATTTTTCCAAAAATTTGATGTTAATTGTTGGCGATTTATTAGAGAAAAAATGACAAAAAAAGAAAAGCTACTTCAAGGTTGGTTTAAAACGCGAACGAAACACTTTTTATTATTTGATCAAACAAATAACCAAAAGACAAGACAATGAAAAAACATTATGTCAAACATTGTCATTACCTTTGACCAACTTTTAACATAAATGATATGTTGCATTTATACAAATAAAATAGTACTATCTTTAATTTTTACTAGTTGCTACGATCATTGTAGCAAATATGAATAATAGCAACTACGAATAATCAACTGATCTTATTTGACATGTATCTCTTTACGTATAATGTATAACATAGTCAAATTAAATATTGTTCGACATTTCTTAATGCATATTTTCATAGTGTTAATTTTTTTTAAGTTTTTATCATACAAAATTATAAATATTAATAATTTTTTGTACATTAAATTTCGTGAAAAATAAAAATATAACTTAAAAATCATAGAAAATATGTAATAATTTCAACAAATTCACTCAAATATAAAAGTAGACAATTTTAACAATTTTTGTGGCAAATTCTGTAGACAATAGGTTATATATAGCAAACTGAATTAATAGCCAAAACCAAATATCTCAGCTAACTACAATATTCGACGAGGTGATTGTGCACCCAAAACAGACCAAAACAATTGCCGTCATCTGTACCCATTATAAATGTAACTGTATTGATTGTAGAGTATAATTACATGTCAGGAAAAGCTGGAAGGGCCTGGTAAAATGGTTCTTTCCCTGCACTGCTGTACAAAATCCTGTACTTTGTTGCTGTATCTGTATTGATTACGACGGGGCTTACCCTGTGCGTCCTCCAGATGCTTAAATTCACCACGGAACCCTCTCCAACCAGACCATAGTCATGTACTGATCTCTCCACAAAAATGACTTTCCTGCATTTTTCTCAGGAGAATACCTTCAGACCGATAATCAGGGATCATCCTTTTGTTTTCAGGCTTATTTTGTGCTACCCGTGCCATATTAGTGTTTTTCCATAGCCAAAAAGCCGAAAGTCCTTTGGACTTTCGGCAATCCTTCAATAACACTAGGTATTGACGTAGTGGCAATAATCACAACTAACCTCACCCAGGAAGAAACTGTTGTTCCTGGATTAATTATATTGTAGTGGCACAGGAGGTGGACAAACCAAGTCGCTGATTTTCAAGGCTATCCCATCTTTGGCCAAACCATTCTGACATCCTCAACCACTGAAATGAGCTTTTGGGTTCTGTGAGCTAAGGCCCTGCTGAGCAGGCTGTTGCTGAGACTGAACATTCTGCAAATTCAACGGTTGAGATTGAGAGTTGTAGTGTGTGGATGGTTGGGAATACAGAGGATTCATCAAGCCCTGCAAAAACAAATGAGAAAAAGAAAACTTCAAACTTCTACGGGATAAGATTGCGTACATCCGGCCCCCAAAATAAACCTAGGTGGGAGTCAATTAATGACATTGGGGGTGGAATGACGTTGTCTAAAGTTTCATATCCAGAGCAAGTATCGTAAGAAAACACAAGGCCAATTCTTAAAAGATTTTCATGAACTTCGAATTATTCAGTATTACAACACCTGCGATTGAAGGGGATTTGCATTTCCTGCACCAAAATGGGCCTGTGAATCATCATCTTGAGATGGATCATTAAAACCAACTTGGGTGAAAAGACCTTGGGAGCCATGGGCCATATAGTCCTGTCAAATGGCAATCAAGATTTAAGAAACAAAAGCATAGAAAAATAAACAATGAAAGGAGGGGGAGGGGGAGCACTACTATTCCAGACCTGAGACATAAAATCACTCCCGTTACCAAAACGAGAATATCCAGCTTGAGAGTTCTGGTTGAGGAAGCTTCCTGGGAAAGCAGACTGTACTCCTTGTGTAGCATAATCAATAGTATATCCGCTTTGTGAAGCCTGAGATCATGTACCAAGATATGAAGTTAAAATGACCAAATAAACTGTAAAAGAGGCAAGCGTTGCAAAGTCAATCAAAAGAATGTATTATGAATTTCTGATTCGGGTGCTCGAGGCACAATACAAGTAAAATGGATGTAATGTGACAGGAAAGTAAATTACTCATGAAAACATACAATTGAAGAACCCATCGGGTGTTGGCAGCGTTCAGGAATGAAAAGAACAAGCCAGCTAACCATCCACCATCAAAACAAGAACGAGGATTCTATACTTGTAAATGATGATTTAGCAGAAGAATCGAGAAATGTCAAAGTACCAACAGTGAAACATAATTTATAGCAATGTAAGAAACTTTGGATCTATAACTTTTCATCTACCATGCCCTAAACAGAAGATCCCAAAGCATAATAGATGGAATATAAAAAAACAAATAGAATGCAAGACCCTTTACAATTTGCATGGAAACAAAATATAAAACCAAGATACAGAGTCCATTGAATTTGCTTACTATACCTGTGTTGAAAATTCAGCAATATTGTATGGAACATGTGATCCTTGACTCTTAAAATCATCACCCAAGAAGTCCTAACCAATTGATCATTGGGATAGATATCAAAACACAGTAGAGGATAGGCACATGAGGCAAATACAAAATTTTGAATAGTATTTATAAGTTGTTTTACCTGTGACATGCCTCCCATAGAAAAACCATCACGGAAAGATTGGCTAGGCCCTTGAACAGGCAACTGCTACATGGAAACCACCAATTCAGCATAAATAATTCACAGCCACAGCCCATCAACAACCACCCTCCCAAAAAACAAGATTAATTAGATAACACTTACATTGGAAACAAAACCAGGTTGTGATAATGGACCGCCCACAGATGGTTGGCCATTGGAACTTTCCAATGGAAAGTTGAAACTAGGCCCAAGACTTCCAACAGATTGCTGAGAACCTTGCTGGTGTGGTAGATGACTGCCAATAGGAGCAGCACTGCCACGGCCAGCACCAAATCCGCGGCTGCCAGGCTGAGGTACTTGAGGAACTGCTCCAACAGGACCATGTACCGCACCTCGAGATGGGATGGCATATGGCTGAGATAAGGGTGCACCATGATAAGGAGCAAGAGGAACTCGAGTCATTGGGAATCCAGCAGGATGCAATGCTGGTTTGTGAGTACCGTTAGGCACTCCAGGTGGCATGTAACCTGGACAGTAAGCATATCAAAGAGGATCAGATACAACAACATTCCATTACCCCAATCCCAATTTCATAAAGTAGCTCCCAAAAAGGACAATAAAACTTGCGAGCATTTCAACCCTTTATTCTTAGGGAATAGGGGGATGGCTTTATTTACTCTACAATACCATACCTCTAGCCCGACTACCTCGCCTATCAGCATTTGGACCAGTAGTCGAAACTGGAGCAAAATTATCATTAGGCACAATACCAGCTGCTGCACCATAGAAAAGTCTGCGATCATTGTAAATCTGCATCATGAGGGAAAAACAACAAAAAATATTAGCAATGACTGATCACCCCATCTACGTAGCCCAATTGGAGTAGATAGAAACAATAAAAATACAAAATACCTTTTTGGGTTTCTGAAATTGAACCATACTTTGCTTCAAGTTACTCAGAGGCCCTTCCACTAAGCACTCATGCTCCTTAATTAAACAAAACAGAAGTATGAATCAAAAATCTCTGAAGTACATACAATACTAACTTAATCTAATAAATATCAGAGAAGACACCAAGAAGTAGACAATATTAAAAAGGCACAATAGTAAGTTTTTCTGGGGCAGGGACAAATAATTTAACAGATACTAGTTAGAGCTGCACCTTATAATGAGTCAATAAGCTATTCCAAAGTGGCTGTTTGCTCAGAACTTTTGGATTACCCAAGATGACAATACCGTAACGGGCACGTGTCAGTGCAACATTCAGCCTACGAGGATCGTTGAGAAAACCAATGCCCTAAACAAAACAGAGCTTATTTAAAAACATATCAAGAAAAGTAGAGAAAAAAGCAAAGAGTTGTGGAGAGTAGAGAACAAAAACATAAAAGAGAATAGAAACATAAAAAAGTATATAGTACTTGCCACCACCAACTCCAATGATTTAACGTTGTGATGCCACATTTAAAATATTAGATATCAAATCTCTCAAAAGCAAACTTGATGAGTAACAGTCCTAACCAACATCGCACCCACATGTACATTCACCATTCCATAAACACAAAGATCAAGATATTTGGAAAATAAATAGTTTTGGTAATTTGATTTTAGGGAAACTTAACTAGCAAAAATTCCATAGATTATATTCACAACATTCATTCTCATTCATTACCACTTGGAGAAGCGGTATTAGTTGGTAATGAAAATTTTTAAACAGACGCACATGTGAGGATAAAGTTCCGTTCCACGAGAATAATGTACTATGTTACATGAAAATTTACTTTAGATTTTATCATTAACACTAATTATGACTAGTTATCAAATAGGACATCATACCAAACTGACACGAAAAATAACACTCCAGAAAAAAGCACAAAGATTAGACACCATTCTAATAAATGACAAACCTGGTGTTCATTACTCCTAACACAAGATAAAATAATGTAGTCCTTTTCTCTTCCCTGAAATGAATCAACACTAGCCACCTACACAACAAAGACAAATGAGCAATCAAGATCTTCGCACATATTTGAACTATAAAACAAGAAATTAATGAAATTCTGAAACCTCACCTCAATTTCCTTGTAAAGTTGCTGCCTGAGAGCACCATTCCTTGACATATAGTTCACTATGTAAGCCCTCTGTCCTTCATAAGGTGTAATAACCCCAATCTACATCATGAAAAACCATACAAAGTAAGTTGATTGAACATGAAAACATTTCATTACACCAATGTCATAAAGGGTCCCAACTAGGGGGAGGATTGGGGTTCAAGTGTACAAAACCTTACCCTTGTATAAACAAAGAGGTTATTTCTAATTAACCATTGATAGAAAACATCATATAAAATTTCACATTAATAAGAAGTAAACATGATTTGAAACCAAAGTATAAACTTTTGACTCCATCGAAAATGGACATCTATAAATTATGCAAGTAAGATAAAAAGATTACAATACTGGAAAAAAAGAAAAAGAAAAAGAAAGATTCTGCAGAAGTTAATAGATACAATAGAATCATAGAAACACCTGACTAGGAACAACACCACTCCTCAAGAAAGAAGTCACAATTTTTTCAACATTTGCAGCCTCTGTGCGGTTGAGGTAGGATGTTCCACTGGCACTAATCTCTTCTTGCCCCATCTGTATTCATTAATTAAGAAATAAGCTAGTTTGAGAATGAAGCAATAAAAATTCAACTATCATATGCAAAAAGAAGTGCAAATATACAATCTGCGATGTATTTATTTGATCTCATTAAGTCACATACTTGGACATAGAAGAACATTGGGCGGTTAGGTACTGGCCATGGAAAATCAATTCCTGACGACTGTCTTTCATTCATTGTAACACCATTCTGGAGTGTACCCTCATAGAAGCTATTGGAAGGAAACTCTGAGAGCGCTGGATGCATACGATATTGAACCTGGAGTTCAAATATAGTATACATCAACCACAACACAAATCACCCAAGCAAGGAAATTCATAATGATCAAAGAGCAGAAGCTTTTAAGAGGCAGTTATAACAGCTTTGCACTAGATTCTGCACTCAGTTATGGAATTATAAAAGCTCAGAGAAAGCCGTTAACACAAATAATCACTAGACAGACGGGATTAAACCTGCAGCCTGATTGGTTTCACAGCAAGCATCACAAGGCGTTCAAAAAGAGACTGAGCCAGTCCAGCTCGAGCAGCTTTCTTACACATAATCACAGGACCAAGTTGACAGTGGTCACCCACAAGAACAACCTGAAAGGCCAATAATATATTTATTTTTACAAAGACAGCATGATCCAAGAGAAGCTAAGAAACAGTTTGAAATCAAAACATGTCAAATTGAACTGAAAAGTACCTGCTTTGCTCCAAGTACCAGTGGTATCAGACACTCTGGTTCTGTCGCTTGAGTAGATTCATCAATAAGCACCTAATCAGGAAAAGTGAGTTAACAAACAATGATTTTCAATGAATAAAATCGTCAAATTACCCCGAAGCACATTCTTGCCTGACGAAATCTAAAATTTGCAAGGCGGGGATCGCCAGCTCCAACGCAAGTGCAACATATGACATCGGCACTCTGAGCTATCTCCCTCTCTGTTGCTCGTTTCAGTGCTTTGTACTTCTTCTCATCACTGCTCGACAATTCACCTAAAAGTCAAAAAAATAAATAAATTATACTCACAAATGTCAAAAGAAGAGTAAAAAAATCATGAGCAAAATACCACATCACTAGGAACTCTGGCCACATAACCCCAAAACATCACTGATCATGTTGATAAATCTATGGGACCTGACAACCCCTTACCAAAGAGGAGACTGGAGAGTGTTTTAGGTCATAAGGTCTGTTAAGACTTGGCTCGAGTCAAGTTTGGATCGAGTGTTGGGGGTCGTTTCAGGTCGAGTAAAAAATAGTTCCCTCTAAATCTGGATATTATCGAGTCAGTAATGTCGTTACAATATGGGATCAGTTAAAGCTTCATTTATTGAAATTTGATCTTGGGTTGTATGAACAAAGTTTCATTAAATACCATAGTGTTATTTCATAGTAACAGATCATCATTTATTGAGCTAGCCTTATCGAATCTATGATAGTATAGATCACAGAAGGGTATTTTTGGGTTCGGTTTGGAAACTCTGAATTGCAATTTGGGGTTAAATTTTTATTTATAGGCCAGCTTTCAATTTAGCTGTATTCAGGTCTAATTGAGTTTCTGCAAATTCAATCAGATTCAATTGAGGTAATTTTTGTCCGATCAAGCCCTTTGTTAATTACAGGTCATAGTTTATTTTGGGTCAGGTATGCCCACCTCTAATTATGCATCACTCCAGAGAATCAGGGATAGAGCTATGCAACAAAAAAAAACGCAAACAATTGAGGGGGGGAAATGCAAGAATATCAGGTTTGCATTCAGACACAAGAATAATAGCTATCACCAAAAAGGGATTAGAATGTGAGGTGTCTTCACCTTGTTCATCCTTCAGTTGCTGTAATTTATGAAGCTCGCTCTTCTCAGATGTGTCAAGGTGTCGAACCTAAGAAAAAAGAAAAGTAGAATGAAGCAGATATTATTTGACATATCATAACTACAAAAGACATTAAAGAAATAACTAAAAAGGCAGACCTGATAATGAAGTGTCAGATGCTCAACAGGAGAACTCACAGCCTCTCTCGACTTTGCACAGAGCCTAACAACCTAATTAATACAACACAAATTCAGGGCCATATTTATTTTGTTTACAACCACATCATTCCTTTAGGAGTGATGGCTACCGCATATCAACAGAGAAACACGTAAGACATCTACTATAGAAACCCAGAAGACAAATGGATAGTAACTATAATAGTACCTTTAAACTATATTAACATTTACCAATCAAAATCAAATACAGTCGAATCATATTCAAGAAAAAGTCAGAAGTAGAAGAGTAACTGCGTAACAGAAAACCAACTCATTGAACAAAACTATAGAGCGCAATGTAAAAACAAAGCCGCATCGCATCGCATCGGCCGCATTGTAAAGGTTTTAAAAAAAACAAACTAATATTTCCATGTTGTGCAGGTGTAAAAAACACGTTTCAGGGCTGTATCAAGGGTACCTTATGGTTTAAGCGTTACGATAACCACATAACTCCCGTTACCGTATCACTATTCCGTTATCGTGATGGCGACTGTTACCACTATGAAAACATGTACCAAAGGACAATATTGCAATTACAGCAGCAAAGCAACACCATAACTCATAACAGATATAATTGGTGTAAAATTAATGCAAGACAGAGCAGACATTAAACCAAACATTCACCAAGAGCGCATACCAAATAGCCAATCCTGACTCCAGAGAGGAAAGCAAGGTGAACTGAAAAAAACACCGCCTCCCTCTCCACACACCCTCTATTTGTATCCAAAAAGTAAACTAAAGAAGCGTAACTCACTCACATGAGCATGATGCACACCACAAATGTTTCTAGAAACTTTCTCCCAGTGTATACAAGTAACGAGAAATTCACAATACCTTGAGACCAGTAGCACTTATCTTTTCAGCCAATTGATCCACAGCGACATTACTTGGTGCACAGACTAACACCTTAAATGTAAAGAAAACAACACCTTAAGCAGGATTATCTGAATATGAAAAAATGAATTTATTCAGTAGTCCAATTTATACCTGTCCTTGACCTTGTTTGGCCATGTGATACACGATAGCAGCAGAAGTTACAGTCTTTCCTGTACCAGGGGGTCCTTGAATCAAACTTACAGGCTTCTGAAGGACACTCTTTACAGCAAAAACCTATCCATAGACAAAGATAAGCTGAAAACATCAAAATAGAAGCATGAAAAAGTCTCTTTGCTTCAATGTCTTTCCTTACAGTAACACTGACACTAGCACAAGAAAATCAAGCCCCAAGACACAAGCACGCACTGAACAGGAAAGTGCATGTAGGAAAGAGACCTTTCCCCTTATGCACGCAAAGCTAAGATTTAAAAAGGGTGAGTTGAGCTCGTAGCATAAAAAAAATAGGACAAGTGCAGTGCCCAAGAAGACAGTGGTAAATACAGCTACGGGGGCAAACAATACCTGAGATGCATTTAGTTCTGGAAGCCCCGGAGCACCAAATCGACGAGGCAAAGTATTACGAACAACCTGCACCTCAACTTCATGGCCAAGCAAGTGGTGATATATATACCTATAACAAAATAAAAATTGAAATGTCAAGCATCAAAAGCAGATATAACAGCAACAAATGCGTGCAATGACTAAAAGCTTCAACAGTTTCCTTCAGAGCATAAAACTAATACTTGCAACAATGTCCAACAGAATAATCACAGTCAACATCCAACATGGAATTAAAGGTAATACACCCAAATACCAATCTAAAACATCACATACAGAGATAATATCACATTGTAAACACCATAGTGGTGTTGTTTGTAAGTATGTAAGTTGATAGTAGTTAACACAAAAAATTACTGGGGCATAAGTAACATACAAGGGACATATAGGTTAATTTGTTGGAAATCATTCTAAATTGCAGAGCATATAAATTATTGAAATATCAAATTGCAGAGAGCAATCATACACTGGTTCCAATAAAAAAAAAAACAGGATTATTATTAATGTGAACCTACCCACTAACACTAGTCTCATCCACTGCAAATGTTTTCATAGCATTTTGCATTCGATCAAAGCTTGTACTCTTCCAGACAAAATCAACGCTAAATCCATGATTTATGTCAACAGGAACTCCCTGAAATCAATTATTGAGATTAAGCCTGAGAACAGGCCCACTAACAGTACAGATGGCATGCTAATATAAGCCATGATCACCTGACTTGCACGTAGCTCAAGGGCAACCTCCTCCTGTGCAGTCAACTTGATCTGAAAGTATGAACCATGGCACTTGATAAGCTACCTTCTACCCGAGAGTGTAAAATTATTTCAAAAACAAAAGGAAAGAAAAGTACCACATGACCAACAGAATGCCATGCAGGATGAGCAGCATCTCCTGAATAACGTAGCCGCAACTCATCACCAGGTACAAGACGCAACTCATTATCCTCCTAAGATAGCATTATATTAGACGGTTACAAACTTACAATATGACACAAATATAAATGATGGTTGACAAAATTCAGATAATAAAGCCAAACAGGCAGGTTTACACAAGCATTTAAAGCAAGTTGTATGTGGACCCGGGACAAAGTCAACTACAGAAAAATCTAAGATCACCTTTGGGAAAACAAAATATGCAATGCGCTTCTTATTTAGTCCAATATCCCACCGCACTGTGAGATTATCTTTACTTTGTGATTCTTTCATCATCTGCGAGTTATTAACAACATCAGATATATCAGTTGAAGACCGGAAGGCATGAACAGAATCGAAAGCAGTAAATATGTTAGTAGAAGACACATAAACGAACAAATGACAAGAAACTCACTTTATCGTAATCAGCTTCAAGCTTAATGAGTGGAGCAAATACATTTTGATACTGAAAAAAGGAATAAAGTATCATAAAACCATTCAAGAATACTGAACTGAAGAGTCAAATAGATCACGTAGCGCATATCTTCATTTTTCATTCTTAATACGCGCAGCTGTTTCGGACTTTTAGGTCCAAACTACTGACTTTGTATCAATTACTGATTAGCACCAAAGGTGTTGTTGGGAAACTACAGGCATTACACTACTCTCTATGCTGCCCGGAAAAGAAAATACATCTATCAAAGCTTCAATGTGACTGAAAACACTTGTCATGACTAAATTTCAGGTTCACTAGAAATAAATTGCAATTGACTATAGAAGTTACAAGTAAAAATCTTCATAAAATAATACGGCATCATGGATACAGATGTCCCTCAAACAAAAAAGTCATAACAGATATAGATCATAATTGTTTCCTCAAAAGTAGGCAAGCAATCTTTGACCAACATAAATACTGGAACAGACCCCAAAGCTCCAATCCCTGTACCCCACCCCCATTTCCAAAAAAAAGAACAAAAGAATGCAATTGATGTATCAACCATGTGGAGCACATAGCAAAAAAAAAATTTAGAGACCTGGTAAGCATCATCATATTTCAAAACAACTGGTTGAGGCTCGTCATCTACACCAGGCTTCTCAAGATCCTCCAAAGTTGCATCAGGATTTGTTTTCCATAGTTCTTCTATCTTATTTATTTGTTGTGCGCTAATCTGCCTGGTCCTCAATTGCTCTTGTTCGGATGGAACCTGCAGTTAAGTTTACGAATTAGGAAATCCACATTCAACTTTCCTAAAAGTGAATATCTCAAAAGTTCCACAAGTCAATTCAAACAAGACACAAAACTATGCATGAAGTGAACAGTAATTACCTTGACAAGCCAGGGAAGGAAACAACGATCATCAATAAGAGGACACCATTGACTCAGATCCCAGTTCATATCTTTCAAAGCATTGACACTCAAACAAGGCTCCCTACAAAGAAGAACGACTACACTCTCTGACTTTGCAGAAATAAAACCAAGAAGGAAAACATTACGGCAACCGCAGTTATAACACTCAAGAATTGTTTCTCCCAACGGACTATCTTTATGCAAACAAACTTCTTTGTGCTTTGCTCGAACCTGAAAAAGGCAGAGTTACAATTTAGAATAACAGATTAACCAAGAGTCAAACAGAAGTGTAAAATCAATTGCTTCAAGGCCAAACACATCATTCACACAAACAAAGTTGACAAGACATTCTTCTTGCCTGGTAAGCACAGATAAACATGAAACCTGCAGACAGAAACAATGCCTTAAAAGAATATAGGCCATAGCCATATTTACAATATTAAAGCTACTACCACAATTATAATAATAATAATAATAATAATAATAATAATAATAAGAAGAAGAAGAAGAAGAAGAAATGATTAATAGCAATACAGTTAACAAAGTATATAATCATAAACTTGTTCAAAATTTGCAGTGCACTTCACAGCCATTCAAAACTACTATATGGTTCAGAATACTTTCTGAAATCTATGTACAAACAAAAGCACACCTTACCAATCACACTTCAAGTGATGACAATTAGAACCTTGGTCATAAAAGTTATGATCAGAATCTAGGGAGGGATAGATGATGGTAGGCCATTCCCTTTTCATAGGAGGATGCAGCCAATGAGTCCCTTGGCTAGAGATTCAAACATTAAAAAACACTGCAACTCAGAAACAAAAATCCATTATATGACATACCAGAAGTACCCTATGTGCAATATATGTCATAACTTCCATACCAATCAAATTTGTGAAGTGGATCAATTTTAATCATTAAGACGTGCAATCGAAATGCCATCACTAGTCACTACACCAATTGATCTTTCATCAGCCAAAAGCATTATATACCACAGTCTCAACATGTCACAAACTCAGCCAAATAAAAACCCAACACAAAAAATAACAGCAACCCACGTAAAAAAGCATCTCATAAAGAACATGTGAAATCATCTACGTGAAGTTGACAACACCATTCTCCATAGTCCATACATGCCCAGTTCTACATTTTGCGGCCAAAACAAAGTTCAGCATTGACCTAATCTCTCATAAACTAATAATCAAAATATACATGATTTCCTTGAACCCTTATAAAAATGGTTTCTTTATCACAATCCAATCATCAAATTGCCCTACATTCTCCATGAGTGATCTAAATAAGATAGAATAATTATAATTGCATTGTCCAATGGAAAACTATTTTAACGAAAAAATGATTTTGGCCAATCCAAACAATACTAAGTGAAAAAGAGAAGAGAACTACTTACAAGATGATTGACAATATGCGAACCGGAAGTATTGCCTCTCGAATTACAAAACCACTTCCGACACGACGGAACATTACACCTAACAACACAAGCAGGATTCTGAACACCACAATACTTGCAAGCATGCTCAGTGAAATCCCCAACACCATTCCCGAACTGATCAACAAAACCATCTTCATCACCGGCCGTTTCCTCAAAATTCAACCCACTCATTCCAGCCGCCAAAGCGTCGACAGCCGATGCCACCCCGTGGGGTCCGCCACCACCACCGCGAATACCAGATTTCATCGTCGAAGAAGAAGAACCTTCGTTAAGTTGTTTTTGTGGAGAAGAATCCTTGACATCAGTGGGACCCCCAACAGCAATGGAATCGGAAGGAGTAGGCCAAACAACAGAAGAAGACGAAGAAGCAGACGGTGAAGATCGAATTGGTTGAGAAAATTCGTTAAATTGAGGATACGAGAAATCATCAACGTCGTCTTCACCAACTCCACCTTGAGTATTGAATTCGAGGAAAGTGTATGCGTCATCGTTCCCAGTATCAGGTTGCGATGCTGTTTCGTACAGACTACTCGTAGAATCCATTAATGGAGAAAAATGAAGGCGAATTAGGGTTTCGAAATTACAGAACCATGAGTTTAGAGGAATAGAGAATTAGGGTTAGGGTTTGATGAGAGAGGAAGAATAAATTTGGGCAAGAAAATTGAGATTATGTTATAATATAATGATGATGTCATATTGTCATGAAAGGGGGAGGCAGAAGAGAGCGCGTGAGTGAGCTCGATGGAATTGAGGTGAATCATGAGTGTGGGCATGTCACGAGTTACTCACCAGTCACGAGTTTTTTTTTTTTTTTTTTTTTTTGAATGTGACCTGATAAGATATATTAATGAAAATCGAGTTCCTCAAGCGTCCGTAGACACTCGAGTAATGGACGCATACAAAGTTTCTTATTGTTCAAGTCACCACTCACCAACTTTATTCTTCTACATAAATTCTTGTCAAAGAGACATCTCTCACCATTCTGATCCATTGTATATTTTTATATAAGTATTGTAAGTAGGCATTAAAAATAATGTGGGTAGATATTTAAGATATTGAAAGTAGACATTAAGAATACGATAAGTAAGCATTAAGGATAATGTAAATAGGCACTAAGAATACGGTAACTAGGTATTAATCTTTAATTGGATGGGCTTGAGATACGTCTCTCAAGAGACTAACCGATTCTTTTTTGTTTTGCTTTTGGGGGCTAGTGTGGAATGACAAAAAGAGTCAACATATATTACTCCCTCCTTTTATTAAATAATTTTCATTTTGTAAACTTTTTTAAGGAATTAGGGCAATAAGTTTTCTCTTTATTATCATCTCAATGAATCACGTCTAAAATAGGGTTTGAAAATGATGGGAAATAAAGCAAAATTAATACCCTTATCGTCGTAAATTTTGCATATTTTTAATCAAAAAAAATCTAAAATAAGTCACCTTTAACCCAACTCTTAGGTCATTTTTCGTTGTTATTTGTTAAAAATAACAAATAAAATGGATGTTGGGTTAAGAATCAACTTATTTGCTTGTTTGCTGTTGGATAAGAGCTTGATTAATAGAGTCAATTCCAAATGTCAAAAAATAAATATAAAATGTATAACGACTAAATCATTGTTATTAACAACAAATTAATTCCTTATGTTTTTTATGCTTTTGTAAAAGATCATTCATCATCTTCTTCCTTTGAGCATAAGTTGCGCTAAACATCATCAATCTCAAAAACTCATTTGTAATTATCATTAATATCTTTAAGAATCATCATTTTTTCTTGATCCTCGTTCTAAATAAGCATATAGGAGATCATATTCGACATGGCAATTTAAATAACTATTGAATATAAGTATTTTTAAATGCAATTGTTCACTTTAATAGCAAGTAAAATTTAATGGTGCAGTTGTACTAGTAATTGCTTTCATAAGATACAACTTGTAGCATTTAAAAAATTAAGGGTTCTATCTAAGTTTTTTTAACATCATTTTCAATAAATTAGATTGCAATAGATACCATAACCATTACTTTTATCTAATAATATTTATTTATTCTTATGTCACATTGAGATTGCAATATTACGCAAATTCATGTAAGAATATTTGAGAAATGTTGCAATCTTAATAGAATGAATGTAGTACACAGTGAAATGTCTAACAACAACAATGATACAATGATTGTACCCATTATTATATACTTATCAGTTACATAATACTTGCTACTGAGTTTGACATGTTGTATGAGAAAATGTCATTATCGGTATCAAGTATTATGAAACGGATGAAGTACTTATACTATTTAATATATAATGTGCAACAATATATTTTTTTGATACATGCTAGGTTGAATGGACCAACTATTTAAACTCCTGCTCATTTTATGAGATTGATATCAATACAACCATTTTTATTCTAGTCCGACTTGTATCCAAGTATCCAACTAGTTAGACAAGTCTAGTTAAGACTTAGGCGATCCATAACCAATGATTCATACACATATAGAGCTAATACGGTCTGTTAGTGAAACTTAAATTTATAAACAAATATATAAACTCATCTAAGCATGTGTTAATTTTTTAAAAAAATGTGTTGATTTTAAAATTTCTTTTTTAGGTTATTATTTAAAAGGATAATTTGCAAATTAGTCTTAAAGTTTATGACTTTTGCGAATTATATCCTTAATGTTTATATTTTGCGAATTACAACCATCAAAGTATCAATGTGTATAGCGTTCAGGTCATTTCACATAATTCCGACCATTTTAGTGGTCATAATTCTAGGTTAAGTGGTCGAATTTTGTGATTTGACCTAAACGCTGTAGACTTTGATACTTTGGTGACTGTAATTCACAAAAAATAAACATTGAGACTGTAATTTACAAAAGTCCTAAACTTTATATTGTAATTCATAAATTATTGTATTTAAAATTTTTGATCTATTTGATTGCTTTTTTCAATGACCAGAGAGATTAGAGGAGTGGAAAATTATTAGAGCATATAAACATATCCTGGGGCCTCAACCAACAATTTAAGCTTTTGGTTGAGATGATTCATTAACATGACATCAGAGTCAACATGACAAGTGGTAACGAGTTCGAATCTAAACCACCCCTCGATTAAAGTGGAATATTCAGCGCTACTTATGAGGAGGGCATGCGCCACATTCATACTTTTAACCCGATAGACTCTTGTGTCTTGAGGCCTCAACCATCGCGTGATGGTAAAGATCCAAAATTATGTTATGTACTCTAACATCAAATGAAAATCAAATCTACAATATTTTTATTAAAAAAACATAAATTCTTGTGAGAGAAGGTTTCTGGGAGAGACCATCTTTAATTAGGCTGATCTATTATATATTTTTTAAAATATTATAAGTAAGCATTAAGAATAATGTAAGTAGACATTTAAGATATTGAAAGTAGGCACTAAGGATACGGTAAGTAAGCATTAATGATAATGTTAATAGACATCACGAATATAGTAAATAGACATTAATCTTTAATGAGTTGGATTTGAGACATATCCCAAGGGACTAGCCGTTAAAAAAAATACTTCTACTTGCTTTCCACGTGAGATCCCTGCCCGATTCTCCGACCTATTATTATTTTTATTTGTTTTTATTAAAGGACTTGTTACGGGTAAAAAGGTTAAGAGGACTAGATTTATTTATCAATCGACCAGAATTTGACCTTCATTTGCGCAGAAAACTTCCGATTGTGAGAGTTAAGAAAGACGAGAGAAAATGAGCAGCCAAGCAGCAGCACCATTCTGGAGAGCAGCAGGGATGACTTACATCAGCTACTCTAACATCTGCGCTAGTGTCGTCAGAAATTGTCTCAAAGAGCCCTTCAAATCTGAAGCTCTTGGCAGGGAGAAAGTTCATTACGCCGTTTCCAAATTCGTTGACGGAAAAGCCCAGAAACCTAGTATTCTTCTTTCCTCTCTTTTTGTCCTTCAATTTCTAATTATTATAATGATTTTTATGTTATTGGTGGTATTTGATTTTATTAGATCATTCGTTTTGTGATTTGATTGATTTAGATCTAGGGTTTTTGATTTTTGTGGCCTAGAATGTTTATATTTGATTTATTTGGGTTTAATACGCTGAAAACCGGCAAATTTGTTGAGTTTTGGGAAGTAGTGTAATCTTCGAAGAATTGGCAATCTATGTTGTTAGGTTGACTTAGATTGTAACGTGATCTGGATTGGCTAAGCTTGCAAAACGCAAACCCAAACATGTGAATGTTGGGACGTTTTGGGCAAAAATTAGCAAAAATAGGTAGCAGTTTGAGAATCTATTGGGTAGCAGCCGTAGCACTATGCGTTGCATTGAGATAACGGATTTATTCATGCCCTAATTGCTGACATATTTTTTAATTAAAAGCACGGCTTTCTTGTTGAACTGTGGCAATTCTAATGAATTTTGGGGAGGCTGAGTTAGAGTTAGATAGATCATGGATGTATCAATCAAGATTTGAAGTGCATTGCAAGCATAAGACATTATGAAGGGATCTATTAAAAGCTTTGTGATTGATTGAGTTGGTTTTGCTCTAATGAGAAACTTCTGATACAAAAGAAAGGAAAACAATTGATGCCCTTATCTGGATTTTATGAAAAGAAGGGTTCAAATAAAAATGCAAGGTAATTACATACTTTTTGTTGAATGGTGGCAATTAACTAGTATATTAGTACTGTCTTATTTAGTGAGGAATAGAAGTGCAATGCATGAGTTGTAGCCATAGCCCATAGGGACAAAATATTTGGTCGCGGTTTTCTTGTTGGAACGTTGTCGCTAGGGATGTTATATATCTTCAGGTTTATATGATTAGCTTATTGTTTACTCTCACCGGTAGAGATCCCTTTTAAAAGATTCTGTGATGTTAAGTGTTCTGAAGTTTGAATTAGCAATGTTGCTCTTGGTTTCTCTGACTAAGTTTAGACTTGTGTTTCTTGTTAGTGTTAGTATGTTTCTTGTGTTTCTTATTTAGTGAGGAATAGAAGTGCAATGCATGAGTTGTAGCCATAGCCCATAGGGACAAAATATTTGGTCGCGGTTTTCTTGTTGGAACGTTGTCGCTAGGGATGTTATATATCTTCAGGTTTATATGATTAGCTTATTGTTTACTCTCACCGGTAGAGATCCCTTTTAAAAGATTCTGTGATGTTAAGTGTTCTGAAGTTTGAATTAGTAATGTTGCTCTTGGTTTCTCTGACTAAGTTTAGACTTGTGTTTCTTGTTAGTGTTAGTATGTTACTGTGTGTAGCTATTGGTGTATGGAACACATATTTAGGGAGAGATTGTCACTTTGTAGTTAGTTCATAAATCATAAAGGCAAGGGGTATATAATAATAATAATCAATGAAGAGGTTATTATTCATGAACACTACAACAAGGGGGACAGATGGGATGAGGCAGTGATGGTCGACAAGGACAGTGCATATATACAAGATTATTTTTTATAAGAGCTGTTTATTTTACATTTTTTAAATGTTGCGGCTAAAAACAAGCGATTAAATCAAAGCAAAGCTAATGTAAACTATTACGTTTATTTGAGGCCTTGAATTTACGGGTCGGTGCACCTTGCACATGCCCAGAACTACTACGTATGGTGGTCGATGGAGGACTTATTCAACCATGCGATGTGGGAATAGTTGCTGAAATTTACCCTTATGTTTAAGAACTATTACCTTCATTTGAAGGTGATGTTTTTCTCAAATGACAAGCACCTTCACTGATTTTCTTTCTCTTATTGTCACATTCCAACCATCCCCTACTGAAGAATGTAAGTTTTCCCTTTATGGTGGTGACTAGAGAGTAGTGAATATGAATATTGGCTCGATTTGACATGTTTAGTTATGCATATTCTAATGCTTGCAAGCTTGAAGTATTTGATTCTCTCATCGTTTTCTTGTATTTTACTCACAAAATGCTGTTCTTTTGTTTGACAGCCATTCGATCTGATACCGAACAGGAATAAGGAGGTCTGCTGTGCTCTTTTGACTTTTGAAAATGCCTACATGATTGTGTTTGTTAAAGGTCATTTTGTTTTTGTTTGTGTTAGACTTAAAGGTTGTAATGCTCGAAGACACTGAGATAATGGCATTGTGGCCTTTGGGTGTTATAATAATCAAACTTCATTCATATTGAAAAATCGATGAAGCATTTTTTTGTTTTCTGAGAAGTTCAGCTTTCCTCTTTTGAGGGTCTCTGTTAGCATCCCATGAAATGAATACTCCTTTATGATTATCATTAGTTTGTTTTCTGTTCTCCATAGCATTGTTGGGATTATATCATGCGTGCTCAGATTTAAAGCTCAATTTAAATTTCTTAATGCTATGTTTGGGAACGAGAGTTTTATTTGGAAATCTAGAATCGACTTAAATTTAGTGTTTGACAAATTAATAAAAATCAAATTTAGATTTGTATCAATTCCATCATTGCATTAAAATTAGTTAAAATTGAGAATTTGAGAATGACTTTCCACACCTTGTCATTCTCAAATTCTTCATTTATGATTTCATAATAGAAATCTACGATTTGAAATGAAATACTTATTTCCAAACAATAAACTAAGATTTTTCCTTAAAATTTAAAGTATCATTGGTGCTAGTGAATGAACATTTAGTAATTTGAATTACTCCCTCCCGCCTACTCGCTTCTCTACATTTGTTAATCATGATGTTAGTATATTAATGGGTGATTGAAATATTACAAGAAACTCATGTATAAATTAGGGTTCTTGGAAAAGGGAAGTGAATCTTCTCTAAGGCTAAATTAGTATATTAATTAGGGAAGTGAACCACAGCTAAAGTCAGTTCTCTATGTGCTAATTCGATTAGTCCAAATCATTGATCTTGGTCCTGAAATTTTCATTTGGTGAATATTAACCCTCGCCTCTGTAAGCTAGTGTTTTCGAAATGCTTAGTTTCTTAATGCTTTGTTCGTAAGAGAAAATCTTAGTTTGGTGTAACGATCCCGGTATGTGGTTTTACGTTTATAATTTTGCAGTCATGATCCATGATAGCCTTAAATAAATTTACAGTTCGGCAAGGGGACTAATATTTTGCCCAATTGCTGTGACGGTTTCTCTTGATGATGCAATATCTAATGTACTCTTGTAACAATATTACCATAAGCTATAATAACAATTGTTAGAAAATATATCTAATGCAGAAATCTACCTAAATGTCTTATTCTTACCAACAAAATAAATGATGTAAAAATATAGATCTTTTTATTTAAGGTAAATAATTTAGTGGTGGATGCCTTAGCTAGTTTGATTTGTATCAAGATTCAAGCGTGCCTTAGCGCAGTTACCGGTGAACCAGTCCATCTGCAGGCCAAAAGGTGGGCAAGTCTGCATGTACCTAGCCATGCCTATTTTTTAAAAGTCTGAAAGGGGCACACATGGGGCACAAATTCTGTACCGTGTTAGGCCAAACCTAAGTATGGGTTTATCGAGTCACGCGACATTTGCCCATGCCATTCACATGTTGGCTCGGGTTGTGCACAACAACAATTTGTTTGAAAAATATTGGTGAACTATCCGTTCTCATGAAAGTGGGCATATTACAGCACTAAAGAACACTAAAAAATATTACAGCTTTGCACAACACACCCCGAGCCCTATTTGGCTGTTACAATCTATCCTTAGCTTCATACTGGTACCCGTTCTCCACGGAATCTGTCAATCAACTGTACATCATAGAAACAGGCAACATAAGTTCAATGGTACTTTGTAGGCTAAATTTATTAAACAATTGTTATGTATACAATGGCTAATCAAAGCAATTACGATTTTTATTTGCGTGAAGTTGTGAATGATGTTTGCAATCAAAACATTTAAAACAACACTGTTGTTAATACAAGGGTAAAGTTGCATACATCTCATCATGGGAAAACCACTTGGCATTAGGATATCCCCTGTAGTTGTGTATAAAAATTGATGGAAGTAGTCCAATGATAAACAGCTCAGTAAGCTATGGCATGAAAGGCTAGCATGTATTCAAAATCATCCATCAAATTAGTTCTAAGAATTTCCCCCTCTTTTCTGAAAGAGGCATTGAATCATGATGCAATGACCCAAGGTAGTTCGCACAGCTTATACTATGTTATGATACGTTTAGATGGATGAAAAGGGATCTCAATCCATTTTCCTTTACCTTTTTTAGCTCAGTAATCTATGACATGAAAACAGCTAGCATGTATCGAAAATAATCCATCAAATTAAACTCTGATTTGTAAAAATTTATCATTCTATATTCTTTTTCTTCCATCTAAACGTATCATTAGTCATCCATCTATTTCCCTTTCTTTCCATCCAAATATGGAATAAGCCGTGCGAATTATGATAGGTCACTGCAATCAAGATTTAATACCTCTTCCAGAAAAAGGAGGGAAGATTCTTAGAACTGAATAGAAATAGCGGTTTCAAAATTTCCCAGCAGTAACTAAAAAACTACATTCCTAAACATCAAATCCAGAAAGCAATCAATTTCACAAAAACAATATATCACCAGTGTGGCATGACAAAAAGAGTTATTTTATGGCCAAAGTCTCAAAACTGTCAAGCGAAGATGAAGTCAGATCACGTACCGATTTAAAAAGTGGATGTTGCAACACCCAACCTAAAATAGGTATCTTCTGTACAAAAACTGCAATAGTAGGCCAGAACCCACTGCAAGAACAAGTCATTGGTTATTTTAGGACTAAAACAATAATAAATGAAGTAATTGTGTAAACAGACCTGAAAAGCACAATGAATCCATATAATTCCAACAGCATGCCTATAATAGGCCAGCCAATGACAACACAAAAGAAACCAGCCCCAAACGATATTGTTCCCTAAATTAAAACCATGTAGTAGACTGTAATCAGATGCAGAAAACTCAATGAGAGGGGAGAGATAAGGGGAATTGTAGACAACAAAACCTTGAAATTTTGAGGTTTTGTGAAAAATTCAAGTGTCGATTTTAGCCCAATGGTCAATGCCACACCGGACAAGAAGAGGATCTGCAGCACATAATTGAAAGCACCAGTATCAAAGCAAGGATCAGTAATAGTAGTTGAAGGGTAAGAAAACAGAAAAAAAGTGAGAAGATTGAGGTTAAAAACTTACATTTCCCATGGCAAGCAATCCCTTGTCAAACAATAACATGACCCCCAAAAAGGTAAAGAAAATGCCAAATCCAGTCAACCCCAGTCCAATCTCTGTTCATATTACAAGATTTACAAGAATCAGCTTCTTCAACACTCCTCATTCATCCAAAAGGATTTCATATTTAATACAAAGGACAAGAAAAGCCAAGGTCCAATAACCCAATAACAAACTAGAAATAAGCTTATGAGGAAGACGTTTCGTCTATACAAAGAAAATGGACGTTCCAGAAGTAATTGTCCTGCTCATAGACAATTTAAATATAATGGAGCTGAGATTAGCTTTGGAAAAACATACGCCACCGTGCTATAATGCAGTAATGGTTATAGCACATATGTACCAAAAATGAAAGATAGTTTTTTTAAAAAAAATACCTATTTTTTACAAGTTATAGGTTACCCATGTTTGTTTAGGAATACACAAGTTATAGGTTACCCATGCTCATAGACAATTGATGGTTTTTCTGTCAATTTTTCCTTCAAGCAAGGTCTATAGATAATGTAATTGTAACATAGATAAAATAAGGTGAAATTCATTTCTAACCATAATACAGAATCTTGTATGCGGGCGTGGGAACGGTAACAATCGCGAAACAACTTTTGAGCTCAAAATCCTTCACAATACGGTCACAACATGTAGACGGACAATATTTTGCATTGTGTATGAAAATGAAGTAATGGAGCAATACAAGGATCAAAATCAAGTGATAATCCCTTCCATATACAATCGACGCACAAGTATTTACCATGTATAATCCAACTACTCTGCACAGGCACACAACTCATTGAAATCCAAAATGTTTGCACACACCCAAAAATGATCCAAAAGAGTCAAACTAGCACCAAAAACAGACCAAACCTAACCTAAAGTTACAAACTAAGAAATGATGCAGTCTCCACCAGTATGTTTAATTATATATTACCACACCACCAGCTAGTAAAAAGCTGCTGAAAATTTTCCAAGAAATTGAAACTCCCAAGCTATTAGGTAGAACACATGACCTGAGGGCTGGGATAGGAAATGGCCAACATTATTGCACTTTTGACTTTCTTTACAACAAAAAATATTCTTATGTAGATATCAAATTATGTGGATAGGTTGAAGTATTAGCTCCCCAAGTCCAAGATCTCAAAACAAAAATGTTTTAAATAGATTAAAAAGTGGAAGAGAATAAACAAGTAAAAGAATGGTTGAGATTGGTGCAATAAATGCAGTAGACTATAAGTGCAAGTAATTAGAATGAAAAAGAAATAATCAAGCAAACAAGCAACACTAATTTAAAGACATTCACCAAATATGGTTACGTCCTATTCCTACTTGCTGTTTGTATTAATGTCTTTGATGGACTTGAACTTGAAGCTCATAAATAAAGATATTACTGTAGTGGAGTATAAACTAAGGAGTTTAGTAGAGCAAATGCGGGGAGAGAGGGAGAATACAATACAAGCAAAGTAAGGGAAACACACGAAGAGACTTTGCTTTAGTTACAAAGCACACAAAGACATGTATATATATGCAAAATATAAAATTGCAGCACAATGAAAAGCTGCCAGAAAATTGAAGACAGCAGCAGCCTACTTACGCTCATTTGAGCAGCTGTCTCTTTGTTTCCTCCATTGCTCATTCAAGCTATAGGATTAGGTATGCTCGTTTGAGCTTCCAATTTTTGACTAGCGTGCATATCCTTCCAAATATTCCAACTCCCAATGAATTATGCAAGTCGCAAATTAAGCAAAAAACTCTCATGGACACTCTTCTCCTCCATATATCACCATCCTAAGCATAAAATTCTTTATACCATGTGCACATGCTTGATGACTCCAAAGCTTAGCTTAAAACGGCTAAGACAAACCTTCGTGAGATGAGTCAAATCACCTCTTCAACAAAAAACTCACATTAAGAACATGATGCATAGGTCCACGCTCAATAAGTTCAACTCACATATCTTCAACATGGCCAAATTCTGTTCCCCAAGTCTGAATTACATAAAAGTACCAACCATTTGGAAAACGTTATAGTGTGATCTCACTATTAAAGTGGACCTGTTGACATTATTAGTTATAAAATTTTCTGCAGAATTAAAGTTATGATAAAGTTTGGTTTTACACTCTAATTATGTAATGGTTATAGTTTGATCTCACTATTAAAGTAAACCTGTTGGATACATACATGTTAAAATCACATTGCATATTACTTCCATGCTACAGATTCACTTCAAAACCTATGCCATTCATACATTATACTACATATTAATCTATGACATGTTAAAATTAGAGCGAGAACATTATGAGTCACTATACAGCTGGAAGGTCTAACTGCTCTTCTCCAATTTTCTTATGTACAGTAGAATCATATAATTTTTTCATTTTGTCTTTCAGTTGTTCTTCCAATCAAACATAATAGATTATGTAGTTAGTAATGGTTTTTACCATTTCCTGTTCCATCATTTTAATGACACAGGTTACTAAAATCACAAGCTCAGCAGCATCACGGACCAGATAGGCATGAAATCATTCTATATACTAAAACAAAGACCACCTAATGACACGTGTCAACCTCTGGTAAAATATTTTCCCGCTCAAATTAGCTTCTCATATACACTTTCTTATAATATTGTAGCTTTCAGGACAAGATTACTACATTAATGCATGCTATTATAATTCTATATGACTAATTATTTTTGCCTATTTAAGATTAAGGAGATTTATATCTTCATACCAATTGGAATAATATGTGTGATTTTAGTAAGATTGAAAATAAATTTTCTACCCTTTATATATGTTGGAATATTATATGTGATTTTAGTAAGATTGAAAATAAATTTTCAATTTAAGATTTATCTTCTATATATTAATACAGATTACTGTGATATTTTCTACTTCTAAATTGAGCATGCCTCTTTATTTATAGTGTATATTATCAGTCATCATTCTATATACTAAAATATTTACTAAATGAGGTTGATAAATAACTTGATCGGGTAAGTGGCTAATTGTAAAAATATTTGTCTTCTATTGCGAAGTAAAGACAAAAAGAGGTCAAACAAAAATAAATAAAATCATTATTATTAAAAAGGAAAATTTAATATTAATAATGCAACCTTTTTCACTCATCTGCTGTGAATAATCTCACCTATGAATTATTTTTTAATAATCCAACATTTCTTTTGTTTGCTGTCAGCATACTAATAGGGAATGTTGATAGAAAACTAAGGGCAAATGATTAATTATTAAAAAATAAAAGATGCTGCTAGCAAACTAAAAGCAAAGATTAAATTATTAAAAAATAATCCACCTAATAGGGAATGTTGATAGCAAATTAAAAAATAAAAGATGCTGTTAGCAAACTAAAAGCAAAGGTTGGATTATTAAAAAATAATCCACCTAATGACACGTATCAGCCTCCGGTAAAAAAATTTCCCGCTCAAATTAGCTTCGCACATACACTTTCCTATAACTTTATGGTAGCTTTCAGGACAAGATTACTATATATTAATGCATGTTATTACAATTTTATATGACTATTTATTTTGCCTATTTAAGATTAAGGAGATTTATATCTTTATACCAATTGGAATAATATGTGTTTAGTAAGATTGAAAACAAATTTTCTTCCCTTTATATGTGTTGGAATATTATATGTGATTTTAGTAAGATTGAAAAAAAAAAAATTCAATTTAAGATTTATCTTCTATATATTAATACAAATTATTAATATTAATTTTTCCGATTAAAAATGAAATGGGTAACTCAAAGGCTTAAAGTTAATCAAATGAGATGGGCAGCTTGTAGGTGTATAAAATGTCGTCATTTACAAGATTATGACTTTCATACACTATTCCTATTTATCAACACACAGAAATAAATGTTGCGTTCAAAAGAAGAGTCTCCTAGAAAAGGGAAAGCCAAATGAGATAAAATTGTAATTTGATCATTTTTCTATGTTAGAATTCTTCTTTACATTTACAAATAAATTCATTAAAATATATCAGCTATTTAAGTTGATTATATTTCCCCAAGTAATCAGTCATTGAAAAAAGCGTCATTTAAAATTAAAGGGTCTTTGTTTGGATTATTGTATGATATGATATGATGACTTCGCTATCTTTGTCTCACTTAGTTTGTGCACATTTTCAAATATATTAATCGATGTCCTAATGCATCTTATTGTGCATAATTATAAATTATAAAATGTTGATATTAATAAATTACATTATAACGAATCAAAAAAGATCTCAATTGACTATGATTTAATTTTTATATTTGGAATAATTCAAATTAAGAGTGTTAGGAATAATGTTAAAAACTAAATTGGGTAAATGAAGGGAGTATGTTTTAAGTATAGTTGAATTTGAATAATTAGTAGAGTTAAAAATAAATATGGTATAGGAGTTTAAGGTATCTCAAGGAGAGGTTTTCTTAAAACATAAGTTGGAAATTGGTAAGAAATTGATTTTTTGTTCGAATGTCAAAAGGACAGAGAAGCTTTATATTTTGGGTTTTTCAAGAATATATTTTCCTTATCTTACAAGTTCTCTTTATTTTCATTTTGTATAAGTTGTTTGATCTAAAAATAAAAATAAGCATTTATCCATGCATTTTCCTTGTGAATCTACTCCATTACATACGTTGGAATATTTATAGTCTATTTAATTTTTGATAAATAACTTTTTGTATATCGTGTTTAATACAGGTAATCAACTAACATTACATGCATACATTTATACAGTGATTAATAAATAGCTTGTGCTTAGCACGAGTAATCAACAATTATGTCCTAATAATGTATAAATATTGTTATTTGTTACTCCCTCCATCCCATATAATTTGAATCAAAGAGAAAGTTATTGTTTTTTAAGAAAAAAGCTAAAATAATGGTAATAAATGAAGAGAGAGAATGAATTGTGTGGTTGAAATTAAAGGAGAGTTCAAATGTATAGATGAGATTAAAAGGAAGTGGTGGACCATAGTCCAAAAATAGAATTGATGCAAATTAAGTGGGACGGACCAAAATAGAAAATGCTCCAAATTAAATGGACGGAGAGAATATTCAATTTGTTTTTTATTGTGATTTTTTAAAAATTATTATTCATTGTTGTCTTTCATAATTTTTATTTAGGGTATGTTTGGCCTAGCTTTTGGAAATCAACTTTTGTTTCCTAAAAGTAATTCTGTAGAAACTGTTTCTAGAGAAACACTTTTTAGAAACAGATGTGTTTGGCCTCATATTTTTATAAAGAGTTTTTGGAAAACAAATACAATTTGTGTGTTTGGCTTTTTTTTCTTATGTTTATTTAACGTTAGTGTTGTTATATGATGGAAAAACATATAACATACACTAAAAAATAGTCGAGTCACAAAGCATCAATTTTAAGAGAAACACCCAAAAACATATATATAGCATACACTAAAAAATAATCATTACAATATTAGAAAAAAAATTCAAATACACTAAATTAAGTAATTGAAAATAAAAATAAATCCCAAATTTGACAATTTACTATATAGAAAAACATATTTAAATATGTTAATAAATTTAAAGATAAAACATATATGAAATTTTGATGTAATTTGATGCATAATATTCAATAAAAGTATAATTGGGATGTTGGTTGTGATAACAAATGAATTATACAATGAAGTAAAAATTTTTGAATTTTGGAGGAAATATGAAAAAATAAATAAATAAAAGTAATAAAAAAAATTTCATAGTTTGTTGGAGAAAATATAGGAATTTTTTTAACATAAAATGAGAAAAGTATGGAGCTCTTTGAGAAGTTAAGAGTAGAAGGTACAATTTGTAGCTTCTCCTCTTACCCTTGTAGGAGCTGTTTTTAGCTTTTTTTAAAACTGTTTCAACTTTTCAGAAACACAGTGTTTGGCCAAGTTTTAGCTTTCCTGTTGCAGAAGTTGTTTTAAAAAGCTTGGCCAAACACTGCCTTAATCTATTTGTAACGCTTATATATATTATTTATGCATAATAATTTCTAAATGTCTCGTGCTTTTAGCACGGGTGATCATCTAGTTCATTATAATAATGAACGTTCACACAATAAGGCAATTGTAGAGATCAATTAGCATCAAAACAATGGGACGAAATAACGAACTGTTTTAATCTTAATCAGCAAGGCGCAAGCAGCAACAATACTTTAACTAAGCTAGAAACACTTACTTTTTCTATCATCCATCTCAAATGACACCATTTTTCAACTCCAGTGATCAAATCTGCGAAATCCAGTGGCAATTTTACATGAAATAAATAAAAGTTTCACGCCACATAAATGACAATTGCAGAAAAAGGGTTTTAAGATTCAAAAAAAAAAAACACAGATTCAAACTGTTAGTATCTATAAGTTACGAATTGCGAGGTTATGGTACATTAATGATCAAATTGAAATGCAGAAAATAATACTAAAGAACTTACAGAAAGAATTGAGTAGCTGTAAATGGAGGAGGATGAAGAGGGAGAATTAGGGTGGGCGTGGAAAAAATGTAGAAATGAGATTTGCAAAGGGGGGAAGAAGGAGAGGAAGAAGTGGGAGGCGAGGCGGTATTTTGAAGTTATGACAACTGGAATATTGCACGTTGTATTGCCTATGGAATGAGACATACGTGATACGACTATAAATCTATAAGTAGTGACTTTGGCGATATTAATGTGGCTATCTTTTTCATTGTATGATTTGAAATATTTTATGCTATGTTTGGAGATGATCATTTTATTTGAAAATATGGATTTGACTCAAATTTAATGTTTGGTAAATAAAGAATTTTCAAATTTGTATTTGAGTCAAATTCACTATAGTTATAAAAATAGTTAACAATGTCAATTTGAGAATGACATCTCAAACTTTGTTATTCTCAAATTCTTAATTAATGAATCCATAATTGAATCTACAATTTGAAATGAAATGGACGTTCCCAAACGAAACCTTATGTAATTTTATATTTTTATTTTTATGAAATTTATTTGAAATTCAATGATAAAATATATGAAACTGCGTTTAAGTTATTGGCGAGAAATCATATGGATTGTGCTTACGTTGAACAAGCGTTGAGTTTGATGATTATGTGAAAATCGAACTCTTCAATATCACAAAGTTGTATTTTAGTTTTCATAGCCTTAAACACTTAAAAACGTTTGTTGACCTTTAAAATAAAAGTCATAGCATCAAATGCATCTCAAATTCGCGTTTAGGGCTTCACCATCCCTCCTGCGAACTCTGCAATCTAGCACCTTTTCATTTTCGAAATTTATTCATCTCTGTTGCTGCGAGCTTTGCAATTCATGTCTTCACTACTGTTGCGAATCACTAGCACAACACAGATATGGTGTCTCTAATTCATCTCCTTTACACAATGAATAGAACGTTAAAATGGTGAATCAAACATTTGAAAGCATAAAAATGGTTTAGGGCAAATTATAAAGACAACAACCAACACGGAAATTGACAAGGATTTAACGAAAAATGCTACGACAGTTAAATAATGCGATGCTACCATGTGGAAAAATCATATAAAAATGCTAACCGTGGCGTTCATGAAAACTCGATACTACCATGTGAAATTTTATTTTTTAAATTTATACTTCTATTAGTTTAACTTTTTTTTTTGCCAATTTATTTTTAGCTCCTATTACATGTTAAATTATATACAATAAATTTATTGAAAAAGTGACCTTATGAATTGAATTATTTATATTTAAAAAAAATGAGATTATTATAAAAAATCGAGCAAAAAAAAAGTTCTTGAATTTTTTTTTAAAAAAATCAAAGCAAAGAATATTTTGCCAAAACATACCTCATTTATTATTATTACGAGTGATCGGCAACTTCTAAGCTCTAACCCATTTTTCTTTTGGGAAGTTCGCCCGCTGGCTGGCACCTTCCCTTCCTCTCTTCCCTCCCTTACTGTTCTTTGTCTCTCTTTCTCTCTCCTCGAACGCCATAATTTTCTTTCAATATTCTCTAGGATCTGCTACATTTCTATCAGTTTCTCAATAAATTCAATTCAATTTTCCCCAGATTCGTAAAAACACCTCTGGTAATTCAAATTTTTCTCAAAACCCACCAAAATGGCGCCAGTTTCAGCCCTTGCTAAATACAAACTCGTGTTCTTAGGTGATCAATCAGTTGGTAAAACTAGTATCATCACTCGTTTCATGTATGACAAATTTGATAACACATATCAGGTATTCAATTTTCTTTTCTTTCTATATGTTATATTTATCAGATCATCAACTTATTTGTTTTGAATGATTGTTAAATTGCTTTTTTTTAATGGATCTCGAATTTTTCTAGGGTTTTGGTTCGTTTTTCGATCTGATTCAACGTGATCTTTGGCGGTATTTTAATGTTATAATATTGTCAACTCATATTGTGGAATTATATGATTAGTTTTGTTGGATTTGAAATTTATCTGTAGAAATTATTTGATTCGAATGCAATTGTTTGCGTCAGGATTTGATTCGTTGGTAGATCTGTATTTATATTAGGAATGGTTTATTGAGTGATTACTTGTTTGTTTGGTCTGGTAATTATGCATACACATGCGGCGTTTTTTTCATTTGGCATGGTTACTGCATTGATGTGAAATTTTGCATACATGGGTATGATGATTTGGCATAAGGAAATGGTTGGATAGAATGAGTTGATTATGATCCAGTTTCATTTGTATGCACGTGTCTCTGGATTGAGACCTTAGAATCCGTTGAACAATTCTAAAGGGATAACCGAGCTCTCTAAGCGTAATTTCAAGAAAAGGGCAGTTAGTAGAGTCATTAGTAATCTTAGTACTCATTTTGTTGATACTGACGATAAGCTTGCTGATATTTTGACCAAGGCTCTTGGGAATTGACAGTGTTGTATTAGAAGGCACCAAATAAATAAGTGCATTTTTCCGTCAATTAGTTAATGTTGGGCCCTCAATATGACGGTGAAAGTTAGAAATAAGGTTTTTTTAAACGGACTGTTGAGAGGCAATGAACTTAGGAGCCGTGTAACATTTACTACTGAATAGAAGGAAATAGGGAATGATTTATGTGTAATTAGTTTTCCCATTTTTGTTCGTCATCCATTTCTTTGCTCGAATAAGTGATGCAGTGAAAGGGTTGGGAAGAAGTTTTCTGTTTCTATTGCTCTCCTTTACATGCAAATAGTATTAGTTCGGTCAATTTGAAAAACTTAAGAATGTGCCTGGTACGATACAATTTGGCCTTGCTTTTTCACTATGGTGTATTGATGTCATGTGTAGAATATGGGTGACAAAAATGAAAAACAATTAATAGTTTTATCGACAAAGTTAGTTCTACTTGATCATTGAGACACTGACGGAGAGGCACTTACATGGACCTAGTTGAAACAAAATTAACTACAAATCTATATGATAGATTGGTGGAGCTATGCCAATAAAGCAATACAAAACTGCTCTTTTAGCAGTTTTATTGACAAAGTTTATGATACGTTATGCTTGAAGTTTCAATTCTAAAAGGAATAATGCTGAAAAGCACTCAATAGTAGGGTATGTGGTGTATCTTCTGGCTTCTCACACTTCGTTTTGAAGTATTATTCGAAGATCTAAATGATGATTTTAAAGGGAATTCTAAGATGTAGTGGAGGCGAAAGAATTCAAACTTTAAAGTTTCAGGATCTTAGGGGATCATGCCATAAAGTGGTGAGATGGGGAGGTGGTTGTGTAGTATTAGGATTCGCTCCATTACTTTTCTTTATTACTCATGTTAGGATATTGACACCTATTTTAGAATAAAAAATAAAATGTTATAATCTCTTCTTTTAAACTCCATTTAGCAATTCTAGCCATTAGATTAAGTAATGGACCCTTCATTACATTTTAAGTAATGGAGAGGATCCTAACTCTTGTGTAGTGACCTGGGAATTTTCTTTCTTTGCTTTTGTTTTTTCTTTCTAAAATCTTTCTTTTTTGTCTTAGCTCATAACCTATTCCCTTACAAATTGCTAGTCTTAGACTAGTAATAAGGTTTAAAAATGTTGGCTAGTGGCTAGGAGTGGCATGAATGATCAGTAAAGGGATGCCATTTGACCAGCATATGTAAGATTGTTAGATGAGCGACTTTGGTCAAATTTCTTGTCCTTCCTTTTCATGTCTATTAGAATCTATGTTTCATTTCATTTTTGATTGCTTGTTACTTGTGACCTCTCCACTCTTTTTGGATTTGGTTAAGACTTATGTGACTATTCTTATCTTTCACAGGCTACAATTGGAATTGATTTTCTATCAAAGACCATGTATCTTGAAGATCGTACTGTACGTTTACAGTTGTGGTAAGATCATCCTTATATATACCACATAACATCTCAACTTTAATAATTGAGTTTTTATGAACTGTTTTTTTGGAAGCTATCTTTATTAGTTTCTTATCTTAGTTGTATTGTACCGCATGGTTCTGGTGCTAGGGAAGCTTTTAAGTGAGTGGTAGTCGGTACCAAACATCTGTTGTCATCATGATAAGGAAGCAGTCCCCTTAATATCAGTTGATCATAGACGTATAAAGTAGTTCCCGGACAATATGTTGACTTTCCGTTTATACTTGCATGCCCTTATTGTTTATAGATGTTAGTTTTCTTGGAGTTATGTAGTATGCTTGCTCATTTTTTTGATCATTGGTATCAATATTCAAGTTTATTACTTATACCAGACTACTCTAATATGTGCAGGGATACTGCTGGACAAGAGAGGTTCAGAAGTCTTATACCAAGCTACATAAGGGATTCTTCTGTGGCGGTTATTGTATATGATGTTGCAAGTAATCTTTTGACAAAATTGCTGAAATTCAATCTGCCAATAAGCAAACTTCTTACTTTTGATGTTGTGGTCCTGGGTTTATTGGAAAATGTTCAGTCTACTTACATTTCCTTCTTGTGGTTTGAACAGGTAGACAATCCTTTCTTAACACAGCTAAATGGATCGAAGAAGTCCGTACTGAGAGGGGTAGTGATGTTATAATTGTCCTTGTTGGAAACAAAACCGATCTTGTGGATAAGAGGTAATTTGATGAAAGATAGTTTACATTTACTGAGACAGTCTCTTTGTTTGAATTTTTTAGTTGGTGTGGCTCTTACAGTTTTTATTTAACTAATAAGATTTAGGAGTATCTAATAGACTGTGTTTTCTTTATTCAAAAATAAAGAAGCAATGGAGTGTAGCCTTTTGGCTTCAGTATTTCCCACCCCACCATAATGTTTGTAGTTTTTCTTGTAACATTTAACTAGTATGACCTCTTGTATTTTTTCTTTGGGGTGGGTAAGTCAGTCCTCTCTGTCTCTTGATTGGGAGCTGTACTTTTGATTCTCGTCTCCAGTGAATGGTTGTTGTTTTTGTTGAAGATTTAGTACTTATTCTCTTTGGAAAACTTTGATATAGATGCCTTTATATACAGCTATCTCCAAATTATTAAAGAAAGAGGGATAATGCTATCACCTGCATGATTTTATAGCGTAGTTAAAATGTTTTCTGCTGCTTGCTTCATTGTTTGCAAATGAAATCCGTATGCTTTGTTATAGAGCTCAGTTTTGTTTGGTTTTCAAATCCATATTTCTTTGGGGATTTCCCTCTCTCACTCACGGGAAGTTACCTAGAAGTGTTGGACGGAATAAGAAGTTTTTACTTTCTATTAGATTTGTACTTTACCAAGGAGGGGGTGAGCAAGACACTTCCCATGTTCAATGGGATTTCTTCTTCCCAAGGAGGTCACACTTTTCACAATGCAACAATTTTCTACCAACTAAACAATAATTCAAATATACACTTCCCATGTAGTAGCTTATTTAAATGTTTGCTCTTTTTTTAAAAGTGTGCTGGGATTGTTTGTTATGTATGCCACATTGCAATTACTATCATTAGCTCCCTTTTTGTGCATGAAACCATTCTCTGTAATATTTTTTCTTGTCAGGATCTTAGATTTAGTAGAAGTTAAGTGAAACTTGTAATGCTTTCCCCTTCCTGTTTTCTCTCTATTATTCTCCTGCCTTCTATCACCATTTTCACTGGACCTTGGCCATCTTGGAAATCCTTCTCCTTGATGCGGGTGTTGATGAGAAATATGAAAGTTCGGAGAGGATTTAACGGAACCCTTGCACAATCATTCTCAAAACAACTTATACCTAGGAGCTTAGGAGAAAAATGGTTCACTTATCTCTTCTATGGCTTATAGTTAGACTCCTAAAATATCCGCTATTCACCCCCTTCTGTGGATTTGACAGCAAAGATGAGTTTAATGAATGAGAAAAGTGATAAGTGAAGCCTTTGGGGGCCTGGGCCCTGGGCCCTGGAGCATAAGTTAAGATGCAATTTCAGGTTGTCGATTATAGTAATGGTCAGAGTGCTAGGAGAGGTGAGGAGAGGCAAGAAAGGAGACAGACTTGTGACATTGAATGGAAGGAAGAGAAAGGGAGAAATGAGGCGAAATACAAGGGCGCATTGAGCAATAAGTCAGAATTTGAGTGAAATTGGACCTAGTTACTTTCTAGTTCCTATATAAGTAAAAATATTTTCTCTGGTTTAACATGGGAATTATGTAAACTGGATTTCGTTCCATTTGTTGGAATGGCACCTCATCTCACATCTTTTTTAAATTTTTTAATCACTTTTTAAATATCTTTTTACTCTTGCTAGTTGCAAATTTGAAAATTTCATCATACCCGTTGCAATTCTTTACCTATATTTCTCTGCTTCACAGGCAAGTGTCTATAGAGGAAGGAGAAGCTAAAGCTCGGGATCTCAATGTTATGTTTATCGAAACTAGTGCAAAAGCTGGTTTCAACATTAAGGTAATCAAATACAAGTTTACAAAATCTATTTTGTGATTTTCATTCCATTTGCTTTCTGTCACTATAATGCTGGGCTCATGGAATAATACTCCTCCGTTACGTTACTATACTTTTAAAGTACCTCATATAGTGCAATTATAACAGCAATGGGCATATAATTGCATAATAACAGTAGTTCAGCAATAAAAATGCAATTATAAATTGAAATCTCCCCCTTATGTGAATTTTTATTATTCAAACCGCATCAATCGCAATTTGGATTATGACATAACTTGACATGGCTTTTGCAGGCACTGTTTAGGAAAATTGCTGCTGCGTTACCCGGAATGGAGACACTGTCGTCGACAAAACAGGAGGACATGGTTGATGTAAGTTTGAAGTCGACTTCGACTGCACCTCAGCAGCAACAGTCTGGTGGATGTGCTTGCTGAGCCTGCACATTCTACTTAATTCTGTGTACCATTTTGTACTTTCGGCTTTGGGATCGATCTACAAAGATTTTGCTCTCCGCTTCTATGAACAAATTACAGTCAGAATATGGTGGTTTTCCTGCTAGAGTTGAAGATTTTCTTTGGAAATTTGAGGGACACAAGAATGTAGAAAGTTTTTCATGAGTTTTTTTTATGTCATTTTGTTTGTCTGCACTTCAAAATATGTCACTCAGATACGATTATGACTTGTCAGCTAATGTTTAGATCAATTCACATTATGAAATATAAATGTTTTTGACATTTTTTTGTACTATTAATGTTTCGGTTGCGAGAGCAGAAAATGTGAAAGGCACGTCAGGTACCTGAAGTGGAACTGGTATAGCGGTCAACGGTCAGCAGAGCAGAGGTGAAACGTCTTTCGAAGGTGACTTGAAATCCTGCACCACAACACGGTAGCCTTGTCCGGGGTTATCTCTCGGAAAACCCCTCCGACGCTCAAGTCAGATCGGAGAATCAGAGAAGTGATATCTGAATAATTATCTAAGATAAGCGATGATGGTGAAAATAAAGTAGTAACGGTGGTAACGGTGATGTGTAACTGATCAGGGTGGTAAAGAGGGAGGCAATTGTCGGTGGTAGTGAGTAGTGATTTTGGCAGAGTTTAGGTGTAATCTTGAATACTTGGGGCGAAAATGAGCATGAGTCCCTCTATATAGGGTGCTGAGAGAGGTTTCCTCTGGTGAGAAAAGACCATCAAGGAGAATGTGGATGGTAGTGGGAAGTTATAGTTGGTTATTGCAGAAAGTGGGAGGTTATATGGCAGTTGTGAGGTGGTTACTTACCAGGGAGTTACACATACTAGACTGGATGTCATAAAAGACCCTTGACTAGAAGTCAACGTCAATGGAAGGCTGAAGGTTATCAAAGTAATATCACAATAATTAATTAATTAAATAAATAAATTTAAATGATATCATAACAATTAATATTATTGTTACTCAGTATTCTTTTATTATCATTTTCAATAAAATTAGCAAAAATAATTACGATTATTTCATACATAAAATAAGATGTCAGTCTACACAATGTGAATACGATTAGGGGCAGATCTAGATTAGGGCACACCCTAGTATGCGCCCCAGTGACAATTTTATGTATAAACCTTTAAAATATCTGAGCCCAATTTTGTTGTTTGGTTTTTGAAGTATGATTATCAATTTTTATAATTAGATTACTTCATTGCTTGATATAAATAATTGTGGAAGATTAGAGACATTTTAAAGCTTGAATTTCTTCCTTGAAGACTTTAATAAATCATCAGCGACTCTTATTTATGTTTAATATTCAAAATATTGGAGCCTTTGTTATTTGTTTTTAGGGGTTGGGAAGTGTGGTGACTAGAGAATTGAACTTAATGTCTCATGTCTTTGTTTAATAAGTAGTGTGAATATAATAAATATCGGTTGAAATGAATACAAGAGAATCTTTGGTTGCAAGTTATTTTTTTTCTATTGGAATTTCTAATTATTAGGGATTGATGTTTTGAGTATTTGTTTGATTTACCTAATTTGGCCAAGTATAAAAAGTACATATTTCCTTGGAAGTTCAAATTCATACCAAGCGTAGAAATTTAATTAGCAATGAGAAGTTAGGTGAATTCAAACTAATGTGTCAATTTTACAAACGGAATTTGTCAAAATTTTGTCTATTTGCTGGTACCCGGTGCTACTCTAAATCTTGAATACGAAATTTAAGCACTTTGCAGTTCCACCCTGTTTTTTCTAAATGATAAAAGTTAACTAACCGATAATTTTGACTAAATAAAACACCACAAATTAAAATATAATAAACAATAAATTGAATAAAATGAAATTACAATAAAAAGTTTAATTAAAATTTAAAGACTTGAAAATAAACGTGGAAACAAGTTCAGCTAGTCTTGGTCGAGACCGTCTCAAATTGAGATCAAGAGTGGGCCGGCCTAATTCGCGCGTGTTTCAACCTCATATGCTTTCTCTTATTTTTTTTCATTTTCTGGGCATTTTTCAGTTTTAATCTTAAAGATTTCAATTTTGACTTTTAATTCATTTCAGCTGTCCCATTTGTTTTTTCACACTATTCATTAATTCCTTTTAATTTATATTTTATTCTTAATTTATAAGTTAAAACATAGTCATGTGAGATCTTGTTTGATTCGTCTCAATACAAGGATTATTCATATCAACTTTTCATAATTTTTATTTAAGCATAATTCTCGACAAATGTGAAAAAGCAAATGGGACAACTAAAATGAATAGTATTTTCTGTTCATTCTGATATGCCATGGAGCTAACATAGTCATCTTCTCTGGTTGCAGCTTAACAATTCGATGGAAAAGAACGAGAAGTACAAAAGAGACTAACTTAATGCACTTCATTGCCTCTATTAGTGTTTTCTAGCTCCCTCAAATTTGTTCTTCTGCAGTGGTATAATAACAGCACAAACCAAGTATAAAGGACAAACCATTCCCACCACTCCAATGCATTATACTTAGGGTAAACTATTGTGCTTGATACATATTAGTTTCAACTGCACAAACCCAGTTAACCGGCATGCCTGGTCATCGGTACTAACACTACTAACTAATAAATGATGGGAATGGTAATAAAAAATTGGGGTATTTTTGGTAGGAATATCTCTTCACAAATTTAATGGCATGCTTATTCTCCTTTATTAATTTTATATTCTTTATAAATTCCATTCCAATGCATTATCATTCTAACATGCGGTATTAGGTGGTAATAGAAAATTGTGAACATAATTTTTTTTATGATCAAATTTTCATTATACAAAAATGAAGAATAAAGATTTACATGTCCATCGCATAAGATTACTCGGCAATCCTTGCACGGAAAACATGGACTATAAACCTACATAGCAAAGCTTCTCCGCTGCCTAACTAAGCACAACTTTCGGAATTTGACGTGGCCGAGTTAATTCTTATAGTTAAAAATTAATATTTGCATAAGGCTTCTAACATGAATCGAACTTGTAGCATTAGGTTTCTCAGTTAAGCAAATGTTTACTAAACTACATAGAGAAAAAAATAAGTTTATATATGTTATATACTCCCTCCGATCTTATTTGTTCTTCCTATTTGCAATATGGGAAGGAACCAAGGAACTCATTATTGTTAAAGAGATCCCTTTATTTGTAATGAGTGGAATAATTAAGGACATTGAAATGTGAATCAGAAAATTTGATGTAAAGGAGTATTTGAAGGGTTTTTGTATTAAATCATTAAATTAAATCTGAAAATTACAATTACAATGCCCAATTACAAATCATTATTGGTTTTTTCAACCATTCAAAATCAAATACAAGGATTAAGGACTGTTTTGGAAGATACAAAAAAATTACAGCCTTTAGATTACATAAATTCCAACCATTGGATTAAATAAATAAAATTAAACTTAATTTTATTCCTTACATTACAAAAGTATAAGTACCCAACAATGAAGATAAGGACATCCTCACCAGCCATTAGAGTACTTAACAGTCATACATACTGTTACGTAGCCTCATTTCTCTCAGCTTCTTTTTTGGCATTATTTCATGGAGCATTTCCCAGATTTGGTTGAAGGGGACTTAAATGGTCAATGCATTAAATAGTGCGAAAAGTATTCAAATATGCATCTTAGTGTGATTTAAAATTTCAAAATTCAATTTAGTATAATAATAATTAAATTTGATTTTTGTTAATTTGTAAATAAATAAAAATATGACATTTACTTTTGAGAAATTATTCAGTTTTAGTTGGAGTATATACTACTTTTCTAATAAGAAATCTGATTCGATTCTAGTTGACCATTTTTGACCTACAAAAATCATTTCATTTCTCATAAGATATCATAAATTCATAATTTACAACCTCTCAAACATATGCAAGATTAGCACATCTCTAAGCTTACATCAAGAGCAACTTCATTCCCATTTTGTTTTTGTGCCTTATTAGCTTCAATTTCTTCCAAATAATGTTGATAGATATAAGAAAAAAATCCCCACATAGCCAATACCAAAGCAATGATCTTCACCCCATTCATTTTATCATGAAAGAACACAACCGCAAAAATAGGGGTTAATGGCAAAGCCAAAGTAGTAATCACATTAGAAAAAAGTGAAGAAATCTCAAAAATTAACCCTAATAACCCATATGAGAAAATTTCCCAACTTATAGCCGTACAAGTTAATATCATCACATAGGGAGCTCTCCCTAACTTGAATTCCCTCATTTCCATCTTAATTGTCTTCCATTCCCCGCTAACAAAGAGCCCTAGAACACAAGCACAGCTCGAGACAAATGAAGGATAAAGCTGCATGCATACAACAGCGTTAAAACTCTCGTCTTTTATCAATTTTTCGAAAGAGTATTGTATCAAGGACATCGTTAAAGAATATGTCGCAGATGCACCAATAGTACATAAAAACCCTAGAAAATAATTTCCATTAGGGTTATTATTGCCCATATTTTTTTCATCGTTTGAATTAATGGTTAAGAGACAGACCGAGATGGTGAGGATTACAACTGAGTTAATGATCAAAGCAGTGAACTTTTGCGCGTTTATAAAGAAGGATGTGATTGCATTGAAGGCTAGTTGCGAGGCACACAACAAAGAGTAGGTAGAGACGGGGAGGTATACGAGCCCATACGAGGTCAATAAGTTGTCCCCGGTTAAAAAGAGGCCAAAAGTCAAGTATAGCAAAGATAGTTTAAGTTGTGAAGGACTATTTAGGGTTGTTTTTGAGGGTGAGAAGATGAATTTTAAGGGAATAAAAAGAAGAAAACCAAGTGATTGTACTAAGGTAGCCATCCATTTGCTATTTCCACCTTTATCAAAATAAAGTCTTCCTAAGAGAGTTGCACTTGTGTTACCAATGAGAATAAAAAGGGTATAAATAGTGATCAAAACCCATTTTTTAGTGTGTTTATGCTTTGGTTTGTAGAAAATTGTTTTCTTGTTGATTTGGTTAATTGTTATAGGATGAGAAGTATGGTATTGTTTGTACTTATCTTCGTCTCCTTTGCCTACGTACAAAAGATTAAGAAAATAATATATTAGTATTTTTAATCAGATGTACACAAATAGGTTATTTTGATTGGCCATTTTAATAATGAAGATTAAAACATTTTAAATTTTTAATCACAAATTGTTGTGAGATACATTCTTTTCGAGAGAGTACGACATATATAGACTAAATAGCCCAATTAATACAAATTGAAGAGGAAGTAAGAACGTGAGCTTCTTGTTTTGAGGTTATCTCTCTGAGAGACAGTTTCTCACTAGAATAACTGTATTTTAATTATATGAAGTAATTTTTGATGATAAAATTCTTCTTTCATAAAAAAAGCCAATTAAACACTACAACATAATTTTCTTTTAGTGGGATGTATTTAGTGACATTTAATGTAAATGTTGCTATTTCAAATTTCTAATAGTATATGGAGGAAATTAACACCATAATAAAAAATCACACTAAAGCTTTTTGCGACATAGCATTTAGTGACATTTCTAACAAATGCAACTGCAGACTTCAAAAACTATTACATATGCTAATTAAGTAGCTGGCTAACCTTTATAGTGGAACTTAAAATAAAGTGTCGCTAAATCACTTTATAGTGGAACTTAAAATAAAAACCAATAATTATTACACTAAAATTATGAATCAGTCGCATTTTTTTAATGCCACTAAATCCAGTGTCGTAAAAAGTTAAATTTATTGTGGTGAAATTGTTAATCAAGTAGCTGGCTAACCTTTCAAAAGGATCAAATTCAAAATAAATAAAATAATTAATTAAATTGCTAATTAAGTATAGCTAATTACCTTTGATATGTTTTGGCAACTCTTGAGCATTAGCATCCATAAGAACAAAAGAGAGAAAATAAAAAAAAAAATTGAGAAAAATATATGATATAATGGTTTTGGTAGATATAAAGGGATTGAAGTAGTTTATTTTGATGAGTTTATAATTAATATGAACAAACTAAGATATTTGAAAGAAATTGTATAATAATTGCACACGCACTTTATCACTGTCATTTAATGGATTCTGGTACCTGGATCTGTATGGATTAGGACATTTTAATACTTGTTTTTAATTTTCTGATATCTATTAGAATTAATTATTATTTAAGTTGTAAATATCGAACTTCTAACATAATCACGATATATGTACCTGCTTTGAATTTTCTGAATTAAATTTATAGGGCGATTCTTTATATCAATAACATTACAATAATTTGCGAATTACAGTCTTAAAGTTTAATTAGTACTTTTGTGAATTACAGTTTTATTATTTATTTTTTGCAAATTACAACAACACAAAGTGGCCACAAACACACAAGTCCGACCATTTAACCTAAAATTATGACCACCAAAATGGTCGGAATTCAGTGTTTTGGCATGAACTTGCAAACTTTGATACTTTGGCACGGTGGTTGTAATTTGCAAGAAATAAACATAGACTGTAATTCGCAAAAGTGTTAAAATTTAAGGCTATTCTTAACATTATTTATTTACTCCCTTTCTCATTTACTTTTGGGATATTATTCATCTATTACTATTAAATTGTATTTTATTATTAATCTCTAAGTTTAAACTACAGTTATATGAAATCTTATTTGATTCATTTTAATGTAAAGTTTATTAATATTAACTTTTTATAATTTTTTAATTATACATAATAAGATATATTAAGGATTAAATAAAGGAAAATGATATATACAGCCCTAAGGGCTGTATATAAGATGAAATCTTGTATTTTATCTATGTATTTTAATAATATTTTCTTTTTGAAAACATAAGAAATTAATTACACTTTGTTAATTTAGCATTTATTTTTTCTTGGAAAGGTCAAAATAATTATATAAAATATTAATTATTTTTTCAATTTTGAGATTAGATTCTTTTGAAAAGTCATATTTATTGATAATAAAGAGAAGTTGTTGATTCTTATGTACAGCCCTAAGGGCTGTAAATATCATTACCCTTAAATAAATGCATTAGATAGAGTGCAAAAAGTAAATAAGACACTTAAGATGAATAAGAGGGAGTATTATTCACCAACTACCTATCAAAAGAATATTTAATTATTTATTAATTAATGTCACCTCATGCAGGTATGCTACAAGTTTCAAATAAATAATTCTTTAACATTGTAACAAAACAATTGTTACAACATATGCGGGATTGAGTAAATAATAATACATCACAAATTCTTGTGAGAGACGGTCTATTTGAAAGACCATCTCTAATTAAATTGACCCATAAAAAAAATGTAGAGTTTAAGTAACTTTAATGAATTGAGCCTGAAAAACGTCTTTCAGAAAGAAAGTCTCACAAGAGACTAGCTGTAATACTTCCTCCGTAAAATATTATCTGCAACTTTTACCTAAAATGGCCGTTCACTATTATTTGCAACTTTCTTTTTTTTTCCATTTATAGAAAGTTTTTAATGGTGAATTTACCAACTTGCCCCTAATTAAATGTACTTAACAATAATAATAACTTTTTAATTTTCCTAATTATTCCATTAATCTAATTCATTCCCCTAATTATTCCCACCAAAATTTATTAACCCAACCCAACTCCTCAACTCAGATCTTCAACCAAAATTGCATAAGCTTCCTCTGTCTTCAACTCCTCAACTACCCTCAATAATGTCGACCTCAACCACCACCATTAATGGCACATCAGTTCTTCTTCTACTCCCTCATCAATTAACACTCCACCGTCACTCTCCTCTTGTCATTATAAAAGAGGAACACCTCTGTTGCTCCTCGTTTTGGAAACCCCTTCTTGAAACACTGTTCTCGAATTGAAACCCTAAACCTTCGTCTTCATCTCCAACCCTCCAGATTTACGATTACTCCATAAATGAGTGTCGATATGAGTTCCCCTAACAAAAAATACCCTAATTCGAGTCCATCTGTGAAGCTTCCGAAAGAGAAGGAACCTTCACCACCACCACTACCCGGATATACTAGGTACAAGTGTGTTCCTGGTAGTGTACGGGCTAGATCTGTGGCCCAGATGAGAAGGATAAGGGGTTGTACTGGTGGGGTTAAGATCTCGTTCGATTGTGATGACGATGAACCTGTAAAAGTAGGTCAGGGTTCTGGATCTAGGGTTTCCTCGACTGAAAAAACTACAGAGGTCATTGACTTGGATGAAGGTGATGAGGGTTCTCCAGGCTGTGAAGAGTCCCCCATACATGTTGATGGTGATGAAGGGCCTTCAACGGGTCCTGGTTCACTGTGTGGAAGTAAGCGTGTGCGTTCTGGACCACCTTCACTTATTGAATGTTCTAGCTCTGAAGATGAATTCTTCATGTGGTTTTACTGACTTCGCAGTGTTATAAATATTCTAACTCTTTCTGACTTTATTTTGGAAAGTACTGAATTGATTTTGTTGGGTTGGTTGAATTTTCAGTGTTTATGGGTTTTGTTGTGTTGCTGTTCCTGGGTTGGTTGAATTGTCATTGTCTTTGGCTTTTGTTGTGTTAATTTTGTTGCCTTGGTTGAATATTCAGTATTTATGATTCTTGTTCTGTTGCTGTTGTTAGGTTGGTTGACTTATGACTATTAATAGCTACAAAGTTGACCTTCATTATTAGTTGGGTTTGAATATTGTGGAAAGGAGTCCCTTCTGTACAGAGTGTAGGTCAATTAATGAATTATGATTTGTATAACTCTGATGGTACATGAAAGTTGCTTGGGTTGTGTTTGTGGTGTTTGGGAATGGATGACTTGATGAATGAGGAGTAAGCTTATGTGTTTGTATGCAAGTTAGTCCCACTATGTGTTGCCTTAGATGACAGAGTCCCTGTGCTGTTTTTTTCTGTTCTCAATGACATTAGAAGAGAGAACATGTATGCATGTGTTGCATCCAAATGATGAAGGGACTCACTTCATTATTAAATCAGATAATGGGTTTGCTCCAACAACTGTTTATTAGTTTTGTTGAGGTAACCATATCTGATATTAATATGGAAAAAAAAACCCTCTGATGGATGAATTTTTGTCATGTCCACAACCATAATTTAAATAAAAAAAGGGAGACTTATTTTTGGCTTATAGTGAGCATACACTTTTGGTTATGAGTCATTCAAACAAAATCATGCATTACATGTCCAAAATAGGCTAGTTAACACTGCCATACATAAAATTTCATTACAATGAGCAAAATACACCTAACCAACATCATCCAATGAAAGACAAAAACAATAAACTAGATTGTTACCAATGGAATTGAATGGTATTCGTGGTTAAGTGTGGCAGTGTGACTAAAACCTTGAGTCCATTTATGTGCACTAGTCTGCATCAACCTCCATCATTGTGTCCTCAGCTTCAACTTGTCCTGTATGAATGAAAAGATTGTTGAGGTAGTCAACAGCTTGTGCTACCAAATCCTTGTCAACTTCTAAAATTTCTGGTAGAAGTCCCAAATGATCACGTTTCTTTTTACCCATGTGTGGGATCTTGTAATTGTTTCCTCCATGCACTTTGAGGATCTCAATCATGCATGTTTGTAGTGTTATCCAAGTGTATTTGTTCAGCACTGGATTGAAAATTTCATAAGCTTCCTTCACTTTCTCTATCAATTCCCCTAAATTTTTTGGAAAGGTTTGATATTGTAGAGATTGAATGACACTGAACAAACCTAAATCAAGCACATTCAAGTCAGGAGACTGTGCTGGTTGAAACTTGAGCTGGATGCAGAAACCATCTGAGTTACATGCATCTATAAATTCAGAGTCCCTTGGAATTTGATGGGGTCTTGCATTATCCCACTGTAATATGATATCCTTTGACAAAGTTGATGGCCATTGATTTTTTAATGTTGGAATTAGCTTATTCAATAGCATTTTCCTGATTTCTTCCTTGTTGATGTTAACTGTGGCCTTGATTTCCAATGCCCCTGCCTCCCTGTTTTTACTCTTCTTCACAGCTCTGTGTTCATAAGCAAACTCAAATATTCCATACTTCCCATCATGTATAATAGAACCATTAGGTGATGTAAGTGGCTTACCAACCATTGCCATGAACATGCCCTTCACTTTGAACCTTTTGGACTGTTGACATCTATAAGGATCTTCCTCATTTGGAAGAAGGTAGAACCTTCTTGTCTCTGGGTTTAAATAAAACCACTTTTCATCAACATGAACCACATTTTGCATGTCCATGAATTTTGGGTTTGACCCCTGTTCAGCAGGTAGTATATGACTTAAAACCCATTTCATTCTAGCCACCTTATGGTTTGAAGTTAGTGCTGGATGGTTGGAGCTTGTATGTGTTCTGAGTCTCCCTTTTTTTTTAAATTGTGAATTGTGGCATGTGATACTTTCAGAGCTGCACCATAACTTCTGCATGTTGTCTTTTTGGAAAGTGGGACTGACTGCAACCATTCATCAGTGTATTCTCTTGGTTTGGGTCCTGTTCTTCCCAGTTTTTTACTTCTGACATCAATGACATTCCCAAACTCCATTTGTCTGAGTACTTCTTTGTGCAGTCTGAGAATTGTGCTTTTGTGTATGTTGTATTTCTTTGCTTGACTTGACTGGAAACCCCTTGGTACCTCCTTACCAACCATTATGTGTAGAAATGCATCCACGATTTCTCTTTTTTGATTTACTGTCAGCTGCTTCCTACCTTTTGGTTGTTGTACTTGCTGCATGTCTGGTTCAGTTTGTTGTTGTTGGGTTGGTCCATTCGAATTTGCTGTCTGATGTTCATATGAATCATTAGGTAATTCTGAGTTCCTAGTATTTTCTTCTTCCATGAGAAAAAGGTCAATGGAAAAAAAATTATCATCGAATTCATTTGCCATGTTGCTTGCTGTTTTTGATGTCCCCACAGATTTGTGGTTGGTGATGAAGTTGCGGTTGCTGTTTTTTTGAAGACCTCAAACAGAACCAATTTTGTTGACGTATGATGATGCTGCAGCTAACTTAACTTAGTAGGAGTTGTTGATGAAGTTGCTGTGAAGTTTTTTTATTTTGATGGATATTAATCTAACTGCTACTTAGGTCTCATTTTGTGTAGTGTTCATTTTGTGTAGTAGTATTTATGAAGCAGTGAACTCATTTGTGAGAACTTGATGAAGTTACTGTAATATTGGTTGGATGAAATGCTATGAAATGGTGGATACTCCCTTGCTTTTATACCCTCCCCTCAATTTAGGTTTAATGGTTTGAAAATTTTGAATATCCAAAATTTTGGTGAAATTCAAATTCCCTCCAAAATTTTGGAAGTAATCTAAGAAACTTTAGTAGTACAAAATGTTTGTACTACTAAAGTGAATTTGGTGGGAAAATGTTTTCCACTAAAAAATTTTTCCTCTAAAAGTTTATTTTTTTATTTTCTCTCTCTTACTTTTTAATACTATAATCCCACCCCACTCAACTTCATTAATCTATTTTAATACACTACTAAAAGTTTTGCCTAGGAGTTCGCGCGCCCTATAAAAGTTGCAAATAATATTTTACGGAGGAAGTATTATTTATAATAATCAAGCATATATTGATCGATGATCAAATTAAGATAGGTAATAGTGCACGGGTGTATAATGTATATGGATATGTCCACTCAAAAATGTACTTTATGTTGCCAATTGCTATGTAAAATGATTTATTGATAGTATTCAGTTTGATACGTATTAGTAATCTAAAAAAATAAATAAGAAATATTTTTTAAAATATTAATTTCAAGATACACTCCAAAAAAGTGTATATTCTCAATATTTATAAAAAGATTTTTCTCTTTCTTGAAAAAACAAGAAAGATCAGCTAAAAAAACTTGTAATATATAAGACCATGGTCTCAAATTTATTATTATTAGTATATTATCACTATTTTTTTAATAAAAAAGATAATTTTGTTAAATTATTTATTAAGTCCTCATATCCATTAGCCTTAATGGATTTGTCTTTCAACCTGTCTTGTGTGAGACCGTCTTATCATGAGATGAGTTCATACAAGAGACCCACTATTACAAAACATTAAAAAAGTTTTGGACTTTTTAAACTCCCACATTAACATAAGATACAACATATAGAAAGCAGTTATAAAAAAAACTGCTTATTCATTAATTGGGTTGGTCCAATTAAGATCATCTTGTCAGATGACCTCAATGGAGAATTCATCTGTTCTCTTTGATTTGCATAGAAAATGAGTAAAATTTGAGAAAGTGATAATAAATAAAAAGAGAGAATAAATTGTGTGAATGAAAATAAAATAGAGTTAAAATATATGGATGAGATTAAAAAAAGTGGTGGACCATAGTCCAAAAATAAAAATGATGCAAATTAAATGGAACAGACCAAAATGGAAAATGTTGCAAATTAAGTGGTACAAGGGAGTAGATGAAGGACCATAAAATACTAATGGTGAAATGCCTAACTGATACCTACAATACATAAAAATAGAAAGAAAATTAAGAGTCTTGCTTTCCAATTAGTCTTCTACTTCAAACCTCAAAATTCCATTAGAATTAAGATTCTTGCTTTCCTAGCAACATCTGATGGTCAATTTCTAAGCTCAATACTTCGCACCTCTAAATAGGGTACACTAATCTAATATTCGCTCAATTTTTTTCCTTAAATAACTTTATTCACCTTTAGATGAAAATGCGCGCACTATTCTAGGGTGGAGTAAGTTCATACAAGACTTTAAAAGTGTTTGGCAAATGAGTGATAGCTGATACAAGACTTTAAAAGTGTTTGGCAGATGAGTGATAGCTGATTACAGTAACTGATTTGACCAGTTTATTTTATAAAAAACAGCTTATTCATAACAATAATTTGTTTCAATCAGTTAATCTACCAAATATTAACATTGACTGGTTTGACTTGTTGGAAACACTTCACATGTGAGGCAAGATCTCACATCAATAAAATAGTAGGTAATCTTCCTACTACCATATGGTTTTGGAAAGTAATGAAACTCACCAAGTGTATGTGCAAGTCAACGCTCTTGACCCGTGGGTTTGTGGGTCCAAGCCCACGAGTTTTCCGTGTCCACACGAGTGGGTCACGGATTGTCACGGCCTATTATGACTCTCCTACCCTTTAATTGAATCAAAATAAACTAAAATTGTTCAATAAATTATTTTGCCAAACACCCTTTTACCTGTAAATCAATCCCAAGAATGTGACAATAAAGGGTGAATTGTTGAAGGAAAAGGAATTTGTAAGGTTGTTATCTTCCTCTGAACAATGTAAAAACTCTGAAGTCTAAGAAGGATGCTGGGTCAGAACTCAAAAGTATTGAAACCTTGCAAATTGAATGTCAAAAGATTAATAATCTTACCAACCTCCAAAAGGAATTCTGGTGTACTTTTGCACTATAAATACAGGATATTCATGCACCAAGTAATACAATTTCTCTCGAGTCTCGATCTTATATTTAGCACCTTCTTTATAATCTCTTCGAAATGAAACTTTCATTGTATGGTCGAGTTTACCTTCTGATATCCTTGATTATCCTGAGATGTGTAGCAAATGCACAAAATTGTACTGACTGTTTTGTTCAATCACGCGCATCATATTACCCAAACTCTGCTGAAAACGGAACAAATAGTGAGTATACTGCATATATATACATTATACAAATGCGCAAAGTTATGATGACAGATGAATTAACTGTATAATTGAAACGAAATGCAGATGGAGCTTGTGGGTTTGGCGCGTTTGGAGCTACTGTCAATGGTGGAGACGTATCAGCTGCCTCAAATCTATACCGCAGTGGGGTAGGTTGCGGTGCTTGCTATCAGGTAAACAGAATGATAATTTTGTTATTGGGCTTGTACACAACAAGACCCGCAAGAGAGGACAATTGACTGCACACGAACTCAATGAGGTGGTTTTAGGATGGAACCCCATCGAGTTTGTGTGCAGTCAACTCTCCTCTTGAGTGGGTCTTGTATACAAGCCCAAATTTATCACATAATAGATGTCACGAGAAAAGCTTCCTCAATCTGTTCTTTACCAACTAATTAGCTTTCTGTGAGCTGTAGTTTATGCATTTGATCAATTTTTGTGTAGGTGAGATGCACCAATAGCAATTACTGCTCAGACAATGGGGTTACGGTGGTCATAACAGACCAAGGTTCCGGGGATAACACTGATTTTATCCTTAGTGAACATGCTTTTGCCAAGATGGCTCAAACACCAGATGCAGCTGCTACTTTGAAATCTCTTGGTGTTGTGGATGTAGAGTATCAACGGTATGCACATAATAAATCGACATTTTATTAATTTGAGTCAACAAGGTATAATCGAGTGTTTACTGTCTCGTTGAAACAGAGTTGCATGCAGCTATCCGGGGAAAAACATAACATTCAAGATTGAAGAGAGCAGCAGCAACCCAAGTTATCTTGCTTTTGCTATCTATTATCAGCAAGGGGAAAAGGACATCACAGCTGTGCAACTATGCGAGGTCTCAATTTCTTTACCCATTGACAAAATTTCATCTATAGCTCTACAATACCTTATTTCACTATGTTTTTCTAGACAGCTCTAGGATTAGGGTCGACCCTATAAGGGCATGATAGAATTTAGAAAATGGGCCTGGGCAACCCAAACAAGGAGGAGAAGAAGTAATCCACTCATAAACCCAAAGAAGGTTCACTACTAAAACCAATTGGTAATAGTAGGAGTTACTCCTTGAGTATATAAAGTGATGCATACTCTTCTCTTTCTCCGATGTGGGACAACTTACATGTGGGTAACACATGAGCACTTCAACAGGGCAAAAAGGATTATGTGTCCTAGGCCCATCCAAAAATATTAGAAAAACAATGTTAGTAGTTAGTTAGCGGCCCATAATAATATATACTCCATTAAGTAGTTAGGGGCTATAATTGATATTTCGCTCCGAGCCTCAAAAATCTAAGCCTAGTGTTGGAACGGGTTATCCCACATTGATGAATTAAAAAGGTGTGCACACTTTATAACTCAGCCCTGATACTATAAAGTGTGTGCATCTCTTGTTTGCATTCTCAATAAGTCTAGTCTAACTTAACAATTAGCTTGTCTAGGATTACAGAGGAATAGTATAAGTATAATTAACAAGCAGTTTTGTATGTACAGACGCAAAGCTTTACCTGCAAGTTACTGCAGAGAGATCACGGAGCTGTGTGGACAAGTACGCCTTCTCCAAGCGGACCGTTAACCATAAGAATGCTGTTCAGTGATGGCGATGAAGCAGATGATTCATGGGTTGTTCCAGTCAATGACATACCTGAAAACTGGACACCAGGAGCCATATATGACTCTGGTGTACAAGTCAACTAATAAGCTTTATTCTTTCTCTTAAAATGTTGTATTTTACATCAGATCCAACATCCAAGCATAGGCAATATATTCAGTAATTTGTAACATTTAACAACTAATAAAATCTTGTTTCATAATGGTACTTACATATTTGTGATAACATTAAGGTTTTTTCCTTCATAAGAATCCCATTGGTCAACATCTTATCGTCTCCCTTGCGCACCATTAACTTCAGGTTCCTGCTCAATCAGCCTAATGTAGCAATTTAAGGAGCATCGCTTTTGCCGTATGACTTAGCATTTTGATTTCGATTTGAGAGTTGAGACCATATTTTAACCTAAAATTTTGAGGCATTGCTCCAAAAAACTCTACGGCTAACTCCATACTCCTAATTCGAACGTAGCAGGAAAGACTCAAGTTCCAATTAAAAACATCTCCGCTTGGCATTTCATCAAACAGCTTACGTAAAAAATCCATTTCCATATTCTTCAAATGTCGAATAATTATAGTACTCCAAGTCCCCAAAAGGCCAAAACACACTCAGAACTTTCATCAAACAGCTTCTCTACATTCTCAATCCTTTCCAAGACCAAGTAACTTATCAAGAAATAAAGTTTTGCTTCTTTGTTTTTTTTGTTTTTTTTTTTGAGATAAGAAATCAAGTTTTGCCAGCTAGATATATAATTAATCATCTTAATTATACATGCAATAGAGTTTTATAAGAAGGTTTAATGATATCACATTTTAATTATAGAAAAAAATTACTTAGAATAATTCAATCTATTTGTAATTTTTCTACAATAATCACACCTACTGGTTAACTATAAATAATCCCAATTTTGATGCATTATCCTAGAGTAAATCCGGTGACCGGATGACTTGCTATAAAAAGTTTTAGTTTTTTTAGAAAAAGGTAAATTAAAATAAAATGTCGAAAAAAATGTTCAAAAAATGTTCGTAAAAAATTTATAATTTTTTTTATTATTAAGAATTTTTTATGTAAAAGTTCAAAATTTGTCTTTAATTTTAAATTAATTTTCAATTTTCTTTTTTTGGTGAATTACCTACTATAGTAGGTGATCGGGTTACTCAAGTTTACTCTAGGCAAATACCCCATAAAGTTGGGATTATTCATGGTTAATCAATAGGTAGAATTATTGTAGAAAAATCACGAATAAGTTGGATTGTTCTAGACAAATTTTCCTTAATTATGCACAAACTTAATGTTTGCAGAAGAATTTGAATATCTTCTTGCAATGGTCATGAAGATAACAGATAGCATCTATCAGCATTCCTACTTCCTCCGTTCTACAATACTTGCTACTGAGTGTGACATGTTGTGTGGGAAAATGTCACTATCAGTAGCAACTATTATGGAATGAACGAAGTATATGCTAGGGGTGAGAGCCTCTCATTCGTATATAATATTTGAGTTCTAAACCCTAGCCGCCCCAATTCTCTTTCTCTCTTCTCTCTCTAAAACAAACCCTAATATCTATAGTTAGTTTGGGGCTATCATCAATCTTTAAAGATTGATGGTAAGCCCCTAATTTCTCCCTTTTAAGCTTTTTTAATATGATTGGAATAAATTTTTGTCCTCTCCCTATAAGAGAGTTGTTTTACCCATTCATTGGGTTGATTCTACCCATATATTGGGTTCTGAAGTCTCTCTTTGTGAGAGTTTGGAGTTATGAATTTTGGTCTTTAGTTGATTTATTGGTAGAGATTAATGCGATGATGCATCAGACACCAAAATTGCAATTATCATGAACTACATCAAATTCAATTCTATCTCAAGACTACAACAGATCGAAAGACCCCCTCGTAGAAGGCTGTATCAAACAGCGATGTGGAAGAGGATATTCAGAATTGTCAGATCTCATACACAACGATCGTAGTTTTGTTATTTTTGAATTATATTTAGTTTTAGTTGCTACGTACTTGCTAATTTTTATCTCTGATGTAAATGTCGTATGACTCATTATTAATTAATCAGGTATTATTCAAAAAAAAAAAAACCTCTCATTCGTTCAATGATAATTAATGTACTTCGCTATCATGATAATTAATCATCTTTGATTGTTATTACTCTTGCTTATAATTAAATAAAGGCATAGGTCTAAAGATAAATATGTAAACTAAAATAAACAAAATACACTCCAATAATCTTCGCTATATATGAAATGATACATACAAAGGGTATATATAGTACATAAAATTTATAGGAGTATTACATAAGGTACCCCGTACCCACACACAAATTCAAATTAAGAAAATTACATGTAAAATTAAAAGGGCAAACAATTTGATATAGGTATTAATTTAATTAGCACCATTGACTGAAAATGTGAAGAAAAAAAAATAAGTTGGAGAGTAAAAAAGTGATTAAAATAAATAGTTAACGGACAAATTTTAAAAAAGGATAGTGAAATATATTGATGAAATAAATTAAAATAAAAAGCGGTGTTAATCGAAAGGACAAAGAAAACGGTATAAGAGGGTATAGCCGGGAGGCGGGGCGGTGGATAGTGGTAGAAGCTAGCAGGATCACTTATAACGACTATAGCAATAACCACTTAAAATGCCGTTGCAGTAAAAACCTTTGCAACAAGGATGTCGGAGACCACAAGTGAACCTACCACCATGTGGACACCACTTTCCGCAAACTTTTTCGGGTTTGCCGTTATGATCTAGCTCTTCATTACACGACAGTCCTTCGCAGCAGGTTGAAACCTCGCATGCTCCGCCTGCTTGTTTGCATTTCTGAGCAACCGAAACAGTAGCCAATCCCATCATTATTACAATAATAATAATAACACATAATTTGTTTCCATTCATTTTACCCATCTTCATCTACCTATTTAGCTTGCTTATTATTAATTAATATTACTATAAGTTTTTTTTTTCTATTTTATTTATTCTCTGGTATGTTAATGTGATCCGAATATCACTTCATTAGCTTCCTATTTATAACCTTCCGATGTTAAGTCACTGCCATTTCTTTTCTTTATTTACTAATATAATAATATAATGTATAGTGTATTACTCCTAATTTATTACTTTTATTATTATTATTATTATTATTATTAAACATACATAATACAATGACATCTAAGTCATGGAATTTGAAAGCAAGCTCTAGTATTATACTCCCTTCTATTCATAGAGAATGAGATATTTTTTTATTGGGTCAATTTATTGAAAATGTTTCATTTCTATTTTTGTCATTGTTTGTTACCTTTTTACCCTTACTACAACAACAGTACAACAAATAATATCAATATCATTTATGGAAAAAGAGTATTTTTCACTTACTTTTAAGTGATCCCCCACCCTTCCTTGGTGCAAAACTCAAATGTCTCATTCTCTATGAATAGGAGGGAGTGTAATACTTATAAAGTTCTCTCAACAAAAAAAATTATATGAAATTTGATTGTTGTAGAGGTGGGAGAATGGTTGGAAAGTAATGAAAAATAAAGGGAGATCTCAATTTTGTAAGGTAACTATTTATATTAAGGGAGGGTGGAGAAATGTATTACCTTCATAATGGGGGAAACTATCTTCTTTTTCCATCATTAATTTTATTTCATGTTCATTTTACCTTCCGTTCCTGAGGGTAGTTTTGAGGTGTAACCATCTAGGGCTTAACTTATAAAAGGGTCCAAATTGAGTTAAACCTTATTATTAGAAATTAGTTTGGGCATAAGTACCTTATTATTATATGTCTGAATTTATACATTTATTTGACATTATTGTGATGGATAAAAAGAGAAATTATATGAGACATAATTGGAGAAAAAAAAACCGAAACTTTATCTATACAAGGGCCCTTTTTATGTTTCGCCTAGGGCCCAAACATTATCAGAAACGACACTGTTTAAATGTATCTCTATTTGCTTTCATTTCATTGGTTTAATTTTATTTATCCTTTTAAATATTTATACTCAATTCAAGCATACTCTTAAATTAATGACATGAAAAAAACATAATGTCATGGCAAGCATGATAATTAAGCAACCAAGTAAACTAATGATGCATATTGGCAAGGACGAATTCATTTCATAGATTAACAAACAGATCATCGTAATATGCATCTTCGTGCCTTCATCAATCAAATAATATCGCAGGGAATCAAGGAGATTGAGACTCAACGATATCCGACCGGTTCAATGTTTTATCCTTTTTCTTTTTCTTTCCTTATTTTTTACATCCAAGACGGCCACGTAGATAGATTTAATTATTTAATTATTTTTTGCATTCAAATGCTCTTTCAATATGCGTCTAAACAATTTACTTAATACATGCTAGGAATGAGCTATAAGGTGATTAAAATAACCTCCATCCAGGTGTAGATCTGTGCCCGGTCGGGTCAATGTTTTCAACGAGAATATTCAACCTATGTATACAACTATATATATAAAGATACTAATATATTATTATCATATCATATTCAATGTATCCCGCTCATAAGAAAACTATAATCAAGGTCTGGGGAAGGAAGTAAGACGGCAACTCATACCCATAAAGGAGATTATTGTCAAAGAGTCCTTCGACTCCAGAAAAATCTTCAAAGGGCGTGAGAACAAGCAACTACTCGCAAAGCCTCTGGTTAAATTGATATGAGCTTGGATATGTGAATATGTGACAATATTGACCCTGGTTCAACCCTTATTAAGCACTTTTTTTTTAATATTATCAACATCATTTGATTTTGTTCTAGATTCGCCACCACCTCTATCACTTGATAGTTTGATATTTGGCGTAACAAATCAACTACTTTTGTATGAGACCGTCTCAACGTGTATGACAACTTGATCAAATAAGAAACTCTTATTCTAATTTTTAATTGGAGTATTACACCCGGTCTCCGAGTGAGACAAGTGTCAGAACAATCAGTGAAAATGTAAGATTTCCAATATCAAAGACCAGTCCATTCTCTCCATGAATTTATGATTAGAAAAAATGAGCTCTGTGTTTATGCTCAAAACTATAATAGTCGAGAAATACTAGTCCACTTAATTGGTGCTCCTCATTTTGATTTGATAAAATTTCTTGGTATATAGAATAATTCAAATCAAACTATCTCCATTCTATTTATGTAATTAAAAACGGTCACTATCAATCATATACTATATTAACTTTGATGTATAGTATAGAAAATTAGAGTAAATATGAGAGTGCCATTTGTAATTATTTTATTGGCCAGCATTATAAAAGTATTTATGGCTGGAGTATTAATTGCATGATTTTCAATTCAATCAATTTTAATCATTTACGGAAATAAAATGTTGCATTCATATTAATAGCAGGAATAATTGCATGAATTTTAATTCAGTCAAGTTTATTCTTTATAAAAATAGAAATTTGGATTTATATTAATGGCATAAATATTAATGGCAGGAATATTAATTGCAGGATTTTCAATTCAGTTAATTTTATTCTTTTACAAAAATAAAACTTTGGATTCATAATAATGGCAGGAGTAATAATTGCAGAAATTTCAATTCAGACAATTTTACTTATATATAAAGAGGTGTTTCAAAACCTATAAACTCTTTATTAACAACCTATTTTGTGTTTTTTTTATATTTAATAATTTTTTTAATTACAATATATGTAAATACTTTATTACGCACCTTCATTTAATATTTTCATTCGTCTAAAATTTCATTAAGATATAAACGTATTTAAAAACTCGTGCATTGCACGGGTTTCTATCCTAGTACTTCCATATAGGATAAGAAATAGGAATAATAAATTATGTGCGTTAAGCACGTATAGTCTAGAAAATATTTTAAAAAATTTAGAGCATTTTTAAAAGCGTGGATTCTTATTTAGATTTTTTTTATATAAAAATGATTATAAGTATTAAGGAAAATTTCATCAAAATCAGTAAAATTTATAAAATTTAAAAGTGTATTTTACATAGTTAATTTTGTATATATAAATAATTTATAAAATATTAAATGAAAATTATGCGAAAATGTTAAAAAAGATTACATTGAAAGATAAGGAAAAACTAATTTTAAAGTTTAGGAGTGTATTTTAAATCTAGTAATATGCATTTTAAGTCCATGAATTGACAACTTTAAACCTTAAAAAAAGAATTGAAGCTTTTACATGGAAATTTTAATGGTTTAAATTTCAGATAAAAAATATTACTCCCTCCGTTCCTAAATGATTTTCCTATTTGGGAAAATCACACATATTAAGAAAAACAGAATCTTGGAGGTGAGTGGGTATTATTTTAATTAGAAATTAGTGAGAAGTAATGATGGTATTGGAATTATGAGAGAGAAAATAATTGATGATATAATAAAATAATGAAGAAAAAAAATCTGATTTTATTATGAGAGAGAAATACATGGAGGGAAATCTAACAACCTTTCCAAATTAGGAAAGTTTCCAATTTTGGTTCTAAAAAAAAAGGGAGGGAATGTTTAGAACTAATTTCAACTTCTTCAACAAACTCATCCAAAAAATACAAAATTCATGGCTTTGCATTGGCCAAATTTAGAATACATGGATTACTACTTTCAATTACAAGATGTTTAATCAAGGAAAAATGACCTTAGAAATTCTGATTTAGCCTATTAAAGCTGATGAGCAGCTTCAAATGGGAACAGCAGCACAGTAGCCTCAAACCAAACAGAATCTTTGCTCAAACCAAACAGAATCTTTGAACCAAAAATGCAATCAAACTCAAATAAAGAGATAATTTTCCATTGCAAATAATCAAAAGCAGAAATTCTCAAGCACACAAGCATCATAGTAACTTTCACATTGCCACTTTGCATCATTAGCCATAATACAATGGCTTCGATAACGAGGAAGAATTACAGGGGCTTGGTATTTCTGCTCAAACCAATACGATCCACACCATTAGTCGAGGAGGAACCACAAAAAAACGATCCAAGAAGATAACAAGTTGTTCTCAACGTAGTCAAGGCTTACACATGAATGAGGTATCTCATATTACAAGAAATGTTGTCACCAAAGTGAGGACAACCTTCCTACCTGGAACTTTTATGAAAATGGCAAACAAGTACGGATACACTCCAAGAACAATACGCAACTTATGGAAGCTAGCAATCGAAAGTAAAGAAGAAAACAAGCCATATGTTGTCGATGCCAAGTTTAAAAATTGTGGAAGAAAACGAGTAGTAGTTCAACCCAATGTACTTGAATCTAAGCCAAGGGTGAACGTGACGGCATAAGAGACGCTGAACATGTCTTGATTTGGCACCAACAACGGTTATCTACTAATTCAAAGGGGAAATAAAGCATATTCAATCCACTCCACCCTTCGCTGACCGATGCAAACAAGGCAAGAAGGGTTGAGTGGATTTTAAGTTTAATTCAAGAAGACACCATTAATCATCATCCAGCTGTATAAAGCCATGTATGACTTTATACATATAGATGAAAAGTGGTTTTACTTAACCAAAAACACAAAGAGTTTATTTATCAAACAAGGAGAAAATACCATATAGAGCGGGAAAATCATCCAAATTCATACCAAAAGCTGTTTTTAGGGCTATGAGGCCAAAATGGAATCAACATGGCCAACGCGCTGATGGGAAAATTGGTATATTCCCTTTCATAAATAGAGTCAAGGCACAAAGAAGCTCAATCAATCGTCCAAGGGGGTCTATAGAAATTAAACCAACCGAGTCGGTGACTCAAGAGGTTTATAGGACCATGTTAATCGAACAACTAATTCCGGCAATACTTAGAAAGTGGCCAAGAGATGGTGCCACAACTATTTTATTCAACAAGACAATGCAAGGGTACACATCACTAATGATGACCCGATTTGGCAACAAAACAATAGGCGGGGTGTTTAACTTTCATTTTAACGCAACAACCACCGAATAGTCCCGATTGTAACATTCTAGATTTAGGGTTTTTAGGAGCATACAATCACTAATTCACAAGAAAATGCCTAAGAACATGGATGAGCTAATTAAGGCCGTGGAAGATGCATTCATGAGTTACACCCAAAAACATTAACAAACGCTTGATTTCATTACAACATCATTTGAATGAAATCCTCAAGGTTAAGGGGTCAAACGATTACATTCAACCTCATTTTGGGAAGAAGGTCCAAGAAGACAATGGAAGACTACTACTACAAGTGCGAAAGTACCAGCCATTAGTTAGGGAGTGTGTTCGATTTCTAAACCCAAACACAACTCCAATCAATCAACAAACGAGAATGAAGAGGTCGCTCAAAACATCAACAAATATTGAAGCATATGATGAAGCAATGGAAGAAACACAAACTTAATGTCAAAACATTCTCAGCTTTATGCTTTTCATCATTAAAAATCATATGTAAGACATTTAGGAGCAACTAATTGTGAAACAAACATCAAAAACAAGAGCCTAGATCATGTTCATGTAATTACTTCATTATGTAATGAGAAATTCAGTTATTTTGCCCCCGATTCATCATTGAGGTATGAAACCCTCAGCTTTATCAATAATCAACAAGTAATGAAGTAATCACAAAACAATGACTAAACTTCAATTTATTGAGTTCATTAAACACAAATGCGCTCTACCAAATTGTACATACATTATTTTTCGTAAATATTAAAGCAATTAAACAGTTGCATACATCACGGGGTTTTACCATCATTTTAAGAAATTAGGGCAAAAAAATTAGGGTTCATCAAAAATCGTAACAGAGTCCCAATACCGATCAAAATCCAAGAACATCAAAAATCGACAAGAGTCCCAATACCGATCAAAATCCAAGAAATCAAAAATCGAACAGTAGTCCCAATACCGATCAAAATCCAAGAATATCAAAAATCGAAAAAGAGTCCCAATACCGATCAAAATCCAAGAACATCAAAAATCGTAACAAGAGTCCCAATACCGCATCAGAGCATCAAATAATTAATTCAAACATCAAAACCAAAGAACTACTCCAAACCAAAGAACTCATAATTCGGATCAAGAATTTAAAAAAAACGTAAATGAGTACAAGTTAAATCTTACAATCATCACTTGCGCTTTTTAGGTTTTACAACCCTCGATGTAATAATTTCCTCGGAGTATCGGGACAACCAAATTTTCAATGTGTTCTTCGATTTAACAGGAGTTTTGGTTTCTCTTCAGATGTAGAGGGAGAATCTTTAAAATATTCAATAACAGATGATGGTAGTTCTTCTTCAGGAGAAGGAGTAGGTAAAATATCACTAAATCTTGAAATAGCATCATCCTGAACTGCCTTTTGGTATGATAGAAGATCTGTTTTGGTCCAACGCAAGATTTCACCGAATAAGAATGGGTTCTACCATTATACCTAACAAGAACAACACTTACCATTGAGACATAAACCTTCATAAAGATATCGAAGGTATGGTATAATCATCGTGTGATTCATCGCCGCCATTTATCACAAATCAAGGAAGAACACCAACAATGGAGGATCTAAGAAACAGAGGGCCAATATTTCAACTCAACCAAATCAAACAAAACGCACCTCAAAATGTTAAGGAGAACTGATCTACATTTTAATGGAGTTAAAATGGAGAAATAATGGTGAATAAAATGGGGAGTCAATTAAAAAGCCTGGAAGGTTTTAAGGTAGAGAGAGAAATGACCTGTAGTTTTCTTGGAGAAGATGAGGGAGATGCAGTCATAATGACCAAGGTAGAGAAACGATGCAATTAAACGAATCTAAAATGAACTGCTTTTTTAAGTTTAAATGGGGTTTTGGGGGGTATAAAGGTAAAAAAAACTTTCCATTTTAGGAAAGTGGAAGAACAAATGGAACTACCCGTTTTAGTAATGTGGAAAAACAAAAAGGAACGGAGGGAGTACTAAGCATCTGAAGATTTAAAATCTATTTTTAGAGTTAAAAATTGGCATTTTAATTGCCGCTTGAGGCGTTTTAAAAGTTAGAATAGGTAATTATTAGATATAAAGTTAAACGTTTGCATAATGAAGATTAAAATTAAAGTACAGAGTGTTGAAATTAACATGGTTTTTTAGGCCTAAGAGTTTTAAAAATAAAAAAAAATAGATTTTTTTAATTGAATCATTATAAGATCTCACTCCCACATACCAAATTAAAGTGCAGTAAGTCTCCTGAAAGGCCGTCTTTTTGAGAAATGTCTCTGTAACATCCCGAAGTTTAACTCGTATCGTTTTAAAAGAGAAATAGACTTTTTGAGTAACCAAATATAGTTCGAGTCAAACCGGGGCGTTAAACGGTTAGTTAAAATGGTTCAAGCGAAACAAAACTTGCGGACCGAGTTCTAATAGTGCTAATATAATCTACCAGACATAAAGACTAAGCAGCAGATAAGTTTGAAAAGGTAGTTTTGATTATTACAACTCGAGAGCGTTCACGCCTCTTAAAACCAACATTTAAAAAAAATACGAAAACTTAAGTTCATCATAATTCTGATTCTAACATTTTATTTCTCCCAGAGTAATCCTCACTCCCCACCTGCAATTAACTTACTGCTAGTCATTATCCAAAGAGGAAACGACATCATCGCAGGATCGTTAAGACCAAAAAGTACACGTCAGCAAGAAGTCATAAATTCAATTAATTCAAGTACGACAATTTAAAGATATTAACTTTAAAAATTTCCCCGTTTCGCTAGTCACCATACGCAGATCTATTCCACGATATCCTGGTACCACTTCAAACTCCATAGGCGAGACAATACATTAGGGGAGCTAACCCTAAGAGTCTCTACCATAGAACACGCCCTACTTCGTGTCTATGGTTAAGTATACATACCTCCTGGTGGCTCATAGGCTCCAAAGGCAGAGTAATTCATTCCACCAATTGACGCCATACTACGCCTATTTCAAGTTAGTGAGGTCATACTACCTCTCTATTAAAATGTTATAATATAATAATTTATTCGGAAGCGTATCAATAATCACATTACATGCCCATACTTTACCTTTGCTACCATATCATATGGTACGTAACATATACTACATTTCTATGCGCTTATGCATTCTTGATCAAGCAAACAAAGCACACCTGGCCCTAATCAATTCCCTCCATAATCGCTTCCTACAAGGTTTAACCGTATTCGAAATAAGAACACATTCACGCATCCTCAAGGCAACCACATCACATCCAAACAACTACCATCACACATAAAACGCATACACATATCAGAGACATAAACCACAACCCTAAACACATTAAATACTAAAACGCAGCAACTAAATCTATCCAGAAAACTGCTCTCGCACTGTCAAAATGAAAATCCGACTTCACGCTAGGTCCGGAAGGCATCAAAACCCCCGGGTACCAATTTTCATAATTTATAACATAGTATAAATATTTTTAACCTAATTTCAAGGCCAAAATGCTTCAAAAACACCATTTTTTCATCATTTTTCAATCCTACGGGATTTGTCACTTTTTGTTCAAAATTCATATAAATTCTAATTTCCACACTTCCTATTAAATCTATATCATACAAACCATAAAATCATGCTCTCATAAAATAAATCATTTTCAAAATCCACAATTAATAAAACTCTTAAACAAATCATGTATTCACTTTAAGATCTCAAACCAAGTCATAACATCCTCTTATATTTCAACAAAACTTTTTCCTTAACAATTCAACTTTAAACATACATTTTATTAACATCACTTTTATTATTCCTATGATTGTTATAATTAATTTCCACATCCAACAACACATAATTTAACATGCTCTTTTCATACACAACATCCACATCAACATTTGTCAATTATTTAATTATAACCATACTACTACAAAATCATGGAATAAATATACTAAAATTCATTCACACCAAACATTACATACTCTATATAATTATATTTAAATACTTACAAAGGAGATGAAAACACCAAAAGTCCAAGTGTAGAAGACCCAAAAAAAAACGTGTGACTAGCTAGGGTTTTTGAGAGTTTGATGTTCTTGAAATATTGAGAGTAAGAAAGAGTTCTAGGTTTTGGCCAAAAGAGAGTTAAGGAATGAAATTATTATGAGATAATTAGAATTAACTAGGAAATAATTCCAATTATTCACTCAATTATAATGGGGGTTACAAAATCAAGAGATCTTCACCTAAATGGCCGGCCCTCTCTCTTCCTTTCCATTATATTTTTTTTTTTATTTATTTATTTATTTTATTTTATTTTATTTTTTTTTTTTTTTTGCTAAATTGAATTAAGAAAGTTTAAGGTGTTTGGGCCCAAAGGTTTTAAGGTTTTAAAAAATTGTACAAAGCATGTCCAAGGCCCATTCCCAATCAAAAGTTATTAATAAAACATGATATGCTAGAAATTTTTGTTAAATATACCGAAATTTATCGTTTCAAAATATCGGGGTGTTACAGTCTCTCAAGCCCAGTCCATTAGAGTTTAATTCTTATTTTTATTTTATATTTTTTTTATAGGTCACCCAATTATGTAATTAGTTGAAAATTGGGCCTGAAAATGTAATTTGGCAACAGTTCATGTTTGCACCGACTACCAACCAAATACTCCAAAGTCTCCACCTAGTTAGACGAACTAAAAGAGGGTTGCTAACTTGTTATCTCAACAAAAATGGAGTTCATCGACGATTATGATGAAAGCAGACCCAGGCTCATCTTCCAATCCCGCCCTGTACCTTCATCATCCTCCATTGATTCACCTCAAAATTCCCAGAAAAATAAGCCATTAATCATCTTATCAATTTCATTATCCCTTCTTTTTCTGACTTCTTCCCTCTTTTTTATCCGATCACAATTCCTTCAATCCATTTTCATCTGGTTTTCTCTTTCCCTTCTCATTGGCCCATTTGCTCCACTATCCATCACTGGAGGAGATATTCGAGTCGGTCAAGGAAAAATCGTTGAATTCCCTCTTCAAACAGACACTGTCGCTGATGATTTTGATGAATCCAAGAAAAAATGGCCCAATAAAAGAAACCGAGGCAAGAGATCAGATCTTGATGGGGTCAGCTCAAATGGGTCTTTTAATATTGTAAAGAATGGTGAAAAAATTTCAAAATCGGAGGATTTTAGGGTTGATTCTAAGGAAAATGATAAACAGATTTCGAATTCAAAGAAAAATGTTGATGGGGCTTTGATTGAAGAGAAAGAATGGAGTGAAGAAGATTTGGGTTTCTTAAGGAAACTTGTTATAAAACACCCAGTTGGGAAACCTAGGAGATGGGAGGTAATTGCTGAGGCATTCAAGGGTAAGCATAGTGTAGAGAATGTTATTGGTAAAGCTAAGTCATTAGGGAAGGAAAAACCAGTAGATTCCGATTCGTATTCGAAGTTTTTGAAGGATAGAAAGGCGGTTGATAAGAGGGTTGAAGGTGGGAATGTAGGAATGGGTAGGGGAGAGAGTAGTGGGGAGGTAAATTGTTGGAGTTCTAATGAAGATATTGCATTGCTTAATGCATTGAAATCATTTCCAAAAGAAGTATCAATGAGGTGGGAGAAGATTGCTGCTGCTGTTCCTGGAAAATCTAAAGCTGAGTGTATGAAAAGAGTTTCAGAGTTGAAGAAGGAATTCAGAAGCTCTAAGGCTTCCACTGAGAGCTAGCTTGATGGGATTACATAGCCTAGGTATGATTTCATATATGTTCAATTTGATGGTTTTAGTCTTTTATGCATTCATTGTATGTTTTATCATGAATATGTTCTATATTGAGTATTGACTGACTAATTTGATTGAAATTACACTGTTATAACTTGCTAGCTGTTTTCAGAATTTTACACTTGTTACTGTATTGTTGTATGCTCCTGTTACATTTGAAGATCCTGTCAAGTTTGTAGAGCTATAATAATGAGGTTATGCTTTAGGTTGACCGAAAAATTCGAAGTGGTAGTAGTGAATGCTGTTTACTAAAGCAAGAAAAGATTATAGATAGATGCTTTATTTTTATGAGATTTGAGTATGACCCATAAGAATTAATGATTGAACTTGTAGATGCTCTGAGCTGTTCATATAGTCTAACTAGAATTAAGTGTGATTTAGAAGCATGGCTTGCTACTTGATGGGATAGCTCTTCTCTTTTTGTTTGAAGCTAAAGGGGTTAGGATTAGCTAACTGTTCGGACAAATATAATTGTCATTATGCGCCTCTATGATGAGAACAAACCAATAAGAACGACCAGGAAAACCTCTGGTGGTTCTAAAGGGACTGGAACACGTGCCTCTTGGAAATAATGCAAGTGCTCAACCAGTTGATCTACCCCTGCAGTAAAAGCTACTATGAAATGAGATGATATTGGATTTTCTTGTGAATCGTGTGTGTGTGTGTAACTTGAACCAGGCTTCAATGTATACGTCCTGCCAAGTATTCTTTGGCAACCTGTTCCACTATCTTTTACCCTTCTACTAAACGCTGTCCTATCCATAGTCGATTAGTCGTGTGTGTCTGATCGAGAAGTCCTCAGGCAACATCCAAAAGTACATCAGACACATTTTTAGATAGCAAGATAATCATGCTCATGTTAGAGAGGTAAGGATTGGTCATGATCTCACTGCTAAATCTTCTTTTTTGGAAGATGATTCTTTGCCTGAATAACCATATTCAGATCATAATCCTTCTGCTTTGACTATTTTTGGCAAAGAATGTTGCATATGTGCCCCGAATTATACAATTCAGATGTCATCAAAATCAACCATATACCTCTTTTGCTTTTAAATTCCTGCAGCTCGGTGTTACTTCATTCATTCTATCTTAACTCTGGTTGTCAGAATACTACACTGATGTGTGGGGTTCTTGGTTTCCCCCGGAATTTTTGTTTCTATCTTTATTTGATGTCGTTAATACAAAAGCGCTATATGTATTCTTTCTCTTTAGAGTTTATGATTACTCGAACACATCTCTATGAGAATGGTAATTGAGAGTTGATGTTGTTACAAACTGGCCGGAAAAGAAGGCCTATCTCATACTGACAATTGATGTTAGCTACTGCGGGAAGAATAAACGATGTGTTGCTAGAAAAGTAAAATAGGTCGAATCAAGAGTAAGTTCTCTTGTTCATATAGTGTTTAAATGTTAAAGATCATATAAAAAAAATTATACATTAGATCATATATATGGATATGGGATGAGGGAGCTTGATGAATTCTTAAACTCTCTTAGGTTTAGGAAGGAATAACTTTTAAACTGTAATAATGTATTTGACTAGAAAGTGATTTATAGATGTATTATTTCGGTTGTTGTTGCGCACACATACACAAGGAAAATACTTTCTTCTTTCTGAAGTACTTACTACATTACTGTTATTGGCATTTTCATCTTCAAGGTTATTTTATATTTATGGCTAATGTGTAAGAAAAAAATATAGTCAAATAGTATATGTTTGAATCGCCTAATCGTTTATTTTCATGGTATTAACTTTATATTTTTTAGTTATGCGTAATTCAATATATAAACGATTAAAATAACGCATTATATTGCGTAAAATGTCAAATGTAGCAAATATAATAGAACACATTATATTGCGTAAAATGTCAAATGTAGCAAATATAATAGAACAGAGATAGTATATCTCTTGAAATTTAATGATTGCAATTTACATATGTATCATTACACATACCATTATTGCTTATTAATATCATAATTCCCTAGAAAATTAATTCCCTTCTCGAAATTTCATATTTGATATTATTACATTACATACCTTATAATAATAATATCAAACTCTATTATTAATCATTAATGAATTGCCAAAATAAAATAAACACTATGTATTCATTCATATAGTGTTCAGAAAACAAATTTTGATATGTAACACAGGATCATCAAAATGGGGGGTTTCCGGTGGAGTAGCACACAGCATATCCAAGCCAGATGATGTTTCATGTTTAGATCAGCTATTAGTGGCTCCAGAGTGTTACGATGCACTCAAAAAATCAGCGGTATCAAAGAAGATAATCGTAGGTAGAGATTGTTGTGATGCAGTTTATGGGCTTAGTGAAGACTGCTTCAATCAGATCTTTTCTATTCCTCCTTTTGACTGTTTTGTTCGGTAAAGCAGTTCTTTCTGTTTGTGATGAAGGTCGATTTTATGATAGGAAGCTAACGAGAAACTAAAGACGATAAACGTTACGTAAAATCTCGAACGTGGTTGCATTTGTGATAAGTCGTAACGGTCTGTAGAATTATTTTGTGGTCATTAAATATATTGTTTTTATCGTGTTTATATATTGCGGTTACAGTAAATTAAATACCATTACAATGAAGTTTGATGATTTGATCATATTTAAGAATAAAATTTTATATTGATTGATAATTTTATGGAAAATTAGTTTTGTAGCTACTCCGAGTACGCCTTTCTCGGAGATGCTTTATTTAAACTCGTTTGAATAATTAGTTTTGTAGCTACTCTCCTGAGAGACCGTCTTTCTGAGAGATGTCTCTCAGGCCCAATCCATTAAAGCTTATTGCCTACATTTACTCTACATTTTCTCTAATGGGCCAACCCAATTAGAGATGATCTCTCAAAGAGACCGTCTCTCACAAGAATTTGTGTTAGTTTTGTTAGTGTATATAAACAGGAGTTATTTGAACTTATAATGAGACTTGACCCGATTAGACTGTATAATGGGTGGAATAAGGGTAGAATCAAACTCATAAAAATGGGTTGTGGGTGGGGTTATATAGAAAACAGGCTCAAATTGGGTGGCTTTTCAGGCCCAACTCATTTATAATTTTGTTCCACAAATTGTTGTGAGAGACGGTTTCTCAGAGAGACGCATTAAATTTACCGGCTAAATAGCCCAATTAATATAAATTAAAGAGAAAACATGAATGTGGACAACTTATTTTGAAGTCTTCTCCTTGAAAGACATCTCTCATAAGAGTTGCTCTTTTGTTCTTTTATATTTCTATTGAAATAACCATAATACATTGACTAAAAGAGTTATTACTTGCTTTTGTTAATTATAATTAAACTATAAAATGATTATAAAATTATATTTATGTATTATAATTCAAGCAAAAATAATAGTAAGACCCTGTTTAAGGCCTGTTAAATATTGGAAAATAAAAGGCATATTTAAAACCCACATATTTAAGGGTTGGAGTGCACAACTCTAGACCTAACCACCAATTCTTAGAAGCACAACTTACGCACTATTTGGTGAAAATTTGAACTAAATAAGCAAAATAATATAAAAAAGTCAAATAATAAGTAATGTTTTAAAATATTTTCCAAAGTAAGCACTTTTTTGCCCAGAGCTGAGGTTTGGATTTTTCGCTGTTAGTAACAGCGAACAAAGAAAGCGAGCCAAAAAAAAGTCAAGTTCTTTGTTCGCTGTTAGTAACAGCGAACAAAATTAAATTGATCAAATACAAATCAATCTCAAATAATAGTGGAGAAATTAAAAAAAAATTTATTATAATGTTCGCTGTTATAAACGGCGAACTAGCAGCTTCACCATTTCCACTCTATGCATAAATATTAAGCTAATGCAATCATCTCCGTGAATACTATGGTTCATCATTGACTCATTATCATCATCATTAAGATTCATCATCATGACCATATTCTCTCTTCATTGCTCTTACCATCATCATTCATCTCCTTTTAGCTTGCACACTTTACAGTTACGTATGGTGATGAACCGTGAACGATCATCATTATCATATTCTCCCTTCATCATCATTATCATATTAAGCTCTATGTGTAAATATTCTCTCTTCATTGTCATCACCATCATCATTTCAGCTCTATGCATAAATATTAAGCTAATGAGGGTCATTTACGGTTACGTATACGGACGATGATGATAACGATCAAGAGAACGATATCATATATGGGGATCAACGATCATTTTTAGCTTGCTGATGATGATCATAAGATAGTAAGGTTGAAAATGGTGTGGAGATTATGGCTGGTGACGATGCATAATGATGATAATGAGCGACAGAAAGTTCAGATTTAGAATGCTCAATCATGATGATGACAATGATGACGTAATTAGCCTTCAAAAGTGATATTTGGAAAAGGATTAGTTCGCTGTTTATAACAACGAACCAATTTATATAAAAAAAATTTTTTTAATTTCTCCATCATTATTTGAGATTAATTTGTGTTTGACCAATTTATTTTTTTTGGCCTGCTTTCTTAGTTCGCTGTTATTAACGGTGAACAATTCAAACCTCGGCAAAAAAGTGCTTACTTTGAGAAATATTTTGAAACATTACTTATTATTTGACTTTTTTATATTATTTTGCTTATTTAGTTCAAATTTTCCCATTTAGTTGTGGTTAATGAGACTATGAGTTCCAGTATTAGTTTCGTTAAATTGTGCTACTTTATTTTCATAATAATAAATTTCATCATGAGATATTTTTTAATTATTATCTAATATCACATTTTCAAATGATAATATAAGTAGATAAGTTTTGTGAAAAATTAATTGAGTAGGTCAAGTATGATAAAAAAAACAAAACACAAATTCTTGTGAGAGACGGTCTCATTGAGAGATCATCTCTAATTGGGTTGGCCCATTAGGGAAAATGTAGAGTAAATATAGACAATAAACTTTAATGAATTGGGCCTGAGAGACGTCTCTCAAAAAGACGGTCTCTCAGGAGACTAGCTGAAATAAAACATTTATTACACTAATATATTAGACTATTGTTGTTAAGTGCCAAAAGTTATATTATTTTTATTCCTCTTTACGTATAATTTTATTACGTTTATTAAATAATATTTAATATTTAGTGAATATTTAATTTATGAATTAATATCTACACTTATAAATTTTATTAATATTTTGTAGGATTTTTGATTAAAAATAGAGTTGGACGGAATGAGAAAATTTGGAGCCGAACAAAAAAACGTAATTCGCGAAGTATTTGACGCACCAGTTTTGAAATGGCCATATCTCACTCATACGAACTCCAAATCAGACGTTTTTTGAAGCTACGGACATCTACTCGAAATGTTCTACAACTTTTATGTTCGGTGAAAAAGCCAATTACGCCTGTATCGATGGGAAAACAGAGATGAAGTCGGCTGTAAATTGTTTGTAGTACAGCTGGACATGCATTAATTAAAAGCTTGAAGAAGAAAATTACAAATTAAATTCTTACTTTGGATAAGCAATAACAAGTTACTAATAAATGCTTGAGCTGAAATGTTTGACTTATGTACTTGTATAAGGATAGATTGCATTAGCTTGCAATATCAGAAACCAGAGCAAAGTCGGTTTGATAGTATACAAGTGGTACACTTGATCCATGGTTCAAATCTCATTGGCCACAAGTTGGATTTATTTTTTTGTCTTTTTGCTTCTTTTTACCTCTATAAATGGAGGCATTTACCCTCACACAAGTGTGTAACAAATATTCTCATATAGAGAGAAAGAAAAATATTTTTAGTTTTTTTTTAGTTTGTATTATAAAATTATTTACTTAATGAATTTTTCTTATTCTCCCTATTTCTTCATGTCTAATTTAGAGTAATTTTATTTTGTAGTAACATGTATTAATGTCTTGGCATATTATTTTTATGAGATTTGAAATGGGTCTTTAATTTATACAACTTTGTTCTTGAGTATTTATGTAAACTAGTTTTTATCTCTAAATTTATATAAGATTAATTTTGTTGGGTACACTTAATTATTCTTGTATAAGTTAATGTTTGAAAATTAATTAAACTTTGTTTAGTTATTTTTATTAAAGAAACAACTAGTAATAATAACTGCATCTAGTTTTATTATTAGAGTTTACATAATATTAAATTTAGTTGGGTTATAGGGTATCTTCTTAATTAAATTTAATGGTTGGTGAAGTCTTCCTAAAATTAAAGCAGTCAATTCATTAAAACCGGATTAATGAACACTAGGGCATTACTATCTTGGGTACAAATAGTAAGCTAATATAAAAGGGTTGACAGGGGGTTTACGAGGGTACTATAAATCCTACAGCCGCCTATTCATATAAAAGTTGTAATTAATCAATGATTAAAAATAATCTTGCCAATGACTAAAATACATGTTGCTACTACTTTCTCTTATTGATTTACTCTCTTATTTACTTTACATATTTTACTTTTAAGCTTATTTTATTTTTAAGTTTTAAGTAGTGTAATCAAAACTCATTTCCCCCCATCTTTTTACTTTGCATATTTTCTAAATATTTTAGAAGTATCTTTAAAATTAGTAATCACAATCTCTGTGGGTTCGACCCCTACTTACCACTTACTATATTTAGGAAGTTGTAATAGGGTAAAATATAATTTAAATTTGTGCGCTTACGACAGCGTCCTACAATTGTTCTTTTCTTTACCATGTGTAAATTTAATCTCACTAATCAGTTGCGCATGCCAACTATTGTCCTTACCCAAGAATCAAAAAACATTTATTACACTAATATATTAGACTATGTCCAGTCCGAACGGTCGATCTCTAACTATGAAACGTAATTACATAAATTCTCTTTTAAGTCTGTGTTAATGGCTTATCGCAAGAAAACCATAAATTCGACGAAATTTTTCAATCAAAATAATTAAAACATCAACTTTTGTACTCGATGAGTAACTAATCATTCAGTTCAATTGGGTTGAACAATAATTTTTTTTAATTTATAAGTGTGTTACATCTTTTTCTACTTATTTAAATTGCCAAATTCATTTTATTAATTCTATAAATTTGACTTTTTTTAAAAAAAATATGTGGACATGTCAACTAACTTTTTAATTTTGTTGTGTAGTGATTAGTGACCCTATCTTTGTTGCCTTGCTATGAGGATGCAAAACCAAAATCAATTCCCCCCATCACCCATGGCCTGTGTAGTGCTACCCTCTTTTTCGCACGTTTATTAAACACATACAACAAGTCAACAACCCATGTTCTTGATTATAGGGTAGGATCTAAAGTTCTTCTGGACAGTGTTCTTATAATATATCGTCTGTGAGATAATCTTAAAATAAAAAATTTTATTAAGTAAAAATATTTATTGTTAGACTACTAACTTAATCCAAGTGTAGTAACGCGTTTTATGATGAAATCGTCTCATACAAAAATTTTTATCTTTTAAAACTTAAACAATTTGTAGTAAAGTGATATAAACAAATTATATTTGGTTCCCCCAAATCATAATTATTTTTTTGATGAAGTATACTTTTAATAATAAATATGAAATACAATCAATAAAAAAGAGGGTTTATTAATATTATAAAGTAATATATATTATAAAGTAATAATATATATATATATATATATATATATATATATATATATATATATATATATATATATGATGGTAAAATTATACTAATTGGTATAGTTTATGATATTCTGGAGTGATATGGGTAATTATAATTATAATTTAAAGGCAAGGAATTGTTTTGAAATTTTATTATTTTAGTTAAGTAAAATGATTTATTTGTGGGTTGCCATAATAATTGTAATTATGTGTTATTATAATTTCAAGGCAATGAAGTGTCTCGAAATTGGCTAATTTCAATGCAAATAATATTTCTATTAGTACAAAGAATGTTTCCCAAAATAATAAACCGTGTAGCAATTGCCAATTGTAATATGAGAAAATTGTAATAATTGAAATAAATGTGTTGAATAATTTTGAATTGATTTAACCAATTAAGAATTTAAATGACAATTGTCTTCAATTAGTACAAAAAATGCTTCCCAAAATACTAACCTGTGTAGCAGTTGTAATATGGCAAGAATTGTAATTGTAATTAAGGAAACTGTAATAATTGAAATAAATGTGTTGAATAATTTTGTGGTGAAGGGTTTTCAGCGGGAAACAAAGCGTTGTGGTAGTGACATGTGTCACATTCAGATGTTGTTTTAGTATAGTTTATGATGATATGATAACCCATGTTAGTAAAAGGTTATTTTCTTATGTGGGCCATAACATAGATATGGCTACATCAATGTTTAATCTGCCATAAATTAATTAGACTTATTTTCCTTTATATTTTATTACGTCAATAATTACAATTTTTAATTTTTTTGTTTATCAACTTTACAGATTTAAATTTATATATTTTATTATTTATTATATAAGTAACTCTTGAAAAGTTATTATATATTCATATGGGATGGACGCATATTAAATCTTAATATTTTGTCCTAAATATGAGAAATTACTATAATGAACTAGCTATTGATTTACAAAAGCAATAAGAAAAATTATAAGAGAGTATTAAATTTCAAAAAAACAACTATGATTACGAAATTAGTACTCGATCCCCACTAAGAAGCCAAAAGGCTAATAGGGTTCATTCACCGCGAATTTAGTTACAATTCCTTTTATGAAAAAGATTTCCACCATTTTTTTAATTCCTATATTTGTATTTCTTTTTTTATCTAAGATCGTCTCATCGATCCAAATAATGACTATTAAATTAATTCTTTATATTTGTAACAATCCGAATATTCTTGATATGGAAAACGTATATTTGAGATGATAAATTTGTGATGAACATTGAATCATTGCAACTTTCATGGAGATATTAAATAAAATAAACTTTTTTAAAAAAATATTAAAAATAAGTGTTTTTGTGTCGGAGCCTAACGTTAGCTATAGGTTTGATATTGTTAGTAACAGCGAACAAATACTTGACCTCGACTTTGATATGGAGATGCTTATTTTAGAAATTAAAATTTCCCGAACTTTATTTTGGCATTTATTTTCTAAAATAATTGTTTTTCAAATTTTCGCTTTCATGCCTACATAAATAGCTTGATCTACAGATTACAGCTGGTAGTATAAATTAAGCCAAAATTTTGGCACTATATTTAAACAATAATGTACAATAAATCCCACTATCCACCATTTTATGTATCAATATTATTAGGCCGTGACAATTCGTCACATAATTTCACCGTGACCCACTCATGTGGACATGGGAAACACATTTTAATGGGTCATTAGCAGGTCGGGTCAATAACGGGGCGGGTCATTAGCGGGCCTTGGTGTAAAGGGTCGGGCCAGGTCGGGTCGGATAATTATAAAAATTAATTGCGAAAAAAAAAATTGCCACTTTTTAAAAAATTTTTAAATGATATTATTATAAACATAAGTGGATCGATCCAAGGTCATAAAATATAAGAAAAAATTGTTTTTATTAACTTTTAAAAAATGGGTCAAAGTGGGTCGGATTTAAACGGGCTTGATCCGTCCCGCCCCGTTTAACATTTAACACGACCCGCCCCGACCTGGCCCATTTAAATTTTGACCGCCCCGACCCGCCCCGTTGAACACCTCTAATCACAATGAACGGATGAACTAACACTCTTGGAGTAGTAAGATGTTGGTAAAAAGCACTACTTGCACTCTTAGTTGCATTCAATTTTATTTAAAAAAATGAGTCCAGATAAATCAAAAAAAACGGAGAAAAAATAGCTCAATTATAAGTTAAAAAATATTCACTATCAAAATTAATTTTAAAAAGTAATGTATATTCATCTATTTTTTCGATGTGGGACAAGTCGGGTATAAAACTTACCCTTAACCCAAAATTAGGATTATAACGTATAAGTTTTATTCATATTGCCGGTAACGCATAGTTTACGTAAGTACGTAACCACTTATTAATTAAGTGGATGGATTCCAGGTAAACAAAATAAACTAATAACATACCTCTCTAATGTGACTAGAAAGAACCCAATTAAATGGTGTTTAGCTGAAAAATATGAGTGTGACATATGTTATGCAGTATACAAGGCGATTATTATTTATTTTATTTTTTTTTGAAAATAGGCGATTAATTATAATCATATAAGATGATCAACTAGAAAAATTGATTCATTGATGAGTTATTTTCATGATAAAACGGTTTTATATAAAATAATTATTCTAAAAATAACCCGACTGAAAATTAAATCCTTTACTACCTCGGTTAAATTATACTAGTACAATTGTACAAAATACTCATAGTATACAACAAATTACAATTGGGTGCAGTATTTTAAAACTTAGTAGAATAAACCTTCCAAATCTGCAGTTGATGCAGTAAAATACTCTCTCCAACACAATTTAATTGTTCAATTTTTTTATTTGGGCAATTCAATTCACTTCAATTGTCTCATTTTCTTTTTTATCTATTTTTTTTTTACCTAGATACCCCACCTTTCCAATTCCCAATACCCAACTACCATCTTTATAATTAATTTAATCAATTAAAATACTCAACTAACACCTTTTTGGTGGACTCCATCCCACTCTTAATATCCATATCCAACTCAAATGGGACAATTGAATTGTGTTGGAGGGAGTAGGAAGGAAAATGGAAATTTAAGTAGGAAATATTCCAAACAATTTCCAATAAAAAGTGCACAGTGTTCTGTGATACAACCTTTGATTTTAAAGAAAATAATGAAGTGGAAAACGACAAGACATTACTAAATATCCTCTGTTTCAAAATACTCGCTACACACTATTCATCGTTCAAGCTTATTTTACATATTGCGACTAATGTGTAAGTAAAAATATAGTCAAGTGAGATCTTGTTTAAATCGTCTAATCGTATACTTTCATAATATTAAATTTTTATAATTTTTAGATAAGTGTAGTTTAAGATATTAATGATCAAAATTGTACATTGGATTGCGTAAAAAAGTGAAATGTAGCAAGTATTATGGAACGGAGGAAGTATAATTTATTATTGTAATCTCATCAAGTTTGGAATCTTTTGTTAAATCTCATACTCTTCCTTTGAACGAGATAGATGATGGATTCCTACGATCTAATCAAAGACTCTCCCTTTATTTATTCACTTTCTTACATCATGTACACCTTCTTTTTGACTATGAAATTTAATATTTTGAACTAAAAAATTAGCTTAAATTAAAATTATTAATAAATCAATTCAACCAAAAATTTAAACTATTGAAATTTTAAAATATATTTAACTAAAAATTTAAGTTGATGGTTTAACATCATACTTTCATTTTTTTCATAACTTTTATAAAATACACGTTTTAAGATATTTTTTGTTTCTTCTAGTGTGTTATGGCAAAGAATGTTTTTTTATAAATAGTAAAATTTATAAAAATATTAAAATCTCCTAAATAGTTCATAGTTTTCAAACGAAAAAGTGAAAAACTAGTATTTTCCCTGTTCCATAATACTTGCTACATTTAACTTTTTTACCCAATCCAATATACTATTTATCCATTTATATGTCTATTTATACACATTTAAAGATTATAAAAAGTTTATATTGTAAAAGTATGCAATTAGACGATTCAAACAAGATCCCACTTGACTATATTATTGCTTACATATTAGCCGCAATATATAAAATAAGCTTAAATGATGAATAGTGCCCAAAAACAAAATGTAGCAAGTACTATGAAACGGAGGAAGTATAAGTAAATTTATATGGTATACCAAATTTTCCATTTTTTAACCTCTAATAAATCGTGTGAAAAAATAAAAATTATACTCCCTCCTATTCAGCTTAAATATCCCATTTAGTTTTTCACACTTATCGAGATACCATTTTAACCCTTAATATCTCAAATTATTCTTAATTAAAAATTATAAAAATTTGATACTAATAATCCTTGTACTGAGACGAATCAAACAAGATCCCACATGACTATGTTTTAACTTATAGATTAAGAATAAAATACAAATTAAGAGTGATAAGTGAACAATACCAAAAAAATGGAACATTTAAACTGAATAGGAGGTAGTATTTTTTAATACTCCTATGATTTTTTAAAAAATGAGCAAGACGAAACATTGTTCTCCCACATGTATCGGTAGTCGGAACGCTGTTGATGAAATATACTACGATTGTTGTTTATGCGAATCTTTCCTACATGCGATCCGTTAGCCCGTTATGTTGAGAATTTTGGGGGAATAATTTGTGGATCAGATTTTTAAGGATTATTATTATTTTACTTTTCAAACAAAAAAGTGTCAAATCTACAAGTTTGGTGGGTCCCGCACCTAACTATTCCCGTGTTCTTTTTTTTTAAAAAATTACCGGGAATAATACAACCTTTTGCTTATTTCCCTACAATAATACCAACTTTTAATTAATCATGAATAATACTAACTTATGGGGTGTTTCCTAGAATATACCTAACATGTTAAAAATCAAACTATAGGTGATTATATGACCAAAAAAATTAGTAAAGTAGTTAATAAACTAAAGTTGGTATTATTCTAGGAAAAAACACCTCAAAGTTGGTATTATTCATGGTTAATCAAAAGTTCGTATTATTGTAGGGAAATTAACAAAATGTTGTATTATTCACGGTAGTTGGCTGTTATTTAAAATTAATTTTATATTTTTTTTCTTTTATAAAGTTTTTCTTGTTTGATAAATGATAAAGTCATTTTATTGGTCCATTAATTCAATCGGACCGGCCCTATGAGTGGACAGTAGGGGCCGTCGCCCAGGGTCTCATATCAACAAAGTAAAATTAATAATGATAGAAGGTCAATATATTATAAATTGCAAAGAAAAAGGGTCCTAGCCCAGGATCCCAAATTACTAAGGTTAGCCCTGATTAATCAAGAAACAAGTGTTGCAAAATGCCAAAAGCACCATTTTTTCCCTCCTTTTTCTTTAATTTTCTACTTTTAGAACTTATTTGGTTGGCAAGGGAAGTTAATTTATAGATTTTTTTATAAAGTGGTCGATTGAAGAAACTGAAAAGTCCTGAATAACTAGGTATTTACCCGTGTCAAGCACGAAATCATAATTATTTTTTGCATAAAAGTTATTAGATTAATAAAAAGTACTTCATATACTCCATATGTTTTCATTTGTTCTTCTTATTCACTTTTTTGCGCAGGTCTTTATACAAACTTAAAAGTTAAATAATTTTAATTGTGAGTTTTTAATATTCTAAAAATTTAATATTTAGAATATATATAATTACCGGAGAATCCTACTTTGAATCGTACTTGGGTCTACATTTAGAAAAAACATTAATTATTTCAACTAAATTATTTTTTCTAAGTTATAACAACACCTCATTAGGAAATTAAATTCCTATTTTTGGTGGAATTTCCAATCCATGGGAATTAGAAAGCAACTAAACAACCTCATACTGTACATCAGTGATTCAAATTTCATAAATTATATAATATGGAATTGATTTAATAGCTATTACAAATAGTAATAAATAAAATATGAAATTGATTTAATAGGTCTTTTTTGAAATTTATTTAATATAGCTCTTAGAGGTATGTCATGTAAAAGAGCTAAATATAACACTTTGTATTAAAATTGATTATAAACTAAGATATAAAAGGAATTTTAATTATTAACGTGTATTAGAATTGATTTATAAACAAAGAAATAAAAGTAATTTCAATAATTAATGTGCAATTTGATGAATAATATCTAACTTAAATTTTTTTTTTAAATATAATTATTTTTAATAATTTCTTTTTATATATTTTGCATTTTAATCTATCATGATTCAAATATAAAACTATCATAATTCATAACCCACATTGAAACGAATCAAATTTTATTTTAGTTGACCGAAATATCAAGTGCACTCTAGATAATGTATTTGGTTTAATTCACACATAGTCCATAAGCTTACCGTTTCATCAGCTAGAAAATAACTTACATAAAAAATATTAACAAGTTTCATACTCTCACGTCCCATTTTAACATAAAAAGCAAAATAAGTTTTGTTATCATAAAAAATATAGGAAATTCTATATGAACACTCGATTTTCGGCTGTTTTTATATGGTAGATAAATATTTTTTTAATCCATAAGGTAACGTTGAGGTTCCAATTTTTTCACGTGGTTGACAAAAGTTTTTTTTGTTAACTTTATATTATTTTTACCCAACCTATAAAATTTTTTTCATAAAAACAAACGTCGTGACTACCCAAATTGACCATATATTTCGGACTAGTTTGTAATACAACTTCATCTATAAAATAGAAATATATTTCCATTATAAAATCACAAATTCTTGTGATAGACGATATCTCTGAGAGATCATCTCTAACTGGGTCAACTTATTATATATTTTGTGAAATATTATAAGTGAGTATTAAAAATGATGTAAGTTGAATTTAAAATGTTAAAGGAAGACTTTAAGAATACGGTAGGTAGACATTAAAAATAATATAAGTAGACATTAAAAATACATAAGTAAGTATTCTAAAACAGGCAACCCTCAAAAAGCTCACAAATTCTTACTTGAGACCGTCTTTTGTAGGCGTCTCAAATTCCAGTCTAATTTTAAATATATATTGTTACAACTCTAAATATAGATTTGGGCTGGACTTTTAAAACTCGTCTGAGACCATTATTATAAAATCGACCTAAAGACAGAGTTGAATTTCATATATTAAACCGACGTTCTTTCCCTCAAACTATCTATGCTGGTTTTATTTTCTCCTATCGTGATCTCAAACCCTAATTCCTAATTTCTTTCGATATAATTTCAACAATGCAGTATTTCTCTTGTTGATCTTCCGCAAATCCATTATCATTTTTAGGTTTTCGGCGTTATCTGTGAGTTCAATTCTGACCTCACTTTTTTTCTGCATTGATTTTGAGTTTTGATTCAATTTATGTGGTTGAGAAATTATATTAAATTTGATATTTTTTCTTCAGTTATTCGTTAATTTTCTTGATCGTGATCTACACACTTGAAATTAGAGTAAGTTTTTACTGGTAATTTTGATGATCTGTCTGTGATCTGATAGTGAATTTACTCCTTTTTTTTAATTTTCTATTGCTTTGTTGCAATGACGGTTGATACTGTAGTTAATATAGAAGGAGAGAAGTTTGGTTTGGATATGAAGAATTCGTGTGAAGATATTCCTCCGAAGGATGATTATGTTTTTGTTAATGATAGTGATGTTGCGTTGGATGATCAGGGAGTTGTTGAGGGGAATAATGTAGAGATGGATGATTTGGAATCGAATGTTGCTGATTGCCAGGGAAAAGGTGGTGATCAGTTGGATGTTTGTAATGGTAAATTAGATAATGTGGTTAAGTTAAATGTCAGTGAATCGAAAATTGAAAATGTTCTTATTTCAGAAGAGAGTGAGGATGTTCAGTTGGTAAAGGTCAATGTAGAGATAAAATCGGAGGATGAGGGTGAAATTGAAGATGGAAAGGGGGTAGATGTAACTGGTGATAGAGATATTGTTGAAGAAAAATGTGTAGAGTCTGTTGTAAATGAGGCTGAGGATGGAGAATCGGGTGTTATGAAAGGAGATAATGTTAATGCATCTCTTGTTGGCGTTTCTCATCCCTCTTTAGTTGATGACGATAAAACGAGAGTTGTGCTTGGTGTAGATAACTCTGATAAGGTGCAGAACGACACTTCAGTTGAAGAGCCAGAGCCACATGTTCTGATAAATACAGACTTGATCCCAGAATTAAATAAATGTCAGGAGACACAAGATGTCCCTGAGCTGTTCGAAGGAGCAGATAATCAGAATGATATAGAGTTGATTGACTCAGAGTTGGATCTTCAAGTATTGAAAAATACTGTTCAATCTGATGAAACCACTACTGAATTGATGCCTGAAGCTAAAGGAACCTATGAAATTTCAATGGTGGATATGCCGTCTGATGATTTGGAAAAATCTGTAATTGACCGTGACTTGGATGAGGTTGACGGAGAAGGAGAAGCAGAGTTGAGATTTCAAGTGGAAAGAACCCTAGAATCTTCAGCAGCTTCAGTTGTAGATGGGGTTTCCGAAGAGAGGGGGTTAGTTAATGTAATTGACATGAAAGCTTCTCCAGAAGATGCTAACTTAGAAAAAGCTGGAACTGTAGAAGAAGCAACCAACCAGTTCATGCTAAGATCTTCTAATAACGCAACCTCAGATGAAGAAAGCAAAGATCCAGATGCTAGCCATTTTGAAGTCGGTGTTTCAGGGAATGAAGTTAATGTTGCTGAGTCTTCACATGATTCCGGAAGTTGCTTGAGATCTGAAGATGATTATATAAGTGGACCTGTTGGGAATGAGATGGATTTACTTAATCCTTTTGAGTCAGACATAACAAGAGAACAAGGAGTAGTTGTTGATAGTCCTTATGCCGGTGATAACTGCATTAGTTACTCCGCTGTCAAATTCAATTGCCAGCCAAACATGGAAATTAACGATTCCGCTTGTCCTGGCAATGGTACCGAAACCGGAGTTAAACCTGTGAATGATGAGGTTGACGTGGTTAGCATGACAAGCTGTGATTCTGTGGACACTATAAAATCCAAGATCAGCTTTGGTTCCTTTGAGTGTATAGCATCTTTCTCAAATACGGATTTTATCAATATCCATGCTGACGTGTTGAATAGATCAGATGAATCCACCCAGTCAGATTTATCTGATGATATTCCCAAGTCCATTGTTGATACTGCTAATGGTTTCTCCTTACCAAAGACTGAGGACAATGGGGTTCATTTGACAGAGTTGAACCATGAAACATGTGATGGAGTTGTGAATTCGGAGCAGACTACTACGGGTGAGATTCAGGAGGGATCTTGGGTTGATTCTGTTGATGGACTGGATGTCAATCCTGACTTGGTGAAAACACCATTTTACTACTTGATCAGGCTCCCAAGATTTGATGATGTGGAGCTCACTGAGCAGAAAAAACAAAGTGACATGGAAGTACAGAAAAAAACACTAGAACGAGATGCTGTTCTGAAAGTCTATCACGAGAAAAAGGTGAAACATAATCCAAAACTGTTTGCCCTCGTGGCTTTTTGACCTTTGCTTCTGACTTATTAGTTATTAATGATATTCTTCTTTGAATAGGCTTCCTTTTTGGAGGTTAAATCTAATTATAACGCCTCCCGGTCTAAAGAGAGAGCTGCAAATAGCTTAGTGACTGCCAAAAAGCGGGAAATTGATGCAGCCCAATCTTTGTTAAACCTTGCCAGGAATGCAGTTACCGTTGAAGATGTTGATGGCCAGGTGAGCATCGTGTTTAATTACATTTCCTGATGTGTTTTAATTGTAGATCTTTCAGACTATTACAAAGATTTTATGTCGTTTATATGGAAACAGATACTTTATATGGAGCGAAGGATACAACATGAAACTCTGTCTTTGGCAGAAGAGAGAAATTTGGTACGTGAAATAAAGCGCTTGAACCAACAGCGTGATCAACTTGCTGCCAATACTCGAAGGCAACAAGAACTCCATCAAGCATTGGACCAGAGAGTTGAAACAGAGGAACGATTGAAGGTGTGATGATTTCCCTCTTTATTTTTCATCAATTCTACAACAAAACCAATGAATTATCCTGATTTATTTTGATTTGGAATACAGGTGTTAAAGAAAGAATATGGTGCTTTAAGAGACAACCATGCCAAAGCATATGAAAGTTTTACAACTGTTAAGAGGATCTATGATGGAGAAAGTGCCTCGTTAAACAGTTTAAAAGTTGAACTCACTTGTCATGATGACATTCGACAAAAGGCATGGTCTCAGCTTCAGGACCTAAAGAAAAAGGCATATGAAAAGGTATATTTTCATATCTTTTTATGTTTAATAAGATATTCTAGAATGTTTTGAATTACTGATTAATTGTTAATTAGCTACTGATTTAGCAATTTAAGTAAAGACACCATCTTCTCAAGCATGATATATATTTCCACTGATTTGGTGATTGCGACTTGTGAGTGGTTGGACAGCCTGCGCTTCTTCCATGAAATAAAAATTTTCATTAGCGAACCACTTTCATAAATTAAAGGCTAGATAGTGTTTTACTCTTTTACTTGTTTCCATGTTCAAGTATGAAACTTCTATTTGCTCTCTTCCGTAGTAGTGATCTGGTGTTTTCACTGTATTGACCATGGAGGTCAGACATAATCAACTCTGCTACACTTCAACTAACCAATCAAGAATATTTAACAGCCATTCTCACTAAGGTCAAGTGTAGTTAATATCTGAAATTCTTGAATGACTAATAATCCGTCAACTGATGTTTGACGACAACTAGGCCTCCTGCATTGATTTACTAGTTCCACCTCAAATTCACTATGGTCTCTGGATGGTGTGTCAGCGGTGGATCCAATCATTTTCTTCTGCTCAAACACAAAGGGTTTGTTCTTTCTTTGCTAATAATGAGTAGCGAATCGGTAGCTCCTGTGTGACATAATGGCACGGGGCATCTGTCATACTGGTCGTTGACTTCTCATAATAGTCTTCTCATTTATTTTAGTGATATTTTCCCAAGGAGAGCCCTTTGAAGGACTAACAAATGCGGTCCTGCCAACGGAAAATGCCTTCCTGCATTATGAATGCAGTTTACTGATGATGTTTTTAGGTTGAGGCTACACGTGTTTTTTTTTTCTTTGATTCTTTGGATGATCGTTTGAAATGACATGTGAGAGATAGATACTATTTGTAGCTATTTCAATGATTTTGTTCATGCAACTATTACAAAGGCTTTTGTTTGTTTTCAAATGGCAGAACGAAATGTTCTACCGTTACAAGGATGATGCCAGAATAGCCTTTGATTTTGCTAAGGCCGGTAAAATGGAAGATCTGGAACAACACTGTGTAAACCAGGTATGGTTAGAGGCTTAGAGCTGTGTTAGTGCAATTTTTGAATAGGCACTGGTTAACTCCATCTAGTTTTATATTTCTTTGACATGCCTTTTCCATTTTTAAGGTGGAGAAATTCATGGAGCTATGGAATAAAAATGATGAGTTTCGGACGAAATACGTCAAATGCAATAAGAGAAGTACCTTGAGGAGATTTAGAACACTGGACGGTCGATCTCTTGGCCCTGATGAAGAGCCGCCGTCGTTGGAAGATTTCTCTAATAATAGAGATAATGCCTCTGCCAAGATCGATGGAAATACGACTGTTTCCTTAAAAAGGGATTTTCCTTTAGCGGCAAAAAAGGTGGACGAGAAATCTGTAATGAATGTTGCAGAGCAGAATATAAAGCCTGTCCGTGCCAAAAACAGGGTTGAACCTACATTCAAGAACAAATTAGCAGAACCTTCTGGCAGAATTGAGCCAGAAAAGGAAGATCATAAGTTGACAAAAGAGGAAGAAGAGTTGGTTAGGAAAGCCGAGGAAAAAAAGAGAGAAGAGGAGGCTGCTCAATTGAGAGAAAAGCGTAGATTAGAGGAGAAAGCTAAAGCTCAGGAAGCACTGGAGAGGAAAGAAAAATTGGCAAAGAAAGCCAAAGCGAGGGCGGAATTTAAAGCCAAAAAGGAAGCTGAAGAAAAGAAAAAGGTTTATCTCCAAATGCTTTATTTTTGACTTCTGATTTCTTTACTATAAATGCAATCAAATCTTAGCGATGAAAATACTTTCAACTATGTGTTTCAAACCTGGCCGTTGAGATTGAGAATCCCTAACTCAGAATTTAGGATTCTTTGAGCATCCGTTCAGGAGTATAAAGCTGCACATTGAACCGACCCCCTTAATTCCTCAAAATTCATGTGAAGGTGTTGATCAGAACTAAACAAACATTGGTACCTAAACGCTTCATAATCAAATGATCAAATTTCCTGAGCTAAACCTTACTCAATTTACCGTAATCTAGATTGTAATAATTTTCCTTGATTATTGCAATTAACAAATGATATGCCTTCTTAAATGTCGTTAATTTTGATTGATGCAATGTAGGAGACAGAAAGGAGGGCAAAGAAGAACGGAAAGAAGGGTCTTGCTGCATCCACATCATCTGAAACTGAGCCTGCTCAATCAGAAGATTCCGCTTTACCTGTAACAAGCAGGGAGCCAGAAGTTACCGAAAAGCCTCCTGTGGATGTAGCAAAGAAATCTCGCAAGCGTGCATCATATACAAAGCAGGTAAAAACGACTAAATCGATTGCTGCTCGGCCTGCTCCTCTCCGCCAACGGAGTAAGAGAAGGATACCACAATGGACATGGTGGTTAGCCTTGGCTTTATTATCAGTTATTCTTATATTCCATTTGGGGAACACAGATATTGTTGGGCTTTTGAAGACCTATTTGTCCGGTAACTAGTAAAATTATAATCATAGATATTTTAATTTAAAATAACTTTATTCAATTATGCAAATCCTTTTTTTTACGAAATATTAATTTTGAAAATCTCACCTTTTTAAAAATCTCACATTTCGATTATTTTTTAAAAATCCGACGTTTATATTGTGTTTTCTTTTAAAAATCCGACCTTTTGGTTCTTGATTTGTTTACTGCTGAATTTCGCAAGTAACTGGTCATTACTTTAAAAGAAAACGCAGCATAAAGGTCGAATTTTTAAAAAATAATCGAAAGGTGGGATTTTTAAAAGACAACGAGCAAAAGGTGGGATTTTTAAAATTGAACTTTACTTTTTTTCAACTCAAAGTTAGATTGTTTGATGAAATGTGATGAGAACAAGTATACAACAATATTTTATTGGATTTATTCTACATAGAATTAATTAATATAGAATAATAATTTGAATGATTGTTGGAATTGCTTCTTTAAACTCAATTTGTGGATCAATTTCAGTTAAATTTGTGCTGTTGGGAAGTTTTTTTACATTTGTTTTGGGTCAATAAGATTAGTACATGTCATTTCAACAAGCTTAGGTTTAGTTCACTTAGTGGGGATTGCAGCTCATGTCTTTAAAGGTTCAATCCCATCAAGGTGTATTTACTGGGATTTCACTTCAAAAATATGCTTGTTACGGATGAACCAGCTGGCCCATAAGGTTGTGCACAGGGAATCGAAAGTCTCCACAGGAACATGATCATAAAGCCAAACCAAGAACTCCTTAACAGACGTTCTAGGCGCATCACAAAGAAGTCTAGCAGAGGTATGATGATCCCACATACATTTGATGCTAGGACAATCACATAGAGCATGGATAATGGTTTCATTTTCAGCATTGCATCTATCGCATAATGGGGAAGGCACCACATACCTTTGGAAGAGGACCCATTTAGTAGCCAAGAGCCTTTGCACAAACTCCACATGAAGTGACGTAGCTTCGGTGGACCTGCTGAGTTCCACACCATTTTCCATATTTTTCGATCAAGATCTCCGACTGCATTTGTGGCAGCTTCACGGTGACCCATCATGCCTAGCCAGTAACCACTTTTTACTGAGTACAAACCATTCCTATTTCCCCACCAGAACAGATTATCCACAGGCCATCTATTTGAAAGCGGGAGCGCCATGATTGCATTTACCGTAGGAGGATCAAAACAAGACGATAAGGCCTCCATATTCCAGCATGAATTCTCCTGGTCGATCAGCTCCGCCACCAACATATCTGCATTTTGAACCCGTGTGCTTGTAGGAGTAATGAATCTATCACCATCTGGGACCTAGTTATCATTCCAAACGCTTATGCTTCTTCCGTTTCCAACAAATTAATTGTTCACTTAGTTCGTTGAAGCTAATTGTTGACAAAGCTTCTAAATTACGGCAAATTTCAAAATCAATGGAAGCAAATTAATTCATAGCAAATCCTAATAGGAATTTATTGCATTTTATCATAAAAGTTGAAATACTCAATTCTAATAATATCTATTGTCATATGATTTTGTCATAAATATTTAATGTACCTATACTATCCCATCTCAAATCTATAGCAAACACTCCCCACTCACTCCAATGAAATTTTATAAATTTTGAAAATTAATAATGTTATAGCTCTAAAAATTTACCCTAAAATAACCAAAAATTCCACAACTACATTACTGCTAAATCTTAATTGCTACAATGGGCTCTTAATTTAGAACAAACTCTAAAGATAAACATGATCTATTATTCCCTTAAAATCCTTATTGTTAGATCACTTCATTAGGGTAGAAATTTTCTTTGAACGAAATTTTTTTTTAGGTTTTTACTTCTATTAGTAAAACCACGAAAAATCATATAAATATTTCTTAAAAAAACTCTAACTGAGTAAAAATTTTTGGGACTTTTTCACAAGGTCCACTATTTAAAATAAATTTTTTTAAAAAACTAAGAGAGTAGAAAGAAGGAGTAGAGTAAAAAAATAGGAGAAAGAAAGTAGTGAGGAAATTTTTTTTGTTCGCTCATCGATATATAAATTAAATTAGTAAATTAGTAAATATTTAATTGGTGAGAATTTTTTTTTTTTTTTGACATAGTGACCTGTTGAAAGACAATGAAAAACATTTTTGGAGATCCAAAGCCCCTCTCCCCAAAAAAAAAAAAAAAAAATTGTGAGCTTCTTCAGTTGGTGCTGCAGCATTAATCTTTCTCTCTTGTCCAAATTTCTCTTTTTATAAAGTTCAATTACAGGATGAATGAACACCAGCGTTCCCTCCTCCTTGAATCTTCATCCCATTTTTTACCACCCAAAGGTTTAATCTTTCCCTATTCTTCCCTTTAATTTTCAATTGAATTTTTAGATCAATCAAGTTTTTGACTTTATAATTGGACATACAGGGGTAAAATTATCCTATGGAACAGCAGGATTCAGGGCAGATGCAACCCTACTGAGATCAACGGTGTACAGGGTAGGAATCTTGGCTGCCTTAAGATCCCTTAAAACCCAATCAGTAATTGGGTTGATGATTACAGCTTCCCACAACAAAGCTTCTGATAATGGCGTCAAAATTGCTGACCCAAATGGTGGAATGTTGTCCCAACAATGGGAACCCTTTGCTGATTCGCTTGCCAATGCTTCTGATCCACTTCAACTTGTTCAGGTTTCTCTTTTTTTTTTATTTCCTAAAGACTTCTTCAATTCTTGTATTTCATTCGTTTCATTTTGAAGGTTACGATTTGGAATATTCCGTACAAGAAAAGGGGAATTTGAACATGTTTTTAATGCATATATAAATATCAAAATATATCCATTTCATGAATTTACTTTATAGTCAATGTAACCAACAGAATAATAGAGGGGTAGTTGTTTGGTATGTGAGCAATACTAGATTTATGTACCGATCAATGTTCATGCTAACCAATATGAACTTATGATTGCTCCTTAACGGAGTTTCATGATGTTGGTAGCATATTTTTCTTGAATGGTTTATAGTGGACTATATTAAGATGACTCAATATCATGTTGGCTTCTTATTCATGTGAAATTGCCAATGACGTTTGCTATCAAGGGTTAATCAGAAAGAATGGTTAATCAGAAACTACCTTTTGTTATCACTAACAAGGGTAGGGTAAGGTTGCGTACATCAACGATCAACCCCATAAACCGCATCTAGGTTGGATCCGCTTAGTGGCATTGGAGTAATAAAATGTTGAATGTGATGCAATGCGTATGCAATTTTGGTGGGTATTTTTTCAATTTAACTAATCTTGAATTGGTGCAAATTGATGTCTAATAAATGGGGTAGAACCACACCGCTGGGAATGCTTGACTTGATTAATTTTAGTTCTCTTGAACTGTCTTTTATCATTACTAGTGGAAAATATTATTGGTGGTATTGTGGTCAAACTACTCTTTATGTTGGATGTAAATTCAGTTATGTAACATATTGAATCAATTTGATAAGCTTGTAACTTGTAAGAGTAAATACTTATTGTTGATATGTGGAGATGTGCAATGTATTGCAACTTGTATATGGATTGTATGCATCCCCGAAACTTTCTTGATTGATATCATATCCACTCTACGATTTTCCCTATTACACCTTAAAAATGTGTAAACCCTTCCATTTACCTCAAGTTTCCGTCTCAACTCTTTGACATGGGTATCGAGACTTCATAATTGGGTATGCCTTTTTGCCCACCCTCATGATTTTGGATTATGATATATTAGATCTTTTTAATTTGGAGCCAATATTTCTATTCTGTTGGCGGCTTTCAATGCTTGTTTTTGTTCAAACCAGGGTTCCGTTTGAATCTGAACTATAAATTACATATTGTTTAAGTATGTGTTTTTAAAGGACTACTTGTTCTGGTTGTGGGTTGTTGCTTAACATGGATTTACTTTTGGGACAGCTTATTGATGATTTTGTGAGGAAGGAGCTTATCTCATTGGATAATGGCTATTCAGCAGAGATCTTGCTGGGAAGAGACACTCGACCCAGTGGAGAATCACTCCTTGATGCTGCGAAACAAGTAATACTTTTTGTTTCATATACAAGCTATTTTTCCAAGTATGGCGGATCTTAGTTAGTTAAGTCTTTGTCAAAAATCTAAATGGTTTGTGTCATCGTTTTAAGGGTATCAGTTCAATAATTAGCACAGTTTCCTATGATATGGGAATTTTGACTACCCCACAACTACATTGGATGGTTCGTGCTAGGAACATGGGTATGAAATCAACCGAGAATGATTACTTTCAGCAAGTGTCAAATTCTTACAGGTTGGTACATGACTGCACTCTGTATACCCGAAGGTTTATCATTTTTCGTCTACTACATTCTTATTGCTTGTGCCATGAATGAATCACCTATATAACATCATTGCTTAACTGGTTTAGGTGCTTAGTGAAATTGATCCCAGATGCGAGTAAAGCCAACAATTTTAACGATAAATTGGTTGTTGATGGTGCTAATGGAGTAGGAGGTGACAAACTTGAAGTTTTGAAAGACTTATGTGGTGATCTTTCAATAGAAGTGAGAAATAGCAGCAACGGAGAAGGTGTTCTGAATGAAGGAGTTGGAGCTGATTTTGTGCAGAAAGAGAAGTTTGTGCCTTCTGGGTTCGGCCAGGGTGATATTGGGCTAAGGTTAGTGGTTTCCTTGTTCATTTTTGTTTTCAGTGTAACATAATTCGCCAGTTAATTCGTTTTTTGAATTTGTGATTCGCTCAAAATCACCCTAAAATAGCCCAAACCGACCATAATTCACTTTTTTTGATTCATGATTCGCAAGGAGATTAGTGATTCATGTGACAGCGGCTGTATTATTTTCACTTGATCAAGTAAACATTATTTTCATATTTGATATTGTTATCTGAAACCGACATAAAACCTCACTTTAACCAAATGACAATTTGAAATGCTCTTTCTTTGTGAAGTGCTAAATTCTAGTTACATCTTGTAAATTCTAACTGCTGAAATGGTTCTAGCATTCCAGGTGTGCAAGTTTAGATGGAGATGCCGATAGGCTTGTGTATTTTCTTGTGAAACCAGACGGCAAGATGATCGATCTCGTGGATGGAGACAAGATATTGTCTCTGTTCGCTCTTTTTATTAAAGAACAGTTAAATATACTTAAAGACAATAATAACGAAAAAACATTTGATCCTTATCATCCACGTCTTGGCGTAGTGCAAACTGCGTATGCTAATGGGGCTTCAACGGCTTACCTAAAGAATCTTGGGTTAGATGTTGTCTTCACTGCTACCGGAGTGAAATATTTACACGAAAAGGCTTCTGAATATGATATCGGTATATACTTTGAGGCCAATGGTCATGGCACTATATTATTTTCCGACAGTGTTCTGTCTTGGTTGGAGGCTAAAAATAATGTGCTTTCCTCCTCTCGTTCTGGTAAGTCGAAATATAATTTTATTGTCCGTTCTTTAGTTCTCGAGTAAACAGATTTTCTAATAAGTAGCCTTTTGCAGGCTCCGAAGTTCAAAATGCTGTGTCGAGATTATTAGCTGTGAGTAAGTTGATCAATCAGGCGGTTGGCGATGCATTGAGTGGATTGCTGTTGGTGGAAGCCATCTTACTGCATACTGGATGGTCAATTCAGAATTGGAATGAACTCTACAAAGATCTTCCTAGCAGACAACTCAAGGTTTGTAAGTCTTGTACCATAGTGGCTTGCTGTTATCGAGACCAAGAGACATAATTACCAGCCATTCTGCTAGTTCCATAGTGCAAAAACAAGGTTGTATCGTATCGTATTGCCTGTATTGTAAAAGTTTTCAAATTTACCAAACTGATATTACCCGTATTACACAGGTGTAAAAAAAAATACCACGTTTTAGGCAGTTTCAAGTGGTATATGATTTAGGCCGAAATTTGGGGATACAATAACCACATCACCCAGTTACCGTATTACTATATCTGTTAGCGTATTTTTGCACCATGGCTAGTACAGATCATTTTTTGTTGATCCTGTCTCAGTTCTAGTACAATAAGCTAGCCTAGGGCATTTCATTTTATCCTCATCGCCTTCTTTGTTGGGGTTTCAGGTCAAGGTTGCTGACAGAACTGCTGTTATAACCGCAAATGCCGAGACGGTGGTTGTGCAACCTGCTGGCATCCAAGAAGCTATTGACACTGAAACTGGTAAATCTACAATCTCTACCTATTTTGGATTTTAAAATTCCGAGATCAATTGACTTATCCTTTTTTTTTCACTTTTCTTGAATGCAGCAAAGTATCCTCATGGCCGATGTTTTATCCGGCCATCAGGTACCGAGGATGTCATTCGGGTTTATGCTGAAGCTGCCACTCAAGAAGAGGCAGATAGTCTAGCTAATGCTGTAGCAAAGATTGCTGACCAGTTTCTTGGATCTGATTGAGACAACTACATTTGCCTCCTTTTTTTTTTCGGTTGCTCGTCGCTTGTATAACAGGATTACATTCCCCCCCTCTCAATAACAGGACAGTGACAGTGTTGTGCTTGGATGCAAATTAATTATGAATGTTTTTAATGTACACATACTTCTTTTTAAGGGGAAATTGTAATTGACAATTTTTGGATGATCAATAACTTGCATTCTTTTGGGTAGAATTGGTGCATAAACTTATTGGATGACAGGGCAATGTTCTGATCAATTGAACTACAATCCTAAGGAACTCAAGTATAGAGTATCCGTTTTTTTTTTTTATGATTTGATTGAAAATATTTCGAGTTAGCATTTTCGTGTTGTAAGAGTCGCAACTTGGAAGTGATATATTGATCTCCACTTGAACATATCATTTAAAGAGAACAATGCCAATTACTAGTAAATTTTCCTTGTTGCAAACTCGTTCACGGAATTTCTACTTGTCTTTCACTTTTGGTTGCTAATAATCGCTCCTCATAGTCTAGTCGTCAGTTGTCTCATCCGCCCCTATGAATCTGTCCTATCGGCTATCGCTTATTACCTTCTTTATTTGAGTTTTCCGTTGAAAAGGGGGTAAACTCGATGGACTGAGCGAGTATCAAAAGATCACATATTCTATTCAAACATTGAAGTTGTAAACAAATTTTGGAGCCCATGAGGGAATAACATGATTTAAATGAATATTCATTTGATGGAACTTGTTCATAGGACAAGCTTAATACATACACAAAAGACATTCCAATCAAAAACCGGAATTATCCTGTTATCGTTGACAAAACATAACCTACTTACAAACTAGATTAATGGCTAATTGTCCACTGTCCATAAAGTAAGCAGCATTAAGCCACTAATGAATTCTCTACAGCAGTTTTAAATGCAGCACATAATTTCATTTTCATTAAGTAGCTCCCACTTAGATGTCGTTTGGGAGGATCGGAAGTACATATAATTTACCCTTGATGTCATGAATTCATGAAACTAACACAGAAAAAATGATGATCGAGTTGGTTCAGCACACATACAGAAATATGTTTTCCCACCATATACTTGTATTCTGGATTTCGACAATGCTTACATTCATTCTACATAACTCTAGAATACTAAAATACTCTTTCTCAAATTGCTAAGTTTGCATAATTAACACATTCTAGGAGTTCATTACCCAAAATTTGCTATCAGGGATGACTAATGAACTATATAAAGGTCCAATCTTAATGAAATTAAAGCACCAAATTTCACACAAATTAATTAAATTATAAATCTTAGCTCAAACAGAAATAAATAACGCAAATCCCATGATTAATTTTCCTAGCCATCCAAATTTGTCAAAATCAATATTCATAGCAGACCAAAACAACAAAATGAAAAGCAGAAACAATTAAAATGCAATCAAAGTGTAACATCACAATCTCAAATCTTCAATTCCAATTTCGTCTCAAATTTCTGTCATCAAACACTTATAATATTCAACATAAGATCAACTACAATATCCATTTCAATTAAAATAAGGGGTAAACCCCAATTATTAGAAAATAACCCGGAATTGAGGAGCAGTAGAATCATTAGTGGAGATAATTTCCCAACGACAAGGCTCCAGTTCATCGGAAACGGGGCAATACCCAGCAAGTGTGACCTTATCTGTGGAAGCTCCCACCGACCCGAACTCGAAAACTGTAACATCCGTCGGAGGAGGACGTTTAACCTCCATAGCTCCATTCATTCCTTCCGGTGATTCTCCGGGTTTGGATTTTTCTTCCGGTTTTGGCTCAGGCGTCTTGTTCTTCCACCATAACAAACCCATTTTCTTGTTCTTGTTGGGTTGATGACTTAATGTGGAGAGGAGATAAAAAGGTTTATCTATATCACTGGAAAGGAAAAAAGGGGGAAGAGAAGGCAGAAGGGTTTATGATATTTACCTCTATTTACTTGTACTAATTGTATTTGTTTGATGGTTCTTTGCAGGTGTGATTCATTGTAATTGTAAATAAATGTGCAAAAGAAATTAAAATAGAAAATAATGCAAAGGTAGATCTTATGCTATGGGGAAGTAGCAGAATTGTAAAGATGATAATTTTTAAAGAAATTTTGACCATGTTAAAAATAGAAAATGATGCAAATTAAACTGAACTTAAACAACCAAAAAAAAAAGCATGACAAATTTAGTGGATACGGAGCGTAGTAAATAGCAGTAGACAAAAAAATAAAAAAATATGTTATTAGAATTTAGAAAAAATTAGTTTATCAATGAGATGAAAGTATAAATTATAAATATATTTTATTTACTCTTTGATATTAATATAAAAATACTTTATTTTTAAAAAATTCTTTTATTTTCTCTTGGTGTACAGAACCTAGTAATATTGTAATGATAACTATGTGAAAATTTGTTTATGATTATCAATCTATCATGTAAAACTTATTTAAGTTCTTTTGCTCCTTTCATTTTCTATAGAAAAGCAAAGTTACTTTATCAATTTGTAGTGATAGAAGGAGAAGTAAAAAAAAGTAATGTATAAATTTGTAAATATTTGAAAGGAGAGATGAATTTAGGGGGAAATCAGGAGAGAAAATCTAATATTACAACAAAAAATGTAAAATGTCAAAATCAAAAAGATTATCCATAATAGAGACTAGAGAGTAGCAAAATGAAAGCACAGGCTATAATTCAATTAAAAAAAAAAAAGCACGGGCTATAATTAAAACATAAACATGTGAATGCTTACATTCAAAAAAACATGTGAATACTTATGCCCAACCTTGTCATTCTGTTTTGCATATAAACCGCAATTTTCCATGAAATATTCACCGTTGTGAATTGTAACATTTCGATCAAGGTAATGTAACAAAGTAACAAACAGTAAAGCTCGGTTTGATTTACAAATAAAATTAAAAAATTACATACACAATAAACACAAACATTCCATCAAGGCGATCAACCATATACAGGTCCAAAACGACAGCCTCCGACCCTCCTCCATCTCCACTCTCCTCGACCTTTAGTTTATATTGATGGCGATACACACTTAATGCGGGAATTAGTTATGTATAAACATGTACGAGAAGACACACTTCTATATTATATCCAAGAAGATTTAGTGTGCAGAGATCAAACTAGGCTGGACTAAAACAAGACCACTGAAAGACATCAAAGCATGGTATAAGCATCATCGTCATCCATTTTGATGAAGCACAGAATGGCTAGAATGAATACAAAAAAGGAAGAAAGTTCCATGACCAAGGCTCCCCAACCAATGATACCCGCATGTTTTAGGATAGTTGGTATTGCAATGCTGCCTACAACAGACGCTCCTGTCAAGAATTTGGCCGCGTCTAACCAACTGCTCGATAAGTGGGGAGAAATGGACTATTAGTATATAAGTAACAGAAACAGTTGAAAAACACCAAAAAGTAACAAAAAATAAAAAGCTACCTGTTTCCAGAAGATTCTGTAAAAAGTGAAGAGGTATCAGATCCAGCAAAGAACATCATAGGTATAGGGAGAAGAACATACATTATAACTGCAACACAATAAACCTTAAATGTCAGATTCAAGTGACATACAGAAAAATTGTAAACAAAAGCTGATCTGTTGAACATCTATTGCCGCATTGCTGGGAAGAAACAAGGTAGCTTGCAAGGACTGGACACCAAGAGCTATAGGAACTAGGTTTATCGGGACAGATGAGGAATCAATCCAAACACATAACCTAGAGTTAGGAAGACAGGACCTCCCAATTTTGGAAACTGAATTATCTTATATAGAAGTATGCTTTGACGAGCTCAATAGCTGTATTTTGAGGAGTGCAATAGTTCATGCTCAAAACCTTGTAATTCAATACATATGGTTATGGAGCATACAAATTACACACAATCAAATAAATAGTACATATATACAAAGTAAAACTTTGTTTTGATTTTGAAATGACAAGATATAACCCATGAAACATATCAAGGAGTCAAGGACTTGTCGTACCTGTAAGCATTGGCCACCAGTTATTGTACAGAGCACACGCCTGCAAGCATCATAAAGTCATCATAAGAACATTGACCTTGGCACAGTGTCTTCGACATGAACCTTAAAAATCCAAATCAAATAGGAAAAAAAAATCAATTGTTTATAGCTTGATAGTTAATACTGACCAGAATTTGCAATACTACTCCTCCGGACACCAGAATTGCCAGGAAAGCAAGCTTTCCACTTTGCACACAAGCCACCATATATCCAGGTAACTCTGCCATTGTGCTATCTAACCCTTATTACATAGGTTGAAAGATCTAAAGCAAAAGGAAAATAATTTAGGAACAGTAGGAAAAACATATCAAAGTGAAGAAGCAGATCAAGGAACAGAAAAGCGCTACATTATTGTAATATATTGCAAATGCGGAGACAAGGTTATTTGTTTAACCGATTTGCCTCAAGGAAGCCCTTCATTCACCGTCAGTATAACCTAAAAGTTCAACAGTCACCGCCATTGATTTCACATGAAAACTTCCAGATGGTGTTACCTGATTTCCTACCTAATTCATAGCAAGAATTCATGATTTGCCTAAAATTACAAACTTAGCCCAAAACGTCATAAAAGTCGTTTGTTTTGGTTCATAATTTACCTAAACTGACCGTAAGTTAGGACAAAATGGCGTAAAATTTGCATACCAACAAGATTAGTGAATCAGACAACACTGTTTCCACACATGCCTTCATATCAACTACCAAAGTCATGCCCTACATGGCTACAAGCCTACAACTACAGCAAAGTGGCTCTATACAGGCACTAGTTTGTTATAGGAATAATGTTAAAAGCTTCCTCATCACTACAAGTCCTTGACAAACAAGAATTGTATTCATGAATCCAATACGGTAATTTACCCACTCCGGAGTCCTAATAAGTGATCACAATTGTGGACTTGTTTCTCATCCTAAATTTACACTTGTTTTTTCTTAAAATGTACAAGAATGTCAAGCTCTTGGATTAACCTTAACACTACAATGATCATTTTGAAACCCTTGCACAATATATTAAGGTGCTGCTCAAGATCACTTATATATGAGTCTGTAAATTGGAAGACCCAGCTTTACTATTAAAACCTTGAATAGGGTACACATACCAGAGCATAGAAACAAGTCCCCAACCACTAATCAAGATCATTGACTATGAAATTCTAATTGACTCAACTTGAGGAAATTTACCTTACAACCCTTTAAAACCTTTTGACCTTACTTTGTTTTTAAAAGGAGTGTAAATTGTGGCAACACCACAAGAGAAAACGTACTAAAAGAAACAAGGTACGCTATACCCTCTCGTGAGCTATGTAAAACCCTCGATCATAGCTTTTAGACGGTTAATAGCTAAGCCACTACTCACACAGCTAATAAAGTTGATCAAATCATAAAATCAATATTATTTCTATTTCCTAAAGTTCTTATTCTAAAAGAATCCCTTCACCTGGATAAAAGATCTACATAAAAAACAACCACAGTCCCATATCCAAAATACTTCTAAAATCTAACGAGAAATCCTGAAAACCATAAGCAAGCTATTTTCAAGTTCCAACCACAATATACAAAGGCTATATCAGTGCCACATGATTTGTCCTCGCGAATCGCAAGTCAAAAAAGCAAGAAATTGTCAGTTTTGGGCTATTTTAAGACATATTTGAGCGAATCACGAATCCAAAAGGCGAATCTTGTTACACCGGGCTATATCCAAAGCCCATTCCAATCACAATGCTCAAATGTTACTAAAGTAATGCCTACAAAGTATAAACTCTTCAAAAACTACTTCCCTTATCTACCTTACAAATTTGATGTTTCCTTGTAAATGTGACCGCACAAATTTGATGTTTCCTTGTAAATGTGACCACATCCGTCAAATCAGCATCTTAAGGTGATCAGTACAATCACACCTTAATATGATTTCTACTATTTTGCTTATTGTATCAATTCAAGTTCATCCATAACCAGAACAAACCGAAATTCCTCAATATGCTATTCTTTTCACTACCATAAACCTCTACTTCTGCTTACAAATAACATGGCCTAATCTACCACATACTTGAGAAACACCCACAGATTTAGTAATTGATACAATCCCCAAATTACTTTTCCTTACACATTTTAATTACTTCAATCAATTTAACAAAATAAAAAAAAATAAAAGAAAAATAAATCGAGACAACCCAAAACTTAAAATGTCAATATTAAGCAAAAGCAGATGATTCAGATAAAATCATAATCAATTCATGCCAAAATACAATCAACAACCACTGAAAAACACCATTGTTGTCATAAATTTAATATTTAGACAAAGCTTTAACTTCATCAATAAATATTTCCCAATATAAACTACAAAGTGATGTTTTAGGTTAATTGATTGACAAATAACTTTAACGGCAACGATTTTAGATGAAATTGAAGAATTAACATACCAGGTGAGAATAAGGAGATGAGAATGAATCGAAATAAAATTTCAATTCCTTAAATCATAAATTGAATTGCGAAAATAGACGTAACACCGGTTTAATTTCTTGTCTCTTTGAGAAATTTACCCAAGAACAACGACAGGTGGGATAAATATTCCAGTTAGAGGAAGGTTCTTATTAGATTGGCAAGTATTGTTTGGTATTGTGACATGTTAGGATCTACTCCTAATACTCCTTCCTAATTCAACGATGATAGACGATTCTCTCCGTTAATCGTATAATCATATCATATCATCATACAATCTAATAAAAAGAATGTAAAATTTCGCATAACATTCTCATAATGAATCATTCATACAATCTAATAAAAACAATGTAAAATTTTACGTGGCATTCTCATACTGAATTGTCATATGAAATAATTATTACCTAAGAATATCGTGCATATACTAGTTTTCTATATTGTCTGGGTTAAGATTTTAATATCTAGGAGTATTTTATAATAAAAAAATAATTTTTTAAGAATCCCCTATTTTACTACGTTTAACATTTTTAGCCATTAGATTAACTAATACTCTTCATTATATTTTAGGTAATGGAGACGATCCTAATTGCTTGGAATGAGACTTTGAAATAAGACTTAGATTGAAATTTTAAAAACAAATGTTTTATGTTTTTCTTTGGCAAATAAAAAAATAGATAATAAATTAGTTTTTTGTGAAAAAATAAGAAATGAGATAAAAATTGATTATATTTACAAAGTTATTCTTATAATTTTTTACTTTTCTTTCGGCTAGTCTATTGAGAGATGTATATAAAGTTCAACTCATTAAAGCTTAATGTCTACTTATCGTATTTTTAATGTCTACTTACATTATTTTTAATGATCACTTAGCGTATCTTTAATGTCAATTTTCAATATCTTAAATGTTTATGTACATCATTCTTGATGCCTAATTATGATATTTTAAAAAATATTATATGAATTGGCCGAATTAGAAATGGTCTCTCAAAGAGACGACCTCTCACAAGTTTCCTTACCTTCATTAATGGCAAAAATGTCTTTTTATAACAAATTCAAAGTCTTAGCCCAAATTACCACCTTCCCCCCAAGATTTTTTTTTGGAAAATTTTCCTTTCTCGGTCTTAACTATTGTCCATGTTCCAACATTTAGTGATTCTCATTCTCATCAAACAAATAAGAACCTTTTTATAGTCCTACCCAAGATCCTAATCTCTAACCTCAATTCCCCTTGCGAAACACATCATAATAGTTACAGCATTAACTAAAACTTAAGGAGAGTGAGTTATATAGTTGTGTTTTATAACGACAATGCTCATAGAAATAATATGCAATCAATTTGGAATTCGAAGTTTGAATTTGAGAGGGTGATTAAATAGAGTGAAGAGTCGCAAGCGTAGCTGTGAATGAAATATTTAAAAAGAATATATATATATATATACTCCCTCCGTTCTTATATGTGTGTCCTATTTGAGGATTTCACACATATTAAGATAGTGAGAATCTTTGTTGATTGTGGGTAATATTTTATTAGGATAGTGGAATAATTTAATGATTGTATTGGTATTATGAGAGAGAAAATATAAATAAATTAAAGATAAAGAAAAAAGAAAAACAAAAAAATAAAGTTATCATTAGTAAGAGAGAGAAACGGTTACAAATGGGAGTATATACTCAAAAATCTGTTACACAATGGGACTTTCCATTTTTGGAAAGTTTTGGAGGTAAAATACAATTTGGGAGGGAAATTTGCTAAAACTAAAATGGAAACCCTTACATTCCATTGGGCATCCTCATAATACATGGATTAACAAAATTACATAATGTAATCAAGGATTGTAATTAAGTGACTATACAAATTCTGATCAAAAAAAGAAACTTAATTTGATCAATGATAGTATAAAAACAGTAGCTTATGAATGGAATTTCATCCCAAAAAAAAATCAGTAGCTTCATAACTGAACTTCAAAACAGAGCAAAACCAGTAGCTTGAGATTCCCAAAAACAAACCAGCAGCTTCATAACACAGCTTCAAAACAAAAGTTGTAACAGTAGCTTCATAACAAACGTTCCAAAAAAAGAAGCTGTAACAGTAGCTTCATAACAGTAACAGTAGCTTCAAAACAGAAGCTGTCACAGTAGCTTGATAACATTAGCTTCACTTCATTATATTACTCCATCATTGGCTAGTAATGGCCTCAGGAAGTGAAGACGATATCGAGGGGGCATGGTACTTTGGATCAAATCAATATGATCCTCAATCAAGCTCAGAATCCGAGCAAGAACCACAAGATAATATTGTAGAGCAACAGGGGGAACAAGAAGCGAGCCATAATCCAAGGCTTACTAATGAAATGCGACATCTTATTTTTCAAGAGTTGCTTTCAATGCACACAAACAACAAATTACCTCATGGAACATTCCAAATCATCGGTCAAAAGTACGGTTATCATCATAGGACCATAAGGCGATTATGGCATAGGGCAATGCAATCAAAGGAACCAAACAAACCATACATGGTGGAGTCTAAATTCAAGAATTGTGGAAGAAAACGGGTTGTTGTGTCTCCCAATGTTCTTGAGTCTAGACCGATGGGGGAAAGAACATGTATAAGGGATGTGGCACAATGTTTAGACTTGGCACCATCGACCGTATGGAGGCTAATCAAGAGAGGAGAAATCAAAGCACATTCAAATCCTCTTCATCCTTGTCTAACCGATGCCAATAAGGTTAGAAGGGTGGAGTGGATATTGAGTCTTATACAAGAGGATAGCATTCAAAGGCATCCAATCTACAACGGTTTGTTCGATTTTATTCACATTGATGAAAAGTGGTTCTACTTAACCAAAAAAACTCAAAGAGTTTACCTTGCACACAAAGAAAAGATCCCGTATAGGGCAGCAAAATCATCTAAGTTCATACCGAAGGCAATGTTCTTAGGGGCAGTTGCTAGGCCTAGATGGAACACACATGGGCAATGCATTTTTTATGGGAAAATAGGGATTTTTCCCTTCATTAATAGGGTGGCAGCCCAAAGAGATTCAAAAAATAGGCCAAGAGGATCGATAGAAATCAAGCCAACCGAATCCGTCACACAAGAGGTATATAGAAACATGCTCATACAAAATCTCATTCCGGCCATGCTTAAAAAGTGGCCAAGAGAAGGTCCATCGGTCATATTCATTCAACAAGACAACGCAAGAGTCCACATAACAAATGACGATCCGGTTTGGCAACAACACAATGTACAAGGAGGGCTTACATTCATATTAACATAACAACCACCCAATAGTCCAGATTGTAACATATTGGACTTGGGATTTTTTAGAAGTATTCAATCATTGATGCACAAGAAGATGCCTAAGAATATGACGGAGTTGATTGGTGCCGTCGAAGAAGCGTATGATGAACTTCATCCAAAGACATTGACAAATGTCTGGATTTCATTGCAACATCACTTGAATGAAATTCTTAAGGTGAAGGGAAGTAACGACTATGTACAACCGCATTTGGGCAAGAAAGTTGAAGAAGATAATGGGCGCCTAAGAATACAAGTTAGGATTCCAACACAACTAGTTAGGGAATCGGTTGCGTTTGTGAATCCTACCATGAATCCTCAAGCATCCCAAACACAACAAGAGAATGAAGATGTGGCACAATCTTCAAATGCAATGCAAGAAGCGTATGACCAAGGATTAGAAGAAACACAAGGGTGATTGTTTTTTTTTAGACTTTGAAGTCAACCCCTCAGTTTACGTATTTACAAATCATCATTAAAATGTTTTGATATAACTAGGTTAGGAGCAACATTTTGAAAAAAACAAGATATGAAATCAATGGTTGATGTACATGCGAATTTATGGTTCATTTTGGTAGTAAATCAAGTTAAAAATGCCCCCTGTTTCATCATAGAGGTTCAAAAGCCTCTCAGAATGTGTATGATCATCACTTTAAATGAAAGCCATTTACCATGTAACAAACACAAAGATTTCAAATGTCTTTTTTCAAAAGCTACTCAACTACACTGTTAAAATCAATTTTTCAGACATGTTAAAATCATCATTGGGGTATCATCATTCAAAGGAAGGAAACCCTAACTCAGATTATGAACAGAAACGGTTATATGTACATACCAAAACAGAACTTGAACATTAATATGAACAGAACATCTTCATCACCACAAACTTTAACAATATGAACAAAACTTGAACAAAAAATGACATGAAAAAAACCCTAACTTAAAAATTAAAGCAAAATATCAATATACAAAAATTATCAACAGATCGTCATCATCAACAATGAAAAACAGCATCATCAACATATGAACAGATCATATTCATCACCACAAACACACAGTATCCAAAAAAAAAATACCCAAAATATTTCCAACAACCAACAAATCCAGAAGTCACCCAAATATTGCAATTACAACCTAAATCCCAAAAGTTTCTTTAAGTCTCATCTATATAAAACGAAATTTAAGTTAAAATTAAACAAATGGGTCTTACAATCAACGACGGCGTTTTTTAGGGTTTTCTTTTGCCCTAACAGTCAGTACTTCCTCAGGAGTGTCAGGAACAACCTTAACATCATCATTTTCAACAGGAGGAGTTTGAGGAGGCGTTTTAGATGGAGAATCAAACACGAATTTAATTTTTACAGGGGGATCACCACGCATTTTCGAACAAGCATCATCTTCAAGAACTATTTGATAAGCCTCTAGCTCTTTTTTTGACCATCTTAGTATCTCATTTGAGTAAGAATGTGACAGGCCATGGATGGAACAAGAACATAACTCACCATATTCACAAAGACCATTATACAAATGACTAGGAATTGATGATGAACTTGAAGAAGGTTTAGTATCCATAAATCATGAAACTTACCCAGAAAAACCGTCAAAAAATGCTCAAGAACAGGGGACGTTTTTGAAGGCAACCACCAAAAATCACGAAACTTACCTCAAATTATAGAGAATAAGACGATCTGTATTTTAGTCCAAAAAAAATGAACCGAAAATAAGGTAAAACAGGGGGCAAAGCTTGAAATATGAAACGAAAATGGCGTTTCAGAAGAGAGATTTTGAGGAAGAATATACGAAGATTAGGGTATATTAGAAGAGAGAGAGAGTGTAAAGAGGGTATCAAAAGTTTCTATTTTAGGAAATGGGACAAACATATGAAACTACCCGTTATAGTAATGTGGACAATCAAAAAAGAACGGAGGGAGTATATAATTTAAGTTTATTTATATTATATGTTTCTTTCTATATTATTATTATTATTATTATTATTATTATTATTATTATTATTATTATTATTATTGATTGAAGAACTTCAATTATGCATCCACATTTTCATTTCAAGCATGGTTATTATAAAATGTAATAATTCAATTACTTATGATGTTATAAATGAGCGATATTATCTTTAATAATAATAATAACATTATTTTACTCATGAATCATCTTTGATATCAAATTTACTATAGCTTGCCATGTGGCTGAGATTATTTTTGGATTAATAATAATAATAATAATAATAATAATAATAATAATAATACAATGATGATTTTGATTATGATGATGATAAAAGATAAACTTATTAATTAATTAAAAGGTAAAATTTTAACTGTAAAACAAGTAAATGCGAGATTTTTAAATTTAAATTTTTGGGTTTTTTACTATATTAATCTACAAAGAGTATTTTTTTAAATATTTCACATTCCCTCCAAAAAAGAAAACAATTACTTTGAGTACGTTAGTTTTTAACAATTAGTTTTTTAGTTGACTTTTTTTTATAGACTTTTGACTTGTTGGCTTTGGATCAAAAACTCAAAAATATATAATAAATGGATTATTTGCCAAATCAAAAACATGTTCATACTAACATTTTTACCAAAAATCTCCATCACAGCTAAATTAAAAAACTAATTTATATATAATCTTTTTAACGAATATTTTCAACTTATCAAATTATTCAATAATTTCGACAAACAACTTCAATTAACAACAATTTGCCAAACATTAGAAAAGTTATTCAAAGAGACTTCCTCTAAAGCACAAGGAAACGAGGCTTGTGACATCTTAAGATGAGACTTTGAAGATAAAAAAGTCTCATCCCTTGTTAGACATGTGAGGGACTTAGAATAAAAAGATGAAAATGAAAATCTCAACCAAAAGATCTACCCTTTTCCAAAACATTTTTCTTGGACGCTTTATCCCTTTATTGTCTCATTTCCTTTCCTTTAGACAAACAGAGACTTGAACATTTTGTTGAGATAAAGTTTCATTCCCTTCCTCAAATACCACATGCCTCTGTACCCCGCTGGCTAACCCAATAGCTCTTAGCCACGTGCATATCACGTGTCTAAACTTAATGGATAACCCAAGAATTTCAGCACACGAGTTCCTCCAATAATCCTAAACTCACTTTGACAGTAACAATATACACCCTGATTAACCAATCAACACGCTCCAACACTTCATATTCTAACCTACTGTCACATTCTTACATCACCCGCATGTTAATCAAAGTTGACTCATTTTCTTCATCTGCCCTTTTTAATCCAACGTTAAATATCTCAACACGTGTTATTTCTCTTCTACTTATCACCGTACGATCCTCTCTATTTTTTGAATATATCACCACTTTTTAATTTTTAATTTTCAAATTCGATTATATTCACTCATTCTATTTTTTTCGGTTTATTGGTTTTGTTTATTTCACCAATTTTCTCTCTCTATTCACCTCACTGACTTTCTCTTTCTTCTTTTTTGATTCTCACCGGACGAATAATCGACGTCGGCGGAGTGATTTTGGTGAGTTAATTAGGGTTTCTGATTTACATGTTGTGGTAATTTTATTTCTTTTTTGAAGTAGATTGAGTTGATTAATTGCACCCAAACCCTAGAAATTTGAAATGGTAGTTATGCTTATTTGAAGGTTCAGCTGATGACCGTTCGATTAGCGGAGTTTTGAATTTTCACGGTTTCGATTTTGTCGCCGGATGGAGGGAGGTAGCGACTCTACTGCCTTATTTGTTATGGTACTGTTCATTTTCCTTTTGTTTATCACTGTCTAATTTTTTAGGTTTGATGTCTAATTATTAGTGAATTGTTAATTACTTAAATTGCACCAAATTCGTTGAATTCTGAAATTGAAACGAGAAGCTTTTTAAAATTTTGAAAAAAATATATCTTCGGTATTGCTGATATGGAGATTGTGTATAGTCTTCCAAGTAAAAGTATACGATATAGGACGACTTGAGGCAGAAATAGCAAAATAGGGAAGTTTCTATATCATGTGCGTTCAATGTTAGCAAAGAAAAATGAGTGAATTGGTTTGTATTTTTGGGACGACAATGTTGGATAGAGTGCAGGCATTGACATTTAATGCACTAAGCTTTGATTTGTGATGCGAATTTACTATGTTAGTTCTACATTGAATTAGTGCGTACAAAGCTTAATTGCATTGGATTTTGATTCTTCATAAGTATTTATTAGTAATTACTTGTATTCCTAAGTCATATTGTTTCCATTTGGATTATTAAGCTTTGTTGATCGTGCACTTAATTAAGATAACTATTAGTTAGGATATAATTTTGTAGACCCCAGAACTGGTTATGTCGTTGTGGTTGAATCATGATTGGTTATTGTTGTATGGTAAAGGTAGAAGCAAGAAATTGTAGGTTAGTTAATGATTTGGGGAATTATGTATTACTCATGTGATAGATATAACTCTAAAATTTGTGTTCTTAAATTTAGTTGATGGGAGATTAACTTGGAAGTTGGTATTAAGAATTGGTAGTTGGCATTGCCCACATGTGTAGCAATGTAAAAATAATTTTGTTATTAACATGTGGTGTACGTATAAATAGTTTTCTTTGAGAATGTACGAATAATTTTGTTGTATGGGATGGACGTTGAGAGATAAAAGATTTGTACATACTTGCATTCCTTATTAGTGCTAGCTTTCCTATGGTGCACCATGAGAGAGATAAAGATTATTGTTATTAATATGTGGTATAGAATATAGATTAACTTGTGCACTTTGTGCACCAACTATAAAGAGAAGAATGAATGCAAGATGGGAAGAGTTTATTGTATCATTTACGTAATTGAAAACTTTGAACAAGTTCTTATGATAATTAAATTATGTTTGCTAAAGTAAAGATGATATACTAATCACAATATAAGGTGTTGTTTCTGCATACGGATTCTAGGTATTTACTTAAGTTATAAAGAAAATGTTTGAAAAAATGGTGTATATGGAAACAAAAGCTTTAGAAATTGATGCTTTCGTTATCTTTGTCGAATCACTAATGTCGAATATGTTGCTCATTAGAAGCATTGCAACAAAAGTGTTGGAGACTTAAGTGGTTGACAAACACCCTTTTTCTTTTGATGTGGAACTTCCTAGGAATTTCGGCAATGTTGATGGGGATATACTCATTTTGGCGTGATGGATTTTTATAGAAGAAATATCAGTACACCAATTCAATTGAGTGACCTTCATCAAGTGAGTGGGATAAGGATATGACCAAATATTTATGTAATTTAGAAACTCTTTTAGGGTTATCCTTGAGTTTTTTTTCTAAATTGTATACAAGGTGCTTTTGCGTCAACACTTTACCAATCGTTGAGAAATATAATTTGAGCTATTTATTACTTTATTTGTACTTCAAATAGCTTAGACACATTGATTTATGTGAAATTGGTCTGAAGGATGCTTGTTTATTTGGAAAAGTTGACATGATTAGTTGCAAATTATACTCATTTTTCTACAAATAGTTTTAACTGGTTCATCATTTGACATGATTAGCTTAGTTCTTATAATTATGTTTGTTTAGGCATGTACAGGCATTGTGGACCACTTAAGACGTGGCCTATTAATAGGTTATAACATTTCTAGTTGGTATAAAGGGATTTCAAAAGACACAACGCAAGTATATGCTCTTGTTTAGTAAAAAGTTGACTATATAATGAAGAGTATGGGCATTTTTCTTATCCATCAAAGTTACTACAATCAAATTGAAATTATTAGAACTGTATACTGATCGAAAAAAATGTGAGAGAAGTATTTAGAAATTTTTAGTAATATTGAACTGAATTGAACTTATTAGAAGTTAAAAATGAGTTGTTCTTACGCTTGGCATAGTTAGTTTTTTTTTTTTTTGTTAGTTTGCGAAATATTTAACAAATATTTATGGAAGTATTGTGCATTGAGGATTGAGCAAAAGATTTATAGCTCTTTGGTTTCAAAGTATATTGTATTCTAGTACAGTTACGCATCAAATCATATGTAATTCTTATTTATGTGATGTTATAGATTGTGCTTGCTACCAAAGGTTTATCGGAACCAAGCTTTGTCATTACAAGGGCAAGACTGTGTATATCCAACCCTGTAGACCTTGCATAGGCATGAGTTTAGATGTGAGCCACTTAATGGCTTTGGATAATATAACATTTTTGTACTTGCATATTTTATGCTACTATATAATGATCTCATTACTCAAATATTAATTTGGTTGACGTTATCGATACAATGTATGCGGCTTTGCATGACATCTAAGCGGTTTATAATACTATTTCAATTAAATGCATTTTCTTCAATGCTATGTATACACTTGATTTCTCTTGAGCTATGAAATGCCAGTCTGCTCCTTTTTTAAATTGATATTTTATCCTTTCATTCTCTGTGGTACCAGGGATATGCCAATGGATTATGATGACAATGATATCTCGCGCCATAATCTTCAGCTAGCTAGTGAAGGTAGAACTAGAACTTCCTCTGCATCGAGACCATATGATTTTCCGAAGTTTGAATTTGATGACAGTCTACAAGGACATCTAAGATTTGATAGTCTAGTTGAAACCGAGGTATTTTTGGGTATTCAAAGTCAAGAAGATAACCAGTGGATTGAAGATTTCTCTCAAAGCGCTAATGGAATGGAGTTCAATTCAACTCCAGCTGATTCTTGTTCAATTTCTAGACGGAATAATGTTTGGTCTGAGGCAACATCATCTGAATCAGTCGAAATGCTTTTAAAATCTGTCGGTCAGGAAGAGATGATTCCTGGGGCAACCACTGTACAAGAGTCAGATGCCACCAAGGATCAAGGTACCCCTAGTACACTTATAGAGACCAGTAATAATCTTAAAGAGAAAAATGATGCATATGTTGCGAACTCTAATGCTACAATACTGCCTTGTGAAGTTCATGAAGAATATCCTTCTTTAATAGGTCACATGGAACGGCTGGAGAACCCTTCATCCCCTCATGCTAGCAAAGCATCTACTTGCAGAAATACCAGTAATTTGGATCAGAATGCCTTGTGTGGAAATGGTGGAACATCAATAAATGAAGGTAAACATTCTCATAATAATGATTGTCGTAGTGAAAGTTTAGAGGTATCCAAAATATCTTTGGAGAAGACTTTGAATTGTGGGGCTGGAGGAGATTCTTTGAGTTTTTCAAGTATTCCCGACAATGTTGAATCAACAGTCAGTACACTTAGCGCCTTAGAAGCCTGTCAGCAAGTTAACTCCAACGTCTTCCATGAAAGCGGGATTAGCGATGGACATGAAAATCATGTTTCCCCTATGACAGCTCTGGACGACTCTCTTGTTCTTGAAGGTAAGGAAAATGTTGCTAGCATTCCTTTCTTTACAGCCAGAAGTTCTGTTAGTTTGCTTCCCGAGTCTGGAAGGGGCTGTCAGGAAGCGAACCTTGATTCTGTCAGAGAGAGTATAAATGTTTTAGTCAAAGGAGAGTCCGAGATAAAATCATCTGAAGATGATAAGAACACATCATTCATCACTTCAACTCACACTATGGGGCATGAAAATGTTTTGACTACAAATGAGACAGATAAGTCATATGATGATTGTCAAGGTTCTGTAGAAGCTATCGCAGAGCATTCTGTAGAGTTTGGCAACCTTAGTTCTGGACACTGTGCAAGTACTGAGCAAATATTAGATTATAGTGAGCAGTTGTCTGAAAAATGCGGCAACGACAATATGGAAGTTGTATCAGTGGGTCCTTTGAATTCTGAGAGTATATCTGAAGTTCCTTTGCTTTCCAAGGAAGGGAATAAAGTCTCAAATGCACTAGGTGATTCTATTGGTAATACTAATTTTAGTTATTCGTCTGAGATGACCGTCGTATCTTCTGTTGCCAATGTTAAATGCATCAATAGTTCTGAAGGAACATTTGATGACACTGTTGTTACCAAAGAAGATTCTGGTGCAAATTCACTGTCTTTGAATATGATTGGTTCCATTCAAGTAATTCAAGAGAACATAGATAAAAAGGAGGCTGATTTTTCTGAAAATGAAAAAGATATTTGTATATCTAAGGAGGCAGAAAAAAATGCATCTAGTGACCTTCAGAATAGGGATATTGAGAATATTGAAACACCAAAAATTGGCCAGGGAATTCAATCTCTAGAAATTGGTGAAACAGTCGAAGGTAATAGTGATGCTCATCACTCGCAGCTTCAAATTTCTGACATACCGGAATCAGGTACATCACTGAACTAGTAGCATCATCTTTTTTGACTTTCTTATCACGTCAACCGTTGTGTCAAGTGTTTGGGCATTAATTTTTTTGAATAGCTAATGTTAATGACTTACACTTGTTTTTTTCATCTGACTCAGGAAACGATGATTCTCCTTGTGTGAATATCAGTACTTCAACCTCACCAGATGTTCACCCTGTGATTGCACAAAGGGATTCTGCTGCAATTGGTAATAGTGATAATCACAAAGACGATGTAACGAAGAAAATTTGTGATGCAAATTTGGGAGCCAAAGTCGATAAGGCTTCTATGGTTGAAGATAGCATGACAGATGGAACTGTGTCGATCCCAGTTTCTGAAATGTCGCAGCAACATGTGGATAAAACAGACCATGGTTGCTGCATAACACCTTCGTCAGTGAAGGACTCTTCATTGTTGGATCATCCACAGTTTGACTCTGTTAGCAACATTTCAAATTTGAAGGAGAGTGCTGATGCGGATTTAATGAATGTTCAGAGTCTTGAGAAAACTATGACTAATGGGGAAGATGGATCTACACAAACAACAGGTTATTTTGCTAATTTCTAATTTACTGTTGATTTAGTCATTTTAATGTAGAGTCTTAAATGTCTTTGTTTATTCTATCTGAAAATATGATGCTCTATAGCTGTTATGAGTTCTTTCATCATTTGAAAACTGTGCTAGGCTGCTGAATTTTTTGGGACTTTCACCTCTTTACACCTTTATAGCCGCAGATGAAAAAGAGACTTCAACCTTTTGCATCAGAGTCAAAAAGATTTGCAGTCCGCTGATATCTTACTTTCAGTCGCTCTTTCCACCTTTATAGCCGTACATTTATAGATTCTTCATATTTGCTTTCCAGTCGCTCTTCATTTATCTTTTCCAAGCCACTGCTTGGTCTAATGAGTGAACTTGATTTAAACAAAATTAAGGAGAAGTGCAAAGGAGTAGAACCCAAGTATGAAAGAAATGTATCATGAACCAATCCTTCATCCTCCTCGCGGAAGACAAGCAACTTAATAAGTTCCAAATTTTATCTTTGCTTTAATTTTTTTGTGGTTGTCCTCGACTAGTGGGAAAAGAATACTTGTTAGAAAAAGCATTCATCTTTCACACACAATGAATTATGCATCCTTAATTCTTAATCTAAGAGTAGTCCTTTTAGCTGCGCTTGAGAGCTACCGCATGAGTATAAATGTATAATATCCAATTCTATTGTATCCTGACAATCAATTGCTGCGATGCTGCTGACTACCACTTCTCGATTCTAATGCTATTCTTTTGAAGATAGCTTCCTTTAGTGAGTATATTTCTGGAATATGTTGGTAACCCTTGAAGGCTTTCCAATGTCGATGATATTTTCTTTTGTTTCATGCATTCTAGCTGGATATTTTGGTTAATGAGCGCCTTAATAATCTGATATAGCTGAGGGATTTACGGTGTACCAAGAGGAAGACCTGATAATTGATAGGAAAAGACTCCATTTTGTTTCCAAAAGACTAGATTATATGATTTCTAAGGTAGACCAGATAGAAACAAGTATTATTTACAAAGTGATTGCCTAGTTGCTGGTTTTTGTTACCATGCAAGTCAAAGCGCCCCCCCCCAAAAAAAAAAATCAACATATAAGTTTGAAATTTACTTTGAGCAAATTTATTGTGAAAAAGTATACATGTTATTTTGGTTTTGTGTGGTTAATCACTATCTGACCGTATTCTCTTTCTGCTGAAGTGACTATTATATTTATATCTTTTCTGAAATGAAGAACTTGTTTGTACAGAGATTCACAAGGCTTTCTGTGGTTCTCCTACCATAATCAGCTCAAGTGAGCCTACTCTAACGGAGAAGGATAACCAAGATGAAGGTAAAGGTAATCAAATCACTAATGAGTCTGAGGACTCAAAAAGAAATGATCAAATGAGAGATGATAACAGCTTTACTTTTAAAGTCAATGCATTGCCTGAGACAACTGACGGTGAACCTGAAAAGAAATGGTCTCCTTTTACTGATGTCAAGAAAGGCAAGGTAATACTTTCTTGTGTATACAGCTTCTTCAGGAAGGAGGGTTTTATGCAATGTGGATTAGTTAGAAAGAAGGGGTGGATTTTCAAAAATTATCTGTAAAAAACTTTGTACCTAACTTCTTATTGAATTTTCTGTTAAGATTATGGAGGAGACTGCACCATCTGGCAAAGCTAAGACTCAAAGAAAACCGTCACAGAAAACTCCTCGCCAGAATGCTCGAGTGTCTGATGGAGATGCTGGAACCGGAACTTCTAAAGGCACTTCCGAACGTAAAGGGCGACGAGGATCTGCAAGAGGAGCATCAAAGGAGGATGTTAAGAAGGGGAATCAATCAAAGCGTCCCAACCAGGAGAACAAATCTGCAGAAGTGGATAAAGTTTCCAAGATTATGTTAAGTACGCCTCCACAAGTTCAGCTTGTACAGCTGCAGTCCTCTGGCAATATCGAAGCAAGTGACAAAAAATCATCTGGTGTTTCTGTTCCCGCTGTGCCTACTTCAAATCTACCCGATCTAAATTCTTCAGCTTTGAAAACTAGTACCACTCTATCAACAGCATTTCGACAGCCTTTTACGGATTTGCAGCAAGTTCAATTGCGGGCACAGATATTTGTTTATGGATCTCTAATGTCGGTTCTTTTCCTCCTTTTCCACTTTCTTCCTCTGAAGTTATATGTATGCTTTATTAATTATTATAAGCTATGGTATTGGTTTGGGCTGGGAATTGTGTAGGCGATCTAAATGGGAATTGTGTAGGCCATCTAACTGGGAATCTACTTAAAACTCTGTTCAATCATATAAAGACCTTTGTTGTTATTGGTCCTATAAACTAATATGGTTTAATTTTGTTATTTCAGTCAAGGGACTGCTCCTGATGAAGCCTGTATGGTTTCAGCTTTTGGGCCATCTGGTATGTCATACAAATAGTTGAATAAGTCAATTGTAACCTTTTGCTTTGACAAACTTATCATTACTTTTGAATTTTTTTTTTAGATGGAGGACATAAATCTTGGGAACCAATTTGGCGAGTTACCGTCGAAAGAGTTCGAAATCAAAAATCTAGCTCCTCTACTGCCGAAACACCTCAGTCACAGTCAGGTATTGGTGTTATCTTTTATGCTTTTACAATCCTCTGTTTTTTTGGCTGGCTTCATCCTCCTTTTCTGATGGTTATTTGCATCAGGCACTAGGGTCTCGGATGCTGGTAAGCAAGGTTCTCATTCAAGCAATGGGCTAGCAACGCCAGTAAGTAGGGTCAGCAGCAAGGATACCGCTGCAGCTTCTTTAAGTCCAATAATTCCTCTATCATCACCTCTTTGGAATATTTCTACACCTTCTCGCGATAGTTTGGCATCAAATGCAATTACTGCAATGCATAAAGGTCCTGTTGTGGATTTCCAGCAAGCAGTTACACCTATGCATCCATTTCAGACTCCACCGATTAGGAATTTTGTTGGCCATACATCTTGGCCATCACAAACGAGCTTCCCTGGATCATGGTTGCCCTCTCCACAAACTTCTCCCTTCGGTTCAAATTTTCGATTCCATCCTGTGACTTTGACTGAGACTGTAAAACTAACCCCAGTTAAAGATACTCCTGTGGCATTAAATTCTACTGTGAAGCAAACAACGGCTAGTACTTCTCTTCCCAGCCCGGCCTTGGGAGGAGTGTCTCCACATTCTGCCTCAAAATTGGTACCCTCATCTGTGCAGCATTCTGTAGATGGAAAGCCTAGGAAGAGAAAAAAGGCTCCTACTTCTGATCTCGGTCAGATCTCCTTAGTTTCCGGAGCTCAAAAAGAAGCTGTGATAATTCCTAGTGTGGCTCTTCTCCCAACCTCACCTCCAAATGTCGCACCACCTGCACCTTGGACCTCTGGTGCTATTTTGAGTAAACCAGCTGATGCGTTAAGAGTTTCCGTTGATCATCCTAATAAAGGTATTCCAGACACAGTAAAAGATGTGCCTTGTTCAGAAGAAATTTTGAGTAAGGTCACAGAAGCTAAGAGTCAGGCAGAGGAAGCTGCAGATCTTGCTACAGCCTCTGTTAGTCATTGTGAAGATTTGTGGAGCCAGTTAGCAAAGCAAAAGGACTCTGGATTCACCTCTGAAGCTGAAGCTAAATTATCTTCGGCGGCAGTTGCAATTGCAGCTGCTGCGTCAGTTGCTAAAGCGGCGGCGGCGGCTGCAAAGATTGCTTGTAATGCTGCAATGCAGGCAAAGCTAATGGCTGAGGAGGCATTTCTTTCTAGTAAAACTGATGGCGTGGCTTCTTCAAGTGGGAAAATTTCTAGTAATGAACATGATCCAGGAAATGCTACACCAGCATCCATTTTAAAAAGCAGCAGTGTCACCAACCAATCAAGTTCAATTCTTGTAGCAGCCAAAGAAGCTGCTAAGAGGAGGGTTGAGGCGGCTTCGGCTGCTTCTAGACAAGCTGAAAATTTGGATGCAATAGTGAAAGCTGCGGAGCTTGCTGCAGCTGCAGTATCCCAAGCTGGGAAAATTGTTGCCATGGGTGAGCCTTTGCCTTTGAATGATTTAATTGAAGCTGGTCCTGAAGGCTACTGGAAAGTATCACAACCTATTGCTGTGGTGGCTAAAACAGTGAATGATGGGAAAACGGCACAGTCAGGTGCTGTTGATTTCGAAAAAGCCGGTGATGTACTTACAGGTATATCTGCAGAAGATTGTGTTGAGAAGGGAGCACCTAGGATTGTAGGTGTACATGATATACATGCAACAGATGGACCAAATGGCTATTCAAATGATACGAGTTCCCCTATTAGCATCTTGTCTTCCAAACATGGAGAGGGAAAGGACTTAAAAACTGTGACTGACCATGAAGTTTTTGATGCTTCGAAATCCAGCAAAGTGACTCCAGAACTTGATGCTCTTCAGAAAACCACTAATGTTAAGAATAAGCGTGCTGATTTGCTTACACATGCTGAGGATCACATCAAGGAGGGTTCTCTTGTTGAGGTTTGTGCCAATTACGTTCACCTAATTTGTGTATGTCCTGCCTATTGCTTTCTGTTACTCATTGAAGTACTTGAGATATCCAACTTGTTAATTTTCATGATATTTATTTTCATGTGTAATATTTATCCACCACTCCCTCATGCTTGTAATTTTTTTATTGAAAGGTTTTTAACCCAGGAAGTGTTCAAAAGGCTGCCTGGTATACTGCAAATATTTTGAGTTTGGAAGAGGGAAAAGCTTATGTATGTTACAATGATGTTCCATCACAGGAAGGTATATAGAATTCTTAATATTATTGATATGCCTTAACTAGTTGATTACTAACCTTCGCAGATCCAATATGAATTAAATGCTTCCAAGATAATGAAAAGTGATTTGTTTGTTGATTAATTTCTATGCTACGATTTGCTAATTTATTTTGTGAAACTTGACTTATGAGGTCCATATTGCTTCATTTAACGATAGTTGCATTTAGAATATGGGATGATGCACTTTTTCATGATCAGATTTTTTTATTTCGAAATGCTTCATGTTGGAATTGAAGCACAAAATGTCGTTTGAGTTAATGCATGAAGCGCTTAATGACGTTTGTGCATTACGTATATGGTGACTGTAGACTTTAGTAACATATGTCATGATCAGATTGTTGTGCAGTATAATATTTGGCAACTTGCATAGTGATCTCTTATCACATAATGGTTTGATAATGTTGGTTCCATTGGGCCACATTATATTTATTATTGTGAATGTTGTCTATCCTTGATTACTTTCTTTTGAGGTATAACGGCTTGCAACTTTTTTCATCTTGTTTTTTTCTGTCTGAAATCACCCATCTTTTCCGTATCGTTAAGTTCTTGAGTGTTATATAATGTCTTATCTTTGAACTTCTCATTTCAGGTGATGGAAATCTTCAGGAGTGGATACCTCTTGATGCTGAAGGGGATAAGGCTCCTATTTTGCGCCCTGCCCAACCTTTGTCATCTTTTCAACAACAACAAACTAGAAAGAGACGCCGGGCTGCTCTTGGAGATTATGCTTGGTGTGTTGGAGATAAGGTTGATGTTTGGATTGATGACAGGTAACATACTTTTGTTTACCCTGGTTAAAAATTCTAGTTTTAAATACCTTATTCAATTGCTATTATTGTGTACACTTTTATTTAGCTGTACGTCTGCCTGCCAATTTTTCTGAAAAGCTATGATTTTTCAGCCTAAATGATTTGTTATTGTATATGTTTGAATATTCTATGCTTTCATGGTTTGATTAATGTGAAGTATACTTTTCAAAATATTACTCTTTTGTCTATTTCTAATGAGTGAAAATGTTAAATTAAAAGTGAATCAAAATTATATTTGAAATTGAATAAAGAAATTCTTTTTGGAACTGGTTGTAGATGATGTAACCCTACAATATCATCCCTAGCCTATCGTATAAGCACACCACCTTACTGATATCTCTTGTTTAATTGAAGGAGGTCTTTAATGCCTCAATCCCTCTTTCATGAGGCTAACTGCTTGTATATAGATCTTTCTGATTGTTTTTTCATACTAATGGATGAGCTATTTCTTCTTTAAACATCTTCATAAAATCTAACCAGGCACCGCATGATAGGTGCTGAGATTAGGGTTGGTGTGTGTTGTGAGTAAACTTGCTTGGGTTCCCCACGCATTTTGTTGCAGCCTTGCAGGACAGAATAGGCTTTATACTATTCCCTTCCCGTCTCTTAGTGAACTTATTGGCCGCCTAATGTGAATTTATCGTAATATATTTTCAGTTGTGAAATGTACTTGGTGGCCTTTCTGCTTTCTTCTTAAAATTGTCTTATTTTATCCTCCCTGAAACTTAGAGATATTTGGTTTCAGGTTTTTCTTTAAATGAATGATCAATTTGAGTTATGATACTTTCTTTCCCTTCTCATAGTTGTGCGATAATAAAATCATAAACAAGATCAAGATGTTTCTCAATCTTATTTTGTGTCTGCTTTTTGTTTGTCTCCTGAATCGTGATTTTTGCCATTCAAATGTATTGTATATCTTAGTTTTAGTAGCTACAAGAGTATTCATTCCATAAATTCCTTTTTTCTGACTTTTTTGGGCTGCTTATCCAGCTGGTGGGAAGGTGTGGTGACTGAAAAAAATGAAAAGGATGAAACTACCTTGAAAGTTCATATTCCAGGTTCAAGTTTTATTTTAAATGTTGCCGGTACAATATTTTTGCAGCCCAATATGTTGTATGTGGCCTTAAGAGATCAACTTTATTATTGATGATCCTTGTTGCAGCCCAAGGAGAGACGTCTACTGTGAGGGCTTGGAATCTGCGGTCATCACGTTTGTGGATTAATGGGAAATGGATTGAATGGTCTTCAAGAGGCCGAAATTCTTCTGAACAGGTATTGCTTAGGAAGTTTTTGCCAGACCGATTTATGGGATGACGTATGTATAAGCACCAAAAAGTGGGAACGGTTATTATCTAATCATATTGTATGTATGATTATCTTGAATTCCCAAAATGCGTTCGGGATTTTTTTAATTGCTTACCCTTTGTCTCTTGGGGCTTTGTTGAGTGAAACCAACTTATGAGTGTGTTCGTCCCTTGGATTGTTTCTTCCAACTAACTTTTGAGACTTGGGAGAGTCCTGCTCTTCCATCATTATAAAATAGGGGATTGATTTCAATTTCCAATTTTTTTGAGTGATTTTTTTTCCTAACGCAATGATTATTTGCCCGGTGATTTTTATCATTTTATTGATTCAGGGTGACACACCACAAGAGAAGCGCCAAAAGTTGGGAAAATCCCCAATCGGCGCCAAAACAAAGGATAAAGAATCAAATAATTTAAGTTCAACTATGGGGGAACCTGAACAATCAAAACTTTTAACTTTGTCCGCTACTGAGAGAACATTTGACATTGGTAAAACTACCAATGATGATAGCAAACATGGTGCACGCAGACCTTTGAGAACAAACCAGCAGAAGGAAGGATCAAGAGTAGTTTTTGGAGTTCCTAAACCAACTGGGAAAAAGCGGAAATTCATGGAAGTTAGTAAACATTTTCCTGCAAATAAGAGCAACAAGAGTAGTGAAGTAAATGACTCCATCAAATTTGCAAAATTTTTGATGCCACAAGGAACTGCTTCACGAGGATGGAAAACTGGCGTTCCGTCAAGAAATGACACCAAGGAAAAACGAGTAGTTGAATCCAAACCCAGAGTTCTTAATACTCGTAAAGCTCATCGCACCCTTCCTCAAAGGGAGACTTCCAGAACTAGAATGGGTCTAAATGCTGGCAACACGGTGGAACATGGGCCTGATGTGGAGGATTCTGTTATTCATGATGAGAGTACATCAGAAAGATCAATAAATCATGGTTCCAATGCCTTTGAAGAGGCAACAGAAGCTCCATTGTCATCTTTGCTTTCACATACTGTGAGCACGTCTAAGAAGACCTCGTCAAATATTAAATCTGATCGACTAAATAGAGGAAGACTGGGGCCTTCTGGTGGAAAATTGAGTAAAATAGAAGAGGACAAAGCATTTTCTGCTACAACTGTTAATCCGACCCTTGATGCTTCTGAGCCTCGTAGATCTAATCGCAGAATTCAGCCTACACATAGAGTAAGTTCTTTATGTTTTGATTTAGTGTACACAGTTCAAGTCCTATATTATCTGATGGTCTCTTTATGTTAGATATGGGTTGCAACTTGGAGAAAGGGCATTTTCTAAAACTAATTAGCAAAAACCAAAATTTGATAGAATAACTCAGGCCTGTGAGTGCTGATACTACTTGTCTGATCTGGAAAAATTACACCAAACAGCAAGTTATGAAGCAGGAAGTATAGAAAGTTTGTGGAGTTTGTCGGCTGCTAGCCAGTAGGCAGCTTTGATTTTTTATTTAAAGCTTGGAATTTAGATTTCTTCTGAAGAAACATTATCATCCAAAAGAACATGGAGAAAGTAATTAGTTACTGTCCTTGAACAAAAGGTCCTAAGCCAAGTTCGCGAGTTACATAATATTCATGTGAACGATAATTACTTAACGTCCCAATTATTGGCAGCAATTTCGACCTAGGGAATCTGTTTGCGTACTTCAAATTTTTGTAGGTGCCACACTTCTCCCTTTTTTGCGAGCGCTTCTAGAAATGTATCAACTTAAAGAACATTGAGAAAGTACATGAATAGTTTCGCTGTTGATGCTTGAGGCTCATTGGCTTTATTAACATATGTAAGATATTTATTTTGCAGCTACTAGAAGGTTTCCAGAGTTCTATGGTAATTCCTAAAATGGCTTCTGTTTCACATGACAAAGGCCGCAGAAACTTGCCAGCCAGAGGTACAATTTTTTAGCTCAGAACACAATTATATTTTGCTCTTTCGTATAATGTGAGATGTAACTGACCATCAATGTTTAACAGGAAGATGACTATAGCTGGCAAGCTATCATGAGTTTCGACCAATTTCGGGAACAACAGAGAAGGCTACTGATTGTTTAGTCCACAGGCAATATATTTATAGTTCACTTGTTTTAGGATCTTAGAACTTGAATTGCTCGGTGTAGTTTGTAGTTGTAAAATCTGTTTTATAGATGTTTATATTTGATTGTAGGTGCTTTGAAAGTGGATCCTACTTTCGGATCCTGACTTGAAACGGTTGTACATGATTGTACTTGGTATAGATAGGCTTTAAGATGCCTTTCTAACATTTACTCTGCTCAATAACTTTTAGCTCAGAATATTAGGCGTTTTATTGGGTTCCTTTGGAAGAATATAAGAAAAATATAGTGGCCATTAATTGTAGGCAATTACGCAAAAAAGAAAGATCAATTCTCTCTTCTCCTTATTCCTAGGGAGTCTCTAGCCTATTTTGAATATTAAAAAAAATGCTAAGATGAATGAAGAAATGGATATGAAAGTTGCCTTTGCATTTGTGCATCAGGCATGAGCATATGACCAAGCGAAAGACGGCAATTCCTGATGCTAGGATCATACACATTAGCTCTAATCACTCAAGTAATGCAGTTTTCAGCTCTAGCTACGTATGCTGAAAAACGTTTATCAACAATTGCTCGCTTGGGTATTCTAGCTGATATTTACATTTAGCTCGAACTCCATCGAACAAAATCTAACTCAAATGAAATCAATCAATCCTGATATTACTTTTAGGGATTGTGTACTAGGGAAGATTCGACACAATCACAATCTAGCCAAAAATTCATCATTTTCTTCGTCTTTTGAAGATATAAGCCCTTCATCCGTGCTATCGAGTCTATTCCACCTCTCACTCTCTGAAATGTCATCAAGTTCCTCCTTAGTGCTGTATCCACGCTTAAGTCTTCTCCTGCAAATGCAAGCAGCAGGAAATTCATGGAACTCGCCCCTTCCAGGCTTCATTTCATCTGGTTCACCCATAAAGCCCCTTTGGGCTGACTTCACCTTCCTGGCAAACGTACGCCATTCCATCGTGTCCCTTGACATGAATAAAGCGCTCAACTTTTTCGCATTTGGTTTAATCGTCCTCTTGTGACCCATATATCTCCTGAAAATGAGAGTAGATTTCTTTAAGTCAGATCTCCGTGAAAAACAAAACACGAGTAAGTTGAACAAGCAAAGAAGTGTTCAAATTTAAACGGCCTATTGGAAATCCAGCAAACAAAAGAACCAAAAACGTTTAGCGTTCAACTCCATCAGCATTTATAACTTAGCGGGCAGCAAAACAGGATATCTTCGACAAAAATCTCCAAATATATACACGAAGTTTATAGTCATACCTGCGACCTGCAAGAATCTTTGCCATATTCCCGTTGTTATTGGTGACAAATACGTCACTCTCATCAGATACTATGTAGTCAATCGCAGCAAGACGAGAAGAGAAGGGCATCAAAGATTTCAACTCCTCGGACGCAAGCATCTCCTTTGTATAGAAGTTGCGGAAAATTTCTCTAAGAGGTTGTAGAGTTGCCTCCCCACCATAAATGTCACCAGAAGCCACGTATATGAAAGTATCGTTTTTAAAGCCAAGTGCACGCAACAATACGCCAACTTCTTCGGGTGTAAGTGGGCATTTACCCCTTTTACGCTCTTCAAGAGGGCTCAAGTCCTAGATGAGCAAAAAAGAGTGTCAAGAAAATGAAGTTCAATCATCTTATGTGTCCCACAACTGGTCAAGAAAGAAGGCTCACCGGTAATGTGTCCCATCTTTTCCTGATTTCGCGAAGCTCATTTATTTCCTTTTCACCGCCACCATAGTAGCACCCAGAAAACGCAAGCATATCGGGTTCAAACCTACACAATTCGAATTTCAAAAAATGATGACGGGCTAGTGAACTGCAACACCTCAGTTCATAGTTACATGCTGTTTTTGTTTCGGTGTATTAGCATGGGTTTGGAGTTAAACAGAGCTGAGACGATGTCGTCATCATAAAAATTTACATACTTCTGTTTGTTTTGGTTGCTACATGGCCTACCATGTCGTGAGAAAAATGGTAGAGCCACTAACACGCAGCAACCAAAATACGGAAGAAGTATGATGCAAGAAGAAAACATCAAGTTGCAAAGGAGTTTGCTCGTAATTGAAGAAACTAGCATCTAACGGGACTTTCTTCACAAGGAACAACATAATTGAATAAATGTTCCGTAACAAGTACAAACTAACCTCAAATGAACTGCAATGTATCGCTTATCCATCTCCCGCATTTTCATCACAACTCTCGAGCCAAGTTCCTGTATTGGTTTCGTAAATCTCAGCGCATGATAATTTACACGACAGCGCAACTTCTGAAGCTGGGGTTCAAGGTCATTTGCCAACCTGTAATCAAATTTGTACAGCTGCAAAACCTGTACATATGATAAGCATTATTAGCCTCCTCTGATAACAAAGTGTGACCATTTTGAGTGTTTTTGGATAGACACGCATGGACCGGTTGAACTATAGCTTGAACATAATTAGGGAGTAGAAGATAGGAGACGCTTGCTTACACGTCGTCTCAAGAGAATTGGCAAGACTAACTCGATGTAATCCTCAGGTGTCGATTTTCTAGGCACACGCATAGTATATGGAGGCTTTTCCATGGATCTCATGACTTTATCAGGAACTCTTTTTACGATTTTTACGTCCTTTGCAAGAGAAGATATGAACCAGTCGACGTCAAAAATGTCCGCAAAGTCGCTGCATACGTAAAAACTTTAGGGCATAAGCAACAATCAAATTATAAAAAAAAAATTATAAAAAAACTATGCTCCATTTTATATAGATCAAATACCTCTCGTCTCTCCAATAAGAATTATGATCCAATGACGGAACAACAAGAGTAGCATTAAGTATTCGCGCTACAACTACTGCATCTATTATCTGTAAAAAGAATAAGACCGTAAATTCGAATAGAAGATGAACAAAAAGTCAGTATCTTGCATGCTAGAACATGGAATAATGAAGCATGGAAGAGCACCACTTACCCCTGTTCTCTGTTGATTCAACCCTCCACTAGTTGCAATTAGCAAAAATCCATTGGAAAATCGCTCGGGGATAGCAGCTGCATTGTATCGGATAGGCGTTAGAAGAGGAACATTGACTTAAGAGCCCGATTATCTCATTGGATCCCCCAAAAAAATGATTAATCACAGATGTTTTATAGCTTAAAGCAGAATTAATAGGCTTAAAATCCAAAGTGCGCATGAGTGAGGACAATGTATGTTGAAAAAGACTTGTGTTAGTTTTGGAGCTAGTCCATAGCCTCAGTGGGTAGTCATAGCCGACCGTGTGAGGTCTGGGTGTTACAGCAAGCCTCCCACATAAGTTGGATGTAAGCAACCTTATCATTGTAATAATACACACTAGATTACAAGCATTTTTATGTAACTTCACATGATAAGCGTAGAAGATTTAATGAACCATTCAGAACTTACAACGAAAACGTCGGCCTCTTCTACTGCAACCATAGTAGACATCTGTATATTTTGATTTCCATATATTTATAGGTTCATGATTGCTTGCGGCCTACAGAATTAAGAAACATTGATATATAAGTTTTCAATGTCATTTATCAACGACTCAACGTACATATAATGATCAAAAGCGTGCAGAATTAAGAAACATTGATATATAAGCTTAAGTTGATGGTTGAGGCTCCGGGATATCTTATATACTCTAACACGCCCCCTCACACGAGAGCCCATTAGACTAAAAGGGTGGACACGCACATGCACTGAATATTTCACTTTAAATGAGGGGTAGTTGAGATTCGAACCCGTGATCTTTTCTCACGCTGGCTTCTGATAACATGACAAGGAACTAACTCAACAAAAAACTTATGCTGATGGTTGAGGCCCCAAGATATGTTATATACTCTAACAATATGTATTTTAAGTGACTACTATTAGCCCTTGCCTACAAGTAGGTAAGCACATTCCTACTCTCCATAGTGACCTCAAACCCAATAGAAGAATGAAGAAATTGAGGAAATGGATCATCAACTCAAAGCAACTCTTGAATTGGTTCATATTAAGAATATAATTCTCAATTCTCCAAACCCAAGTGGCCCCAAAAAAAGATGCGTATAGCTAAAAGAAAAGCTACATAACAAAATCCAAAATTCTAACTTGGAGCAAAGGAAAATGTTCATTTTGTTGTAGCTAGTTTACAAAAAGTAGATGGAATGAGTGAGAAAATGACAAAGAATAATATAAAACAGTCAAAATAGCCAAAAGAAGAACCAAGCAAACAAATTAAGCTCTGCCCAATTTTACTGTGAACAAGCCAAAATCCTTTCTAAACAAGGAAATCTATTTCTTTATACCAAACTCCCCTCTAAGAATTGCCATTAATAGCAATTAGCAAATACTAGTAATATATTTCTAATTATCAAACCCAACTTCACATTTAAGTATTTAACCCAAGTGGAATTTATTTAGAGTAAAAGATAGAAAGCATCTCATCTCAACATTAATTGATACATTCTTCTAATTTCCAACAATCTCAATCAAGCATTCAAATCCATGAACAACACAGCCTAAATCAGCAAGAAAAGTACAAAACCAGAATATTTTTCTAAAAATAGAAACTTTCTAAATTATGACACAATGTAGAGAAAGGAAGCACTCATTAGTGATCAAATGAGGTTTAATCCATAAAAACAAAGCTCATATAATATTAAAAACAGATGATTATCTTCCCTTACAAAATGTAAAGAGTGAGAGAAAGAATTACCCATTAAATGATCAAAATGGGGATTAATCCATGTAAAAAAAGGTCAAAAAGCAAGAATATTAAAAACCCATGATTAATTTCACAAAATTTTAACAGAAAAAGAAAGAATTACCCATTAAGTGATTAAAATAGGGATTAATCCATGTAAAAAAAGGTCAAAAAACAAGAATATTAAAGACCCATGATTAATTTCACAAAATTTAAACAAGTAAAGAAAGAATTACCCATTAAGTGATCAAAGTGGGGATTAATCCATGTAAAAAAAGGTCAAAAAGCAAGAATATTAAGAACCGATGATTAATTTCACAAAATTTAAACAAAGTAAGAAAAAATTACCCATTTAGTGATCAAATGAGGTTTAATCAATTGATAAGAGTAGTACTCAAGATCAGAAACAACATGTCCTGTAAACAAAGAAATCAACCCAAGACCAAACAACAAAATACCACAAATAATTGATCTTTGAGATCTCCAACTAGAAATATTCTGTTTTTGAAGCTTCATCAAATTCTGGTCTTTAAGATCACTCAAACTGCCATTACCATTAATGTTGATATTAACATTCACATTTCCATTCATTGTGGTTGTATTAATCAACCCAAATTCAGGTAAAGGTTGTTTAATACCTCCGATTCCCATTTTTTAAGTATTAAACACTCAATCAAATTAAATATAATGTCTGCAAATTCAATGTTTTGCAAGATTGGAAATTGGAACCCTGGCCTAAAATTTAGGGTGGCACTGAAACGGTGAATGAAGATTGAAGAGGGTTTTATTTTAGGGATTGAATTTTTGGGAAATTTAATTTTATTGTTTGTGAAATGGGTTTGAATTCAATTAGGATGATCCATGGTGTTATTATAGTTGGGTTTAAAGAAAAAGAGTGGACACACTTGAGGAGACAAAGAGACAGAAAGGAAGAGCATTTAAGTGGGATGGGTGAAATAGAATGGATGGTAATTGCCTAATTGCCAATTTAAGGAGTCACATCCTCTTCGTTATTTAGAATGTAATGAAAGGTGTATTACCAATTTAATGACTATAATTGCTTGATAGAGTGTGAGAATTGGGATTTTTAGGTAAAAAAGACTTTTTTACCTTTATTTATACAATTTCACGTTTTTTATTTTTAATGGGGTAAAATTGTAAATTAATATTTTTAATATATATCTACAATTTCCTACTTATTCCCATTAACATACCAAATAAGGGAATGAAAATATATTATACAAATTCCCAGCAATTAAATTCTAATCTCAATCCCACATTTTTATCCCCAAATTTTCATTCTCATACACAAACGCCCCCTAAATTCAAAGACAATAAGTAACTGAAAAGTCTTGGTAAATCCCTAATAATTATTATGTTCTATTATTTGATTTATTGTTAGTTGATCTAATGATCTAAGTATAATTTTTTGTTTTGTTACCGGAATTCATGTGTAATTTTTTGGCCTAATTGTTTAATTTCATACTTTAAAATCTATTTCTTCACCTTTTACAGCTTAATCTTTTTGTTTTTTTTTTTTTTTGTTTTTTGTGGGTAAGCTTAATTTGGCTGCTTTGCATTTGTAGTTGTTATTGTAATAGATTCTTGATGTTAACATTTTTTATTAGTATAAATTAGAGTATTTCATTTGAGTTATTCCTATCAATCCTATGGTTATACTTAATATGTTTGTGTCATGATGTGTTTGGTTTTGGTTTTCTATTCGTTGTTCTTTTACTCTTTTTGTCTCCTTTTGGCCCCATAACTCGACTAATGATGGTCAATGCACTATCTAATTACACTTTTTGACAAAGTTGCTATCAATCTTTTAGCTTTTTGATCATTCAAAATCACAACATCCGTCCATAATTTATGTCACTTTAATTTCGTTAATGGGATTTTTGTAGTTTATAATTCCCTTTTTAAATCAAGCCATTTGTCATTTATATTTTTAATTATATGTTAAAATATTTGCGTACAGTAATACTCCCTCCTATTCAGCCTAAATATCTCATTTAGTTTTTCACATTTGCCGATACAACATTTTAACCCTTAATATCTCAAATTATTCTTGATTAAAAATTATAAAAATTTGATATTAATAATCCTTGTATTGAGACGAATCAAAAAGATCTCACACGACTATGTTTTAACTTATAGATTAAGAGTAAAATACAAATTAAGATGGATAACTGAATAGTGCCAAAAAAAAATATGGGACATTTAGGTTGAATAGGAGGTAGTATATTAGAAATGTCTCATTATAAGGGTACTCCTTTCTATTCAGTCTAAATGTCTAATTTAACCTAGGCATATTTGCTAGTGCATTATTTTTATTATTAATACTAGATTATGCCCGTGCGATGCACAGCTTTAATATAATTTTTGACATATTTGTATAAACAAAATAATAAAAAATTTGCAGTTATATATTTTAACTATCTTAAAATACCCTATACTCATTTAATAAAAAACATATTAAAGATTTTATTAAAAAACTTAAAAAAAATTAAAATATACTTCTATTCTATGACTTCCTAATACATTAAATGATGTGATATAAAAAGTAAAAAATCAATCAATTCGGATAATATTAGTTATACTTAAAAATTAGTAAAGTCAAAGATATTAATATTAGTCATTATAACAATAACAATGACATCATCTTTAAGTTTTGGAGGGGAATTTTTTATTGAGAGAGTGACATGTAAGCAATTTTGATAAGTGATTACATCAGTAGTGTTTTGTTTTAGTAATAGTTATAGAATAGATTCTATGACTTCCTAATACATTAAATGATGTGACATAAAAAGTAAAAAATAAATCAATTCAAATAATATTAGTTATACTTAAAAATTAGTAAAGTCAAAGATATTAATATTAGTCATTATTACAATGACATCATCTTTAAGTTTTAGAGGCGAATTTTTTATTGAGAGAGTGACATGTAACCAATTTTGATAAGTAATTACATCATTAGTGTTTTGTTTTAGTAATAGTTATAGATTTATAAAAATTGGCTCATTTAACTAACTTAAAAGCCAATAAAATGATTAAAAATTTCAACTAGTCAAATAAGCTAACTGAAACGTCAATAATTAACAATTATTTATCGAACAACTCGAATTGCTGAAATATGAGAAGAATATCTAATCATATCATGGTATAAATTATAATAGTCATTGGAGTGAAATAATTGCTTTGACTTTCCGCACTTAACGTGATCTTCATATATTAGTGCATGATTGTTGGACCTATTGGCTATTGTACAAAGAGAAAGTCTTAGTAAATAACGGTTATTTGTGTGATTGATAAATCACTCTTATGTGGTAGGATGTGATAGGGCGAGAGATTTGTTGTTTTAATTTATCTTTTTGATTTTGTTTATTTTAATATTATTCCTTTTGTCTTTTTGTGGTGATTTACAAATTACGGTTATTGATTAGGAATTTTTGTTGTACAAATCTTAGGGTGTCATTACATTTTTTTCATAATTTATTTGTATAAAAATTTTTCAAGATTCTACGCAAAGTCGCTTATTGCAACTTTTAACTCATTTTCTCCTCTTCCTAAACATTTTTCTCTTTTAAAAATAAAAATGCAATTAATGGACAATTTATTTCTCCCTATTTAATTAAAGCTAAAATTAGTGAAATTAGCACCTGGATAATTAATGTGAAATAGTGGAGAAAGATACACTAGCACAACATCTATAAATATAAAGTCAAACTTAAATAAAGAAATTTAAAATCACTGGAAGATGTTTAATACACATGATTTTAACTGATTTTATTGATTGTAACTAAATATAACTGATTTTTAGTTATAAACTATATATAATTAACTTTTATTAATTAAAATTGAATTTTATTTGATTATAATTACTTATTGTGACTGATTTTTACTAATTAAATTGATTAAAACTTATTTTTACGGATTGCTTATTTTGTAAGTAATTAAACAGAACCTTAATCACAATTTTTTTCCACATTTGAATCAAAAGAAGTGTAATCTTAAAGTAAATGATGCATTGAATAATAGTTCACTATAGAGGAGCAATACATCCCTAGTCCTTAGTCCTACTGCTCATCGTGCAAATCAACAAAAAAATAAAAAAAAAATCAATATGAATATTATATTTCAGTTACGATTAAAAATATACAATATTTATACAACAAATAGTATTTTACTTTACACATGCTATGGATATATAGTACTCCATAAATAATATTATTTTATTTATTTTTCACTTTAATGTTAAGTCATCATAAATAATATTATTTGTTAGTGTTAAGTCATTATTTTTATTTATTTTTCACTTTAGTGTTACGATTAAAAATATACAATATTTATGCAACAAATAGGAGTATTTGTTAGTGTTAAGTCATCATAAATAATATTATTTTTATTTATTTTTCACTTTAATAGAGCACTGAATTAATACAACAATACCGTAATCTGGTAAAAATTTATAGCTTGTGCCAATTATTGGCCCTTTTCCTCTACTCGTCCCAATTTGGTCTTTGGAGCCAAAAGATTACAAAAAAATGAACAAACAGTATTAGTTTTATTAATGACGGAGACGAAATGAATGCCAAATTTTAGGGGACCAATTAAAGGTCTAGGGATCCCACAACATGGGTAGCAGGCGCCCAATTTTTGGCTCTGGTCACTCTCAGTCAGCACACATACATACTTCCTCATGTGTTTGAAGAAATATAGTCGAATGAGATCTTGTTTGAATCGTCTAATCGTATACTTTCATAATATCAAATTTTTATAAATTTTGTTTAAGTGAAGTTTAAGATATATATGATCGAAGTTACGCATTGAATTGCGTAAAATGTGAAATATAACAAGTATAATGGGACGGGAAAGTATATTTTAGAAATCCTAAGCAATAGTAGTTATTTGCAAATAATTACAAAAGGACATAATATATAAATAATATTAAAATAAATAAAATAAGAAAAAGGTAAAAGAAAATTTCAAAAGCCTTTAAAATGGGAATAGATAAGGGTAATTTATCACTTAATTAAATAATCGTTATTTACTTATACATCCTCTAAATATTTAATAATTTTAACTAAAAAATTATATGTATCATTTTTTTCTTACGCTATTTATTAGTGACCCTTAATTTATTATTTACTATTTTCTGTGGGTCTCTTGAGAAACCGTCTCTTTGAGAGACGTATTTTAAGTTCAACTCATTAAATATTAATGTTTACTTAGGTAGTGTTTGGTAATATAGAATTCATTTGAAAATAGTGAATTTAATTTTGATATTCACATTCAACAATTGAATAACACCTAAATGCTTGAAATTTGCAAATTTTGATACTTGACCAAATTTTACATTGTTATTGAAAGTCTATGGAATTGAGCCAATTCCAAATTTCAAATTCAAGATTTGCCAAACATAGTATTTGTCCCAATTCAACATTTGGAAATGAATTTCAAGTTGCCAAACATACCGTAAACGTATTCTTAATGCCTACTTACATTATCCTTGATACTTACTTATTATATTCTTAATGCCTACCTTCAAAATCTTAAATATCTACTTACAACATTCCCAATGTCTACTTACAATATTTTAAAAAATATATAACGGACCGACACAATTAGAGGCGTCTCTCACAAAAATTTGTGAAAATAAATTGTCTCGGTCAAGTCACACTATTAATTACTTCTATAAACGTGATATATAGTGAGTAATTAGTAGTAAGTCTCAATTAAGTCACACGGCTGCACGAGATTGTAAAATAATTACATTAAATTATGCCGTTGAGATATTCTATGAATTCAATTCAAAATTGAATGATTTCTTTTTATTTTACGATTTATGAATATAGATAGTAGTGGTGCTAACAAAATTGAATCCACGTTTAGCATTATTATCATTATCGTTACAAATAGTATGTTGAATAAATTTAATTATCGTTCTTTTTTGTTGTTTGCTATGCCACTTAATATTTATTGAATTTTTATCAAATGATCCAATCCATGATGTGGCAACTCCAAAACTATTAATTTTTTATTGAACAAATTTTATATGAGATCGTGATATGAGGAGACAACTCAGAGAAGCAGCAAGTCTTGTATGAGACTGTGTCACGGTGAGATGAACCTATACAAGCAGGCCACAATATTTATATTTAAACAATAAAAAATAAAAAATATTTCTTTTATTAATTTTAAAAAAAAAAAAGAAACAGTCTTAATAAAAAATTTATCTTCATTGTTTTATTGAGAGATGACAGGTTAATGAGCCGTGTTTTGTTTGGGCCAAGTCATCTTTGCATATTTTTACATGGGCCTAGTTTTTACACTCTACAACTCTACTCGCTTGCTTACCGAATTACCGATGGATTTTGCTACGTGTTAATCATAAATTAAAAACCAAAAATACAAGTGGATAAGTGGATTGTTAAAAGACAAAATGAACGCCTTAATATACTAGACAATTTATCACAAATAGTAAATTTATCACAAATAGTAGGTGAATAGTGTTTATCTTTTCTCCTTATATTCTTTCTAATTCTTATTATGGATGAAATAATGTATGGAAAAAGAAATATATTACTACATATTTTATGATATTAGGAGTGAAAACTAGCTTGAAGAAAATTTTTAAAAAATCAAATAATTTCTCAAACATAAACAAATTTTGTACAAATTATCATGATATTAATTTTTTTAAAATATCATGATATTAATTTGTTATTTGTTAAGTATAATAAATATAGAGAAAATAATATTTGACGTGTAAGAGAAATTAAACGTATCAATTTACATTTTCTTATGCACGTAATACCAGTATAATAGTAATTACAATTTAATCTTTTGAATATATACTTCTATGTGTATTTTTGTATATAATATAATAAATAAATATCTTAATTTTATGAGTGCTTTTGTGTATTTTTAATGACTTTAGAAAAGAGATTTCATAAATGATATTTTCAATAGATGTAGTAGGGTAAACTTGAAATTAGCTTCATTTTATTTCACTATAAATGTGTAAACTTGAAAGCTTCATTTGTAATTATGTAAAATTTATCTGAAAAAACATGTAAAATAATATAAATAAAAATAAGAAATTTTAAAATTTAATTAATACTTCCTCCGTTTTCTTTTGTTCTTCCCATTTGGAATATGGGAAGAAATCAAGATAAATTATAATTACACAATACATACTATGAGAGTTGAGTAAAATAATATAAAAAATAAAAATTCTATTGATTAAAGTGTAAGTGTAATAATATCATTAAATTTCATTGGTGCATGTAAAGTAAATGCATTGGGAATTAAAATGTAAATTAATTTCTATAGATTAGGGTATAAGTGTAATAATTTGCTTCTATTTTATTGGTTTTCAAATTAAAAAAATTCTAAATGAGAAGAACTTATAAAAATTTCCAAATAGAAAAAGTGAGAAGAACGTATGAAAACGGAGAGGTATAATATAATATCATTGACTTGTTGATATGAAAGTTGAAAAAGAAAAAACTAGTTTTGAATACAAAGCAAAGTATGAATTAATGACGAGAAAATTAAACCATGTTCAAATAATTAGACTTCACCTTTTCTATTTCATTTCCCTGTTTTCTCTTTCTCTTTCCTCCGACAACTAATCTTTCCCGACTTATCATCCCTGTCTTCACCTGATTTCTCGATCGATCTTCTTTACATTCAACCTCCGGTGTCCGTGAAATTTCGCCGGAGCTTACGCAGTTGTTACTCGTCAGCTCGCATTCGTTTGATTCGGATGAAACATTGAAAATTTGATATAAAGTTGCCCTAATTTGTACATCTCCATTTCCGGTAATTTTAAATTCGATTTTATTGTTGATGTTTTATCGGTATTACTTTGCACTAATTTGTGAATACATTGCTTGTTTGGATGAGAATTTCGGAAGGAAATGGCGGGGGATCGGGGTAGGATCCGGAAAAAGGAAATGATGTGATGAGAATTTGTATGTTAACATATTAAATGATTATTTAGTTACTTTGATTGCAAAAGCTCTGTTTGTGGACGTTTGCGAGGACGATTTTGCATTTTTATTTGTAGAATTGTATGTATTTAGATTTGATTATAGTTGCATTTTATAATCAAACTCAGTATACAATTGTATCTGATTAGAATTTGTATGTTAAAGTAATTGGAGCGACTGTTTAGTCACTGTGATTGCAAAAGATTTGTATGTGGATGTAAGCAAGGATGCTGTTGTATCTTTGATATTATGTTATGTGAAGAATTGTATATAGTCGATTTAATTATAATAGCATTTTGTAATCATTTAATTTGCAATTGTATGTATTTGATTTGTAACTGTAACCGATATGATTTGTAATTGAAGTTAATCCACAATTGTATGTAGTCGATTTGAGTTGATTATGGGAGCGTGAGGATTGGTCTTATATTCTATTAAACACAAGCCTATGACTATTTGGATTTATTTTACTCTCACTTCTGTGTCATTGTATTTTAATGTCGGTCTGTGAAGTCTTAAATGTAATTCTTTGTATCCACTTATACGTGTTATTTGCATCATGACAAGGTATATGAACAATAGCATTGAGCAAGAAGACCAGATTGTCATTAAAGAAACTTATGGTTCACATGTCTTGTTATTAACTAGGGTTTTTCCATCCCTATTCCCTTTATAACTTTACCACTGACGAACAAGTGACGCGAGTCACAACTACTGTCAATATGGCTGCTTGATAAAACCTTGCAGTATGAACAGTGGATATTTCACTGGTAATAGTATTTTGATGTTATCTTACGCAAATCAATGGATTATTTTGGTGCCTTATCTGTTTTCTAGAAATATCATTTTGTAGTTTTTCATGTACAATGTTGATTGCGTCAGAAGTCTTGAACCGATTTGTGATTTTTGCTTTGTAGCTCAGTGATTTTAGTTGCTTTTGGCAGAAAAATGAACATCAGCACAGAGGAAGACATGAAGCCGGATGGGAGTGCCAGCTCATCTTCTTTACATATTGAAGTAAATGGTATTGAAAGGGAATCAAAATTGGAATTGTTTGGTTTTGATTCTCTTGTGAATATCTTAGGTCTTCGAAGGTACAATTTACTTTCCTTTGTATATCTTTCTTGAGTTTTCTTCTGATTCCTCTCTAAAATGTACCGTACTGGGTTCGTAAGTTTTGTGAATAATAATGAAGCAGCAAGTCAAGAACATGGTATTAATGGAACTAAGTAAAATGTTTGTGAAAGTCTATTCGAGAAGCTTGTTCTCTGCCATGAGTCGTAAAACTCATTACAATATTTTCTGACAACCCTTTCCCCCATTCTCCCAATCTGTTTGTAGGCTCATATCTGTATGGCCTTGTATACAATATTATCTCTGCTATAATTGAAATTTCAACTCGAAGTTCTACTATAATGTTCAATTCTAGAAGATTTTGACACTATCTAGTATATTATGATATCTACCACAACATGTGTACTGTTTCTTTTTTTTGCTTGGATCTTCATTCATTTCAGGTAGTTCGGAACACAGTTTTCCATCTATTAATTACACTTAAACAATCTTATTCTATCTATGAAACAATGCTCTTTTTCCTTGTGTATTGTGCTATGAATTAAAGACTTTTGAAAGCGATTTGAAATGTGGTACTTGTAAGAGTGTATGGTATGGTAGTTAGATTTAGACCATGAATCAGATGCATTTGGTTTCCGTGATCAGCATTTGGAAAATGCATCCTGAGGCTTTATTGGGGTTGACAAGCCTGCAATTGCAACATGTTTTTACATATAGAATTTTTGAATTTAAACTTTGCATGACACTGGTGATTGAAAGCTCCCTAGGCCTGGGCTTTAGAACTCTCTAGAATCATAGGACACCTTTTGTCTTTTTATAGATAAATGGCACATTTCAGGAAGTTTAGCAAAGATGTTTCAGTTAAATATCTCATGTTAGGAAAGGCGAAGAGAGAGATCTTTGATGAGACATAAAATGAGCTTGAGGGTTCATACTTCGTAATCATAAATTGTGTCGTAGACTAACTAGGGATATAAAGTTCTCTGTTGCTTTTCTAATTGGTAATGTTCACTCCTTGAGGATAAATTGCCTTCAGAATTTATTTTTAGGCTTTTCCATATACTTTTGTAGCTGTATATATGACTATTTTGCTTTAATGAAGTTTGTAGAATAGCATGGTTTTTCATTTTAGGTCTATTTTTTTTCTTATTTTCTTAATTTTAGGAAAATCTGATTTGTGTCTCATGATTTAATTTTCAGTATGACTGGAGAGCAGAATAATGCGCCGTCTAGTCCTAGAGATGGAGAGGATGTCTCCATCATACTCGAGCGCCCAAAGGTATGCTGGATTTTACTAAAAATTTTAATTTAACTTCTGGATTTTCTGTACTCTTATGCTTATAATTTTTTTGAATTTCGAATTTTGAGCCATGTGAATTATTTTGTTTTGGCTATAATTACCCTTGCCTGTGAGAGTGTTATTGGTTTTCAGGAAATGTTGATTACCCTTTGTAACCTGTTGATGTGTAATTTTGTACAGGCTTCTGATGTTAAACTTGGAACTTTGATGGGTGTTTTTTTGCCGTGCTTGCAAAATATATTGGGGATCATATATTACATTCGATTTACTTGGTAATTTGCTAATTAGTTCTGTTGTTTTTTTCCTTGTGGAGTTCTTGTTTATCATTCCACATTTTTGTGTTTTGAGGGAGGGGATTCTGGCTTAAAGCGATTATGGTTTAACATGGTTTGTGAAATTTGAACTTGAGGGAATATTTTATTGGTCTGAAATTTTATTGTCTTGGCTAAAATTAAGTCTTGGGAGGTACGTTGGGCTGGGGAGATGCCTTTTTGTACTTGTTAATTGACCAACACTCACCAAATTGGAGGGATGGAAAAAATGAGGTGAACGAGAGGGAAGGAAAAACATTTTCTTCCAGGTTTGGGTACAAGTCCAAAAGAGGCGATTTGGGAAGGAGAGGGAAATCTTGGATGGGCTGGGGGAACGAAAAATTGTACCAGTTGTGCCATGGCATGCAATTCATTTTGGATCATGTGCCTCTATCGCTACCTTCACGGTCATTGAATAGGGAGAGAGAATATGTTGAATAATGAAAAATGAGACCCTTCCATCACACAATGACCACTTTATTCTTTACATAATCTTAGTCTTCTGCCTTGGTTATAAGGAGTCTCAGAAGGAAATATAGTTGTTTTGTGGTTGCACTTTTGTTTCCGGAGTAGATTGTCTGCTTTTATTGGAATTTTTTTTTGTTGTGTAAGTGGTTTCTCATGGAGCATCTAATTGATAAATGATTAGAGTACGCTTTTTCAAGTTTTTCATGTTTTCTATCCTTGTCTGGCTTGGCTGCTTTTGACATTTTAAGTCAATTCTCTTTTTTTCTTAATCTTGTTCAAAATTACAGGATTGTTGGTATGGCAGGCATTGGTGAGTCCTTGTTTCTTGTAGCATTTTGCTGCTCGTGCACATTCTTGACAGCCGTATCATTAAGTGCAATTGCGACAAATGGTGCTATGAAGGTAAAATCAGTTCTGCTACTGTTTAAAGCGAATTTTGTTATATAAAAAAGATGATGTGAGAAAAGGTTTTGTGTGCATAGGAACTTATATTTCTTGGTCCTTGAGGAACTTGTTCATGTATACCTTTTGGTAGTGTTTGAACAAAAATGTCCGACGCTAAGGGTTAATCTAATTTTAGTGTTTGATTGGAGATGATTGCGCAATCAAAAATCATACTATTGAGGACTCAACATTTCACTTGGATGAGGGCCTAGGTAGTGGACACAACGTGAAGTCCTGAACTTCAACCCACAGTCCTTCAGAGTTAACTTTAAAAGTAATTTTAGGTGAGCAGGAGTGGCCCGTTGAATAATTGGCTCGAATGGACACAATACCCGTTGTTAAACCGATTTTGGAACATTAAAAAGTGAAATCACGACCCATTCTTCTATCAATTTAATTTTGAGTTAGAGCAATTTTGAAGCAATTGGTTTTTTTTATATTTTAGGACTGAAGTGTTAACTAACCCATATTTGACTTGAATCGAATGGTAATCAACCTTTTTTGAATCGTTGGACAGTTTTCACTTTTCAGTGTTGATCGACGTGTATGTATGTAACTTAAACCATTCATTCAAGTTATCTTTAATTTGTTTGTCTGGTGGACGTTTGGCTCAACGTGAATCCAATTTAATCCACCAATTAGCCAGTCTTGCTCTTTTGATCTTGAGCAATAGTTGTTCATTTTATAACTTGATGTTTGTATTGCATTGAGATAATCTTAGATAATTACTTTGCTAGTAGTTTCTTGATGTTTGTTGAGTCATTTTTGTTCCTTTATGCAATTAAAGAGACATTTACTCTGTACATGCAGATATTTGCATTTTTTTTTTTTGGGAATTCAATTTATAAGAATCAGGCTCATTTGTCTCTTGTAGGGTGGGGGACCATACTATCTCATTGGCCGTGCTCTTGGTCCAGAAGTTGGTGTCAGTATAGGGCTGTGTTTCTTCCTTGGCACTGCAGTAGCTGCAGCTCTGTGAGTGTTTGCCAAAGAACTTTATCATGTTACATATTTCTGTTTATTTTGTTGTATTTGTGACAATGCAATTAGTAAACAGTGTTTCAGTGCTTTAGGGTGTATTTTACTTGTTTCTCTTTTCTGCACCCAGTTATGTGTTGGGAGCTGTTGAAACATTCCTTAGCGCTGTGCCACATGCTGGAATTTTTACAGGTAATTATTATGGGATGGTATATGCCTTAGGTTGTTTCAAGATCAGTACATTATTGTTTTGCTTGATATTTATGCTTCATAAGGTTGATAGTTGATGTTTTTTTTTCTTTGGGAGGGGGTGGAATAAGAGTGGGGTGAGAGGGCTACTTCGGAGGCCATGTATAATATTATATCTGTTCTTTTTGTTTGTCCATGTCACAATAGCTACATAATTACAGTGTGAAGGAAATGTTAAAAAGACTAATTCATCTTTGTTTTTGCATTGTCCAATTGGTTGAGTTTGACAAAAATCACCTCCTGATGTCACTGTTTTTTCGCAAATAAATATATAATTCAGAATTTTAGATAATTTTTGTAATTATCTGCAAATTTATGATTCGGGGCATTGTCTTTTTGTGCAGAAACCATAACAAAGGTGAATGGCACAACAGTCAGTCCTATACACCAACCAAGTGTACATGATTTGCAAATTTATGGGATCGTTGTGACAATCATCCTCTGTTTTATCGTTTTTGGTGGTGTAAAGATGATCAATCGAGTTGCACCTGCTTTTCTCATACCAGTTTTGTTCTCAGTTTTATGCATCTTTATTGGAATTTTTGCATCTGGACAAGACAAACCTGCTGGTGAGCGCGTTTTGTAGTTGCTTCTTGTTTTGTAACATGTTTTTTTCCTGTCACCAAAAAGATAGTTGGATATTATAAAAGACTTGGTCTACACCAGGATATTATAGATCATACAGGAGAGCTCATCCCAAACGACTAATCTTGTATGTGAGAGCCCATTTGATCTATAAATCCCTTATTAGCTGCCCATACGACCAATATGAGGTGAGAGTGTCCATTTACTCTATGAATTACACATTAGTTGTCCATACAAGATACAACCGATCTGAGACAAAGTCCGTTAACCTTTAATCGCCTCAAATTCATTCAATTTCATTCGTAATCCCTTAAGGCTTAACGTGCTCGTTAATCACAGCTAAGTTGGTCACGCCTGGCTTAACCAAGGCCATCAGTCTGAGTCGGCTTTGATACCATTGTTATATATTTAACGAGAGAACTCAACCAAATGACTCGCTTGTAGGTGAGAGAGAGCCCATTCACTCTATAAACCCCACATTAGCTGCCCATACAACTGATGTGGGACAAAGTCCCACAACCTTGTGATGGCCTTAAATCCACTCCATTACATAAAGATATCTAGTATTAAAATAGCGTTTTGGAAAATGCACAAACTGAAAATGTTGCAAGCTTCCAAAACAGAAGTATATGTATGCATGTGTCCATTTATTTGCCCCTGTGTGCTGCGTGGATGCTTGGACATGTAGTGTCTTTAAGGCAATGACACATTTTTAGCTTACACAGCTTCTTTTTTTTTCCTTTGTTTGTGGGAATGGGCACCTTTAATTTCTGAACACAGAGGGAATTACTGGCTTGAGGTTAAAGACATTCAAAGACAACTGGAGTTCTGCTTATCAAATGACTAACGAAGCTGGAATACCTGATCCCAATGGATCAGTTTACTGGAGTTTTAAGTAAGCTTTAATACACTGGTTCTATATTTTTTTCTAATTTGGTGTGCATTCTCATGTTAATTAGTTGATGCTACATTTGTGATTTGTTTCTTTTGCCTTTTTAACTGGTCATATAGATGTATTTGTGAATTTTTGTGCCTTTTTAATATGTGAACTAAGGAAGATACCTTCCTGTAGTGTTTTTTTGTATACCATGTGATTTCCAGGTTGAACTTTCCATGTAATGAGCATGTTAGTTGTAAATGTAATCCTTTATTATGGAGAAAATTATCTTGTTGATTTATCAATTTATGGTGTAAAGGTATTCCTAGTCTTTAATTGTATCAAACATTATCATGCTGATTCATTTATATAGTATGAATCAGAGGAGAAATTCTGCCAAACTGCAATACATTCTCCTCAATTCTGAATATATCTGTCTAGTTTGTTTTCTTTTCTTTGTTACTGCTTTTTGATCAATGAATGTACATCTGAAGGTGACTTGGGTGTTATTGATGTTATGAAGACTTTAATGAATGCTTCCCCTTTTCCTTTTTCACAATGTTGGTTACAAAAATCAGGTATTTTTGGAAGAACTGTTGGGTAATATCTTATTTGATTTTGCAGTGCATTGGTTGGTCTTTTCTTTCCTGCTGTTACTGGTATCATGGCTGGTTCCAATCGTTCTGCTCAATTGAAAGATACTCAGCGTTCAATCCCTATTGGAACATTGGCATCACAACTCGCAACCACTGGTTTATATCTGATCTCAGTTTTAATGTTTGGTGCTTTTGCTACCAGGCAAAAGCTTCTTACTGACAGGTTTGTGATTCTGCACTTTTATGAAGCTTTATTATCTATATCTTCTGATCTTTAGAATAGTAGCAGGTGTCAGTGTATCTAATTGAGACATGGTTGGACTTCGTACATTAGAGGCCTTTACTGTTAATGATTACTTTGCTTGTAGATTGGCTGGCTTGGTGCACTAAACATATTGTGCTTGTATGTTAGATTGACATTAAATATGTTCTCATAAGTCATAAGTTAGTCTAGATTATGGCATTTTCCTAGGTTAGTCTTTGATTCTTGACAAGTTCCTATAAAGAAGTAACATGGGGAACATCCTGTGTATTTATGATGGAGATGTAGCATGTTAATTGTCATTAAAGGATTGCTACAAAGCCTGTTATTTTGATATAATTTCCTTTCAGGTTTATTTTGAATAGCACCTCACTTGTTTGAGGAAAAAAGGACTATCATCTTGCTGTAAATAGAATTTCGCAATTTGCATGACACTCCTCTGTAAATGGGATGTTGATGTCAATAATTCGATGCATTGTTACATCTGTTTTCATCGCAGGTTACTCACAGCAACAGTTGCTTGGCCTTTCCCGGTGATAATTTATGTGGGAATTATACTTTCAACCTTGGGTGCTGCACTCCAGAGTTTAACAGGGGCCCCACGCCTGTTAGCAGCAATTGCGAATGATGATATTTTGCCTGTTCTTAATTACTTTAAGGCAGCAGATGGGAGTGAGCCACATCTTGCTACCCTCTTTACTGCCTTCATTTGTCTTGGGTGTGTTGTGATTGGGAATCTGGATCTTATTTCTCCCACTGTCACTATGTTTTACCTACTGTGTTATGCTGGTGTAAACTTATCCTGCTTTCTTCTGGACCTTCTTGATGCTCCTAGCTGGCGTCCACGATGGAAATTTCACCACTGGAGTCTCTCACTCGTTGGTGCATCTATTTGCATAGGTACACTTTGTTTATTACTACTTTCTTATTTATGATGCACTATATGGTTATTAATCCTTCGACAAAATTTATAGTTAGGAACATGTGTTTATAATTATAAAGGAAGCCAGGCTTTTATGAAATTGAGATATGAGTGCTATAATTACATTCCTTTGAAGTATTTATACCTGATTTAATAAACATTTACAAGGGTTTAATTGGGATGTTTGGAGGTTAAAATTTTACTGGTTGAACCCCATCCTCCCCAATTGGGGCTGGTATGAGTTTGAATTTGATGGTTAGTGGGTGGATATGGATATGAAAAGTCTTATCCATCACACACCATGGATAGTAGTTAGGTGGTGGATATGGCCGTATGGGTATGAGGGAGGGCATACCGCTCCTACCCGCTCATTTTGCCATCCCTTTTTTTCCTACCATTGATAAGCAGTACTGCAATAGTTAATGGCTTAATGCCAGTTTTTTTCACCAGCAACTAAAACGTTTTCTGCATATGAAGGAATTTTGTGAAAGAGAGTATATACTATTTACTGTTTAGTAAACTGAGAGAGAACTAGATTAGCAAATTTGTGTGAACAAGTAGTAAAGTACCAGCCTGTCGTGAATAAACTTAGTGATCTATTTGCTAGTTGCTACTACTAATTGGACAATAGGTAGTAGATCTGGTTTCAGGACAGCTGCATCATGGAAATGTATTCCGGATGCAGGTAGGCCACATGTGTCCAGTTTTAGCAAGTCCTAAACAAGTACACATGATTAAATGATCACAGAAATGTGAATGGTTGGATGGTGAAAGCTTCCTCGTACAAAATTTATCATCTCTTTAATCGATACATTTGCTTTTATAGCGAGGTTTTCCCATCAATCCTATCACCCGACTTTCTGTCATGCATATACACTATAAGTTTAAGTAAATAACAACTACATGAATGCATTTATTTTTTTAAGCAACAATCTCTCGTTTTGATTTCTTGTGGTTCATATGGCTGACGCCATATTGTTGGGATCAAGGTTTTGGCATTGTTTGTATTTAATGTATTTATTTTATCCCAGTCCAACTTTTCAACCTCCAACCCTAACTTTTCAACATTAAACCCTGCACTAACTGAAAAAGTGAGCCCAAACCCTTATGTGTCAACTCATTTGGACGGAGGGAGTGTATATTTTTATTATTTTCATTGTGGATTGCTGTGATTCACTTCTGGCTTTTTGATGCAGTGATCATGTTCTTGATCTCGTGGTCATTCACTATCGTATCTCTTGCACTGGCATGCCTTATATACAAATATGTGTGCATCAAGGGGAAGGCTGGAGATTGGGGTGACGGTTTCAAGAGTGCTTATTTTCAGCTTGCCCTTCGAAGCCTGCGTTCTCTTGGAGGTACTGGTTCACTTCATTTACTCTTCATTGCTATAATATCCTTCTCAAAAATCAATATATGTGGAAAAGCAATGTAGTGTATAAGAGCCCTAGTAAAATGGTTCAGTAATATTCAATATCCATTTAATTCCAGCACTCAGTCAATCTTATGGCCCTTTTTCTGATCGTAGACATTGTTGATGCTTTAAGTATTAAGCAGTGCTGCAATCAGACTTGCCTTACATTTATGAAACCTGACTTTCTAGAGTGATGGTTTCATTGATGATCATGCTCCTAAGTCCTAACGTGATTACTTACGAACTTTGTCCATTTTCAACTAAATATTAATTTATTGCAATATTGTACTTTGGATTTGCTGAGGGCTTGAGGCTGGGCCATTTTAATTTAGATGTTTTGACTTCTTTCCGTCGTGGAAAATGTGTCTTTTCAAGTTATGTGCTCTTCTCTCAGCAGACTAAAGCTTCTGTTGGTTCTTTTGTTTGTTAGTGTTTTACTTTGATCAGAGAATCGGTTGAAAGTTGCTCTCCCTTGTAAAGTATATGGTGTCTTTTCTTACTCTTAACCCCCCCCCCCCCCGTGAGAATTCGTGCACCTTGTGGCTGACTATTGAAAATACAGCAAATCAGGTACATGCAAAGAATTGGTATCCTATTCCTTTGATATTTTGTCGACCTTGGGGCAAGCTACCCGAGAATGTACCCTGCCATCCTAAACTAGCAGATTTTGCAAACTGCATGAAAAAGAAAGGCCGTGGAATGTCAATATTTGTCTCTATACTTGATGGGGACTATCTTGAAAGTGCTGAAGATGCCAAGATTGCCTGCCAGCAGTTGAGTACGTATATTGAATACAAACAGTGCGAAGGTGTTGCAGAAGTTGTGGTGGCTCCGGACATGTCTGCTGGCTTCCGTGGCATCATCCAAACCATGGGTCTTGGAAATCTTAAACCTAACATCGTGGTGATGCGTTATCCAGAAATTTGGCGCCGTGAAAACCTTACCGAAATTCCATCAACCTTTGTTGGAATAATTAATGACTGCATTGTAGCAAACAAGGCAGTTGTCATTGTCAAAGGCCTGGAGGAATGGCCTAATGAATTTCAACGACAGTTTGGGACAATTGATCTGTATTGGATTGTACGAGATGGAGGTCTCATGCTCCTTCTCTCACAACTTCTCCTAACTAAGGAGAGCTTTGAGAATTGCAAGATTCAAGTTTTCTGCATAGCAGAGGAGGATTCTGATGTTGAAGGACTCAAAGCTGATGTAAAGAAGTTTTTATATGATCTTCGTATGCAGGCAGAAGTCATTGTTATTACAATAAAAACTTGGGATAATCAAGTAGACGGGTCGCAACCAGATGAGTCAATTGAAGCATTTACAGCTGCTCAGCGCCGAGTTGCTGATTACATGTCAAAGATGAAGGAAACGGCGGAGAGGGAAGGCACCCCTTTAATGGCTGACGGTAGAAATGTAATAGTGAACGAGCAACAAGTCGAGAAGTTTCTTTACACCACCTTGAAATTGAATTCCACTATGCTAAGATATTCGAGAATGGCTGCCGTTGTACTTGTTAGCTTACCGCCACCGCCTCTCAATCACCCATCATATTTTTACATGGAATACCTGGATCTTTTGGTCGAAAATATTCCGAGGCTTTTAATTGTAAGAGGGTACAGGAAAGATGTAGTTACCTTGTTCACATAGTTTGACACCCAATTTTCTGCTGTGGGGTTCACATTTGATGTATACTGTAACGATCAGAAAACTTGAAACAAGGGACTTGTTCATAATATCTTCGGTTTTGATAATTTTTTGTAGCTTAAAATTTGTTAATCATTCTTTATATACACAAATTATATGTTTAGGCAGTTCAATTTTTTCTTGTCATCTAACTCCAACATATCAGGGGGATATTGAAAACCAATCCACTTGAATTACACACAAGCTTCAAATGACTTATGTTTTTTTTTTGCTACGAATTTGTAAATGATTGCGACATTTTCTTTCATAATATTTTATATCAGGAGCAAACTTGTCCGTATAGAAAAAGTTCATCTTTTGATTTTCACTATGAAATTTGATTCATCAGTTTGTGTTTTAATTTTTTTTGGATATATTTTACTTATTTAACTTTTCATATGTTTGTGTTTTATTAGTTTTGTGAGCAACGTTTGGCACGGACGGATCATATTTATATTGCCATATTCTCTCATGGGCATATTAGATTCTCGTAGGAACCAATTACCAATTTATGTTTGAATGGAGACATTAACTAATGCATTTACCCCCGCAAGGTTATCAAACAAAACCACACTTTGATTGTGCATTTTTTTTTTTTTTGAGATAAGACTTTGATTGTGCATTATGAAAGAAATATTCTGATGTTTTATTCTTTCCGTATTATATTATCCCATTGTCAAGTTTATGGATGGATGGGGTTTGGAAGGTCAACGTGTTTTTGGCAAATGATTATTAGTTGGAGCTGTTAGCTGATTTGACCAGTTAACTTAGAAGTATTAAAGTCAGCTTTTTTAGTTAGCAATTATGAAGATATTTGGTAAAATGTATCTGTTGGTTGTAGACTTTTTATTAGAGAAAAATTATGCTTGAAGCGAATAAAAAAACTCCTAAAAATAGTTTTTTGATTTTGAATTAAAAGTTAACTTTTCAGTTGGTTTAAAAGCTAGTATTTGCCAAAAAAATTTTTTGGCTATTTGACCAACCAAAAAGCTAATAGTCAAATATCAACAAAGAAATCAACAAAGAAACTTATTGCCAAACACCGCCTAAATCTATCCAATTTTAATAAATACTTATCTATTTCGTTTTGTTTGTCCTATTTTTTTTATTGCATGCATGTGTGAGCCTATAATATTTTTGCTTTGTATCATAAAAAGTGTATATTAAAAAACTATACATCAAGAAGAATATAACAATATCCTACATGGATATATTTATCTCATATATATATGTTATAAATCATGTTTAAATTTCTCTTAAAATAAATAAAATATTTTAAAATATAACAAATAAAAGAAAATAAAGGGAGTAAATTAGTTTTAATTGACACTTAGTTGTAAAAGTCATCTACAACCCCAAAAGAAATAAAAATATTTTTTAGTACTATGTATAAAAATATATAACAATCAATTTTAAGTAGCATACCAAAAGAAAGAGATGTAAACAAGAAATGTGTAGTAGTCAACTATTTTTTAAAGTGAAATTTGGTTATTAAGTATAACCTCCTTACCTAACTTGTAAAAGGGTTCAACAAACCTAATCTTAAGAACACAAAAGGTTGTGTTGAGTTTTAAGTGATGCTTTTCTTTTGTTTGCATTCTTACCCAAAGAAGTTAATCTCTAAATATAAACTAGTTAAATAAATTTAGTTAAAGTCATAGGGTTGGCACATTAGCTAAGATATTCTAAGAGTACAAGGAATCCATTGAGTTGATATGAACTAAAAGACAACTACATGAATTGTTTTTTTCTTGATCTAAAAACTATCTTTTACTTTCATGTTTTAATGTTTGCCAAGTCAAAGGCTTTCGTCTTTTTCTTTATAATGCTTGCGTCTTGTAAAATAGGATTTTAAAATTTTAGTGTTATAATACTTTCGAAAATATATGTGAAATTTAAAATTTTTAAGCTTGAATCGTCGTCTAGTTTCGTTTGATTATATTTTTAGATTTAATTTTAAGTGAGAGAGTTTTTCATTCTTATGTACATATTTTCTTTTTAAAAATTCTAATTAGAAGAAATAATTTTTTGGAAGAGTATGATTTTTAGCAATTAATCAATAAAAAAATTAGATAAAAAAGGTAAAATCACCCATCAATAAAAAATATAAATAAAGAAAAAGGGTACAATTCAATTGAAAATTGAAATTTAAAATATTTCAATTAACTAACTTAAACTAAGTTGTTTTTGTTAAAGTCATTTGGCTTATGTATGTATTTAATTTGTTTTTCTAACTCTTTAAAATAGAAGTACAAAACTAAATAATTTAAATTTAATTTCAAGAGGGGATTTCAATGCATTTATACTTTTAGTGCATGACAAGATACTCCCATAGACAAATAAACTAGATGTACACTACATGAAAATGTTATAATTTAGTGCATCACTAGATAGTGTCCGTGCGATGCATGGTTTTTATCAAACTTTTTAACATATTTGTATAAATTCAGAAATTAAAATTATAAGAAATAAATTTTACATCTCAAAATATCCAATACACTAAATGATACCTCTTTAATAAATAAAATTAAAAAGATTTTATAATTGAAACAAATGAAATATAATATATATTTTTTAATACATTAAATAATGTGAATTAAAAAGTAAAAAAATAATCAATATGAATTATTATACTCAAAATTTGAAAATAGTAAAGTCAATGATAATCATAATAACAATGATGTCATCTTTGCATTTTAGAGGGAAAATTTTTAATGAGGAGGTGACACGTAAGTGATTTTAAAAGGTGATGATGTCAGCAGTGTTTTGTTTTAGTAATAGTTATCTATAGATCGAATTTAATTTTAAAAACCAAAATTAATTAAATAAAAGTATAAAATTCTGTCCGAATATTTGCTTTTTTTAAACTTATAATTCCTTATACTAATTTATTCTCTTTTGACAAAATTGTATCATTGTATGTGAGATTTATTTGTCTAGCTTATTACTTTTATTTGAACTTATTAGCTAACTCATTCATTTTACCAAATATTTTTGCTATTTTATGTCTAATAGTTTTTGACTTTAAATTGGGTGAAGTAACAAATATAAAGAAACATAATTAAAATAATGAAAAAAAGTTCTAAAAGCAATGAGCTTATTTTTGAGAAAATATTGTTCATGAAATAATCGACTGATAGTTTTGATTCAAATATCAAAGGCAACCTTTTTTGGAAAATAGCATTTACTTTTTAATTGAGACAAAATCTAATTTTTTTGTTAAGCAACCATCTCAACCATGGCCTCAGAATATGTTATATACTCTAACACGAAGTGTGGATGCAACACAGACTCTCCTCATACTTGGTGCTTAAATGAGGGGTGATTGAGATTCGAACACGTGACCTCTTGTTACGTTGGCTTCTGATACCATGTTAATAAGGAATCATCTCAACCAACAGCTTAAGCTAATGGTTGAGGCCCCAAAATATGTTATATACATTTTTAGATCTTAAGAAAAAAAAAACTTATTATAACTTAAAATCAACCTCATTGTATTAATTTGCTCTTCTACTTAGAAAGGTAAATCTTCTTTCATAACCATAATTAACTTACAAAATGACTGATTTTACCATTTAGAGAAATGACCTTTTGTGGTAAAAGCCATTTATAAATAATTAACTTACAAAAGGATATATTTTACCATTTGGAGAAATTGATTAATTATTGTACTAATTATCGGATGAAAAATTCTGAATGACAATGACTTTCTCATTTCTCATTGGAGAAACAACTGGTTTTCTTAGCCAGATACATACAAAAGCGGAAACTAAGTTCAGTTTTTTCAAAATAAAATTACTTTGAATTTTGAAAGGAAAGTTTTCAAAGAAACCAATGTCGGATCATATTGTATTTTAACGTATTATATAGTTTTCTTTTTAACTGTATTCTATAATCTACATAATAATTTTAGTTATAGGTATCGTTACTATTATATACTTCCTCCATTCCATAATACTTGCTACCGAGTGTGACATATTATATGGGAAACTATCACAGTCAGTAGCAAGTATTATGGAACGGAGGAAGCATGTATATCAGTTTCTCCATATTAAACATTTGTTAGAGTTATTTTAGAGTATACATACTACTCCGAAAGGTCTGGTTGTTATCTCTCTTTAAAATTTCTTTTGTGCAATAAAACCAGATAATCTTTGGTTTATCTTTTATTATACTTAGTAATGGTTTTCAACATTTTTTCTCCATCAACCAATTATTAAAATAATAGGAAAAATTAACGTGACGACTTTTATTGATTTCCCCGTAATAATACGAACTTTAGATCAACCGTGAATATTATCAACTTTGATGTGGATTTTCCTCTAACATCCTTAACATGTTGGTAACCTACAATTGTAGGTCAACTTGCCAAAAAAAAAATTAAAATAAAAAATGCAATAAAAAAGTAAGAAAACTAAAAAATGCAATAAAAATCCACCTAAAAAGGTAGGGAATTAATTTTCTTACTTTTTCTAATTGCATTTTTAGTCTTTTTCTTGTATTTTTCTTTTTTTTTGCAAGTTAACCAACAGTTGTAAACTTGTAGGTTATTAATAGGTTAAGGATGCTAGAGGGAAATCCACGTCAAAGTTGGTATTATGTAGGGTTAATCGAAAGTTTGTATTATTGTAGGGAAAACGTAATTTTTCATATTGAAGAAAATCATTTTAGTTGACTAAATAAGTAAAATGCAATTTTTAGAAACTTTTTTTTTAAAAAAAAAAACAAGAAACATTGATTAGTTCCATGGAAAGAGAAATTTTCTAATATAAGCCGCCAATTGTTTAGTTAATTAACAATTTGGTTTTTCAAGTCCTTTTCGGATTGCAACAATTGATGGTTACATTAAGGAAATGGGTGATCCACTAATTAGTTTTTATGTCTTTTAATTATCAAGTGGTTGTTTACTGATAGAATGCGTTAGACTTTGACGTGATGAATCAGAATGACAACCCTTGAAATGCATTGATTGTGTTAGACTTTGGTGTGTGAATAATAAAAACTAGATTTACCCTCCCTTACAAATTCACATGATGTTTTTAATTCAATTACTATTTTTTACATTTTATAAATAAGTCAAAGTGATTTCATTATTATTATTATTATTATTATTATATATATTTGTTGAAATACTTTCTCATTATAGGAATCTCGCTATCTGGACGTCTGTTTAGAACTGAGATGCCTCCTTAATGAGTATGAGTTACTGTCTTTCATTCTCCCCATAGCCTGAGCATAATTTCTATGAGCAAGTTACATCGGGTACGATGACGATAATGATGGTGAAAAATTAATCTATGTAGTTACACCAAGTCTCATTGAGAAAACTCTTTCTGAAGAGTGAAGATACGTATTAGCCTCTCTCGATCTCTCTCTATATATATAGGGAAGGGATCCAATGAGAAGGGTATTGAAAATGAGAAGGGTAAGAAGGACTCTACACCATTGATTTCACGAGAATAAAAAAATCTATGGTTACGATTGAACCAAAAACACATAATTGTAAAAGTAACTATTTTACACAGAAAAGTAACTATAACAAAATTTTTATTATACTTGGTTGTAGCTTCTAACAAACTTTGTTCATAACATTTAGGAAACTATACTTGGACAAATAAACTTAAGATGAAATGATGTATGATGTATGATGTATGAGTATTCATTGGTCACTCATGACTTTAACTGCATCCCCACAACAACAAAATCAGCAAATTGGCCGTTAAGCCTTGGAGGAAACAATATAATAGCTTGGGATTTGAGAATGAAGAATACATTCATACGAGAAGACCATATCAAATTCATGCTTCTTGACTCGGTGATAATTCATAAATTATGACTCAGTGATTATTATTATTATTATTATTATTATTATTATTATTATTATTATTATTATTATTATTATTATTATTATTGGTTGTTATTACTTACTAGTTTTAGCTTCTTAATTTAATCTTTAAACTCTATGAATTTGTCAAGTCAATATATGCATGCTTTTCTTTTTAAAATATTTGGTCAACAAAATCCATAGTTTGATGCAAGTATATATGCAACTAAATTAAACTAATATAATTCTAGTACTATCTTATAACTTATACTCCTTTAAAAATTCATATTATTTACAAAAATGCCATCTGAATATGTACCCCTTTTAAGCATATATGTACCCATTTTAGCAAATGTCTAATTATTTACAGAACTGCTATGTACTCCATTTGAGCTTTTATGTACTCTTGTTTTCAGTTTTCACCATTTTAATTGATTTTCACATGATCCAAATCATATATACCATTTGAGCTTTTATGTACTCTTGTTTTCAGTTTTATATATATATATATATATATATATATATATATATATATATATATTGATTACAATTATTGTATACTCATTCTAATTTTAGTATGTTGATTTCTACCTAAAAAATTAAAAGACTTTTTAAATTATAACTTATACACATTCATTTGGGTGTAAGAAAATAGTCAAATTTGACATTAGTGATCCAAGCTTTTGCTTTTTCGCTATTAATAATTACACTTCTAAATTATATTTTCTAATAATTTAATATTTGTCCTTAGTTTGCTGTAAATAATCTTATCTTTGTCTTACTTTGCTATGTTGTAAGTAAATGTATTATAAAGATGAGATAATTAAAAAATAATTCAAAGATGAGGTTATTCACGGATGACGATGATTAAAATGTGCAATGTTAATATCACTTTTTTTTTTTAAATTATTTGAAGGAAATGGAAACATCAACTATTAGTTCACCCACCTATGTTTCATTAGATCATCAAACTTTTCAAAACAAGGCAGAATCTTATTAACTTTCTCCATCGTTCCAAGCCCAATTGGTTGCTTCCAACTTCCCCACATTCTTTCCATAATCCTTTATATATATTTATATTTATTTCTTATAACATTTCTATGTCTGGCTCAACTCCCTAAATAACTAACTTTTAGCCAGCATGCACTTTCTGTTGCCTTTTTCCCTCTTTTTATTCTCTCTCCTTCAACTACCTTCCACCTTTCCCGCCAGATTTCTCCCTAACAACCTAACTATCTTAAACCCTAATGATCCCTCCTCCCTCTCCTCCACCCCGTGGGACCGCTTTGCGAAGTTCGCCAACCTCGAAAAAGGCAGCCATGTCACCGGAATATGCGACCTCAAAAGGTATTTTTCTCGCTTTGGGTACTTGCCGGCGGGGAACTTTTCCGACGAGTTTGACGCCGACTTAGAATCCGCCATCCGAAATTACCAAAAGAATCTCGGATTGCCGCTTACCGGAAAACTAGACTTAGGTACAATCGATCTCATCATGGCTCCACGTTGCGGTATGGGCGATTTACATACACGCGCCGCCGCAGTAAACACTACGCGCCGTTTTCATGAAACTCGTCATTACGCTTATTTTAACGGCCGTCCACGTTGGTTGAAATCATCTCCGATGACGTTAACTTACGGCTTTTCACCGGACCATATGATTAACTACATAAGCAAAGACGATATAAGGAGCGTGTTCTCACGTGCTTTTTCACGGTGGTCGGAGGTAATTCCGTTAAATTTCACGGAAGTAGGAGATTATAAGAAAGCAGATATTCGTATCGGGTTTTATGACGGTGATCACGGTGACGGAGAACCGTTTGATGGTGTCTTAGGAGTTTTAGCGCATGCTTTTTCGCCTGAAAATGGAAGACTACATTTAGATGCATCTGAAATATGGGCCGTTGATTTTAGAAATGAAGATTCAAAGGTAGCCATTGATTTAGAATCTGTTGCAACGCACGAGATTGGTCACGTGCTCGGGTTGGCCCATTCTTCTGTAAGTGATTCGATAATGTACCCGAGTTTAAAACCCAGGAGTAAAAAAGTGGATCTTCGGGTTGATGATGTGGAAGGGGTCCAAGCTTTATATGGGTCGAACCCGAATTTTAATTACGGGTCTTTGTTTGAGGCTGATCAAGAGACTTTTAATACTGCTTCCGGGTTCAGGTTGTCAAGTTGGTGGTTGTGGGCTCTTGTGTTGATCACATTGGGTCAAGTTATATGATGCTGCCCGTCTCTTTGATTTTGCATCATAAGACTCAAAGACTGAGAGCTTTTTGAGTCTTATAGTGCAAATTCATATAAACACACAAAATATTTTTAATTTTTTCATTATATCATTGAAAAACAATGTAAATACACATTATTATTTTCAGTTAGATTAGAGTTTTTTCGATTAGGATACTATGTAAATGGGAGAAGTCGTTCATTCTTTTATGATTATGATGGTAATTTAGGGGTACATATTTTCATTGTTGACTATTATTTACATTATTTTATATTTCCTCCAATTCTTTAAAGTTGTCTCATTTAGTTTTTGGCGCACTGTTTAATGTACTAATTCAATTATAAATATCTCTAATTGTGCATAATTAAAAATTATAAAAATTTAATATTAATAAAATTTACATCGAGATGTATCAAACAAAATCTCACTTGACTATATTTTGATCTCTAGATTACGAAAAAAACATAAATTAAGAGTGATCGATAAATAGTACCAAAAGCTAAATGGGACAACTTAAGAGAATTAAAAGGAGTACTATTTATAATAGGATATTGAGAATGTTTATTACTTTTGCATTGTCATCATCTTCATTCGTCTTGTTGTAAATATATTTTTTTTAGCTAAGATATATATAATTTAGATATATATATTTTATTATAGATTTGTATGAAACATGCACGTTGATATTTAGACTTGTACCATATTTAAAAAATTTTGTAAACAGAATAATAAAACGTAAGAGATATGAGTTTCAATACACCATTTATTTTGTGTTTTCGTTAATTCTGCCCGAACATTAATTCTCGTTTTAAGATCAACTACATAAATAATTTTTTTTTTATTTTATTGTCCAAGAAATAACAGTAAAAAATGGCTTACAACTTCTTTAGATAATGACTATTTTTCTTTCGCCCTAAGGAAGTGCAATACTTATTCAAAAAAAAAAAAGGAAGTGCAATACCAATAAGGCAATAAATGTCAAAAGTATTAAATACCGTTAGAGACCGCTAACTAGCTTGAATCCCGTGTCAAACACGGATAATTTAAGAATAATTTGAATAATTTCTTAAACATAAACAAATTTAATTTAAATTATCAAGATATTAATTTTTTATTTGTTAACTATAATAAATATAGAGAAAATAATACTTCACGTGATTTAGTCAAATGAAGAATTTTGGATGGAAAACAATAAATATGAAGGCGACACGTGTCTTACTGAGGAACGTATTTAGTATATAGTATTGATAGTATTGATTAATCAATACGAATAATGTTATAGTCATGATTGCAAAATAGAAAAGTCAAAGATATAAACATTAGTTATAGATAGATAGATTTGTTTCCCTTCAATTCCTTCCTTATACAAACAATGGAAATTTCCGTCATTAATAGCTCTCCTTTCTTTCCCTACTTTTCTTTTTCTTTTCCTTCCTTTATTTTTCCTTCTAACATCTTAGTGTAGGTGTCTTATTTTTTTATTGGGTCAAGTCACTCTAAATATCTCATTTTTATTTTAGGTTTGTTAACTTTACAAATTTAACCTTATTAAACTTAACATTTTCACAACCTTACACTTATCAACCCCACCCAACCCCTATTAAAATTCAAAAATCAACACTTTTCTTAATCACATGTAGTCCCATTTGACAGTATTATTTTAACTTTGTAATTACTTAGCTTGGTCCTTCTAAACCCTGACCGCCCCATTTTTTTTCTCTATTCCCTCTCTAAAAAAAACCCTAATATCTATAGTTAGTTTGGGGCTATCATCAATCTTTAAAGATTGATGGTAAGCCTCTAATTTCTTCCTTTTAAGTTTTTTTTGATATGATTAGAATAAATTTTTGTCCTCTCCCTGTAAGAGAGTTGTTCTACCCATTCATTGGGTTGATTCTACCCATATATTGGGTTTTGAAGTATCTCCTTGTGAGAGTTTGGAGTTAAGAATTTTGGTCTTTAGTTGATTTGTTGGTAGAGATTAATGCGATAATGCAACAGGACACCAAAATTGCAGTTATCATCAACTACATCAAATTCAATTCTATCTCAAGACTACAACAGATCGAAAGACCCCCTCGTAGAAGGTTGTATCAAACAACGATGTGGAAGAAGATATTCTGAATTGTCAGATCTCATACACAACGATCGTAGTTTTGTTATTTTTGAATTATATTTGGTTTTAGTTGCTATGTACTTGCTAATTTTTATTTCTGATATAGATGTCGTATGACTCTTTATTAATAAATCAGATATTATTCAAAAAAAAAAATGTAATCCCATTTGATCACCTAAAATTGATGAAAAATCAAATAAACAAATTAAATAAATAGGAAGAACTATATTTAAGATGGTACGATAATATAGCGACTTTTCGGGCATTGTTAGTACGGTAAGAAGCCCATCTAACAAAACTGCCCAAAGAACGAACACTAAACCCTAAAGTTTAAACCCCTCCTTGGGATCCCATCCTCAATCTCCTTCAACCATTCCTCTCAAATTCAAATTCATCGCTCAAATCAATATCCAATTTCAATGGCGTCAAAATTCAGCAGATTAATAACCAAAACATCAATCTCTTCACTTAAATCCGTCATTAATGTTTCTACTAAGTCATCATCATCTGCATCTGCTGCGAGGTCAACTGCAACTCATCTTCCTCGATCCAGTTCCACCTCTACAGCTGTACCTCGATTCAACTTCTCAAGGTCTGTATATCATTTTTCATTTGTAGTTTCTTACTCAAATTTGCAATTTTCTTATAATGTTCTATCGTTACTTTGTTTTTGAGAAAGAGTGCCGAAGGAGTTAGGAGGAGCGCTGTCGTTGATACCGCTACATAGCGCTGTAGCAGTAGCGAGGATGACGTCATGTTTGAGTGTGACATCAAGGAGTTGTAGAGCTCTTTCTCAGGGTACACTCTGCCGTACCTCTCCCGACCTCTAGTATTTGTTTTTAGGTTTGTGCATTTTGTAACTTGATTTATGTGGTAATTTGTTTTCACGAATTTTAATTATGCTTAGTTGTAAATTAGTTTTAGATGTGCTGAATAAATGTATGATTATTGTTTGCGAATTGCGATGATTTCTCATGATTGACTTGGTGTGGTTCATGTATTCTATTTCGTATTGTTGGAATGAATGCTTTTGCATTGTTGTGTTCTTGTTGTGGGTTTCCCTTGCTTCTCTATCAATCATCAAGATAATCTGCTATTTTATCTAGACAAGTACAATTATGATTGTTAGGAACTAAAACTTATTGATCTTGATAGAATTGAAACATATTTATTTGACCTTGACTGGTGAAAAATGCAAGTAAAGTGATGGGAAAACCTGAGAATTGAATTGAGTTTTTTAGAACAGAAGTGGCTGAATTTTGAAATGAGTTAGGAAAATGACAATGTAAGTTAATGGTTGCAGATGGTTGGTCTTCTGAGAATAGGAAGTGGGATGGTGCCAATTTCAAATGAATTGGTTGAACTAATTTGTGGTCTAATTCCTTTGCAAAAAATGAGGCAATTGTTTAGAAAGGATTAAGGATATTAATTTTGCGTTTCTTTATTGGTCAATAGCTTCAATGGTTGCTCGAATGTGTCATGTTAGCTTTACTACTGGTAATTGAGATCTAAAAGAGACATTAGCTAACAATAGAGTGTAATTGAGATCTAAAAGAGACATTAGCTAACAGGTACGCTGCTCAATCTCAAAGATGAAGTTTAAGATGGCAATGTCCAAAAGAAAAACTTGAGTTTGTATAGCGAAAAAATCATATCATCTTATAGACTTCTCTTTATACTCTCTAAAGACAACATTGTTGCACTTCAAAAATGTAAGCTACATCCTTAGTTTTAAAAAGCGCTAGGCGCACCAAGGCACAAATCGTCCCTGAATCCTAGGCGCAAAGCGTAAGGCAAAGGCACATGCTTTTCGTATACGTGGTGCGCATTTATTTTTTATAAAAATAATATCAAATTAAAAAATGCAAGTAAATATATATATATATATATATATATATATATATATATATATATATATATATATATATAGCACTTTTGTCCTACATTAAGAGCATGTCACCATGCATTCATTTGCTCGGACGACACCTCTTCACCAGAAAAGGCATCCAAAAAATATCTATAAAATTTTCTGCACTACCACTAGTAAGACTAAAGACATGTAAAGTTATTACTCTTATGTTTCTAGCTTGGTTATAAAAAGCGCGCCCGAGGTGTGCCTAGAGAATCGGTCCAAAAAATGCCTCAGAGTCTAGGGCGAAGCGCAAAACAAAAGGTAAGCGTCTTTCACGCTTTTGATGCTCTTTTGAGCTTCAAGTGCTTTTGGTACTTTAAGCAAGAAATTTGGGTTGTGAAGTGGCTTGCAAATGTAGTTAAGGGTCTTATTGGAAGAGGGCCATGTCTTGTTGCTTGTCCACACCGGTTAATCATGCTAGAAAACAAATGCGTTGTAAATTTATTGAAGGGATCTCCTCAATGGCTCAATGTCCCATCTCAAAAAATAAGTGTCTAAATGTAGATCTCTATTGTTTTTTCGTTTTCATGTGAAATGCAAAATCTGCGGTTTCCGTTCCTATATGCTTTATAATTATAATATCGAATTTAGCTTTTTTGTCCTTGTCCCGAATCCCCATGCCTGTTTTGTCCCCATACGCAACCAATGCAACTTCCATGAGGATAGGTGATCAAATGAATGAGTGAACTTTTATGTGTTTTATCAGTTCTTGTTAAATTCGTGGGTGTAAATGCATATAATCTAAGTGTGAAATTATATTACACCTTTCCCTTAGGTTTATATATGTTAAGAGGAAAGGGGAAATTACATAGGGAGACACTTCCAAAAAACCAAGCATTTGATTTCTGATCAAGTAACTTACATTTTCAGGGATACCAAAATAGAACACAGAGATTATATATTCAGACATATGTTCAGCTTCAGCATTCTAATCTGTGAAATTGCTTTTTATGAATCAATGCTAGAATTGTTAGTATTTAGGGTGGGTAAAGTCATCTGTCAAGGTGTCGCATGTCAAGCTGACTAGGGTATTTGGTTCCTGCAGGCACATAATATCAATTGAAAGAAAAAAAAATGGGTTCTGGACTTGCCAATCATGAAACCTCGTGTTATACTTATCAAGTATGAAATCATGATTGTTCTGTTAAAACGAGAAATAGTGGTACTTTATTTGTGGAAGGATACAATTCCATTATGTAACTGAACAGCTCACGTTCTCAGAGAATTTTATAATATGAATGATGGTATTATGGTTTCAATTAAGTGGCTGATTTGCCATGCCCTTTTGCGAACTATACTTGTTACATGGTTCAGTGGTTTGATTATGTGGCTTAATTTGTTAAATGTTTGTTTAGTAGCGGAGTTATTGTTGAGTGTGAAGCATGAAACTATTTACAATGGAAAGCTTGCTGCTGCACTGGTTTGTTGTTATTGATAAGAGACATACTTGAGGCTTAAGAGAGCTATGCTTGTTGTTATTGATAAGAGAGCTATGCTTGTTTTGATATTGTAAAACGGACCTGATGTTTGTTATAATATGAATGATGGTATTATGGTATTATAATATGAATGATGGTATTATGGTATTATGGTTTGTTGTTATTGATAAGAAAGCTATGCTTGTTTTGATATTGTAAAACGGACCTGATGGTGATTTGATATGAAACTATGATGTTTTTACGTGATTTGTATCAGTAGATGATATGACACATGATGTCTGTTTTCCCATGAGTTTACCTTAGAAGTGTGCCTTGCGTTATACTTTAAGATGATTAGACCTTGAATCCATTCAGTGCTACTTAATTCATAGTGTAAAACATATCCTCTTTTGTATTCTATCAACTCGGAAGTTAGTCGTTGATAAATTTTCTCCATCTTAAATGAATTGAATGTTAGACTGAGGATGTTCTAGTGACAGTACGTGCTTATTTTTTCCCAGATGAAATTGATGGTACGTGAGAGATTTCGAGGTTGCTCAATACACCAGTGCTTCGTGTCCTAATAAATGATTTTGAAACATTGATATATTGTCTGATGCGAAGTCATATCTGTACATTTTTGGAATTAAATTTGTAACCGTGCAGATGAAACTTGGTTGCTTACTTTTCTGGATTTTTAGTGTCAAACACCAGCATGTATTCTAGCATAAAAACCATAGCATTTTCTGATTGAATTTATTTTGTGTTTGCTCTAGAGCTTGGTCTGTCCGTACCCAGGTGACTTGGCTGTTAATCGCTAATTCAAGAAGCTGTCTTCATATCATTGGAAACACCAGTCTTTGCTACCAAACTTATAAATGTAAACTGTACAAATCCTCTGATCAGCAATTCAGCATTATTGATTTTCTAAGCTGGTCATACATTCTAATTTGAAGGTATTTTGTTTTTGGAAATTGGTGGAATAATGTAGCATTCATGCTATGTTTCCATGACTGTAACTTTACTTTAGCGACTGTCTCACGCAGCCAAAACCTGCAGATCAGTTTCGTTGTTATGAACTACAGTTGTGAGATTCTATTTTCTGGGTGATTCTACTTTCCCGCCTCCCGGTTAGTAGTCTTCATTTTGTTCTCTAGCTGACCTGGGCAATCAGTGTCTAATTCAAGCCCCCTGTTCAATGCTCACTTGACTCACGAGCATTCCTGTTCTTACCCAGTTTTTATTCACTTATGCTTCACGGTTTCCGCAGATAATATAGTATTTCATTGCATCAAAGCATGTGTCTAAAGTTACGCTAAACTCTCTGCATCATCATCTACTCAGTTAATTATTATTACCAATTCCTGATTCTTTTGGGTGTTCGTAGAAGTATTCACTTAGTTTGTTATATAATATTTGGTTGAGACATTTCAGCAAACAGTTAATAGACATAATTAAAAGACAACTTTAGCATAGAAACTTATCAAAGCTGTATAAACATGGACATTGAATGATGCTATCTTCCATGAATGATTTCGCCGTGATTGGTACAATATTCAATCATTGGATGCTATGCGTATTTCTGAAGATGCCAATTCATTAATTGGATGAAGTTTGAGTGACTTTCTAGAGCTCTAGGAGAGATAAAAAGAAAATTATGAATTGACTTAATGGTTGAACTTTTCTTTCTTACTTTCAACTGGTTAAAAAATCATGAGGGGAGGAGAAAAATAGTTATCCATTGTAGGTTTTATGATAGTACTATTCAATTTTCCTATATGGATCCTACAAATAAATTTGATTATCTTGTGAAACTAAAAAGTGGCACATCATGATGTAAATTTCGCTTATAGCTAGGAAGGGTTAGGGTAGTAGATATATCTTTGGTTAGGTCCTCTAAAAGCATTTGACCTAATTGGCTTTTTCCACGTTCTTTTAGGTGTATCCAGACTTTTATTAATCTCTGCTGAGATATTTTCTATCATCATTTGCGTATGTATTTATACACCCTTGATTAGCGAGATATAATTTGATGGTTAAAATTGAATTTACTTAAGCTCTATTAAATACAAGCTAGATCATCTTGCATAGTAAAAAACTAAAAAAATTAGGAAAAGATCTAAAACACATTGATATTCGACAATTTTATGAATATATTGGTTTGCATGGGTAGTATGAAAAAAGAATAAGAATCCGATCAGGTGCTCTCAATTCAACATCATGAAAATGATAATAGTACAAATAAAAGCCTTTATTACAGGGAATATTACCTTTTAAGTGTGAGCAGATAATATATAGATGGTGGTTGTAGGACTATAGTGAGTTTCCTAGGTGGTAAATGGTATACATTACTAATTTATTGCTAGGTGTCGCTTAAAGCATATATTAAAGAATATATGTCGGGCTTCCGAATCCATTTTAGATAAATAAATTAAAATATATACTCCTAATTCTATTTTTCATTTTAATTATACAATTACTTTTTAGCTGAATGAACGAATGTTTTTTTAATTTTATTATTATGATCATAGTTAATTGTGATAATTTATAAATAGTTCTTTCTTTCTTTCCTTTATCTGTAGGTGATTTTATTTAAATTGCAAAAATTAAAAAATTTAAGTATTCCTATTGGATATAAGTAATTAATGTTTACACTAGGCATTATTGTTCATCCAATAAAATGGTTAAAGTTTTTATGTGATAGTATGAAGGATGTTCAATTAGAGGTGATGAGCTTAAAAATTTAAAATTTGAAAAGTCTATTTTCTTAAAGAGTTTATAAATTTTTCACGCTAAGGGATTGCCTGGAATGAGAGTATTACAGGGTAAATATTAGAGAAGTAAATATTTCAGAAGTTTTTTAAAGCCTGGATTTTGAGCAAATACTACAGGAGTACTCTTATACACCCAATTAATGGGTAAATATTTACACTAATCCCCCCTGGAGTGAAATTTTCCCTTATCAAGATTGACTTGCAAATAGTTTAAAATGGTGAAAGAAGAGATCAGGAGAAAGAAGCATACCAAACCAAGTACTTATTATTCCCAAAATATAGTTCTCCCTTTGTAATATTTTCAAACATTATTTTCCTTGAATTATGTATTATGTATTCCATACTATTTCTCATGAGATTCAGGCGACCCCAAGTTGAGCTATAGATTCATGGCCTACTTAACATGTGTGGGGTTCATGCTTTGATGTAAACATTATCCATTGAAATCATAATGAATAATTGAGTTAAATTTGATTCGATTAAATCTAACTTAAAAATAACTCGTATATTAAAATAAAATTTTATTAATAATATGCTTGTTAAGAAGATATTTAGAGAATTCTAAAAATAACCCACTCAAATTTTATCTCGTAAATTGAGAAAAAAAAGAAAAAAAAACTTATTCATTCATATCCGAAATTGGAGATCACCTTATAATATTCTGCGGCCCCTTTTGTTCCCATTCCATTGTCACCACTTTCCTTGAGAGTTAGGTCCTCTTATTTTCTTTATCAATTAAAATTTGAAAATAGAATATAAAATACTACATAGGGATTAGGATTATTAATACTATAATTAAATTAATATATTAACATATTGTGGATACTATTCCCTGCCTAAAGGGATTTCTATTCCTTCTTTTCTGCCGTCTCTTTAGGACTTTATTTAACTTAATTCCAACTTTTTTGTTTAGGAGGGAAATTATATGAATTAAATATGCTACAATGGGTTTGGTTTACTTAGCTAAATAATCATACTTTAGAAGACTAATTCGTCCTTGAATTAATCAATCAACTTTCATATATATTGGGTGAGCTAATCTTCCTACTACTATATAGTTTTGAGAAATAATGAACCTCAACCAGTGTATGTGCAAGTCAATATAATGTTCTTCACTCGTGGGTTTGTGGGCTCAAGCCTACGGGTGTCTCGTGTCCGCACGAGTGGGTCATGGTGAGATTATGTAGTGTATATCACGGCCAAACACTTTTGAGCTATGAAAATGATCAAAGGAAGGAAATTAAATTATTAATTAGATTATATTATAAGAAGTAATGCAAAACAAATAAGATAAATTCAAATAGAAATAGGTACATTTTTATAGCTAGGCGGAGGAAGTACTTGATTTTATATGCAATACTATCGTTATTTGTATCTCATTCATAGGAAAAGTTTGAAGAGAGAAAAAAACGACAACCATGCTCATAAAAAGAATGCGGTTAAATCCCTCAAATCGAAAAGAATCATCTGAAAAGAAAGAGAAATTCCTGCAACAAATGAAAAAAAAATGATAAGAGGTGTTATGCATTTAATTTTTATAAATAAAAATGATAAAAGGTCTTGGAAGATGATATTCTACATTTAAATTGTAATCAATGGCTATATCACTAAGGTGTATGTGATACATTATCATGCCCCAAAAAGTGGACCTTTAAGCTCACATTTTTCATTATGGATTCTTCATTATCATTAACTAAAAGAGAATTAAGGAAAAGAAGAAAAAAGGTACTTCTTCCTCTCTTAATGAATCTTCAAGTTTATATTATTTTGGTGAGGTTGAGAAAAATGAATGGAGTGGGTTTATAAGTGTAATTTTGAAAAGAGATGAAAGGGAGAAGTGGGAATAATTAAAGTAAAAAATTACACTTTCAGAATAATCAAGTATAATTGCGAAACAAAAAGGTATGAAATTTAAAAGATTAATTAAAAGACAAGTTTATATTGTTAATTTTGAAATAACATGCTCAGGGCTTGTCCAATTGTAGTTGTATGAGTAGTTGTTAGCGGTCTAAGTAGTTGTAGTTGTAGATATTAGGATTGTAACTATTAAATATTTACATGTCTAATTAATTTTGTAAATTAAAACTATTCGGTAAAAGTATTGGCTGTGATAGTTGTTGGATTATAATTTATAAAAAAGCTACCTACACAATTAAATACTACTAAAACTACCACTTTACTGAACAACGAAACTTTTTTAAAATTGCGTTTTAGGTTCATTAAATCACCGGGCGAACACAACTTAAATTTGTACTCTGATTGTATTAAATTTCGAGACACAAAGAAGATAATATTTTTCATGTATGTGCTGCCTATTACAATATCTATTCAAAGTTTGTGTATTGATGCTCTTGTTATAAACCATGAGACATTATTGCAAATATTCTGCCGAGTAGAAATCAAGAAAGATGAATCTCTCATATGATATTTATCTATCATCCATCACATTGGCATATATTCTTTAGTTGTATTGAATAACATGAAAAAATTGTCCTTTTACCATGAGACATAACACACAAGTATTTAACTTTATGGTTTTATATATTATATCATAGTATTAATTAGTAAAAATTCACGCAACTTGAAATGAGAATATTGTTGTTTTACCATGAGACATAACACACAAGTATTTAACTTTATGGTTTTATATATATTATATCATAGTATTAAGTAGTAAAAATTCATGCAACTTGAAATGAGAATATTGTTGTTTTACCATGAGACATAACACACAAGTATTTAACTTCATAATATTATAATATCATATTATTTAATAAAGATCTATGCAACTTAAAATGAGAATATTGAGTAAATTATTCATTTTGCTACAGATTTTTAATCAAGAATTATATCAGCTGAATCCAACCTCTGAATAGAAACCTATTTATTGTTGTATATATTTCCAATAACTAAGCAGGCACGTGCATCACACGTGAAAGCTATTGGTCTTGAAAGAAGTCAAAGTGTCTAAGAAAGCCTGCACGAAGCATCGGATAATTCTCCTAACCTTCTAGGATTCCTTACTCAACGTATTGAAATAGACTGGAGTCTCTAGCTCAGAGATACTTAAATTGCCGCCAACATAAGTTAGCTAAAAGAATTACATTTAATAGAATAGAAAAAAAGAGAGAATCACGAGTTAGACTAGTGGTTAAAAACTTTCCCTTTCACCCTTATAATAAAGGATTAATTTTCATCACTAGATGTCCTTATATCAAGACATTAATAAAATAATTTAATTTAAAGCATAGGGTCAATTACAATAAAACAAAAATTATCCAAATCAACCCACATGGGCACGCATTTTACAATTATAATACTCCCTCCAATTTCCAGCCTGTCTTATTTTTCAGATCAGTTCATCTTAATTATCCCATTTCAATTTCTGAACGAAACAATAGTCGAAAATCTTTCATTTTTTAAGTCCAAAAAGCTCAAAACCATTAGATTTAAATACAACAAAGAGCTCAACATAACATGAATCAATTAAACACATACATCATGTGTTGAGTCTCCAAGAATAGAAGGCAAGATAGATAGTTTTGTCAATCGACAAGACATTAAGAGCATATTTTTATGGAATCTAAATAACCTGAAAAATAGGGGTCAGGGGTAAACCCATCAACTATATTGTAGTATTCTCTTAATACAATAAGCCTAAGAATATCTTCTATCAGCCGATCATAATAAAACCTTAAAGCTGCTCTTCATATTTCTTTCTTTATCTTTCCTTAATCACTCTGCCTTCATCTTATTACCTTAAAGCCTTAACTTAGCTTGCAAGTTGCAAACAAACAATTCGTACGTGTGTGTATATATACACCTTTTTGTACGTTACAAATGGCGAAAAGCTTTAAAAGAGGCATTTCTTTGGTGTTATCAACCATTTCTTTGTGTTTATACGGTTATAATCATAATCATAACCATAATCGAAGACGTCGTATTCGACTTACTAACGACGTTAGGTATTACTCCTACAATATGCCCAAGTCGTCTCGACCTTTGTCTTTGCAGGTTTGTTGGCTACTTTTAATCACCTTTATATATATGAGATTATGTATGTATCTATTATTCTGCATGTTTAGTTGTATTAGTACAATAACAACAATAATGTTGATCAGAGCCTTAATTCCAAATAAACAAAATAATGAAATTGAATTTTTTTTTTACATATATAGACATAGTTTATATATGCTTATTGAGATTTTTTTTTCTGAAATACATAACAAAATTATTATAAAAAGAGTAGCTTCTAGTAAATTCGTTATTTCCTTTATGCTAGTGATGAATTTACTACAATTGAGCTTTATTACTTCGTTAACGAGAAAAGGAAGACGAGAGAAATAGAGAATCTTAAAAAAAAAATTGTAAAATTCGTAAGATGGTAAATGTAATAAGTGTCATGATTAAGGGAAATAAAAAAAATGTAATGTTTCACTTTTTAAGAAACGGATATGGATAGTTGAACTCACAAAGTTCAAAATACTTTTATTTATTCTAATATTCATTTATTATTCAATTTTAAGATATATCGTCCTCAATTATAAATTTGTTTGTACGTATTGTTAGTCTTTACTTTATAAACGTTAAGTACATATTTGAGTTGCATCTTCATGCTTTTCTTCTTGATAACAAAATAAAGAATCTTACATACTTTTTAATGTTACTTGTTTTTTTATATATTTCAGTGATGTCAATTGATATTATTAACAATTTAACATTAATATACATTTACTCTTTTAGCTACTTCACGAAAAATTACTATAACTCAAAATCAATTATTCATATTTGTAATTTGATGGTGGTTTTTTTTAAAAAATAAAAGCTTTAGTTCATAGGTGTATCAATAGTTAAATACGGTTGAGCCTATGATTCTAGGCATATCCAATTATATTATCCAAAGTTGATGAAGATGGATAACTAAATAGTAAGAAGAATAACATTAAGACTTTGTTTGTAACTGATCAATAAATTTAGGATTTAGTGCATGGTAAGTAACAAGTATCATATTCAAATTCCTCATTCCTTGGTCACTATTAGACCTTATAAAGTTGTCTAGCCCCAATAATATCCCAACTAGTAGAATCAAACAACCAAAGGCGGCCGCGGAGTAAAAATTGACAAACTCTACTAAGGTCCTGTACAATTTTAAAAATTGTGATATTTTTCTAACAATTTTGTATCTTTAAACACCTAGCATATGCTAATTAATTTAATATTGAGATTTCGAAACCCTAATTTTTCGGAGCTTTGTGCGATCGAACATGTTAAACATACTCAAACCTCATATGTCCGTATACTTAATTAGTTACCTACTATCTATGTTGCTACCTCAAAGCTATTTCTCCATCTACACTTCTTATTTTCACGCTATTAATTTACTATTTTTAATGTTAATATTATAAGTGGGGCATAATTAAAAATTTTAAAAAGTTTATTATTAGGGTATTTGAAGTAATTTATTTTGGGTGTCATCACATTAAATTTTTTTAGCTCATTCTTTGACATGATATCAAAAATCAAAGTGATAAGAGGTTTTTGAATCTTACCCACCCCTCATTTGAAGAGGAATATTTCACGTCACGTATTAGAATGATTTGTATTGTATATCTACACTTTTAGCCCAAAGAGCTCTCGTGTGAGTGGACGTGTTAGAATATATATTCTGAAGTATTAGAATCAAAAGAATTAAGTAAAGGTTGATAATAGAAGGCAAGTTGGTAAGTGAAAAGGGACTAATGCAAAGGGCACAAAGTCACAAATTGGCATCCACATAGAGAATTTGAACATTAATTAAAATTGTGAATCAAAGCATAAGCATCTTGGTGGTATTTATCACACGGCATTCACGCTTGTTTTCCTGCTTTTCTTTTCGCAGACTGTGGAGCTAAAGGTTCGCATGTGTTGTACCGGTTGTGAAAGGGTCGTTAAGGATGCCATTTTAAAACTTCGAGGTATAAATTTTATTGTAATAATCTCGATGAAACAGAGAAATAATTTATATGTTTTATGCAGTATTAAGAGTTACAGAGTGACTTTTTATCAATAGTAAAAAATACGGGTTGAAACAATAAAACGAAAATTTATTAACTTTTTAATGATTTTTCTACAACAATTTCACTTATTGATTAACCATTAATAATCTCAATTTTAGGGGATATTTGTCTAAAGTAAACTTGGTAACCCAATGACCTACTATACCAGGTAATTCACCAAAAAAAATTAATTGAAAATTAATTTAAAAATTTGAGAAAAATTAAAAAAATTTACATAAAAAAGTTTGAATAATAAAAAAAATCATAAATTGTTTTTAATATTTTTTAACATTATTTTTCGACATTTTATTTTAATTTATCTTTTTTTTCTAACAAAACTTGCTATAGTAAGTCATCTAGTTATCGGGTTTTCTTTAGGAAAATACCTTTAAAGTTAGGATTATTCAAGGTTAATTAAAAGGTGGGATTATTCTAGGAAAATCATAAAAAGGTTGGACTATTCCACGTAATTTTAACACAAATACGTGATTTGAAAAATAATTTTTAAATGTGATTTAAATTTGAAGAAAAATAACAAATTATTATTACTACTTTAGGTGGAGAGAGAATATATTTTTAGATATTTTTAATTTGGTTGAATTTTACTTGCTAGTTATTACTTCAATAGTTTAGTGATAAGGTGGAGAATCCATTATAAATATATTCCTACTTTTCTTGTAGAAGATAAACCATTATTAACCCTAAAACTTTGATTTAACCCAAGAAAAATATTAAATTTGTTTCATGTATCATGAATTTTTTTTATTGAAGAAAAGAAAATAAAAGCTTTTGAAAAGAATATGTATTTAAATTAAGTATTATACTTCCAAATAATTAATGAGCTCAATACAAAGAGATTAGTAGGCTTTTGGAAGATTGATAAAGTCCAATTATCTCCTCTTTCTTGTAGATGATAACAAATAATACAACTTTAATTTACTATATATTATACTTAGATATTACAACTAGTCTAATAGATTATGCAAAATGGATAGACTAGGTCATGACTATAAGCTCCCAAAATAAGTGGAAAGTAACAAAGTGGATTGAAGAATGATGATTACATATCCACTTAGTTCTTAATTATATCACTAATCTCTACATTTCGGCAAGTAGGGACATAGAACATATGGAATCAATTATTAATTAATAATTGTTCAATTATTATCATAATCTGTTCCCTTTCTTCAGCCTATCATGTAATTAAAAAAACTTATTCTACTATTAATATAATAATAATGTTGTGTGTAATTTACTATTTGCAATTGCACATATATAGAATAAATTTTCAAAATTTCGTTTTGATGATGCATTACTACTAGTTTTAGAGTCTAATTATGATTTTCAAAATCCATGAAACGTACAAGATATATTTTTAATTTCAAAATATTAATCAATCCAAAGAGTTCAAATTATTCTCCAAATAAAATACTTCACAAAATGGATTAATGATAGATAAATAACTTAAAATTATAAAAATTGAAGAAATGTGAAATGCAAAAGTTAAAATTCTCCATTTAAATTATGATAAATATATATATACTCAATTTTTCAAAGTCCATAATTAAACAAGCATATTTAAATTAAATAAAGTATTAAACATCTATATCCATTGTAGTATATTTCTCTAATTATTATTATTATCGACTTTAAGTGAATTTATTATAACATGAAATTTTAACATTAAAGTTCGATTTTGACACTGTTGTTCATGATGTCAGGAGTGGATTCGATCAGTGTAGAGTTACCAATGGAAAAGGTGACAGTAATAGGATACGTGGATCGAAACAAGGTGTTGAAAGCAATAAGAAGGGCAGGAAAAAGGGCAGAATTTTGGCCATACCCTAATCCACCCCTTTACTTCACTTCTGCGTCCAACTATTTTAAGGACATGACCCATGATTATAAGGAGACTTACAATTATTATAGACATGGTTACAATGTTGGAGATAGGCATGGAACCCTTCCTGTTTCCTCTCGTGGAGATGATAAAGTTAGCAATATGTTCAATGATGATAATGTTCATGCTTGCACCCTTATGTAATAATCATGCAACAACTTATCATTATATTTTATGTCGACTATCCTAATATCGTTAAATGGCTCACTTAAGGTGATATTTAGAAAAGTCAGATTTACGTATAGTTTCTATGCCTTTTGTAAATCTCAGTCTTAAAAAAAGAATATGTATTTAAGTTTGTCGTAGAAAATTAATATATATGTTGTGATCATATTGTTATCAGTTAATTAACTTAATATGTTATCAAATCACTTTCCCTTTTCCACTATTTCTACTTTCTAGTAGTAGTTCATGGGTCCGATTTCCCGAGTTTTATTTACCCCACTTTGATGATTAGCCTATTGAAAATATTTGTACTATAATACATCTAATCATTATATTCAATGTATCTTTCTTATAGAAGCTATATTTAGAAGTTAGGGGAAAGAAGAAGGTCGACCATACCCTTGTTAAAGGAAACTGCAGTCAGTGTGAAACCCTCAACTCAAGAAAGACTTGCAAATCAAAACAATAAGAAAGGAAAAACTAGCAGCAAAATAAGCACGACAGGACAATTATTAAGGATAATAACATCAATCAATGCAAAAAAAAGCATATATGCAAAAACACTAAACAAGAAAAAGATAACTACTGATGGTCTAAGATACATATTTGACATTTCTAACCAGTTTTAATCTCAGTCAACATCTAATCGTTTCCACAAAATATATTGCCTAAAATATTTTAAAATTTTAAGGCGAATAGTTCATGATTGAATATTATCGTTTCCACAAAATATATTGCCTAAAATATTTAAAAAATTTAACAAATTTTTACTTGAGACCGTCTATACAATAGACGTCTTAAGTTTTGGGGCTGACCCAATTTATAAATAAAAAAAAACTAATTGGTAGTTTTGTAAGTTAAAAGGGAGATATGAACTGGGCTCTTGAGAGACGTCTATATTATAGACGGTCTCTCAAGAGAGGGCCTGCTTGAAAACTAAACTTGGGCTCAATGGGCATAGCCCAATAGAAAAAGGAATTTACGAAATGGGCCTATTCGTCAGCCTGATTTGGTGAAATAGATGGGCCATTTCCTTAGTAATGTTGCTGAGTTGACCAGGCGATAATAAAAACGACTCTTCTTAAATGTCTATATAGTTTGCCGGCTCCTATTGGCCCGATTCATTTGAAGGGCCGTTTAGTAGTTATGTTGATGGTTACCATCTCAGTGATTTGTTTAGCCATTTAACGTTTTTGTTAGTTGTTAAATCACTTGTATAAGTCATTTGCTAAGTAAATAAAAGCAAAAAATAGTTTTTAAAACAATGAGTCAAATGGCTAAAAGTGAACAAAATTTAAATTGCCCATTTAAATATCGCTAAATTATAATCTTTTAGTCGTCGTCGTCATCATCATCATACTCAATATCCGCCTCAAAGGCAAGGTATGAATGAGGTAAGTTAACAAATAATTTATACTCGTATTCTCTTTAAGGGAGGAGTACTATAGGAACAATTATAATCTTTTAGTGTTGTCTCTAAATTAAACAATTTTAAGTGTCTATATCATCTATATCAAAATTTTCAAAACTATTCATATATATCTAAATTTAAACAATTTAAGATTATCAAATGCCAAATTGAATTAAATAGGCTCCAAACTTAAACTTAAATCAATTATCTAAAAACTTATTTTCCTTGATTTGAAAATTAACTGTTATCTCAGATGGATCACGTACCACTTTATTATAAGAAATTTTAATTTATTTCTCACTGTCCCTTCCGCGCTTTCCCTAACCCCTATACCCTAAACAAAATCATTTAACAAAATCAATTCGATTAAACGGTAAAAAAAATGAGCACAATTCTTGATAAACCGACACTAATTGGATGAGAACTATCCCGTAACTACTGCGTACACTTAAAACCAATTTCCGTCAGATTTATTTCTTTATTGTCATAAAAAGTGGAAACTATTAGATATTTAGTTAGTCAATAAATTTCCAGAAAAGTTTAAACTATAATTATTGTACTGTACATAACATAATTAAGTACACAAAATAAAAGCAAGAAATTAAAAAGATGATGTAGAAACTCTCTGAAATGTCACTGTTCATTGTCTCTTTCATAGCTACCACACCATAATAATAATACGCTTATTCCTAAACCATGAAACACTGTTTATCTTCTTCCTTTTTTCTTTCTTTTTTAATTTTCCTTTTCCATTCTGCAATTAATTAACACGAGAAATAATAATAAAAAGTACTGTAGCAAATAGCAATATAGTGGTAAGTTTTCCCATGTCACTAACTCCATGCCAAAACAGGATTGTTTGTCTATATAACTGTTATATATTTGATGCTGATTCATATATAATATATACCGTCTTTTAAAATAAAAGTATGGATGCAATACATGTTTTTTTCATGCTAACGCTAAATATACTATTATAATTTATAATCTTTGGTTAAGTTCTCAATCAAAAACTTAATTATATATTTGTTGCGTGTTTATTTGATACCAAAAGCTTTTTTGTCGTCCTAGGTTTGTGCTTATATATTGCATAAACTAATGTTTAAAAAGTCAAAATGGGGCAAACTCAAAAGTAAAGAGCAGCAAAATGTTTAGAAATCAATTCAGTTAAAAGTTTAAGGTTAATGGTTGACTTGAGGCCCAATGATATAAGATGCTAACTCATACGAGATTTCTTTGAGTTAGAAAGATAGATCCAACATAGGCCCTCTATTTAGGGTTATTGAGATTCGATTACGTGATATCTTGTCACGATGATTTCTAATACCATGTCAAGAAATCAATTAAACAAAAAACTTAAATTGATGGTGTTAAGAATCTAACTCAAACTTAAACTAAAGATTAAGGCCCCCAGATATCTTATTAGCTTATATAATCTAACACGTGGCCTTACATAAGTGTCATTTGGGCTAGAAGTGTAGATGCAACATATACCTTCTTCATACTTGTCGCTAAAAATTACTTTTTAAATGAGAGGTGGTTGAGATTCGAACTCGTAATCATTGGTCACGTTGGCTTCTGATACTATCACAGAATCAACTCAAACAAATGTATAAACTGATATTTGAAGCTACAAGATATGTTATATAAACATATGGTTGGTACCCAAAATACTACTTCTCGATAGTATTGCATTTTTGTGTGTGTGTGTCTTCATGTTGGTATTTATTTCACTATAGATAACATATAGGTGAGTTAATTAGGTGGTGGTGCAGAATTAAGTTAATGGTTTAAATATGATGGATGTTGATTTATGAATATTATTATATGTCAGTACTCAGTTGTAAAATAGGGACGAATGAACCATAATCAATCACTATCATATATATATATATATATATATATATATATATATAGAGGATGAGAACAATTAAATACTTCGTTCGGATTTTATTAGTTGCTATAGTTCCTGTAGTAACTACTGTTCATCAATTGATATTATTTGATATATAGTTCTCTATGTATAATGTAAAATATAGTCAAGTGAGATTTTGTTTGATTCGTCTTTATGTGTATTTTCTTAATATTAACTTTTTAGAATTTTTTATCATAGAAAATTAGAGATATTAAAGATTAAAATCGTGCATTGGATAACGTGAAAAGAAAAAATATAGTAACTATTAAAAATCAGAACAAGTATAATCAAGTTGATGCTAATCCTTTTTATTATTAAATCTCATCTCTTTTAATTTTCTTGTGGAATTGTGTGTACTGCTGTGTGTGTGCATGAGCCAAAAACAGGTGGTCATTTTATGTACTGATATCTCACTCTCACCAGGTTGTCCAACTAAAGTATTTTATACACTTATTATTTGGAGTATGCATACATTATTAATTTCTCAATAACTCATGTTGTACATTTTTTTTATATATAGTTTATTATTCATTTTTAGCTAGGAAAATGGAAAATACTAGAATATTTATAAGGGAAATAAATTATATTAGAATATTTTTTTAATATTTAGTTTATTAAGGTTATTCTGCTTCCTATTTAAGTTTAGGTTAATACTTTATTATTGTTATTTTTCTTATTTATTTTAAAATTACTGGTATAAATAGAGGTATTGCCACTCATTATTATTCAATACAAACTAAGTATTTAAAACTCAAAACTCTAAGCTTTACTTTATTATTCTGCAAAATTAATTTCTTCAATTTTGTGTATAGATCAATTAAATTTATACAATAATATTTACATTTTGCATTGACCTACTGGTTAAAGGTTTTTCGTTTTATCCTTATAGAAGAAGATTAATTCACTCACCTCTTGTTTTTAAGAGAGTATCAACCTATGAAATTAAAAAAAATAAAAAAATAGTTGAGGAGGTTAAATAAAACTTATAGGTCCGAGATCCTTGAGGAATTGAAAAAGGAGGAAAGGAACAAAAATTATATATGGTTATTAGTATTAATTAGGTTATATATGTTGATTAATTTAAAATATAAAAGATCAAGAATATAAAAGAAATTAGAGGTATAATGCAAAAAAAATATACATAATATAAATTAGTAATGCAATACAAAATTTTGAGTCCCCGAAAAAAAAAACAAAATTTTAATTTTGCCTCATTTGAATTTAGGCTAATTCTTGGGGGCAAATCGAAATTAAATATTTATTACTCTATTACACAATTTAACTCTCGTATATGATAAATTAGTTATTTTGGTCATTTTCTCATGTAAACAAAGAGTCAAAGTTATTTCCTATTAAAAAAAAAGTTATTTCCTATTTTGATTTTAGGGTTATACCACAAGCTTATACGTAAAAAAGTGGCATCTCAATATAAGATGTGGGAGTAAAAATTATGCCAATACTCGGGAGAAATAATTTAAGATATAAAGGTTGAATATGTATTTTATGTGCTTAAAAGGTGTCTAAGTTACTAGATTGATAAGTTTTGATATCGGCATCAACAAAAATAAAATTAAACATTTTACCCTAATAAAGGCGGAGTAAAAATTAACATTATTGTTTTTTGAAGGTACTGTGCAATTTTAAAAATTATGATATTTTTTAAAATAAATTTGTATTTTTTAAATAATTGAGGAAAAATTACCTAGAATAATCCAAACTATTCATGATTTTCCTACAATAATCCCACCTATTGATTAACCATGAATAATCCCAACTTTTGAAGGGTATTTTCCTAGAATAAACTTGGGTAACACCCCAAAGTTGGTATTATTCATGGTTAATCAAAAGTTCGTATTATTGTAGGGAAATTAACAAAAGGTTGTATTATTCACGGTAATTTTTCCAATAATTAAGTTCGTATTATTGTAGGGAAATTAACAAAAGGTTGTATTATTCACGGTAATTTTTCCAATAATTTATTGTTGAAGCACTTAAGTTTTTAGGGCCCTTTTTAATTGAACATATTAAACATGCTTAATTAGAACCTCCCATGAGTATGTATAATTTAAATTCAAAATAAGAAATTTTAATATTAAATTTGAAATTGAAGTATATAGTACTATCTAGGCATGTAGCTTTTTTAAATGAAAAGAATACTACCAATCACTAGTTAATGTACATGTATTGTTGGGTATTTTTCATTATGTATTATTTTAGTGTACATGTATAATGTATTTTTTTATTAATCATTGCATAAAAAATAAAAGACGCTTATTTCTCAATGACCCATATTCTAACGTTTACTATATTCAGAATAAAGATAAAACGACTATAAAAATAACAACTCCTAAACAAAATAATAAAATATCATGTGAAGCAAGAGTTGTTGAATGAGACAAAAGAGTATGTGGTTACTACATGTACAATATAAGAAGAGTAGAAGAGTAGTCCCTTAAGATAGAGGGGGGCTCACGAGAATAGGGTGGGCGCAATTACATTACAATTGAGAAGAAATTATGAACGTATAAGTGGTCCTTCCAATTCCTAATTTAACGTTTCTACTAGCCTAGGGGATTGGATTAAATTGCACGCGTCCTTTCGCTTTTTATTTTTTCCTCTTCCTCTTCCTCTTCTTCTTCCTTGTATTTATTTATCAGGTGCTTTCTTAAGAGACCGTCTTTTGTAAAGATGACTCTCAAAAGTCCAGTTTAAATCTATATTTAGAATTGTAACAATATATATTTAGAATTGAACTGGTCTTTTGAAAGCCGTCTTTATAAAAGACGGTCACTAGTAAGAATTTGTGTTTATTTTATACATATAGAACTATTTAGGTGCGCCACCTATTTTTTTAGTACACACAAACAAAATATTGTATTTTTTGTACAACAATTGAAAACTACTTTTCATATTAATATTTCTTGTAGTTTTCGATTGGTTTTTATATTTTTTTTGTTTTAGTTTGATTTGTTTTCGATTGATGTTTACGTGTCATTTTCTACAATTGCCATATATATGGGCGATTCAAGTTTAGTCAATTATGTCAATTGTCAACTGATCATAACATTCAACTTGTGCATAAAACTATATTTTTAGATATACTAATATAGTGTGTGTTGATTAAATAAGTATGTAGAAATTTTGTTATGTGAATGCATTGACCTGAGTTAAAACCTCTTTAAATACATTTTTTTTAACTATTATTGATATCATATGATTTTGTTATATATCCGCCCTAAGCTATATACTTACTCATAATTAAAGGTATTAATGAGCCTTATAATTGTTTATTAAGTTTGAGATTTTCATAAGTCGAGTACAATCTGATTAAACTTATATAATTAAAATTTTTAATTTGTATAATATCATGAATAATTCAAAATATTCTCAAAATCTCAAGTTCGAATATAAATTCGAAAAAAATTGCTAATTTTATTCGAGTTGAAAATTATAAATTTTGTGCGAATAAGTTTAGCTTCGCTAAAATTATTATAAACTTTTATTTTTAAATATATAAAATTACAAAATTAATGTGGTCATTGATCATCGTTGATATACATTGCTTATAAATAAACACATGATGCAAAAAAAAAGTAGATAATAACTACTAAAACCCCTGCCTAGAGAAAGTACACCTTTGTAGTGTGGGGACTGTTCACCAATTTTGATTCAATTTGGTTTTGGAGTAATATAAATGACAAATAAGTAGCCAACCAACTAGTTTATTTTGGCTTATAATAGTTTGTTATTCACACTATATTTTGGTTTTCTTAGCCCACCACCCTGCATGTAGAATGTAGCTAGTAGTGTCCTTTATGACTATCTATATCCTATATAATCTAGGGAAGTATTCTCATTCTATTTTTCTTCTAGAATAGTGCATTTTATACCCAAATTTCACTTGATCGGAGAATTGGCTGAAATTCGAACCTATATGAAATTTGATATCTTGTCGAAATATTAAATTTATTAAAATTTAGGTTAATAGTTAAAGATCTAAAATATACTATGGATGTATACACCATTGTAACATATTCTTGCAATTTGCAATGCCTATGATGTGATAAGAAGCTATTATTGTAGAAATTATAAGAAATATTTGATGATGATGATGAATAATAAATGAAAATTGATAATATAAATGGATTTATGAGCACTTCATCAACATATAATGTTTGTGATTCATATTTCAATTATTTAGGTCATTAATACTGACTTGCATAAACAAATAATTAAAATGTTATATATTAAAATACATAGCTCTGATACCATATTTAATTGTGTAAAATATAATATATTTTAACGAGATATGAAATTGATTTTTCCCATTTCAGAAAATTTAAGTATCAATGTGAATGTGATACTATTAAATATGAATGTAATTAATATTAATAAAGTAAAATAATTAAAAGATATTGACGTTTATGATGAATCATGGTATATAAAACCAATTCACAACTCACTTTTGACATTAAATTTAATTTGAACGTTTACAAACTCATCAATAACTATATCATTTATCCTCCTTTATTAAACAGATGGTATATCATCAAAATACACAAATAAATTAAGTAATTAATTATTAGTTAAGAAGTAGCTAGTAATAAAAATTCATCTTTACATCAAGACAATTTCTTAATTTATTTAAATTGCCAATGAGTCCTAAATGACAAGAATAATACCCTAGCTAGTTTCCATTGTTGCTAGTAAATCTCTTTTGCCTTGAACTTGTCCCAATCTCTAATAACAAATATTCCTCGTGTTTGGGCTTCATTGAGTATCAAGGATAAGGACCAATGATCTAAGTTGGAATTGGAATGATCAACTTGTTTTTGGTATAACTAATTTGTTTAAATTCATTTCTATAGTGAGTGATAATATAATTAAGCATCAACTAAAATATTTTTTACACTAGACAATTAGGACATTATCATGATCGATGGCGATATAAGATATTTTTTGATCTTCAATTCCTATTAGTAAGTTCAAATTTGTTCAGTAATCATCTTATTTTACGTAGTGATCGTTCAAAAAAGGTATATTGTCACATCTTACCTAACAACTGCATTTGCATGCCTAACATAATGGCAAACATTGTACATACACCAATGCATGGTACAGATTTAGACACATGTTATACTCACTATTACAAATCTTGCCTTGGAAAGTACCTACCGGCCTGATGTGACTATATTTATACGCGCACTCAATATCAAATGAAACTTCATGATAAATCATTGAAACCAAACTAGCCATAGTTTAGTAAATGTACTATTTACTATTTGCAAAGGGCAATTCCTAATTCAAATGAAAATCAATGTAAAGATTGAAGATTCTACCAAGGATGGGAAGTTATTCATGCAATAGCATTGAATTCTTTCATAGTTTTGGCTTTCAAGATGTAAATTTACTTATCCAAGAAGCAAAGAGGAGAGTATGTTAAGAGAAAGTGGTCCATAAACTTGATCCAGTAGTACTACTACATACTAGGGTTATTGTAACTTTGTAAGTACTTGGTGGACTAATAGAAATTAAACCTCAAACCAAAATATATGCATAAAACAAAAAACAATTATATATGTTGGTACTTTATTAATTGGTACTTCATATATTTTGTGTCCTAGTTGATACATATACAAATAACTAAAACATAAATATCCGGTCCTCTTGATAGAATATAAAACTACTCTTAAATTGCAACTACCATATTGTCCTAAATCTTAATGTTAAGATTAATTTTATAATGTACTTCTAGTTTATTACATCTCTCTATTTAAATTATTAATGATTACAACAAATTCAAATTTTTGAAATAATATCCCATTTTCTTATATTTCTATCAAATGCTTAAATACTCTTGTTAATTTAAATAATTCCGACCGTATGAAGATTTTGATTATTGCTGGTGACAATAGGTCCTTGTACGTTAAATTCTGAATTAAAAATTTAATTTAAAAATATACAAAAATACAAAATTTTGCTAAGCAAACAAGTCGGTCAAGCTCATGTTTTAACAAAATGTAAAAACAAAAATTTGCAAACAATTTGATGACATTTTGCAATTTTCATTTTAAGGTCCCTATTATTTTAATCAAAATCTTTAGTTAACCATATATACAATAGGGCATGTTGTACGCCCAAGGCCAGAACTTCGCATGGTCGACATGAATTACGAAAATTAGTCGTAGGATGATTTCTTTGAATTGGTACTTTTTTTTTTGAAATAAGCTACATATTATAGAGCTAAAAATAGTTAGGGTACATCATATTATTACGTGTCTTTCAGTATATTCGATTGACTTGAAAAACTCACATATTTAGGTATTATATTGCGCATCAACAATTGAACCTTTTAGACATCTAGTCTTTTGTCATGATGTGACTTTTGACTTCTTTTTTCTCCGGTAGCCTCTTCTCCTCTCCCTGTGTTTGAGGAGAATAAGACATCTTGTTACTCTTTTGATGTACGTACCTTAACTGTCTTTATCTTCTGTTGCTTTATTTCCAAAATAAAAAAAAAACAATTGAACCTAAACCATTTTAGTCTTTTAGGAATTGATGTGGACGAGGAACATTTGTAGGAGGCTATAGAAGCCTAAGATCTACCAAATCAAAAGGCTTGAAAGTAAGGGACTAATGTGTTTGCTGGTTGGTTGTTTAAGGATTTTACTGTCTTATAGACTGATTGTAAATTTCTTGATCTAAACAAGGACATTATTTCTACTATCCACCCTAATCAACCAATGAGATACTTATAATGTTCTTTAGATTCAGATGGCTTAGACTGGTAAAAGGAACAAAAAGAGAATATTTAGACGGTTATATTATGGTAAAAATTCACTTCATCTGCTAATATAAAATTGTGGATTTAAATTGAGACTTTTGATCCAAATGGATAAATGGATTGATTTAATCTGTTTATTAAAATTTTAAATTCGAAACAAATTTGTATACTGTAAGTTTGTACCCCATTTAATTAAACAACATAAGTTTAAGTCAGGTCAATCTATGTAACCTGAACTAGTTCATCTTATAATAATTTTATTTTTTTAGTAAATATAAAATAAAAACCTCATTTACCAAAAATTTTAAAAATAATGCCTAAACAAACAGGCTAAAAGACCTTTTGAAATGTTTTAAAATGGGCTGAAATTAGGTTTACACTATTTTTAATGGTGTATACGTGTCATCTTCTCATGCTAAAGTGAACCTACAAAATTCAGTAATGATATCATCATTTTTTATTATCACCATATAATATATTTATAGATATTTACAAAGTTACGAATCTAGTCTTAATTAGCTAAACCCATTGCATCAATAGGATGGTTGTTTTTAACCAAACCCATTACGAGATGCTAATCATAAACATGGGAATTACTAGGATGAATCAGATTGGACAAGCTAGCCCAATACTGAGTTGGATTTATAATGGTTGATAACTTATAAAAACGAAAATTCCTAATCAATAACCGTGATTTATAAATCACCACAAAAATGACAAAAAGAATAATATTAAAATAAACAAAATTAAAAAAGATAAATTAAAATAACAAAACACTCACCCTATCACATTCTACCACATGAGGGTGATATATAAACCTCACAAATAACCGTTATTTACTAAGACCTTCTCTTTATAAAAATGCTAAATTAAAGGTACCATAATTCCTCTTTTTACAAGAGAGTGGATGCCTAATGCCTACAATATTAGCTACCACATTATCCTTTAGGCTATAGGCTATAGGCTATAGGCTATAGATAGGATAATAGTGTGGGGGCAAATGAATGGGGCCAAATCTAGGTGAAAAAAAAAAGAAGTCAGAAAACAGATGCCTGATTATAATTAGGTTATATGGGCTATGAAATGCAGGTTTTATAGCTATGTGTAAAATATTACTATCCCTAATAATTTTAAATTTATAGAAGTAGAATAGTATTTTCCTCCGTTTCATTTATTTCACTTTTTTTAAGCATTTTAATATATTATTTTGTTTATTTATATGTTGAATTATAGAAATCTAAAAATAATAAAAAGTTAATATTATGAAAGTATGCGATTAGATGATTCAAACAAGATCTCACTTGACTATATTTTTACTTACACATTAGTCGTAATATGTAAAATAAGCTTGAACGATGAGCAGTGCACAAAATCGAAATGTAGCGAGTATTTCAGAACGGAGGACGTAGTAAGCTAAAAATAATTTTAGGAGTATAAATACATCAGTAATTCTTGTATGAGACTATTTTATTGTTAGACGAGTCCATATAAGCAACCTAATAATAAAAACATAAAAATTGAAATTTGAATTTTGCAGGGCAAATTGTTTTTTTAAAGAGTTTGGGTTGACCAAATTAAGGTAGCGTCATGGTGAGACAGTCTCAATAAAAAATTAGTGTAAATATATATTCATTTAGGTTATGGAGTCGATTTCAGATGAGGTGGTTTAAGTTGGTTCAAAATCTGATTTTGTGTTCACATTGATTTTCACATATTTCAAGTTAATTTTAAACTCGAGCAAGTAAAATAAAGACAAATTCGATTTTAGAGTCGAATACATATCAAACCGTTGAATCTGTTTTGATAAACCCTAACAGACATTTGGTATGTAGTAATAAACGGCGTAATAGGAATGAAAAATTAGTATAATTTTGGTTGAAAAATCTCTTGGCTATTTTGATGGACATGCTTGTCCAATTTCAATCATCTCATTTTCTTTTAAAAATTCATTCCAATGCATTACCATTGGGAGAGATGATATTATATGGTAATGGAAATTTGTTAACAAATTTTTTTTTTTGTGATCAAAGTTCTATTATCATAGGAATAATATGAAAGTTTTGATAAAATTTTACACTATAAATCATTCTCATTACTACCATTTAACACTACTAACCAAACTAACGATAAATATAAACCTATCATAAATGATAAATTGAAGGAGCAGCAGAGTATAATGGGAACATTATGTGTTACATGCATGTCAATTAGGTGCATTGAAAGTTGTGTTCCGTTCTGCTGGTTCATAAAAGTTGTTTGTATGGCTGCTCATCAGTGATCCTGCTGTAGCTGATGATACCTGTGCTGTCTGTCCTTGTAAAGCATGACACTTCTTCGACAACCTTCCTACCCTTGCCTTATTTTAGCCCTTTTAGTACCTTTAACATCGTGTATTCCACTTAAATGAGTGGCCACAGTGTTATATAAACCATACGTGATGCGCGCACTCAATAAACCCTCAGCTAATACATGTGCACAGTAAGAGTTAAACTCTAAATTTTCTTCTCAACATGTAAATGCTTTGTCTGTTGAGTCACAAGCGCTTTTGGTAATAAAAATATGTGAATGAAAATCGAAAACACTAAAATTAAATCAATTATTAGTGGTATACTTTATTTTAATTAAATAGATATTTAAACCAAAGAAAAAAATCCATAATTCTGACATTTTTATTTTTTTGCAGTATTCAACAGGACAGAGCAACTTACTGAATAAGTTAAGATAAAATTAAATTATTTGAAAATTTGAAATGTTTTTTTAATTGAAATTACATTGTATAAAAATATATCAATCCAGCAATTGGAAAACTATTTGAAAATTGACATTTGTCCTTTATAATACTTCTATTAAAGAAAATTGTATCGAATGATATTGTAGATGGTCTAATGTTGATTTAAAAAAAAAATTATGATCTAAAAATTTAACTTTTTAAATGGGTACACATTTTATCATCTCACCTCCTACATTCTTAAGAATGAATAAATTAAATTTCAGAATTTAATATTGTTAGCGCCAATGATCAACATAATAATTTTCATTCTCATAATTAAATCCGCAAATAGAGATACTTAAAATAGATTCGATAAATAGACTATTATTCGATTTTAAGAACGAATTTACAAATATGCAAAACCAACATAAACTTACGACTCGATTTGAACTGATCCAAAACATATGACCCAAAAACCTACTTGAATGAACCCCTATAGGCCTCTACAAACATGATTATCACCAGCTAACTAAAGCCTAGTTAGTAGTTAAATTTGCATTTTGTTTTATAGCCCGCGTGAATCGTGATCAAGAAAAAACAATAGTAATGAGTTTTAGTATGTAGTTTAAATAAAATGAAGGAAAAATTACCTACAATAATCCAAATTATTTATGATTTTCTTATAATAATCCCACCTATTTAACCATGAATAATCCCAACTTTGAGGGGTATTTTCTTGGAGTAAAATTGGGTAACCCGATGACCTGCTATAGTAGGTAATTCACTAAAAAAATAAATTAAATATTAATTTAAAATTAGAAAATATTTTTAAAAATTTACATAAAAAATTCTAAATAACAAAAAAATCATAAATTTTTTATGAATATTTTTTTAACATTTTTTTCGACATTTTATTTTAATATATCTTGTTTTTTTATAAAATAAAACTTGCTATAGCAAGTCAACCGATCACCGGGTTTACTCTAGGAAAATGCCCCTCAAAGTTGGGATTATTCATGGTTAATCAATAGGTGGGATTATTGTAAGAAAATCATAAATAGTTTGGATTATTCTAGGTAATTTTTCCTAAAATCAAAAGATAAGCTTAAATAATAACATTTAAAAATTAAAACAGTATATATATTAAAATAATCTTTTATAAATTATTTTATGGGTCCAAATAGTTTGAGATATACTAAAAGATCAAAAGATTGTCTAGAAAGAAGGTTACTCTAAGTCTAAACTCTAGTGCAAGATATTATATATGGTAGAAAGCAAGATATTAAGTAGGGTTCCATATTTTTGAATCTCTTTCTCCGAGTTTCTCCTTTATGTGTACATCTGCCCTAATCTTTACATGAAAAAAGTTGGCACATTGGCATATAAATAGGATTGTTTTCAAGGTCAAGGTAAAGCAAAATTATTCAATATTTGAAAAAAATAAAAGACCTATTTTTAAAATGTACTTACAGTTTGCATGGAACTTTGTTCTCTACATGTATATAATTAGAGGTAGGCTAGACTAGCTAAGTAGACCTACATGCTAGCTAGGGAGAGAGAGTTATTCTTAACGTAAGGAGTGAGAATTAAATCTCTGTTATAATAGTGAAACAGAAAATCTTTAATCATTAGATTAACTCATAGTTTTCATGTGTTTTTTTGAATAAACTTATTAAATATTATTAATTAGTATTTATTAGTTTTATTTTTCTTATAATAAACTATGTTTATTATAATTAAAATAACTTACCTTTATCAAGTTAAATCTATTTATATTGATTCCATTATCAAATAGTATTGTTTTACGGTGAGTTGGTGAGAACGCAACTTAAATTTAAATGAAGTCGTATATGATATTTCTTTCAATTAAATGTTTATGCATCAGAATTGTTTTTTTGATTTGAAAATCATGGTTTAATGAATGAGAAAATAAAATGAATTGGTTTATATTATTTTTTATGAGTGTTATTGTCCTTGTTGATTAATTATCACTTCAAATTTGTGTGAATTGTGATCCAAATGTTTGATTCTTTAAATTGGACAGTTGACCTTATGATATGAAGTAGTAATATCAAGTCACCATTGTTAAAAGGGTAAAAATGACTTTTTTTTCTAGTGTTTAAAATTTTTATCAAGTACGTTTCATTAGAAAAATATTTAAAAAATAATATTCAGAATTGAGATGGAGGGATTTAACCATTAATCGCTGCTCACAGGGATTTAATTGATAAAATGACCTTATGATATGAAGTAGTAATAGTTTTGATTTAAACATAAACTGACTTAAGAGTAAAATTACACTGTAACTAAGTATTTTATATTTTTGATATTTGCTATAGGACTTTTTTTATGCTCTTTAAAATCGAGCTAAATCAAATAAAATTTTAATTTATTATATTTTTCAAGTTAAAAAACACAAATTGAAATATTATAAACCTAACATATATATATAAACATCATACATGAAATTTAATTGCAAAACGTACACAATTAATTGGTTCTTATCTTTATTTATTTTTTTTTCCAAACTCTAGGCTACATATATGATTTTTTAGGCTCTCCGACCAAGCATATCTTTTATAAAAAGTAGAAAAATCTAGTTCATAGAAATATTTGTTAATTCCTTTGTCCTAAACAAATAATCACTAGTATGGTTATTTGAATTTGGATCTTGATTTATGATTATAGTACGATCCTACGATTTAAAAATTGACAATCAATCTAAATCGTAGGTAGGATCTTAAGTTGCATTGGTAGGATCGTACGATCCTACTTATCTCAAAAATTTTGGAGGTAAGATCATGATAGAATTTAGAAAATGGGTCTCGGCAACCCAAACAAGGAGGAGAAGAAGTAGTCTACTCATAAACCCAAAGAAGATTCACTACTAAAACCAATTGGTAATAGTAGGAGTTACTCCTTGAGTATATAAAGTAATGCATACTCTTCTGTTTCTCCGATGTGGGACAACTCACATGTGGGTAACACATGGGTACTTCAACAGATCATAAACATAATTTAACGATCCTGCGATTCAACAATCTGATCCTACAAAGATAGATCAATCGTGAAAAAAATCTTATAAACTACATTTCACTTATACGTAAATATTTTTAAAATTATTATAACAATATGACTATGAAATATATCTTTTACTTGTTGCAGTTAATTTAATTTTTCAAAAGTATTATTTTTCCTAACTTAATAGATGAAGTAAAAATATATTTTGATTTACGCTCTAAAGCTTTAGACAATAACAATTATCATTGATAATCAATTATTTAGAGCGTATTAATGCATAACTGTAAGATTCTATGATTTTATGATTCGATTCTCCCGATTTTAATCTTACCCTTTCATCGTAAACTAAATGTGGGGTAAAAAATGAGCAAAAATCAAGAAAGTGAGTAAAAGTGGTAAGAAAAACACTAAATCGGAAAAAGTGAGATAAATATGTGGATGGAATGAAAATATAAATCAAAAGTATGAATTAATTATAATTAAAAAAAATAGTATAAATTACGACGATTAAACGAATATATCTAAAGGGACGAACTAAAAACATTGTACCTGTTATTTAAAACCAACTGATTTACTATAAGCTTTAGGGATTCTTAAGGCTGGATTCCTTCCTATCTCCATGTTTGACTAAAATATTCTATTGGAATAAGTTTTTTTTTTAAGCAACTATTGGAATAAGTTTATTTTCTCATGTTTTGTGTAAAACAATGTACTCAAATTAGAATTTAATAAAATAGAATCCATATTAACTCGCTCTCTCTTTCAAAAATATAAAATTGAGTCCATATTATCTCCAAAATATTCAATCTATTTATTTTTTAAAATAAATTCTTGTCCAAGTTGACTTAAGCGAAAATGCAAACAAGATGAACGATTATCAATCTAAACACTCATCTTTACATATGTATTAAGCCAACTCGATTTTCATTATTCAGTTTTACTTTTATAATATACAAATCAACATCGATAGTTTTATGATCAAATGACATGAGCTATAGACGAGGAAGGCCTAGGCCTAATACAAAAATTTAACTAATTCCAAATCAAAATTTTCATCTTAATTATATATCATCCAACATTTTTTAATTTTTTTAGTAAAAAAATAAAAGCTCTCCAAATGAGGCTCTCAATCAATAAGCAAGCTAAGCCTAGCTAGATAGAATGATAGATGAATCCCTTCACACAATACTTGCCTCTTTAAAGACAAGCACAAGTTAAGCAAGATTTCCATAGATAGTTGCAAGATATCTCTAGGAGGTAGAGTAAGTTACCTAGGGGACCCCACTTTTTATACTTATGTCTCCTCATGCTTCATGTCTAAGACCCTATATATAATGCTCCCAAGTCCCAACCAAGTCATGCTATAACTATAACTATAACTAATTAACAAATTAAACACAACTTAATTAACCCTTATTGGTCGTTTATCTCCGTGTTTTTGGTAAAAATGACATCGGAGCCAAAAACTTTAGTTGATACGGTGGATAAACTTCTTATTATTAATAAACAAATAAACTGTATAATTTATTAAAAAAATTACTTAGAATAATTTATTCTTTTTATGATTTTTCTACAATAATCTCATCTATTAATTAATCATGAATAATCCACTTTGACAGGTATTTTCATGAGTATCCTTATTAACCGGATGACTTGTTATAACAAGTTTTATTTTTTAAAAAAAGATAAAATAAAATAAAATGTCAAAAAAATGTACAAAGAATTTATGGTTTTTGTTATATTATTCATAATAAACTTTTATGTAAATTTTCAAAAAAAATTTCTAATTTAAAATTAATTTTAAGTTTACTATTTTTGTGAATTACCTACTATAGCAGGTTATTGGATTATCCAAGGTTACTCTAGGAAAATACCCCTTATAAAATTGGGATTATTCGTGGTTAATCAATATTAGGTAGGATTATTGTAGGAAATTATGAAAAAGTTGGATTATTCTAGAGAATTTTTCCTATTTATGATTGGTAAGTTGAATACCATTACGTTTTTATATCTATGAGTAATGGGTAGTTTATTCGGTGGATAGATGTACATATTTATGCTTTCAAATGCACAAAGTTATTTGTGCAACTTCTTCAATCCCAAGTGCATATACTGTACCTTGATGACCTAATTAGCTAGTTCTTTCATTGCAACAACTGATTGGCAGACCAAATTACGATGAGTAAAATCTATTAATACATCTATATAGACATCATTTCTCATTCTAATAATTCAATACTTCTATGTTCATAGAGAAGCATGTATCAAGTGGCAGGCTACTGGGTATGCTATTTTAGTAGCTGGCAATGCAACTAGCAATATAACATACCATCACCCAAACGATCCGTTTACTTGTTGGTACTAAAATAATTGTAAACAGAAATCATGTGTAGTGAATTTTTTTTTTAAAAAAATGTGTCATATATTTCTGCCATAATGAAACTAAGTTTGATCACTACCTAAAATCATATTTCCAAATAATAATGTGTTTGAATAAATTTTGTATGAAAATGAGATGATGGAGTAGTTTAACATGACCGTTAAACTTGTAAAGAGATTTTTCAACCAGAAATAAATTAACTATTGATCATTACCATTACCATTTCATAATCGTAAACCAAATGGGCCGTAAGTAGCTGCCGGTCAAATATATAGAATTCTACCGTCAACCAGGGGTGAATCCATTATACTAGTATAGGGTGGGCGGGGTATTCATATCGTCATGTATACAAACCCAACTCGAGTACTGTAATTATTCAATGTTACATATCCTGATCAGTTTATAGTTGTACATACACATACCTGTTGCTGCTCAGATGTATCCGTTGTATCCCTCTACGGCTCCTCTATATCCTGTTGAATAAAGAAAAGACGGCTGATATTTCTGTAAATGAATGAAAACATGAACCGAAAGTAATGAAATTCATATGTCATTGTTAGAGTATATAACATATTCTGGTGCTTTAACCATAAGCTTAATAACCAATTCAATCAAGCTTAATTAAGGTGATGGTTAAGACCCCAAGATATATATTATATACTCTAAAAGTCAGAGACCCGGCCGTAACCTATTTATTTTCTACTTTTCAGATTTCAGTAGTTGCTACAGTTGCTATAACAAATACTATTCATCAACAGATCTTCCATTTCTCCATGTATAATGTAAAATATAGTCAAGTGAAATCTTATTTGATTCGTCTTAATGCATATTTTTATAATATTAACTTTAAAATTTTTTTTTATCATATGTAATTAAAGATTAAAATCGTGCATTGAATAGCGTAAAAATTAGAAGCGTAGCAACTATATTAAACACCAGAGAAAGTATACAACAAAGGGAAGCAAAGGGTTATCGAAAATCAAACTTAGGTTAACTAAGATAAAACCTAAATCTCATTTTCTATACTACTAAATGAGGTATACTTAGTTAACAAGTACGTACAAACACTAAACAACATTTAATTTTATACTCTAGTTAATTAATTACAGAATTAACAAATTATTAAAAAGGAGTAGTTACATCCCAACAGGCTAAATACTTGGCTTATAGTAAACAAAACCCTATAAGGCTATAAACCTTTATATATGTGCCCATGTGTGTGTATAATATCCTTAAATTATCTTCAGATTCTCACATTTTAATATAGGAAAAATTAAGTGGTTCAAACTGAAGACCTGTTCTCCCTAGATGTCATTCAACTAGGCTTTATTTTTTAAATAAGCTTAAACAATATTATCAACCCAATGCTAGTGCATACATACATGCTTATTAAATTATGTACATTTCTAATTTATAAAAGTGAATTTATTTGTACGTGATACACTTGTGTCTATATACATTTCTAAAAATGTTAAAAGTGAGTTCTAGTACATGAATGCAATAATCCAATAGAACTATAGAAGTATATATGAAACATATTCATTCTCATTCATTCCTAGACACTACAGCTTAATTTGCTTTTAGTGGGATATATTTAATTAGTAATATTTAATTTAAATGTCGCTATTTCAAATTTCTTATAGTATATATAGAGAATTTAGTGATATTTTTTAGGCCTTTTAATAGCATAATAAAAAGTCACATTAAAGCTTTTGCGATATAAGATCGAGTGACATTTGTCACAAATGCCACTATATAGTGACAATTACATATGCCACTAAAGACCAAATAAAGTGTCGATAAATAACCTTATAGTGGAACTTAATAAAACTAATAATTATTACACTAAAAATATGAATCAGTGATATTTTTTAAATACCACTAAATCCAATGTCGCAAAAACCTAAATTTGTTGTCGTGAGACTTATATTAACAGTTCAAAACTAATAGGAGCAAATTTAGTTAAACCAATTATGGAAGTTGATAAATTAGAATTATGCAAAGGACATAGTTTGTTAATGAGCCAACATCAATTGTGCAACAGTATTTATTCCCATCAAATAACTAACGTTAATCTTTTAGGATTAAGACTCTAACATTGTTGTTTTAAGTTTATTCTATTATTGTTTTATTGTAAGGGCTTTTAGATTAAAAATAGCAAAATTGTTGGAACGGACAATGCAATGTCAGAATTAATTCAAAATAATTAAATTATATTTAATATTGATGGCTGAATATTAATAAATGAAAAAACCAATAGTATATAGTAATAAAAATGAATGCACGCATAATTATTATATTAAATAAATATGCTATTGATGATATATTTAATATGTGTATCGACCTTTAAACTGACTATGTCATAAATTTAATTTTGACATGGCAAATATGAAATTGAAGTACTAGAAATTAATTAAGAACGATTACTCTTCTATTCTATTAAATTTGCTATTTTTATAATAAAGTTAACGAGTTTAAAGAGACGATGTCTCGACTTTGTTACCACATTCCTTGTTTAGATCAATTCAAATTCCGGATGGAAACTAGAGTATAAGTATAGGGCAAGGAATACTTAATAACAATGAAAATAGAAGCTTTATTAGGGCACTAAGTAACTAATTAAAGTAACTAAGTAAGAGTCTATAGGAAAGACAGCTTAGAAGCTAGGCAGACAGATAAGCATATATAGTACTACTCTTATTATTAATACTAGATTACTAGTTGTGAATTGTGATTGAGGATGAGAAAGTAAAGAGGAGCTACGAAGAAATAAATTAAAAGAGAAGAGTACCTTTTTAAAGAGTCTGGCCTGGCAGCAGTTTAGTATGTAGTATTAGGAATATAGTTGTATTCGCAGCATCTGCAGCCGTGCCCTACCAAGCAGCGACGACAAGAGCTAACATTGCCTATAAAAACTTGTCTTCATATGTTACCAATGATCATGAGATGTGAGTAAGTGATCCGCCGGATTTGACTGAGTTGGTTGTCATAAATTTATAATTTACTTCTCTTCATTATCAGACTCGAAAATTGAGACAGAAATGAGTGACAATATATCACTTAGGCTTAAATTACATTCCTCAGTCCATTTAATTTGCACCGTTTCCAAAGCTATTATTCCATTCAATAACATAAAAGGATAAATAGCTAGATCATCAATTTCAAGACATAATCCAAACTTATACTTCTGGTTTTTTATTAATTGTTTCAAATAGTGATATCCTGTGAGGAAAAACATCACTATTTGTAGTAACGAATAGAAACTAGAAAAAGTAAATCAATAAATAATCTCTGTCACTAGCTTAAGCTGATATATCACTAATTTCAATGTAAGTTTTTAAATCTCTAGTTTAATCCCATGTGATAACCACACTTTTATAACAAAAATGAAGGAAAATTAAGAAGTTTATGCTTATTAATTAGTTACATACACAAACATAAGAAGTCTAATAGCTCCTATTTAGTGGGGGAATGAAGTGATGAGACAGATACCTCTCTATACGCCAAGCTACTTTTTGATGTTTCTTTGGTCAGAAAGTCGTTAAGAATTAAATAGCAGGCTACAGCAGCAAATCAGAAGAACCAGAAAAAGATAGAGAGAGAAAAAATAGAACTAAAAAAGACTGATTACTGCAGTTACTGAAACTTGGAACTTGATCAATTGGGTGTAATACTACATTATGTATGTACATGCATCAGCATAAAATGATGATCATCATCACAAATATGACAAATCATATATCATGTTAACTAGCTTCTGCAAAGCAATCCCTATATATTCATATCATATCAATTAATTTAATCTTTATTGCTATTATGCAGTGTTTGGGAACAAATATTTCATTTTAAATTATAGATTTTAATTATGAAATCATTAATGATGAATTTGAAAATGACAAGGTTTAGATAGTTATTCAAATTTGAAAATTTTTGATTTGCCAAAGAATAAATTCGAGTAAATTCCAATTTCCAAATAAAATCATTGTTTTCAAATATGATAGTAGTTGATATACTTTTTTTGCCATGATATTTACAAAACGATGCGATTGGAGATAGTGTTCAAATCTCTTTTCTTATTCATTTTAAAAGGAAATATTTAGTATTAGACATGTGAATAATGACGGATCCAAAATCCAATGCAATATCATGGATAGCTCCAATATATTGAAGTAAATTTTAAAAATAATTATATAAAAATTTAGAGTTTTATTTGTCAAATGAACAACCCACTAAAATTCATTACTCCAAATTAGGTTATACAAGCAGATTAATGCAATAAAGGCGTGAGAATGAAAAGAAAAAAGTAGATCCGCTATTTATGAGAATTATGATATGTAATAAGCGTGATATAAAAGTATTACATATAAAGCAGCCATGAGCTTTAAATTTTTGGTTGAACTTGAATTATCATAATCATAAATTATAAAAATAATCAAGACTATAAATCAAATCATAATTAAACACATTATAGTAAAAAGTCAAAAGACGTGACATAGTTTAAGATGTAATTTACATTAATCATTTTTGGGGTAAAAAAAGAAAACTTATAACTAGTAATTAAAGTACTAATAACAACCATCATCAGTTGTTGAGCTTGATTATGGCCGCCATTTTTGATCTTCCAAACCCATGCTTGATTGATGCTTAGCTAGTTAGTTAATTAAAGGGTATTTAAGAACTAACTAATTAAACTTCTAGCTGAATAGGAACAACAGGCCGAAGAGTGAGCTTAATTAAAATAATCTAATTAATTAATTAATTAAACCAATAATTAATTGGCTTAATTAAATAAAAAAAGAAAAATCATTAATTAATTAACCCTTTTTTTTTTTCTTGTCTAACAATAAAAATGTTAAGTAGCATTTCAGATGTCCAAATCTAAAGACATGGATGATGACTTGCCTTTATCCGGAGAATTATTTTGATTTCTTCCATTGAAGAAGCTGGATGATGATCTTGAGCTTGATTGTGAAGGAGGATGTAGAGTAAGATGTGGTGGGCCCATTGAATTAGACCCATGTTGTTGATGATCATGATCATGATTATCATGATCACGATCATGATAACGATGATGGTTCGGCGAAGACGAAGAGGAAGACAAGATGTCAATATCATGACTTTGATTTGATATGGGGCAGTCCATATTCACGCCAAACAGCCTTAATCTCTTAGCTGCAGCTTTACCTTGGACCACCGGCACCGATTCGATTACCATACTCTCCTCATCCCCACACCCTTCTCTTCTTCTTATCCCACCTTCTCCTCCCTCTCCTATTGAATTTGCTACATTCTGATATTGAGTTGCTAGTGTTGGAGATCTAACAAAAAAAACCGCGTTGGATCCTCCTGGATACGGGTTCACCACACTCCCATACCCAAAACCCGTACCCAAACCCAAACCCGAACCAATCGATTGAGATGGAAGAACATTCATTAGACTCATAGTCGATAAATGAGGTGCGGTTTGATGTTGCCCGTAACCATAAGGGTTAAAACTATTATTAATATGATGAGGATGAGATCTCAAAACAAAATTAGGATTATAATGAAAAGAAGAGGTAGTAGTACGACCAATAATAGGATTATAATGAAAATTAGAATTAATACCAATATTATTATTATTATGATCCGGTCTTCTCCTCCAATCAATAAACAATTTATCTTTACCAATATCACCAATACCTCTTTGAAACGACACAATATCACCCGCATCAAGCTTTTTTTCCTTAACAAAACGACTCCAACCTTTAGTCATAACATAACTTTGACTACTATTCCAATAAGAATACCTAAATCTCCATGGTTTTCCCGTTCTATCTTCAAAATTTAAAAGCAAACCTTTTTCATTAATTGTTGAATCTAATGGAAAATACTTCTCTGCGTGTTGTTTTGGTATCACTAATCTGTTTAATTTTCCCACATCACTTGGTGTTACTACTTTATCAAACATATGTTCTTTTTCTATTACTGATTTTGCTTCATGTTCTCCGCCTTCTTCGCCGCCTTCTTCCACCACCACCACCTTCGCCCCCGCCACCGATGATGAATTATTATTCATCATCATCCATTCTTGATGATGATATTGATGACTACCTTTGTACGGAGAAGTATTAGATGATGTTGTATAATTATCCATTCCAAGCTCTACTTTTTTGAGCTTAATAACTTTAACACTCCAATGAACAAAGGAAAGTGAAAGTGTATATTAATATAATATTTTGACAACTAATAAAAAGCTAGGGTTTCATTTAATTTAAAAAAAAAAAAAAAGAAAATGATTTTTTTCTATCGTATATATGAATTGAACTGAATTAAATTGAAATCAGTAATAATAGTTATGAGTACATGAGCTAAACTAGCTATAGTACTTCTATACTAGTATAAGAATTGATGAAAATAAGTAAGGATATGAAAAATGATTTTATTTTCTTTAATTAATTTGACTATTTTTTTAAAAAAAGATTTGGACTAAGAAAAAGGGAAAACTAGAGAGTTGGAAGGAAGGTTCTGATGTAAGGAAAAATGTGGAAAAAGAAATTGTATTGAGTATATATCCATGTATGTATGTATCAATCCCTGAATAAATTCTGAATTGAAAGAGAGGGAAGACTTTATACGTAGAGTAGGGGACCCTAACAAGTATCTGGTTGGGCTCATGTGACCATGTCCTTGTCATCCTCTTGGGTGGTATTTACAAAGATTTTCCTCTTGTGATAAGGCCCATTAGCCAGCTGTTTTTTTATATAAATTAAATAATTAATTAATCACTAATTCTTTATTGAGACCGTCTTATCATGAGAGATGAGATGGCAACTTATATAGTCTTTCAAAAAAATGTTCTTTATACAATTCAAATTTCATGTTTTTTTGGCTAATGGGTTGCTTGTATGGACTCATCTCATGGTAAGACGGTCTCATACAAGACTTGCTGATAATTACTTTATACTTGTACAATAATAATTATAGTAATTGTAGTGCATGAAAATGTTTTTTATTTGACAAAAAAAAAATAATAATAATCAATTATTGTTGATAATACTCTGTATTTTGTACCGTTTTCTTTTTTAAAATTGAAATGAATTACGTTATTTTCTAACCGTCCAAAGTAATGGTGTTTTTTATAGGCAAATGAAAATTGGAATAAGTTAGACTTAATAAATGGGTGTGTGTTAAATTGAGACTTGTCTATTTCAAATTTCTTGTATAGGATGACAAGTCCTTTTTACCTATTATTAATCGTTTTCATCTATTTTAGATAGCTTTTTATGAACGAAATACATTGAATATAAGGATGATGTTGATGTAGTCTATTTTAATAGCTATCTGCTATTCTTATAGCTATTTTATAATGAACAAGCCAAAATAATATAAATAATAAAATTTGATTTTCGATTAAAAAATCATATTTATATAACTTTATCAATTAATTAAAAAAATATATATTAATAATCTTCTTCTTAATTTCAAAATAATATAACAAACGATAGGTCAGTATCAACAGCATATATAACATGTCACATTCGAATGCTTCTATAGGATTATGCAAAACTTAACCTAATGTGGGTTTATTAATTTAGTTATCGTAAGCCATATGGAATATTATTATTTATTTAAAAAAATAATAGTAGTAGTAAACTTGTATCCAATTTATGCAACATGTAGTGAAGTGATTCGATGAAATTAATTAATAAAATATTAAGAATCTGTAACTTGGAATTGGACTGTTTCTCCAATTTTAATAATAGAAAAATCTTGAGATAAAGCTGGGGAAGTAGGGAACTATTTTTTATAACTAATGTAGTAGAAGTAGTAATTAAATAAACAAAAAAATTATCACAAATTCTTGTGAGAGACGGTCTCTTTGAGAGACCATCTCTTATTGGGTTGACCCATAAAAAAAATAAAAAATAGGAATAGAAAATAAGCTTTGATGGACTGGGCCTGAGAGACGGTCTCTCAGGAGACTAGCTGAAAAACTATTAGACAGTCTCAGGGTAAAACTATTTCTAATGGGATAACTCATGTACATTTATTGTGTTAAAATGATGATTTATAATTTTGAAGAGATTACTTAATTATAATTTTAAAGTGATCAACAGATTGATTATATAGGTTCATATTATATTAAGACAGTCTCTTACAAAACGAGTTGATCGGAATAGTGTTTAAAAAATAAACTTAATTAATTAAATAAATAAATCCTTAATAAACAAAGAAAGAAATAGTAAAGTAGTAATGGAATATGCATTATGCATGCCCTGCCCTTCTCACCAACCAAGGCTAAAAGGGTTTGACTTCATACCCATTAATTTCGTACGGACCACCCTATTATACTATTGTTGCTAATTGAAGGTATTATTGAGGGGTCAGTCCCATTTTAATGACACCCCTGAATTCAAGTTTATCATACTATCCGTGGTAAGACACTCCCAGTATTCTACACGAGGTAGAGTGTTTTATTTTCTTGAAAGATGCGAACAAATTTTATTCGTTCCCCTAAAAAGAAAGTAAAGAGAGATGCATGTTATGTTTGAAATGTTAAATTAACAAATTTTTTTTTTCGTTTTATGCTAAATTTATGTTAAATCTTATGTTAAATTTATCTTTCTTTTATTTGAAATGTATTTATTTTTCGTTTTTTGTCGTTAGTTATGTTTGAAATATTTCATATAAAGACAGTGAAATTTGAACATTAGTATATATAAAATTTTGTAGTGGAGTATAATTTAGTTAGTTTGTTTCGATTAAAATTTTTTACTATAGAATATTTGTAAGTAATTTTTGATTTATAAATATTTTGAGTCTCAGTTCGAATTATGCTTTGAAAACAACGCAAAATGAATTTTTAACAAACAAAATGACCAGACAAAAAGAGTAGTAATTTTAAGCTTTGAATTTATCTTTTTAGAAAGATAAATTCACCCTCTTACCTATTTTAAATGTTAATATTTTTTATTAAATAAAAAATGACTTGTTAAAAACTATTATGTTGAATTGTTGATTCCTTTTTGTTTGTTAACTTTAAAATTTTTCATCTTAGAGGAGACAAATTTAAATAAGATCTTTCAGAAATAGATTTAAAATAAAATATATTCATATAACACAGTTTTCATATAAATTGAAGATAACTTATTGTTAAAGTTTGACACTAAAATTCACAACATTTCATATGAGGAAAAAATAAATAAAACTTGGTAATACAGTTCAATAAATCCAGTATAATTCATATTTCTTCATTTTTTACAAATCAAATCAAAGAAATTAATATCATTAGTACTAGTGTTTATACTTCTTTTGTTTAAAAAAATTAAAAAATTAAAAAATTAATAATTTTTCGTCAAACTTAATAATATTCCTATCTTATCAATGGAGCTTTAATTAATTTGATGATGCCAGTTTTCACCCGGACGGCTCCCTTTGGGTCCGACCGTCCAGTAGAAGATGAAGAGTATAATTGGTTTCTAAAAGTCATTTATTGCTGCTCAGTGAAGAATAAAGACAAATTGTGATAAAAAGGGACAAATTAAATGTTTTTGAGTCTACCCCTCTATTTCATTATATTTGCTATATTTAACTTTTTACGTAATTTAATAAAATATTTTAATTATTTTTTTGAGATAATATTATTTTGATTATTTATATATTGAACTATACACATCTAAATTATAAAAGTTAATTAATATTATAAAAGTATGCGATTAAACGATTCATATAAGATCCCACATGACTAGGGGTGTTTGGCAATTGGGTTTTGGCTTAGCTTTTTGGTTGACTTTTGGCTTTTGGCTTGTTGGTTGGTCAAATAGCCAAAAAAATGTTTGGTAAATGACTTTTAAAACAACCGAAAAGCTGGCTTTTAAGCCAAAATGAAAAAGTTGCTCCAGCTAGCTTTTTGGGTTGACTTTTGGCTTGTTGGCCAACCTTTTCTCTAACAAACAGCCAAAAGTCAATATTCAAATTTACCAACAAAAACAACCAACATTTCCGGCTGGTCAAACAAGCCAACTAAAAAAGTCAACCCCCATATATAAAGTTAAATTAAATGATATGTCAAACTCATTTCAAAACGTGGAAATTAATTTTTTTTTGCATCGTTTAATTAAAAAGATTTTAAATCGTAATTTAAAATGATATTTCCCTCGTACTATTATACTTGCAACATTTGACTTTTTACGTAATTCAATGCGTTATTTTGTTCATTTATATGTCGAGCTATACACAAATGTTATGAAAATATGCGATTAAACGATTCAAACAAGATCCCACTTGACTATATTCTTACTTACATATTATTCGCAATATATAAAATAAGTTTGAACAATTAATAGTGTCTAAAATCGAAATGTAGCAAGTATTTCATAACAGAAGAAGTATAAAATAAGTATGAAGGTAAGTATGAAACTTACAGGAATCACGCTGCTTTAAATTTTAGAGACATTTGTAAACTACTTGTATTGTGGAATGTCTCTCTTGCCATTAAAATCAACAAAGTACGCTCAACTCGTGATATAATTCCATGACCCCCTCTAGTTATAAATATCTAAATAATGGTCTAGGGACGACCACGTAAAAATGCATAATACTATATAATAAAAAGCAATTCATTTAAAATTTTAACTTTTCATTTTATATTTTTCTAAAGATTTAAGATTAAATAAATAAGTTATTATACTAACATTAATTTAGGTACTTATTACTCCCTCCGTTTCCTAATGTTCTTCCCATTTAAAATATTTTATTTTGGAAAGAGAAATTTTATTAATATTTTTAAGACATATATAGAAGACAAAATATATCCATGTGAGATCTTGTTAGATTCGTCTTAATGTATAATTTTTTATTATATATTTTTTATAATTTTTTATGATGCGTATTTATAGATATTTAGGCTCAAAATTTACTTTGAAAACTGTGCAAAAAGTATGGGAAGAACATTTGAAAACAGAGGGAGTATAAGTTTTTGATACCTTAAACAAATAAACAATATCTCTAATGGATATTGATTCATATATTAGGAGTATTTTATGGATAAGGCAAAAAAAATCAAATTTAATATTCTCTCATTTTTGTCATGTGTCCCATTTATATTTTTACACTATTCAATTTTTATTTTTTTTTGAAAATTTGGAAAATTATATTAATAAGAGCCGAAAACGGCAACAACACCAACACCGAGACTTAGGGACCCCAACACCTCCGGCATAAAAAAACCTCGAGAGGAAAAAACACATCTATTTATACGTCATTAAAAATTATAAAAATTGATATTAATGAATGTTATATTAAGACGAATTAATCAAATAATATTCAAGTTAACTATGTTTTAACTCATTATAGATTAAAAATAAAACAATTATCAAAATTGAATGATGAATAAAGTTTAAAAACCACATGGTATACATTTGCTCAATAGGAGCGAATACTTATAAGTTTAGTTCAACTAATTAATAATTTATATATTTTTAACATAGTTTAATTGGTATTCAATGGATAGAGCATCTACATGTGGAGTAGAAGGTTTAGAGTTCGAATTCTACTGGGCGCAGGTATCAGTTGGGGGAGTCTTGACTAGAGGTGTTCAACGGGGCGGGGCGGGACGGGTCGGGTCAAAATTTAAATGGGGCGGGGCGGGGCGGGTCATGTCAAATGATAAACGGGGCGGGCCGGGTCAAGCCCATTTAAATTTGACCCTCTTTGACCCTTTTTAAAAAAGTTCATAGAATAGCTTTTTTTTATTATATTTTATGGCCCATTGGGTCGACTTACTTATGTATATTATAATAATATTTTAAAAAATAAAAAAAAAGTGGTTAGTTTTTTTTCCGCAATTAATATTTATAATTATCCGGCCCGGCTCGGCCCGTTACACCAAGGCCCGTTAATGACCCGCCCCATTATTGACCCGACCCGCTAACGACCCGTCAAAATGTGACCCGACTATTGACCCGTTGGGTCGACCCGCCCCATTGAACACCTCTAGTCTTGACTGAGCGCATCTCTCTTTACTCCCTCCTTGGGGGAACGAATATGATTTGTCCGCATCTTTAGAAAAAAAAACCCACTCAAAATCTTCCTTGTGCGGGATAAGGGTGACCATTATTTTTTTTATATTTTACACTGTTTGAATTTATGTACCTATCAATTTTTTACCACATGCCGCCATGCCGGGTCGCAATTGAAGTGTTACTACAGCGGGATGAGTGATGACCAACCACAACTAGCTTTTATAATAAGTGACTTGGTCAAGTAAGAGAAAATCTCTTGTATTATTTGATTTATACTTCTTTAATTTTAGTGTATATTAATTTTTAAAATAATAAAAATATATATGTTTTTTTAAATGTTAAATATATTTAAAGTATATGAAATATTTATTGTTTTTAGATTGGTATATTTTAAAATAGTTTCAACCAGATTAGAAGACTTCATCTCAAAAAAAGAAAAATTAATAAAAATAAATTAGAAGACTTTTGCCTCAAGCTTACATCCAATAGCCACCACATTCTTCGTTGACGTTTTTGATAAGAACAGTTGGAGATGCTAGATTTACATTCTAAACTAATAAAAGTCTTTTTAGTCTTTCTTGCCCTGATGCCTAGTTGTTCACTTACCTATCCCTTATTCTTTTTTACTCATCGGTTTTGTTTTTTTGTTATTCCAATCTTTGTTTTAGCTATTGTAGTTCTTCTGCTAATAGTTTTTTTTATCTCCAAGTAACAATATTAATCTACTTCTCTCTATGCAGGGCTCTCATCTTTAGGGGGTAAAATTGACCGTTTTCCTCTAGTATTCTCTCTCAAGGGAGTACGGGTATTCCGTCATATTTCCTCACTCAAACCCTATTTCGAGCGGGATAATGAATTGATGATAACGACGACTAAAAACTCAAATTTAAATTGTATATATAAGTAATAATTCAGATTTAAATCTTTTACAACACAACTTACATTAACATTAAATATGTTATTATCACACTAGCTATTTTTAAAGAAAAAAAGTATAGGAGTAATAATAATTAATAAATGAATTAATTTTAAATTTTTCTTTCACCGATTAGCAAGGAGACATAGATTTGTTCTAGAGAATAGAGTGAACCACTTAACTAACTAAGCTTAAAGACATGTTGTTATGGCTAATCGTCATCCCTCATGTTTTAGGTGACGTCCTTGATTTATTGAAGTATTCAATCATATAACATCACTTCTTTTTATCTTTTTATTTATTTAACCACTAATTCTTAGTATAATGCACTTAATTAAGGAATTTATATATTAATTAAAATATTCAACTAATTATTAAGTATTGTTTATTTCCCCGTCTCTTTCTTCTTGGATGGGAAGCAAGGGAAATTAAAGTTTATTTTGTTACTTTTTGGTCATACAATACATAGCCCTTTTCTATTCTCGAAATCACAATTTATTAGCTTTAAGTATTACATATTTTAATAAGGGTTTATCGAATCTATGTCATAAGAGCATAGATTATAACCATTAGGTACGGTATTAATTAATAACTTTATTTAACCAACTTTTTTCTTAAATATTACTCCATCCGTTTCCGAATGTTCTTCCCGTTTAGAATATTCTATTTTGGAGAGAGAAATTTGATTAAGATTTTTAAGACATATTCGATGATAAATATATCCATGTGAGATCTCGTTAGATTCGTCTTAATGTATACTTTTTTATTATATATTTTTAAAAAATTTTTATAATACGTATTTAGAGTTATTAATGCTCAAAATTTACGTTGAAAACTGTGCAAAAAGTAAATGGGAAGAACATTTGGAAACGGAGGGAGTATTAATTAAATATTTTTTTTCTCTGATCAACATTAATTAATATTGATAAGAGATCACTATTTCAAAGATAGTATCAAGAAAATTATCTAAATAAAGTTTGTTAAATTAAATACTACCTCCTATTCAGCCTAAATGTCCCATTTAGTTTTTTGGCACTATTCACTCATCACCCTTTATTTGTATTTTACTCTTAATCTATAAGTTAAAATATAATCATGTGGGATCTTGCTTGATTCGTCTTAATACAAGGATTATTAATATCAAATTTTTATAATTTTTAGTTAAGAATAATTTGAGATATTAAGGATTAAAATGTTATCTCGGTAAGTGTGAAAAAACTAAATAGGACATTTAGGCTGAATAGGAGGGAGTAAGAAATACTCCTTATTTTACATTTGGTGACTTGGGTTTGACAAACCATTTTAATAATATTTTCACTTTAGAAAAGAGTGTATTCTTAACAAAATTTGTTCAAGTTTTGCTTTTGAAACCCTACCCTCCTATTATTAAACAAGAGATTTCCTCTTCAAAATATCCCCTTTCTTTCATTTCAATTTATCTCTATCCAAACCCTAGTAAGAAAATACTTCTTTTAGAATTTTAGAAATTAGTTCACAAAAATCAAATTTATTAAATTTATTTTAAAAAAGGTTCGATTTTTTTTGAAAAGGTCAAATTACTCGACATCCATGTAGGCAAATCAAGCTTTTATTTAAAAACATGTTGGCTATTAAAGCTCTAATAAAACACAAAAACTTGCGTATGACCGTTTTATTTTAAGACCACAGCTGGACCGGCCCATTGCAGGCGCGTGTGCTACACACGCCCTCCAGAATTTCATTTCTTTGTTTTTTTCATTTTATGGGCATTTTTCAATTTGGACCTTAAAAGTATCAATTTCAACGTAAAGTAGTACTTAAACATATCAATTAAAGTAAATCAATTTGAACCTATAAGTGATCAATTATAGCGTTTAACTGATCAATTTCTACCTAGATCAAAATTGGTATCTTTAAGGTCAAATTGATACCTTTAAGATTAAAATTGAATGCCAAAAAATAAAAAAAAAAGAGAGAAAACACGATGAGTTGGAATATTAGGCCGTCTTATTCTAAGACGGTCACTCCCAAGACCGCTTGTTAATAAAATATAGTGGACCAAAAGAAATTCAAGGCAATGACCATTTCAGGCCCAGCCCATAGAGCTACCGATTTTCCAAGTTTCGAAAAGCGGAATAGAACCAGAAGGTTTAAGCTAGGGTTTATCAATTACTTTTCAACAAGAGAAGAAACACAAACTTATCGGCGGTGCTTTTAGGAGATTGAAATTGAAATCTCAAGAAAAATGGATGCTTTCGGATCATCATCAACCAATGGGTCATCTTCTTCACAACCTAATCCTGAAGCTATCATGAGTCAGCTCAAAAACCAGCTCGCTCAAGCCTACGCTGAAGAATTCCTTGAGGTTTATTTTTTCCCTAAATTTTTTATAATTTTTTTTTGTTTTTGGAGCTGGTTTTTGTTTTTTTTTTTGATTTCAATTGATTTAGTTGAAGTATGTATTCGAATAGGCGTAATCTGTATTGATTTGATTGCTTGATTTGAATTTTTGGATAAAATCAGTTTAATGTTTGATTGGTAGTATTTAATGTCCATATTGAAAGTTAGGTTGGTAATAAGTGTAAATTAAGGAACAATGAGGTTATGTTTGGAATAATCATATTTAATAACTGATAGTAATCTGTAAATTGATAATTAGACACATGAATAGTGTTGACATCAAGCTTTTCTAGCTGTATATTAGTTCTGAGGTGAAATGGCGATGCGTAGTGCTTTTAATGTCTAAAAAATGTTCACGTTTTGTAAAGTATTATTAGTGAGTAATTGATTTACTCATGGGTGATCCAAATATGCTTTTGATATTTTTGGTGTAATTGTATGTATATATCCTGAATTGGGAAGGATTGGAAATTGAAATATTGTGTACATTGTTGTTGGTTAAATAGAGATTAAAGAGAAAACATGAGGGGCAAGGTTTGTAGCAGTGAGGTGCGAGAGAAATAAGGCGTGTCGTGAAAAGTACAACAATTGCTTCTTGAGCAGGACAGTATTTTCCACCCTTAGAATACCTATCGGCCTGTTCTATACAACCTGTTTGTATAAGTCAGTTTTATATCCTACATTAATAGTTTTTGGTCAAGCAAAGTATATTTTAATTCAAGAGAAGAGAACGAATTTGCTTCTACTTGTTGACAAACCGGGTGAAAATTTTTGATTTCTTGCAAAAGAATGTTCCTTTGAACCTAATGTAGCAAGATGGCAGAAGGAGGTTGGAGGGTAAGGGAAAGGAGGGGAGAGAAAGGTAGAGGGTAAAAGTTTTTCCAATATGTAGAAAATTTTCTTTCTTGAAAAGGAAGGAATATAATAATTAATTGCTCTATGTCACTTCACTAATCGTTCTTCTTCTTCCCTTTATATCAAAGTCTGGGAAAGTATACTATTTGTTTTCTCATGGCTATGCTTAGGGTCTCATATTAGAGTATAATATAGTCACCTGCATTGCATAGAAATATACAAGTTAGCACATTATTACTCCCCTCCAAGGTGGGTAAGGGTATGTCTATCAGTGCTTAGTGGCGGATTGTTATGAATGTCCAATCAACCAGAATAACACAGAGAATAGAATAAGAGAAAGATTAGAAGAATGTAGAAGAAGAGAAGAAGATTAGAAATGGAATGCTTGTATTATGTATACTAGGCAAGGCACCTAGCTCAACTCTTCGAGCGGTTGAGTAGCTCCTATGAGTGAATACACGGTGATGTAATTACAAGCATATCTTTACAAGCCATATCTATTGCTATATATAGATAATCTATTCTGCCTCAGAGTACACATTTACCCTTGGCTAAAATATAACCGAATGCCCTCAAGAATAACAGAAAATATTCCCTTATGCCAGGTGTCCTACTTCACACCTTTTAGCTTGCTTCTTTGCTCTCCTTTTGTATGTGATAATGGGTCGTGGGCTAGCTTCTGGAGTATTCATCACAATACCCCCCCCCCCAAAAAGTCGCACCTTGTCCTCAAGGTGGAATTCGGGAAATTGAGCATCGATGTTATGGAAGAGTTCCCATGTAGCCTCGGATGATGGGAGATTATGCCACGTAATCAAGACTTCAGTGAGGACAGCAGTATCGGTGTGTTTGTAACGCACATCTAGGAGTGACTCAGGTTCTACTTCCAATTCAAGAGCAGCAGTCAATTGAGGTGGAATTGGTGTAGGGAGAAAAACTGACCCATGAACCCGTTTCAATTGTGACACATGAAATACCGGGTGCAATTTGCTTGAAGGAGGAAGGTCGAGTTTGTAGGCCACAGAACCCACACGAGCTACTATTTCGAACGGTCCATAGAACCGAGCAGCGAGCTTGTCACAAGGGCGACGAGCGAGGGATTGTTGGCGATAAGGTTGAAGCTTCAAGAACACAATATCTCCGACGTCAAACTCGACATGTCGACGTTTGGAATCAGCAGCTTGGCGCATGTGATTTTGAGCCACAATCAGTTGTGCGTGCAACTCATCCATTAAAGCATCTCGTTCGCGAAGTAACTGGTCAATACTATCCACAGTGGTGGAGTTGTTCCCTAAACGAACCACGGCGGGAGGTGGACGGCCGTACAAGGCTTGAAAGGGGGAAATGCGGGTGGACAAATGTGTGGAAGTATTATAGCAATACTCGGCCCAATGCAACCATTTACTCCAAGTTTTCAGTTGGCCGTTAATGAAACAACGCAAATAAGCTTCTAATGCTTGATTCACAATCTCGGTTTGCCCATCGGTTTGGGGATGATAGGAGGTGCTGCGCAAAAGAGAAGTACCTTGTAATCGAAACAACTCTTGCCAAAAATTGCTCATGAATACCTTATCCAGATCGGAAACAATAGAGGCGGGGAACCCATGTAGACGGACCACTTCCTTAATAAAAGTGGCAGCAACCGAGGCAGCAGTGAAGGGGTGCTTTAGGCCCACAAAATGAGCGTATTTAGACAAACGATCAACAACTACGAGCACAGTATCGAACCCCCCAGAGCATGGCAAAGCTTCAACGAAATCCATCGACACATCTTCCCACACATGGACCAGAATAGGGAGTGGTTGAAGTAACCCGGCGGGCCGTTGATGAGAATGTTTTTGTTGTTGACAAATGACGCATTGCCTCACGTACTGTGTGACTTGCTTACGCATGCCCAGCCAAAACCATTGGTCGGCCAACCTCAAATACGTCTTGAACTCACCATTGTGACCCCTTACGGCGGAACAATGATATTCATATAGCAATTTGGGTATCAAGGGAGAAGAGCTAGAGAGAACCACTCGACCTTTAGACATTAACCGGTCATGATCCATTGTGAACCCAAGATGAGAGACTCCATGTTGAGAGACTTCGGCTAAGATGCGTGCTAATCGACCATCGTTTCGTACTTGCTGCTGGATTTTAGCCCAATCAATTTCAACGGCCATGTGAGTAGTGAGTTGTTGCAGCATCATGAACGTAGGATGGCGGGACAGTGCGTCGGCGGCATTGTTAGTGGGCCCGGGTTTGTACTTTATCTCGCAATCATACCCCAACAGTTTCGCCACCCATTTTTGATATTCCATTCCGACTTCCTGTTGCACCAAAATAAATTTCAAACTATGTTGATCGGTCCAAATGACAAAGTGTCGACCCAATAAATAATGACGCCATTTTTGCACGGCAAGCACAATAGCCATTAATTCCTTCTCGTATATCGGCTTAGAACGCCCCCGGTTGCCTAGTACCTTGCTAAAAAAAGCGATGGGATGACCATCCTGTGATAAGACTGCCCCAAGGCCAATTCCCGATGCATCCGCCTCAATTTCAAAGGGTAAACTGAAGTTGGGCATGGCCAACACAGGCTCAGACAGAAGGGTCTGCTTAAGATGCTGAAATCCTGCCTCAGTTTTCATATCCCAGTGAAACGAATGTTTTTTAAGTTGCTGAGTAAGTGGTTGCGCAAGGGTAGCATATTGGCGAATGAAGCGGCGATAATAGCCCGTCAAGCCTAAGAATCCACGTAACTCCTTCAAGGTGCGAGGAGAGGGCCAATCTACCATGGCTTGCACCTTGTCGGGGTCAACGGCAACACCTTCATGAGAGACAATATGGCCTAAGTATGCCACCTTTGTTTTACAAAATTCACACTTCTTACCATTGACATACAGCTGTTGGGCCTCCAAGATTTCCATAACAAGAGCCAAATGTTGGCCATGTTCTTCGACCGAAGAACTATAGACTAGAATGTCGTCAAAGAACACCAAGACAAAGCGGTGCAAATACGATCGGAAGATGTTGTTCATGAGAGCTTGGAATGTAGCCGGGGCGTTAGTTAAGCCAAAAGGCATAACTAAAAACTCATAGTGCCCTTCATGAGTGCGGAATGCGGTTTTATGAATGTCTTCCTCCCGAACCCGGATTTGATGATATCCGGATTTTAAATCCAACTTCGAAAATATCACCGCTCCATGTAATTCATCTAAGAGCTCCTCGATCACCGGAATCGGATATTTATCAGCGACGGTCTCCTTGTTTAATGCCCGGTAATCGACACAAAAACGCCAGGACCCGTCTTTTTTCTTAACCAACAAAACCGGGCTGGAGTAAGGACTGTGTGAAGTGCGGACGATGCCAGCCAACAGCATATCCGCTATCATTTTTTCGATCTCAGCTTTTTGGATGTGTGGGTATCGGTATGGGCGCACACTGACTGGGTTACTTCCCTCCTTAGTCACAATTTGATGTTCCTGACCCCGCTTGGGTGGCAAGCCAGGAGGCATTTCAAACACCTGGTGATATTGATTAAGCACAGATTGTATAGCTACTGGTAAGGACTCCATGGAGCATGGTTGCTGGATATCAGAAACAGTAGGATCAACTTGATTTAGTTCCACCAAAATTCCCCCCTGCTCTTTCTTAATTATGCGCATCATGGACTTCAAGGATACTTGTGAACGCCCCAAATTCGGTTCCCCCTTTAACATAACTTTACACCCATTCCATTGGAATTGCATCACCTGCAATTTCCAATTAGTAGATACGGTTCCTAGCTTCTCAAGCCACTGAATACCCAATATTATATCGGAATTCCCCAGTTCTAAAGGAAAGAAACTCTCTACAAGCTCGATAGGTCCCAAGCATAAGTGTACATCCTTGCATTCGCCCCTCCCCGTCACATTCTTCCCCGTACCTAGCATGACCCCAAATTCTTCCGTATCCGAAACCACCAAACCCACCTTCTCTACTACAGATAATGAAACAAAGTTATGAGTTGCACCTGGATCAATCATGACGATGACCAGAGTGTCGTAGAGCTTGCCGGTGAGGCGCATGGTCTTGGGATTGTCGATGCCCACGACTGAATTGAGGGAGATACTGACCGGTGTAGTCGCCATCTCCGTCGGTTCCTCCTCGATTTCCGTCGCATCTGTTTCGTCTTCCTCTCCCATTACCCACAATAAACTAAGTTCTCCCCTCTTACACTTGTGGCCCAAACTCCATTTTTCATCACAGCGAAAACACAAGCCCCGACTCCGTTTTTCCTGGAAATCACGGTCCGATAACCGTCGTACCTAGTCTGGAAATTTTTTTGTGGAAGGGTGGGATGGTAAAGGGTGATAAGGGGTGGGTCGTTGGTTTGAGGAGTGATAAGGTAATGTGTTTGAGGCTGGGTTTCTTGGGGGGTTATTAAATTTAAGTGGGTGTGGGGTCATTTTGAGAGGGTGACGCGTGTTTGAGGGTGAGGTAATGGGTAGGTCATAGTGAGAGAACTCCATGTATTTTTCTTCAATTTTTAGGGCCCACTCTATGGCTGTTTCTACTGAATCAGGGTCTCACAATCTCAATTCCACTCTAATTAAAGGCTTCAATCCCTTAATAAAACAAGAAACCAGTGCATCTTCAGGCATGTGAGTCAAAGGAGATGCCAACAAAATGAATTGCTGAAAATACTCCGCCACAGATCCCTCCTGCACAATCGACATCCATTGTTCGCATAAAGAACCACCACCATGAGGCCGAAAATGGTGTAACATCAAGCTTTTCAACTCCCCCCACGATCCGATCGATTTCCTCTGCTTCACCCACTGTCACCAAACCACGGCTCGGCCTTCCAAGCCCAGCAGCGCCGTCGCCACCTTCTCAACCTCCGCAACCCCGTAAACAGAAAAATAGTGCTCCGCCTTGGCCACCCATCCATCTGGATTTTCGCCATTGAAGGCCGGAAAATCCATTCTCCTTTGTCTCGCCGGTTCGTGATAGGGACGGTCCTCCATGGGGAAGCGTTGAGAAGTGGGCATTTCAAACCCTTCCCCATTAAGGAATATTTGGGAACGTTGAGAAGAACGATTTTGAGGAGTAGGTAAAGTTGGGGTACCTTCTTTTGACGCCATTAGAGCTCTAACCTCAGCCGTCAAAACCGAGAGTGAGTTTCTCAATTCTTCTTGACTTTTCGTATTCTCCTCCCTAGACTTCCATACCGATTCTTCATGTAGAGCCACCATATCCTGGATTCTGCCCTCCAACACTTCCCTTAACGAAGGAATTGAGGCCCGTAGTTCCTGCAGATCCTCTTCAATGGCGTCCAACCGATTTGCTTGAGTTGGAGCCATTTCCGTATGCCCAATCACGAATGCTCTGATACCACTGTTATGAATGTCCAATCAATCAGAATAACACAGAGAATAGAATAAGAGAAAGATTAGAAGAATGTAGAAGAAGAGAAGAAGATTAGAAATGGAATGCTTGTATTATGTATACTAGGCAAGGCACCTAGCTCAACTCTTCGAGCGGTTGAGTAGCTCCTATGTGTGAATACACTGTGATGTAATTACAAGCATATCTTTACAAGCCATATCTATTGCTATATATAGATAATCTATTCTGCCTCAGAGTACACATTTACCCTTGGCTAAAATATAACCAAATGCCCTCAAGAATAACAGAAAATATTCCCTTATGCCAGGTGTCCTACTTCACACCTTTTAGCTTGCTTCTTTGCTCTCCTTTTGTATGTGATAATGGGTCGTGGGCTAGCTTCTGGAGTATTCATCACACGGATCTTGGGCAAAAGAGGGGGCAATGTTTAAATCTAAACAAACAAACTAGGGGGCCAAAACTCCCAATCTCTAGTTTAAAACCTATACTCCTAATCACTAAGCCACATCTTTCTATTCAACATATTAGACAATATTTTGATTTTGTATAAGAATAATTTGCGAATTACGGCCTTAAAGTTTAACACTTTTGCGAATTGCAGCCAATGTTTATTTTTTGCGAATTACAGCCATCAAAGTACCAAAGTTTACAAGTTCAGGCCCAAAACACAAAACTCCGACCACTTAACCTGAAACTCCGATCACCAAAATGGTCGAAATTCTGTGTTTTGACCTGAACTTTGATACTTTGGTGGCTGTAATTCGCAAAAATAAACATTGAGGTTGTAATTCGCAAAAGTGCTAAACTGTAAGGCCGTAATTCGCAAATTATTCTTTGTATAATGACTCAATAATTTTTAGAGGGTTCATGCCCCTTTAGGCCCAAACTAAGACCCGCGTCAGTCTTTGCATAACCTTGGTCTTATTTAGTCAAGGACTATTATTGTGTTGATTTTTTTTTTCATAGAAACCTGCAAATGTAGAAAAAAGTCGTAATTGTGTTTGTTGAGAGACCTCATTCAAGTTGAAGTGACGGTGAGTTTATTGAGATGAAAACGTTGATGTGTATATGTAGTTGTCTTGGAGCATACCTCGTTGTGGCTTGTTCTCTTCTTTCATTTCAAGGATATGCTTTGGCAAGTTATAGTTTTGATCACGCTCACCATTAAGCTTGTCCTTTAGTGACTAGACGGCTAGAAGCTGTACTGTGCAGTGTTGTTTTTGTTACTTCAAATTTTTTATGAAGGGAATTGTGTACTCCTAATAAAATTTTTGGCATTTGCATCTGAGTTATGTGTACTTTTAATGGAAATAACTCATCAAATAATGTGTATTCTTATTTGAGTGAAGTTGATGTTAAAAATATCTTTGTTTTTACAAGGTTAAGATTAAGGTTAGGACTGCTTGGTAAATGAGGCAGCTTTGTGAGCAAAAATAGAAATACGTTTCAGCTGGTCATGCTCTGTTTTTATAATATTGCCCAACCTTTTATTGGACTCTTGATGCATCTTTGGTGGAAGGAGAAGAAAACTGACAAAGCCCCTTTATAATTCAATCTATTAATTCCATTTGTGTATTTGTGTACCTTCAGACTGTAAGGGGAAAGTGCTTTGAAAAGTGCATAACAAAACCAGGGTCAAGTTTAAGCGGAAGTGAGCAAAGCTGTGTATCAAGGTGTGTGGAACGCTATATCGAGGCTACGGGTATAGTTAGTAGAGCTCTTTTCAGCCAACAACGATAGAGTCACGACTCTCAAATGTCACTCAGCACATGAAATCTCATGAAGAATATACCACTTCATGTTCTAGATACGGTATTTTTGTTGTCACTGTTGAGCAAATTATCATATATTCTCAAAAATTTACCGATATTTTAGAATGTTGAACACATAACCATGCATTTTGCCAACTATTTCCTTGATTTGATAGTTCTGTTAATTATTTCTATTTACATAGTCTTTGAACTTTAAGCATGGCCATCCATGGTATATCCATGCTGATTTTGTTGTGTAATTCCTTTTCTAGCAGTACGAATGTATCCCATGTTCTGATAGTATATCCTTACAGAAAATAATTGTAATGATTGGCATTCGTGTCGGATTAAATCAAACTGGATCGTGTTCACTCCTACAATCACCTAACTCATTTGAGCTATTTGTATTTCTTGTTGGAGCTATTCGTATTTTGTATGTAACTTTGTAGTAGTCGGTAAACTTATGGCAACAACTGTCCCTTGCAGTGTTGATCTTTTTCTAAGGGTCTTTCGATAAAATAGCAGATAGAGAGCTTTTCATATAAAAATTGAAATTTTTATTGTAAATTTGTAATTTTTATCATAAAACCTGTATTATCTACCACCAAAGTAAGGGTGACAGACTAAGGTACAAAAAAAAAGAACAAGGAAAATTTGCTACTTGTTTAAATTGCACTATAAATACTTCCATTGTTTACTTAAACAAATTTGCTTGTATAATCACTTAACTTTCAAATATTAACTATAAGATCCTCCATTGTTTACTTTTTTTAAAAAAAGAAAATTTGTCTCAATAACCTCGCATATTGCCCTTTTGTTTTGAATACATATTTCAATTATTTCTAAATAATCAAATATTTGTATACTTTTTGCTGACAACATCCCCTTTAACTTCTTAACCGTGTATTGTAGGTATTTACGGTTGTTACACTCACTTCTTTTTTCTCCTTATCCTCATTCGTTGGTCTACCTCTACTTCCTTTCGGTGGTAGTAGGTAGCTATAATAGCCGGTTAAAATGTGAAAAAATTATGTCAGAAACAAATATTAAAAGGTTAAATTACTTAAAAATAATCAATATTTAAGACTATTTACAGCAGATATACGATAAATAGAATTATTCATGAAAATTTTTCATTAAAAAAAATCATTACCCAACACGTTTTTATTAAAAATGTCGCACAAATCCAAAATCCTCAAGTGCCCTTATTTTTACTGTCCTGCATCTGCATCAGGCACCAGCATTGCAGTACACTCTGCCAAGTGCCAAGTGCCAAGTGCCATCAGTAGTGTTTATGCAAAAGTTAAACTAGTACTTCATCACGATTATTGACGGGTATCACAGTTAATGTGTGAGAAAAAATATAGTCATATATAAAATCTTGTTTAAATCGTTTAATCTCATATCTTATTATATTATATTTATAAATTTTATTAATGTATAAATCAATATATAAATGATCAAAATGATACATTGAGCTGCATAAAAAGTCAAATGTACCAAGTAAAAATGGAAGAAGTACCAAGTTGAAAATCAATATTTACTTGTGCTCAGAGATTAAAACCATGTTTTTCGTACTATATTTTGCCTTTTCATTTGTGTTCTAAACAAATTTTAATGTTTGGAAAAAAAGAAATTGAATAAAGACAGCCTTACTCGGCATTAGGGGTATTCAAAATGATACCGAATCAATCCGGATCCAAAAATTCAAATATCATTCCGTTACACCATTACCCCATTGCTATTATCGCTCCCACTTAGGATGTACACAACTTATTCCCCTTGTTTCTTTTTACTTGCAATTCGATCACCTTTATGACATACAATTTGAGGAAGAAACTAGAAAATGTATTTCCATTTATATTCCCTTCATCAAACTAAATTCCATATGATCTGAAATTGATGAACAAGAAATGTTTGGTTCCATCGAAAATGTACCAATCGACGAAAGAAATCAAATCTCAAGAGACTGTTACGATGAGTGACGATTACAAAAGTCTTAAAACAGACGATATATAAACTCAACTAAGTTCGTAGAGTGCATGAGCCAGGTATACCTTTGTAACCAAAACCCGGCCATCAATATTACTTCATAATAGGTTAGCAAAAAGGTTTCAAATCAATCATCTCCTCAATGTTTGTAGAATGTATTCGGCGTAGAGGTCCCTGAAAAAATTACAAAATATGAAAAATCTATCATTTGAAGAAATATACAGAAGTTAAATCCATTATCCTCAAATATACCAATTTCACAGTATTACTTACATAGAGTACTGGATGGCCTCGTGAGCGGTTTTTGCCGGTAAAAACTCATCCACTGCAACCTCTTTATTCTCGTTTTTCTTGTCTATATATAGATTAAGGCATATTAACATATACTAATCTTTAAATTTTCTAAAAATTTAAATTCAAAAGTTAACATTTGTAAATAAAAGGATACAGTCCTCGAAAAAGCGTCTGATCTCAGCCAAACGATGAGGCGGGAGTTGGTTAATGTCAGTGTAGTGTTTAACTTCAGGATCATCAGCACAGACTGCAATTATCTTATCATCTTTCTCTCCCTGTCAAGAAGTAAAACAATGGTTTAATCATCATTTAACTCCATCTATACTGTAGATTCAAATTTCAGCATACGATTTTTGAATCTTGACACATATGAATGTAGTAGCCCTTGTAGAACCTGATCGATCATAGGCATAAGACCAATGGCACGAGCTCGGAGGAAGCAACCTGGCATGACTGGTTCCTGGAAAAATAGAAAAACAACAAAAATGTAAGAATCTGCATGACATTATGAGTCCGATTTCCACAACATTTCCTACATCAAGCAGTGATTACCTGCATAAGCACTAACACATCCATGGGATCACCATCTTCGCACAATGTTCGTGGAATGAAACCATAGTTATGGGGATAAACCACAGATGAGTATAAAATTCTATCAACCTGGAAAAATAATACTTTGCAATGTCACAAAAGAGGGTAGTACACACTAAAGGGGTGTTTGGTATGACCAATGCAAATATAATGAAAAGGGAATGTATAAACAGATATAAGGGTAATGTTAAGTGTTGGTGTTATTAATAATTTTTGGTATAAAGAGATGTAAGAGAATGAGAAAAACGAGAGAGAACCAAAGAAAGGGAATTAGTTACTAATTATATATGAGCGGTAACAATTTACAGGTATCTATTAACCTTATGAAAGGGCTTGAATTAACCCAATCTCATAACAAACCATAAGTAATGGAATGAGTTAATTAAATCCCTTACCTGAATATAATAAGCTCATACCAAAGAGAATAGGAGGGAGTACAACATTAAGTTTCAAGTTGATGATTTAACTTAGACTTATATGACCCCACTCAATCATCGTCATCATACCCGGTGTATCACGTCCATAGAAAAACTATGGGCAAGGTCTCGGGAGAACGAAAAGCGGCAATTCATACCCATAAAGGAGAGCACGGCCAAAGAATCCCTCAACTCGAGAAAGGTTTCAAACAGACAATCTATCTAAAAGATTTTACATCCTTGGCCTTTGCATGATGAATAGGAAAGTAACAATGTCACAATGAACTTACTTTAATAAGCCCAGTCTTCTTATCAAGCTCATACTTGACTTTGCTTCCTTTAGTTATTTCAACAACCTGCGGATAATGTTCAAATTTTCAGGATTAAATAGTTTCAAACACGTAAGAAGGAAAACCATCAGAGTTTGCTCAACTAGATGAGGAGCACATACGCAGTTAAAAGTTTCTGGTGCATCAGGTCCTGTTAACAAAACATGGAAAAGTACATAAATTTCACTCGGATATAGACAAATAACTGTTAGAAAAATGTTTCTTTCAAAAAAAAAAATGTTAGAAAAATGGGGAAGGACAAAGATTCAGACCAATCTCGAGGTCATGCCAAGGATGGGCAGCAACCGATCTCCTTGACATTGATGAAATTATCCTTTGGTTCAACTTCGGAGTTGGGCGGAATTGTTCTCTAGCATTATGTGCAGCACCATTCATCTCCGCATCCATGTTACTGTAATTTGTAAACAAAATGAATAAGGACATTGTAGCACATTGATCAGAATTTTGTTTATTGACATTCTAAAAACTTAAGAATGGTGTGAATGTGATCAGTGATTTAACATGACCAAAGACATTGCAATTATTCTGATTAATCAAAGATACTGTAATGAGTTAGAAGATTAGGAGTCCATTTCCTATGGCATCAATTCAATATCTTGCTAATTCATGTTTGCTATCAAGGTTTAATTAAAAAGCAAACTCATTGTTTTCATAACGGTAAGGTTCTCTACATCTGATCTCATAAATAATGTTTGAGCCATCGAAAATAATTGAGTAATGAAATGCTTTAGTCAATAAGTCAATGATGCTCGGTATAAGTAAACCGAACAATTTAACTAAGGAATCCCTTGATCTCATTCTTTTCCCTTAAATACACAGAGAAATCAAAACCGAACACACAAGTAAATACTCGGGTAGTTGGTCCCTATACAATCATGGGTTAAGCCCAAGGCCTTCCTTTTCATCCACAACCAAAAGCTTAAACCGATAATTTCGATCAAAAATATGTCATATACTCTAACACGTTTTCTCGCCAGAGAGCCCTTTGACTACAAGTGTGAATGCAGCACAAGCCCTCCTCAAATCTGAGGCTGAATATTCCATTTTGAATGAGGGGCGGTTGAAAATCGAATTTGCAACCCCTTGTCATGCTGACTCTGAAATGGCAGGAAACAAACTCTAACAAAAAAACTTAAAGTTTATGGTTGAGGTCCATAATATCTTATATAATCTGACATTGTTTGTATTGGATTCTCTAACACTTACAGAAAGAATTGATTCCCTCCCATTGTCTATAGCCTTGGCCAGAACGATTCTCTAGCCTCTCCGGAAAAAACAAAATTTACTATATAATATAATCATGAGTGATAAACTTATATTAACTTGATGGAATTGAATTAATAAGAGAATCATTCATCTTGTTTAAGTTGCCATTAAGATTTATAAAAACAACCATATAATACAAGATTACAAGGTCAAGCAAACAATAAAACTTTCAAACGTGTAACAATGGAAAGAAAACTTGTCTAGTAGGAAGTATAAGAAAGCATTTATTGAACACAAACAATAAACTTCGTGATATTACAGCGATTTAGATCGAAACCCTAGACAAGTTCAAAAAAAACACGCAAAACCCAATCAATTTCCAAGCACTAAACTGGTAAAAAATATCAATGACAGAATGCAAAATAAAGTGAAAATATAAACCAAATTACACCCATGACATAAATATAAAACCAATCTGCTTTATCGTTTTCATTTCACCATTTCCGATCAATACTTCAAGTTCAGGTGCATACAAAATTCCTCAACTATAATTAACTAAACCCGATAATTAGTTTTAAGAATCAAAGGAAGAATAGAAGAAACATACCCGGAAAAAAAATAAGGATGAGAAAATTGTTGCAAACGATAGAAGAAAGAAAATGTGAAGATTGAAGATCTATAAGTTCCTCAATCTCCTGCTGATTCTGAGGAAGTTTTATAATGGCTGTGTTTTTTGTTTTCTCGAAACTTTTGAATTGATTTTTGAAGTGCGGTAAAGAAGATAATGACAAAATATTCTGTTTAATTGTCAAATTGGAAAGAGTCAACGTTTGAGATTTGTTTGTGTAAACGACGCGTTTAGGACAAGGTGTAATCTTGTTGTACCCACATTATTCGGTGGTTTATTTTGCATTTTTCAATAGTTGGATTAGATTGGCAATAGTTAAGACTTATGTAGGATCAAATTAAAATTGCTAGAACTTTCAAAAAATAAATAAATAAATTGTTAGAAAATAATAAGGTTTATTTTGCATTTTTCAATGTTAGAATTGGCAATTTTATCAAATTTAATAGCAAAAATCTCAATTTTAAGAATTTAAGTAAGGTTAAATATGAACTATGTAGCTTCGCCACAGACTTCATATAGAAAGAATTTAACGAAAATTTGAAACATATAAGCAAAGTTATATAAAAAGAATTACATTATAGTCAATTTTTAAAACTATTTCCCAAAATAAACAATTTTTTCTCGATGCTACGGTTTGGAGTATGTTCGCTCTTGGTAACAGCGATCCATTTCTTAATCTGAGTCAATAAAATTCAGCTCAATAATCGGCCGCTCTTAGTAACAGCGGCTGATTTCTGACCTGACTATTGTTGACTCAGATTAAGTAATGGGTCGCTGTGACTAAGAGCGAACATACTCTAAACCTTAGCATTGGGAAAAAAGTGTTTATCTTGGGAAATGGTTTCAAAAGTTGACTATAATCACTACAACATAATTTGCTTTTATTGAGATATATTTAGCGACATTTAAATTAAATGTCGCTATTTCAAATTTCTTATAATTAATGTATATAGAGGATTTAGTGACATTTATTAGACCCTTTAGCAGCATATTAAAAAGTCACACTAAAGCTTTTAGTGACATAGGATTTAGTGACATTTCTCACAAATGCCACTATAGACTGTCACTATAGACTATAGTGACAATTACATATGTCATTAAAGACCAAATTAAGTGTCGCTAAATCACTTTATGGTGGAACTTAAAATAAAAATCAATAATTATTACACTAAAAATATGAATTAGTGACATTTTTTTAATGCCAATAAATTCAATGTCACAAATAGCTAAATTTGTTGAATTGAATGTGATTTTTTTATATAATTTTACTTATATGTTTCAATTTTTCGGAATTTAACTATCTCCAACCCTTTGTTCTGAATTGGATCCGCCGATTTTGTACAAATAAATAATGTTTCATTTCACAATAATGTTTCACTCTATTATCACTTATTATGTAAAAATTTTCGAAATTAAAATAAAATAAATTTAATAGAATAGATGTCTTGGGCGTAATTTGCAAGATGTTACACGACTAGCAATCTAGCATGCTGTGCAGTCATTATATTTTTTAACTTACCAGCAACATATACGACTTCGATACTATTCATTAACCAAATTGACTTTTATGTTGTCGTTAATCTATAAGTTAAAATATAGTCATATAAGATCTTGTTTGAATCGTCTTGATTCACAGTTTATTAATTTTGAGTTTTCATAAATTTTTGATATGTATAATTAGAGATATTAACGATTGAATTCGTATATTGAAAATTGTGAAAATGCAAATAATGCAAGTAAATAAATAACAACAGAGGAAGTAGTATTTGAAAGCTGCCGGAAGACAACACATACAATAGTACTTAAAGATATGAGAAAGAAATTAATACATAAATCATAGAAATCTATAACTATTACTAAAACAAAACATGACTGATGTCATCACTTTTTAAAATTGCTTACATGTCACTCTCTTATATAAAAATTTTCCCTCCAAAACTCAATGATTGTGTCATTATTTGACTTTTCTACTTTTTAATTATGAATATAATATAATTCATTTAATGTATTGAAAAACTTATATTTTTTCAATTATTTATAAAATATTTATAATTTATTTACTAAATGAATATAGGATATTGTTTTCAAAATATATAAATATAGGATATTTTTAAATCGTTAAGACATAAAACCGTAAATTTTTTATTTTTAATTTATACAAATAAGTCAGAAGAATTAATAAAATCGTGCATCGCACGTGTATTATCTAGTTAATAAACAAAATATTCAAAGTTGTGTAGTTTGACGAGCAAACGTTGGTGCTATCTTATACTACTTCGCATACACTGTCATCCAACCGTAACATTGTTGTACGCTTGGCCTTTTCAGTCAAATATCATGTCCAGAAGTAGATGCTTTTCCCTACAAGGATTTAATTATCAAAATATTTAGTATGCGTTATCGACTTAAATAATTGATTAGAGATTAGAGATAAATAATACAAGTATAAATTATTGTACCTCCTCAAGCAATGCGAGACAATCCTCTTTCTGGTCTTGATTTTGATGGCTTATTGTTCCCTTACCATTCTGAGACGTAAAATCAATTCCAAAATAAATACTGTTATTTGAATGGATATTTAAAGTCTACATATACATGATTAGGGGTGTTTAATGGACAGATTCTCATTTTGACTTTTTGAGCTTTATTCGGTGCGTTTTAAAAATGGGCTTTGTAAGGGCCAGGCCAAACATGGGCTCTATTATAATTAAAATGAAGCAGCGGCTATAAAATGGCTCAAATGAGGGTCGGAAATGAGCCATTGTAAATAACATAATTAATGTATAATTTCAATTTTATAAATGACAATCTCAATGGAGATTATATTAATATTTTTTCAATTTAATTATAATAAATGATAATTTTTTTTGAAGATTTATAAATGATAATTTAAATTATTTTAAATTGATAAATGAGAAGTAAAATAATTTTTAGTAATAAAAAAAATGGGTCGCCGGGTCAAGTTGGGTTGGGCTTTCTAAACTCCGCCCATTTAAAGCCTATATAATGTTTAAAGACCCTTATTCAACCTGGTCCATATTTACTTAAACCCGGCATGCATGACTATATGACTAATACTGGTACTACTTAGGGCCAGATCCGAAACGAAATAAATTAATGTTGAATCAAATAAATCAAAGGTTAATTAAGAATTATAAAATACTTTGAAAAAAGAATAAAACATGTGCTTATTAAGGTTTGAACATGAAACAGGTGCGTCACGTAGAAAAATTTCTATCATCTTAAATAACACACATAATAATATTTTAAGTTTAGTTATTTTTTGTCGCCTACTCTCCACAACTAATGTACATATCTCAATAGGGATCGCAATTTAGTCCGAATCTGACTCGATCTGAGGAAAATAATCCGATTCGAGTCCGAGGAAAAAGTCATCCGAGTCCGACTTAGAGACGGATCAGAGTTGGACCTTATTAAAAATCTGACATACCAGAGCCGACTCCGACCTTTAAGGAAATTCGACTTTGAGTTTAACTTTTACACCAATATTTTGTTTTCTTAAAAACTCTACACGTGACTAATTCAAGTTCTTTCGCATACTAATTGTATTTTTCGATTTTGAAAAATTACTTGGTATTTTTATTTAGATTAATCAATCAGAATACGACAAATCAGATCAAGAGAAATAAAATACGCTAGATCAAAATGCGAGAAAATTTTGTTAAATTGTAGTAGTAGGACTACTTCTCTTGTTAAACTTGAATTAAAAGTACATATTTTTTTGTTAAATTGTCTTTGAAATATATATTTTGTTAATTTTGTATGATTTAAAATCGTTAGTACAATATCACAACAATACTGTTTGATATTAATTCGACTCCGTTGGAGGTTCGAAGGTCCGAGTCGGAGCAAACTTGGAGTATGCATAATCCGACTTCGAGTGGAGGTGGATTAAAAAAACAGTCCGACTATTATCCGGAGCAAAGTCGGAGTTTGTTAAATTCGAGCCGAGTCAGACCCATTGTCATCCCTACTTCTAATTGTTGCTCCCTCAATTCTCTAATGTTCATTCCTTTTAGAATATTCTATTTTGGAGAGAAATTTAATTAAGATTTATGATAAAATATACTCTCTCTCCTATTCTTCACATGTGTCCCATTTGCTTTTTGGGTATTGCTCCTCTCTTACTCTTAATTTGCATTTTATTATTAATCTATAAATTAATATACAGTCAAGTAGGATCTTGTTTGATTCGTCTCAATGCAAAGATTATTTATATCAACTTTCCATAATTTTTAATTATACACAATTAGAGATATTAAGAATTGAATAAGTGCATTGGATAGAGTGCCTAAAGCAAATAAGACACTTGTAATGAATAAGAGGGAGTATCTATGTGAGATCTCGTTAGATTTGTTTTAATGTATACTTTTTTATTACATATTTTTTATAATTTTTTATGATGTGTATTTTTAAATCGTTAAGACATAATTTTTTAATAACCGTGCAAAAATAAATAGAAAAAATATTTGGAAATGAGGGTATATTAATTCGCAAACTTAGCTAGCTGGTATTATGTAGTTTTCAATTTTCATAGACGTTATATTTGATTAATAATCATTAATCATTAGCCTCACTCCTAATAATTGACTATTTATATTAATAGAATTATACCTGTTCAAGCAATGCAAGACGATACCCGTCCTCTTCCTGGTCATGATTTTGATGGCTGCTACTTGTTCCCTCGGAACTGTGTGACATCATGTCAATTCCAAAAGTTGATGTTTTTCCCTTGAAAAAAGTATAAATATAGTGGTATTGTTAATTTAAATTATAAAAACTTTAAAAATTTTAATATTTTTTCGAAAATTCACGTGTTAACTATTAGTTTTGAGCTTTTCTACGCGGTAATAGTGACTCTGAGCTTTTAACTTTTCCATGTGGTAGAAAAATGTTAAACTTTTGGTAATTTTAAGTATTCATTTCGACTCAATTACGAAATATACGACTTATTAGGATGAACGTCTATTTTTTTTAAAAAAATGTCATTATATTTAAAAAAAATAGCGTAAAGTTAACAAAAACACTTCTCTTTTGTCTACCATATGAAAAGGTTAAAAGGTTAAAGTCATCACACATTAATTAAAAAACGTTTGTCTACGTGTATCTTCCAATCCAAAAGAAATTAATAATGTACCTCTTCGAGCAATAATAATGGAGGGTCATGATCGTCGTCGTCTGTCTGGTCTTCAACATTTTGATGCCTACGTGACCGATACTTATCAATTCCAAATTTAGGCATTGTTGTCTGCAATAAGTATTCAAAAGGTAAATACTCAACTCATGTTATACTACTAAAAAAAATAAGTAATAAGGAAATAAATTGTTAATTTATCTTTTTTTCATTATGTTCTAACCGTTAGACTATTAAACATATCATGGGCCTCAACCATTAACTTAAGCTTTTTGTTGAGTTAGTTCCTTATCAAGGAATTAACTCAACCAAAAGTCAAGGAACCAAGTCAACCAAAAGTTTAGGTTGATGGTTGAAGCCCAGGATATGTTTAATACTCTAACACTAGCCATTTTCTCACCCCTCTAATAATCAAATTAAATTTTTATTAAACATTTATCTAACTTTGTTTTTTTAGTTTGACTTTTATTTACTTATTTAAATATTTAAATTTAATCCAAGCGGACTCTAATTTAGAGCTTAAAGCTTACCTGTTTCTGCAAACTAGGTAGCTTTTTGTAGTCTCGATTAGAAGCAGGTATCAACTTGGAAAGAATGGTATACAAAATAGTCCTATTTGCTGCAATTCCAAGAAGAGAGCACATAATGAAGATAACAATGGCTACCCATAACTTGCTCTGGTTTATTACTGTATAGATACCAGTCATAAAGGCCACCAAGGAACCATATAGTGATTGCATCAGTATAAAAACACACCGATCCACCAACACGTATGACATATCCTCGTCACATACCATGGACCATATCAAACAAAACAAGACCAATATGGATGTACACATGGCATATGCGTCTGCTAGTAAGAATACTATAAATGATGCTTTCTTTGCCAGCATGGCACTGCCGGTTTCGCTGTTAAGCCCACCGGGGAGTGTGAAACCAGCCGCAAATGTGATGGTTGCCAATAGTGCTGCGACTACGGATAATGTGGTTCTCATTTGATCCAAATTTGTTCGAGATTGGATATATGATGTTTTCAGGTCACGATTTATTGTTTCCTGCATATGCATTGTTTCATATGATCATATCAATATACTAGTTTTCTATGTGCATCAAATACTCTAGAACAAAGGTGTATGTTATGCCATTATGGAACGCAGGAAGTATATATAGTAGGAGCATACCCAATAATCATCTTCTTGGCAGAGCTTGGCAAGTAAATCCATGGCAGTTATGCCATTATGGTCCGCTATGTTTCGCTTCACGCCGTCATCAGCGAGCAATGCCTTAGCCAAATACATGTCCTCCCTCTCCAATGCACGATGCAAAGGCGTTGCACCCTCGGAATCAGTTGTATTTTTGAGGTCCGCAATGGAATCCTTGTTCAAGAACTGCAAGCACTCTTGATAAGTTTGAAATGTGATGTGGTGCAGAGGAGTATCCTGTTTTTCACGACAAACTTTATGAAGGTCTTGACAAGTATCAACGAAAGCAACAACAGCCCAAGTTTCATTTTGCTGGCATGCTGTAACCCAATCAAAAGGTTGCTTTTGGATCAAGGATGGGTTTTTCAGCAACCTCACAAGCCATGAAGCTTTTTCTTCTTTCGCATAGTCAAGAGCTGTTTTTCCACTGTCATCGATCAAGTTCATCATCCACCAATATTTTTCAACAAGCATCGTACCTATATCCTCTATATTCACAATCAAGCAATAATAATAGTCAGGGCCTCAGGGGCAAATGTTGAAAATATTTTAAATGTGAGGAACAATAATGGGTTGTAGACTTGCACAAGAATACAAGATCGTTGAAGGGGTTGGATCATTGAAGGGGTTTCTATCTAGGGCTGAACATAGTTTGGTCTAAATCGTAAACCAAATCATAATTTAATATTTGGTTTGGTCTACGGTCCAAACGGTCTGATCCGGTTTTTTCTCAAAAAAATTACGGTTTACGGTCTGGTCTCGATTTTTTCTTTTTCAGACCAGATTAGACCGCAAACCCTATTAAGACCAAAAATCATAATTTTTTTTATAAAAAAATATGATGCTACATAAATATTTAGAAATGTCGTTATTACATAACATATACTTAAATAATGTTAATGCAATCAACGAATTACAAATTATTATATTTAGTGGCTGTAGGTGCGAAATATTTGTATAAATACATATATTAATTTCCTATGAATATAAAAATAAAAAACCGTAGACCAGACCAGACCAAACTGTTGTAGAACTGTTTGGTCCGGTCCGGTCTGGTGATTCAAACGGTCTGATCCGGTCTGGAAATTTTTCAGACTAATTTTGGTCTAGTCTGATTTTAGTAACAGACCAGACCAACCAGACCGTGTGCACTCCTATTTCTATCTAGGATCGTTGAAGAATTTTGATTGAAATCTGTAGAATTTGATCATGTAGGATTACGTGATCCTACAAATTAAATATGCATTGGATTACTTATTATCGATTATATTTGTTTTTCCTCTTTTAAGTTTTAAGTTGCAAAATTAAAACTTACTTTGAAATAATGCTTTTAATAATCAGTTTCAAACTACGAGTTAAGCTAAGAAAAATTGAATTTTATAGTGATATTGATATGATTATTTTAAATATATGTATTTATATTTTATACTTACGTAAAATCTAAATTATATGAAAATATTTTACGATTGAAAGTACTATTGAAGGATTGGAATTTGGATCATTGGATTATAGAATTGTAAAAGCGTGTTATGATCTTACCATCGAAATAAATGCTTTAACTAAGTAAGATCGCACGACTCTACAACCAGTAAGATCCTACCTATATCTATGATCCGGATCAATTACCTATATATTTTTACCCAATTTTTATTTGTCGCCACCCTTTTAATAAAATCGCCACCCTAATTTTTTTTTGTTTTTTTTTTTTTTTTTAAATTTTTTTTTTTTATTATTTGTTTATAAATATTTTTATTATTATTTGTTATTATTGTTATTTGTTTTAATTAATTTAATATAATATTGTTATAATTTTTATTATTGTTATAATAATTAATTAATCACAAAACAATAAATATTTTAAATAAATTAAATAAATAATTTAAATAAATATACATTTAATAAATTAAATAATAAATAATTAATTAATAAAAAAACAAAAAAAAAAAATGGAAAATCGCACAAAATGTGCTATGGTGCCATGGCAGAATCGCACAAAAAGTGCGATTGTGCGATTGTACCATGGCACAATCGCGCGTTTTGTGTGATTGTACCATGGTACAATCGCACGTTTTGTGCTATTGTACCGTGGTACAATCGCACTTTTTGTGCGATTTTTCAATTTTTTTATTTTTTATTTTTTATTTTTTTTTGTTTTTTTATTAATTAATTATTTATTATTTAATTTATTAAATGTATATATTTATTTAATTTATTTAAAATATTTATTGTTTTGTGATTAATTAATTATTATTGTTTTTGTTATTTTTAATTTTTTTTTGTTTTTTTTGTATGATTTTCCTTTTTTTTTTATTTTTTTATTTTATTTATTATTAATGTTATTATTATTTGTTATTGTTATTTAAATTTTATTTATCAATTTTTGTTTTTTTTATTATTAATATCAACTTAATAAAGTTCAATAAATATTTCGAAACGATTAATAAACTTACCGATTCGTATTCTTGTTCGATTAGTAAATTAAAATTATTAAGTTTTTTAATTTTTTTTAATTAATTTAAAATAAGGGGTGACGATTTTATGAAAAGGGTGGCGACAAATAATAATGCCCTATTTTTAAATCGTAGAATTGTAGATCAATTACTTCTTAATTAGATGTGTCCATACGGGTAGGTTCACAGGAAGATTACGTGACGAATTATCACGGCCTAAGATCACAATATCTGCCTTTAGAAAACTTTAGATTACAAAATAGTTGATATATATGATTTACCTGGACAATTTCGTACTCCATGGAGCACAGTCAGTCCGTCAATGCCACGCAAATCACCAAAATGAGGTTCCTGAATACTCAAAATTTCTTCCACAACTTCTCCGTATGAATTACAACAATAAACAGCATATAGAAGTGGACTCCAACCGTATGTGGTATGAATCTGACACAATGTTTTATCAATTGATAAGAAATACAATGCAAGTTCAACATTTCTTGAACCAATAGCAACAATAAAAGGTGTCTCCCCAGATGTATTTCTTAATTTCCAAGGAGGAGTAGTACTCTGATTTCTTGCTTCTATTTCTCGTTGGTGACCTTGTACAAGCTCTTGCCCTATCTCAATATTTCCAGTTTCTGCTACTGTATGTAGTGGACTCTCCCCCTCCTCTGTCGTAGACTTGATAAGATCTATGAAGATCTTGGAGCTAATACCTGGAAAGCCCCCCTTCTTTAGGAAGTTAAATGGCCATATTTTATTTAGTTTTGCCCATTGGTGAACCACATTCAATCCATCCGTATCCTTTTCGTCCACCATATCCGGATGCTTCTCCAACAACAATCTCAACACATTTTCTTACATCAAAAAACAAATTTAATGAATTATTTTAGTTATTGCAATTTAATTAATTAACAAACTTATTTTTAATATTAATTCATTACATAGTTACTTAACTAATTAAATAGTTATATATTGATAAATAAGTAATTAATTATGTAATTAGTTAAGTAATTATTTAATTAATAAAAAAAATATTAATTTAATAAAAAAAGAGAGTTATATATTTAACAAACTTATAATCATAATATTAGTAAAAAAAATATTAATTTTAAATAATAATAAAATAAACAAACCTGAAGAGTTGGGTGCAAAATGGAGGGGAGTTGAACCTTTTGCACCGCTAACAGTACTATAGGAGGAGGATGACTTCAAAATCTCCTCGGAAACCCTGCTAAACCCATTTTTGACTGCATAAAACAGGGGACTATTCCCCTGACTATCAACAGTGTTGCAAAACGATTCCAGACTATCCATTGACAATATTTCCAACGCACACTCCTCGTTATCCTCTGTGTTCTTTACACCAGACAAGACGATGTGCAATGGCGTACGGTTGTGTTCATTTAAAGCTAACCACGGCTTTTCTATTCCCTTATCATGATTATCATCATCTTCTGAAAGTGATTTGTAAAAGCCAAGAATGAGCCCGACGGGTTCAAAACAAGCTTTCTGTGCAGCAGCTACATGAAGGGGATTCCGATCGCAATCATCCTGCTGACAGAGGAGTCGTAAGACGACATGATTTGGTAGTAGTTTCATGGCTTCTCTCATGAAATCCACCTTGTCCTTCTTCGCCGCAAGGTGAAAAATATTGCCAATCATTTCACTATCGATGAAATAATGATATTGGGAAGAACAGTATGATAAGAAGTAATCTGTCGATTTTGTAGCAACAGCTCTTTTCAGAAACTCTATATCGCCTAAGCATGCCGCTTGCTTCAACTCTGGATCCATGATGCTATTGCTCAGATCAGATCCGAACTCTCTGATGTACGTATCGTCTTCGTTGTCCTTCTAGCTATTTATTTCTTCTGGATACAATGTTAAATTAGGCTGGACTTATTGTGAATGCCAGTAATTATTGGGGAAAACACGAGGTGCACACACTTCACGAGCCAATGAGATATATGCCATCCCAAAACCATATGGCTATGGGAAGAAGGTCTCCAATAGCTTATAAAGTGTGCACACCATTTTCAATTTGTCGATGTGGGATAATTCATCCCAACACCCCCTCACATGCGAACCCCGTCAAGTTCGCACGTGGGAGTAATCAATTAGGGTAGGAACATCATTCTTTTCGGACCTACCATTTTTAAATTTTTGATCAAACCATCGACTCGAATACCATGTTAAATTAGACTGGACTTATCATGAATGCCAGCAATTATTGAGAAAAACACGAGCCGGAAATATACAATACATCTTTAACATGCTTGTTCTCTCATTATTATTATTAGTATTTTAAAAAATACTCCCCCGGCCCGGCTTCACATGGGATCATAGGAAACTCTGGTGTAAACTTAATTAAAATAATACACCAACCTTATCCTGATCTCCTTCATGGTAGGTCAGTGGAGTACAATTAAGGATACAAACTAAATAAAAACACAAATCTTGCGAGGAGAGATTGTCTCTAATTGGATCGACTTATTCTATATTTAAAGTATTATAATTAGACCTTTAAAAATATACGGTAAATATGCATTAAGGATATATCTTTAATGTGTTGAGCTTGAAATATGTCTCTCAAAAAGACGGTTTCTTAAGTAACTATCTGATTACATTTAAAAATTTAATATTATAAAAATATAATATTAAACGATTCAATCAAATATTTCTTTCGCATTAACTTAAAAAAAGTACTCCCTCCTATTCACCTAAGATGTCCTATTTACGTTTTGGACACTATTTATCTATTAATCTTGATAGAATTTAGAAAATGAGTCTAGACAACTCAAACAAGGAGGAGAATAAGTAGTCCACTCATAAACTCACAGAACGTTCACTACTAAAACCAATTGGTGATAGTATGAGTTACTATTTGAGTTTATGTGATGCATACTCTTCTCTTTCTCTGATGTGGGACAACTCACATCCGGGTAACACATGGACACTTCAACACTACCTCTCACATGTGAATGTCCTTAGAATTTTAAACCACCAGAAGAGTTACAAATCTATTGGGAATGAACATCTAATTAAAGGCCCTTAACCAGTGGTAAGATTAAATGCCACCCTAAATAAAGGTCCAACAACAAACTGGACTCTGATATCATGATAGAATTTAGAAAATGGGTCTGGGCAACCCAAACATGGAGGAGAAGAAATAGTCCACTCATAGACCCAAAGAAGGTTCACTACTAAACCCAATTGGTGATAGTATGAGTACTCCTTGAGTTTATGTGAGGCATACTCTTCTCAATCTCTAATGTGGGACAACTCACATGTGGGTAATACATGCATGAACGCTTCAACAAATCTTAAATTGCATTTTATTATTAATCTATAAGTTAAAACATATATGTGAGATCTTATTTGATTCGTTTTGATGTAATGATTATTAATATCAACTTTTTATAATTTTTAATTATACATAACTCGATTTATTAAGAATCGAATAAATGTATTGGATAGAGTATATAAATTAAATGAGATACTTAAGATAATTCGGAGGGAGTATTTCAGTTACTCCTATTCCTATAGTCCTATTTATGATTTTATAATTAAAAGATTTGAATGCAAAGACAAGGTCACAAGAGAGAGAGGGTTCGTGGAAACTATCGTGGCCTCGTGGGAACGCGTGGAACTTTTAATTTTATATTTTTATTGTAGTACTCCAATTACATTTTGTTAATTATTTTTTGGAATCTTGAAAGTATATAGCCTTTATTAATTTACTATTCTAAAAAACGTGTTTATCTCGATTAAATGAAAATTCAACTTCAATTCTTCGTCAGTTACTATTTATTTGCCCAGTTTACTTTTTGCACATATTTTAAATAAATTTTAAGCCTTGATATATCTTAATACGCATTATAAAAAATTATAAAAGTTATATATTAAAATTCTTTAAATTAAGATTGAAATATTAAGATAATAAATTAAAAATGGTGACAATATAATGAAGTGTTACAAATAATGCGTCACAATTGAACATTTTTATTGTAGTAGATCATTTCTTTATTTGGCAAATTCATATCAATTGTCACATTTCTTTTTTTATCAATTTTTTTTATTTAAATATCCCATGTTCACACATGTAAAGACCAAAATACCCTCACTTTTACTACTTAAAATACTCTAACTACCACCTTTACAATTAATTTAATCAATTAAAGTACCTCAACTACCACCTTTTTAATGGAATCTACACCATCCTTAATAATCATGCCCAAACATATGAGACAACTAAATTGATTCGAATCGCTGAAATGACGAAGGACTCTGTACGTTGAAATAAAAGTATTCATCAAGTTTCCAATGGTTAAGGGAAAGTCAACTTTCCGATTACAAGAAGAAGAAAACCATAACAAAAGTAACATAAGCAATATCATGTAGTATAATAATATAATAGTTAGGCCCCTTAATCTAAGCGACTTTGTACCAACTAGAAAATGCCTACAACCAGCGGCAGCGTACATTTCTTCCCAAACTTATTTTTAAAATACCAAGGAGGAGAATCAGTAGTACTCTGATTTCTAATTGCTTTTATTTCGCGTTGGTAACCTTGAACAAGCGCTCGCCCTATCTCAACATTTGCAATTCTTGCTGCTGTATGTAGTGGACTGTCGCAGAACTCTTTCTCTGTCGAATTGATGAGTTTTATGAAGATCTTATAGCTAGCATCTGGAAAGCCCCCTTTCTTTAGGAAGTTGAATGGCCATATTTCATTTAGTACTGCAGTACTGCCCATTGGTGAGGAACATTATCCCTTTTTATGCTCAACTTTGGTCACCATATCTGGATGTTTCTCCAATAACAATCTCAACACATTTTCTTACATCAAAAAATATGAAGTATTATCAGGCTCTGAGCTTTTGTAGCAAACAACTAATGTCATATTAATCTTTTTTTTTTTATAATAAACAAAAATTTAGTATTGATCTGATTAATTTATTTATTTTAAAATTAAGTCCTTAGTGCTTTTATTAAGGAAAAATTACCTATAATAATTCAAACTATTTATGATTTTCCTACAACAATCTCACCTGTTGATTAATTATGAATAATTTCAACTTTAAGGGTATTTTCCTAGCGTAAACTTGGGTAACTCGATGACCTGTTATGGTAGGTAATTCACCAAAAAAATAAATTAAATATTAATTTAAAATTAGAATATATTTTAGAATATTTTACATAAAAAATTCTAAATAATAAAAAAAATCATAAATTTTTTATGAATATTTTTTTAACATTTTTTCGACATTTTATTTTAATTTATCTTTTTTTAAAAAAATAAAACTTGCTATATCAAGTCATCCGCTCACCGGGTTTATTCTAGGAAAATGTCCCTCAAAGTTAAGATTATTCATGATTAATCAATCGGTGGGATTATTGCAGGAAAATCATGAATAGTTTGGATTATTCTAGGTAATTTTTCCTTTTATTAATCAAATTACTCTTAATAGGAAAAGATTTAAAAAATGAATTTTCTTTTTCTTCTTCTATTTTCCTTTTAAACAAATAAGGGAGGTTTTCCATATCTTGTTATATGGTGTTGTATGGGACAAAATTTTAACCGATTTTACTTGTAACGTTTAATTTTTTCGAATAATTCAATGGACTAATTTAGTTCTTAATATCTCTAATCATGTATAATAAAAAATCATAAAAATTCGACATTAATAATCTTTGCAATGAGACGAATTAAACAAAATCTCACTTAACTTTATTTTAACTAATAGATTAAAAATTAATCACAAACTAAGAGTGATAAATAAACAGTATTAGTTTTCCAAATGTAGCAACTAATTTGAAACGGATGAAGTACTCATTACTCCCTTAGTTCCAAACTAGTTGCACTATTTTTTTCATACAATAAATTAATCCATAATATTTCTACTTATGTAATAAAAAATAATTTAATATTAATAATCTTTGTTAATTAAATAGGATTTCATTTGATTATATTTTAACTTATAGATTAAAAATTAATCATAAATTAAGGATGATAAATAAATAATGATATAATTCTAATGTTGCAAGTAATTTGAAACATAGACGTTGAGACAGGACACGACTCTAACTTAGCCAACGATTATTGAATACTCCCACCATCACTATAAGAATGAACCAAAATTAGTTTGTGAGAAATTTAGTATTCTCTCCGAATCAGTTTAGATGTCTCATTTTCTTATTTGGCAAAATCATACCAATTGTCTCATTTTCTTTTTTGTCTATCATTTTTTTACCTAAATATCTCCACTTTTTCAATTCTCAATACCCAACTACCACCTTTACAATTAATTTAATCAATTAAAATACCCAACTACCACCTTTTTAATAGACCCCACTTAACCCTTAAAATCCGTAAAATCACAAATGGGACATCTAAACTGATTCGGAGGAAGTATATAGTAAAATTGAGTTGGAGAAAAAAGACAAAAAAATAAGTGGATGAATGAAATACGAGTAAGTGGTTATTGTATAGAGATAATAAGTTTGTGAATGAAATTTTAAAGAAAAAAAGCGAGATCCTTACCCAAAATAAAAGGGTGTAAAATAAGTAGAATAAATTAAAATAAAAAGATGTATAAATTGAGATGGACAGACAAAATAATAATTACTTATTATTTAAAATTTAACGAGGTTTTTAAAACTAATTGGTATTAGGATAAATAGTTCGTCTAACTACCCCTTCAAATTAAATGGAAAATTATTAGAGTCAATTAGAATTGAATGTGAGAGGAACAAACCTGAAGAGTTTGGTGCAAAATGAAGGGGAGTGAAACCATCTTCGCCGCTAACACTATAGGAAGGGGATGACTTCAAAATCTCCTCGGAAACCCTGCTAAACCCATTTTTGACTGCATAAAACAGGGGACTATTCCCCTGACTATCAACAGTGTTGCAAAACGATTCCAGACTATCCATTGACAATATTTCCAATGCACACTCCTCGTTATCCTCTGTGTTCTTTACACCAGACAAGACGATGTGCAATGGCGTACGGTTGTGTTCATTTAAAGCTAACCACGGCTTTTCTATTCTCTTATCATGATTATCATCATCTTCTGAAAGTGATTTGTAAAAGCCAAGAATGAGCCCGACGGGTTCAAAACAAGCTTTCTGTGCAGCAGCTACATGAAGGGGGTTCTGATCGCACTCATCCTGCTGAGAGAGGAGTCGTAAGACGACATGATTTGGTAGTAGTTTCATGGCTTCTCTCATGAAATTCAACTTGTCCTTTCTCGCCGAAAGGTGTAAAATATTGCCCATCATTTCACTGTGAGAAAACCCATCTGCATCTGGGGAAGAGTAGCATGATAAGAAGTAATCTATGGATTTGGTAGCAAGAGCTCTTTTCAGGAACTCTATATCGCCTAAGCATGCCGCTTGCCTCAGCTCTGGATCCATGCCCAGACGCGATCTCTCTAATCCTCTAGTATTATATCAAATACTCCCCATTCACATGGCCGGGATGATGGGAATGAAACTCTGGTGTGAACTTAATACACCAATCTTCACTCCTTCACGCTGGATGAGTGCAATAAAAAGTACTAGATTTCCAGCTTCCAGGAAACAATAGTGGGTACTTGGTACTGCGTAGGCGTGCAACTTTATTGAAATTAGGACTTGACCTGAATGAGGGTAATAACAGCATCTTTGTTGGTGACCCGAAAAAAAAAGGTCATCACAATATTTTACCCCTAATTCTTAAACATTGTCACCCTTTTTATTTTATCGTCACCTCAATTCTTAAAAAGATCATTATTTATATGAAAATTGGGTATTTAGGTAAAAAATCATAACTAAAAATAAACATAAGACATTTGAGGTGAACTTACCCAATAAAAAAATTGAACAATAGTTGTAAATTGGAGGAAATAATAATGTAATATGAATTGTCCCCTTTCCCTTAATCCCACTTTTTTTCTTTTTGAAATCTTGTTCAGGTGCTTTTTGAACCCTACCTTCTGTCGTGCTTCCTTCTACCCACCTTTTCACTTTCTTCCTCGCTTCCTCTCTTTTTTTTTTTCTCATTTCAGTCCCAAACATAACGCGCAAATATATAAAGACTTATAACATGGATTATTCAGAATTAGTGGGTTTAATTGAGAGTAGTTCCTCGGTCAGGAACGAAGTCAGAATTTTCAGTTAGGGGACTAAATTGTCAATATACTAAGTTATTTACTTTTATTAGTATAGAAACTCGTACAATGCACAAATTTGTTAGTGCGAAATATATATAAAAACAGTTTTAAATAATAATGTAAGTAATCTAACTATACTACATACTAAAATCGTTATTCAGTAAGGACACGTGTCACTCTCACGTTAATTATTTTCCCTCCAAAATGACAAATGGATATGTTTAGAAAATTTCTTCATTTAGCTAAATTAGGTAATTAGAATCATTCTTTATTCTTTATGTTATAATATATACATTTCATATTCCAGTTGGTTTATACTATCATTCTATTCTATAAAAATTGGACAATATATATGGTGAATAGGAATAAAATAAAATATAAAAAATAAAATACTATCTTAAACTACACTTATCTAAAAATTATAAATATTTAATATTATGAAAGTATGCGATTAGATGATTCAAACAAGATCCCACTTGCCTATATTTTTACTTACACATTAGTCGCAATATGTAAAATAAGCTTGAACGATGAATAGTGCACAAAATCGAAATGTAGCGAGTATTTTGAAACGGAGGAAGTAAGTAACTAATGTATTTGCAAGATGTCAATTTCACTCATTTGAAATAGATGAGAATATTTATTAAAAAAAAGCATAGAATAATCAAACTTATTTCAAAACTAAGTGTCTGCCTCATTTTATGTGAAATCGTTGTTAATGGGAGCAATTTTGAGCCCAGATGGACTGAACTAAAATCGCAGTTGGGCCTAGCGATTTCCATGTTGGCTTATTTGTGTTGAGTGTCCTTGTTGGCTTATTGGAAAATCGCTGATGGAAGCAGCGTTTTCATTTTTTTTTTTTTACCTTTTTATCACTGATGTCAATTTTTTGTTGTTGGCTGAACTAGTATAAAAACCCGTGCAATGCACGGTTATTAGTAGTATAATAGAGAACTATTATGATTTTAATCATTGATATAATTAAATATTATATCTATTAAGTTGAAATTTACCCATTATAATTTTATAACTAATGTAACTATAATAAAAATTGTGGATAATTAACAATTTATTTTTGACTTTTTTTAGTTTTATTTACATTGCTCTAGTTTTCTGTAAATGTTTTTAGTATATATTGGGGTTATGCTATTTATTTTTCTCCTTATTTAAATGAATAAAATTAGACTGTTTTATTTCAATCGATTAATCAATATAATAGAAATATGATAAAGTATAATGTGTTATAAAATAAAATAAACTTTACCTTATTTAGTGCAATAATAAATATAGCAATATATAATTATTCTATATGACAAATCTTTGTAAAGATGCCATGTGAAAATTTCCAATTTTTTTAGTAGTTGTATATCATACATTAATGAAGCCAATATAATATTTTAAATATTATTAATATAGAATGAAAAAATTTAAAAATAAAATATTTCTGTTTTTTTAGATAAAATAAAATATTAGAATGAGATCTATTTTTGGGTTAGGAATATATTCCTTTTTTTTTCATTTTCCATGTGTAACCCTTTTCTTATCAGAATTTTGCATTCCGAAAGGCGAAAACCATTTAACTGCCTTGCTTATTTCGAAACAGCCCAAACAACTCCATTTCCTCAGTTTCGAACAAATCAAATCGCAAGAACCCTACCTTCCTCCTTCTCGCCATTTCCCTCTGAAAATGGCTGATTTCTTGCTGGAATTCTTTTACGGATGAGCTACTTTCTTCTGATCTTCTCGGCCAGGAAACAACAATATTCTTCTTCCTCTTCCATTCAACTCAGCTTCATCATCTTCCCCCGTAACCGATCGAATTCGGCCATGGCAGCAAATGTTTGAAGCCTTCGAATTCGAGCAGTTGAACACAAAGAATTCCAACAAGTCTTTCTATTGCCTTAAATTTTTGAAGAAACAAGACTCTTTCCTCTCCCTCTAATTTTCGAAAAAATGAAGCAGGTATAGTTTTTTTTCTTTCTTCATTTCTATGATTTTTGGGAAGAAAAGCAACCCAACCTTAAGTTACTCTTTTTTTTTTTGGAAAAAACGCAGCCAACAACCTTCGTTCTTCCTCTAAAGTTGGTTCAACAGCAGCATACATCTCATTTCTCAATCTTCATGTAATCATGTTCACGATTATAGGGGCCGCAGTAGGAGGTGAACTTTCTTTAATTTCTTTTCTTATATGTTCCGTTCTTTCTTACTTTGATAAAGTACCTTATTGAAATAACAAGCACACTAGGGCCTAAAGGTTAAAACTTTATCCCTAACAATCACCCAAAACCAATGGTAAGGGTGTTCAACGAAAGTAAACAAACACTTTAATAACTAGCAATGAAGATCAATAAGAAAGAAAGCAATAAACAAAGAAACAAGATGTAGGCTACGTCCTCGATGGTGGTTAGCTTGCTTGTGTTATGTGAAGAATCAATAGAGTTCTCAAGAACTCTTACAATAGAGTATTACACTTGGAGAAGAAGAAAAGAAAAAGAGAAGTGTTTGTGTTTGGCTATGGTTTTGAATACACTCTTCAAGTGAGTTACATTCACTATTTATATGTAGACATATGGGGATGCATGGGAGAGGCCCAACCCTAATTAATGACCCGCAAGACAATAACGCAAAGAGAAACAGGAGCATGGCTGCTTCCCGCTCGACCAGTCGAGCAAAACTAGATGGGGGTCGAGCAACCATATATCTTGGTCGAGGGTGAAGGCAGGAACCTACTGGATTGGTCGAGCATGTTGAATGGGGTGTGAAAGAATGCAAACAGAAGATAGAAATGAATCTTGTTATTGCAACAAAACTTCTTGTACATTATACAATGAAAGAGTTGACTATATATACACAAGTATTCTAACAAACTAAGAAAGTGCCTTACAACCAACAAGTGGATTATAATAATTTTATAGTAGAATGTAGTAGGCACGTGGGCTTCACAGGTGTTGCTCCTTTGCTGACTTTACATGCTGCTGCTGGTATGTTGTCTTCTGTTGGATATACTCAACATCCCCCAACATCCCCCCTCAAACTGGGGTGGGGGGAAGCCATTCCCAGTTTGCCTAAGAGGTCCTGAAAATAGATTGGATGGTAAGATTTTGGTGAGGACATCAGCCAATTGATCTTGTGGGAAGATAGGTGAGCTGTAGGAGTCCTTCTAGGAGCTTGTCTCTAGTGAAATGACAGTCGACCTCTAGGTGTTTGGTCCTGTCATGGAACACGGGGTTCCTTGCAATGTGCATAGCAGATTGGTTGTCACAGTGCAAGGTGATAGGCCTAAGATTGTCCATGCCTATTTCTTCAAGTAATTTGACCATCCATGTGATCTCAGCAGCAGCTGTTACCATGGCTCTATACTCAACTTCAGAGCTGGAGCGTGAAACAATACTTTACTTCTTGGATTTCCAAGAAATTGGTGATTTACCTAGGAGTAGAATATAGCCAGTAATGGATCTCCTTGAGTCAGGACATGAAGCCCAGTCACTATCAGAAAAGGCTTGTAAAGTGATTTGGTTTGTCCCTGATAAGACAATACCTTGTCCACAAGTGGAGTGGACATAATGTAATGTATGTTGAAGGGCTTCCCAATGAGTAGTCATGGGTTGTTGCATGAATTGACTCAAAGTATGTACTATGTATGCCAAGTCAGGCCTGGTGTTAGTCAAGAAATTTAGCTTGCCAATAAGGCTTCTATATGTTGTAGGATCTGGCAGTAAGTCTCCTTCCTTCATGAGCTGATAACTTTATCTTGCTAGGTAAGGGTGTGATAGCTTTTTTAAAATGAGTAATACCATTGTCATTGAGAAGTTCTTTAGTACACTTATTTTGATGTAATATTATTCCATTTTGAATCTGGTGAACCTCAAGTTCTAGGAAGTAGCTAAGATTACCAAGATCCTTTATACTAAATGTGTATGCATATGTGACTTGATGCTCAATATTTCAAGAGGATCATTTTCTGTGATTATTATGTCATCAACATAGATGGCAAGTAAAGTGATATGTGATCCAGTATTTTTGACAAATAGTGAATAGTCATTCTTAAATTGACTATATCCTTGTGTTTTGAGCTCTTGGGTCAACTTGGCAAACCATTGCCTAGAGGCCTGTTTAAGGCCATACAAGGACCTCATTAGCTTGCATACATGATTAGTGGACTGGTAATATCCTTGGGGAGGTTGCATATATACTTCTTCCTTTAAGTCCCCATGTAAAAAAGCATTATTCACGTCTAGTTGGTTTATAGTCCAACCTTTTGATATGGCCACTGCAATAATGCATCTTATAGTTGATAATTTGACCACTGGAGAGAACGTTTTAATTACTCTAGTATTAATTTAGTTGCAAGAACTCCAATCTAGCCTTTGAGATTTAATCTTCCTTCAAGTTTGTAAGTTTATTTAGGCTTTTAATTTCCTTTGTTTTTGAATTATTGTTTTAGTTTAATCTTTTCTAGTGAACTTTAGATTTATCTTTTAATCATCCTTTAATAAAAAGTGTAGTTGCTTCTCCATTATTGCTTTTGGATTTATTGTTATTATTATTAAGTATTTCATTATTGCTCATCCTAATTTATCATCTTATTTATTATTACTCATGTCTAGCATTAAGTTTGAAGTAATATTCATTGCATTTATCATGATTAGTGAGTAAATCCATTTTTTAGGGTTAGGGTTTTGAACCTACTAGTTGAGTATGACTTGATTCTTGGATATGTCTATGAAACTATGGATTAAAGGGATTAAATTGTGCCAATTAACCCTAAATTAAATATGCTTTGTCGGACTAGTCAATAGAACTAGCGTGTGAGATTGAGATCGACTTTGCTTTAGGGTAAATTTTAGTTAATTTCTTATTAATTCGTTCAATAAAACTAGCGTGTGAGAATCAAATTAGTTGGGTCTAAATCTAATAGTTAATCGACAGAGCGAGAGTTTGAAATTAACAAGATCATATTTAATCACATAATTAATCCGACATTTTATAGACACTATTGAGAATTGAATCATACAAGACTTTAGGGGATTCCCGACACACTAAATTTTATCATCATATAGTTCAATCTCATTTTAATTATCGCATTTGTAGTTGTTAGCTCACAAACAATCAATGTTTTTATTCCCTTAGCAATATAATCAATCGAAATTACCAAGTCCCTTGTCCTAACTTCCTTGTATTCGACCCGCAGCTACACGTACACAGTGTGCTTGCGGTTAAAATAAAATTTGCACATCAAGAGAGCAACAAATGATTCAAGTTGTATGACTATTTTCTGAATCACTTTAGCTGAATTTAAAAGTTGACCATTATTACAACATGTTCACTTCGCCTTTTTAGAGTTCTGATCATTTCCAACATTAGATGCTTTTCCCTGTAAAAAAAAAGTCAATATAGTATTACTGTCAGTTTAAATCATTGAAGATTAACAAGTAAACATTTATCTACACTCAATTATATACTAGTGCCAGTGGGTAAAGTGCATCTTCCAATTGACAATAGAGATAGATAATGGAGTATTGTACCTCTTCAAGCTTTTCAAGGTGATGATCATCTATATGTTCTTGATTTTGATTACTACTCCCCTCTGCATTTCGAGACTCGTCCATTCTACAACTAGATACGCTTTTCTACAATAAGTAAAGAAAATGAACTCATCATGTTATCTTAGGCCAAGTCAACTTGAATTTGGGTAGGCTAATTAGTGAGCCCATGCCTAATCTTGATCTATAACACATAAGAACAAGTGGGTTCAATTGTCTACCTGTTCTCGTGACCTTCCTCGATCTTTGTTGTCTCGGTTTGAAGCAGGGATGAACTTGGAAAGTATGGTATGCAAAACAGTCCTATTTGCCGATATTCCAATAAGAGAGCACATGACGAAGATAACTATGGCTACCCACAAGGTGCTATGGTTTATCACAGTGTAGATTCCTGTCATAAATGCTACCATGGTGCCATATAGTGATTGCATCAGTATGAAAACACTACGATCCACCAATAAGTACGACATATCGCGATCACAAACCATGGACCATATCAAACAAAACATGACCAACATAGATGTGCACATAGCATACACGTCTGCTAGTAAGAATACTATAAATGATGCTCTCTTTGCTAGCATAGCATTTCCGGTATCTTGCTGAAGGCCACCGGGAAGTGTGAAACCAGCAGCAAAGGTGATGGTCGCCAATAGAGCTGCAACTACTGATAGTGTGTTTCTCATTTGATCCAAATTCGTTCGAGATTGGATATATGTTGTTTTCAAATGTGGATTGATCTTGATTTCTTTGCACATAGATTCCTGTTTTAGATTATGTGTCATAAAAAGATTGCACCAATAAACTTAAAGCTAAATATGAGAATAATAGTCAAGTTTGTAGGAACATATATACCCATTCATCATTTTCTTTGCAGAGCTTTGAAAGTAAATTCATGGCAGTTGTACCATGATTGTCCGCTATATTTCTTTCTACTACGTCATCAATGAGCAATGCCTTGGCCAAATGTTTATCCTTCCTCTCTAATGCTCGATGCAAAGGTGTTGCACCCTCGAAATCCGTTGAATTTTTTAGCTCAGCAATTGATGATTTTTTCAAGAACTTCAAGCACTCTTCATAAGTTCGAAATCTGATTCGGTGTAGAGGAGTGTCCTGTTTTTCACGGCAAACCTTTTGGAGATCTTGACAACTATCAATGAAGGCAGCTACTGCCCAATTCTCACTTTTCTCACATGCTGTGATCCAATCAAAAGGTTCCTTTTTGATTAAGGATGGGTTTTTGAGCAACTTTATTAGCCATGGTACTCTGAATTCTTTGGCATATGATAGAGCAGTTTTCCCCTTATCGTCGAGCAAAGTCATCATCCACCAATATTTTTCGAGAATTCGCTTGCCAATATCCTCTGCGTTGCACAACATCGTAACAAATTCAGGGGATAGGAATTATTTATGCTAAGGGCCCAATTGGGTCGAGTGTGTATATTTCAGGGATAAATAAAAGTCGAAGTATGAAAATAAAGTTAATTAGATAGAAAATTAGAGGAATTTAATTGAAAGAGAAGCAGAAAAATTAGTTAGAAAGTACTTCATCCTATTCACCTGATATGTTCAATTTGTCTTTTCACTATTTTTAGGTGGTCAAATGGGACATGTAAAAGAAAAAAGTAGTGTTTCTAAATTTTAATAGGGATAAAATGGGGTTAGTACTTAGTAGGTGTAGAGGTGTGAAAACTTAAGTTTAGTGATGGTAAATTAATAAAGTTAACACACCCAAAATAGAAAAAAAAAAATAATAATTTGTACTCATTCTATCTCTTTTTCATATTTTATTTACCCTAGGTAAGGGTGTCTTCTTTTTCATTTGTTTTTTAGTTTAATCTCATTCTATCATTATAATTATTTCAATTACTTCCTTTGCACTTCTACTTACTTTTATTCTATTAATTTAACCTTTTTTTACCTCTTTAAATATTTATACTTTATCCAAACTAGCCTAAAAAAAACGGTAAATAATATACCTGGACAACATCGTACCAAATGGAGCACTGTGATTCCATCATTGCCACGCAAATCACTAAAAGGAGGATCTTGAATATTCAAAATTTGTTCCACAACACGTCCACATTGTTTAGCACGACCAACAGCAAATAGAAGTGGGCTTTCACCTGTATTGTTATAAATATGACACAAAGTAGAATCAATTGATAAGAAATACAATGCCATTTCTTCATCATCTGACGATATAGCTACCATTAAAGGTGTCTCCCCGAGCGTATTTCGTGCTTTCCAAGGAGGACAATTTAGAGACACAATCTCAGATTTCTGGTACCTTGCTTGTATTTCTTTTTGATAACCTTGTACAAGAACTCGCACTATCTCAGGCTTTCCAGTTTTTGCTGCTATATGTAATGGATTGTTCTCTATTTTCTTCTCTGTTGTGGAGTTGATGAGATCTGTGAAAATCTTAGAGCTAGCATCTGGAAAGCCCCCTTCAATTACATATTTAAAAGGCCAAATTTGTTTTAATTCTGCCCATTGGTGAACCACATTGTATCCACTCTCATTGTCAATATTGTCGAGCAATTCTGGATGCTTCTCCAACAACAGTCTTAACACATTTTCTGTCATTAAAATATTTTCATAATGTAAATCAACACAGCTGTTTTAATAATGTACAATTATGAATATGGACATAAAACTCATTTTCAAACCGACTTAAAATACCTAAGTTGAAATCAACCTGATGGCCGGAATGAGCATTGCTAATTGAATTACATAAATTTAATTGAGAGAAAAACCATATTGACACAACATTGAAATGGATAAATCCGTGAAAATGCTAATCCAGTTATTACAATTTATTTGTTTGACCATCCAATTAATTATTAAAACACCAAGTACATTCAAATGGATATTGTTAGAAAAATAACTCAAATGTAATCCCACGTCGAAGAATTAAAGAGAAGTTGACTAACATATATTGATCCCACATTGAAAAATTAAAGAAAAGTTGACTAACATATATAAGTCTAATGGGTTTCTCCTGTTATTACCATTTAGTTTTAGAATGGAACTCATTGAGTAAATGTGAAGTCAATTCTTTTCTTGTGTAGGTCTTGTATATAAGCCCAAATATATGATATTCACTTCATTCGTTAATATTTTGCAAAAGGTCAAGTATGAGTTTTTCTTGTTCCCTCTTGGTATCAAATTACTTCGATAGTCTTCTTTCAAAATTTTCGTGACAATTTCAACATTCATCTACCTCACGTTTCGATTGTGAGGGAGTATAAGAATTTAATAATATCTCCAATATACTCTCTTCTCTTTTATTCATCTAATGTGTCTCATTTACTTTATACACTCTATCCAATGTACTTATTCGATTCTTAATATATCGAGTTATGTATAATTAAAAATTATAAAAAGTTGATAATAATAATCTTTACATCAAAACGAATCAAATAAGATCCCACATGACTATGTTTTAACTTATAGATCAAGAATAAAATGCAATTTAAGAGTGATAGATGAATAGTGTCTCAAAAGTAAATGGGACACCTAAGGTGAATAGTAGGAAGTATTATTTATTTTTAGTCTTTATTTTGTGAGTATTGTTTTCTGGAAAAATAAGGTTTTATTAATATCTTAAAATTAAACTAGTTATTCTTTCTATTTTATACTTCCTCTTTTCCGTTTTAGTTGCAACATTAGGTTTTGTCACAGGAATTAAAACATGTCAAATCAGTGGTGAAAAAGTATGAAAACAGCAATTAAGTCAGAATCCACTACAACAATATACTTCCTCTGTTCCGTTTCTTCACCGTTCAAATACTCCATTTTAGAGGAGCTGAAAATCTTACCCAAAGAAAACAAAATAAAAACCCAAAAAATGAAAGTGAAATCAGATCTCAAACAATTTTTCTAGAAATTAGATCCCACAACCATTTTTCTAGAATCAGATGTCATAAAATAAACCCATAAATAAAAACCAAAAGAATCAGATCTCATAACCATTTTTCTAGAAATTAGATGAAGATAAAGAGTGAAGAAGACAAAAGATCAAAACCATGGTTGAGAGAAAGAAGAGAAAAGATTAGAGAAATTAGATGAAATTAGATGAAAGATCAGAGAAAGAAGTGAAATAAAGCTAAAAATCACACAAACCGCAAAAAACCCACAAAATTATCTAGAAAATCAAGATCTTGTTTTGAAACGTAAAAAAACCAAAAAACCAAGCAGAGAATGAAGATGAAGATCCAGATCTAACCAAAAAAAACGAAGAACAGAGAATGACCCATTGCAATTCTTTTTTGAACCGTAAAAAACCAAAAGAAAAAATGAAGTTAATGAGGAAGAGTTGGGAATGGAGTTAAGTTGGAGCATTAAAATGGGTGAAATGGAACAGTGAGAATGAGAGTTCTAGAAGAGGGGTAGGGGTATAGTGGATGTGGGTATTTAAATGGAGGTAGTTGGATTGGGTGTGGGTAATTTAAAAAAGATTAATTACAAATAATGGAAAGTAGATATTGGTTGTGGGTATATTAAATAATTAATGGGATATATATGATTAATAGTGATACGTGGTGTAAGAATAAAGTGATGATAAAATAAATATTGTTTTTGCCAAAAATAATAATGGTGCAAATAATTTAAAACTTCTTAAAATAGTAAGTGTTGCAAGTATTTTGGAACGGAGGGAGTACTTTATTTATGCATCTTAGTTTGTAATAATCAAGATATATATTGAACAATAATCTCAAAGAAACATTTTGGAAATTAAGGAGTCGATCCCATTCCCAATAACAACCGTTAATTCTCAATCCCATTAAATAAATAAGAAAAATAAAATTTTTTTGGATATAAATTCTCAATCACACAGTCACACCCCCCGAAGAGAAGTAATTCTTTGGTAAACAAACCTGAACAGTTGGGTGCAAAATGAAGAGGAGTTGAACCGTTTTTACCACTTAAACTGTAGGGGGAAGAAGAGGACATCAATATCATCTCAGCAACTCTGTTAAACCCATTTTTGACCGCAATGAAAAGTGGGCTATTCCCGTTGTCGTCAACAATGTTGCAAAACGATTCAAGATTATCCATTGACAAAATCTCCAATGCACATTCCTCGTCATCCTCTGTCTTCTGTGTGGCGCGCAAGGCATTGTGAAATGGTGTACGCTTGTAGTTATTTAGAGCTAACCACGGCTTAGTTTTACCAAAATGATGGTGATCCTGGGCTGGAAGAGATTTATAGAAGCCAAGGATGAGCCTCACGGATTCAAGACAATCTGTCTCCGATGTCGCAACATGGAGAGGATTCCAATCGTCTTCATCCTGCTGAGACAGGAGTCGTAGAACAATCTCATCTGGGAGTATTTTCATGGCTTCTTTCATAAATCCCAGTTTGACTTTCCGTGCTGCGAGGTGAAAGATATTACCCATAATATCATGATCCCCATCTGGGGAAGAGTAGTATGATAAAAAGTAATCCGTGGATTTTGTAGCATAAACTCTGTGGAGGAACTCTATGTCGCCTAAGCATGCTGCTTGCTTAAGTTCCAAATCCATGATATGATCTTTCTGAAAATGGCTAGTACTCTCTAATGGCTATTTGGGAATTGGGAATTGGGAATTTGGGATTATTTAGCTCTGCCTCTTTGCATATGGTCTTTGTTTGTTTAATTTGAAGCTTCCAATCCACGACAGATCAGAATATGATCTTTTAATAATTGCTGAAATGACGCTCTGCACCAGGGATGGTCATGGGGTGGCTCCAATCAGATTTGGATTCGGACCCTTTTAATTTTTTGAGATCCAGACCCGGATTCGGACTCTAAGAGTCTAAAATTTTCAGACTCGGACCCAGACCCTCCGAATTTGATGGGACTAGGGTTTTTAATGGGTACTTAGTGGGTCTAAAAAAAATCTTTTTGATTTGTCAAATTTGAAACATTTGTAAGTCATCATATTTTTCGTATATCTGTAAGAGAGTTATTATCGTATTTTACAAATATTTAATACTAATTTAACATCTAAACTCATAGCATTACCCATATACGCTTAAATTCTATTATAAATACTAGTTCGAGTCCATGACATAAGGGTAATTGGGTTAGTACTTAGCAAGTAGCATATATATTATTTATATATATTATGATTATACGAAAAGAAAGTAAGTGTTGGGGGCAGAATTCAAACGTAGAAGACAAATAAAAATAGACAATTTAATATTTACAAGGGTCCGAGGGGCAGGTCTAGGGTCCGGAATTGAACCCGGACCCGGACCCGTCCATTATTTTTTAGATTCAGATCCGACTCGGATTCGATGGGTCTCAAAAAATAAGACCCAGATCCTTGAAAAAGGGGCGGGTCTGGAACAGGTCCAACAGAATTCTGGATTATTGATCTAGTTTAACCAGACTTAAAAGTGTTTGACAAACTAAATTATTGATCAATTTAAGCTTAATTGACACAAATAAGTGATTTTGCATGGTCAAAATCATTTAATATTTATATTTGGTAAATTAGTTGTTTAAACGACTTTTTCAAAGTAAATTATTCTGTTACAATGTTTTCAAAATAACCAATTGATCAAAATAATTGATCAAATTTAACCGTTTAACCTACAGTGGTTTGTTAAATACCCCTTAGATTTCACTTCTAGATTTTTCATCACTGGTGCACCTAATTTTCCTATTTATTTTTAAGAAATCCCCTCATTTACATCATTTTTTTTTTAAGTCTTCCTTATACCTTTACCTTAAATAAAAAAAATGATAAATTGTTATATTTTTCTTCTTTCTTATTTAAGTTCTCTCTCTTCAAAATGAGTTTCAATTTGCAAAATTCAATTAAAGTAAAATCTTCTTCAAATTCATTTTTCAATCCTTTATAAGCTTGATTTGTTCAAAACAAGGTTGAAAACGATGCTATATTAGAGATAGAACGATGAGTTACAATCTCTAATATCACCAAGATCGAAAGTGCGAAGTCTTGTGCGAAATAAATTACGCTAACAATAAATCGATGTTTGTAAAAATAAAAAATGCAATAATAAACGACACAAAAGTTTAACGAGGTTCACCTAATTTAGGCTACGTCCTCCTATGTGTAGTAACTCTTATATTATCACAAATAAGAACTACAATTAGAGAAGAGATATAAGACTAGTGTTTGGCTTGGAGTAATTCACAAAAACTTGCGTAAGACCGTCCTATTTTAAGACCACAATTGGGTCGGCCCATTGCAGGCGCGTGTAGCACACGCGCCCTCCAAATTCCTTTTTTTGTTTTTCCATTTTCAATTTGGACCTTAAAGGTATCAATTTTGAGTTTTTGACCTTAAAGGTATCAATTTCAACGTAAAGTAGTACTTAAACACATCAATTAAAATAAATTTCAATTTAAACCTATAAGTGATTAATTGTGGCGTTAAACTGATCAATTTCCACCTAAATTGAAATTGATATGTTTAAGGTCAAAATTAATATCTTTAAGAGTAAAATTAAAAAATGCTCAAAAAATGAAAAAGAAGAGAGAAAAGTGCAATGGGCTGGAATATTATAATTAATATTACTTTATTCTATGTCTTATGGGTTATGGCATAAGTTGGGTAGATGATCTTTTAAAAAATGACTTTCATATTTGTTAGTCAATACTCGCATTCCTGCGAGGCATGATCCGTCGTATACTCATATGCATGTGCCTGTTTCACGAGCCCATTATATATAATTATATATAACAATTTACTACTCCCAAGTCCCATCTCTCACAATAAAATGGTTGAAGAGAAAGGGAAAAAAGAGTGCGAAGATGATTCAAGTTGTGTGACTACTATTTTCTGAATCACTTCTACTAGGTGGAATATCTAAGTGCTAAGTGTTTGTATGACTAAAATTACTTCTACGTGCGAGTGAATTTAGAAGTACTATTTAGGGATGGTAATGCATCGGATTCGGATCGGATCCTACCTTATGGGACCAAAATTCGTTTTTAAAGGAGAATTTGGATTCATATCCAGATTCTCGGGGTCTAATTTTTCATTATAGATCTGAGTTCAAAACAAGTCTAGACTTATTTTTGCTTACTTGATTGAATTTTGCTTTGTATTGCGATATCGATAAAATTTTAGAGTACTTTTTAATGTTGATAATATATAAATTATTATTAAAATTTAGAATAAATTCAATAATATTATACAAACTATAAATATCCTTAACTTTTCGTTCATAGATAAAAGTTTTGTTATAACATAATGTAACATTCAAAATAAAACTTTTTTTGAAAATAGAAGGGTCTCTTGGATCCAAAGATCCGAATATTTTTTGAGAGCCGGATCCAAAAATTTAGGACTTAGGGCGCCAAAATGAATTCGGATCTACGAATTCGGACTGGATTTAGGATACATCAATCATTTATAACTTGAACCACTACAGCATGTTCACTTGCCCTTTTTAGAGTTAAAATCACTTCCAATAATAGATTTTTTTCCCTGTAACAAAAAAAATAGTGAATATAGTATTATTATCAGCTCAAATGATTGAAGGTTAACAAGTAAACATTTATCTACGCTGAATTAAATAGTATACACTAATGGCCAGTGGGTAAAGTGTATCTTCCAATTCTAGATGAGCCTTACTCCTATAATTGACAATAGAGATAAATAATGGATCGGAGTATTGTAATTGTACCTCTTCAAGCATTTCAAGGTGATGGTCGTCTGTATGGTCTTGATTTTGATGACTACTACTTCCCTCTGCTTTTTGAGACTCGTCCATTCTAGGATTAGATGCGGTTCTCTAGAATATGCAAAGAAAATAAACTTATATCATCTTATGTTTGGCTAAGTCAACATCAATTGAGGTCAAAATATGTTAGTGAGCCCATGCCCAATCTTTTATAACGCACAAGTATATAGAATTAGTGGGTTTATTTCAGAGCCGTTCCTGAGGTAGGCAAGGAATGTCGCCATCTAAGAAGGCCTAACATATATTCAGTGTAAGTTATGAGTTTAAATTAGACATTTCACGAAGAAGCCATGTTTGAGAGAGGAGAAGAAAGATAAAACTTGAAAAAAGTAATTTATTTCAATATAAATGAATTTGTCTCTATTATTTTTCAGGTACTTATTAAAAAGAGAAGTGATCTTCTATAGGGAAGACACGAATCTATTATTTTGCCTAGGATCTACAAAATATCAGGAACGACACTGGTTTAATTGCGTACCTGTTTTCGTGAGTTTCGTCGATCTTTGTTGTCTCCATTTGAAGGGATGCACTTGGAAAGTATGGTATGCAAAACAGTCCTATTCGCTGATATTCCAATAAGAGAGCACATGACGAAGATAACTATGGCTACCCATAGGGTGCTATGGTTTATCACAGTGTAGATGCCTGTCATAAATGCTAACATGGTGCCATATAGTGATTGCATCAGTATGAAAACACTGCGATCCACCAATACGTACCGCATGTCATGATCGCAAACCATGGACCATATCAAACAAAACAAAACCAACATGGATGTGCACATAGCATACACATCTGCTAGTAAGAATACTATAAATGGTGCTTTCTTTGCTAGCATGGCATAACCACTTTCTTGTTTAAGGCCACCCGGAAGTGTGAAACCAGCAGCAAAGGTAATGGTTGCCAACAAAGCTGCTACTACTGATAGAGTGTTTCTCATTTGTTCCAAATTTGTTCGAGATTGGATATATGTTGTTCTTAAGTATGGATTGATCTTGATTTCTTTGCACAGAGATTCCTGTTTAAGATTATGTCTCATAAAAAGATTGCACCAATAAATATATACAGTTACTCTCATGTGAGACGGTCATAGCCGTCGTGCATCTGGCCAATCATTTTTTTTAAAATATTCTGACATACTAATTTTAAGACTTAAAAATTTAATTTTATGACTTAGAAGGTCAAATTCAAAGTTTTTAATATCAACTTTAATGTTTGAATCATCCAATTTTAATGTTGGTATGAGAATTTTAAGTCTTGTAATTGATTTTTTAAGTCTTAAAATTGGTTTTTTAAGTATTAAATTGATTTTTTAAGTCTTAAAATTGTCAAATTCCATACTTATAATAAACTCCCTCCGTTCTTTTATGTTCTTCCACCTTACTATAATGGATAGTTTCAAAAGTTCTTCCACCTTACTATAATGGGTAGTTTCAAAAGTTCTTCCACTTTAGAATACTTTCTATTTTTGGAAAGTTTCATCTCACTTTTACCTCTCAAAACCTCATTTTCCTTACTTCACACTACTATTTAATTATTTTCTCTTTCATACTTCCATTACAATCATTACTTCACACTACTATTTAATTATTTATTCTCTCATAATTTCAATACAATCATTACTTTCCACTACTATATAATGAAAATAATATCTACTGACACTAAAGATTCAATCTTTCTTAATATTTGTGAAAAACTCAAAGTGGAACATAAAAAAAACGGAGTGAGTATTAATTTTAAATCATTAAAATTGATCTTTTAAGTCTTCAAATTGGTCTTTTAACTCTTGAAATTGACCTTTTTAAAAAAAACGGAGTGAGTATTAATTTTAAATATATATATATATATATATATATATATATATATATATATATATATATATATACTTCTCTTATTTTTAGGCATGCCAAATAAGTATGTTAAAGATAGGATATGTATGATTGTATATATAGTGTTAGAAATTAAAAAACATTATTATAAGTAGATAGTGGTTGTGACTTGTGGGTATATTAAATAATTAATGGGATGATGTATGATTGATGGTGATAGTGGGGTGTGAATGAAGTGAGGATAAAATAAGTAGATTATTTTTGCCAAAAAATAATAATGTTGCAAGTAATATGAAACTTCCAAAAACGGTAAGTGTTGCAAGTAAAATGGAACGGAAGAAGTATATATATATATATATATATATATATATATATATATATATATTATATATATATATATATATATATATATATATATATATATATATATATATATATATATATATATATATATATATATATATATATATATATATATATATATATATATATATATATATATATATATATATATATATATATATATATATATTATCATATAAAGATGTGTCTCCACATGAGTGGCATTGCCTCATCAAATTTTTGTGATAAATATATCACTAATTCTTAAATGAGACGGTCTTAAGGTCTGGGCTGACCCAATTTATATTTTTTATCTTGAAATGATCACTTATGACGTTAAAAATGATCAGTTACAATCTTAAAATATTTAACTTTTATATTTTGAGTGATTACTTATGACTTTAAAACGATCTTATATAGGCTCGTCTCATCTCATATAAGACGAGTTGTAAATATATAATACTTAAAGCTAAATATCAGAATAATAAATCAACACTTCAAAAAAAAAATGAGAATAATAAATCAAGTCTGTAGGAACACACCCATTCATCATTTTGTTTGCAGAGCTTTAAAAGTAAATTCATGGCAGTTTTACCATGATTGTCCGGTATGTTTCTTTCCACTGCGTCATCAATGAGCAATGCCTTAGCCATATGTTTATCCTTCCTCTCTAATGCTCGATGCAAAGGTGTTTTACCCTCGAAATCTGTTGAGTTTTTAAGCTCAGCAATGTGTGATTTTCTCAAGAACCTCAAGCACTGTTTGTAAGTTTGAAATTTAATGTGGTGTAGTGGAGTGTCCTGTTTTTCTCGGCAAACCTTTTGGAGATCTTGACAACTATCAATGAAGGCAGCTACTGCCCAGTTCTCATTTTTCTCACATGCTGTGATCCAATCAAAAGGTTCCTTTTTGATTAAGGATGGGTTTTTGAGCAAATTTACTAGCCATGGTACTTTTAATTCTTTGGCGCATGATAGAGCATTTTTCCCCTGATCGTCGAGCAAACTCATCATCCACCAATATTTTTCGAGAACCCGCTTGCCAATATTCTCTGTGTTGCGTAGCCAAACATGTTATATGTCCTCGTCAAAGCAAATACTCTTTATTTATCTCTTTAAATTTGTTACATTACACAAATTAAAGTGAACTGTAACCATGTAATTAAAGGAATCAACTCAACCAAAAACTTAAGCTAATGTTTGAGGTTCTAGAATATGTTATATGCTCTAACACGCCGTGACTTTTTGTCACACTAGCTTCTGATCATAGACTAATAACTAGGCCGCATTGCGTCGCATCAGCCGCGTTTGTGAAGGTTTTCAAAAGAAACAAACTTGGTTTTCTACATCGTAAAGGTGTAAAAAAATCGTGTTTTGGGCCGCATCAATTGATATCTTATGGTTTCAACCGATATTAGGCGATATGATAACCGCATCACTCTTGTTACCGCATCAGCGTTCCGTTATCGCGATTGCAACTGTTACTGCATTTTTACACTATGCTTCTAATTTTATGTCAAGTAACCAACTCAACAAAAAGCCTAAGCGAATATTTAAAGCCCCATAATATCTAATCTACTATAACATGAACGTAACAAATTCAAAGAATTGTATGCTAAAAAGAAATATTATTAAAAATATACCTGGACAATTGCCTACCAAATGGAGCACGTTGGTTCCATTAATACTACGCAAATCACTAAAAAGTGGGTCTTGAATATTGAGGGGGAGGTATCTATAGATACCTCATTAAACACTTGTTTGTTGTTTGTTTTTGCATTTTTTGTTTATACTTGTTTTTACTCTTCTTCCACATTGTTTCTCTACCATTTGAGGTTCCAAGACCTCCTCTTTCATTTCTAGTTTTTATTTTGTCAATATTGTGTTTAAGAACTATTAAGGTTTGTGTTAATATTTTAGCATCAACATGTTTAAACATATGATATTCTACTTTATTTATGTATCAAAGTCTCTAATTATATATACTATTGTAGAAACTCATGCAATGCATAAATTTTTTTAGCATTGACATGTTTAAACATATGATATTTAATATTAAAGCTAGATATATTATGCATTAAAAATGTAGAATCACTCAATTTGATAGTTATAATATTTATAGCATCGACATATATAAACATATGATATTAAAATTAACTCTGTAATTTTCGAGATTGACAACATGTTATGCACTATATTAAAGTCTATTATTTACTCAACTTAATTATAAATTTATAATCCTAATCAAAGATAATTTAATTGATAGAAGAGGTACATGTCATTTTTCTTAGTCAATAAATAAGTTACATTTATTAAACTCTCTTTACTAGTGACGATTGAAATTTCGGTTCCAAAATCTTATATAATACTCCCTCCTATTCAGCTTAAATGTCTCATTTTCATTTTGGGTCAAGTCACCCTAAATGTTTTTTTTACCCTTATACCCTTATTCACCTTACCTATTTACTTTTTAACCTTATTAAAATTATCTAATTTTTTCCCAAACATTTAATTAAACTTACCTAATTATACCTTACCTTTTTCCATTTCCCTTTATTTCAAACGTGTCCCTACCCATTCCCATTTCTCATTTCCCATTTCTAGAAGCTTCATCTCTCATCTTCATCCTCTCCCTCAAGAAAACTCATTCATCTTCATACCCAGATCTGGGTTTCTCTTTCGTCACTGTTCACCATTCCTCTTCATCCTCTCTCTTCTCTCTCTTCTCTTTCATGGAAAACCCTAAATCCCACTGCTTCACCCCTGAAAAATGGCGTCTTTGTTCGTATTTCTGGGTTCACTATTGTTCTTCGTCTTTGTTCGTATTTCTTACTTTTTTTTCTGATAATGTTTTGTTTTCTTTGTTTTATTGATTCATTTGTGAGATTTTGTGACTTGGCCGAGTTGGATTTTTGATAAAATTGGATAATTTTTGATCTGGGTTTGATTTTGTGAACTTAGTCTCTTTCTTTGATTTCTGGTTTGATTTTGTGAACTTTTTGATTTTGTGAACTTTTTTTTTGAAGATGATTTTATGAACTTAAGAGGGACATAAAAATGGCGGTTAGTGTTCTTTGTTTTCTTTGTTTTTGTTCAGATGGTGGTGGTTAGTGTTCTGCAAGTGTTTGATTTCTGGTTTGATTTTGTTTTAATTTTTGTTCATATGTAGGTGGTTAGTTTTCTGGTTTGATTTTGTTTTCTTTGTTTTCTTTGATTTGGTGGTTAGCTTGTTCTTCCAATTTTATTAGAAAATTATTAATTCACTAATCTTTTCATTAAAAACCCATAATATCACTCTCTCTCCTCCTCAATGGGTCCCATTTTGACTCACCTTAAAAACCGTGAAAAGTCAAATGGGACATTTGAGCTGCATAGGAGGGAGTATATATCAACTCTCACCATGAGACGACTTATATAATTAGTCCATTTTTTAATTGATTACCTTAAGATTGTAAGTGATCATTTTAAAGGGATAAGTTTTCAGTCTAAAGCTATAAAGAGTGATTGTTTTTTAATTGTAAGTAATCACATTCACTACAAAAAAATAATAAAATGGCGACGACCAATTTCATTGCCATTTGGAAGCTAAATGGTCAAAAAGTGGACCTGGCGACGGGCTGGCGTCGACCCTTGTGGTGAACGCTAATTTATTGGACGCTAAATAAGAAATGGACGCCATTTCATCGCCTTTTTTTAAAAAAATATGACGTCCAACTGGCGACGAAACATCCAGACGCCACTGAAAAGCTGACAAAAAATTGACAAAACAACTGGCGTCCAATATTTCACATTTTTTTTGGGCATTTTATATATATATATATATATATATATATATATATATATATATATATATATATATATATATATATATATAATAAAAGTTTATGTTATAAAGTCGTACAAAAGTTTAGGAAATTAAAAGAAGAAACTATTTCATATCTTAGTAAAAACCCAAAGAAGAAACACATAAATCTCATTTTCTACAATCATTTGAATCATGGACCGCCTGAAATCTGCATATGGGTCACTTGAATCCTTGTGAACAGCAACCGACTTAGGCCCGACCCGACTAAACCCATCAACCATTGATGAAGATGGGTTAGAGGAAGAAGAAGAAGAAGTAATAGTACCCATATATGGTGAGAAAGTGGAGTTTCTAGAACAATGACAATGTTAATTATAAGGAGAAGAAATTGCTACTTTGTTTCAAGTAATAGTGCTTGAAGATGAAGAATTTGAGTAGGAAAGACCCTGTATTTTTGGTATTTGAGTAGGAAAGATGAAGTAATAGTGCTTGAAGAAGAAGAGGAAGTAAGAGTTTACTTTTTTAAAATAAAGTTTTCAATTACATGAGTGGACAAGTGTAGTTTGGTGTCGATTTATACTGCAATTTTGGGCAAAGTGGTGATTAGCTTTTTTAGGGGCGACGAGAAATTCTCCTAGCCCGTTCGTCGCCAGTGTTTTAAAATTTTAAAATTTTATTTTTCCGGTTTTCTTTATGTATTATAATGTAAAATTTTAAAATGGCGTCCAATATCCCCTCGCCAGTTGGTCGTCAACAACTTTTTTACATTAGGCGACGTACTTCTCGTAGCCGGTTCGTCGTCACTGGCGATGGGTTCAATCCGGTCGCTTTTTCCCGACGCTATTTCAATACTTATTTGTAGTGATTAATGCTATAAATGATCACTTTAAGATAGAAAATGTAAATTGGACTAGCCCAATAGAGATGGTCTCACCGTGAACTGTTTCAACTATGAATTAGTGGATACATAATTGAACAATAATCTCAAGAAACATTAAGAGAAATAATTGTTTGATAAAGAAATTACCTGAAGAGTTGGGTGCAAAATGAAGGGGAGTTGAACCGTGTTCACCACTTAAACTGTAGGAGGAAGGAGAGGACAACAATATAATCTCAGCAACTCGGCTAAACCCATATCTGACTGCATAAAAAAGTGGGCTATTCCCGTGAACATCAACAATGTTGCAAAACGATTCAACATTATCCATTGACAGCAACTCCAGTGCACACGCATCATTATCCTCTGTCTTCTTTGGGTTAAACAAGACGGTGTGCAATGGCGTACCCTTCAAGTTATTGAGAGCTAACCACGGCTTAGCTTCACCAACTAGATCATAGGAAACAGATTTATAGAAGTCAAGGATGAGCCTCACAGATTCAAGACTATCTATCATTGATGCCGCGACATGAAGGGGATTCCAATCGTCTTCATCCTGCTGAGACAGGAGTCGTACAACAACCTCATCTGGGAGTATTTTCATGGCTTCTCTCATGAATTCCGGTTTGACTTTCCGTGCTGCAAGGTGAAAGATATTACCCATAATATCATGATCCCCATCTGGGGAAGAGTAGTATGATAAGAAGTAATCTGTGGATTTTGTAGCAAATGCTGTGTGGAGGAACTCTGTGTCGCCTAAGCATGCTGCTTGTTTCAGTTCCAAATCCATGCTATGATCTTAATTTCTGAAATTGGCTAGCTTGCTAGCTCCTCTCTAATTAATACCTATTTGGGAATATAATTATTATTTGAAGCTTGGAATCCACGGCAGAATATGTTCTTTTTAATATTGCTCATCACAAATCACAATGCAATGTAAAAAAGGAACAAAATAAAGGTGATTAACTTGGAGATTGGATTAGGAAAAAGAGAAAGATTAGTAGACAACAAGAGGCCAAGCATACACAATTACACACCCAGTTTTCTTGATGTTGGAAATCTCCTTTCTCTTACTTCCTCAGCTTTTTGTTGGCACGGTTTATCTCATATCGACAAACTAAAGATGGTGTGCACAGTTTATAAGTTATTGGAATAATTTTTCCGTGCCATATCGTTTTGGGATGGTATATATATCCTTATGAAGTGTGTTCACCTTATTTTTCTCGATAACATTCTGACATTTATGATAAGTCCAGCTCAATTTAACACTTTTGCCTTTTGTGTTTTGAAAACAGTAGTCTTATGTAATAAGATGAATTGCCCCCTTTGCCTTTCCCCAGGGCCGGCCCTGGGGGAGGGCGAGGAGGGCCACCGCCCAGGGCCCCGAAATCTAGCGTAGAAATACCAAAATGTCTAAGTCTGCCGACTGCTGCCATTAATGAAGGTTATGGTTATTTGACAGGGATGAAGGGGATAAAGTTGGATCTTGGATGTTCATTACTCATTTGTTTTAAAATATTGTTTGGGCCGTTTTCAACTCCCATTTTTGTATTACAAATTACACTGATTTTTTAACTCTTATTTTAGTATTATAAATTGCACTGATTTTTTAAATTGAGGATGTCTCACCGTGAGATGACTTCAATTCGATCATTCTAAACTATTTAAAAAATAATTATTTCATGTACAAGTGGAAATTCAAATTCTATTGTTTTTTAATATTTTTATGAGCTCGTCTCACGATGAGATGGTCTCATACAAGACTTGTTGCAAAATTTAATATGTTAGACGGTCTCACCGTGAGACATTTATCATGCATGAGTTGGATAACTCAAGTATTACAATTATTAGCATATACGTTTTCGTATTTTCACATCGTCTCACCGAGATCAATCCCTCATAGTAATAGCTATTTTAGTAATCTTAAATTTGCTCATATGTTATTTCTTACTAATCTCATGTTTTTTAAATTTTCTTATTTGCGATTGCCGATTATTAACAATTAGTTTTTACTAAATTGAACTTTGCCAAATTAATTGAGATAATATGAGAATGAAAGTTGTTTTTCTGTCTTCATAGAAGAGAGGAAACATCTCTTTTTTAATACACCTAAACACAAGCTAATTAAGATTACAACGTATTGACAAAATAATTACATAACATAAATGACTCCTAAACATATTTAGAGAATAATATAATATACAAAGAGAGATTTGTGCCTTGATTTGAACTAGAATATTTGATACTATTCTGATAAACTATTCTCATAAACTTAATCTTTTAAAAGATAAAATTAATTTTTTTTAATAGTAATTTCCATTATTTTAGAATTTTAAAGAGAAATTGTATTTTATATTAGTAAAGTCTATATTACTCCTAAATAAATTGTTATATATAAATATTGAATTTCATAATCTTATTTATGTTGGATAAAATGAGGGGTCCAGTATATACGTCTCGCCCCGGGCCCTTTAAATGTTAGGGCCGGCCCTGCCTTTCCCTTCATCTCACCATTTCTTTTTGGAATCTTATTAGGTACTTTACATTTTTTCTTTTGGATATATATATACCACAACAAATGGATGAATAAGGAAGGGTGTTTGTTGTATATTTAATATTGCAGGTATAACGCATGTGCAATGTATAGAGCTTTTTAAATTTTCATATATATATATATATATATATATATATATATATATATATATATATATATATATATATATATATATATATAATGTAATTAAGTTAATTGAAAGTTTACCTAAAAAAATATTTTTACTATGTAACAAATTAAGAGTACATTTACACCTAACAATCCGACAAATGAATCATGGTCATGGCTATTAATATTTGTAAACTAATTTCTTACTAATTTCAGTGGCAAAAGTATAAGCGATGTCTTGGTATAATTGTACTCAAAAGAATTTTACATACATTACTACATGACTGCATGCTGTATACTGTACTGCTACCGCGCAAAGTTTTGCAATCCCAAACTGTTTAAATAGTTTATTTATTCCTCCCTCATAGTCAATTTTCAGAAGCAGATCATGCTTTTCCCTATAATCTATCATGCTTTTCCCTATAATCTAATAAAAATATACAGATAGTTAGTCCCTTCTCTCTCTAAGAGTTAGGGTTTTCTCTCCCTATGCATTAGGGTTTCGTCTAGCTTTTCGTGCTGGTTGTGATGTCTTCTTCAAGAAGTTTCTGACTATTTTCTTGTCTTTTCTTGTCTCTCTTGATCTCTTCTTCTTCTTTTCTTCTCCTTTTTTCTCTCATGGATCATCTTTGGATCCTGGAAAATCGGTTTCTCAAAATACCGAAAATCTTGTGAATGATAATAATATTGGGCCGATAAAAAATACATCTTTTGATCTGAATGTGGAAGTTTGTAACCTGGATGATAATCCTCCTTCTGATCCTGATGAGGCGCTGAAAGAAGATACAGAAGAGGAAATTCCGGTATGGGTTGATGATGGGAATCAGGATGAAGATGATCGTTTCTCTTTAGGGCTTGTTGGGAGATTGTGGTCGGACCGCTCTTTAAACCTTACTGCTTTTATGACAACCATCAAAAACGTATGGGTTACACAACATGGAGTCGATATCAACATGCTTGGGAAGAACCTGTTTCAATTTTAATTTTATCACTGGAGGGACAAGGAGAAGGTGTTGTTGGGCCAGCCATGGCATTTTGACAAAGCAGCTCTCCTATTGACAGAGATGGATGGGGTGCGTAAACCGTCTGAACTACAATTCTTCTTGCTTCCGATATGGGTAAGGATTTATGATCTCCCTTTTCGTGGTAGAAATAATGAATCTAATGCTTGTTCTTTAGGAAATAAAATTGGGGATTTTTTGGAGATGGATAAATCTGATAATATGGGTATGGAAAAATCTCTTCGTATTAGGGTTAACTTGGATGTGAGAAAACCCTTAAAAAAACATGTTCCTATGAAACTTTGTGGGGGGGGGGGGAAACATGTTATTGTCCTGTTAAATACAAAAAGCTTCCCCTAATTTGTTTCTATTGTGGTAAATTGGGGCATGGATCTAATGATTGTAAGGAGGTGTTTGGAGATAGCTCTCCGATAAAGAATTATGGTTTATGGATGAAAGCTTCTCCTTGGAGACCTATGAAGCTTTCTAGTAATGCTGAAGAAAGAGAGGAGGGCAAATCTTGTAGTAAAAGGCTTTTCTTTCCCAAGAAGTTATCACAAAAGGTGCCTCAAACAAACCCTAGTGTGGGTATAAACACGGTTACCTCTCTCCTAGGAAAGGTGGTAATTGACAACAAAGCATGTGAAAAGGAAGCTGATATTAATGAGAGTACTTTAGAGGGGACCACGCATGAAGATAGGAGTACTGAACAGGAAGCTTCTGGCGTTGATTCTCATGGTCTTATTACAGTGACGGCAGGAGATATTAATTGTGTGGGTTATGATGATCACGTGCAAAGCATTTCTATAGTGGAGGATAGTAGTGGCCTCATTAATACACCCACTGAAGTGCAAAACCTTTTAACAAAACCCTTTCATACTAGCAAAAGAGTACAAAAGTGGAAAAAGCTCAATAGAAATATCTCTTATCCTGTTCACAAAGAGATTCATATGCCACCTATTGGAGAAAAAAGAAACCTGAATATAGAAGATGAAAATGGTCTCACTGCTGATGGAGATGATAGGGGAAATTCAAAGAAGAGAATTGTTCCTATGGAGGTTGATCAAACTAGTCTCTTTGAAACTGAAAACGTGGCGGGCCCTACAAAATGGGCTCTCTCGTCTCAATGAATGCTGCCCTTTTTTGGAACTGTCGAGGTCTCGGGAGCCCCTTGTCAGTCAATTCACTTTGCTCGTTAGTGCGAAGGTTCTCCCCTGAGTTACTGTTTCTCAGTGAAACTAAAAGCAGTATGTCTGATATTAAAAAGGTGCAATACAAGATCCAGTTTGATAGATGTTTGTGTGTAGATGCTTCTGGAAAGTCAGGAGGGCTAGTTATTTTTTGGAAGAATGATATCAGTGTTACGATAAAGGGCTCGAATGATCATCACATTGATTTGGTGCTTAAGGATGCTGAGGGGAGAAGTTGGAGATTGACTTGTGTGTATGGCTGGCCGGAGAACAACCAGAAAAGCCGTACTTGGGAAATGATCAACACCATTGGAAGCGACAATGACCTGCCTTGGCTTGTGGGAGGTGATTTCAACGAAGTTCTCTTTGAAGCAGAAAAACGTGGGGGCTTATCATGTGATTTTAATAACCTCAATTCCTTTCGTAATTGTCTGGAAAGAAATGGGCTACTTGATTTAGGTGCGGAGGGTCATCCTTTCACTTGGAGTAATAAGAGGACGGAGGGGTTTATTGAAGAACGTTTGGATAGATTCGTTGCTACAGATAGCTGGAAATCTCTCTACCCTAGAGCCTCAGTGGAGAATGTAGTTTGGGATAGTTCGGACCATAGTCCTATTGTATTACACTTCAACGGCATAGACGAGGACTCTAATGATAGCAGGCATGGGCTTACTTTGTTCAGGTTCGAAGCCAGGTGGATCCAGCATGATGATTTTGACCAGTGCATAGATAATTTCTGGAATGCTTCGAAGAGAAGGTGGGGTTTTGATTGGCAAAATATTGTTGATGACTGTAGCATACGTCTCAGGAAATGGAATACAGAAGTATACATGGCGAGATATTCCAGATTGGGTTGGCTCCTACGTAGACTCAAAAAACTTCGTAAGATGCAGCCTTCTCCTGCCATTATGGAAGAATATAGAAGTGTTGAAAAGGAGATCCGTTTGCTTAGACAACAGCAAGAAACAGCAGCATGGCAGCGGTGTAGACCTTTTGTTTTACGAGATGGGGACAAAAACACGGCGTATTTTCACTCTAAGGTTTCAAATAGGCGCAAGAGAAACAAACTCACTGGTCTTGAAGACAAAAATGGAGTCAAGCATAAGAATCAGGAAGGGATGAAACTTGTTGTGATGGAATACTTTACTGATCTCTTTGCTTCGTCTAGGGCAGAATTATGTATTGATGATTTGGACTTTATTGGTAACAGGCTTTCTCCTTCCATGCAAGATCAACTAATCCAGCCTTTTAGCCGAGAAGAAATCCAACAAGCTCTTGCTGAAATGCACCCCTGTAAGTCTCCTGGTCCAGATGGTTTTCCTGCTTTATTTTACAAAAAATACTGGAATGTGGTGGGTGATGATATATGTAGGGTCGTTTTGAATTTTCTTAATTCTGGGGTGATGCCGGAGGGTCTGAATCACACACACGTTGTATTAATCCCCAAGATCAAGAAACCTTCAAAGATGTCGGATCTTAGACCTATTAGTCTCTGCAATGTTTCGTATAAGCTTATCTCTAAAGTTTTGGCTAACAGGCTAAAGGTTATTCTTCCTATGATCATTGATGCTAACCAGAGTGCTTTTGTGCCGGGGCGCCTTATAACTGATAATATTTTGCTTTCCTCTGAGCTGTTCCATGTGATGAAAAACAACCAAGCAAAGAAAAGGGGCTCGATGGCTTTAAAACTGGATATGAGTAAGGCCTACGACAAAATGGAATGAGATTTTTTGGCCTTAACTATGATAAAGATGGGTTTCCCGGCTCTATGGGTGGATCGTGTGATGAAGTGTGTTACTTCCGTTACTTTCTCGTTCTTGGTTAATGGCGAAGCTACTGAGGTTCTTGTTCCTAGCCGTGGGTTGCGCCAAGGAGACCCTTTATCTCCTTATTTGTTTCGTTTGGGTGCAGAGGGGTTTGGTGCTCTTATTAGACAAGCTCATGATACTCACAATATTCACGGTATTTCAGCCTCACGACATGCTCCGGTTATTTCCTACTTATTTTTTGCAGATGATAGCTTAATCTTTGCTCGAGCTAATGTGCGGGAAGCAGAAGCCATTCTTAGTGTCCTGAGTAGATATGAGGCTCTTTCGGGCCAAACCATCAACGTTGAGAAATCCGAAGTGTCTTTTAGCAAGGGGCTTATGCAAAACATCAGAAGAAGGGTCAGTGAAGTCTTGGGGTTCAAAGAAGTTCTCAGTGATGATAAATACTTGGGGCTGCCTACTCTCTTCGAAAGGTCAAAAAAGATATCATTCACAGGCATTCGCGACCGTATATGGAAAAAGCTCCAGGGATGGAAGGAGAAGCTTCTCTCGAAAGCAGGCAAGGAGATCCTCATCAAAGCTGTAGCCGAAACAATCCCGACATATGCAATGAGCTGTTTCAAACTTCCTGACTCATTTTGCACTGAAGTGGAAAAGATTATCAGAAATTTCTGGTGGGGTACTTCGAATTCGGAAAGAGGCATTCCGTGGAAAGCTTGGAGTACGTTGTGTCGACCTAAAGGTGAAGGTGGCTTAGGCTTCGGGGATTTAAGCCTCTTTAATAGTTCTCTCCTTGCTAAACAATTGTGGAGAATTCATACACACCCTGATACTCTGCTTGCTCAATCTCTCAAGGCAAGATATTTTCCCTCATGCTCTCTTTGGGAGTCGAAAGCTGGAGCTAACCCCAGCTATGCTTGGAGAAGTTTGTGGAGTGCTTGATCTCTGTTGGAATTGGGTACTAGATGGCGTATTGGTGATGGCAAAACTGCTAAGATTTGGAAGGATGCGTGGCTTGGTGGGGAAGGTTCAGGAAAGCTCATTACCCCGGTCAATGGTCTAGATGAAAATGCAACTGTTGATGCTTTTATTGACCAGGTTAACCATAGATGGCGAACTGATATCCTCCAGGAATTTCTGTTTCCAGTCGACATAGAAAGAATCTTGCAGATTCCCATAAGTTCCAGTGGGGCTAACGATGAACGTGTGTGGGCTATGAGTAATGATGGTATCTTCAAAGTTCGTGATGCGTACAAGGCAGCTCTTAAAGCTCATGATGAAAGGCCTAGCTCCAGCGGTTCTGACTCTCTTTGGAATAAACTGTGGAAACTCAACATCCCTCCGAAAGCAAAAATTTTTCTTTGGAGAGCGTCTTGGGACATCCTTCCCCATGGCGCCAATCTATCAAAGAAAGGGATTATAGGGGTCGACAAGTGCAAGCGCTGTGACCAGAGAGAAACTAATTCACACGTCCTAAAGGACTGTTTATGGGCTAGAGAAGTTTGGGAGCAAGTTATGGAAGCCAGTGCCATCCCTACTTTTCAGTCCTTTAAAGATTGGTTCAGAGATATTCTTGATAATAAAAGCAAGATGGAAGCTGAGTTCTTTGGAGTTTGTGCTTGGCAAATTTGGACTGCGAGAAATGATTTCTGTTTTGAGAAAACTTATGTTGCTCCGGATTTGTGTTACAAACGCACATACGACTTACTGCAGGAATACAGGAAAGCCAATTCGAAAAGGGAAGGGCATGAAGCTAGCAGACAGAACACTCGATGGATGCCTCCTGATGCTGATTTCATTACGGTGAATGTGGATGCTGCGGTCAATCAGCAAGAAGATCGTTTTGGTATAGGCATTGTGGTGCGAAATGCAGATGGAACTGTTATTTTAGCAGCTTCAAAAACCTCATGGCCGTTTATCAATGTTGAGCGTGCTGAGATCGAAGCTTTCAAGTGGGCTGCGGAGATTGTCAAGGAAAACAATTGGAATAATGTCATTATTGAAGGTGATGCTCTTAATGTGGTTAGTGCTCTTCAAAGCTCTTCAAAGGAAGCTCCCCAGAAGTCTTCATAATCAAGTCCTGATAAACAACACTCTTCATGTTTTATCTGATGTGCAGTCGTTTTCTTTTTCTTTCTGTTATCGTGAGGCAAATTGTGTAGCACATAGGCTTGCTAGATGGGCTGTTGCTAGTGTTTGCTCGAGGGTTTGGCTTGATGGTGGTCCTTCATGGATTACGGACATTGTATTTTCTGACTTATCATCTTAATTTTTAGCCTTCCCGTTGGTTTCCAAAAAAAAAATAAACAATATTCAGTACATTAATATAGTCAACTTAACTAGTTCAATAAAGATTAATACGTACAAGTGTAGATGGTTTATTTTCTACACATAGATACATTTATTGTTAGAAATGTGACTTTAATTTTATAAATCAAACAATAAAATAAAGTTAAAAATTTGTAGTAGAAAACCAAATTACATATGACAAGTTCAAACCTTTGCTTAACATACACCAAATGCAATCTTGCTCATCGGGAATCACCATATATCGATCATAGTAACAAGAAGATTTTGTTGGATCTTGATATCAATTCTAGGCGAGATGCTCTTTCCTAAAACATCATTTCCTCCCTACTACGGTGCTTGGGAATAAACCGGAAATATGTTCTGAGATACAAAGAATTACACTAACTTCCAATCACACGGAAATTAGAATGATGTAAGAGAAACTTAAGTGGAAGAAGATAAGAAAATTACAAACGAGGATTGCAAGTTCTCGATGTAAAATGCTAGAGAAGAAAAGAAATCAGAAATTGCATGTAGTGAATAATCACACAAGCCTTCTATATATATAGAATAACTCATACCGGTTCATAAAGCAACATATCACTTCATGAAACACGAGGTTGATCCATGAAACACGAGATCGATTCATGAACTCATGTCGCCTTTCATTCAACCCTTACATCCCAAAGAACATGGCTAAAAGTAACCATAATAAGTGTAGGAAGTTATTATATAACCATCAAAACAAAGCAAAACTTTACACGAAAATTTCCCGGAAAAACACGTTAGTCGCGGGCCGTGACCTGTGCGCCCCAGAAAACAGAAATTTTTTGTGTAATTTTCGCGAGCCGTGACTTTTATGTTTTGATTAAAACACATATAATTTCCAACCTTGGGATATATTTAATTAATTTAATTAAATTTATTTATTTAATATAATTAATTAACCTTTCCAATAACCACTATACACTCTAAATTCCAACATTTATAAATTACACTTTCAGTCTCTTTGAGTTTTTACATTAATTATATATTTAACCCAAAAAACACTCGTAAATATTAGTTAAATGGAGCAAACTCAACAAGACGAGGTAGTATATAGTATACCTTAGAGGAAAAGTCGTTTTATTTATTTATTTATTTTTTTTTTGAATTTTCGTTTTATTTATTTTTAGGCACCAAAGTGATAGACAAAAAGGGCCTTTAAAAATTTATAGACATGATAAATTATATCTAAATTTAATTCAAGTCAATAACAACTTTATTTATAAAAAAAAAAAAGGGGAGTATTGGATAAAAAGGTAAAGAGGGTCACGTGGCCTCCAAGTATTTTTTTAATCTAACCTAATTAATTAAAAAAATGAAAAAAAGGGAAACCCATGAACCTTCAGCTTCCTCAAACCAGCAGGCAGCAGCTTCCACCATGGCTCCCCCCAAGCCACCTCTCAACCAGTAGCGGATTCAGAATACATAATTATCGGTAGCACTATATTATAAAATACAAAAATTATAGACTTCAAAGTAGCAATTTTTTTAACAACAAACAAGAAATTTAGAATCAACAAAATCATAAAATAATAGATCAAAAGTAGGAATTATACCTAAGCAAGTAAACGCCGCTAAGAAGGGAGCAAGAGAACAATGAGCAATTACAAATGGCTCACTCAATTAATTTTGAATAGAGTTGCATCGCAAAATAAGTAATCACATATAACTACAAGATGGAGCAAAGGAGCAAAATTAGAGAACTACTTTCTGCTTCTTTTCGAGAATAGGAGGATCGACGTCAATTCCCATGTTAGCAGCCGTTCCTGCTATAATTCTCATTGCTGATTCTATGGTTGTGCAATTCAAGTCCGGCAACTTTTCTGTGGCGATTTGTCGCAATTGGTCGATTGTTACCTTCCCTACTTTCTCCCTTTGTGGGTCTTTTGATCCCTTTTCCACACCTGCATTCATAACAGTCGTGTCAAACATCGTTCTAGACCAAATTTGATGCTAATTAAACGGTACGAATTACTCCTATAGGCTTTACAGCAGGCTTCGACTAGTTTTGGCATATATGGTTTGAGATTCAAGAAATAAGCCCACCATCCGCTCCTATACAAGAAATACCACATTATTTGTACTCCTAACAAATTTTGATGCAATTGCACATGGAGAAACTGAGATAAGAGATCTCAATGAAGAAACAAAGTGACTTCCCAAATTTGTAGGCCAGATTTTAGAACAAAACCACAATTCCAATCCACACCCTTTCCTTCAAACAATCCCACCAAAATTTACAGCTCCACCGCTTGAGCCCCGCCCCCCAAATAAGATAGAAACATGCAGAATGAAGGGAGACATCGTGAGCTAGCTACAAGGAGGCATTAAAACAAGGCAGCAGTCCAAATAAGTAGCTGTCTAGGACATGGCCTAAAACATGTACATTCGGTATCAAATTAGCTATGAATTAGAATACTTGTGTCCAAGTCAAACAGAAACTCGATGATGATATAAACGATCTAATTCTGTAGTTTGCCGATTCCACAAGGCATTGACAATATGAAACACTTGGTCGATCAAATTGAGCAGGATGTGTGAGAATGGTTAGTCAGTTCAAAACCAAGCCTTAGCACAGATTTGCTAGTTTCTACACGTGTATAAAGTAAGAAAACACAACATATTACTTACATTATTGACGGTCACCCTCACACCACTTTTGTAGATTACTTCTATATGTTCATGACTTTGCTTAGGCTCTATTCTTTACGGCCTAAGAAACTTACTTATGGATAACTAAGTTCATATAAATTTAAGTAAGGGATGACAAACATCAATAAGTTCAGACTATTCCAACAAGGGTTGCCTAAATGCAATTCACTTCTAAAATGTTTCATTGAGTTCATATTAGTTAAAACACTCTCTTAGGCCCTTCAGATCAAATATGGTCATATTAATAACAAAAAGAAAAACTTATGCCCTAATCTCCACTTCGATACCCAAGTAATAGAATTTCATACGAATAATTCGAAAAACACCCCCACTTCGGTACCCAAGTAATAGAATTTCATACGAATAGTTCCAACAACACCACAATAACCACCCTTATAACTAGTGATGAAGGGCTTTACATCTGTTCATTTCCTAACAAGAAAATCGGGTATTTTAAGTTGATACTCTTTCTGCTCCTTTACTATTTGTCATGCTAAATAAACCTCTGTTTTCCTCTTCCATAATACTTGTCACTAAGTATAATATCAGCAAAGGAAATGCAACACATTATGTATTAGTCATTCAAACTTAATGAAGTTAGAAATTAGAAGACAACAAACTATTGTTAATATGCAAAAATCAATGTTAAGGACTATTGTTCAAGAACGAAGGCGATAAAAGATCCAAGACTACACAACATTTGAACTAATATCAATACATAGTATTGTTTCAAAACATATACCTGCAGCCTTAAGAAGGAGAACAGAAGCAGGTGGAGTCTTCAAAACAAAAGTAAAACTCTTATCCTGCATTTCAACCAAACTTATAATTAACCATCTTAAATCCCAATCAAAATCACCGTTCCAAAAAAAAGGATAAAGGACTTACATCATAAACAGTGATCTCAACAGGAATAACAAACCCAGGTTTATCAGCAGTTCTAGCATTGTAATCCTTACAAAACGCCATTATATTAACACCCTTGGAACCCAAAGCAGGTCCAACTGGTGGTGCTGGTGTAGCTTTTCCAGCCTCTAATGCCAGCTTAATCACTCCAATCACTTTTCAACATCCAAAACCAAAAAAAACCCATTAATTCACTCTTCAAACATCCCAATTTACTATGGAATCGCATAAAATGGTCAAACATAGGCGGAATTGAAAATCAAAACATTAATTCATACTTCTACCAAAATGGTTTTAATCACTCCAAGGCAATCACCGTTCAAAATCCAAAATAAAAACCCAACAAAACACATGAACAGACATTCCCAATTAACCAAAAAAACACATAAGTTGGTCGAAATTAGCCGGAATTGAAAACACAATAATTTATACTTCTACCAAAAGGGTTTTAAGTTTTAATTACTCCAATCACTATTCAACATCCAAACCCAAAGAAAACCTATAAATACCCATTTCCTAATTTACTACAATAACACAAAAAATGGTAAGGCATTGCCGGAATTGGAAACCCATTAAAGAGGATGAAGTTTGAAACTTACCCTTCTTTGCTTTACCACCGGGTTTTGGAGCCATAGCAACAATTGAAAGGCGATTAGGAGAATTAGACGGTGAAGAGAAAAAGAGTTTGTTGTTGAGAAATTGGAAAGAGGATTTGGGGTTAGAGGATAAGCTGAGAGATGAAGGAGTGAAAAGAGAGGAGGAGAACTTTCGGGTTTTAGGTGATGTAATGGAGGAAGTTGAAAGTGCTGATGTATGATAGGTAGATAAAGGATGCGCCATTGTTGATTAAGGTTGTTGTTTTAGCAGAGAAATGAAAATAGTGAAGGATGGAGTCTGGAATGATGAGATGACTGATAAACGATAATGGAGGCCTATCCTCTATTTTGTTCAGCCATTTGGATTTGCTAAATGCAAACTGCTTGGACGGCGTCGTATTGGTATTTTTTTACTGAATTTCTTGGGAATCAAATATTATCCTTTATTAATACAAAAAAATATTATCCTTTATTATTCAAAAGATACTATCCTTTATTTTTTTAATAAATTTATCTAAAATAATCTCAACAATAATTCAATCAATACAAAGTTCAAAATTGTATAGGTTAATTTGCAGACATGAATAAAAACTTTGGATAATGATGAAAAGGCTTTTCCAATAGCATGAATTTGTTTGACTTAATCGATAGTAGAAATTAATTTAAGAAAATAAGCTATATGACAAATTTCTTATCTTTTTCAAGTTTTTAGTTAATGAGATATACCATATTTGTCATCCCAATTATAGGTAGGATTTTGAAAGATAACAAAGCAACATCACGAGGAAGTTCATCAAAGAGAACTCCTTAACTCGAGTAGCTTTTGGCATATGAAATCCCTGCAAAGAAAAAGTTTGTAAAAGAAAATTAAAAACACAAAACATAAAAATATACTAAAAAAACACTATCTAGAAAAACAAAAACTAACCTGATTACATGCAAACAAAAATGACTAAGTAGAAAACCCTAAAAAAGCCGCAAAAAACTAATGAGATTCACGTACACGAATCCAGCGTCTTCAACTACTTTAATAAAGTCAAATCCTTAAAGGGGTGCAACTCATCCAAGTCCTTCAATATGTTTATTTCAGGTTTTCTTAGGTCTTTCTCGACCTTTTTCCATCAATTATGATGCTTTACACTGTTCTCACTGATGCATCGCTAGCTTTCCTTTGCATATAGTGTTTGCGACAATCATACTTACTCAGTTGTTTAGAATTTGCTATAAAACATCTAAAAACTATGCATTTTAATTAGCTTTATATAGCAAATTCAAATGGACTAATAAATACCTAAATCTACATGACTCATTTTTTCTTAGTTGATCTATATTAGTTGCAATGTTTTTTTATATAGAAAATTTTACCTATTAATCCTAAAACATAATTTAAGATATTTGAATATTTCATTCAATCCTACTTATATTCAATTTAATTGCCTTTACAATAAAACAACTAAATTATAATGATCAAAGTATTTGAAATATCAATTTACATTGCTAATCAATCATTAATTCAACATTCATAATTAATAGTTCACCACCAATAACTAATCATATAAGTAGCTAATAGTCAACCTTCCTATCTTTTTAATAAACCTTTTTTTTTCTTGGAAATTAATAAACCTTACTATTATTATTATTAGAAAAAATTACCTAAAATAATCCAAACTTTTTATGATTTTTCTATAATAATTCCAACTATTGATTAACCATGAATAATCCCAACTTTAAAGGGTATTTACCTAGAGTAAACTTAGATAATCCGATGACCTGCTATAGTAGGTAATTCACCAAAAAAATAAATTGAATATTAATTTAAAATTAGATAAAAAATTTGAAAATTTACATAAAAAATCATAAATTTTTTATGAACATTTTTTTAACATTTTATTTTAATTTATCTTTTTTTTGAAAAAATAAAACTTGCTATAGCAAGTCATCCGGTTACCGGGTTTACGGAAGGAAAATACTCCTCAAAGTTGGGATTATTTATGATTAATTCTAGGTAATTGCAGGAAAATTATGAATATATTGGGTTAATTTTAGGTAATTTTATTTTAGCATTTTCAAAAATTTAAATTTGAAAGATTTTAAAAAAATTAGTTGAAATTTTGTTTGGACAAACGCATAAGTGGAACCAACCAGCTTTTGAAGCTTTTAAGCGCACGACAAAAAAGCTACGGAAGGAAACTGTGCTTTCATTTTCCAGTCGCGAGTATTATACTCTGAGAATTTGCCAAATCCTGGAGAGCATACTGCTCAACAGCATTTCATTCTCCTCACTAGATCCACAAATTCGAACAAAAACCTCTCAAATTTCCATCAGTTTTTTCTTTGTTCATGGTAAAACTAGATCAATAGCTGAAAGTCGTATAATTCTAATGCATTGAGCGATTCCGATAAAATATGGCAGTCAGTAAGCACAATAGGTTTAGTAATGGAGTTTCTTCTCGATGCGTTATTATCTTCTGCATCGCAAGCTTTTTCTGCGGTGTTATTGTCGTCAATAGGTTTCTCTCTCATCTCTTTCTTTTCAAATTATGAGAAAATGTTAATGATTTTAGAAGAATATAATTTTTATTTTTGCGTGATAATTGGATTTCTGTTATGTTCTTGATCTTTCGAATGGAATTGTTTTGTGTAATTGTACTGTAGGCTGTAGCATTGTAAAAGTAACGAAGCTTGATTAGTGATAAATTTCTATCTGAATTTCCTTAAGAGTGAGGAAATTGTTGATGATTTCTTTTGCAAACATGTTATATTAGGGTTTGATACTCCACTATGTTTTAAATTCTAAGCAGCATATTACCAAAGTAGATATGCTTTACATTTATTGACTTTTAAGGATTCGAGATTTTGGCATATATTCTCTACAAACTCGTATTTTTTGCATCTAAAGCCACCAGCTTGTCTCTGAAGTACTATTTGCTTTAATCACACTCCATTATTGCTTCACTTATTAGAAAAAGGAAATGCAAAAATACAACTTATTTTAGGTTAGCCTTAAAAAGAAACTCTTCATTTTAGCTCAAATAAGAGTTAATAAATTTCAGTATGGGCTACCAAGATCTGTTAGACTACTAGCACTGCTAATTAGGGAGAAAATCTAAAATGATGACATATAGGAGTATTGATTTTCCAAACCACTGTATATTTTGTAGTCTTCACTGTATCTTTGAATGGTAATGTTCACATATATGATCTTAGTTGTAATACTTGTAGTTGTGAAGTTTAAACAATAATACTTCTTAATGCATCACCAGGATTGTTGCCCCAATCGTGACCGTTATTATATTTTTCCACCATGGTGAGTACCATCTCTTAGAATGCATGGTGGAAGCACTTTTCGAGATCAGGGGAAAAGATTTTAGATTATTCTTTTAGCTCTACCCCTAAAAACCAGCTCTGGTCTTACACATATGTACTAGATTTGTTGCATCCAATTTCAATATGTGGTTTAGCTAGACGGCCTCTCTTAAAATGGCCCTTTGACCCTTTTACCAAACTGTGAAGTTAACAACACGAGCAAAACCAATATCCTTAAACTTTAATCTCCTTAATCCTACTAGAATCGTATTTAGGGATCTTTGCCTTAGGATTGCTATTAATGTATAACAAACTTAATGAATCAACTGCCCTTGTTAAATAATTGGGTTAGATGTTTAGTTTATTTGTCTTTATGTTGCCAAAATTTGAAAGAGTTTTATCGTTGATGCTTAGTTGTCTAGGCTAGTTGTTTTATCTTTGAGTGGCCTGACATTGTGATACTGTGTTACCTCACCTTTTTTTGGAACTGTATTTTTTCCGTAGAGCATTTGAGTCGGGAGACAGGTCTGGTCATATGCCATGTACAAGGGTGCCCTTTGATGATTTCCAGACTTGTCTGCTGTGTTGTCTCCAAATCATATTTTCTAATATTGCTTCATTATCCGATGACTTGTCTGTAGGCTTCAGGCAGTTCCCGAACAAGCTACAGTAGAGGGAAGGTCTTTGCTTTCACAAAATCATAATGACGTTCAGAATCAACCACTCATAGACTGTGACAGCGGGGCAAGTTGAATTGCTGACATGCTTACTGCATTTCCCTCCCTCAAATATCTATTTATAACTTTACCTTTACTCATACAGGAGGCATCGGTCCATGCTACTGACATATTTTCTCAAGTTTCTCACACGCACAACGTAATCATGTAACTTTCTTTAGCAATAATACTGTCTGTACTTCCCTAAATGAAAGCAAAAACAATTGATTTTAATATGGATGGCCCCTGTAATGATGCATCCATGGTAATTTTGCCACATATTCAGGAATTTAGACAAAAGCATGTCCGCTTTAGAGATGCAGCTAGCTGCAGTTAGAGCTTCCAACATTCAGGGTCAAGTGTCATCTCCAACTACAAAAACAAAATCAGTGGAGCTACAAAGGGATCGCCCCAAAGTTTTTTTTGTTATGGGAATCATAACTGCATTCAGTAGCAGGAAACGCAGGGATTCAATAAGAGAAACTTGGATGCCACTAGGTTTATCCCAGCTTGTAGCTTTAACAGTTCACAAATCCTTTATTTTATATTCGTCAGAAACTTTATAATAAATCCAATATTGTAAATTTGTTGCTTATTTACCACAGGTGAGCAGTTGAAAAAGTTGGAGAAAGAAAAAGGAATTATTTTGCGATTTGTTATTGGACACAGGTAATGCTGTTACAATGATTCAGTTGTCTTGATTATATGCAGTACAATTTACTTATTAATAATCTTTTATTTTTCTTCTTTACCCTTGTTTCAGTGCTAGTCCTGGTGGAATTCTTGATCGAGCTGTTGATGCGGAAGAAGCTCAACATAAAGATTTTCTTCGGCTGGTAAATGACTCCTTTCGATATATTCTGCAAACTTAATCTAGCTTTGAACTCTTTTAGTCTTTTGTTTGTACGGTCAATGTCAAATAAACCTATCTAATCCATAATTTATGTTTCTATAAAACAAGGACTTGGTGATGTATTTAACTTCAACTTTTATTCCTTTAAATTCCGTGCAAAATGAGTTGTTTATTAGAAGCTACCCTTCTTTAGCAACAGATTAATTCTATGTCTCGTTTTTTCACCTGGGTATCACAATTTTGTGGGACTGAGTGGTGAGTGACTACAGCCAACTGTGACCAACAAAGGCATCAATGTACTTTATATATACCCCCATTTTCCTACTATGTTTAAAAAGTGTGTTTCTCATCTCCTTGCTACACAGACTCTTAGATTGAGCTTACCTAAATTAGCTGTAGTATTTGTTTTAGCTCAGAATTAGTACAAACATGGTTATGGTGCTCCATATGTGAAACTTTGCTTTGTCAAATAATATGAAGTGTGCTCTAGAAACTTACGCATTATGGAATTAGTTTTCCTTCAAGAAATTTTGAAGGAATTCACAACAAGATGTCTCTCAAAGTGAATTAGCTTCTCTTCCTAACAAGGAGTTTTAAAGTCCTTGCTGATTTGTAAATACTTATTTCATTTGACCCACTTTGCTTGTCAAGTGACTCAAGTAATCTATATTTTGTAGATTTTTGACCCTTTAATATCAAACTTTACTATGACCGTTGAGTTTGGTGATAAATCTTTTGTAAGCAACATAAGTACCTTTAAGGACTGTATGTTTATTCAATTGAGTGTTAACACAATTCAAATTTCTAGCAATGAGCTTATGAATGTGGAAATTAAAAATTGAAGCAAGAAGAGAGGTCAAAGAAATTATGTCAAGGGTTATCTTAGTAAGATAATACGGTGAAATCAGATTGGGGACATTTCTGAAACAATTGTGTACCCCTAGTACGCATATGATTTACAGCATAATGTTTCATGGAGAACTTCTGTTATCATGACAATTTCCTCTATAGACATCCAACTGCTATCTTGAAAGGCTTTCCAGCTTGGCTCTTAAACTGATTTGACATCAGGATTTTATTTTAAGCACTCATTAAAGTGCACTAAGAAGATCCACTTGAGGCTGGTTCAAGATTTGTGTGGGCATAAGCGTATACTATATCAAGTTCAGCTGACTTGATTTGGGTTTCATATTCTCTTCGTGTGACTCAATTCCTTACAAGCACAGACTTTTTGTGCTGAATATTAAGTTCAAGCGTATACTATATCTGATATGAATGAATTCTTGGGAGTGTGTATTTTGTGTAGACCATGTTAATTTTTGTTGTGTAGCATCTCATCTACGCGTCGAATCAGGATCGCTTACCTATCAATGTTAACATCATGCTCCCATGTGGTGCGGATTAATTTTGTGCATTGACGTGAGGTTACTGCGTACAACCTCATACTTGGGGCTGCCTTATGTCATGGTTGCCGGTTTGTCAATTGTATTTGTACTTCTCCTTCAACATGCACAGTTTGAGTTCTATTCACAGATCTTGTACTCTAAATGCCATACTCACTGACAAGTCTGCTCATATGTTTATACCTGTTCCTACTTCCTAAGTTCCTGCAAGATCCATGATAGGAATTTTGCCCTGGCACTTGAAGCCCTAGTACATTAGTATTCATAAAGGCTCCAGCTAATTGCGATACTTAAGTAACTATCTATTTATATCCCTGGATAGGTAAACATAATCATCTCTAATAAAGTATCTCTGATACTGGTTTCAGAGTCAAGCCTACTTATAAATAGAAAGCTGTCTTAGAGGAAAGCACTCTTTGACAAATTATGACTCGAATGACGCTGTTCAAAGTTGAAAAATGAGCACTTTGTTACCTGTAGTGTTTTTGCTTTCATTAAATTTTGCTGGATTCCTTCCTCATGGCATCACTCATTTTAACATTTATGCCTTGAGATGGCAAGTGTGTCATGTTGTTGGATTTTTGCTATGCAGTTGTAGCATTTTTAATACACCCTAACTTTCCAAGACGAGAATTCATCAGTCTATGATAATGTATCAATTGTGCAATCTTAGATAACCGATCAAGTAGCAAACTTATTACAATAAATCATGCCCACATGCAATTTCATAATTGATGATTTAGATACTTAGCGCATTGTTCCCTTGTGTTTGTTCTCCACACACATTGTAAATTGATAGGAAGTACGTAAGTTTATCTTTTTACATACCTTTTATGTGCGAGTGTTAAATAGTATTCCTTGTTAATATCTTATACTAAAATGCACTCGGTAACCAAAATTGAAAAATTAACATGAATTGCTCTCTGGACTAGTTCTGGTAGACTGGTACAGTGGGGCAGTGGTGGCATTGTTCTAATCTTATTTACTGTTTGGAAAATTACTATATTGCAGGACCATGTAGAAGGATATCATGAATTGTCCTTAAAAACTCAAATATACTTTTCAACAGCTGTTGCAAATTGGGATGCTGACTTCTACATTAAAGTTGATGATGATGTGCATGTAAATCTTGGTTAGTATCCATGTATTCTCACTAATTTTTATTTAGTGGAGTTTCTGCACAAAGATATATGACATGCTATGTATCAGGTATGGTGGTTTCCACGTTGGCACGTCATAGGTCAAAGCCTCATGTCTACATAGGTTGTATGAAATCTGGACCTGTCTTGTCAGAAAAGTGAGAAAATTCAAGGTTTATTTCTCTCCGTAGTTGCTGGAATTCTGGAAAGACTTTGACTAAGGTTTTCTGCTATGATATGCAGGGGATCAAAATACCATGAACCAGAGTTCTGGAAATTTGGTGAAGAAGGCAACAAATATTTCAGACATGCTACAGGGCAAATATATGCGATTTCAAAAGATTTGGCGACCTATATTTCAGTAAATAAGTGAGTCCATGATCTCTTCCCCTTCGATATTTGTAAAATATAGATGTAAAAATGGTACGTTAAGTTGTCCGAGTTGTAGGCTTGTACTTCACAGATATGCAAATGAAGATGTATCACTTGGTTCTTGGTTGATTGGTCTTGATGTTAATCATATTGATGATAGAAGCCTCTGCTGTGGAACCCCTCTTGGTAAGATGCTTGTCAATGCACCAATTTATAGACCTGAGAATTTTTGTAATACTGTTGCCGTTCTTTTAATTCTTCTTTCCTTGGGAGCTAGAGGATTGTATTGGCTTGTTGTAAACCATGCTATAACTTGTGTCGCTGAGCACTTCATATTGGTTATAGGTAGACCAGTGTAACATAATACACTTTTTTTTGGATTCGCGATTTGCGAGGAGATTAGCAAATAATGTGACACAGAGGTAGACAGCCAATTTGTTACTGACTTATAGAATAATTTGTTAACTATTGCTTGTAGTCTCAGTAACGGCCTTGTAATCTTAGATGTGGTGCTTATGGCACTTGGTAATTAGAAATTAGGCAATCATGGTAGTATAGCTACTCTACCTAATACAATTGTGTCCGCTACTAGTGGTTCTGGTTAAGAAGCTATCAGGAGTCAGGTGAGCATCTTGAACCAGTGTTTGCCACCTAGGAACTGAAGCCTAAGGCGTAGCTGCCCCAAAGCTTTGGATGGCTTGGGCCATGTGTATCAAGTAGGCAGGTTATGCACATGAAATGCATTGGGGCAAACAAATGTGTATACTGAGGCTCATTGGCAGCATTCTCGTGTGTCTGCAACCTGTTTTTGCATATAATCATATATTCTGAGGATTGTTCCTCACTTCGATGCCCCTGTCACCTTTATGTTCCTTGATGATTTTAAACACTGAGACAGACATCAAACCTAAATACTTAAAGTGCTTCATTGGTTTATTTGTCTTACTCGGAAAGGCAAACAGCAGCCGTTCTTTTTTGTTTTTTAATGTTGACAAACTCTTAAATGTGTAGATGGTCTGTTTCAAAGGGACTGATACATCTCTTCCTGCTTGGTTGCTACATATGTGGCTGCCTGATAAATCATCATATTTCTTCTGTCCATGCTTTATTGAGGCCAATTGTTGCAGTTGACTTTAGATGATGGAACACTTATCGTTCACTCATCACCGATCATTTTTTTTTTGTAATCGCTTGGGATCTGTGACTCGGGAGTATCTTGAGCAGCGAAAATACTACTTAAATATGATACTATGCAGAGGCTTTTATTGCTCAAAATGATGAAGAGTGATTTCTATTTTACACGGGAATGAGCTGCTTGACTTCTGAACCTAATTTATGCATAGACCCACAGTTTTGAGTTCACTGCCTAGATGTGTTAAATTAGCACAAAATGGTCCAAAATTATAGGCCCCTTTTTTTTATCACTTATCAGAACCACTAAAATGTAGGTCTTTAAGGCTCGATATAGCATTGACGTAAAGTCTTGCAAGATTGAATTCAAGCACATATGTTTTTGTTGCAGTTTTCTTCTTAAGATTATTGCTATTTGATTGTATGAAGTACGGTTGTCATGCTTGAAATTTTGCGCAGATTGTGAATGGAAGGCACAAGCAGGAAATCCTTGTGCTGCATCATTTGACTGGAGCTGCAGTGGCATTTGTAAATCAGTTGAAAGAATGGAGGAGGTACACCAACGCTGTGGAGAAGGTGATGGAGCTATCTGGCGTGCTAATTCGTGACATGTTACATATTTTTTTTTTTTTTACTAAAAGATATTTTGGAAGATGATATATGTTGTAGTTCTCCCTAATTCTTGTTTGCCCAGCAAACTCATCTGATTCTGCCGATTTTTTGTATGGTTGATTGGTTATATGTGTCGGGAAAGGTGGAACAATGTAAATTATTATCATTAATTAATTGTTATTGCTATTACATGTATGATCCAAGGAAATTCTTTGATCAATGAATGATATGTAAAGTAGTAATACATCAAGTTGAGCGCATTGAAAGACATTTTGTTTTTGATTTTCTTCTAATTCTAATCTATTTGAAGGAACGTATTCTATCAGATTTTTTGAAAATCAGATTTGAAATAAAAATAAAAAAATTGTGATGAATAATTCCACTTATAAGTTATAACTCTTCTGTTGTGAATTATACTAATGATTATTTTTAAATAATTCAATCTTCTTGCATTATTTGTTGACAACATCTAATGTGGCAATATCATATTTTAACGGACTACTATATACAAACAGGTATAAGGAGCCAGGAGGAAGAAGTGAACGTGATGACTAGTAGATTGGGCAATAGGTAGATGTAAGGAAAATCTATAAGAAAATTGGATTACTTAAAAATAATCAATAATATGAATTATTCATAGTAGATGGACAATAGGTGAATTATTTAGGATAATTTTTGCTTAAAAACAATTAGTATTGGCCAATAGAGATTATTTACAACAGATGTGTAATTTGTGAAATTATTCACGATAAATTTTCCTACTTTTTGATACTTATGATCTCACTTTTTACTCTATTAACTTTATTATTGGAAATGATTATGTATCCACCATTTAAAAGATTTAACTTTTCTTAATTATCGTGAACATTTCTTATAACAACAGGAGTACTTCATGGGTCTAAATAATTTTTTTTAAGAAAAAAGTATTAAAATTTAAAAGAAATACTTATCACCATACCTAGTGTATCTCGCTTAGACATTAAAAAAAAAAAAAAGGAAAACTAAAATAAACAAAAAAGGTCCTGGAATAAGAAAATTGGAAATCTGGCGGTCTAAGTTGCACCACAACTTGAGCTTGCACTTATCTCACCCTTCCTTATCCATATTTCTTAGTCCTTGACTTAACTCTTTGTTTCAGTTTTCTTTTGTCTTCTTCGTCCCAATCACTTTCTATTAACTCACCTCCATATCCAAATCTCACCAATCCTACGTTATTTCTTTTCATTTATTCCTTCACCCTCAGATTATTTCAGTTTCACTCATTACCCACAAATTACACATGAACTAGTTCTTTCCCCGATCAAAAATGTTATTGGGTTTATCTTGATTTCATCCTTTTTCCTTGTGGGAAAACCCTCGATTCTAACTTACTCCCAAATCAATTTGAATCGGGGGTTTATGTGAATTTGTTGAAATGGTTTTGATTTCTTTGATTTTGGAGGTTTTAAAGAAACCTTCTTTATGGGATGTGTTTTTTGAATTGATGTTATTGACTGTACCTCTTTGGATTTCTGTTTTTGTTGGTGTTGTTTTGGGTTGGGCTTGGAGGCCTAAATGGGCCGTCTTCAATGAAGAAGGAGAATCTAAGTTGTCAAATGAATCTTCTTGTTCATCTGCAAATGCTAAGGGTTTGAATTCAATTCATAGTTTCATATCATTCAAGTCATTGTTTCCTAGTTTCTTACCTGGGAATGTATCTGTTAATTTGAAAGATGGTGACTTTAATGAGCAGCCTTGTCTTTTAAAATCTAATTTCAGGTTGGTTAAATTTGATAACTTTTTTATTGTGTTGTGTTGTTAGAATGCAATTTTATGTAGTATTTTTATTGATTTTACTTGTGTGAACTCATGTTGTGTTAGGGTGTTGTTTTGAATCTTATGTTGACTTTTAGATTGGTTCTTTGTTGTCCAATAGGGTATATTATGTAGTAGTTTGCAAATTATATGTAATTATTTATTGATGGTAGTTATGTGGAATCATGTTGTGTTAGGTTGTTGTTTGATGGAACTTCTGTTGACTATTAGATTGGTTGTTTGTTGTCAAATTTGCCTAATGGGTTTGTTAATGTACCTACCTACTTGTGGCCTTTTGGGTGTTTTTTTTAAATATAGTAATAAAAGGGGAAGGAGCTATTAAATTGGTGTATGGGATTTTACCATGGATCATAATTCATTACTTATATGTTCCTATGAACTTGTAGGGGTGTGTGACCTAAAGTGAGGTTTGATTCTGACTAGTATTTTGGTCATTGAGTTTGTTTATGGGTCCATCAAAGTGTTGGGGATTTATGGGGAGTTTTGAACTTATACCAAAATTTAAGGCTCTGATTTTGTGTGTGGATTTGAGGTAAATGGAGGACTGTTTGGTGGGAAGGCATGTTGGAAAGTTGAACCTAATTAAGTTATTGAGATTGAACCAAATTAAGGTGTGGTAAATAGAAGTTATTGAGAACAAGCATTGAAATTGAGGTAAATGCAAACAAATTGACAAGAAGATATACTTTAGGTTGGATGGGTTTAGAATTGTTATCCTCTTTGCTCCCCTCCCTCATTTGGTGTTTTAAACATTTGTGTTTAGAACGCATGAGTTCATCTATGTAGGAATTAATTTTTTTCATTGCTAAACTTGCAGAAAGAAGTGAAATAAGGCGATTTTGGGTATTTAGTGGTTTGATTCATATGGTCAACACCTAATGGTTGCTAATTGGTGTTGAAGTCGAGAACTTGATAATTGTTGGAAATGCTTTGGAGGAATGCATACTTTTTGCTTTGCCATTTAGGCTAAAGTCATGGACTCATGGTTACCTTCCGAAAAATATGAAAAAAGGATGTATGTGTGCTTTAATTACATGCCCTAGGCCCCCAAGTATTACATACCGTTCAGCTGTTTCACTATTGCTTGTGAAATATGTTAGGCTATTTGTCGTACATGGTTGATTTCTCTTGCTTAATTCATCACATTAGCATACTACATGGTCACTTGTTAAGTCATATTAACGTAACAAAAGCCATAAAATAAGGCTTTGAAAACAAGTTACTAGCATGATTGTGAACTCTATTATTCTTCACATGATGTTTAAGTCAATGGTCCTTTGGTAGTTTCTTATAAGAAGCGCCTTTTGCTAAGACGCCAATAGAAAAAACGAGCGCACTCATTCGATATCTATGTTACTAGTACTTTCTTGATGCATGAAATTAAGATAATTTGGTAATGTTGCGAAGTGCCTTGTTAATGTTTGTTTGATGAGTTTATTTCTTCAGTCGTTTCTTGAAGGGGCCGACTCTTATGAATTTTCATCTTCCCAAACCACCAATTTATTTTCTGCATTATAATTGTTCAGTTTGTCAGAGCATGAGAGAAATGTGCCCTCTGCTGTCAATGAAGCCGATTTAAAACATTTGTATCAATTGGTTGAAGAAAAAGATGGCGGGCCTGCATGGATTCATATGATGAATCGTTCTACTCCAACTATGACATACCAAGCATGGCGCAGAGATCCTCCGGTTGGTCTATTATGTCTTTTTTCTAATTGGGTATTTTAACCATGTTCTTTTTGTATCTGAAAGTAAGACCAACTTCCGTGGGCTTCATGTTGCAGACTGGTCCTCCCCAGTATCGTAGCAGAACCATCTTTGAAGATTCCACTCCAGAAATGGTGAGAGACTTTTTCTGGGACGATGACTTCCGTTCCAAATGGGATGATATGCTCATACACCATGCTATGTTGGAGGAGTACCAACCAACAGGACCTATGATAGTGCATTGGACACGCAAAGTATGATTCGAAATTCTTATTTCCTTCTATATATCACATTTTCTCTCTAGAGTAAGCGTTTGTGTTGCTTTATTGTTTCATATTCGTAATTTATGCTCTGTGCAGTTCCCATTCTTCTGCAGTGACAGAGAGTATGTGATTGCTCGTAGAATCTGGGAATCTGAAGGTTCTTATTATTGCATCACTAAGGTAACCGTTCTTTTCTGAGCTATTGACCATGCTGGTTTCCACATTTCCGTTTCTGTTGATTTTTTTATTGTTTTTGCAAGTTATGGGAATCAATATGTATGCTTTACCTTCCAATCTTCAAAGATTATCATTAATTAAGAAGTTTTGTTTGACGGATCTAGGAGAATAATACTTCTATATACTACCTAGAGCTTAAGATGTTAACCAGGAGCTGGTACTTACAACTACTTGAACTTCTCATGACATTAGATCTCAAAGAAAACTTTAAAAAATGTAGATAATTGACCCTTTAGCTGAAGCTTAAACTCACTTTAGAGTGCAACTTATGCATACTTTTGAGTCAAAGCTTAGAAACACGGGAAAATATTGGAGCTCATACATGAAGAAATATAAAGTATCTCTTTAGATGCTTGAATTGTAAAGTGATCGTTGCCAATCATTCATTAGGAGAAAGGCGCTTTTGTAGTATCTTCCAATGGCCTTAACATCCTTAAACTCCTGACTTTTGTACCTTTCTGTATAATCAATGATGTCGGTGGAAAACCTTGCACTCCATTAGCTGACATACAAAATGTTGTAAATTGCACCTACCTTACATTACACCCCTTTACACAATTATGCTTTCTTGGAGTGAGATCGACTACTTGTCAACAGTGGATCATTGGCAACCATTGGAAGGCTATTTCATAAGTGCTATGAATGTGTAGGATATCACATTGTTGCTTGGCTAGTGACATTGCTAACTTAGAGTTGTAGTTAGTATCTGTGTTATACTTTTACTGGTGAACTTATGTTGCTGAGATGTAGCATCTGTTATATTTGCACCAATCTAAGGCAAAATTTCATTACCGAATGCCATTAACTGGTTTCCACCTAAGGTGGGGTTTGGGGGTCAAATGTACGCAACCTTACCCTTGCTAGTGATAACACTTACAACAAAGAGGTTGTTTCAGATTGACCTTCAGTTCACAAACGTTATGTAATCTAATTTTAAATTTTCCTTTGCAAACTTCCCCCCCTATAAATAGCATGATTCAATCAGGTTTTTGTACTGAAATAACATTGTTGTGGACTTGTAATCTTCATTTAAAGAATTTTTAGCTTAGCAACTTGGTGTAATCGCTGCTTTGTGGTTGTTACAGGGTGTGCCTTATACCTCTCTTCCTAGACGAGACACACCAAGGCGTGTTGACCTGTACTATTCTAGTTGGTGCATCCGTGCAGGTACATTGCCAAGCCCTACCTATTTTTAGAATATCTTTTTTCGTAGGCAAGTTGTGATTATGGGTTTGGGAAGTTATACTGAAACATTGATCGGTTGAATATGAATCAGTCGAATCTCCAAAAAGACCTGGTCAGATGACTTCATGTGAGGTTTTACTTTTTCATCATGAGGACATGGGTATTCCTTGGGAGATTGCAAAGTTTGGTGTTAGGCAGGGTATGTGGGGAGCAGTAAAGAAGATAGATCCCGGATTGCGCACATACCAAATAGAAAGATCAGCTGGTGCTTCACTTTCTCCGTATGCTATGATGGCTCATACCAACACCCGAGTGAGTACAGATTACTTAAAGGCCTTAGAGGCTGCTAACGGCAATTTGCCTATCGAAAATCATGACGACACAGATGCAAACTCGTTGGAAAAGCCGGGAATAACCATACCAAGAGCTCTTGTAGTAAGTGGGGCTATTGCACTTGCGTGTACTATCGATAGAGGACTCTTGACCAAGGCAGTAATCTTTGGAGTGGCTAGAAGATTTGCGAGGGTGGGGAGAAAGATGTGACGTCTTCAGATGCCGCTCATGGCAAATTTTCCCTTTTGTGAGGAAGTTGCAGCAGCCCGTTTGGCTTGTATTTGAGCTTGCAGAATGCCCTCCTTGTAACTCATCTTTGAGAAATGAAGGATGGCTGTTGGCCTTGACTAATGCAAGTTGAGAAACTTGCTCGGTCAATCGTTGAATGGAACGAGAGTGAGCTCTCTTTCCTTCTTTTCTTTTAGTTGGAAGGGTGGGGTTGTTATTATGATTGTTATTATTATTAATCTATTGATTAATATAAGTGTATCAAACATCTTCATATATAGCAATATTATTCATCTATTACTTGATAAGTTTGCAATGTGTTTTGAGTGAGTGGATTTGAAGAGAAGTGAAAGCAAAGGGAAGTGATTGATTAAGCCTTGTTTGGACTATGAATTAATGGAAAGGACAACTCTATCCTATAATATTAGTGTATTTCTATGTTAGTGAATCCAAAATTTCTAATCATTATTAGTAATTGAATATGATTTTTACTTATCTTTTTGAAATTTGACAAGATTATTATTATAAAAGTTGATATTGAACAAGATGGTTTTTGTGAAATACTGATTGTAACTTGTTGTATAGGAAAATATCACTATGAACATCATGCAAATTAGAACGGAGATAATAGTTAATTATTCACTCTAGATGATAAGGTGGGTACTACATAGGCATAACTCGGAATGTAACTTTGTTTACTATTTAGACTGTTTATTAGTCGTTATTTTGATAGTGAAAATTATAATAGAAATTTCGTGTAATTATAATTCTAGACAAGTTTAATAGCGATACTTCTTCTACTTTGATTTTCTCATTTTCTTCGCAAAATTTATTTCAATGCATCGCCATATGAATATGTGGTATTAAATGGTAATGAAAAATTATGCAAATTTTTCTTATGAATTTTTATTACCACAAGAATAACACAATATACTTCATAAAATTCTACACAATAACTTTTTTTATTACTATCATTTTAATACTCCCTCCTATTCACCTTAGGTGTCCCATTTACTTTTGGGACACTATTTATCTATCACTCTTTGATTGCATATTATTATTAATATATAAGTTAAAACATAGTCATGTGTAATCTTATTTGATTCATTTTGATATAACAATTATTAATATCAACTTTTTATAATTTTTAATTATACATAATTTGATATATTAAACATCGAATAAGTGTATTGGATAGAATGCATAAATTAAATGAGACTTCTAAGATGAATAGGAGGGAGTATTAACAAATAACAACCACATGGGTTGTAAAATGCATAAATATTTAAGTGAAATTCCACGTGGTAGCATTGAGTTTTCATGAAATACCAACGGGAGCACTTTTTAAAGAAAATTCCACATGGTAGCATCCAACTTTAGCATTTACATTTTCCGTAGCTTTAAACCAAAAAAACGTTAGTCTACCGTTAACTGATCCCCAGCATAATTCAAACAGGCGCCTATTCCATTTTCAAAGAAAGAATACCATTTTCACTCTCATTCTCACAGTAGCTTTCAAACACTCAAAAATTTCAAGCAAAAGCCCCAATCTGCAATCAGCTCCTTCTTTGATTCCATGTTCGAAAGCCCCAATCTGCGATCGTCTCCTTCTTCGATTCCCTGTTCAATTCTCAAACTGCACAGGTATGGCGAATTTTGCTTTTTCTTTTGAACAATAGCGAAATTTAGGGTTTGATATTTGATTCCCTGTTCGAAAATTAGGGTTTATGCTGCTCGAAATTTAAGGTAATTTGATTTGTTGCTCCTGGTTTGGTGTAGCTGCTGGTGCCTACTACTGCTGTTCGTATTCTGGCTGGGTCTGCTGCTCTGTTTTGCCTCCTATGCGTGTTCTCCTGCAGATGCCTGTCTGGTTCTGTTGTTTTCGTGCTGTAACGTCCTGCTACTACTTGTTGATCTGCACATTTAATCAAGATGCAGCAGAAGCTGATCTGCTTGCTGATCTACATGTTGATCTACTTGTTTTTGTTGCTTTTGTGGTGAATAAGTGTGCAGCAGAAGCAAATCAAATATGGGTAATGACTTAAGCAATTTGATCATAGTCTAGACTCATGAAGCATAGTATATATCTTGGTTTTTCTAATTAATTCAATGGTAATTTAAAATTGATTATTAGACTTTGCTTTCTGCATTGTGTAAAGATATGTGCATATGTGATTATTAGACTTGGCAATTTAATGATATTGCTGATCTGCACTTGTCTATCAGTATACGTGTGCTTCGGACTCTATTCTTGATTTATCTGATTCAACCTTTGTATAGCTACTCTCGCAAAGTGTGGCTTTTTTGTATAGACTTTTATTCGAGTGAATGAAAAATATCTTTATTTGAATAATAATAATAATAATAATAATAATAATAATAATAATAATAATAAAAAAATTTACAGTCAAAATTAATATTAATATCGCTAAATAAATTGTGTCATTTTTGAATGAAAATAAAATTATTACAATTTTTATGGTCGTTAACGAATTAAACGGTGAATTAAACGTTAAATTGGTGAATTCAATGTTAAAATGGTGAATTAAACAAAAATTGGATACTACCATGTGGAGAAAAACTTACAAAATGATGAATTTAACGGAATTTAACAAGAACTTAACGGAAAATGCTACGGCCATTAGTTTATGCCTAAACTAGATGCTACCACGTGGAATTTTCTTAGAGAAGTGCTACCACTAGCATTTCATGAAAACTCAATGCTACCACGTGGAATTTCCCAATATTTAATTTCACCCCATAAAAAGGCGAGAAATAGCGATCCGATAAGAACAAATGCAACGAAGCTACCAAGCGTGAAGGTTAAGCAGCCGAGAGAACAACGTCAAATACTAGGCTTTCGTTACGCGTGATTCACATAACCCACAAGAGTGAAAGAGCGTTTACTGGTAGATTTTGGTCGGGATCCGGCAGAGTTTCCATCCTCAGCCGGGTTTCGCCCATTTTCTTCCAAAACCATTTTCAAATTCAATTGAATTTTCATCCAATTTGGCTGAACAGTTGTAAGAAAGGAAATACAATGAAAGGATTCAGTGGTCTTGTTGCATCATTTCTTGCTGTTTCTACTTTCCCTCTTCTCTCTTTTCCCTCTCAATTTCAGGTAATTTTGCTTTTAATTTCTTTTTTAATGGGTTTGCCTTTTTATTTTCCAGGTTTATAATTGATTTCAGACCAATTTTGATTGTGGGTTTTTGTTCCATCGCAGGAAAAGTCGTCATTTGGGGAAAAATCATCAATTGGGAAAGAACAATTCGCGCCCAGATTCGATGGGTTAAGGTTTATTGAAACCCTAATTACTGCTCATCGATGATACCCAACTAATTTCCTTCCTTTTTTGGTCTAATTTGGTGGCTGAGGTTCGATGAATATTAACCTTGTGCTATTAGAGTGATTCTTCTCAATATTGTCTAATGGAACGATATTTTTTTGGCGGCTTTTAGGATGATGTAATCCTTTTTGTTTGTTTTTATCAATATTATTCAAATATTAATGTATCACACAAAAATGTATTGTACTTTGTGTTGTGATTGAATTTTATGGTTATTGGGTGAAAATACAATTCTTGCAGCTCTTCATGTTGGTGATACTGTTGTATTGATTTTCCTTCAAGTTCAAAGCATGTTAAAGTTCATAATTTTTGTGTTTTGGGTTTGAAAGTTTTAATCTTTGTGTTTCCAGGCTTTGGAACGTGTTAAATTTGTGTTTTTGAATCTAGAAGTTTTGGTATATTGCTTTGAAGATTAACTAAAGGTTTAGGAGTAATAGTTTGTTGCTAGCACATTGCTGATCTACTAAAGGTTTATGCTATTGCTTGATACTTGAGGACCAAAAGTCGAAAATCTTCGTGTTTAGGAGTAATAGTTTGTTGCTAGCACATTGCTCGCCTCATGTAGAATTGTATCTACACTAAGGTGTATTTGTATGATCACATGAATAATGAGCTTTGGATGATCATTCAAGTTAATCTCTTCTTCCATTTGATCATATCATCAACATGAATGAATCGTTTACTTCGATTCATATTAGGCTAGTGAGATTACATAAGGAACATATTTAGTTCTCTTGATCAATGTCTCTATTTTGGATGATTAGGATTTAGGGGAAGGTAATTTGAGATGAACAAAGAAATGATGAACATATCTCGATTCTCGAGTAGGACATGTGAAGGATCTAGATCCCAGAGTTTTTGGAAATAGCAAACTACATTGTTCTTGCAATCATGTAGTCTTTACATTGTGGTCATGATCTTTTTTGATTGTGTGTATTCAATTGATATCGTGGATTTTTCATTGATTTCGAGCTGGTTGTTATTCGACGTTTAGAATCAATATAATAAAGTTATCAATGTTAATTTCGAAAAGCATTTTGCATAGTTATGTCTGTGTATGGACAGTTGTTTCTGGTTGTCATCTGTTGAATAATAAGGCCATAGCATACATTATTGAAAGAAGGTTAATTTTTTATGCAACATTAAAACGAGGGACCATGGGTGGTTGAGTGATAATGCTTGTGTCTTTCATGAATGTCGTTTTGTATCATTTTGCTGTCGTTTTGTATATTGTATGGATTCTTGTGAAATAGCTCTAGATTTTTATGAGTGGGGAGAGTTCATGTTACAATCAGGAATATTTGTGGTGGTCTGAGCTTTGTTAAATTGTGTTTAGGGAGGATACTGTTGTCTTATGTGAAGCCAAAACATGATTTAGATTGGTAGTGCCGTAGTGGGATATTCATGGCATAAATGGAAGTCACATAGGACTATAGAGGGTGGAGCCCTTCATATTAAGGGTTGCACCTATTCTTTGTGAATTCTGATCTCAAGTTTCGAATATTCTAAGTACACCCGTAAGATTTGATCCGACCTGATAGCCCGACCGAAGCCTAATCCACCTTGCCTATTTTTGGAAAACTTGACAATTTTTAGAGTCTATGTTAATATTTTTTGACTTATAATCTACCATATTTTCTTCAATTTTAATAATTTAGTTAATATTTCACTGTTATGACTTGAAATGTTGATTTTGATCTAACATAATATGGAAAATTGTTTTAAAATCTTTAACAAAATAAATTACATGGTATTTTATAGCTATTTTGTAGCGATAAGAATGAAATAATAATATTTTTGTTTAGTTGGATACCTTGATTGATTCGAAACGATTTTATAGCTATTTTGTAGCGATAAGAATGAAATAATAATATTTTTGTTTAGTTGGATACCTTGATTGATTCGAAACGATAAATCGATTTTCTAATTCCAAGGTTTTTCTTGCTAAAAAATGCTTAGTGTGACTAAACTTATTAAATTTTAATTTCAAGGTTTCTCTATTCAAGCCAAAGTCTTAAACTATACCGAAACAAAAATTTCCTACATTTCATATAGGTCTTATATTTGTCAGGTGCAAGCAACACCTTTTAATGCAATTGATAGTTAAATCAGTGCAAATTACAAATGATGATGATATTCTCAAATTACACTACGTAGTGTTTGAAAATAAGTATTCATTTTAAATTATAAATTTTAATTATGAAATACTTAATGAAGAATTTGAGAATGACAAGGTTTGAATAGTCGTTTTCAAATTCTCGACTTTAACTAACTAAAAATAATGGTGCAATTTGAACCAAATTCAAATTTGAAAATTTGAGTCAATTTCAAATTTCTAAAAGAAATCGGTATTCCCAAACATAACACTAAATTGTTTGGCCTTCAGTCGTATCAAAACTTTCTCATCAACATAGACATTTTTTTTTAATAAAGAAAAAACCTTAAAGTCTTAGGAAAAATAATTGAATGAAAAATTTCAAGTTTGATTTTTCAAAAAAAAAAAAAAAACACTTCTATTATGGACATGTGATCACTAATCCTAATTGCAATTTCACGGCTCTTAATGCAAGAACAAGAAAATAATCTTCCATTATTTTGAGGCCAACATATTTCCTTTTAAAAAATACTACATATTTTTTCTGACTCAAATAAAAAATAGTAATAAAGTACTCCGTTGAATATTGATTGAGTTTGAGGCAAATAAAAATCAACCATTAAAATAATGCCACGAGAAATAACACGTGAGAAGGAGTTTGGAAGTCCTACAAATAACTTGAGGCTGTGCATTAAAATCAGTATCAGTGTCCAACAACAGCATTGTCCACTGATCTTCAGATTACTATTTCGAGAGAAAGCTCTCTGTTTTCTTCTTTCAGATTTCTCATTTAACCCAGGTATATTTCCCATTTATTATTCAAAAAAAGATTTTTTTTTTTTGAATTCTGTTTTTGTTTATGTTTTTTGTTCTGTAATTACTGATGTTTATTGCGATTAATGGGTTGTTTTGTAGAAGAATATATAAAAGTAGATCTTTTTTTGGTTGAAGGTTTAGAATGTTGGGGTTATGGGTTATTTTAGATGATTTGAGCAATTAATTGAATTTGTTAAGTTATGATGGCTACATCAAGGGTAAGAGATGGTGTTTTGAAAAATGAAAATTAGGTTTTGTGAATGTGTAAAGTTTCTGTCTATAATTTATTATCCTATTTCTTGCTCCAATTTTTAATGGGTCACCCTTTTGGAGGAAGCTTTAAGGTTGAAATTTGAATAAGTTGTCTCATGGTGATTGTTTTTATATAGAGGTTCTCTATTGGACTGATCTATGTATATTTAAGTGATCATTTATAATTTTGAACTGATCATTTGAGAAATATCCTAATTATATAGGACGATCTCATATGAAACGAGCTAATTTTATAATTATGCAAAATTTAATGATTATTGTGTGGAAGCTAAAGCATGGAAATGGTTTGTTGGGGTTACTTTTGGTGTTAATTTTGGTAATGTCTTTTTTTAGTTAGTTTGTTTATGATTGAAAGTTTATTATTTTCTTTTTACTGATACTTTGGAGAAAATGCCTTTGAGGGTGGAATTTCAGTTTTTTTTTTCTTCTTTTTTTTTGAGAAAGTTGTGACTATTTTCTTATTAGATAGAGTGAGAAATTGGTAAAAGCAATTTTGTAATCATTTGTCAAGAATAGTTGAGGCCTAGATATATCATATACTCTAAGTCTCTAACACTTCCCTCTCAGCGAGACCATTTAGGCTAGAAGTGTGGATGCAGCACAAGCCCTCCTCATACCTAAATATTCCACTTTAAATGTGAGGGGTGATTGAGATTCGAACCCGTGACCTCTTGTCACGTTGGCTTCTGATACCATGTCAAGGAATCAACTCAACCAACAAAAGCTTAAGCTCATAGTTAAGGCCTCATGATATGTTATAAACTCTATCGTTATTCTTGTCCTAATTTTTATTGAGTTATGGAATTAAGATAATTATTTGGCTGAAGTACTTGGTAAAGTTTTTTTTGGCTAGTTTCTAATTTCTATGGATTAAAATTGACTTATTGGTATACCATATGTTAGTTGCAGGCTAAGCAATGGCATCTGTTGCCACTTCTCACTTTGTTTCTAGAAGTGCACATTCTGCAGTTTCGGAAAGTAAAGCCGCTTTGGCTCAGATTGACCTTAAAACCCGACTCTGCACTCATAATGGGTTGAGGTCATTAAACAAAGCTGACATGCTACAGATGAAATCCAATGCAAAGGCATTGACTAAGAGTGTAAGAAGCAAAGTGAGCAAAACCCAGAATGATCTGCCACACGGAGCTACTATTCGTGGAATGAACATTGCGTTCGTTGCAACTGAATGTGATAAGTTTTGCAAAACTGGTGGTCTTGGTGATGTTGTTGGTGGACTCCCACCAGCTTTGGCTGTAAGTATTATGATCCCTCCTTTTATTTTATGGCCATTGGTTGATTGAAATGATTGATGATGAATTCATGAATGCATATGTAAAGTCGATTTTCTTTTATTACAATTTTCTAGAAAAGAGGACATAGAGTAATGGCAATCATCCCTCGCTACGACCAATACAAAGATGCATGGGACACCAATGAACTCGTTGAGGTAATTACTTAAGCCACTGTTTCATGTTGCTAGTTTGCACCAGTGTAACATAATTTGCTTGTTAGTTCGCCTTTTGAATTCGCGAGTCGCTCAAAATGGTTCAAAAATAGCCTAAAACCGGCCATAATTTACTTTTTTTTTCATTCGTGAGGCAACTAGCTAATCATGCGACACTAGCAACACCTGTGTGAAATCCATACTACATGTTATTTTTACAACATCGACGCTTGTTATGAAATTAAAGTCACAATGGTATTTTTGATGCGATTAGTTGATATTCAAAAGTGACATTTTGTGGTGTTGAAATTTAGGCTAAATGGTGAAAAGTCAGATGGACTAAAGGTCTTGGGAATCAAAGTGTTAGAGGCCATTTAAATAGCTCATTTAGTCCCTAATGAAATTTGCATATTTGCTAATAGCTTGTGGCTTCAGATCAATGAAACATAATTCGCTAGTTGATTCACCTTTTGGATTCGCGTTTTGCTCAAAATGGTTCAAAAATAGCTTAAAACCGACCATATTTCGTTTTTTTGATTTGGGATTCGCTAGACAATTAGTGAATCATGTGACAATGTTTCAGATATGTAAGGGTTGCATTTTGTGGTTTTTGGCTTACAGTATAATTAATTTTGTCAAAGAATATGTCATTAGCGTTGCATACTTGCATCGGTTTGTGGAATGGCTTACTACATGACCAAAAATAATTACCTAAAATGAGTAGTTACTTCTTTTGGATTTAACAAATAGTTGATATTCATTACAGTTGAAAGTTGGAGACTCACTTTTCACGGTCCGTCTCTTCCATACTTACAAAAGAGGTGTAGACATTGTTTTCGTGGACCATCCAATGTTCCTTGAGAAGGTTCGGATCAATTTTATTATAAAAACTCACCTTTCCAGTTCCATTGTCATAATGAGGCAGACAGAGACTTAAGATCTTTAGATAGATGGCTTAACTTGTTACATTTTAGGTATGGGGAAAAACGGGCTCAAAGCTCTATGGTCCTACAGCTGGATCAGATTTTGATGACAACCAAATTCGTTTCAGTTTGCTCTGCCAGGTAAATTTCACGAGTGCAAATAGTAACTAATTCGTCTATTAGCATGCATCCTTATTTCTAATGTTGGGTGTACGCGGTTTCTGTAGGCAGCTTTGGAGGCTCCTAGAGTTTTGAATTTGAACAACAATCCAAACTTCTCTGGCCCCTATGGTAGTCAAATTTTCCCCTTTGATTTCAACTAGTGTAACATAATTTGATATTTAATTAGTTTTTTGAATTCGCGATTTGCTCAAAATGACCCCAAAATAGCCCAAAATCAATTATAATTCGCTTTTTTTGATTCACGATTTGCAAAGAGATTAGTGAATCATGTGACATTGATTTCAATTACATAAGATTCTCCTCAAAACATGCACTATAATTGGTGAATATAGTATAAATGAAAATTTTGCTTCGATGTCCTCGCAGGAGAGGACATTGTGTTTGTTGCCAACGACTGGCACACTGGCCTGCTTCCATGCTACCTCAAGTCCATGTATCAATCTAAGGGTATCTACCAAAATGCCAAGGTTGGGCTTCCGTAAATTGCTTCTATGCTCAAACCTAAACAAGGCTTGTGAGAAATACCGACATTCGGTTTTTGAAATGACAGGTTGTCTTCTGTATCCACAACATAGCTTACCAAGGGAGATTCGCCTTTGATGATTTCTCAAAACTCGGCCTTCCTGATGAATTCAAGGGTTCCTTTGACTTCATAGACGGGTACAGTAATATGGAATTTTTATGTCCTTGAAAATTGTCATTCAACTGTTGAACCAATTTCATGGAGGAAAAGCTTCCCCTACTATTCCTGATCTTGGAATGCTGAATGGTTTTCCAGGCACGTTAAGCCAGTTAAAGGAAGGAAAATCAACTGGCTGAAGGCCGGTATCTTGGAGTCCGACAGGGTAGTGACTGTCAGTCCATATTATGCTCAGGAACTCCTCTCAGGTCCTGCTAAAGGAGTTGAGTTGGACAGTGTATGTCGTGTGGCTACTCTTACAGGCATCACTAATGGCACCGACACCCAGATCTGGAACCCATCAACCGATGAATATATTTGTGTCAACTATGACAAAACTACGGTAAACACATTTTTCTTAGCACTTTTGCTGCAAGCAAAAATAATTTCTGAATTTAGAGTACCCAAGAGCTACTGGCTTAATTTTTGAGATTGTCGAACATAGCCTTTACTCTTTTCCAGTCAAGAGCTTGTATGAAGAGAACAATCTTATAATCATGCGGAAATCTCTTCGCAGGTAATGGATGCAAAACCACTTCTAAAAGAAGCCCTTCAAGCAGAAACTGGGTTAGAGATTGATCCAACAAAACCATTGATTGGCTTCATTGGTAGACTCGAGGAACAGAAAGGTTCCGATATTCTTACAGCAGCAATTCCAGAATTCATCGATGAGGATGTCCAAATAATTGTTTTGGTTAGTATTTTTTCCGGGGTATATTCCCTCCATATGTAAGCATGTATTGCTTAAGGCCTAGAAGCTGATGGGTATTTATCATCTCTTTTTTAGGGAACTGGTAAAAAAGCCATGGAGAAGCAAATAGAAGAACTTGAGATCAAATATCCAGGCAAAGCTATCGGAGTGGCAAAGTTTAATAGCCCCTTGGCCCATATGATAATTGCTGGTGCTGATTTCATGCTAATTCCTAGCAGATTTGAGCCGTGCGGTCTTGTCCAGTTGCATGCCATGAGCTATGGAACTGTATTGTCTTAATCCTATTCCTAGCTAACTTTGTGTTCGGGAGCAAAAATTATTACCTGAATTTACGTTTTCTAACCAACCCCTTCAAATTTCTTGTTTGTCAGGTGCCAATTGTTGCCTCTACTGGTGGGTTAGTGGACACAGTCAAGGAAGGCTATACTGGATTCCAGATGGGTGCATTTAGTGTTGAAGTAAGTTGTTCAATTTTAAGATTTTCACTGCATCTTTTATAGAGCTAAGATACATTATCTCAAATTAAGCGTTGTCAAGAAACTTTTCAATCAAAAGCTTATGGTTGAAATCCCATGATATCATGTATACTCTATTACGCCCCTCACACAAGACCCCTTTGGGGTGGAAATGTGGATGCAACACAAAACCTTTCGTCACGTTGGCTTTTGATACCATGTCAAGGAATCAACCAAAAGCTTAAGCTTATGGTTGAAGCTCAACTAGGGGGTGTTTTGTTCATGGCTTTTGGCTTAGCTTTTTGGTTGGCTTTTAGTTGGTCAAACAGCCAAAAAAGAAAGTTTGGTAAATGGCGTTCAACGTAGCTGAAAAGCTGGCTTTTAAACCAAAATGAAAAGGCAGCTCCAACTAGCTTTTTTGGTTGGCTTTTGGCGTGTTTGCCTATTTTTTCCCAAATAAACAGCCAACAACCAATACTCAAATTCACCTAATATCTCCACAAACAGCTGACTTTATCAGCTAGCTTAAAAGCCAACAAAAACAACCAACATTTCCAACTAGTTAAACAAGCCAACTGCCAATGGTGAATAACCAATTGCCAAACACCCCTATATGTTTACCCATATAAAATGTCATCATGGGCAATATTTAAGCATTGCATATTTGAGATTCGAACTTAACATTATATGTTTGATAAGGTTAGTACTATTTGAACTATATATACTAAACCTCGTTTGTGTACTGTCTTTAGTGTGATGCTGTAGACCCACAAGATGTTACTGCTGTAGCCACAACTGTCAAGAGAGCCCTCAAAACCTACGGTGCCCCTGCCATGAAAGAGATGATCCAGAACTGCATGTCTCAGGATGTTTCTTGGAAGGTATGTGATTTCTTTCTTTTCTTCAAATCTTTAGTAACGATCGATCCAATGAAAATTCAAGATCTTCCTAGACCGTTAATGCAAATGTATTGCAAAACCCAGGAACCGGCTAAACTGTGGGAAAAGCTGTTGTTGAGCTTAGAAGTTCCTGGAAGTGAACCAGGTGTTGATGCAGTAGAAGAAATTACTCCCAAAACCGAGAAGGTTCCCGCTGCTGTATGAGATTTTTTGCCCTACAAGATTTTAAACGCTGTGGAATCTACTAACTATACATAATACTACCCGTGCTGACGTTTATATCTAAGGGAACAATTCAGCACTCCGATGTTTCATCCTTCAATCTACCACTTATGTCGGATGCCCTAGGGTGCATGCTAGTATCGTGCACTCAAAAGGCTAGAATTGTATAATACTAATCCGTTGTTCCTATGGTATAAGGTGCGGCTTTTTGTTCATCATTGTGCTTATGTACGTGTTGCCAAGTTCGTATGTAGGGTTCAATAGCACTCTTTGCCTGAAGCAATCAGTTGTAGTATGAGATTGTGAAATGATCAGTATATGAAGTTTTGAAAAGTTTCCTGAAATGTACTACCATACAATTACCTAATTTACACAATAAGATGGTGTGATTGATGCAATACCCAATCTTTTTTAATGGCCACCAAACTTGGGTAGATAATTTCCTTAAGTATTAGGTAGTATGTCTTATATGTAACAGTTTGATGCCACATGACCAAATACAACTCATTAAACATTCTACATGCTTCCTCCGTTTTATAATACTTGCTACTGAGTGTGACATGTTGTATGGAACAATGTCACTATTAGTAACAAGTATTATAGAACGGAGGAAGTTGTATTCAGACATTAATCCAAGTCAAGGGGTTCCGACAAAATTAAACCGCTTGCTCATGTTCAGAACCACCCATAAAATTAAAGTACTTCATCCAACCAATGGAGAAATAATATTCTATTGGGTGGGCAATTGCAGATTGGCAACTGGTTGAACAATGGCTAGAAAGCTTTTAAGGCTTTCATGCTAAGGTAGTTGTAAAGGTTACTTTGCAGATACGTCACGTCTAGTGCTCGTATTAGTACAAAAATTAAGGGAGTCTAGGTAATCACGGTTTATAGGAGACTGGTAAGTGGTAAATTAACACTATGTGGCTTAATTTTACAGGAGGAATCTTTAGCAATTTATTTTATCTTATTTTATCTCTTTTTTATTTTATAGTTTCAAAATACTTGTAATATTTGTCTTTTTCACGTATTTCAATGCACTAATTCAATTCTTAATATCTATAATTATGTATAATATAAAATTATAAAAGTTTGAAATTAATAATCTTTACGTCGAGATGAATCAAACAAGATCTCACATGACTATGTTTTAACTTATAGATTACTTATTAATCACAAATTAAAGGAGATAAGTGAATAGTGCTTATTTTTCGTCTGCTGCTGCGACTATATTGTATTGAAACGGATGAAGTATATTTTTGTAGTGGTTTGTATTGATTAGGTTTTTTTGTTAGTGTTCACGCTGTTACCACAATAAAGCACAATGAAACCAAACTACCAAACAAAACTTATTAAGGTGTCCAGTTGTCTTTTGAGCTTGTTCTTTTTAGTTATTTTTATTATAATTTTTTTAAAAAATACTCCCTCTTATTCTTTCAATTGATCTCATTTGACTTTTCACCAATTTTTAGGTGGGTTAAATGGGACCACTTAAAAAGTAGAGAGAAAAGATAGTAAGTGAATTGTTAGTGGTTTTTCATTAGATTTATTGTAATAAGGTAGTGTGAGTAAGGGTAATAAGGTCAAAAATTCATATTATAAATAGAAATGAGACTAATAGAATGACTTAACCCTATTTAGAAATGGGACTAATAGGGAGAATAGGAGGGAATATAATTTATAAATCTCACCTTTCGTTCGTTATTTTTTAAAAATCTTATCTTTTGATTATTTTTTAAAAATCTAACCTTTATACTGTGTTTTCTTTTAAAAATCCGACGTTTTATTTCTTAATTTGTTTGCTGTTGAGTTTTGCAAGTAACTTAATGAAGTCACTACTTTAAAAGAGAACACTATATAAAAGTCGTATTTTAAAAATTAATTGAAAAGTGAAATTTTTAAAAGACAACGAGTAAAAGATACTCTCTCCGTCCCTTATAATTTGCAGCATTTTCTATTTTTGTCCGTCCCACTTAAATTGCAGCATTTTTATTTTTGGACTATGGTTCACCACTTTCTTTTAATCTCATCCATACATGTTAACTCTCTTTTAATTTCATCCACACATTTCATTCTCTCTCTTCATTTATTACCACTTTCTTAATTCTCACTCATTTTTTCTATGCTACTAATTCATGAGTACGGAGGGAGTAAAAGTTTTAAAATTAATTTTTCCAAATTTTTTTAGTTAAATAGGGACACATTCGAAGAAACTTGAGGAGTATCCATTAAAGAAAGCAGGACAAATCGGAAACGGGCGTATCCCATGTGAATACTGTCGGATCTAAACATCACACTTTCCGTAAACGAATACCCCTAATATCAACGACCCATCATTTCAAAATTATTTTTTTAAGAAAAAATTATATAAAACCACATAATCTATATATTCTTTTTTAAAAAACCATCTTATATAAATTTTTTTGTAAAAACCACCTTATATAATGCATTTCTTTGCAAAAGACTACCTGTTACTCTATTTCGTCAGTTGACCGGCATGTTTAACGTTTGACCAGCATGTGCTTTTGCAAAAACCACCTTACATAATGCATTTTTTTGCAAAAATCACCTTACATGATGCATTTCTTTGCAAAAGACTACCTGGTCAAACGTTAAACATGCCGGTCAACTGACGAAATAGGGTAACAGGTAGTCTTTTGCAAAGAAATGTATTATGTAAGGTGGTTTTTTGCAAAAAATTTTATATAAGGTGGTTTTTTAAAAAAGAATGTATAGATTAGGTGGTTTTATATCATTTTTCCTTTTTTTAATTATGTAAGAATTATTTCCTCCGTTTCATAATAGTTGCTACTGAGTGTGACATTTTGTGTGAGAAAATGTCACTATCAGTAGCAAGTATTATGGAACGGAGGAATTACTAGATAAGAATTAAGCTCATAATCTTTCAAAAAGATTGTAATTTCTCTCTAGTTGAGACAATTCTGATTCTTAATTTGATTAAAAGCAAAGTTCAATTTATATAATCAAACTCTGCACACCTCCGATAGTCCGATGTTTCCAATTGTTTTCGTGTGGGTTGTTTAAGATTGGTTTAAAATTGATTTTTTTGTTCATTTTAATTTTAGATAATTGTAAATTTATTTTTTGAACTATGGTTGAAGTCGGATTTTGTTACGAGATTGGATAAATATCAAATTTATTTTAAACACTTCCGAAAACTAAACACGAGTACAATTGTACAAGTAATTTTTCATTGACTTGTCTTTTGACCAATTTTTTCCTCGAAACAATGAACAACCAAAAAAACTAAGTTTTTACCAAATAAATCTACTATACACATCGACAATCAATTGCTAAACATCCATAAAACTGAACAAGTACTCCCCCATCCAACCACGGACCACCCCTTGAAATAACACGGCTTGTAAGTAAACACTATTACTCTTTTTGTCCTAAGAATTAAGAAATTATATATTTTCTGTTGGAAATACTCAAATGTGAGATAAGATTCCACATTGATAAAATAGTAGGTTGTTGACTTGTATATATAGTGAGTGAGCTAATCTTCCTACTACCATATGGCTTTTAGGAAACAATGAACCTCACCGAGTGTATGTGCAAGTCAAAACTCTTGACTCGTGGGTTTATGGGCCCGAGCCCATGGGTGTTCCGTGCCACACGAGTGGGTCACGGTGAGATTATGTAACGAATAGTCAAGGACTAATATTTTCTTCGTCCAATAATAATTGTCATAATTATTTTTAAAAGCTTTCACATAAATTTACATAATGCTACAGTTGACTTGAGTATCTATTACTTCTTTTTAATGTCAAATTTTGTCAACGATTTTTCATCTATCTATAAGAAAATACATATTTATGTGGGATCTTATTAAATTCGTCTCAATATGTATTTTTTAAATATTAACTTTTTAAAATTTTTAAAAACGCACAATTAAAATATTTTATTTTATAATTCACATTAAAATCTGCAAAAAATAAATAAAAAGAACATTTGAAGTGGGAGCAATACACAAGTGTTATAAAAATGACAAAAAAACATTATAAATTCTAAAAATATTTTTAAATATGAAAGGAAAAAATATCTTACACCGACCTAGAATGGGCAGGGTCCTACAAGCTCATCACTAACAGTAACAAAATCGTTGAATCATACATGTCTTTGTTGAAACCAATGAGACGCATTTTAAACTTAGATTAAAAGACAATGAAGTCTTGAAAATTGAGAGATATTTGATGATAAATTGATAAATTACTCTTTCATTCTGTCCTAATGAATTTCTATATTCTTTTATTATTATTATTATATATTTATTTATGGATTTAATTTTATCTATCCGATTTAATTTTTCTTTTATTTATTATTATATAGTAGTATTTATTTTTGGAAAATAATTTTTTAAAAATTTTGGAAAATTTTATCTTTGATTTATGTAACTTAATAAAGTTTTTTTTGCTTTGAAAACACAAAAATTTAATTATACTTTATTAGTTTATCATTTATTTTTCTTAAAAATTTAAAATAATTATATAAAATATTTAATTGTTTTTCAATTCTTAAATTGAATTTCCTTAAAAAGTTAAAACTATTTATAACAAAAAAATATTTACTAATTAAAAAAAATACCTAGAATATTCCAAACTATTCATGATTTTCCTACAATAATCCCACCTATTGATTAACCATGAATAATGCCCAACTTTGAGGGGCATTTTCGAAGAGTAACCCGATGATCGGATGACTTACTATAGCAAGTTTTATTTTTTAAAAAAAAGATAAATTTAAAAAAAATGTCAAAAAGAATTTTTACACAAATATTCATAATTAGTTTTTAATTTATTTTTGGAAAATTAGCTCAAAATAATCCCAACTATCACTCGTTGGGCAAAAATAATCCCAACTATTAATTATTTTTTAATAATCCCAACTATTCTCATAATTTGTTGAAAACACACCCACCCCCTTGTTACCGGCTGGAACAAGTAACTTTTTCACTTTCTTTTCTTTTCTTTTTTACTTAACTGTTCAAAATAACACTTTCCCTTCATCTATTAATCAAAAAAGAAAGAAAAAAGTGGAAAAGTTACATGTTTTAGCCGGTTAAAAAGGAGGTGGGTATGTTTTCAACAAATTATGAGAATAGTTGGGATTATTAAAAAATAATTGATAGTTGTGATTATTAAAAAATAATTGATAATTGGGATTATTTTTGGCCAACGGGTGATAGTTGGGATTATTTTGAGCAAATTTTCCCTTATTTTTTTGGTTAATTACCTACTGTAGGCTGTAGCAGGTAATCGGGTTACCCAAGTTTACTCTGGAATTATACCCCCCAAAGTTGAGATTATTCATGGTTAAACAATAGGTGAGATTATTGTAGGAAAATCATAAATAGTTTGGATTATTCTAGGTAATTTTTCCTTACTAATTTTATGTACAACCTTAAAAGCTGTAAATATCATTATATTATTATTTTTCCGAAAAATAGTCGTTTTTATTTTTAAAGATGCTTAGAAATTTACCTCGGTAAATAAAAGAGGGTAAAATCAGGAATGGACAGAACTTGTCATCAAAAAATAGATGAAGAAAGAAAATATCATCTGGGGTCATCAGCTGGAGCCTGCTAGCATAATATATGATGCTTTCAGATTGTTGTGGAATCCACAAAAGTTGATAAAGTAGAAAAGGAAAAAAGTAAAAAGAATGAGTTTACTTTACAAACCATAACATAAATAGTGTATTTTAAAAAATATTGAAAACATTATTAAAAAATTACCAATAAAAATAAAATTTTTGTGAGAAAAGCTTTGAGGATATTTGTCAAATAGCTGATAGATGATAGCTGATTATAATGACTGATTTGACCAGCTGATTTTATTAATTGGTTTGATCAGCTGATTTTAAACCCACTACTGTGAGCAGCTTGTTCAAAAACAACTTATACATAAGCTGTTTCAATGAGCTAGTTCAACAAATACTAGCATTAGTTGGTCTGACCACTTAACCCTCTTCGTATATCTAAATAAGCTAAAATTGCTTAACAAACTATTTAATTTACCAAACATCCCCGTATATGATCATTCATAAGTTTAACTTTGGTGAAGTTAAATTTTTTAAATTTTAGATTTAATATTTTTATTTTACAAAAAATTACATATATTCAACCTTCTAAATTCACCAAAATATGAGCTTATAAATTCCATTAATGACATGGGGATATAAAAAATTATTATACTAGTTAGCCGTTGCCCGTTAGCTTTATGAAGGATAATCTATTATATCATGGTTAAATCTTAAATGTAAATGCTTCTCTACTTGTAAGTTGTAAGACATGCTAGAATATAATCATTTCCATCAAACCGGTTAAATATCAACAACCGTCCAACATCATTTTTATATTCAAAATATCAGTCTAGAACTGTTGTACTTCCATTTAATAAAAATACTCGCTACATTTTGATTTGTGCACACGTTTAAGCTTATTTTATATATTGTGACTAAAGTATAAGTAAAAATATAGTCAAGTGAAATCTTGTTTGAATCGTATAATCACATAAATTTCATAATATTAACTTTTTATAATTTTTAAATTTATGTAATTCAACATATAAATAAATAAAATGACGCATTATATCAAACATAATAGAAGTAGAACGGAGGAATTATTTGTCACAATCGTTGTTTGATTGTTTCGTAATACTCCTATTTTGTTTTCACATAAATACTAAGAATTTTAATTAATTGACAAAAATATTATTATTATCTTTAAATAACGACAAAAGTGTAAGAATTAATGGGATATAAAGTAAAAATAAAATGAAAAAAATGATATATAAGGACCTAAGGATTATATTATATAAGATAGAATCTTGTATTTTATTTATGTCATTTAATATTTTTTCTATTATAAAAAATAAAAAATTTAATTATACTTTATTAGTTCAGCATTTATTTTTTCTTAGGAATTTAAAATAATTATATAAAAGGAAAATTGATATACTTTATTTGCTTATAAACGTTCGAACTTTCGTTTATTTTTTAGAAGCATGAACTTTGGGGGTCATCCGCTGAGAAAGATACAAAGGCATGAAATTTGATATCAAAATTTAACATGTAACAGGTCATCCGTATCTTTCTCAGCGGATGACCCCCAAAGTTCATGCCTCTAAAAAATAAACGAAAGTTCGAACGTTTATAAGCAAATGAGGCAAAGTTCGTACGTTTAATATCAAATTTTCTATATAAAATATTTTTTTTTTAAATTTCAAGATAAATTCTTTTAAAAAGTTAAAATTATTAATAATTTGTTAATTTTTATATACAGCCGTAACAACCATAAATATCTTATAACATCAATATTAATGTAGAGGAAAAAGAAAAGTGTACTAAGTACTTAAAAAAATCTTTTTTTATATAAATACCAAAAGAGAAAGAATCAATTTAACACAGTTATTGCACTCTATCAGAATACTACTATATACACTTTCTAGTTTCTACCTCATCCCTTTTCTCATTGCTCTCTTTGCCAAACAATTGGGCAAAGATTTCATACCCATTTTACCAGAGACAGGAATTAGTATAATTCTGCTCATTTTTTCTACTCTGAACATTGTTCCAATTTTTGAAGAGATCTAGTATACTTATTATCAGTTCATTTTCATCAGCATCATGGGAACACCAGGCAGATATATTATATGCAGATCCTCACATTCTCCATTATTACCATTTTCATTAATCCTTCTACTTTCAGGTATTTGCAACTAATTTTAAATTTTTCTTATTTTTTTCACTAATTACTTAGCTTATGTCCATGGTGGAGAAGTAAGAGGTTTTATACATTAGGGTTTTTGGCAAAATGACAATTTAAATTTACCTGTTTCAAACGTTTGCACGTTTGTCAAAAGCACTATTTCAATTTTAATATCTATATGTGAGCATCGTTAAAAATTATAAAAAATAGATATTAATACATTTTATGTTGAGATGAATCAAAGAAGACGCATTTGACTAAAAATAAATTACAAATTAAGAATGGTTGATGAATAATATTCAAAAAGCAAACATGAGGATGGTTAAGGCCCAGAATATATATTCTAATACGCCCCCTTACACGAGAGCTAAAGGATAGAAGTGTGGATGCGACACAGACCCTCCTCATACCTAGCGCTGAATATTTCACTTTAAATGAGGGGTGGTTGTGATTCGAACTTGTGATCTCTTGTCACACTGGCTTCTGATACCATGTCAAGGAACCAACTCAACCAAAAGCTTATGTTATATATTCTAACACGCATGTCTAAGATCAGTTGGTCAAATCAGTTCAATCACCTATTTGCCAAACACCTAGATTATTAATAGACATGGGTGATGGAGTGTTTGGCAAAATGACTAATTTAACTTATTTAAATTCTAATTCTAAATAAGTGGTTTGATGATCAAATTATTTAATGTTAGTGTTTGATAAATTAGCCGTTATTTTACAAGCTCTTTTGGCTGGCATGTTTTAAGATCAATTAGTCAAATCACTCAAATCACCTGTTTGGCAAACAAGTATGTATCATTCATTCTTTCTAATTTCTTGCTGTTTGTAATCAGGTATTCTGCCAGTATCCGTGTTCTCATTAGGAATAAACTATGGGCAAATAGCCAACAATCTTCTATCACCAGACAAAGTAGTCCCTCTAGTAAAAGCCATTGGAGCAACCAAAGTTAAGCTCTATGATGCAGACTCCAAAGTCCTAAAAGCCTTTGCTAAAACTGGGATCCAGTTCACAGTCACAGTAGGCAATGATTTACTCCCACAACTAGCTAAAGACCCAAAACAATCACTTGATTGGGTTAAGAAAAATGTTCAAGGATACTTACCTGATACTAATATAACATGTATTCTTATAGGAAATGAAGTATTAACTTACAATGATACCATCTTAACTAGCAGTCTTGTGCCTGCAATGCAGAATATGCATTCAGCACTTCAGAAATTAGGCTTGGATGGTGATATTTGGGTAACTACAGCTCACAATTTAGCCATTCTTGATACATCTTACCCACCTTCATCGGGTTCGTTTCGACAAGATCTAAGTGGGTGTATAACTCAAATCTTGAACTTTCATTCAAAAACAGGATCACCATTCTTGATTAATGCATACCCTTATTTTGCATATAAAGCTAGTCCACAAGAAGTGAATCTTGATTATGTCCTGTTTCAAGCTAAAACAGCAAATATTATGGTAGACCCAGATTCTAATTTGCATTATGATAACATGTTGTATGCTCAAGTGGATGCTGTGTATGCTGCAATGGGACCCACTTTTAGTAAAAGAGTGGAAGTTCAAGTGTCTGAAACAGGGTGGCCATCAAAAGGGGATGAAGATGAGTATGGTGCTACTCCTGATAATGCTAAGAAATATAATGGAAATTTGATTAAGCTTTTTAGTAATGGTGCTAAAAAGGGTACACCCATGAAGCCTAATTGTGATTTAAATGTGTTTGTATTTGCACTGTTTAATGAGAATATGAAGCCAGGACCGAGTTCTGAGAGGAATTATGGGTTGTATAAGCCTGATGGTTCACCAGCTTATTCATTGGGGTTTCCTGCCATTCAAGCAGTTGGTAATGGTTCTAGTTATGGTGCTGACGAACCGTCTTCGGCCGCAGCCGAAACTGCTGGTGGTGGTAGTGGTAGTGGTAGTGGTCGCACTTCTTCAAGTGGTTATCTCTCCATTTCTTCATCAACGGTATGCTCCTTCATTGAACTTTTTTTTTGACATTTACGGCTAGTTTAATAATCGGTACTAAAAGGTGGTGTTGATAATGGAAAGTTGGTGTATATCAACAAATTTAATTGTTATGTTTATTCTCTTCCAACAAACTCATTTTCTTCACAAAATTAATTACAATACATTACTATTTAGAAATGTGATGGTAATGAAAATTTGCGAATAAAAACTTTTTTTATGATCAGATTTTCATTACCATATGAATAACATATACATATCATGAAAATTTATTTTATAAATTATTCTCATTCCTACTATTTAGTACCGATTACCAAACTGACAGTTAAAAGTTTTGTTTTTTTCCCAAGTTGAATTCTATATTATTTTGGTGTGTTTGATTCTTCCCACTGAAAGAGTGCACCTTCCCTTGGCTCTTAACCCACTAGACGTGGGCACATGAAAAAAAGCATAAAGATTCCTTTCCTGTGCCAGATTGGTGTAGATTCGTGTCCAACTTTTTGGTTGCTCTGTTTTTGTATATTATGGTTGTACTTGTACTAGGTGGAATTTAGGTCTAGATCTTCCCAGTCATAGTCCGAATCATTTGATTAAAAACTCTGTTAATATTAAATTGTCTAACATATCACCAATCACATTGTCTCAGTACACACATTTAGAGATTAGTGTTCAGATTATCCTATAATAGTATATCCCGCTGTTGTAATCATTGTGACATAGACTGAAATTTTCCGTATTAACCGTGATATCTATTAAGCAACCATGACTGAAACCGTTTGATATAATTTTTTTTGTTAAACCTTGATTATATATTTATATTACAATTAGATAAAACATTAACAAATTATGAAACTGTTTTTGTATGTAATTATGCAGGAAAGATATCCATCAGCTGGTCTCAAAGTAATTTCATTGGTTATGATGATGATGGGGATCGCAGCAGTAAATTAAAATAGATTAGTGAAGATTAAGAGGCTATTTATATTATGATAGAATACAATTAAATTCTGAGTGGTGAGCCAATTCCAGATTTATAAGAGATATTCGAGAAGAGTCTTCAGATTTAGGGAAGAGATATTAGTTAGTTTCTTTGCTTGTACTGCTTGTTAATATCATTATTTTTTGACGACTCATTCTTTTTCTTTTTGACACTGCAAACATTCAATCTCCTTTTACTTTTCTTTGCTTTGCTTTTTCTTTGATTTTGCTTCTTCCTTGTCTGTCCTCTACTGAATTGAAGACTAAAACTAAAACTAAAAATTCTGCCAATATCTCCTTGTAAATTTTGTATCAATGAATTACGAAATTATTAAATATGAAAATTTTCACAAATTTAAATTATATATCAATATTTTTGATTTGGCATTTTGTGAAAACTACCACAATACATTGTCATCTGTAAAGTTTAAGTGTTGATTTATCAACCATTACATGAGCTGGTCAATATAAGTCTTCCTATTTTCTCCACATAAATTGACAATTAGATTTCAAAAATATCTTTAGAATAAATGTTGTAGTGGAAAATGACATGGTTATATAAGGGGGTTGAAATAAAATCATACAATTAGTTTTTTGAAAAAATATGGAAGAAAACAATGTAATTTCACAATTACTGTTTCCGATAAGAAAATCATTACAAAATGTGATTTTGTAAAAATCATAACTATTAAAAATTATGAGATTTTGTTTAGAATCATGAGATAATCAAAAACAAAGAATGATTTGTTAAACCATCAATGGTGCTCAATGGAAATACAAGTATAAGATAATAAGACAAGGAAATATAATCGGCAATGCCTTGAAAAGTATTACAAATATGATATGGTAACATAATACAATCAAGTACACATTATAATCCAGATTCCAAAACTTTGCTGCGCTAGACTCCAGATGTACAAGTAAAACAGAGACATCAATACAAGGAGAAAACATCTAGAAGGGCAAACAAAATATTAGCTACAAATCAAGGCATTCTCCAAGATCTCAAATAACCCACCACACAGAGGTGGAACAGTCTTAAGGGTGTTCCCTAATACGATCGGACACTACTAATACGGCCACAGACCTATACATAAGGCCTACAAGAAAAGATACCGAGAATTTATAATCTAGCGGCTCACTTCAAAATTTTGTAGAATAGATAAAGCATAAACTGATCGAACCAAATGAAGACCTACCTCCCAATCTAGCTATCTGATAATTTTGTTAGTCAGCTCCCCATCTAACGCCAACTAGTCTGTCTCAGCAAGCCAATATCCAATTTTTTTTCACTAAAAACACATTTATAATGAGTACTTGTAATATCCTGAGCAATGAAGTTTGCAATCCTGCACCGAATGCTCTTAAGAAAGATTGTGATCCTAAGATGATCTTCCAACTTTAGATTTGGCTTCAACTTTCACCCTTCGGTAAAACAAAACATATGCTGCTGATGTCTTAATTTCTGATTCATCTACTGGAGAAACATGACTGTCATCGAAGTGATACCATCTGTCTTCGTCAATCAACTGCACATTCGAGAAATAAGGACCAAAGATTCCAAATGAAACAAAAAAATACATTTAGTTGTTTGCATGTCAATTTCAAAATTCAACCCAAACACCAATGGCAAAGCCTATACCCCAATTTCAACTTATGAAGTTAGAGTCGGAGGATTGTGGTGTTAGAAACAAATAGACAATGAAAACATCATCACATCTTATGGCATGAGCCGAATCCATATAACTACCCAACATCAATAACAATTTAAAAATACAGGTGTTCATTTGAAGTGAGTGGGTATAGATAGTAACAAATTGTAGGTGACAAATGGTTAATCACTCAAGTTAATGTTCCCTCCAACTCTCAAATCCTCCACCATTCAAGTTTTCCTCCGCCAAGCAACTCGGCATCATGAATCCCGAATGAATAAAAGTGAATTCTGGTCGGTTTTGGACTATTTTGGGCCATTTTGAAAAAATCAAGCATTCAAAAGGCAACAAATGTTACAATCGTCTTGCAATAAGACAAGGAAAAGTCTAATATGAAGCAGTCACAAACTTATTAAACTTATTGAACTTATTGTGAGAATGGGTCAACATTATGTCTCGGTATGTGAGAATGCATCACACAAGATTAGATGGAAAGAAAGATGAATATGATTAGCAGCATAAACATCATCATCATGCATCAACCGGAAGGAAGCACAATCTTGCCCAACGAAGGAAAAGATTTGAGATAGGTCTCTAACCTTTGCATAAGCAGAATAGTGCCCACCGCCAAGGCCGCCATAATGGTTGCTAATGGCATACAGTTCGTATACATAGGGGACATCAGATGCATCCCCATTCTTCGCATATTTCCCCATATCCAATTTCTGGATTGGAAAGCTCACAAAGGTATCTAGTTTGTTTTTAAAATATCTGCTATATGAGAACCGTTTCAGGTGGATAACAAGTATCTCTGGCAGTCTCCAAAGATCTAGCTTCTTGGAGGCCTCTCTGTGTTCCTTGCAATTAGGGCAATACCTGCATCCAGATGTAGCCACAAAATAAGTTCTACAAATCGATCCAAACATGTTGAGTACAACCATATACAGATCTTTCGTATAGAACTTATATATGGAGTCTTACCACATGTCATCAGGCCCAAGGGGCTCCTCCTTCAAAAATGCATCCAGACATGAGAATAAAGAGACAGCTTCTTGGCGAGTCTTCTTAGTAGTAAAACCTGATTTGCACACCACAGGGAGGTCCTCTAGATAGCTAATATCATAAAGATTGTGTTCATTATCAGTCCAACAAAGAGTGACCCTTAAGGAAGAATTGCTTTTGACATAATCGTCGTCAAATTGTTTGCCACTCAGAAACCTATCCTCGGTGACAGTGAGCTGGAGAAGGCAACCATCACCATACTTGTATCCTGCAGTGTTGTCTACAAGCATATGGTCTGCTTCACCATTGTCTCCTGATACAGAACCATTTTCTTTCTCACCATTGTTCGTATTTAAAAAGACATGATCTTTTCTCAAAGGAGAAAGGATACTCGTAACAGCATTACAAACATCAGCAACAGTTTGCGGCTCTTCTTGCAAATAGGCTACAAGTGGTGATCCTAGAAGCTTCCTGTCATCAAATCTAACGATGAGCTCATGTACTTGATAAGTACATAACAGAAAAAAAAAACTAAAGAGCAACTAGGGGAAAATTGATTCAATTCATATTCCTGGGAGGAAGGGGTCGATAAAAAGGATTCAAAACCTCACTGTTGCTCCAGCACTTACTTTTCTGGGGTTTGATGAACTATCTCCAGTCTCTTTAACCCGTGTTTCTTAGGAATTCGGTATGCTACAATATGATCATCATCCTTGATGGAAGACAGTGGCTCCAGAGCAGATTCAAAATATCGGAAAATTTTGTGATCGTAAACCTGAAAGTTAAAATCGATAATTTAGTCATAGCCATGAGTAATAAAATGCAGGAAAAAAATAGCATATTTACCTCAGCTAGGAAGAGGGTCTCGTCATTCCCCAGACAGCATGCATTTCCCAGTGCTTGGATCAGATCTCTACAGCTTCCATGTTTAGAAACCGCTACAGTATATGGTATTGGAAGTCCATTTCCAGTACCATAGAGCACAGTAACCGTCATTGTTCTATTGACAATTGAAGGCAAGGGCAAACTCAAGTACATAAATGGATCAAATGTAATTGAAATCTTGTTGCAAACTGGACAAACCAGAGTAGACTTGTACTGACCCTGCACATTTTACCACCAGAGAATGTAAAACTAACATCAATTTTAACCTTCAACGAAATTTGCTATATTCGATGCATGCCATCAAGTCTGAATCCATCAAAAAAAAAATTTGCAGTAAATCACAGGTTTTTATGAGCTCAAGCCAGAAACATAATTATATCCGACACATCTACTGCCACAAAAAGTAAACAGAGATAAATACTACCTCTAAAAATATTGGAAATGCTGCATGAGATATTCAGCTTGGGAAGCATACTACTACCACATCACCTCAGCACACTAATATCATAGGCATCACGATTTTTGGAAAATCACATGCTTTAAAAATCTATCATCCCATTACTAGTCAACTAATGGTACATCAAGTAAACACCAATATAGAACCACCAAATCAAAATATTCATATCCTGGTGTGATGATGTCCCTAGAACGTAAAGTACCAATGCAAAAGTTAATACCACATCCGAAAGTAAATCCAACCATTTACAGTCAGTGAGTGAGTTCCATGGAATAAAAACTCCCGGAGCTACGTTACATAATGCTAGTTATGTAACCTATTTAAAGGTTTCCGCAACATTAAATCTCCGGTTAAACAGTGCATGAATTTTCACAGTCAAAACCCTGCGTTGATCACTAGGTAATGTAGCGCCTGTTATTCCATTACAATGATACTACAGAATGACAACGTTATTTGTTTCCCCGGTAAAATTTCATTGATACTTAATTATACACTAAAAATACCTCACATAGTACAATTATAATAGCTATGGGCATATTATTGCACAATAATAGTATGAACAAAAATGCATTTACAAGTTCAGAGTTTCCCTTAGGTGATTTTTCAGGCCTCATCGGCCATGATTTTTCTGCGAACACATTACGCATACGCGACCGCGGTTTTTTTTTCATGGTGAGCTCATCAAAATTTGATCATCCAATATATATTACATGTCACAGATCCTACCACCTGTCCCTGTGCATTACTAAGATTAACTTCCCAAGTTCCAAAGACATAAATCTCCATGTCAAATAGTTTCCCCTTCAACTATGGTTGTTCTATTATTTAAGGTGAGCCTTCACCTATGGATGTACTACATACTATAAATCTTGTGTTAAATGTTTAATGTTTGTATTGCCGTGACTAGAGGGAAAAATTGCATCAAACAACAACAATCATGTTCGGAGATCTATTAAGTTACACAGGTATACAGCTTACCTTAATGTGTGACAAAGACAAACCCAAGCACAACTAGCTGAAATCGGAAGCTACTCGTGCTTCCATATTGAAATTTATGTAGCAGTTGAGCAAACACCAATATCTTAAAGTAGATTTCTTCAACTTACAGAATTGCACAACTAGTGCGAGCCAGATTGTTCCTATGTTATAATTTGTGCAGCCATTCCTCTCACTAGTGGAGTAAACCAAATATGGTAGTTTATAATTCAATGTGATGGGGGGAAATCAAAAGTAAGACAAGGGAGAGAAACAAACAAGAAAATTATTACTTTTAGTTCATCTTCATATGATATCATTTCCTTATACCACCCACAAGAAGTCTCATATACTCTAGAAAGCAAGAAAAGAAGCCTAAAGTAATAATCACAAGTGACGTCTAGATTAAGAATCCAATATAAGCTTCACGGGGCAGGAGTGAGTGTCAAGATCCGTGAAAATTACTCCAAAACAAATAAGCTTCAAAAAGAATCCAAAGTGAAAATAGCGATGCCATGTCACTGGAAGAGATGCCCATTAATGGCGAAGACCAGCACAAATTTCGGTTCACCATTGTTACCCTTTCAGGCTTTCACAATACTTTGCTCTCAAGATATTAACAAGTATGAACAATTTAGGAAATCTCAAAACGAAAGATACATTACCAAAAGTCCTTTTAACACAAACCTAGAACAAAGATATGGATTATGAAACAATTCAAGGAGAATAGGACAGTCAAAGTGTATTAACAAGGACTTTACCAACCTGACATGTATCAACAATAATTGAATCATTACGAGCCTTATGATTTTTCCAACACTCTTCTGCATATTCTTCGTCAGGTCGGCCATCTGAATCTTTCATCTCAATGTAAGGTTTCTGCTTAACACGATTCAAGTCTTCATGCAATCCATCCAACAAGAAGGCAAGCAGTTCCTAATTGAAATACAGCTCAATTTAGAAACGCATGACACATTTTATACGTGCATACAAAATAGGAAAAGAACTACTTCCATATTTAGGTACGAAAATAATGTAAAATTAAAAAACTACGCCTTTTGTCTTACGAAATTTGCCGCATTTTTCTTTTTAGTCTAAATTTGCCCAAAATCTATTTTTGGCCATGATTCACACTCTTTCTTTAATTCTCTCATTCACACAACTCAACTTTCATCCACACATTCCTCCTACTTCCCCATAGAAAAAACTTTTGTACCACTTTTACTCATTTTGCTTGATCTACACCTAATTTGTGTGGTAATTTCCAAATACCAGTAACAACGCATAAACCACAGGGATACAGAGATAAATAGTGAAACTAAAGATTTCCTTTCAATCAACATCCACAAAAACAGCCAGCTAGACCTATGATCAGGTAAATTATTCATCTGCTTTCAATGAGGTATGTTGCCTACCATGACAATATTCGAAACTTCAAACATTCCAGGCTATTGGTACAGACCACCATTGTTCTGCTTTAGTAATTTACAAAATGTAATGAAGTTTTGGTATGTGCGTAAACAAACCTGAGAATCGTGCTGATTATACCCGCTAAACTGAGGAGCAAATCGAGCAAGCTTTCCCTTAAATAGACGTGGCACAATTGCTCCCCGTCCAGACCACATTTCCCTCAATAAATCACCAAATGCAATGGCAAGCTCACCCTACACAGGAAGAAAACATTGCACTTTGCATATGATACATATCTCTAGAATATTTTAGTTCTAGGCAAAAGCAAACAGAAACAAGCAAAATGAAGAAAACAAAAAAATACATACATGCATTCCAAGTGGATTTTGCTTGTTTATCTCGTTAGAGTAGTCTTGCCGAAAGTAATCAACAAGAGGTGGCGTATGGACCAAACACTGAAGAGCACTATTCATAAAGCAAGTATTCCCAAGATTCTGTAATCCAGCCAAACCTCCCTTTTCCTTCTTTCTCAGACTACCAACACTATCATGACCACCATTCTCAACAGTAGAGCTAGAACTCAATCCTGCACACATATTGAAACTGTTTCTCGTTGAGTAACCATTTGACAAGGCTGGACCGCCAGCAATCGTCACAGAAGACCTTGAGGGTTCCACTGGCACCAAAGCTAGTTCATTTCCAGGTGAAGAGACCCCAAGGCCAGATGATACCTTCCCAATAGGTCGCATCTCCAAAAGAATCTACATAATAAAGACACGAGTTTATAAACATCACAATCCAGTGCAATTTTACTACATGTATGTCAACCATTTTGCAATTTTCCTATAAGTATGATTCTCTGATTAGCCAAGCATCACAGCAATCATGACGTAGCATTACAAAACTGCATTTCAGAACTATGAAGTGGGCAGCGATCAGCAGAATATACAGAAGTTTTCATATAATTGTCCTTTCTTTAGTCAAGTTACAGAGAATCATGTTAGCACCACGAGAATTTTATTCCAAGTTATACAAAAGCGTGATAACACCATGAGAGTTTCATTCTCTTACAGAATGTACAGTAACAAGAATTCAAGACATTGACTATCATCAAAATGTTGATGTAAATGCAAATCGAACTCTTCTACTCGTAGGTAAAAAGGATCATGTTTGAGGATGGTAAAATAGCTACAGTAAAATGGTTGTTAAATCATGTGCACGTTTATAGTTATGTCAATGTGAACATGCATTTATGCTTGCTATCAAGGGTCAAAAGAATCCTCTGTTTTTTCCAACAGTAAGATTGTATAAATTTGACCCCGGCAAATCCTGCCAAGGTGAGAGCCCAGATGGGAGCCACTAAGCGGCATCGGGTAATAGAAAGTCAAAATGGAATGTTATAAGAGAATGTTGTTACCAAAGAAAAACAAATGTTACTCCAGTGAAGGTTTTTTGGCGATTTAATACTCTATAGTGCTGATAGTCAAGAGTGAAGAATAGATAAGAGCTTTATTGCATTCTTGTTATGTAAGGAATTAGGAAAATAACGAATAATATTTTTTCTATTTGTTTGAACAAATTCCCCTCAACCAAAATGCTTAAGTAATAAAAATATGTAAAGCAAACAGAAGAAAAACAATTTGGACATGCATCTTCAAAACTCACAAAACCCCTGGACATGGATTCTAAACATAAATTATGCTCCAGCAATCACAGACACACAGGGAATATAATTTCATGAATAAAAATCTGCAAAGCAAAGCAGAAGGAAAAAGAAACACTAACATGTTGATCCATTTGCAGAAGAGCATCTTCCAATGTCTTGTCCGAAGGATCTAAAACACATTGCCGCCGCTCATTAAAGTAATCCCAGATATCGATCTGTTGTGAAGACAACCCAAAAACAAAAAAGATTATTTCAACAAAGAATTACTGTTTTAAATATCAAAAACAATTACATAAAATAAATCAAAACCTTGTCTGGCGTCAACCCTTTGAGTGCACACACTTTCTCATAGAGCTCACGAATGGTAGCCTGACCACAATAGTCAACTCATGAATCAAAACTTGTCCAATACCAACCAAAGTCGCATCTCAGAAAACAAAAACAACTCTCAAACTTATACTTCTTCGTTTCTCAATACTTATTCCAATTTTAATTTTTCAGGACTCACAAACTCCACATTAACCATTTTTCACAAAAAAACACAAGCAAATGTTACTGGTAGAAATTTTGAGTTAATTGTACTGTACACCTGTAATGTATTTGCATCCCATAGTTTTGGGGTTTTAATAAAACATTATTTATCCCAGTGAATTGTTACATTGTAACAAATTTTGCTTTTCAAAGAACTTTTGGTTGCTCGAAGAATAAGATAAAAAGTTTAAATTGTGTGGATTAAATTAAAAGACCATTTCCTAAAATGGAAATTTACCAAATTAATTGAGACAAGCAAAAATTGATATCGAAGCAAATTAATTGGGATGGAGAGAGTATAATTCATGTTTAAGCAGCCCAAATTATGCATTGAAAATCATGCGAGTGAAACTGAAACAAGTTCAAAAAACAAAGTACCCCAACCCATCGACTAAACTTCATAAATTGTTTTTAAGAATGTGAAGAGGCCAATGGGCCTTTCAACAAATAGTGACTGGTAAGTTAAAAGAGTCTCCAAGGTCTATGTTAGAAGAGCTTCAAGTAATAAAGCTATTTGATTCAGTAATTATAGATATAAACTGATAGCAAGTTTTAGCACAGTTATTTGGAGGGAACATCGAGGAACTTAAAATAAAAATAAAAACAGAAAAAGGAGAATTATAAAAAACAGTCTACCAGAGGAACAACTTAAAAAACAAAAAGATTAATAACAGCTTTAGTCTTATATTAAGATAAAATATAAGAGAAACTAGAAGACATTAAAGCTGAAGTAGTCAGAAATTTCAAAAAATTTATCAAGTAAAGCAATCAATTAAAACCTTCCAAAACAGTCTACTACTATAAGAATGAAGAGAAATTATACATCAGAAATTATCCATCAAAAAATTTATTATGTAAACCAATAGTAGAAAGTCAATTATAACAAATCATGAAACTTGATACTAGAAGGAAAGCTCACATAGTTTCCGAAAATAGAAGATTACACCAAAGTTAAATTTATAATCAATCATATATATTTTTATGGGATGAGGAGTGGGACAGGAATAATTCTAGCATTTATTACCTTCTTACTTAACCTCATGTCTAATTGAGTGTTGTCCCTGGAATCTGTTAGCTTAAGAGACAGAGGATATACTTCCACATTGAACCTTTTAATACAGTCACCCTGAGAAATCAGCTTCCTAGGAGCTGATGGACCTCCAGAGTACCTACGAAAAATTATCATGAATTAAAGGTATTAATACATTATATATACATGATAGTCACCGAAGTAGACTGAGATTTCTTAATGAATACATAGGAGGCAGGGTAAACGTCTTTTTGTTGACTGACGGGTTAGTCTAGAATGCTAAAACACCTAAAGTCTAGAGTCAAATAAAAGAAACAGCATCCCCTCCTATAAAGATAAATTGGAAGCATAAAAACATAGAGAAATACTTTCCACCAAGAATATAAAAAAAATGACAACGAGAAAAATAGAAATGTGAGAAAGAACTCTCAGTCTCTCACCATTCCAATAGCTTCTTCCAAACTGCTTCAGGAACTAATACATAATCTTGCCCTTCCTCCAAGGTTCTAATAAGTTCTATATTATCAATGTCACCATCATTTACATTTAAAATTAAATCAGAATTGTCAATAGGCCCTGGTCTGTCCACTGCATTCAATATTTCTGGAGCACTCTCATTCATTTCACAATCATCATCTTGTCCGGTATACCTCCTCCAGTTCATGAACCATCTGCAAAAGAAAGAAAACAACAAGGTACATAATAATTAATATAAACATACTGATCAAGCCAAAAAAGGATTATTCTGTACAAAATTCACCATTTATCCATTGAATGGAGGCAATTACATGGTAATGCTAACAGAATTAGCAAAATGGCAAACGACCTTTTACCTTCAAATGCCTTTCAGTTAAAATCATGGTAAGTAATAGTGGTATCAAATATTTACGAAATTTCGATTAAGTAGATTACAAAATTGGATAGTCTATCAACCCAAATTCAATTTAATTCTATATGTAACATATTTTAGACTATCCATTCATATATAAATTGTTGACTTCTTGTATCTACTAACTACAACTAGTATTTTGTGCTCCCACAAACTAACCACTATTTATAAATGGAATATATTGATCTTTCTATCTATTGAAATAAAGTTCTGAAGAAAATACTATGTAAGTTTCCTTTAAAATAACAGATGCAGTGTAAATTCTGCCACTGTTTATAAATGGAATATATTGATCTTTTCTATCTATTGAGATTAAAGTTCTGAAGAAAATACTATGCAAGTTTCCTTTAAAATACAGATGCAGTGTAAATTCAGCCACTGTTTATAAATGGAATATATTGATCTTTTCTATCTATTGAGATTAAAGTTCTGAAGAAGATTAAAGTCCTTTAGAATAATAGATGCAGTGTAAATCTAAAGAGAGTAAATCTCATCTCTATGTCCAGTCATATCTGGCTGTTTTTAGATTTCATCAGACCCTCCCCCACAACAAAAAATATCATGGAATCATATCGCAATCTCAATAAATGAATGGAGGAATATTCACAAGAGAAGTGGGAGTATGAAGAGAGTATGTAAGCACACTGCAAGATCACAAGTGAAAATGAAGGACGAGAATTTTAGAGAAAAGAGGGAATAATAGGGAAAACGAGGATCCAAATGGGAAAGTTAAAACAATGTAGGTGAGGAAGATCATCTTTTCCATAATATTAAGTTTTATCATCCCAGTTCCTTCCAAATCTACCCAATATCAGCCCCATTCATTTGACAATGAATGAAGAGAAAGACATCCCTCCAGTGACGTAACCCTAATCCAAATTCAAATCAAAAGAAACTATATGCCTACGATCTCATACTCATTCCTCATTCAAATTATCATCTTCCTCTCATCCCATAACAAGCAGTCAAATATTCATCCTCTAAGTTATACTTATACTTCTCACATTAGCACGGAAAAAACAAAGAACAACAAAAAAATGAAATACTGCTGCCACCATTAAACTTATAAGAAACCAAAGCCCCAATCAAAACCTCCCAGGAAATCCTTCATTCATCCACAAGATTCAATTATTTACACATAAAGGAAAAAAAAAAGGAAACTCGAATATTATGCTATTATAACAAAACCATCCAAATTCAAAACAAAACAAAATCAATCAAAATCTGAAAGAAAACTTTACCGATAAGAAACAACATAGTATGCATTCCCTTCTCTAAGATTTGATTCAGCATGATCATTCAACTCTTTTATAATCCGCCTTTCCTCTTCTGGCGAATGAATTACTTCAATCTTCAGTGAATTCTCATCTCCAGCGTTAGGGATCGTCATTCTCGATCTACAACCGTCTTCAATTAAATTCCTAACAACAAATAGTTCAGATCAAATAATAACAATTCAGAATTTAAACAAGTAGTAAATGAATCAAGAAATAACAAACCAATTCCGTTTTAATCAAAAACACTAGGTTTATATTTAGGGTTAGGGTTAGGTAATGCTTACCAGTTACCAGTGAATTGAATCAAATTCAGGGAAAACCTAATACGAAGATCAAAATCAAGATGATGTGTATGATTGAAATGAATGTGAATTGAATTGAATTAATGAGAAATGAGAATGGTGGACGAGAGAGAAGGATACGCGAAAAGCAAGATTTTGGTAGATTGCAGGGATAACAAGGCAATGGAAGTAATAAGAAGGAAGGAAAGAATGGGAAGATGAAGAAATTTCGTTTACGTTTGTCTGACTTTTTATGACACCAGCCCTTCGGACCCTGGCGTAACGCCGTCATGTTTTTAAGAACAAATGGGCCATGGATGGATATTCGGTCTGAATTGGGTGGTTCAGAGTTCAAGTTTTCGACGTATTTTTGTCTTATTAAGTTTGCTATATTTTATTGATATACTTCTTCCGTCCTGATGAGTGAGTAGCAGAGAGAAAATGGGTGAATATTAAGAAAGTGTAATGAAGAGAGAGAATGAATTGTGTGGATGAAATTAAGAATGTATGGATGCGATTAAAAGAAAGTGGTGGGTCATTATCCAAAAATAGAAATGTTGCAAATTAAGTGGGACGGACTAAAATGAAAAATGCTGCAATTTCAATGGGACAGAAGGAGTAGTTTTTTGAATTAGGCGGAATTAGATGAGAATAGAAGGAGAATAAAAGTTCCAAAAACAAAATTAATAGCCCTATTGAAAAAAGTAAAATAAAAACTATAGCAAATTTATTGCGATAAAATGATAGAGTTGCTTAAGAAAGTAGTAATGAACTTACAAACTTTGAGTCTAGGGTGCATTGCTAATGTTTCTTCTTATTTAGATAATGTTTTAAGGATATTCGAAATAAATGAAATATTATTGAATATTGATGATGTGGTATTATGTCAATTGTTATGAGGACACTTTTGTGATTTTTCTCTCCTCCTTTCCTTTGAGAAATATTAATACGGTTTAGGTTTAGAAGTTAGATAAAGTCGATACGAGATAAGGGAGATGAAAATTAGGTTCTGTCTCAGTTGGAGCAAATATTGACTTTTTAAGCAAGATTCTTAGTTCTATTCTCACAAAACGCTAAAGCCTACTCCATAATCAAATTAAGAAATAAGGAAGACAAAGAGATTAATTACATTATAATTAATTATGTTATCTTTATAGCTATATTTAATCAATTGAGGCATTTCCATAGAAATATTAAGTTCGATAATTATAATTGAATTTGTTATTTATATTTTTTCTTATTATACAGGTGAAATGTTAATGAAAAATGTGTAAATTGCCGATGAATATGATATAAAAGTAGTAGTGGTCTTCAGTCTTCATTGCGGTTCCTAATTCCTTCGTTCTAATTATTGGATCAAATTTGTTATATTTTGCGAATCAAAGAAGTAAATTGAAGATATTCCTTCTTTCTAACAACATTGTTATTGTTTCGAGTGTTCTCTAAGAAGAATGTAATTTTTATTTGTCGCAATAGAATTTATGTCTACCCTAAAATTGCAAGTTGCAACTTGCAGCCTATTTCAACGATAAGTTACAATATGTAAAATAATCCAACATATCAAAAATATCTAATTATATTTCAACACAATAAATGTTTTGAATGAATGAAATGTAGTAATAATAATTTTATTTTAGAATGTACTATGCTTGTTATTTCCAAAATAAGGTTAGATTTTGTTACCAAATTTACAAAATATGAAATAATTTGAATGAGATTTATTTGAATTCTAAATATAATTTAGATTGTTACATCCATATAAAGAAGATGAAGATAAACAATAGAATAGAAAAATGCATATGCATATGCATATGCATATACATATACATAATGTATAGTAAAGTATAAACAACACCACTCTTGTTTCCCTCTTTGGAATTTAAGTATACAATGATAAAATGATGTGTAATAAGGGTAGTCTCATTCATTTTTTGGCCTCAGAGCAAAAGATAAAAATGACCCCTAATAACTTAAGGCGTAACAATTAATATAATACACTTTTTATTTTTTATTGTTGATATTTAAACTACTTTATAAAAAAAAACACAAATCCCTCATCATCACTTAACAAAAAATATTAGTTATATCTAAATTTAATTCAAACTAATATCACTTAACAAGAAATATTAGTTATATCTAAATTTAATTCAATTTGGGACCCTGGGCGGTAGCCCGCTTTGCCCTTACTAATCGACGACCCTGTGTGCAATCTTAGAGAAATCAACAAAATGAAGGATACAATTACAAAGTGAATGGATATTCTATTTCATACTCCTATATGGAAGGTGAATTGTTATTAGATTGTTAATTAAGGTAAAATATTCAAGAGAAAATTATGATAAATATTATCATTAAATAATGATTAAGTGATAATTAATTGGCGTGATTTTTAATATTTGGAATTTAGAAAGTCCAAAGGCTAGTATTGGATATAGTAAGACCAAATATCTAAGGGCAACTAAAATAATAAATTATAAACAATAATAGAAACTGTATCTTTAGATGATTAGATTACATGAAGTAAAAGTAATAATGTGATAAAATAGGTAAAAAAAGAAATTGAATTTATAGAACTCAATGATTTTCATTGTATAAATGCACCAAAAATCGAATCACATGAAGATAAATGCTTATTTACACAACTTTATTAGGATAAAATTGTCTAAAACATTTCTAAAATTAAATACTATATTAAACTAAATAAACATTTTATTATACTTGTTAGTGGACAAATATAAAACAACGAACGAAATAGTTAGATTAGTTGGTCACTTGGTCTTGATTACATCACTACACCTGATTCAGACTATGGTGCAGCAACCAGATCATTTCTCAGTTGAACTACCGAAAACTTCACTTCTAGCTGCGACCATTCCACTTGAATCAAGGCTATAGCTTAGCATTCTTACGGGGTTTGTCGTCCTCGCCATCCTCCGACTCATTAAGAGACTCAACATCAATTTTGCGCTTCTTCCGACTTGCATTGTTCTGAAACGGAAAGAGTTTTCTCATCACTCGTAAAACGAATAGAGAAGATAAATCATTTCTAGGCAAATAATCATACCTTAGGAGCGCGATCAACCAAGAGTGCCCATTTCGAGTGTTTCCTCAAACAATCAAGAATAGCCTGAGAATGACTGGAGTATGCATATTTCTTGCCATTGTGTTTTCGCAGATTTTTCCAGTGCTACACGGGTTATCCACAAGACGGATATCAGATGCATCGCCTTGACACATTGAACGCGAAATACAGAATTCCAAATAAAAATTTATAGTGATTTGCAAATTACAGTCTTAATGTTCAAGACTTTGATACTTTGTGACTGTAATTCGCAAAAGTATTAAACTTTAAGGCTGTAATTTGCAGAATATTCAAAGATTATTATGCAGGACTGATTAAACGAAGAAACTTACTGGGAGGACAAGATTACACAGCTCTTCGTATGTCATTCGCCTACCCTCACCCATAATTTCGGCAATTAATCCTACAAGTAAAAAAGGAATATCTAATTATATAGATTCTTAGATTTTTTTACACCACTAGCAAGCAATAATATGCTTTACCAGGTAGGGTGCGATGGGTAGGAGTGAGACTCTTATTGGTGCCTGTAACATCTTCCGGGTTATTGGGTAGTGAATCACAAGTAGAGGAAGATTTTTGCTTGTTAGGATCGGTAGAGGATGGACCGGTATATGCTGATGTAGTAGAGATGTCTTCAGCATTCTTCCTCACAGAATGTGTAGAGTCAGTCTGGCTATCGACTGCCTTGTCGACCTTCCTTGCTTCACTTTCTCGTTCATGAGAACTGCGAGACCCATCCTTGTTCTTTCTTCTTGAATACTAAACGACATGATCCATACAATCCGTCAGTTACACTCGGTGCCAGAATGAATAGTCAGAAAGATTAGCAAAGATGTAAAACACAGCTATCATATCTGAAATTAACTGTGATGTGATCTGGGAAATGTATTTGGGACATTTTAATATTTTTTTGGTTTACTTATTAGTAACTGACTGAAAATAAAGGGCATAGAACACAAGGGCGAGAAAATGAAAACAGTCGACGAAACAAATGAATCTCTCAAGAAACTTACGATTTGGAAGGAATACGCCCTCACCTATGAAGCTCTCTATTTCGAGAATTCACATAAACATCCAGATCAGTGTAACATCATTCGCTAGGTAATTCGTTTTTTATATTCACTATTCACTTTAATTTGCCAAAGAATAGCCCAAAACTGACCATAATTTGCCTTTTTTGATTCGCGATTCGTGAGGAGATTTGCGAATCATGTGACACTGATCCAAATAGGAGCCCATTTTTATGAATCTCAACATTCTGAACAATACTAACCAATAAAGTACTGCAGATTTTAAATCTAACTTATAAAATTAACCGAACCCAGATATTGTAGGCTAATAAAAATTTGATCTTTACACTCCTCTTACGATTCATATAACAAAAAAGACAATGGAAAATACAAGAGAAGAAGGAAGTGTGCTCACAGTCACTTGTATTTTTTCGCCAGAACTATTGCTAAGTTTGATAAAAAGGGTTGTCGCAGAAGTGGAAGATAGTTGCGGTAAGCTACTAGCATGTTGTAGACGGGGCACTCGAAGAACTCTCATAGAACTATTTAGTTCCTGGTGTAACAGCAAAGCAAACTGCAATACAAACCACAAAGTAATTGTAATTTACAGCCTGTCTACTAAAGGAAAGAAACTGAAAGAAGATATAAACCAAAATAGACAACTATTCTGTTTAAACCTCTTCATCACTTAACCCAGCAGGAGCACTTGACAAAGGCTGTGGGTTCCGCAAGGACGACTGAGTTGACTTGAATGATGACTGCTTTGATTGATGAGCTCTATCCCCTTGATTTTGTCCCGCAGCACCAGCATCTTTATGTTGTCCAGTTGACGCATGTTGAGTCTGCTGAGAACCTACAGGCTCGACACTCCCAACTGCAGACTTCTTGGAAGATGAATGCCGCGTAGAATCCTTTCCAAGAGATGAATCATGTTTGTGTGTAGGACTAGTCACTGTTTTACGAGACTGTGATGCCTTCGACATGGTTTTACTGGAGACTTTCAAATGTTTTTTCAATTTTCCTTTTGATTTTTCAGATTTTTCATGTTTCGGTTTATCAGCACGACCACTTTCTTTCTTTGTACTTACACTAGATGACACTCGTTTGTCGATTAAACTAGGGCACTGAGAACTTCCAGCTCTATTATTGTCAGCTAGAGATGATCTAGCCGGTGAGGATGACTTTCCAACAGACTTCATTTTGTGATGACTAGCCGGTGAAGGCAAGTCTTCCCCACTCAATTTTGAAGTCTTCCTTGAACATCTTGTGAATTCTTCAGAACCTGCTGATATTCTATGCACTGCGATGGAATTTTTAGCACCCTCACACTCGAATTGTTGATTTTCAGTCGTTTTTTCATCTTTCTCGAGCTGACTACCACCCACTTCTTTCAAAGTTTTTACTTTATCTTGATCCTTAGTGGAACTAGTTACAACAGCTTCATCGAGTCTGGAACCTTCACATTCTTGCTCAGTAAAGCGGTTCAAGCCATCGGACTCCATCACCACATCAATTTTAGAAGGAAGGTTTTTCGTAACCTCCTTAGAATTATTGATATTTACACCTGATAGTGTTTCACTGGCACAATTTCTAGGAATGGGTGGCTGATCAGTAGACTCAACGTCCTTTGGAACCTGAGTATTACTAAGCTCAACAGCAGCATTATTCGCCTCTACAGCAAGAGCATTTAACTTTGAAAAATCATTAGTTTGGTCTTCCAGAACTTCTTGATTTTGACCCATGACATCTAAACTGGTTCCCTGCCAATATTACAAGCAATTTACCAATAATGCATCAGAAAGTAAAAGGGTACAAGGCAGCATAGACAGAAACAACGGTACACACTGCAAAATCATATGGGTGGTAAGAACGTGTGAGAACGAAGGTAAAGCTTCAGTTTTTAGTTACTTAATTAACACTTTCAAAGTTGGTCTAAAGTTCACATGAACACGGACAATAAGAATTCACAAACACAATTAATGATCACGTTCAATAGCAATCTCCGAAGGTCAAACTTAATAAATTTACCGAATCCTATAGTATCCAGCCACTCCCACTTATTAATCATCATCATGGTTTGTGAAAACTACCTTGACCTTGTGAATATGAATTGTTCGAGTTAGTACACAGATCATCATCAATAGTAAAACAAACTGACGATGCAATGGGAGTACACAGGATGACGCTTTTAGTCGCCAATTTTCACATATAGAACGCACATTTCAAAGTTTTAAAGGAAACACTCATAGGTCATAGCATCTTTGGAAGTAAACGTCAGCACCGGAAGATTAAGTCTCAAAAATCTCATTCCCGTAGCAATTATAGTTACAATGTTCCGACATACACTTATAACAGTAATTTTGATTTGTTTCATAGAATCTCAGTCTCAAGTGTGCAAAAATACACATTACATATTGATAAGTGATAACACATACCTCTATCTCTACAGAAACCTTTTCAAAACCATCTAGAGGCAAAACTGCTTCCGTTTTCCCAGACGTCTGAGAACTATCAACAGCAACATTGCCAGATTTCTCAGCTTCAGAACTCTTTTCATTTGAACAAACAAGTTCAGATGCTTCAGGGGACCTAATTACCAAACTATCGTCGTCATTAGCTTTGTTCCCACACACTTCAGTTTGCATAACACCAGTTGAATGTTCAACAACTAACATGAAAGAAAACAACTATATCAATAAGCAATAACTTCAATGCAAAAGAAAATACATAACATTATATCTAATCATATCAACAAAACAACTAGGTGATTCAGTGTTGCCAATTTAATTAATTGATTTGCTAATTGCACATGGAAACAATCAAAATTAGGCCAAATTTAGGAAAATTACAAATTCATGAAGCATGACTATGCAACAAACTTGGGAGCATGCATGGAGATGAACAATAACAAAAACAACTGCGCTACTCTTGTGAGAGACTGTCTCTCAGTAAGACGACCTCAAAACAGAGCCCATATGCTGATAGTATTAGTAGGGCTATTCAATCCATATATGAAGAACGTCTCACAGCCTATATGCTAATAGTGAGTTAGTTTGGCTATTCAATCCATATATGAAGAACATCTCACACAAGAATTTGTGAAAACGATATCAATAAGCAATAAATTAAACAACAAAAACACAAAATAACAACAAATATCACATCAAAAATAGCCAATATCAATAATTCCCTGCACATACCAGTTTTTAAACTACTCCCTTTAGCCTGATCACTATCATCTTCCCCATTAATACCTTTAATAATTATCTTCTTTTCACTAAAAATTTTCCTCCTTTTCTTCTTTTTCGACGACGAGTACGAAACACCAGCTTGTGTATTATCCTCCTTTTCCCTGCCTTCAACTTCACTATCCCAACAAGGAAACTCCTTATAAGTAGTATTAAACTTCTTTGGTATATACCCAGAACACTTCCACAACTGTGAAGCAAAAGGAATCGGAAATCCTTTAAACAAACCAGGATCATCATCACCACCTGGTACACCATGCACATGTACCATTTCCTCCATATCTCTATTCACCCATGAACGATCATGAGAAGGAGAAGATGACATTTGATTGCTAATATTGCAACCATTATTATTGTTGTTAATGTTTTTATCAGGAATCATATTGATCCAACGCAATTTTATCCGTGTTGCGGGTAACTCAAGAAGTGATTGAGCAACCTCTGTTTCTTCATTATTGTTATTGTTGTTATTGGTAGGATTCTTCTTGCATTTATGGCAAGCAAAAGATTTCGCTTTCTTAACGAAACCAGAACAATGAGTGTGAACCCAAACACCACACTCATCACAATCCACCATTTCTTGTCCGTCATCGAAGTTTACCCCGCAAATGCAATCCACTGTCCATGACACGTTTTCCCAGTCATCTGGCAGGTCGTAAGTTTGATGAAAACTTGACCTGCGCTTCATGTTAATCTGAAACATGTATTCTTAGGTTAATTTCGGTTTTTTTTGTTGAAGGAGATTGAATTATTTTGAAAATTATGATATGATTATATCAGAAAAGAAAATAAAACCCTAGATGATGATAAATTGAAAATTAGGGTTTGATTGGGTCTGAAGAACGATGGAGAATTGCGTTAATGTCGTTGTGGTTGTCGTCTGAAATTTACGCCGGAGATTACGAGAACGAATGAAGGATGATTATTTAATTAATCAGGTTAATCTCTGTTTAATTCTTAATGAAAAACTTAATTCTAAGATTTTAGTTACTTTTAACGCTAAAATAGTAGCAGTTATGATGAAACGATGCTAACGGCAAACGCTAAAAAGTAGGCTGATGAGTCGAATCATAAACTAGAAATAGTCAAAAAGTCAATAGGGAAAAAAAAAATAGTCAATAGAGTATTGATTTTAACAATTTTTTGTGATTTAAAATTCTATTTTAGATAGAAGGTAAATATTTTTTGGAAACATGGAAAAAATATTAAAATGATAATTGTTATTTATAAATTAGAAAAGGTATAAAATCTTTTATAGATTTAGTCTACTCAAATTTAATGTATCAACCTTAAATTATTAAAAAATAGGGAGTATGTTTTTCATTTATTAAGTTTAATCAAAATATAATTAATGAAAAAAATTTGCTATTTTTAGGTTTATGTAAGTTAAAATAGTGTGAATTAGACTTTTGCCAATTTACTCTTATTATATTTGCACTTTGCATTTTCTAGCAAACACACATCTTCATCATTATAAAGTTTCAAATATAGTATCAAGTAACTAATACTCTGATATAAACCCAAAAAAAACCTAATACTGTAATGCACTCCATTTAATTATTTCAATTTATTGCTGAAAAAAAATGGGCTTGACCCTTCAAAAAAATGGTAATAGGAGGTTACATTCCATTAACTAATACACATTTTGATGAAATAGCACTCACAATGCTTGATCAATGATCAGTTGATCACACACTATCAAGGTTAAAGTATATATATGCACCTCTAATGGTGCTCACTCATCTAATACAAGAATCTTCTATATTTTTCAAACCCCATATATTTTTATGAATTTATGATATTGGGACCTTCATAATTAAAAATAGAGATTTTCTTAATCTAAAATAAAAATAAACACAAATTTAATTTTAAGTACTTTAATTAAATAAAAATTTAACACAACTTCATACTATGTTAAAATTATTTTATAAAAATAACATAAATTAAGTTGTTCATAATAAATTCTGTCTCTATTGCATGTTAAAAAGGGAGACAAGAAATGTAATAGAAATGTGTAAAATTTTAAAGATCGAAAAAATAAGAAACAATATGTTAATTATTTTATATATTAAGTTGTTGACTATCAATAATGGATGAAGATTAAATAATTGTTTTGAAAAGATATCAAAAAATGCACCTATTGATATGTTAATTAAAAATTTAACCACCTCCTCTACTTTATTATAATATTATTCTAATTTACTTTTTTTTAGATACAAGACCCTTTAGTTTTAGAGGCCTATGCAGTTGGGTACCCAACAACTCCAGAATCGCCTTTGGTTATGGTTTAGATTAGTGGGTTGTTAGGTAGTTGGCTTTTACATTGAGTTTTTGGTTGGCTTTTGACCTGTAAGTTAGTCAAACAGCAAAAGAAATTACTTGATAAAGGCTTCTATGCTAGCTGACAAACATACTTTAAAACCAAAATAAAAAGCTACTTCAGTTAGTTTTTTACTGACTTTTGACTTGTTGACCTACTTTTCTCGAATGAACAACCAATTGTCAATATCTAAATTTACCAAATTTCTCCATAAATAGCAGACTTTTCATCTACCTTAAAAACCAACAAAAACAATTAACATTTTCGGTTGATCATACAAATCAACTAAAAATAAGTAACAATTCCAAAACACCGATAAAGGTAAAAAAAAAAAAAAAACAAAGTAGGTCTCGGTTATGGCCTTTTTGGAGATAGTAGGTGGTGTTAGCATAATATGGGTAAGAGAGAGCAAATGAGTGAAATGAGCAGGCAGCAGCACACAAAATGTCCTTTCTGCTTAGGAATACATTCTTCATACTCCCAATTCCCACACCTAGTAGCAATAGCACCTATGAGCATGCCACCAGCCACAAATTAGCAGAAGGTGTGCCAGGCCAGCACTCATCAGTGTACTACCTGATTAAGTACACTTGTCACGAGTTAGTGATTCCCTCAACCTCATCCTACTCCTTATTTCAATTACAACATAGTACATAAATGCAACATGCATGAATGATCCATCATGGTTCCTATACTTGTCCAAAAATAACCCGGTTAATTGAAATCGTGTTTGATCCAAATCGGTCTAAAATAGCCCGAATTTTCATGGCCTGCCCTAAGGGTGTGTGATAGGGGCCGTCGCCCAGAGCTCCATGTCAAAAAATCAAAATTAATGGTTGTAGAAGGTCCATATAGGTTATAAATTGCAAAAGAAAAAGAGTTTCAATATGCTATTTCGCTCAGGGCCTCAAAATATCTAAAATCGGCCCTGCGTATTTTAAGTTAAATCAAATTGTTAAGACATTTATATGTACTCATAATCGAAATTAACCTAACCTGAGATGTTGTACTCAAAACCCACCTCAACACTCAAATAAATTTTTTCCAAATTAATTATATGGATGAATATGAATGGAGATTTTACTGAATTTGAGTATTTCACCATAATTTAAAGGTTATATATAATAATTTGAAACTCTTAATTTGGGTTCAAATTACAAGAAAGATTTGAGCCAAATATTTGTACCAAATATTTGTAGATTTAGATTGGGACACAAACATCAAAACATATAATGAAAATGGGTTTTTTGAGTTTATTAATTTTATGTTATGTTCATAGTTCTCACTAGTGGCTCTAATGTTATTAAACAAAAAATTGGGACCTTAAATTCTACCCAACCTAAGGATATTATGAATAAGAGTCTAAATTTTAAGCTTACTAGCGTAATTCGACTCAAATTCAACTCATAATTATCGTAGTAGTAACAAATATATGTAAGTAAATTATTGAAACAAGTTGGTTTCAATTTAAAATTTATGCGTTAAATTTAAAAAAAAAAATTTCTGATTATATTAGGACGAAATAATTGATCAAGTTTTCTTAGGGCCAAATTCGATTTGTAGTCCGATTAAAAACTTTACATGTCAAGTTTACGTCCACAGGACCACAACAATCTTTTTAAAGCAAATTTTTAAAAGTTTTTTTAATTACAAAAAAAAAGCCCAAAAGCAAAAACAGATTCTGAAAATGAAATGATTAACGCCATTTTTAGAAGGGGTTGTAGCAGACCAAAACTTGATCTTCTGCTACTGCCTACTCGTACTCGATATACCTAACCTTATGATCCAAAACGACAAAACCCTTTTTCCTTAATCCTTATACTGCATCAAATCGTAGTGCTATTTAAGGTTCCAACATTTTCTCACTTTGAAAATACCCTAAATTTTATAGGGTTTTGATCTTTTTATTTCAATCTAAACCTCGAAGAAAGAATCTTGAGGTGGGTTTGGGTAATCAAAAATCAAATTTGAAGATTTTTCATTCAATTTTTCCTAGAAACAGGTATTTATTTCTTCTTTTGGTATTTATGATTATATTTTCTTAATCTATTTGTACTGATGTAGTATTAAATCATACTATATGTATTATTATTTTCTATGATTGTTAATGTGGTGAAGTATTAATAGGTATTTTGATTTACTTGGATAGGTGAAATTTTCAAAGGAGAGAGAGTTATTGAACGAAAGAAATTTGAAGAAAAAATGGCAGTTGTTGAAAATACTGTGAAAGTTGATATGGGTTCTGAAACTGGGTCATTAAATTGGAGCTCCGAATCGAAAAGGGTTGAAGAAGATGAACATAAAGTGAAGGAATCCAACACCAACGATGAGAATCATAACAGAGAAATGAGGGAATTAGAAGAAATGTTGTTTAAACTTAATCCAAGTGCTCAAGAATTTGTTCCTCATCAATTTCGTGGTCCTTATGTACCCAACTTTTTTCCTTATCCCATGGATGATTTTTCATCTCCATTAAGAAATTTTGGTAATCATCAGAATCAGAATCAGTTTATGAGAAAGGTACAGTTTCAATTTCCCTTTTTTTTCTTGTAAAAGAATGTTATAATCTTTGAACATTTTGTAATGTTAGAGTATCATTTTGATTGTGATTTTGAATGTTAAAAAAGAAATTTTATGTTTGAATGTTTTGATGAGTTAGATTAGAATATGATTTTGATTGTGTTTGTGAATGTAGAAGAGTAATTATGGTCAAGGAAAAAAAAAGAATGGTAGAACTAGTATGGCTCAAAGGGAAGAGGTTATTAGGAGAACTGTTTATGTTTCTGATATTGATCAACAGGTATATTGGATTTTACCCAATTTTTATTTATACTTTTTCTTGTTTTGGTTGTTGATTATGTTTGTTTTGTGGGGTTTGAAGGTGACTGAGGAGCAGCTGGCATCTCTTTTCATAAATTATGGACAGGTATTTGGTATTTTCCTTGTTGTGTTATTACAGAAAAGTTGTGTTTTCAAGAAGTCCCTTTGTGAATATTGTCTTTGAATGTTACTTCTATAGGTGGTTGACTGCCGGGTATGCGGTGATCCAAATTCCGTGCTCCGATTTGCATTTGTTGAGTTTACTGATGAAGGTAATGTTATTACAACCCCATTTAGTAGTGGTTGGCATCAAAGTGTGTGAACGGTAATATAAATATAATATAATGTAATTTCACTGGAAAATTTACTTAACAAGATTTATGGAGCTTTGTTATACTCTGAACTTTATTTATTTACAAAATTCATTCCCATCCATTACCACTTGAGGGTAGTATTGGGTGGTTATGAAAAATTGTGAAGAAAATACATATTTGAGGATGAGACCTTTATAACCATGGGGATGATATAACACACCGCATCAAAATTAACGCTAAAACTCATTCCTATTACTACCTTTTAATACCATTAAACAAATGGGGCGTTAGTACTTGCCAACTATGGTGGTTGTTAAAGACTAATAAATGAAGTACTTCTTTTGGATTTTAATACCCGTAATGCTCGGTCAATACAACTCTCGCTTAAAATGATCAAACTTTGGGGGTATTAAATCTAGAGGAAGTATTAATCAATGTCTTGTTTCTTACAAATCTTTGTCTGTTGTGATGCTGCAGAAGGGGCACAGGCTGCTTTAAATTTGTCAGGAACAATGCTTGGGTTCTATCCTATCAAAGTGCTTCCTTCTAAGACTGCCATTGCTCCTGTAAACCCAACTTTTCTGCCTCAGGTGAGTGCCATCCTGAGCAGTTGTACTGTTCTTTGGTTCATATTTCCTTTATTTGTTCTAACGTTATTATTTGCTTGGGCAATTCTGGCTTCAGAATGATGATGAACGAGAAATGTGTGCTAGAACTGTTTACTGTGCTAACATTGATAAGAAGGTGCATTTTCTTATCTTATTTTCGCTTCCATGTTGGTTGTTAGTTGTGATGCACTTGATGATCATGCTGTTGCCTTATGTAGGTTTCTCATGCTGAAATCAGAATGTTTTTCGAGTCGGTGTGTGGAGAGGTTAGTGGCTTAAAATACTCTTGCTTGCGTAAATTGCTATACTTACTATGTTCTTTTGTTAGAGTCTCTAAAGCTACACTTACTAAGTATTTATTGCTTGTCTTAGGTTCGACAACTAAGGATGCTTGGAGATCATCACCATTCAACTCGTATTGCCTTTGTGGAGTTCGTAATGGTAATTACTCTTCTCTTCTTTCATTTGGGTTCCTTAATCTACAAATACTGGCCCCTTCATGTTTCTGTGCAATGACTCAAGTATTTCTACATCTACCTATTAAAGCATAGGATTTCATATTTGTCTCCGATAACTTCGGCATTTACTTAAGATTGTTGTTCTGAAAGACTAAATCAGCATATTTATTTTGTTTTATGTCCCAACATTGAAGACATCCAAGAAATAGTACCAGTTTATCACTGATGAAATATATGGTTCTGGCTGAAAGTAAAAAGCTTCTTCAGTTATTCATTTATTACTCTTTCTATTAGGTGAATGACATGTAAGTGATTCAGCAATGCATAATGATATCATCAATCCAATATGACCGTGGTTGATACCTTGTTTTACCTTATTTTCTATTTTTATGGTGCTCCGTTGGTAATTGGTATGTTTGCATTCCAAGCTTATAGTAATATTTTGGTGGTATGTTGATATGATTGAATCAACCAAAGATACAAATGAAATTTCCTGTCTGCTGTTCCAAATCGTTGTATAAGGGACTTTGTTTGGTGCACTATATTTAGTGAAAAGGTTAATGATGACACGATTGGCACTATTTAGTACCAAGTTGCTGCTTCCAGAAGTCAAGTACACATAGAATTGCATGTAGAACCACCTTTCTATGTCCATCTTTGTATTTGCAAGGAGATTCAGATATGTCATGCCCCTGAAACATCTTATTTCTTGTAGTGCTTGCTATATATCGCCTTTCAGTGTACCTAGCTACTTACTAAACTGGCTGTTTCATTCACTTGGTTTCAAATATGGCCACTCTTTGTTGGTTTCTTTCATGTGTTTTGGAAGCTAAACCTTTTCTGTAAGACTATAGGTTTCCTTTATGTCTGTTTGGTTGTTTGTCTTGCAAGTTGCAATACTTATTTGCTCTCGTCATTGTCACATTTATAGATTAGCTAACTTTTGGTATCTATGTAATTGCTGTACTTTTATTAGACATAAATGTGATTTTGGTTAAATTTTCCATTCTTATTGCGTGCAAATTTTGATTGATTTTCTTGTTTCTTGCATAATTTACCTTTCTAATACAATCATAAGGCTGCTCGTTGTCACAAAGCATGCTCACTTTGTCATCAATCTTTTTTGTTTAGTTTATTTCATGGACTCACTTACCTTAATATTGCTTCGACTTTTGTATATAGACTATGGTGTGTTGGGAAATTTCTTGATGTGGTCAATATTTTTTATTTTGAAAGACCAATGCCATATTTGAATTTCATACAAGTAGAATAAGAAAGTGAATGGACAAACACAAGTCAAGCTGTTTTTATAACTAGTTTGTTAAGATTCTGATTGCTGCTTCAACTATAATTATGTTCCTAGAGCAGGAGGGGGAATTGAATACAGGAATACTACGATGACAATGATGTCTTATTGTAGAATTCTGAAAACATTTTAGGAAAATGTTATATACATAATACATCCCTCAACGTGTACCTTATAAGAAATATGTATAAATATTTGGTAAAAGCAAGCTTCAATTAGGTTATTTGTGTGATTTGTTTCAGTCAAACTAATTCCATTTTAGAAAATTCATTTACGCCCTTGGTATTAGATGGTGATAATTAGAATGATATGTAGTGTACATTTTCATGAAATGTACCATGTCATTCCCATGGTGATAAAATTTTGATCATAGTCGCTTTTTTTGTTTACAAGTTTCCATTACCACTTATATCACCTCTCTAAACGGCAATGCATTGGAATAAATTTTGTGAAGAGAATGAGATAATTGAAGTTATGGCAAACACGATTATTAAACTTGTCTAGTGACTTTTCCTCCAAAATTACACCGACTTTTCATTACCATTCCTACAATTTGATACCGACAACCAAAGAAACCGTTGATGGTGTAATGGATTGTTGTTTCTTATATATGATTTTAGGACTGTATATAACATTTTCCCTTTTATATAATAAAAAGGGTATTCTAGTTTGTTTTCTAATGCCTTACCTTTTGACTTCTTCAGGCTGAAAGTGCTATTGCAGCTCTTAACTGCAGTGGTATGTTGTTGAGATCCACAGCAATAAGGTTAGACGGGTTTTAACGAACTGCTGTTTTTTTCACCTCGTTTGTTCCTCTCAGTTTCTTAAAAGTATTATTTTGGTGGATTGTGTACGTTTAGGGTGAGCCCATCGAAGACACCAGTTCGCCCTCGTTTTGCTAAGAAACACATGCACTGATTCATCCTTGTTCGTTCGAGTAAAAGAAAGAATGCTTTTTGTATATTTTGGACATACAAGATGGCTAATTAGTCCTCTACTTCTGGTATTTCTGCCTTTCTAAGCCTAAATCATTTCTCTTCCGGAACTATCATTACATTCTGGATAAACTTTTGACACATAGAGTTGGATGGAACTTTGAGGATCTTGCAAGTTTGTATATTATGCACAACACAATGAGGATGCAACTGGTTTTGACTTGACATTACTGCTTATTACTAAGTTATGATTACCCTTTTATGGTAACAGCTATTGAGGATGTTCTCCCTCTCCCCTCGAGTAACTTTGATGAATTTTACGTTTATGTTTCGTTATTTATGCTGTCGTGGATTCGTAAGTTGTGAAGAACTTTGATGTTTTTTATAGAGATCATCTTGGCAATTTTAAGTATGTCTCTTTTTATGCCTTTTTTTTTGTTCATGGCTTTATGGTATTGGTATGTTGTCCACTCTCGATAGAGTCAAGTGCTTATATATTTGGTTTGGAATCATAATTGATTATAGTACAATGACTCGTTTTTCGTTTGTGTTTCTCCTACCCTTTGTGATTGTAGAGGATGTTTAAAATATCTATATGAAATAATCTATTTGTTATCAGAAGGGTAAGATTGTGTATTCGACCCTTATAACCCAATATTAGACGAAGGCATTGAAGCACTTGGTATTAAATGACATGCTGCGAGTGTTGTAATTATATTTGGAAGTTTCAAGGAAAGCAGCAAGTCATAAACATTAGTAGACCGCCAATTTTGGGTCAATTCTAGGGGTGTTCATGCGGATTTTAGGTATGATTCCTCTCGTTTGGGTTGATTTTAGTTCTAGGTAAATATCCTGAGAATTTGATTTGATTTTATTATGTCGATCATTTCGAGTCGAGTTGAGTTATACTCTCATTTTTGAACCGCTCTAATCACGATACCGAGGTTTTGGGGTTTTATAAACAGTTTTATCTGCCCAGTAAGAAAGGAAAAGTAGAAAATTCTCATGGTGGTTAAAATCACATTAAAGGAATTTGTTTGAGTCTCGGACTGCCAGTCTGCCACACTACATGTGCTACAAAGTTGCATTCCTAAGTGACAAAATAATTTAGTTAACCGTAGAAATTGGGAATTCATATGAGAAGTTTCACTTAATACCTTGGGTACTAGGTTACTTTTTTTTCCCATTATGCTTAATGTCCATGTTGAGATTTCTAGGTTTTGTCGGTAAATATTCTACATGTGAAAGTAAATAAGTGTAAATATTCGTTCTCTCAAACAAAAAAGTGCAAATATTCTTGGTATTAAAATGACATGCATGCTACGGGTGTTGTAACTATATTTGGAAGTTTCAAGGAAAGCCGCAAGGCGTAAACATTAGTAGACCGCCAATTTTGGGTTAGATCTTCGGGGTGTTCATGCGCATTTTAGGTATGGTTTCTCTTGCGGGTTGATTTTAGTTCTAGGTAAATATCTTGACAATTCGATTTGATTTCATTATGCGGATTATTTTGAGTCGACTTGAATTATAATCTCAATTTTGAACCGCTCCAATCAGGATATCGAGGTTTTGAGTGTTATAAACAGTTTATCTTTCCTTTAAGGAAGGAAAAGAAGAAATTTCTGATGTTTATTAAATCATGTTGAAGGAATTTGTTCGAGTCACGGACTGGCACACTACGTATGCTACAAACTTGCATTCCCAAGTGACAAAACTTTTTAGTTAACCGTAGAAATTGGGAATTTAAATGAGAAGTTCCACTTACCTTGGGTACTAGGTAACTTTTTTCCCATTATGATGAATGTCCATGCTTAAATTTCTGGAAAAATTGTCGAGAATAATCCAAACTATTGACAAACCGCTGTGAATAATCCGAATTATTAATTATTTATGAATAATCCCACCTTTCCAGTTTGTTTGTTCGTGGCACCCCCAACCGAAATGCAACCTCCTGTAGCAGGTCTTAAGTTTCATTTGCAGGTCATCTTCTCCAAACTTCTTTTTATAAACCCGTACCATTGATTTCAATGTCTTCTCCTCCATAAAACTCCATTGTTCTTCATTTTTGTTCTTCTTGTTCTTCACCTTATTTCTTCCATTTTGTTCTTCTTCCTTCTTCCATTTTTGTTCTTCACTTTATTTCTACCAAGAAAAAAAAAATTAAGCTTGTTTTATGAAGTTGGAATTAGTGGATGAAAGAAGAAGGATAAAATGGAAGAAATAAGGTGAAGAACAAAAATGAAGAACAATGGGGTTTTTTGGAGGAGAACACATGAAAATCAATGGCGTGGGTTTATAAAAAGAAGTTTGGAGAAGATGACCTGCAAATGAGACTTAAGACTTGCTGCAGCAGGTTGCATTTCGGTTGGGGGTGTCACGAGCAAACAAACTGGAAAGGTGGGATTATTCATAAATAATCAATAGTTCGGATTATTCACAGCGGTTTATCAATAGTTATGATTATTCCCGATAATTTTTCCTAAATTTCTAGGTTTTGTCGATAAAGAAATTTTCTTATATCCATAAATCCATATCAGAATCAATGGTGTATAGGAAAGTAAGAGAAATGTGTAGATGTGATGAAAAAATTAATTAAATGTGTGATAAGAATAAAAAAAGAGAGATGGTATGAAAAATAAAAATATACTAGTAACATATTATGAGACAAATCAAAATGAAGTATATCAGAAACCTATGGACAAAAGGGAGTATTCTCATCACACAATGTATAGGCCGGAGAAAACAATATTCTACATGTGAAAGTAAATCTAGTGTAAATCCTCTAAAACCCTAATGTGCCTCTAATTTTTCTTATATTTGGAAATCACTAATTTTGATAATTACTCCCAATGATATATACTTATTTGATCAGACTAAGTGATACAGTGATATGAATGAAAGAGAACAAGTCTATATGATGGAGAAGATAATTACCTTTTGAATTGACATATATATTTCTCGTAAGAATGTGATAGTCTGTTCTAATAACTTTGCTTAATTTTTCATTTTAGTAAATTTTTTTAAATTTAATCTTTGTGTCATTTAATAACGGGCCAAACAATCTATAACAGGCAAGTAAGTCATAATAATTGTTAAAATATGGTGATTTGCATCAGCAATGTGGATATAAGAAGGATTAATGCGTAAAGTTAGAGGGATTTAAGGGCATCTTTACTCTCTTTTTCAGTATAGTGATTCGCTTTAATGACGAGTGCTTATATTAGTGGCACTTAACAGCCACTTAGTCACTTCCATTAAGCTTTCTAAATGCAATTATTTTTTGTATAATAATGCTTCTATTTGCCTCACTTTTTAAAGGAAACTTATGCATTGGGATTGAGAATTTTTGTTTGTTTTGGGTGGAAGAATCAACAATGTAGCGCCAACATTTATACATATTTTTTTATAATCCATTCAGCCAAATATATATTTATAATTCTTATGTTTAATTAAATGACTTGTTATATTTTGATTTGGTTGATGATGTTCAACATCAGAGTTGAAAAATCTATTTATTTTTAAAAGGGCATCATTACGTATATTTGATGTAGAAATGGGATAACGGTTGCGATTGCATAACCACATAACAAAAATGATTCATTTATCTGTTATCATATAGTCAAATATCGGCTGAAAAAATTAAAAGTCCCTCAAACATTTGAAAACGCGTCGTTTTACACCTTTACAACGCAACAAATGTTGATTCTTTTTTACAAAAACCTTCACAAGGCAGCTGATGTGATGTCACGTGATACGTTCTTCATATATAGGCTGAATAGCCCAACTAATAAAATTATCAACAAAAGACGACCTCCTTATTTTGAAGTCGTCTTACCGAGAAACAGTTTCTGAAAAGAGTAATTGTTTACTATGCTCAAAAGCATTAGGTGATGAAATGTTATGATATGTGTATAAAATATTGAACATAACCTTTGCTAAAGGGAAAGTGAAGGATATGATGAGGTTTAGTGGACCACTTCAGTGAGTATAGCCTTTGGTATAACTTTTGACCATTTCTCTTTGCCTTTACCTTACCCTGTATAACTGTAGGAAACACCATCAGATTACACACACCAATTCTAAACTTCCTTATATATATGTGTATTTAGTTTTTAGCATTAGATTGAGCTTTCTTTAGTATAAGATTATTAGTATTAGCTGAAATTCTTTTTGTTTCTTCCCTTATGATTATATAGTCAAAAGCAATAAAAAAGAGCACAATTGGGGGACCAAAGAACACAAATCCTACTGATATATAGGAATAATCTGCCAACCACAACCAACCCTTTACCTTCCTTTGCATTTTACACCAGAAATCTCATCATATCAGCATACTACATTGCTGAGATTAAGGGCTAGATTGAAAGAAAACATGTTCTAAATGTCAAGAAATATACCCTTTTAGTGATCATCTAACATGGGGAATTGCTTGTTCGGGGGCTTGGGACGCGGAGAGGCAAGCGAGATAATCCAAGTTATGACTTCAAATGGTGGGATAATGGAGTTTCAGGGTCCTATAACTGTTGGGTTTATACTTGAAGAGTTCCCTTGTCATGCAATCTTCAAAAGTGATGATCTTTTTTGGAAGCCTTTGTCAAACCATGAAGAGCTTCATCCGGGTGTTTCGTATATGCTTCTTCCTCTTCATACGAGTAATGAAACGTTTGATGTTAAAGTCGGGCATGTAAGATCGAAGAGTATACCGAATTGTACAGCAATAGGAGGGAATGCAGCTTATAGGATGTCGTTTGACAGTAGGAGTAATCAGAGTAATGTTCTTAAGAGATCGAATACCGATGTGTTTTCAAGGTATAATAGAAGAGGAACTAAGGAAGGTGTTTGGAAAGTGAAGCTTGTGATTAGTCCTGTGCAGTTAGTTGAGATATTGTCACAAGAAACGCGAACTGAAGAGTTGATCGAAAGTGTTCGAACTGTTGCTAAATGTGGGTGCAGTGGAACTGGTTCCACAGGGTATTCGGATCAATGGAGTGTTGCTAGTAGTAGGGCTTCCTCGAAAGGTGTTTTTGTACATTCGGCTTCTCCAAATCCCGCTTTAATGGAAGCCAGTTAGTGACATTGAGGTGATGGAACGTTATGGAATGTTTTATGTCGACAATTTACATGTGAAGATGAAACGAGTTATGGTATTAACAACACAAAGAACATACATGCTGATAACAAGAACTATGCAGCATTTGAAAGTGTAAAAGTTCTCATTAATGCTCAAAAATTCCTTTATTTAGCTATTTATGTTACAGAATTTCATAATTTTTATGTCCTGTCAACGTTATTTGTAGTCCTAATTCAAAATGGAAGGTTTTGATCCTTAATTTCTTGTTCCAATTATGTTTCTTTATATTGATTAACACCCACCAAGCGTAAGACTGCGTGTATTGGTCGCGAATCCTGCGAAGGTGAGAGCCACTTAAAAACGGAATGTTGTTGTTGTACTGATTAACACCCACCAAGTGCCATGACCTTTTCAATGTTCTTGTGTGCATAAGTTTAAATGCGCTAATTAGGTGGTTAAATATATGATAGTGTGAATTTTATTTGCTTAATCTATGCAAATCTTATGTTAGCCAATTTCTTTACAAGTAACCAGTTTAGCAGTGACTTGCTGCTTTCATATGGTCCCAAGTTGGAATCTTGATTCTTGATGCACATTTCTAATGGACCTACAATTCATGCTTTTATTAAGACGAATCTGACAACATACAAGTTCAATTAAATTTCACCCCAACGATAAACGAATTACCAATTATCCACACTTTCATTCACTCTCCCCTTGTTGAATCTGGGCTAAACATCTTTTATTTACAGAAAACCCTAATTGATTTACGTGTGATAAATCTTGTTCTTACACATGACAACTCACACCATAGGTAAATAAGTGAACTTGGAATACTAGAAGAAGCAAGTAAGAAGGGCCGCTCTTGAGATTTGAAAGGCCTGGGGTAAAATATTAATCATGGACCCCTAATTACTAAATATACTATTACAGGACCCTAATATTATATAATAAAGCATCATTTTTCTAATTTTTTTGATGGGTTAGGGGCACAGACCCTCTTGCCCCTTATAGGACCAGCCCTGCAAGTGTCACATGTTTGGCATTTCTATGATAAATTTAGCCACCAAATTTTAGACTAAGCAAGTATTAAAAGAGTAACAAATATGTGAAATGTCCCAAATTAATGCATTCACACATACCCTTAAGTTGTAGGGGTAGGAGAACTAAAGAAAGGGTGTAGGAGAAGCTTAGGTTTGTATGGTTAGGCTGTTAGAATTTAGCTTTCCCCCTGAAATTTGGGGCCAAACTTTAATTAAATAGGCATGGCAATTGCATGGGGGATATGATTGGCTGCCTTCTTCTTTGTTCCTCTTTATGTTTGCTTTGCCTTTGATGATGTCTTGCTTATTCCTACCACTTTTTTTTATCTTTTTCTTTTCTTTTTTTCTTTTACAGTTTCTGTTAAGTCACTTTCATTACCTTATAAGAATTTATTCCCAATTTAACCTAACTAAAAAAAAGGAAATAATGTACTTAATTGTGTAAGGGTAGGCAATTATTCAACCAATTGTTTGAAAATTTTAACTATGGCCTAATAGAGACTTGATATACACAATTCGTTGCAACTTTAATGAAGCTATGGTTATGTCATCTTCATGGCCATGATCAATGAGCATTGGATTTGATGTATCATGTATCATGTTTCAGCTAGTCTCTTGAAAGACGTATCTCAAGCCCAGTCCATTTATGATTAATGTCTACTTACTGTATTTTTAATGCCTACTTAAATTATTCTTAATGCTTACTTATCGTATCCTTAGTGCATACTTCCAATATCTTAAATGTCTACTTAGTTGTCCACTTTCAATATAATAGACCAGCCTAATTAGAGATGATCTCTCAAAGAGACCGACTCTCACAATAATTTGTGATCATGTTTTTGGGCATAAAGCATTGAAATTAAAAAATATATTATGAGTTGGGTTTTTATTGGGTCAAGTCTAGTTATATTTAAACTTATATTTTTATTCATTTTGAGTAGGTTGAAACCTAAATTTATACAATTGTTTACTTTTGAGGCTAAATATAAATTTAAAATAGTAAAATATGTAAAAAGTTAGAAGTATTAGTTTTTTTCTTTGCTTTAATAATAATTTGATAATATCTAAATCTTTTGAATTTTTTTCAACATAATTTAGCCGAACATAAATCAAAGTTTTTACTTTTAACCTAAAAATGAAATGATTAAAGAGGTGGTTCAAATCTGACCATAACTAAAACTTAGCCATTTGACCTAGTATTTAGATTTGAGTAATTTTTTTATTTTGTCATTGATTTGAGTTAAATTCACTATATTATAATAATTTTAGATTTTAAAGCTATTTTTCTCGTTAAAGCCTTAAAACTACTATTATATATTAGTCTATTATTTTAAAAGAATTTAAAAATAGAATAAAAACTATATACAATAATTTTTTAAAAAACTTGAATGATCACAAATAAAATTAAAATATTTGACTTACTTACTTATATTTAGTAACTTGACACTAATAATATAACCTAATTAAAAATAATTAGATCCCAAATATACACCAAATCAACTTTCTTAATAGGTCTAATGGTACCAAAATCTATTCCATGGGTCTAAAAATGCATTTAGTTAACGGAGTAAGAACTTCTATCTAATTTGCAAGAGATTTTTTGGTGCATCAAGAACTATAGCCTATATCAACAGGATTATTTCTTTATTCCACTTATTTAACATTATTTAAAATTACGATGTAAGAGTTATTTTGATATTTCTTTATTCCACTTATTTAACATTATTTAAAATTACGATGTAAGAGTTTTTTCATCAAAATAATGTAAAATCAGCGTAACAAATAAATAAATTATACAAACAATATTGATTTACAATTAGGAAAAGATGTTTGAAGTATACCATGTATAATTCATTTAATGAGTTGAGCTTAATGAGTAATGACTAGTACATAATCAACACCTAATGGTACGTCATAGCTTTAAAACACATAATATAATAATAGATAACTAATTACATAAAACATTAAATCATAAAACTAAACCTAATCGAACCAAACATAAATATGTGTTATTAATTACTAGCTAATTAATTAGGAGTTGTATAATTATTAATTAGTAATGACAACCTTAAACACTTTATTAGATTTCTTCCTATATGAATTAATTCATAATCTCTTTCTCATTAATTTTGTAGTACTACTTCTTTGAATGCTCACTTCTTTGGATTTGAATTTGGAGCTGCATATTTATTTGAATAGAGAGATTTGAAATCATTTTAATTTATCGCAATTTATTAAATTTACATGATTGTTTCTTATTTATAATACCATTCCCCTAATTATAATTACATTTTTGTGCGATTCTACCATGGTGCAAAGCACATTTTGTGCGATTCCCTGAGTATTTTTTTTTTGAATTTTGAAACGAGATTAAGTTAGAAATTACCTTGGTTTTTTGGTAACGATTCGAAGTCCAATGCTTTAGCTACGATAATTTTTTTTTTTGTGAATTTAGTTAGTTTTAGAGTGATAAAAGTGTTATGGAGTGAGTTTGGAGTGTTTTATCGAAGTTTTAAGTCCAAGGGCATTTTCGTCATTTTAATTAAGTAATTTTAAATAGAGGTGACGATAAAATAAAAAGGGTGACGAACTCAACTCCTCTCTTTTTCCTAAATATTTTTACTCATTTCTATGACTTCAACCAAATATAATGATAATTATTTATTTCAGTCGATATTTATTTGTACGACCTGTTTGGAATCAGTGAAAAGAGTAATGAAAGATTAGTCTAATCATGGTAGGAGTTTTTTTTTGACAAATGTATTGGTCATTTTTATTGGGCATTATTATTTGTCGCCACCCTTTTCATTTTATCGCCATCCTATATATAATATATTTACTTAACTGCCCTTCATAATTTTAAAGCTGAAAAACTCTAACATCTCTCTAAAAATCTTTAAAAAAACTCGCTGAACGAAAACAAGCTAAATGTAGTAATCGAACAACAATGGCGAACCAAAACGAACAAGATTACGATTCGGTAAGTTAATTAATCGTTTGAATTGATTAAAAAGGGAAAATGCACAAAGCGTCTTTGGTGCCATGGCAAAATCGCACAAAGCGGCGATTGACAGGTACAACGAGCGATGCGATTGCCATGGTCAATCGCCGCTTTGTGCGATTTTACCATGGCACCAAAGCACATTTTGTGCGATTTTTCCCTTTTTTTTATTTATTTATTTATTTTTTTTAATTTTTATTGTTTTGTTATTAAGTAATTATTTATTATTTAATTTATTAAATGTATATTTATTTAATTTATTTAAAATATTTATTGTTTTGTGATTAATTACTTATTTAATTTATTTATAATATGTATTGAACATTTATTAAGTTGATATTAATAAATATCTTATTGTAATATAATTTATTAAATAAATGGTAATATTATTAATTATGTTGATGTTAATTATGTTTATGTTTATGTTTAGATTATATTTATTTAATTTATTTAAAATATTTATTGTTTTGTGATTAATTAATTATTTAATTTATTTTAAATATTTATTGAATTTTATTAAGTTGATATTAATAATATGTTATTGTTATATAATTTATTAAATAAATATTATTATTAATTATATTGATGTTGATTATGTTTAGATTATATTTATTTTGTTTTTATATTTGCAGGACTTTGAAAACGTAGGTGTTAACGTAGATTATTCCGATAGATTTGTTACGGATAGAGAATTTGCATCTATAGATGAATTACATAATTGGGCTCATGAGATAGCAATACAAATTGGTTTTCAATTTACACGTGCTTCTTATAAATGTAAGGAAGGACGTATAAGACAAAGTTTGTACTTACGTTGTCATAGATATGGTAAATTTAGGGGTGATTTGAACCTAGATAATGCTGTTAGACCTGGTTCTACATGTAGTGCGTCTGGTTGCAAATTTATGATTATAGGAACTAGCCGTAATCCAGAAGAAAGGCCTTGGACGATAAGAGTGTGTCCAGGGGAAAAAGGCAGACATAACCACCCGTTCTTTGTATATAGAGAAGGCCAAGTAAGAACAAATAGGCTGAATGCAGATATTAGGCAACATATACGGAATCTCACAGCCACTGGCATGCAACCAGCATTTATAATGACGTCAATTAGGGAGAACTTTCCTGATTTTTATCCTAGCATGAGTCAGATATATAACATAAGACAAGTATTAAGGAGAGAAGAAATGGATGGTAGGACTCCTCTTCAGCATTATCTCTATTTGGCCACAGAAAAGAATTATATTGTATGGACAGATTTGGATAGCGACGGGCAGCTGACCAGGCTATTAATTGCTAACCCCATATCTATCCAGATGATACGTACGTGGCCCTATGTTGTGTTGATAGACACAACGTACAAGACGAATAAGGAAAAGTGGCCCCTTTGCCAACAAATCACAACTTTTTGGTTGCATTCTGTCGTATGCGAGATGAGGCGGCCGTGTCTTATTCTTGGGTGCTGGAGAGGTTGCGGGATATATATGGTACTGTACAGATGCCTAATGTTATCGTCACGGATAGAGACGAGGGTTTGTCTGCTGCTATTCGTGATGTCTACCCAGGTAAATTGATACATTATTTTTTATTTGTATACCAAGTATATGTTTATTTTTTAATTTTGATTTTTTGTTTAATGTAGATGTACGTCATTTACTTTGTGTATGACATATTGGAAATGATGTGGAGAACATGGTAGACAAACTATGTGGTGGTAAGAAAAACGCACAGGGGCAGTTCTTTAGACAAGGAAAATGGAACCGGTTGGTTAACAGTTCAACGACCGAAGAATTTGAGAGCAGGTGGAATGAGATTGTAGCGAGGTGGTCGACAAGGAATAGAAGGGTCGTGCGTTATTTAGCTGGGACATAGATTCCTCACAAGGAAAAAATTGTGCGTGTCTGGACGAATGACTGTATGCATTTTGGTAACCTTACTACCAGTAGAGTTGAAAGTCAGCACTCTTCATTCAAGTATTATCTTGGTAGCGGTAACAACTCATTCGATACCCTGTTCAAAAAGGCACACGCACAGATGACTAATCAGCAAGCCAGAATAAGACAAGCGCTTCAGGAATCCATGACTTCGATTGCACGAACATCTAGACTTCGCCCGTTTGAACCGCTATATAGAAAAGTTTCCGTACATGCGTTAGAAATACTGTCAATGGAGTGGAACCGGATGTTAGAGTTGGGGGATTATGTCTTTGATAAATGCGGTTGTGTTCTTCAGCATACCCATGGTATACCAGCAGTGTCGAACCCACTACAGCCATATAGTAGGCAGTAGTCTGCGTCTCCAAAGACTGGGAACGGTGGCACAGCTCCAGTAATTCACTGACGTTAATGCTGCCGTTAACGAAGAACCCCTTTCTCCGCAGCTCAGCCATCGGGTCCCCAATACTAAGCCCTAGAATGCGTTGCACGTCGTGCAACATAATCGTCATCTCCCCCCAAGGCATGTGGAAGGTGTCGGTATCCGGCTGCCACCTCTCCACAAAGGCCGCTATAAGAGCACTATCGATGTCGGTGCATGCGTCGGCGACGGCCCGCTAGTGGTCGGTAAAATCTGGTACAGCTCATCAGACATGTCCTGCAGTCTGATGATAGAGTCTAGCGTCTTCTTCCTAAGCCGACACTCTATAACTGGAGGGTTACGCTCCAACCCCTCGAAAATAACCCGCGCTATGTGCCCTCCGTAGCGAATCGGCAGTATCGCGAGGCCCGGCTGGGTGATGTAATCACCGGACGCATCGGAACGTGGCGCCTCGCCTCCGTGGAGCCGCATCCTCAACTGGCGCTTCGCTGATCGAAGGTCAGAGCACTATGAGGTCTACGCTTAAAGCGACCGGCGCCCCCCTGATCGGATTCCAATCCATAGGCTCCCCAGCGGACTCTTCCTCACCGCACTGCGTGATTACTCGTATCATCGTCCTCGAGCGAGCGTATCACTACGCGAGTGCTGGCGGCGTCAAGGTGAGTACGAACTTGGTCTAGCGTACTCTAGCGTTAGGCCTGACTTATTCTAGTCGCCTGTTCCATCCTAGCCCTCCTAGCTGAACCCGTAACCCTCTCTCATGGGGGTCCCCCCTTAATAAAGTCGGTCTAAAGGTATTGCCGTTCAACATGCCTCTAAAAAAACCTTTGCCTCTACCATGGTTTCCAGCCATTTACTACAATTTTTATAATTTAATTAATTATTATAAGCAAATAAAATTATTATAAACAAACTATTATAACAATATTAAATTAAATTAATTAAAATAATAAAAAAAAAACAAATAACAATAATAAATAATAATCGCATGAAATGTGCAATTGGGCCATGGTACAATCGCATCGTTTATGCTAATTCTATGCCCAATCGCACATTTCATGCGATTTTACCATGGTATAATCGCACAAAACGTGCGATTCCTCCATGGTACCATCGCACAGTTCATGCGATTTTGCCATTTTCCTTTTTTTTATTTTTTTTTGAATTTTGAAACGATATTGAGTTAAGAATTACCTCGGTTTTGCGATAACGATTCCAAGTCCAATGCTTAGGCCCGATAAATTTTTGAACGAATTTAGTGAGTTTTAGAGTGATAAGAGTGTTATTGAGTTCGATTCGAGTGTTTTATACTCGTTTTAAGTCCAAGGGCATTTTCGTCATTTTAATTATTTATTTTAAATTAGGGGTGGCGATTATATGAAATGGGTGGCGACAAATAAAAATTGGGTTTTTATTTTCCATCAACAATCTTATTTTTGTCACAAAATACATTCAAATGCATTACCATTTGAAAATGTGGTATTAGGAGATGATGAAAAATTGTGATCTTTTGATAATCAAACTTGCATTACCATAGTAACGACACGATACATATCATGAAAATTTGCACTACAAAGCATTATCGATCATTCTCACTATTTTGTATTGATTACCAAATAGATAAGTAACAGAATATTAACCCTTATTATTAATGTCATTGGTTCATACTTCATATCCATATTCCGATGAAAAAGATCATCATATAGCGGAAGTATTTCTAAATAATTGCTCCAATATATACCTCTATATTAATTTGTCAATCAAAAATAATTTATATTTAAACTAGTGATATTCAAACTAATTACTACTCTTATAAATTAATTTTTACTAATCTAACTTGATTTGACTTAAGTATTTTGATTTAAGATGGGGTTAGTAGCTAATGAAGGGACAAAGTGCAGGTAAGTACTAGAGGGAGTAGTTGCTCTATCAATTAATAGTTTGGCCCAAATCATGATTATGAATAGAATTTTGGGGGCATAAACACTATTATTATGATCATCATTCATTTAGTGGTTGCCCTTGACGGAATAACCCTCTAGGCCTATACTAACTTATTGCGCCACGCTAATTAATCATTTAACTTTTCTTATTTCCAAATACGGATATAATTTAGAGTCCACTTCAATATTTCTCTAAGTTATCGATTAGAAAAATGAGCTAATAGGAACACGTCTTATGGTGAGACGGTCTCATATGTTTTATCATCATTATCATCGTACTCAGTGTATCCTGCTCATAGATAAACTATGGTCCGGGTCTGAGGAGGAAAGATAGACGGCAACTCATACCCATGTAGTAGGAGAGTACGGTCAGAGAGTCCCCCGGCTCCATATGTTTTTCAAAGAGATCAAAGGTACCAGCAATTATATGAAAGCCTGCAAAACATGTAATAATGAATTAATTAACCATCATTATAACAATTCCAACTTTTTAAACTAACTCAGAAACCTAAAAGATTAGTCGGAAAATTAAAATCAAAAATTAGAATTTGAAGTGTTTTGATTCTAAAAATCCTAATATTATTTTAAATTTTAAAATTTTAAATTCATCTTATTTTAAATATATTAATTTTAAATATTATTTGAAAACCCTTACTTTTAAAAAAAATTTAGAAGAAAATATACATAGACCAATGATATGAATATGATAAAACATATGTATTGTTACTTTTAATTTTATAGTTATCATCAATAGTTTAGATGTTTTAGAAACATATACGCAAAGTTATTATTCATATAGAAAGTTTTAAATGCATTTGTTTCATAATATAATTATGAAGTATGTTGTCAATGAGGGATGTCGATCAATATATCTATGAACCGATGAACTGTTATACACTCCCTCCGTTCTTTTTTGTTTTTCCACCTTATTAAAATGGGTAGTTCTATAAGTTTTTCCACTTCAGAATACTTTCCATTTTTGAAAACTTTTCATCCCACTTTTACCCCTTAAAACCCCACTTTTCTTACTTCACACTACTATTTAATTATTTTCTCTCTCATACTTCCAATACAATCATTACATTACACTATTTTTTTAATTATTTTTTCTCTTATACTTCCGATACAATCATTACTTCCCATTACTATATAATTAAAATAATACTCACTACCACCAAAGATTCCATTTTTCTTAATCTTGGTGAAAAACCCAAATAGAAACATCAAAAAGGAACGGAGGGAGTATTGTTTAATCCGTTTGAGGAAAAATTATTTAGAATAATTCAATCTTTTTATGATTTTTCTACAATAATCTTATCTATTGATTAACTGAATAATCCCAATTTTAAGAGGTATTTGCCTAGGGTAAACTTGGGTAACCCGATGACCTGTTATAGTAAGAAATTCAGCAAAAAAAACAAACTGTAAATTAATTTAAAATTAGAGAAAATTTTTAAAAATTTACATAAAAAAATTCTAATTAATAAAAAATCATAAATTTTTTTTGAACATTTTTTAAATATTTTTTCCGATATTTTATTTTAATTTATCTTTTTAAAAATAAAACTTGCTATAGCAAGTCATCCGGTTATCAGGTTTACTCAAAAAAATACCCTTTAAAATTGGGATTATTTATGGTTAATCAATAAGTGATATTATTACAGAAAAATCACGAATAAATTAGATTATTTAAGGTTTTGAATTTGTTCTTACAAGATGAGGGTAAAAGCTTCTTGTGTTCAAATATTTCTTTAGCAAAGGGAAAAGGTTTCCTAAAAAGAAGATCTAGAAGAAAGGCTCTTAAAACACTCATGATTTGTGTGCTTTGTTTGAAAGTGACCTTTAAAACTGTTTGCTTCATAATATATGATGAGTTGCATATGTATAAACAAACTCCAACAATACATTTGGTAACTGCCTGGTAATTTAGGTAATTCTTCGTTTTTTTTGTTTTGAATGTTATATTATATAGTGCGTTGTAATGTTACTAATAATCTCTTTATGATTACGGTGATATTTGACGTTTTTTATTAAATTATAAATGGATATATATGAAGTAAGAATATAAGGGTTTTAAATGCTTCAAAACAGAATGTATGTAATGTTAAATGTAGTATAATTATGCGATATACTGTCGCACTCGCTTGTCCGATCTGATAGTTGCTCGATCCTTTGTGTATATACTTAATATCATTTGTATTATCATGTGATAGATTTCTCTTTTTCAAGGGGTGATTTTGAGAGAGGGTGAGTGACTAAATAATATTAGCCATTAGGGTTATTTTTTTATTTTTTTTTGTTTTGGACGGACATTTTCTTAGAAATTCAATTGAATGTTTCTCCATCAATTGTATTGTAACCAAAGCTCTATAAGTTAATAATATTGATTTGCAATTGCTACAAATGAGGTTTTATAGTCCAAGATCAATTTTTGAGATTTTTATGTCTCTAATCTTGTGGTGTAATTTCTCATTTTGATTTCAATTTCTTTTAATTTAATCTAGTTAAATGAATAAACTCTAAAGCAGTCGAGTGAAAAAAAATGACATCTATGTAAACTCGCTACAAGTTAAAAGATCAAGAAAAAATACTACGTGAAACTTAAAAAGGCTATTTGGCATTATTGTTGTGTTCTTTTTTTGTGTTTAATTTTCAAAATCGTGTGATACATGTTTTGTAATAAATAAAAATTAATCAAATTTATTAAGACAATAATTATTTAAAAAATGACAATCTAAAAATAAAACCAATTTTATGTTTTCTCTCAAATACTACGTGTGTCTCTGTCGCCCTATAATAAATTGGATTACTATATACATCATAATTAGCCACAAAATGGTTGTCATGCAACTATTTATCTTACTAATTAAGGTAGAAAAAAGATATGTGAGCTTGATTTTTCTTCTCTAATCTCACATCTAATATTAATTAGTTTGCTAATTTAAGTGTTTATTTCTTTAATACTCCCATTCCTACTATGTTTGTTAGTTAAAATTAATGAAACTAAAAGTACAATAATGTAACTAAGCATGTCAAAGCTATTGAAATTACATTTAATTAATGAATCAGAATGAAAATAAATCTCTAAGGAGTCATTTCTGAAAGCTAAGTATATATTAATTTGTTCTTTACGTTTTTTTCGGGACCAACCTATTTAGTAGAATAGTATAGTATAGTGTCAATGAACAACTAATTAGTTTTATCTTGTTTGAAAATGATGTTAATTAGAACTATCATGCATTCATAGAGATATTAATTGTGTATTAATTAAGTAATTAAAACCTACTAATTAGTAATTAGTACTAATGTCATGTCCTTTAAAAAATATATAAAGGTGGCATTAACCTTTTTGAAGTGTTGGAGGAACATTTAGGATACTAGAATCTGATTGATCAAATAATCATTTCTCTATGTGGATTGTAACGACGAATCGGTTCCCACACAATTTATTGTTTATAGGGCTTTAAAAATTAAATTAGTAGCTCTAGCTAGCCTATCTGATTTAATAATTCGGGCCTAGATTATCCCTGCATGATTGTCGTAATTTCATAATTATAATACTCCCTCCGAATCTTTTTAGTTGTCTCATTTTTTTATTTGGCAAATTCATATCAATTGTCTTATTTTCTTTTTTGTTTATTTTTTTTTTTACCTAAATAATCCCACTTTTACTACTCCTAATACCCAACTATCACCTTTACAATTAATTTAATCAATTAAAATACTCAACTATCACCTTTTTAATGGAACCCATACCATCCTTAAAAACTGTGAAAACCTAAATGAAACATCTAAAATGATTTGGAAGGAGTAATACATTTGATTTCTTCTACTCTTAGTATTTTTTTTGTTAATCACTACCGTTATAGTAAATCAAAAATATCAAAAACTATATTTAATTTTCTGTTTGACAGATACTTCCGCCTAATAAAATTTTCATGCAAAATGTAAAATCTTTTTTCAATCTTTACCTCCTTGTAACTTCTAAGAATAATAAAGCATAGTATTGTTTACTTCAAAAAAAAAAAAAGAAAAATAAAGCATAGTATTGTTAGGATTAAGGAAACACGAAAAGGTGCAAAAACGATTTTGAGTGTACCAAACATTAATTAATGAATAGTAAAGGGTGGAATTTTTTATTACGTCAATGGACTCAAAAATACTTTTCGCAAATGTTGTATTACAAGAATATATTATTTAACGACAGAGAATTTTATAATTACTCTACAAATTAAAATATTTACCAGAGATTTTATTATATTTGTCTTTTTATATTTTAAAGAAAATGAAATTTTAAAAGAACTTTTATGAACAAATATTTTTTTTACAAGGGTGGTATTCATATGTACTACTCCATCGTGGCATCGTCACGTCATATGTTCAAGTAATAACAAAAGTTAATTAATTATTTATTAAAAATTATAGAATATAAAGGATTATATAATTTCTTTTGGAACTTCAATCTCAACTTAAACTTTTAGTGCATTTAGTTATTTCGTTGACAATACATGCACGCTGATGACTTCTAATACCATGTTAAATTAAAAAACCAACTTAACTTAATACTTAAGCTGATAGTTACGATCGATGTTCCATAATATGTTATACTTTATTAAATAGTTAATTTGTCGCAAAGATCAATATCGTGAAACCATTAAGTTGTATTTGAGTTACCAGTTTTAGGTTCAAACCAATTTGTTTAATTCGTAGGAATTGCAACAAATGCAACATTGGTCTTTATATAGAAAATTGAGAAAAATGTGTGAGCTAAATTTTTTTGAAAAATATATAAGCATGTTCTTGAATCTTGATTGATGCTGGATGGAGTATCTTTAATTTATAGATATGGCCTGGTGTGGAATCTTTTTTCTTTTCTCCAAGATTATAAAGGTGAAAGGTCATAATATGATGTAGAGATGGAGGGTTGCCTTCTACCCTAACTGTCCCTTTTGTAGGACCAACTCATCAATTTCTTTTGCCTTTACCATTTCCATTTACCTACACTATTGTGTTAGGAACGATATATACACCAAAGTTGCATGGACTACCACTTCCAATTTTATTAATACTTCCTCCGTTTTATAATACTTGCTATTGAGTGTGACTTGTCGTGTGGAAAAATGTTGACTAGCTATGAATCAGCAACAAAGGTACATTCGATCGGCTGGCTTAACCCATAAGGCTCAACGTCCTTATTGGTCACGGTTGGCTTATTAACCCTGGCCTTCACTCCGATCCCAATCGGATTCTCATTGGTCACAACTGGCTTGCCTAGCTCCTTAGTTGGGCCTAACCGGTTTGTATCATTCATCACAAAACACTAGCTTACACAAATTCTTGTGAGATTAAAATAAAAGTATGCATTAAGTTTTAATATAAGCCTAAGAGATGTCTCCTGCTGAGTAGCTTAATATGAGTATGTAATATGTATACAGTAATTGCTTGACATGTACTTAGCTTCTAATGTGCAAAATCCCATAAATCTCTATCTAGCTAAACTAACTCAAAAATATACTTCTAGTAGTCTAGTACTTCAAAACTAATTACAAATTTAAAGTATACACACATAAATTTAATGCTTAGGTAGCTAGCTTCCTAGCCCCTTCTGGAAGTTAAATTAGATGGACCCACAAAAAGTACTTTGAATGGCCATGATACCAAACCCTTTTCCATGCAGAGTTTAAACTGTGTTTTCTGTTCTACCCTTACTGCCTTTATATATATTGTCTTCTTTAATCATACTTTTAACTCACACTTAATTATCTCCTACACTCATTTTAGGCTTTTAGTTACCTATTAGTACTACTTAGTTATCTTCCTTCTTTAACATTTAGATAAAGTCAAAATGAATCTGTCAGTGAATGGTCAGTCGAAAGTTCCACCAGGTTTCAGATTTCATCCAACAGAAGAAGAACTTTTGCAGTATTATTTGAAGAAGAAAATCTCTTTTCAAGAGATTGACCTTGATGTTATTCGTGATATTGACCTTAACAAGCTTGAACCTTGGGATATCCAAGGTAATTCATTTTTACAAATTATTTTTTATTTTAATTATAATTATAATAGACTCGTATAATTACTAAGGCGGAATCAGAAAAAAAACAAGTAATGTCAATTGAAGTAAAAAATATTTCATTGGCTGGGTTTTGATCCCTAGTCACATATCTGGAAAGCATCACAACAAGTAATATTTGATTTTTTAATTTTTAGATTTCGATGTCAACTGACCTTAGTAACATTACATAAATGTGGAACGTATTTTAGGATCATGCATGAGTATGAGTTTTTAAAATTATCTCAAACTCAAAATTTAATTTTTTTATCATAGACGTTTGATCTATGTTGAATTAAAGGTTATGCTAGTCAATCGAAAATAATCTATTTATTATTTAAAAAATAAGGTTGCGTATATTCAATTACTCAAATCCCGCCTCGATGGAAGGCTACCTTGGAGGCACTTAATCTTATATACAAATTAATGTTATATGGTGGTTTACAGAGAAATGCAGGATAGGATCAGGGCCGCAAAATGACTGGTATTTCTTCAGTCACAAAGACAAGAAATACCCAACAGGAACTCGAACAAACCGAGCTACTGCAGCTGGGTTTTGGAAGGCCACAGGCCGAGACAAGATGATCTATAGCAGCTGCAAACGCATTGGAATGAGAAAGACTCTTGTTTTCTACAAAGGTCGAGCTCCTCATGGTGAGAAATCTGATTGGATCATGCATGAGTATAGACTTGAAGACTGCAATGCTATCACATTACATGATCTTTCCACTGTAAGTTAATCACTATAAAATCATCCACTATATTTACAAACTCCGTCTGCATAAAATTAATATTTGCTATACATAATACATTATTTTTAGTGTGCATCATTTGCCACTCTCAATTAATTCGACTAATTCACACTCCGATAGAGTTTAAAAAATGGACCTGGGCACCCAAACAAGGAGGAGAAGAAGTAGTCCACTTATAAATCCAAAAAAGATTCACTACTAAAACCAATTGGTAATACTAGGAGTTACTCCTTGAGTATATAAAGTGATGCATACTCTTCTCTTTGTCCGATGTGAGACAACTCACATGTGAGTAACACATAGTCACTTCAACCCATTCTCTTCACTGCACTATGCAATTTAATTTTAATGTGCACTAGATTTAGAGTCTGGATATTAATTTTCTTTTAATGTATATTTAACTGTATAAGCTTCTACCATAAGATAATTTTGCCTGATTATTATTATCATGTATAATTAGTACTGTTCCTTGTAAGGTGGACAGGAAACATCCATGATGGTTCCTGTTGTCAGGAATATATGATCCATGAAGACGTACAGACCACACTGAACGACTTCAACTTTTTATGTTTTTCAAATACTTGTTTACGATTATACCATTATTGGTATTATTTCTCATTTAAACTTATTTTGTGATGTCAAACGGTTGATAATGGTTGATTTGAGTAGCTGGTTTTATTAACTAGTTTAACAGCTAATTTTGAATTCGCTGCTATAAGCAGCTTATTAAAAAATAGCTTATTCATAACAATAAATTGTTTCAACTAACTAATTTACCGAACATTAGCATTGCTAGTTTGACCATCCAACCTTCAAATTATACAAAAATAAGTTAAAATTGCCAATAAACTATTTTGTCAAACATCCCTTATTATAGTGCGTCTAATATGTAAGTAAAAATATAGCCAAGTAAAATCTTCTTTTAATCGTTTAATCGCATATTTTCATGATATTAATATTAACATTTTATAATTTTCAATTCTTAATAATTCAATACATAAATATTAAATTGCGTAAAAAAAATTAAATGTAACAACTAGAATTACATGTAGCTGAACTTCAGTTTTTTCTGTAGTACTATAGTTAAGTATAATTAGAAAAAAAAAAAAAAAACAACTTATGTAATAAATGATGATAAATATACAGGTGTCAAGACAAGATAATAGTACTTCTACTACATCAGAAGATAGTTGGGTGATTTGCCGCGTTTTCAGGAAGAAAAACTACCAGAAAACCATTGATGAAAGTCCTCCAAACATACCAACACCAACAACAACAACAACAGATCAAACACAAAACCAGTTGTTGGATTTAAGCAGTAAAAAAGTATTGGATCAAATCTTTTCTTGCATGGGGAAGCCAACCAATGATCAAGATCATCAGATGATCAATCATGATCATCCAACAACTACTTGTACTGGAAACACCCACTACATTTCTACTTACACTGTTCCTCAAAACATACCAAACATACACCAAAAAACCTTAATTATCCATGATAATCACATTAATACTACTCTATTACAACCTACTAATAATCATCATCACTACAATAATAATCTTCCTATGCTTACTAGTAGTAGCCCAACAGATCAATTTCATCATGATCCTATTATTAATATGATGTCTTATGAAGATGATGATGATGATGATTATTATGATGGCAAACAAAGGTTAAGTGATTGGATGACCCTTGATCGACTTATTGCTTCTCAACTCAACGGTCAAGATCAAGACTTGTGTTTCAGCCCAGACTTGTAATTATTTTATAATTAATACCTTTTCGCTCCAAAATCAGAAATCGGAAAAGTGTGTTAATGAAATGAAAAAATTACGAGAATTATAAAAATTTCTATAAAACAGTTGAGAAATTGTAGCAAATTTATATTAGCTATTAAGTGTGAATTTGTACATTCAAGCTAGTTATTTTATTAGTGCTATATGATCAGAATATTTGATAGAATATATAAAATATCTCGAGGTTTTTTCAGCCATCGGTTCAAGTTTTCGTTGAAATGGTTTCTCGACATGGTATAATAGCTCGGGGATTCAAATGTTGATGGGTCTTAATTGTATGATGAGTACTGTAATTGGAAATAATAAACAATATTTAGAGAATAATTAGTAGAATATTTTGATTTTATTCTAGAATAATATTTTAATTATTTAGAAAGTTAAGTTATTTTGTAATATTTGTTTTTCTCATTTTATGGCATATCTTTTGTATTTATAGGGCATTTGCTCTCTTTAATTAATGAATAAGAATGAAAACCGAATGAATTGATTCTTAAACCTAAACCAAATTATTATAATTTATTATTAATTTTATCACTATATTAGATTATTTTTCTTAATTTCAAGTATGTAGATGATGAGGATGATGACAATAATGGTCTCTAATCACATGGTTTTATTTAATTCAGATGTGGAAATTAATTGAATGTGTAACATCTTTGAAAGTTGACTTGCTACTAAATCTTTGTCGTTACCATCTTCATCATTAATTCTGTTGAAAATTACTCATGTGTATATACTTCTATATATCAACTTTGTAAATGCTATTCATATCATCATCATCATACCCGGTATATCCCGCCCATATAAAACTATGGTCAGAGTCTGAGAAGAGAAGGACAACGGAAACTCATACCCATAAAGAAAAGCATAAAGAATAAGATGAGATTTCTGATTCTGCAACTAATCGGACAAAATGCTATTCATGTCAAATATCAATTAAGATATTGCCTTCAAACTTTTAGCCACTAATTCCTCTCAAAATGGTACTGAACCCTATTTTTTTAAGTAATTTATATCAATTTATTTTTAGAGAAATTTTTTTTTGAGAGAACATATATTTTTAAGAGAAATTATTGAATACTTATATCTTTAGAAAATATTTTGGGTTAGATTTTCTAACTAGCTCCCTCTGCTTCTCTCATCCTATGGGGTCTTTAAAAATAGTAATCAAGTGATTATTTTAGTTTTTTATAATGTGCAACATGCATGTTATTGTTATATACTTCCTCGGTTCCATTTTACTTATCGCATTTTTCTTATTTAATTATTTTCAATTACTTGCTATATTGTTATTTTTTGACAAATAACTATGTAAATGTTTATTTTCCCCATGATTATTTTTCCTTACTCATATATACATAATTAACTTTTACATCTATCTCTTAGAGGTTATGATAGTCTTTTTGACACAAAATACTAATTTTATAATTCCTGTGTAATACTCTTATGTAGCAGATAAAACAAAATGGAGGAAGTATTAGTTAGATTGAGCTAGACTTATTGTGAATGCCATCAATTATCAGGGAAAACACGAGGTGCACACACTTCATAAGTCAAGGAGATATATACCATCCTAAAATTATATGGCAATGGGAAGAAGATCTTCAATAGCTTATAAAGTGTGCACACCTTTGTCGATGTGGGACAATTCATTCCAACAGTATTTGATAAATTGATGAACGTGGAGTATAATTATTACCATAGTTAATTTGTTATTGATGCAACCTAATCTTCTTGATATGATGATGGGAACTCTAAATTTTCAATAAAGTAATTTGATTTGATGATACTCATCATCAATAGCTTCATTTACTTATTTAGGTACTCACATTTTTTCTTTAAGATAATTCAATTTGAGTTGATAAAGATGTTGAAAATAAATAAAATAATTTTACAATGGTCATTGTTTGATCAATGTCAATGTTTGTAAATCAATTAATAAATAGTACTAAAATTTACTTCTATAATAAGAAAAAATTGTTAAAAAAGAATAAACTTCAAATTACAATACATAGCTTGAAGGATACAATACTACAAGCGACTCATTACCATGATTTACATTACACCCAGTGACCCAAATATTGCAAGCCATTGCCATTAATTACCATACATCAAACATATATCTAGTACATGTGCACATGTTAAAGTATATAATTCTATAAGATAAGAATTATTTCCGGTGTTTTAAATTATTTGTCATATTACGATTATTGACACTATTCATCATTTAAGTTTATTTTATGAATTGTGGCTAATGTGTAGCAAAAACAATATAGTCAATATGATCTTGTTTGAATCGTCTAATGGTAAACATTTTCATGTTATGTTATAAAGTTTTTAGAATTTTTTGTTAAGCATAATTCAATATATAAAATCATCAAAATGACACATTAGCTAGATTGTGTAAAATGTAAATTATATAGCAAGTATAATGATACGGATGAACTGAAGTTAAAGTTGTCATCTATCAACACAATTAAAGTAAGTCATTAGCTTATCATACGTTGATCTTGAAGAATAAATATGATATTACCTCAATAATATATATAGCTAACATATGCATGAATGAGAAACTATGACATATATCAACAAACACCAAACTTCATGTTACACCAATATTTGGTACGTCTATACGTACAAGCTAAAATCATGTGGAGCACATTTTGTGAGAGCTAGATAGTGTTTAACCAGTTAATTAGACAATGCATTAAGTTATTGTCTTCATTTCTTCGCTCCCTAAACCCTGATCATAATTATTTTTGGATGAAATACACTAAGTATAATGATGATGATAATGATTAAGTTAATTGGTGCAAGCAAGCTACATGTGGGCAGAGCTGGCCCACTACAACATAATTTGCTTTTAGTGGGATATATTTAGCGATATTTAATTGAAATGTCGCTATTTCAAATTTGTTATAGTGAATATAAAGGATTTAGCGACATTTATTAGATCCTTTAGCAACATATTAAAAAGTCACATTAAAGCTTTTAGCGATATAGGATTTAGTGACATTTCTCACAAATGCCACAATAGACTATTGTGACAATTACATATGCCACTGAAGACCAAATTAAGTATCGTTAAATCACTTTATGGTGGAACTTAAAATAAAAACCAATAATTATTATACTAAAAATATGAATCGGTGGAACTTTTTTAAGGCCACTAAATCCAATGTCGCAAAAAGCTAAATTTGTTGTAGTGGCCCTAGATATTTTGGGGCCCTAGACAAAATAGCACATTGGGGCCCTTTTCCTTTGCAATTTATAACCTCTATGGATCTTTAACAACTATTAACTTTGCTTTTTTGACATGAAGCCCTGGGCGACGACCCCTTTTGCCCACCTTTAGGATCAGCCCTGGTCGTGGGTTAAGGTTTGCTACGATGAGTCGTCTTAGCACCGATTATCTTTCAATTCTATAATTAAGTCACATATGTTGATTCCTAAAATTTCAATCTCTTTAAAAATTAACTTCTCATCTAAACATCGATTATTTTAATTTTTAATTAGCACATAATTTTCTATTGGAAAAATCAATGGACGTGTGATTACGCATTGACTTTTGGTGGTGATGTGTAAAGGATGTGTGTCTTGTCCCATTTGCATTGGAGGCAATCTTCTCAACTTTGCCCTTCAATATTTCATCATATTTTAGGGCTGGGTTTCCTTAATTAAACATAAGAGTTAATTAATTATAATTAATTAAACTGGTTGAAACTTTAAATAAATGATAAACTAAATGAGAGCAAGTGTGAATACCCCATACCTAGAACTAGAAGGGGACGATTGAATTAGCTGTTGGGTCACTTTGATCGAATCAAGTTGTTTTAAGTTGTTAGTGTGCGCGTAATTTAGTCGTTGGTATATACTTGGGCTTATTTTAATTCAAACTATTTTTGCATCGTTTCAATTATTATCGTGTTTGTCACAAGTTGATTATTATAAGAAATTTTACTCAATTTAGTGTGTCTGTTTTGATGGAAATTTAAAAGATAAGAATCATAAACGAGAGGGGTTAAAACGAGCATAGAGGGGACGACCCATTTTATTTTTTTTAGCCCAATCCATTGATATTTAAACCCAATCCAATTCTTATTCAACTAATTGCACACGTCTAATTATAGACATTAAGCATGGTTATGCATTCCAAAACTTAGCAATAAAGCTGAATCACCTTTTGCATTATCACAATTTACTTTATACAATGTTTTAGTAATAAGGAAAATTTATTAAAAATAATTTCAATTATCATTTATTTAGTGAAATTGTTTCTAGCATTGATTGATTTACATAAAATATTTCATATTATTACAATAAGGTTCTCATAATAATCATATGTTTTAGTCATGTGTCTTTCTCTGCACATGCCCAAACCATCTCAACTTGTTCTCCCGCATCTTTACGGGCCAACATTCTGTCCCATATGGTTTCCGAGGCGATTAAAAGGTAAATTTTACCGCGTTGCGATTAGGCCGGCGATGTTACATGGGACAGAATGTTGGCCGAAAAGAAGGTTTTCGAACAGAGGATGGAAGTAACGGAGATGCGTATGTTGAGGTGGATGTGTGGTAAGACTATGTTGGATAGGATAAGAAACCAGGAGTTCAGGGAGACGTTAAGGGTTGCACCTATCTCCGCAAAGATGCGGGAGAACAGGTTGAGATGGTTTGGGCATGTGCAGAGAAAGACACATGACGCCCCAGTAAGAAGGATCGAATGCATCATAGTGGAGGGTAAGAGAAGTCGAGGACGACCTAAGAGAACGTGGGAGGAACAAATCAAAAGTGATATGCATGAACTTCACCTCTCCAAGGACCTGACCAAGGATAGGGCCAGTTGGCGGCGCTTTATCCAAGTCCTAGATTAGTAAACCTGTCCCTTTACCCCTCGTTCGTCTTTATCCTTTGCCTTTTTGTCGCTTTTTACCTGTTTCTTTGATCTTATCTTTGTTTTTGTGTGTGTGCTTCTATTCTATTTGCCAACTGCAGGTTCCTCTTGCTAGAAGACCGTTCTCGAGCCAAGGGACTCTTTGATCGCACTCTCCTTATGGGTATGAGCATGCCATCGTTCCTTCCTCCCTAGACCCTGATCATAGTTTTTGAGCGGGATACACTGGGTATGATGATGATGATGATGATGATTTTATTACATAGTATTATTTTGAGCGAATAACTAATACTTCCTCCGTCTCATTGAATTTGCATCATTTTTCATTTCTGTCCGTCTCACTAAATTTGCACCATTTCCATTTTTGGGGATGGTCCACCACTTTCTTTTAATCTTATCTATACATTTTAACACTCTTTTAATTTCATCCACACAATTCATTTTCTCTCCTCATTTATTACCACATTCTTAAAAATTATCCTCTTTCTGTTTGATGCAAATCAAAGAGAACAGAGAGAGTAATTAAGATGATTTTTAACAAATTTTCCAATTAAATAAAAACACTATTAATCAATGTATGTATGCAATTTTCATTTATTGATTGATAAAGAAAACTCTAAATCATGATTTTGTGGTAGCTGTAAACTTGTAACAACCAATATAATAGTCCAAAAGTACTAATCAATACTCCTATAAGAAAACTCATATGGAATCCTATCATATTAATCACATCACATTACAAACAAAAATATTTCCAATGCATCTAAACTATAGGTTGACATTAGACTAATATAAGAAATAAGTTTAATGAATTATAATCAATAATTAGTGCCTTATAATCACTCATTTAACCTTGTTAAAAAGTCAAAGGTAATGAAGGGCACATCACAATTAAAAGTAGGGCATAGTAGAATAGTTGTTGTAACTTATAAGGAGGATACATTCACTTGCTCTAAAAATCATCAAATCATATAGGGAACGAAATTTCAATATCCCCTTATCCTTTTCCTTTGCTTTCCCCACTAGTAGTGAGTACTAACTAGCAAGCCCAACTAAAAAGAAAGTAGAAGAGGACAGGATAACATCTTGGAGGGATGTGGGGTTAACTATAAGACCAATCACTTGAGATTTTCATCTTGGTTGGTAAAGTGTTATATTTCACATATTCACTACACAAAGTAAATGAAATCTTTCAAGTAAAAGGCACCAAACTAATTACTTTCTTTATTCTATTAAGATCGTTATTTTTTCTGTCCCTCTGAGTTTACACCATATAACTCAAAAAGTTTTTATATATTTGAGTCATAAATGGTGCTTTTTTTTAGGTACGGAGGGAGTATATCATATTCTTGGATATAAGAGATTTAAGAAATAGTGTAGACTAATTTCATATCAAGTACACAACCAGCTAGCTAATACTATTAGGTTAGTGCATTTACCTTTAGGCTGATACTTTTAAATTGTAGCGGATTTAGAATTTTAACTATTAGAATCCTTGAAATTAATTATAATAATTATACACTAACAACAAATGAAAGGGACATGACATATTATACTTAAGATATGCAACATTTTTTACAATTTTTCTAAAGAAAATTAGTATAAATTTATAATTTATGTATAGGCACCCCCAATCCCCATAATAGGTCTAACAATATTTGTAATTATGATATTCCGTTGCGACGTGAAGGACTTGAGAATGCAAAAACTCCACCCCATATTATGAAATTATATTGAATTTCATAAGAAAATCATTTTAAAACGTTAGAATATGTTAAGTAAAAAAATTCATAGCCGACCCCCACATTCTTTTTGTTTTTATCATATGATTATAATTAAGTTTGAGGACTCCAAAGTTAAAACCATGGCTACAAAATGTGATAATGAAATGCATTTTGAATATCACATAATACATAATCTACATATCCCACTTAAATTGTTTTAACTAACACTACCACTATCTGTTAATACTCACTCCAATTCACCACTAATATCTCATTTACTTTATGCATTATATCCAATTCACTTAATCATTAATATTTCTTATATTGCGTAATTAAAAATTATGAAAAGTTGATATAAATAATCCTTGCATTGAGTCAAATCATACAAAATGCTACATGACTATGTTTTAACTTATAGATTAATAATAAAATACAAATTAAAAGTAAGAGATAAAGAACGTCCAAAAAGCAATTGGAACGTTAGTGCTGAATTGAAGGGAGTAATAATTAAAATAAGAAAAGAAGATGAACGAAAATGAAAGAAAGGGAAGAAAAATAAAATTAAAAGTTGTTCTTGTTTGTTTAGGAGAGTTGGAAGGAAAAGAAACAAAATTAGAATTCTTTCTACATATCTTTTAAACTTTTGAGAGACAATTAAGATTTAAGACCTTAAAAGAACATTATTCATATATATCTATTCCTTTCAAATTACTTCCCTACAAAATCTCTTTTCTCCAATTTTGCTATTCATAAATCAAAGATTTTAATCCATTAAAATCTCTCCGTTAAAGTTTAATTTACAGAACAATTCAATCTATAACTATTACTAAAACAAAACACTGCTGACATCATCACCTTTTAAAATCGTTTACGTGTCATTTATCATTGAAAGTTTTCCCTCCAAATTGCAATGATGATGTCATTGCTATTATGATTATCTTTGACTTTATTTTTTTCAAATTTTGAGTATAATAATTCATATTGATTATATTTTTACTTTTTAGGTCCAATTATTTAATGTATTAGAAAAATATATATTATATTCAATTATAAAATCTTTTCAATTTTATTATTAAAGGCCGATCGGAATATTATTTAGTGTATTGGATATTTTGAGATGATTAAAACCTAATATAATTTTATTAAGATTAAAACCTAATATGATTTATGTTTTGACTATCTTCATATAAGTCACTTACATTTTTTATGAAAAAATATCTTTTTCGTTTGAACTATTATAAAATAATTTTACACATTTCTTTGTTATAATATTTGAGTTTAAAATGTCTTATTAATAGTAGTAATATTTAATATAAATTAATGTAATTATTTTTGTTAGCAAAAACTAGTATGTTATTTTTTATTAAAAAACTTATAATTTCGTATTTTATATTCCATGTACAAACTATTTGCTCTTTAATTAAAAATAAAAATAGAAAAGTATAAATATAATTATATTAAATGTATAATTAATTTTTTTATCTTTTGTTGTGATTTGTTATGTCGTGAATTAAATTTTTACAACCACCTGGGGGCATATATGCAAAATATGATACAATCTACGTAACATATACAATTGTTTAGAGTAAAATGAGATAGGAGTATAAATATAATGTAAAATTTATTTCTTAAAATTTTAATTTCTTAATTTACAAAAAATATATTAGAAAATTTGATAAAGTCGTGCGATGCACGGGGATTATCTAGTACTTCAACTAAACTTTGATCACGAGGAAATGAGTTAAATAAGCCTTATCGCTCTTTTCATTGTTTTGCCTTATTTTCAATTTTAATTTGTCTCATAAAAATGTATTATATTTGTATTTGTAATCATGACTTGTGATATATTTTTAATGAAAAATTATCGTGAATAATACGAATTTTCACTGATTTTCCTATAATAATACGAACTTTCGATTAACCTTGAATAATACCAACTTTGATGTGGATTTTCCTGTAGGTCAACTTGCCAAAAAAAAAAGAAAAATATAAAAAAATAAAATAAAAATGCAATAAAAAAGTAAGAAAAATAAAAATGCAATAAAAATCCACCAAAAAAAGTTGGGAATTTAATTTTCTTACTTTTTTTTATTGTATTTTTAGTTTTTTTATTTTTTTTGACAAGTTGGCCTACAATTGTAGGTTACCAATTGGTTAAGAATGTTAGAGGGAAATCTACATCAAAGTTAGTATTATTCAAGGTTAATCGAAAGTTCGTATTATTGTAGGAAAATTACTGAAAGTTCGTATTATTCACGGTAATTTTTCTATTTTTAATTCTTATAGACAAATTCAAATTATGCATTGTTAATCAATTTCTAATTTTATTATTCTCAGTATTATGTAGATAATGAGTTCAAACTAACCACAATTATGCATAGTTAAATGCTTTTCAAGATTATGAATAATAAAAACCAAAATTTCTATTGTAGATATACTTGTTTAAATTACGTTCCCATACAGTTTAGTCATAGACTCATAATAGTTTTTTTATATTGAACGCTAGCAATTTATCTTGATTTTTTCAATTGTGCCGATATTATTAGGATTTAAATATATTTGAGTGGAATTAATAATATATTAGTCTCTTTAAAAATTTAAATATATCGAGGAAAATAAAAGGGAAAAAATAGCAACAATCAAAAGTATTAATTTTAATTTTTATTCTAATTACCTACAAAAATCAAAAGTTATTTACACAAACAGAGCAAATACATGTCAATTAGACTTGAACATGTAATATCATCAAATACAACAAGTTTAGTATAAAATATTCATATTACCATTATAATTTAAAAACTCAAATGAGATAATTTGAGATTAACTTACAAATCCATAATTTCAACTGCAAATAGGACAGAGTACCAAACCATTCTCATTACAATCTGGGCATCTCATCACAACATTTCTCTTAACATTTCTACCTGTATAACTATTCCTTCCTTTCATCATATCATTCTCCTTATCATCATCATGATCATCATTATGATCATCATCATGATCATCATCAACTTCTTTAACAACCATTACCAATTTACAACTACCATTACACCTAAAACAAGGCAGGAATCGGACATTGCCGCAACCGTCACACACAGAACCAGCTTCGGCCATTGGAAGACCTTGAAGAAGCTCAATAAGACCACCTTCTTCATGAATTTTTAATACTTCTTCAGCTCCACCAATGTACCTTCCTTTGATAAATACACAAGGCGGAATCATAGTTACTTCATTTTTCTTCTTTAATGGTGATAAAATTTCCTTTAATTCTTCCCTTAATCCTTTATCCATTGAAATATCCCTCTCACAGAAAGCGAAACCCAGACCTTGAAAAACAGATCTAACCGCATTACAATCTTCAAACGTTTTTCTCACACCCCTTAAAGAAGTTGTATAAATCACAACCTTGTTCTCCCCATTTGGTACCGAAACTTTCTCAAACTGTTTAAGTTTGTAATTCGGGTTATCTGGGTTTGAAAACAGTTGTAAGGGTATCCGGGTTCGGGTATTAGGGTTTAAATTTTCTTTAACCTTAGAAGGGAATAATTTAGGGGTAGAGGGTTTAGAATTTGAAATGGGTAATTGCGGGGAGAATCTAAAACTTCCATCAATTTGAGATTCAGGGGTAGAATCAAGACCAGCCATTAATTCCCATGAGTTGATGACTTCAGTAGGATGGTCAAGGGATAGAGATTTAGGAGTAAGAGTAAAGCGAGGAAGAGGCGTTGGAGGGGTCATTGGAGAAGGAGAAGAAGGGGGTGGATCAAGAGTAAGAAGGCCATAAGTAGTGGAGGTTAAAGAAACAATGTGATGGCTTAAAGATGTTGTTCCAATTTGGGGGAAATCTTCGTCTTGATTGAGTAAAGTTGATGATACACAGCCCATTTTTACTGGGTTTTTGATTGAATTTGATGGGTATTTTGAGGATGAAGATGGAGAATGGAGAGGATTAGAGATGAGGGAAAAGGAAACGACGAAAGGAAGTTATGGGTATGGGGAAATGTGAAGAATTCAAGTTTCAAAATGGGGGAAAATGGGGGGAGATCTGGGAGTAAGTAACCGTAGATTGGTCACGAGACTGATGAGGAAGGCGCGGGTATCAGTTTGAAAATTAGTACTGTGCTAACCATTTGGGGATAAGTGCTGGTCTGACTCACTGAGGAGTAACTCATTAATGTTATTTTTCATTTTGAAATTGTTCTTTTTATTTTGCTTAATTATTTTCTTTTAATTTTATGTGTATACTTGAATTTTTATTTTATTTTCATTCACAATTCACAATTTATTACTCCATTTCTTTACATTTATTTGCTTTCCTTTTACTTGCTAAATACCTTTTCCTATTTTTATTTAGTTACACCAAATGACAATTTGACGCTATTTATTAATGTCACTTAATTTTTATGTTAAAACATAGTCAAGAGAATCTTGTTAGAATCGTCTTAATGTGAATTTATTGATTTTGAGTTTCTAAAAGTTTTCAATGTGTATGATTATAGATATTAACGACTGAATTAGTGTATTGTGGCGTGTGAAACTGTCTTTGGGTGCAAGTGAAAATAAACATAGGAAGTGTCACTTTTGAGTTAAATTTTACTACTCCCTCCGATTCTTTTTTATTGTTCACTTTTCTTATTTAGTCAATTCACTCTAATTGTCCACTTTCTATTTTTGGCAAAGATTTTTTACCTAAATACTCTCAACTACCCCAATTTATATTATTTAAAATACCTCACCTACCACCTTTTCAATTATTATAATCACTTAAATACTCCAACTACCACATTTACAATTATTATAATGAGAAAGTCTAAGTAAATAACGATTATTTATGAAGCTAATAAATCACCCTTATGTGTTAAGATGTGATAGGGTAAGAGGTTTGTTATTTTAATTTATCTTTTTTGAGTTTGTTTATTTTAATATTATTATTTTTGTCTTTTTATAGTTATTTATAAATCACGGTTATTGATTAGGAATTTTTGTATTATAATCACTTAAAATACCCCACTACCATTTTTCTTAATTTGCGTGCCCACAAGAAAGTGAACAATAAAAAGGGGGTGGAGGGAGTATTATTTATTACTCCATATATATATCACAAAAACTTGGACTAGAGAGTCTCATCATAAGAAAGTCAATTTGGGTAGGCCCAATTCGTGCGTGGAACAACATTTTAATTTTCTGGGCATTTATCAATTTTGACCTTAAAGTTATCAATTTTGAAAATCGATACCTTAAAGGTCAAAATTGATATATTTAAGATCAAAATTGAAAATTGCCCAGAAAATGGAAAAAATATCTAGGTTGTTACATGTGAATCGGGTCGGCCTAAATTACTGGTCTCATTATGTGGCTATCTCGTCCAAGACCAGCTGAATATTTATTAGTAATGAAATACTCCCTTCAATTCACCACTAAAGTCTCATTTGCTTTATGCATTCTATCCAATGCACTTATTCAATCGTTAATATCTTTATTTGTGCAGAATTAAAAATTATGGAAAATTGATATAAATAATCCTTGCATTGAGATGAATCAAACAAGATCTCACTTGACTATATTTTAACTTATATATTAATAATAAAATACAATTAAGAGTAAAATATAAATAGTGTCCAAAAAGCAAATGAGACTTTTTAAATTGTGTAGATGATTTTACTTTCTCTGTTTTGGTAAGACAAAATCAAAGAGAGAAAATCACTTTCAAATATGAAAGTTGGTGATTTTTTAAGTAAGATAATAAATAAAAAAAAAATAAATTGTATAAATGATTTTTTTTTAACGGAAAGGTGGTATATATTAATTTAGATCGGAAAAAAAAATATTTTAACGAGAGTTTTTAATGTAAAGATGAAATTAAGAATGTGATGAAGTTTATTTGTAGTTAACAAAAAATAATCCAAAAGGAGAGACAATATAAATTGGAAATGAATTGATATTGAATTAGAAGAATGGAGTATACACCGTAGTCCGTACTCCGTAGTGACTACTCAAGCATTAAAAGACATTTATGGCGTGCCAAATGCCGTTGTTATACTCCTTGTGGCATTAATTTGAGGGATTCATTGTTTCAATTGTTTATTTGTGATAGTTTTAGAGATATACACGTTAACGTTATCATTTTAAAAAATAATAATTTTGTGTTTGATAGAGAATAAAGATATAGGACAATAGGAGTTTGTAATTAAACAAATAAATTAAATATGTCATCCAAAGTGACAAGTTGAAAATAATTTAATTCAAACAAACAAATATAAAAATGCTTGTGATATACTAATACTTATTTAATTTCTTCTTCCTCTTGTTTGTTAGAAATCACTAACATTAACTCCTATAATAAATATAATACAAATAGATATAAGTGTAATTAGCATTGTTGTTAAAATTGCGTAACTAATCTACGATTTTATGATCCAAAAACAAGCGAGCGATTTGAATCGCAAGTAGAATCTTAAAGTTGTAGAATCTTACGATTCTAGTTGGAATAAGATTTTTAAAGGTAGAATCATGACACGATTCTACGATTGTACGATTTAACAATCCGATTCTACTAATTTAGAATGAATTATTTTTATTTTTTTATGTAACATCTTTTACTAATCTCTTTCATATATAAACATAAATTTCAAATTTTCCATCATAAAAACATTTTAAAAATAAGTTTCTTAATCGGTATGAAGATTTAAACTAATTATTACAAGTTTTCGTTATATTCTTAAAAATAAAGTCAAAGAAACCTTTAATTCAGAAATTCAAACTTTTGAATTGGATAATAATAATAAGAAACTAGATATTTTTAATATATTTAAGTTTATTTGTAGAATCGTACGATTCTACGTTTTGTAACTAACGATTCGATTATACCTCTCTAAACGATTCTAAGTAGAATCGCGATTTTAACAACTTTGTTCTCAATACTTAGTTATATAAATTTATAAGTACTCACTTCATTTAAGTTAACTACATATTGAAAGTTATATTTTTGTCCCTCACATTTAATTTTTATTGTGCTTAAAAAAATTGTAAGTAATGTCAACCATGGTTACCAGTGGGCTATTTAGTTTATAATTGGGCTGGTTCTAAATGGACGCTTTAATTCTATCTTGGCTCGATGCGTAGCCATTCGCGGGATCGTAAACTGAGCCCACTTGTGAATTGTGATGATGTAGTTAATACTCTTTTCGCAAATTATCCGTCTTTTAAAAAGACAACCTCAAAATAAAAGGTCCATATTTTTATTTTTTCTCTAATTTATATCAATATTTAGCCCTTATATCTAATGCGTCTTTAGGAAAGACCGTCTCTCACAAGAATTTGTGATATGTGACGGTCTCTTTTAATTTTGAAAAATTGACAAATTAATGTATATTTATAGTGTTAAATTAATCCTTTTAAAATGATCTAATGAAAATATATTTTTCATACTGAAAAACTTTCAACAGAAATTTCTTTTGTTTCTTCTTGCAATCAAACATATATATTTGAAGTAATGAGTTTCCAAAAAACTAAGAACATTCATTAAAAGTGACAAGGAATTAACTCGACCTAAATTTTAAATTAATAATCACAGTCTTAGAAAATATTATATATTCTATCACGCCCTCACATACAAGAGTCTTTAGGCTAAAAGTGTACGCAAAAAATTGCATTATGAAAATTGGCATTATTTGAAGGCATAATGCAATTTCAAAACTATGACATTTTTCTAATAATTTTGTATCTTTAAACGCTTAATATGTAGTACATAATTATATATCGAGCCCTTAATATTTCATGGCCTTGTGCAATTGAAAATGTTGAACGTGCTCAAACACTAATAGATATTATGTGTAGTACTTAGTAGTTTGCTCAACTTAAGGTCTCGACTAAATCACAAAGCCTGAAACAAATACATTAACGCATGGCCATCGATTAGCATGTGCAAGCAATCTACATCACATGGCCCCGTTATCAGAGATTCAGAGGGGTCTCAAAAATCTATTTTTATGATTATTTGATTCATTGATTCAATTACTACAAGCTTATGTATATTATTTTACAGGAGTAACCAAGTATTAAAGACTCAAATATAAATATTTCAATAAATAGAGAAACTTTATCATGTACCCCCTCTATCTCTCTTAATTTGCACATCTTTTTATTTTAGTTTGTTCCACTCATTTTGCATTCTTTTCTTTTTGGTAATGGCCTCACTTTCTTTTTTTAAATCACTCATTATCTCTTCTCATCTTAACCACTTATTCCTCTCTTCCATTTGTCTTTTGTCTTTCTCCAACTTAATTTCACTTTCCAAATAATTTTTGGGTGCATTTTCATAAAGACGAAGGATTATTAGTTTTTTTTTATTTTCTTTCCTTAAATTCTAAGGTTTTTAAGAAAAAATTGACACAAAGGCCTTATTATTTACCAGATCGACCCTACATTAAAGTGGGCTTTGATTGATTAGATGACAATGAGCTCCGCTGCACAAACCAATTAACACCTCTAATTAATCCCAATTCTCAACCAAAGAATTACGCAATCTAATGAAGTTAATGTTACTCCACTTGCTTCATTTTACAAAGATTTTCATTTATTCATGCGTCTAGATTACGTTCTCCATTCATCGATTGCATCAATCTATGAAAGTACACATTATTAAATGTACGTATAGACAATTAGAACCGTTGGAAAGTCCGTATTATATTATAAAAATAGTAATTAAAACTTTGGTAGTAATTTATTATGATTTTTTTGACAAGTTTAATGATTATACTTGTTCCACTTGAATCGTCTTATTTTCTTTCAAAACAAAATGTATTTAAATGCATTATCATTTTGAAATGTGATACTCCCTCCGAATCAGTTTATATGTCTCATTTCCTTATTTGGCAAAATCATACCAATTGTCCTATTTTCTTTTTTGTCTATCATTTTTTTACCTAAATACCTCCATCTTTACAATTAATTTAATCAATTAAAATACCCAACTACTACCTTTTTAATGGACCCCACTCAACCCTTAAAATCCGTGAAATACCAAATGGGACATCTAAACTGATTCAGAGGAAGTATTTTTCAAATGGTAATGCAAAATGATTTTTAAAAAATATATTTATAATCAAAGTTTCACTACTATAAAAATGATATTATATATCTATCTATAACTATTACTAAAACAAAACACTGCTGACATCGTCACTATTTAAAAATGTTTGCGTGTCATAACCTCATTAAAAATTTCCCTCCAACACTCAATGATGATGTCATTGTTTTTATTACTAATTTTTTATCTTTGACTGTATTGCTCACATTATTTAATGTATTAGAAAATCATATATATTATTTCTTTTTTTCAATTATTTATAAAAATTTTTTTATTTTATTTATTAATTAAATGAGTATTATTTAGTGTATTGGATATTTTAAGATAGTTAAAACATAATATACTTTTATTAGGATTTTTTTTGTTATTTATACAATTGGTTACATGTAATGCTTAGTTCTAATTATCATTCAGGTTGTGACTATTTTTATGTAGGTCAATCATATTTTTCATGACAAAAACTATTTTTTCGTTTAAACTTTTATAAAATAATCTTATATATTTTTGTGTTAATTTTGATTTTGAAATGTGTTATTAATAGTTGTAATAATTTATAAAAATTAATGTAATTTATGTCGAAAAATTTAATAAAACCATACATCGCACGGGCACTATCTAATATACTATAAATCATTTTCACCACCCTTTTTTATTATCAATGTTTGAGTGAGCCTTTAATTTGTTTTCTCTTTTAAAAAACGATTATCATTAGATTCCATTAATAACTAGCATAGATAATCTCTTTAATGCGTGATAGAGAGACTCCCATTAAATGATTTTTTTTATTATTAATTCGGAGTCACAAATTCTTGTAAGAGACAGCATTAGGTCGGCCCAACTCATTATATATTTTTTAAAATATTATAGGTAAACATTAAGAATAATGTATAAGTAGATATTTAAGATATTAATAGTGGACATTAAGTGTACGGTAAGTAACCATTAATAATAATTTAAGTAAACATTAAGAATACGGTAAGTAGACGTTAATCTTTAATGGGCTGGACTTGAGATACGTCTCTAAATGAGAAGATCTCTCATGAGTTAAGTTATTTTGGAGTAGAAACGCAAAACCAGTCAACACGCGGGTTCTAGGTTGGATTATATATTTTTGCATTCGATTATTTTCGAGTCGGATTATTGTTTGGGTTCAAGTTTGTCGAATTTAAAATCAGGTTCAAATCAATCCAAAGGGTCATGGATAAAATTAAATTTTGTCAAGTTAGTACCGTTAATCAAACGAGCATTAGAAGTACGAGTAAAAGTCGGGTTTAAACTCCACTCGTTCAAAACGAGCTAAAATGTCCATCCTTACTTGTTGAAGTGCCCATGTGTTACCCACATGTGAGTTGTCCCACATCGGAGAAATAGAAGAGCATGCATCACTTTATATACTCAAGGAGTAACTCCTATTAGTACCAATTGGTTTTAGTTGTGAACCTTTTTTGGGTTTATGAGTGGATTATTTCTTCTCCTCCTTGTTTGGGTTGCCCAGGCCCATATTCTAAATTCTAACATTATTAAGTACACAAAAACTTGCGTAAGACCGTCTTATTCTAAGACCAAAATTGGGCTGGCCCATTGCAGGCACGTATAGCACACGCGCCCTCCAAATTCCATTTTTTTGTTTTTTTCATTTTCTGAACATTTTTCAATTTGGACCTTAAAGGTATCAATTTCAACGCAAAAGTAGTACTTAAACACATCAATTAAAATAAATTTCAATTTGAACCTATAAGTGATTAATTGTGGCGTTAAACTGATCAATTTCCACCTAAATTGAAATTGATATCTTTAAGATCAAAATTGATAACTTTAAGAGTAAAATTGAAAAATGCCCAGAAAATAAAAAAGAAGAGAGAAAGTGCAATGAGCTGGAATATTGGGCCGTCTTAGAATAAGACCGCGTGTATTAATTACTACTTAATAGTGAAAAAATTAGAAGGGTAGTGAGTTTGACTAGTCTAAATGGTAAGTATTGGCAGAGTTTGGTCTGAGGAACCCATAAACAAGTTCCCCATTAAGAATCATAGCACAGATTTTATAAATGGCAGTCTTCGAGGTCTCTCATGATCTCTTTGATTGTTGGGATGATCCACATTCCAATAGGCCATAAGCAATAGGCAATAACAGATAAGCCAACAGTAATTTCTCCATCTTCTTCCTTCTCTCGTCATTCAGCTGTCTGTACTTACCACTTACCACTTACCACTTACCACTTACCACGTGATTCCCATTAATTATTTCTTCAAATCACATGGGATTCTTATGCTTTTCCTACCTTAATATTTACTCCCTCTAATTCTCTTTTTCTTATGTCGTTTTTATCTACTGTACTCGGTACTCCCCCTTTTCTATTGCTTTTATTTTATTTTTTTTGAAATGAAAATAAATAAAACCAATAGAATTAAATCGGTATATACCTCTTCCCTTTTTTTAATCACTATTTATCAATATGTCGATAATTCAACTTATATACATACTTTAACACAATTATTTTTATTTCATAAATTTTTTGTATGTGTGTAAAAAAAATATAATTTAAGAAATTATATAATTATTTGATAAGGTATAGAAGTAATTTTTCATTATGCATATTTAAGGATATTTAAAGTTGCAATAATGTAGCATTATGTAACGTTAAAAAATTAGTGTGAAATCATTAAAAAAATTGCTTAAAATATTGTAGTAATTGTAACATGGGGAATTTAGATCGGAAAATTATCAATGTACTATTGAGTTTTGGCACTTTATCAATGGTATCCCAAATTTTTTTTATTAACAATGACACCCTCGTATTAGTGAGCATTTTACAACCATAACCTTTTAAATCTTATTCAGTCAAAAATCGTCAAAAACCATTAACTTTTTTTCTTTTTCTTTTTATTTTTTCTTCAAAATAAAAGAAAGCTAACGGTTTTGATTGATTTTGGACGGAAAAAGTTAAAAAATAATATGCTCAATAATACAAGGGTACCATTGATAATAAAATTTTTTTTAAAATACCATTAATAAAGTGCCAAAACTAGGTATCCTTAATAATTTTTCATTTAGTTTTTATTCTACTTGCACACACAACATTTTTAAACTAGTAACTAGTAATCTCAACAAGTTTACTTCATATCTCAATAAATTGAGTTGTGGATTCCATTAATGTGACCAAAAACCTTCATTTGTATCCTTTTTTTTTTCCCTCCCCTCCTAAGTAAATCTAGTCAAAAAATAAAAAACCATAACATATATTAAAAGTGTCGTGAAAAGCCACGTGTCTTTTTTAAGAGCATTTGCCAAGTGGAGCATTTTTAGTGGAGCATTGTCATGTGTCATTAATCTATTAGATGACTGATTTATTGACTGAAATCATTGGAAAAGGGAAATAATTATTGACTGATTTAGTTGCAAGGAATTATTGATTGATTTAGTTGCAGAAATTAGTCCACTTGACTAAAAAATAATTAGATATACTTTAATCAATTGACAAAAATATTTAGAAACATTATGAATCATTTCAGTTATATTTTAAAGCTATTCAGAACAGGTAATTTAGAAAATTGACAGAAATTAGTGGAAATATTGAGAACTGATTTACATGCTCAAATTAGGAAATAAAATATTTACAAAATATAATATTACTTTTGTAATATTATTTTTATTTTCTTATAGTTTTTTGCAGAAATTATGTATGTATGATTCACATAAATATTCATATCTAATGCTTTGTTATGTAATTATTATAATATTATTATAATATTAATTATATTTGAGACTCATAAATATGATAAAGACACTATATAATTAAATCATTAATTAAAATTAATATTTTATATTAACTTATATTAAAAAAATCCGTGCATTGCACGGGTTTCTATACTAGCTAGTTATATACATAATTATTCAATTTCTCTAATTAATCACTTTAAAATTATAAGGGATAAATTTAACACACTAGAGATATACATAATTATTCATAACTATTAATTAAAATTTCTTTTATTTCATTAAAAAGGTTTCTTTTTTATTATGACCTTCTAATAAAGATTTTGAATATGATATCATTGTTTACCTAATTTAACATAGCTTTAAAATATACTTATAAATTATGCCAATTATAAAATTTTATAATATGCCTATAGATTATGCTCATTATAAAATTTTAATTATTTGAATCAATATTATTTCCTCAACTAAACTGTCATGTAATCAAAAGAAACAAATAATAATATTCTATTTATCAAAGAAAGCTCTAATATGTTGACACTTAGAATTTTCCAAGTCTTTTATCATATTGTATGATTATTATAATATTATTATAATATTAATTATATTTGAATGGAGACTCATAAATATGATAAAGACACTATATAATTAAATCATTAATTAAAATTAATATTTTTATATTAACTTATAATAAAAAATTCGTTCATTGCACGAGTTTCTATACTAGTAAAACATAAACGTATAGTAAATTCAATGAAACGAAGAGACATTTTTTAATTGTCCAATTAATGTTTGGCAACATATAATGCATTTGAAAATAAGAAATTTAATTTTGATATTTACATTTAAGAATTGTAAATGACACTTACATGCTTGGAATTTGCAAATTTTGTTACTAGACCAAATTTTACATTGTTATTGCAAGTCAATGGATCAATTGACCCAATTCCACATTTCAAATTTAAGATTTGTCAAACATAGTATTTTGCCCAATTCAACAATTGAAAATAAATTCCAAATTGCAAACATACCATAAAAAAATTTGTTATAGCTTCATTTGTATCATTACATATTTTTATCAAATAGCTTTTAGAATGAAATTTATTTACGATTTGAGATTACATAAGCATAATACAGATAATTACCTATATTTTCCCTGTTTTATTATACTTACTATATTTGACCTTTTACGCAATACAATGTGTTAGTTTGATCATTTATATACTGAACAAGTCATATCTAAAAATTATAAAAATTTAATATTATGTAAGTATACGATTAGACGATTCAATTAATCCCACTTGACTAATTTTTTTTCTAACATATTAGCCGCAATATATAAAATAAGATTGAACGATAAATATTGTCAAAAGCTGTTATATAGCGAGTATTTTAGAACGGAGTAGGTATAAACATCTAACTACGTTATATTGTGTGGCCCTATCCTTTTAGGATGATTCAATATTGATTGTAGACTCGATTGGCACAATATTGATAGGTTTTTCTAATATTGGTGTTGTGGGTTCCTTAATTTTTCCTCCATCCCTTATACTAATGTTCCCAAATATCTAGATACTCAAAATTTATGAATCACTGACACCACTCTTTGTTAAGAGTGTACAATACCATCATGCATTCGCCACTGCAATACACTTCACCGAACATATAAATTATACTTCTTCTATTCTACTTATCGTTACTCGTTACACTTACACTTCATATATACATGTTTTGGTATTTTATTATAACTTCAAACTTATCAAATAACAGAAATTCCCAAAGACTAACTAACATAAGTTTTGTGCAACGTAACTGAGATGCGAAAGTCAGGGAGTACATCGTCCTGGTTTACGGTCGTGAAGAAGGTTTTCAGATCGCCTTCGAAATCGTCTCCGAAAAAAGGATGCAAGAGAAGAGAAGAGTATGAACGAGGCGATGATGAAGATGAAAAGGTAATCTAGTTAATTTTGTTATAGTTTTTGATAATTTTCTACATTCTTCATAGAATCTACACCTAAGCCTGCGTAAGTCAAAAGTCCGATTTATTAGTTTAAAAATCTTTTCAAAATTAAATGTTAAGAAACTAATTAAACTTAAAGCTTAAACTGGTGGCCGGTTGAGGCGTCATGATATATGTTATATACTTACTCTAACACGCCTCCTTCCACTAGACTTCTTTGGACTAAAAGCGTGGATTCAACACAGGTCATTTTCGTACCTAACGCTGAATATTTCACTTTATAGTCTAATATGCCCCTTCACACAATAGCTTTTTGGGTTAGAAGTGTGCAATCAGCACATGCCCTATTCATACCTAGCCACGTTGAATATTTCACTTTAAATGACGGGTGATTGATATTCAAAACCGTGAACTTTTGTCACGCTGGCTTCTGATACTAACGAACTAACTCAACCAAAAGCTTAAACTAAGTTAAGGCTGCAAGATATGTTATATACTCTAAACACAAGAACACAATCAGAGATGAGCGCCACGACAAACCCTGGAGCAACTGTTATCTGACAATGGATAGCTAATCCTTTGTGAACACAGAAAACAGAGAAAAGGAGCTGGATTTTCAAAAAAGTATCAAGCCATAATCAACAATACGAGGCCAACATAATGACTAGCAATGAAAAGCATAAGAACTGTTATGCTATGGATCAACACAGATGCGCACCAGCCGCAGTAGAAGGTAGTCCAGTAACAGAGAAAGCAGCCATGGCAGGTGCTGAAGTAGGTGTTAGAGTTGAGGAAAGAATACCTGCATACTTAGCTAGAGAATACTATGCTGCTTTGATTATTCAGACTGCTTTCAGAGGCTATCTTGTAAGTATTATTAACGGTCCGTTTGGTAGGTGACAATGGGAATGATATGAAACTTTTGATGAAACTTTACACTATAAATCATTCGCATTACCACCATTTAATACCACTAACCAAATAAGCCGTAAAGGATGTTACTTTTTTTCTTCTCATTCTGGGTTTCTTCTGGTAATACTGCTTGTCTAGTAAAGACTTTTTCACGTTTAAAATACTTAAAACGTTTGACTTTTCACGCGATATAATGCACTAATTTAATCCACAAAATCTCTAATTGCATATAAAAATATAATATTAATATTTACATTAAGACGAATTAAACAATATTTCACCTAGATAACAAATTACTCACACATTAAAAATACTGAAATCAATTGCGCCATTTAAAAAAAAAATTTCAAGTCATTTCTAAATGAAGACAAAAAAACGTTACTTTTTACCTGCTTAGACTTAGATGATATCAGTTCGGTAAAATCATATACTTACTAATAAACTAATGTTGTTACATACCTATTTTTGCTGATTTTATTAAATTATCAAGGGTATTTGGCAAAATAGTTTTGTGGGCAATTTTAGCTTATTTTTGATATAAATGAAAGGTTGAGTGGTTAATCCAGCTAATACTATTGTAGGTAAACTATCTGGTTGAAACAACTAATTGATATGAATAAGTTATTTTTGAACAAGTGTTGAAGTGCCCATGTATTACCCACATGTGAGTTGTCCCACATCGGAGAAAGAGAAGAGTATGCATCACTTTAAGGAGTAACTCCTACTATCATCAATTGGTTTTAGTAGTGAACCTTTTTTGGGTTTATGAGTGGACTACTTCTTCTCTTCCTTGTTTGGATTGCCCAGACTCATTTTCCAAATTCTATCAACAAGTTGCTCATAACAACGGTCAACTAGTCAAATCAGCTACTGTAATCCTTAGCTTAACACCCATTATATTTAAAAAAAATTTGAAAAAAATAGTTTGGTCTTAGGTACACTGATCACATGTTTAGTGAATAGGAGTACTAGTTATTAGGTATGTGTAGTCACTATAAACACATTAAAAAGCCGTGACCGTGAGTTTGGTTTATTATTATATCATTGACATTTATTCATGAATCTTGATATTGATTGATTACATTAAATTCAGGCAAGAAGAGCTTTGAGCGCACTAAAAGGGATAGTGAAACTACAGGCAATAGTGAGAGGCCATAACATAAGAAAGCAGGCAAAGACAACTCTTAAATGCATGCAAACTCTTATCCGTGTTCAAGCTAAACTACGTGATCACTCTTTTTCAACTCAAACTCGAAAGTCAATGTATGCTGAAAGCAACAACTTATGGGATAAATACAAACACATACGTCACAGGAAGCAAATGGTACGTGTAACCGATCTAAGTCTGTTACGTACACAAATTGTTGTATGAAACGATCTCACTATGACTTGAGATGTATGTGCCTCAAACATTAATTAAATAGTCCAATTGATACAAATTATGAGTATATGATCAGCTTCTTGTTTTAAGGCCGTCTTGATGAAGAACGGTCTTTCACAAGAATATTCGTTGTGTCTTATAACGTCTTATTCCGAGTTGAACAGCGTCTAATGAGCTAATGTTATTTTTATCGACTATAATTGACTTGTATTTTGGCAATATGCGCCTCTATTCCTTTGGATTTATTACTGTGCACAAATAAAATTGAGAGTTCTTTGGCTGTAATATATCAAATTTAAAGAGATAGAAAAGGCATAATCACAATGTCTTAATAAATTATGTATGCTTCTTAATTCATATGAAGTTATACATGATGTTTCCTATCAATGTTCAATCGAAAACAACCTTTTTGTCACTAAAAAAGAAAATATGAAAATATTTGACCCCTTCAAAAACTATCTAAACAGAAGCTACCCAACAACATTGAGGTAGTGAAATCTTGTTAGATTCGACATTTCTGAGGTTTTGCTAATATCACTTTTTTTTTATGCATTGTACCTTACAGTTTGTAGAAGAGAGTGAGGTTGAAGATCAATGCAAGAACTATAAATACACAATAGATGATATAGATGCAATATTGCAAAGCAACAAGGAAGCATCTTTATATCGTGAACATGCCCTGGCTTATGCATTAACTCAACAGGTTTGTGTCATCTAAGAACATTACTTTTTAAACTTGTTATAGGGACTAACTAGTGATCTGAATTCATGTTCACACTTATCAAGATACGGCGATTTGAACGGAAAACAAGTTCTGAAGACGAAAACAAAGACGCGGAATGGCTTAGTCAGTGGTTAGAGGCTAAGGACTACAGTGAGCTTAACAACAGCAACAGCCTAACTAACAGAACAGAGCCTATAAAAGATGTTGATATGGAGTCATTACAGTCTAATTTCAGAACACCAACCAAATTTCATGCACCAAATAGAAGACATAGCCTGTATGAATCCTCACCCGGATTCAACAGCGTGCACTCTATGACTCCAACGTTACAAGACACGAGGCCACACGTTCAGGCTCAGTCTGCAAGCCCGCGCACAAAAGGGTACAGAAGTCAGTCTGCAGCAAACACTCCTAACTTGCGAATGAGCTGTCCGTCTAGTGTCAGCAGCTACCGGTACAGTAGAACTAGTTCAACTACTACGACGCCTAACTACATGGCTGCAACCGAGTCAGCTAAGGCTAAAGCTCGAACACAAAGTACACCTAGGCAGAGGCATTCTACATCGTCAGATAGATCAGATCGAGTAGGATCAGTGAAGAAGCGACTATCATTCCCTATTCGTGAACCACAACTATACTCGGGCAATGTTGTGTACAATGACTATAGTTGTTTCAGTCAGAACTTAAGAAGTCCGAGTTTTAGGAGTGTTCAGGAAGGTTTGTATTGCCTTGAAAGAGGGACTACCGGGTCTTCTACTTTTACCGATATAACGGGTGGAGAGGTTTCCCCTGCTTCTACTAGTCATCTTAGAAGGTGGTTAAGTTGAGGGTTAATGTTGTTGATAATGGTTATATAGTCTTGTGTTGTATTGGTTTTTGATATGTAGTAGTTGAGTATGATCAAACGGTTATTGTGTTGCTATAGTGATTAAGTATTTTCAACCCTTATTCAGCCCTTTTATAACCCACTTCTTTTTAATTTTAATAGTGTTAAGCCCTTTAAAGCCCTTCTAGAAATGGGCCAAATAAATGTTTCATATGGAGGCCCGGCCCATTGAATACCCCACTTGTGCGTTCCACATGTTGGCGAGAATGAGCTTCCATGAAAGCAACCAAACAATTTCTTAAAGCACTTCGGCCTAAATATATGTTCATGTTCGATGGAGCCAAAGATATATAATCCTTTGGAAATAAATTATATTGAAATGAAGCGTTAACTCTTTTGCACTTGTTATTCATGTATCCATGCTAATGATACCTAAATCAATCGAGTGCTAAAGTGTGATACCCCAAATTGAGATTTAAAAGCATTGATTGACTATTTATATCAATAAGGTGCATTTTCTTTTCATGAGAGTCCATTGTTAAAAACTCCACAGTTAAGCATGCTTGATGGGGAGTAATCTTAGAATACCTCTTGGGAAGTTTTCCCGGGTGCGCACGAGTGAAGCCAAATTGTAACACCCCGGCCCAACGGACCACCGGTGAGTACTGATGGAGACAGTAGACTAGCCCCACAGACCAACACAAGTCTTTCCAGCGCACTTTGGCCTCACTCGTGCGCACCCGGAAAACTTCTCAGCTGGAGATCACCCATCCTAAGATTGCTCCCCACCAAACACGCTTAGCTGTGGAGTTCTTAGCAAATGGGCTCCCTAGAAAAGAAGATGCACCTTGTTGATATGAGTAGTCTATCAATCTATCAATCCCTTTTCAAGCTAAATCTGGGGTATCACACTCACCGCCACTTAGGAATACAACGTCCTCGTTGGACCGTCATTTCAGGATCTTTTCCCCCGCTAGGTGCACTGAACACACAATCAGCCACGGTCGCAGGGTTGCTCTGATACCATTTGTAACTGAAATGGAAGTGCCACGTCATGCCTAGTTGGCGCCCACCTGGCACACATGTGGCAACCATATGTTTCTGTGGGGCCAGTTTACATAAAGAAAGTGTTCTTGTGGTAGAGCTAATGAAGAGTGTGCTAGTTAATAGTTACCTACGACAAGGAGGTTATGAATATTTATATCAGGATTAGTATAGGCTTTTCTGGGCTTAGGGCCATTCCTATGTTGTCTCTCGTATAGTTTTTTTCTCCGTTTGGTACATCTATGAACCTAGATACCCAATTTAAAAAGTCTATTATCTGGAGTACTTATATTTATGTGATAAGATTTTGATGAGAGAATAGGATTACTGGGTGCAATTTCATTCGGATCGATGTTGGTTCAGTTTATGATCAATTACGATTCAAACATAGCAGAACCTCTCATTTATTTATGGGCGAAACTAAATCTATAAATAGTTCGTAAAAACTTCATAAATAATAAAAAACTTTTTCTTATTTTTTGCTGATATTTTAACCTTTACAAAAATAACATTAATAACTCATACTAACTGAGAAAAAAAAAATTTATATATATTTGAAATTAATATCAGCATTGAACATTGTAGAGAAAATTTACTTTCTAAACTCAAAAATTTAGGGTATCAATTAACAACCATGAACACAAGAACCTAGGCGGTTCGAGCCCAATTCCTATTACTGGGTGGTAGAGATGTAATGGGCGGATAGACCTTTTCATACATAACCCACCGACTACCTAGTACCCACCAAAATGATTCTCATACCCGCCCCAACTTGGGCGAATACGATGCGAAACTAGTATAGTTTTACCCGACTGTCATCTCTATTAGGCGGTTCAAGCCTAACTTACCCGCGGGTAGCCCAGCTCAGCCCATTGTCTTTCTACTTTTAGTCTTTCGGGATAATAGAATACTAGGAGTATATGTATTGTAGATATCATAATGTAGTAGACTTGTAGTTGTAGGGGTAATAGCTTGTTCAGTTATTAAAGCAAAATTCCAAAATTCATATAGTCAATGAGTGGTGAACACTGAACTGTCATCTCAGCTCAGCAAGACATAAATATAAGTGTATAACAGAAGAACAACCAGGCCAATATACTGAATGAAAGTGACATGATCACTACCAAAAAGTCCACCAGTCTTCCATCCTACTCTCAGCATCAAAACAGTCAAAACAGGAGACATCCATAGCAAAATACCAACAATAAAAGGGCAATAAAAGTTTTTTTTTAAATTACTCCTGCTACATAAAAAGTGCTTTTCTGATCATTTAGACTATTACCCCCAAAACTTGTCCCCAACCTACAAATTTTACAAAAAATTTAACAGATTTCTGTCTAAATTTGTGACAAATTACCCCAACATGAAATGTGGACACTTTAGGCCTAACACCAAATTGTTGTGTACTATGACATGTTAGCCTTATGTGTAGTGGTACTAGAATTTGTGCTATTCCCATGAGGTGACACCAAATGATCCTCAGAATGACTTCCCATCGCCCCATTTCCTGTTCCACCCATTCCAAGACACAATGCCTCGGCTAACGGACCGCCCGGTGAGGAACTAACCCATGGACTCATCCAACTCAACGGCTGATGATTCGACGAAGATGACGACAACCGGATTTCAGGCAGGTCCTTGGTGGGGTCTTCAGGCTCATGATGATGATGTTGTTGATCGAGTTCTAACCCGGCCGAGACAGATAGTGTGAGTGGTAAAATGGAGTTAAGAGAAGAAGTAGGAGGTGGGCATTTGTCAATAATATCATCTTTGGGATCAACATGGTTATCTAAAGACCATGCATCAATAAAAGGCCTAGAAAGGAAACAAGATTGGTGATTAGTATCAGTGTTAGGCTCACCTGCTGTTATTTGGGGTGTGTACAGACAAGCAGAAACAGGTGCATCAGTAGGAGTTGCTGCAGTAGGTGCAACTTCCTTCTTCAGGAACCAATCTGGGTACCTAAAGTTCCAATTTTTACCAAAAGGGAAAAAAATAAGAGTCAAATACAACTCAAAAGGCAAAAAGACACAAACTTTAAACCCCCTCCACAAATATGAAACTTGTTATCATTATCATCCCTCACCAAACATCAATTAATCATACACAAACAAAATACTCCTAGGAAGCTAGGACCTGGCCAGTGGAGTGGACACCACAAAAACAAATACACCAAAATTTATTTTCTTTACTCCTCCTTTATTCCCATTTCCCTAGAATTGTCCAAATAGATAAAATCAAACTCTATTTATTGCTTCAATTAAATATATTTTGACCTTTTATACCTTTGTCTTGAATTTTGATATTACTATAGAAAACATCAACAAATATAGATCTTTTTAAAAAAACAAATAAACAATTAGTACTACATCCTACCATTCAAGGGTTTTCTATGCTATATACTACATGGACTAGTAGAAAACTCCATTTTGCAAAAACCTTTTAGGATTTTGATGATTGTTGCTAACTCTTCCTGTCATAAACCGAGTCATTTGATTAAAAACTCATGTAATACTGAAATATGTAACATATGATGCACATATAGAGTTGTTTTGACCCATTCATGGCCCATTTGGTAATTGGTACTAAATCGTGGAAATGGTAATGAAATATTAGTGTTAATTTAGTAAGAATATCTCTCGGCAATTTTAATGACCATACTTATTCTTATTCAATAATCTCATATTCTTCACAAAATTTATTTCAATGCATTGTCACTTGAACATGTGGTACTAGGTGGTACTGGAAAATTCTGAGAAAAAAGAATTATGAAAATTCACACTTTAAATCATTTCATTACGACCAATTAGACCAATTAGTACCATTAACCAAACTGACCGCTAATGGATTCCCATGTGGCTTAACAAATAGAAATCTTATTTGGGTAGTACTTGAAAAACTAAAATTCTTTTAGAAAAAAGGAAGTAAATTTACCTGGGAAGAGGATTGAATTGATGAGGAGAAGGTAAGTCAAAGGAAGAAGATGGCTTAGGAATTGAAAAGGGAGTGAAAATTATAGGGTTACAAGAAGAAGAAGAAGCAGAAACAGGATTAGTAGTACTAGATAAAGGAGAAACAGAAGATAAAAGAGATGAAGAAGAAGAACAAGATGATGATGATGATGATTCCACAGGCTTTCTTGAACGAGAAGGACGGCCTTTATGAGAATGTCTTTCACAATATTTTTGTTCTGGTGCAGCATTTCTTGAACATCTCCATTTTTTCCCATCTGTTCTTCTACATCTCCATGGCTCTGGATCCCCTCCTTTGCTTCCATATCTTGTTTCCACTCCTGTTTTTCTTCCTACATCTTCATTCACAAATTATACCCATAATTAAATTTCAATTAAACCCTAACGGTCCGTTTAATTAGTGGTATCAAATAGCGGTAATGAGGATCATTTCTAGTATGAAATTTCGTCAAAAATTTCATATCATTCTCATGGTAATGAAACATGATTAAAGTTGAACCACCATGACTAGGCAAGAGATTTTTCAACAAAAATTACTCTAGTTTATACATTCGCACCAAACGGACCGTAAATGAACTAATTTACATAAACACCCATTATTAAACTTCAATGAAAATTTTCCTTGGTTCGTTAAGTTAAGCTTTTGGTTCAGTCAGATTTCTGGTTTTTACATAATAAAGAGTAAGAGGTAAAGGAGAAAAGGGATTTACCAGTAGTTGTGGAAATAGAAGGGAATTTGGAGAGTTGAATAAGGAGTTCAGGAGGAACAGGCATAGAAGACATCATATATCTATAAATCATCTTTTGTCTTTCCAATTCTTGCCTTTGTCCTGCTGTAAATGTTAATCTTCCTCCATCAATACCTAACATTCAAACAATCAAAACTTCCCATGAAATTATACCAATTTCATTGCATAAAAATGAAACTAAAAAATGATTTGGGTAAGTAAGAGAAGTTACCAAAACGAGAAGATTGAGAAAACCCAGAAATTGTAGGACTAGAACTCCTATTATTACTATTTTCAGTATAATTTTGACGATTATGAAGCCATGAAAAGGATAAATTCTGCTGCGGTGTTTGTTGTTCTTGCCATGGTATCTTTAAACCCAAACCAACATCACAATTATCCATTTCCCAATTTCCATACCCACTTGCCATTTTCCTTTTTTCTTCAAAAAAAATAATCTTTTTTGTTTCAGTTCAGAAAAAGATCAGAAATTTATACTATTTTTTCTTCAGAATGAGGTTTTCTCAGAGTTTCAGAGCTCTGTATATGGTTTCTTCTCTATTCTTTGTTTTTGTTTTATAATATTTGGAGAGAAAGAAGAATGAAAGCGGTGGCCGCCAATGTAAAAAAAAAAAATAATAATAATAATAATTAATGTAGTTGGTTAATAAATAATAATAGTTGGTTAATTAGAAAGTAGATAGAAGAAGAATATGATAATGGAGGTGAAGATTATGTGTTTATGCATCCTAAGCTTCCAACATTCATCCCAGTGGTGTGGAAAAAGACAAAATTAATAAACGCAGCTCAGCAAGCTGTATAAGAGAGAAGGTTGTGACTGACTTGTGAGAGAAAATGAGCATAAACGTCTTGTTTTTCTAGTGTCATGATCTACTACACATACTAGACTCATTATTTGGATAAATGTGTTTTTTTCTTTTTTTTTTAATTAAGATAATTTTTCCAAAATATAAACCCTAAACCTCCCAAAAGTTCATAATAACACTTGTTTTTATATGTAGTCCCAAAAGTTCATAATAACACTTGTTTTTATATGTAGTTTTATTTGGTAGGTTAAAAATTATTATAAGAAAGAAAAAAGGAAATTTAGAATTGTTATTATTGACCTTTTACGTGAAAATGTTGGATCAACTACAGTAATTATAAAGACGATATGAATGATTTTGGAGTCGTCAGAAGGATGGGTATGAGTAGGAGGAAGTGGGGTCTTTTAGGATTAATTTTAACTTATGTGAAGTTATAGAAATAGGTCATTTGAGTTTTGTGGGTTAGGAGAATATCGGAGGCGATTAAAGTAATTGTAGTTTAATTTTGTTTTAACAATTGTTGGTATTTTGCAAGTTTCATTCCACATTTGTTTCGAACTTTATTATTCTGCAAGTAATCTTTCGAAATATACCTTTTTGAAATAATTTTTCAAATTTTTGGATCGTATTTTGACGAATTTAATAAATAGATAAAACGTTTTATTTATCTCACATAGAAAAATTTATTCACCTATAAAATTTCCAGTATAAGATTATAAAGTAGAAGTATGATGGTAAGTTATAGTAAAGAGATTACAAATATTACTCTTTCATCTCTTTAAATTTACTACTAAAAGTGACACATTGTGAGGAGAAATAACAAATTTATTAGCATTCTAAAATGACTAAAAATTATTCATTAAGAAATGACAAATACTTACTACTTCATTCGTTTCTTTATTATTGTCCATTATTGACTTTAGGGCAAAATTTAGAAGGGAATGTTTTATAAAAGATTATTTTAAAAGAGAAAATAAAAGATTCATCCATGTGTTTGGAAAGATAAATGAAAAAAATAAATAAAGATATGTTAATCATTACTCATCATAAATATGTATAATTCATGTCTTACATTAATCTCACTTTCTATTGGTTAATTAAATACTACATAGATTACTTAAACATAGAGTACAATGAGTATGGGGATAATTTTGGACAAATTTATGTCAAAAAAAAAAGAAATAATTTTAAAGTGCACAAATTTATAGAACTACTCATTTTAATAATGTGAACAAACAAAAAAAACGGAAAGAGTAATATACTTCTATAAAGTAAAATAAAGTACCTGACTAAGTTAATTTAACTTTTCTAACTAAATTAATTTGTAATAAGTATATATACCATTTATGAAATCTATTGTTTGTATATAAAGAAAGGCAAAAAAAAAAATACTTCTATATGATTACTACTCGTACTAAAATATAATTACATTATTATTTACTCCCTTCGGTTCTTTATTATTGTCTACTTTGGATTGGATACGCATATTAAGAAAGTGGTAATTGGAGTATTTTAAATGATTATAATAATCATAAAGGTGGTAATTGATGTATTTAAGTGATTATAATAATTGTAAAGGTGGTAGTTGGAGTATTTTAAATAATATAAGTAGAGGTATTATGGTATTTACTTATGTGAACATAGAGTATTTAGGTAAAAAATTCTTTATTAAAAATAAAGAGTGGACAATTTGAATGAACTAACCAAATAAAAAAAATGGACAATAAAAAATAAAGAGATCGACTATTATTTTATTTATACTTCACATTTAGTTTGGTATTTAAATAAGGCGGGCACGTGTCATGAGCAAAAATCCAAGGTAATAAGAAACCTAAGGTCACAGCCCACAGTCTCCCAAGTATTTTAGTGAACTACTATCTACGTCGTGACGTTGGTGAACTCGTGGTTCATCCTTTTTCATTAAAACTTCATAAAGAATTATAAAGGTTCTAGTTTCGAAATTTATTTTAAGTAGACACCTTTTCTATTGTAAATTTTATTAAAATTCTTGAATTTTAAATTGGTTTTTCTCTTTAAGAAGCATCAACCACTAAAATATTAAATCTCTTATATTTTATACTCCTTTCGCCCCCTTCTTATTGTCCACTTTCTAGTGGGCACACAAATTAAGAAAAATGGTAGTGAGGTATTTTAAGTGATTATAATAATTGTAAAGGTAGTAGTTGGGGTATTTAAGTGATTATAATAATTGAAAAGGTGGTAGGTGGGTATTTTAAATAATATAAGTTGGGGTAGTTGGGGGCATTTAGGTAAAAATCTTTGCCAAAAATAGAAAATAGACAATTAGAGTGAACTGACCAAATAAGAAATGTGGACAATAAAAAAGAAGCGGAGGGAGTATAAAAGACTAAAAATATTGTAATTTCTCCGTTCTTAAAAGATTGTCACTACCAGTTTTTCACACAAATTAAGAAAACTAAAATCTTTGTAGTAAGTGGGTATTATTTTAATTAAATATTAATGTGAAGTAATGATTGTATTGGTATTATGAGAGAGAAAATACATTTAAATTATAGATAAAACAAACAAAAAAAAGAAAATTATCATTGTATAGAGAGAGTATATTTAGGGAAAATGAGAAGAAATATGAGGGTATATTTGAAAAAAAAAGTTTTAAAAATAAAAAGTATTCGAAAGTGAACAAACATTTAAAACTAGCCGTTATAATTTAATGGACAAACATAAAAGAATAGATGGAGTAATAATTTAGTTCTATCTTTTTTCTTCACCATCTTCACATTATTGTTGTAGATTTGGAGAACAAAACTTCAAATCAATTTAAGCTTTCATTCTTATTATTGGAAGTTTAATCTTTAAATAAATGTCATTTTTTTTTTGAGATAAAATAAATGTCATTTGGAAGTTTAATTTTTAATTTCTAAATAATTCATTAGATGAAAAAATCAATGTCATTTGGGAATTGGGATTCACGTCATGTTAAACTACAAAGTTACAATAAAAAGTTACTATAAGAATAAAAAGTATTGTTTAATATACGGAAATTGTAAAACCAAAAGGTTATCCTAAGGAATTTCCATTTAAAATTCATATTCCCTCCGTTTCTTTTTTATTGTCCACTTTCCTTATTTGGTTAGTTCAGTCTAATTGTCCACTTTCTATTTTTGGCAAAGATTTTTTAACTAAATACCCCCAACTACCCCAATTTATATTATTTAAAATACCCAACCTACCACATTTTGAATTATTATAATCACTTAAATACTCCAACTATCACCTTTACAATTATTATAATCACTTAAAATACTCCACTACCATTTTTCTTAATTTGCGTACCCACTAGAAAGTGGACAATAAGAAAGGGGTGGAGGGAGTATCATTCAAAGTAATCACTTACAATGAAAACTTAGTGTATTAAGGTGAGACACATTTATTGGGTCGACCTATGTACATTTAGTGCGTTAAAGTAATTATTTATAATTTTAAAGTGATTGGTTACAGCCTTACAGGAATGAGCTAATTCTATAGTTCTGTTCCATAGTAAAATAATCTCTTATAAGACAAACAAATACCCTTTTCACTAAATTTCATCCATTTAGCAACTAATATGAAGCAATTAGTCATGGTTGGATTAAAAAACCAACAGCTACTCTCTTGAGAGACCGTCTATAGTATAGACGTCTCTCAAAAGCCCACACCACAACATAATTTGCTGCTTTTAGTGGGATATATTCAACGACATTTAATTTAAATGTCGCTATTTCAATTTTCTTATAGTGTTTATAGAGGATTTAGTGACATTTATTAGACCCTTTAGTAGCATATTAAAAAATCACACTAAAGCTTTTAGCGACATAGGATCTAGTGACATTTCTCACAAATGCCGCAATAGACTAGAGTGACAATTACACATGTCACTAAAGACCAAATTAAGTGTCGCTAAATCACTTTATGGTGAAACTTAAAATAAAAATCAATAATTATTACACTAAAAATATGAATCAGTGGCCTTATTTTAATGTCACTAAATCAAATGTCGCAAAAGGCTAAATTTGTTGTAGTGTCAGTCCATATCTATCTTTTAACTTACAAAACCACCAATCAATTTTTTTTTTAATTTATAAATTAAGTCAGCCCCAAAATTTAAGACGTTTATTGTATAGACGGTCTCAAATAAGAATTTGCGAAAAACCAAAGGGCCAAACTTCACCGTTCAATAGTAACTTATGAATTAAGACCCAGCATGGGCCCTATAAACCTAAGGTGTGCCGCTACATCCCATTGGATTTTTGCACTAACTAAACACCTTACGTCTCTTTCTTTCCTTATATTTTTGCCTTTATTTTGCTTATCACTTATATCTACCTTCTTAGAACTATTATATGATATCTCACTTTTATTATGCTCTTTAGTCATTTGATATTTTCTTACCAAATGACAAAACTCACTTCTTTGTTTGCTACTGCCTCTGTTTCTTAGAGTTTGTAACTGTATATAACACTATTATATAGTTAATTAAAAAATCAGATGGATAATTAAATTATGGAAAATTTGCCCGAATAATCCAACCTTTGTCTGATTTTCCTACAATAATCCCAAGTAGTGATTAACCATAAATAATCCCATCTATTGATAGTTGTTTCCAATGGCATCCAAACAAGTAAAACAACCGGCTACAACAGGTCATTTCTTGACCTTCTTCTTCATCCAAGCATCTTCTTTTTTTCTCCATTAAAACCAGTTTACCTTCTTCTATTTCAAAATCATTCTTTCTCTCATATACACTAATTTTTTACTTGCTTGGATGCCATTGGAAACAACTATCAATAGATGGGATTATTCATGGTTTATCAATACTTTGGATTATTGTAGAAAAATCAGACAAAGGTTGGATTATTCTGAGCAAATTTTCCTTAAATTATATGACTTAGATTAAAAATATTAGTAATACTATTATTTTAAATAAAAATGTCACAAAGTAAAAGAAATGAACAATTATTAAAATTTTAGCAAATTCATAAATTTGTATATGAGTTTTCATCCATATTAATTAAATTATGTTTGGATAGAATTTTGTTAAATTCTTCTTATAACATATAAAATTTTTTATTATTAAAGCTCTTTCAATTAATTAAATGTGCATCATAATTATTCAGGATTCATCTCCCTATAAAAGGTCTTGTAGAAAACAAATAAATTAGAAGAAATTAAATAAGGATAAGGGTGTAGTGTACTACATTAAAGTTAAACATCAGTTTGAATGTCTTTTTCCAAAATAGGAAGGGATAGCAATTGGCATGCCCCTACTACAATTTACTTCATATCATGTAGAGTATGACTCTATATAGACTATTAAGTATTGGAATTATTTTGGGTCTAGAAACAATCCCTTACAGTTACAAAGAGAAGGGTAAAGGTGCTAGACAAGGATAAAAAAACCTACATATATTTAATCATAAAAAACATACGTACTATTTTTGCGTATAAATCGAGTCAAAGTATATTTCGTTGGAAGGGATTATTTGAGGGATTGGATCCTGCAACTGAAGAGTCCGAATATAGAAATTGGGTTCGGCTGATGACCTGCAAAACGAACAGAGTTACTTGTCTCGAGGCAGTCTCCTGGAAAGCCCCTCCGACACCCAAATCATTAATTTAGTGTAATCTGCTCTATTTGATTCAATGTGAATTGTCATTTTATAAATTAGTTTAGTTCAATTTGGATTTTATAAAATATGATTTTAACTAATATAATCAAAACCAAATAATTTAGTTAGATTTGCATTTGTATTGAATCCAAAGAAACATTGAACTTACATCTCTATTTCTAACTAAGACAATATTTTAATTTGTAGCAAAAATTATTGAGAATATTACAAAGTTTTGTTGATTTATCTACAATAATACCAACTTTTAATTAATTATGAATAATATTAACAGATGAGTGTGTTTTTCTAAAATAATAGTACTAATTTTTGTTTAGTCATTTGTTTACCTATTTTTGTTTGACCATATATAAAAAAAAATTAGTATTATTTTAGGCAAACGTTAATTGGTATAAAATTAATATTATTGTAAAAAAATCAATAATTATTAACGATAATTTTCGTTAATTTTTTGTTCAATATAAAAGTATGTATACAAAATCGAATTGCCACTCATGAGAATGTAATTCCATCTATCTTGATATATTTTCCAAATTTAGTCGATTTGTTTTGAGTTTTGCACCTTTGACTTGAGTCTTAATGTTGACAATGTAAGTAGTACTACGAGTCTATGACCTTTCACTAGCGCTACCAGTTTTTAAAAAATTAGTCTACACGAGCTAGCTACTAGCTAGCTAGTCTAACTTGGAATAAAACATGCCATCTTGGTGGAGTAAGACAGTACAGCTAATGCCTAATACCAATATACTTCCTTCCATAATACTATCTCTCATTTAATTTGCAACATTTTTTATTTTGATCCGCCCCCCTTAATTTACATCATTTTTATTTTTGGACTATGGCCCACCACTTCTTTTTAATCTCATCCATACATTTTAACTCTATTTTAATTTTAACCACACAATTTATTCTCTCTCTTCATTTATTACCATTATCTACCTTTTTCTTAAAAAAACACTAATTTTCTCTTTGCTACAAATTATATGGGACGGTGGGAGTACTTGCTACATTTAACTTTTTTACGTAATCCAATGTACTATTTTGTTCATTTATATATCGAATTATACACATTTAAAAATTATAAAAAGTTTATATTATGAAAATATGCGATTAGACGATTCAAAAAAAATCTCACTTGATTATATTATTACTTACATATTAACCGCAATATATAAAATACTCCCTCCGTCCGGATGAATTAGTAGCATAGAGAAAATGAGTGAGAATTAAGAAAGTGGTAATAAATGAAGAGAGAAAATGAATTGTGACGATGAAATTAAAAGAGAGTTTAAATGTATGGATGAGATTAAAAGAAAATAATGACCCATAGTCCAAAAATAAAAATGATGCAATTTAAGTGGTTGATATTGAAAACCAAATCTGAAAATAAACCAAGGCACTGTGATACTAGCTCGTTTTATAGTACTTGTACGTAGTAGTATCATTTTAGCTTCACACAAATATTAACAACATTATTAATTGATAGGAAGATATATTACACAACGTTAGTTATTAAATAATGACAAAAGTGTAATACTCTCTCCAATTTTTTTAATTGACATGAGGTCAATAAAAAAGGTGGTAATTGAGATATTTTGATTGATTAAATTAATTGTATAATTGGTAGTTGGGGTATTGTAAATAGTAAAAATAAAGGTATTTTGATCATTACTTGTGTTGTGTGAACATGAGGTATTTAGGTAAAAAAATCATTGGCAAAAAAAGAAAATGAGACAATTAATATGAATTTGCCAAATAAGAAAATGAGACAATTGAAGAGAATTGGAGGGAGTATTTAATGAGGTATGGAGTATATATGAAATAAAGTAGTACTCGTAGTAAATATGACAATTAATAAATTAATTTATGATATCTATAATAATATAATAAGTATTGTAGAAATGCTAGGTTTTTAGGGGTTCAGGGCAAAAGATTATTTATGGGTCCCTAAACTATTATATACATAGAAAAGTCCGAACCTTAGTACTAATTGAAAACTAAAATTTTTGAGGAGCCCTGGGCGTAGGCATGACTTGTCCTTACTTAGGGCACACTCTGTAAAAGGATGAAAAAAATGTAACAAATATTATGAAATAGGAGAAATAGAAATACCAAATTAATTCTGAGTAGGTCATCAGTCCATTTTAATCTGATCAAAAATTTTATTTAGGTTTGTCCAAATTATTGTATACCACATCCTTTTATAGGAATAATTTTCTTACATTTTTTTTATTTCATGCATTTATTTTCTTATCCAATGTATCATTGCTATTATTCTCTTGCGATGAATTTCCTTTGTTTTATAATACTCACTACATTTTAACAGTAACACTACTCATCTCTAATTTTAGTCATGTGTGATCATTTTTTATTCTATTTTTTTTATTCTACTTAACACGTAATTTTTTATTTTTATATTTTTATAATTTTTGTTTAAAAAAATAAAAATATTTAAATATACATTAAAATACGTATAACAAATATTGTAAATATTTTCTAAAAAAAATATTGTAAATGTTGTGTAACAGTAAAAGAATTGTATTAACATTTGTTTAAAAGGAGTGCAAATAAATGAGACAGCTCTTTAATCTGATCGAAAAGCCTTGGAAACCAAAAACTAAATGCTACAATCTCACTTCATCACCATTGACTAACGGTGTCAAATTATAGATTTGATCTATATTAATTATTTATTTGCGTTTTGACGCTAAAAAACTCTTTATGAAAAATAACAATTATTTTCACTTGATAAGTACATTGAAAATAATTGCTAATTCCTCCGTTCTACTAAACTTGCCACATTTCACTTTTTTACGCAATTCAATGTGTTATTTTGATCGTTTATATATTAAATTATGTAAGTCTAAAAAATTGATATTATGAAAGTATGCGATTAGACGATTCAAACAAAATCCCAATTGACTATATTTTTTCTTATACATTAGCCGCAATATGTAAAATAAGCTTGAACAATGAATAGTGTCGATAACGAAAATGTAGCGAGTATTTCAAAACGAAAGAAGTACTTTTTAGTACCTTCTATTCATCTAAAATGTTTCATTTGCTTTTGGGATATTATTATTCATCTAATAATCTTAAATTGCATTTTATTATTAATCTATAAGTTAAAACATAGTCATGTGAAATCTTATCTGATCTGTTTTAATGTAAAGATTATTAATATCAATTTTTTTAATTTTTAATTACACATAACTCGATATATTAAATATCGAATAAATACATTATATAAAGTGTATAAAGTAAATGAGACATTTTAAATGAATGAGAGGGAGTACTAAGCACTGCTAGTGTACTAGCGGCGTTACACGCTTACACCGTTAAATCTAACATATGCCTGGCTAGTCTACTCTCGTTACCTTTGTTTTAGCCTTGTAGACTTGTAGCTAGCTTGATGCACTTGCACCAGCACTTGGATTGGAGTAATAGCCAGCTTAGATCGAGGATTTTTTTTTAAAAAATAATCTATATAGAGGATGTTAAATTAAGAGACTAATAACTAAAATTTAGTGAGATTTTAATAGAAAATCATATAATAAATTCAATGGTCATATTCGCTACTACTTTAATTTTATTTTTTTTCAAAACTCATTTTCATAGGAGAGCAAAATTTGATTAATGTTTTTCAGACATATTTTGAAGATAAAATATATTTATGTAATATCTGGTTAAATTCGTTTTAATGTATTTTTTATATTATATGTATTTTTTATTATGGGTATTTAGATATATTGAGGTTTAATATTTGCTCTGAAAATTGTGCGAAAAATAAACGAGAAAAATACAAAAGAACGAATGGAATAAAATAGTTATTTTTTTTAATAATTAAAATTTCATTGCTATAGAAATTAATGATACATTGCATTATAATTTGTTCACATTATCACTATTAAATAGTAGTATCAACTATTAAACCGACTTTTAGAATAAAATTGAAAAAGGTACTACACTAGAACTTCTTTGGACATGACTCCCATTGTCCTACTTGGTATTTACGAACTTTTGTTCCTTTTGACAGCACTTTTTCACCCAAATGTTTTGTTATTTTAGTTAAACATTAGATGTAATTTCTTTATGTACTTGAGATTATACATGAAATTAGTCAATTAAGTATAGCACAAAAATAAAGAATGTAGTGCAAAAAAAAAAAAAGAAAATTTGTGGATGAGAAATGAAAAGAAGTAATGAAAATATTTTAAGAAAATTAGTCATTTATTTACCTTTTTTGTTTGACTATGTATAAACAAAAATTGGTATTATTCTAGGCAAACGTCACCTAAATTGGTACAAAGTTAGTATTATTATAAGAAAATCAGTGAAAAGTTGCAATATTAACAGTATTTTTCCTTATTTTTTTATTCAAGTTTACAGTCTATTGACTATTATTTTAGTGATGTAGAATCTTTCTTACATGTGAACTATTTCCAACAACAATAAATATACTTGTAAGTGTTTAATTGTTTTTCATTGTAAAAATATATTTTGTGCCTAGTGAATTCAACTTTGGATTGAATTTAAATTCTTCTCAAATGTTGCTAAAATTTATTAACGTCAAGCTAAGAGAATGTACATCAACAGTTCAAATTTACTAAAATAATTATTACTCTGCTGAATTGATTATTCAAGTTTTATGTTCATTTTTGGTACAAAAATATTTATCCCAATGTGTTTCACATGTTGTAATAAAAAATAAAATGGAAAATGTTGAGGAAGTGTTATAGAAGAACAATTTTGACCACTGACCAGTACTGATACTGTGTTTATGCCAAAATTTGAAAAAGATAAGATTTAATTATAAAAAATATACAAAATAAGAGTGAAATGATCTTATTTTTATTTATAAGTGCCTACAGCCCCAGAGTTCGGGTTCGGTTCTGTTCGCAGTTACTAACTGCGAACAGAGGGTTGAACAAGTCAAAAAAAGTCGAACACGCTGTTCCTACTAAGTGGGAATAGTCTGTTTGACTTTTTTTGACCAGTTACCCTCCGTTCGCGGGTACTAACTGCGAACAGTACAAAACCTGAGCTCAGGGGTTGGAGGCGCTTACATTTGGAAATAAGTTGATTTTGCTCCTTTTTTTTTTTTTATAATTAATCTTATTTATTGCAAATTTTCTATTCAGCTGGTCTTGGACGAGATGACCTCATAATGAGACCTTCAATTTGAGTCAACTCAATTCGCGCATGTAACAAGCTGCGTATTTTTTTAATTTTCTAAGCATTTTTCAATTTTGATATTAAAAATATCAATTTTGACCTTAAAGGTATCAATTTTCAAAATTGATAACTTTAAGGTCAAAATTGATAAATGTTCAGAAAATTAAAATATTATTACACACGCAATTGGGCCGGCCTAAATTAACGGTCTCATGATAAAACCGTGTATTCCAAGTTTTTGTGTTTTCTGTTTATGCAATACAAATAAAAATGACAGTTGGGCCATTCTTTTGATGAGCAAATCAAAAAGCCCAACATTTCGGGGGTGAAACTATTGATAATTTTGAAGCAGAGTTTTTCGATACTGGGCTTAAATTTAAGGGTCTTATACTCTTAAAACTTACCTACCCTTTAACCAAAATAAAATCTACGTTCTTCGATTAACTTTCATAAATTTTTGTATGAGGTAGTTTCACCGTGAGACATGTCATATATTTGTTAAAATAATACAATTATTAAAATAATAAAAATATTATTAACTTTCACAATTTTTAACTTATAAGGATGTCTCATTGTGAGATGTCTCGTAAAAGTTAGATTGATTAATTTTTAATTGCAAGACTATAGCACGCTAAATTTGCTATTCACAAGTTAGTGCTTTGACTTTTTAAAATGAATTATCTTTAACTAACAAATATGGACTAATCAAATTTTGTTAAATTCGTCTAATAAAATTTTAAATATTACCTTTTTATAATTTTAACTTATTGATGTATGAAGTTATTAACGATTTAAAATATTATTAATAAAGTGTTGCAAGCAAAACTAAAATATAGGCGTGTGAAAATTAGAAAATGTGAAATTCGGACATCATGGGCAAGCTATAACATGGCTAAGGTAGGTCATGGTTGAAGGTGTTCATTTGGTGTTTGGACGGTTTCAAATATCTCGAATGAGTATATGTGAGGAAAATATGATTTTGATTTTTGTATTTGCATTGGAACATTCTTGATTTTGATTAATCGAGTTAATTTTGGATAACTCTAGCTATGACCCACCCTCAAAAAATCACAATGTTAGACAAGTTTGAATCATAACCACCCTTCATTTGAAGCTGAATATTCAGTACCTATGCGCATCCTCACTTCAAGTCCAATGGACTTTTACATAAAGGGTCGTGTTAAAGTATATAACAAATCATAAAGCTTCAATCATCAGGTTAAATTTTTGATGAATTGGTCCCCGGTCTAGGTAATGAACAGAAAATGAACGCTACACTAAAAAGTCACTTGCCAAATTAGATTTTATCATCAATAAACTCACAAGTATGAACAAAATCTTCTCACTCTTTTGGATCAAGCACCACATGACGCCGACACTATGAAAAAGTATCTACTTTTCAGTAATTTATGTCATACTTAATCCAATAATAATCTTATCATATATTCATATTATGTATTTAAAAATGTTATTATATAGGAGTACATACTTCTGCTTCCATAAACAACTTATACAATCACAAAACAGTAACCTCTAAATTAAATTATCCCCATAATCAAAATCAAAGAAAATTTTATACCCTCAAACATAATTTTGATCATATTCAATGTAATAATCTAAAATTTTTACCATATATTACAGGGTAGACTAAGGAAAGAAATTTGAGCGGAATTAAATGTAAAACCATATCTTACCTGAGTAAAGTGCGTGATACATATTCCAACCGAAACAAAAATCGAATCTTGACCTAATCTAACTAAGAATAAGATGATCATTATGTGAATAAGGAAGAGGATACTTATGCTTGAACAAAACTTTTAGTTGAGCTTTTTGACATTCAAGCTTACTAAAACCACCACCCAAATCTTTGGACTGTTTGCTACCATTAGAACTACAAGAAGTAGAACTACTATTATTAGATCCATTCTTAGCCTTAATAGCTCTTTGAAACTCCACAAAACCCTTAATTCCTTGCTTAATATGAGGATTTTCAGCTTCTGGGGATGCTTTTCTCTGCAAATTTACAGTCTTACCACTAGTTTTATGCTCAATTAAACCCAGAAATCTCTTTGTTTCTTCAACATTATTGTAATTATTTGATGTTAATGATTGATTAACAAATTTGTTGTGATAAAACATATGTGCATCAGCTAATTTCATCTGAACTCTTTCTTCTCTTAAAACTTCAGCCATTCTTAACATTTTCCTTTCTTCTTCCATTTCTTTCTTCATCTTCTCCATTTCTTCTTTAAGTCTTGAAATTTCCTTATTAAGATCTTCACAAACACACATTTTTTCCTTCTCAACTTGATTTACTAACTCTTTTGACAATTTCTTGTTCAAAGTTTCCATCTTTTTCCTCAATTTTCTCTCCATTTCTAGCTCTGATTTCAATTCTGAAATCTGGGTTTTTGCTAGATTTAACTGATGATCAAAACCCATATTCATTTTTAGATCTGAATGGAGATTAAGATTATGAATGTATTTAGCACTAGCACTATACTTTCTCTGAAGCTGTTTATGTTTCAGTTTCAGGGGATTATAACTGTAATTAGATGAAATATAAATGGGATTATGGTAAACTTTCCAACTAATTGATTGCTGTTCTTGTTCTTGATCTTGAGACATGATGTGATTATCATGATCATCTGGGTTGGCACTCATCATCACATTCTAAGCATTAAATTTCTTTTGAGAGATAAATTTATAGGTTGGTTGGTCCCTTTTGAATTGAATGAGACTTGTATTTTAATGGAGAATTGGAAACAAAGCATGAACTACTTCTGTACAAAAGGTAGGGTCATCAATTAAGTGTAACCAGCAAAGAATTTAAGGAAGGTTGGGTGTTTCAAAAGGGAAAAAAAAGGTAAAGAAAGAAAGAAAATCACATGGTTGTGTATCTCATATCTCCTTTTCTTTCACTAGCTTAGTGTGTGTTTGTGTACAAAACAATCAAGAGAGCTCACGCTCTTTATTATTCCATTTTTTTTACTTTTATTTTTGCTTATCTAAGATTCCAACAATCTAATCTATTTATGAGTAACAATATACTCCCTCTGTTTCTTTTTTATTGTCATTTAAAATACCTCAACTATCATTTTTTTAATATGCTTGTCCAACTCAAAGTTGACAATAAAAAAGAACCGGAGGGAGTATTTAATTCTTACAAGTGGATAGTGTAATTCATGTTCATAAGCAATTTGCCAAAATTATTAAAGAATATAGGTAATACTATGTGTTATTTCAATTATCAGAGAATTATATATTACTCTTGTGGATAAAGACTTTTCTTTCACATTTAACATAATGTTTCAGTTTTCACAATTAAAAAAAATAATTTATTTTTTATTTTCTGTTACATATAGAACCAAATTAACCAAAAGCTAAAATTGATGGTTAAAACCCCATAATGTGTTATATATTCTAAAATGCTCTATATATAGAGCCCTTAATTATGGGCTATAAAAATTGTAAATGTAACACATACCCTCATATACTCGATGCCAATATTTCACTTGAATTGAGAAGTGGATAACACTCAAAATCACGACCTCTTATTACGTTGACTTCAGATATTATATTTTAAAAAATTATTCTAACCAAAAATTTAAATTAATGGTCAAACAAACTCTATCATAATCCAAGAACAATTAGCCAATTAGGTTGTAATGATCCAAAAACAATGTTGCCAATTACCAAGCATGTTATGTGAACAAGAAGCTATGATTAGATCTTGATTGATTAGATGACCGAAAGTATTAGGAGTATTCACGTTTGAATGTTAAGCTATTTATCCGCATAATTGATGCTTGATTGTGCCACGCACTTAAGCGAAATTATTGGGTAATTAGGTTTCTAATTGATCATAGCCTGCATGACACTACATAACTCTAACTTTAGAGTGTTATAGGAGTATATACCTACCTACGCTACCTTAGTAGTTGGTGACTCGAGAGTGTTTGACAACTGTGAATTTTATAAATGAAAATAAAAGAAAGAATTAAGTCTCATCATTATCATATCTGTATATCCCAATATTCCATCTAGAGGTGTTCAATGGGCCGGATAAGGGCCGGGCCGGGCTCAAACAAAAACGGGCCGGGCCGGGTCGGGTCTTTCAAAAATAAAAATGGGCCGAAAATGGGCCGGGCTTTAAAATCCGGCCCAATCCGGCCCGGCCCGTTTTATAATTCACTTTGATAATGATAATATTCAGAATCAAAATAAAATTATAAAAAATCTAGAAATAAAAATACAAATTTCAATTTTCTTCCTGTAGAAGTATTATAAATATTAATTGTAACTGGCGGCAAGGTAATCCAAAAGAAATTTTCCATTTATACTTTGTCAAAATAATTAATTAAGACATTACTAATATATATTGAAGGCTTTATTAATTTAATTAAAAAAAAGAGTGTATGTGTGTATAATTAACTCTATAGGAATTTGAACTCCAAGAAAATTTATACTTCCTAAGCTTAGTGAAATTATTTCAATCAAAGAATTACTAAATAAACAATCCATAAAATTTCAAAAGAATTAAATTACAAACAAATTACAATCTCTAAATTTAAATTTTTTTATAGAGAAAAAGAAAAAAAATACTCACAGTCACGTAGCTAATCTCCCATGAAAAGTTGAAAACAGTTTGTTGAGATCAGGGCATCAACAATTTAAAATTTTCAAAGCCCATATTAAATTTACAATATTAAATTTACAAAGGCCCGTTTTCAGCCTATTTTAAGCCCTCTTACAACCCGCTCCATTTTAATAATAATAGAGCCCGTTTTAGGCCCGGCCCATTTTCGGCCCGGCCCTTATAAAGCCCTTCTAAAAACGGGCTGGATAAGGGCTCAAAATGGGGGCCCGGCCCATTGAACACCTCTAATCCCATCCATAAAATAGAGATAACTGAGTCAAAATAACTGAGTCAAAATGTCTCTTATTCTCTTACATAGTATTATTGATTATTGATTTGCAATGAAAGTAGGTAGTATGTGTTGATCAAGTGCCTTGGCATTTGGCAAGAAACAATAGGTGATAGGATGAAAGTCAATAGAAGAGGACACTCCATGTGTATACTTCATGGGTATGTTAATGTGCCACAATAACATGTTTAGTTTCCCAATTGACGTTGATTATTGAATCATTTGCAGAAGATTCTCATCTAAATTTGACCCAAACATTATTACTATATTCCAATTTAGGAAATCATTTAGGTATCATATATTCATCTCCTATTTATATTGCAATTTTTCCAAATTATTAGACTGCTACTTCGGCTATCCAAAAATGCTACAATTATCCAAAAAAAGAGTCAAAAATAAATAAGATTGACTAAAATGAAAAAATAGGGTATTTTCATTGAGAGAATAAGATTTCAACTATTTGGTGTAATGGGTGGATATGCCGAACACTTTACCAATTACAAGTTATTCCATCATCAAGGATATGGAGTTACCAAAGAAATTTCACAATTTTCTTTCCGATCAAAAACTTCTACACTTACTTAAGCATTAGAGAAGATTTTCATGAGATTGTCCTCTAGGTTAGTCTTTTCTTGGGTGGATATGCATTCCAACTTATTTTGAAAGCTGCAAGGCAAAGTCATGGTAATATCATTGAAACTTGTATAGTTGTATGTGTATTAGACTTATACATTGGGCCCAGGGTCGATTAGCCTGACCCGACTAGAATTTAGCATGATTGTAAATACGTATCTTGTATGAAACTGTCTTACTATGAAATGAACCTATATAATAAACTCATTTCTCTTATTAATCACTTCAAGCTATAAAAAGTAATCACCTTAAAATTGTAAATAATCCCTTAAAAATTACAAGTAATCACTTTAAAAGAGTAAGTGTACATTAGATTAACCCAATAAAATGGGTCACACGTTAAATTATCTCATTTTGAGAATTTTTCACAAGTTAGCGTTTAGATTTTGGTTGTTCTATACTTCATCATCATCGTACCCAGTGTAGGATGATGGGTTGTTTCAGTGAAAGCTTCACTTAGTTTAGTGTTCTGTCCTCGTTCATTATTCCGGATGACCAAACAAAAAAATTATAAAAAGTTGGGTAAACCTGAATACAAGCTAAAAAGAAAAAATTGAGAAAAAAATTATAAAAAGATTGTAATCAGCTTGTTTTTGTTGATGATAGTAATTTTGAACACCAATGAAGTTTTCTAGAGGATGAATCTTGTTCCTTACAAGGCAATTTTCATCAGGGTCGGGGATATAAACATTTCAATTTTTGTAAACAGGCTGAGTTCTAAATGGGTCTTACCCGTTTAAGCGTCTTTCAACTTTACACAACCCAATCAGCCCAGTCATCCGGCCCGTTGCACAGGAAGAGCAACAAAAAGCATAATACATGAGGGCCATCAAACAGGATTCACATGAAAAAAGACAGTGATTTTAAGTGAAGAATCATGTTTGTTTCAACAAAACTCACTTTTAAGCAAGGTGTTGTATGGTCAGTTTTGCTACCATTAACAACTACAAGTCAGTGAATCACCTACCAAACAATCTTCAGTATTCGATTCAGATACAATCAGGAGGTCAAATTCAAACTAAATCGAAGTCCTAAAATTTGCACAATTGGGTGCACCAGTAAACTTGACAGCCGATACAGTTCACTCAGCTTTTTATTAACGTTCAGGCATCAGCATTGTATTGATAAACAATGAGGGGCTCGATTTCAACATCATAATCCTAAATCATGCACAGTTGTATCTTACTTATCTAACACCAGTTAAGTCGACGAAAATAACTAGACAACCACAGGGAATTAAAGAAAAGGATGAAAATTAGGAGAGCAAAACAAAGCCAACACACATAACACACAACGCAGAAACAAGACACAACACAAGTGTTTATGGGTACTTTGATTGCTCAGCCAAACCCTCGTCAATTAGGCACAGTTGTATGTTTCCCACGTTTTTTGCATGAATCTCATGGTTTATGTGAGTCTTTGATTGCTCGGACAAGATCTTGTCAATGCAAGCCATTGCTTGTCCAACTAAGTGTTCAAATACTTTATCTTCAATGGAAGATTTGGTTTGTTATTCAACATTACCAAACACAGTAACCACAATGAACATTACCAAACACAGTAACCACAATGATAGCAACAATCACTAAGGTGTACGGAATCGATGTTTACTTAAAAAACAGTCCTGTTAGGCCGTGTCTAGCATATCATAAACAAGAATAACAAAATTTTAACTCCACCAAATTGGCGTCAAACTAATTTATTATATCAACAATACCAACATAGATTTGATCATAGCAGATACAAATTAAGGGTATGTTCTAAACATTATGTAAAATAGTATCCTTCAACATGAGCAAACCAAAGTTTCAATCGTCCAAAACCACAGCAATCGAAAATGATTAATACCTATCAATATTCTACCATATGGGGGCTCGGGGAAAGGGGGAAAATCACTATGCATTTCGTTTACGCTCATCTACATCAAAAGAACAAAAATCCACATCAGTAACCTCTAACTAACGAAATACAATTGGATTGGATCACACTATACCTTGTACTCCAAATCCAAGCACCTTCTGCGAAAGAGAATCCTACATTCCACAAGCTGATCAATCAAAGCTCAAACTCATCCTCAAGCTTCAATTGCTCCGCAGCAGCTTCTTCCTCCTCATCATCGATCGCAAAGTAAGGATTATGCGCTTCAGGCTTAAACTTATACCCAGTAAACACATAAAATCCCAATGTAGCCAATTCTGAAGCAACTACACTAGTCCACAAGTACCTATACGACGTAATCGTCTCAAGTGCATAAACAATCACCCTAGTAAAGTATATATAACAAATCACCACAATGTAGTAATGCCTAAACAAAGTAAGCTTCATCAAATTCACCGCCGCTTTCCCATCCGACCTGGCAGCTTCCCTTAGATTCTTAATAGACCAAACAATTGGAAACAACACAGCACAACAACAAATTACATCAACCAACAAAAAAATCTGTTTCCAAGTAACCCAATCTTGATTAAATGGACTAGTTTCATCAATCACAACTTGGGCAATATTAGCAATAACTTGTAATGGAATCACAATCATTAACACCTTCTTTTCACGATCTTGCAGATAGGGTTTCAAAAATGACCATCCTGTGCCAATCAATACTATAAGTGTGAAAAGAATTATACCTTTCAGAAAACTAAAGATGTAAAACAATACATCCCACCCATGTGCACTGCCTGTTCGTTTTATGAATGATTTATCTTCAGCTTCACAAAGAAGATTCAAGGCTTTCATTATAACAACAGCTAACATGAAGAAATGGATCCTGAAAACGGTTAATCTCTTCTTATACAAGACGTAAACCCATAAGATTGCTAACCCGAAGTAAATCACTGAGAAAAAGAAGTAGATTTTTGGTAGGATTGTCCGACCTGCGGAAAGATAATCCTTTGTACGGGATTTCCCATCAAGATTATACATTGCTGAATGGATTTTCATGGATACTTGGAGAGTACCTCCATAACAATTGGCGAATACGAGTGTGTATTGATCTGAATCCGTTTCAACGAATCGAGTTTCGAATGAATTTTGATTTGCGGGTAATGAATTGAAAGTGTATACCTTTTTGACGATGTTGGAATCTAGGGCACAGGAGATTTCGCCATCTTCGAGTTGTTCGAGGACATGAAGCCATGAATCTCGTGTACAGAGGAAGAATCCGACTTTTGAAAGGTCTAGATTGTTGCGGGTTGAGAGATTGACGCTGGATACGTTAAGTTCGAGTCGACCTGTGTGGGTGAATCCGAATTCGTCGATGGGGATTATGGGTCGGGTGTCGGATTTGATCTTTGTGTAGCGAATTTCAGCAGTTGTAAGAGAAAATAAGGTTACCAGTGAGAGGAGGAAGATGGAGGTGATGGTTTGGGTCGCCATGGATGAAGAATAGATCCGATTTGATGAGATCGGATCGGAATGAAAAGGGAAAACCCAGAAAATGCTTGAATTTTTTCCCTTTTAGTGATCGGATTTAGGATCTTGATTTAGGTTTTCTTTGATTGGAAGGAATGAACTCCATAAAAACGAAAATTCTAAAGCTGAAATTTCTTACTCATTTCCAATTTTAAGGATGTATAAAAGACTTTGACTTTGATCCTTGTAAATTGTAATTTGTAGATTTCTTTTTCTTTTTTGTTTTGCAGTAATTTCCAATTTTAAATTAATTCAATGGTCTTGAAATAACTGTTATTTTAAGTCATAGGAATCTAGATTGTTAGGAATTTTCAGATCAATACTTTTCTTATGGGTGTTCAACAAATTAATAATTGTTGTTCAAAAGTAATTTTATATTTATTAGATTAATAAATACGCTAAAATATAATCGAACAGTCGTGAAAATGGAACTGGGACTCGCTATATTACAATTATTGATTTTATTTATCATTTAAGATTACTTTATGTATTGTGACTAATAGGTAAGAAAACATATAGTCATATAAAATCTTGTTTTAATCGTTTAATCACGTATTTGCATAATTTAATATTACAAAAATAATGAAACAGTGAAAATATAGATTATAATCCGTGGAAATTATAGGCATGTATTTTGACCATATAAATGTTGGAAATAATACACAATATTTAGAGAATAATTAGTAGAATATAAACAATATTTAAAGAATAATTAGTAGAATATCTTTTATTTTATTCTAAAATAATATTCTAAGTATTTAGGAAATTAAGATATTTGTAATATTTAGTTTCCTTATTTCAAGGCATATCTTTTGTATTTATAGGGGGCATTTGCTCTCTTTAATGGATGAATAAGAACGAAAACCGAATAAATTGATTCTTAAACCCAAACCAAATTATTATATCTGTTATTAATTTCATCAATAAACTCTTGAAAATCATACTTTTTTTTTTGAATAATCTTGAAAATCATACTTAATATTTAATTTAATTTATTTACTTAAATTTTTAGACTTTAAATTTTCAATAAAATGTAAATAAATTATTATTTTGCATATTTATATTGTCGGCAAATAATGAATTCATGAATTAACCCATCATTTAAGTGGCCAATCAATAGATGCACCTACCCTCCAATCAATAGATGATGATCCTAGTGGCTATTTGGATGCGTGTCAACTAAACTTAATCGTAATTATAGTGTTAAACTAATCTACTAATTGTACGATTATTCTCAACATTTATATGCGAATTAATTCATTTTTTAGGCTATAATGTCACGTAACACTTCTCATAAGTCGATTTATTGACTATTGTGGCCAAAGACGTATGAATGAGAATTTTTTAAGTTTTTCATTATCATGTAATGGGTTTATACGTTATTTAAAGATCAAAAGTATGAAGTTAAATCGCTGTTTATATTGTTTTGAAGTGTAAGAACTAAATATATAAGTCTATGTAATAAATGACTATAACAAAGAAATAATTAAGACAAGGATTTAAGGTGGTTTACTAATCAACAGCCACATTCATTCTCTAACCTAAGATTAATATTGATGTGTTTAACGGAGAATGCAAAATTTAGAGGAATTACAATAAAAGTTATGTGTAGAAGAAGGAGCTTATTTAGGGAGAAAATAAGTTAGAAGGATGATCTATGTATGCGACTTTCATCTAACTAAGGCCTAAAACAGCTGAACAAGTATTTATAGGGGAAAAGCTTTGGTGCCCAAGTACCTACCAACACACCTATGTACAAATGTACTAGCGTACTTGTTGAGTCTCTATGATCTAATCAAAATGTAGTACTTGGTGCCTAAGGTTTGCTTCATTAATTTATTGATGTACATCTTGTCCCATGTCTCCACTACCAAATTAATCACAAGTTGGTACTACGTCCTCTCCTTATTTTGTTTTGTTTTGATTAGTTGGTGAACCAAGTCATCAATAATCCAAACCGTAATTGTATAAGTCATTTAATTTATCCAATTATTTTATTTTAGTCTATTTTAATGAATTAGCTTTACTTTTTATTTTTTTCAATTTTCATTTTAAATGCCCTATAATTTTAGCTTATTATATATTTAATTTTTAAATTTTCATACCGAAAACTAATAAGACAAAATTAACTACAATTTTACTGGAATACCACTTAAAGTTCTTTTGGAAGGATTTGTAATTTTTTTATTTTATTTAGGCTTGTAGCACAGTAGCAGTTGTTCTCGTGTTGATGGTATATTGGTATAGTACAAAGTACAAACAATTGAACTCCGGACCAAGCCTAGTTAAACGGCTCTTTGGTAGTCTAGCTCCAAAATAGACATGGAATCCGAGTTATGGTGTAAAAGATAAACAAACTTAATATGTGGCCTGTGGGTATTTGGTAAATCCCCTTTGATGCGTAGTAAAATGGTTTATCTATAATGATTAAAAATTAATAAATAGGTTTGTAGACATGAAATGTGTGATATGCTAATACTCATATTTTTTTGTGTTAGAACCTTAAACTTTTAATAGTGGAGGGTAGACATGAAGTGTGTGATATGCTAATAGGTTTTCCCACCATTTTGTGTTTATAACGACTAGATTGTGAAAATTTTATATTTTTTTGGAACATTAACTTCTTTTAAGACATGTCGTCCTCACCGTTTTATGGCACAAAAACAGTCATTGGTAAAACTCCATCTTCATGTGATCTTCTATTTAATGTCTAAATCAAATCTATAAAGTAATTGTCCTAACGAAAACTCAATTTGGGAAAACACACAAAAAAACTAATTCCCATCAAAGATATTCTATGATCAAACTAAAGTGAAATGATCAAATAAAGATGATAAAAAAAAACTCCCAAGTGTACTATATTGTTGCAATTTAATTGCATAGAAACCACATTAAATGATACATAAAAGAACAATCTTAGTGAAACATGACAATATTGGATATCAGGGAGGCTTAAATGCTACTCCACAATGATAGAAATGCATAAATAAAATCAATTTTCTACTCCTGTTACTTAAAAAAACTAGGAATGATCATCCAATTTTGAGTGATCATCCAACACAAATACTACACACATTGAATTCTGACCCACATCAATCGTTGAATTTGCTACATAACGCAAATTTTTGAACTTTTTAGATGTTGTGTAGCATGTTCAAAGAGACGGATTATTGGCTAAATTAATATTTATGTCTTGGATTTTCAGCTGAGAAGAAGGCAAGAGCACCAACAAAGGGTGCATTGATATAAGTAGCTGGCTCAGATTGCCTATAGTTATTTCTATCATCTGAAAACCTGTCACTAAAATCCGGGCCACCCAATATAGCTCCGACGAGGGTATTCGGGTTAGGTGATCCGGAGTTAAGGTATTGGAACCCGTCATTGCAAGCAATGCGAGCCGGGTGGGCGTGTACTGATGGAAGGGATGAGCCTCTATGATGAACATGTAAAGGGTATTTGTCCCCAAATCCTACCATGTAAGACATTTTTTCAGGGTTATCTCCCAAAATGTAGTCAACTTGTTGTCTAGCAAGGGAAATTAGCTTGTTTGCTGTAATAACTGTGGAACCACATGAAGTTATGTCCCCATTTGAACCAAGGTACTTAGCATATGTTAATAAGAGAAAAGAGGTTGTTGTAACATATTGGAGATTGCTGTCACTTTGTTTGAATAAGAGCCCTCCTGCAAAATTTTAATGTAACTTAGACTTGAGGTATGGGTACATATCCAAATATCAAAATTTTAAATTTTCGAGCCAAATATGTAACAACCCGGACAAAATCTAAGGTGACAGTAGTATCAGATAAATATAGGACTCTAGACATGGTTACATGTGCAAGTAACACAATTTCAACTTTCAGCATAGTTAAGGTAAAATTAGAGTCAAGTAATATAGGGTGCTCGTGTTTGGAATCTGGTGATGTGTTAGCAATGTAACTTGGAGTCGCAAATATCAAAATTTCAACTTTCGGCCTTGAAAAGTAAAATTAGGATCTAAGTAATGTAGGGTGCTAGTGTTTGACATTCAGTGATGTGCTAGACTACTAGCTATGCAACTTGGACTCGAGATATAATTTTGTGTGCATGTATCAAAATTTCAATTTCGGCCTAGTTAAGGTAAATATTAAGAGTCTTAGTAATATAGAGTGCTAATGTTTGGCATCATGTGACGAGCTAGCTTTGTAACTTGGACTCGAGATATGGTTAATTGGTTACATGTGCAAATATCAGAATTTTAACTTTCGGACTTTTTGAGGTAAAATTAGAGTTCGAGTAAATATGGGGTGCTAGTCTTTGACGTCTGGTGATGATGGTTGCGGCGTCTTACCAGGAGTGTATTGAGCCGAATAATCGTTTGCTCCTGGAATTAAGGAACATATGAAGTTATCTGCATGTGCTTTATAAATCTGAAAGTCATTTGTTCTTTCCTGCAGAAAGTCCTGTCAAAAGATACAACCATTAAAGCATGATTAAATGATTCAAACTCTAATATGGCACCAAATAAAGTAAAATGTGCATGAAAAACCTTGGAAAGAAGAACTTTAGTGCCAGCTTTTTTATCATCCCAACTGAAGGAGAAATCATCTTCATCAGCACCCAATATGTGGCCATTAGACTGTATGTATGACAAGTATGCAGACTGTCCAGAAGCCTTATGAATCCATGCTGCACCCCATAGAAGTTCATCCTGATGACAAAATGTGATTCGTTAAAACTCGGGGGTGATTCTAGACACATGTAAGGTGCCTGACGGCATAGGGCATCTTAGATTAAGGATCTCAAATATTAGTCTTCAATAGCTTCATTTTAGTTTAATTATACTTGCGCTTAGGCCCTAAAGAGTTAGGCCGTGACAATTTATCACATGATCATCCTATGGGCTCTTTTGTGTGGACACACCCAAAGGCAGGGGCGAATACAATATAAGGTCAGTATGTATGGGTAGTTGATATCATTTATATACAAAATAAAATCAAATAATATAAGTAAATATATTCTAAATGAGTTGGTTATTTATCCTAGAACAAAGACCTAAGTTAAAAACCTAGTATGCGTGTTTCATAACCCCTATTCAGGTTAATAGTCCAATTTAACTTTTTTACATTTGTTAGAGACAACCATTTTACCCTTAAATATTTCTAATTGCTTTAAATTAAAACTAAAATTAAAATAAAAAATTATAAAAAGTATACATTTATAATCCTTTCCAAACGAATAAAACAAGATTCAAATGACAAAATACAAATTAAGAGTGATAAATAAATAATGACCAATAATAGATGAGACTACTGATTTGAATTGGAGGAATTATAAATTTTTTTAATGTTTGCTTTTATCCACCCTATAATATCCCCAATCCCAAAAGAAACCCTCATTGATGATCGACATACTGCTGCTGTCTCCCGTCGGCACCGCGCTGCACTGCCAACTATCGTCTGCCGCCCCACCACCAGCATACTCTTATTCTTTAAGGTTATTTTTCTTTTTATTTGCAATTTATTGTCATTTGATCTTAATGCTGAAATTAATCAAATTAATTTGTAATGATTCATTGATTTTTTTATTTGCAATTACACAATTAGGGTTGTTAATTTTGGGATTTTTTTTGAATTGGGTAAATTTGTTGGGGTTTTGAATTAGAATTTGATGTTGAAATTAGGATTATCATTAGTGATTAATACTCTGTTTTTTATCATTAGGTGTATACAAATTAAATAATTTCTATAGATTAAAGTGTAAGTATAATAATTTTCTTTTCTATTAGTTACTAAAATAGAATAATTCTAAATGAGATGAACACTTTGAAATTACCATACAGAGAATGTGAGAAGAACAAAAGTGAATGAAGGAGTATATAATAATGAATAATTACTAAATGTAATGATTCGCGGACTCATGATTGTGTATTGTAGAGTTGCAAATGGAAAGGTATTTCTAAAGTCTTGCTTCCAAATCACATTTTCCTTCTAGTTTAAGGTCTAAAAATTATTGACATTATTTTTTTTGGACACGCCACTGCCAATGGGGCACTCTTGGGCTATCCACAAACCCACGAGTAATAAATGTTAGACTTGCATACAACACCTGATGAGTTTCACTCTTTCTCAAACCTATATAGTATTAGAAGTATTATTTATCAAACATTATATGTAAGTCCAAAATTCAATATTTAGGCGATGTGAATTTTCGTTGCATGGGAAGTACTTCCATCACAAAGTTGTGAAAAAACGTAAAATAAACAGGACCTGAAAAATAATTGTGTATTTTTGTTTCACCCATGTTATATAAGTAAATAAGTAAATGATTAAATGACTCACATGATATCCAGAGTAGGAGCAGTAAAAAGGGCAGACAACAGAATTCAAAGAGTCACTGTAAGAACCTCTGTAAGTATCTGCAAAATCAAACACCTGAAACACCATTGATAACATCCGTTAATACTAAAATTTTATGTTTTTTGACAGGAAATAATTGGTCTTGATGGAAATATGTTGACCTGAATAGCTCTATGGAGTAATTTACTGGAGTAGGAAGGATCAGAATCCTTGAAAACTATTGAAGCTGAAGCTAATGCAGCTGCTGTTTCTGCTGCTACATCAGATCCTGGATTTTGTGTAGACACCTTGTATACATTTCGTGGCGTATCCATGTCTTCTGGTCTTTCCCAACATCTGTGGTCCTGGTTTGGATCTCCCACCTACAAACATAAGGTTAGAATCTCTACTTTTATACTTGATAGAGTATTAAAACTAATTTCGGGTTTCAACCACTCTTCCTTTAGTGAACTACTCGCGCTAATATGATTGAGCTTTTTGCTGTATCAATACTTTTAGCCCAACAGACTCACGTGCAAGAAGCCTAATAGAGTATAAAATCAAACGACATTTAAATTTTTGGATGAAAATGGTTGTTTCACGGTTTTACAAAAAAAGGTCATGAAATAATTAGTTTTCATGCCAATCTTTATCATGTTATTCTCCCTAATGAAAATGTCTTATCTAGTTGAAATGTAATTATCATCATCTTAAGCAGCTCATAACATAAACATGTGACAACTGAAAATGACATTTTTTTTGAGTAAGTGGCAATTTTATGTTGCTGCTATTAATAGGGTTTTTAATCAAATGAACTAGGCAATAGTTTGGGTAGGTACAAACTCGAAAAGAGATGTCATTTAGCTGCAACTTTTCCCATCAAAAAGTATGGTTTTCTATTCATTTAAGGGCACAAATAATGTATCGGTATCAATGAAATAGAGAGTGATCAAAACATTTTATTTTTCAACTCACTTGAACATATATAGTGCCAGGAGTGGCTGTAGCCTTAAGAAGGTAATCAGTGCTCCAGCGGATGGCAGCCTTGGCGTTCGAAAGCTGGTCATGCATCGAGCTACCGAACTCTATAACACTCCATGCCAACATTGTGGTTGTAAAGGCCATTGGCAAACCAAACTTTACATTATCCCCTGCATCGTAATACCCTCCTACTAGGTCCACCTACGATCACATGATACCAACAGACCAATTTTAGCAAAAAAAATATTATGAACGTATCTTGCACTTGAATAGCTCTAAAAAGTAATGCGTTTTTAATACATTTTAATGCTTGTTTGTTCATTTTACAAATAAACATAAAAATAAAGTAAATTGCGTTACATGTAACTATTTATAAGAGTAACAAAACATAATAACGTATAATGTTAATGGTTTTCGTTACATTGGAAGAAGCGCCATCAGACATGCCAGAGTTACCCCTCCATGTGAGGCGCTGGCTCTGGGGAAGTCTCCCCGAGCGTTGTCCCTCGAAAAAGAGGATAGATTTCTCTAGTGCATCATAGTAATTCTGAGAATTGAAGGCTCTAGAAGTTGTTACACTAAGAAAACAAACAGCAAAAAACAGAATAACCACTAAGGTTAAGGAAAAAGTTCTTGGTGCCATGACACTATCTATATTGGAGCTTTTTAGCCCCTTAAGTGAAATATATATACTAGAATGTATAATAAGTATATATGTTTATGTTGTAGTAAGGAGACTTGAAAAAGATGTAGAGTAAGATGGGTATTTATAGAGGGTAATTAGAAAGTCACGGGGTACTACTGTAATTATGATTATTAATTAGTTAAAATGCTGGAATTTTAATCAGTAGAACTGTTGAAAAGGTGTTAAGTTCGTTGGTCGTTACAAACAGAAAATTGGAAGGTCACGGGATCAACTGCGCAATATGGTATAGTTTTGTATTGAATGGTCTAATGTGGGGTCTTAGAGTTCCTTATCCTAACGGCTAAATCAAGTAAGAACAAAGAATTTTGTTGGCCAATAGACGCAACAAAAGGGTCTTTGGGTATTGTTGAACTTCTTGTCTCTATTTGTGCTCCCATGTTTGATGTTTTCTTCATTGTTACTCTGTTCGACTCGGTTAATTTTAATCAAAAGTTTAAATTGATGGTTAAAGGTTTGAGATGTTAACTCTACTTATACATGATTTTAGATATTTCATCTAAATTGAAAGGGGTGAATAAGGTTTGAGTTTATGACTTTTGTCATGTTGGTTATGAGATCTGTCAAGAGGTGAACCCAATTAAAAATTTATTTAAGCTAATTGTTAACTCTAAGTTTTAATTTGTTATATACTCTTATAATAATTGATTTTCTTAATATTATGTAGTATCATAAAACATAAGAGAAAATGATAGAGTTAAACAAGCGAGAAAAAAGAGAGAAATAAAGTTAATAATACACCTAAAAGTAGTACATCGTATAAAATGTGAGAAACGACAAAAATACTTATTTACATCATCATCATAAATATACTAATATACTAATATACTAATTTAGAAACTATCGTATAAAAAAAATCATTGGAAAAAAACAAAATGAGACAATTAATATGAATTTTTCAAATAAGGAAATGAGACAATTGAAAAGAATCGTAGGGAGTATTCATTCACACTAAAGTCTTCATTGCTAATTTTTAGCTTTGATTAAATTATTAGTATAAAACATCCTTACCTCTCCCTCATATTCATTACTTATTTCCATCATTCAAGACTTTAACTCTTCATTATATTTACATATAGTTCATGTGAGACTAATTTTGATTTATCTAATTTGATCAAGTATGTAATTTTTTAATATAATTATGAAATACCTTTTTTATATCTAAATAATTAATAATTATGCTAAGAAAAAATTATCAAAATAATTAAATTACTATATATATATATGAAAATTTAAAAAATCTCGTGCATTTCACGGGTATTACACTATTTTAATTAAAGGATGTTTTTTCACATTTATGAAGTTAAGACCAATATTGAGTATATGGCTAATGGGAAGTCCTTGACTAAATTTGATTTATTTTCACTATTAGACCTTATCTTAGCTTAAGTAATCTTATAATTATATAATTCAATAGTCAAACCATGGAGTATATTTTTTCAAACATGTAGTACAAATAGGAGTAATTTATAGTTTATACTTTGCACGAGTTTAAGGGCAAGTAAGTAAACATTTGCAGTCTTTGCACGTCAAGAAAGGAGCCTACAATGGCCCAGGATTTTGCGCAGTTAGTGGGCAGTAATTAGAGACTAATTAAAGGATTTTGAGGCTTAGTTAGGTGCTTGAATTGAGGACTTGGTCACGGACTCAAAAGTGTATGTATCACATGTTACCATTTCTCCACAACAATCCAACACCTTTAAGCTAAAGTATACTCCTAAGGTTTATGTTGCTCGAACTCAAAAACTCATATCTAACATCTAAGCGCTTATCTTTTACCCATGATTAGACATGTCAATACCGGTGGACAAGTCGCTTTAGTCGATGATTTAGATCTTATATACTCTATCAAACACTCTCACACGAGAGCTCTTTGAGCTAAATTTATGGATGCAACACATGCCATTCTTATAAGTTATCCTAAAAGTTTCACTTAAAATGAGAGGTGGATGAAATTCGAACCATTACCATTATGTTAAGTTGGGTTTTAATGCAGTGTCAAAGAATCAACTCAACCAAAAACTTATGTTGAATGTTGATGTTGATACGCGATGTCTAATATGAATAAAGAGTCCGGTTAGGCAAATAACATTAACCTATGGAGTACAGAAAAAACTAGAAAGTGCTTTGTTGATCTTGTACTTAACAAGATCCTGTGGTCCGAATTGCAGATCATGGATTTCTTCATCACTTTGATATGAGGGGAAAAAAATATTAGTTGAGGAGACTGAATTTCACGTGACAGCATAAAATGATTTTGGAATTTGTTGGTGTTTGGTTAAATAAAGTACTGAATTAATCTGATGTGATCACCAAATCTGGTACTTGTAACTTGTGGTCATTTTGGTTAGGCTGATCTGCAGAAGTTGTACTTGTACAGTTTACTTGATTTTTTTCTTGGGTCAAAAGTGAGTTGGTTTATTACACTCTTCCTTAAAAGAAGTTTGCATTTTACCAGCATTAATAGACGGCTTTAATTAAGGAAAATGACTTCACTTGGGAAATTTATTTCATTCTAATCATTATTCATTAGCACTATGCATACTTTTATTTTTCATTATGTATACAAGTTAACTGTCGTTTATTTTAGTGATGTAGGATCTTTCTCATAATGTAAAATATTTTCAACACTCCCCCTTACATATGAGCCAGTTCATATCCAATAACTACCTTCAGCTCTGATATCATAATAAATTTGTCATTGGACTTATACACAACAAGACCTATATAAGAGGAAATTTGGCTGCACACAAATCCTATGATTCCACCCTAAAACCAATTGGTAATAAACAAGCTTATGTTAGTCAACCTCTTCTAATTCTTCGATATGGGATAATATATGAGCTATTTTTTCAACAGTATCAGTGGTATGTTTTTTCAGCTGAGTTATGAATTTTATCATACAACTGTAGTCTTGGACTAGGATGCCATTGGTGCTAGACTCGTCAATTGTTGATCCAATTCGAAAATTCGATTAAACTACAAGCATTCAACATCTGATCCTTTGGTGTTATTGGGTAGACGGTAGAGTAATATGGACTATAGTAAAATAAATCATTTTATCATATTCTTCGTATTAATTCAAAGTTGCAAAAGATATATACTCGTACTGAATTGAATTACTAGAATCTAAACTTAGCAGCTAGATTGCGACTTACTGACACTGTATATCTGCCAATAGGATGGTAAGATCTGATACACGATTATAACAACAATGGTAATACCTAGTTACCTACGACTACCTAGGTGTAAATACCATACAGAAGCATACATAGAGTAGTAGTTGTAGAATCAATGAAAAATTTCCATACAGGAGCAAAATTCCGAGGATGATATACAGACAACTTTTGCTGCTATATGTGTGTAAATATATTGTGTTATTTACTATATTCTATATTCATCGATGACTAGAAATAGGTATACACATATAGTTCCTGCTAGCATGCTAGATATTTCTCAAATTTGCTACAAACTCGTAAAGCTCTCAGTCTCTCACTATGACCTGCGAGCTGTACGAGTTTTAAGGGATAAGAGAGGAAACAACTTCAATTAAGTAATATAATCCTCTTATTTATGACTGTAATTTGGGACAAATTGTTGAATTTGAATTAGCCATGGAACCTGTATTAACAAGGTATTAGTTAGATTTTCAGACATACATAATGATAATGCATCATTTTTGGTTCTGTAGAATGATTTAAATTATTGAATGCTTACATAGATCCTTAAAACAAGCCTGTTTTGAGACTGGATCTTCTTCAAAGGTTGGTGGAACTTGCCCATAGATCATTTCACAGCTCATATCTTCAAAATCTGCATAATATTCAAACATAAAGCTTGATAATTATGGTAGCACTAGCATCCTTGTAGCCTAAAAATAGTAAGATACATTCAACAAAGCTGATAGACTGCGTTTACTATTAAGGAACCAACTCAACGAAAAACTTAAGTCAATGCTTATATCTCTAATATATGTTATATACTCTATCACTCACTTGAATTGATCCAAGGGATAAAACCCTTGTGGAATGTGGATCAAACTCAGGAGCATGTGGTTTTATATTTTAGGGGTGTTTGGCACGAGGGATTAGAGTAAGGGAATGGAACTTTGTTTAGAAAATAAGTCTAAGTCTTTGTTTGGTTAATGGGAATGAGAATAGGGAATGAGACTAAAATGGAGGAAAGTCCCCAAGAAAAATGTCATGGGGGAGGGTGGATAATTGAGTTGTGACTTTCATTTTCATTATTTTCTTCCGAGTTCCTCACATGCCAAACAAGGGATGAGATTTTTTTATCTTAAAAGTCTCAACTTAAAAGTCTCATCTTAAAGTCTCACAAGTCCTATTCCCTTATGCCAAACATCCTTTAGGGTTGGATGTACACAACCAGTGGCAGCAAATATCCGATGGAACTTAAAAATGCAGAAGTGCAAGTAATTTAATAAATAATTTGACTATAGTTCATTACAACCGGAGAGTAAATAGCTATAAGTACAGAAACATACTTGGATTCATTGTTAAAGGAAGTCCAAATTCATTGGTGAAGAAGTCTTGTGTTGGAATTTTGCACATATTCACACACATTCCTACACACCCACTGTTCTCCAAGTACCTTGGGTAACACAAAACATAATTAATTCTTGGTTTAGGAGACTAATGCTGCAAATTAAGTGAGATAAGCAAGTTTAAGTAGCCGGAAGTATAGAAGAAAACAGGAAGGAAGATCATATAGTCTACCTGCACTTTTTTATTAGCACGCCACTTTTTTGCTTCACTCCATTTACTTCCACTTCTATAACCTACAATATGAACTTCCATTATATACATAAGCTGAAAATAAACATACCGTATTTGTTGGGTAATTCATAAAATCAATCAATGTGTATAATTGACAATGAATGATTTAAAGATGTCATGAGTTTTAATTTTTTCAATTGGGCAGATGATTTATGGTTCTTTTGTTTTAAATAATAATGAACTATATCAAACTAGGGATGGGCATTTAAGGGTATGGGTCGGGTCTGGACCCTACTCGGATTCGGACCCTAATTTTAGGGTAGGGTCCAGACCCGGACCCTGATATTAAGGGTTTAAAAAATTGGACCTAGACCCAAACCCTAAGGGTTTGGACACAGACCCTTAGGGTCTAAAACCATACCCTAAAAAGTTTATTTTCTTGAGTGAGATTAAAGGGTCTAAAAAATAGACCCTAATATGGACCTTAATCTGAATCCTTTTTAGACTCTTAGGGTCTAGGTTCCTAAAATCCATAAATCATTAAGAAAAACATTAGGAAACAGAGGGAGTAATAAACAAAAGAAGGCCGCAAATTCATTTGGAAGAATACAACTCTAATGGAGGTTTTGTATTAGCTACTCTTATTTCGTTGCCTTCCAATTTCAAATCTGCACAAGCATCTTGTGACTTCACTTCCCATAGTAATAAAAAAAACAAAGAGATAATATTTCATGAACATGATCTCAACAAATAGATTCTCCATATACGAGCCGAATTACAATGAAACAAACAATTCTTTTTAACAAATTATATAATAACCCATCAAAAAGTAGAAGCCAATCAAAGAAAACAATTAAATCAAATTGTAAAAACTCCAAATCAAATCATAGAAAACTCCAATGGTGGGAAGCGCAATAGGTGCTACAATGGTTTCTCTCTCATTAAAACCCAAAAAAAACTCGTTGGAGTGCTTTATACTTAGTCTCCTTGATTGATCAAAAAATGGTTACAGTAAAATATGAAGTTATAAACTTTAAATACTCTCCAATATAAAAAAAAAAAAACTAAAAAAAAAAACAAAATTAAAAAGGGTCCAAGGGTCCAATCCGGGTCTACCCGGACCCAGACCCTTATAATATTTTTTAGACTCGGACCCGAACCCTTAGGGTCCGAAAAAAATAGACCCTTACCCTTAAAAAAGGGTAGGGTCTAACAGGGTCCGAATAGGGTCTTGGACCCTTGTCCATCCCTATATCAAACTGACTCATTAAATCATGTGCACTCCTTACGTTTACTATCAAGAGTCAATTGAAAACAACCTATTTAATCACTAATAAGAATATGATTGCGTATTGTTAAAAAAGAAAGAATGTGGTTGCGTAGATTCGACCTCAAACACCCAGGTTCGTGGATCCATTTTATAATGTTGGGAAAATGGAATATGGCCTTACATATTGTCACCCTTTCAGCCTCCTAGACTGAACTTACTCCTAGTAAAGTAGTACTCTAAATCTTTACTAGTTGCCCGACATTTTAGTATTTTTAGCTTAATCAAAGGATCTTAATAAGAAGTTTAGTACCTCAGAAGGCCCAACAAGCCAATGAAAGAAAGGCACAGTGAGAGCTGCATTGAACTCGGCTGCCCATTTTGTTGGCGGAAACAATTTTCTGAACTGCAACACATCAGTAACTGTTAAATTTACCTGGACTTATTGTAAATGTTAATATATAATCAAGAAACACGAGGTGCACATACTTTATATATCAAGCCAAAACAATATGACGATGGAGAAAGGGCTTTAATGACTTATTAACTGTTTAATTCCTTGACGTCAGACAAATTATCCCAACAGTAAGTATAACATTCTTCAGTCTTTCTTTCTGTACATTTGAGCTAAATGCCCTTGGGAAAGAGGTAACAAAATTATATAGAAGTTCACTTTGATATATCCAAGTAGAAACTTGCATCCATAGCTAATCAAATCGAGTACATAAATTATGGTATAAACCCAAGTGTCAAAGTGAGGAGGAGTAACATTCCATATTCCGGTGTCATTAAGAGTGGCTTTTATCTTAACACTTCCGAAAATTCAGATATTTGCAACCATATCCTTGTGTTATTGTTTGCAAATGATACTTTTGTATGATTGCAAACCCAAAGATTTCCGAACACCACTATACATGATCAGAACCACCCCTCTCCTTAAAGTTCGAGAACACGTAATATTACCCATGTAATAATAAAAACATTATTTATAACTTTTATAACAACTTTTATAAACAAAAAGTGCATATAATTTAAGGATTCATTATTACCTGAGCAGGGGCACCAGGAGGGAGCATAGACAAAAGAACTTCTCTAACAACTTCCTGTTGCTTTGAGCGTGATCTTCCCTGCATTACTCTTTTAGACACATCCACAAAACCTTCATAATCATACTTAAACAGTCCATCTTTATCCTCCTTTCTCTTCCCAGAAGATACTGCATATTTCTCCATTTTTTTAGCAAAGAGTGTCATAAAAATCTTCTCAAAAAACCCATCTTTATACACAGTTTTTTGTCCCATGGGAGCTGGCACCCCATTTGGCTCTGCAATCCCACATCTAGGCATACAAATCATCTCCATTCTTCTATTTCTTCCGCCATTTTCATATCTATGATGTGTAATATTGGCTCCTAACTGGACTGGTTGAAAACTTAGTACCACCATGAATAGCTCTGCAACTCTTTAATAATGGTTATTACTAAGAGGATTAGAGTTTATTGAATCGTGTGCCTAACACAAGAATCAGGAATGTGATTTTTTTTTGTTTTAAATTAAGGGTTTATCATGATTATTACACTACTATGAACTACAGATGAATTTTGCTATTGTGTGGCTCTAAATGAATTATCATGAATGAATGAATCTACTTTTCGGTGTTCAAGTTTTTTTTATATTTTATTTGGGTTTGACTTTTTAAGACTTTTTTGGAGGAACTATTTTTAAAATGTAAAGTTGTAAAAAGTTACAATTTTTATATAATTTTTTGGTGAAATTTATTTTTATTTCACTATTTTAATTTATTATAGGCAGGTTGAAGAAGGGAGAGAGGACTAATTGAGATTCGATCTTAAGATCATGTATGAAAAAATGATATTTACTTTAAATTCTTAACGCACAACTCATTTATCCTATTGAGATTGTAACATTTTGTAAATCTATGTGAAAGATTTTATGAATAAATGTTGCAATTCTAATAGGAAAAGGATGAATTATTATTTTTTTTTTGAGATGAAGGATGAATTAATTAGTTTTTGACAACTGTTTTCAAAAGATTTTCTAATCATTGTAGCTAACGAACATCGCAATTGTTTAAAAGAAATTTTTTTATAAATATGATTTTTTTTTTTACTTGAGATATTTGAAGGTATGACCATATAGAACTATAGAGTTGAGATTAAAACTTTCATATTAATATTGTAAATCAAGACAATGCTAGTATAATTTTTGTTGAAGTTAATCTATATTCTGTTCAACTGAATTATTTTTTTAAAATGAAATTATATATTAAATTACTTTTTTATATTTATGGCACTTATTTTTATGAGATTAATACTTCTATGAATGATAAAATCAAAGGCATAGAGTTGATGCCTTGTGTGAGGTCAAATTTGATGCCACGCAAATGGTGCCCTTTTTCAAGCAAGTCTTATCATTCACACAAACTTGCGTAAGACGGTCTTAGAATAAGACGAGCGTTGGGCCCGCCCAATCGTAGGCGCGTGTACTACACGCGCACGCCTTGCCTCCAGATTTCCATTTTTTTGTTTTTTCATTTTCTGGGCAATTTTCAATTTGGACCTTAAAGGTATCAATTTTGACCTTAAACATTTCAATTTTAACCTAAAGTAATACTTAAACATATCAATTAAAGTAAAATTTTCAATTTGAACCTATATTTGATCAATTGTGGCGTTAAACTGATCAATTTCTACCTAAATATGGTTTTGTTCACAATTTGAGAATTAAGTTAATAAAATATTATTATTTTATCATTTTATGGGTGAATTTTAATCAACAAATGAATGGTCAATAATAACAAAATAAATAAACAATATAACAGCATACAATTAAATACTTATCATTGTCAATTATATTAGGTAGAAATTGATCACTTTAACGTTAAAAATGATCACTTATATGTTCAAATTGAAATTTTTACTTTAATTGATATATTTAAGTACTACTTTATGTTGAAATTGATATCTTTAAGGTCAAAATTGATACCTTTAAGAGTAAAAATTAAAAAATATCCAGAGAAATAGAAAAAGCTGATGGGCTTCATATTGGATCGCGTCTTATTCTAAAACGATCCTACCCAAGATCTGCTGCTTATCATTAAGGTTCTTGCGGTAAAAGCCCATGTTGAGCTATTTAACTATATTTTACTCGCTACCAAGGCCCAAAATTATTTTACGAGTTTCTGGTTTGGGCTTTAGTTTCGCGGAGTTTACCAGTACCTTCCACATCGCCTTTTATTTTGGAAAAAGTTGAATAAAATATATATTTTAAAAAACTCTCAAAATAAACTTCGAAAAATTTTAATTCTGAAAATAAGCTTCTTCGTGTTCGAGCCTAAGATCTCAGTTTGTTAGCTATTTTTAAAAATGAACAAAAAAGACAATCCACAACGTTTGAAAGGACAAAAATATAAATACTTGTTGTTCGATGTTATTTAACATTTGTTCGTTGTTAGTGACAGCGAACAAAGTCGTGATAATTCTTTTTTCTCTTTTTCATTGTTAGTAACCGCGAATAAATCTTGACCTTAGGCTCATATATGAAAACTTTATTTTGAAAATTAAATTTTTTTTGAACTTATTATGAAAACACAAATTCTTGTGAGAGATGGTTTCTTTGAGAGACTATCTCTAAATGAACTGGCCCATGAAGGAAAATGCAAAGTAAAGTAGATATTAAGCTTTAATGGGCTGGGCCTGAAAGACGTCTTCAGAAAGATGGTCTCTCAGGAGACTAGCTGGGAAATTGTTTTTTAAAAACATTATTTTATTCTATTTTTCCTTATTTTGGGCCAAATGATTCTAAAATATTGCATTCACAAATCTCACTTTCGTTCATTTTGTGGCCTTGGACTTTGTCAAATGTGTGTTACTACCTTACAAAATGTATAAGTGCTCCATAAATAATTTTAAGCTAACTGAAAAATTAGATTTTAAGCTGAAATTAATAGACTATCAAAAATAAAAAGAACATATATAATAGAGTTAGCCGTTCAAACAAGTTAATTGAACTACCCAAAAACAATTTGTTTTATGAGTCACTACTAAATCAATTATTTTTGAGTTAAATTTATGTGATACACGTTATTTTTAAATAGAATCAAATCAAATTTTGAATAATTTTAAATTGCATAATTTAGAATTCGGGTCGAGTTCATGTTGAATTGTACTAACTCAAGCAATTGTAGCTAATATCAATTTGAAGTGCGTGCCAAATTGCATCTTAGGCTGCTTCAAATTGAAAATTTTTGGGTCAATATTAAGTTTACATAAAGAGTGCACGTCAATGTTTACATAAATAGGGCTGCTTCAAATTTAGAATTTTAATTTGGGTCAATGTTTTAAGAATTTCACTAGCATATGTCATTATTGATCGGGTATAGTTTGGATCTAGACACTTTTTTGATCGGGTATACGTATGTTTTGATCGAGTAAGCTTCTTACAACCCTAATTATCCCAAATTATATCATCATCATTATATTCAGTGTATCTCACTCATAGATAAACTATGGTCAGAGTCTGAGAATGGAAGATAGACGGCAACTCTTACTCATATAGAAGAGTGCTGTCAGAGAATGATTTAATTTGTTTATAAGCTCCCCATTCTTATAATAAATTTCCTTGAATATTAAATAGGATGTATAATACTAAAACTTTAGGGATTGCTAATATCTTTACACTCATACACAATGGTCTTTTATAAAAAGGATCATACAAAAATACAATTTTAAGATTTAAAAATTCAAATATTAGTATGATCAATAATCTCAAATTAAACAATTCCGTAGACCATATAACAACAAATTCTTTTTTGTGATATTTATTTGTATGTGAAGAGGCATTTATTGGTGATAAGGATAAATAAATATCTTGATGTTGAAGGACAAGATTTCAGAAATGGAGTAAGAGATTTTGTTGTGGTTTATATTTTGCATAACAATTAATTTTCACAAATAAAATTTGAGACCGTTTTTTGTAAAAACGGCTCTTAAAAGCCCATTTTGATTCTAAATATATATTGTTGCAACTCTAAATATAGATTTGGGCTGGACTTTTGACAGTCATTTTTACAAAAGACGGTATTTTAAGAGAGCACTAGATTAATTTTAGTTGTGTGGTTGGAGATCTAGACTCAAATGCCCCACAAATGTGCGAGGACCATTATATTATCAGTTTGAGATGTACGAGTATTTTACATTCAACAGTTAACACTCACAAACTAAGAAGCTAGCTAAATTGTAATCCACCTCAAATATGAGAGATGATCAATGCAGCCCAATAAAAGACACAACTTCAAAACAAGAAGCTTACATTTTCTTTTTTCTCTTTAATTTGTATTAATTGGACTATTTAGCCCATATATCTAATGTTGTCTATCGAAGAGACTGTCTCTCACAATAATTTGTGTTTAAAATTATGGTGATAAATGAAGAAAGAAAATAAATTGTGTAGATCAACTTAGAAAAAAATTAAAATGTATGGGACGATAAAAAGAAAGTGGTGGGTCATTGTCAAAAAATAGAAATTATGCAAAATGAGTGAGATAGAATAAAATGCCAAATGACAATTAATGCAAATGAGTGGGAAACATTGAGCTAGATTATTAATCTATACATTACACATACTTATCCCCTCAAAGAAAAAAGGAGGCCAATTTTAGAGGTGACGGAGAAAATTTACCAATTCATTTTCATTATTACCATTTTATATAATTCAAACATTCACCAACTGGGACATATTGAGCTAGATTATTAATCAGCCCAAAATATTTCAAGCGCCGCTACATGGTAAGATGTTCTCATTTGAAACGAGCTGTTCAAACGCTAATTCTTAACATAGAGATACTTGGCCTAACTAGCTATATTTTGTAAAGTTGCCTAATGTTTAGAGGGGACGTGAATCTGTGATCACCATTTAAGAATTTGTTGGCAATGATTAAGTTAGCAGCTTCAGTGGGATGAAATGCATCCCAAAACACATATTTGGATCTGTCTTCACACAATACAGAGCTTGTATTTGTATCATTCTCTGCTTTGAAGCACATAATTGGAGGGAACAATCCACCACAACATGGGTCCTTTGCATTTTCGAATCCTGTACATATGCACCCACTTAGCCACTTCAGGTTGCGTTTGAAAACAAATATATTATTTTAAATTGTAAATTTCAATTATAAATTGTAAGTAATTTGAAAATGACAAAGTATCGAGCTTAATTATACACTTAATTGATGAAAAATTAAACCACGAGAGCACGATCAGGGTCATCGTATGTAGATCCACATGTTATATGGGTTATAGCATATGCCCTTAAATTTTCAAGGGTCTAATTGATTTAGTTTTAAATTAATATTAACTTAAATTGTATTGATTGAGATACAATTTACAATTATTGTAAAGTAATGAGCTTATTGGTTTTTTTTTTCTGAATGTATCTAAAAATAAATTTTAGTTAAGTTGTGAAATTTTAAGACTAGAACAAGATCTTGCATACATGCTTACCATAGTGAAGATGATTAGATATAATGTCCATGAAAATATCATAGGAGTTGGCATACACAAAGACAGCATCATGTCCCAATTTTTCATTCAAGAAAGTAAGCTCCATGCTTAGTTTTATGTTGTACCCTTGTATTAACTGATTTACCTCAGTTGAGCATTTCTTGAACCAAACTAGCTTCATAGCTCGAACTATTGGTATGCACCCTAAGGGTCCGATCCCTACTATCACAAACTTCCGCGCGCCTAGTTTATGTAATCGCTTCACAAAAAATAAAAATAAATGAAACTTATTCTTACAACCTGTTTGCTTCAAATCATAAATAGTGTCAATGATAAAACTTTATAAAGTAACATGTCATTCTTATGCATGGAATCAAATACCATAATATTGGGACGAAGAAAAATCTTTCGAAGTTGGACAAGCTAGAAAGCTTTTCAAATGTGATTATTTGTAGCAAAATTATATTGTCATTAATTATCTTTTTAAAGAGCGTATCTATATCAAATGAATCAGTATTAAAATTATATTTCCGCATTAATTTTAATAAAATTACATGATGTATAATCAATAAATGTGAATTTAGGAAGGAATTAAGAAATTCTTGTTCACCTATTATTTCTAGCTAGGTTGTTAATTATTCTTGATAAAAGAAGACTAATAAATTGGTATTAGTAAATATATATACCTTTAGTTGCATTGTCAAGTTAAAGAGCATATAGTCTTGAAATATTGAAGGTGTAACTTTGTGTTGTCCAATAAATGGAATGGATGGTTGGATGTAGTTGAGAATGTCATTAGACCCAATGGATACAGTGTAAATTGCGTTCTTTAGAAAATTTCTTGCTTCTTTTTCTCCCATTAGACCAATTATGTACGCTCTATTTTGCTCAAAATTGTCCACTTGTTCTTCAAGAGGGATTCTTCCTATCTGCCTTGACCACACTAACTTTCATAAATATTAAATACAATATAATAATATATCATATATTATTCTAATGTTTTATATTATGTATATATATGTTGATAAATTATATTGATCTTCTTTATGTGTGTATTGTGTTGTGATTAATTGGTTAAACCCTCATATAAAGATTATCATACGTACTGTTAGTATATTTGCGCATAAAAAATATGATTAAGATTGGAGAGCTAGAATTGGATGACGAAAGACTATATACCCTTATTTAAAAAAATAAGAAGAATACGATAAATACGACTGTTTGAGAATGACCGCAAATGAAAACACATTAAATGGCCTAATACATGTCATATTGGCAAGACAAATTAAATAAGACTGAAAGATAAATGTATTATTCCCAACGTACAAACACTGATCCAGTTTCCACAAGGATTCCTGCTGAACCAGAACCATAGTTTATCCCTGCTTGAATAGCATTTTCTTGCTGGGAGTTTGGAGCTAGGAATGGTGGTGGAAAAGTAATGCCCCCTAATCCCTGTCCTGCACTCATTGCATTTTAATTAGGCTTTAGAATTATAAAAAACTTTATTCATGGTAACTGGATAATTACACGAGTCGTCTATTAATATCTCTATCTTTATTAAATCGTATAACATAAAACACGTAATAGTATATAGTAGTTGATTTGGTTCATATGTCAAACGTGCAGAATCGTGTGTTCAATCCGTCCTATACTAATTTCCGAATATGCAATTGCATACATATATATTATACACTCATGAAAGTTGTACTATTTTGAACTTCTAAGATATTATATTTGAATCATAAAAGAAGTTTAATTATGTATAGGAAGATGAAATAAACAAATAATAAAATAGAATCAGAAAGTAGCCAACGTTTGGGGTATAGGAATGACATTTTGAACTTGTCAAGTCTAGTGGACGGGCCATCTAGCAATTAAGCCTCTTAATAGTAAGTTAGGAAGATGTATTAAAGAGTTATAGGTTGTCAAATTGACAAATTGTCACTACTACGTTAAAGAGAAAAGCAGTCTAAAACTAATTTTTAAACACAATTAGCTCATAACAGTTAAGGTTGTATGTCTGTATTATGTACAAAATATAAGTTTTTTCATATTAACTATGCTTATTTGACAAAAGCAATGTTAATTACTTATTATTACCTATAATATCGGTAACAGTCCGACCATTTGTGAACCTTCCGGTGGGATGGCCGCCGGAGGGCGTAAAATCTACACCATAAGGAGGAGAATTTGCCTTCGAGAGCGTGAATAGATAGTCATTGTTTCCAGCATCGACTAAAGAATCACCAAATATGAATTCAGTTAAGGAAAAACACGGCGAGAATAGAAAGCAACAAGATACAAATAACTCTAAAAACGAGTAATAGATTATAGGATAATTACACATGTTATTTTTCATAGAGAAAAGTATCTTAGAATCTTAGAATAGTTTTTAAACGTAACTTCCACTTGTATATAGCTATAATAGTACATTCATTTATGCATGAAATGACCATTTCTTTTGTGACTACAACAACGTCACTTGCTGCAGGTATGAGATGTTGAACCGGTCTTCTTTGTTTAATTATAAGGGAGAATGTAACTAACTAAAGCCAGGGAGAAAATAAAATTTTTTGGGAACTGAAATAAATATATAAGTGAGATAAAAAAAATAAATTAAATATGTCGATAAGAATTAAAGAAAAGTATAGATCATGGCAAAACATTATAATTATAAACTTAACTTTTAGTGGTATATGTTTAGTAACATTGAAACATATTTAACTATTTACATTTTTAGTGTTAGTGTTAGCTTTTATTTTGAATTCCACTATAAAGTGATTTAGTGACACTTAATTTGACGTTTAGTGACATATGTAATTGTCACTATAGCTTATAAAGACATTTATGAGAAATGATACTAGATCTTATGTCTTGATAAGTTTTATATGATTTTTTATCATGTTGATAAAAAAAAGCTTTTTTTTTAAATTAAACAAAAAGAAAAATATAGAAGGATCCACACCGTGGGACAGATAGACTATACTCCCTCTATCTTCTTTGATTTGCATCAAAGAGAAAGAGAGCAGTTTTTAAGAATGTGGTGATAAATGATGAGAGAAAATGATGTGTGGATGAAATTAAAAGAAAGTTAAAATGTAGGGATGAGAATAAAAGAAAATGGCCGGTGGGTCATCATCAAAAATAGAAATGATGCAAATAAAGTGGGACAGACTAAAATGAAAAATGCTGCAAATTCGGAGGGAGTATATTATTTTGAATTTTGAAGCAGTCTAATGGCATGGAGCCATGAACGTATGATAAGATCTAATTTTACGTATGCATGAAAGGGGTAGTTTACCCAATTCTGTCCTTTCTCACGTAATGAGCCTAAGTGAAAAAACATACACAATTTCTATGTTGTTATTTATCCTTAATGAATGAGCAATCAATTAGCACCGATTTATAGTTTAAGGGGATTTGAATACTACGACATGTTCTTTGTCGTCAATCATTTTCATCTAATACATTATCTACATTAACATTCTTTCAATGATTTTTAGTAATGCTTTTGTGATGATGCATGCGATTATGAACTAGAGGGTATTTAATTGATTTAAGAAAATTATTTTTTATGTATACCATGTCAATAGATTAACTACACAAAAAGTTTATTATTCATGTCAAATTGGCCAGTTGGATTAATTTTTGATTGAGTTAGTTTCTTTAGTCAAGTCATTTTCATGTCAAATTATTGTGTCTGGTTCGGGTCAATCCAACGAGTCAATGAGTGTTTTAAAAAATTCCTTTCGTTTAAAATTTTTTCCTAAAAATGTAATTCATGACATTCTATTGAGAATATATGTTTTTATTAAAACAACCAATATCCAATTAAAGACTTCAAAAAAATATACACTTTTAAAATGCAAAAATGAAGTATTGATGTCTTGACTAAAAATAATAATGGCATAGAACTGAAAAATTTGACAAAAGTGGATAATCTTCAGTTTATAGGCAAAAAAATTTCGTGTTATGACTCACTAGTTTCTGGTCAAGTTTCAGATTAATTTCGAATTGAATATAAAATTGACAAATCTATTCATAATTAATATATGCTAAACAATTGTAATTATGTTATTCCAAAATATCAAGAATGAAGACATAAATACTCACCTATCAAAGATAGCCATTTATTGTAATGAAGTGGGATATTTGACAAAGTATGATATAGATGCATTCCTTAAAGTGAATTTAGACTTTTCTGAAATGGCTATCCCGTTCCAAATTAAACCTAGCAAAAATGTAGCAATCTTCAACTGTTAAAACACCATAAAAAACAGAACAAATTAGCTAATGAGTTGGACAAGACAAGTAACCCTATATTTGCCCATTTTGGGAGCTTGTTAGGCTGCCAAGCAAGTTGTGATCCTCTTCAGTTAATTTAGGGGTCCATTTATTTAATAACATTTTCCACTTAGCCAAGAATATTCTACCACCTTGATCTATTATGATTTAATTAGCCGATTATATTGGAGCAGATACGTTTATACAATTATAGTACTCTTGGTCACCACTCACCACTCACCACACTAGCTAGGTAATTATTTTATAGCAAATTAAATTGCAAATTATTTTTCTTAACTTAAAATTTTCGATTTCATTTAAAAAATGTAATGGCGTCCTTTAAAAAGATGGAGAACTATTCAATATCCATCAGTTTTATAGAATTTGCAATATATATATAATATATTCTAAAAATTTCTCATATAAGAACGCGAATTTGTAGGATAGAGAAATGAGTAAGTCATAAGTCATAAGACATCTCTTATGAAAAGAGAGGCTTACCATCAACTTCTTGTTAATGACAACCCGGAGAATATGATCTAGGGTTTCAGAATAAAAACTAGCAACATGATGTTCTTTTAAATTAGACTAATTAAGTTGATTCGTTTTAATTTAAATTTTAGGAAAATTTACCGTGAATAATACAATTTTTTGTTATTTTCCCTACAATAATACGAACTTTTGATTAACCATGAATAATACCAACTTTGGGGTGTTTTGTCCTAGAATAATACCAACTTTAGTTTATTAACTAATTTACTAATTTTTTGGTCATATAATCACCTATAGTTTGATTTTTAACATATTAGGTATATTCTAGAAAAACACCCCCATAAATTGGTATTATTCATGGTTAATCAAAAGTTGGTATTATTGTAGGAAAATAAGCAAAATGTTGTATTATTTCTGGTAATTTTTCCTAAATTTTATTAGTAATATTTTATAATTTTTAACCAAGTTAAATAGAGATATTTAGAAATAAAATAATACAGAAGTGTGTAAAATTTAATCAAATGGAATGACGTTAAATTAGAATATGAGGGAATAGTTGACTTCTAACCAAGATAAGCTAGAAAGTCAATACATTGCACAATTGACAAATAATGTAAAGGATTCAATTTAACCATAGTGGTGAACTTTCAAAAATATCCAAAAGATAATATCATGAATTTTTTTGTTAATAAATGAAACTTTATGATTATTCTACAAATAAAGCAAACGTGAATATTATTATTGAACCCAAAAGAATTAGTTAGAAATAGCAATTTAATTTGTACTACACTATTTCATGAACATTATTACATTAACTACATTATGACCAATATGAGGTTAATAAGCAAGAGGATAAAGGGTTGGCCAAATCGATCCCATGGTTTATATGAAATAAAATAAAATAAAAAGCGATTGTGGCTCAATGGATGAGCATCTGCATGTGGAGCAGAAGGTTAGGGATTCGACTTCTATTGTGCCGAGGTATCAATTGGGGGGTTTTCTTGAATGCGCGCATCTCTACTCCCTTCTTGGAGGAACGGATATGATTTGCCCGCATCTTTCAAGAAAATGAAAAAATCCCTCATCTGAACCATGTCTTGTGCGGGATACTGAAAGCGTCTTCCTATTGTTTCCATGCTCCAAATGAGAGTAAAATGAAGTATACTTATAAAAGGGCGGTGCTCACTGCTCACCCATATATGTCAAGGGTTGGCTATACACTAAATATTGACATGTGATTGTGAGAGTCATGTGTGGAGGAAAACCTGCTATAAATGATTCACAATTGATTGAGCATTCTCATTTTACCTTAATTGTCAACCCTCAAAACTTTCTTCAATTGTTACTCTTATTTGTTACTTTGTTTGTCTCTCTTGAGATTGTAATATGAGCATTTAATAAAGAATTTTAGAATAAGGAGAAAGAAAATTTATAGATGAGAATTAAAGAAAATATGTAAAAATGTTTGTATGAAATGAAATTGTAGTAAATTGAAGAAACAGACTAAAATTAATGAAAATATAAAAGGAAAATTACCGTGAATAATACAACCTTTTGTTAATTTCCCTATAATAATACGAACTTTTGATTAACCATGAATAATACCAACTTTAGGGTGTTTTTTCCTAGAATAATACCAACTTTAGTTTATTAACTGATTTACTAATTTTTTTTGGTCATATAATCACGTATAGTTTGATTTTTAACATGTTAGGTATATTCTAGGGAAACCCCCCATAAGTTGATATTATTCATGGTTAATCAAAAGTTGGTATTATTATAGGGAAATAAGCAAAATGTTGTATTATTCCTAGTAATTTTTCCAAATATAAAAATAACAGAGGAAGTATAGCTAATTAAATTGTAAATTGAGCCATTGGTTTTAATTCTAGACTCAATACTTTATGTTTTTTAGTGGTTGATTGTTGTGTTGCAATAATCATATATATACTAATTCAGAAACATCTTTTTTTGTTTTCTAATTAATAGGGTGAATTTTTTTATGTCTAAAATTCACACAAAAAATTAATGTGGATGAGAGAGAAAATGTAGAGAGAGATCGGTGATGAATTTTTTTTTCCATACCATCGTCTAACGGTGTGAAAAATAATATATTTCCACATTGAAAACTTTTTTCCACTCAATCTGTGGATATTTTTTGTATGTGGATAAGGGATTAGTGGGAGTGAAAAAAACATTTCCATGGATGGAAATTTGTAAAACCTCACTACTTTTCCACTCTCACTTTTCCATGGGTTAGTGGGAGTGGAAAAAAACATTTCCAAAAAAACTTCCACTTGAAAAAAAATTCCACACTAATGAGAGTATTTTTAATCAAACTGCCCAATCAAATAAATATAATCATCATCTATATTTTCCATTTGAAAAATGAATAAAAAAATACAATATATTCAAGAATATATTTAATCTTTTACTGTACGCATAGAATTTAGAAGGATAAATTACTCTACAATTAAGTGTTAAATTTATACAATTGTAACATGCCTTTAGTATATAGGCCAAGGGGTGTCAGAACAATCACAATATTTTTATAATTTTAATTTATACATTTCATTATAGTAGTTAATTATATTAAAAAAAAACTTTATAAATTTTGGCCCCTCAAATATCTATGGTTTGATCTGTTTATTAATTTTTGCTTTAAGTTTTAACTTTGCTACATTTACTATTTTTTATAGACAAATTAAACACTCCTTTTCATGTACATGTATGACTATGTCGTCATGAGATCTAGATTAGAGGTGTTCAACGGGGTGGGTCGGGGCGGGACGAGTTAAAATTTAAATGGGCTGGGTCGGGGCAGATCAAGCCCGTTTAAATCCGACCCACCTTAACCCATTTTTTAAAAGTTAATAAAAATAATTTTTTTTATTATATTGTATGACCCGTTGGGTCGATTCACTTATGTTTATAATAATATCATTTAAAAAAAAATGGCAAATTTTTTTTCGCAATTAATTCTTATAATTATCCGACCCGACCCGGCCCGATAATGACCCGCCCCGTTATTGACTCGACCCGCTAATAACCCGTTAAAATGTGATCCGATCCTTGACTCATTAGGTTGACCCGCCCCGTTGAACACCTCTAATCTAGATCAATAGTTAAGGGGTAAGTATAGACCAATGTCAAAAAAAAATGATCACAAGATATATTCATGGAAAGTTCTATATCTTTTTAGCTGGTAATAGGCGAAGATAATGCACGTAAAGGTTTAGTGAACAAGAAGGAATAAGGCTGCCATATTTTTTATTATATGAGTATGCGTAAGTAATTCAAATTTCTGGAAGGAATGAAAGAAAGTCCCAACACTTGTACAATGTCAATAATTTATTACACAATATACTTCCTCCGTTTTTTTTACTTGCACCCCAAACACCTATTTATGCAGTTCAATACATTTGTCGAGTTGCTTATATCTAGAATTATAATCAACTAAAAATTATTAAAATTTGATATAATGAAAGTATTTGACGAGACGAATAAAACAAGATCCCACATAACTAGTTTTTTTCTCGTTTAATAGCCGCAATATGCAAAACAATATCAAATGATGAATAGTGTAAAAAGTGGAAATGGTGCAACTATAAAAAACGGAGGAAGTATAACACAAGTCTTAAACATATTTTTTTCCCGAGAAAATGATCATATAGATTGGTAAATAGCATATATTTTACTCCACTGTTTTTAATAGAATAAATAAATATCTGATAGCACACAATAAATAGAAAAATAGAATAAATAAATATCTGATAGCAAACAATAAATAGGAAAAAAACGGACTACTAAGTTTTATTTATGAGCATCACAATTGAACAACATGGAAATTTAAACTAAATTAGAAAACAATATAATTAATTACAAGTAAATTAGGTAGTCTCAAAAGTTATTTGACAATATGTATGATGAGGTTTAGGTAAAGCTTGAATATAAAAGTAATTTTGGGTAAAATTTTTTATATGTGGATAGAGGCCTAAAAAATTAAAGAACGACCCTCACAAAACGGGGTCCTAGGCAATCACTCATTAGGCTCACCATAATCCAATTGTGATGTTCAAAAGGATAACCAAATAAAAGCCTATAATTAACACCAAATAATATAATTGAATTTATGAAATATTAATTAAATTTTAAGGGCATTTTAAAGTAAGATGATTATAAATTATTTTTTGTTATTTGCTTATATTTAACACTAAAAAAAAAAAAAAAAAACACTTTGTATAAATTGATAAAATCAGATCATCAACAGCATCAATCAAAGTTGTTAAAATCGCGATTTTATTTAGAATTGTTAATAGAGGTAGAATCGAATCGGTAGAATTGTGCGATTCTACAAATGAACTTTAATATATCAAAAATATTTAATTAGTTTCTTATCATTATTATCCAATTCATAAGTTTAAATTATGAATTAAAGTTCCTTTGACTTTATTTTTAAGAATATAACGAAAACTTTTTAATTTTTAGTTTAAATCTTCATACGTATTAAGAAGTTTGTTTTTTAAAAAGTTTTCATGATGGAAAATTTGAAATTTATGTGTATATGTGAAAGAAATTAGTAAAAGATAGTACATATGAAAAATTTAAAATAATACGTACTAAATTAGTAAAATCGGATCGTTAAATCGTAAAATTGTAGAATCGTATTATGATTCTACCTCTAAAATCGTAGAATTCTACATGCGATTCAAATCGTTCGCTTGTTTTTGAATCGTAAAATCGTAGAATTGTAGATCAGAATCGTGATTTTAACAACAATGGCATTAATATTTCTAACTAGTTTTATTCTATATGTAATGAAATCCTAGTTTTTATATAAGTGGCTAAAATAACAGTTTCTCTTGATTTATTCAAACACCATTCTGCCAACCAGTCAGATAATAAACGATACGATGCGATTATTATTAGTAGTAGTACTATTCATATATATGACTGTTAGGAATACACTATTACTCAAAGGTAGCAACTTAGAAAACAAAATATCTTAGCTAAAAATTGAAGTTTTGGTAGAAATACTAAAGACTTAAAGAAAGGTGTTTAAGTTTAACACTAAGAGTGAGAAGAAGAGGAGGTTCAACCACCACCTACCATAGTCTCTTGCCCAACGAACAATTTTAATGATATCAATGAATTTTCATTCTCTTTCTACGTGTCCCATACGCCCTATTCATTTCCTCTCTTTACATTTTCTTCTTAATTTAAACACCAACTTTCTTTCCTCTCTATAACCCACTTATTATAACTTTGTTATCATTTTGGAGAGGCCATTTAATCAAGCTTAGCTTAAGCTAAGGCCTCTCCTGTCCTACCCCTTTTCTTCTCTTCTGATAGAGTATATAACATATAATTATTAAAACCGAAAAAATAAAAATGAGTGTAAAAAAGAGTAATATGGGGAAAGCAAAATCAGCAATATTGGTAACAGGAAGAGCCATAAATGAAGGAATAAGCTTATTAGTATTTACATTGTTAGACCTATTAGATTTTGTACTATGTTTGGTTTATAAAGTAATTGATTTTGTTGTTGAGGCAGAATGGAAGCCTTGTTATTGTTGTTCTTCATCAGCTATACAAGCTATGTCTGTTACAAGTGGTAATAAGACAATATTAGTGTCTGAAAAGGGTGAATCTACTAAGATTGTAAGACTTACTTCTACTAAACTTCAACTTGAAGATGTTTCTGATACGCTTTATACTAGACCTTCTGTTATGTCTGAGATCTCTAAAAGTTCTTCCATCATTTCTCACAAAATGGCGGCGGTGTCCAAAAATGGTGGAGGAACAACTACATTTAGGGTTAGTTCCACCATTGTTGAGATGCTTCAAGGGAAGATTGGTGGGAAACAAATTTTTCCTATTCCTAGATGGTCGGATTGTGATTGTACTACTTGTTGTTCTTGGACTAAATCGTCTAAGGACACGTTGTTTGTCAATGTCGATGGCGCCAAACCTGGTACGTACCTAATATTTGATAGAGTATATAACATATTATTTTGATACTTTAATTATTAAATTAATTTTTCATTAAATGGTATTTAAATACGGAACTTCAACTTAGATATAATACATTTCATATTTTAGAGGATAAATCAACAGTTTAAACTTTTAGTTGACTTAATTTAATAATATGGTATATCATAGTCAGATTAATTTTTAATTTAATTTTATATCATATGGAATATTTTAGCATAATTATAAGGGTTACTAATTTAGTTATTAGTAATTTAAAAAATTTAGTTATATAATGTCTACATCATTATCATTATTGTTACAAGTTACAATTCCTAAAGTCGAAAAATTAGTTAAATCAAGTGGTTCAAATATTTGGGAAAATTACTTTTAAAAATTCTTAATTATGGAGTTTGTCTAATTTTAAAGAAGAGGGGTTAAACATCCTAGGTAGCATTATCCGTTGGTCCATACGTCTTTTCTATAAAAATTCAGTTCAAAAAAATAAAATAAAAAACCCAACAGCTAACACCACCAATCTCCCACCCTAGCAGCCAACCAACCATCTAAAATTTTTAAAAGTAAATTTCTCTAATTATTTTATATATTTTAACACGTATAACATGTTTTGTGTTTGTAATTTTAATAGGAGACAAGACAAGCGAGAATGTATTGTTCATACATGGGTTTATATCATCGTCCAAATTTTGGACAGAAACTTTGTTTCCAAATTTTTCAGCCGCGACAAAAGCTAAGTACCGATTGTTCGCGGTGGATTTACTAGGGTTCGGGCAGAGTCCAAAACCGACGGATTCTTTGTACACTCTACGAGAGCATGTAGAAATGATCGAACGGTCTGTGCTAGAGATGCATAAAGTGGAGTCCTTCCACATTGTTGCCCATTCGTTAGGCTGCATTTTGGCTCTCGCACTTGTTGTGCGCCATCCCTCTAAAATTAAGTCCCTCACCTTAATTGCTCCGGTAAGTATTGTCCTTAACTATCTCATAATTAAATAATTTATTACGATATTTCACTAAATTTCATAATTTTAGTTATAGACAATAGGGGATGGTAGATTAATTACTAGATAAATTAGATTTAAGAATTAGTTAAAAGTGACATAAATTTTGGTTCGGGAAAAGACATTTATAATTGATAAATGATCCCAAAATATATTGGTAATTTTTTAAAATAACTTGTTGGTAGATATAATTAAGTGACTTCACCAACATTTTTTATAATATGGGGTGGTACGTTTTTTATAAATGCATAATATTACTGTAACAACATAAATAACATTTATTATAATTAACTTGCACGCAAAAAGCCTAAGTTTTAGTTATCGCACGTTACTCGTAGTAATTGCAACATGTTTTTATAAGTATATGTTATAAACAGATCTAACTGTTAAGACATTATTGTTAAATAATTTGGGATAGAATTTTGACTTATGTCATATATAGTTTGAGTTAGAGACAAAAAATTTAATATTGTTATTGTTGTATTTATTGGGTGACAGCCATATTTTCCGGTGCCGAATGGAGAGCAAGCAACACAATACGTACTAAGAAGGTTGGCACCACGACGAGTATTTCCACTAATAAGCATGGGAGCATCTTTAGCTTGTTGGTATGAACACATTTCTCGGACAATTTGCTTGCTTATCTGCAAGAACCATCGAGTGTGGGAATTTCTTACCAAACTTGTCACCAGAAATAGGTAATTTTATCTTTTTACTTTTTTTTGCTTTGAACTTACAATTGAAAATGACATTGCAAGGAAAATCGAGCTGATGAAACTTTTTAACCGCATTTTTTTTTGATTTGGATTATATTTATAACAAATTAAAAAAAACAGAAGAATAAAGTACATTGTTAGTTGAATTGTTACTCCTAATTTCCAATATTCTTGTTTAATGTTACACAAGTACGTTTGTGTATATAGAGCAGCCTCAACAAATTATTTAACGGAAAAACTTTAGACGACATCGTTTTAAGGCGAATTAAAGGTGATTGTGATTGGGTAGTAGAGTTGTCCCAACAAGCAATTACTTGGGTGAAAGCTCCATTGCTTCAGTTAAATTCTAGAGCCAAGTTTTATTTTGGAGTATCTCTCACCTAGTGCATTTAACATTTTTGTATTGCATTTAGGAGTATATTTAATGTGACTATTATTTTATGTTGCAAAATAGTCAAAGCTACCCCACCTACAAAAATGATAGCTAAATTTAATGTAACTATTCTTTCAAGTTAGCTATATTGTAGGAGTATTTCTTTAAGTAATTTTTAATTTTTAGATTAAATAAGAGAACGAGATAAAAAAAAATAATAATATTACTGTTAAAAATGTAAAATTGAGTAAAATGATAGAGACAACCGAAATTGAAAAATACTCCCTCCGATTCTTTTTATTTGTCCACTTTACCTTTTGTACGCATTTTTTAGCAAATTTTAAGCCTTAATATCGCTAAGTACGCATCATAAAAAATTATAAAAATTAAATATTAAAAAACTTTACATCAAGACAAATCTAACAAGATCTCACATGAATATATTTTATCATCAATATACACTTCAAAAATCTAATTTAAATTTCTCTCTCTAAAAGTGGACAAACTTAAAATGGACAAACAAAAAGAAACTGAGGGAGTACTACTTACACAAAGTGACGGTAAAAATAATTATACTTCTATATAAAACTAAATAATGTAAATATGGCAATTTTAAGCTTAAACTCCAACGTAAGCTAAATGTTATAGAATTAAAATTATTCTTGTAAATGTTATGGTTTGAGGATTTTGGTTTTGAAATGATAATATTCAGGTATATTTTTGTGTATACTACTTGAAATTTAATTTATTTTGAGTTTTTATATGGGTAGTTTTTGGGTCAAGCTTTACTTCCTCTATTTCTAGCCAAAAAAATATTTTAAAAATAATTTGAAAAAGAGATCAGTGTTAATTTCGAATTAGGAATTGCATAGTTTGAATAAAGGCCTAAAATATGTTGGGATTTAATTTCGTTTCTAATTTTTTTTTTCTTTCAATTTTATTTCGTGTATATTAGAGGAGTTAATTAGATAATTGACTACTGCAATTTTCCATTTCCTTGTATGGTTGAACCATCACCCACCCTGTAATTAGCACAATAATAATTTAATGAGAAGTTTCTCCTTTTGGCATATGTCATGACTTTTGTGTAAAAAATTAATGATGAGAAAATCATTAATTCGCCTTTGTTTTAGGTCTCATATTAATAGATGCCTTGTCTGAAATTGTACAATATTTATGGTGAACATTATGGACGATTCATGTATTGAAACATAAGTGAAATGTCGACATTAACCAACATTTAAAATTGACAAATTGACATTTATAATTCAACTTTTCACTCATCCGATATGAATAATTCCCTTTTTAGATTATTTTCTAATAATCCAACCTTTGTAAAAAATTTGCCCACAACATACCCTATTATTAATAATAGGTAATAATAAGTATGCTGCTAGCAAACTAAAATAAAAATTGGATTATTAACATGAACTAAGGGCAAACATTGAATTATTAAAAAATAATCCAAAGGTGGGATTATTCATAGCCGATGAGTGAAATTTTTTCTTTTTCTTTTTGTTATTCAATTTTTTTTACCTTTGATCAATTTTCTTGGGCTATCCGTTATTGAAGTACTCCCTCCGTATTTATTTATTTTCTCATTTTCTTCAAACTGAAAATTTACAGATTTTTATTAATGTAGATCTTTTTAATTTTGAACATAATTTGATTTAAAAATTTTCATTTGTCTAACAATTATGGAGTATTAATAATTATACCTCTAAAAAGTACTACATCCGTTCTTTTAAGTTCTTCCACTTTACTATAACGAGTAGTTTCAAAAGTTCTTTCACTTTAGAATACTTTCTATTTTTGGAAAGTTTTCATCCCACCTTTACCTCTTGAAACCCCACTTTCTTTACTTCACACTAATATTTAATTATTTTTTCTCTCATACTTCCAATACAATCATTACTTCACACTACTATTTAATTATTTTTTCTCTCATACTTCCAATACAATCATCACTTCACACTACTATTTAATTATTTTTCTCTCATATTTCCAATCCAATCATTACTTCACACTACTATTTAATTAAAATAATACTTACTATAACTTAAAGCTTCTATCTACCTTAGTATTTGTGAAAACCCAAAGTGAAAGAACAAATAAGATCAAAGGGAGTGACATGCATGAACCCTCTTTTTGAATGTACATCTTATTCTTATTAATGTTAAAAGAAACTTCTAATTTTTATTTCTCTTCTGTAATTGCAAATTCTATTTTAAAACAACACATATTCATTATTTCCAACAATTAAAAATTACACGAGAGTGTAATATGTCAATATTTTTATTATTTTTCTCTTTAAATCCTTTTCATATTTTAATTAATAGAAAGGACAAATAATATGGAAATAATTACTTCACGAATTTTATTTTACAAGGTATATATATGTTTCTTAACTTTAGTGTGGGCCATTGATAATGATCGATAAGATGTATAAAGAGGTGGCAATTAAATTATTTGAATCATGTCATAGTCAATTAGGTTTCATTAATTGGTTAGATTACAAATTTAGATTAAACAATAAAAAATAACGATTATAAATAATTTATCGGACACATATGCAATTTGTCAATTTAGTCTCTTAGGATTGAAAGTTCGAAATATATAATTATCAGGTGGAGTTCAGTTTGATTAGTCTTATTTATATCAATGATTGACTTCGCGATTGACTTCGTTATACTAGTTCATGTATTGACCTCTCATTATCGCTTTTTCCGTCGTATTACACGTAGTGTTGAACAAAGTTTGGTCTAAATCGTAAATTAAATCGGAGTTTTTGTATTTTGTCTGGTCTATGGTTTAAATGGTCTGGTATTATTTTTTTCAAATTAAATCACGGTTTACAATCTGGTCTCGGTTTTTTATTTTTCAAACTAAACCGGACTGCAAACCGTACTATGATTGAAAATCATAATTTGTTATTTAAAAAATTAAGTTGCTACCTAGATATTTTAAGATGTAGTTATTTTTATATAGCAACATATACTTGAATGATGTTAATGTTATCAACTAAATACAAATTTATTATATTTATTAATTGTAGGTATGAAATATTTGCATAAATACATGGATTAATTTGGATAAAAATATAAAAATAAAAAACCGTAGACCAGACCAGGACGGACCGTTGTAAAACGGTTTGTTCTGGTCCGGTTTGGAAAATTTTCAGACCGAAAGTTCTAATTTGATCTGATTATGTCAGATAAGACCAAACCGGATCGTGTTCACCCCTAATTATACGTAAAATTGTTAGGCGAAAAATAAAGCATCTGAAGGTAATTTTTTTGATTTATTACAGTATAAGCTAGATAAAAATCGAATTTATAATACTTCATAAGAAATAATATTTAATCTACGGTTGAAATAAGACTCGATTCTCATGTTAATTTATAAATGGATAAATCATTATTATTTGGTCATTCATATTGTTACATAATTAGAAGTATTATATGTTTGATTATGAAATATGATGATTAAGATTGCCCATAAAGTGTCTTGATTTTGCCTTCCAACAAACAATACGGTCAAATTAATTAATTGATGGAGGCTTTTTTACTAAAATGAATGAAAATGTTGTACGTACTAACATTAAGATCTATCAGGGAAAAGGACTTGTAATAATGTTGTTCTATTTGTCTAATCCTAGTAGATATATCCATGTTGGATAACCAAATTAACTAATTACCATCAACATTAACTAATATATAAGATTTTATTGCAGTTTGAGTATTAGCTTATACTTTTGATTGTATTGGTCCTATAATATGGCATCAGAGCTATAATATACAACATAAGGCTTATGTTAGAGTATATAACATATCCTTGGCCCTCAACCATCAGCTTAAGCTTTTGGTTGAGATGGTTTCTTGACATGGTATCAGAAGCCAGTGTGACAAGAGGTCACAGGTTCGAATCTCAACCACCCCTCATTTAAAGTGGAATATTAAGCGCCAGGTGTGAGGAGGGGCTGTGTCGCATCCACACTTCTAGCCCAAAGGGCTCTCGTGTGAGGGAGCGTGTTAGAGTATATAACATATCCTGGGGCCTCAACCATCAGCTTAAGCTTTTGGTTGAGATGGTTCCTTGACAGCTTATGAGTTTGTATCTCATTCACCTCTTATTTCAAGAATATGTCTCTATATTTGAGGAGGCCAGATGTTGTATATATTCACCCAAAAGGCTCTCGGGTATGGAGATGGATAGAGTATATTATATATCTTAGAGTTTCAATCATCAACTTAAACTTTTGATAAGTTGATTTTTTAGATTATTAAAAGTATGATGCTTTTGTATAATTTTTTGTATTTCAACAATTGAGTCAATTAAGTTAATAAAAAAAGTGACTAGCAAATTATATATATTGTGTACTATTGTACTAATTTGACATATAATCTAAATACATACATGGCATGGGTGCAGGATACGAACGTATCTAGTGGAAGGGTTTATGTGCCACACCCATAATGCAGCTTGGCATACATTACACAATATAATTTGTGGAACAGCCAACAAAATTGATAAATACCTTGACGTTGTTTGCAATCAACTTAAGTGTAATGTGAACATATTTCATGGAAGAGATGATGAGCTTCTTCCAATCGAATGCAGCTACAATGTCCAATCCAAAATTCCTCGAGCTCAAATTAAAATTGTCGATAACAAAGATCATATTACCATTGTTGTTAACCGTCAAAAAGCTTTTGCTCGAGAGCTCGAGGCTATATGGTCTTCTTCTTCATCTTCGAGTGATTGATATATATGATCAAATCAAGATTCAGAACAATCAATCTTGAAGTTTGAACAACACATATATATATATATATATATATATATATATATATATATATATATATATATATATATATATATATATATATATATATATATATATATATATATATATATATATATATATATATATATATATAAAAGCAAGTTATCAGATATTTCGTTCTTGGAGAGATTAAGGAGATAAAAGATCGTTTTAACTAGTCCATATTTTATGTTGATTGCCCTTTATTTGTTGGGTTATTTTTTTTCATTCACCAATGTGATTTACCCTCCTCCCTTCTAAGAAAAAAGTCAACTCCTATAAGGTGGGAGATGCTTGCAATTAAATTGTTGTCCATTCTAATTCGATGTGCATTTTTTTTATTTGCCTATTCTTAGCCATAAGGTTATATATTACGCATATAAGTCATGATATTTAGCTTGTTATTTGATAAGAGAATTGTGAATTCTTGTCTTTATTATTAATGAAATTATTAATTATTCCTCTCATTTTGATCATTTTAGCAATTTTTTCATAAGCGTATGGTTGGAGGCTATATGTAATTGTTATATGACACATAACAACTCTCTACATTTTTTTTTAAAATGTCACGATTTTACAAAATTTAGTTTAGTTATATGGTATAACTTATATTTAGTGGGCAAACTCCTTGTGAAAAAAACAAAAAGTTACTAAGATTTTAAAATATTTCAAGACATGTTATAAATGATTAAGTTAAGAATATAATTGATTGAATTTTAAAATAGTTGTCTAATAGGAGTATTAATTTAGAAAAAAGTTTAATATTAAGATTTGATTGATTGTTATTGCGCAATTTTCCGGAAAAGAAACAAGAGCACAATATTATTTAGTACAATTATCTAAATTAGCATTAAATCGATCAAGAATAATTGAATCATTTTGAACACAATTTTTGCTACGAATTTCAAGTTTTTTTAATAGCATAATATACTTAAGAAAATTAAATCATATATCTAATATATTAGGGATTATTTTAAAATTTTAAAATCGAAAAATTGTCAGAATAATTTTGTTAAATCGATCGAATCATATATGGATTTTTTTTCCATTGATTACCATGCGAACTGTGATAAACACCTATAATTAATCTATATATACAAGAAAAATTTTTAATTAAATTTACATAAAGATGATCAAATTAACCTTATATTATTGCATGAATTTTTGTACTACTAAAAAATTAATTAAGTGTACTCGAATTTATTGTTACACGTGTTAAGTAATTATAGATTATTCAAATTATTATGCATTACAATCTTTCGTTATTAGAAAGATTTTGATCCATAAGGAAAAAGTAGATGTGGAAAGATCATTTAAAGATGAATGAAAGAGAAAATTAACACCACGAAAATTAAACAAATAGGAGTAAATGATAGTGAGAGTACCCGATTTACATGTAACTTTCACTTTCTAGTTTCTACGATCTATTTTTTCTGTTCTGTTTTGCTTGCTATACACATATTAAGAAAGTACTATGCAATTATTAGGAGCATATGGGGGTTTCTTTTTAGAATTTTTTAATATTATTTGATGCAAAATGAAAAAAGAAAATAGAGATTTTTAGATGATTGGAAATATTATAAAGTTTAAATAATGGTAGATATAAAAGTTAATGAGGTATAAGGTAGGATAAAAATAGAAGTAGGTGGAACTTTAAATAATTGAGTTTTTTTACTAAAAATTAAAATATAACAAGTAATATAAAACTTTTCAAAATAGAAAATATAGCGAGTATTATGGAATAGAGGAAGTATATAGTTCTACTTCTTGACGGACAATAAATGTGTAATAAAATTGTAAAAAATTTAACGCTTAATAATTAATTTACTATCATACATTATTTTGTTATTAATGAATTAATGAAGAGTATATGTCATGTAATAAACTCGATTTGTCATATAGAATGTTGGTTGAGACGATCCACCTAAAGTATTGTCATATCTTCTAGATTACCAATTTAATTCTCATACCATCACAAGATCAAATATTCTTAATTAGCTATACTCTTTTCGAATTAATTTAGTTGCCACACTTGCTTGGGCACACTTGTCGAGGTTACATTTTGACTCTTAATATCTCTAATTATCTTAAATAAAAATTATGAAAAGTTGATAAGAAAAATCCTTGCATTGAGAAGAATCAAACAAAATCTCACATGACTATGTTTAACTTATGGATTAACACTACAACAAATTTAGCTTTTTGCGACATTGAATTTAGTGGCATTAAAAAATGCCACTAATTCATATTTTTAGTGTAATAACTATTTTTTTTATTTTAATTTTCACCATAAAGTGATTTAGCGACACTTAATTTGGTCTTTAGTGGCATATGTAATTGTCACTATAGTCTATAATGGCATTTGTGAGAAATGTCACTAGATCCTATATCGCTAAAAGCTTTAGTATGACTTTTTAATATGCTGCTAAAGGTTCTAATAAATGTCACTAAATCCTCTATATACACTGTAAGAAATTTGAAATAGCGACATTTAAATTAAATGTCGTTAAATATATCCCACTAAAAGTAAATTATGTTGTAGTGTAAAAATAAAATACAAATTAAACGGAATTGATAAATATTGTGAAAAAACAAATATGACAACTAAATTGGTTCGGAGTGAGTATGATTTAATATCATATGATCATGCACAAATCCTAAAATAGCAAGGGAATGTACTTACAAGAATTGATGTAATTAATTATTAGTGGTGTCATTTTAATTTGTATCCTGAAGTCATATATTAATATATTCTCACTTTCAAGTATATCTAGCTAGCATCCGTAATTCATAAATTACAAAATTCAGAGAGTATAAGTAAAGAGAATGAACCCAAAAAAAAAGAGAAAAGAGAAAAGTATTTCTTTGTATGCTTTATCAATCTTAAAAAATTAATAAATAATTCACAGCAATTATTTTCATTTGATAATTTTAGGTCTAACATTTTTTATTATCTCACCAATTATAAAAAATTAAAGCATTTTACAAATATAATTTATTATTCAAACTTAAATTGTAGTGTTAGTATGAGTTGGCGTCTTGGCGATGTACTTCTACTTTAAATAGGAGAGTCGTTTTAATTAAAAGGTTATCTTTGAGTGATATAAATTAATAAAACAAAAAGGCGTTGAATTTCTTCTACATACTTCCTCCGTTTCATAATACTTGCTACATTTAACCTTTTTACGCAATCCAATGTACTATTTTGTTCATTTATATGTCGAATTATATACATTTTAAAATTATAAAAAGTTTATATTATGAAAGTATGTGATTAGACGATTCAAACAAGATCCCACTTGACTATATTATTACTTACGTATTAGCCATAATATATAAAATAAACTTAAACGATGAATAGTACCCAAAAACAAAATATAACAAGTATTTCGAAACGGAAGAAGTATATAATTTAAGTATTCAACCAACTAATTTGAAAAAAAAAAATCAAAAAAGTAAGTAGTTAGCTATAGAAATCTATTGAGAAATCAAATCATACACACCATTATCTAAGCATATGGGTCATTTTTAATTTAGCCATGGATGGAGGCTAAGGCTGTAAGTAATAAATGTAACTTCAGTCATATCAAATGTAATGTTATAGACAAGCGCCGATTCTAACCAAGTGCTAGTTATATTTACGCCAGAAATCTATAAAAATTTTACTTTTTAACTAATACTCCCTCCTCCGTTTCTTTTTTATTGTCCATTTTTCTTATTTGGTTAACTCACTCTAATTTTCCACTTTTTATTTTTCGTAAAGATTTTTTACCTAAATACCCTCAACTACTCCAACTTATATTATTTAAAATACCCCACCTACCACCTTTTCAATTATTATAATCACTTAAATACCCCAACTATCACCTTTACAATTATTATAATCACTTAAAATACCCCACTACTATTTTTCTTAATTTGCGTGCCCACTAGAAAGTGGACAATAAGAAAGCGGTGGAGAGAGTATTAAGATTCGAACATTTTATTATATACAATAGTTTAGGGCTTATAAATAATCTTTCGTCCTTGACCCCTAAATATATTATTATTATTATTATTATTATTATTATAATAAGTGGATAATAATAATAATAATAATAATAATAATAATAATAATAATAATAAATACACGCTTGACTTGCTATTAAGGATTACATTATTTTCTTCGAGCAACTCCAATAGTACCAAATTCAAGCCCTTTATCTTTCATAGACTAGCCTTTTGTATTTTGAAGAGTGTGCGTGCTCAGCTTATTGCTCGGCTCCCCACCAACTTCTTGTAGAGTTTTCCTTTATGATATGAATTGCTATTATAATTAAAAAAAAATTTAAAAAATAAATAATATAATAATAATAATAATAATAATAATAATAATAATAATGTAGTTAGATGCATTCGTTTGGGCTTGTCTCTTGTAAATCTTTCTTTTGTTAATGGAAAAATTATTTTTCGGAAAAAAATTAATAATGGTGATAATAAATGTAGACCACCTAGCTTATTTCCCCTGTTATAGGTCTTAGCTGTTTCTGTCCAAACTCCTTTCTTTGTCTATTGTCCATTTTAACTTCTTTAATCTTGCTATTCAATGCCACCTTTCTGGTTACAAGCTACTAGTCTTGTGCTTCTCTAAACATATTTTTTCTGAATTATTTCAAGTATATTTTAAAATAAACTAATTTTTGCTTTATCTACTGAAAATAATTAAACCAACTTAAGTACATTTGCTAAAAATAAACTGACATATTAAATAGCTCAATAATAGAAACACTTAGCATAATGGACCTTTTGTAAGGATTCGTCTCACAGTGAATTAAATAGCTCAATAATAGAAACATTTAGCATAATAGACCTTTTATATGGATTCGTCTCACGGTGAGACCGTCTCATACAAAAGGGTTGTAAAACTTATTTGTAAGTAAGAATTAGAAATTAAAAAAAAATAGTTAGATTTATTTTAAGCGGATCGAACTAAATTTAATTTATTTTTTACAACTTCCCATAATCGATAAGGCATTTTATCTACTACTACTAAATTGGCTAGCTACATTTTTTATTTTCATGCTTTGTAAAATTCGGATCATTGCAATACACCGTTTGATGATAAATTATTAGAAGAAACATATCCAACGAACTATGGTTGTCATGTTTGCCCTACAATAGAGTTTTGCTTCACTTTTAAATTGATAATACTCGATAGATACTTGAAATTGATTTTAACGTCTATACAACAAAATCTTTAAACTAGTCCTACAAAAAATTAATTCTCTGTGCCAAAAAATAAATAGGGATAAATGACTGGAACAGATCGATATAATAACGTATTGTATTTTATATCATTCCATTATTATTCAATTCTATCATATACATAGCATGTGCAATTAATATGAAATGTCACAAAACCTTTCTTAAATTGAAGGTGAAACCAAAAGTAACATAAAATTTACTTGACCATGTGAAAACTTGCAATTCTTACCAAAATGGGTCAAGATTAGTTGCATGTGAATGGTTGAAATCAGATGTCCTTCATTTATTTTCTTATGCCAAAGTTCTTGCGAATCTCGAATCTTAACAATAAGCTTTCCATTAATTAACAATGACCCAAATTGAGTTTCTTCATGAGGTAATTCAATGATCATCCTAATTTGACAAGTTGTGCTCTTAATATTTGCAAAATGGTAATTTAAGATGAGAATTTAATTAATCAATTAGTACAATTTTTAAATTAAAAACATATTTTCGCCTTTTGTTTAGATAATTGATTCTTCGTACAAATAATAGGCACGTAGAAATGCCAAGTATCGTATAAGATTATGTATAGTGAAAATTTTAGATTCATGTGATCATGTCATTAAAGGCATCTAAAGTACCTTTTCAAAATTCATGAATTGATATAGTTATTTTAACAACTATTTGTAACGGTTTCAGATATAAAATATGACACATTTATGAACTATTCAAATAATTCAGCATATAAGTGCGTATATATAATCGATCAGCGATCTCATTTAATTATTTTTATTTTTGAATCATTTTTCGAATTAAATTAGGTTATACTCAATTCATCTTAATTTCATATACTTCAAAATTTTTACAATCATTAAGAGCTAAAGTACAAAGAAGACTAGCCTATTACTAGTAAATGAGCGAAATTTGAATGGGTTGGACTTTGTTACCAAACATTGACCAAATAGAATTTAGAAAGACCAAATTTAAATGAAATGGGAGAGGACCACTCTTATTGGGCCGTCTAGTCTTGTAGACATTACATACTTGGCCGTTGGCTAACTTGTGGAAAAAATGAGTCGTCTCAAAGCTCAGTTATTAAAATGGTGAAACAAAAACTATTTTTTGACAGATCGTCTTTTAAAAAGACGGCCTTAAAATAAGAGGCTTATATTTTTATTTTTTCTTTAATTTGTATTAATTGGGCTATTTAATCCATACATCTAATACGTCTCTCAGAGAAACCGTGTCTCACAAGAATTTGGGATTCCTTGATATTGTTGAATTTGAATTGCTGTCTCAGTAGTCAGTCCCCTTGATATAATGCCACTTTTATTTTAAGAAGGTAAATGTTAATTTGAACGTGCTTGCAAATTTAACTTATTTTGTGAATCCAATTTTTATATATTATACTATACTAAACTTTTTTAAGTGTGCAAAGCTGCATAGATAGAATCCCTAAGTGTCATTTTTTTTGGATGTTAATGAAATTAATGAAAATTACAACAAAATTTTTCTACACAAAGCTCCAACCTACCCATATGACAACCTTTTGCTTTGAACACAAATCTTAAACACGATCAAATACAAAAAAAAAAAAAAAAAAAAAGCAATGAAAAGATTTATGGCTTATGCGGCTAAAACTTAATCTTTGATAAAGGCAAATATTATGAATTATGAGAAAAAAGGATGAGTGATAGCTCTATACCGACTAATTTCCTACTAAATTGTTTAACCGATCAATTTGAGCCGACTAATCCAGAAAAGTCGGGATTTAGTCGGTATAGCTCTATACCGACTAAACTCCGACTATTTCGGAAAGTTGCATTTTTTTATAGTGTGAAGAAATAGTTGAGAAACTAATAATGTAAATATGTAATAATGAAGCATAGAAAAAACAATTATATAGGTCCATAAAAAAAAGTACATTAAGAAGCTTGGTAATTAGTGTAGGTGGACTTGACAAAGACAGTAGGAATTCTGATGTTGATCAACTCCAATAATCTAAAAGGAAAAAGATCATTCATGAGTTTCAGACAGCAGCAGCCAGCACCAGCAGGTGGTGCATCTTCATTCAACTGACAACTCTTCAGGTTAAATAATTTGTTACATAATTTTCTTACTTTTAACTTTATGTACTTCAGTCAGAACTCAAAACCATAGAGTTATACTTAGAGCCATCAACCTAATATCCTTTACAATTTAAGTTAGAGTCCGAAGGAAGAAGATATGGCGGACAGATCATATACCGGCCCATGTCCCCAAGGCTTTCATCTAGAGATGATTTCTGATTGACTTGCATATGCATCATGTGCCTAATTAATTTACATGAATAAAAAATACGTATAATTTGATGTTTTAATCTGAAACTTAAAAGTTATAAATCTTAATTCGACCTCTTTGAAATAAGAGACATATTTAAATAAATTAGCTATAATATGAAAATAATAATTTATAAATCCAGTCATAAATTAAGTCACTTTCATTTAATATGACTTGATACCTAATAGAGAGATTTAAGAGATTAGAAATATAACATTTTATTTTGGAAAAATTACCGTGAATAATAAAACCTTTTTGTTAAGGAATCAACTCAACCAAAAGCTTAAGCTGATGGTTGAAGCCCCAAGATATGTTATATACTCTAACACACCCCCTCACACGAGAGCCCTTTGGGTTAGAAGTGTGGATGCAGCACATGCCCTCCTCATACATGGCGCTAAATATTCCACTTTAAATGAGGGGTGGTTGAGATTCGAACCCGTGACCTCTTGTCAAACTGACTTCTGATACCATGTCAAGGAACCAACTCAACCAAAAGCTTAAACTTTAGTAAATTAGTAAATTAACAAAAGTAACATATTAAAAATCAAACTATAGGTGATTATATGACCAAAAAAATTAGTAAATTAGTTAATAAAGTATTATTCTAGAAAAAAACACCCAAAAGTTGGTATTATTCATGGTTAATCAAAAGTTCGTATTATTGTAGGGAAATTAACAAAAGTGTTAGAGTATATAACATATCTTGGGGCCTCAACCATCAGCTTAAGCTTTTGGTTGAGTTGGTTCCTTGACATGGTATTAGAAGCCAACGTGACAAGAGGTCACGAGTTCGAATCTCAACCACCCCTCATTTAAAGTGGAATATTTAGCGCCATGTATGAGGAGGGCATGTGCTGCATCCACACTTCTAGCCCAAAGGGCTCTCGTGTGAGGGGGCGTGTTAGAGTATATAACATATCTTGGGGCTTCAACCATCAGCTTAAGCTCTGATACCATGTTAAGGAACCAACTCAACCAAAAGCTTAAACTGATGGTTGAGGCCTCAAGATATGTTATATACTCTAACACTTTTGTTAATTTCCCTACAATAATACGAACTTTTGATTAACCATGAATAATACCAAGTTTTGGGTGTTTTTTTCTAGAATAATACTTTATTAACTAATTTACTAATTTTTTTTGGTCATATAATCACCTATAGTTTGATTTTTAACATGTTAGGTATATTTTAGGGAAACACCCCCATAAGTTGGTATTATTTATGGTTAATCAAAAGTAGGTATTATTGTAGAAAAATAAGTAAAAGGTTGTATTACTCCAGGTAATTTTTCCTTTTGTTTTTTTGTATATTGTGAAATTAAAGTTCCCATATATTGACCTGGTCTATAATAACGTACTCTACACATATTAAAAGTGCAAGTAAATGGATCATTTAGCATCATTGACAATAAAAATTGCAAAACCGACGAATTAATATGATCTGATAAATTAAACAAATGAAGAAATTTTTGGTTTTAATAGAGGGCAAAAATTTACCGATATTTAGTTTTGAATTTTAATTTATTATCGGATTAAAAATGTATTTTTATATGTAATTGGAGATAATATTGACTACTAAAACAATAATAAATATCTTTATTATCACTAACAAGTGTATAAATCAACCTACATTTCACCCTAAATCAAAAGAGGTTTTAAGTATGTTCAACATATTCAACAGCATAAGTCCCCAAAAAAATTATAGGCCTTGATATTAAATTAGATAGTACATCTTACACAATTATATGTGCAAAGTTACAAGAAAAATATTACCATTACTAAAATTGCACAGAACCTTAAAAGAATTTTTCAATTTTCGCTCACCTCCGCTCCAAAACATGGTTTGGTATAGAGAAGTTGCATCAGTGAATTAATGACATTAGGGCCAGGCAACTGAAATTGAAAAAAATTACAATGATCATGTGATATATTATGATGAAGCACTACTTAGAAAAGAACATAAAACTTACCATAATAATAAAGTATATTTTGAGAATAATGTACAAGATCATCGTTCGGTAATTCGTAAAAAAAAACAGTTGTTGGGGGGAATGAAGCCTGGTCCGACGACGTCGTAAATCATGACTATCATCCCCGAGCCATGCTTAGCTTAGCTTAGCTTGCTGTGAAATGAAAAGTATGAAAAGTAGTCCCCGAGCCAGACAACATTCCCCTCAACATATCTTCCCATGAGAGCTCGTACGAGCTTAGCGTGAAGCATGCATTGAGAAAACGGCAACTTATAAGAAAGGAGTTAATGGAGCAGGTAATAAATAAATTAAAGTAATTAATTAATTAATGGAAGAATAGAGAAAAAGAGACAAATTTAAATTAATTTGTATATAGAAAACAATGGGTGGTGTAAGTAAGTAAGTGGTTATGGACTATGGTAACTGGTAATCAAGTTTTTAAAAGCAGTATTACGCTCCCTTTCATCTCTTCTTTATCTCTTGGTTTAAATGATACTCAGTTTCTAGGTTTAACCTGCTCGCTCTATCCTATATGCTTTTATAGATCATCTCAAGTTCTTACTCCCTCATTATCACCTAATCATAATCATCAATTGTTTAATATTTTTTGGAACTTTAACTATTATTGTTCACTCAACGTGTCTCATTTGACTTTTTTCTATTTTTTAAGTGGTCAAATGGGATCACATGTGAAAGAAAAAAGTAAGGTGTTTCAAGATTTTAATACGGGTAAAGTACGGTTAAGTTCAGCAAGGGCACATTGGTAAAGTTAACATACCCAATATTAAAATGAGATATTTATAATAACTTGACTAAATAAGGAAATAAGACAATTAAGGTGAATAGGCGGGAATATTTTATATATATATATTATTATCAAAGAAATACAGACAATCTTGGCTCCATATATATGTATACTATTTATATCGAAGTGTTTAAGTTAGTAAAATTGTTTAATCTTGTGGGTCTATCACTTGGTAATGAAGTTAAATTTTAAATTGAGTGAGGATTAAAGCTTTGCTCCCTTACAGTCCCCTGGTCGAATCAAAATCTGTATTAAATTAAAATCACTAGTAATACTCTCTAAAAGATTATAAGTTTAAATCTCGTCTTTTCATCCGCCAATTATAGTAATGTCCATAATAGCTCATAGGCAAATTTATTTTTCACAATAAGTTTGCATATACAAAGTATACATGAGAAATTGTACATGCGACCTTAGCTAATAATTACCTTTATTTCAATTTATGTATATAAATTATAAATTCAAACTTTATATTTTAATTTGGTCAATTATTTTTCTTTAAATTTCTGGTGTAATTTTGGTAGGTGGTAATAAACGGTGGTAATGAGAATGAAAAATTAGTGTAATTTTAGTTGAAAAATATCTTGGCGACCTTGATGGCCATATTTGTCCAATTCAATCATCTCAATTTCTTCATAAAATTCATTCCAATGCATTACCATTTGAAGATGTGGTATTTGGTGGTAATGGAAATTTGTAAATAAAAAAAATTGTAATCAAAGTTTTATTACTATGGGAATGATATGGAACTTTTGAGGAAATTTTACGTTATAAATCATTTTCATTACCACTATTTAATACCAAGAACCATACAGGCCGTTGGTAGTAACCGTTACTATACCATTTTACTCAAAAAAAAAAAAAAAAAAAAAAAAAAACCAAAACTGTTACTATACCATCGTTTAGATGGTAATCCATGTTGGATTGGCCCAATCCATGTGACTCAGCCCATTACATACCAATATGTAATATTCCTCATTTGTGATTTCTTTCTCAGCAAGTCTCCTGAGAGACCGTCTTTTTAAAAGACGCCTTTTAGGCCTAGTCTATTAGAGTTTTATTCTTACTATTATTCTATATTTTCCTTTATGGACTGACTCAATTAGATTTAGTCTCTCAAATAGACCGTCTCTCACAAGAATTTGTGTTTCTTATTTTGCGAATTTCCAACCAGGGCATCATACGTACGACCACACATAAACACATAGATCTAACCCATTTCGTAAATCCAAAGTATTAAAAATTTGAAAATAATTTAATTCTTTTAAAATATTTGGAGTTCGTAATTTTCAAGTCCAGAATGGGTATTATAGACCTTGAATAGGCATTTTAAGTTTTAAAATTGATAACTTACTACTTCAGAGCAAACATTTTAAGTCTTAATTAGAGTTGCCATTTTAACCGTAAAAGAAAATTAAGACTTGAAATAGGGACTTTAAACCTTGAACGGAGATTTTTGAAACGTTGGAATGGACATGTTAATGGTTGGAATAGGTAATTGTAAAAAAAAAAAAAAAGTTTCTCTCTTAGAAAAAGAAAGATTAAGACTTAAGTTGGGATTTTAAGTGTTAACATAAGTGTTTTAAACTTGAAATTGGTGAGTTAAAAGAATTTTTGGACCATCCATACGATCACACTGCATAGGGGTATGTTCAAAATCGGATACCGGATCGATTCGAATCTGGAAAAATATCCGATCTGGATTATCATTTTAATCACATATTTTAATGTCCGCTTATCTATACCTTAAATGTTAAAGTACTTAATTCTCTCTATATATTGCAATATTTTAGAGGATGTTCACTATTTAATCTTTTTAAATTTAATTATTTATACAAATCAATATATATACTTTTTTAATACAAAATATAAAAATCTCAAAGAGATTAAGAATACATAAAAATAACACGAAAAGGAAAAGTAGTTGGGAAGTGAAAAGTTTACCAAACTTGTAAAGCAAACATTTTGATCCACCCAAAGTAAAGTTTTTCTTTGATAAATTAAAAGAAGATTCTCTGCACAAACACAAACAACGCACAAAAATATACCTAATGTTTGTACACCAATTTCTTCGTCCTCTGATTATTATAATTGTTATAAAATCATTTATATATACTTCATATATATATATATATATATATATATATATATATATATATATATATATATATATATATATATATATATATATATATATATATATATATATAAAACACATATATAATGAGTACATAATTTTCCAGAGACAGTCATTATTTATACAAAATTATTAAGTGAATTACTGGGAAGTAGTGATCACTTTGTTGTGTCCCACGAATTCAAATTATTCATGCATAAGGTTAAGAGCTAGATGATAGTAAGAAAGTTGAGTAGTGATAACCAACATTACGTTACTTGACAAATCTAAAGAAAACAATAACACCTTCAAAATAAATAAAATATTTTATGATAACATACTTTATCAGGGGCCGAGTAAATCAAATAAGATCTTATTTCACGTACTTTTTACAAAAAAATTTTATTCTACAATTATATAAAATTTTAAAAAAAAAAAATTTCCTACCTTTTCCTTCCTTTTCCTCTTAAATAAAATATTAAGGACTTTTTTCTTATCATTTTATTCTCTGCACCTCTTTTCCCTCTTGACACGATATATTTAGCAATATTTAATTTAAATGTCGTTATTTTAAATTTCTTATAGTGTATATAAAGGATTTAGTGACATTTATTAGACCCTTTAGCAGCATATTAAAAAGTCACACTAAAGCGCGACATAGGTAGTGACAATTACATATGCCACTAAAGACCAAATTAAGTCGCTAAATCACTTTATGGTGGAACTAAAAATAAAAATCAATAATTATTACACTAAAAATATGAATCAGTGGCATTTTTTTGATGCCACTAAATTCAATGTCGCAAAAAGCTAAATTTGTTGTATTGTGAATTCTTATTCAAATACGTTGTGAATGTATTTATTTATGTGAAGAAACTGATAATACATATATTGGTTTGTCTAACATATGTCACAGGATAAGACTTAGATTAAGGGATAATAATTACATCATCAACCAAAATCTTTCAAGAGAGTTCTCATGGATATAGTAATTTCTTAACAACATTAATTATTATAAATAGAAAAGAGAATATTTATCTTAAATAGAGCGGTTAATTAAGCTTTAAGTAATTATTATTCTAATTAATCTATGCTCTTATGACTCTACTTCTAATAAAAAAATTTATTAAAATTAACTTCAAACTATGTATATCTAACTCTTTTAAAATTAACATTGTCTAAACATAAGCTAGCTTTTTAGTGATATTGGTATAAAAAAATTGTTTTTACTCTAAAAGAGATTAAAAAAAACACTTCAACAAATGGTATGCATACATGATACAAAAGTGAAAAGACCTTTCAAGTAACAAAGATTCATAATATAAAATAATCCTGTAATTAGAGCTACTCACCTCTATTTTGGGGTAGTAATTAATTATTAAAAGTTTGTTAATATGGTTAAAATTTATTACTACCTCCTATTCATCTAAAATGTCCCATTTACTTTTGGGACACTGCACTATTCATCTATTACTCTTAGATTGCATTTTATTATTAATCTATAAGCTAAAACATAGTCATGTAGGATCTTATTTGATTCATTTTAATCTAAAGATTATTAATATCAACTTTTTATAATTTTTAAATATACATAACATAATATATTAAGCATCAAATAAGTGCATTGGATAGAATATATAAAGTAAATGAGACATTTTAGATGAATAAGAGGGAGTAAAGTGAAAGGCAATTCATGAATGACAAAGACCTACATTAGAAGGAGACAAGAATTTACTTGACACGTTAAAAGGAAGACACATCCTTGAGAAGACATGCATGATTATTTCCTATATTCTTATAAACAATTAACTGCAACATGGAAATTAGGAAACTTTTTTTAAATAATAACGATGTATCGATAAAATAGGAAAATAAAGTCCTATATTAAGAAGATACTTCTTTATATAGATAAAATTGCCATTTTTTCCCCAATATCTCTTGTATCAGAGAAAAAATATAGCGATTTTAATAAAATGGGCATTTATAACGTGCTATGGCTTTCACCATCAATAGGGAGAGAATAACCAAGTGAAATAATTTTCGGTATTTTAGCCAATGTCTCTAATCTCCTATAATGAAGTTGTAAAAATGATAAAGTTGCATATCTTTAACTATTTATAAAAAACACTATTAACTCATATCATTAATAAATATTTTGTTTAAAATTTAATTCAAGTTAATATCAAATTTGTACCTGTAAAAATAATTTGGCTCCTCAAAAATTTAAGGTCCTAGACAAAAAGCTAGTCACTTTTCTCTTGTTAATCGATCATCATGTATATAATCTATTTTATAAGACTTATTTCATTTCAATTTAGTTCCACTCACTTCTATTCGATCCACCCTTATCGAACAATTTTTTTCATAGGTAAGAAATAGATCCAAATTAGTAGCTTTAAGATAAAATAATAATATGTTGTCCCGCTAAAGTCCCCTTTTCATTAAAAATACAAAATCAACGCGTCCACCTTTTCAAGATATTAATATATTAACCAAATTATACTTCATATAAAATCAATTATATGCTAGAAAGTTTTCATTTTCTTCCCTCTTTTGACAAAGAAATTTGTTGGAATGGAGTGTCCCACCATGATAAATTAAAATTAGTATGTTGTATGTATATTTCATAAGTTATTAAAATTCTTCCTCTTATTATTAAACAGTTTTGAAATAATATCTTATTATTATAAAATATATATACCTTATATTTTTTCGATTATATATTGACATTTACAAGTAGTCCAGCTTCAATTTAACAAAATTAAAACCTACGATATGAACATCCAAAAATGTCGATACACTTTACTCCATAGTCGAGGCTAAGTCAAGAAAGTAGGATTTGTTACGCCCCACAAACAGACAGCAAAACCATTAAGTAATCTTGTAGCTCACGACTTGGAAAAATAGAGAAAAGAATAATCATTTTTTCTACGCACCAACAAATTATTTTTGAACAAGTTTCCTTTTTAAAAAAATTAAGTTCCGAAACCAGCTTGTCAAGTGTGAAATGAGAACTTTTATTTTGATTATAATAGACAATTATCTTCCACGTAAAAGTTTAATCCAAGTAGTGTCATAGATAAACTATAGCTTTCAATATTTCATAGAAAATTAGAAATTGCTAAACCCGGTTTTCACACATCTATTTAGTTAAAACTTTACGATCGGGTTCAAATCATGGTCGCTAAGACTATATGGCAATCGATATAAAATAACGATAATGATAATAAATATTACTCTAGACTTGCGAGATAAGTCTAGTGTTATTTTCATGGAAACTAAGTTTGATCATTCAAAATTGTTTAATAGGAGTAAATAACAAGTAATTTGGAAGGTTTTGAATATTCATATAAAAAAATATTATGTCTACTTCACAAACAAAGTTTCATACCATGTTTCATGTTTGATTTAAACCGTTGCATAAGAAACTTTCTAAGCTCCCACAATTCAAGTGAGGAAACTCTATCCTAAGTTCCCACAATTCAAGTCTAGTCCATGATCTTCAATAACAAAACACATACCCTTAAAGGAAGTTTCTATCCTCCAAGATCTAAGGATTGAGCTCCTGATCTCTACTCATATTGCAAACACAAAACCATATCTTCTTGTATTGGTTGGTTGCAAGTTTATGCATAAGAAAGTTGAGTAAAAACCGTGTATGAAGTTGATTGAAGAAATTGAGTGTTTCAACCAATATTCAAATGTAAACTATGGCATCATCCCAGTTACAATATCACTATATCAAGCTGTAACCATAATTACAACTGAAAGCATAATTTAATTTCACACTAAATCTCCATGTCACAAAACACGAACTCTACCATTAGGCCAAAATAAAATTGTATAAAACCCCATCGTCACACTCGTTACACACATAAACCCTATCACTACGCCTAGACAAACTCAATCCCGTCAATAGAACTCATTATCAAAAGACTATTGTACTTACTTACTAAATGCAAACGCGTATAAGGCATTGAAATTACATGTACTTTTGGGTACAAACAAAACAATACAATACAAAACTGATGATACATGTAAATGCAAAGTGTCCCGATAAGCTTAGGACACAGAAGTGTAAGCACTATCAATAAACCCTACAAAAGTTGGGACATTTCGTACAAGTTCAAATACAACAAGTCCTTGTAGAAGGACCATGGAGGAATTTGGATCGTCAAGAACAAGTGTCAATAATGGAGTAAATTTAAGTATTTAAGTTGACAACTCAACTAGATTGGGTCATTGTCATAGTCAATTCTTTTACTAGTTCTTAAAGTGACTTCTCTTGCTTCCCTTGCCGTTCTTTTCTAAAGTAAGAAACTAGCTAAAGTAAAGGCTTTGTGTGAATGATTTTTCAAGACTTGGACATGACTTCTTGTTGACCTCTTCTGTTCAAGAGACTGAGACATGTCCTTTAACTTAAGGACTTGGTTATAGGATGTTCATATCATGGAGCTTGGAGAGTATCATTGGCGATGCCGCTTAAATGGACAAAAAAATAATGAGTTACTCTTATAACAGACAGTTTCTCGGTGATATGTGTTTAAACAAGTTTCTCATATTCTCATAATATGTATTAAATGGGCTATTTAAACCATATATAAAACGTGTTATACAGTGAGACCGTCTCATACAACAATTAGTAAAATAATATTCAACAAAATTAAAAAAAGTGAAAAGGACGGAATGGAGATAAAAGGAATGGGGTAATAGGTGAAGTCTCACTTGTTTGTGATGAGAAATTGATATACTAAAAAAAATTGTATCCCTCCAAATCACTCCTTTTTTCCATCTTATTCTCTGGATCCAAACGAAGTGTTAGTATTTCTAAGTTCAATTGTATTACTTTGTTGCTAAATATATCGACTCATTTTTGTAATCTCAAAAGCACTCTTATAAACTTTTGAAAGGGGATTTTGATTCTCACCACCAATGTGAAAGATTGATTCTCATAGTAGGAATTATTTAACCTAATACTGAATCAAGAAAAAAAGTTTTCACAAAATAAAATCAAATGGAGCAAACATTTGAGGACGAAACTAGTGTCTTTCGGACATAGGAAGTATGATTCACTACTACTATAGTACTATGTTCTCGCTAAGGACCCTAACCGAGCAGAAACCATAATGACGTCATCTAACGTATTGTGATTTCTATCCAAAATTCAATTTGGAAAAACAAAACAAATACCAAAGTCTTAATCCCAACATTAAAACAAATCAACATGAGAAATATAATTTCCGTTGAACCAAACATCCGAAAGTTCGAGAGATCAAAACACTAAAAATTGGCTTATGTGTTCACTGAGTCCCAAATAAGATTCTTTCACTATGCTAGAACTGTATCTACTATATGATACGACACCAATATCATTATCCAATCAGGGACCCAAGCTCCATTTCGCATATATATTTTTACTCAAAAAATTCCTTATTTTCAATAAGTTCACACCAAACAGAAACTCAACTCGTTGCGTAAAACACAGCTATATCAATCACATTATCACAACACAATTTCCTGGAAGTTACAATCTTTATTACCCAAAAGAATCAACACAGAGCCTATAAATTGTACTCAGCAACAAAATTCATATCCAAACATCCGAAAAACGCGACACATATATGGACACTAATCCTGCATCAAGTATGCAAACAGATAAGAGCATCAACAGAAAAAGGTTTAGTAGTCAACAAGTGAAATCTATGGAATCAATGTTCAACTCAGAATCACGACCAGGGTCGAAAACAAAGCAGCAAATCGCTGATGAGTTGGGACTTCATCCTCGTCAGGTTTCTGTGTGGTTTCAAAACAAGAGAGCTCGAAGTAAGTCGAAGCAAACAGAGCGCGACTACAACATCTTGAAAGCTTGTTATGACAGCCTCGCCTCTAAATATGAGGCTCTTGAAAAAGAGAATCAGCACTTGATCGTTGAGGTATACTCTCAATTGAACTAACCCTTCAGAATTCAGACCCAAAAATTTGTTCTAAAAATCTGTTCTAACAGTGTCAACTTTTTTCCTGTACCCTTTTGACCAGGTGCAGAGATTAAGGGGCTTAACAGAAAGGCCTAAGGATAGCACAAGTGATACAACTCCAGCTACATGCAGCAGCAACGGAGATTCTATTTCTTTGAGCTCAGCAGAGAAGCACATAGCTCAGCCCGAAGATTATGTTCAGGACAAGATTATGTGTGAGGCTGTATTCGAAGGATTTACGAATACTGAAGAGGAGACAGACAACCATGAAAACATTGACATGACGGAGATGGGAGATGGATCGTTAACATCATCTTACAGCATTCTCGAACCAACCTATCTTATTGAACATAATAATGGCCTAGATTTGTGGGAATTCTGGACTTGATACAGTCTATGAACATGAAGTTCAACACAGAATTACCAATATTGATTCTTGTTCGGAAGTTTTGAGCTAATGTAAACAGTAGATGATTCCATCTTTGTAAAAATTTGAAATGGTGTGATAGCCCACCAAATAAAAACGAAAAAAAAAAAAAAGAAAATCAAAACTATACTACTAAGACATGGGTATGGATGGGTAGGACTCGAATATTCAAACACGGGGATATCGTCTAATAATGGGAGGCAACCATCGATGCTATATATATTCATGATTTTAAAAGATTATTAGGATTGTGCATACATATAATTCTATAAGATTTTTGTTATCAAGCCCATTTGCTTATATACTGAACGGATATTTTTCTCCTTTTTCCTTCGATTTTCAGATATTTTCCTAATGAATTTATGGTTCAACATAATCAAGGTATTAGGGTGAATCATTGATGTCTCGGGTCAGAATTCTATACTCTCGGCAAGTGCCAACAATGTGTGAAGTAAAATACAGAGTTATAGTAACATAGCAATACAGATTACAGCAGCATAATACAATGTAAAATTTGTTAGAGCTTTTCCTAAATCAGTTTAACAGCACATAAATACAGAAAAAAATTAGTTTTTAAAAGCGAATCTCATCATACAGCCAGCCATTAGATTAAACAAGATTGGAATTAAAGTCCGCTCAAAATGATATAATACCAATACAAGTATTATGGTGTGCAAATCACCAATCGCTAAAACACAATAAAATAAATTAGCATTCGTATAGGACGCACAATGTGTTATATATGAATGTGTCCCCCAAATCATAACGCCACTACATTGGAAGTATTTTTTATCCTCATCACCAAATCTACAAACACCATTTGACATTTATTACATTGGAAGTATTTTTTATCCTCATCACCAAATCTACAAACACCGTTTGACATTTATACTATGTTTGGATAAGGAGAAAGAAAAGGAAAGAAATGGAAGGAATTTATAAGAATAGAGAATTCATTGTATTAATAACAAAAAGGAATGAGAGGGATTTGAAGAAAAGATTTTGAAGGAAAAATATGAACAAACTTTGTTAAGAATTCAATCTCTCATAAAGTGGGAAGATTTGGAGGGAAACACTTTTCTACCTTTTCCCTCATCTATTCTTCTAAACAAATAAGGCATATTGTCACTCCTTACCGTCCCCTTCCTTTGCCTTCCTTCCCTTCCCCCTTCCCCTTCCCCTTCCCCTTCCCCTTCCTTTCCTTCCCTTTTTTTCTCCCCTAATTTTCTATCCAAACAGTGTACGAAACTAGTTCCAAAATCAAGCAGAAAAGTTAATAAAAAAAAGTCCCAATCAAAAGTTGTATCTGAGAGGGATTTTACAAAATAAGGCTTCAAAAGAATGAGTCAAAAGAGAAGCTAGGATCATAGTGTCTACTCGTAGAAAGAAATCTGACAAGAAACAAGCTCGAAAGTTCATATATTCTTTCCAAACAAATCATCCGCAACACAGCAGAAAAATGGATATTTCTTCCCAAAACTCACACGTTGCACATGTAAAGAATCTACAAAAGCAGTAAATTATACCACGGCCTCCTATAACATACGTTCCATATCACCCTTCTGTTGCAGTGAAAAACATCTTTTAGTTCAAGGTATGAAATAATGAATCAAGGTAGAGGGGTGATACCCTGATATAGATATTAGCATTCTAGTTGGTTAGCTTGGAAAAGTAGATAGTTTGAGAAAGTAAAAGTGACATGAGAGTAAACAATTACTACTAGTGGGAGAGACAGAGAAGGAATCAGATTATAAAATTACAGTAAAACAGGGTTCGTTCTCTCTTGAAGACTAGAGAGGATGCTCAGAAGGCTATGATATTCCTGTATGCTGTTCATAGTTGGATCCAGGTTCTAACTCGAACGCATGTATACGATTGACTCAACACAACACATTCAAAAGCAATCGCAAGGACACAAAACGAAATCACACATAACCTCAAAATGAACTTGTAGTGGGTGACAGTATTGAGTCTCGCAGGTCGCAACAGCTTCGAGTCATAATAAGCTAATCATAAAGCCCATCATTTTGCTATACATGCACAAATATGTCACTCTACGCAATCAGCACTCCCCCATTTATATGTGAAGGTCCCCCAATAATAAACATGGGTCAAAATTACCATAATCCAACAAGAAGAAAAATGTTGGGACAAGATTATGCTTCAAAAACCCACATGAAGAGGGATTGTAAAAATTGAATTGCCAAATTGCTACTAAGGAAGGCTAAATCACTCATGTTTCTCACATGTCTAACTTTTACTCAGCAATTAAGGATTTCAAACAAACCAATAGCCACATTCAAGAGAAATAAAAAATTTATAATCTTGCACAATCTTACAAGTGACATAAATATATACATTGACAAATCCATAACAAATAGAAAAAATGAGAATACACAGAAGAGCATATTCAAAGACTATACAGCACATATTCTGCTCAGGAATTGATAGAAAGCTGGTAATGAAGCAAAATGTGTGTATATATTTCATTTATATAAACATTTTTACACTAATATACTCGTCTTCAAGATTACAACAATTCTCACAATAAGAAACAAAACCTGATTGCTTGCAGATTGCATAAACGTTAAATTACAGCTCACTTTTAACCTTCACATCTCCATTAGGCAGAGCACTTTGGGCTTGCTCTATCCTTTTCCTTTCCTGCATCAAACCTGTAAGTTAGATCTTAATACAGACAAGCTTGAATTGCAAAAAAAATGTGTAGAACATTGTATTAGCTTCAAACAGAAAACAAACATTTTACATAGATAAAAATGTTTAAACTTACAGCAGCAGCTGAAGCGCGTTCATCCCTATAAGCCTCTACTTCAGCAGGAAAAGCTTGCTCAAGTTCCTCGAGCATGTACTTCCGCATACTCTGTAAAGCATATAATCAAATTACATAATTAAACAAAATCACTTAGCAACCATCAGGATGTAGACACATGAGGAAAGAAAGAGAAACGCAAAGGGGGAAATAATAAAATGTAGATGCAATTGCAATATCAGCGAAATTGATTTGCCTACTATAAGGCCAATAAAATACCAAAAGCTATTTATTTGTATCAGACTAGAACATCACCATCATTTCCTCTATTTGCATCTTTTTTTTGTGATCCAACAAAAAAATGGAGGAAAAAAAAAAGAAAAGTAAGTATACACAAGTGGTTCTTCATATCAGAATGACTTGCCAGGAAAAAAATCTCAGTATCTCCACTGTACTAACTACCTACTTTTTTAAAATGCAACGGATGACTTTAGTCATACATACTCATTGATCCACATTGCATACCGATTTCACAAATACATACTGCCTTCTTTTGTATCACAGCATTTCAAAGTCAAACATCAAATCTAGATTATACTACAATGAAGGGAATCATAATTGGTAAATCCAACTTTTTTGCACCTCAATTGTAAAAAGCTATTGAGTGTGCCCTAATGGCAGTATGGCACACAACTCTAAACCAAGGAGCAACAAGAGGTGTTATAGTGGCATCGTAATTTATGAAACCTTTGTGTTGTATTTTCAACCCAAAATAAAGTCTAATTTCTAGTATTAACAATGCTTCTTTCATTATCCAAGTATCTCTTACTTCATAGCAACAATTTCTTTCGTAAGTTAACTTTGGTCCTATCATGTATGTTAAAGAGGAAGAGATGCGTGCCGTAGAGACTCGTTCTACTAAGCTAAGGGTATTTGCAAACTTGGGGGAAGAAGGAAGGATAGAGTCAAGTTGAGCAGTTGCAATGCAAGAGAGCAATTCGTTGTGATTTGGTATTCAACAATTGCAAAAGAAAGGGAGATGAAAATAACTCGTTGGATAAAGAGCCAGTAAAATTATTGTTTGCCATTGACACTTTTGTTACCGTCACAAATTCCACAATTCATTTTCAGGATCAAGTCTTTCCTATATTTGATATATTTGCTTATGTTTTGGTTAAAGATGTCTAGAGCAAGCAACCAAATGGCGATAAGAAAACAACCAAAATTACTGCTAAATACTAATCACTAAATAGAATTGGAAACAAATTCAGCTCTAAATAAACTTTTCCTCAGAAAATTGTTAGAACAAGTTCTAGAATAGTTCACTACAAAAGTTTCTAAAAAGCATTTCCATAATAAAATTAACATTGATTTAACCATATTATCTTAAAAATTGATTTTCTTGTTTCCCCATGTTTCCATCAAAAACCAGTAACAAAAACATGATCAACGTACACATTCTATAATTACCCTTGATTGATATCCTTAATACACCAAGCGTTTTGCCATGTTTTTAGAATTTAAACAATCAAATTTTCTTCATCTCAAACGTATTGAACTTCCATCTGCACACCGGCGTGAATAGATATTCCTTAAACTACTTTATATGGTCAACAAAGTTCACTAACGTGGCACTGCCTCAGAAATTGACATAATTCATAACCTAAGGCATCAATCAGTAAATCGCAGATCGAGCAAGGGCTACTAAAAAATGAACAAATGTTTCTCAATCCACAATTCTATCGTACGTAAATTAAAATTTCGCAAATTAAACTCAAACAGACTATAACGATTAGCGAATTTGAAAATTTTCAAAAACCATTGCCAGGAAAATAAAGTATTAGCCTACCTTAAAAGCATCAGCTTTGCCTTTGGTAATTTGATTCTTCGCAATACAACTATTAAGAACATCTCTGGTAAATTCATCGGGATTTTTTCCCTCATCAATTAAACTGACAATGCAAAAAATGTATACATGTAAGTAACTAATACAGAATGGGAAGCAAAACAAAAAAAATCATAATTCAACAAATAAGAGAGAGAAAAAACTGACTTGAGAACCTCCATTGGAACTTGAAAACTACATTTATTAGACAATTTCGTCATATTATCAAGCTCCATCACCAATGAATTTCTGCATAAAAACCCTAAATTTAAACAGGAAATCAAACCTAAATGTTAATTTCAAAAATTAGGGTTTGAGGTGAAGACAGTTACATGCGTTGAAGAAGTTGAGCTTGCGAAGCGACATTAAAGGAAGAAACACTAAGGTAAAGTTGATGAAGAATTCCCAACGTTTTTTCAATGGAGTTTGTGACGTCACTTAGATTTTGCTTTGCGTCATCAGAAGTTGATCCTTCATTGTTGTTATTGTTTATGATTCCGTTGTTTCCTCCTCCTGTAACTGCAATCGACGCCGACTCCATGAATGTTCGATTTCTTGATTTCTTCTTAGCTGTATTCCAATTTTCTTGCCAGATCCAACTTTCTAAAATCACAAGAGATTAGAGAAATTCGTGAATACAAGAGTTTAGGTAGTACAACAGCAATATAAATCATCAGGCGGTCTTGAGAGACACGGACACAGTATATTTCAGCCCATCGCACTTTCTCTTTTATTCATCTCCTTATATTTTTCAATTTCTTGACTTTAAACATATTAATTTTAATTTAGGTAAAAATTAATCAATTCAACGCCACAATTGATTATTTATAGGTTCAAATTGAAATTAACTTTAATTGATATGTTTCAGTATTACTTTACGTTGAAATTGATACCTTTAAGGTCAAAATTGATATCTTTAAGGTCCAAATTGAAAAATGCCCAGAAAATAAAAAAAACAAAAAAATAAAATCTGAAGGGCGCGTGTGCTACACGCGCCTGTAATGAACCGACCCAGTTGTGATCTTAGAATAGGACGGTCTTACGCAAGTTTTTGTATAAATCAGTTTTTATTTTGGGCTTATTGTTGGCCCAATAATAAGCCGAACGCCCATTTTACTAACTACTTTGTGTTTCCAATTACAAATCAGCCTGTTTTAATAATGAACTAGTGTAAAACCCCGTGCAATGCACGATTTTTTTTAACATCGACACATATAAACATATGATATTAAAAAAAGCTATAAATATTATGCAGTAGAAACACTCAATTTTGACAGTTATATGTATAAATTAACTTTGTAATTTTGAAAATTTTCAAAAATATATTAAGCAGTATATTATATTCTTTAATTTACTCAAATTAATTATAAATAAATGTTAGTCAAAAGATACTTTAATAGTAGATGTAATAAATGTCAGTCAAAAGATACTTTCATAGTAGATATATTGTTCAAGATCAATTGTCATATCATTAGTCTTTAGTCAATAAGTGAATTTTGGCAATTTCTCTTAAAAATTGACACTTGGAATTTTCCAAGCTTTTTATTATAATGTATGATTTGACACTGACGTAAGGCAATTAAATTTCACAAATTATTGTAGAGACGGTTTCTCCGAGAGGCTCATTAGATATATAGACTAAATAGCTCTATTAATACATATTAAAGAGAAAATAAAAATATTAGCTTGTTGTTTTGAAATTGTCTCTTTGAAATACGGTCTATCACAAGAGTAGCTAAATTAATTTTAAAAAATGAAGAACTGAAGAAAAATATAAAAAGAATATTGTTAAAAAAATCAAAAAAACAAAAAGAAAATTGTTATACTTGATAAAGGATTTGTTATAGAAAGAAAAACCGAAGACTTTAATATGGTCGTAATCCAATTAGATTCATACTCCTCACGCTTAAACGATCTGCTACAATATTTTTTTATGAAAAACAACAACATTCAACCCTTATTTACACAAAATTTCCGTATAAAATCACAACCAATGATAGGTCATCCTTTTTCATTGCAATAATTAATAATGTATATAATTAATATGGTAGAGATCAAGGTTATCATAATCACGATAATATATATTTGAAATGGACGAGATAGTAAGATCAAATTTAACGCATCCCATAATGCACTTAATATGCTAAATTTTTGTGCTATAATTATTACAAACAACACGGAGTAATCATATCATCATCATACATCCTAATAAAAGCCTTGGGAAATGACAGATGTCATGTTATGGGAATGATTGCCATTTGTCATTTTCCTATTGGTTATAAGATAATAGAATGTGTGCCATTTGTCATTTTCCTATTGGTTATAAGATAATAGAATTCTTTCTATATTTAAATCAGCATTGTTGTTTAATTTTCCTAGATTTAGATTATACTTTGTAAATTTAAAAGTTTCAAACTGTGTTAATTATGATAATCAATATATTCAAAAAATTATCAGATCTGGGAATATTTTTTAAAATATTTGTTTATTTAGCTAATATTGCAGCATCTGTAAATTTAAAAATATTTGTTTATTTTTGGGTCTTTGTGTAACATCCCGTAGTTTAACTCGTGTCGTTTTAAAGGAGAAATAGACTCTTTGAGTAGCCAAATATAATTCGAGTCAAACCGGGACATTAAACGGTAAAAACCGGGACATTAAACGGTTAGTTAAAACGGTTCAAGCGGAACATAAAGAGCGAAGCGCGAGATAAGTTTGCAAAATTGATTCTATTTATTACAACTCGAGGCCGTTCACTCTTAAACCAACTTTATAAGAAAATACTGAAACTTAGGTTCATAATAAATTCTGGTAACAACGTTTTATTCCTCCCTGAATAGACCTCACTCCCCACCTGCAATTAACTTACTGCTAGTCATTATCCGAAGAGGAATCGACATCATCGCAGGATCGTTAAGACCAAAATGTACCGCCGCCAAAGGAAGTCACAATTCAATTAGTCGAGTGCAATAAAGTAAAGATATTAACTTTAACAATTTCATGTTCTAGTTAGTCGACCATCGATGTATCTTTTCCAGACCTCATGTGTACCACTTCAAACTCCATAGGCGAGACAATACATTAGGGAGCTAACCCCTAAGCAGTCTCTACCATAGACACACGTCCCTACTCGTGTCTATGGTCAAGTATGCATACCCCGCGGTGGCACAAAGGCTCCAAAGGCCGCGAGTAAATCATTCCACCAATTGACGTCATACTACGTCCACTTTCAAGTTAGTGAGGTCATACTACCTCTGCTTATTTTAAGTTATAATGTAATAAATTCTTCGGAAGTGTAACATCCTAACATTTATAATGTAATAAATTCTTCGGAAGTGTAACATCCTACATATTACAATTCTATACTGCGTATACGTACCTTGATCAAGCAACAAAACAAAAGGCCCAAATCAATTTCCGGTCACGAATCGGCTTCCTACAAGGTTTAACCGTAATCGGAAATGAGAACACATTCACATCATCCTCAAGGTAAAACACCTCACATACAAACAACTACCATCACACATAAAACACATACGCATAACACGCGACATACACCACAACTCTAAACACATTAAATTCCCAAAAAAAACAGCAACTAAAAACTGCCCAGAAACCTGCCTCGAGACTGTCAAAACGCAAATCCGACTTCACCGTTGCGTCCAGAAGGCATCAAAACCCTCGGGTACCAACTTTCATAATTTATAACATGGTATAGATATTTTTAACCTAATTTCAAAGCCAAAATGCTCTAAAAACAACATTTTTTTCACTATTTTTCAATCCTACGGGATTTGTCATTTGTTTGTTAAAATTCATATAAATTCATATAAATTCAAATTTCCACCTTCCTATTAAATCCATATCTTACAACCACAAAAATCATAAACTCATGCCCACAAAAATTTATTTCCAAATTTCTTAAAATTATTAATTTCTTACAAAATACAAATTTTCATAAAAACAAATCATTTACCCATACACAACTCTTCATACCATAACAATAATTCCTTACACAACAACACAAATTTTTCCATGAACAATTCTAATTAAAAAAAAATGTATATTATTATTATTATTATTTTTTTTATACCTTCATCCATCACTTTAATATAACATACTTATATCAAAATAACTCTTAAAACAAAACATCCTACAATACCATTTGATGTCTACATACAAAATTCACATAATAATATTAAATCATATAAAGAAAAAGTCATGGATAAACATTCACACACATATGTATGAATCACATAATTGGAATTTAACTTGATTAAAGGATAAGAAATAAAATTAACTTACAATTATATGAAAACACCAAGATTCAAGGTTGGAAAATGCTAGAGTTTTAGGGTTAAGCTTTTGATGTTTCTAGGAAAATTAGGAGGTAGGAAGGATGCTTAGGTTAAGGCAAATGAAAGATTAAGGGAAGGAATAATTAGACAATTGTTTAGGCAATAATCATAAACATTATTCTCTAATTGATTACTCATGGAAGTTACAATCCCACAAAATCCTCCATAGGGCCGGCTCACCCTTTGGAATTTCCCTCTCTTTTTTTTTTTTTTTTTTTTTTTGAGATTAAAAATTGTTTTAGTTTAATTTTTTTTTTTTTTTTTTATTTGGCCAAAAAGTCTAAATTGTTAAAAAGGATGAATAATACATGACCCAACCCAAAAAGAGCTCATAACACACTAACCAAATAATAAAATATATAAATAATACTCGTAATTTATTAATTATATTAAAAACTATCGTTTTGAAATATCGGGGTGTTACAGACTACCCCCCTTAAAAAGGTTTTGACCCCAAAACCATAACATGCAACCACCACACACATGCAAAACCATAACATGCAACCACCACACACATGCAACCAACACACACAAGTATGTACACAGACACCAAACACAACACATAGACAAAGGAAAATTAGGTCAAAATACTCAACGAGCGAAAATCCTATCGCTTTCTACCCCCCTTAAAAAGTTACGTCCTCGTAACTTACTAACCTGAGAGAATAAGTGTGGATACTTTGTGCGCATAGAAGCCTCTGTTTCCCAAGTCGCTTCTTGAGACCGATGGTTTGACCACAACACCTTAACCATTTCGACGTCCTTACGCCGAGTACTGCGAACCTTCCTGTCTAAGATCTGAACAGGTTGCTCTTCGTAAGTGAGACTTTCATCAATCTCCAACTGTTCTGGGTCCAAAACATGCGAAGAAGCCGCGACATAGCGTTTCAACTGGGAGATATGAAAAACATCGTGAACCTTGCCCATTGCATTAGGTAACGCTAACCGATATGCTAACTTCCCAATCCTTTCCACAATCTCATAGGGACCAATGAAGCGTGGGCTTAACTTTCCACGAGCACCAAAACGAACCACGCCCTTCATTGGCGATACTCGAAGAAGAACCTTGTCGCCTACGGCATATTCATCAGGGCGACGACGAAGATCAGCATAAGACTTCTGCCGATCTTGAGCCGCCTTTATTTTCTCTCGAATCAACTTGACTTGCTCAGTCATCTGAACTAACATATCCGGCCCTAAAGTTACAGACTCGGTGAAATCATCCCAAGACACTGGACTACGACACTTGCGACCATACAATGCCTCAAACGGAGCCATCTGAATTGTAGCCTGATAACTATTATTATAAGAGAACTCCACAAGATCCAAATGCTCATCCCAAGAACCCTGCCATTCCATGGCTACTGCTCGCAACATGTCCTCCAACACCTGATTAACACGCTCGGTTTGACCATCCGTCATCGGGTGGAAGGACGTACTATAAAGAAGAGTGGTCCCCAAGGCCTGTTGTAAGGATTTCCAGAAATGCGACAAGTACCGGGTATCCCGATCAGAAACTATAGTACGAGGTATCCCATGATATCGCACCACATATTTAATGTACGCACGAGCAAGTTGCTCCATATCCCATTTACAATTCATCGGTATGAATCTTGCGGACTTAGTAAGTCTATCCACAATCACCCAAAGAGTGTCATTACCAGCTTTAGACCGTGGCAAACCTACGACGAAGTCCATTGAAATATCATCCCACTTCCATACTGGGACTTCTAAGGGCTGTAATAATCCAGCTGGCCTTCGGTGCTCGCTCTTAACCTTTTGGCACGTCAAACACTTAGAAACAAACTCGGCAATGTTCTTTTTCATACCCGACCACCAAAACATACCTTTTAGATCTTGATACATTTTATCTCCTCCCGGGTGAACAGAGTATCTCGAACTGTGTGCCTCGTTCAACAGAGTGTCCTTTAATGAGTCGCATCCCTCCGGTACACACCATCGTCCTTTAAAACGAAGACTACCATCTTCATGAATCGTAAAGCCTTCGGCTTTCCCTTCGCTTGCTTGTTCACGTAACTTAATGAGCTTGGGATCGTCCATTTGTTTAATCATGATCTCCTCAAAGAACGTGGGTTGAATGGACAGAGCTCCCAGTTTGGCTTCCAATTCACCCTTTTTGATTATCTCTAAGTTCATCCTCTCAAATTCCTTACTTAACTCCTCAGACGTTATCAAGGTTGCCACCGAATGGTTTGATTTCCTGCTTAAGGCATCTGCGACTACATTTGCGCGCCCTTCGTGATAAGAGATCTCTAGGTCGTAATCACTGATTAATTCCAACCAACGTCGTTGCCACAGATTCAGTTCGGGTTGTGAAAATAAGAATTGTAGACTTTGGTGATATGTGACAATCGTACACTTCACCCCGTACAGATAATGCCGCCAGATTTTTAACGCAAACACCACAGCTGCTAGCTCTAAGTCATGCGTTGGGTAATTGACTTCGTGAGTCTTCAACTGACGTGAAGCATAGGCTACCACCTTCCTATCCTGCATTAGAACACAACCCAATCCATGTTTGGAAGCATCGCTATACACAGAATACTCTAAAGAAGGATCAGGTAAGACTAATATTGGGGCAGTAGTTAACTTTTCCTTCAACATCTGGAAAGCTTTCTCGCAGTCCTCGGTCCACTCAAACTTCTTTTCCTTTTTCATCAAGGATGTAAGTGGGCGAGCAATACGGGAAAAGTCCTTTACAAACCGACGATAATATCCGGCTAAACCCAAGAAACTTCGAACTTCCGTAACATTCCGAGGTGTAGACCAATCTCGTACGGCCTCCACCTTCGTCTCATCGACTGAAATACCATCCTTAGAGACAAGATGACCCAAAAAGGCCACCTGTTCTAACCAGAACTCACACTTCGAAAATTTTGCATACAACTGATTGTCCCTTAGAATCTGCAAGATTAACCTTAGATGTTCCTGATGCTCTTCTGGAGTCTTGGAGTATACCAAAATGTCATCAATGAATACTACCACACACTTATCGAGATAGGCATGAAAAACCTGATTCATCAACCCCATGAAAGCCGCTGGAGCGTTCGTCAACCCTAAAGGCATCACGGTGAATTCGAAGTGTCCATACCTCGTTCTGAAAGTTGTCTTACTGATATCCTCCTCCTTAATACGTAACTGGTGGTACCCTGACCGCAGATCGATCTTTGAAAAGATTCCAGCTCCCCTCAGCTGATCGAAGAGGTCATCAATCCGTGGTAACGGGTACTTGTTCTTAACGGTGAGCTTATTAAGTTCCCTATAATCAATACAGAGACGCATTGTCCCGTCCTTTTTCCTCACAAATAGCACTGGAGCTCCCCAGGGAGAAACACTAGGTCGTATATAACCCTTTTCTAACAACTCCTCTAACTGAACCTTCAACTCCTCCATCTCCTTCGGGGCCATTCGGTAAGGTGCCTTTGAAATTGGCCCCGTTCCTGGTATTAATTCAATCGAGAAATCTACACCTCTCCTCGGAGGCATACCAGGAATCTCTTCCGGAAAAACGTCCATGAAGTCGTTGACCACTGGTATATCCTCAAGTCGTACCTCCCGTTCCTTTACTTTACTCACGCTACACAGAAACCATTGTTGCCCTTGTTTGATTAACTTCTTAACTTCTAAAGACGACACAACCTTTACCCTAGGCCCTTTAGGAAGGTTCCTATGTTTGACCGTCTCTCCTCTAGGCCCACTCAAAGTCACAGACTGCTCTTCACAATCTATTGTCGCTTTGTATCTACCTAGCCAATCCATCCCAAGTATCACATCCAGGTCACCCATTTCTAAGGACAACAAATCACTCAGGAATCCTGTTTTCCCTATTCTCACCGGCACATCACGAAACAACATATTACAGTAAAAAGTCTCTCCAGAGGGAACAGTGACCGAGAAAGATGTTTTTTCTGGGTTTTCCAACCCTAAGTCCTTAACTCTAGACTTAGAAATGAAAGAGCATGATGCACCAGAGTCAAAAAGAACTTTAACAGGCTTGGTATTGATGCAGAACGTACCTGTGACCACATCAGTTGTCTGCGCTACTTCTCTTGTGTTTATTGCGGACAATCGGCCCGAATTCTGAGTGGCAGCTGTACCTCCTTGGTTTCCACGTTGCCCCGTAAAGTTCTCACTTCTAGCATTCCCCTGAGATTGTTGACCAGAGTGGTTTCCTTGAAACCTAGAATTTGTGGCACCCCCCAAGTTCCGACCAAGACCACCAGCATTGTGGTTTCCCCTTCCACCTTCGTTATTGCCTCTTCCGTTACCGAAACATTGCTGATGAAAACCTCGAGGATTACCCCCTTGAAGCTCTTGTTGACCCAAACGAGCATAACATTCATACATCCTGTGACCCGGTTTACCGCAGTGAGAGCAATCCACTAACATTCCCCGGCAGTCCCTCCCGGGATGATTTCGCTGACATCTCCTACAGTTGTATACCCTTTCTTTCCCATTGCGATCATACAAGGGTTTCGACATTCGAACTTCTGGTGTCGAATCTCCCCTATTCTTACTAGACTGGCCTGCATGAAAGCCTTTTTCTTGGAAACTCCCAAACGGCTTATGTCTTTTGAATGTATTCTGAACGGGATTATTCACACCTACAGCATTCTGAAATAAGGTTTCCTTCCTTTTTTCTCCACTCTGACCCACTTTCTCCCGTTCCTTCCTAATAACATTCCCGATCTGTGCAGCTCTTTTATATTACTGGTCTAACGTATCATACCTATCAGTCTCAATGTGTTTCTGAATCTCGTACGATAGACCTAATTTGAACCGCTGCATTTTCTTTCCTTCCGTTGGAACATCTTCAGGACAGAACTTCAGATATTCCATAAATTTCTGATAATACTCGTCCACCGATAAACTTCCCATTTCAAACCTAGCAAACTCATTAGACTTGTCCTTCCTCACATGAGGCGGGTAAAACTGATCCCTTAACGCCCCCTTAAAATCTTCCCAGCTTAAGTCACCATTGCTTTCAGCCACTAGTCTTGCTTTGCTGTGAGTCCACCAATAGTCGCGCTTCCACTAGGCAAAACGCATTGGTCAACCATAAACTCCAGCGGACATTTAACCATATCGAAAAGTTTGTCAAACTCCCTCGTCTCTACAGGATGGTTCACCTTTTCATTGTAGGTCGAGGGTTTACTTTGAGCTATCCTTTTACTTATGAGGAAGCTCTTTCCTCCACGTATTTTGTCTAGGGTTTCTGCCCGCTAAAGCCTTAACTAAGTTTCGGTAACTCTCGTAGCTCCTTCGTGCTAGGACCATCTCGTAAGGGTGGCATGCAGGGTATACTGCATAAGGTTAAACGAGGTGTGTAAATATATAGGTCTAAAACGTCTATTAGAAGGATGACTCAAACTATTATTGTTCAACCAACATATATAAAATAATTTAAAGGAAACTTAGAGAAAAGGTGAGAAAGACACGCACAGAGTTTGGAGTCTTTTTTTTTTTTTTTTTTATAACCAGATAATACTAAAAGTTATTCGTTTCTGTTTACTAGAGTTCAACTTATACACAACTCATACATTATAATCTCCTTTCTTATGAAGACAATAATAAACTGAAGCAAATAATTCTTTAGACTAGCAATTTCAAAATAATATCACAAGGATAGGCATTATCCAAAATAAATATAAGGTGCAATAATAGTCCAAAATAAAATATTTGGGTATTACTCCCACATAACTATTGTTTGACAAACACAGTCCAAAATCTAAAAACAAATAAATGTCCAACTCACAAAATTTTCGTGATATACTGTCACTACAAAACTAGACATACGCACTCGTATGTTTGCATACTCATAAAAGAAAATAAACAGTTAAACAAAGAAAGGCGACGCGTCAAAACGATCCTGATCTTCCATATATTGATCAGGGTCAAAATCAGAATCCCCAGAGTCATCACCAGAGGAATTATCAGAACCGGAATCAGAATCAGAAGCAGAATCAGAAGCAGAATCAGTTTGCATCTCGACAGACATAGAATCACTTAGGGCAATATGTTCCACAGAATCGGAGAGCTCTACGAAAACCGGCTCAAGTGGGCTCTCTTCCCACATGGTGATCTCGCTCTCCTCTTCGCTCATAGGGTCCCCTCGCGTCACTGGCCAACCCCCTAGAATCATTATATCACTATCATCTTCGCTCATAATGTCGTCTTCATCATCAGGATACCCATCTCTCATGGCCTCCTCATAAAGGTCTAGTATTACTCTCAGGGGCTCTTCCTCAATAATTTCCCTGGGTTCCTCATGGGCATTAACCTCTAAGTCTACCTCATGTTCTTCCTCAGGGTCCTCCTCTGGATCCTCATCAGGATCTTCCTCGGGATCCTCCTCAGGATCTTCCTCGGGATCCTCCTCAGGGTCTACTATGGGTACCGCTACCTCAATAGTACTAGTTCTAGCTCTACTAGATTCCGGAATGTCCAATCCATTCCGTCCCACCACATCTACCGGTCCGACCCTTCTGTCAAATTCAGGATACTGTTGTTCTTTTCTTTCCGTCCTTTCTATCGTCTCCCCATTTCTTAACCGTTCATATACTTGTTTGGCTTTCAAGTACATTAATTCCATCCGATGTTGGTACTCTAAATAACTTTCTCCCTCCTTTCGTTCCCATATACCCAGAGCCTCAATTTCTGCCCAGACTGGGGCATTAACAAAGGTCTCTGAAGGTTCCCCTAGGGTATTCATTCCCTCTTCTGCTGGTTTCTTTCCCTTATCCATGGGTATGATAATAATCGACTTCCTGACTCACAAAGAAAGAAAAAACAAAAACAAGGCAATCAATTACCGAAATAAAACAAGGATAACAATTCAGATGATCACAAGTATACACAAGGTTCTATCAGTCATCCATCACAAGCATACATAACAAGGTACTTAAAAACAACAAGCAGGTGGCATCATCCCCTTAATGTCTACCCCTTTACTCTCGTCGTGACTTATGCTTCGTTAAGACATCGGTTTAGATATATAACACTAAATAGAACTCCCGCTCTGATACCAATTGTAACATCCCGTAGTTTAACTCGTGTCGTTTTAAAGGAGAAATAGACTCTTTGAGTAGCCAAATATAATTCGAGTCAAACCGGGACATTAAACGGTTAGTTAAAACGGTTCAAGCGGAACAAAACTTGCGGACCGAGTTCTAATAGTGCTAAACAATCTACCAGACATAAAGACGAAGCAGCAGATAAGTTTGCAAAATTGATTCTATTTATTACAACTCGAGAGCGTTCACGCCTCTTAAACCAACATTAAAAGAAAATACGGAAACTTAGGTTCATAATAAATTCTGGTAACAACGTTTTATTCCTCCCTGAATAGACCTCACTCCCCACCTGCAATTAACTTACTGCTAGTCATTATCCGAAGAGGAATCGACATCATCGCAGGATCGTTAAGACCAAAAATGTACACGTCAGCAAGGAAGTCACAATTCAATTAGTCGAGTGCAATAAAGTAAAGATATTAACTTTAACAATTTCATGTTCTAGTTAGTCAGCCATACTGATGTATCTTTTCCAGCCATACTGCTGGTACCACTTCAAACTCCATAGGCGAGACAATACATTAGGGGGAGCTAACCCCTAAGCAAGTCTCTACCATAGACACACGTCCTACTTCGGTGTCTATGGTCAAGTATGCATACCCCCGCGGTGGCACAAAGGCTCCAAAGGCCGCGAGTAAATCATTCCACCAATTGACGTCATACTACGTCCACTTTCAAGTTAGTGAGGTCATACTACCTCTGCTTATTTTAAGTTATAATGTAATAAATTCTTCGGAAGTGTAACATCCTACACATTACATGCCCATACTTTACCTTTGTTACCACAACATATGGTACGTAACATATATTACAATTCTATACTGCGTGTACGTACCTTGATCAAGCAACAAAACAAAAGGCCCAAATCAATTTCCGGTCACGAATCGGCTTCCTACAAGGTTTAACCGTAATCGGAAATGAGAACACATTCACATCATCCTCAAGGTAAAACACCTCACATACAAACAACTACCATCACACATAAAACACATACGCATAACACGCGACATACACCACAACTCTAAACACATTAAATTCCCAAAAAAAACAGCAACTAAAAACTGCCCAGAAACCTGCCTCGAGACTGTCAAAACGCAAATCCGACTTCACCGTTGCGTCCAGAAGGCATCAAAACCCTCGGGTACCAACTTTCATAATTTATAACATGGTATAGATATTTTTAACCTAATTTCAAAGCCAAAATGCTCTAAAAACAACATTTTTTTTTCTATTTTTCAATCCTACGGGATTTGTCATTTGTTTGTTAAAATTCATATAAATTCATATAAATTCAAATTTCCACCTTCCTATTAAATCCATATCTTACAACCACAAAAATCATAAACTCATGCCCACAAAAATTTATTTCCAAATTTCTTAAAATTATTAATTTCTTACAAAATACAAATTTTCATAAAAACAAATCATTTACCCATACACAACTCTTCATACCATAACAATAATTCCTTACACAACAACACAAATTTTTCCATGAACAATTCTAATTAAAAAAAAATGTATATTATTATTATTATTATTTTTTTTATACCTTCATCCATCACTTTAATATAACATACTTATATCAAAATAACTCTTAAAACAAAACATCCTACAATACCATTTGATGTCTACATACAAAATTCACATAATAATATTAAATCATATAAAGAAAAAGTCATGGATAAACATTCACACACATATGTATGAATCACATAATTGGAATTTAACTTGATTAAAGGATAAGAAATAAAATTAACTTACAATTATATGAAAACACCAAGATTCAAGGTTGGAAAATGCTAGAGTTTTAGGGTTAAGCTTTTGATGTTTCTAGGAAAATTAGGAGGTAGGAAGGATGCTTAGGTTAAGGCAAATGAAAGATTAAGGGAAGGAATAATTAGACAATTGTTTAGGCAATAATCATAAACATTATTCTCTAATTGATTACTCATGGAAGTTACAATCCCACAAAATCCTCCATAGGGCCGGCTCACCCTTTGGAATTTCCCTCTCTTTTTTTTTTTTTTTTTTTTTTTGAGATTAAAAATTGTTTGAGTTTAATTTTTTTTTTTTTTTTTTATTTGGCCAAAAAGTCTAAATTGTTAAAAAGGATGAATAATACATGACCCAACCCAAAAAGAGCTCATAACACACTAACCAAATAATAAAATATATAAATAATACTCGTAATTTATTAATTATATTAAAAACTATCGGTTTGAAATATCGGGGTGTTACACTTTGCCTACCAAATACAATTTATTCTGGTCATTTTTGAAGAATTTACAATTCTAAGGAAAATAAAGAGTAATCAAACAACCTCTTAGTACTTAGCAATTTTTAATAAAATGTTCACATAAAATAAAGCGTTTATAATACAAATATCTAGTAGTTTAAAATTTATTATATTATTTACTACTTCATCCCCTTGAATTAGTAGTAAATCAAAATGATTGTTTCTTAAAGAAAAAGTGGATGTTTTATAATAAATAAAGATAGAGTAAATTGTGTAAATGTAGTTACAAATAAGATTAAAAAAGTTATACTTAAAAAATGAAACAAACTAAAATAACAAATCATGCTAAATGAGTGAGACCAAATATTTGTAAAGATGGAATAATTAAATGTGGTCTTGGATGACTACTCACTAGTTAGAAATACCTTTGAATTGAATGAACCCAAGTACAAATAAACTAACTAGATGGACTAGAAGTTGCTAATAATCACTAAAACTTGTTGAAGCTAAAATTTAAAGTAAAGCCAAAATAATACTCTTAGCTTGATTAAGTGCGATAGAGACCACTCAAGCAAGTTGTGTCTACTTCTGTGTTTATGGTCACTTTCACCCTCATTTCTATTACTGATGGATGCATACCATAAAAGGCTCTAATACTTTCAATACAACTCTCGCTTTTTTTAAGTCATATTTGTTGACTGAGTTTTAGCTTTCATATTTGTATTAAGGGTAAATATTTTAAAAAATAGAAATTAAACTATATAAACAAAAGTAAGTAAATGAGAATTTAAAATGGAATTAAATAAAAAACTTTTCATGATCGATCACCAAACCAAACATTTTATATATTTTGTAACAACATTAACATTTTATTATCTCAACGTTATTAAGTCACTTTCACCTAAAGTGAGGTTTGAAAGGGTCAGATATATACAACCATACACTAGTTAATGATAAAACTAATAAATATGTTGTTTTCAATTGACCATTGGGGTAGCAAATATTATATGCAATTAATAAGTCATTTTACTTTAGTCTATTAATATTTCAACACAAATTCTCGTGAGAGACGGTCTCTTTAAGAGACTATCACTAATTGGGTTGACCCATTAGAAAATATGTAGAGTAAATATTGGCAATAAGATTTAATGGATTAGGTCTGAAAGACGTTTCTTAAAAAGACGGTCTCTCAGAAGGGTAGCTGATATTTCAAATCAAAGAACTATAAATGTTTTTTGAAAATCCAAACCCAAATATTTATAATTGGAATGAAATATAAAATGTATTGAAATTTTATTTTTAAGAAAATCCAAACCTATTATTGATACCCACTAAGACATTACAATAATTAGAAAAAAAAAAAAAAACTTTTGCCATCCTCGTGTAACAAACTTCCATTGCATTTGGTTGTTCCAATATTATAGCAAAAGATTCGACCACTTGTTGCCCTCCACTCCTTAGACCTTGATCCAATAACATAGGGTCATTTTCCCAACTAACACCTAGAAGTATACCAATTTAACTATGACTAAAAAGTAATGTTATGCTAACTAGCTTACTTGATAATAGTTAAGTGCATATAGTATTTGGTCGTGTTGAATACGACTTGCAAGTCCCTACTATATTAGTTGAAGTCCTATTCATAGTTAAGTGCATAATATATTAAGTGTCACACTAACTAGCTTACTTGATATAGTTAAGTACATATAGTATTAATAAAATATTTACTTATCAAAAGAATCAAAAAAATCTCTACAATATTAGTTGAAGTTATTATGAGTAGAGGATAAAAAAAAATTGTATTCATTTTTAGAAAAATTTACATTAATAATTCAACATTTTGCTTATCCGTTGTGAATACCTTTTAATTATTTTCAAATAATCCAACGTTTATCATTAATTCGCTGTGAATAATCCAACCTTTATTTTTCTTTGCTAGTAGCATACCTAATTTTTACATATTATTAGTAATACGGTATGTTCGGGGTAAATTTATCGCAAAGGTTGGATTATTAAAAAATAATCCAAAAATGAAACTATTTATAGCGGATGAGTGAGAGGTTGGATTATTAATGCCAAATTTTCCTATATTATTTTGTATTCCTTATTTGTTACGGTTATTGTACAATATTAAAGCATATTGTGAGATTGTACGATTCTAATAATTTGATATCTAGCTTCTTGTCGGCAAGTATAATTTCGACTCTAATAATTTTAACCCCTATGACCCTACCATATTAATTCTGTTTATATTTGAGGATAATGAAGAAAAAAAATGTATTAATAACTGATATACATTAAATTGGCTCTAATCAATGGAAAATGTAACCTTCCCCTAATTGGCTCTAATCAATGGAAAAAAGTTATTTTCTTTCCTAATTAGGCATAAATGATAGACATTAAATTCTGAATAACAATTCAATTTGTAGTAATTAATTAAAAAATTGATACTTAATTGTTAATTAATTCAAAAATCCTGACTAACCTTCCCCTTTAAAGTATTGACTTATATCTTAATTGACAATATTAGCAGAGTATAATTGACAATATTAGCAGAGTATAAATCCTATATAAAAACTAATTGACGATTAAATGGTAAGAAATTTAAAGTTATCTTTATTAAATCAGATGCTACAATATTAGCTAAATATACAAATATTCTAAAAAAAATAATCCTATTTCTGATAGTTTTTAGAATATGACTTATATCATAATTGACAATATTAGAAGAGTATAATTGACAATATCAGCAGAGTATACATCCTATATAAAATCAGATGTTGCAATATTAGGTAAATAAACAAATATTTAAAAAAATATTCCTAGATCTGATAATTTGTAGAATATATTGGTTATCATAATTAACACAGTTAGAAACTTTTAAATTTACAGATGCTGCAATATTAGCTAAATAAACAAATATTTTAAAAAATATTCCCAGATCTGATAATTTTTTGAATATATTGATTATCATAATTAACACAGTTTGAAACTTTTAAATTTACAAAGTATAATCTAAATCTAGGAAAATTAAACAACAATGCTGATTTAAATATAGAAAGAATTCTATTATCTTATAACCAATAGGAAAATGACAAATGGCACACATTCTATTATCTTATAACCAATAGGAAAATGACAAATGACAATCATTTCCATAACATGACATCTGTCATTTCCCAAGGCTTTTATTAGGATGTATGATATGATTTAATTATTCCATCTTTACAAATATTTGGTCTCACTCATTTAGCATGATTTTTATTTCTATTTTATTTATTATAAAACATCCACTTTTAAAAATTTTTTTAATTAAGGGGAGTAGTAAATAATATAATAAATTTTAAACTACTAGATATTTGTATTATAAACGCTTTATTTTATGTGAACATTTTATTAAAAATTGCTAAGTACTAAGAGGTTGTTTGATTACTCTTTATTTTCCTTAGAATTGTAAATTCTTCAAAAATGACTAGAATAAATTGTATTTGGTAGGCAAAGACCCAAAAATATAAGAATATAAATTTCAATGGAAATCCCCAAAACTTGTAGAAATTAAGTTACCAATATTTGGTTATTGAGAATTCATATATATATATATATATATATATATATATATATATATATATATATATATATATATATATATATATATATATATATATATATATATATATATATATATATATATATATATATATATATATATATATATATATATATATATATATATATATATATATATAGTAATTTTGAAGGTGTTAATCAAATACAAAAATCCACTTTATTCTAATCAGAAAGTTTTATGAAAATAATAATTTTCTAAGAAAAATAAGTTCCTTTGGTGATTAAATTCCAATATCGACTTAAACTAGTCCCAAAAAGTTTTATAAAACGTACAAAAATTCATAATATTCTTTTTTTATTATTATGTTCGAGCAACTTATAATCTGTAAATAGTCTTCCATTTTTATTAGAAAATTAAGTTCTAAAAAAATCTATAAAAGGCTAAAAACTCATATTGAAAAATTACCATGAATAATATAACTTTTTGTTAATTTTCCTACAATAATATCAACTATTGATTGATCATGAATAATACCAACTTAAGGAGGTATTTTTCTAGAATAATACCAACTTTAGTTTATTAACTAATTTATCGATTTTTTATCTTATAATCGCCTATAGTTTGATTTTTAATATGTTAGGGATTTTCTAGAAAAACACTTGTTTAAGTTGGTATTATTCATGGTTAATCAATAGTTAGTATCATTGTAGGGAAATTAACAAAAGATTATATTATTCATGATAATTTTAGCGAACATTTTTTTAAGCTTTTTTCTTTCAAATTATTTGGCTTAATAAGAGTCTCTCCAAACTTATTGGAAAAATAAGCTTCTACTTGAAAACCGCTACTTGAAGTAGCGTTTTATTGTCATGCGGAACAAATGATTTTATTTTTTTGGTACTCTCCACCAAACCGCTACATGAAGTAGCGGTTATGCCCCTTAATTTTTTTTTGTTTTACTAATAAACCGCTAAATGGAATAGCGGTTTTACCTGGTTTATTTTTTGTTTTCCAAGTATAGAAAAACAAAAAGAAAAAAGAAAAAAAATTAATGGGCAACCGCTACATAAAGTAGCGGTTTGGTAGAAATGGGAAAATCACTACTTCATGTGGCGGTTTGGTGGAGAGTACAAAAAAAAAATAAATAAATCATTTGTTTCGTAGGACAAAAACGCTACTCCAAGTAACGGTTTTCATTTAGAAGCTTATTTTTCCAATAAGTTTGAGTAGACTATCATTAAGCCAAATAATTTGAAAAAAAAGCTTAAAAAAATTCAATTTTAGCTTTAATTTATAGTACATATTCAAAAGCCAAAATACTTGATAGTGTATATTCTTATGTACTCCAGGTAGTATAATATACTATATATCATATGTAAACATCGCGATAAGCAACTCCAATGCGACGCATTATCGTGGATGAATGATGATCGACAATGACTCCATGCCTCGCTGATTTAACGGTCAAAATGTTATTGTGGTCCGTCTTCTATTCAAAATTGTTGGTTTTTGCTATGTCCATTAGTGTCAATGTAGAAGAGAATTCAAAACACTCTTCAATAAATTTGTTGTAATACTTAATAGCTAGATCGTAGGACCATATATAGTTTTATCGTCCTGGACAATACAAATGTATTTCTGTGGTTTTTCATATAAATGATGTCAAATACATGTTTTTTTCAAAAAAAATTTATGAATTTTAATGTTACTTTTTGACCATTATTTCTTATCGATTTATATGAAAAAATATATTCATGTGGAATTTTTATTGATTCGTCACAATATGTATATTTTCTTAATATCAATGTTTTTGAATTTTTAAAAACTCACAATTAAAATTATTTAACTTTTAAGTTTGCATTGGAATCTGCGAAAAAAGTGAATGAAAAGAACAAATGAAAAAAAAGAAAATATATACAAGAGTATATGAATTTGATCAAAAAGTAATAAACTATTTACAATAAAAAAATTATAACTAGTATAGAAAATATTGTTATGCATGAATTTGTTAATTTGAAATGTATAAAAATATAAATAAAAAATGACCAAATATAAATCATTATTATCAAATTTATCGAATACATGAATTTTTATTATAGCAAAAAACAAACATTGTTTGAAAAATTATTTATCAAATACTTGTCTTTTTGCATTTAATTAAATACATCAAATTCTAAATTAGTCAAATAAAATCTATATAATAAATCATACAAATATTTTATCTAATAAGCTTTTAATTTAAACAAAAAATATTAGAAACTTTACTTTTTCATCCATTTAATACTCCGATCTTATTTGTTCTTTCATTTTGGGTTTTTCACAAATATTAAGGTAGATAGAATCTTTGGGTTGTAGTGAGTATTATTTTAATTAAATAGTAGTGTGAAGTAATGATTGTATTGGAAGTATGAGAGAAAAATAATTAAATAATAGTGTGCAGTAATGATTGTATTGGAAGTATAAGAGAAAAAATAATTAAATTAGTAGTGTGAAGTAATGATTGTATTGAAAGTATGAGACAGAAAATAATTAAATAGTAGTGTGAAATAAAAAATGTGGGGTTTTACGGGGTAAAAGTGGGATAAAAACTTTCCAAAAATAGAAAGTATTCTTTATATTGTTTACGATGTTTATGAAAACTTAAAAGAACGGACGGAGTGCTATGTTTATGGTCCCTACATATCATCCACTCACTTCATTTTAACTTTTTTATTTTGTTTATGATTCTCACATGTTTTCTACTAATTTTATTAAAATAGTTTGTAAATAGTTATACTCTTTATATTTTTTCAACTAATTTTCTTATAATATTTTTTTTTATATTTATGGTCTCCATTATTTTTTTTCCATCAATTTTATTATTCAATATAATAATAAATTTATAATTTTTATAAAATTTTATTCTTCTTAATTCCCATTAACCTTTATTATGATTAAGAACAACTTTTAAGGAACATAGGCAGTATAATGGAGTACAAGCATTTCCTTAAATCTTTGTCATACTAGTACGTCTGCTAGTAGGTTTATTTAGTTTAACTCCAAAAATGTTGAAGAGTTGACTTCAACTTGCACAACTTGTTAAGAAGAATTTGAAAAGGCACAATAAGTTTTATATACGAAAGAATTCATGAATCATGATCATTAAAAGATATGTTTAATTCTATCCTGTATTTTGCCCCTAGTTTTATGGGCGATCTCTATGCTTTTGTGGTTTTGTATCTCTTCAGGCTTTTGTTTTTATTTATGTGACTATATAACTAAGTGAAGTGGTTTATTTTCTTTTTAATTCCCCTCACAAAAAAGGGACCATGCTTTATAAATACTAGATAGATGCTTAGTATGAACTATGAACATTGAACTTCACCAAAGGGCAATATATGCCATATGTGCAACTTGCTCTAAACCTCTTCTATACACTACAACAAATTTAGCTTTCTCCGATATCAATTTAGTGGCCTTAAAAAAATGCCACTGATTCATATTCTTTATGTAATAATTATTAGTTTTTATTTTAAGTTTCATCATAAAGTGATTTAGTGACACTTAATTTGGTCTTTAGTGGCATATGTAATTGTCACCATAGTCTATAGTCTATAGTAGCATTTGTGAGAAATGTCACTAGGTCCTATATCGCTAAAAGCTTTAGTGTGACTTTTTAATATGTTGCTAAAAACTCTAATAAATGTCACTAAATTCTCTATATACACTATAAGAAAGTTTTAGCACTTCTGTCTAGCATAAAATAGTGTGTAAAATAGTGAACATTCTTTGAACTTGTATGTTGGAACGTTCTTTTAGTATCCTCCTAAATTGGGTTTCCCGATAATCTTATTTCTTATTATATGACACTATTTTTTTAATTTATTTTATATGAACGGAATATACTAGGTAGAATAATGATGATAATTTTTTTAAAGTTTGTATATTCATAGGAATGTAAAACATTAAGTTTATATATTCACATTCTCGTACATTGTTTGATCGAGTTGTGGATAAAAAATTTTATAAAAATGCTTAAGTATTGTTTTAGAGCTAGCATAGGCTTACGCAGCAACCAGTACGATATGGGTTGGAATTGAGAATAGAATAAGCTTAATTAGTTAAATTGAATTTTTTACATCGAATGATCCAATCATTATTTTCTAGTCATTAATAATTAATTACTATATTTATGTTTTAACAAGCCTAAATGAATTCAAATAATTATTTATTTTGAAAAAATTTAATATTTATATCCTTTTAATGTCAAGTATAAAGATCAAATTTCATATACTTCCATAAAATACTCCTATACAAGGAGCTTGTATGTTTAATGTGTTGTGATAAATTTCAACTTAATGTTATTTAATTTTGAGTAATAATGTATATATTATCTTATCACAAATTCTTACTTGAGACCGTCTTTTGTAAAAATGGCTCTCAAAAGCTCAGTCCAATTCTAAATATATATTGTTACAACTCTAAATATAGATTTGGGCTAAACTTTTGAGAGTCGTCTTTATCTCTCAAGAGAGCACCTGTTATCTTATAACAAATAGCCGACACATAGGACTGCACATATTTATTCAATTATTTTTGGAATTTAGATCTAATAAAGATGATATTGTATTTTTATTTTAATGAAAAGTTGTTAAATTAATAATTTAATACTAATCATTAATTACAAGAATATAATCCGAAAAAATATTGTCGATGATTCAAGGCGAACTGCCATAACTCCAAATCTTATCACACCAACTAATAGTTGATGAGAAAGTGAGATCTTTATGCTTTTATTGATGGCTTTAAATTGGGAAATTCAACGTATTTCAACATTTCTTATCCAATTATCATATTAGGGTTTTGACATGATCGGCAAAGAGGTGCAATTATGACACTTATTGAGATTATTAACAAACTTAATCTCTAATTCATGAAATTATTTCATTCAAAAAAAAATTAATGAAATTATATTTTTTAATTTGTATGGCTAAATCAATATAAAAAGATTTAAATAAACATACAAAGAGTATTCAAAATTAAGAGTTGTTTCAGTTTGAGCTAGTATCATTTTTTATGGGTAAAGCATTGTGATTGACTTTTTCAAAACTTTTTTCCCTCGGTGTGTCATATAATCCAAAAAAACTACCCTCTCCGTTTTTTTATGTTTGTCCACCTTACTATAATAGGTAGTTTTAAATGTTTGTCTAGTTTAGAATACTTTCCATTTTTGGAGATCTTTTTTCCTAGATATACCTTCATAATCTCCCTCATTTTCCACAAATATACTCTCTCTACATTAATGACAATGATAATTTTTTTTTCTTTATTTTATCTTTAATTTAAACATTTTCTCTCTCATAATACCAATACAATCATTACTTCATACTACTATTTTATTAAAATAATACCCACTTTCTACAAATATTCCACTTTTCTTAATATACGTGAAAAACTCAAATAGGACAAACTTTTAATAACGGAGGGAGTATTACATAACAAAATAATTTTACGTTAGAGTGGCATATGTACAATACAAACTAATTAGATAGGTATACATTGAACAGATAACTTTGTTTATGTATTTCTAAACATTATAAAAAGGTAATTTCTAAAAAATATATACATTGAACGAAGTTATTAAGATTCTACATAAATATGGGTTTTCATATAAATTGAGGGTACTTCATAGTCAAAATCTAATTCAAAGATTACAAAAATTTCAAATGAGAATAACAAAAAAAGAGAAGTATGATACTGGACCCAAGTTAAACTGAGTTCGCTTTTATCACTGTAACAAATTTAGCTTTTTGCGACAATGGATTTTGTGGCATTAAAAAAGTGCCACTGATTCATATTTTTAGTGTAATAATTATTGGTTTTTATTTTAAGTTTCACCATAAAGTGATTTAGCGACACTTAATTTGGTCTTTAGTGGCATATGTAATTGTCACTATAGTCTATAGTGGCATTTGTGAGAAATGTCACTAGATGCTATGTCGCTAAAAGCTTTAGTGTGACTTTTTAATATGTTGCTAAAAGCTCTAATAAATGTCACTAAATCCTCTATATACACTATAAGAAATTTGCAATAGCGACATTTAAATTAAATGTCGCTAAATATATCCCACTAAAAGCAAATTATGTTGTAGTGTATTAGTTGGCTTCTGATTTAGCTTATTGATACACTAAATACTTTAATTAAGAAAAAAAACCTAAAATTTACCGAGCAAGTTGCACCTACTTCACTATCAAGAGCAAAGTGGGAATTAATAATAGGGAAAATGATAGACCAGTAAGAATCAAAGTTAAACTATTTTTTAGTAAATAATACACTACAAAAGAATAATAAAATGGCGACAATCGTTTTCATCGCCAGTTGGAAGCTTATTGGTCAAAAAGTAGACCTGGTAACGGGGTGGCATTGGGTCACGTGCCGGACGACAATACATTGGACGCTAAATTAAAAATGGACGCCATTTCATTGCCATTTTTCGTGAAACATAAGGCGACGAACAGGCAACCAAACTCCGGACGCCATTTGAAAAGGCAAATTGGCGACGACCAAACTCCAAACGCCATTTTTTTTCGTAGCCGATTCGTCGCCACTAGCGTTGAGTTCTATCTCGACGCCTTTTCCCGACACTATTTCAATACTTATTTGTTGTGATACACGCTCAAACCACACACCAAATTCTTCCATTTTTGAATCTACTTTTAATTAATAATTTTTAAAGCTATTTTTAGATTCTAAAGAAATGAAAGATGATTCGTTATAATCGAGTGAGACCCTACAATTATTTGTTTACATAATAAATAACTTTGTGAATATACATTTATACTAAACAAATAGGTCATGTTGGTCAAGTTGAGTAAAATTGGTGCATAAAAGAAAGTAGGGAAGCAATTGGGAAACCTCGTCAATATTCTACTCCTACAATTATTCTATACTTATTGGATTCATAAAATAATACAGGAAACTATTGGGAAACCTCGGAATTATTCGACATAGGTGATATGAGTGCTATATAGACTCGATAAAGTCGTTTTGTGATCATATTCGATCTGTCTTATGAATTTTGCTATATTTTTTATTTTAGTTAATTTTATAAAATTTGCAATAATTTTATATTTTTGGCTATTATTTAAATTTTTTTATTTAATTTTATTTTGTATATTAATTATATTTTCATTTAATTTATATATTTCTTTCACTTTCTTATAAATGGCAGTTTAAAACCTACTGTTATGGTTGTGAATCAATTATATATTAAATACTTCTATAATTTAAAAGAGAAGTTCTCTTTTAGTACGAAAAGATTACCAACATAGATAATGACTGCGGAATACAAATATTGTATATACATTATACTGTTTACCAATTATTTGATACCAAGTAGCTGGAGTAGATGATGCCATGATGGCATTCAACATTTGAGGATCAATGTTTAGTTTAATAGATTATATATTAGTATTAATAATTATATGCTCATATTTTTAATTGAATTGTTCTTTTAACATAGTATCAAAAGTCAGGTTAATGATTTAACTTTTATTCATTTTTTCTTAATTTCTTTCAAATGAGATTGTTATCCTCACATATAAGGAAGACTTGTGATGCTAATAATAGATTAACAACAATATATTATTCATTTAAAATATGTTTTATTCGACAAAAATTTTTTAGATTATTTATTTAATTTTTTTATAGATTAAATATTCGGTGAAGGACAAGTAAAATAAAAAATGGTTTGTCAAACTTGACAATGGATATAAAAACTATTGCCAAACTTGAAAGTTCTTTACTTGTCAAACCCTTGAGTACCCTTCGCAAATATAATCTAATTTGCGGACCTACTATAATTATATATTTGAAAATTTTTGAATCTAAACTAAAAGTCTATACATAATACTAAAACAATATACACCTTACATAAGCAACTATAAAAATTGATGAGTTGTCATCTTTTCAAGAAAAATTTTCCCTCCATTTTGTAAAGATGATGTCATTGCATAAGAATGACTATAGAAATCTTACATGCTAAAGATGATTAATTTGAGACTATCATTAAAAGCTTTTAGTTGGAAATATAACATATAAATTTAAATAACAATATGGAATAATAAATATATCAATCAAAGATGCACAACTTCATTATTATCTTTGATTTTCAATTTACAAAGCACCATTGATCTACTATTTATTATAAAAATTATTTATTTATGTACAAATTAATTATATTATTTTTGAATATACTTTTGAAAAAAAATAAAAGTTTACTAAAATGATTATAATTTCAATAATTATTATATTATAGATACAAACTCGGATTAATACAAAAGAAATAAAAATTTTATTCGTTTTTTACATTAAAATGAAAAAATCGTGCATCGCACAGGGATTATCTAGTGACTAACTAAAGCAAAACTATTGCAAATTAATACTTTTATTTAAGACTGTTTATTTGAAAATCTTAGTCGATCGAATATTTAATACTCCCTCCGAATCAGTTTAGATGTCCCATTTTCTTATTTGGCAAAATCATACCAATTGTCCCATTTTCTTTTTTGTCTATTCTTTTTTTACCTAAATACCCCCATTTTTCCAATTCCCAATACCCAACTACTACCTTTACAATTAATTTAATCAATTAAAATACTCAACTACCACATTTTTAATAGACCCCACTCAACCCTTAAAATCCGTGAAATCCCAAATAGGACATCTAAACTGATCGGAAGGAGTATGTTTAAAAAACCACATCTTACATGTACTCTAATATTTAGCCATACAAGTGTTTGACTTAGGTTTCAAATTAAAGAGACAGAAATTATATATACTCCATTACTTCACTCCCTAAATTAAAGTAACAATTTCCATGGAACATCTCATACTTTCCCAAACTTGCTACATTTTGTTTTTGGCATTATTCATCGTTTAAGCTTATTTCAAATATTGCGGTTAATATGTAAGTAATAATATAGTCAAGTGGAATCTTGTTTGAATCGTCTAATCGCATACTTTTATAATATAAATTTTTTATAATTTTTAATTGTGTATAATTCGACATAAATGAACAAAATAGTTTATTGGATTGCGGAAAAAAGTTAAATGTAGTAAGTATTACGTAGGGAGGAAGTATGTTCCTAACTTCCTTCAGTTATTTGCACAACTGTTTAGTTGAAAGTTTTGAGTAAGCATGAAAAATGCAAATCTATAGAAAAAATTTCTCATACAGTGTGAAGATTTAATTTCCAGGTGGAGTGTCAGTAATTATTAATTTTCATGTTACTTGTAGCTTTTAGCGATCAACCAAACAATTAAAACAATTATTAGAATTTACTTCATGTGTTAAATAAACGCACTCTAAAGCTATGTTTTAAGTCATCTTATTTTTCTGGAATTACATTTCCTCGGTTAGTTAAATTAGTTTTTGTAAATTAAATTACTTTTACCAATACGACCTATTCTATTTGCAAATTTGCATTTTAAAGTACTTTTGTAAATAGTTTATTCTTACTAAATACTCACTCCGATCTTATTTGTTCTTCCACTTTAGGTTTTTCACAAATATTAATGTACATGTAGATAGAATCTTTGGGTTATAGTGGATATTATTTTACTCAAATAGTAGTGTGAAGTAATGATTGTATTTGTATTGGAAGTATGAGAGAAAAAATAATTAAATAGTAGTGTGAAGTAATGATTGTATAGGAAATATGAGAGAAAAAATAATTAAATAGTAGTGTGAAGTAATAATTGTAAAGGAAATATGAGAGAAAAAATAATTAAATAGTAATGTGAAGTAATGATTATATTGGAAGTATGAGAGAGAAAATAATTAAATTGTAGTGTGAACTAAGAAAAGTCGTGTTTTAAGGAGTAAAAGTGAGATAAAACTTTCCAAAAATAAAACGTATTCTAAAGTGGAAGAACTTTTGAAACTACCCGTTAAAGTAAGGTGGAAGAACTTAAAAGAACGAGGGGTGTATAATTACTTCCCCTTCACCATCTCAACAATACTTTGATTTTTGAACTTATTTTTTTATTTTCATCACAAATATTTAGTCAAAAAAAACAAAAATTTATGAGAAGATTTTGATATGAATCAAGAAGTACAATTTTAAAATGAATCCTATAGAGCTCTAAGTATTTTGGCAATATATATATTATGAATTTAGTCTGTCAAACAGATCAGGTTGGGTCGGGTTTGGGTTTGGGTCATATATAAACAGATCAGAAAACCTTTGACCCAAACCCAACCCATTTAGTTAATTGGGTCGAAAATCACAACCTTGACCCGACCTGCAACAGATCAGGTTGACCTGATTTCGACCAACTTAACCCGTTTATAATTTTTTTGTTTTTGTTTTAAGGTTTTTAACATTGATTAAATCTAATTGTTTAAGCTTTAATTTTAACTTTATGTTTTTTTGTTGTTTATTTTGTATTTACTACGAAAAATAAGAAAATATTAAATGAATTAAGTTTAGTTTATACTTATTGATTTAACTCGAAATTAACACATTTAGTTAAATGGGTTAAACAAGTTTTTTTCAGGTTTAAAATTTTAACCTGAATCTAACCCATTAAATAAACAGATCAGGTCGGATCGACCCATTTAATTAATTGGGTCAAAAGTTTCAACCCAAACCCTCTTATTTCGGGTTGGATTCTGATCGTGTTAGCAGGTCGGGTCAACTTTTACCAGCCCTAATTTAGTCCCTTAGTGATTTTTGTTTAATAATATTGTGATAAACTCACAAATCACAATTAAATATTTTTTATAATATAAATTACTTCATAATCACAACCAAAGAAAGGGGTAAAGTTTACCTACTTACTTTTCAACCTTAAATATAAAAATTGAATTAAATTATCAAATACACAAGTATGTAAAGCAAGTAACGTTTTACAATTATTATTAATTTAGACCACAAAAAATATATACACTATTAATAGAAGTATATATATATTTTCCAATTTCTTAGTGATCACTTCTTCTATATATACCCACCTTCAACCTCTTCACTAAACCATAAATAGAAACTATCAAACAAAAAAATACCAACCAAACCCATCTCCCCTATTTCCAACATCAATAATGGAAACTCAAAATGAGAGCTTATGGATATTAGTTATGGCTTCCAAATGCACTACCTTATCTCCACAAACTATCCTTCTTCTTTTTTCCCTCTTCTCCTTCTCTTGGTTAGTCCTGGTTTTGCTCTACTGGGCCCAACCGGGTGGGCCAGCTTGGGGCAAATACCGTCACAAAATAAGCCCAAGAACAGCCCGTTTACCACATGGGCCAAAAGGGTACCCTCTAATTGGAAGTATGAACTTAATGATGGGCTTAGCCCATCACAAGCTGACTTCCATGGCTGACCTTCTTAAAGCTAGACGACTCATGGCTTTCAGCTTAGGTGATACACGTGTCGTCATCACATGTAATCCTGATGTAGCAAAAGAAATCCTATGCAACTCAGTGTTTGCTGACCGTCCGATTAAGGAATCAGCTTACAGTCTGATGTTTAACAGTGCCATGGGGTTTGCTCCTTATGGTGTTTATTGGACAACGTTAAGAAGAATTGCGGCTAACCATATATTTAGTCCAAAACAAATTAATTCTTCAGAAAAACAAAGAAATAATATAGCTTTTCAAATGAAGAAAATAATAAGTTCAAAAATTAATGAAAATTTTTGTGTACGGGAAATGCTGAAGTTAGCATCCCTTATTAATATGATGGAATCTGTGTTTGGAAAACGGTACGAGTTGGATATGGCAGCAGCCTCGCTAAATAGCGAGGCTGGTGAACTAAACCAACTCGTACAAGAAGGGTATGATTTGTTAGGAAAGCTTAATTGGAGTGATCACCTTCCTTGTCTTGGTTTATTTGATGTTCAGAGGATCCGGAAGCGATGTTCCGGGCTTGTTCCTCGGGTTAATCGTTTTGTTACCCGAATTATATCCGAACATCGTACCAAGGATCATGTTCAAGAGATGGGTCAGGATTTTGTTGATGTTCTACTGTCGTTAGATGGACCCGATAAACTGTCGGACGCTGATATTGTGGCTGTTCTTTGGGTAAGCGTCTTTTATATATAGCTTGAATAGCCTAACTAATGTTATTTTTAATATACGGACCTTTTGTTTTGAGATTATCTCACTCAAAAATGGTTCTCACACGAGTTTTGATGATTCACAATATAATCCTAATCTTGAAAAATGGGTCGGTTGGAAATAGGTTTTGATGATTAAAAATAAAAAAAAATCTCGATGACGACAAATGGGTTTTAGGTGATTTTTTTAAAAAGTATAAAGTAATTTTAAATGGTAATTGAAAATATTTTTAAATTTGAAATATATATAAGCGTCAACTATATTCAATAAAACATTGAATTTTGAATATTTTATCAAATTCCATGTTAAAATATGCTATACTAATTTTATAGTACTTTTTTATTTTATAAAAAATAAATTTCATAATCTTTATTATTCTCAACGGTCAACTAATTCAAAGCATTTGTTGGTTTTTTCCTAACTTTAAAATGATTCTTTGATATAAGGGAATCTAAACTATAATTTTAAATATCTAAATTTTCAAGAAAAATAATAAAAAATAATATTAAGTATATTAATATTCACACAAAAATATTTTACATATTATCAAATGCAAAATAACTAATAAACTTAATTTTCTATATGTAGAAAACGACATTCTCTTACCATTCATCTCAAATAAGTCTCAACTAAATATTTTGAAATTATAATTAAAATATAATATTAAGTAAAAAAATTAGTAAAAAAGAAGATTCTCAAGAGAATATAACCTTTGGATTAGTATTAACCATGATCTTTGGATAGTGATCATACCAATTAATTTGGAAGGTAGGTTGTCAGCTTACAAATAATAAAAAGTATGAAAACCCCCTGAAGTGTGTGTTTTATTATTTTATTATTTACTCCATAAAAGGGGACAACAAAACACCCAAGTTATTAATACTAGAATAAGATTGGTTACCAAACAAAAGTCTTAACAGTATCATTTTTGTATAGCTACTATTTTGTTTGTGTTTATAATGACGTTAACATTAGCAATAGCCAATAGTTAATCACAAAATGGTATAACTAATCTCATTTTTAAAGGAACTCTTTTTAACACAACATATAATTATTAATTCATTATAATTACTTTTTATTATTTCCAATTATTATTTCCAATTTATTTTGCATTATTTCGGTTATAAATTTAAAAAATTTTCATTTAAATGAATTAAGCAAAATGAATCTGATAGAATAAAGCATATCAGCTCGTTTTGTATGAAACCGTCTCACCATGAGACGGACCCATGTAATTAGCCTATTTCTTTAATTATTACTTTAAAATTTTAGGTTATTATTTTAAGGTTACAAGTAAGATCACTCTAAGACTTTAAAAAAAATTACTTTAAAATTATAAGTGATCACTATATATATATATATATATATATATATATATATATATATATATATATATATATATATATATATATATATATATATATATATATATATATATATATATATATATATATATATATATATATATATTATATTATATTATATTGACATATAATTGATATTATTTACAAAACGGCTTAAAGAAACTTAATACAAAACGGCTTAAAGAAACTTAATACAAAACGGCTTAAAGAAACTTATTTTATTAAAAAGAAGTGAAGTTAAGATTTTTAGATAATTAAATTTAAGATTTCTTTTTTTCATTTATTTATTGAAAATATGACCGTTATCTATACTATTCGTGTAAATGATTCATATATTTTGTGCTAAAACTCACTTTTATCCCCTATTAAATGAAGATCATGCGTATCATATCTTACCAATTGGTTTTAGTATGCGGGGAGTGTTGAAGTGCCCATGTGTTACCCACATGTGAGTTGTCCCACATCGGAGAAAGAGAAGAGTATGTATCACTTTATATACTTAAGGAGTAACTCTTACTATTACCAATTGGTTTTAGTAGTGAATCTTCTTTGGGTTTATGAGTATGCTACTTCTTCTCCTCTTTTTCTGGGTTGCCCAGACCCATTTTTTAAATTCTAACAATCTTGTTCCATTAATTAATAGGGTATTATTAAACTTCGCCACCCTTTTCATTTTATCGCCACCCCTTATATATTGAAATTTCAAAAGTGCCCCTGACTTTTCAAACCTTCAATTACTAACATTTCTTTAAAAACTTTCTCTGAAGACTCATTGAACTAAAACAAGCTAAAACTAAAAATTGAATTACAATGGCCAACGAAAATGAGCATCAATATGATTGTGTTAAAATTTGAGACATATTCACTCTAATGGCTATAACTTTAAATGGAAAAATCATATAATCATAATATTTGCGGCATTATAACCTAGACTTCAAGATCTTTCCAACGACATATTATATGCCCAATTCTGACAATCGAGCGAGAAATGACGACCGTTTAAAATTTGAAGTAATTTCTAACGACCAGACCATGGTTGAATCGCACAAAATGTGCGATCAGACCATGGTGGAATCGCACAAAATGTGCGATCGGACCATGGTTGAATCGCACAAAATGTGCGATCGGACCATGGTTGAATCGCACAAAATGTGCGATCAGACCATGGTTGAATCGCACAAAATGTGCGATCGACCATGGTGGAATCGCACAAAATGTGCGATCGGACCATGGTTGAATCGCACAAAATGTGCGATCGGACCATGGTGGAATCGCACAAAATGTGCGATCGGACATGGTGGAACAAATTGCATCGGACCATGTTGAATCGCACAAAATGTCCGGTGCGATAGTTAATGCAAACTTTAAACGTCGCTCATTTCTGCCGATTGTCGAATAGTATAATATGTCATTGGAAAACTCTTGAAGTCTAGTTTCCAATGCCCTAAACTTTGAACTAATACGATTTTTCTATAAAAAGTTATGAGTAAAAGAATAAACATGTATCAAATTTCAGCACAAATAAACTTCAAACGATCGTCATTTCTCGCTTGGTTATCGGAATTGGTCATATAATATATTATTGGAAAGATCTTGAAGTCTAGGTTCTAATGCTACAAATATTGCAGTAATGAGATTTTCGTATCAAAAGTTTCGGCCAAAGGAGTGATTATTTATCAAATTTCAATACAAAACGTGTGATCATGTTTTTTTTTGATTTTAAAAATTATTTTCTTTACTAAAATTTATATTTTTATTTTAATTTAATTATTATTAAGAAATTTAGTTTAGAAATAATAATGGTTGATTTTATAATTAAAATTTAATTTAAGGGCATTTTAGTAATTTTATTAAAAATGGGTGGCGATAAAATAAAAAGGGTGGCGATTTTTAAAAATTGGAAATTAATATTGTAGATCATGCTAGAGGTAAGATTTTAATAAATAAAAAATGTGATCAAATGTATCTTAAAATATATATGTCAATCGAATCAACACTCCCGCTTATATTGAATACTATAATCAGGGTCTGATTGAGGAGGAAAGAAATGCGACAACTTATACCTATAAATGAACAACTTCAAATTTTCATTATAATTCCTATATTTGGGTGCTAAATGAAAACTTTTGGTGGATATATACTGCAGGAGATGATATTCAGAGGAACAGATACAGTAGCAGTTTTAATAGAGTGGATATTAGCAAGAATGGTTCTTCACCCTGAAGTTCAATCAAAGGTCCAAGATGAGTTAGACAAAGTAGTTGGCAAATCAAGACCGTTGATGGAATCAGATATCCCATCATTGAACTACCTACAATCAGTAATCAAAGAAGTACTGAGACTACACCCGCCCGGCCCACTTCTATCATGGGCCCGTTTATCAATCACTGATACAACCCTTGATGGGTATCACATCCCTGCAGGAACTACTGCCATGGTTAACATGTGGGCTATTACCCGGGACCCTCAAATATGGGTTGACCCACTAAGATTTTACCCTGAAAGGTTTGATACTGACACAGATCATTTCTCAGTGTTGGGCTCGGACCTTCGTTTAGCACCTTTCGGGTCGGGTAGACGGTCATGTCCTGGAAAGGTACTCGGGTTGACTACAGTTAGTTATTGGGTGGGTACTCTGTTGCATGAATTTGTGTGGACACAATCTGATCACAACCCTGTAAGTCTTGCTGAAGTTATGAAATTGTCATGTGAAATGGCAAATCCCTTGACTGTTGTGGTTCATCCTAGACGAAACTGAGCATAAGTAAGATCGATCTGTTCTTTTGAATTTGCTGGATCTAACGATGGACATAAATAATAAATCAAATTCAAAGAGCGGGCGAATAGGGAGTATTATTGTACAAATTTTAGTAAATTAAGTTAAAAAATACAGTATAGGTTTGTAACTACTTTTGTTGTTCCATTAAAATTGCTATAATTTATTTGAAAAACTCTCACATAAAAACATCAATTAATTATAGCAATTTTTATGAAAAATAAAATCAATATATTCTAAATAGGAAAAGATTTTCTATATAGGGAAAATGTTAGCTTTTTATATCATATCATTATCTCAATGACAAGTTGCTTCTATTTGAGTGGAATTTTGAGAAAGGTGATGTATACAACCTTAAATTTATAATAATAATAATAAATAAGTTGTTTTCTTATATAAAAAAAAATATTTACGCTTAACTCTTAATAAGTTAGATTTATGAGACAACAATATTATGCTGATGCATATAATAGTTGATCATGTAAATTATAACTATATTCCAATTTGTACGTGTTATTGTTCAATCTCTCAAATTTCATCGATCAAAAATAGAAAGAAAAATTACATTATTTATCACACTATTATAAGTTTTTAAAAGTATTTTTTTATCTTTTACTCTAAAACATAAGACATAGGGAATTGTCAAACACGTACTTATGATCATTAGCAAAGTACTAGTAAATCTTGTCAAAGATCTCCTATAGATTGTATATGCGGAATGTGCCCAATCATACCATAGTTTCATTATTACTAACTAGAATTGAGTTCGCATGATTTACCAAGGTCTAATCATGCTTCAAGCGTGCTTGGGTATAGTGCATTGTTTTTTCAGAAGGTCTCGAGACCGTCTATGGCAAAGACGACTCTCCCAACAGCTCAGCCTAATAATTTAAAATTTAAAAATAAGGCTGATAACTAATCATTTACTTATTTTACAAAAAGGGCTGGTCCATATTTATCCGTCTATGCTATAGACGGTCTATAGCAAGAATTTGTGTTGTTTTTTTAGGTCATAGTGCATTCTTGCTCACTGATATTAACTCATGTAGTGTTGTGCACGGGGGCCATGGCTCATTAAATGATTGAATTCAACTCTTAAATATGCAAGCTTTTAACGGATTAAGAATAAATTCCATGCTTTAAATTAGGTTGTACATGAGTTTTATAAAAAAAATTACTCTAACTTTCATAAAACGTCAGTGGTAGGACTTTTGTAATAATTTTTCCACATTGTAGCATCCAGTTTATGCGTTATCTAACGGTTGTAGTGTTTTTCGTTACATTCTTGTCAATTTCTATTTAATTCAGCATTTTGATGTTTCAATCCTTATTAAGTGTTGGTTACTGTCTTTATAATTTGCCATAAACCATTTTTATGCTTTCTAAGTTTAATCACCACTTTAACGTTTAATTTATCAAAGCTCTCAAATATTGTAATAATTTTGTTTTCATTCAAATTATTGTCTTTATAATTTACCTTAGTTAAGTATATATGTAATAGTGTTTGAAATGCACTTTTTATACTTTATAATCCTAGTTAAGTACATTAAGTGAACGTTATGGCTTATATAACGAGTGATTAAGGACTTTTTGTCAAAATACCGAATACTATCCAGTTGGGCCTTATATGTCAATGTCAAATGACACAAATTAGTGAATTACCGCATTTCATTAATGTACACGTTATACACGATCTTGTTTTGTTATATCCTAATATGAGCAACATTAATCCCAATTTTTTACTTGAGACTGTCTTTCGTAAAGACGGTTTTCAAAAGCCCAATTCAATTGTTAATAAATATTGTTACAACTCTAAATATAGATTTAGGCTGGACTTTTGAGAGTTGTCTTTACAAAACACGTCAAATATCAACATAAGCAAAGGCAACAATAACATTAATATTATAACCACAAATAAAAACGTTCATTCCTACACAAAACAAATTCATATCACAATAATGATGAAATAATTCCAAACCAAGCAAAACAAAGGACGAAAATGAACTACTATTATGAGAGATTATCTCTTCGCTGACTCGCTGAGACAACCTCAAAACAAGAAGTTTATATGCGAATAATTTTATTAATTGAGTTATTTAACTCATGTATGAAAAACGTCTCACGGTAAGACCATCCGAAACGAGAATTTGGGAAAAGAAATTGCCAAGCTTCCATAATCAATAGTCAAGAACATGAAATTCAGCATCCTCCAATGTAGCCAAGGCCTTCTCAAATTGGGCCCATTTTTGTTCAAGTGTACCACTATACCCAACAGACATCCTAATAAGGCCCGGTGAAATCCCAGCCAAAGCCTTTTCTTCTTCATTCATTTCACTACTTGTACTACTACTAGAACATGACATTAGGGTTTCATAGTAGCCCAAACTAACAGCCATGAACCCAAATTGGGTACAGTTTTGAAGTTGGTACATGAGCTTATTTGCCCGTTCCTCAGTCTCCATATCCACACAAAGGATCCCACCAAACCCATATTGCGGGTTTCCAATGGACTTTAAGAGATTGTGTTGGGGGTGTTCTTCAAGCCCAGGATAGATGACTTTTAGGCCCAATTGTTTTATTCTTTTGGCGAATTCTAAGGCCCGTTTACAATGTTCTTTCATTCTTAACCCTAAATGAGGGATTCTTTCAGAAAGTTCAAAGGCCACTTTTGCATTCATTGTTGGGCCTAGTAGCATTAGTGATCCTTGGTGTAAGTCCATCATGGAATTTAGTAGGTCAGCTGACCCACAAATAGCACCTGCATACACAAGCATAGTAGGAGTAAAACATTGTTAGCTAAACTAATGCAATTATTAAACGTGTGTGCCATGTGCGTGCACGTGTATGCTTAGAGTCATAGAAAAAATAGACGGTCTCCTGAGAGACTGTCTATGACATAGACGACTCTCTCAATAGCCCAGCCCAATGGCTGACATGACTATCCAGTTACTCATTTAACAAATAGGTTGGGCTATATTTACCCGTCTATGCTATAGACGGTCTATAACAAGAATTTATGTAGAAAAAAAAATGATTTAGAGGCATCCATTTCTACGTTTGATTAGGTTAATTTCGTTTCTGAAGTACATGTAATATCTTAACAATAATTTAATTTTAATTTTTATATACATGCTACGTTGAAGTATGGACGTAAATGTACAATACAAGCTCTCTTCTTACCTAAAGCTAAATTTTTTACTTAATGAGAATTTGATAAGATTTAAATATTTGTACTTAAAATTTCAAGTTAAAAACTAAGTTAAACAAAAATTTAATTTATACTTCCTCTGTCTCATGAATTTACAGCATTTTCTATTTTGATACGTCCTACTTAATTTGCATCATTTTTATTTTTGGATAATAGCCTACCATTTTCATTTAATCTCATCTATATATTTTTAATTTTTTTAAATTTTATCTACATAATTAATTATCTCTCTTCATTTATTACTATTTTCATAAAAATAATTTAATTTTTTTTATGCAAATTAAAAAGTACAGATTAGTATACTAAGTCTAACCCATATGACTGGTTATTTGTCTACAAATAAAAGTCAACGTTACCTGCAATGATATCAGCAGCACCACTAATGTACTTAGACACACTATGCAACACAACATCAGCACCATGTTTTGCCGGCGACAAAACCATAGGCGAAAAAGTATTATCCACCACCGCAAGCACCCCATAATCATGCGCAATCCGACACAGCTCCGGTATATCAGCCACCGTAAGTGTCGGATTCGATACCGACTCGAAATAAAGAACCTTTGTCTTTCCCTCCACAATCGCAGCTTTAACAGCTGCATGATCACTAATATCCACAAATGTCGTACTAATTCCACTAGTACGCGGCAGGAACTCAGCTAACAAAGCATGAGTTCCACCGTAAAGCGTATGCGACGCGACTACATGACCACCGGCTCCGACCAACTGGAGCAGTACACAGGAGATAGCAGACATACCGCTAGCGGTACAATAGGCTGTTTCCGTCCCTTCCATGGCCGCCATAAGGCGGCCAAGGCTAAGGACGGTAGGATTATAGTGACGACTATAAATGTAAAAATCTTTTTCGTGTCCTAGTTCTCCTGTGAACATACGTTGCATTGTTTCAGGCTCCATTACCTGTTTGGAAAATAAAATTTAATAGAAATAAAAATGTTAAAATTCGTTGTTTCCTAATTATTAAATCATGTGCGATAATGTTTATTAAATAGTTATGATGTTTTTTAATTAGCTAGTTTTTCAAATAATGAGAATTCTTTTGTTTATTAATTTATCTATTATTTATATTCTAAAATAGTTAATCTGAATTAATGACACGAATTATTTTGAAAATAACGTTTCCTGCTAAAAAGTCCGAGGAAAAAAATAAGATATTTTCATGATAAACATAAAATATAATCTATTATAAATGAATATTGAAAATATAATTTCAATTAGATTTATTTATAATTAAAAAATTTAAATATACTATTTCCGAACCAATTTAGTTGTCTTATTTGCTTGGGCACACTTGTCAAGATAACATTTTGACTCTTAATATCTCTAATTTTGCTTAAATAAAAATTATGAAAAGTTGATAAGAATAATCCTTACATTGAGACGAATCAAACAAGATCTCACATGACTATATTTTAACTTATGAATTAAAAATAGAATATAAATTAAACGGAATTGATGAATAACGTGAAAAAGCAAACTGGACAATTAAATTGGTTCGGAGGGAGTATCATGTATATATATGGACTTACAAACCCACGACCACGAGTAATGCATTGTGAACTTGCATACACATAATTAGACCCAGGATATTATATAGTTTAATACGTCATCTCACACGAGAGCCCATTAGGCTATAACTGTGTGGTTGCGCATAGACTTTAATATTCCACTTTGAATGAAAGGTAGTTGAGATTCGAACTCGTGACACATGTCACGTTAGCTCTGATACCATATTAAGGGACCAATTCAACCAAAAGCTTAAGCTGATGGTTAAGTTCACGGGATAAGTTATATACTTTAACAAATATTTCTCAAAATCATATGGTATATAAGGATTACTGATCAACCATTATGTTCACTATTTTTAATGATATGGGATTTAAAAAAAAATAGTTTTGTTTGTGTATGATTACCATGAAGGTAGCGGAAGCTTCGATGGACATGTTAATTCCGCCATGTTCGCCAAATTCGTGACGCATACTAGCTATGGCTTCCAAAGGATCTTCAGGAGGGGATGGTTTTTTGAAGGAAGGAACTCTTGTGTTTAGGGCTAATAGGTTTTTCTTGTTGTGGAGAGTGATTTCCTCATCGTTAGGAAGTTTGAATGAAACAGCTTTGAAAGCCATTATTTTTGTGTTCTACTATACACTTAATGATTCAATTAGAGCTAGAATTAAGGAAAGAAAAGTTTTGTGTTGGTGTGAATAACAAAGCGTTGAAAACGATCGACTTAAATAGGCAAGAAGTCGCATTTTTTTGGATTACGTTGAAGTGTCCATGTTACCCACATGTGAGTTGTCCCAAATCAGAGAAAGAGAAGAGTATGCATTACTTTATATGCTCAAGGAGTAACTCTTACTATTACCAATTGGTTTTAGTAGGGAACCTTCTTTGGGTTTATGAATGAACTACTTCCTTCTCCTCCTTGTTTGGGTTGTCCAGGCCCATTTTCTAAATTCTATCAGGTTACTACGTAGGTCGTCACGAAAATAGAAAAAATTAACATGGTCGTTTCTTAAGGTAGTTTTAAGGTGCAATCGTCTAGGGTCTAGTTTATGAAGAAGCTCAAATTGAGTTAATCCTTATTATTAAAAATTAGTTTGTTCATAAGTATCTTATTATTATTATGTGATCTTAAAAGCGTGCATTTAATTGACATTAATGTGATGGAAAAAAGAGAAATTATATGATGCATAGTTAAAAAAAAAGAATCGAAACTATACTTATTATTATAAAGACTTTTTTTATGTTTCGCCTAGGGTCTAAAAATTGTCAAGAATGGCACTGAAGATTAATTAGCTGAGATTGTAAATATGTTGAATGTTATTCCCTTAGCTTTAGTTCAGAGCAATTGTTCTATTTGATTTTTTGACATTTTTTATCGATCATTTTTAATTTGTATTTTATTTATAATTTAGTTGTCAAAATATAGTTAATTGAGATTTATTTAATTCATCTCAATGTAAATTTTATTAATATTATTTTTTTTGTATATAATTATGTGCAATTAAAGATATTTAGGTTTATATTGTTGTATTGGATATAGCATAAAAACTAAATGAAAAATTAGCGTCAATCAGAGAAATTAAAAAATAATACAGGAAGTGAGATCATTGATTGGACGGTTAAGCAATTCGTTTATAATATAATTATTCGTACATCATTTGGGAATCAATTAGTAAAATAATCTGTTACTTGATCACATTGTCAAATTTTGGGGACCAATTAATTAAGGTTAAGTTGGATTAGTCCGTAAATAGAAATAAATTCATATCAAAATAGAAAAGTTTTAGTATTAACCATTTCAATCTGTACGTAGTCACTCGTTTTTACAATTCATTAACTTTAATAAAATTTTTGAAAAATTACTTAGAATAATTCGATCTTTTTCATGATTATTCTACTATAATTCTATTTAGGAAAAATTGACATTAATAATTCAATCTTTCACTCATCTTCTATGAATAATTCAACATTTCACTCATCGCTATGAATAATCAACCTTTCATTTTTTCATAAAATTCATTCCAATGCATTACACTACAAATAACTAGTAAAATAGCGATGGAAAAAGGCGACGAGAAGTTACTCATCGCCATTGGCGACGAAATGGCGATGATCTTGCCATCGTCTTTTGAAATTTGGGAGTTAGAGACGGATGGGCGACAGAAATAGCTTGACGCCACGTGATGAATCAAGATTGGCGTCCGTTTCTGGAATAGATTGACGGAAATAGATTGACGCCACGTGACGGAAATAGGTGGTCGACAGGTTCTGAAAAGTCATAGGCAAGGAACTGGCGTCCGTTTCGCGTTTAGCGATCAATAAATTGGCGTCCACTCTAAAAGTCGTAGCCCCCCGTCGCCAGGTCTACTTTTTGACCAAATAGCGATGGTTTGACGAGGAAAAGTGTTGTCGCCTTTTTGTTATTTTTTTGTGGTGTTACCATTGAGAGAGGTGGTAATGAAAATTTGTAAACAAAAAACTTTTCTGTGGTCAAAGTTTTATTACCATGGGATTGATTGGAATTTTTGATGAAATTTTACACTATAAATCATTCCTATTACCGTCATTTAGTACCGCTAACCAAATGAGCCGTAAACGTAATTCAATTAACTAAAATTGAGTATACTCAAATCCGATCCGAAATAAATCAAAGATAAACATTAAAATTAAATTATATTTAAAAATCATCTAAAACAACACTTCGTCCTATTTAATTTGCAGCATTTTCTTTTTTGGTTAGTCCCACTTAATTTGCATCACTTCTATTTTTTGATTATGGCCAACCACTTCCTTTTCTCATCCATACATTTTAACTCTTTTCTAATCTCATCCACATAATTTATTATCTCTCTTTATTTACTACTACTTTCTTAAATTTTTCTCACTTTCTCTTTAATACAAATCAAAGAGTACAGATGATTATCTTAGTATCTTCAACGTTATATTTATGAGTAGGACAGATTCAAAGCATCTTATCCTATCGATCATTACTTGGAATAATTACTAAAATAATATTTTCCTTGATCACGCTTTTTAATTAAAGACATAATTATTGTCATTTTGGTTATGTAGGACAAAATTCAATGTATCTTGATATTATTTTATTCATATAAAAAAAAAATTCACTTTCCATGCAGAGAATTGTTAATTGTTAATTCGTACTATTAATTTAACGGTTTATAATAATTTATTAGATTCGAATCATTAATTTGTACTGTTATTACATAGCTCAAAATATAAAGAAAGACTTTTTGGTGAAGACATAAGAAATTATTTGTAAGGTAATTTACTTGTGACAGCACACTTTGTAAGAATATAAATCAATGCAAATATTGGCAATTAAATTTTCACATGGAATATCATAGAGTAACTCATAATTACTCTTAATTATTGTAACTTTATTAGTTTTTTTTTTGAAATGATATATACAGTTCTAAGGGTCGTGTATAAAAAAGAATCTTGTATATAATTTATATAATTAAATATTGTTTTTGCTTTGGAAATATAAATATTTAACTATACTTTATTATTTTATTACTCCCTCCATTTTCTAATGTTTTTCCCGTTTAGAATATTCTAATTTGAATGGAGAAATTTAATTAAGATGTTTATGACATACTTTCATAGATGATATAATATATCCATGTGAGATCTCGTTAGATTCGTCTTAATGTACACTTTTTTGTCATATATTTTTTATAATTTTTAATAATACGTATTTAGAGATATTGAGGCACGAAAGTTACTTTGAAAACTGTTCAAAAAATAATGGGAAAAACAAAAAAAAAACAGAAGGAGTATTTATTATTTCTTGAGAAATTAAAATCATTATGTAAAATATTAATTATTTTCCAATTTCTAGACTAGATTATCTTGAAAATTTAATGTTATTAATGATAAAAAAAATGTTAATATTTATGTACAGCCTTTAAGTGCCGTAAATATTATAACCTTTTTTTAGAACCATTGTAACTTTAGTAGTTTGTTGTTAATAATATTGATCTATATTTTAAAATTTTTGAAAGTTTGACATAGAGTTTAAAATTCTGATTATATACCGGAATCACAAAATAATATATCCAATCTATAAACTCATATTTTTGTCGGAAATTATCACTTAAAAGTTAAAACCATCTCTTTGTAAAGTTGTCATAATTAGATCTGAAAGGAGAGGCTAAACCTCACTCAAGAATCACTAATATGAAGTTAAATGTGTGTTTGTATTGTGTCAATAGTTAGGAACAAAAATAATGTAAGTAATGGATGAATGACTAAAATAAACTAAATAAACAAGACAAGATTTTTAAGGTGGTTCACCAATTTGGCTACATCCACCATCTAGCCTAGGATTTATATTAATGTGTACAACGGAGAAATACAAGACTTGAAGGAATTACAAATGAAAGTTATGTGTAGAAAAGAGGAGCTAATTTAGGGAGAAAAGCAAGAGGTTAATAGCTCTAAGTAATGAGACTATTGGGTCACTTAAACTAAGGCTTAAGACTAGGTATTTATAGAGGAAATGTATGGGACAAATAAGGGGCAGCAGGTATAAGCCCAACAGCAGCCAGCAGTACACGAAAATGAACCAGTAGGTTCGCTCGACCAGTGGCTCGGTCGAGTGGGGGGGTCGAGCCTACCTGCTGAGTGCCAAAATCAGCTTCTGTTTTTGATTCTCTTGGTCCCCTACACCCTTTACACTTAGTACATTGTCCTTGCTTTTGAAATTTGATGTGCAACAACCTTAACCTTGCTTCCCAAGTATCCACTACCTATAGTACATTGTACTATGGTACTTGTTTGATACCCAAACATCCAATAAGAAAGGAGTACTTGTGTCCTCTTCTAATTACACTAACATGCTAGATTAAATTACATTAATCTTGTTTTAATTACTTGATGAACCAAGTCACCAATAATCCTAACAAGTAGATCGTTTAATGTAACTAAAATCTACTTTTGTACTTAAATACTACTCCTAATTATTGAACACATCATTTTAAATATTAAAATTGATCATTTATATAATAAAACATATTTTTTAAAAAATTAATTTTTTTGTATGAATTTTTTGCACATGAGAGGGACTTTATACAATAATTGATGTATTTATGTGGCTTGGAAACTATTAGACATTTTGGGCTAAGATATTTATAACTTATAAGCACTACATTAGATATTTTAAGCTTGCAATCAAGTTGGCTCTAGTGGTTCAAGCTTCATTAAATTTAGTTTGGTATGTATCATAAGGATTAACGACGACGGACAACTAAATGGTTGGCAACAGTGCCGTTTTAAACTTTTTAGAGATTTAGGTCGAAGAAATAAAATATAGTATGAACCATTAAATAAAAGAAATCTTACTTTTAAAATTTTCATCTTTACTTCATTTATAAAAAGGCTTTTAGTTAATATATTAAATACAATTCAAAAAATTATTATTTTATTGCCTAAACTTATTCACCTGGTGCAGACTCATTTTTTCTTAATTTTCTACCATATGTGCAAATAGTATTTGGATTCTAATTGTTCACATTTCTTTTGTCTTTCTTTATAAATGAGATGGTTTAAATAAGTATAAGTTCAACTAATTTAATCACTGTATTAAGTCACATAACTTCAATTCATACTAAACGTACATTCAACTATACTAAAATGCATTATATTTTTTTAAAATAAAAAAATTAAAATATATATATATTTGAGCATCTTTAAAATTAAACCCTAGTGGATGTTACACTCAGCTGAGTCAGCTCAATACTTCAACTCTAAGAATAAATTTGTAAATAGGCTCAAAAATAAAAATAAAATTAATATTATATGATAAGTTTAAAGCATGCTTTAGTAATAAATTTTAAAGATTTATGTTATATCAGTTAATATATCATTATCAGTAAACTTTCGGAACATGTTCATTACCAAGATCCATATATGAAAATGGATAAACAAAGAGAAATTAACCATTAAATTAATTGCTTGCTTCAATTATTGGGCGATTTTTTTTATACTCCAACATATATAATTCAAGACCATCGATCTTGATCTCTATGAAACCAAGAGATGTTATATAATACTCTCTCCTATTCACCTTACGTGTCCTATTTACTTTTGGGATGCTTAGGGTCGGCCCTAAATATTTTGGAACCCGACTTTTTACAACCATTAATTTTGCTTTTTTGACATGGGGCCCTAGGCGATGGCCCCTCGGCGACGGCCCCTCTTGCCCACATTTAGGGGCTGCGCTGGGGATGCTATTTATTTATCGTTCTTAAATTGCATTTTATTATTTATCTATAAATTAAAACATATTCACGTGGAATCTTATTTGATTCGTTTTGATGTAAAGATTATTAATATCAATTTTTTATAATTTTTAATTATACATAACTCGATATATTAAAGATGAAATAAATGCACTATTGAATAGAATGCGTAAAGTAAATGAGACATTTAAGATAAATAGCAGAAATTAGAGTATACTACTCCCTCCTATTCAATTAGATTGTCCACTTTGGGTTTGGATCGGATTTTAAGAAAAAATTATAGTGGGGTATTTTAAGTGATTATAATAATTGAAAAGGTGGTAGTGGGGTATTTTAAGTGATTATAATAATTGAAAAGGTGGTAGTGGGGTATTTTAAATGAATATAATAAGTGAAAAGGTGGTAGGTGGGGTATTATTAAATAATATAAGTTGGGATAGTTGGGGGTATTTAGGTAAAAAGTTTTGCCAAAAATAGAAAGTGGACAAGTAAAGAGACTTTACCAAATAAGAAAAGTGGACAATGTAATTGAATAGGAGGGAGTAATATATTTATATATGCATAAACATATATCAAACCGGTCATAGCAAGTAATATATATAAATATATAAGAAATTATCAAAATACAACATGCCTGTATGCTGCTCATAGTACACTATTTAACATACTGTGAGATTTCAATATTCGTACCTCAAATTTTTTTGTGCTAATTGAAACAATACTTATTTAAATATATTTAGCAAATTCAAATTAACAGAGAAAGTAATATATATAGATTATAATTATTTGATTTTCTATTTTTTATCTTGAGATTTGTTGTCTTCCAAATACTTAACCTTCTCCTCTTCATTCATAAAAGCAGTAATAGGAAAAGACTTTCCAATCCCCACAACACTCTTAAAATGGATCTTTCCAGAACAAGGATCATCCACACTCATTTCAACAATAGTAATCCACATTAACAATTGTTTACTCTTAACGCCAGTCATCTTCTTCATCCTTCCTTTTTCAACATAACAAGTAACTTCAGTACCATAACTTACAAGAGTCTTACTCCCTTCAAAATAATGTTCCGATGGAGATTTCTGTTTCATCCAAACAAACCCAGTTTCTTTAACCCTTCCACACTCTACCAGATCCTTTAATGGCAGAACCCCTTTAGGAAACCCTAACTCTGTTAGTAGTTCAAGAGAACGTTTCTGGCATTCTTCGTGGCCGTATACGATTTCCGCACCGGCTCGCACGTCTTTAATGGCGGATTCTGGTGTGGGTTGGTTGGTGTTCAGGACTTGTAGGGTGGATTCGCTGGTGCTGCTAGCCATTGTTAATTTTAGGGGTTTTGATTTCTGTTTGTTTGGTGGGCTGAGGATTGAGGAATATGGAAAAATGGAGGAAGGGATGGAGATTATTTGTAGAGTGTAAAGGGAGATATAATTGGGTAGGAGGAAGTTGAACAAATTGTAATGTGTAATTAAAAGGTTGTTCACCTAATTTTTAATTTGTTGGGACGTAAATTTAAGTTATTTGTCCCCTGTATTATCAAGCTTTAAATACATAATTATCACAAATTGTTATCCGCCGTGGTCTTGGAGTGTGACCCATTTTATATGGGTTAAATGACTTAATTAATACGGATAATGAGAAATTAAATTTTATTTTTAAAGTCACTTTATTAAGACAATTTTCTCACAAAAATAGTTAATATGTAAAATAATTGATTAAATTATAGCTTAGCATTGAATATCGAATCCTTTTCATTCAGGGGGTGTTTGGTAGATGAGAATGAGAATTGTGAGACTTAAAGTTGAGACTTAGAATGAGACTTTATGTAAGACTTTAAAGAAAAAAATTTCATGTCTTTGTTTGGTAAGTGATGGGAATAAATTGAAAAATAGTTTATAGATACAATAAAAGTACGAATTTACCCTTACTAATTAATCTAGGTATTTGATTTCATTAATGGCAAATTGTTTATTTTGAGCAAATTTCAAGTCTCAACTCAATGTCCTTCCCCCCTAGGACATGAAAATGTGGGACTTGGAGAAGATAAGACTCAAAGTCTCGTGTTCCTTTTCCACAACCAAACAAGGGATATTATAGTCTCACAAAAAAAAATCTCATTCCCACCTTCAATTCCCACCAAACAAACACCCCCTCAAAGAATTATGTACCAATTTTTCCTAGATAAATTTGAGTTTAGTTCTCATTGTTTCCGTTTTCTAACCTCTTATTCTTCCTAGTAGCATATATTTCAATAATATTCCCCACGATCTCATCGTGTTATCTTTTAGTGAAAACTTTAGAAAATGTAAATTAGCGGATTATAAAACTATAGTCGATAATTATACCTTTTTAATTTACGAAAACTTACTTTAATTATGTTCTTTTAGTTTGATTATTTAGATACAATAAACTAGTCTAATAATGAAATTTGGGACAACCCAAAACAATATTTAATAATTATTTTGGGATAGGAAAGTGTTATAAGTTGTCATTTTATCACAAAAGAGGTGCCTAATTCAGGAAATTACGATTCATTTTAGATGCATGTTTGCGGGTTATGTTGATGCTCATGATCGGGTCAAATGTGGGTTTAGATCACTTTGAGTCAGTTTGTGTTGGATACTTCTCATTTGATGTAAGTTGAATTTTGTCAATTAAATTTTCGGTTAATTTCGAGTATAGGTTATTATCGTGTCGAATGCATGTCGGTGATGGATAAAAAGTTTTGAAAGACTATTTATATGAAGTTTCTTATCATAATTGTAAATTTATTACCAAATTAGATCTTTTTATATCATATACAATCAGATCCATATCGAAACGGACTCAAGTCGATTACAGGCTATCAGAGCTCGGGGTCAACATACGATTCGAATACATGATCGGACAATTATGGGTCGGTTCCATTTTTTATGGCCCTGGCCCCTAGGTTGAATCTTGAATGGGTCATGTTTGACTCCGTATCAAATCCAAATTTAAAAGCCCAAAAACCAGGTCCTTATTGGGCTAGTAATAAACCAGCAACACGGGCCAAAGCACAGGTCCACACTCCACAGAACATACTGGGTCAAAGTAAAGATGAGAAACGAAAGAGCGGAAAGAGTGACCTTGTGGGCCTGAAGCTTGTACAACTACCTGGCCTCAAATCCTCAATTATTAGCTTAAGTTTTTGGTTGAGTTGACATTTTGACTTAGTATCATAAGTCAGCGTGATAAATGATCATGGGTTCGAATCTCAATCACCCCTTATATTATTTCATCATCATCATACCTAGTGTATCCTACCCATAGAGAATTATGGTCAGGGTTTGGGAAGGGAAGGACGACGGCAAGCCAACAATTTATATCCATAAAGGAGAACATGACCAAAAAACCCAGCTCAATCACCTCTCATTTAAAGTGAAATACTTAACGCAAGATAGAAAATAGTTTGTACAACATTCTTACATTTAGTCTAAAAAAACTCTCGTACAAAGGACATAGCGGCAACCTAAGTTTTTTATTATGTTGATTTTTTCACACTACGACCCTTATTCAACGAAAGAAAGACGAGCATTTCAAAGTCAAAAATGGAGGGAAGCTATAGGCCCCACTCTTTCATATTCAGTAATCCTTCATCATTAACTTTCTTTGTCTAACTACGCATATCGGAGCACACATATATTATCTGATATTTCTATTGTTTAATTATGATTAAGAAATCAAGAATAAAAAGTTAAATTGGAAAAATATTTAAAATTAAAAGAAAAAATCTCATTTAGTAATATTTTTAGTTTAAATTATACTTTTAATCAATAGTTTATTTTTTATATTTAGACAATGAATCATTTTTAAATTTTAATTTTAATTTTAATTTTATCTATATATTTTAACTTTTTATAAATATCATCTACGCAATTTATTTCGCTTTATTTATAATCAAATATTCACTTTCTGCTGCTATCTTATAAAGACATAAGAATAGACCGTCGTAAAAGCGGTGAAAAGTAATATCACAAAATTAAAATTAAATATATATTAATTAAGATAAACTAAAATAGAAAATAAGACAATTAAATAGAATTAGCAAGTATTTACTTTATTGAGTAATTAATACTCCCTCCGAACCAATTTTGATTGTCCCATTTGCTTTTTCACACTATTTATCAATCTCGTTTAATTTGTATTTTATTCTTATTTCATAAGTTAAAACATAGTTATGTGAGATTTTGTTTGATTCGTCTTAATGCAAGAATTATTTTTATCAACTTTTTATAAATTGTATTTAACCATAATTAGAGATATAAAGAGTTAAAATATTACCTCGACAAATGTACCTAAGCTAATGGCACAACTAAATTGATTCGAAGGGAAGGAATATTAATTTTTAAAAAAGAAAAAGAGAAAAAGAAAGAGATAGTTCGTAGTTGAATGTTGATCCATTAGGGTGTTGGAATTGCGCATGAAATTAAAAAGTGAAGTGTGTAAAATCGAATCATTCCCCCAAAAAATGCGCTGATTGCCGCTGTTAATACCTTCTCAAAGTAATCACAAATTTTTGTAAGAGATCTTTTACGATCCTTTTATTATGTCATATTTTTAAAAAAAAAAATATTTTCATGACTATTTAATTTATGCTTTGTCCGTTTCATAATACTTGTTATTGATAGTGACATTTTTCCACACAACATGTCACATTCAGTAACAAGTATTATTGAACGGAGGAAGTATTTTTCTTCTGCGGTTCTTCTATCACTTTTCTAAATTGTTATTTTTTCAAAAAATGATTATCAAGAGTTTACAATATTTATTAGGTTAATGAAATTTTTAAAATAAAAACAAAATTGCTTATTACGCTTAGCAAGTCTTAATGGTTTTGCTTGCAAGGTGTAATCTTTTAATGTGATAGAGAACGTGGAATTCAAATAGTTGTTTAAAATGTTATCTTAAAAAAAGCCCTTAGGGCTGTAAATAAAAATCAACAAATTCTATTTATTATCAACAATTTTAAGTTTCCAAGAGAATTTAGTATGGAGAATTGGGAGCAATTAATAGTTTTTGTTGTGATTTAAAATTCCCAAAAAAACTTAATGATAAAATAATAAAATATATTTAAGATTATTATGTTTCCAAAGCAAAAACAACAATAAATTACATGAAAAAAGTACAAGATTTTTTCTTATATACAGCCCTTAGGGCTGTATATATCATATATACAGCCCTTAGGGCTGTATATATCATTCTCCAAAAATTAAAATAGAGTTTCTTTAATTACGTAAAGTCGTTATTGCCATTAAGATCCTAGAGAAAAAAAATCACTTATAATAATAGTGATTTCATATCGAAAATTCCAAGTCTTATCCTAGTTTTACGATATTATATGAATTAATTTGATAAATGTTGAATTTAGGGATTTAAAACAATGTAAATGTTATCTCGAGAAAATGAATTGTAAAGAACAAATATGAAATTTAATTTTATTTACACTTAAAAAAAACTAAGGTAATTATGTCTCTATCAATGATCTTTCTCATTATAAAAATGTAAACATTCCTTTTTAGATCTAACGATATTAGTTATTTCAAATTAAATTGATTTGAATCATTAAGATTTACTGCACAATTTTAACTTTGAAGGCTTAAAACTGAAAAGTTATATGAAATTTTATTGATTTTAGGCAAACGATATTTTAGTCACTATCATACAATATACTAATTGAAAAACATCTTTGTCATTTGTCACTTCTTGAATCCATTATGACAAATGTCATCATTTCATGAATTAGTTGCAATTATATTACCATTTGTCATTTTATGAATTATTTGTTTTGCCATTTCATTTGTCCAATAATTTAAGTGTAGGAAGATGAGGAATTATGTGGTTGATGCAATACATAGAATAAAACTCTTCATTTTATGTTATTTACATGGAATGGAATCTGAGCATATATAGAGTAAGATTAAAGGCAAGCAATAAGCATAGTAATCATTATCATTTGCTAAATTATCAATTACTATAGAGTCTTCAATATTTTGATTTTTAGCTTCAGTTAGATTATTATAAAACACTCTTACCTTTTCCTCATATTAATTACTTATTTTCATCATTCAAACATATAATGCTTTAATTTTTCATTATATTTACATATAATTCATGTGGGGCTAATATTAAATTATCTATCTTGATCGAGTATGTAATTATTTTAATATAATTATAAAATACCATTTTTTATCTGAATAATTAATAATATGCTGAGAAAAAATTATCAAAATAATTAAATTACTATATATATATATGAAAGTTTAAAAAATCTCGTGCATTGCACAGCTATTATACTAGTTTATAATTAATAGTAATTGACGACCATCGACCAATATAGCATAAATTAGAAACGATCATTAATTATACAAAATTTCTTATTTAGTACCTAATGCATAACGTATTTTTTTTAAGGGTTTATCTTATAGCACTTGCGAGTTGTGGCTTGTCAATACATAATTAGAAACTTACTTGATTTTATTCTCTAATAAAAAGATCGTTAGTTATAGTCATAATACAATATCAACATATATCGTAATAAACAAAAGTCAAGTACCTCACTATTTAAAAACAAAATTTATTTTAAAATTGAGATTGATCTCAGTTAAAAAGTTTTTGAGTCTTTCAAATTTTAAAAATAAGTTAATATCAAATTAAGTTGTTAATGAGTTTAGATTTATTACAGTTTGGATTTAGATACAAACTAGTTTGAATTTGGAAATTAAGTTTAGCTCTATAAATCACCTTGAATCATATTGAGAATCTACTAATTTTAAAATCAATTTAAGTCAAATTCATCTTAAATCAATTATAGACTTGTCTAATTTGAGTCAAGTTGGAGCATCTCCAAAGAACTACCTTGTTAACATATATAACAAATAAACATATTATACATCTAAACACAGAGAATTATTATTACACTTTTCATTTCAATCTGAGGGCCGGATATTGAATCATGGTATAATATATTGGAAAGTATTTTAATAAACATAAGGAGTATAATTAAAAAAATTTAGCTCTACATAATGATATTATCGAAATAAATAACAAAATAACAAACAATATAATTCAATAAGATTATTATAAATGATTTTATCATTGTAATTAGTAATTACGATTTGACAATATTATCGTACAATTATTGTCTTATACCTTTCGATTACTTATTTATAACAATTAGTGATATATTATAAAAATAATACTTTCTTCGTTTTTTTTAATTGCACCATTTCCATTTTGTACACTATTCATCATTTGATAGTGTTTTACATAGTGCGGCTATTAAAAGTGAAAAAAACATAGTCATGTGGGATCTTGTTTTATTCGTCTCGTCGGATACTTTAATAATATCAAGTTTTTATAATTTTAAGTTGAGTATAATTCTAGATATAAGCAATCCGACAAACGCATTAGACTGCGTAAAAAAGTGTTTGGGTGGAAGTAAAAAAAAATAAATAAAGAATGTATTATTGTCAAAAGCAAATATTCCAAAAAAAAAATAGCAGAAGAAATACATACACTTAATTTATTTATATAAAATTAATTTTGACAGGTACTCATAACTGAGACTGTTATAGAGAAGATGGCACATAATTGAGATTTATGATAATTGAAATCAATTATTTCTCCAAAATCTCCTTAAACCTAAATAAATGGAGAATATTATACCAATGTAGCCATGGAGAGAAAGAAAAAGCAAGAAAAAAAAAGTGAAAATACCCACAACTGAAAAAGAGAAAAAGCGAAGAAAGAGAGTAAAGGGTAGTTGGGATACTTTCAAAGTAAGAAGAACAGTAGAACACCATCGTCCATTACCAACAAGAACAAAAAGGGGAAATTCATTTATATTTATCCATTTTCAAGCAGGATCTTCAGTTATTTATTTATGGTATTCACAAATTTCCGCCATGAGAGTTTCCACCAAGCTTTAACAATTAACACAACTACCCTTTAATGGCGGTTTAGTAATACGCACTCATATTGGCGTGATAGTGACAAATTTCCGTCATGGTGGTTTCCATCAATTAAATTTTGAGTTTGATTTGGTAATTTAGGAGTTAATTAAGACATGATTACAGAACAAAAACAGTTGTTAAGATCTTTTCGGAGGAGTCACACTTCTACGCCTTCATCGTCGTCTTCTTCGTCTTCGCAATTGTCTTCTTCTTGGATTCATTTAAGATCGGTGCTTTTTGTAGTTACTAGTTCATCTTCTTCTCCAGTTTCCAATGATCGGTGAGTTTTGGTTTTACTAATTTAAGTTCAAGATCTGAACATTTTCTTCTTTGCATAATTGTTTCAGCTTTTATTACTGTTGAATTACTCATTCCATTTGTTTAATTGATAATGTTTTTCTTGATTTCTATGTTCATCAATTGAGTTGGGATTCTAGTTTAATTACAGATATTGATTTTGAAAATCATGGGTTAGTCTACACGAATAACTAATTCCCTCTTCCTCTTGCCCGCAGTGATTCCCTAGCCTACCCAAATCAAAGTATAACCGATTTTGATTTGCAAATTGATTTGGGTTTTTTCTATTTTTACGGAAGAGACTGTAATGGATGTGAATTACAAATTTTGTAAGTTTTTGTCTGAGTTGGTGATTATCCTAGGATTAGTATTTTAATTAAGGTAATTTACTTGGGATTAGTTTGATTCCATAAAGATTAGATTTTGCAGTGTTGACTGGTTCTTTGGATGAGAATATTATTTTCACTAGACTTGTTCAAATTGCATTGAGTTTCCTTTTTTCCTCTAAGTTAATGATAAGGCCATCAAATTATTGAGGAACTAATTCATCACTCTAGTCTTGGCTGGGTTTAATCTTTTTTGACAAACATTCAAATTGTAATTTGCAAGAATTTATTCTGTTGAAAATTGTGCTTTAGTACTTGTCATATCAAAACATGTTGGATCATAAATTACTTTAGGGCATATATTGGGCCAATTCTGTTATGCCCACTATTACCCTACAAAGAACCATGCTTTTGCCCTTAATATCACTATCCGACTGCCCGTTTCGGATGGGACACTAACCTTTAGTATAAGAAGTATGAAGCAGCATTTCTTCCTTACAAAAGTCATAGAACTACATTTGTGTTTCTTGTTTGTTAGGTGCAGATAATTCTCAAGTGATTTGTGTCGTTTTAGTTTATGAATGGCTCAATAAATCATTTGAGCTTCTTATTTATGTAAAGTTGTGGATGATGTTTGCAGTCAATTAAACTCTACCTCTTTGTTATCACAAGGATAAGGTTGTATAGTGTATACATATGACCTCCAAACCAGCTTAGACGAAAGACATTTGGCATTAGAGTAATGGCATGTTGTATTAGTGTGTTCTGAAGCTGAATTTGATAATTAATATTCTGTTTCACTATGCGGAATACGTAATTCATTGTGTTCTTTTTCTGCAGGTTGAGTCTTAAATCTCCTTGGTCTAGGCGGAGGAGAAAACGTGCCCTTCTACCTAAGCTATGGGTACGTCTGTTTGAACCTGATGGTAGATTGTCGAATGGTGGTGTTAAGTTTTTGAAGAAAGTTAGAAGCGGAGTAAGTTGTTTGCCACGCCATCTATTCCATTCATGGTTAATTCTATGTATAACAAGATTTCTGAATCGCATTCTGAATGTGTTAAGTGAAATTTCATGCTTCATTTCATTGTTGCAGGGTGTTGATCCCAATATTAGAGCAGAGGTCTGGCCATTTCTTCTTGGAGTGTAAGTACAAAAAGGCTATAGATGTCTTTTGTTTAGTCTTTGACTTTTCTCGTTAACTTGAGTGCCGCTTTCTTTTCTCTGATTTGATTGGATAACTAAGTAATTGTCGAATCTGACTTGCGTCCCCACAATGCAAAAAAAGCTGCTATCATTGTCCATGGTGTTGGATTATGATGGCTCTACCAGCAAGCACTTTTCTGTGTCTACAAGCAACTATCATCCACTATTTTCATAATTATGTCTTTTGATTCCTTCATGACATGCTTGTTGTTGTTCCCTGAAATTTGAGTTTGTTCGCCAAGCTTCCTAATTTTTAGCATTAGTTTGTCAATTCCGGTGGCTGGGTTGATTATAAAAAATTCAACTGAAATCTCGAGATTTTTTTAAAAATTATCAAATATTGAAAGACTGTAATAGCATAAGGTTGTCATTTGTTCTTATGGACTTAAATTTTCGAGAAAAGGGTTTAATATACTAACATGTACCTTTGTTGTCATTCTCGAAAAGTATTGTTCTTGAATGCCATTTGTGCTCAAGGAAACAATCCTGTCTTTAGTTTCACTTTGCCATGATTCCATTTACCGATTGATATGGTATTTCCATCTTAAAATTTGTTGTAGAGTATATGGTGTATTGCTTTGTATGCTTTGTAATCTATAGGCTTATACGCGTTTAGTTCTTGGTGTTGGATGGACTTCAACTCGAGTAACATTGAATTGTTTTTTTGATCAGTTATGACTTGAACAGCACAAGGGAGGAAAGAGACTCCACCAGAAACCAGAAAAGGTATTTTGGAAATCCTTGTGTTTACGCTTCTTTTTTTCTCCTTCCAAAGTGTTCATTGTTCGGTGTTTATTGTCTTTAATCAGGAAAGAATATGAAGGCTTACGAAAACGATGTCGCCGAATTCTAAGACGTAGTGCTGTAAACTTCAAGGGTAATGAGACTGCTGAAAACAGCAATGGGGGTAGTGGTGGTTTTTTCAGTCAAGTTTCGGACACTCTCGATTTAGATGATATAAGCAGTGCAAGAACTTCAAATGGTGATGATTTGTACACTCCCGATTCTGATGGGCCTATCTGGGATCCTGAAATTTTGTCCTCTGCCATTTCATTTGAAGAAGGTGATAACATTCTGTTGAGAGCCGAAGAGGGTTCTGTTGCTAGTTCTGTATTGTCTGGGTCTGAGTCATCCGAAGACGATGACAATGTACCTTATGTTGAAGAATTCAAAGAAAATGATCTGGATGAGAATTTAACTTCTTCACCTTCAAAAGCAGATAATGGCTTGATTTTCTTATCCGAAGATTTTGCCACGTGGCAGAGAATTATTCGTGTTGATGCACTTCGGGCAAATCCTGAATGGATCGTATACAGCCCTTCCCAGGCTGCTGTCTCAGAAGCTACGGCTAAACAGCAAGCAGAAAAAGTAGGCCTGAAGGAGTATGATCACTTAGAACCTTGCATGATATACCATGCTTCCCGTCTTGTTTCTATCCTTGAAGCTTACGCCCTTTACGATCCCGAGACTGGATACTGCCAGGGGATGAGTGATCTTCTGTCTCCCATTATATCAGTCATAGAGAACGACCACGAAGCATTCTGGTGCTTTGTTGGTTTCATGAAAAAAGCGAGGCACAACTTCCGGCTTGACGAGGTGGGGATCAGAAGACAGCTAGGTCTTATATCCAAGATCATCAAATGCAAGGACTCCCATCTCTATAGACATTTAGAAAAGCTTCAAGCAGAAGACTGTTTCTTTGTGTACAGAATGGTGGTGGTTCTTTTCAGAAGAGAATTAACATTCGAGCAGACGCTTTGTCTGTGGGAGGTCATGTGGGCTGACCAAGCCGCAATCAGAGCTGGAATCAGCAAGTCAGCGTGGGGGAAATTGCGGCAGAGTGCTCCTCCCACTGACGATCTACTTCTCTACGCTGTAGCAGCGTGCGTGCTACAGAGACGGAAATTAATACTAGAGAAATACAATAGCATGGATGAAATAATACGGGATTGTAATAACATGGCCGGAAACTTGGATATCTGGAAGCTTCTGGATGATGCTCATGATTTGGTGGTGACTTTGCATGACAAGATTTAAGCACACCCAAACTTTTGGCTCAGGACTTTTTTTTTTTTTTTTTTTTCTTTCCAATTTGTTTGTTGTATTTTGGTTTGGGGATCTTCCCCGAACCAACCATCCATCAGACGAGGCTGTAGAAAGAAAAGCACCACTGATACAGATACAGTGATGTACTAATGTATGCTCCCTGTCGCCTGTCGGTGTACTAATTGCCCGCGCTCAAGATAAGCCTGATGAGTGATGGAGGCGGAATTCCAGAATCAGTGAAACTGGTAAAGATCTGTAGCCGTTGTATCCTGGTTCGATTAGTTGACATGCTTCAGTAGTATTTATCTTTGCCACTTCTATTCAAAGATCAACGAGCCGCATTTAAATTTCGAACAATATGAGTGATATCGAGTGATCTCGTTGTTTATTTTGAGACTTTGAGGTTAGATATAGCGGTCATCCTCAATATCCATACATGGTTGATCATAGAGTTGTGGGTTCATGTGTCCGGTTAGTGACCAATTATAAAAGTGACGCGAATCAATATGCTAATTAGGTATGTACAAAATTAAGTAAAGAAGCGCACCCATAGTGCAAATTGAAAATGACATTGAATTAATATGCTGACTAAGTATGCATAAAAGTGAACTAATTCACTCTATAGTTGCTAAATGTACAGAAAATACAAACTTTGATGCTTCATATAGGGAGTCGGGTAAAGATTTCTTCGCGGTTTCTCATTACTTCCTCTGTCTCATTGAGTTTTCCGATTTGTGCTCTCCGACAACGTTTGGTATAGAACAAGGCAATTACAAACGGGCCGTGGGATTAGTCCTTAGTAAAACCACAATTTCGTGCAAATCGGAGTGCTAAGTTTAGCTAAAGCCAGTAGAGAAGCAGGGAGACTCCAAAGTCCTTCACCACAGCAGAAACCATCAATCCTGCATTCTCTGGATCAAGCTTGTGCCAAACAAACACTATCAAGCTTCCTACACACATATCTATGGCGAAGTACCCTAAAAAACATTTGTCGCTTATTTTGTCGCATAAAAGTTTCCGCCCAATTACTAAAAATTGAACCGTTTAAAAATTTTGGACAACAATTTTGGCGACAAAAAAGCCCTTTATCGCTAGTTTTGTCGCCAAACTTAGAGGCACCAGCTTTATTTTTTGTCGCTTAACTTAGTTTTTATTTGTAGTGTGCAGATGCTCTATCCAATTTTTATTAAATGAAAAATAATTTTAAAAGGACAAATTCTTTGTTAAGATTTAGTACGGTACTATGGTTCGAGCTGCTTGTATGAATTTGTTTTACTTTAAGATGAACTGTTGTATAAAAATTTATGAAATAATGAATTGTGGATTATCTCTGTTTCATGATTAGCCCGATTAGATTTAGAAATATAATTCAAAGTTCTATTAGTTTTAATATGAAAATTTGATTTTTAAATTAATTAAATTTCCAAATTTTCTAATGTAATTTATCTTAAATTAAAATTTTCATTATAATAACTTTTTGTCCATGTGTTTTATGGATATTCAATTTTTTTATTATTAGATACGTTGAAAAAGAAATATTGAAAATTGAATTTAAAATTTTTTTGTTAAATAACGAAATTTATTTTAAGGGTGATAAAATTCATCATCACTATTTTATTTTTTTAGTCTAGGTTGTGGTGAAATCATGTGCAATAGTGATTAATGTGGTAATGGGTAAGAATCATACTCCCACGAACTAATTTAGTTGTCTCATTTACTTGAGCACACTTGTCGAGGTAACACTTTGACTTTTAATATCTCTAATTATGCTTAAATAAAAATTATGAAAAGTTGATAACAATAATCCTCGCATTGAGACGAATCAAATAAGATCTCACATGATTATATTTTAACTTATGGATTAAGAATAAATTACAAATTAAACGGGATTGATGAATAGTGTAAAAAACTAAATGGGACTACTAAATTGGTGTGAAGGGAGTACATTCTAATAAAGTGAAGCAAAATAACAAATGTCGTAATAAGAGTGATTCTGAGATTTGGATTAATTTGATTAGAGTAGGTTGCTGAGTAAGCAATTTAAATATAGCATATAACGTTACATTAAATAAGAAAATTCTATAATTTATTTGCAATAATTTTATTTGCACTGTTAAAATTCATTTGAAATCTACTTTGATTGGATCACATACATGATTATTTGTTAATTAATAAAAAAAATTATTTGAATAAGATAACAATAATATGAAATTTCATCATTAATTTATACTAAAAAAAATTTGCATTCGAAATTATTTATATTGTTTTGATTACTAGAATGAACTATTTTACTTGTTTTGAGACCCATCAAACTTACAAATAACAGAATAGAATAGTTGACTTTAAATAAGAGTTGGAAAAAAAAAATACATATGAGTTGGAAGTGAATTATTTTAGCAGCTTGCTAACGGATTTGAAATTTAATATTTTTTAAAATAACTATAATTTAGGTTGGTTCAAGATAGACCATCTCACCGTAACACTATCTTAATAATATATTTGTTTGATATATATTAAGATATTAAGTAGTATTTTTTTCTTTTTAATCTTGGACTTTTTATTTTTTAATTTTTATTTCTTTGTCATATCAAATTTATCTGATAAATAATTAATTAAAAAAACCAAGAAAACAGATAAAGTGATATTTTATGAGAATGTGAGATAAATGTTAAAATGAAATGAAAATGTAACTTAAATAAGTGGGTGACTATAAAAAATAAATACGTCATGATAAAAATAAAAAAATAAGATAAATTAAGAGAAACTTAAAACAAACGCCCAAATTTCGTGGGAGAAGGGCTTTATCTTCTCCTGGCTTTTCTTGTTCTCTAAGTTAGTAGTACTATAAATAGGAGGCTCTCCTTCTATGAATCATTCTAACCCCAAGTCTAACACATAGACTTTCCCTCTTCTCTTCTTCTCTTAACGTCAATCATAGAATCAAAGAGTTTTTTTGTTGCGTGGTTTCCTAACATGGTGTATAATAGGTAAACAACCACCATCTTAAGATTTTAGTTGAGTTGATTCGCTAACAAGAAAAAAAAAAAAAACTGCAGAACTCACCTGCATTTAGTGTAGCCTTTCGTTTCATTTTACCATAGACATTTATGAGGACAATAAGCAACACTTTGAAAAAGTTGTAGAATCCATCTCCAAATATGAGAGCAATGGATATAAAGACCTGTAAAACACCAAATTCTTTAACATTAGATACACTAAAATATTTAGCAATGGCAAAATGGGCAAACGGGTGCAGATACCCTTTGTAATTTCTATACCCACCACCTACCCGTTACCCATGATGAGTCAAAATTTTCATACTATATCCACTTAGTACCCACCAAATTTATATCAACATCAGCCCCAATTGGAACGGATGCAATGCAAAACAATTAAATTTTAGCCCCCTGCATTCCCTGAAAATAACAAACCTTGATAGATATTTAAGAAACCCCGTACTCATACCTTCTTAAAATTTGTATACCCACCACCTACCCATTACCCCATGATGAATACTTTTTATACTATATCCAGCCGGTACCCACCAAGTTCATTTGGACACCAACCTCAATTAGAAAATTTTAGCCCCCTACAAATTACAATCCCAAAAAATAAGAAAGCTTGATAGATAATTAAGCAAGTGAATGTGAAAGACCTTGTAGCCATTCAAACTCTGAACACTTTCTTCACGAATGTTGTCAGGGAACCATTTTCCTTTTAGCTTGCTAATAAGAGGCCACATTACTCCCCATGAGAGAACAACTCCAAATAGTAAAGACAAGCTTACAAGATGAGAAGAAATCATCCCTGCTCCTACATAAGTCATGCTAAAATCCAAGCAAAACCTGCACAAAGGGGAATATGATTAACATTGTGCTAAATTTAATCATCTAATAATAGTCTAATTAACCCGGATAAAACTCATGAAGGAAGAAAGATTACGTTTGTTTCCATGCTTCTAATCCAAATGTAGGGAATTGAATGAATCCACAGTTTTCTTTAGCAGTATAAAACCATTGGAAAAACCCCCACAAGAAACTCATTGAAAAGTACTTCAAAAATCCTCGTACTTGTTTCCTGAACCAAATTACCACCCATTATGTATTAGCATTTTTCTAGCTTTTTTTTTTAATAAACAATACAACATATTCTTGGGTTTTAACCATCAGTTTAAACTTTTGGTTGAACTGATTACTTGACATGGTATTAGAAGCCAACGTGACATAAGGGGTTACGAGTTTGAATCTCATACACCTCACGGTTGCAATGAAATATTCAACACCCCACAATTCTCATCGTGTAAATCTGTCTGTACTTCTGGGAGCTGTGTTCTCATGGGGAATCATGTGGCCTGTCATTGGTTCCATGCAGGGCCTTAGTGGCTATAAGGTCACTTTCTCTTCACAGATCCTAAAACTAACATATACCTTAACTAATTGTAATTTGTATCCCAAATCCTATTTCTAACAAGAAAAATTGAAAGCAGGTTTTCATTTCCATTGCTCTTATTCTTGGAGATGGGTTATACATGTTCACTAAAGTAACTTTTATCAGTGTGAAACACTTTCGTGATAGATTGAAGAACAATTTTGTCGATCCAGGTGAGATTTTAGCCAAGGAGATCACAGGTGTTCAAAAGAACAAATGAAAATTCCCCACATCGAAAATTTCGATCATAATGCACATTTGATTGTTTCTGCTGCAGATGATGATACTCGAAACGAAACTCATGATGTTGCAGAACAAGACGAGGCGTTTGTAAGGGAAAGGTTTCCGGTGTGGATCTCTGTCGCTGGCTACATCCCCCTCGCTATCATCTCTACCATTGTGATCCCTATCATGTTTCCCCAAATTAAATGGTATTATGTCATTGTGGCATACATGATTTCTACGGTTCTATCTTTTGCTAACGCATATGGCGCTGGTGTAACTGATCAGAACATGGCCTACAATTATGGGATAATGGCCATTTTCATCCTTGCTGCCCTTGCTGGGAAAGAGAATGGAGTAATTGCAGGGCTAATCGGTTGTGGTATCATCAAGTTGGTTGCCTACGTTTCTTGCTCTCTTATGCAAGAATTCAAGACGGGCCATTTGACCTTATCATCGCCTCGCTCCATGCTCATTAGTAAAGCAATTGGCACGATCATCGGATGCATTGCAGCCACGCTTACCTTCTTCCTGTTCTACCACGCGTTTGATGTGGGAAACCCTGCAGGAGAATACAAAGCACCTTATGCATTAATCTATAGGAATATGGCAATTTTAGGGGTTGAAGGATTCGCAGCACTTCCTCGTCACTGCTTGCAGCTGTGTTATGCATTTTTCGGATTAGCTGTGGCACTTAATCTGCTGCGAGACTTTCTGCCATCAAAGATCGGAAAATGGATGCCACTTCCAATGGTTATGGCGTTACCATTTCTGGTCGGAGTGTACTTCGCCATAAATATGTGTGTAGGAAGCTTGATAGTGTTTGTTTGGTACAAGCTTGATCCAGAGAATGCAAGATTGATGGTTTCTGCTGTGGCTTCAGGTGTCATGGCGTTACCGTTTGCAATTGCATGACATGTGTGCTCTCCGACAACGTTTGGTATAGAACAAGGCAATTAGAAACGGGCCGTGGGATTAGTCCTTAGGAAGCCAAAAATGTCATGCAAATCGGAGGGCTAAGTCTTGCTAAAGCAAGTAGAGAAGCAGAGAGAATCCAAAGTCCTTCACCACACATGACACCTGAAGCCACAGCAGAAACCATCAATCTTGCATTCTCTGGATCAAGCTTGTACCAAACAAACACTATCAAGCTTCCTACACACATATCTATGGCGAAGTACACTCCGACCAGAAATGGTAACGCCATAACCATTGGAAGTGGCATCCATTTTCCGATCTTTGATGGCAGAAAGTCTCGCAGCAGATTAAGTGCCACAGCTAATCCGAAAAATGCATAACACAGCTGCAAGCAGTGACGAGGAAGTGCTGCGAATCCTTCAACCCCTAAAATTGCCATATTCCTATAGATTAATGCATAAGGTGCTTTGTATTCTCCTGCAGGGTTTCCCACATCAAACGCGTGGTAGAACAGGAAGAAGGTAAGCGTGGCTGCAATGCATCCAATGATCGTGCCAATTGCTTTACTAATGAGCATGGAGCGAGGCGATGATAAGGTCAAATGGCCTGTCTTGAATTCTTGCATAAGAGAGCAAGAAACGTAGGCAACCAACTTGATGATACCACAACCGATTAGCCCTGCAATTACTCCATTCTCTTTCCCAGCAAGGGCAGCAAGGATGAAAATGGCCATTATCCCATAATTGTAGGCCATGTTCTGATCAGTTACACCAGCGCCATATGCGTTAGCAAAAGATAGAACCGTAGAAATCATGTATGCCACAATGACATAATACCATTTAATTTGGGGAAACATGATAGGGATCACAATGGTAGAGATGATAGCGAGGGGGATGTAGCCAGTGACAGATATCCACACCGGAAACCTTTCCCTTACAAACGCCTCGTCTTGTTCTGCAACATCATGAGTTTCGTTTCGAGTATCATCATCTGCAGCAGAAACAATCAAATGTGCATTATGATCGAAATTTTCGATGTGGGGAATTTTCATTTGTTCTTTTGAACAACTGTGATCTCCTTGGCTAAAATCTCACCTGGATCGACAAAATTGTTCTTCAATCTATCACGAAAGTGTTTCACACTGATAAAAGTGACTTTAGTGAACATGTATAACCCATCTCCAAGAATAAGAGCAATGGAAATGAAAACCTGCTTTCAATTTTTCCTGTTAGAAATAGGATTAGTTAAGGTATATGTTAGATTTAGGATCTGTGAAGAGAAAGTGACCTTATAGCCACTAAGGCCCTGCATGCTGTAACCAGGTAAATCTGCAGGGAACCAATATCCTTTATGTTTACCGATGACAGGCCACATGATTCCCCATGAGAACACAGCTCCCAGAAGTACAGACAGATTTACTCGATGAGAACCGATCATTCCGGTGCCAACGTTCATCTGATATGCGGTTGTTAAGGTGAATATTTTTATGCCATGACAATCCGTCACATAATAAACTTGCGGTGCCACTAATGTGAACATAATAAAAGTGATGAGCATTTACTATTATGTACACACTTGATGAAGTTTGTTCTTTTCTAAAATTATATGGTACTAGGAGAATTACCCATTAAACATTATATGTCCGGTGCCCACTATTAGTGACGTGGGAATTTCCTCAAATGTGAAATATTTCCAACACTCTCCTACACGTGAGTCACATTACATCTAAGAACCACCTTCGGCTCATATTCATAAGCACAAGATAAACACAATTCATAAGCTTGCATTAGAAGGATTATCCACCAAGCATTATATTCAAGCCTATAGCCCAATATTTTAATAGTGTGAAATCTTTTTCATATGTAAAGTATTTCCAATCAATTTAGACTTAAAATTAGAGTTCAAGTTGATGAGGAGGAAAGTATTACGAATTTTCCCAAGCTTGAAGTCCGAAAATTGGGAACTGGCTAAATCCACATGTCCCTGATTTCCCGGTGAAAAACCACTGGAAAAGGCCCCAGAAAAAGCTCAATAAGAAGTCCGCCAAGAATCCTAGTCCCTGCTTCCTGGAAAATTTCTTCTAAATTTTGATACATTATACATTTTCGAAAAGCAAAACTTTGAACTTATTTTTCAACTTATATTTCTTAACATAGTTTTCTTCTATTTGAAGTCATGATGAATAATTTGCCAATTATAGTTAAATTTAGCACTTTATGAAATAAACTTTAATGTTTATTTTCGCGAATTACGACCATCAAAATATTAAAGTTTTCAAATACAGACCAAAACACAGTAAATAATTAAATATATCCAAACAATGACTTGAGTAATATGGACTAGTGATTAGCAAAATAGTCAGCGAATCAGCTAACAGCTCTGGTTGATGCCATTTACCTAACAGATCTTTAGATTTTACTTGTTATAATATTTAGTTGAAAAGAATATAACATACACTTCAAAGATAGTGGAATGATCAATATTGTCCATCTTCCATATAATTAAAGGTTTTTTTCAATGTTTTTGGATTCGATTATATATATCTATCTGTATAATAACTTATTAAATAATTTATACTTCAAATAACTTTTTGTTATTGTTAGGTTACGAACGCGTCTCGGTAGGGCTAATTAGCATTGGGATGAGGATATATATTTGTTATTTCAATCAACTTTTGAAGAGTGTGAAAAGAAGAAAATTACCTTACGAAGTGGGATTAGAAGAAATAAGCCAACAAAACAGACAAGTAAAGTGTAAACAATCACCCATCCAAGTTGTAACTCCTTGAACTTCCTGGAGGACTCCCCGGAGTATTTCCTGCCAACTCGTACGTCTTCTTGTTCAGTGTTAACAGAAACGACCCGAACCCGCCTGTAAAACTCGAAATTCAAGATTGGTAAATAAGACAACAATGTCAAACCTAAATTCTTAAAATACAAGATTTGTTACATGATGAAATCAGAAATAGTTTTGAGGAAAAAAACTAAAAATGACAATAAAATGCCAAAAACACAGCATAGACAAGACAAATAGAAAAATTATCAATTCTAAAAGAGATTGTTACAAGTAGTAAGCAGCATCATTTAGACTCCATTAAAGCTCAAAGAAAATCTCCATTAATAAAAGAAACAAAGAAACAGACCAAAGCTTCATTAATTTGTAAAAATGAGTTTATTTCATACAGTACAATGCAAAAGAGAATCTCTCTTTTTATATGAGAGTTTGTTACATCAAGTGACAAGTGTCACATTATTATAGGACCAAGAAACACTAAAGAAACAAATTAAGGGGCACAATGCATGAGCTATTTCTTGCTAACAGAATACCAAAAACAGCAGCAATATACAAACAGAGATTAAATGCAGCGATAAGTTAAGGGTTTGAGACCTGAAATAGCAATGCTGTAACAGGCAACACCACAAGTTTGAATCATACTAATATTTTCTTGTATAGTAAAAGACGCAGATGAAAAGACGGAGCACTGAAGAATGTTGGTCCATAATTTAATGAAAATGAACGCCAAAAGAGCAACAGATTCATTAAAATTAGGACTAATAAGGCCAGTTGTAAGACTAATCCTCATCATAATAATGCAAAAAATCACCCCAGTGATTGTACTTGCTATCATTCCTCTTACGGTAATCTGCTTATTCCATTGGGGGGTTCCGATTCTTTGCCTGATCTCAATTCGCAATTCGTCTTGCTCTTCATTATTATCTTCCGCAGTCTCATACTGACTTTCACTCTCTGATTCACTCATTTTTTTAGACTGATTTTCTTTAACTGTTTTGATCGACAAAAATGGAGGGAAGATGAGGAGAGGAATTTTGACTGATATTCTTTATATTATTGGTACGGATATTCTTCATTCTTTAACTACCCAATTTTTTGAAGAAAATTAAAAGACACTATATATTCGCAGGATTTGCGCGAACGGTTTTTCTTTTTCCCGAAAAATGCGGATAAATCACACCGGTTTTTTAAGGAGGGAGTACGGAAAGACGCGGCAGTCAAGAAACCTCCAATTGATATCTGCACCTAGTAGGAGACGAACTCGAAACCTTCTACCCCACATGCAGGTGCTCTATCCAATTTTATTAATGGAAAAATAATTTTAAAAGGACAAATTCTTTGTTAAGATTTTGTACAATAATGTGATTTGGACTGCTTGTATAAGTTTGTTTCACTTTAAGATGATTTGTTGTATAAAAATTTATAAAATAATTAATCGTGGATTATCTCTCTTTGATGATTGGCCCGATTAGATTTAGAAATATAATTCAATGTTCTATTAATTTCAATATGAAAATTTGATTTTAAAATTAATTAAATTTCTAAATTTTCAAATGTAATTTATCTTAAATTTAAATTTTCATTATAATAACTTTTTGTCTATGTGTTTTATGGATATTCAATTTTTTTATTACTAGATACGTTGAAAAAAATATTGAAAGTTGAATTTAAAATCTTTTTCGTTATATAAGGAAATTTTATAATTGATTACATAGTATTTGAAATCTATTTTTATTTTTGAAGAATAGTATTTGAAATCTACTTTGATTGGATCACATACATGATTATTTGTTAATTAATAAAAAAAGTTATTTGAATAAGATAACGATAATATGAAATTTCATTATTAATTAAAATTTAGATTCTTTATAGTATTAATTTATATTAAAAAATCGTGCATTGCACGAGTTTATATAATAGTAATAAATTATTTATATTGTTTTGATTACTAGAATGAACTATTTTACTTGTTTTGAGTTTTGAGACCCATCAAACTTACAAATAACAGAATAGAATAGTTGACTTTAAATATGAGTTGGAAGTTAATTATTTTAGCAACTTGCTAACGGACTTAAAATTTAATATATTTTTTTTAAATAACTATAATTTGGGTTGGTTCAAGAATCAAGATAAACCATCTATTCTCAGGGTAACATAATCTTAATAATATATTAGATAATCTCCGTACGATGCACGGTTTTTTTATTTTATTGTTTTACATTATTTTAATAATACAGAGAAAATAATTTGTAAATTATTGGTTATTTTCAATGAATTATTAATAGCACATAATAGCTAATATTTAATTTAGTTTTGACTTTAAAAATATTTTTTTATAAGTTATGTATGATGTTAAATAATGTTATTTTTAATATTATTTAAATTTAAAAACAAAAGTTCTCTACGTGTCAAACCCTAAAGTACTCAACATTCGCACATAGTAGAACGACTCTTTAACAGGGTCGGCCCTACATATTTTGGGCCTCTGGGCGAAATAGCACATCGGAACCCTTTTCCTTTATAATTTATAACCTATATGAATCTTCTACAACTATTAATTTTGTTTTTTTGACACGGGGCCCTGGGCGACGGCCACTCTTGTCCACCCTTAGAACCGGCCCTGCTCTTTAACCATTCATTTTTTTCAAAATATATTGGAATTTTTTCATAAAAAAACTAATTCAGATACCAACCCCAAGGGCTTTATCTTCTCCCGACTTTTCTTGTTTACCAAGTCTCCTGAGAGACCGTCTTTTTTAGAGACGTCTCTTAGGCACAGGCCATTTAAGCCTAATTAAACTAAAAAATAATGATGGAATCAATTCAAGAATGGTCTTTCAGAGAGACAGTCTTTAACAAGAATTTATATTTCTTGTTCTCTAAATTATTAGTTCTATAAATAGGAGGCTCTTACGCTCCTTCTATGCATCATTCTAACACCAAGTCTAAATACATAGACTTTCCTTCTTCTCTTCTTCTCTTAACGTCAATCAAAGAATCAACTCTATTGTTTCTAATACTAATCAAAGAAGCTACACACCATCGAGAACGTAATTCAAATTGGACGAACCTTATATATATTGTTTCCCTTTGTTCTTTATTGCATTTTGTTTCCTATTTGCATTGCTATTTCATTGATACAGTAATTTGTCTCATCAATCAACTTTATACATTTGTTCTTGGTGATATTAGGGATAATATTTCATATTTAAGGCCATAATCTAGTATTCTTGGTGATATTAGGGATAATATTTCATACTTAAGGCCATAATCTTGTGTTCTTGGTAATATTAGGGATAATATTTCATACTTTAAGGCCATAATCTAGTGTTCTTGGCAATATTAGAGATAATATTTCATACTTAACGCCATAATCTAGTATTCGTGGTGATATTAGGGATAATATTTCATACTAGCGGTGCAAGAAAAAACCTAAAATGACAATAAAATGCCAAAAACATAACATAGACAAGACAAATATTAAAATTATCAATTCTAAAAGAGATTAAATGGAACGATAAGTTAATTGAGACCTGAATTAGCAATGCCGTAACAGGCAACACCACAAGTTTGAATCATAGCATTTTCTTGTGTATTGAAAGGGTCAGATGAAAAGGCGGTTTTCTAAAGAATCTAATTGGTCCATGATTTAATGAAAATGAATGCCAAAAGAGCAACGGATACATTTAAATCAGGACTAAGACCAGTTGTAAGATTAATTCTCATTATAATAATGCAAAAAATCACTTCAATTGTTGTACTTGCCATCATTAATTCCTCTCACGGTAATCTGCTTTTTCCCTGGGGGATTTGGATACCGACAAATGCGCGCACTCAAGAAATCTCTGTTGATACATGTGCCTAATAAGAGTCGAACCCCAAAATTTCTGCTCCACATGTAGATGCTCTATCTAATTTTTATTAAAGGAAAAATAATGTTAAAATGTCAAATTCTTTGTTAAGATTTTGTACGATAATGTGATTTGGGCTGCTTGTATAAGTTTGTTTCACCTTAAGATGATTTGTTGTATAAAAATTTATAAAATAATTAATTGTGGATTATATCTTTGATTGGCCAGATTAGATTTAGAAATATAATTCAATGTTCTATTAATTTCAATATGAAAATTTGATTTTAAAATTAATTAAATTTCCAAATTTTCAAATGTAATTTATCTTAAATTTAAATTTTCATTAGAATAACTTTTTGTCAATGTGTTTTATGGATATTCAATTTTTTTATTACCAGATACGTTAAAAAAAATAATATTGAAAATTAAATTTAAACTCTTTCAACATGTTCAGAAGAATGGGCGCATCTATTTTATTTATCTTTTCACTTCATAGTTTTAATAGTGTAACATTTTATCAATCTTTTTCATTACTACTTTAATGTGTAGTAACTTATGTAAATTAGAGCTAGTTTTTTAAAAAACTACATGCACACAGTAAAAGAAATTTAACTAATGTATTCATTTAAATTTAAAATTACTAAAATAGAAGATCTATATATATAGTTTATCGACATTTGCTAAGGTAAATTATGTTTTGATATTTTAAGATCTTAAATTGATGTAACAAGTTTGTTTTCCAAATAAACTATCAATTTTTTCTAATGTTTTTCCCATTTAGAATATTCTATTTTGAAGAGAAAAATTTAATTAAGATTTTTAATACATATATAGATGATTAAATGTATCCAAGTACGTCATAATGTATGCTTTTTTATTATATATTTTTTATAATTTTTATGATGCGTATTTAGAGGTATAGATATTCAAAATTTATTTTGAAAACTATGCAAAAAGTAAATGAGAAGAACATTTGAAAACGAAGGGAATATTTATTAGGATATAATTAAAGAAAACATTATTAGTTTGACAATTTTTATCAGCAGAAAGTTTGGAGTTCGACCCCTACTGTGCGCGGGTATCAACTTTCTTGACTGCACGCATCTCTCTGTACTCCCTTCTTCTTCAGGGAAAAGAAAAACCCCACTCAAACCTTGCCTTGTGCCGAATACTGAGATTGTGTTTTACTTTTTTTTCAAAAAAAAAAATTGGGTTGTTAAAGAATGAAGAATATCAACCTTAGCAGTACCGTACCAAGAATATAAAGAATATCAGTCAAAATTCCTCTCCTCAGTTTTCCTCCATTTTTGTCTCCGAATACTGAGATCGAGGACGAGATTATGGAAGATGATAATGCAGAGCAAGACGAATCGCGATTTGAGAGCAGGCAAAGAATCCGAATCCCCCAATGGAAAAAGCAGATTAGCGTACGAGGAATGATAGCAAGTACAATAATTAGGGTGATTTAAATGAATTTGTTGCTCTTTTGGCATTCATTTTCATTAAATCATGGACCAACATTCTTCAGAACACCGCTTTAATTTCATCTGACCCTTTCACTACACAAGAAATTACTATCATTCAAACTTGTGGTGTTACGTGTTACAGCATTATTAATTCAGGTCTCAACCCCTTAACTTATCGCTCCATTTAATCTCATTTAGAATTGATATTTTTGCTATTTGTTTTGTCTATGTTGTGTTTTTGGCATTTTATTGTTATTTTTAGGTTTGTTCTTGTGCCGATAGTCGTGTCTATGCCTAGTATCTCGAAAAAATTTCAGTTTTCAATAGTGCTAAGGTTTGAACTCTTTATATATATATACTATAGTTAGGGGCATAAAAGACGTCTTCAGAAAGACGGTCTCTCAGGAGACCGGCTGATGTTAAATTAGGTAAACAATGATAAAAAGGAAAAATTATCTAAAATAATCCAAATATTTATGATTTTCCTATAATAATCTCACATGTTGATTAATCATGAATAATCCCAACTTTAGAGATATTTGTCTAGATAAACTTAGGTAACCCGTTTACCTATTATAACAAGTTTTATTTAAAAAAAATTAAAATAAAATGTCGAAAAAAATATTAAAAAACCTTAAAAAAATATTTCTGATTTTTTTTGTCATTCAAAAATTTTTATGTAAATTTTCAAAAATTTTCTCTACATTAATTTTCAATTTTTTTTTTGAATCAGGTCAACGGGTTATCTAAGTTTACTCTAGAAAAATACTCTCTAAAGTTGGGATTATTCATGGTTAATCAATAGGTGAGATTATTGTAGGAAAATCATGAAAAAGTTGGATTATTTTAAGTAAATTTTCCTAAAAAAAAAAACCTTTTTTAATGAATAAAAAGAAACTTTAGTTAATAGTCGTGAGGTTGTTATAAAATTTTAATAGTGATTATTACATTTTATGTAATTGCATATTTCTTCTAAAATTTATATTATTTTTTATGTATTTTCAAATTAAAAAATTCGTGCATTGCACGAGTTTTTATACTAGTATATAATAAATATAATAATCATAGTTCACAAAAGAACATATAAGTTTGTGAATTGAGGGATGAAAATCAAAATCAATAAATCATCCACATTGTTGATATGCAAGTCTAAATTAATTAGAATATTAAAATTGTATACAATTATTGCAAGTGTTTCTATAACCATTAAAACATAATAATATCCTAAGTCTTAAAAGACAAAAATGTCATACAAATAGGAGGATTAATGTTAGCCAAAGCCAGAAAAGAAGCAGGAAGTGACCAAAGTCCTTCTCCACAAATCAAACCAGAAGCCACAGCAGGAACCATAAGTTCAGCCTGCTTAGAATCAATCTTATGCAACACAAATACAACCAAACTTCCTACACACATATCAATTGCAAAATATCCTCCTACTAGAAATGGCACTGCCATTACCATTGGGAGCGGCATTAATCCACCGATCTTTTTGGGCGCGAGATCTCTTACCAAGTCTGCACCTATTGCAAACCCGAAAAAACCACAGCAAAGTTGTAAACAATGACGCGGTAAAGCTGATAAACCTTCCACACCCAGAATTGCCATATTTCTATAGATTAACGCGTATGGAGCTTTGTATTCTCCATTCGGGTTTCCTACATCAAATGCCTTGTAAAACAGGAAGAAGCTAAGAGGGGTTACGATACATCCTATGATTGTCCCGAATAATTGACTTACAAGCATTGATCGCGGGGATGCTAAGGTTAAGTGTCCTGTTTTAAGGTCCTGCATTAATGTGCAAGAAACTAAGGCCATTGATTTTATTACACCAGCACCTAATAGTCCTGCTACAACACCATATTTTTTCCCTGCTAGACCTGCTATCACGAAAAGGGCTACTTTTCCGTAGTTGTATGCCATGTTCATGTCTGTTAGTCCCGCTCCATAGGCATTACAGAAGGCTAAAGCTGGTGCAAGAGTGTAGGCTACAACTATGTAGTACCATTTCATTTCGTGGAATATCATTGGGAGAGTTATGACCGTTATCAAGGCGAAGAAAGTGTATCCACTGCCTGCTACCCACATTGGTATGCTTTCCCTTACAAATGCCTCGTTCTGTCTTTCGATTTTTTGAGGTTTCGTTTCACCATTTGTTTCTGCAATGCAACATCAAATTCAGCTCAGTTATTCTTACCTAAAAAGGCCTATGCCGAAAGATATAGTATAGAACATATTATTGGGACGTGCTAGAATACAAATCAGCTGGTGCTTTTGATTGAGTTGGTTCCTTGACAACTAACAAGCTTAAGTTTTTTTGCTGCGTGGTTTCCTAACATGGTGTATAATAGGGAAACAACCACCATCTTAAGATTTTAGTTGAGTTGATTCGCTAACAAGAAAAAAAAACTGCAGAACTCACCTGCATTTAGTGTAGCCTTTTGTTTCATTTTACCATAGACATTTATGAGGACAATAAGCAACACTTTGAAGAAGTTGTAGAATCCATCTCCAAATATGAGAGCAATGGATATAAAGACCTGTAAAACACCAAATTCTGTAACATTAGATACACTAAAATATCTAGCAATGGCAAAATGGGCAAACAAGTGCACATACCCTTTGTAATTTCTATACCCACCACCTACCCGTTACCCATGATGAGTCAAAATTTTCATACTATATCCACTCAGTACCCACCAAATTCATATCAACACCAGCCCCAATTGGAACGGATGCAATGCAAAACAATTAAATTTTAGCCCCCTGCAATCCTTAAAAACAACAAAGCTTGATAGATATTTAAGCAACCCCGTATCTATACCCTCTTAAAATTTATATACCCACCACCTACCCATTACCCATAATGATAAGACTTTTCATTCTATATTTACCCGGTACCCACCAAGTTCATATCGACACCAGCCCCAATTAGAACGGATGTGATGCAAAACCGTAAAATTTTAGCCCCCTACAAATTACAATCCCTAAAAATGACAAAGATTGATAGATAATAAGCAAGTGAATGTGAAAGACCTTGTAGCCATTCAAACTCTGAACACTTTCTTCAGGAATGTTGTCAGGGAACCATTCTCCTTTTAGCTTGCTAATAAGAGGCCACATTACTCCCCATGAGAGAACAGCTCCAAATAGTAAAGACAAGCTTACAAGATGAGAACATATCATCCCTGTTCCTACATAAGTCATGCTAAAATCAAAGTAAAACCTGCACAAAGGGGAATATGATTAACATTGTGCTAAATTTAATCATCTAATAATAGTCTAATTAACCCGGATAAAACTCATGAAGGAAGAAAGATTACGTTTGTTTCCATGCTTCTAATCCAAATGTAGGGAATTGAATGAATCCACAGTTTTCTTTAGCAGTATAAAACCATTGGAAAAACCCCCACAAGAAACTCATTGAAAAGTACTTCAAAAATCCTCGTACTTGTTTCCTGAACCAAATTACCACCCATTATGTATTAGCATTTTTCTAGCTTTTTTTTTTAATAAACAATACAACATATTCTTGGGTTTTAACCATCAGTTTAAACTTTTGGTTGAACTGATTACTTGACATGGTATTAGAAGCCAACATGGCATATGGGGTCATGAGTTTGAATCTCATGCACCTCACGTTTCAAATGATATATTTAGTATCCAACAATTCTAATCTAAAAGACTCTCGTGTAAGTGGGTGTGATTGACTACTATATAACATATACAAGGCTTCAACGTTAACTTAAGCTCATGGTTGAGTGCGTGCTTTTAATAATTTTTCATCGGACAGACGTAGTGGTGCAACTTCTTGCTTTAGTTATGAGTAATGTGCATACTTGGCCATTTTATCTCCTCTTGTATGAAATCCATTGATGAGCACAGCAGTTGCCATACCACTCGGGAAAACCAATTTATAGTCGATTATCAATATCTGCACACACCAAGACAAATTTTAGAAATCTAAGATACTGGTATAAGGTAGACCGACCATTCATCTCTACATGTATATTGAATCAACTTGGCACAATTCAATATTAATAGGTTCTAGTCAAAAGATTCGAGTCATAACCTAGGCAGGTTCGGGCTTAGATTCTCCATGTACATAGATGTGATATTTAGTTATTTACTATCATATATTTGAGGATTCATTGCTATTTTTTGGCATTAAAAATTTCAAATGTTACATATGCCTAGTGGCGTAGCCAGAAAATAAAAGTGAAAGAGACGAAAAAATATAAAGCAATACTAACGATATATGATCGAAACTTGAGCGGTTTACCTTTCTTAGAGGTACTAACACAAAGAGACCTACAAAACAAACAAGGAAAAGATAAGCAGTCATCCACCCAACTTGTAGTTCCTTGTAACTTGATGGATTGTTCCCTTCTGTGTTAACTCCTGCTAGCTCATATGTCTTCTTGTTTAAACCCAATAGGTAAGATCCAAATCCACCTGTTTTGCAAACAAAAGTGAAAATCTCAACCTTTATTCATAACTTAAATGTTCAAATTACAGTATCAACTAAAAGATTTATGCAAATAATTTACATATTTACATATATTTTATCGTTCTTTTTAATTTTTGGATAAGGCCGGAGATTCTCGTACAAGTAAGGAGGAGAATCCAGTGAAATTAATTTATCCTTTTCGTAGATGGAGAGAATCGAGATTGTATCAAAAGAAAAGCAAAAATACTCAATAAATTTTAAGACCCTAATATCAACTAATATCAGATGCCTTGTGGCTTTGTGTAGTCAGGCATCTTGCACATGATCAAAACCACCCCTGTAATCTCTGCATATATTCAATCATTAAAAATGAACATAGAAAAGATCAATAGAACAGTTTTTTATTAACCTCCAATAGCTATGCTATAGCAAGCAACAGCAGAAGTCTGAATCATGGTGTTTTCCTGCTTAGTAAAAGGAGCAGGGCAAAACCCAAATTTTTGAAGGATTTTATTCCAAGTCCTAATAACAACAAACCCAAGAAGAGCAGCAGAAACATTAAGATTTGGACTAAGACCAGTAGTAAGGTTCAGTTTCATAGCAATAATGCTATAAACACCCCCAATTATTGCACTTGTAACCATTCCTCTTACTGTTAGCTGTTTAGTCCATGGTGGTAATCTTGCTACACTTACTTCCCCATCTGATTCCCCTTCATTGATTTCCTCCCTCGCGATCTCTCTTTCATCTTTATCCTCCTCCATCTGACAATAAACAATCAGAAACTATGATCAGGGTCTGGTCTGGGAGGGTGGATGACGGCAAACCATACCCTTATCAAAACGAGATAAGGAGGTTGCGGCCAATATGCAGTAGTACAAATTGTAGTGAGAGACAGTCTCTCCGAGAGACGCATTAGATATATGGGCTAAACATCCCAATTAATACAAATTAAAGAGAAAATAAGAATGTAAACTTCTTGTTTTGAGGTCGTCTCTTTGAAAAACGATCTCTCACGAGAGTAAGCTGAATAGTTGATGTATGTTCTTACCTTGAAAAGGAAAAACTATTGATGATTCAATCTAGTACACTAATGTAGGAAGTAAGATCATTTAAAGAAGGCCTACTTTCGTTCTCTCTTTTTATAAAGTGCATCAAATTCTTGAATAAGTAAGGCTAGCTAGCTAGATAAACAAAACATGGGTATTGTCCTTCTTGTCTGTCCTAAAATAATCTCACTTTTTGAGCATAATATATGCTGTTTGATGATTATATCAGCTGATTCTAAGTATGATCTTAAAAGGTTGTAAAAAAGATATAACAAAAAATTTGTAGTAACCTAGCTATAATGGCTTAGAACCACTAAGAGTGGGAGAGTTTTTGTACAAGATCAAATGAAGTGATCCGTTGATAGACTACTACTTGGCGTTGGATTTATGCTTAATAGACAGATATTTTGTCGTGTGGTTACAAAGGAGTGTGGCCAGCACAAGATAAGGCTTTAAGAGAATATAATAGAACAAGTGTAGGTTGATTATCACACATCAAGTTACAGAATTTTTGGGTCAACCTGTTCATACTTGAGGTCAATACTTCTTTAGAATAATTGAAATAAGAATAATATATAGGGTTGGCATTGCCCACACTGTAACATCATAAATAATGTACTCTGTTGGGATGATTTATGGTATGCACTCTTTATAAGTTATTGGAGTCCTTCCCATTGCCATATGGTTTTGGGATAATATATATCTCCTTGACTTATGAATTGGGTGCACCTCGTGTTTTTCCGTTAATATGTTGACATTCACAATAAGTCTAGTCTAATTTAACATACTCCTTTGTTATCATTAACAAATGTAAGGTAGCATATATCTGACTCTTTAGCTATGATGTAATCTAGTTAATGGCATTGTTGTAATGGAATGTTAGGAGTTAGAGGAATAAGGTTTAGTCAAGATTCATCCTTGATTTTGGATACCCCACTAGATGTTACAAGGGCCAACATGTCGTCATGATTTACATTAGTATGATATTGTTTGTTCCCTTTGGGTCGGGCCTATACAAATTGGTTTTTGACAACTCTTTCTAATTTTCCAATGTGAGATCTCGATTAGACAAGCAATAATTGCTTGTCAGTTTGCTCTATTATAATCTTGAAATATAAAAATACAATCAGGATTTATAATTCAAAACGAGAAGTGATATATAGTAGCATAGGAGAAATATAAGTATCATGACAAATTAGCATGATACTTTATACTCCTATTTGTCAGTTTGGATATTCAGATCGAATTCGATTATATATTTAATATCAATAATTTTGACTATTTGAATTTTTTTATTGGATCACATAATGTATTCTATTTTGCACAATTTAGTGCTAATGACATGCTTCTTAGACAACTAGACAATATAGTTAGTAGATATGGATATATAGTTCAAAATGACATTAATATAGAGGTATAGGTGTAATAGAAAAATCATGCTAATCTAGTCCTAATGACATGTTTATGGGCCAATTATAAAAGATCATAATTCGATAATCAAGTGATGATTTTATGTGGAAATATGTCAGCATCCATTTCCAACGCAACATTGTGATGATGAAGATGATAACTTGTGCCAATGTCTATGTTTAGTCACCATTCTAAATTTATGCAAAAAATTTCAATGTAAGTTTACATGAGAGATAAATTCATATAAATTTGAATAAGTTTATCTATATTTCAGATGAATCTTATTCACATATTTCACTTATTTTAACCCTAATAAATTTGGAATGATTAATAATTTTTTCAATTAATAACAAATTTATACATGTGGCGATAATAAATTTATATTAAAGCCAAAAATCATGAGTATACATAGCTTATTAATTGCAAAAAACTCTTTTTTTCTTGTGATATAAATTTAATTTTCATCACCTACAAAAATAATTTATTTTCTCTTAACTTGTAGTAATCATTACATTTGAAAAAGTAAGATGAAGATGGATAAATAGCATAATTAAATATTAATAACCATTGTCACAATCTATGATTGCCTACCAAATCAAGGTTTTGTAATTCAATATTTAAATCCTTTCAATAACACAAAAAATGTCATTTTATCAAAAGTTTCCCAATCTAGTCAATACACTTTTAAGATCTAGGAATGTTTAGTATTCTAATCTTGAAATTAAAGGTAATACTTCATATAATAATAAAAGAATAATTAATTTGCACTTATGGGTAACTCTTAGCCTTTAACTATATGCATTTGGTTTTGATTCCCTCTTGCACTTTTCCATGTGAGGAGAATAATTTTCTCCTAAAAGCAAATTATACAACAATGATTTCATCTCACTTGACCACAATGTTACCTCACAACATTCTTAGGGTCAAAGAACAACTACACTCATATAGTTTTAAAAGGTTAAAGAGAAAAATTTTAGAATTATTGATTGATTTAGTAGTAGAAAACCTTTTCTTTCAACTCTGTAATAGATTTTAAGTTATCATTACGTGTAGTAAAAATTTTTGTTTTGGATGTGGTAAAATTAAAGGGATAGAAAAGTAAACACTATATACTTCTATTATCTTACATCATATAATACATGCACATTGCACCAAAAAAAAGTTCTATGCATGTTCAATGATTTTTGGCTAAATCATAATAAGGAGGCAAGCGGGGCCTGTGCCCCGGGCACATCCAAAAATATTAGAAAAATAACGCTTTAGTAGTTAATAGTTAATGGCCCATAATAGGTTATTTAGTAGTTGAGACTCATAATTAATATTTCGCTCCGAACCTCACAAATCTCACGGCTGGCCCGACCATAAATCATTTTGTCTAATTTAGCTAGAGCTAAATTGTGTAAACCAAAGTGGAAGAATGAGGTTCTTCAACACAAGGCATAAAGCCATACATGTATGAATGTGGATTAACAAAAGATGAAAGTGATGTCACAAGAATATATATAATAATATATATAATAGAACAAATACAAAAAGAAAATAACTTCATAATGTTTATAAATATCTTTTGTGATTGTCAATGGTTGTTAAGATTAATCAAGAATTCAAGATTCTGAATCATTATCACATGTTCAACACTTTCTCTCACTTGTTACGTTTGCCTACTATAAAGAATTTTATTCCACTAGTAATGGTTTGGACTAGTCCTAGTTTTATCTTATTGTCAAGCACAAGTCCCCTTCTTATGGCAACTTGATAAGTTTACAACCTTAGAGAAAAATATAAGGGCAATTATATACACCAAAGTTAATTCTGATCAGTATTATAATTATAAATGATATCATATTTATATAACTTTACTGATTAATTAACAATTTAAAACGATTTGGTAGTATTTGCTGGATTTTCTATAATATAATTGCTAAAAAAGTTAATTTATAAAAGAATGATAAATAAGTATTTTATGAATTATTAGTCATTATAATAAAATTATAAACAAATTTCAAGCTTTAAATATGAATTATCATGTCTATTTTAATGAGTAACTGAGACACGAGAGTTGGACCGGCCGCGCAAGCTATATGCGTGCGCTTATCTTGGCCAATGACCTATAATTTCTCCCACAAGCCATAGTTTACATATTGGCTTTGTCCCTTCACCCTAAATGTCCTTAGCATGCGATGCTTGATATCATTTGGACCAATTTTTAAAAGCTACTTAATTCCATATTCCTTTGGCAACTATGCATTAGTAGCTATCAAGCCATCAATTCTCATGGAAAAAAAATCAATTATGTCTTGATTGTAGATAACCCTAGCTAGAATAGATGAGTTGTCAATCAAAATGGTTTATCAGCTTTTTAAAATTATTCAAAAATGTCTACTTTTATAAATTTTATTTGATTAATACATTAATAAATAGCCCCACAAATAAAAGCATGTAAAGTTGGAAATCTCAAACTTTGGTATTGAAAAAATCTTTAATTGTTTCGACAACAACATATTAAAACCATATTTTCTTCATATACTTTATCATTACACTTATTCTCGTATTCTTACAAATTATTATTTCAGTTCAATTGAATTCAGCACACAATTTTTTTTTTAATTTTATTTATTTATTTATTTATTTTCATTATTCATTTGGATCTAATCAATTTAGAAATTAGAGGCTCCGACTATTATGAAATACTACTAGGTTTTGTTTTATTTGAAAAGAAAAGGCTTATCTATAATAACTAGAAACACCTCCATTCAAGCATAGATGCTTTTGTCGACTACATTATTTACAACTTCAAGATTGTTACAAGACAAAGAAAGAACTTGAATAATGCAAGTGGCCTTATTTAGCACTTTTTAAGTAATTTTACAGTTTCAAAACACTTGTAACATTATAGATAGCGTATTATATATTTATCACACTTAATTTGTGATTGTTTATAATCTATAAGTTCAAACATAGTCAATAAAATATATATCTAAAAGTTAAACTTGTACTTCAATTTTTAATTTTACCATTTTTTTAAACGATTAATCGTCATACGAATTGTCTTGGGAGCAAAAGATGCGTCTTATAGAAAATTATATTATAGTCCATAATAAACAAGCTACCATTAATTTATACAAACAACCACTCTATAAGAATCAGTCACGAGATTGAAACTCTAATTAATACAAAAATAAGTATTTTGCATTGGTTTAAAAAACAACATATAGATAATGACATACAAATTGGTTTTGTCTCACCAACTCAATAATTATAGTTCCATTTATTTGCAAATTGCATATAAAATCAATTATTAAACCGTAAACTATTTTTAAATTGTAAATGATTAGGTAGTAATAACAAGTTGTAAAGTTAAGATGGAAATTTATTCAAGACTAGCAATGAAAAAAAATGATAGACTATTAAGAAATAAACTTTATAGGAAAATGAATATATATTCATAAATTGTTGCACAATGTCATGATCTCTTGATGAGACACCAAGTTGAATAGCCATACTTATGAAGTACATTATATGAGAAGTGCTAAAAAAAGCATTTCTGATTAGACGACTTTAAATATGAGAGGCAGTCTCATTATCATACATGAATTTGAATCATGTGTTTTGAATTCAATCAAGATCAAGATTTATTTTCACATTGTATTTAACATTTACTCTCATAATTGCAAATTTAATTTAGAATCGAATCATATCATATCATACAATCTAATAAAAAGACCGTAAAATTTCACATGTCATTCCCATAATAATTTGTCATATAAAGAAATTCTTACCAAAGTTAATATCAACTAATTCCCTAATAAAAATTATCCTAATTAATTAATTAACTTTAAAGTTTCAATGTTTTTTTTCTTTTTATGGTTTTTATTGAACACTTTAAGATTATAAATGGTCACTTTTTGCCGATTAGTGTTCATTGATTTCAGATTAATAGGTATCGTCTCATAAGTTTTTTCGGAGATATAAAATAGAAATATTAGTTTAGTGTTTTAACTTGCTTTGCTTACTAAAATATCTAAGCACAAAATCATGTTAAAAAAATATGGTTGGGTAAATAGTTTGGTTTACATGTCATGTTATTATTCCACTAAGTATTGTATGAAAACGATTCATTATTAACAAATACATGTAATCAGTATGTTTATTTATTTAGTCACTTTAAAATTCTAAGTGATTACTGTAAGGTTAATGTTGAGTATTGTAAGACTCTACTTTAAGATTATAATTGATTATTTTAAAATTGTGAGTGATCACTTTAAATTTATAATTAATCACTTTAGAACTTTAAATGTACATTCAATCCGTCCAATAAAAATATTCTCACTATGATTTTATCATTTTAATTTTTTTTAATTTTCGATACACAATTATTTTAGAAAAAATTATATAAACCACCTAATCTATACACTCTTTTTTAAAAAAACCACCTTATATAAACTTTTTTGCAAAAAACCACCTTACATAATACATTTTTTTGCAAAAGATTACTTGTTACTCTATTTTGTCAGTTGACCGGCATGTTTAACGTTTGACCTGGTAGTCTTTTGCAAAGAAATGCATTATGTAAGGTGGTCTTTGCAAAGAAATGCATTATGTAAAGTAGTTTTTGCAAAAGCACATGCTGGTCAAACGTTAAACATGCCGGTCAACTGACGAAATAGAGTAATAGGTAGTTTTTGCAAAGAAATGCATTATGTAAGGTGGTTTTTTGCAAAAAAATTTATATAAGGTGATTTTTTAAAAAAGAGTGTATAGATTAGGTGGTTTTATATAATTTTTCCATTATTTTATTTTAATTGTCTATATTTTTCATTTTTTAGCATGGGCTAAATGAAGTATGGAAAACTTAGCCCATCAGATAATAGACCCAATGAAAACCCTACTTTTTCTCCTCTTAGTCTATTTGGGATAACTCAATCAAATCTTCATCTCTATGCCAGCCGTTTTTGACACAATCTCTAAATTTCTTATTCTATGGTTTTGTCTTTAATTTGATTCTAATCGGTTAATTGAAACCGATTTCTTTTAAAAACAACAAAATGAAATTTGTACTTTTAAAATCCAAATTTTTGCTCGGTCAAGATTGAAACTTGTGAATGTATTTTTAAACAATACAGAGATGAAGATTTGGAAAGTTCATCACCATTAACCATTATTCGGATTGTTCATCACCATCTTGCTTATCAAGAAAGATTGAAACTTTTGAAGATATTTTTGATCCAGAAAATCTATGTAAGTTCACTTTTATCTTTTTGTTTTTCGGGACGTTTTTCCAACACCAAAAGCCGACTCGACTTTCTTGATGTTAAGGGAAGCGCCAAGTCGGCGTTTAGTTTTGATCTCTAGAGTTTTGGTTCAGAATCAGAACTCGACTAGGCTTGGGCTGGGTAGGCACAAAAGCCGACTCGGTTTATTGAACGTGTGTCGACGGTTGTTTTCTGAGCTGGTTTTTCATGTATGTTTAGCCTAATTTCCTTTCTAGAGAGGCATACTATATAAACCCCTCTCTAATTAGGGTTATGGTTTCATAGAAATACAAGAGAGAGAAAGTGAGCCACCATTAGAGATTTGTCTTTGATTCATCTTGTAATTTTGCAATTTTTTAGTGAAACTTTGGTTCTCGGTGCCCATGGAGTACGTAGTTAACGCATTGATAGTGAACCGTGTGTTTTTCTTTATTGTTTGTTTGAGTCCTTATTGTTTGGGTTTAATTGCTTCCGCTGTCCGCACAACATATAAGTTAGTGTACAAGCATCTTTCTTTACGAATATCGTGAAGAACACAAAATACATGCTTTAATAATTTAAGAAGATAATGTGAAGGGAAAAGTCATTCTCATTTGTTAATTTTTCTATTTTTTTGGGGGAGACACTGACCTGATCACCATTTTTTGTTTTACAAAATTTCCCTCACCAGTCTAATTCTTTAGGTAGTCTGTTGAGCTCGTTCTTAGCGCTTTTGTGCTCACTGTATGAATGAGTTTGTACTGGTCTTAGTTAAACATTATCAGCCAATTTTTATTTGATTCTGTCGAGGAACCAACTCAACCAAAAGCTTAAGCTGATAGTTGAGGCTCCAGAATATGTTATATACTCTAACACGCCCCCTCACACGAAAGCCCCTTGGGTTAGAAGTGTGGACGCAACACAGGCTCCCTCATATCTAGTGCTAAATATTCCACTTAAATGAGGGGTGGTTGAGATTCGAACCTGTCACCTCTTGTCACACTGACTTCTGATACCATGTCAAGAAACCAACACAACCAAAAGCTTAAGCTGATAGTTGAGGCCCCAGAATATGTTATATACTCTAACAGATTCATGAGGAGTTGGTTTTAACCATCATTGTGGTTCTAAGGTTTGAGAAACGGTGGACCGAATGGCTGAGAAATGGGGGTCCAAAATGGAAGCATTCTTTAAACCAAAATTTTCTTGGTTGTGGAGAGTAATTGACTAATTGCAAAATGATGATCCATGTATTGTGCTCCCTATTATTCTTATAGACAATTAAAGCTAGGTTGGGTTTCATGTACAACATTTATTCTTATATGCCATAACTTGAATGTGAATAGTGAGAGTGTATGAGTCGATGTCCTAAAATGGCAAATGTAGCAAATTTAAAGAGATGGAAAAGTATAAATTTTAAATAGTTGGTCATCAGTACATGTGGGTGAAGAGACAGTAGATTACAAAGACCCCCAATTTCTTTCCCTTGGATGCTATACACCCCTACTAATACTTGTCATTCTATGTGATCTATTTCGTTTATCTAACTTAAGTTCTTTAATATCGCTTGTTTTCAGTTTAGCAAATATCATTCTAAAGATTGACCCATATAGTTTTTTGGGTTGTTCCTTGTGTTTATTTTTGAGTTCAACATCCATTTATTGTATATTTTTATTGGATAGATATGAATGAAATACTTTGATTTTTCATTGTTAAGGTTTGTGTTTTTACTTTTTACCAGCCATTTTTTTGTGTTTGTATTGTCATTACAGATTAGTGTATGGGATGACCGTAGAAGTTTCGGCCCAAGGAGTGGCATTGATGATATCGCAGCATAGCATCACCTCCCTCTCCCAGCCTTTCCACCCTCAATTCTTCTCATTCTCTCGTCCTAAATTTTTCCAAAATCCCTCACTTTTCCGCTCCTCATCGCCCGTCACTAGTGCCAATGGTCTCCAATTCCGCCGCAAACTCCTCTATCTTGAATCCCTAAACATCAACTCTCTGAAGGCCCTAAGCAAAAACCCCCAATTCCGCTCCGCATCTCTCCAAAGTTTAAAGTCCATTGAGAATTGCCTCTCCTCTTTTGGTATTCCTCGCTCTTCTCTAGGTCGCATTTTCGATATGTTTCCCCAACTCCTTACTTCTGACCCTCACCTCCAACTCTACCCAGTTTTTGATTTCCTCATCAACGAAGTTGAAATTCCTTTCCCGGATGTTGGCAAGTCCATAATTCGATGCCCTAGATTGCTCGTTTCTAGCGTCGACTTTCAATTGCGCCCTACCCTGTTGTTCTTGCGAAGATTAGGATTTGTAGGCAGACACAAAATTGATTGTCATACCATTGTCTTGTTGGTTTCCAACGTTGAAAATACCTTGGTTCCTAAGCTCGATTTTTTGAAAACTCTAGGCTTTTCAGATTTTGAGGTGGCGAATATGGTTATCAGGTCACCCGGGCTGCTGACTTACAGTATCGAAAACAACTTGAAACCCAAAGTAGAGTATTTTGTGAAAGAAATGAAAAGAGATTTAAAAGAGATCAAGCAGTTTCCACAATATTTTTCGTTTAGTTTGGAGGGAAAGATTAAGCCGCGACATAGACAGTTGATGGAAAATGGATTTTCCATGTCAGTTAGGGATATGCTGAAGGTTAGCGATGGCGAGTTTAGTGTTCGGATGCTTGAGATGAGATTGCAGCTTATTGATCAATTGTAGTACATTGTGCTAATAGTTAGACATTTGATACATGTAGGATCAGATATGTATCCTTTACCTCAAAGGCTCAAACCATAGTGCGAAAATGCACCCATGGTTACAGTCGCCAAACGACTTCTACGGTAAATGCAAATTGTTCCATGGTTGTCTCGGCCTATATTTCATCGGGATACGTTATGAAGCGATATTTAGCGTTATGTCTCAAATATAAATCTTTCCTTTGAAGCAGTATTATGTTCGAGAATTGACAATCGACATTCAATGTGTAATTTTTCGCCGGTTGTATAATATCCTATATTTCCAGTCAGGATACGGTGATGAAGGCGATATTATGTCTCATATATAAACCTTTGCTTTGAAGCACTATTATGTTCGAGAATCGACAATCGGCAATGGACATTCAATGTGTAATTTGTCGCGGGTTGTATAATATCCTCTTTTCAGGATAGCATGATGTATAAATTTGTACTTCAATACCATGAATCAGTATACATTTGTACTTCAATACCTTGAGTCCTGTATCGACTTATCAACTTATAGTGTAGCTTGATTATCCTGTGATTTTGTATTAGTTTAGTCAATAAGTTAATTCATAAACTAATATACTCCATTATATACTTTTTTTCAATATTCTACTACTATCTAGCACCATTGAATTTAAGCAATGACTTAATGATCTTCATTTTATAAATGGCTTTTATTTGTCTAGTATTTAAGAATTTATGATATGACTTTGTGATTTCACATTGACAAATATGATAATTTAACTCTAATCTATCTTTTCGCAAAGTGAAATTAAGTGTTTTTAAAGGGGAGTATAGCAAGTTGTAAAAATGTATAATAGATGAAGAGAAAAAATAAATTGTATAAATGAGCTTAAAGAAGGTGATAAGATTTATTTTCAAATAATGAATAATGTGAAATGAGTGAGGTAACCTAAAATAAAAAATTAATGTAAATTGAGTGTGACGTGAAGGAGTATATAAATTGTAAGGATGGATTTAGTAATATAATACAACTAGTACGAAATGTGTGAATGAAATGAAAAAGTTAGCTAAATTATAAATGAAAATTAAAAAGAAATGTAAATTATGATCAAATATAAAAAATATAAAAATAAAGTAGATTAGTAGGGCAAGTAAAGTGTAAATTAGGGCAAATTAGGGCAAGTAAAAATATTAGTTTTGATTATCTTAATTATACGTAAGTTTGTCCATTTATCAAAAAATACTTGTATTTGTTGGACTCATAAAAAATCTTTCTATTGACATGATAAATTTTGAATACAATTAACCTTATTCATTCTCATTTCAATATCTTTTAATTCTTACTATCAACACATATTTTTCATTAACTTTATTTTAGCATTTTTATATTACTTATAATATCATTTTCACATGTTTTTCACTTACTTTATCTTAATATTTTTATAATTATGGTGTTCATATTTAGTCTAATTAACTTTATTTTAATATTTTTGAATAATACATCTATCATCTAAAATTTTTTAGTTTTCTTAATTCAGGTAAATATTTCTTATGGGAACAAGTTCATGAAATAGAGTGATCAATATTTCAAAGAACTTTATATAAACATTAATAATATTACAAGTTTACATAGTACTCAGGGTCGACCCTAGGCAAGTGCAAGTAGTTTTTACAAAGAAAATATATTGTTTTGGTAATTTTTGAAAACTAAATTTTGAAAAAAAGTCACTTTTTTTATATTGTTTTTGGATGAAAAAGAATATTTTTAGGTAGTTTTTGAAAAAAATGAATTTTTATAAGTAGTTTTTTTTGACAAATTTTCCTTCTTAATGGTAAATATCTAAGTTGTATAGTCCCTTCGTTTTCATATGTTTTTCTCACTTTCCTCATTTGGAAATTTTTAAAACTTCTTCTCATTTAGAATCTTTCTATTTTGGTAATTAATACTATAAGGAAATTATTACACTTACACTCTAATCTAAAGAAATTAATTTACATTTATTTATTTACTCTTATTTATTTTTATATTAATTTAATGATACTTAATTTATTAATAGTCTGGGAGTATATAATTAGGGCCCATTCATCTCAATATATATATATATATATATATATATATATATATATATATATATATATATATATATATATATATATATATATATATATATATATATATATATATATATAGGTCAAGTTCCAAATGGAACTGACTATATGAGAACCGTGAGAACCAAACTACTTATTAAAAATGTGTTACTTTTTACAGAAATTGTGTTACTTTTGGACAAAAAAATATTACTTTTGTTTTTTAAAAAAACTGGTACTTTTTAGCATAGATTGTGTTACTTTTAGAAAAAAGATTTTTTTTTCAAAAAAATTAAAATATTAAAAAGTAACATGTTTTTTCCGAAAAGTAACAGATTTTTATGTAAAAATTTTTCAGAATTTTTTTCTTAAAGTAACACTTTTCCAAAAAAAATTAATTTTTCTTTTAAAAAATATTTTTTTTTTGTAAAGAAGATTGGTTCTCACAGTTCATATAAGGATGGTTACCAAACTTCTTCATATATATATATATATATATATATATATATATATATATATATATATATATATATATATATATAGATAGATGTAGGATCAAATGAGAAGGATTTTAAAATGAGAAGGATGAGAAGGATTTTTGTTTGATTTTGTTTGGTTACTATATCTTTTGCCCTGATCCCTAAAATCTTAGAGCCGTCTCTATTAGTACTCCATTTTAATTGAATTAGTAGTCCACTACTAAAAATAACATTAAATGAAAAATTCATTTTCCTAATTTTAATTAGCCTAAGAAATAGTAAAAATTGTTAAGATATTAATACAATTTGCCGCGCAAGCGCCCCAAAAATCGGCGATCACGTGTAATTGAAGAAATCAACGATCATAATTTAACCACGTCAAAAGCTGCTCCTCAGCCCTTGGATTGATATATATAGTAGTCAACGATTCCGTATTTTGTACCTCTCAATTCTCAAAAATTAAAAAAGAAAAAAAATCTCCAGAAGAAAAAAGTAGGTGGTGGTAATAGTGTGGAGGGAGTATAAAACACAAAAACATTGAAAGATTTTTGTTTTTTTTGAAATAATTACCAAAATTTTCAATTTTTGATATTCGCTAGTGGTTTTCCGAGGTGAAATTGGTGGTTTTCCGGGCGGTTTTAGAGCATGGGGAGGTCCGGGAATGGTCAGCGGAGTTATTCCGTAAACGCGAATGATTATAAGCTTCTCGAAGAAGTTGGATTTGGTGCAAGTGCAACTGTTTTTCGAGCGATTTATGTTCCGTATAATGAAGTTGTTGCTATCAAATGTTTGGATCTTGATCGATGCAATAGTAATTTGGTACGTTTTTCTACTGATTTTGAAGTTTTGATCAATTAATTGATTGATTATTGAGTAATTTTCTGTTGACCGTCGATTTTGATCGATGATGTTTGTTTGAAGAATTGGTTAGGGATTTGAAAATTTCGTAGTCTGAGTAGTACTATAGAGTTTTAGTTGTTAATCTGCATGATCTAATTTTGTTGGTTTTGCATGTACTATTGATCTGATTTTTTTAATTTGATGTATTGTAATTTCGGCTTTAGCAGCAATGCTGTTTGATTATTGAGAAAAATGTTGAAATTATTAAATAATTTGAAAAATGGTCGCATGAAATCGTTCTTTCTTCAGTAAATTCGATTGCATGAACGGGTATGCTTTACCTATGCTTATGCTTTTGCTACAGAAATAGAGCTTTCAGACATTCGTAATCTTCAAGAAAGTTAGTTTTAGAAAAATTGATCATAATACTGATGTGAGTGTAAGGAAAGGTGGAGGCTTTATCGTAGACAGTTCAAATAACATACAACAATTTCCTTTACCCTAATCTAATGTCAAGTGACTTTTGCAAGGAAAGCTAGGCTCGACTTTGCCTAGGTTATGACCTAAGTCATTTGATTAGAAATCCTATTATTATTGTATTTTGTAATATATAACAATGAAGATTGACATCCAAGGTGGTTCAAGAGTGTTCGATCCATCCTATAATAGTATCCTAAATTTGCCCTTGGATTTTCACCTAGGTGAATTAGGTCAAACTGTAAGAAATCTTGGAAGTAGAAATCAGTGGTATGTGTTTTATAACAATGATGTGTTTTTTTAGAGTTGGGTATTAGGCATTAGAATATTTAAGTTTGTCAATTTAATAAGTTAAACCTTTTTTCTTTTAAACTATCAAGGTTCTATATAGAAGGAAAAGTTAAATGTTTTTCTTCAGGTAGGGGTGGATGGGAGCCACAACCAGGGAGATGTACGATTAGTGGTATCACATTTCAACTAGTAAGCAACATGGTTAATCTGAAACTGAAATGAATGATGAGTTGCTAAAAGGTGATTCTTGAATCTTCCCTGGTTGAAAACAAGAGAGAAATGGAAAATGGGAAAGACAAAAGGTGAGAGGGAGCTGTTTTGACGAGAGAGAGAAGTGGTGATGTGAGACGGGGAGATGGAGGGTTCTGACTTGTTACGTGTTTCCTTGCTTAGAGATATTGAAATTGCAAGGAAGGAAGGGGAAAACAAGGAGTTTGATATTTTAACCCAGTGAGGTGATTTAGATGATAAACTGAGGGGTAGGAATAGGAGTTGATATTTGACTGCATAGACATAGCCTTTCTCATTTCCTTGGAAATTCTTTTCAGTTTTCTCAACCTCCTACTGGATCAAGGAAGTTTCAAAGTGAGAAGCAATTTTGTTTTTGTTAAATTGATGATAGTGTAGCCATAAGACTCGTTTAAGTGAAATAATGCTCACAGCTTTGGAAAGCTAAAATGAAACCTGTTAGTAGCTTAATTGCATTATATCTCTTAATGGATATGTCAATGCGTCCTTAAGAGTTAAGAAAGCTTACTGCAACACATCTTAGATTTAAATGGAACGTTTCCCTAGTACTAACTACTAAGGGAATATCAAAGCCACTGTAGATTTTTATTAATGACACCAACCTAGAGCTCAATATACATCATCAATTTCTCTGCTGTTGGGATATGTGCTTTCTTACCCCTTAATTGTTATGTCTTAGGAGTTAGAACAAGTAAAAGTGCAAAAAAGCTCTTTCAGCTTTACTCTTTCAATTGCATGAGTTCTTTCTTCATTTCAGTGTCTTTAAATGAGGTGCTTTGGATGAAAACAGAAGGAAATGAGAATGCTGAATTTGTGCTCTTTCTCTTTTTCTCACTTTCCTTTCCTATATGCTGACTTATTGTTAACATAAGACATTGTTAGACCGTTTAACATTGATCCAAAAGGCAACTGTTGGACTTGGTTCTTAAGAAAATTTGTTAAGGCTAATTTTGTGAGGCTTTTGATGTGTGTTGATTGTAATCCAAATTTAAACCAGTTCTTGTTCCACTGAATAAAGTAAACCTTATTACTAAACTATTACCTTATTTAAAAAGTAAGTTCATTTTCTTCTCAGAATTTAGATTCTATTGGTGACTGAATATTTAGTAATATAATTGGAAGTAAAAGTCATTACTGAGGTATATGATAGCTAGTGGATTATATTTGCTATTATTATCCATTTGATCATTAAATTCTTTGTTTTTAAATAGGATGACATTAGGAGAGAGGCACAAATGATGAGTTTGATTGATCATCCAAATGTTGTCAGAGCATATTGCTCATTTGTTGTGGAGCGACATCTCTGGGTTGTAATGCCATTCATGGCTGAAGGCTCTTGCCTACACTTGATGAAGATAGCATATCCTGATGGGTTTGAGGAACCAGCAATTTGTTCTATCTTGAAAGAAACGCTAAAGGCTTTGGAGTATCTTCATCGACATGGACATATCCATCGGGATGTGAAGGTTATATATAATTAGTCCGTAAAACTCAGTATGTGTAGCATTTAGAAATTCTGAAGATGTATTTTGTAACTGCATTGTGTAACTTATTGCAGGCTGGGAACATTCTACTTGATACTAATGGTCTTGTGAAGCTTGCTGATTTTGGTGTCTCTGCTTGCATGTTCGACAGTGGTGATAGGCAGCGATCAAGAAATACATTTGTTGGAACTCCTTGCTGGTGGGATCAATTGACACTTGCTGTCCATGTGTTTTTTATTTAATTTTTTTGAAGTCTTCTTCCATTTACTTGGTTTCTTGTTTGGCATTATACCAGTATAATAAATGATTGATTATTTTTCGTTTTCAGGATGGCTCCTGAGGTGTTGCAACCAGGAAGTGGATATAACTTTAAGTAGGTCCACTTTTTGTATGTATGGATTGCTTTTGGCAGTTGAACATTTAATTACGACTAACATATCATGTTTATGCACTTTGTGCTTGCATTTAATATATTCTTTGTTTAAGCATAGCTAGGATTAAAGATCTAAAGATTTTAGTTCTTTCCTATGGACCATTAATGAAAAACTGGGAGAGTGATTCATTAGTTGAAATCACTTCAGTTTCCTTTTCTGGCTCTATGATATGGTGTCCTGGATATTTAAGTATCATCATGGAGGTTTCTTCCATTGGTCATTCAGTGGTCAGCAGAATACTTCTATTTGGAAAATTTATCTATAAAAGAAAATGTTTTGAAACCTGAGTGTGAGTTTTAAGCTCTTTTGAAAGTGAAGCTAAATTGTAGGACCAATAGGAAGCACTTTATAGTTTTCTGTCAGTTCTGGAAATTATCAGCCTGATTGGTTTATATATGACTACAAGCCTACTACATTCCACTAACCCAATGCCTTCAAGTGGCTCCCACAAAGGGTTTGGATGTATGCAATTTAACTCTTGTGATTACAAAGAGGTTGTTTTGACCCTTGATTCTTGATAATAACATCATTTGCAACTTCAAAAAAAATAAGAAATGCACATGCTTTAGTAAGTCATTTTACTATAGTCCATCATATTTTAAACCATAGAGCTATAGATCTTAGCTCCAATGAGGATGGGCAATATTGGTTTATCTATGATTTATTCAAAGTTTATTGTGCAACTTATTTATTCTGTTTTAAAATCTGAAAGCAAAACTTGAAACCACTAGAACATGCTATGATGTGTTCCAATTCACAGCGTTATAGCAAGTTCAACAATCTGCATCTTGAAATTGGCAAAGAGTTCCCAAATGGGTTTCCAAAGTTATTTTTTTGTCCCCTTGGTAAAGTTTTAGCTATTATTCAAATTATAAGTCTTCAAGTACTTTTTATGGATGGAAAGAGCATTAACTAGTGTTCCATTGAACTATCCAGCCAACATGAGGCACTTTTCGCGTTTTTGGGAAGAGATTGAATGCTCTAACGGTTGCATTGTTTCTCACAAATTTCTTTTCATACGTTAGCTGATAATTTTAAAATTATATAGAGCATGTTACTGAGTACTATCTGCTTGTCCAGGGCTGACATTTGGTCATTTGGAATAACTGCTTTAGAGTTAGCTCATGGTCATGCACCCTTCTCAAAATATCCTCCGATGAAAGTATGCCGTTCTTTTCCTCTGAACAATAGTATGTGAAAACTGATGGTGATGCTTGATTCTGACCTTTTCCCTTCGTATAATTTTATTTATAGGTTCTGCTTATGACTATACAGAACGCTCCTCCAGGACTTGACTATGATCGTGACAAGAAGTTTTCAAAGGTTAATTAATTTTCATATCAGTAACTTCAACTTTTGTATCTTATTGGTGATTGCTGTGGTGTTACTTCTCTAGTTAATAGATTCAAACCAAAATGGACTTGGTGCCTTTATGCACCTAATATTTTTTTCCTTTCTTAATTGTAAATTTGGGTGGCCTTGTACCATGAGGGATTTTATCAGTCTAAATATGGGATGTGACTTTTTCTAGTACACCTATTTGTTCTCCCTCACAAATCTGGTTTATATTACCAAGTTATTATTCACAAAGACTTTTTTTCGTTTTTTTTTCATTTTCTACTGACATAATTTGTTACCATTATCAACTGTCATTAGCTCCTTTTTGTTACTATGTCGTTACCATATCGTGAGTTGTTGCTGTTTTTCTCTGCATTGCTAGTCATTTATTTGTGGTTAACCTAAGAATCTAATTGGAGTATTTCTTGCTGCTTATCAGTCATTTAAAGAAATGGTTGCAATGTGTCTGGTGAAAGATCAAGCAAAGCGACCTACTGCTGAGAAGCTACTCAAACATTCTTTCTTCAAACATGCTAAGCCACCTGAGCTTTCTGTGAAGAAATTATTTGCAGACTTGCCGCCACTGTGGGATCGCGTGAAGGCTTTGGAGGTCATTTATCTTCTTCGATCTATTGTTTTTAGGTCATGGTTCTTATCATTGGGAATTTATCTCAATTTATCAATTTTGTGCAGTATAAAGATGCTGCTCAACTTGCCCTTAAGAGAATGCCTTCAGCAGAACAAGAGGCTATATCACAGGTGTGACATCTGTTTGGGTATTTTGTCTCTTGTAGCATTTTTGGAGCCTGTGAAGTTTCTTGAAGCACCTTTAGTCTTTTATCCATTTATTTTATATAGAAGTAGTGTTGTTTTCTCTTGCTCCCCCCCTTTCATTTCCCTTCCTCCCCCCCTTTTCCCCTTACATGCGAAAATGTGTGTCCTTATTTCAGTGTATGTTTTAAATGTTTTGTACTTTTTTTCCCAGAATGAGTACAAGAGAGGCGTTAGTGCCTGGAACTTTGATGTTGAGGACTTGAAAGCGCAGGCTGCTCTAGTGAGTAATATATTTGTATTTTGTCAGCATTATTGTTTATTTTGGTTAAGCCAATTCAAATTCAAGTGTACCAAGGAAAGGAAAAGGGAACTAACTTTGGAATCCTGTCAGCCATAGTCCTTAACTTTAGAAAATTTATTTCTTTAGCACATCACTCTAGTTTTGTGATGATCTTACCTACTTGCCTCTTAAGTTGAAGGTCTTTGCTCCTAGCCTAAACTATCATGTTAATCTTAGGTTCAAGATGATGATGGTTTCACAGACATCAAGGAAGCTGATGAAAGTGTAAAATCTGCTCATAGCAGTAAGGTGATAATAATACAAGATTTTTTAATGTTTTGTACCAAAGTTTGATTCTTATCTTTTGTATTTTGTTTGTTTCACTTGTCAGGATGCATCAGATGCTGGATCTGTTTCAGGAAGAAACATTCCCCTCAACGATATTGTTCACAGGTAGTGTATTTTATGGATTGAAACTATCCGCTAGTAATTCATGAAGGATATGAATATAAAATTTTTGATAAAAATTGGATTTACATGTTTTATGTTCTCCGACTTTGCACTATCATCTTAGATAAATTAAGTTTGTGGAAAACTGGGATTTTGGAAGAGGCTGAGGGGAGGCCAAATGAATTTGAGAGGGAGTCAAAGGTGATCTGAAGAAAAAGGGCTTGTGCATTGTAGGAGCACATTGCCTTTGATAGATACAGGAAGTGGATCTTTGTGGATGACCACTAAATATAGTTTTGTGCTTCATGCTTCATGCAGCCATCTAATGGGGTTCTTGGTTGGGGTTTGGTCAAATTGCATAGATTATCATCAAACTTTTATTCAATTGACATTGCAGTAGTACTGTGCTATTGGCATGATTTGCATGATTATTGGGCATTGGCCCATCTTCATTATTTTTCTTTTGGGAGTTGGGGTATCCTCAACATCTGGACATGAATATGATACATAAGAGGCTAAGACACACCTTTTTGAGTAACCAATATTAATACTCTGTTATATACCCATATTATTGAGAGTTGAAACACTTGGACAATTACTGGGTCTAAATAGTGTTGGAGGAGGAAAGAATGAGGAAGATGTTGAGAATCTGTGCAAGTAAATCAAGAAAGTTTCAGAATAAACCTATGTATGCTTTAATAACTATTTTGGGATATCATGATGACATGATGCCTACTTAGTCTTTTCCCTGTCAGTTTTCTGCTTACATGGGGTATAAATGTCATTTATCTTGAGATGCGTATTTGATTTGCATGGCTAAATTTTTTAAATTCTTGACTGCATTAAGAAGATAGAATCAATTTTGTTATCATGCTGCCACCTATGTGTTCAAGATTTTGGCATCCAAATGTTTTGACCACGATGAGTTTGGCACTTTGATACATGCCTGCATTTACTAAATCAGATCAGAATTGAAGACATTATTGATGTTAGCCTGTTAGAATTGAAAGCGATTTCTTCTATCGTTACATCTTGCTGAAGAAGGAACCTCATCACCCACCATAGTCTAATTTGATTGTATAGTTTAGGATGATAGTTTTATCATTATAAAAAATATGGCTTTGATAGTTGGATCTCTATGGTTGACATTTTGCTGCAGAGAACAAGGCAATAGTGATGCTGCTGCTGTATTTCCAACTGAAGGTACAATTAGTAGGTTCAGAACTGGAATTGAGTTATCAGATTCTTTTAGTGATGGAAAAAGTATTCTGGATAAAGATGGGTTAAATGTCGAATCTGCGGCACCGTCTTTTGAGACAGAAACAGCACAAGTGAAGGCTAACACTCAAGCAGTGAGAGGTCGCCAAAGTCAGAGTGGGCCACTCACGCCTGGAATTGTGCTCGGGCAGACATCCATGGAAAGAGGTCGTGTCTCTGAAAGGTTGATTCTAATTAATCATTGATATGACATATATCACTCTTTTGTTATTGATGAAAATATATTCCAGTAGTAGAGGGAAAGGAAAAGAAACTTTTTAATTTTTAATTTTTAGGTTTCTGCTTCTACTTGAAGAACTAATACTTGAAGCATTATTACTTCATGGGGTTTAATTTTTGATTTGGGCAGTGTAGTCATACTTTGCTAACCTTTGTGCACTGATTATATACTAAGAGTCATGACATCTTCACTAGTACTGCGTGGGGTTAGGTTTTGTTTATGCATTTTTTCTTCTGAGATTGGAATTTTTTTGTGGGATTCTTCTTGTGTGTACATCCCTTTTTGAACCCATCTTAGGACGTAACCGGTGTTTCCTTCTCCAAGCAACTATTTTGGAATTTTGCCAATCCTATTCTCTTGCTCTTGGAGGATTACCTGAAAACATGACAACGGATGATAATTAGACTAAGCACTGTCACAATATTATTATGAGTAGAGATGTGATGCTGTCTGTGTTGTTTTGTTTATTTTCGAGTATGTCTTCACTCTAGTTTTGGAGCTTTGAATTTTGACGATTGTATTCATCAGGCCTGAGAATGAAAATCAATCAACAGCAGAGAAAAGTAACCGAGGTACACGTAGGGCACCAAGCTTTAGTGGTCCACTGATGTTACCAACACGAGCTTCGGCAAATAGTTTGTCAGCACCCATTAAATCTTCTGGAGGTGATGTACATCTTATTCTTGTATTCATTTTCCTAGAGCAAGCGATTCACCATTTTCTTGTTTTTGCTTATTTACATTGAAGTGTATAGTTTTAAAATTCTCATTGCTTTAGGTTACAAAGATTCTTTAGACGAAAAATCGAAGGCTAATCTTGTTCAAATAAAGGGGCGCTTCTCTGTAACATCAGAGAGTCTAGATGTTGTTAAGGTAAGGTTCTACAATGGTGATATGTGTCTCACTTATCATGCATGCCACTGACACATAGCATTTGTTAGGATATGGCATCATCTACATCTCGGAGATCTTCACAGGTAAATCAGATTCATGGTATGACAATGCTTATGTTACTTATGTGGTGCCGGCCTGATATTTCCCCCTTGGAATTCTAGGGCTCACCTTTAAGGAAGTCAGCGAGTGTTGGCGACTGGATCTCTGAATCTAAGCAAACTGTATGTATCATAACTATGCATCCTCATAAGTTCATCTCAATCATCCTTGTATGAGCATATGTTCGCAAACTAGAATTGTTGTTCATGAGTTTTTTTGTTAGCAATTGCTATATTATAAAGTACTACCACTGTCCTTATGAATTAGCTTCCTTTTCCGTTTTAATTCATCCCACTCAAGTAGCACCTTCCACAAATTGATTCTCTCTCTCCATCTTCACCACTCATTTCTAGTTTTATGCCATCCACTTGTATATGTCTTATTCTTTATCCAGTTCCTCTTTCCATTAAAAATACAAGTTTCATTTGGGTGCTTTCTCATAGGGACATAGGAGTATGCATCAACACATCAATTGCCACAAAGCATCATGTGTGGAGTTTATAAAAAAAAAAGCTTTTAGGACTGATGTTGGCATTGGGATTACATGCCAACATCAGTCCTAAATGCTTTTTTTAAAATTAACAGTCAGTCTCGGGTCTTGTCATCTTGAACTTCAAAAATAATATTCTTTTTAAGTTCCATTTTACTCAAAAGAAGTTGGTATCCATCAGTAAACAATTCAGTTTTAATCGGTCAAAGCAGTAATGCATATAGCATATGCGACTTCTGTTTTCTCTAAGGACACCATTTCTCCAAAAAAAAAAAAACAATGAAGCCAAAGTAATCTATGAAGATTCAGCGAACAAATTCTAGTACTTAAAATTTTGTTTCAATTTGCTAAACCAATGTTCTAAGATATAACTCATCAGAATTCAAAGTCAAGTTTTAATCGACGAAGACCTATGTAGAAGGATAACAATAAGTAGTTGGTAAAATTCAGTTTTAGTCCTCAAAAAGCAATTTTAATATGCACAATTCTGTTATAATCTTTGAAAATTGGTTTTTATCTGAAGAAGTAATCATTTAGTAAAAATACCTGATTTGAAAGGACGATAATGTCTTGAGATGGGCCAATATAAAGCATTGAATTATTTTTCATAAAGAAACAGCATCCGGAGAAAACCTTTAAATGGGTAATATCATCTTCAATTAGCAAAGTTCAGTTTTTATCTGAATGAATCAGTTTAGAGAAGATAGGGTATGGCCTACTGCCGTGTTACTGGAATTGCACTTCAGTTGCCAAAAGCTAAATGTACATTTGCCTGAACAATGTTTACTCGGTTCTGCGGATTTTTGTGCTCTATTTCCAATCATACAGAATATTTTCCCATTATAATACATGGCTGTTGTCAGATAACCAATCAAGCAAACAGAGAAACAGGCAGTGGTAATGTGTCCGCTTCACTTCTCTTGCCTCATCTTCAAAATCTCTTTCAACAGACTGCAATCCAGCAGGTACCTGATCTTTTGCCTGTCTTTATTCTAATTCCAATTGTGTTAATGTTTTGTTTGCTTTTTTTCATGTGTTTTTGTGTATGCGTGTATTAGATTGAAAAGAGTGGAACTAAATTAATGCTTTCTTTAATAATCAGGATCTGATAATGAGCTTGTTAAACAGCTTCCAATCATCTGAAGTTGATGGTAAGTGGATAACACGCCAGATGCTTCTTGCATGGAGTAATCATATTTTGGCATCTAGATGGCCTCCTAATCAATTTTCTCTGTTGTTTTTTTTTTTGGTAGGCTGTCAAAATGGAAAGCTTCCGGCCATACCGTTACCTGGTGGTCTAGAAAATGGAAATGTAAGTTTTGAAGATTAGCCTCTGATTACTAATTGCATCCATGCTGCTGTTATTGTTATTACTCGGCCTTTTTATGTGATGTGCTGTTGTATCATTAAGTAATGCTGTTATTTCATGAAAAGTGGCATGTATCTCTTAGAACTACTTATGACTTTCTTTTTATTCTTTTTCTTTATTGTCATGTAATACTTTCACTTTCACCTTCCTGCATTGAGACCATGTACATTCTTTGACACAACCGAGCTAACAAAAATGTTGCTTTTGAAAGTAGAACAAGATTTTTGTTAACGTCCCCTTGCAATTAACGAAATTTTACTGGTACCCAGGTCCTAGATGATATTGATTTGATGCTTTTTTTGTTTCTGCTAGTTTCTAACATTGGATTATTGACAGGCTGAAGCTGTTGCTTCAGAAAGGGAACAATTGCTTCTTGATAAGATATCAGACCTTCAAGCTAGGTTGAGTTCCTTGTGCCCAAATTTGTTGATAAAAATAAACAGATTGTATTCTTCTTTTCCTTATGTTTTCAGAAGAATGGTTTTTTGTTTTGTTTTCCTTATCTGGAATATACTGCAGGATGGCTAATTTGTCTGAAGAATTGAATACTGAGAAACAAAAATATGTGCTGGTAAGCTCTCTTGTATAATGTTAACCCTTGATTAGGTTTTAAATATGTGATTGATCTATAACTAGTAGTAGTATGACACTCAAAAGTAAACAGTTTATGGCTCTGTTTGGTAGTAAGTGGATAGCTGGTAACCAATAGTGGATTGAATTAACGAGTTTGACTAAGTGATTGGATTAACGATTTCAGGTTTGTATGAAATTGTTTGGTAACATCAAGTGATAGTTTTTTGTTTGTTTAAACATGTTTAATGACATATAAAGACTGGATATTGTATTAGTTGGTTGAGTAGTGATGTCAAATTTATTTTGAATAAAGTACAATCTTATGACTTGCGGAAAAGACCACTCCTGGAAACTAATCACTCCTTTCGGGATACCACAAAACAATCTAAGAATAGTATTTCCAAACTACATCATTCTTCCGCTCTTCAGAAAATTCCGTCCTCGTATTTTTAGTACATCTTGAGGTACAAAATATGATGTACGGGTAAAAGTATTGGATCCAAAAATAGTATACCCAAACAATTTCTTCCCTGAACCAAAAGTATTATAATTAAGTGAAGTAAACCACACTTTTGAGTCTTACAACTGAGTCACCTTCTCGTATTAGCATAGTACTACGGGTAATTTAGTTATTAACTCTCGTATTGGCCCATAGCTTTTCTCATTCAGCTAATTGCTGGGGGTGGGTGGCTATTTTTCTAACTATTGTGATCATTGAATCTTATGAGCTAAAACTGTTGCCGGGTGCCTGTTTTGTTTGCGTTTCAGTTGCAACAACAGATAAATACCGTCTCCCGTCGACAAGAAGATGACGAGGAGTGAAGCGGTCCCTTGAGGGGAAAGCTCTAGTTTCTTGTACAGTTCGATTATAGTGTATATTCTGGTAAGATATATCGAGTTTACCGACCTATCCTTTAACTCAACCCAATCCTTAGTTTTGGTGAATATAAAGATGAAAGAGCTGCTGGTCCTCCTTTCTGGATCTGGATATATCTAAGGTGCTTTTTTTCAAAGACACCTCGAGTTCTTGGAAAAGTGACGATGATGACAACAGTTATTGATGATAATTATAATTCTTTTCTTGATTATTTGTCCAAGAACTAAAATGGGATCTGTGCCGGTAACGTTTCAGACTGCGAGGAGTTTGTACAGGCTTTATCGAATACTCTGGGGTGGTATTGGTTTTTTATTTTTATTAAAACATCTATTTATATCTTCAATGGTTTGAGTAACATCGTAATGAACGGTTTCAGTAAGCATTATATTGAATGCTCTAATAGGGTTTAGAATAAGTTCCGATTGGTGATCTGTATCTTACAATTATATTTTAATACCATTGTTCTTGACTGTTACTCTATACCATTGGAAATCCTCCTGAAACTAGGTATCTGACGGGATATACTAGGTCGTGAGGAAATTTTGGGTCTTAAGAATGAATTGGAGAATTTGTTATTGTCGATGATCTCTGTTTTCCTTTGTACTTTGAATATGTGATATTTTTTTGAATGTGGAGAATTATAAAGGATAAATGTTGTCTTGAACTATGTGCCATTTTGGATAATGGTGTTCACTGGCATAGTCCTCAATACTTCCTCCGTTCCATAATACTTGTAACTGAAAGTGACATATTGTGTGGGAAAATGTCACTATCAATAGCAAGTATTATTGAACGTAGGAAGTATTTAATATATGTTATTGGACATCTCGTTGCTTCCTAACTTCTGGGTTATACGGTATTTCTTTCACTACAAATTCTTGTGAGATATGGATTCGATAAGTAAGCATTAGTGAGCTGGGTTTGAGATAAGTAAGCATTTGGGAGAGCATCTTTAATTAGGTCAATTCATTAAAAGAATTTAAATATTGTAAGTATATATTAAGAATGATGTAAGTAAATATTTAAGATATTTAAAGTAGGCATTACGGATTCGATAAGTAAGCATTAGTGATAATGTAAGTAGACATTAAGAATACGATAATTAGACACTAATCTTTAATGAGTTGAGTTTGACGTACGTCTCTCAAGAGACTAGTTGCTCTTTCATATCGTACGTTCATCTCGTACGTTCAGCTACATTGATTCAGAAAGGAAAATATATGTAGCAAATTGAGAATCTGTTTGGTCAAATCTTTCGAAAATGGGTATTGTTCTGCTAAACAAGTCAATTCTACTAAACGAGTCAATGTAGCAAGTATCGTTTTATTGTCATACATTTTTATATAAATGAAAATGTAGTAAAAATGATTGAGATGCCCCAAGGGGAAAAAGGAATGAAAACAAAGACAGTAATATTAACCGATTAAAACCAAAACTTTTCAATATTACATTAATTATTCTTTTATTATGAGGTAAAGCTAGATAATATTTACCGATCAAAAAGAAAATCTTAAAATCAAACACTTTACAAGGAGTAGAAAAATTTATCCACCACTAAGGTATACTTTCCACGTTCTAAAATATTCACTGTATAATAATTTTTGATACTAATCAACATTCAAGTTTATTTTTTATATTGCGGCTAATGTGTAAGAAAAAAAAATATAGCCAAGCGGGATCTTATTTGAATCGTATAATCTCATACTTTCATAATATTAAATTTTTATAATTATTAGATGTATATAGTTCAATATATAAGTGATCAAAATAATATAATTTGTATCATTCTAACACAAATATAATGTTTAAATGCGTAAAAGTCAAACATAGCAAATATTGTGAAACGTAAGAAGTATCTCGTATTCTCAAAATTTGTATCATTCTAAATTTCTAACACAAAGATGAGGCTTTTGTTAATCAGTTACTTCCTCCGCTCCATAATACTTGCTACTGAGTGTGACATGTTATGTGGAAAAATGTCACTATTAGTAACTATTAGTAGCAAGTATTATGGAACGAGGAAATATATGAATCATAGTCTTCAATGGTCAAACATAAATAAATTATGAAAGCAAAATTCCCAAAACCTAGGCAAAACGTTTAACAATCCCGTAATGCTTTCTTAACGATGAATCCTGGCATGAATACAGATCTTCCCTCCCTTTGTTGACACAATTCTTCTTAAAGAATTTCTGCTCTTCGATGAGGGTTCTGCCTACTGGAGTGTCCACATTAGTTGCCTACTTAAAATAATAATGTTAATGTTGCTACATCACAACTCAGTCACGAGTCTTGTTTACTTGCTATGAAATTTATAATTTTCGTGGCAGATTTAAGGGGGCGAGAGTGATCAGATTAGAGGATGGGGCGTAAAGCGTTCCCAAGATGGCGAAGATGTTGATGAAAATCGGTGATTTAGATGATATCATGATAGAACACAACATTGATGATAATCAGATAAAGAGGAATTCCATGGTGGATTTCACAAATATATATGAGCCGCCCTTTCAAATCTTAAGTCGAGGAAGAAGAAGCCAGAGAATTGTTTCTCTTTACAAAACTGTAACCAATACTGACCAGAGTCCCTACAAGTTTGATTCTGCTACTATACTAGTGTTTGTTGTATAGTGGATCATAATTTTTATCAGAACCCATAATTTTCTGGCCGAGGTACGGATGAGTTTCGGTCAAGAGAACATACATTACCTGAATTTTCTTCTTATGCAGATATGTCTGATCTATGATTGTCACTCTGAAGGAAATGCGCTAGACATTAGTGTAAAAATATGAGAAATATGAACTACAACTGGCTCAAAACTTGTCTCTGTTATCTGTGATGATTTCCTGTTGTCATTTTTATATAGATGTTTTAACAGTGTTCCTAAAGCACTGAGGATAAGTTGGACACTCGCCTTTTTGTTCATCATGAGTCCTTCGTCTGTGAGTATGTAAACTAATTAGTTCCGATTTCAAATACTGATTAGATTTGCATCAAACAATCCTAAATCCTCTTGTGATTTACTAGAAAACAAAACATGCTCATGATTTTGAAGGGGTACCCTCGTTTTATCATTCATATTTTCCTGATGCTGTAGAAGTATTACATGTTACACATTGATCAAACTGTACCTCAGATCTTATCGTTCACGATAGGAAACGGACTTACAAACCTCGTTTTAAAGCAGAAATCCAAACTAACAGCAGCAAATGTGAATATAAACAGATCCTGCAATACCAAGAATCCCCCATCCACTGCATGAGATATGAAACTTTCCGTGTTCAGCTCCAAGGGCGATCCTCCACTCAATGTAGCAAGACCTGAAATATGAGGAACAAAGTTATGCGTAATTCATGAAGGTTTGATCTAATCATTTGAATATGTCTATTTCATAACTTCTATGAGCGGGAAATATTAGGTATGATGATCAGAATCACCGAAATAGTCATTTGGAATTTCAGATCTTGTAACCCTCCTTTTAGAGTTTTAGTACATAAATTGTGAAGATATTGCAAGTATGAGCGTATTGGTTTTGCACATAACAAGAAAAGCGTACCTTTTACGACAGCAAAAGCTGCAGACGCCCCGGATTTAAGATGACTATCATCCAAATCTCTTCTAACTACATACCGGAAAGTGACACCGAACAATGCACAACTAGCAAAGGTGACTCCTAATTGAAGCAACAACTCGGAACCGCTTGTCACCTTACTAAGGTATATGGGAGCCGCGGCAAGTGTTCCTACCAACGCAGATATCGAAGCGGCTTTTACTGATTCCCACCTCTCTTCTTCTCGGCTGATCTCCCCCCGCTTCTCCATGTTCATAGATAACGATCGTTCCGCTTCTTCAACCATTGCTCTTGCTTCTAATACTTCATCCTGGCACTCTGCAATCTTAAAAAGTTTATGCACTGTCACCAACATATAACAGTCTACAAAACCTCAAATACTTCATGAGGATTACCCAATTCTGTTGTAAAAAAGACTAGAACTAGCAGCTCAATTTTTAGCATCTCGGGTTCATTGTTTTCACCCATTGTAGACTCAATCACAAATTTGCAACAAGCCAATACCTCAAAGCCAAGTGGCTCCCGCCTATGTGATGTTTAGAGGGTCTGATGTAGCAACAAAGGGGAATTCAGACCCGCCAATCTAGGCCATGACTCGGTTCATTCATTTAAAAACTATTAATATCTCAGTGCGCACTATCCTCTTTGCCCTTTTTTGAAGGGGTACGAATTTGATTTGTTCGCTACCTTCCTCCCTCCCTGAATCCCGACTTGTGAGGGATACTAGAACGATGACTACAACTATGACTATAAAAAAAATGGTCGAGTTAGTCTAACACAACCTCATCCTTGTAATAAGAAAGAAGTTGTTTGATTCAATCACAAATTATTTCTTTTGACTAGCTTTTCAAGAATTATTGGTTATCTAAGAGAAAGAAAAATCACTCTTACCAAACCTCTTCCCAACAACTACTTGCAAATTGCATCAAACCAGTATTTAACAGTCAATAATCATCAATAAGTTAATTACCAACAAGAGCATAAAACCCTAATCAAAATCAATCATTGAAATTAACCAAAGATTAAAACCTAATTATTAAAATAAGCAAACCACTAAACACATAAAAAAGAATTGAATAAAATTAAAGAAGAGGCTAAAAGAGACCTGAGATGCCCTTTTTTCAAGTTCATTGATATACTTCCTCATTTGTTGGGCTTCAAGTTCTTGCCTCTCAATCTCAGCAAGTTCTTGTCTAGCAATTTCAACTCTTTCAGAAGCCTTATTTAGCTTATCCAACAATTCCTTATTCTCTTCTTTCCCCAACAATTCTTCCACTCTTTTATCCACTATATTCGACAACGAATTCTTCAAGCTTCCATTCCCATTTCCATTTTCTGAAATGGAGTTGCATTTTACTATCAGAAACATGGGTTTGGATGGTGGGTTTCTGCGGAAGCTTTGAATTCTGTGTATTGATTGCCAGGAATTCTGAATTGATGATTTGGGTAGTAAAGAACGATTGAGATTTGGGTTTAAAGTACCTGGTAATGCCATTTCTATTTTCTTCTTCTTCTTCTCGCGTCTGGATTTGTGGACTAGGCTGAAGTTTGCTCGTAGGAGACTTATCCTAAAGAAGTAAAGAACCAAAATAATTCTATTAAAAATGATTGAAAAATTATCAATAATAAATTAATATTTTAGCCAGAAAAAATTCACATTATTTATTACTCATTAAATAAAATTAACTCAGGTATGTTTATGAAGTACCATTTTAAAGATGTTTTGTAAGTTAAGCAATTTAAAATAAATAATACTTTATTTGAGTTTATTTCTTCAATTATATTGAATGGGGTGTTTATTTGAATATAAATAATGGTTATTATTTTGGATGGGGCAAAAATTATTAGTTTATTTTTGATAATTTCTCCAAAATAAAGATATATGAATGCATTTTCATTAGAACTGACACAGTTTTAATTGAAACATTCATAGTTAGAATTGTCACTTTTTGCGGTTGAAAAGTTATATTGATTTTAAAATTTTTACATTCTCAACATTTGTTGTTTACTGACTTGCTAAAATAGTCATTTTAGTTGTGAATCGCTATAAATTCATATTTGATTGTTAAATCCTTATTTCAAATGGATGCTTAAAGTCAGAGTGAATTTTTTTTACCACTAAAGTGACCCTTACATAGAATAAAGCGACTGTTTTAATATTTAAAATTGTCAATAATTAACATATAAGATGCCAGTATTATAAACATTAAACGACTTTACAAGAATAGTTATACTAATTATACCAATTTAAACTTTATGTGTTGGGTGATCTCTCATAATCTTAAAATGATCGATTCTGATATTTACTTACAATTTACAACTTTTTTTTTTTTAGAAAAATAAATTAATAATGTAGATGATGTTATTGAAGACGAATTATTAAATTCATCAAAGTGCCTACGAGAATTATGGAGTAATAAAAGCCGGTCTTAACAGATCTTTACAATAAACGTTCGCAATTTCACGACAATGGCAACCACAATCTCTCCCAACTCATCCTTCATAATCTCCCAACTTTACACCTCCATTACCAAACCTCAATTCCTCACCCCCACCAACTTCCACAACACATCCAATTTGTCATCTCACTTCTCAATCACATCCTCCATAAACCCCCAAATCACTCCCACCCCCAAAACCCTAAACCGAATCTCCCCCATTTCCGCTGCTACATCTGAAAACCCTAAAGTAGAATCTTTAAAATCACGCCTCAAAAATGGCGAAACCCTCTATGGATTATTCCTCTGTTCATTCTCCCCTACTCTCGCCGAAATTGCCGGTCTCGCGGGCTATGATTTTGTCGTCGTTGATATGGAGCATGGTTATGGCGGAATTCCGGAGGCGCTGACGTGTCTTCGCTCTCTTGCTGCCACTGGTACTCCAGCGATTCTTCGGTTACCAGAAACAACCGCAACATGGGCGAAAAAGGCCCTGGATTTAGGTCCTCAAGGGATTATGTTCCCTATGATTGAATCCGCTAAGGAAGCCCAAAAAGCCGTCTCGTATTGCCGGTACCCGCCCAATGGAGTTCGTGGGGCAGCCCACCCGATTGTTCGTGCTTCAGGGTATGGTATTGATTCCGGGTATCTGACGAATTGTGAGGAGGATTTGCTGATAATGTGCCAAGTTGAATGTGAGGATGCCATTGAGAAAATTGAGAAGATTGCAGCCGTTGATGGGGTAGATTGCATTCAGATGGGACCGTTGGATTTGAGTGCTAGTATGGGGTATTTGTGGGACCCAGGGAACAAGAAAGTAAGGGAGAAGATGAGGAAAGCCGAGAAGGAAGTGTTGGAAGGTAAAATGGGAAATGGTGGTAAAAATGGGGCCTACTTATCTGGGTTTGCTATGCCACATGATAGTCCTCTGGAGCTTAAGAAACGTGGCTATCATATGATTTCTGGTGCAGTTGATTTGTTGATGTTTAGAAGTGCTGCTGTTGAAGATGTTAGGAAGTTTAAGATGAGTATGGAAGATGATGATAGTGATGATGATCAGACGGCTGAGAGTAAAGATGATGATGAGAAGTATTGGAGTGAAGGATGACTGATTGGAATTCGTCACTACTGTGAGCAGTTTAGTTCTTTTCCTTTAACTTTTCATTATTGTCTATCTGTCATGTTCTGTTGAGGTTTTTTTTTTCTGACAAGTGGAGCAAAATTGGGGTTTTCATATGATGTTAATGTCAATGACTCAGTTCTCTTGTTTGGTTACTCCCTTGTTTGATCTTATCTGTTTTTTTGCTGGATCTTAGAGTTAATAAATTAATCTCAATTATTGGTAGGTGGAATATTGTTGGAATTGAGGTTTTGACGTTGGGAATTAAGATTTTGACGTTGTTATTCTTAAGTGTTACTACTATATATTTTTGAACAATTTCTGTTGTATGAAACCATCTCACCGTGAGAGAGTCCATTCAAAAGGTCTATTATGCTAAAAGTTTCTATTATTGCTCTATTTAAGTCTCACGATGAGACCGTGACTATGATTTTAGAAAGAAGAAAGTACATGCTCATAGTTGCAAACTTGCAATTAAACTTTTCCAGAGTGTTTAGTTTATTAGTTTGTGTACAGTCACACCTTGCTACTGAACTACTGATTAGTTGGTGATTATAGAAAATATATAACCCTGTCAGATAGTGAAAATTAGAACTTTGGTTGTTTTAGAGTGCAATAGAGGTTAGAAAGTAGTGTCAAACTAATAAGACATCTGCCAACTGCCAAAAATATCTCTTTCTTGTAAAAAAAAAAATTGAATATGGCTAAAACATACGGCTTGCTTATCACTATGGTAACTTTATAATGTATGTCACAGAATTTAGTTCACTCTTAAACTTCTCCTTGAGTTATATTACAAGAATTAGCTCCAAGATTCAGTCTACAAAACAACTAGCAGTAAGCATGTCTACCTCAGCTTCTCCACCTAATCTATCTCTCAAATCACGCCTTCGAAATGGAGAGTGCTTGTATGGGCTCTTCTTTGACACATTTTCTCCCACCATCGCCCAGATATCTGGGCATGCTGGGTATGATTTTGTTGTTGTCGACATGGAGCATGGCTATGGTGGGATATCCGAGGCTCTTTCTTGCCTCAACGCCCTTGCTGCCTCTCAAACTTCGGCAATCCTACGATTGCCAGAGTGTTCTGCCATGTGGGCTAAGAAGGCCTTGGATTTAGGTCCACAAGGGATCATGTTCCCCATGATTCACAACCCTGAGTTGGCCAAAGAGGCTGTATCCTATTGTCGTTATCCACGAGCTGGTATTCGTGGGGTGGCCCATCCTATTACTCGGGCTTCCAAGTTTGGCTTTGATTCAGAATACCTAGACTGGTGTGAAGAAGAGTTGCTAATTATGTGCCAAATTGAGTCCGAGGAGGCTGTTGAAAAGATCCATGAGATCACTGCTGTGGATGGGCTGGACTGTATCATGGTTGGGCCAACTGATCTGAGTGCTAACATGGGCTATATAAGGGATCCAGGTAATGAAAATGCGGTGAAGGCGGTGCAGACGGTGGAGAATGTAGTGTTAGACATGCAATCCAAGGGAAATAAAAGTGTTTATCTAGCTGGATTTGCTATGCCGCATGATGAACCTAAGGAGCTCAAGAAGCGTGGGTATAATATGATCTGTGGTGCTGTTGATATTCTACTGTATAGGGATGCTGCTGTTAAGGATGTCCAGAAGTTCAAAACTTCTATCTAGGAAAATATTGCTACTATGTTCCCAACTGTAACAGCTATTAAATTAAGAATAAATGATAATGAACTTCTTGTGTATCTCTGTTCAAGTGTTCATATATGTGTGTATGATCAATCAAATTAGTTCTAAGTACGACTTCACATTTTATTGATTCTTTTGTTACTGTTATTGGACTTTTGAATCCGGGGACTTTGTGAAATTGTTTTATCTGTTTGGATATTTTGAGTGTCGGCTGAGTTCGAGGAGGCTTTGGAGACTGGAGTCAATCCAGGAAATCACGGCTATAAGGTTGACTGCGTCATGGTTGTGTGGGTTGGTCTGAGACTCTGAGTGCTAACTGCTAATATGGAGTGCCGAGTGCCTTATGGACTCAGATCTGTGTTCAGTTGAATTAGTACTTGCTTTGTGGATCTTAGCCTAGGGTTGAACCAAACTAGTTTGTTCTTGGAACCATTACGACCAAAGTTGGACCCCGGTTTGAGTTCCTACATCCTGATGATATCTGCAAGTAAAGCATGCCCTATTGTATAGTTAAAAGGTATTCAACTGTATAATGACATTTGATGGTAGTAAATGATAGTGCAGTAGAAGCGGTGTAACAGTGCATCTGTGTATAATGTATAGAGTATACAGTGTGACAGACAATTACTCCCTCTGTTTCATTTAATTTGCAGCATTTTCTATTTTGGTATGTTCCACTTATTGCATTATTTTTATTTTTGGACTATGGCGCACCACTTACTTTTAATCTCATCCATACACTTTAACTTTCTTTTTTATTTCGACCACAGAATTCATCATCTCTTTTTATTTATTATCATTATCTTCATTTTTTAAAAAAACACTAATTTTTTCTATCCTTCAAACCCTATGGGACGGAGGAAGTATAAGGCAATTTCATCCTTATCAGTCAACAGGTGCAAATTGCAATCAACAAATACAACTACACAAGGAGGAATATAATTAAGGGGATCTGGAATAATTGAATGCATGTATTTCTTCTAAAAACATGCTTAAACAAATAATATTTTTATGTTTATCATAAAGAATATGTTGTTTAATATTAATAAAAATAAACATTTGATGATTTGTTGTTTTTTAAGTATATCTAGCTTAATTGTCGGTGATATGAGTCATTGATATTTATAAGACAATATATATATATATATATATATATATATATATATATATATATATATATATATATATATATATATATATATATATATATATATATATATCTTTTGTCCCTTAAATTTTATCATACAATACACAAAAATATTCGAACTATAATTTCTGCAATGTAAGAAAATGATGTGAACATAGGAGTATATGAGAAATTTGATATTATGAAGTACCCTTTGTCCGCATTCATGTGACAATGAGAAATGACACAAAGATTACAAAAAGCGATAGAGATACTAAAATTGTATATAGTTAAAGGAAAAATTACCTATAATAATTCAAACTATTCATGATTTTCCTACAATAATTCTATTTATTGATTAATTATGAATAATCCCAACTTTGAGGGGTATTTTTCTATAGTAAGCTTGGGTAACCCGATGACCTGCTATAGTAGGTAATTCACCAAAAAAATAAATTAAATATTAATTTAAAATTAGAAAATATTTTTGAAAATTTACATAAAAAATCTAAATGATGAAAAAAATCATAAATTTTTTATGAACATTTTTTAAACATTTTTTTTGACATTTTATTTTAATTTATCTTTTTTTTAAAATAAAACTTGTTATAGCAAGTCATCCGGTCACCGGGTTTACTATAAGAAAATGCCCCTCAAAGTTGGGATTATTTATGGTTAATCAATATGTGGGATTATTGTAGAAGAATTGTGAATAATTTGGATTATTCTAGGTTATTTTTCCTTAATTAAATAATAGAAAAAATTAGAAAAATATCTTGGGAAGTATTGTAAGCACACCCTTAAATAGAAAATTAGAAATGTTAACAAATCAACGGGAGGAGGATTAATTAAAAAAATATGCTATCAAAAAGAAAAAAAACAAAAAAAAAATACGTAAAGGTTATACGTGTAATGTAAGAAAAGATCCAGACATGAGTAGATACGAAGCCAGTAGAGTACATCTCTAAGGAGTATACTATTACTAGTACTAGTATAGTAATTTAGTGTACAATCTTACATCCAAGATTTCAATTTAATTTTGTTTTTAGGCGTCCCATTCGGCCATTCCCATCCCTGTCCATCATTCTGTCACTCTCTTTTTATCATTCCCTTCTCCATTCTCTTCTCTCTATTAAAGATCCATTCATTTCCTCGCCTAACAGAGGCATCAAAAAGAAAAGTTAGATCAAGAGAGGAGAAATAATGGACCTTTTCTACATTCTAGTTTTTGGTGCATTAGCTGCAGTTGTTGCTGCATTAGAACTCAGCAAAACTAGCAAAGATCGCATCAATACTTCCTCTGCTTTTAATTCTTTCAAGAACAATTACGTGCTTGTTTACTCTCTCATGATGGGTATTTTTCTTCCTTCTCAGATCTGTCTTATTTATAATCAGTTTGTATTGTTTTTTTTTTCAAAATCATTTCAATTTGTATTATTTACTGAAAACCCATAATTTATACCCAAAAAAGTATAGATCTTAGGGTTTGTGTAGCTAGTTGTGCTAATTTTTTTCGTTTAATATTGAAATTGGTTGGTAATTAAAATTACACTTATGACTGTACTTTAAATATGGCAATGGATCTAATATTATTGTATACTATTTAGGTTTTTTTTTTATTATTCTAGCTAGACATTCCTTGAAATAATGTTGATTTGTTGGGTATATTTTGAGTTTTGTTTGTTTAGTTAATAGAGCAATAATTGAGCTGATTTCAAACTTATATTGGTAACAGCTGGGGATTGGCTACAAGGTCCATATGTGTATTATCTTTACACTACTTATGGATTTAGCAAGGGTGAGATTGGGCAGCTTTTTATTGCCGGGTTTGGATCTTCCATGTTGTTTGGGACAATTGTTGGATCCCTTGCTGATAAACAGTATGTCTATTTTTGTTTATACCCTATTGATGGGGTGTTGTTGTTCTCTTAAGTTTTGTTGGTTCTTTGGCTGATTCAGCTTGGGTTTTTTCAGGGGTCGTAAGAGGGCATGTGTAACTTATTGTCTTACTTACATTTTGAGCTGCATTACTAAGCACTCTCCGCAATACAAAATTTTAATGATTGGGCGTATTTTGGGAGGCATTGCTACATCCCTTCTGTTTTCGGCCTTTGAATCTTGGCTTGTTGCCGAGCATAATAAGGTGAGGAATGATTTTAATCATGTAAAATTCATTTGAATCGAGCTGTCAAGCACCTAAAACATGGAATTGCTAGATAAAGAAGTAATGGGGACTATTAAAATGGCTCACTAAACCATGTGCACTTTTTATGCACGTGTTTGCTACTGAGGATCAATCGGAAGTAACTCTTTTATTATCATTAATAAGGGTAAGATTGCGTACTTGCCAAACGCGTGAGAACTATTAATGGCATTGGAATAATGAAACGTTTTATTGAATAGAGCGCGCTGCTACTCTAGTTATGGTGGCTAGTGGCAAGTGGGTGAAGTAAAATTGTATTACTTGGCAGGGAAAGTCAAGAAGTAAGCTGTGACTATACTCTCTTTGTCCCATTATAGTTTGCTTCATACTTTTAAGTTTTAAACAAGCCCTTGCATAGAATAATAGCAAGCGAGCAACTCAAAGGGACATAGGGAGTAATGTGCCGGAGATCATTGACCTTCGAAGTTATAAAAATGTTCATATTATCCTGTTCTATTATTAAACCAAATCATGCTCTGGTTTTTGCAGAAAGGATTTGAACAGCAATGGCTTTCTGTGACTTTCTCCAAGGCAATTTTCCTTGGCAATGGTCTAGTTGCTATTTTGGCTGGATTATTGGGAAATTTGCTTGTTCATACTTTTGGCTTCGGTGCTGTTGCTCCATTTGATGCTGCATCATGTTTCCTTGCTATCGGTATGGTAATCATACTGACTTCGTGGGGTGAAAACTTTGGAGATGCTTCAGATAATAAAGATCTGCTTACACAGTTCAAGACTGCTGCCGTTGCTATTGCTTCTGGTAAAGTGCAATCACCTAATTCAGTCGGTAGTTTCCAGTTTTGTAATTGTAATTTTCTCAAATCATGTCATTTCTGAACATTAAATGCGCATACACCATTAATTTGATATAACCAATTCAGTGTGGACTTGTTTTTGTAAGCGACGCATACTATAGGTTTTGTGGTAAACCCTCCAGTCCGTTATCTCAAACTCGTCCATTGTTCTTATTGCTGTGTTTCTTTAACTTCTGTTTCCCTTGAACTCTTACAAGCCTGCTTGGAAGCTGCTAATGTATCTGGGTATGTGATAACAGATGAGAAAATTGCGTTGTTGGGTGCCATACAGTCCTTGTTTGAAGGTTCCATGTATACGTTTGTGTTTCTATGGACTCCCGCTTTGAGCCCAAATGATGAAGATATTCCTCATGGTTTCATCTTTGCCACATTCATGTTAGCCTCAATGTTGGGAAGTTCATTTGCATCACGATTGCTGGCCCGCTCTGCCAAAGTTGAGAGCTATATGCAAATCGTCTTCACCGTCTCTTCTGCCTCCCTCATGCTCCCAATTGTGACTAGTGTATGTTTTAATGGATCTTTGTTTCTTGTATTTTTGGATTTTCCGTGAGGGATTTTCGTGCACTTATCTAACCTTGCCTTCTGATGTGTTGAGGTGTGGAATAGTTTCTGGTAGCACCATCGGGTGTGAGAGGCGGAGGCATCACATTTTCTGGTTGCATCCAGCTACTTGGTTTCTGTGTATTTGAGGCTTGTGTGGGTATTTTCTGGCCATCTATTATGAAGATGAGGTCACAATACATTCCTGAAGAGGCACGAAGTACAATCATGAACTTCTTTCGCATACCTTTGAATATCTTCGTATGCGTTGTTCTTTACAACGTAAGTCGAACCTTGGTTACCAAATTTCAGATTTCTTTAGTGGAAGCATGACCATTCATTTATTTTGAAATAATCTTATTATTTGGTTGCGTTGATTCCGTGCAATGGGTGTGTTTGCTAAATGACTTTGTCATTGGCTTCTTGGATGAATTTTGGTTTTTGACTTTTTGGTTGGTCAAACAAGCATTAAAAGTGTTTGGTGAGTCAAAACCAAAAAACTACTCGGAGTAGCTTTTTCATTGACTTTTGGTTTTCTATCCACTTTTTTCTAACAAACAACCAACAACTGAAATTTGATTTTTACCAAACAAATCCATAACAGTTGGCTCATCAGCAAATTCTTCCAGCTAGTCAAACCAACCAACAATCGTTTGTCAAACAGACTCAACATGTTGAAAGCTGATGCTATTCTCTCTTGTGTATTTATACAGGTCGAAGCGTTCCCCATAACGGTCATGTTTGGCATGTGTTCCATTTTCCTCTTTGTGGCATCTCTATTGCAAAGGCGGCTTTTAGTCATTGCTGATAGTCAAAGACCGAGTAAGTTTTGTTTATATAAGGCATTACTTGATCGCTTTCATAAAATTGCTTGTTCACACTATTACTCTCTGAGCTATAGTTACTGAAGTTGTTGTTTGCTACAGAACCACAAGAATGGTCGGCGATGAAGGAGAGGGATCCTGAAGCAGAGCCACTTAACGAATGATTTGATATTTAGACTACAAACGTTTTGTGAAGCAATAAAAGTATAATATACGGAATCTGTTTTCAAAGATTGCAGACTATGAGGTGACGATTACTTGATGGTCGTCATGGTAGCTTATCGGTTGCTGCAGACACGGCTGGATACTTTCCATCTATACTGGTGTTGTTGCATTGCGAATTCATGGATCACGACTCCAGAGATATAGCTAATAGAGCTGGTAGCAGAGCAAGGATCTGCACTTATTTTTGAAAGCCTTAAATTATTGTGTAAATTTCAGCTAGTAATTTTCCAATTCTTCTCCATTATATACCATATTACTTATATTTTCCTTTGTCAAAAATAACATTAATTTCCTAGTAGGTTTAAAAGTGTGTTTTATGGCATTTCTTTTTATTTACTGGTGTATCCTTATTTGTAAGACTGATTACTGAATAACAATGTTAAAACCTTAATCTCAAATGAATTGGGTAACACTCTTTTTGTATTCTTATGGTGCCACACATCAAAGTCGTTTGGAGAGAAACAAAGACATAAACCGATGGCACCGGCCATCACCAAGTTTTGGATGTGAAGGTTGATTTACAAGGTATGGAATTGGACCCTTAACATTTACCTTCAGCCTAGTGTGGACGATCTTGATATCCAATAATATTCTTTGTGCAAATTCTTGTACTATTTTACGCTATTTAATGCGCTATAGAAAATAATAACATGATCTATTCGCATTTTGAATTTGTTTTACTTTTATTTCCATTACCTACTAAAACAAAATTTTGTAATTAGATTTGCAACAAACTTAGAAACAACAAAAACATAATGTTAAAAAAACAAGATAGTCTTGATTTATGCAAAAAGTGCATCATTTTATAATGTGAAAGTCTTTTTATTAATAGCAAATTTTATATGAGACCATTTTATCAAAAAACATGTCCAGATAATAAGTCACTTTTTTTAAGTGATTATTTTAATATTGTAATTGGTCGTTTTAAGATTTTAAATAATAACTTTATAATTGTAATCATTTAATGAATCAGTCCAATAGATATAGTCTCACCGTAAAACTATCTAACTTGAAAATATAGGTAAATTAAATGTTAAAGCTCAAAGTTAACCAGCTTGTAGCTAACTTCCAAAAATTGTCCCATTCTTCCTCAGTTTAGAACCAATCAGCCAAGACTTATTCATATTTTTGGATGGAAAAATCACATCACATCCCATGTTGGCTTGCAGGCTTCTAATGGGTGCTTTCCCTACTGGCCCATGTGCTATTGTTTTCCTTTGATTGATTTTTAAGTTCCAACCTTAATTATAGCCTATGCAACTCTAGAAAGTCCTTTTCTATCCTTCTATTTCATGTTGCATTCCACTAGATCTGGCCTTCTATAGGTTAATGAAGTTGAAAACCCAATAAAATCTTCACATAGATTTTGGACTAAAAAATATTTTTAATGATATAATCGAATTAAAATTAACTTGAATTTAATATAACAACGTATAAACATAAAAGTAAATTATAAAAACTCATTGAGTAGACAACGAACACATAATTTGAACGAAATCTAATACCCCAACAATAGACCCTTAACTATAATAGTCAAACAACATCTATTAAGGAAAATATTTAAGATTTATTGGTTAAGAGTCAGATTATAAGAGTAACAAGTCATTTTATTTCATCATCCTAATGTCATTATGTAGTAAGTACCCAATAAGATGGGGTTTGAAGAGTCAAATATACGCAACTTTATCCTTATTAGTAATAACATAACCGCAACTTAACATAATATGAAATGCAAATAAATTAATGAGTGGTTTTAATCTATATTTCATCATAATCCGAAACCAAAGAGGTATAAATCTTTGACAGTACCGAAATAAGACAAATTATAGGAGTAACATGTGATGGGTAGTATTTAATTAATCTACTTTTTCCGGTGTATTATTTTGAGGCACCAATCTGTCCACCGCTGGCATACACAGTATTCTAATCCCTACTAAATCCTTGTTATAAAAAGCTTAAAAGGGGTGTAAACAAGAAAAGGGCATTGGGCAAACTCCAAAGAGATTAAAAACACAGAAAGAATGTTGAATGTAGGCAGTCCAAGATGTTTGTTGTTCCTCTCTACAATCCTCATTTTACTGCAAGCTAAAGTGATGAGTTATCAGCACAAAGTTGGAGACTTAAATTGCTGGAACATCCCAACTGATGCAAATAAAGATGTTTATATCAAATGGTCCAATAAAACTAGTTTCAGAGTTGGTGATTCTCTTTGTAAGTCAACTCTATTACCTTCTCTTTTGCTTTTATATCCGTCTCTTAGAGATTGCCCTATTTTAATAAAACCCCTTTTAGATACACCAATGATCCAACCATTCCAATGAGCTATCAGCTATAGCTACCGATTATAAGCTATCAGCCATTTATCGAACACCACCACGAAGATTTAAATCTTCGTGTTAGAGTAAATAACATATCCTGGTACATCAACCATCAACTTAAGCTTTTGTTTGAGTTGGTTTCTTGACGTGGTATCAGAGTCAACGTGAAGAGATCACGGGTTCGAATCTCAATCACCCTTCATTTAAAGTGAAATATTCAGCACCTATGCGCATCCATACTTCTGGTTCAATGGGCTCTCGCATGAGTGGACATGTTAAAGTATATAACATATCATAAGGCCTCAACCATCAACTTAAGCATTTGGTTGAATTGGTTATCTACACTTCTCCCCTAGCCTATATTCTTTCTCCAATCTTACTTTGAAATTTAAACAAATAAATTACTTAACATGGTGATTAATCAAGATTATGATACATGTAATGCAGTATTTTTGTACCCACCAAGCCAAGATTCAGTAATACAAGTAACACCAGCTGCATACAAATCCTGCAACTTAAAAGATCCAATCTTGTACATGAACGATGGAAATTCTCTATTCAACATAACACAACCAGGAGAATTCTACTTCACAAGTGGTGAATCAGGACACTGTCAAAAAGGGCAAAAACTGCACATTTCTCTTGCAGGAAATGGCGCCATTGTTTATGCACCTTCAGAAGGTCCAAGCGCAATGTCAGATACTGCTGATGCACCATCTTATCATCAAGTTTTTGGATCTATTCCTACACCAAATACTTCTCCAATCCTTAGATTTTCAACATTTTTGGCATTTTTGATTGGTTTGGCTATCTGGGTACTTGTTTAAATGCTGTAATCTGAATTGAATCAGATTTGTATTGGTCATTTTTTGTCGGTGAAAGGATATATTCGAAGTATATAGTAATTGAGATAGATCCGAATTCCAATTACCATGGCGTGAAAAGGGTTAATGGGTAATTGGATATCAATTTATTGATTTACAGATTTTGATTGAACATGTTTCTGTCGGCCAACTTTTGATTTGTATGATTCTTTATAAGAATTTATTGTGCATAAAGATGATTTGTTACTACTTTATGTCGGTTAATGGTTAGGTTTATGTACACATTTAAATGGGCTGCTAATGGGCTGACCAGAGAGACGTCTCTCAGACCCAGTCCATCAAAGTTTATTTTCTACTTTTATTTTATATTTTTTTGTGGGCCAACCCAATAAGAGATAGTCTCTCAAATAAACCGTCTCTCACAAGAATTTGTGTTAGTATCGATGACTAATGTTTGGGTTAATTAATTACACATGTGCTCGTTTTTTTCTAGTATTACTTCTTCAGGGCCGACCTACAACGGTAAGAAAAGCATGTGCTCTGGACCCATTAAAAAAGTTAGAAAAACAACACTATAATATTAAATAGAGGCCCATTATTTTGCCCCGGGCATTTCAAATATGAGGGTCGATTCTGTACTTAATGATCAAACTTGTGGACGAAAATGAAAAATATGATGGACTTGTAGAAATAGAAAGAGTACTTTGTAGTTTTCACAACGGATCCATTTATGATTGGAATAACTCAATCACTAATAGTAGAGATGGGCACGGATAACTTTTGACTGGTTCGCAAATCTAAACAATTTATTGGTCGGGCAATAAATCATAAAGTCAAATTAGGATTAATTTATGATTTTGTTTACAAATTAGTTCATAAGTCACAATTTGATTCAAAATTATAAGTTTAAACTCATATTCAATTAAGGGTTATGGCTGATTTAAGACCGATTCAAAAATCATTTGCATATAAAATTTTCAATTTTTATAACTAAAATGTGTATTTATAATTTGAAATACATGAATTGATTTCTGTATTAGTTACAGAATAATAATACGATTAAAGTCAAATTCAATCACGGGTTGAGGTCGTATTAAGACCAATTCAAAACTATACAATGTCAGTCTTTTGTTCCATCAACATTTACTTCAATTGCATGAAAAATTTTCAATGTAAAGTTGAACATCAATCTTACATACATAATAGAATGGTGAAGAATCAATGCTTACAGATATTACAATGTGTAATAGAAGTATTTACAAAACTAGCTGTACACAACAGGACAACCCTGAGCCATTACACCTTTCTCAGTAGGACAAGATGCATAAGGGCAGCCATCAAGATCATTTCCCCACCAATCAAGACTAACTTCTTCCAACCCTAAGCAAAGATACAAGGCCACACCCATGAAAGCTAACCCAGCATCGAGTGCACCCGAGAGCAAGTAATTATGGCGTTCCCACCATTCCGGAGCATACCTAAACACCACATATCCAGACAGAAAACCCACCAGAATCCATGTTGTGTAATTCACTGCAGTTGCTGGTGGCATCATACCTGTTGCCGCGATTAGTACAGGCATGTTGATCAGCCTAATCCATTCTTGGTTCGGGAATGCCTTTGTAGCTAACCAAACCAAAATCGGAGCAATAGCTCCTCCTAAGAAAAACCAATTAATCGCCTCATAAATCCCTTCATTTCCAAAGATTCTACGCGGTCCAATCAAACCCCATATGACTGAGGCATCATAAAATACAGTGTCACCAGGACATGTCCATACGCTATTTGTGGCTGTTTGTACACAAATATCCGGGATGGTTTCCATTAGCCACCATGCCGTGCTAAGGTAAACCAACGCGGATATAAGAGTTCCCACTACCTGAATAAGAATGTAGGATCAGAAAATGCCTACTAATGTGGAACAGAATATCGGTAGGTCATAACAGTAAGTTACCTGAGCCATGAACATTGTTCTAGGAGGAATTTTCATATAATGGCCTAGTTTGAAATCTTGCAAGAAGGTAATGGCTTGCATCATACTAATGTAACCATAAACTTTAAAGCACATATTTGCCACCGGATATCCAGGGTAGATGTATCCAATAATGTACTCCGTGATGATATTCAAACCGGGAGTCTGTAAATTGTTCAATGACATGGTATCAGCGCATAAGTCAGTGCATTAGTCAGCTGAAAGTTCTAATTAACGCTCATGTAAGTTTGTTGTTATTGATTTGCGAATTATGCGCTTTTCATATTTATGTGAAGTTTACAATGATGTTCGCTTTAAAGGGTCAACCAGAAACATACTCTTTGTTATTACAGGGTTACGGTTGCAAAACCACTTAATCCAATAGGAAGTAAGTATACTAATAGTGTTCTATTAAAAGAGTTTGAACTTACCTGATTTGTGATAGCAGTTATAATTCCAATAGGAAGTGTAAAGATGAAGGCAATCCCACAAGCAAGCAAAACCCCCCACCATGGAAGTTGGAGTTGTTCCTTGTAATATTCACAAGCAAAGATCGTAGCCGCAATGTTAACAACCAAGATCACCCAAAACCACCACTCAGGGGCTTCCTTGTACCGTGTCATTAGCTTTGTATGTATGTCCATTTTCTTCTCTTTAAAACTCGCCTTACTTTGCTCCCATATTTCCCTATAATTCGCAATATAAAATCAAAAACTGTTGAATTGCTGATCAGACCGTCTCATACAACAATTACAAAATACGGATATACCTCCCATGAAAGAGTGCTACATGCACTATAGTCGCACTTAATGCAGCAAAACCGACTCCATAAGTCATAGCGAAAAAAGTGCTAAGGTAAAGATGGCCTTGTTGTCGGTAAGCCTCTTCATCGATACGAAAATGGGAGTCTACAATAGCAGTTATGTTGTAAACTGAACCTGATGATGTGAAGAGTTGACTTGAAAATATAGGGAAAGTTTTGGCTTTGTAAAGGTTAAACCAATAGCTAATAGGAGTAACCACATACATAACAATAACAAAGCCAGCAGCAACATTGGCAGTGGCAAACCATGGGCTTGCAAGTGGGCTTCCAAGGTAGGATGAGACACTGGACCAATCTAGCCCAATGGCTGCAATCCCAAGCCCGTGTAGCCCAGATCCCAACTGTTGGGCTAGTATGGATTTGGGCCAAAGCCAACATACCCAAGATAGAGAAGTTAACATTTGGAAGAGGTATCCTGGGAAAACATAGTATGCAAAGCTGCATATGAAAGATATTAGAAAGAATTGGGTGCGAGTAAGACTGCCTTTGGACCGTTCTTCCTTCTCGTGCAGAGCCCTGTCATGTATGAATGAATCTGAATTTAGTTATTAGCTAATGAAACACTCTCTCAACCCCACGCATAATTTATTTGTTGGTATTAAATGATGATAATAATTAATAAGAATGAGTTTTAGGTTTAATCTTGATAGTGAAATGTGCTATGTCATTCACATCGTAATGCTGATTTATGTGAACCATATTAGGCCGTGACAATTCGTCAAATAATCTCACCGTGGTCCACTCGTATGGACACGGGACACATGTGGGCTCGGGCCTACACTCGGGTCAGGAGTATTTACTTGCACATACACTTGGTGAGGTTCATTGCTTTCCAAAACCATATGGAGATATGGTTGTAGGAAGATTAGCTCACTCAATATATATGCAAGTCAACAACCCACTATTTTATCGATGTGGAATCTTGTGCACACGTGAGTTATTTCCAACAAACCAAACCCCGAAAAGTACCTGAAAAGAGAAACTTGGACAAGATTGGAAGGCCACCACATTTCAGCGGGCTCAACAAGATAACGCCGGAATATACCAGCCCATCCAAACCCCAACACCTAAAATTCAACATTTTTTATGTGAACCAAACAATTAAATTAAAGCTTCAAACAACCATTTCTAGTTATATACTAAATCATTCCCAAAATGCAATTTTACTAGATTAAAACACAATTGTTATTAAACATATCATTCAACAACTAAGAAATTCAATAATTAAGGGCTTTTAATCTAGCTCAATACTTCTAACAATCTTATTCAATGAAAGTAAACTAAACCGAATAATTAGGGTAAATATTTCTTAAAAATCATCGACCGCTTTCCTCTAGTTCTCTTTGTGAGTGGAATACGGGTATGAATTGTCCATCACCTCCCCTCACCCAGATCCTGCTCTCGAGCGGGATATGGGTATGATAATAATGATTTCTTAAATATCATTTTCAAAACTAAATCATTCTTTCACAAACATTTCCTTTAAAATTAGAAGAAAAACAATTCTCTTCCAATTTTTCATCTTCAACGTCATGAGAAATATAAGCCTAAATATGGCACGACTCATTTAATTAAAAAATCTATTAATATTAAATTGTGTAACATAGTATATAATAAAAATAACAATCGAATTAGTTCAATGCACATAATTCACCCCATGAATCATGATATACTTATTCATAATTTTCCAATGTCAAACATCTTTATATCTTCTAATAATTATACATCAAAAAAAAAAACTGAATTAACATTTTTTCATTGCAAAATAAAATTTTCAAGTTCCACACCAAATGCTATTTTAATTTATATTTTACTTGATGGAGTATATTCTCCATCAGATAAGTTGACCATAAACAAATTTATTTTTATCTTTTTCCAATTTATGGTAAAATAAAAAGAAATTACCTTAGAATAATCTAACATTTTTATGAATTTTTTATATTTGCCTAGAGTAAGCTAGGTAACTCGATGACCTAGGTAATTTACCAAAGAAAGTAAACCAAAAATTAATGTAAAATTATGGAAAAATTTTAAAATTCACATAAAAAAATTCAGAATAATTAAAAAAATCAAAAAAAAGTTTTAATATTATTTTTCACATTTTTTGGACATTTTATTATAATTTATCTTTTTTAAAAAAAAATTAAAACTGACTATAACAAGTCGTTGGGTTACCGGGTTTGTACTCTAGGAAAATACCCTCTAAAGTTGGATTATTCATAGTTAATCAATAATAATGATTATTATAGAAAAATAATGAAAAGATTGGATTATTCCAGTAATTAAAAAAAAGGTAAAATTGAACGACAGTAGCATAAAATACATACCTGGGTGGTAAGAACAACAATTAAAGAAACAAAAAAGGTGAGATGTTTCTTAAAATAAATCTTGACAACGGTAACAATATGTATAGCATAAACACTTCCAGCCCCAGCATTTGCAAATATTGTTATCAAAACATGTTCCTTCACATTAAACGGTCCTGGATTTAACGAGAATTCCCATCTTGTCCCTCTTAACATCCGACGGTTAGGAAGCGTCGACGCCATCCATTGTCCCAGAGGTACTACAGCTATCTGAGCAGATATTGCCGTTATACTTAACGGTTCTGTTCGGTACCAGAAAAACTGGTTTAGGAAAGATAATACTACACATGATAATGTTCCTAGGACCCACATTCTGAAAGTCAACACCGGTAAGTTTGGATCATCTGTGGTCGGAACAGTCAACGCCACTTGTTTGACCGGTGAATTCTCACCGTTGATTGATGATGATGATGATGGATTAAGCAATGATTGACTTTCTTGATGATGATGATGATGATCTTCATAGTTTTCATGTATTGAATCTGGATCTTCTTCTTGATGGGTTGAAACTGTATGTAAGAAAAGAATTATTATAATTGGTGAGATTAATTAATTAGAACTGAATAATTAAGAACAGAAAATAATAAATTGTAATTCAGAGGGTGATTATGAGATATTATTACTTAATGGGGTGTGTTCGTTTGGATCATCCATTGTAGATAAGAGTTACGTTTTGGATACCAGGAAATATAGAGGCTTACAGCTATGAAAGACTAGTTTTTAGAATGAGATGAAATTAGAGGGAAAAAAATATATATCTGCATGAAATGGTAAGACAAACAGAGATTAACTCATGAGGTAATTGATCTGTTCCATAATACTTGCTACTGATTGTTCCATCATAATTGCTACTGATTGTGACATTTTCCTATACAATATGTCACACTCGATAGCAAATATTATGGAACGGAGGAAGTAACATTGAGACCGAATGGCTGATACATCATGTATAATAATGTTAATAAGTGAGAGATTTTGAGGTAATATAAAATAGGAATACTTATTTAGAATAATCTAACTTATTTGTAATTTTTCTACAATAATCCTACCTATTAATTAACCATAAATGATCCTAACTTAAAAGGATATTTTTCTAAAGTAAACTCGACAACCAAATGACTTGTTATAACAAGTTTTTTTTAAAAAAAGATAAATTAAAATAAAAATGTGGAAGAAAAATGTTAAAAAAATTTATGATTATTGATTGGTAATTTAAAATCCATGTCGAGAAAAAGTAGACATTTAGAGGGACTAGTAGAGAGTAGTTGTGACGTTAAATATGATGATTGATTGATAATAAAAAATGAAAGGTTTTAGGTGGGATGAAGGGCTGGAACTGTTCCAGATATGATCAATACTCAATAGGCTAAGCTTACAGAGTAACAGTTGCATGTTGTCCCACGTGACATCCAAGTGTTTTGACATTTTGCTATATTGGATCTGATATTTTCATTTTTTAATTTATTATGAACCCCAGTCCCCAAGGAATCTTGTTTGGACATGGAGAATTAATAAATATTCAACTGTCTTATACGAGACCGTCTCACCATGAGACGAGTCTATTCAAATAAATCTATTTTTCTAAGTAATCACTTTAAGCTATAAGTGTCTCGTTCAAAAACTATAAAAAGTCATCACTTTAAAATAAATGTATATTGGGTCAATGCAATTAAAATGGTCCTACTATAAGACCGTCTCATATGAGAATTTGTAATTAATATTATTTTTGAATTTTTAATTTTAACCTGTTTCACTGTAATTACATTTTACGTTAAAAAGAAAAAACATTACTAATAGAAAATTCTAGGCACTGTAATAGGAAAAATGCTTTAAAAAGGCATTACTATCTGCAAGGAAAAAAATATATAATCCCTTCATCAAATTAAAACGGTAGAAAATTTTGCTGTAAAATCGAAAATCTTATATTATTATCATAAAAAATCACTTTAGAATTATAATTGGTCACTTTAAAATTGTTCGTGATTAATCTAAGGTATTAAGATGTGAACACTTTAAGATTATAAATAATCAATGTTTGGTTATCAGCGGGCCTTGGTGTAAAGGGTTAGGCCGGGTTGGGACGGGACATTGAAAGAATTAATTGCAAAAAAAAATTTGTCAATTTATTTTTATTTTTAAATGATATTATTATAAACATAAGTGAATCGACCCAACAGGTCATAAAATATAATAAAAAAATTATTTTTATTAACTTTTAAAAAGTGAGTCAAAGTGGGTCGGATTTAAACAGGCTTGACCCGCCCCGACCCGGCCCAATTAAATTTTAACCCGCCCCGTTGAACACCTCTAATTATCAATAACAATCTTTAAACTGTTTACTTGTAAGCAATAAGTAATTATTTTTAAAAAATTTAAGTGACCACTTATAAATTCTAGGTGTACAATTTAAAAATGTTACTGATCACTTTAAAATTTAGTAGAACAAGTCAAAATAACAAATATAACAAATTTAGAGAACCCAGGGTATAGTATCAGTTTACAACAGGGCAACCTGAAACCAAAACACCCTTTTGGGTTGGACAAGACGCATAAGGGCATCCATCTAAGTCATTTCCCCACCACCTAAGACTTAAATCTTCTGAACCCAAGCAAAGATACAAGGCTACACCCATAAAGGCTAAACCAGCATCAAGTGCCCCAGAAAGCAAATAGTTATGTCGCTTCCACCATTCCGGAGCGTACCTAAATGCTACATAACCAGACAGAAAACCAACGATAATCCAAGTAGTGTAGTTCACTGCTGTTGCCGGTGGCATTGACACAGTAGCACCGATTAAGACAGGCATGTTGATAAGTCGAATCCATTCTTGGGTCGGGAAGGCCTTTGTCGCCAACCAAACCAAAACTGGTGCAATAGCTCCTCCTACGAAAAACCAATTCACAGCTCCATAAATGCCTTCACTTCCAAAGATCCTACGAGGTCCAACCAAGCCCCATAAGACTGAGGCATCGTAGAAGACAGTATCGATAGGGCAAGTCCATACAGTGCTCGAGGTATTCCTCTCACAGATACCCGGGATTGTTTCCATGAGCCACCATGCAGTGCTAAGGTATACCACACTAGAGATCAAAGTTCCTACTACCTGACCGCAAAAACAAGTATAATAAAGATTGCATTTGTTTATGGACTAGGATTTTTCAATTTTCAGTATAATTGTTCACTTAACAGCATTGAGCTGTAAAGAAAAGTTATAAAAAGAAAATTACCTGTACTGTGAACATGGCTCTTGGAGGAATTTTCATGTAATGACCAAGTTTGAAGTCCTCTAAGAAGGTAACAGCCTGCTTCATACTGATGTTTCCATATACTTTAAAGCACATATTTGCAATAGGATATCCTGGGTAGATGTATCCAATAATGTACTCGGACATGATGTTTAGACCAGGAGACTGTATAATGTGATCATTAAGAATGAAGAAAGATGACTAGTTAAAAAAAGAAATACTATGATCCCTCCAACTCTAGATGATCTAGTTAGTGATCGTTTTCGAATGAGACGACTTGTGCATCATAAGCAACGTTAAATAGATGAGTAGACAAATTTTGACAGCATATGTGAATGCAAGATTCAGTATATAGCCAAAATAAAAAAGTGGGAAGTTCTAACAACTTTATGCGTATGATAACCATTGGTAGGCCTAGTCTGGTTGGAGATTTTCCCTTTCACCCTTGTGACAAGTACTCACCACCTATAGGAATGAATAATTCCCGCTCTCACCTTATATGTAGGAAATTCTCCGGCCTTACATTGTCAAATCACCTTGACTCCTAATTAGAAAATTTAGTTTCCATAAGACAATTTGACGCCATACAAAAATTCATATTAAAGCTTACCAACCTGATTTGCTATGGCTTTTATCATACCAATTGGAAGTGTGAAGAAGAAAGCCACGGCACCTGCAAGTAGAACACCCCACCATGGTAGCTGAAGCTGCTCATTGTAATACTCACATGCGAAGATGGTTCCTGCAATTGTTACAACCAGGATGACCCAAAACCACCATTCAGGGACTTCCTTGTATCGCCTCATAAGTTTTGAATGTATATCCATTTTCTTCTCATTAAAACTTGACTTGCTTTGCTCCCATATGTCCCTATATTTTGTGATCGAGGTGGCAAAAAGTGATTGTGTCATGTGCGCTTTGTGTTGATTCTACATAAATTCATTAAAATCCAAGACTACCTGCCGTGAAAGAGTGCTACATGCACTATGGTGGCACTTAGTACAGCGAATCCGATCCCATAAGTCAATGCAAAATATGTGCTAATGTGAAGAGGACCTTGTTTCTCATAAGCTTCTTGGTTGAAATGAAAACTCGAGTCCATAATTGCAGAAACATTGTAAGGTGATCCTGTTGATGTGAAGAGGTGACTTGAAGCAATGGGAAAGGTTTTGGCATTGTAAACGTTTAGCCAATAACCCAACGGGATAAGCACATACATGATGAGCACAAAACCGACAGCCACATTTGCAGTAGCAAACCATGGGCTTGCTAGTGGGCTTCCAAGGTAGGAAGAAATGGTAGACCAATCAAAACCAAAAGCAGCAATTCCAAGTCCATGTAGCCCAGAACCAAGCTGCTGGGCTAGTACAGACTTGCGAAAAACCCAACAGATCCAAGAAAATGAAGTTAACACTTGGAAGAGATATCCTGGGAAGATATAGTATGCAAAGCTGCAGGTGAACGCAATTATGAAGAATTGGATGCGTGTAAGACCACCTCTAGGCCGTTCTTCCTTCTCATGCAAAGCCCTGTTGCATTTATATGACTATTAATTCATCAACATTCAACACATCTTCAATTTTCATGCATGTGTCTTCATCACTGCATACATGTGTTGCATATTGAATCGATTTGGGCATGAACGTCAATGTAAAACCAGACAAATCTAAATATCAAGCATCAATGATACATCTAACCCAATATAGATAATTTAACATCATTCAGTGATTATGTATATAACTATCCATAATCCTTAACCTTAAGGCACAAATTACTAGTATTCTGGCAGAGTCCCTCTAGGACATGGTGAATTATTAGGCAACATCAACCCATCCAAACCCCAAAAGCTGAACAGAAAATTACCTGAACAGAGAAACTTGTACTAGATTAGCCGGCCACCACATCTCAGCAGGCTCCACCAAGTAACGGCGGAAAAGGCCTGCCCATCCAAACCCCAAAACCTGTCATTCCAAAGAAACTAAAAGATCATTATGCAACTAAAAATTGTAAAACTAAATTTAAAAGATGCAAGTCAGAATTACCTGTGAGGTTAATACAACAAGCAATGAGACAAAAAAGGTAAGCTGCTTCTTGTAAAAGATCTTAACACCAGTAACAACATGAATTGCATAAACTGCTCCTGCTCCTGTATTAGCAAAGATGGTGATAAGTACATGTTCTTTAACATTGAAAGGACCTGGGTTCAGCGAAAATTCCCATCGTGTGCCATGGAAGAATGAACGGACGGGGAGCACATAAGCCATCCAATGGCCGAGAGGGACAACGGCAATCTGAGCAGCAACGCTAGTGATGGTGAGAGGCTCAGTTCGGTACCAGAAGAACTGGTTCAGAAATGATAACAGCACACAGGAAAATGTCCCTAAGACCCATGTTCTGAAAGTCAGCACTGGCAAGTCAGGATCATCAGTGATGGGAACCATCATTGCTACCTGTTTCACAGGTGAGTTCTCATTAGGTGATGATGATCTGATTTGGGAATTTGATGAGGAAGTTGATGGAATAAGGCTTTGACTTTCTTCATATTCATGCTGGTTTTTTCTGTGAACTGCAAAAAGTCAATGCATCAAACATATGAGAGATCAAACTAGAAAAGGGCTCTAATTAATGTTTGAAGGGTTGTATAAGGGAAGTTAATACTTAATGGGGCATGTAAAGCTTCTGTTTCATCTTCCGTCTCTGATCTCAGACACTTTTTGCTCCTTTTTGAAAGCTGAGAATTATAACTATGTTCACATCAGATGAAATTTCAAGAAATCAAAACTTTGTTTGCAATTGTTTTGAGATTAGACCTTTCAATTATAAACTTGCCACAAAATTAGTCTCCCTCTGGCCTCTGTCCCAAAAGATTTGTTACAGGTGCAAAATAAGTGATTTTAAAGAATTGTAGGGAAAAAGTGTAGTTATGAGACAGTTAGAGAAACATGGGGATAAAATGAAAAGATAAGTTAAATGCGTAGATGAGAATCAAATATAGAGTGGGTGATCATAGCCAGATTAAAATCGTAGTAGGACGGAGTCGATAGACTAAAAATCGTAGAAAATTCTATAAGACAAAGGAAGTTACAGTCAGGAGTGGTAGGAACCATCCACCTTATTTGCCTTTTGATAGAGCTTTATTATTATATTATTTAATTATCTTTATTATAGTTTTTAGTAGTTAATTATTAATAACTTCTACTTTATATGTAAATATTATTATCAATAGTATTAGTATTAGTATAATTATTATAATTAATATTTTTATATTATTAGTATTATTAGTATTATTTTTATTGTAATTATTAGTTTATCTATTATTATTAAGTTTAATTTCAAGAAAGAAGGAAAGAAATGAAGCGGAAAGCAAATCAGCAGTTAGTCGCGGCTCGCGCGTTTAGTCGCGGCCCGCGACCTGAGCGCCCCAGATTTTTAAAACTTGCCGCTTCTATATTTTGCTTTTGGAATCTAATTGGATGAATCGAGCAGCAAGGTTGAAGCAAGGATGGCCGGATTTCAAGAGAAATGATGATTTTATTCTCCTCCTTGCTAAGTAAGCTTTTGGGTATCTTCTATTTAAGTATTAGATTGTAATAGTTTGAGGAAAAAGTTTTTGATGTTTTGTGAAGAACAAGTAGAACAATTGAATTAGTTTTAGTTCTCAAAAATTAGAATTTAACTTTAGGTTGTAATAAGGAAGATCTTTAGAAAATCTTTCTTTTCTCATACTTTTGAAGAAGATGGCCATTGTTGGCTAAGTTTTATCTTGAGGAAAGTTAGGTTTTCTCTTTTGCCATTAATTGTAAGTCTTCCTATCTTATTAATATAGTCATCTTTGATAATTTCTTTGCTCTTATGAATTGAATTGGTTAATTGGAATGCTTAGTTGCAAATGGGTTTTCTAATTTACTTGTTCACATGCTATTGAATTGGATTGTTTTATCTAATTTGAGTAAGGTAGCAACTTGAATAGTTTATGAAACTTGCTTTAATTTGTAAGTTATTAAGAAGGATTATCATTGTGGTAAATTGTAATCTTGCTTTAGCTTGCAATTCCATAAATTTGTTGAATTGTTATAATGTATATTTGATGCTTTTCATTTATACAATTATAATCAATATAAGGATGCTTTTCCTTTCAATAGACTAGTTGATTATATTGATTTGGGAAGATTGAAAATTAATGTGTGAATTTGGAACACTAACAAGTACTCAAGAATCCTTCTTACTTGTTCACAACCACATAGTCTTTGTTATTTGTTTTTAGCAAAATTAAACAAGATAGTTCAATTACTCTACTTACCCCCTTTTATTTTAGTGTTTATATCTATAAGATAAACCTTAATCAATTTGAAGGTCCAACTTTCCCTGTGGATCGAACCTCTGCTTACTACTATATTACTTAGTTGTTTTATATTTAGGAGTAGTTGTAATTTACTTTGACAAGCATAAACGACTGTAAAAATAGCTTTGTCACCTGTCATCTGACATGCTCCCAACTCACTATTGATTATGTACTTATTTTAGTGTTCAGCCCAGCTAATCATTAAATGGGTTTTAAATTACCTTACTAGTACTATTGCAGAACAAGTACTATAACAACTGGCAAGAAACTAAAACAGGCACCATCCTCATATTCAAGCAATGTTTAAGTATATTGCAGAAGCAGTAGCTGCATATAGCCTGATTTGTATTTTCTATGATAGTGCATTTCGCAATACGAGGGGCACAGTCGAAGGAATAGAGATATGTTACATTTGACAAAAAAGTTAGATGAAAGCAAGGATTCAGAATAAGGACACCGGTCGGAGAGAAATCTCTCCAACAACTATGTCTTTTTTTCTGTGGATAGCAAAGTATCCAACAAGCTTTCTTCATTCATAATTGTCTGAGTTTGTGGACTAGAATCCCCTTGTCAACCATGAAGTGTCCAAGTCCAAAAGGACTCCTGTAGGGTTAAATCAAAACTCCCATAGTGGTAATGGTCCACTTATTGACTTTAACCATTATAGGCATCCATTTTAGACAAAGAGAATAATATTATGATGTTCACTTTTTTTCTTTTAACTGTTCAATGGAATTCAATTCATGGGAAAAAATGTTTAGATTCTAACAGCAAAATTCAAGTAAATGATTTCAGTGAAATTTTCATGTTGATGCTCGGCCAAAAGCAAACAAGATATGACACTCCTAAGTCGTGTGATAACTTTCTTATTGGGCTTGTACACGAGACTAACATAAGAGGAGTGATCTGCACACAATCCTCATGAGCTTCCATTCCATAAACAATTGGTAATAAGATGTAATAAGAGGAGTAACCCATCAAAACTATATGTTTATCGACCCTTTCTACTTCATTGATGTGTGATTACATGTGGGTCATAATTTCCAACATCTAGGACGATAGAAATTAGACATAATCTATGAAGAAAAATATGATACCAAACCCACCAGCAGTATACTTAGCTTAGATCTTTAGTGCCTTGCAATAAGTTGGATCACTATCACTCAAGGAAGCGATCACACAGAAGATGCTGCAAATGTCAAGGATATTACTCTTTCTGTTTCAGTTTGTTGACAACACTTTGAGTAAAACTGTAAAAACTTTTTGATCAATGTGTAACCAAGAAACCGAAATGAAGGGAGTACTATTATATGTCAGGCAATTCATCAATGAATTGCCAATTATGTGTATTTATATTAGTCATATCGGGGGCGGTGGTCCTTTGATTAACAAAGAATCTTCCATAATTGAAAGGATAAATTTAAGAGCAATTTGTTTTTGAAAGGAAATATCCATGGAATTGAATGAAGAATTTCTGTTTGTATTGTCTGTGTATACTGAACTTTCAAGAGATAACAAGAAAGCCTAAAAAAACAAAGAAAGGATTATTAATTTGATAAACCCTAACTTAATTGGTATATAACAAATTGAGAACAAATGACAATTATCAAAATCCCCATAATTGGGCAATGAAATTTGTTTTAAGAAACATTGAGAGTCAATAGAAGAAAGGGAAAAGAATGAGTACCATCAGGGATGAGTAATTAAGACTCAATTCTCTCCATCACCATGAGTATAAATATTTGGAAATTTTGTTTCTTCATCTTAAGACACTAATTGCAATTGAAGGACGTGAATGGAGGTGCATGAATGATTGTTTCAGCCACGACCTTACTGAGTAAAGGACGGTGTTCGTGAGAACAAACAAGACGTCATGGGTGGTGGAGGGGCTGGGCACGACCACAGGCTGACACGTGGTGACGTGGACAGCTGGGGTGGTGGAGGAGGAGGTCAGCTATAGTAGCATTAGTTGACTGGCGGGAAAGGGAGGTCGTTCCGGTGGCGCATGGCTGCTTGAGAGGCGGCAATTGGTCGACGGTGAGGTTTGTAAGCAAGAGTTTTTGGAGTGTTTGTTGGCGACGAGAGGGTTTGCATGAGTTGAGTTATTGAGTGAATTTCGTTAGGTAGGATTATTTATTTATTTATTTATTAATTATAAGAAAATAATAAACTTATATAAATTTCAATAGTTTAAATAAATTAGGTGCTCTCTTGAGAGACCGTCTTTTGTAAAGACGACATTCAAAAGTCCAGTCCAAATCTATATTTAGAGTTGTAACAATTATATTTAGAATCGGACTGGGCTTTTCGGAGCCGTCTTTACAAAAGACGATCTCAAGTAAAAATTTGTGTAAATAAAATTTAAACTTTATACTCCACCCACCCCTTCTTATTGTCCATGGCACGCAAATTAAGAAAAATGATAATGAGGTATTTTAAGTGATTATAATAATTATAAAGGTGATAGTTGGAGTATTTAAGTTATTATATTATAGGATTTTTTATGAATTACAGCCTCAAAGTTTAGTCGTTTTGTGAATTACAGCCGCAAAGTTTTTTTTTATGAATTACAGCCACCAAGTTTTGAAAGTGACTACCATTACGGCCAGATGACCGGTTATGACCGTTGACCAGCCATTTTACCTTTGACTTTTCTTTTTTCTTATTTTAACTTTTTTTTTTTGAGTTTTTTTTTTCTTTTCCTTTTTTTTGATTTAATTTCTCCATTCTCTTCATCATCTTCATCCTATTCCTCCTTCTTCTCCATCATGTTTATCCTCTTCCTTTTTTTTCTGATTTTGATTTTTTTTTTTGAGTTTTTCATTTAATTTTTCTTCCCATTTTCTCTCCTTCTCCCCCGATTACTCTCATTCATCCTCTTCATCCCATTTCTCCATAAACTTTCTGGGTTGATTTTTTAAATTGACCTAAATCTTCCATTCAATTAATTTGGTGATTAACAATTGCAGACACTGGTGTAGAAGATCCTCCACCTCCATTCAAACCTCATCCTTTCTTTTTTGCTAAAATTGTTCTTTTGAATTTGTAGTTTTGAATCACAGATGATGTTGATGAAGATGGTGAACAACCCCTTTTCCTTATTTTAGTAGCATCCCCCATTTTTCTTTCCATTTTTGGAAATACCCAGAAAGATAAAGCTTAATTGCAACTTCAAAATGTTGAAATCAATCCATTTAGAATCTAAAAGGAGTAAAAAGTTGAGAACTTTAACAAATGGGATTTGAAGAAGTGTAACCTAGAAAAATTGAACTTCAATTGCAACTCAAAATGTTGAAATTATACAATTTCTGAACCTAAAACAAAGCAAGATGATACCTTTACTAAAACAGTAAAATGGGGCAAACATTAGGAAGATTTGAGAACTGGGTATTGTGAGGAATGTGAAATTAAGTTGAGAAAATAGGAATTTTGGATCAAAATCTGAACTTTTTGTGTCAGAAAGAAGATGGAGGAAATGATGAAGAAATGGAAGTTAGGGTATTACAAAAAAATGAATATACAAACTGCGGACTAAACGTGATCAGAGCTGGCGTTTAAGGGATGAGTAAAGAGAAAGGAAAGAAAAGGAAAAAAATTCAGTTCAAAAAATTAAGCTTTTTAATGTGCAACAATGGAGGTGGAGGGAGAATGAGTAATTGGGGGAGAAGGAGAGAAAATGGGAAAAAAAATTGAATGAAAAACTCAAAAAAAAAAATTAAAATCAGAAAAAGAAGGAAGAGGATGAACATGGTGGAGAAGAAGGAGAAAGAGTATGAAGATGATGAAGAGGATGGAGAAATTAAATTAAAAATAAAAAGGAAAAGAAAAAAAAACTCAAAAAAAAAAAGTTAAAATAAAAAAAAAAAGAAAAGTCAAAGGTAAAATGGCTGGTCAACGGTCATAACCGGTCACTTGACCGTAATGGTGATCATTTTCAAAAGTTGGTGACTGTAATTCATAAAAAAAAAACTTTGCGGCTGTAATTCACAAAACGAGAAAACTTTAAGGCTGTAATTCACAAAAGATCCTATATTATAATATATAATAATTGAAAAGGTGGTAAGTGGGGTATTTTAAATAATATAAGTTGGGGTAGTTGGGGGTATTTAGGTAAAAAAAATTTGCTAAAAATAGAAAGTGGACAATTAGAGTGAACTAACTGACCAAATAAGAAAAGTGGACAATAAAAAAGAAACGAAAGGAGTATAAAATAATCATCTTATTAAGTTTAAGTTTGAACATTAACGTGCTCAAAATTGCTCCCCATACATGGTCATTTCAAGCTTATTTCAGTATGTAAATGTATTTCATTTTACAATATTTATTATCTCAATGAAATAGTTAAATACTCCAATTAGTTTAACTCAGCACTAATTCACTTCACCATTAATAAGTTAAATTCAATTCTATTGGACATCTATAAAATCAATTCAATTCGCTTCAACGCTAATAAATTCTCTTTGTTTCACTTTGTAATAATACTTCAATTCACTTAAGCACTAATAAATAATGTCGATTTAGTTGAGAATATGAATTAGGAAAAATTACCTAGAATAATCTAAATTATTGGCGATTTCCTTAAATAAATTCACCTATTGATTAACCATGAATAATCCCAATTTTGAGGGGCATTTTCCTAGAGTAAACCAGGTGACCTTATCTTACACAAAGATGATTCAAACTTGATACTTCCTCCGTTTTTTTACTTGCAACATTGTACGTTGACTGCGGTACTATTCATTAAGCAAATTGATTTATATATTGTCGGTAATCTAAAAGTCAAAACATAGTTATATGAGATCTTATTTGAATCGTCTCAATTCAAAGTTTATTAATTTTGAATTTTTATAATTTTTTAATATATATAATTAGAGATATTAAAGATTCAATTAGTACTTTGAAGAATGTGAAAAAGCAAATGATGCAACTAATATGAAACGGAGGAAGTATCATTCAACTTGAAGTCAAATAAAAACCAAAAATAATTTTGATATGAACTCAATCTAAACTCATAAATACTCGTTCTGTACTCAACCTAAACCTAAAATAACCTCATCAAAATAAGTTTGTACCTAGAAATTGAATGAGGCGTCATGATTTCTAGTTAAATTTGATTTAGCCCAGAGAAAAATCAACATGGACATAAATCTTTTTCGAATAAATTTTTAAAAAATGTACAATTGAATCAGTTCAAAAAAAATTTTGTGACCCATATGCTACCAAATTGGATGGTGGTCGCAAATCTACAACCAACTTATTGGTAGCGGACTACAACCAATCTGTAACCAACATATTGGCCGCAAATTGTAACCAAATGTACGATCAGATCATACAGTCTCTTGCAAAAGTAGTTATTTATGAAAAATTTAAATATATTTTTAATGTGTCAGTTAATCTATACTCTTCCGTTTCTTTTTGTTTGTCCACTTTTAGAGAGAAAAATAAAAATTAGATTTTTGAAATATATATTGAAGATAAAATATATTCATATGAGAAGATCTTGTTAGATTTATCTTGATGTAAAATTTTTTAATATGAAATTTTTATAATTTTTTATGATAGGTATTTAGCGATATTAAGCTTAAAATTTGCTAAAAAATGCGTGCAAAAGATAAAGTGGACAAATAAAAAAATTACTTCTAACAATATTTTTTTTTAAAAAACGTCAATCTAAGCCACTGCAAAAACTGGCTTTTGTCGGCAACTTAAAATTTTCTGATGATCTTCACTTTTCTTTCCCAGAGTTTTTCTTCTCTACAAAAATTGACTCCTTAAATGCTCTCCAAACCCTAACTATTGGCTATTGTCCCCTTTTTTTCAAGGTTTTAATCTAACCAATTAATTCTCCTCTATCTGTAAGTATCTTGATCTTTTTTTATACTTTATCTAATTCATCAATTTTGTTTTTCACATTAATTCTATAAGTTGCAAATTTGGGACCAATAATCAAGGATTTTGTTCATCAGAATTAGGATTTCCATGTCTAATTATTGATCAATTCTGTTTATTTATAGTGCTGATTGTTGAAATGTATTAATTTCACCCTTTTAAACCATTTTATGTATGATCATTACTTGTTCTGTCTCCAATGTTACTCTTGATCAATGGAAGATTCAAAAAATTTAAGTTTTAGGTTTTTATCGAGTGATGATTGAGTATATAATACTCCCTAAAATCTCAAATGAATTATCCCATTTATTTTTTTATATTATTCATCGATTATTCATAATTTGTATTTTATTCTAATTTAGATGTAATCGATAATTTGTATTTTATTCTAATTTAGATGTCAAAATGTAGTCGCGTGATTTTGTTTGATTCGTTACTATGTAAACTTTATCAATTTCTATTATTATTTTTAGTTATGTACAATTAGATATATTTAGGATTGAATTATTCGGGTGAATTGGATAGAGTGGAAAAATCAAATGAGACTATTCGGGTGAATTGGAGGGAGTTTATCCTAGGGCTAAGCTGATGGTTGTAATTCATAATACGTTATATATCGTTAATCAATGGAAGATTCAAAAAGTTAAGGTTTATGTTTTTATCGGCTAATGATAGAGTGTCTAACATGTTATGAAGTATATGCTCATAGTAAGCTATATACTCAATCAGAGCGAGTAGTAATTGCTAAGAATGCTAATCCAATGTCATTAAACTAGGAATTCGATTTATTATAATCACTATTCCATTTGGTTGATATTACACTTGAATCTTGATCATTGGAAGATTCGGAAAAGTTAATCCATGGGTTTTTTTAGATGATTAGGTATATAACATATTATAAGACCAAGCTGATTGAGGTAATCTCGTAGTATGTTATGTACTCTATCATCGAGAAGTAATTGCCGATGTTTAACATGCATAAATCCAACCCTTTTCTGATGCTAATACATGATCATTATTTGTTTTGTATCCAATAGTTTTCCATCCATCAAAGAACGATTCATCAATTAACGCGTTCTGAGAAGTAAGTACTATGAAAGCTATTTATAATAAACATCATCCTAAGGATTTGTTGTATGATTTTTGGGATATTGTGCCTGATTGATAGGAAATTTGAGGATCTTTGAAGCTTTGATGGCTGAGGTGATTGGACCTAGGGTGTATAGCTGCTGCAATTGTCGAAACAATGTTGCACTTCATGATGATATCATTTCCAAAGCTTTTCAGGTGAAGAAGTTGTTTGATGGAAATGCTCTGTGTTTCATGAATCATAATGATTGATGAATGTTGTGTATATCAAGTTTTCATTTCGATTCTTTATATCATATCTTTGAGATTGTGCTTGAAAGTTTTTCGATTACCCCAATGTCATTAAGTTACTCGCATTTAGGTTCTCCCTTCAGGGCGAGTTTTGGCGGGGTATATATAGAACATTACCTTTGTAATCAGAATGAGTTTGTTATCAATTGACCCTTGATAGCAAACATCATCGTGCTTAAAATTTTCCCTTACGAAAATTTTGAACATGTATCACATTTAGTGACATTTATTTATCGGGGTAAGCTTTAGAATACCCTACAGGGAAGGGGAAAGTAAGCCTTCTTGTACGCGGTGAGAATTGAACCCTTGTCACAAGGGTGAAAGGAATGTCTTCAACCACTAGATCAGCCCATGATTCTCCACGTTTAATGACTTAGTTTTGCACACTCTCAGTTTGAAATGCCTCGTTCCATTAAGCTATTTTTAACGAATAGCACCTTTTAATGTTTAAACGTCAATAACATTTGCGTCTTAAGATGCCATGTAACAGTTAGGGACTGGAAAGGGTGTGTTTGTTTATGTGGCACTATCGAGTTTATGAAACTTAATGCCTATGTAGCTCAATACATTTGATGCATACCGAGACTCTGGCATGCTGATATGTTTTATTCTGCTGACCGCTCCGTCTGATTCATTATTCAGGGAAGAAGTAGTAGAGCTTTTCTATTTTCCCACGCAATGAACGTTGACATAGGGCCTAAAGAAGACAGACATCTCATGACGGGTCTCCATACCGTTGCAGATGTCTACTGTTCTGATTGTCGCGAAGTTCTTGGTTGGAAATATGAACGAGCTTACGAAGAATCACAAAAGTACAAGGAAGGAAAATACATATTGGAAAAGTCCAAGATTGTCAAGGATAATTGGTAGTCGTTACGATCATTCTCTTCTCCCGTTGGCATACTATACCGTTCTGTTCTACTGCACGACTTAAGGGTTGCAATCGAAGTATGAGCACATACAAAGAATCGCAAATATTTTAAAGGCAAAGAGTGAATTATCATTCTCGTCGATTGATTCATGTTTTGTTCTGTTCTTTTACCTCTTTTACTGTATAGAAGAGAAGAGATATGGTAGATAAGAAGGTTGGCCTAAGTTTGTTGATTTTTCTTCTCAATTCTCTTGTTCATATTGTCCCATTGATTTGGCAATTGATCTCCAATATGTTAAGGTTCCATCAATATGGCCCTATGGAATATGGATGATGTAATTATTTGTCACAAATTCTTGTGAGAGACGGTCTTTATAAGAGACCATTTCTAATTGAACTGGTCCATTAAAGAAAATGTAGAGTAAAAATAAATATTAAGCTTTAATGGGCTGGGCTTGAAAGACGTCTTTTAGAAAGACGGTCTCTCAGGAGACTAGCTGATTATTTGTGTATGAATTAAGGGAACACGTCTCTCTTTGTGGTAATGGCCTTTACACGATTTATAAAAAATATCCTTAAAAATACACTACAATTTTTTTAAGTCTAGATAATTAATTTTATTTCAAATTAAAGCCTATAAATAATTTGATAAAACCAAAGTAATACTCCTTATTATTGCCACTGAGTTGAGCGCACATATTAAGAAAGTGGTAGATGGGGTATTTTAAATGATTATAATAATTGTAAAGGTGGTAATTGAGAGTATTTGAGTGATTATAATAATTGTAAAGGTGGTAGTTGGGGTATTTTAAATAATATAAGTGGGGGTATTATGGTTTTTACTTGTGTGAACATTGGGTATTTAGGTAAAAAATCTTTGCTAAAAATGAAAAGTACAATTTGGGAGAACTAACCAAATAAAGTGGATAATAAAAAAGAAACGAAGGGAGTATAAAGTAGTAACATTTGAGGTCTTTAATTTAGGGTACCTTATGAGGTTAGGCATCTTACACATATCGAGAAACTTACAATTTACAGAGTTAGAAATTTTAATCAGGTTAACATTTGAGACTGAATTCATAACTCAATAGAAGGTAACGTTCGTAAATGAGAATGATATAATGTATTTTAACTTATAATTTGCTAACAAACTCCAATATGTTTAGCAATATAATTGTATGTGTAGAATTAGGGTCCTAGAAGCAGATCCCTAATCCTTCACAAGATGATTGGAAAATCTCAGAATAGGGCTGCGATTAGTTGAAGGAATTTTATAAACTGAAAAAATTAAGTTTGTAAATTTGATTCGTCAATAACAAATCAATGTCAACAGAAAAATGTGTGTCAAGCATACAAGAAAATCATGTCTCATTGTCACTAAAACCCATTAAAAACGAAATCACAAATCTTGGAGTAAACCACACGAGAAAATTCTTCTAAAACCGAACTTGTAAAGAAAGAATTAAAAAAAAAGTACACCAGAGTATGCAAAACAAAAAAAAAAGGAAAAACTACTGTAAACAATGCTAACTTCCGCTGATTTCCATACAATAAATATATAACATTTGATTAACCATGAATAATAACGGTTTAGGGGATGTTTGCATAGTCTAGTAAGCTATTTGACATAAAAAAACGAAGGTGATTAATGGTTAACAAAAGTACACACCCTTAAATTGCAAAAAATTGTAATATTCACCGTAATTTTTGAAAAAGATATGCTATATTTACATGGAAAGCTTCACTAGGAAAAAATGAAAGTCTAACTAAGCAAAAACATCTATCAAGAAACTAAACCCTTCCCAGAAGCATGTCTCTTCTTGGCAAACTCTCTAGCTTCCTCTCTTTTCCTCGAGAGCTCACGAAGGCATTTATTGTAATGGGAATCAATTGCATCGAGCTCCTGCTTTAGGTCCTCGCTGTACGTGTCTTTCTCGGTTGGTGTTATAGAAGACAAGCTTGACAGGCTCAAACCATCAGATGCAGCACTGCATAAGATAAAATGAATATGTTGATGAATAGAATACAATTGGACAGACACTAAGTCACTAACAAAGCTTCAACATATCAGCCAAAATTACCTGCACGAGACTTCACTGCAGTCACAAGCACTTAAACCAGAATCATGATTTTGATTCACCAGGTTGTGTTCAACTGATATGCCAGAAACAAGAGAATCTCGAGCACAACGGTCATCACCAATCCCAATTACCTCGGTAGAGGTCTTGCACATTCCAGATTCCAAAAGATACCTTAGTGCATCTACGATACAATTTGAAGCAGAAGAATCCTCGAGTGAACTAATATATTCAGCAAGACTAAAATCACAAGGTGGCTTGTAGTCCGGCTTTAGTTCTGGTATCAACTGCTCCATCAACTGCACTATTGGAACCAAATCCTCTCCGGATAAGTCGCTGATCTGTTCAATCATCTCACACAAAACTGAAACGATGGTATCAGTTTTAGGGTAGAAAGGAAACTTAACACTGTTCCTATAACCTGATGCAGAAAAACAACACTCAGTTTTCCAACAACGGAAGAAAAGAATAGTGACTATAATGGTCGGCTTTTAAATTGAAATACCTTTTGAATTAATATAGACAAGCTTCATTTTGATCCTCTCCTCATCCTTCACCTTTCCTATTAGCTTGAATGTCTTGACATCATTATACAATAATGTTAGGCTTAGTCGGCGAGGAATTTCACAAATGCTTTTCATACTTGTGCTTGAGTTACTCTTCTTGCTGTCAAGGTCTATATCCATAGATTGAGATTTAGGTCCGGACACATAGGCCGATTCAAGCATCTTTGGAGTAGTTAGGGGAATTTGTCCAGGTAGATTATCTGATACTAGGAATGGGTCATTCAACAACTCCTCTGCAGATGGTCTAGTAGAAGCTGAAACCAAACACTTCTCTATAAATTCCTTCATCTCCAGATTCATTATTGTGTCAAGGCTAGCAGGCTTTTCACCCTGAAGAAGAAGACCAGTAAGTAAAAGACTGTTACAGCATATATATTTACCATACAAGTTGCAGATTATTCAAAGGATAAACACAAAGCACTATACCCTGATAACTTTGTCGTAGATTTCATGTACACCATGGCATTCTAAATAAGAGCTTTTATTGGTCGCCATCTCCAGCATACACACACCAAAAGAATAAATGTCAACAAGCTCATTACATTCTTCTTCTCTAAACAACTCTGGCGCTATGAATTCGGGTGTACCTGCATCAAGAGGAACCCACATGTTAAACACGTAAAACTAGAATGGACTACAAAGAACCACTGCTAAAAATAGGACTAGACAATACCAATCACACTCAAAGCAGCAGGTTGCTGCATAACAGTTGCCAATCCCAGATCTCCAATCTTAACTTGTCCGGTGTGTCCATTGACAAAGATATTTTCGCATTTGAGATCTCTATGTATGATGCGTGGATTCTGAGTGTGAAGGTATTGTAAACCTCTGAGGATTTGCCTTGCCCAGTTTTTGATAGCCTTAATGTTAACTTGCTTGTGTTTTTCACGATACCTAAACAATGTGAGTCCATTAATATTAGAAGGAATCAAAATAATACACGTAGATTTAACACACACAAAGATCAACGGTTAAACATGTTGGGAAAACTTAAAGTAAGTGTAAAACTACTATATAGTTTTTCTTATTTTTATTTATATTAATAAAAAGTTAGAGATTGTAAATTTGTAATAGAGAATCAAATAACTAAATTTCCTAAAATTAAACCACTAACTTAGTGTCAAATATCCAATTGACCCACTACTATTAACTTACTAAAGTAACTTACTCTTAAACAATAGCTATTTTAATTTTGAATCAAATATCAACAAAATACTCACTGCTTCAAGTTTCCAGAAGTAAAAAGCTCCGTGATTATGTTGATAGTCATGCATCTATCATCCACCCACCAGTGGTAAAACTTCATAATATTTGCATGTTTTAATGACTTCAAAATGTGAATCTCCGAATACAGTAACTCCAATTGTTGTGACGACCCCATTACATTTTTGATGAGAACTTGATTCCAAGCCACCTCTATTCCCTCCACCTCATCAAATGCCCTGTATCTGAACAAAGGAAATATAAGGGGAAAAATTAGAGGAAAAAACAAAGATCGCCTGAATCCTTCGTTAATCTGTAAGTCGTACAAAATAAAATCCTTACCATACTCTGGATTTGAATAAAAAAAAATCACAAAATAAAAATAAAGGAACAATAAAATCAGAGGACTGGGAAAGGAATCATACACAGTCTTAAATGCTCCCCTTCCCAAGATTTCATGATACTGAAGAGCAAGAGTCAACAAGGAAAAATATTAAAATCATCAAAAATCACAAATAAAAAAAATGCCGAAACAATGGTGTATAAAAACAGAAAGCATAGTATGCAATACTTTTAACACACGATAAAAACAGCAGGTTAAATCCTCAAATACAGACATTAAAAATGCAGTAATAAATTAATTCACATACAGCAAAAATAATAAATTTGTAAACAAGATAAAAAATAATAAAAATTAGAAAATTTCAAAACATGGAGAGGAAACATACGAATTTCATAATTTAATAAATTAGGGTTTCAAACAATAACATCGTGATTATAAATGTAAAAACGGGAATTTGCGATCACCATAACACCAAAAAATTGATAAGAAAAGGAAAAATAATTATTTCTAAAATAGAAGAGATCGTACCCTGATGTATCGACCAGAGGGGTCCCTTTCAGCAATACCGTCAAAATTATCAGAACCTGGGCTCATTATTGCCGAAGTCGAACGAGAATCAACCGAATTCATCACTGACGTTTACGATGAAGATTAAGAGAACTGAGAAAGAGAAATTCAATCAAAGGAGAGGATGCAGTAAATACACAAACGATCAAAGAACTTCAATTTGAATCAACTTTTCTTCAGAAAATGCTTCACATGCGATCAAATATGAATCAAACGACGATTTAAAACCAAGTCGACAAGCGAGTAAATCCAAATTTGAACAATCCATTCGTAATTTCAGAGCTCGGATTTCCATTATAGGCGAAATATGTAACTCTGTCATACCAGCCCCAAAATCACCATATCACGTAAAATATAATTGCGAAAAATTTGACAGATGATGAACCCTAAAATTTGAAGCGATCTTATGAAACGAAAGAATTTTGGTATTTCGGAGTTTTGTTTCTTTTCCTGAAGAAGCAAACCCTAGAATATGAGAATTGAGAGCAAAATTTGTTACGAAGTGCAAAATAGATGGATTTCTCGGTTTATATGCAGTTTATTTGCCCGTAATTATCGCATCAGGAGCGTCTTCGGCCGTTAGCACAAAGACAAATTCTTTATTATTGGTGTAGTGGTGTTCAATGGCCCAAATATGATTGGGCTCAGGACCGTGCTTAAATAAATATAAATCATAAATTTTTATTTGAGACCGTCTATACAATAGACGTTTTAAATTTTGGGCTGATCCAATTTATAAATTAAATAAAAAAATTGATCGGTGATTTTGTAAGTTAAAAAGGAGATATGAGTTGGACTCTTAAGAGACGTCTATACTATAGACGGTCTCTCAAGAGAGGACCTGAATATAAATCAGATTGAATAAAAGTCTTTTAAATTCAATATGGGATTTGAGTCTATCTTTAAAAATTTGGTCCGGCCAGATTCGACCCATTTTTATTACTTAACGTTATTATTATCCTCATTAATTGATTTATAACAATTAAATCGTAAAAACGCGAATAATCCTCATTAGCATTGTCATTTATAATAATTAAAGGAAAATTTCATAGGGTAGCATCGAACTTTCATGAAACGCAAGTGATAGCATCTTTGTAAGATTTTTCTACATGGAAACATTCAGTTTATGCACTATCTAATTGCCGTAGCATTTTCCAATAAATTTTTGGTAATTTCCGTTTAATATACCATTTTGACATTTCTACCCTTATTAAGTGTTGATTGTTGTCTTTATAAAGCCCTAAATCATTTTTAAACTCTCAAATGTTTAATTCACCATTTAGTTTATTACACTCTCAAATGTTCTAACAATTTTGAATGTTCTAGGGTTTTCGCACATTTCTCTCAAATGTTGTAACAATTTTGTTTTCATTCAAATAATTAGTTGGCAATGTTGAGTTGTTGACAAAAGGTATCTTAAGCATTAGTACATGTCTTAAGCACTAGTCATAATGTTCACGTAATGTACTTAAGAAAGATTATATTATAAAGTTCAAAAGGTGCATTTGAAGCACTAATACATATGTACTTAACTAGAATTATAAAGTTTAAAAGGTGCATTTCAAGCACCAATACATATTTACTTAACTAGGATTATAAAGTTCAAAAGGTGGATTGATCAAGTTCATATGTATTAGTGCTTGAAATGCGCCTTTCAAAATTTATAATCTTAGTTAAGTACATAGAAGTATGTATTAGTGCTTGAAATGTACTATTGTCTATTGTAATTGTTAATAATTCTAATTGGATCGTAGTTAAAATTATAAATAAGTTAATATTAATAAAATTAACTTCAAAATGAATTAGACAAGTTATTCTTGATTATGCTTTAACTTACAAGCCAAGAGTAATTGGTAAATACAATGGCTGAATTTAATATGTGAAAATAAATATCGTCTTCAAACTTTTTTTTAGGAATATAATATATACATAATGACACCTTATAAATTCAAGTAAAAATGATGCCTAATGGTATAACTAATAGATGTATAAGCAAAGAGGTCACAATTAGCTCACGTGTTCATATCATCATACATTATATAAAAGGCTTGGAACATTTCAAATGGTACAATTTAAGAGTTTTTCCAAATGACACTCATTTATTGCCTAAAAAAATAACATGTGATTTCATATGGACCAATATTTCTTCCATTAAATATCTTGAACTAACACTTATTTATACTTAAATTGAGTAAATTAAATAACATAATATACTGCATAATATATTGTTAATAATTTCCATTATTACATAGTTAATTTATATCTATAACTGTCAAAATTGAGTATTTCTATCTCTGACTTTATTTTTTTAATTGGAATCATATTTATAGACGTTGATGCTAAAAAAACCGTGCAATGCACGGATTTTTACACTAATTTATTTTAAAAATACATGATACATGATATTTCCTCCATCTCATTAAATTTGTATTATTTTTAGTTCGATAATGCCATCACTTTCTTTTAATTTCATCAATACATTTTAACTTTCTATAATTTCATTCGCATAATTTATTTTCTCGTTTCATTTATTAACATTTTTTATAAATAACCCAAACTTATTTTATACAAATCAAGGAGAACATAGGAATTATGTTTTATAAACATGATATACGGAATAAGTTTCCAAAGAGTAGTACAAACTAGTCAAATTGATTCGTCATTACATAATCAATGTCAGCAGCCAATTTTTGTGCAACTCAAATTTAGACACCGGCTTCAGCATAGACGACTACTTTATAAATTCGAGTACAATCTAAATTTTTAAGCCTACCAATAACCTACGTCTCATTGTCACTTAAACCCAGTTAATAAAGAAATCAGTCGAGAAATTTCTTCGAAATACGAACATGTAAAGAACGAATGAATAAACTTTACAGAATCAAAACTATTACGCCATACGATTTACATGAAAGCTTTGACGTTAGCAACAATGGAAATCTAACTAAGCAACAACTTCAATCAAGCAACTAAACCATATACTTAGAAGCATAATTCTTCTTTGCAAACTCTTTGGCTTTGTCCCTTATCCTAGAGAGCTCACGAAGACATTCGTTATACCGGGAATCAATTGCATCGAGCTCCTGCTTTAGGTCCGTATAGTACGTGCCTTTCTCTATTAATGTTAAAGAAGACAAGCTTGATAGGCTCAAAGCATCAGATGTAGCGGTAGCACTGCATAAGATAGAAATGATTATGTTGATGAATAGAAAAACATGGATAGACTAAAAAGCTTCTACATGTGCAACCAATGATACCTGTAGGAGACTTTACTGGAATCACGAGCACATGAACCAGAATCATGATTTTGATTTACCGGGTTATGTTCAACTGATATGCCAGAAACACCTCGAGTGCAACGGTCATCACCAATCTCAATTACCTCTGTAGAGGTCTTGCACATTCCAGATTCCAAAAGATACCTTAGTGCATCCAGGATACAATTTGAAGCAGAAGAATCTTCGAGTGAACTAATATATTCAGCAAGACTAAAATCACAAGGTGGCTTGTAGTGCGGCTTTAGTTTTGGTATCAACTGCTCCATCAACTGCACTATGGGAACCAAATACTCTCCGGATAAGTCGTTGATCTGTTCAATCATCTCACACAGAACTGAAACGATGGTATCAGTTTTAGGGTAGAAAGGAAAATCAACGCTGTTCCTATAACCTGCTCCAGAAAAACAACATTCAGTTTTCCAACAAAGCAAGCAAAGAATAGTGACTATAATGGTCGGCTTGTTAATTTGAAATACCTTTTGAGTCAATGAACACAAGGGTCATTTTGATCAACTCCTCATTCTCTACCTTTCCTATTAACTTGAATGTCTTGACATCATTATACAATAATTCTAAGCTTTGTCGGCGAGGAATTTCACAAATGCTTTTCATACTTGAGCTTGAGTTACTCTTCTTGCTGTCAAGGTCTATATCCATAGATTGAGATTCAGGTCCGGACACATAGGCCGATTCAAGCATCTTTGGAGTAGTTAGGGGAAATTGTCTAGGTAGATTATTTGATACTAGAAATGGGTCATTCAACAACTCCTCTGCAGATGGTCTACTACAAGCTGGAACCAAACACTTCTCTATGAATTCCTTCATCTCCAGATTCATTATTGTTGTAAGGCTAGCAGGCTTTTCACCCTAGAGAAGAAGACCAATAAGTAAAAGACTGTTACAACATATATATTTACCATACAAGTTGCAGATTATTCAAAGGATAAACACAAAGCACTATACCCTGATAACCTTCTTGTAGATTTCATATACACCACGGCATTCTAAATAAGAGCTTTTATTGGTCGCCATCTCCAGCATACACATACCAAAAGAATAAATGTCGACAAGCTCATTATATTCTTCTTTTCTAAACAACTCTGGGGCTATGAATTCGGGTGTACCTGCATCAAGAGGAACCCACATGTGAAACATGTAGGACTAGAATCGACTACAAAGAACCAATGCTAAAAATAGGACTAGACAATACCAATCACACTCAAAGCAGCAGGTTGCTGCATAACAGTAGCCAATCCCAGATCTCCAATCTTGACTTCTCCAGTATGTCCATTAACAAAAATATTTTCGCATTTGAGGTCTCTATGTATGATGCGTGGATTCTGAGTGTGAAGGTAATGTAAACCTCTGAGGATCTGGCTCGCCCAGTTTTTGATAGCCTTAAAGCTTAGTTGCTTGTGTTTTTCACGATACCTAAATAATGTGAGTTCATTAACAATAGAAGAAATCAAAATAGATCATACATGTAGATTTATCACCCACAACCTAACGATCAACGGTAAAACACTCACTGCTTCATGTTTCCTGAAGTAAAAAGCTCAGTGATCATGTTGATAGTCTTGCTTCTATCATCCTCCCACCAGTGGTAAAATCTCATAATATTTGCATGTTTTAATGACTTCAAAATGTGAACCTCCGAATACAATAACTCCAATTGTTGTGATGACCCCATCGAATCTTTAATGTCAACTTGATTCCAAGCGACCTCTATTCCAAGTACCTCATCAAATGCCCTATATCTAAACAACGGAAATATAAGGAGAACAGGTAAGACCGTAAGAGATAAAGGAAAATTCACTTGGATTGCTTATCTGTAGGTGGTACAAAAGGACATCCTCGTAACAAACAAGCTTTTGAAAAACATAACCATAGATGGAAATTAAAGGAAAATAAAATCAGAGGACTGGGTAAGAAAATCATACACAGTCTTGAATGCTCCCTTCCCCAGGATTTCATGATACTGAAGAACATGAGACAAAGAAAAAAAAAATAAAAATAATCAAGAATCACAAATAAAAATAAATGGTTTATAAAAACACAGAGCATAGTATGCATTTATAAAATAGCAGCTTTAATCCTAAAATAAAGATTTTTTTTAATTTGGGGTAGGTTGGAAAATCCTATAGAATTAATGAGATACGAGAAAGAATTAATGCTTTCAGATGGTGAGAATAAAACCCAGTAAAAATAAGGATATCAACTAAAGAGGTAATGCATGATTCTCCTCAAATACAGAAATTAAAAAACACAGTAATTAATTAACTAAAATACTGTGAAAATAAATATACTAACAGGATAAAATAAATATTATTATTACATTATAGACGTGAGTGAGGAAGTATTCGAATCATAATTTGATAAATCAGGCTTTAAACAATGACATCAAGATCTAAGTCAAAGAACGGAAATTTAACGCTTACCAAATCAACACAAAAAATTGACAAGGAAAGCAATTAGGGTAAGAATTAAAAGAAAAACTAAACAAACTATAATCAATAATTACTCACGATTTTAAGCAAAAAAATCAATTTAATTCTAAAATTAAAGAGAAATTAAATACATCATACCCTGATGTATCGACCAGAGGGATCCCTCTCGGCAACATCGTCAATGTTGTCAGAAACTGGCCTCACCATTTCCGAAGTCGGACAAGAATTGACGGAATTCATCACTGACGATTACGATGATGATTAACAGAATTGAAAATAGGATATTCAATTAAGAGAGAAAACGCAGATGATACACAGCCGATCAGAAAACTTCAATGTGAGTCAAATTTTGTTCAGAAAATGCTTCGCATGCGATCAAATATGAATCAAACGACGATTTATAACCAAGTCGACAAGCGAGTAAATCTAATTTCGAACAATCCATTCGTAATTTCAAAGCTCGGATTTCCATAATAGGCGAAATTTGTAACTCCATCATGATACCAGCCCCAAAATCATCATATCATGAACTTAAGAATTTGAAGAGATCTTGTGAAAAGAATGTCTTTTGTATCACGGAGTTTTGCGTCTTTGTATTGTGAAGATGCAAACCTTAGAATATGGAAGTTAGGGTTTATCGAGAACAAACTTTTGTCAAGAAGCGTAAAGGAGAGATTTGTGGATTTTGATGTACAATTGGTCCCCAATCCCAGGAGTCTCTTTTGGCCGTTACTTAAATCAGGTAAAATCGTAAGAGATTTTTTTTTTTTTTTTGAAATAATCCTAATAATTAAATCATTTGGTACTACTTTGGTAGTACTGGTACATTGAGGGGATGCATAGGTAAATAACAATTGTAAATTATGTTTATATGTCCTTATTTTAAGAAGTCTTTTGTGATTTTTATTTTATATTTTTCTTATTTTATTTATTTTAATATTATATATTTTATTCTTTTGTAGTTATTTGCAAATAACCGTTATCGTTTAGAATTTTCTAATAGTACATTAGAATATTAGGTGATAATCGTTATGGAGAATAGTGTAAAATCTTATTTATATATATATATATATATATATATATATATATATATATATATATAATTTCTTGCTGCTTATATATTCAAATTTTAAAATATTTTCTACTTTAGTACCTAAATTGTATTCTAATTAACAAATTGCCTCAAGATAAGCTAACGAATACCATAAACAATCATTTCACCAAATTAAGCCACCTACAGTGTAATTTTATTTTAGATTCGTTGATTTCCTTTATCCTTTTTGATACTTTTATTTTAACCATATTTAACATTTTAATGTGGATATCAAAAATATAATGTCATATCATATCATCATACTATATAATAATAATAAAGATAAAACAATAATTGAAAATGACAATTTCTCGACAATTTGCTTATGTGGATTACATTTACATTTATCAGTAATTAAACATCTTATGTAACATCCTATAATTACTACTAGTATTTTATTTTAGTAAAATCATAATTTAAGCAACAATGAGATATTAATATTAATTGATATAAATGTGAAAATATGCATCATTCTTTATTAAGGATCCACACTAGAAGAAATTGACATATATTGTCAATAATAATAATTATAATCTATATAATTGTATAGGTAAAAATATAAGCTAAGGATTTATCAAAGATAGTCACGGTCAGGGAAGGCCGATCATGGCAAGATGTGGCAACTTCGGGGTTCATTTGGGAAGGTTCGGTGAACAGTGATAACATTCTTGATTGGCTGCACCAGAGTCGTTCCTTGAGTCCGTCAAATGAGTACAAGTAGTGGTTGTAATAGTAGTAGCATGTCCCTAGATTAGGGGACAACGACTGTAAAGAAACAAATAAAGTATTTCATATGGTCTAGGGAAGTGACATGTGTAAAAGTAAGAGGAAAATTCTGCAAAAGAAGATAACTTGGACAAAAAGGGGTCGTTTGAGTGTAAGCAAAGAGAAAGTCCTGCACCACAAATGATTGGCTATAAATACAAGCATTCTACACCATAAAGGAGGTAACGGATACAAACTGAATTCTAACTGAAATTCTCCAAAGTATAGTGAACCAAGTACTTCTTGTTTTTCATTTACAATATCGGACCTCACGTCTAAACAAGTCCTATGCAATAATCCACCTGATTGCCACAGTGCATCTTGAAGGACTTGGTAGGCGAATCTTGTGTCGAATTCGAATACTGACTTGGGCGTCGGAGTAGGATTCCGGGAAAGATTCCTGGACCTTTTCTGACCCGTGGTGTGTTTTGTAGGCCATCAGCCATTCTCATTCATAAAGATCTGGCAGCATAACTGGCAAGAAATTAAGTTAAAGGGCTTCCACCAGCTTAATCACTTTAGCTGATCCAATCAGTAAAAGGGGTTAAACAAATATTTAATTGTTCTCAGAATCAGACAGGAACAATAATTTAGTGTAAAAATGACAAATATCATACTACTATATACTCTTATGTCTCATACATTTGAATCATTTGGGTGAAAACTCTAACATCATAATCCAAAATGATCCAAAACGAGCAGGATAAAAGATTATTATTTTTAAAAAAAATAAAAGATGATTATGTTTTTTAAAAAAAGATTATTATTTATTACTAAAGATAAAGGAATAAAATTAAAAAATTACTTAAATAAGAGAATGAAACATTAATGTGTGTTCGAGTTTTAATCAAGGATGAGTAATTTTAATTTACTATATCATATAATCATATAATAATGATAAAGTAAAAAATCATGATTATTAGGAAGAATTTTGATGGACTAAAATCATGCTCCAGTTACAAATAATAATCCATCATATTACATGAATATTAAACCAAACCTCACAATTAATAGAAAAAATAGTAGCTAAAAATAACTAAAAAATATTGACTAGAAACTTAAACAGGTCTATTCTCAGGTCAATTTTAATTGATTAATGCCTGATTTTTTTGAGTAGAATATAAAAAATAACAGATCTATATGCACTGAACCGACAAAAATCGGCTTCCAACAAGCCAGTGAAGTGTTTTCACTATCCACATTCCACGTACAGCTTCAAGATTTGGGTATAAATACAATAGTCAAATTCAGCCATCATTTGAAATTTCTAAGTACAACAAAACGACATTTCTTGAGTCTCATTTGGACAAGGCAACAATACTATTCGGCATTCGCACATGCGAGAATACATGAATAAAAAATTTAAGTTAACTGTGGTGGGCAAATAAAAGTCAACAACCCATCATTTTTAACGCATTACCTTCTCCAAAAAGTGCTCCTTTAAGAGAAATTCTCTGTTTTGAAAGAGACTTTATATAGTCGAAAACAGCAGAGCATATGTGCATACAACATCCAAATTTGCCCAAATGTTAGAAACAAAATTATCGAATAAATTAACAGACTTTATTATAATCCATCTACTACTCGAGTCAACGAGATTGTTGATTTAGAAAAGAAATACACTACATTATAATCAGATAACACTTGCTAAACAACGGCATTTAGGCATTGTACTTTATGATTACGGTTGTGAATATCATTCATAAGATACCTATTTCTTCACAAGTTTGGCTCCACAAAGAGACTTGCCTGAGGATGCAAGCCTGCTTCCTTCAAGGTTAAAGAATGCTTGTCTTGTCCATATACTGTTCGAGGAAAATTAGAGACTAGACTGTAGCACTCTAATGTTGAGCAATCTAAAGAATCGACATAGTCGTATATGGACTGGATAGTTGCATTGCTGTGGAATCTCCTGTCTTTTCGTTCTCCAGTTGGAAACCTCACCAAAACCTGATTTAAATAGCTCAATGAAATTAAACCATAATGCATGAAAATGACAACAAAATTATTGGACTGAGCCAGCAAAAGCAATATTATCCGAAAAACTATTAAGAGTCATGGCAGTATCTGTATTTGAAAGGAAAAACTGTTGAGAAGAGACTTACTTGAGTAACATCGGGCCCTTTCTCAGGTTCAGCGCCTAGAGATAGAGCCTTTTCCTGTTTCCTACGAGCTAAGGCAGCTTCTCTTTCAGCTGCTTCACGTGCTTCTCTCTCACGAGCCTCTTCTTCCTCACGCTGCTTTTGTTCTGCTTCAGCACGCTCCCTCTCAAGTCTCTCTTGTTCTTCTCTCCTCTGCCGCTCCCTAGCCTGAGAGAAGTATGAACAGACAAGTCGGATGGAGGTAAAAAGGGAAAGGGTAGCAGAGATTGCGGCTTTCCGTATCACCTTATCAATAATAACCATAACTAATTCCTACCACGGATACTTTTAAGATTAATAGTCTCACATATCATATAAGAAAATTTAAAAACTGTCAGCTTTCTGAATGTAGCAATGACTCAGGACTAAATATTCCCCAGTTTGACATTACCAGAAGGTCAAAAAATGGCTCAACTTAACTCAAAAAAAAAAAGAAAAAGAAATGGCTCAACTAATATAACTATGGGGGCTACAAAACAAAAATGACACCATTAAATTGGCCCAATGCCAAACTAATTTATCTCCTGCCTGGGTCGTCAAAGGGGGTTGGATGTAGACAATTGACCAAAGGGAGTTATCATTGAATAGAAACAAGATTGGATCGCTCTTGCACTCCATTTACTGTTCACAAAATCCTAGATATAGCCACTTCCCAAAAGTTACGGGAGCAGGATGCTTTCCAAGATAACTACAAAGACCAACTCCAAATTTCACACGACCAACTGACCAAGTTACCAAAGCCTAGCAGAAAGTAAATCATAAACCATGCTAAGCTACAATTTGAGGTTGTATCTCAAACCTGAAACCACCTCACTAATGTGTAACCTAAAGAACACCTAAAACTCATTGTCACATGATTCCCTAGGCTCCTTGTGAATCACAAATCGTAAAGAAAAATTATGATCTATATTAGGCCATTATTTGGCTGTTGTGGACGAATCGCGTATTCAAAAGGCGATTTTTCTTGCTATTTGTGTTACATTGCTTTAATTAATCACAAGGTTAGGTGATAAGGACAGAGTAGTATCATCCACATGTTACAATAGGGACACAGACAATTAAACTCCTCATCCTATACCTAAATCATACCCTTCAACGTTGTTCATTAAACTACCCAGAACATGAACACATCAGTGTTCAATGGACTATCACTTCCAAATTTCATTCGAATCTTTTGGTCACTAACTCGCTACAAGCCACCTAGAAAAAGTCCCAACATTTTAGATATGTCAAATATTCAGTATGCATTCAACCTCCAATGAAACCATTCAAAGAAGGGCTGGAAATCCCCAACCACTCATATTGGCCAAATAGACAGGCACAAAATAGTTATGGGCTCAACTAACACAAAGAAAACAGGTTGAGTGGTTGACACTAAAAATAGATAAAACAGAGGCAGAGTCAACAATGACAGCTTTACCTGATCAGCTTCTAATGCAGCCCTGTAAGCAGCATCTTGTTCTTCCCGCAAACGCATGTTGTTTCTCCTCTCTTCTGCTTCAACTCTGGCAGAGACAAGTACAGGAGAAGTTTCTTCCAGAACTCTCTGTAATATTGAAAGCATCTCTTCAGGAGATTTTGGACCCTCAATCTGCAGAAGTAGTAAGAAGGCTCAGTGCTATCAAATCAATTACAGTAAATGTTTAAGTAAATACCAATGATTAAGCAAGACTTTAACTAGTTGATGACAGCATACACACACATAAAAATGAAATTACTAAAGTTGAAGACTTAAATAACAACAAAGACAATGCAAAAGCCTTGTTCCCAAAAGATATACTATTGACGAACCAAAAACAAATCAGCTCATGAAATTGTTTGCAACATTCCTGCTTTCCTATTTGTTCCTTATCTAACACCATATGGCCTACTGCCATAATCCATATACCATAAACTTCAGACATTCCAAGAAGGAAACTAATTAATTTTAGAAAAAGAAGGGCACAAAAGAGAAGTATGGTTAGCAAAGAAATAGGATTTGAGTAGTACATAAGCTCAAGGGGAGGGAATTTTGTAGAATATTTTTAGGAAAATCACAAAGTGTGTAATACACATTTGGGAGTTTGAGGCATGCTCTCAAATTTAGAAAATTACAAAGCGTGTAATACACATTTCTACATGCAACAACAACAACAACAAGGCAATATTTAGTAAGCAGAGATCTGTTCATCCCAGCCGGTCCACTGTTAGATAGATACAAAAATGGTTTCTTCCGCTGTAGAAATATCCAGAAGTTAATATGCAACAAATAAGTCCCCATTATAAAAGCTAAAAGCAAGACTACACCAAATATTACAAATAAAAGGCAGATGGCATCCTGCATCCAGGATAACAGATGATTTGGATAAGCAGAAATCAGAAGAGAAACAGCAAAATTGTTCGAGGGTTTTGCTCTATGGAGGTGATCAAACATGATTACATGACCATGGTTGGAAGAGTGGGTTGATTTTCGGACCAGGAGTAAGGTTCTGATCATGTGAGCAAGGTTCAACGATGATGAGCTCTATTGTCAAAGAAATTCCAAAAGAATTTGCCTGTGCTGATTCTTTTCCTGCATCCATGTCAGTCGTCGTCATGATGATACAGTAAATTCGCTTAGTTTATACTTCTATCCAACTGCCCCCTTCTCTTTTCTCCGTGGGTCATATATATGTGCAAAATATTTCTTGTTCTTCCATCTTCAAGTTTCAGATAATAGACTATACGGCACAGAATTGGAAAGTAACACTATGTTGGTTTCTCTATTGACTAAAGGTATTGCAGAATGGAAATTTTGGTGTGCCTTTGAAGATACATCTGATATTTATTTAGCCAAATGATGATTTCTTCATGGACAACAGTATCTCCCTCCATGCTTTCCAAACTATCACCTCAGATAACCTAGAAACAAACGTCATTTACAAAGTACTCCTCTGTCCCGCTCAATTTGCATCATTATTAAATTTTAATATGTCCTAATTAATTTACCCCATTTCTATTTACTCTATGATTTTTCTCTTACTTCCACCCCAATATACCAAAATCTTAGTTTCATGCCAAAAGCAAATGGGGCAAAATGACAAGGAGAAAGGAGTATACCAATTACCAACATACCAAATGGAACCCCATGAAACAGCTCATGATTGATCCATCAGCCCATCAAAAAAGATAAAGGTCACTGAAACACTCACTTCCACACCAGCTACTAATCTACATGAAGATGAATTGGATAGTGTCTTGGCGGCCCAAGTCATCAACTCAATATTCAAAAATGGGCTAATGTTTCCTAATGTTTATCACATCTGGCTTGGTAAGCTAACACTCCCTCGCCAATCACATCTCTCCACACCCCCCTAACAATCATATACACACTTCGAATTGACCTCACTTCCACAAAGTTGAAAAGGTGAACATAACCTCCAACTTCAAAATTTGGGCCTTTAAGAGGTTCTCTTAGTGCTCTAATAAGGGTTGTCACAGTAACACTTGACAATTCTATAATCAATTTCTATTTTCAAGTTAAACTTTCCTTCTCTCCCCCTCATATTATCCTGATTTTTCTCTCATCTTTTGCTCTAGCTATCCACAACCTCAAAACCATTTTTGTTATTCACATTGAGTTAATCCTAGAAGTTAGCACCAAAACTGATATGAAACTTTACAGACAAAGAGAGCATTAAGCATAAAAATAAAGTTAATATGCAAACCCCATGAAATGCGGCTTTCCTCAACAATTTTGATCTCAATCTCGGTCCAATTTTTCTTTCAATGACAAAACCAAAAAGTATGTGAAACTAAATGTCAAGGCAAACTCCAAAAGGATTTAAAACAAGGCCATCAATTCTCAAGAAGAAAGTCATTAGATTATAACCAATTCTAAGATAAATACACTAATTTTAATCAAAAAATAAGATACAGACAGTGTAATATCAAAACGAGGGGATCTCCAAATTGCAGGGTATGATACATGATCTCATCTAAAACGAACTTCATAAACTAAAAACAAGAAATTGAACCAAAAAGGAAAGATTATTCACATGTAAAAATTGCTCACATGTAATAATAAAATCAAGACAGCTTGTAATATAAATTAATAGTGACTAGCAACTGCATTTTGATTACATAAAATAAAATCCATTCACATTTTATCAAGACCAAAATAAACCTTCCATTCAAGTATTCAACCCAACTCAAAATTTAAGAAACACAATAGCTTCCACTTCCTAGCAGAATGACCATGTCTTAATTCCACTGTTCTTTAAAGTTGAAACACTCACTTTAAAAACTAAATCCAAGCAACTGTTCAATCGTGCAGCAAGTAACCAGCTTAAACATCACCATCACTGGAGTGTCCTTAATTGTTTCTCACTGTTATCTACTCCACAAACACTAGCATAATACTCCCTCCGTTTCAGTTTACTTGTGCCATTTCCTTTTTTGGCATTTTCATACTACTTGTCCCATTTTCTTTTTTGGCTAACCTTTTCTTACCTAAATACCCCCACTTTTCCAATTCCCAATACTCCACTACCACCTTTACAATTAATTTAATCAATTAAAATACCCAACTACCACCTTTTTAATGGACCCCACTCAACCCTTAAAATCCGTGAAAAGTCAAATGGGACTAGTGAACTGAAATGGAGGGAGTAACATGGATCCATCTCCCCTCAATCAATAGGTCCCTTCTTCTAATCACCTTGTTGAAACTGGTAATTTTCTCAAACTAAGCCATCCAATTATGCACAGGATCTACTTGTGACAATTCATCCAAAATGAACTAAACAAACTTAAGCAGTTAAGAAAAAAATAGTTTTCACAAGGACCACATCCCATGAAATTCGATTCTGACCAAGCACCTACACCTAAAGACGATAATCATGAACCTCATATGTTATCTCAGTTAAGAACAACGACCAAAAGTCATCACACATCAAGCATTTCTAACCATCAATCAGAAATTAAAGTAATGTTCTCAACTAAAATCAAAAAATCAACAACATTATCAATACATTAACTACAGTACCTGCTGAAGCAAAGCAATCCTTTGATTTGTAGCAGCCATAACAACAGCACAGAAAGGAAACCTAGAAGCTTTCAAGCTATTACTCATCTTAAATCCTTCTGTAGCTCGAATACTTCCACCCCACGCCACAAAATTCTCATTAACAAACGCCGCAAATGCTTCATTTCCTATTGTCCTCTCAACAAAAACCGGCGTATCAGGATGATCCGGAGAATGTAAATAAACAAACAACAGCTTATAAGCATGACGCGACCGCTGAAGCGCATCCATAAACCCTTCAGATACAAATCTAATTCTCACAGACGCTCCATACTCTCTCTCCAAACTCGCCACAAACTCCATGGCCTCAGCAGCAGAAAGCGGAGCTTCAACTAATGGACTCGACGACGATTCTCCATTTCTACGGCCTCCGAGTCCCAACATACCAAACGAGTATGACAAAACTCCACCGGCAGCCCAGAACCCTAGCCCAACAGCACTAGAAACCAACCCTAAACTACCGGAAACAATAGAAATTGGAAGTGTAACAATCCTCCACGCTAAACTAGGGTTTCCGGCAGCAGAATTCGAATCGGGCCGTGAAACAACATCGTTTTGAGAAGAATCTGGAAGAAAATGTTGTCCACTGCTACCGACATCAGTTTGCTGTGGTGAAGAGGTGTGATTTCCAGTAAAAGTAGCGATTGCAAGTTCAAGATCCCAATTATGTGCAGCAAGTATCTCTGTGCATAAATCTATGTCTTCTACTCCTGTAATTGCTTGAAAATACGCCAATTTATCGCTGGAATCCACCATTGTTGATCTCTAATTCTTTCTTTATCTCTTCTTAGTGTTGAAGATTGTAGGTTCCTGATTGCGCGATTGAGGTACGGAGAATTTGATAAGGTTTTTCCTGAGATAGTGAGAGAGAACGGAATGATGATCAGAGGGTCTGAGAAGGAGGGTGGAAATAAAGATTGATCGACAAATTACATTCACAATTACCAAACATGGTTGAAGAAAGTAAAAGGGTACCGAAACGTTGCCACAGGATGCTTCTAAATAACGGAAATGCCATTGGGAATTATTTCGTTTTTGGATGCGAAAACTCTAATCAATAAACGGTGATTTGTAAATTACCATAAAATGACAAAAAGAATAATATTAAAATATTATTCAAAAAAAAAGAATAATATTAAAATAAATAAAACTAAAAAGATATATTAAAATAACAAAACCTCTCATTCTATCACATCCTACCACATATGGGTGATTTATTAGCCTCATAAATAACCGTTATTTACTAAGACCTTCTCTTTTGGATGCTGGGTTTAGTCTCCGAATGACGTACGTAACCAAAACACGTCGTTTTAACTTTGACCTGTGACTTTTCAAGTACTCACTAAGGAGGTATTTTATAGAGCAACGAATTTTATGAATATGTGTCAGGTTGGATTTAACAATCATAAAAATAGGAAATTCGGTTTATGTTGAGAGTTAGCGAGAATATAAGGAGAAAGTATTAGTAAAAGTAAAATGTAAATTGTATTACTTTTGTTCTTGAATACTAAGATGTGTATTTATAGAGAAACAATTATCACTATACATATACTATTCGAGCACTATTTATGGAAATAATCTTTCTCGCTGACATGAAAGCATTCACCTTATATTGGTGTCTAACGGTTTAATATTTTTAAGACTTCAAAATTTTAGAATTTCTTCAAGATTTTGCTAGTTGTTAATTTTAAATTTTTTTATTTTTTAAACCTTCAATTGCCATATGGCATATAATAATTGGATGAAAGTTTTACATTTAATTTTCATAGAATTAAATATTCCATTTTAAATTTGAAAAAAATATAAAGCAAAACAAATAAAATAGTATTAATCATATATTTTTCTTGCTCTTTAAAATGACATCCATTTTGTATATTTTCAACACATTTTAAAAATAATCATTAGAGAATTGAGACTTAAGAAATAAGAGCAAAAATCCATTTCTTGGTAAAATTTTAGATTCAATTATCACCTAGTTTTTTCCCTCTTCTTTCATCTTACTATGTACTATTATCCTTTTTAGAACGATAATAACATTTAGTTACATTTTAAGAACTATATTTTGGAGTGTAAAGTAATTAGATGTGGTGGATCTGGGCATGAACATGAAATTGTCAGTTGCCTAAATCGATTTTAAGGTCTTTTCTCCAAACTTTTGCCCATTGCACTTGTAAATTGTAATCCCCTCTTAAAGTTGGCCCGGTATGCAGCTGAGGGCATTTGGAATGCCAAAAGGCATTTTGTTGGTGAAACAAACTAAATTGAACAATCAGCTAACAAGTCTTATCTTGTCAATCGTCGATATGAGATCAGAACAAAGGCTCGTCAATGACAATTCTTGTCAAACGTAGCTCTCTAAGAAGCTAATCATTGGCTTGTTTGGGGAGGATCACAACCCGATTGTATGTTTATTTCCAAAGACTTATCATGTTACAAGAAGAAGATAATCTCACATTAACAGAAACACTAATTAATGTACACTCCTTCAGTCCTCATCATCATCATCATCATATCATCACACTCAATATATTGCGCTCATAGAAACTATGATCAGGGTTAGGGGAGGGTTAGATGACGACATACCATAGTCCACACCCGTACCATCTAAGATACGAATTTGATCAAAAAGACCATCGTCTCAAAAATGACCTACAAGTGAAAATCGCTCGGTAGCTCATGCTAAAAATTGCTACCTGATGATCCTAAATATATCTATAGATAACTTAAGATGATAATAGCACAACATACATACAATAATTAGAAGTTGGGACTCCTTATCAAACCTCCTCTATTAGAGCTTTGCTTCCATTGTTATTCTTCTCCACCTTCAAAGGTCTCTTCCTTCCGCTTACCTGGGATTCCAACTGTACCGTCTTTTCAGCCTTAACATGAGCTGATAGAGTTGACCAAACTTCTTCTTGCTGCTCATTTACCCAAGACATTATAAAGTAGATCTTCCTTCTAGCAAACTTGAGTTTGCTCTTAACCTCTGAACTCTCTGCTTTCTTTGATTTTAAGGATTTAAACTCCTTTTCTCCTGACTCGATTATCCTCTGCAAGTCGGCTAGTGCGCAAACAAGAGCGGCCCTTCCCAAGGACATTATGGATACTATGTCATCGAGAACAGAAAACCCAAATTGTGAACCACCCATGTGCCTAAAAGCTGGGGAACAAGTCTGCTCTAAGCAGTACGAAACAGCTTCTATCAAGGATTCCGGTTGGGATCCTTGCCCCAAAACAGAGGATATGCTTATAACCACCATGGAAGCACCCGGAGCATCAGATTGCCAATCGCCGTTGTAAAGACGAAGGGTGAAACAGTAACTATATAGGATGTCAACCAGATGAAAAGCGAGAAATGGGGAAGGGTCTGCGGAAGTGAGTGACTTAAGCGGTGGTAATGGTGTTTCTGGACCAGGTGGTACTTCACTCTCAAGGTTTGTAGCAGAGTGTGTTGCTGATGTTTCTTTGCTTTCCAAAGGCTGAATGAGTCTGGATGCATCATGACTAAGAGATATTGTATGAGCAGAAGGCTTCAACCACCACGGTTCCCATGGCTCGATCATCTTGCTCAATTCTCCAGTTGCTATAGCTCGCTGGAATAGTTTCTTCTCTTGATCACTTAATTCATCATAATTTATTTCGCTACCTGATAACAGATATCTTGCTTTAGAACAGTTTATTTCGCCACCTAAATAAAATCAATGACTAGCATCACATCAGCAAGCATCTTATAAGGACAACCTCAACTGAAGAAAAAAAAAGTTAATTACAGCCGTGGCCTGTGAAACAGATCGAGTACATGATTCTTGAGAATGTCGCAGTGTGAAAATGACACTATTGCAAGTAATCATCAAAACCCTCACCATAAAAGAGAAAAAAGCACCTCTGATTTCAGCTACTATAGGTGACTACTTCTGTAAAAAATTGCAAAATAGAAGGCAGGTAATTCCATGAAAATAGAAGCAACATAGAAGTACCAGATAGAACTTTTTGAATTGTCTCCTCTGATAGAGTTGGCTCTGCAATTCAAGGAAAAAGAGTCAGCTGACAATTTCAAAAAAAAAGTTCAAAATGCGCCCATAAATGATCTGAGCTGAAGGCTCAAAAGAATGCAGCTTCAGTAGAAGAGTCAAAAGTAGTTGATTGGCGACATGTCTTCCACTAATAGGGGAAAAATGCTGCTAAATAACCATTTTCAAAAGCACTATGAATGAGAGCTAAACTTTTAGTAAACTCAGTATATCAGTAGCATGAAGAAAATTGGTATTGATTGATAAGGATATTCTTAATATTCCGAGAGACTCAGGAATAACTCATTCCCTTATCTGGCTAATAAGTACTAAAAACTAAAATAGACTTCTTGAATGCAAAAGGCAAACATATGTAAAAGAAAATGTTGACAAAAGAGCTTAACTTAAAATTCATATTTCTAAAGAATCATACCATCCTCATCCATACTATCCTCATCATCATCTTCAGCATGAAAACGTTTGAGTATTTCTAGCATCTTTTTCTTGCTTTCATCATCAGGGCGTATATGCCTCATCTCATCCACAACATTCTCCCGCATAAAAGATTCAGTGCATCGAAGGCTATGAGACTGCAAAAACAACCAGAGAATGCATCAGATACAGTCACATACATCATCACTTATATCGCCATAGCTGTAAAGCGAGTACGCTCACTGATAATGCATGCGATAATATCACCACAGATGAATATAACAAAAGTACATTATGGGTAGCAGTAAAGCGAGTGAGCTCACTGGTAACGCAAGCAAAGCAAGCTTTCCTACCCTCTAGCCCATCCAAAACTGGAAAAGGTAGGGAGAGGGATATATCATATATGAGGATAACTTAACTAGTACATGAACTATCTAAAACACAGGTCCACACAATACCATTTTGACTTGGAAATTAATACTCCTAAACCCGATATCTAATATTTAGTGGCAAACACTTGTTAATCAATTGCAGTAACATGGTTCTCTCAACTTTTGACATATTATGCCCCCACCTGTTAAAGATAAAAAATCTGTTGACTAAAACAAAATTTTGAGAGCAAGTCATCTATTGCACAGTTTACTTTTAGTTAACAAAGTGTTATGACCCCCCTGCCCCTGCTACTTCACCACTACACCACAGATAACTCAAATACGAAACAAGAAATACTAAGAACACAGTAACAGTAAAATGAATGCTCAAGAATAAGAGAGAGAGAGAAAGAAATAGAGTGGAATGCTTGTAGTTATGTATTAGAAGACGTAGTATCCCCTCGAGCTCTTCGAGTGGCCCGATAACTCCTATAGGTACAAGACCAATTGATGAATACAAGCATGGAAAGGAAAATCTATTCCTGTACTATATATAGGAAAGTACCACATTCTAGAACTTAGAGAAAGTACAGCTCATCCCCAAAATACTACTGACATCACACACAAAAGGCACCAAGGGAATAACCGAATTCTGTTACTTGAGATTCTTTGGCCTCCTTGTGTATGTGTGCTTGATTATGGGCCTGGGCTACAAAGGCTGATCCATAACACAAAGATGATTTAACCACACATGGTTACAGAATGTTAATTGGAAAAACAAACCATGATTTTACAATGACCATAAGAAATTTCTTGCTTTAATTCTGTATACGATATTGCATACAAGACATACAAATATCAACTCCTAAATATGTATTAATTTATAATAAACTTAAGGAAATAAATGAATGTAGTTAAAGCTAGAATATAATCACCTTGATGGATCTAGATATACCACATAATTGCAGGCTATGAATTTAGCTGATAACAACTCCAAGGTTGCTTTTCAGACAAAACTACTATAATTGTACTGGTTTTGTCTCTTGATCCTTCCGAGCATTTACAGTTCGTTCAGAATTACTACTAATTACCTGACAAATAGGACATATTTTTTATTTCCTGTTGCCAAATCTAGTGAACTTCAACCAATAGTTTCAATTATCATTTCAACATCAACAACATTCCATCATCCATTGCCAATAAATGACTACCACCTAGGTGAAATTTAAGGGGTCTGATGTATTCAACTTTACTCTTATGAATTTTAATCTCAATAAGGTTGTTTCTGATTGAAAAGTGAGAGCGAACCTGATATCACTAAAAATGCACATTTCTTAAACGAATAGAAAACTTATGTTCTCAATTTGACAGCATAATGCATAATACACCGTGTTCCAAAATTATTTGTCAAAAATAAGATTTGTTCTTTGTGCTGAACTGAAGTGAATCTTAAAAAAATATATCTGGCTACCTTATCAATTTCAGAACCTTACCAATTTATCATCCCCCAACCATTAGATTGTCAATTAAATTGTCAAATTTTACCTCTTTCGGTCAATGTTACTGTTAGAGTAATTTGAAATTGTAGATGAAGATACTTAACAAACGAATGAATAAAGAATAGCAAAACCTAAAGAAAGAACACACAAATTTGGAAGGTGGGCAAAATATATCCATGTGATATTAGAATATAAAACCACACCCAAAACAACTGAATGAATATTATTGATTGAGAGTTTCTTGATTACAAATGTATAATCCAAACTCACTAATGAAAAACCCTCTTTACATGAATCTTCAAAGGAATATAGAAACACCAAAATTATCTCACTAGAAACCCTAAGATTTGATTGTGGCACTCACACTCTTAACTCCCAACTGATTAGATCAAGTGATCTTCCTTAATGTTACAAATGAACATAAGCCTTCTATAGGTTTTAGAAAAGGGATAACTAATAATATCACTATTCGAAAATAGCCCGCGCGAATATAAAGTTTGTAGCCTCCACTAATATCGAGTAGCCAGTCGAGCGAGAGGTAAGTATTTTCAACTAGTTTGCTCGACTGGTCAAGCGACATAAGCAGGTCATGTGTAGGGTTGAGTGAGCATCAGGTCTTCAGACAGAACATGTACAGTTTCTTCAAGACTTCAAATATACCCTTATATCACCTTATACCTCCAAAGCTACACATCATTAAGAGACTCAAGATGGGATTATGAGTCGCCATATTCAACAGTTACCAAAACCATACTAAAATCAAGCTGAAAAATTTAATGATGAGCATGAAGCACTCAAATAAAATGTAGCCCAAATCAAATGTAGCAAATTGATTAAAAATAGAGTAAATAGTTTCCAAGAATTTTAGAATCACAACCGAATTAACTAAAATTCAATAAAAATTTTCAAAAATAAAACTTATGCATAAATAGTTATAATTAGAAAAGAGGCGGAAATGCATACCTTATAGCAATGAAGAGAGCAGTACCTCGTATTGCAGCGAGGACAAGTATATTGCGAAAATTGCTTCTGACACCTACAATTCCCCAAATATTGATTCAAACAATAAGAATAACCACTACAATCAGGAAAATCAAAACTAAATCACAAAATGAATTTGAAATTTCGAGAAGGAACTTACACACGACAAATGACACGAGAAGATGCAGAATTAAACTGAGAAGAATTGTTGGATTCAGATATCGCAATAGTTTCCTCCATAGCTCAATTTCCAGAACAAATCCGTTAATTTGAAACTGTGCTTGTTTGGAGAGTGTTAAAATAATGGAGAATCGAGAATGGAGAATGGAGAATGGAGAACGGAGAATGGAAGAAGAAAAGTTTTGTGAGTGCTGGAAAATCCTGGAAAAGTGGAGAAATGGTATTTGGGTTATGTAGGTATTTGACCCGAATTTTGAATTGCTCAGGAGTCAGAAGCCCAATGAACCATTGCTAAGTGGACTGACCTTAGCCTTGGCCCTGACTCATGCGTGCTATAAAGGCCTAGGGTTTTTGTATTCGACTTCGGATTTCTAGCAAGAATTTGGGATGTTACTAAATTGCTTTTGGGTTGATTTTGGTTTTTGTTGGTCCAAAAATCAAAGACTAGTTAGGTAAATGGCTTTTCAGTGAAAAAAGCTCGGTAAAAAACTAAAAAAATATTTCGGTAAATAATTTTTTAATCAATTGAAAAGTTGGTTAGCTTGTTGGCGTGTGCTTTCTTTAATAAACAGTCAACAACACATACATAATTCAATCAAACATCTCTATAAAAAGTTGGCTTAACCAATTAGTTTAAAAGTCATCAAAAAGACTGACACTTTCAATTGGATAAATAAGGCAAATAAGAAAATAACATCAAACAACCATTTGCTAAACATCTCATTACAAATTAGTGAGACTATAATGCATACAATAATTTACATGCAAGTATTTTATATGGTACAATTTTACTATAGATCCTGAGAAATATCCTAAACTACTTAGACCATCAATTTTTAAGTTGATTGTTGTCTATATTATTTTTATAAATAATACATAATGTCGTATGTGCAAGCAAATAGGGTGCATGGATATGGGGTGGAACCGTGGAAGGTGTGAATATAAGGCATACAAATTATTGCACATGTACCCGCTACCTACTAAACTATTTATAACGATCCGTTTGGTCGGTGGTACTAAATGGTGATAATGGGAATGATTTATAGTGTAAAACTTCATTAAAAAATCCATATCATTCCCATGGTAATGAAACTTTGATCACAAAAAAGATTTTTGTATAAAAATTTTCATTACCACCTAATACCACCTCTCCCAATGGTAATGCATTGAAATGAATTTTATGAAGAAAATGAGATGATTGGAGTTGGACAAGCATGACCATTTAGGTAGACAAGAAATTTTAACTAAAATTACACTAATTTTTCATTTTCATTACCATCGTTTATGACCACCTACCAAACGGGCTACAATTAGAGCATGGGAAATAGGAGTAGATAATATGGGTAAAAAAACATTGAGGTACTAATGAGGAATTGAGGATGAATGGATGGTTAGATGTGCAAAATATAAAGGGAGGTAAATAATATTAGAAGGTGGTTTTTTAAATGTTGCAATTTTGTTTTGTTTTTTTTTTCAGTTTACAAAAAATTTAATTCAAAAAAAAATGGAGTATATAATACACCTATGTCCATATTTTTTGATGCTCTCTATGAAAAGACACCAATTTGCTAAGCTTTCTCCTTTTAAAAAAACATACAGTGTACATTTATCTCTCAATTTTTTTTATCTATTTTATGTGTAATTTCTTTTCAATTAGATTTAATGTATCATAGTTTTTATAATTAATGAAGATTTTGTTATAAATCATTAAATAAAGTGCTTAAATATTAACTTTTGAAATATGGATTAATTATTTTATTACCTCACATAATTTATTGTGTAATTGCTGAATTAAAAATTAATTAGATGGTCCTTGGATTTTTTTAAAAAAATAATTAAGAAAATCTTGTGTGAGATCATCATTAGACGAGACATGGTAATTCATACAAAGAATTTAAATTCAAAAAATGAGTTTTTTTAGTACAAAAGTGAATATTTTAATCTATTTTATTAGATTTTAAGTATTATATTCGAGTACTATAATTTCATTTAATTAGCCTTACTCTATTTTGTATTTCAACTATTTATAGAATAATTATATTAATTTATAAAATAACTAAAATTGGAATTTCTCTGATTTATTTGTTTCTAAGTTGTAGCTTGTATTATAATGCTCACAAAGATTTCAATGCAAATACCAATCATCAATCTACACTATAAAATGATAAGATCATATTATTTCCACAAACTTCCCTATTTTCACTTACACTCTTATAAATTATTATAATAATTACAAAAGTTTAATTCTCACCACCTATAATAAAATTTCATTTATTTTTGAAAAATTTGCTCAAAATAATTGCAACTATCACCTATTAGCCGAAAATAATCCCAACTATCGATTATTTCTAAATAAATCCCAACTTTCACTTGAATTTGTTCATGACATACCCTATAACTTGTTTACTTGGGATAGCCGGTCACCTTGGCAAACTAGAAGAAAAATTAAATAAAAAAAATCCCAAGATCACTTATGGCACACCCTATGGTTGGGTCGGGGTAGAAGAATGGGTGAGGGGAAGGGTTTTGGATTTTTTTATTTAATTATTCTTTTATTTGCCATGGTGACCTGCTATCCTAGGTGAACAATTTATAGTGTATGACATGGACAAATTCAAGTGAAAGTTGGAATTATTTTAAAATAATCAATAGTTGGGATTATTTTCGGCTAACGGGTAATAGTTGGGATTATTTAGAGCAAATTTTCCTTTATTTTTTCACACATATAAAATATAAAAAAATATCAATCCAATTGATCACTATTTTTTCAAATTACATTCCATTGTATTAATTAAAGTTGAAAAAAAAGGAACAAAAGTGTAAACCTTATTATTATGTCAAATTGAATATTACTTATTAACTAGCTATAAGTAGGAGTAACTACAAAATAGGATAGGTTTCTCAAAGAATGAATAAGAAAAAGGCATTAAAAAAAAGAAAGCAATAATAAAAATAGGATGATAACTTGAAAAATAAGGCAAAATGATAACAAATTGACCTACAAAATAAACACAGCCCACACATCTCTTACAAGTCAGCACAGTCGGCTATAACACAGCCCATGCCATCACTACAAACCTGCTTTTAAGTCGGCCATTACAATTTCTCTATTCTTTTTTCCCATTTATTTGTTTTTTTTTGTGAGATATTCCATTTATTTGTTTTGGTCCAACCATATTAATTATTATACCCAACATTCACAATAATAATGCTTGCATGCAATTATAAGTAAGTAAAAATAAATAAATAAATAAATAAACAGGCTAATATTGCAATTAATTAGAAATAATAACACTATATGTTGACGGTGTAACATTAATTAAAATTTTAACCATCAATTTAAATTTTTTATAAAATAATACTAAAGACCTTAACCATCAGCTTATGCTGATAATTGAATCTTTATGATATGTTATAATAATATAGTACTACTTGCTTGTCTATACTACATTAATTTATTTTTTTTTCAAAGTGAGCTCTTTAAAGTAATTTGCTCTAGAAAGTTATGCTAATAATGAAAAATCTATAGCAGTGAAGATTAATGAGGTGAAATAAAATTAAGTCATAATTTCTTTTGATGAAGGTAATATATGCTTCAACTGAAATAAAATTCGATTTTTAAAAATGTTACATTTGGCTTCCATCAAACTTCACCCTCATTATTTCAATTGAATACTCCCTAGTACGGTAGTACCTAATACACCAAAGCATTAGCGTTGTGTTACTTGTGACTTGTGAGTACTGAGTAATGTGTAAACTCGTACATAAATAAACTCTACTGTTTACAGTGAAAAAGAACCATTTACTTAGAACAACAATAGTAATATCAGAATTTGAATCCCAAAAAGTTGAAGACTCACATGTATCAGTTTAACGGTTGCTCATATGCTCCTACAAGAATTAATATTTGATTTATAATTATAATTATAAATAATAACTAAGTTTTATTGAACTGATCGTCACCAATCTTATACGGGAAATATTTTAATTATTTAATTTTGACTCAATGGCACTTGAATGCAGAAATACACATCATAATGTATGTAGTGGCTAGCTAATTAATGGTAATTGAATGGCCTACAAATGTCCCTTAAAATGGTGAGACATATGAATCCACAGGCAATGGAGTTGTTTGGTTTCTTTAGATATGGTATATAACTCAACCTTGTACTGCTTGTAGGCCATGAATCATGGATGTTAGCTTATATAAGAGGCCATGAATCATGGATGTTAGCTTATATAAGAGCACCAATTCTGAAAACCACTACTCTTTTCTATTTATTCTCTTGTGCAAATAATGGAATTTGAAATTTAGTTTATGATTGTGTTTCCTCAATAAGAAATTTCAACATTGAATAAAGATAAAATTTGAATGATGCTCATTAGTTGGAATTCGATGTCGAAAAACCCTTGATAAACAGTGAGGAATAGAATTTTTATCATTTGGGTCTTCGAAATTAACTACGATAATTAAACGAAAACAAAAAGTAAAGGGAAAACTTTCAACTTTATAAATTTTTTTTTTGAAGTTCGATTGATTTACATTTTAAAATGGGGTCTTAGCACCTCCGTCCCTTACGGATTGTGTGATGGACTATTTTAGAATGTCGACTCGAGTGTCTGGATATGTTGTGTGAGGTGAGTGAAGCATCAAAATCATAACTCGTAACAAGTCCTTCCATTCTGTTGAGTTTGCTCGAGTCCCCATCGTAAGGGGAAGAGGCAAATTAAAAGAAACCAATTCAATTTTTTTCTTTGAAAAAGAATCAATTGAAATGAAATACACTTGCTAAAAAAAACAAAAAAAAAACTAAGAAACTAAATAGAAAGAGTGAGCTCAATCTTCAATCTTCCACTTCACTAATCACTACCAAATAAACAGAGAGAAAATGGAGGCAGAAATTAGGCAAATGCCTCCAGTAGTCAGCCCTAAGTATAATATACCAATTACCAACTAACTAAAACTGTACTAAATACTAATTACTAAACTTATATTAAGCTAGATCTATAATAAGCTCAAGAATATAAACAGGTTAATTACTAATCACAAATAACCCACAAGACCCAACAAAACTGAACAAGAAACACACACATAAACAGCTGTGATAACAATCTGTCATTTTGCTGAGGCTATTTTTCAAGTTTGGGTTTGTTTGATTCGCCACAATACCAAGCAAAACACTTGATTGTTCAGTCCCTCCGTCTTGCACGTTGGTTAACGTCCTAGATTTCTATACATAAAACCAGATCCGAGCAGATATGTTTAGTATTCGTTATGCTTAGATCGGTAGTGGCACCATTTGCTGCTGAAAATCGCCCCATAACGGGGCTGGGTTAGGGACAATGTTAGCTGGCTCACGCATCGGGTTTAGTGCTTCACTTGTATTTGTGCCTTGCAATAGCTGCATGAGGGACCCAAACACATCCATTCTTGTTATATGTTTGTTACCCTGCACACCCACAGAAGAAACAATACATCAATTCCCTTGTACACTACAAAAGAGAAAAGCTTGACCAAGTTTCTACGTACTAAGTGTACATCCCAAGTCTCACGTGGAAAAATAAGAGTAGATAAACATATTAACGATCCAAATTAGTATGATACTTTTTGGAAAGGTGGCCAAAAACAAATTCGTGTGGGCTTAGCCAACAACAGATAATATTTTACTAATGCAGATCATTCACGGTTGGTGAACCCAACAATTTCATAATCATGCTTTTAATGGAGCTAAAGATTTTTATAGCTTTTGTTTCAGATGATGATATACTTCTAGTACAGTAAAATGGCTCATTTCGAATTACACGGGTAAGATTGGATAAATCTGACCCTCTAAACTTCGCAAAGGTTCAAGTTTAAATAGAAGTACGTTCATATCGTAAATGTAATGGAATGTTATTTAGATGGAAATATGTACCTCAACAATAAAGTGTGCCCATATTTTGTCACTTCTAGCTTCCATGACTCCTTTGAGTATGGTTAAGCCAAAGCCGCGAACTATGTCTGCTATTTCAAGGAAGTATCCCCGTTCCTCGCAAAGCATCTACATAGTGGAAATTGGAGTGATTAGTTTAGAGTTTTCTCATTTGAAAGTGCGACAATACTACCAAGCATTCACATCAAGATCTTACCTCAATGAGCATCTGACCAGGTTCGTTAAGATCCTCGACTATAATTGGGCAAAGCAGGTTTGAGCCTTCAACTTCATACGCCCAAGTGGCATTACGACGACTGCCACCTGAAGAGATGGACGATGAACTGAATTTCGGACACAAACCATTATCTTGGCCAATCAACTGAAAGAATCGAAAACAAGGAGAAATTTGTCAGAAAAACACAAAAATACGTCGAATAATGCAAGAATAATTAAATCCCATTATCCTAATGTCATTAAATGGCTCTCACTTAGACGGGATTTTTGAAAGTTCGATATACGCAACCTTACCTTAGGTTCATCAACTTGTTTAAGTTTGTCCGCGTGCTTGTTCAAGTTTTGCAAGAAAATCATGTGTTTAATAGTACGACCTAACAAGGCGTCAATGCTTAACTGCAATATGAACAACAATATTGAACATACATCAGAAACTTATAAACGAGCATATTAGGAATAACACACGATGATTTCGATAGTGAACTTCTACCTTTGCACCATTAGGAATAAGGTCTCTCAAGTCTTTGATACGGTCAGAGATTAATTGCCGATCTTTAGGCCTTGGACGCGTACTTTCTCCAGGCCGTGCTCTTTTCTTGGTAGCCTTCGGAGGATCTTCGGTCCTCCTCCTTTGTGCATTAACACCAATGCAACTCTGGGCATCAACCCACGAATTTGACTGCACTTTGGTCATGCATTCTTTTAAGGACCCAAAATCTTGCATTTCTCGACTATGACTTGTAGGTTGCATCATTTTTACTCCCCAAGATTGGAAACTTTGTGGATTATGATCATCGACTATTTGACAGGCTTCCGTTTTCCTCTTCTTTAATGACGGCAATTGATCTTCTATGCAAGATTTACTGATAGAACTACAGTTAGACTTAGACCCATCTTTCAAAAGATGCTCCAAACCCAACTCAGAGAACAACCCTTTCTTGGGTGCAGCACCCGAGTTTCCTGCCTCTGACGTGCACTCCGAGAACCTCATACCAGTACAACCGACTGGCGGTGGGTTGGTTTTAGCGTCACAGCTAAAATCTAACCCAACCTCAGAGAAAAGTCCATTGTTATTAGCACCAACAACCACAGGTTTCGCTTCTTGATATGAATCTAAAGCGTTGGTCAAAGAACTTTGTGATGAGCAAGCGGATTCCTTTGTCTGACTGCCGGAAAATATGTTGTTTCGGCAAATATCAGAAAATATGTCATCCGATAGTATAGCTTCTAAATCCATTCCAGTAACACAGATCTTTGAAGCATCAGCGAGCCACTGAGAAAGATCATCCGTTTGGCATGTATCAAGCTCGCCAAACACCTCCGCATTATCCTTAACAAGGCACGCAACACTTGCATCGGGGACTACCTCTCCAAAGTGTAAAGGATCGAACGTTGAACTGTTGGTGATATTGTTTGTCCAAGACGTAGAAAGATCGTTGCAAAAGGGATTTTGAGATGGGATCGGAGAAGCAAAGAGCTCATTCTGGCCCGTTAACCCAGCAAAAGTTTCATACTGATCTTTAAGAAAGAACTTCATTGCTTGATTTAAGAACTCTGGTGTTTCAAAAATCTACCAAATGAAAAGCAGCAAAGTTTAGAAAGAATTGAATAACTAAAATATATAGTACATTGGTTTCAATTTTAATCGACTATGGTCAACGACTAATTAAATCATGAGCACTTCTTATTCGCGAGAAATTGTAGATGATGTTTGCTATGAAAACTCAAATCTAAAAACAATTTATTTGTTATTATAATAAGGCTGCATACATCCGAACCACCTAAATCGTCTATTTATGATTCAAGGCATTAGGTAATGAAATGCCGCTACAAAGCCTAATGGACACAAATTCTAATAAGGCTGCATACATCGAAGACTTAGAAAGAGATTGACCGACATAAAAGCTTGATGGGCTACTCCCTCCTATTACCGATTGATTTTAGGATGGAACCTCATCAGGCTTGTTTACGGTCAATTCTCGTTATGTAAAAACCCAATGACAAATTTATTACTACTAACCTCCTGTGTGGATCCAAATTGTACCACGCCTCGCAACTCAACAGGAATGACAGCAACTGTCTGCAAATTGAAAGCAAAAGATCCATGAATATAGCTCATTTCTTTGCAGTTTACACTAGCAGATAACTAAACAACTTCTTAAAAATGCCATGTTAAATGCATTAGGCTGAACAGTTAGATCAAAAAAAAGTACCTTAATCCCAGATAAAAATTGAATTCTTAACAGAGAATCTTCCTGTAAAACACAAAGAAAATCAAAAATTAGACAAACAACATCACTATCATACCCGGTATTGAGAAAGGTCTGGGAAGGGAAAGAAGGCAACAACCCATACCATAAAGGAGAGAGCGGCCAAAGAGTCGCTCAATAAGTTAAGAAAAAATTGAACTAAAAATAAAGCTCATAAGTCATAACAATATATTTGAAGGGTATTCAAGCCACATACCAAACAATTATGCATCCATCTATGTTTCCCATTGAGTATAGCTTTACCAATTATTCTATAAAACCAACAAATTTACTAAAATTAGAATATAAATTTTCAAATTAAATGTATAAGAAAACCCAACAAAAGAATCAGAAGAAAGCCAAATACCCATCACCAAGCATGTGGACTTGCATAAGCATACCCTCCATTAAACTTGAAGCATGTTCTTCAAAGTAAGCATCTTCCATAGTTAACAACCTATTTAACATAGAATTAATTAAATTTCACATCAGACGACTATTGAAACTAATCTATTAATTCATATAGCCGACTTTTTCTTTATATTGTGTATCAATTTTGACTACCACCACAGTATTAATTAAATCTTTTATTTCAATTAGATGTTTTCAAACTTTTGATTGAAAGATCTCTTATTCTTAAAGTGAAATCTTGGTCCTTGACAAAAGAAAAAGTTGAATATACTAAAATAACCTATATGACTATCTTAAAACATGCAAAAGGAACAATCCAAAGTGACCAAACACACTTCATTAGCATAAAAACAATTTTCAAATTAAGAAAAACAAATAAGACTTTTTTCCAATGGACAATTTTTATTTGTTTTTGAGTATTAACATGGAAATTTTTATTTTTTAGATTTTTTTGTATTTTTAAAGAAATTTCAAGACTAACCCATTAATTTTTTCCTCCTAATTTTTGCAACAAAGAAAAAAAAACAGATAAAAAGTGAACTTACATATGATTTATTGGATCAAAACGCCAAAAAACACCATAAGACCATCCATTACTCAAGCATAAATTCTTGAGTATCTTTTTAATATATGACTCTCCATTTTCCATCCCCATTTTTTCAAAAATCTCTCTAGAGAATTAAAGAGTAATTCTTTTCACTTCTTCCTCAAAAATACCTTCACAAGTTTCAAACTTTTCCTGCTATAAATCAATCATTTTACTGTTTATAACCCACAAACAGTCACCAGTAAAATCCCAAAAAAAAAAAAAGGATTTTTTTTTTTACCAACCAATAAAAGATGGTCAAAAACAAGAAATACCCAAACTTAACAAATTTTTTCTGATTTCAAAGCAAATTCTGAACCCAGAAAAGCTGTTTTTCTAATTTTCCTCAACACATTAAATTGACCCAGAAATCAAAAAATATGGTATAAATGCAAAAGATGTCAAATCTAGCTTAATTTGCTACTTTAAAGATGAAAATAGAAACTGGGTATTTTCTAAATTACAAAATTAAGCTTAAAAAAAGATTATTTTGAGCAAAGAATGAAGTATGTATGATGAGTGAGAGAAGAAATGAAGGTAAAGAATTGAAGAATGTAAATGCAAAAAAATAAGTGGGGATTTATAAAATGGTATAGAAAGGAAAAGAATTGAGTAATGAGTAAAAAGAAAAGAATGGAAAAGGGACCAAAAGTGGATTATGATTTTTCCTTTTTTGTTTTTATGCTTTTGTTTTTGTCTCTCTTCTAAATACAAAAATCAGATGCTGTGAAAGGGATCGAGGAGATCCTCTCCTTATTAATGGTGTCATATCTTCATCTTCGTATTGTCCATTTCATTGCTACTTGCTAAGGAGTAGAACTACTACTAGTTTTTTTAGGGACAAATTTCTAAAATATTGCATTGATCTAGTTTTACGATTCCATTTTGGATCGATTTGGTAAATGATTGATGGTCGGAAACTCAAAGTTGTAGGCTGGTTTGATTAAATGAAAATATTAACCGACTTGTTAGGGATGGTTGATAAGAATTAGTTATTGGTTGTAGACTATTTATTGAGGAAAAGTTAATCAAAAACAAAAAATCATACAGCTAGCCTCCTGAGAGACCGTCTTTCTGAGAGACGTCTCTTATTGCCTACATCTACCCTACATTTTCCTTAATGGGTCAACCCAATTAGAGATGGTCTCTCAAAGAAAACCGTCTCTCACAAGAATTTGTGAAAATCATATGACAATGGAAAAACTAATGGATAGATTACCAAAAATAATCCAATCTTTTTTTATTTTCGTGTAATAATGTCACCCATCGATTAACCATAAATAATTTCAAATTTAGGCAATATTTTTCTAGTGTAAACTCGGGTAATCGAATCACCTACTATAGTAGGTAATTTACCATAAAAGTAAGCTGAAAATTAATGTAAGATTAGAGAATGAATTTAAAAAATTTACATAAAAAATTCTAAACAATAACAAAATCAAAAAATAAATTTTTGACATTTTTTAATATGTTTTTTGAAGTCATCCGGTTACCATTTTTACTATATGAAATTGTTCCCTAAAGTCAAAAATTATTCATGGCTAATCGATAGGTGAGATCAATGTACGAAAATCCTGAAATTGTTGAACTATTCTACGTAACATTTCCAACTAATACTCAAAATATGTTTTCATTTGATTAGTTTATAAGTAATATTACGTCAAGAAATTAACACAATTAATAGTTTTAAGGTGATAAGTAAGATATAAAAAGTATATAGGAGTATATTTTATCATTTGTTGCAATTTTGCACATTTACACTTTTAATTTTAATTTTACTTTCTTTCTTTATTAATTATATTTATTTATTTTATGGCAAGACCACTCTAATGTTGAAAAAAATATAGGCAAAGCAGCAATTTGACATAAGCACCAAGTGTATATATGTAGTGCACATCCTTATCTTAATAGTATACCATTTTAACATTGTGTTTATATTACTTTTGATTATAACTGATTTTCTTGTATAACTGATAAGTATTCATTTTGTAAACAAATCTTTGTTGTTGTAGGACTGCATTTAAAGCAAATTATATTGGTTGTTTTTTAATTCATGCCGTTAAAGTTTGTGATCTTTTTTATTTTAAATTATCAAAAAATATAGCTCTTATTTATTATAGTTCATATGACACTCATTGAACACTAGAAATAATAATCCAATTTAAATGAAAATTTAAAAGAAACACATGTTACGAGATAAACAAAGATTTATATTTTTAATATTTTGATATTAAGGTCCTGATACTTTTGTTGTTATACAAAAATAATCAAGTCACATACATCATTATTGGTAGATATATTATTGTAATAACATGATACTTTTCATAGAAATACCAGAATCACATTAACGACTAAATATTAAACGAGTCGTTATCTATGTATAAATAATTAAAAGATAAGATTTATTAATAGTCTAATCTAATTATCTCAGTTGAAAAGCAAATATTATTTTTCAAAAAGACTTTGAGTTCGATTCTTCGATTCGAATAGCTCACTCATCATACAATCATATCATATCATACAATACTATAAAAGTCTTGGAAAATTCCAAGTGTCATCATTTAAAGAGACATGAAAATATTTATCAAATTTAAAATCTAATGTTTTTGTTTAAGTTTGAAACTAAATTAGGTAAAGTATTTGTATGATATACTATAGCAATTGTATTTTGTTAACTTAGAATTTAATATGTTCAATTGGTAAATTTAAGAACGATAGTAACGATACTTACATTATTATTTGAAATTATTTTTATATATATATTTCACACTAAAAAATTCGTGCATTGCACGAGTTTCTATACTAGTTCACTTAATTAGTCTATACGTATAATGTAATAAAAAGAACAGATTTCCATATTAATAACATCTATTAGCGCTTAATTTCTTATATTAAATCCTAAATATTTGTGTTAAATGGACAATTTTTAAGATGGTCCCCGTTATTGCAAGAGCACCATGGGATAAAAGAAGGCTGAGCAACACCAGGTTAGAGGCAAACTTTTGGTATTAAATGAACAACACACGCTGTTCTAGAAAAGCAAAGTACATATTAATATTTTTTAATTAGTATTTTTTTTTTGAATTGTTTAATTATTAATTTATTATCATTAATTATATTGATTTTACATCTTTAAAGTAAAGTTTAAAAAATATTGCGATCTTTGAAAGTCTAAAGAGATGTTGTGCCAAATCTTGGTCTTATTATTATATTCAATTAATTAATATTAAGATTTTCAAAATATTACTTATTTTGTTCTCTAATATTCTTTCTATTTGGAGTATAATTATATTATTTCAGTTAAAGACAACAAAAATGTGTCTAATATTTTTAGAGATATGTAAAAGATAAAATAATTAATATAAAATCTTATTAGATTCTTTTTAATGTTATAAGAGTATATTTTTATAATTTTAATAATGTGTATTTGGAGATATTGAAACTTAAAAATTTCTTTGAAAACTATGTAAAAAATAAATGAAAAAATAAAAAAAATAATAAACATTAATTAACTAAAAAAAGTTAATTTTTCTTGAAATATACTCCTATGATGTTATTATCATTTCTTAAAATTATAATACATTGAAATAAAATTTGTAAAAGAAAATTAAATAATCAAAGTAGAACAAAATAAATTATTATCAAATTTATCTAAAAATTTTCCAACCAAAATTACACCAAAAATTCTCATCGTTTAATATAACTTCAGTCTGAACAGAAATCAAAAATAATACATACCTCACTTTCATACGCATACGAATTATAGGGCATAAAGTATTGGGTATAGGCGTATAGCCGTATAGACCACCTACCCATGTACTACTCTCATAGTCTCAATAATACAATAATACATCAACCCAAAGAGAATATAGTACAATAATACTGCAGTCTGCAAGTAGTATATTTGCTATCAACCAGCTGTTGATTTGAAGATCAATTCAAAGTTATAAAATGTAGGGCAACTTAAGACTAGCTTCATAACGAAAACTCCTAAAGAAGATATACAAGTGCATGCATAAAGATTAAGGTTTAGGGTTCGAGTTTTGGGCATTGTGTAAAAATTAGGTTGCCGACGTTGTAAAGATTTTCAAAACAAAAAAATTGATATATAAATTATGTGTCGTAAAGGTGTTAAAAACCGCATTTTGGGTCGTATAAAGAGATACTTCCTCCGTTCTGAAATACTCGCTACATTTGACTAATGAGTACTATTCATCGTTCGAGCTTATTTTATATATAACGACTAATGTGTAAGAAGAAATATAGTCAAGTGAGATCTTGTTTGAATCGTCTAATTGCATATTTTCATAATATTTAATTTTTATAATTTTTAGCTAAGTGTAGTTTAAGATAATAATGATCAAAATTGTGCATTGGATTACGTGAAAAAGTAAAATGTAGCAAGTATTATGGAACAGAGGAAGTATGATCTTACGATTCGACCGATATTTAGACATTGTGTTACAGTATAACCGCAGTCACTGTTACAAAAATCCTTTGTCGCATTTGCTTTTAATTTTCTAGTGAAAACCGCATTTTAGGACGTGTCAAGAAAAATCTTATGAATCGATTGATAACCGCATCACTCTAGTTATCTTATCATTGTTCAGTTACCGCGATCGTAACCGTTAGTTATTTTTACGATTGGTTGAGGACGGCTTTGGGTTTGGGTTTTGGGTTAGGTCTAAAGCGATACATCGGGAAGATAGTGTAGTCCTAGGGAAGGGGAAGGGTGAAAACAAAATGGACCCCACATCCTCCATAGAAATGTAACCGAGTTATGTCTGTGTGGGGTTTGTAGGTATCATCTTCTGATACATCCTTCTGTCATTTTTGCCTCTTCCCTCGATCTTTTCACTCTAACTAATTAATGGATTAATTGATTAATAAGGTTTAATCATAGATAATTGAATCAAGTTCTTTATTAATCTTATCAATCAATACTATTACTAGCTATACTACCAATCACCTTGTAAAATTCGAGAACTAGGTCTAATTTGATAATTGGAATTTTTGTTTTCTCTAGAGTCTAGACCTTGTATTATAAGAGTATTTAATTTTAATTCAAGTCCGTCTTTTAAAAATTTGATAATATATGCTTATTGATTTTACAATATATTTATTTTTTAACACACTTTATGTGATTAGTTCATAAATATTAATTATTTTTGAAAATTTCATGTGGTAACCCTGAATTTTTTATTTTTTGACGTGGTAGACAAGCATCTTATTTAATTTACATGGTGACATGGTCCTTCCAAACTTTTCATTAGACACATGAAACTTTTTTGTTTATTTTACACTATACTTATCCAATATAATGACATTATTTTAAAAATATAAATGTTAATGGAAAAGCCAAAACTTTAATATTTTGTCTAACACATGGATAAATTGGTGACCTTGACTAAAGGTCACCACGCGGATTTAAAAAAATATTTATGAAAAAGCTAAAAACTCACGATAACCACAAATTTCTCCTTATTTTTTGTATCATTTATGTAATTCATCTACACTGAGTTCATCCAAATCAAAAAATTATTTTTTTAGCAATATTAAATGTGAGAAAATCAAAATAACATTTAACCTCACAAAAAACGCTTTGTACACCAGATTGTCTTTTACTTTTAAATTTAATAAAAGAAATTAAAAGTACTATTACAGACTAAAGAATATATATACCATTTTTTTCTTATAAATACAAAATTTAAAAAATATAAACAATAATAAAAAATGCGAATGAGTTTAGAAAGAATTGGGATCCAAAAAAGGACCATGAAAATCACACCCATTGTACATAGAAAGACCATTTATGGGGCTTTGTTAGTTGTATTGAAGTGTTATAAGTATAGTCTAAGTAGGAGTAATAGAGTAAGTTATCCTAAAGTTGCCTCAATTAGGGAGCCCATTGAGGGGCGCATTGTCTTGGAATTTACTGAAGAAATTTTGGGTAAATGGTAATTGTAGAGTGTAGAGTACATCATTTTAACAGTCAGCCTACGGCTGGGCAATTAGGGACTACATTTACCATTTCCCAATCCTAATCCTAATCCTAATTATTACCCTTTCTTTTGTCGGATATCGTCATTAATTATATTTTAATTACGTTTACAATATTTGCTGCAACTACTATCAATAATTCCTAATCAATAACCGTGATTTTTAAATCACCACAAAAGACAAAAATAATAATAATAATAATAATAATAATAATAATAATAATAATAATAATAATAATAATAAAATAAACAAAATCAAAAAAAGGTAAATTAAAATCACAAAACTCTCACATATCAAATCCTACCGCATAGTAGTGATTTGTTAACTTCACAAATAACCTTACTAAGACTTCCTCCTAATACTACTACTACCTCCCTTTTAAGGTTTTTAGTATTAGTTGATTCACAAAATTGTTTACCTCGAGTCGTTTATAATTGAAGTTATATGTAACATAACTTAAACTTTTAAAAATTTATGGAAAAAAATACATAGAATAATTCAACTTATTTATGAGTTTTCTACAATAATCCTACCTATTGATTAACCATAAATAATCTCAACTTTAAATGGTATTTTCCTAGAGTAAATCTGGTGACCGGATGACTTGCTATAACACGTTTATTTTAAAAAGATAAATTAAAACAAAATATCAAAAAAATATTTAAAAAATGTTCAGAAATAATTTAGAATTTTTTGTGTAAATTTTAAATTTTTTCTCTAATTTTAAATTAATTATCAATTCATTTTTCTGGTGAGTTACCTACTATATAGCAAGTCATCGGATTACCTAAATTCACTCTAGGCAAATATCCCATAAAGTTGGGATTATTCATGGTTAATCAATAGGTGAGATTATTGTAAGAAAATAAAGAAAAAATTGGATTATTCTAGGTAATTTTTATATTATGAAAATATGCAGCTAGACAAATAAAATAAGATTTTACATGATTATAATTTATTCTTGTATACGAGCCCTAATAGCGCAAAAATTAGCTTTGGAGCAACCAAGAAATATAGAAAATATATTAAGAGACAAATATAAATTTAACTTTTTAAGGATAAAAGTTTAAATATCTTGATGCGTATCTTATTAAATTTGTTTTGTAATCAAGGATTTATATGATTTTGAGCTCTAATTTTGTTTCCCTAGGTTTGTTTTGTTTGAAAAGAGCATATTTTCCTTAATTTATAAGAATTTGCTATAAAAAAGAAGTTTGCATTATTATTTTGTAGAGAGAAAACAAGAGAATATAATTAAACATATTGATAGTTTCTGGATGAGATAGGAGAGAAGAGTAACCGGTCGAAATATACTAAAAGTGAAAGACAATTTAAAAATTTATTTGACAAATAACTGATAAGGTCTTCTGAGAGATAGTCTATGGCAAAGACAACTTTTCCAACAGCCCAACCCAATGATATTAAATTTAAAAAATAAGGTTGATAATTAATCAGTTACTTATTTTGCAAAATAGATTGACCCATATTTACCCGTCTATGCTGTGCACGGTCTATAGCAAGAATTTTGTGGGTCTGTCACCTTTTTTTTCAAACTAATAGTATCGACTCTCATTCATTTTTTTTTTGCTATATTTATGTCTTAGCTGTCTATCTTATACAAGTTTTTCCATATGGGATATTTAATTAATAGATTGTAAATACATATATAGCATGTATTGGTCATTTAAACTTTTAAAGTTATCATTAATAGTTACAAAAATTATTATCATCATTCAAATACAATAACACTAATTTTATAAAAAAAAAAAAAATCACTATGGAGGAATAGTACTTGTTCAGCACAAGTATACTAGCAATTATTATCATCACTGGTTTTTAAATTCACAAGTATAGATGCTCTAATGGAGTTTGTGGTTTGGTCAAAGATACTTTAGCATTTACAAGAAAAGAATCAACTATAAAATTAGGTCATCACCCTCTTATTTTCATTTCATAGGGTAAATTCAATTAGCTAGGACTAATATATTAATTATATTAATTTAGTATATTGATTAATTTAGTATATTGATGTATAATCAGATAAAAATTTAGAGTAAGTTGGTTTTTTTCTATTATAGCATAAGCCGATAAAATACCGAAAGATGAAGATTATGTGAAAATAGAACGTAAGAGCTTTAACAGTAGAAAAATATACTAATTCTTCCGTTTTCTACTGTTCTTATCATTTGGAATATTTCACCTTAAGGAGAGAAAATTTTGATTAATGTTTTTGAGAATATTTAAAAGATAAAATTTATCCATATGAGATCTCGTCAGATTTGTCTTAATGTATACTTTTTTATTATGTAGTTTTTATAATTTTTATTATGCGCATTCAGAGATATTGAGTTTAAAACTTGCTTTGAAAACCGTGAAAAAAAAGTAATATCATACATAGTTATATACTTGCTCGCTCTAACTTGTTTCAAAGTGATGCAAACCATAACAATAATACGGATGCAGAAATATTGTAATTTGTGAATATGCAAAAGGGTCAAATTGTGATATCTAAGTCCATGTTACCTACAAGAACAAAAATGTTTACCTAAAGTACCCTAAATGCAACTAAATGACCAGATTTTCGCCTCTAAGGATCCAACCTTGCCAACTTTGAATATTGCTTATGTGAATGGGTGTACTCTTTGTTGGATTAGATGGGCTACCGGTTAACACATCATTTTTTTTAATCATTGTTTAATATATTGTTTAAGAAGACGAGAAATCAAAAGTCATTACAAAGAATTGATCTTTACTTTTATACAACTGGATAATACCCGTGCGATGCACGGTTTTATTAATTTTTCTGACTTATTTGTATAAATTAAAAAATAAAATTTTTACAGTTTTATGTTTTAATGATTTAAAAATATCCTATATTTATTTTTTTTGAAAACAATATCCTATTTTCATTTAGTAAATAAATTATAAATATTTTATAAATAATTGAAAAAATGTAATTTTTTAATACATTTAATGAATAATATTATATTTATAATAATTAAAAAGTAGAAAAGTCAAACAATGACATCATCATTGAGTTTTGGAGGGAAAATTTTTATTAAGAGAGTGACACGTAAGCAATTTTTAAAAGTGATGACATCAACCGTATTTTGTTTTAGTAATAGTTATAGATAGATAGATGAAAGAGTAACTAAAGTTCATTTCAAAGAGATTTATAACTAATATCCATTTGTGTGATTTAAGGTCAGTTCTTTGAGCTATATGTAATGTATGGAAGCAGTATATCTGCTCTTCATGTCTGACAGTAAATATATGTTCCACTTTAAATAAGAAGTGGTTAAAATTCGAATCGGTGAGCTTTTGTCATACTGACCTCTAATGACCTCTGATACCATGTCAAAGAACCAATTTAACCAAAACCTCAAAATGATGGTTGAGACTCAAAGACCCTTAGATCATAATGGTGTTTCACTTGAATACCACTTCTAGCTACCCTTTCTAAGGGAGAGAGTAAAGTATTATGGCAATAGAAGGCAAAATACAATACAAACTCTAATCTATAACATAGTGTTAGTTTGAACACAAGAAAATATCATACATGGGTCCTTTAGTTTAAGGCTAGTTTCCCATCAATGTATTCCACTTTGAGCTTCAACAACTAACTCAAATACATTTGGTTTGCCAATTGCAATAGTGTATTAGATAGTACAACACATCAACTCATAAATTTAATTATGAAATTTAAGAGGAATTTCTCTATTGTAGTGTAGGTTGTATCCATTTTGTAGTGTTCCTTTTCCTCACCTTTCATAATGGTGAAAGTGACTTAATATTAAGGGACCTCTTCTTAAGGGCAAGAGGAATATCGTGATTGAGGTTTTTCCCTATGCTATGTGTTCCTATTGCTATGATCGTCCCCTTAAGTTGGGGGACCAAATTTTGTTGGATCAATTCTTCTTGTTTGTCTACAAATTACAACTTGTTATAACCACTCCTCCAATTCCTTTTTTTCGTTTGCTTAAATTTAGTGAGAAGTTAAATTATTTAAGTCGTACAAAATTTACGTGATCGTACTATTACAATTTAAGATAAATATTTAATAATATCAAACTGAATTAGTATTAAATTTAAAAAGGTTAAAGATCGAAGTGATTGAACTTTGTTGAATTTATTATCATATAAATAAAAATAAATTAAAAAGAATAAGCATTTTCCTTTAACTTGCCTATTTTCAATGGGATCAGGAGTGGAGCAAAAAATACACTATAAACTTTAAGGCCCTGTTTTTTTTTTTACTTTTTTTTGAAATTAGATAATGTCCGAGCAATGCACGACTTTATAAAATTTTTTGACATATTTGTAAACTAAGATTCTATAATCATTTAATAAAAAAATGAAAATATTTTATTAAATAATTACAAAAATAATAAAACAAATAATTTTTAATACATTAAATAATATAAATATACAACCTAAAAAGTAAAAATTAATCAATATTGATAATATTATAGTCTTAATTACAAAGTAGTAAACTCAAAGATATAAATATTAGTCACAATAATAATGGCATCATCATTGAGTTTTAAAGGGAAAACTTGTATTGAGGTTGTGACACGTATGCAAAATTTAAAAAGTAATGATGTCATCTGTGTTTTGTTTTAGTAATAGTTATAGAAGATAGATTTTAAGACCTAAAAATAAATAATTAAACTAAATTAGAAATAAAGTAAACTAATGTGAATTAATATTTAAGACTTTTGAATTTAGGAGTTTACGTGCGAACGGACTTGTTCCATATATTCAGGACCACCTGTGAATGGAATTAAGGTATATTAACTTTAATATTGCTTATCACTTAACCATGGTAATATCATCATAATTTTCACCCAACACAATTTATACATAGAAATTACAAAGTCATAGATATTTAGCCTTACAATTCATCTTTATTTGAATCAAAATTAATAAACAATTATTAGTTTATTTTGTATTCTTATTTTACATAACCTTTTCACCTATATACTACTTAATAAATTCATATTCCCGGCCTTGCAATCACATCTAAATTTTATCTATTCAAAAAATTTAATAATAATTGTACAATTTTGCATGTGATAATAAGTTTTATAAGTTGAATTACAATCGCTAAATGGCTGAATATTTCGTACTAGTATGATATTTTGGAATTTGGACACACACTATCATTATTAATTTATTATTATATAATAAAATTGACGAAAATTATAAATGAGAAAATTATTTAGGATGAAGAGAATGTATATTATTCGGCTAGTTTTATATAAGACTATCTCACTATAAGATGCCCCATATAATTAGTCAGTTTCTTTAATTGATTATGTAAAATTATAAGTGATCACTTTAGAGACTAAAATCTAAATTATATTGACCAGTTATTAACAATAATCTACCACAAGACCATTTCATTTAATAATTTGGATATAATATTGGAAAAATTACCGTGAATAATACAACATTTTGTTAAGTTACCTACAATATACGAACTTTTGATTAACCATAAATAATACCAACTTTGGGGGTTTTTTTCCTTAAATATTACCAACTTTAGCTTATTAACTAATTTATTAAATTTTTTTGTCATATAATCACCTATAGTTTGATTTTTAATATACTTCCTCGAATTTTATTAGTTGCTACAGGAAACAGTTCCTGTAGCAAATACTGTTCACCAATTGATCTTATCTTATATATAGTTCTTTATGTATAATGTCAAACATAGTCAAGTGGGATCTTGTTTGATTCGTCTTAATGTGTATTTTCTTAATATTAACTTTTTAGAATTTTTTATCATATGAAATTAGAGATATTAAAGATTAAAATTGTGCATTGGATCGCGTGAAAAACAGAAATATAGCAACTATTAAAAACCAGAGAAAGTATTAGGTATGTTGTAGGAAAACACCCCCATAAGTTGGTATTATTCATGGTTAATCAAAAATTGATATTATTATATAAAAATAAGCAAAATATAATATTTAATAATGCACTCTAATTCCTAATATGAGCAAGCGTCTGCCATTAATTGGCCACTGTTGACCGCAGTTTTGGACTTGTATACAGTGGTCCTCAGTCCTCAGTCCTCAGCTTATGTCATTCTGTTTGCTTAAATAGTTAAATTTATTTACTTTTTTCCCTTCTTGTTTCCATAATTCCATGGCCCCATATCTACTGTCTTTTTGAAATTTTAATTTTAATTATTTTATCAGATGTATACTTCAAATTACTCATTTTATGCCATGTCAGTTTGCAATATTGATTTTATTTACAAAATTTAAAATTGACTTCAATTTATTGTTTGACAAATTAAAAATTTTTAAATTTAGAGTTAGATCAAATTCTACTATTGTACTATTGTTTTTTAAAAATAGTTAAAATTAAGAATTTGAGATTGACTACTCAAACCTTATAATTCTCAAATTCTTCATTTATAATTTCATAATTGAGATTCATAATTTGAAATGAAATATTTATTTCCAAACTTTTATATATTCATGAAAAATCGTTTGTATTGTTTTTATCTCCTATTATATAAAAATATTCTAAACGTAATCAGCAAATGAAATGAAAGGAATATATATATTTATTTTTTCTTGAATATTTCTTTTGGTATAAAATTAAATTGATCTAGGATTCTTTTATTTCTCTTCTCATATTGATGCTAAATTATTGATCAAGTATATAGACCGTTTAATTTATGGACAACTATTTGCGATTATAGTTTTTACTTTCTTCGAGACAGATTTGTGATTCATAAAACATCATTATTAGATAAATTAAATTTTGTAACTTCAACCACTCACAATTTGAAGATTGTGTTACCTCTCTTGCCAATAATTTGTTGCTTTTTCTTTTGTTTTTTGGTTTACTAATAATTGTCATTTTGGAGTAATAATGCAATGGTAATTACATTATTTTTATTTTAAAATATTATTTATATAAAACTCCATTTATATTTTATAGTATATTTGTCAAAAAAAATTTAAGTTTTCCTTTATACTATGTTTGGGAATGTTGATTTCATTTGAAAATGTGGATTTGACTCAAATTTAGTGTTTGGCAAGTACAAGATTTTCAAATTTGGATTTGAGTCAAATCCATCAATGTTTTAAAAAATGGTTAAAAATAAGTATTTGAGAATCACTTTCCTATGCTTGTGATTCTCAAATTCTTCTTTAATGAATTTATAATTGAAATCTATATTTCCAAATAAAATACTTGTTACCAAACGCAACCTTATATCATTTTTACTAACAAAAAGGTCAAAGAATAATATACTCCATTTGTATGAGGCTTTTATTTATGATTAACAAAATAATATGTAGAATAAAGTAATTCCTAATTTCATACTCCCTTCGTTTTCTAATGTTCTTCCCTTTTATTTTTTGCATAATTTTCAAAGTAAATTTTAAGTCTTAATATTTCTAAAAATGCATCATAAAAAATTATAAATAATATTCAATAAAAAAAATATACATTAAGACAAATCTAACGAGATTTCACATGGGTATATTATATCATCTATATATGTCCTAAAAATCTTGATCAAATTTCTCTCTCCAAAGTAGATTATTCTAAATGGGAAAAACATTAGAAAACAGAGGAATACGATATACCATATATTCAAATTACCAAAAGCTTTAAAGCGGAACCCAAACATAAAAATTAAAAGATTCATTAGTAAATTAAAATGTTGTCGAAAGGAGAATCTTATAAGGCCTACGCGAATAAGCAACATAAAATATGACAATGCAACTCTTAGAGCTATATATAAAAGAAATTAAAAGTAGAATTATCACGTAATTATTTGTGTAATTTGCATTGAAAACATAATATTTGATGAAAATTAAATATTATTATATTTTTATTTGTGGAATTTGCAAATAAAAAGATAAAATAATTCTATATAAGGAAATTAATTTAAGGCTAAGCTTACTCCCTACTTTACAGCCCATTTGATGTAATTAGATAAGAAAATCTCTTGGCAATTTTAACGATTAATTTTGTACTTCTCATTCAATCAACTCATTTTTTCCTTCACAAATTTGTTTTTAATGCGTTACCTTTTAAAATTGGTGATAATGAGTGATTATGAAAAACACATTATAAATCACATCATTACCACCTTTTAATGCCAACAATCAGACAATCCGTAATACCAACAATCAGACAATCCGTAATTACATGTCATGTTCCATTATACAAATATCAAAACTCATAGACTGTTTCCATAATGCTCTAAAGGAACTTGCACTTTATAGATTAGGAGTCTATGCTAGATGAGAACACCCAAGATACTCCTAAAACCTAAAACACAAAGAGAGAAATCTTGATCACAAGAACTAAGTCAATGCTTAGGATTAAAGCTAGCTAAGAAATATTGACCGCCAATCCTCTATTATGTTTAGATATTACTTTACACATCTTAATTATATTATGTGCATGACATTAATTTTAAGCATGAATAATTAATTAAAGAAAAATCATACGTGGTAATATTGAGTGTCGACTTTTTAACGTGATAGGCAAAAAAATTTTAATCCACATGATAATTAACCTCGAGCTTTCAAGTTTTTCATATAGTAGACAAAAGATCAAGCTATTTGTTAAATTCAATACTTATTTCGAGTAAATTTTCGAAAATATACCCATAAGGTAAGGGAGATCCTGACGTCTATTTTTATGAAAAAGGTCGTCATTATGATTCACAAATCACAATAAAGTAAATTGAACAAAAAATTTATATTTTTGTTTATCAAGTGAAAAAAAACATTTATCTATCACATGAAAAAGCCAAAACTTATAATCACACGATAAAATTTTCCTTTTTTCCTTTATTAAATTTTCTTAATTATTACGGTCAAATGTCTTCAAAACTAGACAAAATTGAATGAATTATTGTAGGAGTACATTTGTTTTCGATTTTCATGAATATAATTTTGTTGTTAATTGCATCCCCAATCCCTCATTGTCGAGAATATGGTTGTATATTTCTTGTTTTACATGGAAATAAATCCACTAGTTCAAGATTCTTGCCAGATTACTACACACCCAATAATTCATTGCTGGTTCATGTTCGTCCAAAAATAGTAAAAATCTATCATTAAATTTCTTAAATATACTACTCCATTCTTTTTGAATTGTATAAAGAGGAATTTGTGTATTGTTAAAAAAGTGGTAATAAATGAGAAGAGAGAATGAAATGTGTGGATGAAATTAAAAAAAAGTTAAAATGTACAGATGAGATTAAAAGAAAGTGGTGGGCCATTGTCCAAAAATAGAAATGATGCAAATTAAGTTGGACGGACCAAAATGAAAAATGATGCAAATTCAATAGGACGGAGGGAGTACTTTTATAGTTCTATTTGTATAGCCTTGTTTATTTCTTTGTTTTTTCTGTTTTTATTTGCATGTCTTTACCGAGTCGAGGGTTATGTACTAGCCGCAACTTCATTTATAAAGGTAGGGTTGCTGTTATCTATCTATCGATTTTCAGAGCCTAATAATTCCAATAAAATTTAAAATAAACACAACTTAAAAAACAATTATACTCATACTATTGCTCCACCCTTAAAATAAGAAAAATAATACATACAATAACTGATTTAAACGCTATTTACGCTTCAAAAAAGTTTAAAATCCTAGATAATGTACCAGTAATAAACAAGTAAAATTTTCTAATAATAACTTTTAATTTACTCATTTATATTGAGAATCAGAATAATAATCTATATAGATTAAGTTTTACCTCATAGACTTAATTATAATTGTGTAATTTTGTCTTAATGTTGTGAATATATATGACTACAATAACATGAGAAAAAGTGAAAAGGTTAAAGGAGGAATTGATCATGCTTTTAATCATACAATAAAATTCGACAATTATTTTAATCCCACCAAAGAAATTAAACTTGTGTGCATATTTTTTTTATTTTGTAATAATGTTATATAGGAGAGTCAAGGGGCATCCGAGGCAATTGTTATCAAAAGGAGAAAGCGAACTTGCATAGGAAAAGAAAGAACACTATGTTTTTTTTTTTTTTGGAAATAAAAACACTATGTTAATTGCTAATAAACTTTGTGTATATATCCTACAACAAAATTATAATGAATTTACATCCTATAATTTAGGTTTGAGTCTGCTTTATAAATTAAATATTTAAAATAGATATTTAATAATGTTAAATTATGTAAAATATATAACATAGAATCAAAAATAATAGTTGAATTGAATCAATAATATACATATATCATTCTTCAGTCTACCTTATATTAATTTCTTTAATTTGTCTTTAAAATATAATATTATGAGAATTAAAAAAGATTGAATAAACGTATTAACAACTAGAGTTAAAAAAGTGAAGAGCGATCATTTTCCAAAAGGAATGATTGGAAATTTAGTTCAACGAACAATACCTAAAAAATGTGATAAGAAACGGGTTTTTATTATTTCACTTGGAACATGCATTTACTACTTTTATCTGAAGGATTCTAAATCGATTTCCAATAATTTTTCCTTTTTATCAACCTAACTTGTAACTATGAAAAAAAAAAAAACTATATTACTATTATATATTACTATATGACAATGGTCCCCTAAAACATAATCTCCTTTCATATGTATGAGAATATTGACTTAAGCAATTCTTTTTTGCCTCCCAAATCATTTCTTTATATTTTAAAATTTCTTTTTTTTTTTTCATTTAGTTACCCCCTTTACTTAATTTGGCCTTCTAGAATAACATTATAATCATAATTTCTTATCATGTTGACTAATTTAGACTGTGATCCATTTATGTACAAAAAAAAGGTAAAGTAACTCATAAAGAAGGCCCATCTTAAATGTAATTTTGTATGATTAAAGATGTTGAAAAATGAAGCATACTTTAAAAACAAAAAATGATTGAAGGTGTTCCATAACTGGCACATTTAAGTTCATTAGATTAGATTATGCTGTGTAACATATTTACTTTGTTGCAATTATAAATTGTCTGCCTATACAAAGCCTTAGATGCCCCATTTTAGATTTTTTTCAGTTTGGTAGGAAGAAATTAGACACTTTAAAGTTTAAAGGTTTAATACTATTTTCACTCATCTTTTATTGTAGAGGAATAGTTTTTTTTCCTCTTTGTTCATTTGCTTTAAAGAATTTGTCTCTTGGCATGAAAATTAGTCCTTTTATTACTTTAATTTTGATATCGAAAATAATAATTTTTCTCATATTATGTCACATTTAGTAATGATTTTAAAGAAAAATTGATTAATTTTTGAAGGATAAAGGCATCTGAGTGGAGTAAACCAAGTGGAAGGAGAGTGATAGAGTAAATTGTTTCATTAAATGTGTTGGTAGAGAGCAATCTCGTAAGTACAGATACATCTATAAATGACATATAGAGCAAACTCATAAAGATGAAAGAAATATTTACGAAGAAACACTCATTTTTTTGATAATCCTCTATTAACATTCTATATTATTATAAAGCCATTAATACGATTAGATAGTCCCATTTAATTTAGACGATTAATGAATATTGAACATGATTTGAAACGTCTTCAAAAACAACATTTATGTAAATTGAATCGAATTATCATGTTAAATTGGTACGTACAAAACCTTAAAATTTAATAAGCTCAATTGCTCAAAACATACAATCCAAAGTTTGAAACCCAATCAAACATCCGATAAACAAATCTACACACTTGTTCACACCTTAAAATTAATCGGACAATAAAACATTTTTGTAAATACTTGTGGTATAAAAAGAAACATTTCTCAAAACATATTTTTTTATAACATATTGACCCTTGATAATCAACTTTATCTTATATGTAGCAATTATCAACCTGTTCAAGCAAGTAACATAGTGACTAACAATTTCCGCTTTTATTGTTCAAAATCGACCTTAAATTAATGTTAATGAATTAAAGATTAGAAAATATTTTTTATCATTCTTATACCAAGCACACTTCTTATAGCTAGAATCTTAAACTCAGAGACATTTGCAATGCAACTCTAACCCATAGGAAAGCAACATAAGTTAGCTCATTATTCTTGAAAAAAGATTTTTAAAAAATGTGCAAAAAGGAAGAAAATAAAGAAAAAAAAGATTCTATTTTTTTGAGCTTGAAAAAAAGCTTATAATTCTGTCTCCTATGGACAACACAAACCTCATCATGGCCGTTGAGAATGAAGTCAACGGCATCAAAGATTTTACATTTCATCACTTTTTTTTACTTTTTAAAAATTTAATTTAATTTTAATTATCACAATATTAATAGCCAAACTGGCAAAGTTCTTTTTAAGCTTTTTTTTTTGTTGGTTAAAAGCTACGTTAAATCCCATTACAAAGATTTTGTTTGCATAGTATGCTCCTACTTTTAAAAATCTTTTTTAAGGCAACATTTATTATTTAATTGAAATTATGTGATTGAAAAAAGAAAGTCAAACCCTCATTTATTATTTAATTGAAATAAGAATGATTTGGTTGCCTTTCATTCATAATTCATGAGAATATATACATCCAAGAAATCTAAAGTTTATGAAAACTAAATAATTACATAATATTTTGCAAGATATTGAAAATACACAAAATATACAAATATTCTATTCTAGCAAATATATATATCAAAAAATCTAGAGCGTATGGAAACTAAATAATTACATAATATTTTGCAAGATATTGTAGATACACAAAATATAAAAATATTCTATTCTAGCATTGAGATCTATAATAAGATCTTATAGTATGGAGGATTCTGAAAAAAAAAATAATAATTTTAAATAAAAAAATAAACAATCACCAATTTACCATTATACTACCTCTGTTCCGTTTTAGTTGCACCATAGGGGTTGACACATTTTTTAAGAGCTGTCAAATCAGTATGGTAAAAGTAGGGATAATGTATGATTGATGGTGATATGTGGGGTAGAAATAAAAAAAAGTATTATAAGTAGATAGTGGTTGTGACTTGTGGTTATGTTAAATAATTAATGGGATGATGTGTGATTGATGATGATATGTGGAGTAGGAATAAAGTGAGATAAAATAAGTAGATTATTTTTGCCAAAAATAATAATGTTGCAAGTAATATGAAACTTCCAAAAACGGTAAGTGATGTAAGTAAAATGGGAGGGAGAAAGTATAAAGCAAGTCTTTTGAAGTATTTATCCATTTGCAAGTCTACAAGATCCTACTAACACGATAATTACTACAAATTAATCGCTATTATTAACAATCTTATTTCAACATTAATTAATTGAAGTTAATTAAGGTAATTGAACATCACTAATTTCAACAACAAATTTATCAAATCCAATATACCTTCTTGTCAACAAATTTACCATTCAAAATAAAACTCCAAAATTAACAACCCTAAATAGACTAATTGATAGATTAATCAAAATTCATTAATCTAAAAAAAAATTCAATAACACATACACCATTATACATAACTAGGATAGATACCCGTGCCATTGCACGGTTTACCTAATTTATACATTTTATAATAAATTCATGCGAAGAAACATTATATGAATCAAAATATAAATAATAACATATTAAAATATTATTATATATAGTTATATATAAAAATTAAATGTAAGTAATGGTTTTCACAAATATATTATTATATAGATAAAAAAATGAACATTTCAATTAAAAGTTCATATATTAATCATAAATTACTAAATGAAGATATAAAATTAAAACATTGTTGCTAAATATTTTGTACTACAATTTTAATAACTTTTATCATTATTTTATTTAAATAAAGTACGAAATTATTACATTATAAATTTTGAAACACTTCTTTGTAGACAACATTATGAGTTGACGTACAAATATTGTTATCTTTGTCGCAAATTAAGACTTTAAGTCCTTTCCTACTTGTAACTCTAGATACTGCAACGTATAGTTGACCATGACTGAATACAGGTTTTGGCAGAAATAATCCAACATGTTTCAGAGATTGTCCTTGACTTTTATTGATAGTCATTGCAAAACAGAGAGACAAAGGAAATTGCCTTCTTTGTAGACGAACTGGAAGACACGAAGAATCAGACAGTGAAAGTGTGATGCGTGGAATAAAAACTTTGTCTCCCTTACTACATCCTGACAAAATTGTCGCCTTAATAATGTGATGACCTAACTGATTTACGATTAAACGTGTACAATTGCATAAGCCAGCTGTTTGATCAATGTTTCTTAGCAGCACCACAGGTGATCCAAACAGATTAATTTTACTAATATAAGTTAGTAAATATATTATCTAAATTAATTAATACTTTTAAAATTACTTAATTAATTAATGAACATATAATATCATACTATATATTATCATTATTAAGTAAATCTAAATAAGATTACAATTTATAATTTTAAAATTAATAAATAATACGTTTGTTATATCAGATACTAAAACAAATTATAATATACACTTTAAAAAGAATACCTACCATTTGTAATATCACTAAGTGGTGTTATAAATGCAGACTGCATCGATAAATTTTGATGATCTGGCTCAATTATTCGAGAACTCGTTCCTGTATATTTTTCAAAATTAGGATGCATAATTATGATTCGATTTATTTATTATGATATCCATTAGGATTATGCAATATTTATGCCAAATATATCAGAGACAATACAAATATATTAGACTTAATTTGTATTAATGTAATAGAATACTTACCGGTACTTGTACTATTATTATGATAGCCATTAGAATACATTGTCCTCTTGTTTGCAGTCAATGAAAATTCTTCATTGTTGTGTACGTTCGTCATTGTCCTCATCCTTCGTTTTCTATCTATAATAGTTTTTCTATTATATCTAGTTATTTTTGCTGATTGGTTGTAATTCTCCATCTAAAGAAAAATATAATTATCAGTAATTTTAGCATGTTCAATAATTTGGTTTGTATAGCCGTATATATGGTAACATCCTTAATTAATTGACATGAAAATCTTGCTTCAGAAGAAACTGACTAATTTAGAAAAAATTGACATGTTCTATAATTTGGTTTGTATAGCAGTATATATGGTAACATCCTTAATTAATTGACATGTTCAATAATTTAGAAGAAATTGACTAAATATAGCTGTATATATGGTAACATCCTTAATTATTTTTATATTAAGTTGATTTGTATATTAATGGAAATTATGTTATAGCAAATCCTCGCAATTGAAAATCACAATCAACTATTCCTGCAATTAAACCTCAACATTAATTAATGGACATTATGATATGTTCAATAATTTACGATATGTTCAATAATGGAAATTAATGGAAAATATCACACTAAAAATCTTGCTTTAGAAGAAATTGACTAATTTAGAAGTGGGCATTTGGCGGGATAATATTGCCTAAGAAGATGCCACCTGTCCTAGTTTGGTTTCTGTATTAGTGTTATTATAGATTAGAGATATTAAGAATTGAATTATTGCAATGGACTGCGTGAAAAACCAAATGTTGCAAGTAAATTGAAACGGAGAAAGTATTTATTATTTATTTTGTATCATTAAATTATCACACTTAATCGGTTTGTGCTTTTAAAATCAACACATTTTCTAAACTCGTCCCTTTTACCCCTAGTTCGTTTTTGATTTTGTCTTTTAGTCGTTCTTTACCTTTTTCTTTGATCTTACGTTTGTTTTTGCGCGTATACTTGTTATTCTATCTATCAACTGCAGGTTCTCTTTCTTGAAGACCGTTCTCGAACCGGGGGACTCTTTGATCGCACTCTCCTATATGGATATGAGACTGCCATCGTTCTTCTCTACCCAGACCCTGATCATAGTTTTCTATGAACGGGATACACTGGGTATGCTGATGATGACCACATTTTCTATTCTACCAATAGTGTAATTTTTAAAAATTTTATCCCCAAAATCAATTTTTCTTTGTCCATATCAATCGACTTCAACGTAATTGACGTGCTAATGACCAATTTGATCATTTAACTCGTCTTGAATTAGTATGTTTCATTATGAGAAGAGTTCGTATATGATAGAATTTAGAAAATGAGCCTGGGCAACTCAAATAAGAATGAGAAGAAGTAGTCCACTCATAAACCCAAATAAAATTCACTACTAAAACCAATTGGTGATAGTAGGAGTTACTCCTTAAGTATTAGTTAATTTCTCCAATCAATCACTTTAAAATCACAAATAATTACTTCATTACACGATTAGCTAATTAAAATAATTTCATTTAAAAATTTCGTGATTATAAATAGGGAATATTTGGGGTTAAAACAAGGTGGGACCACTAGTCTGCTAAGAAGGCATAAAAGCCCGAAGACCATACGACAGATCTGCCATTGCAGTGAATGTGTAAGATAGCTTTAGTAATACTCTCGGTCCATTTCTATTTTTTGACCCATTAACCAATTTTCCGCCCCAAATTTAGTAAATTGGGGCCCGAAGAGTTAGGGTTAAAAATACTCCATCCGTTTCGAAATAATATAGTCAAGTGGAATCTTGTTTGAATCATCTAATCGCATACTTTCATAATATATTGCAGCTAATATGTAAGTAATAATATAGTCAAGTGGAATCTTGTTTAAACTTATTTTATATATTGCGGCTAATATGTAAGTAATAATATAGTCAAATGGAAATTTATATATTGCGGCTAATATGTAAGTAATAATATAGTCAAGTGAAATCTTGTTTGAATCGTCTAATCGCATACTTTCATAATATAAACTTTTTATAATTTTTAAATGTGTATAATTCGACATAAATGAACAAAATAGTACATTTAATTGCGTTAAAAAGTTAAATGTAGCAAGTATTATGGAACGGAGGAAGTAACAAATCTTTTTATTAACTATTATCGTGAGATGCATTTTATACATCTAGCTAATTAATTAACCTATAAGTATAAGCACATTTTTGTTTAAGTTTGTCTTATCGAGAAATGATTCCTCACAAGTTTCAAGACTCAATAGTCTCTTAAAAAATAGGGGAGATTTTTGGGTTTGGTTGGTAATATAATTGATCATCTTTGGTTGTTAGCTACTCGCTCCGTTCCTTTTTTATAGTTTTATTTCTATTTTGAAAAGTTTTATTTGTTGTTTTCATGAAAAATGTTTTATTTATACCACAATTTTTTGACATTATTAGTCTTAATTGCCCTAATTTAATATAAATTTTAATGTTTATGATCTTCACATATTTTTCACTATTTATTTTTAGCATGTTTATAATGCTTATAGTTCTCAAACTTTATTGCAATATCCATAGTTTTTCACTTAATACTTTTAATGTTTATAATGTATATATTTTCTATGTTTATAATGTCCACTTTTCTCCATTAAATTTAATATATAATATAATAATATTTCCACCATCTAAAACATTTAATTTTTTAAAATTCTCATAAACATAAAATAGGAATGTAGGGGGAACTGTCGTTTGATATATACTCCTATAAAATAAAAATTAAGTAAAAGTAAAAAAGTAAATTAAAAGCCTGATTATTTTTTTATCTTATTAGTACAATTCATACTCTCGTTTCATTTATTAATTACTACTTTTTCAAGAACAATCATATTTCTATTTGATGCAAATCAAAAAAGACGGATAAAATATATTTCGATACCGACAAGTGAGAACTGAGAAGTCAGCTACTCCCATATCATTACACAATATGTATGGCTAATACTTCCTCCATTTTAAATTAGAAGTATTTGTTAGGTTAAAAATTTTGCAATATTTATTTATCAAATTACTAGTTTTAATTTTCAATTAGTTTTTAAGCTATAGGTTAAAATATAATTAAATCTTATTTAATTCGTCTCAATACAAGATTATTGATATCAAATTTTTATAATTTTTTTATTATACATAATAATTAGAGATAATAAAAATTTAATTATATATTGAACAACATAAAAAAAACAAACATTGTAATATACTAAGACGGATGAAGTACTTTTTTTATAAAATGCCAATAGACCAGGAATATTTGTACCTTTGTTAAAACAGGTACTCTCTTGAGAGACTGTCTATAGTATAGACGTCTCTTAAGAGCCCAGTCCATATCTCCCTTTTAACTTACAAAACCACCAATTAGTTTTTTTTTATTTATAAATTAGACCTGCCCCAAAACTTGAGACGTCTATTGTATAGACGGTCTCAAGTAAGAATTTGTGTTGTTAAAATCTTATTTTGACTAAAAATTTTTTAACCCAAGTATCCGGGTTAGTTTGCGCTCACTAATTATTCATATTTGACTAATTGGGAATATTTAGCAAATGATTGTTACTAGGAGTGTTCAAAATCGGGTATCGGGTCGACCCGGATCCGGAAATTCGGGTACCCGCTTTTCGGGTATCTAAAATTGCGATCCAGTTCCGACCCGGTTTAACCCAAGTATTCGGGTTAGTTTGCGCTCACTAACAATTTGTTACCGTTGATTGTTGGTTTTTTAGTTGATATAATTGACTAGTCGAAAATGTTGGATTTTTATTTGGTTTTAAGCTAGAGGAATAAGCTAGCTCTTGAAAGATATGTTAAGTAAAATTTGTATTGACCGTTGATTATTTATTAAAAAAAGTAGACCTACAATTCTACAAACAAAAAGCCAAATATAATAACTTTTTTATTTTGGCTTTGTTGCGGATCATAAATCCCCTTCAGTTGCAAGACCAAAAATACCCTTGGTCAAACGAGTTAAAGGTCAAGTACGTGAGTCAACGTCTACCTTACCAAGCTGCTACCTTAGTAAGATAATTGGGCAGCAGTTAATCAGTTTTTTTATATCATAAGACACTTCTACCGATAACCGCCCACTACCCCGGAAAAGCGCAGCCACTATGTCCCTTCCTCCATAGCAGTTCCAGGAGTTAACTTTACAAGGATAACTACCCAGCAGTTATAACTTCCGAGGAAACTACCTCCTTAAATATCACACTACACACCTGAAATCAGGTTACGCAATCTTATTCCCGAAACACACTTATTCGTATTACTTCCTCTTTGATCTGACTTAGGCATCGGAGAGCTTTTCCGGGACATCAGCCCCCGGTATAGTCTTTCTTTGTGGTTGCAGGTCCACCACTCGCGGCGGTCAGATCATCTCATTTCCTGTAACTCAAGGTACTTCCTTCCTAAAGTCCCCTTTTACAAATTCGACAGTTTTTTCGCAGAAACAGTTTGGCGCCGTCTGTGGGGACGAGAAATACTATCCTTAAAAACACATGAAATTCCACCCTGAACACTAGAATGACACCCCGAAAAACAAACACTAAGGAAGCATCTGTAGCCCAGAGCACTGATACTTCCGCTTCCCAACGTGAGCACCAAGCAATAACAAGGCAGGATCTTGACACTCTTGCCAATAACCTCTCGCGAACGTTTGCTGAGCAGTTACGCAATGTTACTACCCAACAACCTCCCAATAATCCTGATCTGAATGCGACCTTAGCGGCGATGACACAACAAATCCAACAAATCCAAGATCTTCGAACCATGTTCACGGAGCAGAACAGAATCCCTTCGGAGCAAGGCCGTCGTGAGGCAGAAGAAAGTCCTCCTGCCCACTCCCAAGCAAGAACCTCGCACAGGTTACAAAGAACGCCCTCAAGGAGAGAGACTTTACACATAAACACTTCCCGTAGAACTGAAGGAAGGGACACGAGGTCTCATTTCAATCACCTTCGACGGGAAAGAAGCAATAATGTCCAAAGTTTTATGGACAGGAGAAGAAGCCTAAAATCCCGAGAAAACAGAGCCCAAAGTAGCGCTGATCAGATGGTAGAATCCCCCGCTAATCAAGGTACCTCCCATGGGAAGGAAACGCCTATGCTGCTGAATTCTCCCTTGTCTGCGGAAATTCTGGCCACCCCAAATCCTTCCAAGATAAAACTACCGGCCATTCCCCCATTCTCAGGCACCCAATGTCCCGAAGAACACATGATAGCTTACAAAAACCTCATGGTCCTGTACACAACGGATCCCTCGCTCCTATGCAAATTCTTCCCAATTACTCTCACAGGCCTAACCCTGACATGGTATACTTCACTTCCCAATGGAAGCATCAACAGTTTCTGTAACAGAAGCGTCAATCTCGATACATAATTAATGTTTAATAAAATGTTTATATAAAAAAATATTGCGGAAGTCTTAAAATGTTAAACTGTTAAAAACTTTAAATCATAAAAACTAAAACTATTTAAAATAAAAGTAAAATATTACATCCGATAAGAAACATTGTTTGCTAAAAATTAAAAATGTAAAAGTACATCAACATCAAGTCATCAATAAAGACACAAAAAGCAGCTAAGTTCTCGATAAATAATAATTGTTGCGGCCTGGATCGGAACCTGAAACTAAATCCTGCAAAATGCTGCCATCCATGATACGGATGACAGCCGATTGAATCGGTCAACGGTAACGCCGAGCATAACATCCTATCCAACTCAAAATATGAAAATTATACACTACATTTTCAAAATAATAATTTAAGTACGAATTACAAATTAATTGACACCATTGTATACTTTTATTATATTCTTTTACTATTCCAAACTTTTTAGTCATTAAGATACCATTCTCAATCCTGACAGAAGTACGTTACTGCCATTTATACAATTTGGTAATCTTAACACTCAAGTAAGTTCATTTGGTTAATACTCATAACCGTACCATGATTCATAGGATAACCACTAATCAAGTTCATCACTAATCAACAAACACAACAATATGACACCTGATATATGTAAGGGTCCCGTTAGGCAGGACCGTAGCCCTAAACCCTAACGGGTGGGAGTCGCCACCCTCCAATACAATGTTTATGCTCGAAGCTCCACAGATAGGTAGCTAACCCCCGCCTTACATCCGATTTTACGCGGCCAACACGACGCGGATTTTACATGCCGGTCCATGGTTCGACATTACCTTACTATCAGGGTCATTCAATCAATACTCATTCACACAAGTACATCACATTTTTATTACTACAAGTTGACTTCTAATTTGACTTTGACCATCCTAGGTGGTAATTTCATTTATTTAATATAATTCTTAGTAATAATATTAAATTTTACTTTTATATCTTTATATGTTCATTACAAAATTTTTTAACATTAAACTTTATTTTAATAGCTCATAAAATTCAGACTAATAACTTAATATTCTATTAATAGTCTCCAAATTATTTTTCCAAATAGTATAAAAATTTTTTTAAAATTTTACTTTATTTTAATAGCTCATAAAATTCACACTAATATTTAATATCTTATAAAAATTTCTCAAACAACTCTTTTAAATTATTATTTTATTATTATCACAAAAATTGGTTTAATAATTCAAAATAGTAAATCAAACTCAACTTTTTTTTTTTTAATATGATATTGGTCGAATGGCCTATGAGTGTTTGGGGCCCTTTTCACATAAAAAAGAATGACTTAATTCAATTTATCATACTAAATCCTAGATTAACATAACAACTTATAAAAATAAAAACTTTAGAATAACTTAATATAACTTAAATAAATCAAATTTAAATATTAAAAAAAAAATTTTAAACTAATTTGAAGGCTAACATAAAAAAAATTAAAAAAAAACCTTAAAAAATAACATTCCTAATGTAACACATAACTCATAAACATACTAGCACTAGTTTATAATAACATGAATCATATTTATAAATATCACTAGAATATAATTTTGCACCCAACATCCTAAACTGTTTAAAGATAAATAACTAAAACATATCAACATATTTCATACTTTGCATATTATAAAGTAAATATAATGTAAAATTTCACAAAAAGAGTAGGGTAAGAAGTTATACCATACTAACACCAAGGATTAGTACTAAGTACTAATTAGGAAAATAATAAGATATAAGACCCTTCAAGATAGATAATAATGCACCAAGATAATTAATCTAAGCTTCCAAAATAATGATGATCTTCTAAGCTCCCAAAAGAAATAAATCACATCTTCAAAAACAATGATACATTATGTACCCAAAATAATAACCCAATAATGCTCCAAAATGATGATGACTTAACTAAATAAAGAATGTTTAACTCCATCTTCTTGAATTTCTTCAACTAATAATAATAAAGGTAGTAAGGTAGTAAGATGTTAATGAAGTGAAGATATAAGAAAGAATGGTAGAAAGATTTGATGAAGGGATGCAAGTGATCTCATGGATAAGGGGGGGTATTTATAATGGGTGTGGTCAACTTTGTAGTTCTTAGATTGTATGAATAAGAGTTGAAGTGTAGGAGAAAGTTAACTTGTACAAGAAAATGGTGATAGCTTGTGTAAGTGATAAAAATCATGAGTTTGATAGAAATAATTTTTGGTTCATCATATTTTTGTTCTAGTTTATCCAAGTGAATATATTTTAGAATAATGGGTAAGTTTGATCATGAAAATATGATAATTTACTTAGAAAATTTTGATTAAAACCATACTTAAAGTTAATAATAAAAATACAACTCATTTTAGGTATAAATTAATTAAATCAAAGTTATAAGGTTAGAATAATAAGAAAATTTTAAAATAATATTTTAGTGCTAATAAAAAAATTTAAATCAAATAATATTTTAACGTTAAATATTTGAAAGAAATTACAAAATCGAAAAAAAGATTTAGGATTAAAGGTGATTTGAATTAGATAACCAAAAGATTAGGAATTCGAATTGAAAATTAACAATTAATTGGAAGATTAAGATTACGAAATTTGAGGCTGTTACAACTCTTTCCCCCTTAAGATAGTTTCGTCCCGAAACTAGCTAGAACTTACCGAAAAGGTTAAGGTATCGCTCTCTCAATTCTGCTTCCTTCTCCCTAGTAGCTTTCTCGACAATGTGGTTTGACCACAAAACCTTGACCAACGAAATCCTAGAGTTCCTTGACTGGGTATCCAAACTCGATAAGTCCTGCTCTCATATGCTAAGGACTCATCAATCAAGGGGTGAGGGGTTTGCACATTTTATGGATCATGAATATACTTCCTCAATCGGAAATATTGAACGCATTATAAATTTTACCAACTCAAAGGTTAAGGCAATCATAATTAACTTATCCGACTCTTCTCAAAATTTCAAAAGATCCAATAACTTTCGTGACTCAAATTTTCCTCTCTATCTTATATCAAAAGCATTAGTATCATTTTCCTCATCACTAGGGGTTAACTCAATAATCTCCTGATCCTCAAGTTATGCGTCGTTGATATGATTAAACAAAGTTTATTTGTATGGTCATTGTTCTCAAATATCATCTAACCTCATATTGGTTACAAATCTCTAATCCCAAACTCTTCATTTTAGGGTAAACTCGTAAGATACAGATTCAAGAATCTCGGTCTCCTCCTTAAAACATAAGCAACTTGTTATCACCTTCTTATGGTGGTATGAAATTTCAAGACATAATCCTAATAACCTCAAGTCATATCCTTTGGTGCATATTAAATTTCTTCTGGTTGAAGATATACCTCAAATTTTGATGATTATCTGCATATTAAATTTTAGAGCAAGGATTACTACAAGTTCAACATCGCGTATAGGTAATTCACCTCATGTGGCCTCAATCGCCTCAATAAATAAGTTATTGACATTTACTTCTGCATAAGTACACAACCCAAACATTTAAGTGAAGCATCACAATAGACCATAAATGGTTTGCTACAATAATGCACTATTAATATATGGGCTTAGTAGTCTCTTTTTTTATAATTCCTTAAAAGCAATCGTTTACTTCTCACTATATTAAAATCGCATCATATTCTTCAACAACTCAAACATGGGACGGGCAACCTTAGAGAAATTATCAACATATTTTCTATACTAACCGCAAAACCGAAAACGCTATGAACTTCAGTTACACTCCTCGAAATCGACAATTTATTGTCGTCTTAATTTTCTCCGGATCCACAGAACTTTCATCTTTAGACATAACATTACTTAGAATAACTACTTCCTCAAGCTAAGACTCAACCTTAATAAATTCCCTAATTATATATATATATATATATATTTTTTCAAAAGTTTTAGAATAATCCTCAAATGCTCCACATGTTGCTCTATGTTTCTCAAATATACAAAAATTTCATAAAATCTATAAACTTACCCAAATAAGAACGAACGTATCTCTGCATATCAAATCCATAAACGCTTGTTGGCATATTTGTTACCCCAAATGACATCACCGAAACTCATAAAATCCATAATTGGTCTAGAACACAGTTATAGGAATATCCTCCTCGACTATCCTTAACTGATGATACCTAGACCTCAAATAAATCTTAGAGAACTCTTGAGTGCCTAGTTTGTAACTAATCCAAAAGATCATCTATTCTAGACAAAGGGTTATGGTTCTTGATGGTAATCTTATTAATGTCCCAATAGTCAAGCAAAACCTCATAGTACCAAAAAAAAAGGCTACCCAAGGAATAGATTAGGACAAAAAACCCCATTATTTTTTTTATAACAAATAAAACAATACAGTGTTGGACATAGGGATAACATCAAAAATCAGATCAATACTAAAATCAACCACTCTGTTCACGAGTAATCATGTGAATCCTAAAGATAAACATTAGGGTGTTCCCAAACAATCGGTTCTCGAGACTTAATTTTGTTATCTCTTTATTACTAGAAATAAAACACATGCATGTATACCTCACATTTATGCTTAATTATTTCAATAGCTTGAACAACGTTAATCGTTTGAATAAGGGACACATAATTGTTCTCAATCAAGGACTCTCCTCCTTTAGTCTTAACCTAATAATATTCTCCTTACCTAAAAAAAAATTCTCCGCACGGTGACATCCATACAACTTCATACCCAAATTAGATTATAAGTACCCATCTCAAATACTATCTAGTCGACATTAAATGATGATCTAAAGTCTTAAGAGAGAAATTGGAAAGATACGATATCATAGAAATGGTGAATCAATAGGTGAACAAATTTAGGGAATGAATTTCTTAGGTTTGAAAGACAGAGGATTGTGAAGAGAAGAGGTAGAGATAAAAGATCGGTAGACTTTAGGATGAAAAAGAATATGAATGGAAAAAATTGCTACGAGAAAATGATCAGAAATAACTTTACCTTCAAACTATTCATTCATGTTAACTATTCCAACTCTAAAATCCTAGACTCCTGAGTAAGGGAATATTATTGCCTCTCATAATCTCAAATGAAATTTAAACATGTGAACGATATTAAATTAACATAATCACAATCATAACATGTAATCTAGACATGATCACACAAAAAAAAAATAGAAAAAATTTATTTTATTATATTTTATTTTTCAAAATCATTTGAAAAAAGAAAATCTTTCTTTTTTAAAAAAAAAATGTCGGCTATCGAGAACTATCTTTAACATGGAACTGAAGTTCCAAGATTCGAGTAACTTTAGCTCTGATACCACGTGTAACAGAAGCGTCAATCTCGATACATAATTAATGTTTAATAAAATGTTTATATAAAAAATATTTGAAGTCTTAAAATGTTAAACTCGTTAAAAACTTTAAATCATAAAAACTAAAACTATTTAAAATAAAAGTAAAATATTACATCCGATAAGAAACATTGTTTGCTAAAAATTAAAAATGTAAAAGTACATCAACATCAAGTCATCAATAAAGACACAAAAAGCAGCTAAGTTCTCGATAAATAATAATTGTTGCGGCCTGGATCGGAACCTGAAACTAAATCCTGCAAAATGCTGCCATCCATGATACGGATGATTCGATTGAATCTGGCAACTAACGCCGAGCATAACATCCTATCCAACTCAAAATATGAAAATTATACACTACATTTTCAAAATAATAATTTAAGTACGAATTACAAATTAATTGACACCATTGTATACTTTTATTATATTCAATTTGGTAATCTTAACACTCAAGTAAGTTCATTTGGTTAATACTCATAACCGTATTCATGATTCATAGGATAACCACTAATCAAGTTCATCACTAATCAACAAACACAACAATATGACACCTGATATATGTAAGGGTCGTTAGGTGAGGACCGTAGCCCTAAACCCTAATCGGGTGGGAGTCGCCACCCTCCAATACAATGTTTATGCTCGAGCTCCACAGATAGGTAGCTAACCCCCGCCTTACATCCGATTTTACGCCGGCCAACACGGACGCCGGGATTTTACATGCCGGTCCATGGTTCGACATTACCTTACTATCAGGGTCATTCAATCAATACTCATTCACACAAGTACATCACATTTTTATTACTACAAGTTGACTTCGAATTTGACTTTGACCATCCTAGGTGGTAATTTCATTTATTTAATATAATTCTTAGTAATAATATTAAATTTTACTTTTATATCTTTATATGTTCATTACAAAATTTTTACACATTAAACTTTATTTTAATAGCTCATAAAATTCACACTAATAACTTAATATTCTATTAATAGTCTCCAAATTAGTATTTTCCACAAGTAGCTATAAAAATCTATTTCTCTTGAAATAAGTTTCCAAAACACACATTTTCATCCTTAAAACAAATAAAACTTTTGTTTTCTTCACCAAATCAAATATTCTAATTAAAATTCAAGTTAAAATTTGCATCCTTTGGATAAGTTTCCAAAATTCAACAAGTTTACTAAAAATACCTTAACATCTTTTATATAAATTTTTGTCAAATAGTTAGCAAATAAAATGTTTTGTATTGAATAGTGATTAAAAGTTACTATTATTATGAAATCTCATATATTCAAGAAAAACACTTCAATATTTAATATCTTATAAAAATTTCTCAAACATATCTTTTTAAATTATTATTTTATTATTATCACAAAATTGGTTTGATAATTCAAAATAGTAAATCAAACTCAACTTTTTTTTTTATATGATATTGGTCGAATGACCTATGAGTGTTTGGGACCCTTTTTACATAAAAAGAACGACTTAATTTAATTTATCATACTAAATCATAGATTAACATAACAACTTACAAAAATAAAAACTTTACGTAATAACTTAGAAATTTACTATAACCTTAAGGATAAACTTAAATCTCAAAAATAACGTGATAATAACAATATTCTTAATATAACCATACTTAATAAAAAAATAAGTTCATAAAATAACTTACTATCTTATAAACTAATTTGAAGGCTAACATAAACGTATTAATAAAGTTCTAAAATAAAAATCCTTAAATATAATAACATTCCTAATGTAACACATAACTCATAAACATACTAGCACTAGTTTATAATAACATGAATCATACTTATAAATATCACTAGAATATAATTTTGCACCCAACATCCTAAACTTGTTTAAAGATTATAAAATTAACACACTAAATATATTTTTAGCATACACATACTTAATATAATCTTGATCATAGTTTTATTAAACTAACTTCTTACTAAAACATATCAACATATTTCATACTTTGCATATTATAAAGTAAATATAATGTAAAATTTCACAAAAAGAGTAGGGTAAGAAGTTATACCATACTAACACCAAGGATTAGTACTAAGTACTAATTAGGAAAATAATAAGATATAAGACCCTTCAAGATAGATAATAATGCACCAAGATAATTAATCTAAGCTTCCAAAATAATGATGATCTTCTAAGCTCCCAAAAGAAATAAATCACATCTTCAAAAACAATGATACATTATGTACCCAAAATAATAACCCAATAATGCTCCAAAATGATGATGACTTAACTAAATAAAGAATGTTTAACTCCATCTTCTTGAATTTCTTCAACTAATAATAATAAAGGTAGTAAGGTAGTAAGATGTTAATGAAGTGAAGATATAAGAAAGAATGGTAGAAAGATTTGATGAAGGGATGCAAGTGATCTCATGGATAAGGGGGGTATTTATAATGGGTGTGGTCAACTTTGTAGTTCTTAGATTGTATGAATAAGAGTGTTATGAGTATGGAAAAAGACTAACTTGTGTAAGAGATTTAGAGTGTGTAGGTGAATTTGTAAGAGTTGAAGTGTAGGAGAAAGTTAACTTGTACAAGAAAATGGTGATAGCTTGTGTAAGTGATAAAAATCATGAGTTTGATAGAAATAATTTTTGGTTCATCATATTTTTGTTCTAGTTTATCCAAGTGAATATATTTTAGAATAATGGGTAAGTTTGATCATGAAAATATGATAATTTACTTAGAAAATTTTGATTAAAACCATACTTAAAGTTAATAATAAAAATACAACTCATTTTAGGTATAAATTAATTAAATCAAAGTTATAAGGTTAGAATAATAAGTAGTAATGTTAGTTTAAGAAGAAAACTTAAAACGTAACGTTTTACGAAATAGTCAATATTTCGTACTATAAAATTTTAAAATAATATTTTAGTGCTAATAAAAAAATTTAAATCAAATAATATTTTAACGTTAAATATTTGAAAGAAATTACAAAATCGAAAAAAAAGATTTAGGATTAAAGGTGATTTGAATTAGATAACCAAAAGATTAGGAATTCGAATTGAAAATTCGGAACAATTAATTGGAAGATTAAGATTACGAAATTTGAGGCTGTTACAGTTTCGCTAAACTCGAGGCCAAGTTCCTCAGTCATTTCACGGCGCCCAGAAGACAGGAGAAATCTAACTTCCATCTCCTGAGTATTACACAACTGGAAGGAGAATCCCTCTCTGCCTACCTTCAGCGATTCCACGATGGAGTGTTGGCGGTTACTGATTTGGAAGAGTCGATCGCTGTCTCAGCCTTGATCAACGGCATGAGAACCCACAAACTGAAATTCCAACTTTCGGAAAATCAGGTCAAGTCTTATGCAGAGGCGATGAAACAAGCTAGAAGTTTCGTCACTGCTTCTGACATTTGCCGCCAGTTAGACCCTACTTCCAGAAAAAGAAAAAGCGAAAAGATGGCGGACACAAGGGACAAAACGCACAATGAAGACCAAGGTCCCAAAAGAGGACCCAACAGATCTGAACGAGATAGAAACAACCCTCCCCGAGATCTCAAAGATGATGGCTTTGAGGCGAGATTCAACCGCAATAAAAGAGATATCTTCTACGCCATCCAAGATGAGCTACCCACTCCTACTGCGATTCCCACACGAAAATATTGCAGAAAATGGCTTAAAAGCTAAGTTTCAGTTAATTAAATAATTTTTTTAAAATAATCAAAAAGCCAAAAATAACCTAAAAGCTATTTATCAAATTCCACTCCGTAGTCCATGAGGGTGCTCAAATGTTCATTATCTACAATAATTCAATCTATAATGAACAGAAGTAATACTTAGTTGAGGATATAGCAAAGAAAGGAATTATAACTTGCATTGATAAATTTTGTAATGAGAATATAATTACGTCATTTAGAAATTAAATTTAAATGTATTTATAAATTTATATATTCGTGCATTGTACGAACATGTATATTATATCTAGATATAAGTCAAATAATATATTTATATAAGATCTTGTTAATTTTGGATCGATGAGTGAATGAGTCTAGAAACAAAATTTTATTACGTAGTTTTATAATATTTTATAAATTGTATTTATTGACATCTAGTCTTGAAGAGGTGCTGTGAAAATCGTGTTAAAATAAATAAATTTGTATAGTGAAAATTTTGTATACACTAATTTAGTACGTATAACAACAAGATATATTAAAATAATTAGTATTTTTATTTATCAAATACGATCAAATATAATTACAAAATAGCTGGTTTCCTGAGAGACGCCTCTCAGACTCAATTTATTAAAATTTAATATTTATTTTTACTCGATTTTCTCAATAGACCAGCTTAATAAGATATGATCTCTCAAAAAACCATTTATTACAAAAATTTGTGAATATTAAAAAATTAAAGTAAATTAATGTGAACCAAATCTTTAAACAAAGCATAAAATAAGTGAAAAATTATATTAAATAACCGTGATTTATAAATCATAAAAAATAACAAAATAAATACTAATAAAATAAATAATATAAAAAGGATAAATTAAAATTGTAAAAGGCTCGCCCTATTAAAATTTTCAACTATTTACCTAAATTAACTCGAAAATAAATAGCCGTAGAACCAATGGGAGCGCAAAACGTTGCAATTGCAAGACCAAAAGGTTAGAATGACAAAATCATAAGTTGGCGGCTTTTTAAAAGAAGAGTTTGTTGTCGGTAGTGGAGGGGGCAAGACCTGCCTCACTTCCTATTTCTTTTTCTTCTTTGTGGGCTCCACGCTGGATCAGTACCTTAACATTTGTGGGGTCCATTTTGCAATGTGGTCCCTCCAACTGGGATGCCACGTCACTCAACTTCATTTATAATACTTCAAATTACGTCCCTGTCTTGTCTATGACGCCAGTTGGCTCGTACATGACGTCATTACTCTCTCATGTCGCTCTCAAACTACGCATATTCTTATGAGAGACGGTCTCTTTGAGATCAGCTCTAATTGGATAACCCATAAAAAAAAAAATAGAATTAGAGCAAGAATTAAACTCTAATGGACTGGACCTAATAGGTGTCTCTTAAAAAGACGGTTTTTCAGGAGACTTGCTGCTCAAATTATGGTACACTAGCTCGTATTGGGCCTAACATATCCAGCCCAACAGTTTATTTTTACAAGGTAGCCTAATGACTAATCTACCCTAAACTTTGTATGCCCAATTCCCTAAGGCCTTGTTAGTTGTAATATTAAGATAGTCTTATTACGAGTAATTTCAAAATTAATTGAATAATCAATTAAATAAATTAAAATATTTATTTTTTACTTAAAAAATATTAATTTTAGTTCTAAATTAATCATTAAATATTAAATATATTTTTTTGGATGTTAGAATTGAAAAGTTGAATATTAAAATTGACGGTGGGAAATTAAAAGGCTCAATCTAGTTGTTTAAAATAGTCACTTTGTGTGTAATTGAGTTTTTTTTTTTATAAACTTGTCTTATCTTGGTCAATTCTGTTATTATTATCTTGATATTTTCTTCGTCTCATTTACATTTTTCAAAATTGTTTTTCTGTTTATTTCATAAGTTTTTAACAACATAAAAGTTCACATATAATACTTTTAAAAAGAGAATATATTAGATTTAAACCCATGACTAAGATGATCATGGATCATATATAGAATATTCACAATGGCCAAATAAATTCAAAGATGTAAAAATAATAAATTAATTGGTCAAAATTAATTGAAACCATGAACCGTGCTAGTTAATATTCAACCCTAAACCAACTTAGCTACTAAACATTGTTTAATTAGCACAATGTTTGAATATTGTTTCATGACTTTAATCATTTTGTTTTGGTAAACTTTTGTGTTATATTTTAGGATCATTTACCAACTACAGTCTTAAAGTTTACTCAATTTTAAATAAACAGTCTTGAACTTTGTTTTTACCAACAACAGCCTTCAACTTGGAAAACACGACATCGATACAACCACATTACCGGATGACCTGCTAATTGACCGTTGACCAAGGAAAATGAACTTTGACTTTTAATTAAACATTTTAATCTAACCTAATTTACCCAATTACCACAATTAAATCCTTCTTCCCCACCCTCTCTCTAACCTTCCTCAATCACCACAATTCTCCCACCTCACCACCACCAACAAGACCAAGCATCATCAACACATCAAGAACAACTTTTGGATCTTCAAATTGAACCCCATCTTTATACAACTCTTCTCCCAATCTATACTCATTTTTCATTGTAAACCTCAATAAAGACATCTCCTTTTATCCTACAAATCCCCAAAAATATAACAAGACTGAATTTAATGTTGAAATTCCAAATTCCATTTTTTGGGTTTAAATTTCAAATTTCAATGTTCTATTTCTAGGTTTGAATAGTAATGGAAGATTTGGTAAAACTAGAAGTAGAGAGAGGTTGTGAGTAACAGAAGAAAAAAGGGGCTTTTAAATGGGGTACTGTTGAAGTGCCCATGTGTTACCCACATGTGAGTTGTCCCATATCGGAGAAAGAGAAGAGTATGCATCACTTTATATGCTCAAGGAGTAACTCCTATTATTACCAATTGGTTTTAGTAGTGAACCTTCTTTGGGTTTATGAGTGGACTACTTCTCCTCCTTGTTTGGGTTGCCCAGGCCCATTTTCTAAATTCTATCATGGTATCAGAGCCTGGTTTATTGTTGGGCCTTTATACTGGGCATTTAATCTTACCACTGGTTAAAGGGGCCTTTAATTGGATATTCATTCCCAATAGGTTTGTAACCCTTCTGGTGGGCTAAAATTCCAAGGACACTCACATGTGAGGGGGAGTGTTGAAGTGCCATAGTTACCCACAGCGAAGCTTGTCCACATCGAGAAGAGAAGAGTATGCATCACTTTATATACTGAAGGAGTAACTCCTACTATTACCAATTGGTTTTAGTAGTGAACCTTCTTTGGGTTTATGAGTGGACTACTTCTCCTCCTTGTTTGAGTTGCCCAGACCCATTTTCTAAATTCTATCAGGTACCAAGGATGTTCGAGTAGACGTCAAGCTCAACAAACAAATCTAGAGCAGGGGTATCAGAAGTGTTCCACGAAGGATCAGAGTTCGAATTGCACGCAAGAGAAATGATGATGAGGACGCCAAGGAGAAGCTTTACTGATTGGCTACCATTGCTGAAATTCCCGCAGAAGATTTGAAGGGTCTCGGTACTAAAGTTATTGAAGATGAAGATTAAGCCAAACTTTTTGGACGAGGGTAATGGGTAGTTTAATTATTTTCTTTTTGGTGTCTTGAACAATAGTGGATTTTGAAACTCATCAGCACAAAGATGAAAGACCCAAAGAGAACGACAAATAAGTAAATGAGGGGTTTTAATGGTGGTAGTGGTGGTGGTGGTGAGGTGGGAGAATTGTGGTGATTGAGGAAGGTTAGAGAGAGGTTGGGGAAGAAATGTTTAATTGGGGTAATTGGGTAAATTAGGTTAGATTAATAAATATAATTAAAAGTCAAAGGTCATTTTCTTTGGTCAACGGTCAATTAGCAGGTTATCCGGTAAAGTGGCTGTATCAATGTCGTGTTTTCCAAGTTGAAGGCTGTTGTTGTAAAAAACAAAGTTCGAGACTGTCTATTTGAAATTAAGTAAACTTTAAGACCGTAATCGGTAAATAATCTTATATTTTATTGTGCAAGTTTGTATGGAACTTGGAACATTAACATTTCTTTAAGCATCTCTACATCTCTCCAATGGACATAGGGAAATATGATTGTTGAATTTTCACATGAGATATTTCAAATATTAAGTTGAAGACTTTTACTTAGGTCTTTTAAAGAGAGATATTTCAACTTATCACCGATCGATAATTTCCAAGAGAACACTCAACCCAAAAAATAAACAAAGAACCAATTATTTTTCCTCTTTCAACAAAATCAGCAGTCTTCTAAGCCGAGTTTTTCTTTTTTGTCTATCCAAAAAAATCAAAAGCTAGACCTAAGTTCGACAATAAAATCAAAATTGACATACCCATTCTACAATTTTGAATAGATAATCTAAAACCATCCAATTAAAATCGGATTGGATTCAAGAAGAATCAAAAAAGAGAAAAAATGGAGAAGAAATTGATGTATGTAACAGCAGAAGCACCTTCAGATGTGAATAAGAATACAGAATGGGTTACGTATCCTGGAGTTTGGACTACCTATATTTTCATCGTCTTCTTTACTTGGCTTATTTTTCTCAGTCTTTTCGGTTGTTCTTCTGGCATGGCTTGGACCTTTGTTCATCTTACTCATTTCTTTGTAAGCCCTCTTTTGCTCCCCTTTTCTTTCAGTAAATGTTTTGATTTTTCTTGGATGATGTTATGAATTTGGATCTTGATTTTAACTTTTTTTTTTGTTTTGGGTCGGGTTTCTTTGGAATATTTGAAGTGGGTTTCGAATGGGTATTCTTATTATACTGAATGTAAATGGGAATTGCAATTTTTAGTTGTTTATTGAGGAAAACAATTGAAAATTGAATTGGATTTGTTTTGTCCGAGGCTAAGAAAGAAGATGGGTATCTTTATGCAATCGCTAGCATGTGGTTGAACTTTTACCTTTTGATATTATAACTGTTTCTTTTAATAATTTGTTTTTGGATTTTATATACTTGTTTTCAATGATTTAGAGAAGATTTGTAGAATTAACATATTGGGTGTTTCGACTTTGGAGTATGAGACTTGGACATTGGTAAGAAATTAATGTTTGTTTACCAATAAATTGAAGAACTAATTTGCTTGATGGGAAATAGGCCAAATGATTTAATCATGTTTAGTGAATATGATGTTTGAGTTATGGATGATCAAGTGCACTCGGGATCAAAAGTCGAGTCACTTACAGTTATTCGTGTGTGAATGATACACATCAATACATAATTGTATTTGATTAATCATGTTTTTGTGGTTGGCTCATGGAATTTTGTGTTTGCATACTGTTTCAGTCTTTGATATTGCTTGGAGTTGGTTGCTATTACATTGTTAAGTATTTCTTTTGAATAATGAAGTAGGATTATTTGTTTGCTTTGTAATTAAGAGATAGTGGGAAGTTTGGCGAATGGATGTAAAACAGGGGTGTTTTGTAATTGTTTGAGGAAAATATTTTTGACGATTGAATTTCCATCTTCACATTGAGGTCATTAGATCAGGACCCATGTATTGTGAAATCGGCTGATGGGAAGTGCCTAATAGTGCATATTGAATAGTGATGGATGTGTATAGGTGATTAAGCTTCAGTGTTGTATTAGAATGAGAGTCAAGTTATCATTGATCATTTATGAATTAAAAGACTTTGGTTTCAATTAGCTTTGATGAGTTTAATTCAAGTGGTTGACATATAGGTCACAATAGTACATGTCCGAGTTTTAAAAAGCTTGTCTAGGCACGCCTAAAGCTAGCACCTTGGGCAAACGATGGTTTGGGTGAGGAGATTCCTTAAGGCGAGCGTCTTAGAGCGCGTAAGCCAAGCACCTTACACCACTTGTTGGTCTTAGTCTCAGAAGCAGCCTATTTGATGGGGGTATCCATTAGGGACCCTTAGCGCCTTAGTGCACTTCATGCCTTTAAAAACTAAGGCACACCCTTTGAAATTCCTATGAGAATTGTTATGAAGTAGAGTAAACAAGTATAAAACAGCAACTAGCTCACTGAAATTCACAAATGGATTTCACACTTCATCATTAGTGTAGATAACTGATCTTTTTGTTATGATAATTCTTGGTTTTATAATAATTTCCTTGCTGTCGATAAATTTTTGTCTTTTTAAGCTTGCAAATTAAAGTTTCCTGCAAAATAACTATCTGAGATTAACCTTCCATCGTTTGTAATCTTTTTATAATCTATGAGTTAAGACCAGCCAATTAAGGTTTTTTTTTAATTTCAGAAAAGGTAAGCTAAAATAGATCCTAATACAGATTGTGCGCATTTATTATGTCAATTCTATGCTTGATGGGATATTTTTAATGTGGTATCGACTTCACCATGGTTAGGAGCAGTAAATTTGTGTAGCCTTGTCATTTATTGTTCTTCATTTAGACTCTGCTGTCTGGACCTAATGTTCTATTTCCTTATTCTGCTTTGCTTTCGACCATATTTTGCGTGTCTGCTTAGTGCTTAGATTGACCGGATATTTGTTTTGCATTCAAAGCTTGATATAAGTTCTGTAATTCGCTGTTATATTCAAATAGCAGAATAGTGATTTCTTGACAAAATCCTCAAATATAAATTTAATCTCGAAGCATGGTGCTTCTTGTTCGGGGTTTGTTGTATTTGGTAATTAAAGAATAGTTGTTTATCGTTGGTGTCTTCATGTCGATATACATCATTTCCACCTTCCCTACCTTTTTTATTATTATTCCATCTTTCATGCACTATATCTGTTGTGATGGCGGTGGTAGTTGAGGTGGCAACAGGGGTGGGAATCGTTGTTTGTATGGGTTGGGGGTGGATTTGTAATATGGCCAGTTGTCCGCAAAATGTAAAAACTGTAATGGAAAACACATTCTTGAATACAAAGCATTATTATATCATCTTTCCCCCTTTGTTTATATATACAACTGAGAAATATTTCCAACTAGAAAACTAAATTACAAAATAGCCAGAAGATATTGTAATGACCATTTAGCCCCATGCAATTGTCCATGCATTACACCATCTTTTCCTTAGTTATTGCCTTACCAGGCCTAAGCAATGCTTGCTGCTTCCTTTTTCTCTCAGGTTACGTATCACTTCTTTCACTGGAAGAAAGGCACTCCATTTTCTGACGATCAGGGCATATACAATGGATTGACTTGGTGGGAGCAGATCGAAAATGGGCAGCAGCTGACTCGTAATAGGAAATTTCTCACTGTCGTCCCAGTGGTATTGTAAGTATCTAAACCACCATTTTATGAATCATCACATTAGTCTTTTGCAACCCGTCTTTTAACTCATTGCCTTCTCGCAGGTACTTAATAGCATCGCACACGACAGACTATCAGAACCCAATGCTTTTCTTCAACACACTTGCCGTATTTGTGCTTGTAGTTGCCAAGTTCCCTAATATGCACAGGGTTCGTATTTTCGGGATTAATGGAGAACACTGATGATAATGTTTACTTTATATAAACATTTCCAGTTTCGGCTGTTTTAAGATTCGTAATTGTTTTTGCATATATGATTCTTAGAGGAAAAGGGTGTACTAACCGAAATTTTGGCGGTACTGTTCTATGGCATATCGATTTCTGTTGGTTGCTGAACCAACTCAACTTGCTTTTATGCGTTCTGTGAGTAGGTTGTATGTCGAAGTTAACAGGCAGCCTATTTCTGCTGATTGCATGAACTTATTCCTTATGAAATAAATATCATTGTCTATATATATCAGCAAATCTTGCTTTCGTTTATTGCGAGATTGCTAGACGACCTAACTAGTATTCGAACTCGAATTTGGGGCTGGTCGAACTTGAACTTTGGTTGAGCTTCAAGAGCTTGACTTTGGCTTGGTCACCAAGTCCAAAAGTTTGGTTTGCTAGATGGCTTAGTTAGTTATTGGGCTGACAGAGTTGTTTGTACCCTTAATATCACCATATAATGCCTTGTGGTACCTATATATGTTTTTTTGAATTCGCTATATTATGTAGTACAATTCAAAGTGAGAACTATTTAACTGTAGTATAGTAAATTTAAATGGATAAAAGGAGTAAGGCGTTCATCTTTAACCAACATTATTTCCTATTCTACATCGTTTTTCAAACAATGCATTTCAAATTCGTTAATTTAATTTACTACAAATTATCAACTAATATTTAGTATTTAGCTATTTCTGTGATAGATTGTCTCTCGGTAAGCAAGAAGTACATATATTAAAAATTCTTTTGGGCTATTTAACTCAATTATGAGCGTACAGTTAAATTGTTATATTTAAGAATTTGTTTTTAGTATTTACTTTATGTCGGAAGGAATAATAGATGGTGTAAAATGTAAACTATAAGAAGTAAATTAGCAAGACATGGTCCACAACTCCACATGTAGTGATGTAGTGGTATGATATTTGGATTGTTTTGGGTCGGGTAATTAGATTAGGGTCACTCAATTATTCTTTTTGTCTCATCAGAACGGATCCGTCTTCTTCTGCATCAATCTTCATAGGACTACTTAACAAACTGCCAAACTGGGTACTACGTATTCCCTATAATTCTAGTCATGGTTAGTTGAGTTCACTCGTCCCAAAGAAATAATCCGTACAAATGAGCAGAAAATAAAAAAAAAATCCAATAAAAATATTAAAAAAGATTATTTATTAATCAAAATAAAACAAAATGTCTGAATGACATTAAAAAATATACTTTAATATCAAAAACAAATATAAAACAAATTTAACGAGATAATTAAAAAAAATAGGGTTAGTAATTGAGGTCCGAGTTAGTATAAGTAAATAACGGTTATTCATGAAAGTATTAAATCACCTTTAGGTGTCTTCATTTTATGGGAGGCCTTTTAAGATTTTTATTTTATCTTTTTCTTATTTTGTTTATTTTAATATTATGCATTTTGTCATTTTGTGATTATTTACAAATAACCGTTATTGATTTGAATTTACCAAGTGATATAGGTCTCAGGATTCATGTTTTGTTCACAACGAAACCATCATTTTGATTTGGTTTCTTTCAAGTACTTACTAACTAAATAGATTCATGAGGGGTCAATTTATGAGGTAGTAAGCCAATGAAATACATACACAAACCTATCCCCCTTAGGCCCTAACAATTGGTCCTTTCATCATTCACTTCAATTTTTACTCATTGGTCAGTGTTATTGATATAATCAGTGGTTATGATGGAGACGGAAAATAAGTTTATAGAAGTGACTAAAAAAAAAAAGAGTGTGAGACTATTACTTAAAAAAGACTGCAATATTAGTTGACAAAAAAAAGAAAGAAATGTAGTGTTAATTGAGAGGGAGCACTGGAGTTTGTGAATAAGAGACTTAATTAAATAGAGTCAGATTTAATTGATCTAAATTATAAATTAATGTGAGATCGACGACTTATTATTTGAAATTATTATAACAACTAGAATTCAATTGAAATTTTTGAGATTGAGGATATGTTTTCTATATTACTAATAACCAAACTAGTCCGGAAAATGTAAAATTTGAAAGTAAAAGTATTGTGATAAACTAAAAAAAGTGAATCAAATAGTCAAACATACCTATTAGTAGAAAATTCTCAAAACATTTCAAAAAAAAATCTCAAAATAACGAGTTAAATTGAACTAAACTTAATTAATGTTAGCTCAAGTTATATAGAAAAAAACATAACCCTAATCACAATCTAAATTTACTACTTTGTTACTTTTAGTTTACTTCAATTGCAAAGTATATGAGTGAAAGTGTGAGACAACTCAAAATAAAAAGTATGATAAATTAATTGAACTGAAAAAATACTTCATAAGAGAGAAATTCCTCATAAATTGTATAAATTTTATTGGTAACATTTCAAAATATGTAAATGAATTAATAAGTCAACATATATATAACTTATAAGTAGTAACATTTGTTAAATTATATTGTGGTGTTTATATTACAAGTACTATTTAAATATCAAGTTATTAATCTAGATTTGAAGAGTATTATTGTTGATTTTTTTTCTAAAAAAAATTGAGGTGAAAAGCATATTTTAAAAAATACAAAATACAAAAGAAATTGGGATAATCCTCTATCATAATTCATAACTAATCATCACTCATTAGGCTTTACTTCTAGTGATAGGAAATTATAGTAGTAATTAATTTATACTTATGAGTTCGAAGAAATATGTATAAGCTATGTCTATATACTCGATCTATATGTTGGCGTGTTACATTTGCTACAAATGGTAAAATTTGAACAAACAAATAATAGAGATCAAAATTTTTTTTATAGAGAAATAAAAAAAAAAAAACATATAAATCGAATAAAAAAATAATTTATAATGTGAATAATTTTTTTATAAAAAATATAGACCCCCGAAAAAAATAATTTCTCTTATTCACTACAGGTGTCTTATTTGCTTTATGTACTCTATTCAATGTACTTATTTAATTTTTAATATCTCTAATTGTGCATAATTAAAAATTATGAAAAGTTAATGTGAATAATCCTTATATTAAGACGGATCAAATAAGATCTCACTTGACTATATTTTTATTTATAGATTAATAAAATAAAAATTAAGAGTAAAAAATGAATAATATCCAATAAATAAATGGGATACTCGTGATGAATAGGTGGGATTAAAATGTAAGAGTATTTGTTTGATTTGCTGTTTAATAGAATTTCGTAGACCATAGTTCGGTGCAATTTGCGTTGAGTGTAAGATGGATGATAATGTCGAATGAAAAATAGACAAAAGAACCATCTAATCATTCTTCTTGTTCAACCAATGACATAAAAATTACTTTTAAATTAATTATTAAAAAGATGTTTGATATGATGTATCATGATAATTGTACACTCAATATGAGTCATTATGTTTTTTTTTAAATCTGCATTTATAAACGTAAATTTTAAATTTACAAAATTAAATAGTAATATTAGCTAAATTTATTGATTATATATAGTATATTTTATGACAATGGTATAATATTTTGCACTCAATCCTAGAGTACTTATTATTATTGCTAACTATTTTTCTAATGAGGACACGATGCTACTCTTTTTTCTCTCCGTATGAGTAATTTTTCTCAATTTTATCTGGCCGTTTTTTTGCGGGTACATCTGTAGAATGTTTGTTATTGTTTTTCATTTGGGCCCTATTTTCTAGTGGAGTATTGAGTTAATGACAATGACTATAACTCTATAAAATTACGGATGTTATTTGTAATTTAAAATGAAATCAACATAACCCTTTACTTATTACGATTTAGGAATACAAGGATAGTGTTTTTATCATTTGATCACTCAAAAGTTCACCTAGACAAAAGGCACTTATTAGTTAGTACTATTAGGATAAATTCTATAGAGTGTATAATACTCCCTTTTATTCGCTTTACTTGTCTTATTTGATTTTTCAACACTATTTATCAACCAATCTTATTATGATTTGTTCTTAATTTACAAGTTACAACATAGTCATGTGAAATCTTATTTAATTCGTGCTATTGTAAATTTTATTAATATCAATTTTTTATAATTTTTACTTTAGCACAATTAGAAATATTTAAGATTAAAAATGTGCATTGACAAATGTGCCAAAATCAAATAGGACAAGTAAAGAGAATAGGAGGAGTATATACTATCACTTCTAAAACATGACTAGGGCATAAAATCAAGAATTTTTACCATTATTTCTAAAAATATACTCTTAAATCACTAACGCTAAACAAAAATCTTGTATGAACACTATAGATAAATTTACATATAATAAATTCAATACACCTCTAACGAGATTACTTCCAGAAATTAAATAAAAGTCCTAACTAGCATAAAATTGAAAATTTATAACACTCTTAAATATACACGTACAATTTTACTACATCACTACTTTTTTTTTTCGAAAAAAAAGCTCTTCTTTTTTTTAAAAATAGCTCTTCTTTTTTTTAAAAAAAGCTCTTAGCAATAAGCAAAAGAGTTTGATTTAGTGGATCAAAATTTTAAATAGACAGCGTTTATAAGTCACATTAAATTAAATTTAACTAATATTTGCTTTCCTAATATTTGCTACGTTTCTTTTTGTACGTAATTTGATGTCTATTTTAATATTAAATATGTTTATTTTCACAAAATGAAAGATTATAAAAATTACATATTAAAAAATTATATTTTAAGACGAATAAAACAAAATTCTATATAAATATATTATATTTCTTATGCATGAGTCAAAATTATCAAAATAAGATCATCAAAGATAAATAGTATTACTATAAAAATATAACGAGTAATATGTAACGATGAAGTACTTCATATGTGAATATCTCCGGTCTCGAGAGTCCAAGAAGGAAAATATAAATATAGTTAAAACTCATGGCTAACAAGTTTTCGGAATATAGCTAAACACAAACAGTAGACTGCACGCTGAAGTTGTCCCATTACCACAAACTTTTTTCTTTCTTTTATATACTTTATCCGTTTCTTTTTTATTGTTCACTTTATTTATTTTGTTAGTTCATCTAAATTGTCTATTTTTTATTTTTGGCAAAATTTTTTTACCTAAATACCTTATGTTCACACAAGTAAAGACCTTAATACCCTACTTATTTTATTTAAAATACTCCAACTACCATCTTTACAATTATTATAATCACTTAAATACCCAAATTACCACCTTTACAATTATTATAATCATTTCAAATAACTCAACTATTACTTTTTTAATATACGTGTCCAATTCAAAGTAGACAATAAAAAAGATTCGGAGAGAGTATTAAAATTTCAGTGAAATGTGATTTGACCATACAAACACATACTTCGCTATAGTATACTCACGCTTCATATTATTGTTTCTAAATTTATGCTTAGAATGAGTGTAAATCTAATTAGTTTAGGTTAAGTCGTTTTAGGAAATTATGTTATTTATTTATAATTAAAATTATAATGTAAACACATTAATCTTTCTCATTACATCTGTTTTTCTTTTTTAGCAAATAAAAGCTTTCATTCATTCACCAGAAAAACTCCTACACAACCAAAACTTAGAATTCAACCAAACTTATTTGCATCACCATGGAAGCACGGCCCACTTTTGATGAAGAGTTTTCGTACCCCACTCTTCATATGCATACGAAAAAGGAGAGACCAAAAGCAAATAAGGAAACGTCAAGCAACTAAACTATATCTATTTTTTTCCATCGCAATAATAGTATTTGTTTTATTTGTCTCGGTGGATGTAGCTATACATTATTTTTAGTGAACCACATTAAATTTTTGTGTGATTTCTATTATTAATTTGTCTATTTATGTGATCTTGTATTTGTTTTTTATAACAATATATATAGTCTCATGATAATCGAGTGATTGCTCAATAATTTTTATTATTAGAGAACCATAATAAAATTTTTATGCGAGTTTTATTATTAATCTATATATTTCTTCTCATGATGAATGTTAGATCGCTCCAAAAACTGATTCACGTTTTTTTTAATATATACTTCCTCCGTTCCATAATACTCGCTACATTTTCCATTTTCGGAAATTTTATTTACTTGCTACATTTCCTTTTTTAGTAAAAAACCAATCATTTAAGTTATACCTACTCCTATTTTTATCCTACTCTATATCTAATTACTCCTATTTTTCTTTTCATTTTTCAACAAATAATATTAAAAAATTCCAAAAAAGTAATTTTCCACCTACTGTTTATCATTGTACAGTAACTTCTTAATCTTTGTGCCCATACAATAATAGCAAGTAAATCTGAACAAAGAAGTATATAACAACTCTTTTGAACTCACATTATACTCCACATTTGAACAAATTAAAGAAAACACTCCTGGAGCAATCCGACGGCAATAATGTTTTATATTGGACGTGTTTTCAAGAGTCGTACTCGTCCGCCCTCCTACATTTGCTATAATTTTCATTTTTTTCTTTTGACCTAATTTTTTTTGTTATAAAGTAGGCTTATAAAATATAGGACAATGAAAATTAAGTTTAGGTTCTAAAAAAATTATATATGTAAGATTTTTTAAATCTTGTCTTATTTCTAGATTTCTACCGGCTAAGAGTATATAATAAATTTTAAAATTTTAATAATTAGTGTAAGTTTTTGATTAAGTATAAGTTGTTCTTACTACTACCAATTAAACTACTACTAATATATACTTTCTTTGTTTCATAATACTAGCAATTGATAGTGATATATTCTTATCCAACATGTCACACTCAGTAACAAGTATAATGAACGAAGGAAGTATATATCGTTTTTCTAATTGGCAAAATTAGAAGACAAAAGAGTATTAAGCGGAGTCATATCAAAAATGACAAGACAAACCCCAAAGAGTGAGAAACAAGGAAAAACATCTCTCCACCATGATTATGAATTATGATGATGATGATGTGGGGAGTGGAAACGATATAAGGAAACGAAAAAGAAAGTGAAGTGTATGTTGCATACTTGCATGCCATGCCTTATGCTTACTCCTTAGTCTTTCCATCACTTTAATATTAATAGGAAAATATTATGTAGTAATTTTAAAAATAATACTCCTTCCGTTTCTCAAAGAAGTTCTCACTTTGTATTTTGGGGTGTTTCAATTGTTGTTACCATAAGGAATTTTTTCATTTATATCACAAATTTTGGACAAAAATAACCTCACTCATCCTCATTTTAATATTTTAATAATAATTATGGGCCCACATATCTTTCACTAACTCCATTTTAACATTTTTATATTTCTTATGGTCCCTACATGTTTCCCACTAACTTCATAAAACATTTTTTCATATTTTTTCTACTAACTTTATTTAAATACTTTTTAATATTTATGGTCCCCACTTTTCCTCCATCAAATTTATTATTCAATAAAATAATATCTTCACTATCTAAAAGATTCCACTTTTCTTAATTCCCGTGAACATTCCCTATGGGAACACCAATAGGGAACGGAGGAGTAATATTATTATTTTGTCTCTTTCAATTTAATTTATCTTTTCTTTTGTCTATTTTAATAAATTTATCTAATTTTTATTTTTTAAGTATTACTTATTAATATTGCTTTTTATATTTTCGTTTATTTTGAATCTTTTACTACTTCAACATGTTATATTTAAATTTCTTTTTTGCGTCAAAGAGAAAGAAGATAATTTTTAAGATCAGAATATGATAATAAATTAAAAGAGAAAATAAATTGTATAAATAAAATTAACAGAGAGTTAAAATATACGAATGTGATTAAAAAAAAATAGTAAACTGTTATCTAAAAATAGAAATGATACAAATTAAATAAAACGGATAAAATTAAAAATTGCTCCAAATTGAATAAAACGAATGGAGTATATGAGACTAAATAGCTTGGATAGAGGACTGTTGTCCGGTGCCTATTGAAAGTTGAATAGTTGATGCTTCATGCTTCCTTGTTTGATGAACTTAATATTCTCAGTTGTAACGCGCACATCAACTATTGGTGGCTTACAGCACACAAACACAGACCTTCAACTTCTTACACTAGATCTCTAGCTGTAGTACACTATTACGATACTGCTGCAAATTACTATTATAATATTATTATTTTTCATATACTTTTTTCGTTTTATAATACTTCCTACTGAATATGACATATTGAGTGAAAAAATATCATTTTCAGTAATATGTATTATAGAACGGAGGAATCACTATAATAAATTATCTAAAATGAATGTATCAGAAAAAATAAATAATAGAAGAAGGTGTAGGTCTAGATCTAGATGAATCCGATTTTTTTTATTAAGTGGGCAAGATTATTCTTTTTGGGTACACTAGCCTAGGGGAATGTTTGTGGGACCCACCACTCTTCCCACCTGTTAGACCATAAACACAGGAAGGTCTTTGTCATATCTTTCAGACAATCTTTGTAATAGGTTGAAAATGAGTATTCCATGGAGATCAAAATTCTAGAGTAATGTTTTTATTAATACATTTGTTTAATTTTTTATTTTTTATTTTACTAAATTAAGTTTACATTTATTAGTAAATAAAACGTATTAGAAGATATAAAAAAATCAAATTTCTAATTGATATTTATTTTTTGCAAATAATAGTAGTTCAACCTATCTTTTACTAATATTCTAAATTTACTCGCATCTATGGTGTATTGATCCATATCTAAACTCATATGGAAATTGGGAATAAAATGGTACTTGTAACAAAGGAAGGAAAATGACTAGTGTTTGGAAATGGAATTTTCAGTAGATGAGTTGATAATAGAAACATTGAAGTCAGTGGACTAGTAGTGGTGGTTCTAAGTAATTAATACTATATCTATAAACAACAAAAAATAAGTCCCTTAAATAATTAATTACATAACTTCAAAGAGAGAAGAGCTGTCCAACATCAGAGATGATAACTTTATTGTAATGCCCCATGTGAATTCATTTATTCATCAGAAATTATACCTATTTTTTTCCTTGTGTTTCCTCATTTAAGCTCCTTATTTATAAAAAAAATAAACTCCGTCCTTTTCATTTAGCATCAGCGAGAATTCGAGAAAGTAAAGTGTTTAAAAAAATATAAATATTTGATAATAAATATAAAGAGAGATTGAATTATGTAAATGAAATTAAAAAAATATATATAATGTATAATTAAAATTAAAAGAAAGTGATTAATCCATTTCTGAAAATAAAAATGAAAAAAACAACATAAAACTAAGAATAATACTTTCTACATTTCTATTTGCATGTAAATTAATGTCTATTTTAATATTAAATATTTTTATTTTCACAAAACGAAAAATTACAAAAAATGCATATTAAAAAACTACATTCGAAAACGAATAAAACAAGATCTCATATAAATATATTATATCTTATGCATGAGTCGTAATCACCAAAATAAGATCGAAAAATGAATAGTACTAGTATAAAAATGTAGCGAGTAGTATAAAAATGTAGCAAGTAGTATGAAAAGAAAAATATATTAAAAAAATAATGCTAAATGAGATAAATCAGAGTAACTTGAAAGAATCTCAGAGAGACTTAAAATGGGGCCTCCATGTTGATAAACTAGTTAACATGAAGTCATAAAAGAAGGGAGAGAAATACAATGATAATGTTGAACACACATGACTTCCACTTCCCCTTTTGTAGATCATTTTAATTTGGAGATACTAGTATTGTACTACTACCTACATGCTTCTTCTCTCAATCTTACCTTCATTATTGCTTCAGATTTTTTAAACCTAAATACACATATATGCATCAGTGCATGTTACTTGCTTAGTTCTAAATAAAAGCACATAAGGAAGAAAAAAAAAAAAAAACTCCAAAAAGAACCCAAAAAACCAGGAAAATAAAAGAAAAAATAGAGAAAAAAGAGAAGAAAAATGTATCTGGCGGATCAAACAAAATCCTACTATAACTAAGAACAAAAAAACAAAATCCTACTATAACTAAGAACAAAAAAACTCTTCAGCGTTTTACTTGATCGTTTCGTTATAAAGCTCTCTGAGGCACTCGACTTAAGAATTCACCTTGCCAAGCCCTATCCAAAGACGCGCCCATTACACGTGACACGTCCAAGGTGCTAACCATAGGCGCGCCTAGGCGAGATTTTGAAACTACTGTCGATATAGTTTCTTTCACAAAAGTGTATCGATCATTATCAGTGGCAAATTCACATAAAGAATAAAGTACCAAGACTTCACAAAACCAAGTGACAGAAATTAGGATCAGTAAATCTGAAAAGATAGAGATAACTAATTAATGGTCAATAAACAAAGCATACAATTCTCAGTAATAATATCCACAAGCCCTTTTAAACTCATTACATAACTACTATACAATAATACATCAAGTATTGTTCTTCTTCATAGAGTATATTATAGCAAGCCAACCAATAATAACTATAGACTGATGATAACATAACAGGTACAGCAGCCTCATCTGGGAAAATTCCTCTTGTAATAGCTTAGCATGGAATATGAGCAAAGCCCCTCAAAAACTATGGGCTTTTAACATAAAGATAACTCTTTTTCCTTTCCCTTAATCAGCTTTCCATTAATTTTTCTCACAACATATTCAACTCATATATATCCTATGGATGAAGATAAGTTTAAAGTACAAGCTTCAAATTCCCACAATGATCATGAACATAATCTAAACAAGATTTTGAAGAGGAACCAAAGACTTCATTTTTGAATCCCTATCAGTTAGTTTACTCCTCTGTCCCTTTCAATTTGCTACATTGCATAAATGAGTGAGATTTTTATGATATATAGTGTAACAATTTCAAAGGGACAGAACTAAAGAAACTCCGAAACAAGTCACCCACCATAAGATTAAATCTAAAAAGAACAAAGATGATCATAATTAAAAGGAAATAAAGGAAAGAAAATAAATTAAAAAAAAAAAACTCTTAAGAGAAATTTGTGCAAATTTTCACTACCATGATCCTCCATTACCCAACATGCCACTCCAATACCCAGGTGTTGTTGAATCCCCTTGTTCACCATTTTGCTCATGATTATTGATATTATCATTATTATTATCATTAGAGTTTTTAGTGTTATGATCAGCACTAGTATTAGTACTTGAAACTTGCTTCAAATCTTCAAATGGAAACAAAATCCTCCCATTATTAGTTTGATCTCCTCCTTGATGATGCACCTCTCCTTGCAAACTTCCATACCCATTTCCCAACCCATCAACTAAAGAAAAATTCAAGCTTGGCTTATAATCTTGCAATGAAGGAAACCCAGATGAATAAACACCATTAGAATGTTCCGGAACCGGCATCGGCATAAATGGGGTCAATCCCCTTGAAGATGTAAGCCCATTTAGAAGCTCCAAAGCAGACATATGATGAGTAGCACCATTAGTATTAGTTCCAACACCAGAATTAGGAATTTGGCCTTTATGGGTAGTTTCTATATTAGGCAATTGCATGAATTCAGAAAGACTTCTAAACTCTTGATTATGATGATTTGGGGAAAAACCCAAGTTCAAATCTTGCCCTTGATTATGATGAGGATGAATTTTAGGGTTTTGACTAAGAAGATTGGATTGTGTAGGTGTAATCAAATCATGTGAAGAAAGCTTTTTAACACCTAATGAAGATGAAGACGAAGACGAAGATAAAGGTCTTTTGTTCTTCCTTGAACCACCACCTACTGGAATGTTCCTTAAAGATCCACCTTCAGTCCAATACCTTCTACAAGTCTTACAAAAGTATCTAGGTTGAGTAAGGCTATAATTGTTGTAATAGCAAAATTTGGTATTGGTTGAATTACACCTTGGACAATTCACAGCATGATCCTTTTGGGGCCTTATTTTTCTCTCTAAAGATGTAGAATTTGGCTTTGAATTTGGGTTATTGTTATTGGGTGTTGTTGTTACTGAAGATGAACATGTATTTGGGATCATTTCTTCCATGGGTTTCACTATTATCTCCTAAAAAGTGTCAAAAAAAGGTAACATGTCATTTCTTGCATTAGTTTCAACTAATCTGATCTTGTAAAAAGTGTCAAAAAAAAAGTATGAAAATGGACAGAAAATAAAAAAGATATGGAAAAAAGAAAAAGAGAAGAAATCCTATTGAACTTAGAGATCTAGCAAAGTAAGTCAAAGCAAAAACAAACAGAAGAAATTAAGATGAAGACAGGTTAGAAACAAACAACCAAAGGCAAATAAAAACAAAGCCACTCAAAAAAGGGAATAAATTTAACTGATATATAAATAAATTTTAAAAATTAAAAATACTTTTGCAGGATTATTGTAGCAGGAAAAAGCAAGAAAGAACTAATAGATGATGATGATAATAGTAACAAAATTAATCTTTTTTCTCTTTTTTTCACCTTCTACACAAAAAAAGATCAAAACTTTAGAACACAAATAATTTTGTAATATACCCAACTTCTAATTATTTTTGGTCAAAAAAAATTAAACAGAAAAATATGCATATTTCATGCAGATAATTAATAAAACCCCAAAAAAAAAAAAGAAAAAGTAATATAGTATTTCATACCTGAGGCCATTGAGCAGTGTCCATTGATGAAGATTTTGAAGAAGTAAAAAATTGAAAAAAAAGGTATTCTTTTTTGGAGTAAGTTGGGTTATTAAAAGTAGAGAAAGGAATGCCTGAATTTGCAATGTTCTTCTTTTTTCTGTATTCTCTCAAAATGTTGTTTGTCTGTGCTTGTTTGCTTTTTTGTGTGCTGCTGAGTGTGAGAGGACTAAGAAAGGGAAAGTGGGAGAGAGAATATAGATGCAAATAAATGAAATAGTGCTTGTGTTTATATTCATGTTAAGTGTCTTATTTTCTAAATATTTTCTCCGTCAGAAAAATAGTAAGAATTAAGAAAGTGGTAGGTAATAAAATGAAAGTTTAGTTTTTTTAATTTATCGTTTTAATTTTGTTTATTTTATTAGTATTCTTTTTGTCTTTTTATGGTGATTTACAAATCGCGGTTATTAATTGAGAATTTTTGCTTATTTAATTCTTAATACTACCTCCATTTCAGTTTACTTATATAGTAATAAGTATTTGTTTTATTACGCAGTTCAATGCGCTAATTTATTCCTCAATATTTCAATGTATATATATAATAAAAAATTATAAAAATTAGATATTTATAATCTTTGCGTTGAGATGAATCAAATGAGATCTCATTTGACTATGTTTTAATTTGTAAATTAATAATAAAATAAGAGTGATAGATAAATAGTGTCCCAAAAATACAAGAGACACTAAAATGAATAAGAGTGTTTTTCTAGATAAATTAATGATAAAGTACTGGTAATTGATACTGCCTTCATTTCAATCAAAATATCTCATTAATTTATTTTTCCCAAAAATACAAGAGACACTAAAATGAATAAGAGTGTTTTATATATATATATATATATATATATATATATATATATATATATATATATATATATATATATATTATTTTAATTTATAAGTTAAGATATAGTCAAATGAGATCTTGTTTGATTCATCTCAATGCAAAGATTATTAATATCCACTTTTTATAATATTTCGTTATGTATAATAAGAGGTATTAAGTATTAAATAAGTGTAATGGATAGCGTAAGAAAATACATTGGACACTTTTAGTGGAATGAAGGTAGTAGTGTAGTACCTAATAACATGTGTGGAAAAATATTATGGGGTGACTGGATAATTGGTTGTTGGCTGTTGGCGATTGGCTTTTTTAGTTGGCTTGTTCGACCAGCTGGAAACGTTGGTTGTTTTTGTTGGCTTTTAAGTTAGTTGTTGGTTGTTTATTAGAGAAAAAGTGGGCTAATAAGTAAGTCAACCCGAAAAACTAGCTGGAGGCCTGAAGCAGTTTTTTCATTTTGGCTTAATAACCAACTTTTTAGCTGCTTTTGCTTTAAAAGTCATTTACCAAACACTTTTTTTGGCTGTTTGACCAACCAACAAGCCAAAAGCCAAAAGTCAACTAAAAAGCTAAGCCAAAAGCCATACGATGAAATAAAGGAAGTAATTTTTTATCATAATTTTTTTAGCTTTTTCATCTTATATATTAGATTGTGATATTAATTGAGCAATATCATCATTCTTGTTAATGATAGTAAGAGCTTATTTTCTATTGATTCTTAATACTACATATATACGTTTTAAAATACTTACAATAAAAGAATTTTTTATACTATTTGTCATTCAAATTTATTTATATATTAAGGTCATTATTTTACTCAAAAAAAAAGGTCAGTATGTACGAAAAATATAGTCACTGTATTTTCAAAGTGTTAAATTTTTTAAAATTTTAGTTATACATATAACGCAAGGTATACTTAATTATAAAATAACACATTAGATTGTATAAAAGATTATACCAAATATAATAAAACAGGGGAAGTGTCAAATAATTGAGAATATATAAACATTTCATGATGCTATATCAATGAACTTATCGTTGAATTGGTTTTTTAACAAGATATAAGTTGTCAACGTGATAAAAAATTACGTATGATTTAAAAGACTATGATCAAATAAGCTGCACTGCATAATAGATTATTTATATAGATAGACTATAATAATTAGATTTAGCTTTTTAATTGAAATGGTTCTTTAAAAATGAATATTTTCTTCTACTTTATAAAAATAACGCTTTTAATATAGGGGTGTTCGGCAAATTAGCTTATTGAGCAATTTTAGCTTATTTGGATATAAATAGAGGATTGGGTGGTCAAACCAGCTAAAAATAGTGTTTAGTGAATTAGTTGGTTGAAACAGCTTATTGACACGAATAAACTGTTTTTGAACAAGTTGCTTATAGCAGCGAGTTCAAAATTAGCTGATCAAACCAGTTAATAAAATCAGCTGAATTAACCACTATAATCAGCTATCAGCTACCAGTTTAATGTAATTTGAAGCTTAATTAATTGTAGTAATAATTTATCAATCTTTACCCAAAAAAAATAAAATTGGATTATAATATTTATTGAGAACGTAAGTGGGTGTTTTTGTGGGATGGTGTACGTATATTCTGTGCTGGTGGGCTTTAATTTCTCCACTTTGCTGACTTGAAAGAAGTCAAATTTCATCAACTCCCTCCATACCACTTTCAAAATCTCTCTCTACTTGTAATTATTCAATTTGAATTTTGTTTATTCCAAATACTTTAATTCAAAATTTTATAATGTTAGAATTATGGAAGTGTGATTCATATTTTAAATAAGTCAATTATATGTACATGAAAATTAAAAAAATTAAGTTTTGATCATATACTTCATAAATTTGATGAGACAGACCAAAATAAAAGTGGGGTAAAATTGGTGACACTGAAGGATTATTATTATTATTATTATTATTATTATTATTATTATACTTCTTCCAATTTTGAGCAATTGTTCCAGTTGATTTTTTGATATATTATTTATCAAATACTTTTAAATTGTATTTATTCTTAATTAGATGTCAAAATATAGTTCAGTGTGATCTTGTTTGATTCGTCTCAATGTAAATTTTATTAATATTAATTTCTTTATAATTTTTAATTATATATAATTAAAAATATTTAGGACTAAATCAATACATTCGATATAACATAAAAACTAAATGAGACAATTAGTATGAATTCGAGGTAGTATTATTTGCTAAGTAGGTGTAGGGATTACCTACATCTAAAATTGAGTTATTGGACGTTTATCCATAATAATTCTATTGATGAATTATGAGCATTAGATTACCTCCTATCAAATATAATGACTAAGATTTGCTTCAAATCCTCGTTGACCTTTATACTCTGTATTTTTGATATTTTATGCACATTTTTTGTAATAAAGTATACCTACCCTTTTCTATTTGCAAGTCTTGCTTACAACAATGCTAATTTCATTTTTTTCATACTGTTTTCAAATGTTAAGTACTTTTCAATATCCATCAAACCTAAGTACATCCCCTTTAATCCTCACCATGACAACGAATAGTAATATGTTATTTTTATGTGACTTATCAAATCGAATTCTTCATCATCATACCTCGTATATCCCGTTCATAGACAATTTATGGTCAGGGTCTGGAGAAAAGATAAACGACATCTCATACGCGTTAGAAAAGGACGGTCATATAGACTATCAAATCAACTTAATAGTAATAAACTATTCTTTTAAATATTTTATACGGTTCAATTTAACTCATTTTTTATCACTTTGAATTATGACGTAAGAGATTTTTCAAAATATCCGACAAAATACATGGCTTTGAAAAGAAGATCATGTTATAATCACTACAACATATTTGATTTTTAGCGACATTATATTCAGTGGCATTAAAAAAATGCTACCAATTCACATTTTTAGGGTAATAATTAGTGAGTTTGATTTTAAGTTCCACTATAAAGTGATTTAGCGACACTTTATTTGGTCTTTAGTGGCAAATATAATTGTTACTATAGTCTATAGTGACATTTGTGAGAAATGTCACTAGATCCTATGTCGCAAAAAGCTTTAGTGTGATTTTTTATAATGCTGCTAAAAGGTCTAATAAATGCCACTAAATCGTCTATTTATACTATTAGAAATTTAAAATAACGACATTTAAACCCTAAAAGCTAATTATTTGTAGTTATATTAAAAAACTAATAATGCCACTAAATCGTCTATGGGGTATATATCCATGTTCACAATTAGTTGCAGGATCTTATTATTTTATAAACTCAATCACGTCCTATATATATATATATATATATATATATATATATATATATATATATATATATATATATATATATATATATATATATATATATATATATATATATATATATATATATATATATATATATATATATATATATATATATATATATATATATATATATATATATATATATATATATATATATATATATATATATATATATATATATATATATATATATATATATATATATTCTAACATCTTCTCTTACACAAGAGTCTTTTAAGTTAAAAGTGTGGATGCAATACCAATCTAGATCCTTCACATACTTGACGAAGTTGAATTTTCCACTTTCAATGAGTGGTGGTTGAGGTTTGAACTCGTGATTTGTTGTCACGCTGACTCTTAATACTATATTAAGAATACAACTCAACTAAAAAGTTTAAGCTAATAATTAAGACCCAAAATGTTATATACTCTAACAATTCACATACTTTATCGCCCCTTCTTAATATCTGTTTTTTACTTTCATGAAATTCAACCCCTAATTAATCATAAGTCTACTCTTTCGACTTATTCTCATCTTAAGTTTTAACTTCGCTATTAAATTCATTTATTCTATTTCCGTTTCAATTTACTTGTTGTTCCACGCAGTCCAATGAACTAATTTAATCCTTATTATCTCTAATTATGTATGATAAAAAATTGTAAAAATTTAAAATAATTTTTAAAATGAGACGAATCAAACAAGATCTCACTTGACTATGTTTTAACCTATAGATTAAAAATTAATCACAAATTAAGAATGTTAAATGAATAGTGCCATTTTCTAATATTGCAACTGATTTGGAACGAAAGAAGTACCAACTAAAATTCAAAGAAATTAATTAAGAAAAAAGTAAAATCACAAAAGCAAGCTAAGTAAAGAAATAAATCCATTATCGTTTAGAAAGCATGTTGTGCAAGAGATCTCTTTTCTACAAGTAGGCTTAGAGATTGTAATCTCGTGGATTTTTTGATAGTGTTTGGTTAATTTTGTTAACCCTAAAATTTGACGTAAGTATAGGGAATCTGGTGTACCAAATTACTAGGTTTTTCAGTCGTCAATTATACGTATCTCATTCTTTAGTTTTTATTTCGAATAATTAGCTAGGGTTAGAGCCTTAGGGTGAGAGGTAAAAGATAGTTCTGGTCCACTTTCTCTAGACACGCATATTAAAAGTATGGTAGGGACTATCTAAAAGTAGGTAGTTAGAGTATTTTGAGTAATTATAATAATTGTTAAGGTGATATTTACGGTATTTTAAATAGTATAAGTGAGAGTATTTTGATCTTTACTTGTGTGAATATAGAGTAATTAGGTAAAAAAATTCATTTCAAAAAAGGAAAGTGAACAAATACGGACCCAAAAAAAACATAAACAAGTATAGTAAATTGGAGGAGTATAATTTTGCATTTTCTCATAACAAATTGTTCAAATTGCTCAAACTTGATTCATTCGAACTAATAACTTCAATTAGATCAAGTAATAAAATTGAGGCCTTCTTCGCCCTTGTCTCCAGCTAATAAAATCAAATTTAATAATAATTTTAAATAGAAAATTAAGTTTAGTAGTGCATGTAGATAATTGTGCTTAGCACAGAAGATATTATTCTTCGGGAAAATAGGTAGAGTTTAGTAAAGTATGTGCATATAATTGTTTTTAGATTCTTACAACTTATTGCGTTTCAAAATCAATGAAAAATTTTAAAAATTTTCCTTATTATATTCTGACAACTACCATAACTTTATTTTTGCTGAAGAACAACAATTTGCACAACTAATTAGACTGTTAAATATTTTCTCTGTCCTCTCAGATAACACCATTTGACTTAAATATGTGAACTTTTTTTTGAGTCAAATATCATTAATTCAAAAGGATAAAGAGAGTATATAATATTTTTTTTCTGTCATTATATTGCATGAAGATTAAGAAAAATAATAAAACCACTTGAATTGCGTGAATAATATAATAGAGAGTAGAAATGTATGAAAAAAAAAAAGTGGTGAATAAAATTTTTAAAAAAAACTATAGTAAAATAAAAAGACAAAGAAAAATACAATAATCTCTTAACAATAAGAAGAGTAGTTATAATTACACAACTACAACTACAACTATTTACTATTAACAACTGTTTAGTCAACTGTTTAGACAGTTAAGATTAAGAAAACTTCCATGGTAAGGTATGGACCGTTTTAGAATTTTTGATAAATTCAAAAATATGAAAATAAAAATAAGCGTGCGCCTCCGATGGGAAAGGACGGTGGGTGGGTGGGTGGGGTGGGTTGGGGCGGTGGTGGGGCCCTTTGTTTAAGTACCGGGTATACATCTGCTTCAATTTGACTGCGCATGCGTTTTTTCTTTCTTTTTTTTAATTTAAATAATACGTTTTTTCTTCCTTCATCCATTATTTGTTCAATACTAGGGCTATTTCACTATTTCTAGAACTTTTTTTTACTAAATTACTATAGTTAAAATATACAAATAAAATTTAGAATTATAAGTAACTTGCACATGTAGGATTTTAGAAGCAAGTAGTAAAAGTTTATTAAAAAAAATAGTAATAAGTGATAATCTTGTCTTATCTTAAAATAAGTATTATTTTTTCAAGTAAGATTTTGAGTTTGATTATTATATGACTTCTCTCTTTTCCCGCCAAAAAAGAAAAGAAGAGCAAGTAGTAAAGTTGAAAGAGTATTAGAATCAATAATCAATAAAATATAATCTGTGTTTTAAAAATTAGATCAAAATCAAAAGCTTATATTTTGAGACTTGATTATACTTGTTATTTTAACTTTTTATGCGATTTGATGTGTTATTTTTAATTATTTATGTATAAACTTATGCAGAATTATAAATTATAAAATATTAATATAATGAAAACACTTGATTAGATGATTCAAACAAAAAATTCACTAGAATTATATTAATTTTATACATAAATCACAATATATAATATTATAAATAAATAAAAATGATAAACATCAACAAAAATCATTTCAAGCCGTCTCCTGAGAGATGATCTCTTTGAGAGACACCTCTCAGGCTCAGCCCATTATAGCTTAATTTATACTCTTTATATTTTCTTTTATGGGCCGACATTGATGGTCTCTCACAAGAATTTGTGAAATTATTGTATAGAAAGTATATTAAAACATAAATGGTAAATATACGTATATTGCACTTCTACAACACAAGAAATTCTTCACAACAAATTGTTGAAGAAATTCAAGGGGCAAAACAAAACAAGGATGAAGCGAGCACCTTAATTTTAGACTTTTTCATGAAGCTTACATCTTTTCGTAATTTTTTTAAAAAAATTGTTAAATTGATCATCTCAAAATGTTGAAATGTTGCTGAGAACCAAATCAAAAGCTGAAATTAAAACTGCGTTAATCAAATTACACAAAATATTAAAAATATTTGAGGAATTCCCTGATTGAAGGCAGATCTACATTTTGGATCAATATATGACAACTAAAATGGTGGTTGTTCATCAGAAATTTTCTAGCAGGTTCATTTTGCCGAAATTTATTTTGCAAAGATGCAGCGGTTGTTAATTATTAATCATTTTATTCTGTTTTCTTGATGTTCTACATTGATTTAATGTGGATTTGTTTATAAGGATAAATCGAAGTTTCTAACTTGGAAGATCGATTTTTGGTTGGGTGTTCGGCCATTAACAGACTTTATATGATAAAAATGGCAAATTCATGTCCAGAATATGATGCATTTTATGATGCCCCTGAAGAAATTTCTTCGGAATCTAGTGTCCCATCAGATGATTCGGATAGTTATACATCGGAACTGCAACATAGTGATACTGATAATGAACTCAACAGTTCACACTACGATTTTTGGAGTGTAAATCCGATAAGCATTGATGAACGTCGAGATGCATTCTTAAAAAAGACGGGTTTTGTATTAGATCGATGTCATACAGCACGAGAAGGTCCTGATGATGGAATCGAGCATGTAAAACGAAAGGATTCTCCTTGTCAGAACTGTCGATTTATAGAAAATAAAGAAAAGCATGATATGATGTGGAGAATTCAAAGCTTGGATGCGGCAAGAGAGTTTGATGAAGACGAAACAGACAATGAAGGAACTTCTAAGGAACTAGATGAAGCTGATCCAAATGGTTCTACTTGTCGTAATGGGTTTAGGGGGAAATTCGAATCGTATGTATCAGAAGAAGGAATGGATAGGGTGGGTAAGGGGAAGCAACAAGACAATAAAGAAAATTGGTTGAAGAAATTTAGCTTCAAAGCTTCAAACATGTTTAACAAAGATAAAGAAGTGAAGGAAGTTTTACGCCAACACAAATTCTTAGGGTCGAGAAATCAACGAGTTCGTGTTCGGTCTCACAAAAAATGGTCGAAGGAGTTAAGTTCATTATACAAGAAACAAGAAATTCCCGGTCACAAGGGTTCGATATTGGCGATGAAATTTAGTCCGGATGGAAATTATCTTGCTACGGGTGGGGAAGACGGAACTTTGAATGTATGGAAGGTGGTTGAAGATCAAAAGTTGATGGATTTTGACCTTGTGAGTTTTAGTGCTGCATCTGCATTTCTGAATTTTTCTGTAAATGGGATTCCTAATATGGCTTGCTATCTCAAGTTTAAAGAGGGAAAAAATGTGATGAATAAGCTGAAGAAATCCTCGGATTCAGCAGGGAATGGGATCATGATTCCTCGTAAAATGTTTCGTATATTAGAGAAGCCTGAGCATGAGTTTCGTGGGCACGAAGGCGACATCCTGGATATCTCCTGGTCTAAGAATGGGGTTAGTATGTTTCTATACAGTTTCGGCCTATGATTAGATATGTGCTATATTTCCAAAAGAGGTTACAAATAAGATCAGACAAACACAACTAAGATTAAACATGCTATTAGTATTAGCCTATTGGCTTCCGTCTAGGCGGGATTTGGAGCGCTGGATATGCAAAACCATACTCTTAAAACAAAGAGGTTGTTTCTCGTTAACCCTCGATTGCAAACATTATTCGTTAACTATACAAAAAGCACACAAGATTTGGCGAGTCATATCGGTGTCATCCATTATAATCCTAAACAAAAGAACAATTAATTTTTATGGTTTACCTTCAATGCAGCATTTGCTTTCCTGCTCAGTCGACAAAACAGTGCGGTTGTGGAAAGTAGGACATGACCAATGTCAAAGAATTTTTCCTCACAATGATTTCGGTAAAGACTCTCGAGTCTCGAGTTCATATTTCTTCTATATGTTAGTTCTCCTGATATTTCCTAGCTCATGACTGTTTTTGTGGTTGTTATTGAGGTAGTAACTTGTGCACAGTTCAATCCCATGGATGATGACTATTTCATTAGTGGTTCTATTGACGGAATTGTCCGAATCTGGGATGTTCTGAGAGGTCAAGTGGTTGATTGGATAGATAACAAGGAAATCGTCACTGCGATTTGCTATCGCCCTGACGGAAAGGTTATATAACAGTTAACTTCGTTCCCAACTTCCTTTAGCATATAGTACATATATATTCATGAGAATTTTTTGGCTGATTACAGGGAGGTATTATTGGTTCAATGGTGGGAAACTGCTCTTTCTTTGATATTGCAGGTAAATGAGACTCTTTCCAAGATATCACAAATGGCATCAGAAAAGTAGCATACACCAAACAAGATATCTACTCAGCTAGTTAGATATTTTATGAACTTTGAGTATGCTATTCAGAATTTGCTGATCAAATATTGAATGCAGCAGATGACTATATGCATCGGGTATCTATTATATTCCAACAAGGCAAGAAGACGGTATCTTGCAAGCAGATAACTGGTTTTCAGGTAATGACTTATGAGTAATCTCGTATTATTAGGTCATAAACAACCTCTTTGTTTGTACAAATATAAGGTTGCATAAATCAGACGCTTTTAATTCCATCTAGGTATTAGAATAATGGAATATTGTTTTGACTTTTGACACTAGCTTTCGTTATGTGTGCAGTTTTCTCCTAGGAACCCAAGTGAAGTAGTAGTTAGCTCAGCGGACAACCTAGTCCGAGTACTTGAGGGAGCTAATATCATCTGCAAACTTCGAGGTTAGTATTATTATAACTATCATGATTCTTGAAACAATTTCTAGTGAAAAAAGAATCAGAATTCCTATGATGGATTCGAGCTGCAATCGTTTTTCTGACAGTACAGTTCAAATCTAATCTCCAAGTCAGCAAAATTCAACATTTAAAAAACTTCAAAATAAGTCATTGAATTATATGCATTTTTTCTATGTGAAGTTGCAAATGATGTATTCTATCAAAAGTCAATTGAATACAACCTCTTCAATTCAGAGTCATAGGTTGACCTAGTTGAAATGACAACCTCTTTATTGTAATATAAGGGATTGAATTCTCACCGCAAACAGAAATGATCAATTTCCCTTTTCCCTCGTACGTATGGGGATCACTCTACCCTTAAATTTAAAACACAACCATTTTTTTACAAGGGTAAGGTTGTTGAAAGAAAATTAACTTTGGCCTCTCTCCAAATCACATGTTAGCTTAGCAAATGAATTCTCTAACTCCCTGAAATTTAGGTTCTCTTCCACTAATTGATCGAGGAAGCCAAGTAAACGCATCTTTCACAGCTGACGGAAAACACATAATATCGGCCACAGATGATTCAAGTGTTTATGTCTGGAACCATCTTAGCAACGGAAGAATTCCAAACAACAAACCCAGAAATATATGGTCTTCTGAAAGTTTCATATCCCCCAACGCTCTAATAGCCGTGCCATGGCATGGGATTGCATCAGCCTCAGCACTACAATTGCCCTCAACAACATACATACAACCTAATACGACAGCAAGATATAGCAACCAAGAATCTCCTGATGCACGTGACTGCCACACAATGCAACATGATGAAGTGGGCATGGATTTACAAAGATCCGAGTCAACTGATGCAATGCCTCCCATGGGAGACTTCGATTATGATTTCCTGAGAAATGTATGTGAGAGCATTTTGAATGGTTCTCACATGTGGGGTCTAGTGATAGTAACTGGAGGTAAAGATGGTCTGATTAGAACTTTTCATAACTATGGGCTGCCTGTTCGATTTCCAACAGGAAAGTCTCTCCGATCTTCATTATCTTTTTCTAATTTTAGAAACCGTTGTAAAGAGAACTGTACTAACATAAAAGGTTCAACTAGTTTCAGTCGATAGTTCTGCTTATAATCTTATGTTCAAAACCTAACGCAATTGTTATATAGTGCACAGATCTTAGATTATGTATGAGCTCAATTTGACACAATACAAAAACCAACATGCCAGTTAAACTGAAAAGCAAACTTTAGTTGGAAAAGAGTACTCGGAAGCCAGAATCTGATTACTGATAAAAAATGTAAAGCGTCAAAAAGACATTTCAAGTTTTTACCAGTAAAATATGCATATAGGAATACTATGACTGCAAATAAATCATACAGGCATGGTAAAATATAAAAGAGCCAGGCGCAAAACTAGGAACTTAATTATAAATATGATGCAGTTCTTAATGTCAAGAGTAGTACAGACCTTGCATTGTACAGGAGTAGCCCTTCTGGATAGTCAGCTGGATGCATAATGTGTGCAAGATTAACAAAAAGGGAAGTACAAAGGCACACCTTGCACCATATAAGAAAACACGTAGATCATCATCTCCAGATAAAGCAATCATCCACGTGTTCGCTTGTAGTTGCATCGTTTTTCGAAAGTGTACGAGTATCCTTGACATTTGCTCCATTCAATTCCCTAAACTTTTGAAGTCTCGCTTCTGCCGTGGGTGGACAAATTCATTAGTATACCCTCAAACCACACTCTAAAATCTTATTATAGAACAGAACCCAACAATCACACACTTTACTTCCCGTAAAGATTCCTGTACAACAGTGACCAGTTAACCAAGGGCACGAAATGTTTTCTTTCCCATTCTCGAACTCAAAATGTGGCGGACTGGACAAGGAACACATTGGGGACTTTTTTTGGACTAAATCTCTACCACAAAATGAAGCATCTACGATGAACCAATGCAGTGCCATCTTGAATCATGTAGATTTTCCGCACATCTCTGTCATCAATCCAAAAGCTCAGTCTCTGTTATCAGCTTCACTTAGAAGGGCCACAAATCCCCCCAAATGGACTTCCGAGCTTGATGATGTAAGGTTGGATTCTTCCCCTTTGTAATGACCAAATGCTCAAACGCACCTTCTGAACCATCACGCTTGGTAGCTCGGCATACATCCATTGCAATACGCTTACCTCTCTTTTGAGGCATGAAAATTATTCTACCCCAACCAGTTCCCAAATCTGCATGGCCTACTTCCTCTTCTTCCTCTTCATCTTCATGCTCAGTCAATACCTCCGATTCTGTTGCATCAAAATCTTGTAAAGAAACTTCACCGGGTGCAATGTCATCAGTACCCCGCTCATAGTCATCCTCTGGCAACAGAGTAGCAAGAAAAAAAGTCAACCAGAAAGAAACATTCCAACTCTCCAGACTAAAATAATGCAAATCCTCAAATGCAACGAAAAGAAACCAGGATAGAAGTTCTAACTAGAGCTAGATTCCATCAGATAGTCTTTTTCACAAAATGTCCCAGCAATGTTATAGAAATGATCAATAACTACAGATAGACATAGACGTTATAGGATTCAAGTACCAGAACAAGATATGATTACTAATTCAAGATGCAGAACATAGCCGCATCTTCAAGAACAAACTCTCTTTTCATCCTCAAAAAGTTTACAATTGTTCTGGTACAAAAGTAAAGAATACTTTAGTCTTAAAAAAGAAGTGTGCACTATCATCCTTCTCAAAAAGCAAAATCTTAGTGGAAATTTTTTTAAATAGTCATAGCTAAATGTTAATAGAAACAAGTTCTGAAATTCAGATATTGAGTATCCTCAGTTTCAATATGGGATCGCCAACACTTCATTTGAAATGTCCTTAATTTAGAATGCCCCGAACTCAGATGGGGTAAAACAGTCAAGCACACTTCCACTTCAGATTATACAAGTTAAAAGTTATGTTCCGACATAAAATAGCAACTAAATCTCCCAAAATTTTTCACTACCACATATATTTATATAAAAAATGTTCACCACCACATTAAAATATGATAGGTTCATAACCACTGGCTAACAGGTAAGGTTGAGACAAGAGACTCTCATCACCGCTGTTTGCGTCTTCCACTTATCACAAACTCAGACTTTTATCTTGTCATTTAGCACCAATTTTGAAAAAAGAAAAAAGAACAAACTGTTTCTGTCAAACTAAACAGTTATCTTGGGGGCTGAAAGCCTGAGACCTTTGGGATAGGGGAGGGAGTGGAAATAGGCGAATAGTACATAAAATATGGAGGATACCACATAAGATACAAAGGATAATAATATATCCATACCAAAGTCAATTTCCAAATCCTCAGGGTTCCTTTTGGCATTTCTTTCTTTTAAGGTCTCAAACTTTATGCCATCCAGAGGCCAAGGCTCCCTGTTAAAATACAAAAGTGATCCATAAATCATCATAAGATTAAATCTTCACCTCAAGCACAATGAGCGGTAAAAAGTAAGAAAAGGATTTCCTAGCAATCAACAAATAAACCAAATAATAACAACTACCACAAAGGGAAAAGAATTTTAGCTCGTCTTTTGTGATAAGAGCACAATTGCTTCGTTTCTTTCCATTTCTCAACTTACAAGTTACCTTGTTGTATTATGCATAACCTACATGTACTAACCTAAGTTAAAACAGAGAGGTTGTCTGTCCAACACCTTTTGCCAAGTCCAACAACAAGAATCCAAAGAGCACATTAATATTAGCTGTGTTAAAGATAAGACTACAAAAGGATAAGTTTAAATTTAAATAAGATAAAAATAAAGTTATAAGCTACTAAAAATATGGAGAAATTCAATAAAAGGCACTCGAATAAACATCAATATGCCTTCCATAAATATTGATAGTTAGAACTGAATTTAAATAACGAACACGGAAATCCACATCAATGAGCAAAGACAGATTCCTCAAAAAACTAAATTAGCCGTGCTAAGCACATAAAGATCACAGAGTATCAATTGAGCAGTGTACATCATAAGTTTAACACTTGAAATAAATACTCACTGTGGTCTTTTTCCCCGTCTCAACACAACATAGGAAAATTTTTCATCCTCAAAACCGCGCAAAGGTGCACTGCCTGATCTCTACAAGACAATCACAAATACATAAGCACAGTCACAAAGCATATTAAATACTTCTTTCTTTAAAAGAGTGATCTAGTTTGCAACGGGGAAGTGGGCCTACACAACCCTTCATCTCAGGACAGCCATACAGGCCAGACTCCTTGACCCTACCAAGTAGCTCCCTTGATGGTGAAGGAGAGCCACTAGCTCCGGAGATAATAATCGATAAAAAAATTGACACAAAGTACATCATAGTAACAGAGATACAAGAGCTGGTGAATAAGATAAGAACCTTAAATGCACGTTGTGACTCGGTTCTCTCCACCCGCTGAACAAAATGACAATATTTTCCAGTATTAGCCAGTGGACAAGGTCCATCGTGGGGACACTGAAAAAATCAATAGGCAACAATAAGACATCCCTTCCTGGCCAGTGCAGCTGGAAGCAAAAAAATGAGAGAAAGACTAAGTTATGAAGTCAAAATCACCGGAGCAATTACAAATGCACCAGCACTGGAAGCTCCTGAATTTTCTGAAGCATCATCGGCCTTTTTCTTAAGTTTCCGGCATTTCTAAGAAAGTACACATAATGTGAGCAAGATGTAAAAAAATTAAAAGGGTAAATAAGCAAAAAAGGGGGATTTTCTAGAAGTATATATGGGAGGAAGTGGACACACTAAAACCGTCATATTCTGCCTGCTCAGAATTGTAATTTTTCTTCAAGGAGTGGTAATGAGCCAAGACCAAGGTGGGTCGTAAGGTACTAGAACTTGGCTCAATCAAAGCTTGGCTCGAGTGGGATCAATCTCATGTTCAAGCTTGAGATATTCATGAGTCATGCCAAGCCTGCTTAAGCTCTTAAACAAGATCTACTCTTATTGATGTATAATGGATTTGATATCTGCTTATAGGTTATTTTACTAAGGACTTGCTACTTCAAGTTCTCACGGTGACTAGGAACATCCTTAACTATTTTCTGGCCAAAAAAATATCAAAAGATTTTGAAACAGATAATGTAAGTTCGAATTCAAGGTCACATCTCCCCACAAGTCCAGCTCTGAACTACGACTATCAAGCCCATCCCAGAATTCATAGCTAGTCAAATTTCAAGCTCAAACTGATCTCGTTAACAACCTTAGTTTCAGTAATCATATAAAACAGTCAAAACTCTGACACAGACAGTGAAACATGCACATCATTGGGAAAAAAAAAGGAAGGTCTCATAAAATGGCAAGTCTAATACCTCAACTCTTCTATGTGTCACACAATTGGTTGAGTCTACGAAACATATCGTTACCATTTTTTACTTTAAAAAAAAAACTTAAATGTGTTCATACTTAAAACATTGGCTTTTAGTTTAAGAAAAAGAAGAAAATGACTTACCCTCTGTTCCATCCATAAAATATGCGATCGCATCTGAGTTACGATATTTGACCCCTCAGGCGTGCCTGGTTCAACAAGTACCTGGCAACAGTGATTCAACAACATAATTCATGAAAGTATATACCATAAATTTTAAAAAGAGTAAAGTTTTTATGCTTTTTATGACACCAAGGGCATCTTTTCTACAATTGAATCAGTCTCTCCCACAAGAAACTCTTTACTTCAGCGCAACAGAGTATGAAAATTACCAGAATATCTCGAGTAAGACCCCATAGATGACGCATTACAGCAATCCTATCTTTCAGGGATGGAATCTCTCCAAGAACAAAGGACTTCATAGCAGAGAGTCATGCAATAGAAAAAGAAACAAAAATGATTTGCCATAAAATTTTCTGAATAATACGAGGGAATATTATTTGTAAACAAGCATTATAAAGAACCAAACAACATACAGCAATGACAAGGTCGTGTTCCCTTTCAGCCTTTTTGATCTTCTTAGTTAAGGCTAGAATAGTTCTGTAGCTGTGAATAAGTGGCACGTTCTTGAAATCTACCAAGTAAAAATTAGTTTGAATTGAGAATAGTAATGAATGCCACGCTTTCAAGAGGTCAAAAAGTTGATTAGTTACCTCGTACCAGACTAGCACCAGCACGTTGCATTGACTGTGAAGGCTCAATCAAATTCAACTGCTCTACTTTCCCCGGCCAAACCTCTCTTATTGCCCTACACCATTTCGTTCACAAAGCAAATTCACTAAAAACTATCATCCGCAAACTACTCACTCACTTTGATAATTTGATTTATTTAGTACACAAATGAGACTAAAAGCGAGCTGCTCACCAGAAAGCCGAACCAGTACCAGACCCAAAGTCTAATACTTTAGTCGGAGAAAAATCTGGCACCCTACGGCGTATCTACAAAAATCATGAAATCTCATTAAGTATGAACGCTCTATAAACAACATCTTTATCTGTTCATCTTTAGTTGGTTTCATCGATTAAAGAATCACTGTTCACAAATTTCACTTCAACTCTATCGTTCTACAAACGTATAAATGAAGTGACTTTTTAATAAATTCTAAGGTTTTGTATCAATAAACTTCATATCATATTCTTAGAATTACTTACAAAAGGCTTGTCTCTTGGACTGGATTAAAGAAAACTGAAACTAAGTAATTACTAGCACGGATGGAATTCAAACTCAATTGAACTTATTAGCGCTAAATTAAACTGAAATAACTACAACAAACAATGCCAACGCCTTAATTCCAAACGTTTTGGGTCGCCAAACTGAGCTAACTACTGAAATTTAGTTGAAAAGATTTGTGGCGTTTTCCTCAAACCATCCAACCAAGAAAGCAAGAAAAAATAAACAAAGAAATCATCCAGTTCCTTATAACCAAATTCAAGATAAGAAAATGCTATGAAATTTTAAATACTCAAAAAGGAAAAGAAATCCACCTCACGAAGGATTCTAAAACAAGCAGAATAAATAGAAGGCATTCGAGAAGCAACATAAGCAACAGTTTGATCATCAGCATAAGTTAACCCAATATCACCATATTCACTCTTTATTTTCCACCTCTGCGATTTTTCCAACCACTTTATTGGATCTTCAACAAGTTCTTTCGATAATGTTGAAGGAAGTAATCGATTTACATCCTTAATTTCCGCAAATGATGCTGTTAATCTCCGCACTTTATTCTTCATATGCACCGTTTCTTGCTCTAATTAATTAATTAAATTGAAAAACAAACATTAAAACGGGAATTTTTCATGAGAAAAGAGAGAAATTTAAGAAGTATACCTTGGAGGAATTTTTCAATGGCGCAACGAAGACGAACGGATATTACGTGACATTTTATCGATTGTTTCGCGGCTGAACGGAGGTATTCCGGCGTGATTATTTTCCGGCAGGTTTCCGGTAACAATGCCGACATGTTTTTGCCAGAAATGGGTTTTAGGAGGAAGAATGGAGGGTTTAGGTTCTTGCTGTAGTAAAACACTTGGTATAAAGTCGGTCAAACGGGGAGATTGTGGATTTGGGCCTGACTTTGGGTATTGAGCAATTTGTATGATTATGTTTGGATTTTGGGAAAATTTGAAGAAAATAAATTTATTTGGAAAAAAAAAATCTCAAAGTAAATTTTGGGAAAAATTATTTTCGAAAATAAGTGCCTTCTAGTTGAAGATTTCGTTGTGTTCGTTGTTACCAATAATGGGCCATTACTTAAATTTGAGTCAACAAAAGTCATCCATAGAGTCGCCCGTTGTTTAATAACAGCGGGCTATATACGAACAAAAGCTTGGATTAAAGTTTTTGGGAAAACAATTGTCGTTGTTATGAACAACAGACTATTAACATTCAAAGTCAACGATAGTAAAAAAAGTCAACAAAAGTCAACTCAATCCCCCCTGCTAGTAAAAGCGGACGTTTACTTGGCTTACTTTTTTTTACTCAGTTTAAGTAATCGTCCGCTGTTAGTAACAGAAAACACAACAAAACTTTAGCATTAGATTAGAAGACGCTTATTTTAAAAAATAAATTTTTTCAAAGTTTATTTTGGAATGTTTTTTTTCCTAAATAAGCTTATTTTCTTCAAATTATAGTTGAGGAAATAAAAGCCCGATTTGAATTGTTTAGGCTGAGAAGAGGTGTCCATCATGTAATGATAGCACTTTTGCATAATTTTTACCTTGTCATTATTAGATGGGCCTATATAATTAACTTATTTTTCTAATTGATTACTTCAAAATTATAATTAATCACTTTAATAAGCTGCATGTACATGCGTTAGTCTAATAAATATAGTCTCACTATATGACTTTCTCATTTTAAAAATTATTTTTGGAATATAATAGACAGTCTATATAAATAAGGCGGTGCGAAAATTAATATCATGTGTAAACGGTAAGAATCGAATTTTGTTCACTTGTTACGTAATATGACTCGACTTATATTTGACTTGATCGAAATGTCCATCTACACGAATAAGTTTAAATGTTTTATTAGGTATATTGCTCCCTTTAAAGTGTCAATGAAATGAAATGTCAAATGCTATTAGTGTTGTAGCAAATTACACCAATTAAAAGTGATATTATATGAGAAATATCATTTTTAATGGCAAACTCATCATAGAGATACCAGTTTACTAAATATTACAGTACAACACTTAGTAGTTTACTTTAGTGCACTGCTCCTTACGTTTCTCTTATTTAGAATTATTTTTCATTGGACTGATTATCTTATTTTGCATCAATTCTATTTTTGAACAATAATCTACCACTTTTTTTTTTATCTCATCCATACATTTAACGATCTTTTGACTTCATCAACACAATTACTATCTCTTTTCATTTATTATCAAATATTCATACACTTGATTTCTCCTTGCTGCTAATTCAAACGAATGTGTACAAAGATTTGGGCCCGGAATATGACACATGGTAATGGGAAGGGAGATGTAATTGTCTCTTAAATAGGGCTCACCACCATCATTTGTAATTTCTACTTTTTTTTAAGACAAACCAAAGTGGATGACTAGTAATTTAGTGGAAGGTATACTGTCACCCAAAGTGGGAGTGGGCTTATCACACGATATCATATACTTCGACTGACCATGCAAGTGCGTGCTTGGTCTCGTAAAATCAAGTCTATCTTTCTATTTTGAATCCAACGTTTGAATTCACTCCTAAGACAAACAAAATTTTGAATATGAAGTAATTTCTCCGTTACAAATACTTGCTACATTTTAATTTTGTGCATTATTCATCTTTCAAGCTTATTTTACATATTGCGACTAATGTGTAAGTAAAAATATAGTCAAGTGGGATTTTGTTTGAATCGTCTAATCGCATACTTTCATAATATTAAATATTTAGAATTTTTAGATAAGTGTATTTTAAGATATTAATGATCAAAATTGTGCATTGAATTGCATAAAAAATGAAATGTAGCAAGTATCATGGAACGGAGGAAGTATATTACAACTCTTATTTTAGATCTTGTTATATATATTTTACTTTAAATAAAAGCGAAATAAAATTTAGACTCATAACATTCTGCTATATTAGCAAGAGAACTTTAAATTTGAGATAGATTTCTCTTATTTGCATTGTGTAAGAGTTGGTCGTTTAGCTTAAATTTTATACAACTTTATAATTTTACATGGTTTTAATCTTATTATTGTAGGTATAGTGACAATTAAAAAGGTTTCACGAAGAAGAAAATGAATATAAGATCAAAATGAGAAAAATATAATCGATGAGATAAAATATTAACTAAACTTTAAATTTCATATTTTCTCTCTTATTCTTTTTAAATTTTTAAAAAATATATTTTTCTTACATTCTTGACCTTTATCAAATACATATAAAACTTATTTTTACTAAATTAAACATATTTATATCAAAACACAATTTATTGATACTAATATTATTTACAATTAATTGAATATTTTATATAATGCATACCTTATAGAATCCATATTGTAGTTAGATTAAAAAAAGCTTTGAGGCAAGGTTAATTCGTGGTGGAAATGTTAAATCCTTCAAGTTAAGGCATAATACTCCTAAAGCACTTCGCATTAAGCATTACAGTCAGCCATAGGTGTTCAAAACAGATGTGATAATCAGATATTGTAACTGAATTTAATTTGACTTGATTTCAAAAATGATTTACAATTATGTAAAAAATAAATATAGATGCAAAAATCGATTTCACATTTGATCCGAAATCAACCTAATGACCCGAATAAACACCTTTACTATATTATTTTCTCAAGGTAAAAAATTGAATTCGATTTTCATATATCCCTTCCTTTCAAGGGCGGATCCAGCTGGATCCTAAGCCCGCACGTGGGGGCACTGAAATTTTGCAAAAAATTTGTTGATTATAGGATTTGAACCTAAGACCTTTTATATTAAAGCACTTATCGAACAATTATGACCAGTTGAGCTACACACTTTTTATATAATTTTTGTCTCTTACTATTCTTATTAATTTGTCACATTAATGTCTTGATATGAAAACTCGTCGAACTAGATGATAAGATATTATTTTTATGGGTTGAATTCATAACATTAATTTTTAACATATATATCTATGATTTTTTATAATATCTAATTGAAGTTTTTGTTATAATTATGTTATCACTGAATTTAAATTCTAAATTTGCTATTGCGTAATTCCTTGCAATCTACCCTGTGATTAAAAAAAATAGTGATATGGCTGATAGCATTACACGATAACAAAAAACACTGCTCTCGGTTCCGGTACTTGAGTCTTGGGGTGGGGGTGGGGGTGGGGGTGTCTAATTCGGATTGTCTTGATTTAAATGTTCCATTCTTTTCTAGGCAGAGTAAAAATTAACAAATTTTAACAAGGTCACGTGTAAATTTAAAAATTATAATGATATTTTTCTAACAATTTTATATTTTTAAACACTTAATGAATACTAAGTAATTTAATATTAAGACCCTTAATTTTTTGAGGCCATATGCGGTCGAACATGCTTAGAACACCAAAGTTGTTTGCCTTTTTGCCTTTCCTAATTGGATTGATAGCATTCTTCTCTCGTTCATTGAGTTTGTTACCAATATTGTTTCACACCACACAATTCTGAATTAGTCAAAGTAGTTAAAAGTTTTATCTTTTTATTTTTTAATAGGATTTTGATTTTCATTACCTATATAAATGCTCGATTTTTCTCTCACTTCTAGCATGTAGAAAATCTCTAAATTACCATTCAATAAAAAAAATTACACTAATTGAGTTGAACAACCGGTATCCGGTAAATCAAAAGTTGATTTAATAATTAAAAACATTCACTCTTCTGATAAAAGATAAAATTTTTCATATATACTCTCTCCGTTCCATAATACTTGTTACATTTAATTTTTTTAACGCAATCCAATGTACTATTTTGTTCATTTATATGTCAAATTATACACATTTAAAAATTATAAAAAGTTTATATTATGAAAGTATGCGATTAGACGATTCAAACAAGATTCCACTTGACTATATTATTACTTACATATTAGACGCAATATATAAAATAAGCTTAAACGATGAATAGTGCCCAAAACAAAATGTAGCAAGTACGAAGAATTTCGGAACGGAGGAAGTAATAAGTACTTCATCCGTTCCATAATACTTGCTACTGATAGTGACACTTTTTTAAGTAATATGTCACACTCAATAGCAAGTATTATGTAAGGGAAGATGTATATGGTATGATTAGACGAGCACGTACTACAAGTATACAAAAGACTACAATTAAATCGAAGAAGACGAACTAGGGAGTATAGGCACCTCGAATGACATGAAATTCTTGGGCAAAGAGGCTAGACTTGCTCCTTTGTCAAACTCAACATGTCGGTGAAAAGACATTCACCAAATAAAACAAGATTAAGAAGGAAATTATAGCAAATTACCAAATGAATTATTCCATGAAAATGGATTTGAATACTTAGTAATTGCATTTTTCATGGTCAACATGCCTAGACGATATCAAAGATTGATTTTGATGCTAATACTTTATCAAATCACAAAGGATATTATAGGTACTTAGACTCCTAATACTATAATTTAAGTATCTAACCCACCCACTTCCATGTGTTGCAATTTTACAAATATTTTATTTTATTATCTTTTATTCATCTAATAATTATACATAATATTTATTTTTTGTAAAATTTATAGATTACCAATTTTTAAATAAGACAATTTTATGGTGAGATCATTTATAACTAAAAAAAATTAATCATTAGTATGAAAAAATTAACACTTATTTTCAATTGTTATAACAAATTTAAATTTAAGAACTTTTTCAGATCAACGAGACTGTTTGTTAGTATCATTATCACTAAAAATGGAGCACCCGAAACTACTAATCGGGTATACATGCACGCATTAGTTGGCAAATCACAATTCATAAGTCTCTTATAAATTAATCATCCAAATTAAGTACTATAATTTATAAGTAATTATTCAAGTTGAGTTGTCTCATAAACCATATACAAGCCCTCATAAGTCAAAGATACATGTGGAAAATGATGATCAAATTATGGTAACGACAAAGAGATAATTGCATGTCTTTATTCATAAAGTACAAATTAACGAAAATAATGAAAAGATGCGCGTAGAATTATCCAACACGCCTATGCCCTACGTTTTTCATAAAAATACGTAGCTATACTAGCTATAGTACAAATAGGAGTAGTGATTATGACTTGAGAACCAAGATATAGTATCCCTAGCTAGTAGCTAGGGTGTGATTTTATGACTAGTTAGGCGTGATAGTGACTAATGAGCATGTTAATAATATTAGGTCATTTGCTACTTTTCCAACCCATAATTTGACGCTTCTTCAAAAATGTCACTATTAGTATGACTATAATAGAATGAACTAATACTTGCGGTAGAGTATAATTTATTACGTGGAAAAATATCATTATTAGTATTTAGTATTATGGATCAGACGAAATATAATGTGAGATTTGATTTCTTAAGTAGTTCCTATATTTTTAGATTTCTCTTAAGTGAATGACCCAATGATAAAAAAAATGTTTTATTATGGGTTATTAGGGCATTATAAGTGGAATAGAGATTATCATAAGTTTATGATTACTTGCTTCTATTTTAGGTGTTTGGATTAAAAAAAAGGGTTTTAAATTAAGGTCTTCAGACTCAACTCAGACGCTCTCTTCAAACCCATTCGAGATTCAAACCTGTTTCAAAGCCACTAAAAACCTAATCTATTACACATCTTAAAATCAATTCTAAATTCATTTTACACCTATTTTATATTTATTTGGACTCAGTTTAGAATTATATATAACCTATAAACTCTCTTTAGTAACAATGGACCTCTAAATGTAAAAAAATAATAAAATTGAATATTTAAATTAAGAACCATGTAGGACCGTTGAGTTGTTAGACTCGATAGGATTGGGTCTAGATCCAAAATTTTGAAACTCTAAGGGATTAGATCCGACCATTTAGTGGTAAAGTAATGATAGGTTTTAATATTAAAAATAGTAAATGTAATTCTTATATTCTCTTGATTTTGCTACTTTGTGAAAAATTATAGTCAACGCTTTTTGTGTATCATGTAGCAAAATAAAAGGGACGACATAAAGAGTACACCTTTTGTCCTTGTGATTTGTTCATACTCTTCATTTTAATTAGTTTGTCTTTTAAATTTCACTATAATTTCATTTTATGAAAATGTCTCATCAGTTTCTATCATTTTCGTTCTCACATTTAAAACTTTTCTTTAATTATTAACACCATTTAATTTAGTCTTACCCTTTGTTTTAATTTTTATGTAAAATTCCTTTATTTGCTATACATTGTGAAAAATAATGTCCTTTTTATGCAATTATTAAACTAGCTAGTGGATATGATGAATGATTTGTTGAATTCCATTAACGAGACCATGCATATGGATATGATCAATTGTGAAATAATTACAAAATTATAGTATTATTAGTTGGAGGATGAATCCATGGCCAAATTCAATGACAATTTGTATATTGAAAAGGAACAATTATACTTTTTCAACTTTATGTGTTATATTTTCAGTATTCATATATTTTATGATTCATAACTAAATTATAAAAAAAATAATGTCATGAAAAACATGTAATTAAAATATACATATAAAATTACACTTAATTATATATTTTCTTACAAATTATAGACAATAAATTAATTAAAAGGAAATATAAACATTACTTATACAAAAATGTACCGGCCAAATGGCCCTCTATTGAGAAATTTGAATTGTACATATCATATGGTTTTATGAATCATACTCCTAATCATTAAATTAAAGATATAGATCGGAGGTTGCTTGCTTTTTTAGAATTTTATCAAATATTTATCATGTCTTTTTTTAAGAAATTAAGTAATTAGATAATAAATTTTGGTCATTTCATGTGAAATGTTGTCATAATAACTAATTAGCAAAGTGCATGGTATATTATTTCAAAAAAAAAAGTGCATGCATGGTATATTGTTTGATTGGTAAAAAATTAATATATTTCAATGATATAAAAAAAAGTCATACACACTAATATTTTAGTTGTTTTCGCTCAGGACTTTTAAGATATCTTAGATGGTTTCTCACTTATGCTCTTAATTTTTAATACCCAATAAGCTCATTAAGAAGACTAAAATTCTAAGTTAGAAAACAATTTTATTAATTAATATAAGGAAATAATTTCTTTTCAATAATATTTAGAAGTTTGAAATCAATTTCATCTTAGTTCATAATTCCTCGAGTATTATATATTTCAGTGGGTACAAACTGATTTTTTAATTAGCCTGAACTAATAAAAATTTATATATGCTTGTCTCTCTCATGTATAATTAGCTGCTTAATTAATTGGAGATAGTTCTAATATATATCAAATAATTAATATATATTTTCAGAAAAACCAACTCGATTTAGTTATCATATGATCAATCAACTAACATAATTTGTCTTCTTACATCTTCCTGTTAAACAAATCCTTTTTGTACAGGACCACACGTTCAACTGCACATTATAACACAACAAATTATGAATTAAAAATAAAGCATCCACATGCCACTGGACATTGACTATATTCATATATGCTTATGTTATTAATATCAAGTTTTAATTTATTATTTGATTTTATTTTCTAGAAAATTTATTTTTTATTTAGGCTCACATTATTCTATATGTACTAATCTACTAATACTTCTAATTTATATTTTTATTTTAATTTTTCTTGTCTGTAGGAGATTACCTTACCCTAAAATTAAAAGAATAATTTTAAAATGGAAATTTTAACTCATTAAATCTCTTATTAATTAGATTATGATCTCATCATCATCATCATACTCAATGTTTCCCGCACATAGATAAATCTATGGTTAGGGTATGGGGAAGGAAGATCGACGACGTCTCATACCTATAAGGAGAGAGCGGTCAAAAGAGTCATTCGGCTCAGGAAGGGTCTTCAAAGATAGAAACCTGCAAATATCTGAAATCCTGCATCTTACACCCACGTTAGCCAAGTATAGGAATCAACTAACCGCAAACATAGTAAGTGACTTACACAACTAAAAGGATACATACAGATACCTAAGAAAACGATACAGGTAAGAGAGGCGATAAAGAGCGATGACGAAAGGCAAAAAATAGTAGGATTACCTTTTATGAATTAGCTGATCTGTTTTTAAAAATCTCACTTTTTATTTATTTTATAAAAATTCAACCTTCTTTTCAGCATCATTATTATTACCTAATATTCATAAGAAATAATCAATCAAAGTATTTAATAAAATTAAATTGAAGATAAAGAATAATAAGATGAAGGGAATTTATTTTATTTTCAAAAACACATTAAAGGATAATTTTCTCCTTTCCATTTAAGATTAAGTAATTAACTTTGACTAATTAATCAACCAAAACTTTAATCAAGTTATGTAGTGAATTAAGCATCAAAAGGGACAAAGGTTACATTAATTGAGCAAATAAACAAAATAGAAAAGCAATTATAGTACACCAACTTAAGCAAAGTAAAGCCCCACAAAATATTTGATATATTAATATAACAATATATTTCTCCAAAAAGAACTTTATGGTACAATAACAATATATATTTGTGCTACAACTGTTTTGTATAAGAACCTTGATGATCCAAGGATTGCTTTATAATTACAAGCTACTACTTTTTATAATCATCATCAATCTTCATTAATTAATAAACATATATTCTTACAACTCCACTTCTAACTACTACTATTCCTAGTAATAAATAACTAAATATATATAGAACATACCTTACTCCTTACATATAATATATATATATATATATATATCTAATATAATACATATTTTAACCAATTAATTAACCTTTTTCCTAATTTTTTTTCGTGCGAGGTAATCTGATACGATACTAAATTTTACAAATTTGATCTCTGATCTTTTACAAGACTTTCGGCTTTCACGATCTTCTATTGTACTATATATTTATATATATGTATAATATACATGATGCTAATTTTGATTAACGGATAATATTGATTTAATTATAATTAATTTATTGATTAGAAAATGATTTAGGAGTTTTAGCATGAGCCATGATTTCAGAGGCAATCCATAGTCTTTCCGCCTGGTAAGAGTTGCAGCCGGACTTAGATGGAAATGCTTCGTTACAATCTGCAAAGTATTTTCCTGATACATTTTCAAGTCTAGGATGTGTTGCAACGTAACATGTGGTTGCTGCAGCCTGTACATATTCACATAAATAATTCTTAGCCCTATTATATGTGATAATAAAATAAAAGATAAATAATTATGTATTGAATTTCAAATTAATGTTACGTTTAGTTTAATTATATACTTAATTAATGTTTAATTTATATGATTTAAAATTTAAAATATTTTTTAAATTTAGTATTTGAAATTGATTTATTTCTCATTAACAAATACTCTGATAATATCATGCCATATGTATATATTTTTTATTTTTAGCCGGATCTTATAAGTTTATTACATCATGATAAAGAATAGGAAATGTAATATACCTGAGGAATAGTTTTCAGGAGTTTTGATGCCAAGAAGAACACCAGATCTGCAAATACATACAAAAAAAATATATTAGCTTATAAAAGTAAAAATACTTGTATTTTTTTTTTCATGATATCCAAATAAATTTGGAAAAATGGTAATTTTATATAAAAGTAAAAAATTAAATTACCTGTGATAAGGCCTTCACGGTCTCTAGTGAGTCTAGTCCTCACAATTCCAGGATGAACACAATTTGCTGTAACGTTTGCTTTCATTTGCTGCATAACCAATTTAAGGAAATTTTAGGAACTAATTAAAATATATAATTAATAATAAAATAATTTACCTAAAGATTGTTTATTTATTTACTTGATGACATGTTATGAGCATTAGAATATATTTGGTTCATCACAAAACATTTAAAAATATAACAAATTCAATTTCAATGAAAAATATTAGATGTAAAAATCAAAATCAAGTCATAAATCATAATAATATTCTTCCTATATCTCTAAGATACTAGTACTAAGAATCAAATTGTAACTTTTATTCCATAATATATTGCTAAAATATAGAGAATTAAATGAATAAAGATTAGATATACACTAAGATTTTATTTTGATCTTTAATTAAAAATGGAAAAATATTATACATAAGATTAGAAGGAAAAATGAGTAAAATTTTCTTTTGTTTTGTAAAGATTTTTCTTTTTAAGAAAGCACAACCTAATTTAAAGAAAAAAAAGTAATTAACAAACCTTAAGTTTGTGAGCAAGCTCCTTGGTATGAAGTACGTTGGCGAGTTTAGAGAGAGCATAAGCACGTGTCGCATCATATTGACTGAAAAAAAGTCAAATACAAATACTTAATTAGTCAAGCTAATTACCTTGTTAATTTAAGTATTTAACCTTTACCCATAAAAAAAAACATAACTAAAGCTACAAATTTTGGTCAAAGTTAGTTAATCAATAAGTCTTGTTGATAAATAATTTTTTTAAAATGACTAATTACATTACTGTTCATCAATTAATTTTATTTTTTATTTTTTCCAAAGGTGAAAATTTAGAAAAATGTGTAATGATATTTACAGCTCTTATCATTAATAATTTTAACTTTTTAAGAGAATCTAATTTAGGAATTGAAAAATAATTAATATTTTAAATAATTATTTTAACTTCCCAAGAAATAATAAATTATAAAATAATAAAGTATAATTAAATATTTATGTTTTCAAAGCAAAAATAATTTTAAATTACATAAATAAAATATAAGATTTTTTCTTATATACAACCCTTATCATTTTTCTTATTATTATTATTATAATATCATTTAAAGATAATTAATGTTAAAATAATAATTTAGATAACATAAAATTTGAAAATGTAGTCATTAAAAAACAGATGAAACATATATCTCTTAATTAGGTCTATTAATTAGAGTATTAATAGTCAAATCAATGAAAGTATGATTAAGAAAAAAAAAAGAGTAATAACCTTTTGTTTTTAGTGATGAGCTCGAGGTAAGGAATCATATCTCCGGTGAACCAGCTGTGAATGCTGGATGACACGTTCACTATTCTTCCTTGGATTCCTGTTTCTTCCGCCGTTTCCACCATTTTCTTCATCAATAGCTTTGTTAACTCAAAATGCCCTGCATTTTTACATCTTTATTAATTACTAAATAGATCAAAAATTAGGGTTGATTCTCAAGGAACCGGCTCAATATAAAACTTAAGTTGATGATTGAGGTCATTTGATACGTTATATGCCGTAATTTTATATAAGAGTCCTTTAGGCTAAAAGTGTAAATACAGCATAAACCCTCCTCATGTTTAGCGCTAAATATTCTACTTTAAATTAAAAATGACTATGTTTTAATATAATATAATGTCAAAGAATATATATCTCAACAAAAAAATATACTCTATCGTCGATTTTAAAAGTGAGATGAAAATACGATCCAAAATAGCTTATCCGAAAAGTTTTGTATCCTAAACTAAGGCCTTTTATCTGTTATTTTTATTTATTAGCAAATAAATAAAATAAAATAAAATTCAATTTAATGAAAAATTAAGTTGAATATATCATAAAATCTAGAGAGATGCTCTAATCGATTGAGTTAAAATTATCGTCCACATATATAATTAAACAATGAAATTAAAACTGACTATCACATGCAATTATTTTTTTGATTACCTAAATAATTGGTAGCAAATGTCATCTCTATGCCATCCTCTGAGATCCCATGTCTATGCGAAAATTTTCCCGCATTATTTCTGTCAATAATATTAAATAAATACGTAAATATATTTATTTTTGAAATAAAATTTCTTTTTACATAATTTGTAAAAGGGAAAAAAACTTACATAAGGAGATTAAGAGGCAGGTGAAGGGATTCGAAGTCGTGTACAAACTTTCTTACAGAAGAAAGAGAGCTAAGATCAAGTGCCATGACGATCACCTTAGCATCTGGACACTCGGCTAAAATCCGAGCTTTAGTTTCTTCGGCGGCTTTGTATCTTCGAGCCGGAAGTATAAGCCGAGCTCCTCGCTTAGCCAATACTCTAGCCGTTTCTGCTCCTATTCCCGACGTCGCTCCTATTTTCATCAATTTGGACCACACCAAATTAATACACAAAACTAATTAGAAGCGTGAAATCAAAGTTTTAATCATTGTTTAATCATTAACATAAATTTCCTTTTATATACTTCTAATCATTGGTTAATTGTGGTTATCTGAAAGCATGTAAAAAATATGATAGTTGAGTTGATACAACACACACGTAAGGATTATATTAAATTCAAAAAATTCATATTATTTTGAGTTTGAGTGTGTTTTTTTATGGACACACTCAGACTCGACCTAATAGATTTCCTTAATACTCCGTATTAAAAGTATCCAACATTACACATGGGTTTGCTATTTTAGTTGGTTCTCTTCAATTTTAAATATTTAAAATAATCAATATTGCACATGAGTCTATTATTTTTATTTTCTTAATATTTATGTTCAAACGAAATAGAACAACTAAATTGAATTAGAAGGAGTATAATAAAACGGATGAAGTAATCATGATTACATACCGGTTATGATGGCGGTGATGTGACGGAGATCACGGCAGTTCTCGGTAACATCCTCGGCGGTAGATTTAGAGCCGTAGCCGCTAGAGCCGGTGGAGCCGATCAAGTACTTAAAAGCCTCCAACATTTTATGGGATTTAAAAATCAGATGTTTTCTGATGGATATTACTTATAAAGGAGTATATAGTAGTTCTACTACCCAACTACTTGTTTTAATTGTTTTGACGTAGAAAGCCTACACAATATATAGGCTGAGGCTGTTACTATATAGAAGTAAGCATTTACTACTATACTTTGGTAGTAGTAAAAAGAGATGAGATGATCAGAACTCAGAAGATTAAATTTGTGTAAGCTTTAATTTGTCAGAAAGAAATTAAATTAAAAAGAAGGAAGCTATTTTATCAAATCAAGGAGAAAGAGAAAAGGTAGAAGAAGGATGAATTGAAGAAGAAGTTGATGAAGAAAAAGTGGTAAAGATGGTGAGAATGGGAAAGTTGAGGAGTGGAAGGAAGGATTTTTATAATGGTACTTTGTTGTTGGTAGTGGGGGGAATCAAATTTAGAGATATTAATTTATTATTTCGTTAATTAATTAAACAAGGAGATTAATCATAAAAGGGGATTACATATTTGTCATGGATTGATTAGGATAAAAAAATACTTGCATGATTGCTTACTATTATTGATCTCATCAGTAATTTCATTGTTTCTTTATCATTATTATACTAATCCTTTTTTTATTTACTAATTCCAACCATTTTTTCTTTTTTTTGATTTTTATTTATTTTTTATTTTATACTCGAGAGTAAGCCTATAAAGTTTTCTATTGAATGAGAAAGGGAAAAAGTTTTAATCAGTAAGTCAACCTATCTCGTTTGTGTTTCAGGTTAGTTACTATTATGTAGAATATCATATACTGCTTCTAAATAGTTAAACTAATTGTCTTATTTGATTTTTTTTAAAAATTAATATAACGTAAATTAACATTTATTAAAAGAACATGTGCACTATAATCATAATAAATTTATATTAATAATGCAAGCATAGTAATATTGAATTAAAAGTAAAAACAAATCCAAAAAGTGAATAAAAATAAGTAATTTCAGTTAATTTATTTAATTCAATAAAATTAAATTAACCAAGTGGAGTTCTTAATTTTACAATTCCCAAGAAAGTATTATATTTTTAATTTTTTTTTTTGTTTTTTACCAAGTTGACGTAAGGGAATAATATAATTTCCAGCGTGTATATTAAGTGTGGGAATAATGTTGGGTTTTGTTTAGAAGGTTCTGGTACAATGAACCACATTGTAATGGAATAAGGCAACTGAAAAACTCTCTAATCAAACTAATTAATACCGGAAAAAACTACTCTGATACCATGAATTTACTCAATCTGTACTCTTTTTGATTCTTATTTTTGTTTGACTAATTTTTTAAGTTATGAAATAGTTTATTCCTACTGTGTGAGATCTGATCCACGTGTGCTATATATAGATCCATTTTTACATTTAATTGTTGTGTTTTTCTTTTGTAGTTCATCAAAAATATTATGAACAAAATATACTTGTATATATCCCTCGGATTCTCTAGTTCAAATTATCAAAAAACCATTTGATCCAGTTGGTCATAAATATGACATAGAATCAAACATTAATTAAAATACATAAAATTTATCGGTCTAATTCATAGTTTCCCAAATCCTGTTTTAATTGGAGTATATATTAGTAATACTTTTTTTAGATAAAGTTCATGTTAATAGGGTTCGATTTTCAATATCTAGCAGTACTCTCATTTCCTTGTTCTACCGTCTAAAGAAATATACCTACTTACTCATGACCTAAGTTATCGAGTAAAATGAAAAGATAATGTTAATCGTTAGGATAGGATGAATGAATGGCCGTATAGTCAATTGATAAAGCAAACGACCGAACTAAATACTCGTGTCAACTAACTTTCAAATTCTAGATACCTAACTTTTATACGATTATATATAATATATTCCACCAATTAACCAATACAAATTGATATACTTATTCATTAATAGTCGAGATTACTTTTTTTACCCATCAATCAAAAAAACAAATTTTAGCTAGTTATTGCCGAAGATAACAAAAAATATATATATAAATGAGTAAAAAGATACTCCTATATTATTAATTAATATCTGATACAATATTAATATGGGATTATGCAGATAACCAAGAAGCAATAAGTATATATGAGGCAGTTGCATGATCTGCCCCGGACAAGTAGACAGCCATAATATCGTGAAGTAGTCCATTAATGAACTGTCGTAACATACTCCTAGGATATTTTGGAAAAAGATCACTCACATCCAATTTATTGCTCAATCTTCATTATTATTATTATTATTATTATTATTATTATTATTACGGTATTACTTCCTCCGTTACATAATACTTGCCACTGATAGTGACATTTATCCACATAACATATTACACTCAGTAGCAAGTATTGTGAAATGGAGGAAGTATTTTTTTATTTCTTAAGAAAGTTTGTAGTATATATATTTTATTATGAGATTAAAGTTAAGAAAAAAGAGAATACTAAGTAGCTATTGAATATGTGATTTTGTTACGATAACAATTCAGCTTAATATTTACTTCACAAAATCTTGTATGCAACGGTTGTATTAGTGCAACCACCTATAAAATGATTTAAATAATTTTGGCTTAGTTTTATTTTTCAAAATTTTTTTTGTGCTTTTATGCCAAATTAAAGACTTGAAAAATTAAATTTAACACCTAAAAAGTCAAATTAAAGACTTAAAAAGAACGATTCAAAAACTGAAATCAATTTGATTTTTATTTTTAATTTAGTAAAATTATTTTTTTAAAAAAAAATATCGATTCCAATACTTAAATTACCAAATCCAGAGCTTAAAAGACATATTCCAATGCTATCTTGAATTTAGCTTTTCAGTGTTAAATTTGAGATTGAAAAACAATTATATGTTAATACAAATAAAAAATTAAAATAAATTACTAAATAGGCCTTTAGTGAGTGATTTTAAGCTTTGAATTGACATTTAATTTTACTGGTTTAAGTAATTAGTCAAAAATAAAATTAAGTCTTTGAAATTAAGATATGTATTTAAAAAAAAAGTGAAATTTAAATGATGGATAAATAATAATTTAATTATGAAAAAAAAATTCTAGTTTAGTCAAGTGGGATTGCACGTGAGGGCTTTATAGTTGGACTTTTAATCGGTCAAATCCTCGGCCTCGAACTTTTAAAAATGAAGTAATTGTAAAAATAATTGTGATAATTAATTATAATGATAACAATAATTAAATCATTACTTATACTTCATGTTCAAAGATATTGAAACCGTATCGCACCTCTAATTTTACATCTTTCCCTATTTCACTCTTCTTGTTGGGGCCTCGACATTACATATATAGAGTTATAGACCACAACTCTACAAGGATAAGGGATGGAGCCAATCAGCCATTACAAGAATGTACTACAATTTTGGTAATCTTCCTTTGTAAGCTTCCTAAAAACCTCGAACTCGCAGATCTATAAACCTACATCTTAAATGACGGGTCAAAATAGAAAAAATTATGTCTTACAGGTCGAGTAACTAACCCATCTTAACCAGATTGGATCATGGGCCACAAACTAATTTGAAACGGATACTTGTTGATTCTTTATTGTAGGAAATTTTTTTTGTAAGATTTCATGATTTATTTTAAATAACAAAAAAGTTCTGCTAACCCTATTTGTAATATGGGCCACATAGCCTACGTTGATGACTAACCGATTTTTTGGGTACCGAATTATAAACAGCCTGATAGGCGATAATCAAAATGTGAGTATGGCCGCATAATCTAAACCATGGGTGACACTTGGTATGTGATACACTTTTTTGTTGCTCAAAGTCAATTTTCTTGTAGTTTAACAAATCAATGTTATAATTTGAATTATTTTGGTATATTTGTTTTGAAAAAAATAATTATTTACTAATTTTTTTTAAAAAAAATTGTTAAGGAGAATTTAGTGTGAAATTCAACTATTAAGATAATAAGATCCCATGTAGTACACTTTTTCGCATTTGATTTATCTTTTAGTTAAAAGAATGAACTTCTAACCATTATCGTGAACTTTTGGTTGGAGACAGATGATGTCATATATTATGTTGATAGTATGATATCTAATGGAATTAATTCCCTTTTCCATTCTCATTGAATTCAATCAACATATATAAAAAGAGTATCATTAAGTTTAGGAAACAATATAATTACAAAATTTTACACAAAATTTACTATAATCTAAATATTTGCCAAATCACAAATTATATTATTCTATCACTATCACATTGATAGACCAACTCAATATATGTCCAAAATTGATCTGATTAAGGAACCAAATTAATCAGACTTGAAATGTTATACTAAAATGCTTAAGTTAATGAATGAAATCCTATAATTTATTATATACTTGCGTGATAATATATATTGTTGTTTAGACTATTTTAATTATTGATTAGTTTATTTCGAAATTAAATTGACTTTGGAACATGTCTACAAACCCTCCTTTAATTTTCTTTTGAACGTTCACAAAACCTATACCAAACTTTCTGCAAGGGGCTAATAACGAAGCCTAAAATCTTGGTCAAACATACACAAAAGGTAATCAATGTATTTTTAAACGTTAATTTTATAAAAAAATAATTACAAAATTTGATTTTTTATTAATTATTGAAACAACTGACACATGGAAGCCACATGCATGAATCCAATTTCGACCTTTAATTTCTCCAACTTTCTTCTTTTTCCTATCCTTTTTTTATTTTTATTTTTTATTTTTAATTGAACTCTCAACATTGACTATTAGTCTTATTTCCTTTAATCGAAAAAAGGCACATTGACTAATATGCGGCTATTTTGTAATCACCACTACGCCACTTCTTATTATTGGAGGCCAAATGAGGATTAGCATCGAGACATTGAACTATTTTTAAGGGCTACCATTTTTATTTTCATAATTTTTCAATTAAAAAATATAAAAACTTGTATATTTTTTTTGGAATAGACTATGGAATCTCTCTACGGGTATAGGAGATGAAATTAATCCACAACGTAAGTAATGAAAATCGAACACCCTATGCTAATTGCTAACTCACAATCCTCAACTTAAAACGTGTTTGAGTAAATTACTTTCATCGTATCAACATCATTCGTTCTATTTTTTTTTTCCATTTAAAATATTTTATTTTAAGGATAAAAATTTGATAAAGATTTGTAGGAGATTTATAGTAGATAAAACATATTAAGTGAGATCTCATTAAAGTCGTTTTAATACATATTTTTTAATTATATATTTTTTGTGATTTTTATATGTATTTTAAGAGATATTTAACATTAAAATTTATGCAAAAAATAAACGGAAGGAAAATAAAATTGAGGGAGTAGTTCAAAAGTTAAAGTTCTAATCAATGTTTAAAATACCACTAGGATTTAAATGACTAATAAATTCACTTTTTTTTCAATATTTATAAGAAATATTCTTTGAAGTTTGTTATTTTCAATCATAAAACAAATTAATCAAATTAATTAGATTAGATAAGTTGTTTTGGATCGTAATGGTATTTACGGCCCTTTGGACTGTACATAAAATTTATATTTTCTTTGTTATTAATAATTTTAATTTTTCAATAGAATCTAATTTAAAAATTAGAAAATAATTAATATTATATATAATTAATTTAGTCTTCCAAGAAAGATTAAATGTTAAACTAAAAAAACTATAATAAAAATCTTATGTTTTCAAAGCAAATATTGTTAGAGTATATAACATATTTTGGGGCTTCAATCATCAGCTTAAGCTTTTGATTGAGTTGGTTCCTTAACCTCAACCATCAACTTAAGCTGATGGTTGAGGCCCCATAATATGTTATATACTCTAACAAATATTACATAAATAAAGTCTAAGATTCTTTTGTGATACTGTTTAGTTTAGTTATTATAAATTTACTTCTAACACGGATTTAATTTAAGGATTTTTTTGTGGTATGTTTTTATTTCTTATCATGTACTTAATCTTGCTCAATATTCCCTTTTTTTACAATATTTATAAATTAGTTTTATTTTGTACGACCTCCTATTTATAGAGAATGAGACATTTGTTTTTTGACACTATTCACTTATTACTCTTAATTTGTATTTTACTCTTAATCTATAGATTAGAATTTAGAACATAGTCAAGTGAGATATTGTTTGATTCGTCTCAATGCAAAGATTATTAATATTCACTTTTTATAATATTTCGTTATGTATAATAAGAGATATTAAGCATTGAATAAGTGTATTGGATAGTGTAAAAAAATAAATGTCTCATTCTCTATGAATATGAGAGAGTATTTTATTATCACTCTATATAAATTAAAATATAGTCAAGTGAAATCTTATTTGATTAATTTCAATATAAATATTATTATTTTTTTTGAATTGAATGTAAATGTTATTGAAATTAACTTTTGATAATTTTTAACCAAACATAATTAAAAATATATAGAATTAAATTAATGCATTGATAAGAGTGTAAATGGGACATTTTATTATAACAAAAGGGAAATATGACTGTAGTAAATGTCTTAAAATTGATTATAATGTACTTTATTACTCTAATTGATTGCTATACAATTTGATTGTGATTATGCTTCCTCTTATTCACGATATTATTATTTCATCAAGTTTTTGTCGTTTGTGAATGTATATATTAAATTTTAAATATATTAAATTGATGATAAATAAAAATCAATATTAAAAATATTTATATTAAAACGAATTAAAAGACCTTACTTGAGTATATATTATTTTATATAAATTAAAAATAAAATATACTCCCTCCGTTTCGTTATGTTCTTCCACCTTACTATAACGGGTAGTTTCAAAAGTTCTTCCACTTTAGAATACAATCTATTTTTGGAAAGTTTTCAACTCACTTTTACCCCTTAAAATCCCACTTTCCTTACTTCACACAACTATTTAATTATTTTCTCTCATATTTCCAATACAACCATTACTTCACACTACTATTTAATTATTTTTTTCTCTCATAATTTCAATACAATCATTAATTCCAACTACTATATATATTAAAATAATACCCACTACTACCAAATATTTCATTTTTCTTAATTTGTGTGAAAAACCCAAATAGGAAGATCAAATAGAAACGGAGGGAGTACAAAGTAAGACTAATTCATAAATAAAATAATAAACCAAATAAGATAATGATAGTAAATATCATCATCATCATCTTACCCAATGTATTTCGCTCATAGAAAATTATAGACAGGATTTGGGGAGGGAAAGGCAACGACAACTCATATCCATTATTGAGAAGAGCGTGACCAAAAAACAGAGAGCATGATATTTAATGCTAAATATACATAATTTAAACAAAGAAACTTAATTTTAAAAGAAAAACAAAATCAATTTCGTACTAATAAAAGATAGATACTCACCTGAAAAAAAGATAGATACTGAAATCCTTGCATGAATTAGAAAGTGTCTCTTTTTACTCTCATTCCCACCGTCCCTTAATTTTTTATTAATCAAACTATGTAGTTTCTCATCCTAATTAAATTATCTAATTAAATAAAGGTATATTCCTAAGAGAAAAAGGTAGTTTGAACCACTTGTAAATTTAAAATATATATAAAAAACTTAGGATAATAAATATATATAAAAAATGTTTGGGTATCAATTCTATGTGCTGCCAGCCACTGATGATGATTAGAGCTTAGATATCACTTTGCTAAATGCCAATCATGTATATAACCGATCTTACTTGAAAAGATTTACAAAACTCATTTGTACTCTACCCTTCTCAATTATTATTCTAATTATTATAGTAGTATTACATAATTTTTTATACATTAATTAATACGGTAATTAGCGACTAATTTAGGATACAAGTATTGTATAGGTTGGTAGATTGAACATTTATCTTTACACGTGTGCTGAATCAATTTAACTATTATTTTTTATGTTATGCTCCACTCTAGTCACTATTATTTCCCATTCGGTTACTATTAATTAATTGACCGCTCTTATTTGTATTTTATCTTAATATATAAATTAAAATATAATCAAGTAAAATCTTGTTTGATTTGTATTAATGTAAATTTATTAGCATCAACATTTTATAGTTTTTAATTAAACAAAATTTGAAATATTTATTATTAAATATGTGCATTGACAAACGTGCACTACAAAAAAGTATTGAGTTGGCGACTGATTCTGGCGACCAAAAATTTTAAGTCGCCAAATTTCGCGACCAAATGGCTACTAGACACTGCTGGTCGCCAACAGAGGCCATTTGGCGACCCAATTCACTTGTCACTATCTGGTCGCCAGTTGGCGACTAAACTCTGGTCCCCATTTGGTCGCCAACTATTAGGGCCCAACTTCCAAGCCCAATTTCATTACACCCTAATTTCTCAGTATATAAAAGTGAAAAACCCTAATTTCACTCTCCTCCTCACTCCTCAGCATACGGCGCCCCATTCCATTCCTAACTAAACCCAACTGCTCGCCTCTCACTCCTCACAAACCCTACTGCTCGCCTCTCGCCTCTATCATATAATTCATCTAACTCATCTCTTCCATATGGAAGGCCAAAGGTATCTCCATTTTCGTTCTTAATTTCACTCGATGTTTTTTACTGCTTTTTTATTCTTATTCTGTTCTTAATTTTCGTGCTTATTTTTTTCTTATTTTGTTCTTAAATTTCTTCTTATTTTGTTCTTATTTTAGTTCTTATATTGTTCTTGATTTTCATTCTTAATTTCCTCTGTCATATGTTTTTTTTGTTCTTCATTTCACTCGACCTATGTTTTTTTTATTAACATCTCCATTTTCGTTCCTAATATCTTCTGTCATCTCTGTTAGTCTTTTTTGCCTTTTATTTTTGTTCTCCATTTTTGTTTTTTTTTTCTTAATTACACTCGACATATGTTAGTCTTTTTTGATGTTTTTTTAGATGTTTTGTTAGATGTTTTTTTGCTGTTTTTTTTTGTATTAATAAGCTTTGTGTCATCTTATTCTGTTTTTGTTTTGTATTAATAAGCTTTTTTGCTGTATTAATTTCACTCGACCTATGTTTTTTTTTGCTGTTAGTCATATTTTGTTTTTGTTTTTTTTGTTTTAGTACTGGGGAAGTTGCTCAGTGACTCAATCTTCTGCTTCTTCAAAGAAAGTTGTAAGGAAGAGCTTGAAGATTTCATTGTGTTGGAGATTCAAGTTTTTGTTATGTTAGGAATTTATGTTTTGTAATGAAACTCTATTATTGTTTAAATTTGTGTTAGTATATTATTTTATGTAATTATTGGAAACTCTATTATTATATTATATTATTGTTGTTTGCATATTATTATTATTTGTATAATTTTATAATATCATTTCGTACATTTATAATTATAAAAAGTAAAATCGTATATTATTCTTAATATATTTTGAATATTAAGAATAATGTACGATTTTTTTTTTATTTTTTTAATTAAATTTGGCGACCAGATAGTGACCAGTATTTTAGTCGCCAGTGGCGACCAGTTAGTGACTAATTATTTCTAGTCGCCATTGGCGACTGTTTGGCGACCTATATTAATTTGGCGACTACTTTATACGCGACTGTTCCTTTACGTCGCCATTTAGTCGCCAACTTCTTTTTACCTACCAGTTGGCGACTTAAGCATTGGTCGCCATATGTATTTTTTTTTTGTAGTGGTGCATATTGAATATGAGAAAGTATGTTACACACAATTTTTAATATTATTAGAATTTCTGATTTAATGATTCGAACTATGATCTAGACAGACCCAAACCTAAATTATACCCAAACGAAAATTTTATTCACATTCATATTTGTTTTTAGTAAATCTAGTCTATTTCAAATACGGCTACCAATAGTTAACTTGTACCAAAGTTCATAAAATCATCAATTTTTTCCTTTCAATATATGTGATTATTAGGCTAATTAGATCATAATGAGTTAATAATTAACATGCAACTTCAGAGCAAAGAAGAGGAGATTTCTATAGGGCTAATTATAATACATAAAGTAAAAATAAAGGTGATATTGGGCCCAAAGTTGAATAATTATGAGCCAAAACTAAAAAGGGAATTTGAGTTTTCACAACAAATTAAATAATGAGAAAATAATAAAGGAGTTTGTTTTTTAAAAGTAAAGAAATAAAGATTGATCAAAAACTTGATCTTTTAAATTGAGGTCCATACTTGGACCTCATGACATCATATTCAATTCTTTTATTTTCTTTTTTCTATTAAAGAAGAAAAAGGGGAATAATTCTAATAATACACATCAAATTCATAAGTTGATCTTTCATTGAAAATAAAAATAAAACAAAATCATCTAATCTTATATGTCACTTTATTTTATATCAACTTAAAGTCTAATAAAGCAGAGAATAGGTTTTATTTCAATTGAAGCAAATACTATATTTTTCAAATAAAATTATAAAATCGAATTTCACACAACCTCTTTTCTTTTTTTAATCTACTCTGTAATCTAAAAATTTCTAATACAATAGGATAATTCCTCTTTATGTTATTCAACTCATAATATCACAAACATTAAGTTTTTTTTTTTATTTTTTTTATTTTTATAGTAAAACTCTAAAAATTTGAGCTCTTCAAATTAAGAGGAAACTAGTAAATCTCACCTCCCTCCATCCTACTACATACCATCTTCCTATTTTTTTATGTACCATTCATCAATCACTCTTAATTTGTATTTTATTTTTAATTTATAAGTTAAAATATAATGAAATTTTCTTTCATTCATCTTATTATGAATTATATTAATATTAATTAATTTTTTTAAGAAACATACAATCAAAGAGATATTAACAATTAAAATAGTACATGGACATGTGTGAAAAAATAAAAGATAATAGTATAGGATGGTGGGAGTAGTATATAATTTTAAATATGATTTTATCGCTTTTACTCTTTATATATTTTATTTATTTAAAATATTTTATTACTTTAAATTAATATATAATTTTTTGATCTCCCCAAAGTCAATAGGGCGAAGTTCTATTAAAATGATGTACAAGCAAGGATGAGGATCATCACAATAAATCAGAATCGAATACATCTGTCATGCATATTAACCAAAAAGGCTTCCTTTTTATCATAAATTTAAAAAGCCTACTTCAACGCCATCCATCCTCTTCTATTTTTTAGGAATAACAATTGGATAAAGCAGATTTGTAAATTTAATTTTTTTTTATTTAGAACTATTTATTTTAATTGACGCGTATCTTATGATATAATAAAATTAGTTACTCTTGTGTGAGACTATCTCTTAAAGAAACGACCTCAAACAAGAAGTCACATTCTTATTTTCTCTTTAATTAATTTATACTCAATATTTAGAGAATAATACGCAATATTTAGAGAATAATTAGTAGAATATAAACAATATTTAGAGCATAATGAGTAGAATATCTTTGATTTTATTCTAGAATAATATTTTAAGTATTTAGGAAATTAAGATATTTGTAATATTTAGTTTCCTTATTTCATGGCATATCTTTTGTATTTATAGGGGGCATTTGCTCTCTTTGATGGATGAATAAGAATGAAAACCAAATAAATTGATTCTTAAACTCAAACCAAATTATTATTATTATACTCTGTTATTAATTTTATCAGTATTAATTAGGCTATATAGTAACTAATGTGTCTCTCAGAGATCTCATAACAATTTGTGCATAAAAATAAACAACTACACCTTAATGTACGTACTACGAGGTGATCTAATCATGTTTCTCAGTATTAATTTTTAACTTCATTCATTTTACCTAAATTAATTTTATAAATTGCAGGTTTGTCTCTCTTGAAAGGCCTTTTTCGAGCCGAGGGACTCTCTGATCACACTCTCCTTTATAGATATGAGTTGCCGGCGGCTATCCCTCCCCAGACCCTGAGCATAGTTTTCTATGAGCGGAATACACTGTGTATGATGATGATGATTCATTTTACCTAATTTATGTGATATGTTTGAGGAAAATAAATGTTTTTTCGTCAATTTACTTAGTATAAGAGATTAAGAGGGGTATGAACAAATCTGATACAGTAGTAAATATCGATTAAATAGTAGCTATAAATGCATTATTATAAATAAATGCAAAAATGAATATATAGACTTAAAAGTTTTTTTTTTTTTTTTATATTTTTTTTTTTTTTAAGAAATATAGACTTAAAAAAGTTAAACATGCCGTAAGTATACACGATAGCCGCTGAAAAAAAATACAAATAATATAATTAAGTTAACATAAAGTTTACTTACAATCAAACTCTAATTTTTAATTTAGCTTAAAAATTAGTTATAAGTGAATAGAAACTAATTGAATTTACTTACAATTAAACTCTCCAATTTATACAAATCCAATAATTTAAATTAATGTAGGATATTTATAATGATGAACATAAAGTTCATTCACTTGGATCCTTTCTTATTATTATAATTATTAAAATTAATAGGAGTATATGTTTTTAATACTAATGAGTAATGCCATTCATATCCACTTGGCCACAAAAAGCATAATGCTCGTCAAAGCCATTGAACTAATACTAGTCCCACACTTCCACTCTTATCTTTCACGTGCCCATTGCACCTTTTCAAAACGTTGCTATATATCCTCATGACTCATGCCCTTGATTTGCCTTATTTCAAGTTTCCTGTTATATCATACTCCCTCCAATTCATATTTATTGCCTTATTTGGTTGGACACGGATATTAAGAGTGGAATAGTGATAGTTAGAGTATTTTGATTGATTAAATTAATTATAAAAATGATAGTTGAGGTATTGTAAGTATTAGTAGTAGGGGTCTTTTGAAGACCCCTCTTGAGCTGAAGGACTCTTGTGACCGCCCTCTCCTTATGGGTATGAGACGCCATCGACCTTCCTTCCCCAGACCCTGACCATAGATTTATCTATGTGCGGGAACACTAGGTACGATGATGATGGTATTTTGATCATTACTTGTGTGAATATGAGTTATTTAAGTAAAAAACGCATGATTAAAAATAAAAATGAGACATTTAAAGTGAACTTACCCAATAAGAAAATGAGACAATAATTGTGAATTAAAAGGAGTATTTAAATCAAATGTCTCGAAAAAGGAGAGGCTATATGAATGGATAAATAAGAAGAAAAAAAATTATAATTTAATAATAATTATGTTAATAATTAGATCACATTATAAGAATATTAGTAACAAAAATATGTTATTAAATAAAAAAATTAGACATTTAATCAGAATAGGAGAGACTAAAGTTACATAATAAGCTAAAAGGCTAGGTAGCTAGTTACTACCACTTTATACATGTCCTACATACCGTATGTACTTTGAGAGAAGAGTTGTGAGTTTCTTTTACTTTTATGCACGATGGACTTTCTAAATTCTACATAAATAATTTAATAATAAAATTTGTTATCATGATTCCAATAATAATTTACTCTCCTCGTTTTCTCGTTTTCTAATGTTTTTCCCATTTAGAATATTCTATTTTGGAGAGAGAAATTTGATTAATATTTTTAAGACATATATAGATAATAAAATATATCTATGTGAAATCTTGTTAGGTTGGTCTTAAAATATACTTTTTTATTATATATATATTTTTATTTTTATGATGCGTATTTAGAGATATTAAGACTTAAAGTGTATTTTGAAAAAAAGTAAATGAGAAGAACATTAGGAAACGAAAGGAGTATTATCCAATGACGAAACAGTATATAAAATTATAATGTGTGAGAAAACTGTCAATATGATAACTATTAATTACATAAATCAAATATCTTAAAAACCTGTTGCGAAAAGAAAATTAAATAAATCACATTATATTACTTTCTTATTAGTTGAGCTGGTTTTATTAGTTTGATTTAGTATTAATTTGTTAAAATAACTTATTGTGAATTTGTGGTATAAATAGATAGCCGAGTGGTTAAACTATCTAATAACAACGTTCTGTAAATTAGTTGGTTGAAACAACTTATTGTTATAAATAAATTATTTATTTTTAAACCAGTAGCTCCTAACAATTTGTTTATAATCAATTGGTCAAATCAACCACTTCAATTAACTATCTGATATTGACAATTTTCAAACACCCTTATGGTTTGTTTGGCAACTTGGAATTCATTTACAAATGTTGAATTGGCCAAAATACTATGTTTAGCAAATCTTGAATGTGAAAATGTGAAATTGGGTCAATTCTATGAATACGAATAACAATATAAAATTAGTCAAGTATCAAAATTTGCAAATTCCAAGTACATAAATGTCATTTACAATTTTCAAAGTTGAATATCAAAATTAAATTTCCTATTTTCAACTGAATTCTATATTCCCAAACGGAGCGTTTGAACTAATTGCAACATTTTTATAAAATTTTACTGGTTTTCTTCTTGAGTTGCTGATTTGTACTAATTGCAACATTTTTATCAATGAAAATTGTAGTTTAATAGTATGAACTTACGTAATTGGAACTTATCGATAGAAGGCGACATTGCTCTAACCAAAATATGCCATTATTCTAATCTAGTTAATATAGTTCAAAAAAAGATACTTAAGTAATAGTTTTAGTTAATATGCCATTTAATATATATCGGTAATAAAGGGTGGTAATATGAATGAACACGAGTAAAATCTTTTAGCTAAGTTGATGATCATATCTGTCCAACTTCAATCATCTCATTTTCTTCATAAAATTCATTTCAATGTATTACCATTGGAAGAAATAATATTAAGCGGTACCGAAAATTTATAAACAAAAAAAATAGAACATTTGATAAAATTTTACACTATAAATCATTTCCATTATATTTTATACCTTTAACCAAACAGGTCGATAGTGTAAATAACAAAAGTTTTAACAGACCCTCTCTTGAAAGACCATCTATAGTATAGATGTCTTTCAAGAGTCCAACCCATATATCTCTTTTAAATTACAAAACTACCAATCAATTTTTTTAATTTATAAATTGGGCCAGCCACAAAACTTGAGACGTCTATTATATAGACGAGTCTCAAGTAAGAATTTGTGAAGTTTTTAACAAAATTGAGTCTTTCATGTTCATAATTAGTGAGTTATTTAAATGATCCACTAAATATTATAAAATCATGCAAACTTTTACACGAACCCATTAAATTATTAGTCAACTTTAAAGTGGGTTAACTAAACATGATTTAATCGAAATTAAAGAACTCAAGAAGAATCTTCTCACCATAGTCTTAAAAATTTAAAAATAACCCGTAAAAAAAAGGAAAAAGAAAAAGAAAAAGTGTGTAATTGGTACTTGGCAATCAGATGCAATGGAGAATATTCCAGCAATTATAGGTTTTAAACATGGTTCATTACAGGTTTTATTGCGCGTTCCAAGTTTGATACCTCAATTATCCATTTTTATTTTATTTTAATTCTAAGGTTAACTTATTACCTTACCGGGTGCTCTCTTGAGATACCGTCTTTTGTAAAGACGACTCTCAAAAGTCCAGCCCAAATCTATATTTAGAGACTTAGAGTTGTAACAATATAGATTTAGAATTGAACTGGGCTTTTGAGAACCGTCTTTACAAAAGACGGTCTCAAGTAAGAATTTGTGATTACTTTATAATCCTTAAGTTTAAAAAAATATATATATAATTGATATAAATTATTTATTTTAAAGTGGAATACTTTATATCAGATATATATGACTGAATGAGGTGGAGTTTTACTTTCACACTTCTAGCCCAAGTTTGAGGAAACATGTTCTAGTATATAACATATTTTCTGACTTTAATTATCAATTTAATATTTTGATAATTATTAAATCCGGCCTAACATATAATAAATAAAAATATATTAATTAAATTGGAACCACCACTGACATAATATATGACAGGCTAAATTAGGTCATTAGCAAATCAAGATGGTCTGTTACCATGAAATTGTACGTGCACTGATATCAAACCACAACCCCATAATGCAAGTATTAAATTAATTAATATTGTGTAAATAATTATTTTCAATGTTATTTCCTTCATCCTTATGAATATGAAAACTCTAGATCAAAGGATTGCGATGCTATTCTGTATTGATGAAGGCTTGTAATTAAAATAATATCGTTATAAATTGTATCGTTGAATCTTATAATCTTATAAAAAAAATTGATAAATATATAATCTATATATTTGTTAAGAATAATTTATAATATTCTGACATTAAGATTTATAGAAATAAAATTAAATAGCTAAAACTTACATAAATGTTGAAGTATAAGATAATATAATAGGTATTAGATTCATTAATATTGATTACATAAGTTGGGAGTAACTTCATTTTTTATTAAAATGTTAGGTACGAACTCAATAGTGAATACTAAGTAATTGCTTGAGATATGAGATGGTGTATGTATTTATTGCATTCTCTCATGTATGCACTTCGAGCAAAGATAACTTAGCTGTTATTATTATTGATCTAATCATCATAATTAATTTTTCAGACCCTCTCGAGAGACCGTCTATACTATTTTGAGTGAATATATTTTTGAAATGAAATAAAACGAAATATTTATTACCGTGATTTGGGCCAATAGATCTTATATTTGGTCTAAACTTCATTTGGGCCAATGAATCTTGGGTTATTTCGCAAAATTACCGTGAATTTACCTTATAACGTAAATCACAACCTTGATTAATCATGGATGTTGTGTTTTTCTGTTTTACCTAATCATAGGGTAGACAATTAAGTGAAATTCGAATTAAAAACCTAATAATTAAGACAAAATTTGATTCTTTTTGGATGTTTTTAGGATTAAATTGTCCATTATTTTCTTAATGCTTATTCGCATAACATAATTATTAACATAATTTTATGAAACTAAAATACTAGTAGCTCTTTATTAGATCAACAACTTATAAGAATTATTAACAGAATTTTTAAAAATTAATAGTGGTTTTCTAAGGGGGCTCGCCACGTAGATACACCTACCTAATAGACAATAAGTATGAATCTTCCAACGATTTGTTTCATGTTTGTACATATATATATATATATATAGCCTACCTATTCTTACTTTTCCCTAGTCAAATAAATTAAGCATAGAATTGGCGCATGCTAACTGTTATATGCACAAATATATTGATTATATTCTTTGAAAGTGTTTGATGAATGATTGATAGCTGATTAGAATAACTAATTTGATCAACTGGTTATTATAAACTTGTTTGATCGGCTAATTTTGAACACGTTGCTATTAAGGAATCAATTCAACCAAAAACTTAAGCTTATAGTTAATGCCCCAGGATATGTTATATACTCTAACACGTCCCCTTACACGAGAGTCCATTGGGCTAGAAGTGTGGATGCGCACATGCGCTAATAATCCATTTTAAATGAGCGGTGATTGAGATTCGAACCTGTGACCTCTTATCACGTTGGCTTCTGATACCATGTTAAGGAACCAACTCAACCAAAAGCTTACGCTCATGGTTGATGCCCTAGGATATGTTATGTACTCTAACAAGTTTTAATTTAGCTTATTCATAATAATAAATTGTTTCAAATAACTGATAATTTTGTAGTAAATAATTTTAGTGGATTCATAATTAAGATGTTTTGTTAGCCAACTACATTTGACTACAATAAATATACTTAGTAAAAAATTGATTATTCATTTTTATTGTAAAGAAAGGAATCTCTTAATGGGACCATTCTATGCTTGAGAATTGAGATTCTTTAACATTTGTTGATTGGGGATTATAATACTTTTTGATCCACTAACTAGGTCTCTAATTAAGAGTTTAGTTTCAATTGGATAACAAAATTGCAACTATAGATGATCCTTCAATGATTTGCTACTTTCTACTTTCTAGCAAAGAGAGGAAGCTAAGCTTGATTTGATTCTCTTGGGCCCTTTCCTCAATTTGAGGGATGCCTTTACTTTCATCTAATCACAACTTAATTATGATCATAAATCACACTAATCTCATTCTTCCTCTTATAATTTATAGCTTAATGTTCATATTCTAGTGATGTTTTGATCATTTAAAATAAAAAATAACGACTAAACATTACTTAAAAATAAAATCGATTTGACATTTGAATTGATAGATGGCGATGGTATGGGTCGTTGCCTGTTTGGGCTTTGCATTTTATTTTAGCGTCCACTTAAGTGGCGATGAGCAAAAGGTGATCGCCTGACCGTCGCTTAAGCTATTAATTTATCGTCTATTAGCCGACGCCATATGACCTTTCTCATCATATATCACCAAATTAATTACAAATTTAAATTTGTATATTGAAAATTAAAATGCATGCAAGCAAATGTTAGGTTGAAATTAAAGTAAAGGAATTAGAAAGTTTTTTTATTTCTTGAATAAATTGGTAGTTATAAGATATGAGCAGGTTCATCAGTGTTGATTTCCTGATCTCACATCTTGGTTGTATCCTCAAGATCAAACAAACATTCAATCCAACACATCAAAATCCACTTTGTTTAAAAAATTAAGATTAATATTTCAAGTTTAGTGATTAAATTTCAGACCAATAATACCTTGTAAAATAAGCCACCAAAACCCACTAAATGAAATAAAAACAATTATATTACATGCAACTTATAATTATCAGCACATTTTGATAAATCATAATGGGGGGTGAATCTTGTTGATGTCATACAATCACCAAAGTTGGCATGTTGAATTGGGATTGGCTCATTTTCATATCTTTAAATCTTTTAGAATTGGTTTAGAAGAAGCAAACATGTCTAAGTATTCTTCCTACAATGACAATTGATCAAGGATTCAAGGTCCCATTTTCCCACCAAAAATGTTGATGTGGCTTAGGTCCATCTTACTCATATCTAACGTTAAATATTTCAATTTATATATAGATTGTCAAGAAACCAATTGAATCAAAAACTTAAGTTGATAAATGAGACTTTAAAATATGTTATATACTCGAACGCGTCCCCTCACACGAAAGCCCTTTGGGTTTGAAGTGTGGATGCAACACATGCTTTTTTCACGCCTGACATTAAATATTTCACTTTAAATAAGAGTTAGTTAAGATTCGAACCTGTAATGTTTTGTCACGCTGGTTTCTGATACCATATAGAAAAACCAATTCAACCAAAAACTTAAACTTTTGATTGAGTCGTCGGTTTCCTAACAGAGATAAATTCAAATTCATAACATTATATCATCTTGACTTTTAATATCATATCTTCTGATCCTACCTCTTTGACTCTTTTCCTCTATTATTATCAAAGAAGATCTTGTAAAGAAAAAAAAAGAAAAACCCACCAAAACCCACTTAGCATATTCTTACTATTAATGCAAAATTAAGAAATTATTAAATCTTGGTAAAATATTGTCCATGTCATAAAATCACCAAATTTTCCCATAATCTGAAAAGGATTGATGGATGGTGATCTCCAATATTGGAAACTTTTAAAGAGTTTGGTTAAGAAATTGACATGAAACAAAACACTAAATAAAGTAACCAAAGAGATGAACTCCACTGAGTTTGGAGCACTTATATTATATGCAATTCTCAGGTCTCCTGTTGGAAGAAACCCAGAAACTTTAGCAATCTGTCTAGAAAAATATGCTCAATCCTTAGATGTTGACACAAAACAATAATAAAATCTTTGGATTTGGATGATTGTTAAAGGAATATTCTCCTCTACTTGAAATAATTCTAAAATTAAGGTTAGTTAATGGCTTTTTCATTTTAAAGCTTTCTTCTTTTTGTTTACATATAATTTGGTAAACTTTGCATTATGGTCCCCAAATTCAGAATACTAGTATAAAGTAGGCCGATGACTGCAATATGTTACACGATTCATTGATTATTAGTTAGATTTCAAAATTAAATAACCCGGATTATGACAATGTTCGTGTTAGACTATAGTACTTTTTTTTTTATTGATAGCTACGCTTCATCCTTTTATCCTTTTATGTGAGAGCTTTTTGAGTGAAGGGTAGCTATTAATAAAAAACGAAGGTATGTATAACATAGAATATATAACAAGAGGTCATGGGTTTGAATCTCAGCCACCCCTTATTTAAAGTAGAATACTTAGCGTCAATATATTAAGAGAGTCTGTGATGCATCAACACTTATAGCCCAAAGGGCACACGTGTAGGGGACGTGTTAGAGTATATAACAGTTCGAGCCTAGATTCCTGAGTTGGATGGTCTTGCATATTATTCTTCCCCTAATTTGCTGAAGTGACGTATAAAAAATAGTGCAAATCTGAAAAATAGAGTTGTTTAAGGTAGTAGGAATGGAGGATTAGCTAAAATATAGTGTTATGTTACGTTGTCATGCAAATTTAATTAAGTGTTAAAAAGGACAAGACTGAAGAGTAATATATTGTGCTGAGAGAAGCTGCAGTGTCATGGATCTGCAAATCTAGAAGCGGAGAAAGGGATGATTCATGAATTATTTTTATTTGGTTTGAGGTGATGATCTATCATACTTTGTCTCTGCATATTGACCTGAAATGGGTTCGAGTATCTTTGCAATTTTAAAAGGTCTGCAAATGAGAATTTTTGGTGTACAAACGACTAGTTAAATTTTGGTAGTTTATGTTTTTCACAAATTCTTACTTGAGACCGTCTTTTGTAAAGACAGCTCTCAAAAGCTCAATCAAATTCTAAATATACATTGTTACAACTCTAAATATAGATTTGGGCTAGACTTTTGAGAGTCGTCTTTACAAAAGACGGTCTCTCAAGAGAACACCTGTATGTTTTTTTAACATCTGTTGCACCCAAATTTTGGGCTTCAATCATTAGCTTAAACTTTTGGTTAAATAAGTTACTTAAAAATACATAACAAGTAATTCCCATTTAGGTAGGGTTTGAAAGAGTTAAATATATGCAGTTTTAGCTTTATAATAGCAAAGAGGTTGTATGGTTGTATCATATATGATTGTACGGTTGTACCCGACTACCCTTTGATTGCAAACATAATTTGCAATTTCTCATAAATAATTACATATCACACATAAGCCCTTTACTAGTCTATTATATGCCAAAGGTAAAGAATTATGCATTTTTGTTTTCATAGAGAATGGATATAAATTGGTGATTATTGAACCAAAATGTAGATACAAGATTTTGAAACCATTGAATTGTTGCCTTAACTAGAAGAGTACTTGGGTAAAGTGATTTTCCATTGGGAGTATAATACTATAAATATACATGTGTATTAAATATTTTTTTATCACTTTGAATTTTCTATATTATATTGAACTCTCACTTTAATTTGTACTCCCTCCGGTCCAGTTTACTAGTCCCATTTCCTTTTTTGGCAATTCCTCTTTACTTGTCCCATTTTCTTTTTTTTACCTAAATACCCTCACTTTTCCAATTCCCAATACCCAACTACCACCTTTACAATTAATTTAATCAATTAAAATACCCAACTACCACCTTTTACATGGACCCCACTACTATCTTAAAATCCGTGCCCAGTCAAATGGGACTAGTAAACTGGAACGGAGGGAGTATAATATAGCAAATTCAAAGGAACAAAAGAGTATGAATAGAAGCTAAAAAGTGTTTCTATGTGGATATATGTGGATATGAGTAACAAGTAATCAAAATTTTCAGTTTATTGTTCTCAATCTGAGATCCTTATAACTAAACCCAATTATTTGTACTAGATTTAGATTGAATGACTTTTGCTTCATAACCCGTCAGCTGAAACGGAAACCAAAAGGCAGGGCAAAGCACAAACAGAATTCTTGGGATGAAATTAAGATTTTTTGTCATGTCATGCAAACTATATCAAGAATTTGACATGGGTATTTAATATAAAATGAAAAGTAAAAGTAACATTAAAAAAAATACATAATATCACGTGTGCTTCTTATATATGTGAAGTAACTGATAATATTTTTTATCAAGAGTCAATCGAAAACAATCTCTTTGTTATACATTTAACCCCTAAATCTAAATGGAAGATGAAGTATTGTTGTAACTTGTGTACTCCTCTCTCTCGACTCTCGTACATACTCAAGTGTCGAATACTCGTGTGTACACATGTGATATCAGTGTGTCGAGATAGCTATACGAGCCACAAGTTCAAACAAGATCTAGAATCCTACAACGCTAGCAACAATTTTACATGATAGATTGTATTAAATCACGTAAGATCAGAAGAAAGGAAAATATACAGGACAATCCTGTTCCCATCTATCTCTTTAAATTTGTTACATTAGGCGAGACTTTATTGAGCGTAGTGTATCAAATTCATATAGGCAATCCAAGTCTTAGACTACACAGAAACAGAAACAACCTGAAAGTTTGAGGTCCCACAAATTGAATAAAAAAGTGTCCAAACAGACTAACTGCTCCACTAAGCACAGGGAACCAATATTGTAGTGTTATAAGAGGCTCCTGTAGGAAGCAAACCAGGAATGGTCCTGTCCTGTCTAGATAAACACGGTCACTTAACAGTACAGTCTAGTTTTGACAGAATATAATATATACTTTCTTCGTCCCTTTTGATTTGCATCAAAGAGAAAGAGTATAGTTTTTAAGGACGTGGTAATAAATGAAGAGGGAGAATAAATTGTGTGAATGAAATTAAAAGAGAGTAAAAATGTATGGATGAGATTAAAAGAAAGTGGTGGACTATCACCCAAAAATAGAAATGATGCAAATTAAGTAGGACGGACCAAAATGGAAAATGCTGCAAATTAAATGGGACGAAAGGAGTATAGATTTAGTATATAGAATGCTTCATGACGTTTAAACAGGAATAATACTAGGAATTAAGGAATGTACCACATTTTGGCAATTTAGTAGTGTGATTTGTTAATTAATTATAATGGTTCTTGTTTTTGGTTGTTTATTTATTACTCCATTTATTAGTGCATTCTGCATAGATAGTTCAGCATATTCTTCCATAAATTCCTCAACTGACGTAACAGAGTAATGTATACAGTATTCTAAATTAATCTGACTTGACTTGTTTAAGGTACCAAGAATGCATGGATCATGGATGGACAAGTGTTGCAGAAATGGGTGTCTACATAAATGTAATAACATACATAATTGATCTTCATTTTGTAATAATCTCGTAGAGGTGTCCATTCAGATTATCGGTCAAGTTTCGAGTCATTTTCAAAAAGTTAGGTTGTTTATGAGTTTTCAGGGTTTTTGTGTTCAGCTATCATGTTATGTTATGTTATGTTTATACAAATAAACGAACAAGTCTAATATGGACTTAGTGCACAATATTATTTTTGTGCAGTACGCACATCCACTCTACTAACCTACGCCATTTAACCCATACTCTCTAATTCTAAGGTTTGTACACACTATTTTACTTTACTGTGCACTGAATCTATACAAGACCAACTCCTAATAAACTATAGATCTATAAGATTAAAGAAATTAGCATTATCTTATTTATGAATTATGGAGTAACAAGTAAACACATTCATAATGACTTTAAGAAGCCATAGCTAATAGAGTATGTTGTATAGATAAACTTTACTTAAACAAGAAAAAAAGATGTCTAGTTTTCCAATCAAATCATTGATATCCGAAAGCCGATATCAGTTATAATGAGAAATATGCAAGCATAGATCAATGCAGATTATAATCAAGCCTAGTTTACATTATATGCAAATCGCAAAACTTTATTTCGGTTATAATAAATTCATATCTCCTACCGTTACCGTTGTTCTGCCATGGAGTCGAATTGTCTTTCAACTGCTCGTACTTCATTGCAGAAGCAACATGAATCGCTAAGCTCCTAGTTCATTCACAATCAAGTTTTCTATCTTCGGGCCATCCGAATTCCTCTAATAATGCCAATGCAACTCCGTTTGTCCAACCAAAACCAGTCTACACATTTAAAAAAGCTTGATATCAGCCCGAGATCAATAAGCTTATGCCCTATCAGTTCTGATTTAGCGTCAAATCAAAGAAAGTTTCCGTAAATAATCTCTTAGAACAGCAATTTAGTAGGATTGGTAAAAGATGACGCATAACTATAATGTTTTCAGAATCCAGTACCCTCACGTGTGAGCACCGAAGGGCACCGGGTCCGCCCCTGAAATCAATGACTTTACCATGTAACAGTACTACTAATAGTTAAGATGAAATACCTGCGGTATATATTCACCACCGCTTCCATACGCTCCACATTTTTGTACATCGTACTTTTCATGCATATCTCCGGTTTTCTTGAAACTGGCATGGTTGGTCCTAATCCACCTAACGGCTAGATCTTCCGCCATCGAATAGGCTTCTTTCGATCCTGACTTTGCAAGTGCTTCAATAATGAGGTGTTGCATTGGGGCCCAACCATTGGGAAAATCCCTGGTTATACAAATTCTATCCGTTCAGTACCGCGCTAAAACATGCCAACATATAAAAACGGAATTTCTCTGGAGAGAAAAAAGAGTCGATAAAGAAGGTTGAGGGCAAATAACCATTGTTGTCCCGAGTTTGTCAAAGACGTAGAAATTCCAGCAGGATGAATCAAGCCTGAACTTGCAAGACTTTTCATGACCTTCTCACCCAAGTGAGCTACAAACATAGAAAAAAAATAAAAGTTAAAAAATCAGAATACATTTCGATTTATATTTTCGGAAAAGTATTTTAGTTGGGCTCAACTTGCTCGTTCTCACACCAATAGACTGAACTTTGCTGCATTCGTTGGATTGAACTTTGAGGTGGGTTTTTTTCAATGGGTAGTCACCTACTAATTACCTGTTTTAAAGGTATAATCAACTTGGACTTCAATCCAACTTCAAACAGTATTGAACAAGCAAAACCTAAACCTATCTAGTTGTATCTAACCTGCACGACTACACCATATGCAAGAATGTCCAACATTCGGGATTAACTAAAAGATATGGCTAACCATTTAACATTGTATTGAGACCTAAGCTTGACTTTTAATCCTATAGAAATCTGACTCAAAGTGATCGTAGATCCGATTTAACCCGACTTATGACTGACTCAATACGCTATTAACTTGACATGAACTTGAACCAAATCTGACATTAAATGACTCAAACTGAACCTAAACCAAAATATACCTAAAGTATAATTACCTTCAACGCGAATCATTCTTAGATGATCTTTATTTCCATAATGCACAGTAAGAAGTACATGGCGTACCAATCAACCTTTTTGCCTCATTTGATTTTCATTGAACTGAAATTAATTTTTACTATAAGTTTTTGATTAGTTTATTACTGATTATTCAACAGGCCTTTAGGCTTTAGCTAGTCCAAAAAGAAAGAGTTGAATAATTATTTATTGTAAAACGTAGGGAGACCTCGCCGCCTTAGTCAAACAACCAAAAACAAAAGCTATGACAAGAAGAAGATTACGCACCTGAATCAAATGGCTTAATCCATAAAGGAACAAAGTTTGAAGCAAATATATTCTGATTCTGGTGGGAAACTTCCCAGGTTTGGTCATCCTGTAAATAAAGAGGTTAACAAATTACAAGAAAGTCTACAGAATACAACTATAAGATGTAACTCAGATTTGCATGCAAATGTCACCTTGCAAGTGAGCCAACAGTCGAGCCACTGGCTCATTTTTTCATTCCAGAAAAGAGAGGTAAAAGCTTTCTCTCTTGCTTGGGAGGCCTCAAAGAATTGCGCGGCTATGCTGTTTTCTCCAGCAGCTTTTGCTAGGAAAGCAATATCAAGCTCCATCTAAAGCCAAACCAAACACCATTTTCGTTGCATGAGATGAAGCGCCATATTAACTTTAGCCTAAAAAGCTATAACTAAAGCTTACTTTGAGTATATATGCATTCAAATCTACAGGTATTATCGATGTTGTGCTCAATGTGGTTAGGTCAGAAGTATTCCTGCACAAGACACCAAATTCTTTATCCAAATACGCAATTGCCAGAAAATGTAATCGAAATATAACAGAAAGAAGAATGAACTTTAATAATACTCCCTCTGTCCCCATGGGCCATGAATTTGCAACACCATGGAATGGCACAAAGATTTAGGAATGGTGGAGACAGTATAATCGTGTGGATGATATTAAAAGAGAGAAAACATTGCAGAGTTTGGACGGACAAAAATAAATAGTATAGCTAATTATAAAGGGACTGATGGAGTAATCAACAATCATGGACAAAAGCATACCATAGTAAATTTTTACACTTCAGAACTATCTAACTACAAGAACTTAGCCTCGGCTAGTGACACTCAAATTTACCATGTCAATTGTCACCGACATGGCTTTACACTAGAGTATGCTCAATCCAAGAAGTAAATCACCAAACATGAAATATGAATGATTTCTTTTTAGTTTTTTCATAACTCCATCTTATACCAAATCTAGAGGTGGAACATGGAAGGAACATGAAAACCAAGAGATCAACGCATGGTTCAAAACCTTGCATATCCATATAATGCATGTTGATTTTTACCAAACAGATAAGGGTAACCATGCCGGCATGACATACACAACACCAAAAACTGAAAAAGAATAAACTTCATGAACTTTATCACTAACCCAATAGCAAGAACAAGTTTACCTCATCCATCTCGTACTAAAATCCCATCCAGATTCGGCGGTAGAAGCTATTTCACGGTAAAGCTTTTTCTTGGCAACTTCATCAGTGATCTTTGAAGCAGTTTGCTTGTCCTACAGAAAATAACATCATCATAAATCAAACTATCATAGGTCTTGTTTGAGCAGCTTGTTTTCAAGATTTCGGGAAAAGAACATACAATAGTTGAAGATTCTGGCCGGGGTTTATTCCACATTGCATAGTATCTACTCATATTGTGAGTGCAACCATTGGAATCATGAATAGTAACCTTATGGATTCCTATAAAACAAATTGATTTTGATGGTAAACATAGCAGTACAGTCAGCAGACGGAAATAATCATCAGAAACACAACACATAGGAATGTTGCGGGCACCTGAATTCCAAAATTTGTGTTCTTTGAGTAGAGCAGGAAGAGCCTTTTTGACCAGATTTATGTCACCGGTCCTTTTGTAGATCTCGTATATCATCGAACTCAATAGAGGAGGTTGACTGTAGATGAAAATCAATTTTAGAAGCCATATTATATCCATCAAAACTCTAACCAAAAATAAAATCAACGCATAATCTCACTTCCCCTTAGAGATGGACTCATTAAGGAAATTTTAGTAGATACGTAACGTTTTACAAAATCCCTCCTTCCCATTTGGATTTCTCAATACAAGATAATATCCTCTTTCTCAAACAAATTTCACATTCACCCTATCTTAAAACTAGATTAGCTTCAAAATTCACTAACTATTATCACTAAATTTGTCAAAAGTCAAATATGTTGATTATCGAGAAAGTATAATCTTTATATGCAATGAAATAAGCTTATACTTACCCAGGAATGATGAAAGATATTCAAGATGACTAAAAGGTGTAGAATATGTTAAGACCACGAGAAGTTCAAATAAGAAAAACACAAATGCCAAATTAAGAGCAAAGGCTAGGGTAGATTTCATTGGTTGGCTCGTCCCATGTAATGATCATTAATGGTGCAAAAGTCCAACTTCGTAGGAAGGTTTACTTATAAAAGGGAGGAAGAAGCATATTAGTGCACGCGTAGCAAATCTAACTTCAAAACGGAAGTTTTACTTTCACTAGGTAACATAATTATTCATACTTCACAAGAAGTGAAAGTCTGATCCCTTAGGAAATATAATTTAGCAAATCTAAATTCATGTAGGATATTTTACTTTCACTAGGTATCATATAGTTATGCATACTTCACAGGAAGTGAAAATCCAATCCCATGGGAAATACAGTTTAAAGAACACTTCGGAAAATGGAAATAAATATATCACTTGTACCCTGTACGTTAGTGAAATTGTTAATCAGCCTCCTTTCATAATCACCTATAATGACAAAAAGATTTAAAATTGAAATTTTGTCCATGTAAATAGTAGAAATAGATAAGTCCGTCACCTCCGATTGGTGTAATATGCTCTGGCACCATTAAGCACATAGCCATACTTCTCAACAAGATATAGTAGGTTAGTTACAATTGCTGTCGCCGTTTTGTGCATATGGCTAGCTAGCAATCCTCTGCATAAGAATATATGAATACCATAAGTAATTTGTTTAGCTGTAAACTATTCTAACTAATGTACTATACAAAGTGAAGTTTTACAATTTCAATTCTGATAGGTAAAACAAACCGACGTTATAAAAGAAGATTCATGAAAATCGGCGATCTAAGGAATAATTCATGTGACTAAACCTTATAATTTAAGTTAACTCTCCCCTTCAAGGATAGAAGAAATAAGATCCATATCTAAGCAACGCTATTTAGGGGTCGTTTGGTAGTTAAAAATTAAGGTTCGGTAACGGAAACAAGAAACCATTTCCGTTACTCACTATTTGGTAAGGTATTTCATTAACTCAATCCGTTATTCTAGGTTAATTGATACCATTTACACATACAAGATTCAATGTTCAAACTTCAAACTTCAAACTACGGTGCTGCAATCTGTAATTATCCTCATAATCAAAGTAAACAAAACTGAATTTTTTACAAGTTTTTTAATCATATATACCATCTGACGAATGCAGCGATCTGTAATTGTCCTTACGACCAAATAAGCAAAATTGACACGGTCTTTCTAGATGATAATATAATGAAATATGCGAACGTCAAAACAATATGGTTTCAAACAAATGTAAAGGTTTGGTTTGGCTTTGAAGTCTTCATAAGTAATAATTAAAAAGCTTACATATTCATAATTTCAACATCAGTAAGAGATCAACAATTAGAGTGAAAAAGATGTTCTAGAATAATTTAATACCCCAAAAACATTCTAAGTCAAAGTTGTAGGTGTATGAACATTTGATAAAACCACAAAACATGCACTTCTCACACCAACCAAAAACAGATAAACTTTTTTAGCCGTTGAAGTTTGAAGATTTTTTTGAAGTGGTAGCAAAACATCCACATCAACCTACACAATGAATGGACAAGAACCATCTGCTTTCTTAAAGTTAAGCTATTTAAATAACCAGAAACCAGTAATTATGTAAGCCACATTAAAGAAATATATTTGCAGGTCAGAAAACAACGGTCAAATATCTTATTTTCAAAAAAAAAAAAAAAGAAAAGAAAACATAGTGTCATATTTCTTCAGCATATATTAATTAGTTGGGAGCCTCTGAGTATGTTCAACATGTTCAACAGCACTGCGCCACCAAAAATTGGGGGTTCAATATTAAATTATGTGGTATATGTTATGTGTTTAAAGATACAAAGTGATTTAAAAAAATCATAATTTTTTAAATTGCAAAGGACTATAAAATAATTTGTCAATTTTTGCTCTGCCTCTGTTAGATTATGTTTGAATATTAAATACACCCCAATTGAATGGTGAAGAACAAAGCAACAAAAATATGTATTTAGATCTCAAATAACCAAATATAATTAACTATTATGGCCTTGTCTGCTTAGCCTTAAAGCATTAACACTCACTCAAAATAAGTTTCATTCGGAAAAATAAGTTCACTCAAACATAATAAGTTCTGCACAAAAAAAAAATTAAGTTAAAATCAGTTTCAAAAACAGAAAACATAATTAAACACTAGAGAAAATCATAAAATAACTCCAATTTACAAAAGTAAGTCAGAACAAGGTGAAAGAACAAGGCCAACAAGGCAATAAACATTGCCTGTACGTCTCTTTGAATTTGCTACGTAAAGAAGTGACAGTGTAGCTATTTAAATATTGTGCAACAAATTCAAAGGGACAGAGGTGTTGCACATGTGATCCTACGTCGAAGAACTGAAAAGAGGTTTGCTACTCCTATTATCTGGGTCTTGTGCACAAGCCCAAATTTGTCAAGACGGAGTATTTTCCATCAATTTTCAAACTAAAATATAGTGAAATATGAGCAATTGGGAAAAAAAATATGAATTGAAATAAATTCCAAATTGAAAGAGTATGAAAAGTGAAAAACCAAACCTGATAACCCAGTAAGAATCCCAATAGTAGACCTCTCTAAACCTTGAACCAGGAATAACACATGAATCAGGAATAGGAAGCAAAGTATGCAATTCGGGCTGCTCTTTTACAGCAGGAGAAACTTTTCTACTCAAATTCTTCCATAAAGAATGCACTTGTAATGCCCAAGCTCTAACCTCATGATTCTTCACTTTTGGTAAAAACCCATGTGGTTCAGCAACAAAATCAGGAGGTTGAGCATTAATCAAATCATCCCCAGCTCCATTAAAGTACTCTTGTATGAACTTCTGCAATTCATTAGCAGAAACAGAACCATTCTGATTTTTGGGTAATCTACTAAAAGCTTGCTGGGTGATTGACAGATTAGATTTCAATGAAAAATCAATGTAAAGTTTAGGATCAAAATTGTTGGGTCCTAAACTATTTAGGGCAGTTTCTTGAACTTGTTCAAGAAAAGATATGAGAGGTATAGTGGATGTTACTGGACCTGAATCAAGTGAACTACAGCTTTGTGGGTGTGACATAACTGATAAAATAGAAGTATATATGATTAAGACTGCAAAAATGAATGAAAATTTACCCTTAAAACTTGTCATTCTGTGGGAGATTATGGGTTGTAAATTCTGGGTTTGTGGGATGATATGAAATTGGATTGGAAGATTTTAAAGAAATGAATCCCATCATTGGAAAAGTCAATGGGAAGAGACCAAAAGGAAAAGTCAACTAAAATGGGAATAGAAAAATACAAAGTCAACGAAACAATCAATTACTTCAACTGTAAAAGAGTATTCTCATTTATGAAGAACTTCACTCCGCCATGGAAGGGCTAGCAAGGTTGATATTTATATACATAAAAAAACCCTAATTTTTTATGAACGAACAATAATCCCAATAAAATTTGTCAATTGATTCAATTTTGATTATTCTGGTGGAAAGAAAAGGTTAATTTTCCGATTCCCAGTAAATTTCATTGGATTGATGAAAAGATTTCTTGGAAATGGAATAAAGTTTGTGTCTTTTGGGACAGTTTAAGATTAACCGTCCATTTTCCAATTAGGTTATGATTGATTAATTGTTGCTTAGATTAGAAGCTAATCAAATGTTTCCAAACAAGATAGATAATTACGCATTATTATTATACAATATTGTTGATCCTAAAACTTCAACAGCAAGAACAGTTTAAAAAAAATGTTTGGTTGAAATTGGATGGATCAGATTTTTTTGGCAGAAATAGAAATTTACCCAAGTATATAAATTTCTCTTAATAAGGAAAAACCTGTTTCATCGAATCGATTTACATATGACGTTAGAGATCCAATCTCAATTTTTTTTTTCCATACAATACTAAGAAAACAAAAATAAAAAATAAAAGGAAAAATTGTTTCTAAAAAGCCAATAAAAAAACCTGTTTCATCGAATCGATTTACATATGACGTTAAATTATCTTTATTTGCAAAAATGAGACAAAAGTTGTATTTTTATTGAATAAATGAGACATTGACTCTTTATTTGCAAAAATGAGACAAAAGTTGTATTTTTATTGAATAAATGAAACGTTGACTCTTTATTTGCAGATGGCCAAACAATTAGCTTTTTAAAAACAATTTTTCCAAAATAAAAAGCATTTTTTATATTGTCAGTTTGTCACTAGGATCTATGTTTTGAGTTATGACGGAGCTTAGAAAATTATGAGTAAGATTAATTTATATAGGAAAAAATTAGTACCGAGACCGTGAAACGGCCTCAAAATAAAAAATTTACATCCTTATTTTCTCTTTAATTATACTCCTTCTTATTCACTGTAGGAGTCCCATTTGACTTTTCATGGATTTTAAGGAAAGTCAAATGGGACTACATGTGTAAGAGAAAAATGTAGAGTTTTTGAATTTTTATAGGTGTAAAGTGGGGTTAGTAGGTATAAAGGTGTAAAAAAGTTAAGTTTAGTAGGGATAAATTGGTAAAGTTAACATACCCAAAATAGAAATGAGACATTTAGGTTGACTTGACCCAATAAGGAAATGGGACACTTAAGGTGAATAGGAGGGAGTATAATATTGTAAAAGTCTTGAAAAATTCCAAGTGTCATCATTTAAGGAGGCATGACTATATTTATCAAATTTAAAATCTAATATTTTTTGTTTAAGTTTGAAGCTAGATTAGGTAAATTATTTGTAGGATCATACAATATTATAAAAGACTCGGAAAATTTCAAGTGTCATCATTTAAAGAGGCATGACTATATTTATCAAATTTAAAATATAATATTTTTGTTTAAGTTTGAAGCTAAATTAGATAAAGTATTTGTAGGATATACTATAGTAATTCTATTTAGTTAACTTCGAATTTAATATGTTCAATTGAATGAAAAAATCATCATATCATACAATCATACAATACTATAAAAGTCTTAGAAAATTCCAAGTGTCATCTTAAATAGGCATGACTATATTTATCAAATTTAAAATTTAATATTTTTTGTTTAAGTTTGAAGCTAAATTAGGTAAAGTATTTGTAGGATATACTATATTAATTCTATTTAGTTAACTTCGAATTTCATATGTTCAATTGAATGAAAAAAAAGTTATATATCAGGTAAATAATTAAAATAAATGTCAATAATTATGTTTTGATTTAAAAAATCATGTATTTGGTAAATTTAATACAATAGTTACTATTTACATTATTATTTAAAATTGGTTTTTATATATTTTGCACTAAAAAATTCGTGCATTGTACGAGTTTCTATACTAGTTTTTACTAATTAGGCTACTATAATGTTACATTATCTAAAAAAAAAAGTAACAATTGAGTATTTAAAAACAAATGACTCCCAATACCAGCACGAAAATGTATATTGACCTCGGAATTTTTACAAGGATAAAAAATAATCTCTTTATATTATAAGATCGAAAAAAAAACTATAAGATAAAATGAAAAAAAAACCTCGAAACTTTCACCGGGGAGTGCAAATAAAACTTGGAAGTTTGATTTTGGAACCTCAGTCCTCAGATGTTCCCAAATCTTCAATCGTCAAATACAAAATATAAACAAAAAACTTATTCTTCTTCTAGAATTACGAATCTGTTGAAGCTTTTAATATTCGATTCGTTCTCAAGATATGAAAATCAATCGAATATCTTCTCATTACAATATGAACTTCAAACTAGACTTTTAACTGTGCAAAGAGGAAAGAAAAATTTCTATTTCATAATCTTTGAATTATCAGGGAATAAGATCAACAATACTTTAATTAACTGCGACTTCATTTTAGAGAAAATAAGATAGTAAAAATTATACTTACCTAGCTTATTATTAAATTAATAACAAATCGATAACAATTATCAAAGTAAATTTCTCCAAAATCATATAGTAATTTCGGCAATAATGAATGGAGATGGTTATAAGTAGAACTGTCGATCTTTTATTAGACAACACCCCACAACATTCCATCACATGCCATCATCCCCAACATACGATAACGAAGCTCTCACCTAGACAAGCTAAGGCCTTGTTTGGATTGAGAGAAATGGAGGGAAAAAAAAAAAAGGATTTAAAGGGATAGAGAATCTCTTCTTTGGATAGCAAAAAGGGAGGAACAGGATTTGGAAGGATTAAGTCCCTTCATTTTGTTAACATCCAAATCTCTTCATAAGAGGAAATATTTAGAAGGAAAATAAAATTCCTTTCTTTCCCCTTCCCTTCCTTTCTATACAAACAATAAAGTATTTTCCATCCTTACCTTCCCCTTCCTTTTCTTTTTTTTTTCTCCTAATTTGCTATCCAAACATAGTGTAAGAGTTAGATGTATGCAACATTAGCTTTATATAATACTCCACAAAGAGGTTGTTTGCAATCATCCTTGCAAGCATATCAACTAAAAAAAACCGAGCCAAACAAAATTCCATGTTTTACTGTGATCAGTTACAGCCTTACAGGATCCAGCACAAAGAAAATCTTGCATTGTGGCCTTGAAATATATAGCACTATACCATTGTTTCAATCATTTTGCTGTTTCAAGACTGCAATAATTTCTTGTATTCATGGAATGTACCATGGAAAGGTTTCACTGTGCCCTGAGAAACTACCCACAGCTCATCAACGCTGTTGGAAATCAGATGTTCGTCGTGACTAACCTGCATATACAGAAAATATATGTCCAGTCAAAAGTTGTGTGATTGTGTGCAGAGTTCAAATACAGAGATAAATGGATAATGATAATACCATCAGAATTCCTCCTTGGAACATCACAAGACCTTGGATTAGTGCTTCCACAGCGTCCAAATCCTGCAGTTCAATTAAAATGCCATTATTAAACAATGTGCAAAGTGTCCCTACAATGATCAACGGGGTACATGGTAGACTACAGAGGTGCTATACTTCCATAGCACTGCAGTTAAGTCTCTTGAAATCTACCTTGAATACCAGAAGTAAAATGATAAAGTCATCTACAATCTAAAGACTAGACATGTGCAAAACTGCAAATGGAACACAATTTCTGCTGATAAGATAGGAAGGCACTCTTTTTACAAAAAAATCAAATGTACAATCTCAAAGAACACAATTAAATCCCAGAAACCAATCTATCCAATGTAGACTAGTGAATACATAAGCCAACAGTTTTGTATAGTTACCCATAGTTGTCCACTATGCTGATGGACTTTTAATCTTGAGGAATATATTTGATAATGGTAAAACAAGATTTGACACAAATAAATTTCCATTACCCCGACATGTATAATTGACTCCCACCTAAGCAGAGTATGAAAAGTTCAATGCAATTTTGACACATTACACGTAGAAAAATTACTAGACTTGTAAGAACTATGTTTTGATATGATAAGCATAAAAGTTGCTTTCTCCGGAAAATTTTAGACCCCTCCGCTACCTTGATCACATTGATAAAAAAGACACTTACAAGATGATTTGACGGTTCATCTAGCAACAATAAATGTGGCTTCTTGAAAGTAATCTTTGCAAATGCAACTCTGCTTTTTTGACCACCTGTTACATAAAACCATTCAATCTTCTATCTCTAAATGTAAAAAACAATACTGTCAAGAAACCAACTCAACGAAAAGCTTAAATTGATGGTTGAGGCCTCCGGATATGTTATATACTCTAACATGCCCCCTCACATGAGAACCCTTTAGGCTAGAAGTGTGGTTGCAGCACATGCCCTCCTCATACATGGCGCTAAATATTCCACTTTAAATGAGGGGTGGTTGAAAATCCAACTTGTAACCTTTTGTCACGATGTTTAAGGCCCCAAGATATATTATATATTCTAACAAATAGGGCCTATTAGAAACAGATAAGTTTCAGCTTTCCTCTTCCATCTTAGAAGATTAAACATCCACAATGACCATAACATAAAAAAAGTTGACAATGACATACCGGATAAGGTGTACATGGGCTGAAGCGCAAGATTTCCTGTAATACCAAATGAACCCAAATGACCTCGCAACTTCTGTTCAGGCACACCCTGAAAAAATGGAATAGATAAGATATTACGATTCTTTCTAGCATATATTATGAATGTTCCTCAAGAACATACAGAAATATGCAAATAAATGGAAGCAGCAGATATGTTCACTTTGGAGGCCCATCTAGTACTCAATTCAGCAATCAGAAGGTGTGTGTGCCTTGGCACAGTCACACCTGCACTCACGCAAGCCCACGCACGCAGACACATGCACATGAATGCAAATGTGATATGAAAATACTCAAGTTAAAGTATGAAATGCAGAGCAGCAAATGAATGCATTAGGCAACTTGCAAGTGAAAACTAAGCATTAAAGCATGCTAATGCGTCCTGGGCTAATTTTTAACTCAAATATGATTAGTTCAAACTCAAAGAGATCAAGTAAGGATTTTGCATTGACAATTTAATATCACAAGTGGTGTACAATTATGGTAAATCTGATATCATTAAAATTATCTAGTATTTTCATCTTGTCGACGGACAAGTGGGAGCTTAAAGGATTATGTTCAAGGATCAATCTAACAATACATATTAAATACGTATAGGATTAATATAGAGATATAAACTGTACATTTAATATATGAACGTTGCTTGCTAGAGAATAATATACGATTTTAGACTAATGACATTAGATAAGCTAAATGTATAATCATAAAAGGCCACACAAAGTAGTTCAAGGATCATTTATTGACCTGGTAGATATAATTAAGGTAAAAGACTCGATTATACTTAATAAATGATATTAAGGTTAAATTTGGAAAGGGTTTTCCGATAGCGTTTTAACTTTTTGTATATTAAGACCTAGTAGTAAGGAATAGAAAAATGCAGCGTAACTTTATTCTTCCTTCTTTCATTGTTTTCTCGGTGCTAGCACGCCATTGATCCGGATCTAAGTGGACTAATTAGCAGAATTTATCCTACAAAGTAGTACAAGTCACGCATCAAAGGTTGTTATTTCTTTACACCCCTCTTAATTCATATCTTACTATACATGTTTTCCTAGGCATAGATGTTTTAGCAATTATCATTTATTCCGCATTTAACCATATAAGTTCCTACATGCTATAGTGGTATAAAATCAACAATGGTTACCTTTGGCACAAAGAAAAGTTATCTTTATATTCTATAAAGCTCCATAAAAATGGATCCCTTCCATCAAAATCCAGTAAAGTTTAATATGCTTTCATATCAATCGATGCAATACCCTTTCCCTATTCTCTTCCATCAAAATCCAGTTAAGTTTAATATGCTTTCATATCAATTGCTGTAATACCCTTTAAATGGAAAATGGATCCCTATTCCCTTCCATAAAAAATCCTTCTACTCAAGGACACTGTAAAGGTAACTTTTAGTAATGTCAAGTTCGTAATGGCTTTAACGACTACATAACGCGAATGCTGATGAACAAACTCAATTCTCTGATTACGGATTCCGAGGAATGACAAGTTCAGTGTTCTTTACAAAATGCAATAAGCTTTTAAGTAAATGCAATGGCCTTTATATAACTCTATTGTGTAAACAGGAAAATTGAGACAAATTCTACAAATACTTACTGGGAAGCACCGCATCATATAGAGAAGAGGATTCGAGGACAGATCCAATCCATCAACATGGTGTTGACTAAATACCGCAATACGCACCTGCATAAACAGCACAGAAGTGGATTCCAGTGAGTTGAGACACAAATGAGAAACTATACACCCAGAATCTTGTTGATAAACTTGCATGCCCATGAAGCAATGGATTTGTAGCAAATCAGACGCCAAGTCATATACCCAAATAAAATGACCAGTTAAAAAGCAATCTTTAAAGATTGAACCCAGGATGTTCAGAATATGAAGGTCAAGGGAAAAAATTGCAGTGAATAGATGAACCTGAACAGTATCAGTAGTCATACTCCCTGAATATAACTGCAGAATTACTATTCATAATTTAAAAAAATAGCTGAGGAGGCAAATCTATCTCCAGCTGTGAAAAACATAATGTATTGTGACCAGGAAAGAGACCAAGCCAAGAAGGCATACCTAGGGCCCCTGACTTCATGAAAATTCGGTATAAAGGATATCAATTCTTTCCAATTTGGAAATACACAGAAGAAAAAAATGCAACCAATTGTGATATTCAACAAGTGACATCACAGTGCCCAAATATCAAGTCATAATAGCTCCAAAGAAGTCGAAGCAAATAACGACAACTTTACAGTTTGCACTGCAAACCTTGGATACTCAGCTCATTACAGTAACCAAGTTACTGCAAGCAACACATTACACATAAAAACAAACCGGTAGGGTGCTACGAAGCATAGAGCAAAAAAAGATCCCATCGTATAGGCCACATTGTAAAGGTAAAAAATGTGTTTTGGACTGTTACAAAGACTATCTCATGTTTTCGACCAACATTTGATGTTACGTTAAACGCATTACAATGCCATTACTGCGATCATGACCATTACCATATTTTTGCACAATACAATACATAGCTTAGAAAGCATAGTGTGCAACAAGGAAAGAAGTGTTAATCAAGTGGGATGTTACAAAGATAGATCACACTACACACAGTATACCTTGGCTGAGCGGAAAACAGTTCCTGAGCTAGGTTGCAGTTCTCCTGCAATCAAGTTGAGTATTGTGGACTTACCAATACCATTAGGACCAACCACTGCAGAAAAACATTTACAAATGAATCAGAACAAACATATAGTAAAGATTTTTCAACTTAAACAAAAGACAGTATGCCATTATGCCTTGTCCAAATCAAGGCAGGATCATTCAGCGTTTCAAGTAGGTACCATAATGTATGCTGAAGAGAAACCAATTCCTAAATCACGTTCATTGCTTGGTGGCATAACAAAAACAATTACACAAGTGACAAGACTGCACCTGTGTAGCATGGTAGGGTCCTTTAAATAACATATTTGGCCAAATCCACACAATTATCAACAACAACCAGGTCAAGAAATGAATGCAGGTGTCCAGACATGTTATGCTAATGCAATTGAGAAAATCAAGCCATCAATAAAAAGAAAATTGTTGAAACTTAAAACCAAAATCACACAGGTCACAAGAGGGTAAGAGATAACTTATAAGCACACAATGAATGATGAATTAAGATGAAAATCTTACTAGCAACACGACTGTCCAGATCAATCCCAAAGTTTAAGTTCTTGAACAAAGTTGGCCCGCCAGGATAGCCAAATGAGGCATCACTGCAATAACATTCCCATTTAAAAACGTTTAAGAATTTGATCCAAGTTTGACATCTAGGATTTGTTGTACATCAAGGACAAGATTCTACATAGCTTCGAAAAAAAGAATCAAATTACTTTCCTGTAGAGATTAAAATACTTAATGACAGACAAATATTAGAAAATGGAGTAGGTGTGAAAAGAAAGACTGCCAAAAACACCTGAAACTTATGATAGGGGCGCCAGGACGGTCATCTGGTGTTGGGAACTCAAACTTGTAACTGCCATAGGAAGAAGAAAAAAGCTGAATTAACTCGCAGAAATACCATTGTCACAGAGAAAGCCAAGGGCATCTCAAATGTCAAGAAACAAGCAATGATGGTGGCAGTGCATACTCAGGGTCATTAACTACTGCATCTACAGTACCCATGCGGTCCAGAGCCTAAAAGAAAAAAGAAAGATATATGAATACAAGAGATGTATGAAGCATGGTTTAAAAAAAAAAAAAAGCAAAAGTGAGCATAACGTATAATTCACACAAATTATAGGAATTATCTAGATATGCAGTAATAAAACATGTGTAACAATTACAAATTGAAATCTTTGCAAAACCAGCTTTAGTTATGTTTCCACTTGAACTTTAAGTGGTGAAGAAAAAAATCTAGATCCTCTATCAGATACCAAAGACATTAAAATTTACGAGCTATTTCAACAACGTAAGAAAATTAATCATAACCTTGATCCTAGACTGTACAAGAGATGCACGCTTTGCATTGTAACGAAACTTGTCGATAAAAGCCTGCAAGATAGGAAGAGTGGAGATGACTATTCAATCCTGAAGGAAATGTTGAGGAGCTGGCACATTCAACATAAAAGGAAATAATTTAAGAAATAAAAAATATGAAATATATGTGAAGGTGGAAAACACATGTGGCAGCAACATTAGACGCAGCAAAATCAAGCTAGAATATTAAAACTAATTACAGATGACCTGCATATGCGCTCTGGATTTCTCATTAGACTCAAATGCTTTCTGCTGATTCTTGAGTTGTTCCTCTCTTGTTCTCTCGAATGTATCATAATTCCCTTTGTATGATGTCAACTTTTGCCCTTGTAGATGAATGATATCCGTGACAACCTGAAAGCATAGTTTGGCAGGATTTAATCAACAGCTATGCTTGAGAAAGTTCAAAACAGTGCATTACTAATTTAAAAAATCCTCCAAAAGATAACCCATACCGTATTCAAAAACTCTCTGGCATGAGACACAACAATAAATGTTTTTGGCCACTTCACTAAGTAAGCTTCTAGCCACAGTACAGCATGTAGATCAAGATGGTTCTGCGCATAAAGCAAACGTAAACATTACATTTATCAATTACAAGTGATATTATATGGCACAATACTTACAGTTGGTTCATCAAGAAGTAACAGATCAGGTTCAATAAACAATGCACGAGCAAGAGCTATACGCATTCGCCATCCTCCAGAAAATGTTTTTGTTGCCTTATGCTGCATCTCCGGTGAGAAACTTAGACCCTAGAAATATTACCAATGCCATCAAGTTATTCAGTATTTCATATAGACAGTAGCAACACTCATTAGCAAGTGACTTGCTGCACAAGAAAAACTAAGAGCATGGATCATCAAGGAGTGCATATAACACCAACTTTGTAGTAACTTGGGTTTGAATTGGTCAGCTTCAGTTATGCAGCTCATTCTTTTTGTATTATCATGAGGATATGACACCATACATGGTGCAGTGGCGGAGCTAGGATGGAGCCCACGGGGTCACGTGCCCCTAGGTGTTTTTTTAAAAAATTTAAAAGTAGACTTCTTTTGGTAAAGAGTAAAAGTGAAAAATTAATATTGAAGTCTTTTGATGATAAATATTGCCTCATTTTAGTAATTTTGTCTTATTTATTTATTTTATCTCATTTTTTTTATTAGATCAGTTGATTTATTTTGTTCCATTTCCTTTTATGGTATGTCGTATTTAAAATATTAGCAAGGGTAAATTAGTTGTTAATTTTACGAATGAAATTCTGCTGAAATTTCATCCATTAGTTGGTGCCCTGGGACTCTGAACCTTGGATCCACCACTGGGTGCATATGTTGATATACCTCACCCTTCCCCCCAGGAAAATACTTACCATGAACAAGAGCTTCTTTAGAAGTATAGCAGTGGCATTATGATTTGTGAGCTCTAGATATGAGCATGAAACAGGCCTTAACTGCTTCAGCCATTAAGATGTACCGAAGCCGATAAACCACATCCCAGTGGGACATAGTTATGACTTGCTAATCAGCATATCAAGCTGGTGCAATTATAGGGTGGTTTTTCCCCATTTTATCAAAAGTTTCAACAAATCTAGCTGAACTGGTCCAGACCAAAAGATGGACTACAAACTGAGCCATCCACATCAAGCTAGGGATGGCTGCCCCAAGTTCTGGCCTAAACTAACCCACTGTATACCATTAGTGAGCTCCCATCACATAGCACCAACAGTACAAAAGCTTATTTAAATATAAGCACAGACTACAAAGGCTTATACTAATATAAATGCAGAGGCATACAACAAGCCAACAAATACGTCAAAAAAACAATTGTGAGCATCTCAAAGAACAAATGTGACAAACCAGATTAGAACTCTAATGACAAACAAATACACCCACTTAACAAGGGACTCATTGCTCATATATGATAACAATGAAAAGCAACAGAAGCAATCAATATTCATTACAGTGGACTGAATAATAGGTGAAAACCTTTTAGCTCTTCTCCGAGAGGTGGCAGTCTAAGTATGTTGTTTATATTCAATAGCCGGATAGCCCTCATCAGCATTAAGCTGTATTTTATGGCGAAGAATACGGCATTGTAGAAACTATCCGAAATGATTCCCAAAGCACTTAAAGACATCAGATTTTGCATTTTTAGTTAATGCTTTAAAACAATAGTTAGATATAACCCCAACCCTCAAGTGTAAACGGCAAGAAGTCACTAGTGTGTAACTGAACCGTTTTAATGGGTACAGTTTAGCTATTTCGATAATTATTATGGACAAGATATGGAACAATGTGACATGATCTCCCCTAAAACTTTTGTTTGCTTAAGTTCAGCTTGTTGCTTTTACATAATGATGTCATAGGCCTTTGCATCAAATTGGTAAAAAGAATTAAAAGCAATATCTTATTTTCAATCTGAATTAGCATACATATTATAAGGCAGTAATTAATATCACAATACAACTAAACTAACCGCAAGAATTGAAGCTGCCCGTGCCGGCGCAGAATCTGCGTCAATGAGTTCAAGTCTTTTGTATATCTCTTGCAGCCTCTGTACAATAGTATCTTTATCTAGATCGCCTTTTAATTGTCCATTGCTCTTCCCATCTAACTCCTGAAGTTCATGTTCTCTCTACAAAAAAAAAGAAATAAATAAATTGGCTCCACAAAATAATTAATAAATTAATACGTGAAAAGGATAAGCATAATAAATGAAAAAAAATGGTAACTATATAATTCTCGAGACACGATACTTGTGAGTTCAAATTGAGGTTTAACCTGCAGCGCTAATAAGTGAGATTCTTCTTCCAAAAGCTGCGTTCGTTCAATATCTGAGTTAAGCACACACTGCAAAGCTGTTGTGTCATCGCCAACCACTTCTTGCTCCACGTGTAATATTTGACAATTCTTTGGGATGCCGTCAATGGCATGCAAGGCTAGGTGCCTGAGGAAAGTAGTTTTTCCCGTACCATTTCTTCCAATAAGTCCTGCAAAAGAAGAATGCTAACATTAGATGACTCACCAGATATAAAATTGCTTCAAAAAATATGACAAACCATTCTTTTATAATTCTAATTCTAATTCTAATCTCTAGCCGTCAATAAAATAAGATAAGGACACATTATATGGCGCGGCGGAAATGTACCATAATGCCTTCCAAAAGAAAGTGTCACTTCACCATCTACAATGAGCTCCCGACCTCCAACAGATACACTAAAGTTATCTAAATGGATGTCTCTAATAGTAGGTCCGCCGGTGTCTTGTCCATGGTTCACACATGCAACAGGCATTCCTGCTCTGACGGCTTCCATTTCTTCCACATGCTTCAGGTATTGAGCCTGCGTCATTTGAAAAACAAGATATTCAAAATGAATCACAAAAAGACAATGATCACCACTATTGATCAAGAAAACAATACTTAACACACACATGCACACCAGTTTGAACTATGAACCGAAACAGCATGTTATAAGAAATATAATTAGCTTTAGACGTGTATAACTCCAATCGTGCTCGCTCTACAGAATATCAGATTAAAAAACAAATGCTCGTAGAATATTAACTTTCAGCTGCTTCTATACGGGCCAGATCACGCCATTAAACCATCATAGTTTGAGTGTCAAGAATACTACTCAATAACTACAAATGGATCATGATGTGAATTCAATCAGCAAAATCAAGCACTCAACCTATGGCTCCAGATAAATGTACAGGAAGCTCCATCACATCACACTTTTCATATGGTGTTAAATAAATCTATATTGAGCATGAAGAAGACCACCTACAAGAGGCCGTGATTAATGCCTCTGATTGCATCTACTACCACTAAAAATAGAGAACTAAAAGGTTTAGCGAACCAAATCATAATCAAGTAAAAAGTCACCTCTCTTTGGCGCTCATCTTTCCTTTTCCTTCTTTCAATCTTCATTTTGTCACGCTCAGTCAAAAGTGGGCCGTCTATCTCCTCAACCTTCTTCTTTGGCACCACCTCTTCATCCATCCCATCAAACATCCTTACTGGAGCCGCCAAACTTCTTACGGTTGGTTTTGGCTTGACTAACCCATGCTTCCCAAATTTATCACATAATATGCTGCAGACCTTTCAAAATTGCAAAAACCACAAACAATCAAAAAATTATTATACGTTTTTGAGTTGACACATTAATAAATCGTGAACACCATACACTAAACAGCCAAAGAAACTAAATGTATAGAGATAACAGCTGCCAAACTAAGATTAGAATTGCGAATCCTAAATGTTTTTCTAGCTATATCTTGAATTACGAATTATAAATAACTGTTTTAACAAAAAAATTCAAGGAACTCTCGGTATCATATTATCAATTTGCAAATCCGTATGTGCTATTCACTTTGATATTTAAAATTAACCATCTTTCACACTTACAGTCTGCCATCATCAAATAAGCATATAAAAAAAATTCAATTCTCAGTCACATACAATCCATTTCCATAAAAAACTCAATATAACACCTTTTAGACCCTAGAATTTCACTAAAACACAAACAAACACTACAACAATTTCTCCGCGACACAAATAGGCATAACTACGGAGAGAGAGAGAGGGAGAGGGAGAGAAATTCTCAGATTAGGTCATGACTGACATCACAATTCATCATATCAAGCAATAAAATCACGGAGAGGGAGAGAAAAAAAAAACTAACATAACGACACTCGGAGAAATCGGCGACGCAGCCAGAATCAACGAGAAGTTCACCAAGAGCATCGAAAACTCCATCGCCTTCCTCGCCGAAATCGAAATCTTCATCAGCGAGAACATTAACGATGTAATCGATTATAGGTTCGTCCAAGTCTTGAAAGTTTTTCCCTAAAACTTCATGAACTACGGAGCTCGCAACCACCGTCATCTATGAAATGTGAAAAGGGATTGCAGAAGAGAGATTGAGATTTTATCTTTTTCTCTCTATCTTCTTCGTTTCTGAATTGCAGTTTACTGTTTGTTTAGCGTTTTATCGGAGGGGATACGGCGGTTTAGCTGATTCAAGAGTCAAGACGAACTGTACCACTACTAACTAAAACCTTGTTTTGCTACGCCCCGTTTTAGTTGTTTTTTATTTCCTCTCATTTACGCTACGTAATACTCACTTTTTTTTTTTTTTCTCTTTTACTTTTTGCACGATTTTCAAACTAAATTTTTAATGTCAATATCTTTAAATATACATAATAAATAATTATATAAACACAATAAAAAAGTATATATTTAAGACGAATCTAACGAGATCTCACGTGAATATATTTTATCTTCTAAATATGTGTCAAAACGGCCGGAGATGAAATATTCCAAATAAGAAGTACATTAAAGAACGGCCAGAGTAGTACCATTTGACTTTTAATATTCAATACTTAATGTAAATTTGAAAATTTACATTAAGTATAGAATATGTTACTTAGAAACAAGTTCATAGGAGTATTTCTTTTTCTTTCAATGTGAGCATGAAAGATGTAGATATACAATCGACTATTTTTATTTCTTTCTAGATATTGAATAACTTTATTTTGATTTTTTATTATAATTATAATTAAATATAAATAAGATAAAATGAAGTGAAAATAACCTTGATTCGATAAAATATATTTGTAAGATTTACATTTAATCTAGGGTTTTTATTTTAAGACACTATTATATGAGTAGTGATTTAGAAAATCAACATAATCTAAGGTTTTGATTAGGATCCTTGCATCAGAAGTCTAAAATCATATATAACTAGACGTTTTAGTTGAATTTTATCAATGTTTTATGAACAACATAGAGTTTTTTAAATTAGAAATAACTTATGATTCTAACCATTACTAGGTAGTTCTGAAAGATGATAACATGATTTCATGCCCAACATATATCTGAACTGTGATAAATCATACTACCTCCTATTCAGCCTAAATGTCCCATATTTTTTTGGCACTATTCACTCATCACTCTTAATTAGTATTTTACTCTTAATCTATAAGTTAAAACATAGTCATGTGGAATCTTGTTTGATTCGTCTCAATACAAGGATTATTAATATCAAATTTTTATAATTTTTAATTAAGAATAATTTGAAATATTAAGAGTTAAAATGTTGTCTCGACAAGTGTGAAAAACTAAATGAGACATTTAGGCTGAATAGGAGGGAGTATTCATTTTCAACCATGACAAACCAAAGCTTATTACAAAAGACATTAGCTTGACAGATGAACTTGCAAAAGTTTTATTGCAATTACATTATGAAGAAACCTTTCAAAGGAGAAGGTTAAGCTTTTATTTAGTATCTGATCAGGCCAAAACATATTTGTAACTCAATTCCGGGATACATCAAACCGGAAACTTCGATATTTGTCTACATCTGTGTGGACAACAAGCCGTATCTACCAATGGGGATGATACTTGAGGATATGCATATGACTGCACTACAACCATCTATCGTTAATTCGAAAATATCAGTCTGAGAGACCAAGAAAATTGCACAATACTACTGATGGCAGTCCACATTTTACCGCGTATGGAGGAATGTGGCCAATTAATCATATGACTAGCCTAAATCAATCCATTCAAATTGGTAGCATATTTGATAGAGCAAAGATGCTTTGAGAAATCACATGTAAAGAGCTTGCAATCAAGACTCTTTGCTCCTCATAGTAATAGCTCTCTGAGCACGAAGTTGTTCTTCACGAGCTTTCTTTGCAGCTAAGGCTTCCTCATCGAGTATCTGAATAGGAGACCACTCAGGTAACTTCAAGTCCCCACCGAACAATGAATCGTAGTAGCTCCTCACAAGAGGTTCCAGTTTAAGTGTGGCAAAGTCGAATGCTGTTCCAGCAACGGCAAACATAAGAGAGTAGCGAACAGCCCCACGTTGACCACCTGTAAGGAAACAATACAAAGGCATATATTAAGACAAATGAATAATGGAGTAGATAAACACCCCCTCCCCAGTAAAACAAACATAAGAGAGCAAGCTCGGTTAATAATGGCACTTAATAAACAAAGCCAAAGCAATGGTTCACTTGCTAATGGTTATTCTTTTACAGTGTAGTCGTGTAGGCAAGAAATCATAAGCCAAAAGATTTCAGCACATATATGCCTTAAAGAAATCAGTAAAACCTTGAGCATGAGTGGCCAAATTCTGTGATGGGTTTACATTCCAATAAATGTATCAAACAAACCGCTTTGGGACAAAGAAACATGTCAAAATTATTTACATGCTGGTCACTGGATTTCAAAAAGGATATACACAGATTGTGCTTTTTGAATGGTACTCAAAGTCCTAAGCCTTTGTCCAGAATCAAACAGCAGGGAAGATCCAGTATTTTCTTCTTCTCCGGACTCAGATATCTCCCTTCCCCATTCTCCTCTTACCCTTAAATATGCTAGAGAAAACTAACCTTGAAAACGGCCTAAAATTGCGCCACTACAAAGTCCTCCAACAACAGAATTGATAAGATCACCGTGTTCAGCTTTTCGGGTTACTCTAGCAAACTCACGAGCTCCTGCATTGGAAAAGAATATAAATCAGTTAAATCTTGAGAAAAATTTAGCTTAAGTGTATCTTCACATGATATGCCAAGTGGATACCAATTAGCATTTAATCACCAAGTGTGCGACATGCACTCAAGGAACCCAAGGAAAATGAATTTTCAATCAAGAAAAAAACCATAGAAAAGGAATAGCACTTAGCCACATATTTTTTGTAAAAAATCTTCCCAAGTTACAACAATTGAAAGGCATCATCAAAGGAAAAGTCCAAGAATAATGCAAATCTCATGTTTAGCAACAAAGCAACACAATCCCAAGGCATAAGTAAGGCCCTTAACGATTATTCTAAGTCTCATCTATTTTAAGCATCAATACCTTACGTATAAAGATGTTTAAAGGTCCGGTAGCTAAATCTGTATCCAAAAACTTAAATCTTAGCTACATCCCGACACTTATCAAACATGAACATGTTGTCCCGTCCTATTATCAGGTCTTTTCACAAAAGAGCCCTAATCGCCTAGCCCATAGATCCTCTTATAATTTGGTCTCCAACTGACACTCCAAACCATTTTCGTCAGTCCCTAACGACCTTGAGCAGCATAATATCCTTTACCATCCTCATCAGCATTCTGAAAGGCATTCCACTTTCCACAATGGGTTGGTGAGAGGTCTCAGACTCTCAGTCTGTCACATTAGTATTTGACTACACAGCAACTCACATATGTCCTGTTAACTCAGAGGTAGATGCAAAATTTATATTGCTATAGAATAATTATCACTCCTGCAATTATAACAAAGAGGCTTTTCGATTCTCCCTCAGGAAAAGTTCAACAGATAGCCCCAACAGCCAATATCATTACAATATCTGCAAATCCTTTCCCTACCATAGAGGATTAAAATTTACAAAGCACCCGTACCCCAACTAATAAAAATATATCCCTAGTTTGTACTTTGTAGTACCATTTTTTTAAATGCCCAAAGCCCGGGACTTTTCAAAAATTCACTGTAAGTCACATAAACACCAATAAGCAAACAATTACAACCACATTTTAGAAGAGTATTGGCAATTGAACAACATCAAAATGTCAATTGAGCTATAAATTACAATTTCATATAAAAACAATTGCAGCAAAATTCATCCTTACCAAATATGAAAATCCACAAGTTGTACAAATGGTGAATATTGGGAGAAGAAAACACAACAAATTTTAAGAAAGGAGCTCGCATGATGATTTACATTAAAGAAAAGATTGAATTATGAAATCATATAAGTCTTCATATAAATCTAGATAATTAAAATCACCCTTTGCAATTATGAAAAGCAATAAGTTCAATAAATAATGAATAAAGAGAAAAATTAACAAAAAATATTAAAAAAGAAAATAACCACAGTAGCAGCCAGCGACAACGGCAAGATTGGTAGCATAAGTAGCTGAAACATTTGCAAGGCCATAAACATTACGATGCTTTGACATCGCCCCAACTGCTCCCCCAACAATCCCTAGGGATGCAAAAAGAAATTAAAAATTAGCCCTTTTTCACATCATCAATATTCAATATATTCAATTCATCAGTCTCAAGACCGAGAATCTGAGATAGTGTTAAAATCAAGCATCTGAAATTCAGAAAACTTGAAAATCAGAGATATTAAAGAAGAATTGACTAGAGAGACACCTCCAAGAAGGGTAGGGTAGAAGATTCTTCTTTCCCAGTCGTCAAAAAACGAAGATGGCGATGGAGTGGGTGGAGAAGCTGCAACATCCGGCAATTTATCAACAGTTTCTGTGGATGATGACGACGAAGAATTTGCCATATTGTGCCTCCAAGAATTACAAATCTAGAAATTGAAGTAGTCAGTTCAGTTCATTTCTAATAAGGACTCATAAGGAAAAAAGACGAAAACGATTATTTACTGCTGAGTACTTCTATTAAAAAAAACTTTTTTTTTTTTTTCATTATTAAACTTCGCCACCCTTTTCATTTTATAGCCACCCCTTGTATATTGAAATTCCAAAATTGTCCCTGATTACTTTTCAAACCTTCAATCTCTAACATTTCTTTAAAAGATTTCTTCGAACACTCATTGAACAAAAACAAGCTAAAACTAAAAATTGAATTACAATGGCCAACGAAAATGAGCATCAATATGATTGCGGAATCGATATGATTGTGTTAAAATTTGAGACATATTCACTCTAATTGCTATAACTTTAAATAGAAAAATCGTATAATTATAATATTTGAGGCATTAGAACCTAGACTTCAAGATCTTTCCAATGATATATTATATGCCCGATTCCGATAACCGAGCGAGAAAAAACGATCGTTTGAACTTTATTTGTGCTGAAATTTAATTCATGTTCTTTTTTTTGTCATAACTTTTTATAGAAAAATCGTATTAGTCCAAGGTTTACGGCATTGGAAAATAGACTTCAAGAGCTTTCCAACGACATATTATATGCCCAATTCTAACAATCGAGCGAGAAATGACAACCGTTTAAAGTTTGCAGTAATTTCTAACGACCAGACCATTGTCCAATCGCACAAAACGTGCGATTCCACCATGGTCCAATCGCACAATTTGTGCGATTGGACCATGGCCTGGTCGTTTACTGTAAACTTTAAACGGTTGTCATTTCTCGCTCGATTGTTAGAATTGGGCATATAATATATCGTTGGAAAGCTCTTGAAGTCTGTTTTCCAATGCTGCAAACCATGCACTAATACAATTTTTCTATAAAAAGTTATGACCAAAAGAATGAACATGTATCAAATTTCAGCACAAATAAACTTCAAATGATGGTCATTTCTCGCTCGGTTATCAGAATTGGGCATATAATATATCATTGGAAAGATCTTGAAGTATAGGTTCTAATGCTACAAATATTGCCGTAATGTGATTTTTGTATCAAAAGTTTCGGCCAAAGGAGTGATTATGTATCAAATTTCAATAAAAAACGTGTGATCAAGTTTATTTTTCGATTTTAAAAATTATTTTCTTTACTAAAATTTATATTTTAATTTTAATTTAATTATTATTAAGAAATTTAGTTTAGAAATAATAATGGTTGATTTTATAATTAAAATTGAATTTAAGGGCATTTTAGTAATTTTATTAAAAAAGGGGTGACGATAAAATAAAAAGGGTGGCGATGTTTAAAGATTGAGTTTTTTTTTTTTTCATTTTAACAATCAGTATCAGGTATCACTATTTTAATAGGAGTATTAAGTTTTACACATGATTACAATTTTTAAAAGTTAATTCATCAAAAATTATAGTATATTGAAACGAAATAATTTAGGAAAATTTAATTTTAAAAATTTCAAATTTTGCTCGTTGTCTTCTGAAGTTCCCACTTTTTGATTAGTTTTTAAAATTTCGACTTTTATACTGTGTTTTCTTTTAAAAATTTAATTTTTTAATTCTTAATTTGTTTATTACTAAATTTTGCAAATAACTTAACGTCAATACTTTTAAAAAACGCATTATAAAAGGATTTTAAAAAATAATCTAAATGTGGGAACTCTAAGAGTAGCGGTCACTTTTAAGGTTCACGTGATTACTAGCCACGGACACTGCCGCTGTCTTACCCAGCTCCTGTCCCTGCCCGCCTGCCGCCGATTACAAGAATTCCGGTATATTTATACCTTTTATTAACCGCTGAAGATCACCATAAAAAATCAAATCCAAAACTCACGGCTTCTGAAGTTCTACTTCTACGCCGTAGTAGTTAGGCTTGACTTTGAATCCATCGAAGGAATTTTTCCCAATTCACTGGAACTTTCCTTGTTTGATTATCCCTTATATAAAATCCCCCGCCATTGTTTCACTCCTTCCTGATTCCTAATATATTTTTTATCTGGGCTAAAAATTTGCACAGTAATAATGAGATTGCTGAAAGTGGCAACATGTAATTTGAATCAATGGGCAATGGATTTCGACTGCAATTTGAAGAACATACAAGAATCAATCACCAGGGCTAAAAATGCTGGTGCTGTTATTCGATTAGGTCCTGAACTTGAAATCACTGGTTACGGCTGCGAAGATCATTTTTTAGAGCAAGAAACTATTGATCACGCGTAAATTCTTCTCCTTTTTCGTTTTTTTTTAACTTCTTCCCATTTTAAAAAATTTTGTTGGAGTTAATAGGTGGTAGGAAGCTTTATTCACTTTGCCACAAGGCCGAGTAGTTTTTTTCAAGGGATGGGAAAAAAGGTTTATAAGAGAATATGTGGATGAGATGAAATTATAGAATTGTGAGTCATAGGCCATAACTCAATATAGAATTGTAACAAATTCAATAGGGCAAACCGGAAAAACTGTATCAAATTCCGTGGGAAAGAGGGAGTAATTGGTAATGCTTTTATTTCCATGTATGAGAAATGCAAAGAGATAGATGGTGGTGTGTTTGTCTTTGATGAATTAGCAAATTACGATTCTATATAATTGCTTATTGATAATTGATTCTTAATAAGTTGCATATTTTGTAACTTTGTTAATGAAATATACTTAGATTGTTTATTTCTAAATTTCATGTGCTATTATCATTTTGTCTAGGGAAGACATATTCATTATGTATGCCCAATGTAAAATAACTCAAAATGACCCTAAAGTGGACCAAGATTAACCATAATTTGATTTTGCGAGCAGATTAACAAATCATGTGACACTGGGTCCGATTAATTCACCATATTGGCTGTGCCCAACACCTTTTTTAATTTTCCAGAATTGGCAATGTTGCTTATGCAGTCACCACTTATGCGACTTCTTGTTTTGAATTACTAAATATTACTAACAAGTTTCAAATAACAGCGCAATCGAGTCCATGTCATATTAATGGTGCGGATATTTTATATGCCTAATTGCCTATGAAGTTGTATGTTGTTTGGATTTGGGTGAATTGCTTCCAACTGGAAGTTTCATCACCCTATCTTCCTCTTTTAATTAATTGTTACAAGTTGTGAGTAGATACGTATTGTAATGTTTGATGATGGAACTGCAGATGGGAATGTTTGGAGAAACTTTTGCTTGGAGATTGGACTGATGGCATATTATGCAGCTTTGGGATGCCTGTAATTTATAGATCACAACGTTACAATTGTCAAGTTCTTTGTATGAATAGAAAGGTCATCATGATACGACCAAAGATGTGGCTTGCTAATGATGGTAATTATAGAGAGCTTCGTTGGTTCACTGCGTGGAAGACAAAAGAATTGGTGGACTTTCAGCTACCGATTGCAGATGCCATATCTCAAGAGATAGCTCCCTTTGGTTATGGTTTTATTGATTTCTTGGACACGTATGTTATGTGAATTTTCACATTTTGTTGCACAATACTTCTTGAGTAATCCCTTGGCGTATATTGTTTTGATTGTCTTCCTATAATTAACTTTTGACATTTGTTCTATGTTAATTCTTTATTTCCTTGTCAGAACTGTGGCTGCTGAAATTTGTGAGGAGCTATTTACTCCAGATCCACCTCATGCTGAGCTTTCATTGAATGGTGTTGAAGTGTTTATGAATGCCAGTGGAAGTCACCATCAACTAAGAAAACTTGATGTTCGTATGAGTGCTTTTATAGGTGCTACTCAAACTCCTCGTGGAGGAGTTTATATGTACAGCAATCAACAGGGTTGTGATGGTGGACGTTTATACTATGGTATCTCTGAAGTTTTTGTACCTTATACTTTTCTTTTTCTTCCCTTTGACTGAATACATAAAATGTAATCAATATAGCTAACTTGTTTGTTTGTTTCCTTGAATTGATGTGGTAGATGGATGTAGTTGTGTTGTTGTGAATGGAGATGTGGTTGCTCAAGGCTCACAGTTTTCATTGAAAGATGTTGAGGTTGTCGTTGCTCAAGTGGACCTTGATGCAGTAAGTTGATTTTTTTCTTTTAGACTTTGCACCAACTGTACTTTTATTTATTTTATTATGCCCTTATTGTTGGGTTTCAAATTTCCTCTTGAGCAATCCTTTTATTCATAACATGCTCATTGTTCTTATTCATAACAGGTTGTTAGTCTTAGGGGTTCAATAAGCAGTTTTCAAGAACAGGCAAGCTGCAAAACAAAAGTACCATATGTGTCGGCACATCACAAGCTTTGTCGTTCATTTAACATGGAAGAACCTATTTCCCTCCCGCTTAAGGTTAATCCTCCATCTGTTACTTGGTTAAACAAATTTTGGCGTGATAGGAATGTAAGTCATGGTAGTGTAATTCATGAAGTGCACACCTCGCCATCTTTTTCTTGAGGTACAATCCAACACTGGTTCAGAAGATGATTGATTAGCTTACTACTTCACCTAACATTTGTTGAGAGTTTGCAATACTCTGGTACAACCTGAAGATGCATTTGTCTTATTAAGGCCACTATAACATAATTTACTTGCCAGCTAATTGGCTATTTTTGATTTGCGATTTGCGAGGAGATTTGTAAATCATGTGAAATTAGTTAAGATTTGGGATTCCCTTACATGGCTGAACATGGGTTAGGTGCTATACTACTATCCATGTAACTGTCTACAAGAGTTTACTGATTTGTTGTGTTTACTTAGTCCTGTCAATTTTAAATTTGACGTGAATCTGGGTCATACTCATAACCCACGACATTGAATGGTGATGTGAAAATAACCCTACCATCTCAACCTGTTTAGCAAATTTTTTAGTTCCACATCATTACTTTTGAGGCAATGCTTACTATATACTTCCAACCAAGTTTTGTGTTTTGTTTCGATTTTTCCTTGTTGAAGGCTTAAAAGTTGTATATTGATCTATAATTATAAGAAAGTAACTTTTATAACATTTGGTGTTTTTTTTTCAATTATAATATATGAAATATATACTATCTATTATAATTTTTTTCAAAAAATTTTATGACAAGAAAAAAATCAAAACATTAACCGTTGGGGCAATCTGGGCTTGGTGAGACTAGAACCATCCCGAATTTATCACAAAAATAACAACCCAAATGATTTCATGAAAACCAATCCGACTGATCATTTTTACAATTTTGTCTATACCTATCGATGTTTTAAGATCCAATGGTGACTTGTAGATCAAGTATCATGAACCTGAGGAAGAGATAGCTTATGGACCTGCTTGTTGGCTATGGGACTATTTAAGAAGAAGTGGAGCTTCTGGTTTCTTGCTTCCCCTCTCTGGAGGTGCTGATAGTTCCTCTGTTGCAGCAATTGTTGGTTGTATGTGTCAGCTTGTCGTCCAAGGTGAGTTGACTAAAGTACTTATTATTTTACGGTATTAATTCGTTGGACATGTATACATTATGATTACAAGGATGATTGGGATCTGGTCTTATTCTTTTAAATTTTAGCTCTCATTTTGTACTCTTGGCCCTTGGGTGAAATATTCCAGTGTTGTTTTTTACTCTATATATTGTTCTATGGTTTATTTTAAAATATAGGTATTATGATTTATAGAAATTGAAAATGGGGATGAGCAAGTGAAAATGGATGCAATTAGGATTGGCCAGTATCCTGAAGGACAATTTCCAAGTGATAGCAAGGAGTTCGCAAAGCGCATATTTTATACTGTGTTCATGGGAACTGAAAATAGGTTCAAACTGCTTCTCTATGACTTTAAGCAATGTATTTTCACTCTGCATCATAGTTGTTCCATTATGTGTACATAGTTATCACGTATGAGTCCCAAATGCTCTCTATGATAACAATGACACAAATTTAAAGAGTTTTAATTAATTAAAATAAAAGGATGTCGTATGAGTCCCAAGATATTTTTTGAAACATCATTTATCTAGTATGTGTGTGGTTGACGTGAACACTGCATCTTTGGAGTAAGCCATGATAAGAGTTTCAAAAATCTCTAAACTTGTTTTTTTCCATCCAGTATTTGATAACTGGATATCTAAACTTTATAGCAGGCCAATGAAATACCATAATATGTAAAAGGATAAGGGTAAGGTTCAGGATTATTGGGCTGTGTTTAGTTCACCTTGGTATTTCAAGAGATAAGTTCTGAAGTTTAATGAATTCAAACTAATAGTAAATATAAATGGGATGTTCAGAAAAGATAAGTTCCAATATTTGAATAAGGTCCGACCAAATTGACTTCATACGTAAGCTCAAAAAGTAAACATTAGTTCAGTTGGGTTATTGTAATTAAAACATACACAATGTGTTTCTGCTGCTGTGTAGATTATGTAAAATGATATTAATTGTTAGAACTTGTTTCTTTCGCAGTTCTGTAGCTACTAGGTCTCGTGCCAAAATTCTTGCAGATGAAATTGGTTCATGGCATCTCGATGTCTGCATAGATGGTGTTATTTCAGCTTTGCTAACTTTGTTTCAGACATTAACAGGAAAACGCCCTCGTTATAAGGTGATCGCTGATACCCTTCTGAAAGAAAGAAAGAGAAGATAACTTATGATAATTGTATAGTTGATTGAGGATTTAGTCACAATTAATATGTTGCATTGCATTCTGAATAATGATTTATCATTGGTTTAGTGATGTATTTTACATCTGAAAGCTAGAAATATTAATGCTATTATATGAGATTTCACTATTTAAGATGTGTGGGATGTATTGCTTATGCAGGTTGATGGGGGATCAAATGCCGAGAATTTAGGGCTGCAAAACATTCAAGCTCGCATTCGAATGGTGTTGGCTTTCATGTTGGCGTCTCTTATGCCTTGGGTTCATAGCAAATCGGGGTTTTATCTTGTCCTTGGTAGTTCCAATGTTGACGAAGCATTACGTGGTTACTTGACAAAGGTAGTGTGATCTTGCACCAAAAGTTCAAAAAGTTGCATTCAATTGAAACTTATCTTTTCTAGACAGGGCCAGTCACTGAATAGTTTGAGCCTTGACTTTGAGGATCCTAATTATTTATACTTTTCGTCGGGGAAGAACCTTTTCTGTGATGTTAAAGTATTTATAACTGCTGATTTTTGGTTGATGGATATTCTCTTCTAAGCCACCTAGCTTGATAGTTGATTGTGTTATGGAGTTTTTCCTAATTGCCTATGTTTCTCAGTATGACTGTAGCGCAGCAGACATTAATCCTATTGGTAGTATCAGCAAGACAGATCTTCGAGCATTTTTGCGGTGGGCTGCTGTCCATCTTGGCTACTCTTCCTTGGCCGAGGTTGAAGCTGCACCACCAACTGCTGAATTGGAACCAATACGCTCTGATTATACCCAGGTTAGACTGTAGCATATTTCCCTGTGCGCAGCATCATCTCAAATGTATAGAATATATCATGTTAGTTTCCATTAGTATACGTAGCTCGACTATTTTCCTAGAGGAGGGACTAGGGTCTTTCTCATACCAACTCTGAGTGAAGGTCACGAGGAACTGTATACTTATATTTTGTAGGATCAACTTAGTTGTGGTACTTCTCGAATCCCACTCCTATGTCTTCTTAGCCCAAAGTGACTAAACATTTTTACATTGACTAGTCATGGAACTTCTATTCTATTCTCTTGAAGTGCCTTTGTTTTTATTTTTATGGCATCAAGTGAATGAAACTTTTTTTATAACAGGTTATATGTTATTCTTTTTTTCTCAATTTTACTTTTTCTCTTGACCTTTATTCACCTTGATATCCCTTTGAAGAGCAAGATGTTTTGAGTTTCTTGGAATCACAGTTTCTTACAAAAAGAAAAAGCTGGTAAAAAAAAAACTTATTTTCTTTATCTGTGGGGAAATATGGTGGCTTAGAACTTTTTTGCATCGCATAGAGCTTAACATGGGTTTTACTTTTGTTTTCCATTGAATTGCTGAACAATAATTTCTATTGCTTACTATAGAATGTTGATTCTTATGTGTTGTGTTTTGCTTATAGCTGGATGAAGTGGACATGGGAATGACTTACGAGGAGCTCTCAGTTTATGGCAGGTTGCGTAAAGTTTTCCGTCGTGGTCCAGTATCGATGTTCAAGGTATGTTCTGTTTTGCTTCATATTGAAGATCTGTTGTTAAATATTGGTAATGATCCATTTCTCAATTCTTGCAATCAGTCTGAGAACATGACTTTCTTTTTATTGAAATAAAAGCATTGTGGTTTTGTGTTGCCCAAAAGATCAACTTTCTTTTGGTTTCATGGCCAAAAATGGCAATGCTTATAATTGTTGAATCATGATCCATCAAAAAGGACCATGTACCATATTATTAAGCTTGTTTGGCAAATGTCTGTAAGTTTGGAGTTGTTGGCTGATTTGACTCGCTGAAAGTATTGGATAATAGCTTTTTAAGCTAGTTGTTTAAGTCGGTTGTTAAGGAGATGTTTGGTAAAAATTATTTGTTGGTTTTTGGCAATTTATTAGATAAAAAGTTAGCTAAAAGCCAGAGACATATGAAAAAAGCTACTATGAGTAGCATTTTTGTTTTGGCTTAAAAGCTAGCTTTTCGGTTAGCTTAAAAGTCACTTATCAAACACCTTTTTTGGGGTGTTTGATCAACCAAAAAGTCAAAAGTCAATCAAAAAGCCAATAAAAAAGCTAATTGCCAAATATTCTCGTTGTCTTGTTTAGTTTAGCTTATAGAAGTCCAAGTTGCTGATAGACAGTAGATGAGTATAATTGTGGTTTTCTTGGAGTATAATATGAGGTGACAAAACTTAAATGTGATTTAGCTAATTACGGTCTGTGTATGACAAGGCAACTGATGCCAATGACAAGTCAAACTAATCGGTGAAAATTGAAAATACTTAAATGCGATTTAGCTAGTTAGAAACTGTGGGTTTTTGCTATCGATTTTAATTTCAACTTCTTGCAGGACTTGTGCTTCAAATGGGGTTCAAAATTGACACCGTCAGAAATTGGTGAAAAAGTGAAATACTTCTTCAAATACTACTCCATCAATCGGCACAAGATGACTGTACTCACGCCTTCCTACCATGCCGAGGTATCTTCTCTGGAAACTATTTTTCTGTATAGCATCTAAGTCAATTTCAATTCCTCATGTGCCTTGTTTTTTGAAGAGCTATTCGCCCGAGGACAACAGGTTTGATTTACGTCAGTTTTTATACAACTCAAGATGGCCATTTCAGTTTCGGAAAATTGATGAACTTGTAAAAGAGATGAATGGGGACAAGGTTCACTTAGCTGGATCAGATGACAATGATAAACCAGGACTTGTCTCAGATCATGTTGGCGGCATGGGAGTAGCAGCAGCCGGATCTGGAAACCCTAATGTGGGTTTTTAAATACATTTGACTAGGTTGTGATCGTTCTGAATCTTCTCTGGCCTTGTATATCTTTATGAATCATACCAGTTTGCTCATCTTGAGACAGACCAAAGTCATCCGTCCTTGGTCCTGATGACACGATGTACTCCGTCATTGATTCATTTATCAGACTCGATTTTCTTATTCCTTGACATTAAGGGTAGAGATTAAATAGGCATCCTCTTCTAAGTGTAGAATGGTGAAAGAAGTGGAAGTGTCAATAAATCCATGATTGTTTTTCTTTGAGTTGCTCTATAGCAAGGGAATCCTAAGGTGGGCTGAAAACTATCTTTACATGTGTGCAAAACCAAATCGGATGTCATTTTTTCAGTGTTATATGTTGCCTAATTTAATAAAAATAGAGTTATCAATATCATGGCCTACGTTGGCTCGAATCCAAATTCCTTTTAGACCTTCAATGAAAAGTTATGTAGTTAATTTGAATTTACTCTTCCTAGGTTAATTGTTGTTTCATACTATTGTGTATTGAAATTTATTTCTTGACATAGAGAAGTTTCTCAGACATATGTCAAATATCCTTTGGGTGTTTGGACTAGATTCAAAGTCAAGAGCCAACCAGCATGAAACATTAAGGTCTCATTTCCTTTCTCCAGTCACTAATCTTTCAGGTTCCAACAATATAGATATTGGATTATTAAAGGTAATTTTTTCATTAAATTATTTTATCAAGTAGAGTACGATAGTACATCATATTAAGGTGAAATAGGATGGTAATAATGCCTTATAATGGACTATTATGATGAATGATGTCCACATTTTTATCAGTTAATCTCTTGAGAGACCTCTCTACAATAAGTTTGAGAAAATAAATTTTTGTGAGAGACAGTCTCTTTGAGATAACATCTCTAATTGGACCGATCCATTATATATTTTTTTAAATATTGTAAGTAGGCATTTAAAATGATATAAGTAGACATTTAAATTTAAAAAGTAGACATTAAAGATACGGTAAGTAAACATTAATTATAATGCAAATAGACATTAAGAATACGATAAATAGACATTAATTTTTTAATGAACTAACTTGAAATACGGTGTCTCAAAAGTAGACGATGAATTAGATGAAACAGCCAATCGCATGTTGTAGATTGCAGTCACTGGCCCGGTCCTGGGCCCACTTCAGTCTACCTTAATCTTTAGAAGTATTCTTCACTCTTCAGTGTAGTAGCACCTAACATTTCCAGTCCTTTTTGACTGCCTAACGAGTAACGAGCAAGGCAGCAACATTAGCATTTAGCAAGTACCCATACAAAATGGAAAGTTTCAATAAATGATGACGATCTCCATTAATGATTCCTACTATCTACATTTTGATTCCTACTATCTATCAATGCACTAATTTATTTTTTAATTATATATGATTAAAAATTATAAAAATTGATATTAATAAAATTTATATTAAACCAAATAAAATAAGATCTCATTGAAAAAGAAATACTAGCATACTTTATTTCATTTTTTGCAAAAAAAATTATTCATTTTAATTGTATATTGTGAGAATTAAAACTCTAACGACTCAAAGAAAAAATACTCAGGGCTAATTCAAAATTTTCAAATTAATATCATATTGAATTCTTTGTTGTGATACATATCGATCTTTTCTGTTTATTTATGTTTATGTTAACTTAGCTAAATTTCTTCAATTATTTATAGATGATTAAGCTTAAATTTTTTGAAGGGACTTATTAGACTCACTTTTTATAACAATAAATTTATCGTCATTAAATAATATTATTTTAATAAACTAAAAAACCTAAGTTATAAGATTTTTTTAGAAAGATGTATTAAATATATTGCTATTAATGTTAACTTATTATACATCTTCATCTCATAATTACTTTGAAATTGTTACATTTAACTTTAAATACTCTAACGTTGAATTACAAGTAAAATAGACAAAGGTTCGAAGTAACTCAATAATTCATAACTTGAATTAGATTGTTACATTTGACAATTTTAAAAAATAAATGTAAAGTAATTCGATAATTCATGATATATTCGGAATGAAAGTTTATGAAGTATAACACTATAAATAAAGATTTATTGTAATTAAGTATATTAAGGTGTAGGAACTTCATTTAAAAAAAAAAGGTGTATGAAATTTTTAAATAGAAAATAAATATATATAGAAACTAAAATTTCATTGTAAGAGAAGGAGCAGCGCAAAAAACACATCTTAAAACTTGTAAAGAGCAACGTATTTCAGTTTTTGTGCTGCTCATTTTTCTTCTTCACCGCCATCTCCGCCGCCTCAACGGTCACACTCTTTCCCTTTGCCTTTCGTTCCTCTATTTCGCTCAATCTCGCTATCTTTTAGCGTCGCTAAATTTCTCCTCTGCGGTACATTTCTCTCTCTTCTTCTCTTTTCGATCTTCAATTTGTAACAAGTATGAAATCTTTCTACTAAGGTGCTTGATTGACTACTTCTAAGTTATTGTTCATTTCTGTATGTTACTATGTGATTTTTTCTTACGAATTTTTGTTAGTTTTATACAGAGGAAAACTGAACACATCATATTGCTTGATTTTCTCATACTGATGTTATTTTTTTACACATAATTTATTTTCAAAAAAACTGTTCTTCGTTTTTCTGAGTTTTCGACAGTTAAAGTGTATTTAGTTGTAAATTGAATAATTGAATGAGGCGGTTAGAAATGAACTAAGTCATAAACATGTCATATGTTTGATTTTTGCATGATTAATGTATCTTTTATATAATTGTTTTCATTAGAAATAGGCAGAGTTAATATACTTATGTTTTTTTTTTCAACAAATGTTCTTCTTTATTTTGAGGTTTTGATCATCAAAGTGTAGTTAGTTCTAAATTGAATGATTGACTGGCGCAGTTAGAAATGAACTTAAAGTCATGAGCTGGTTTTTGTTTGATTTTTTTCTTTTTTGCATAATTGATGTATTCTTTTTATATACTATTGTTGTTTCTCGTTTGGAAACAGAAGAGTTTTAATCAGTTTTGATTAGTAAATATCAATTTTAAGCAATAAAAATCAGTTATAGTTAATAAAAGTCAGTTACAGTTAGTAAAAATCAATCTTAATCGGTTCAACTCAAAATCAATTTCAAGCAATAAAATCAGTTTTGATCTGTTGAATCATCAGTAAAAATCAATTTCAAATAGTAACATCAGTTATTTGTTTGCAATTTGAGAAAAAGACACTTGAATACCAAAGTTGCTAACGAAGTTAGCAGTTTATATTGATGTGTTCAAGCTTGAGTTCGGAATTGGCAAATGTTGAATTTGGATTTTTTTCTTGATACTTTCAGATTCGGTGTGTTCGACCTTTTCTTTCTAGTTAATGTTCATTTTTTTTTTTGAAGATAGTTAATGTTCATTTCTGTATGTTAAAATGTGTTTTTTTTTTGAGAAATCTTTATTAATTTTGTCACATTGAGGAAAAAAGGAGTAAGGACACACAATTTTGCTTGATTTCAAAACTTTGCATATGTTTTTTGATGCTTGTTGTTCTTAGTTAATTTTTATGTTGAGGTTTTGCTGATTTAAGTGTATTTAACTATAAATTGAATGATTGATTGAGACTTGGCCGGTGAAAGAATGGTGATAATGAAATTTTTGTTTGATTTTACTAGAAAATCACAAATGAAACTTCATGCTCATGCCTGTTCAATTTCATCACAATATTGATTTCCATACATGTGGATGACCACTGATTTATTAGTTCATATAAAGTGTAGACGACCCTATTCTTTTGAGATTATGGTTTTGGCATTGTTGTATACCAAGTGATACAAGATGGTAATGAAAATTTGGGAAGAAAAACTCTCGAGGATGAAATTTTATTCACCAGAATGACGTGCTACTTTTTGTGAAAATTTACAATACAAAAGTTAACACTCATCATCAATTATGACTTGTAATCAAAGATCCAATTCAAAATTATATACTGGTAATTTTTCATAATTAATGTACTTTTATGTAATTGTTGTTTTTTGTTAGGTGAAAGCATTTTGTAACAGATTCATTTGCAATTTGAAACTTGGAGATTGGCAATGCTAAAGCTATTAGTGTTCATATTAATGTGTTGTAGCTTGAGTACTGAATTGGTGATTGTTGATTTTTCTATATTTTATTGTTAGTTACAAATTCAAAGTGATTGGTGAGAAGGAGAAATGAGCTGCAGTTTGTGGTACTGGTCATCTTTGGAGGCCAAGAATCCTTATCCAGAAGTTTTTCGTTCTGACAGAGCAAAAGTTCCTTTGCCAAAGGCTTCTATAAAGGCAATTAGGAAGGATGAGTTCCAAAATTGCAGCTACAATGCTGAGAAAATGTTAGTAGCCTCATCGAGCCATTTGGTACCCGAAGGACTGCAGGACAAATCCAAGAGTAAGAAGAAATGGGGAGAGATGAATGTGAAGAGGAAAATGGAGTATGTTAGGACTTTGTTGATTGATAATTATGATAGCTACACATTCAACATTTACCAAGAGCTGTCTGTTATCAACAAGGGTATTCCTTTGTCAATGCTTTCCTCTCTTTGGCTTACTTTGTACTTCATTTTATTGTATGACATATAGATCTTTCGTGGTGCTTGAGTTTCTGCTATTTCTAACATGTTGATAAAGATGAAATATATTCTGTCTCTAATGTTGGTTCTCTTAAATGCTCATGAGATGTTATCATGCAGTTTGTCATCTATGAAGAGAATGATTTTTATGCAGTCTTTCTGACATCTGATTGCTGTGTACATGACTTTTCACATTGGGTTCCCATGTTGGCTTCTTATGAAATGTGTACCAAAAATTTTAAACAATTGTTTCTCCTTTTATTCTGCCTGCAACCTTGGTACTTTGTCCTTGTTTTTGTTTTTTCTTACTTGAATGAGTATCATTATATCTTACTACCTCCTATTCTTCTTATTAGTCCCATTTACTTTTGGGAGACTATTCACTTATCACCCTTAATTTGTATTTTATTCTTGATCTATAAGTTAAAACATAGTCAAGTGGGATCTTATTTGATTCCTCTCAATGCAAGTATTATTAATATCAAATTTTCATAATTTTTAATCAAACATAATTAAAGATATTAAGGGTTAAAATGTTGCCTCGGCAAATGTGAAAAAAGCAAATGGAACTAATAGGTTGAATAAGAGGGAGTATAATACATGATTTTGGTGGACTCACTTCTTATTATTGAAAATGCGGGCACCCATGTATGATTATACTTTCTTGGTGAACTATGATTACATTCCCCATTTGGAGATGACATCTGCCAACTGTTTTGACTATTTCGTTCATTTTAAAACCAGTACCTCCTGTTGTGGTGCGTAATGATGAATGGACTTGGGAAGAAGCTTACTATTATTTGTACCAAGAAAGAGCTTTTGATAATATTGTTATATCTCCTGGCCCTGGTTCGCCGATGTGTGCTGCTGATATAGGTGAGGGCATATATCCCTACATACTAGCATTCTTAAGAGATGATGAAATCTGAGTGATCATAATTTTTTTTACCTTGCTTATTTTTTGAATTGTGATTTCTTACTAGAGTATTATGTCCCAACTTCTTTGTTATTACAACGGTAAGGTTGCCTCCCAATTCCCAAACCTTTACAATGTGGGAGCCACTTGATGGCATAGGCGTAACATAATGCTGTGTTGCCTCCAAACTCCTACAAAAATTTTCGAGAAAAAGAAACTTAAAAAATTTGTGATAAAATGTCATCTAAACTTGATTGACGCTGCAATTGTAGATACTTAAACTTTGTAAAACGGTGATTTTTTTTTTGTTTTAATTTATTATGTGTTTGTGGATGTATTAGAAGACATGGATTACATTTTGTGAAACCTTAAGAAGAGTGCATTAAGATTTAAGAGCATCATTCCACTCTTACTATGTGTGCGTTGAAAGTACCTTTTGATGCAGTTCCTTTGATTCCTTTTTGGTTCTCTACATAATTCTTGACATTATTTTAATTTGTTTTTTTAACCTGAATTTGATCTGACTTTTTTACTTTCAGGGTTATGCCTTCAGCTTCTGCTTGAATGCAAGGATATACCTATTTTGGGTGTTTGCCTCGGACATCAGGTAGATTTTGGTGCTTGAAATATTAACGAACTATTTTTTTTTTGCTCTTAGAGTATCTTAAGTGTTAACTTGTTGAACAGTGCAAAAAAATCTTCGGTCAACATCAGATAGATTTTGGTGCTTGAAATATTAACGGAAGGGAATACTTTAGAGGGGTGAGGGCCATGTCATTACAGACATATATAACATGTGAAGAAAAAAGATTTCAAGGAACTCTCGAGTATCGAAATTTCTCTTATGCTTTTGTGATTTTATCCTCCCGGAATTGTTTATCCTGAATTTGCCTATGGCTTAAATCTGTCTCTATGGACCTTATCTTGCCTGAGAAAGTTATTGTCTTTAAACTCAGTGTAAGTGTGTAATGCTTTTTGCTTTGAAAATATTTGGCATTGGGGCAATTGCATGCTGTATAGAGAAGTAGACGAGGTTCAATCCACCATGGGTACCACCCCAACATGAATTCATCAATTAAGCTGGTTCACATCAACAATGGTTTATAACAAGTGATAGTTTATATTATGACAACGTATTGGATCACAAGAAGGATTTTTGAATATTGAGATTATGAACCACATGGGCGTTGATGAATGGGTTACTGAATATTGACTTATAAATCTGAAAGGCAGCTCTAATCCTCTTTCAAATAGTTCTCAAACCTCAGATGTGAACATTCATTGGTTGTCTTTTTCACTACTCATTGGATCACAAGATGTGAACATTCAACATTCATTGGATTGCTTAATATGTGCTTGTACATGTTCTTGCTGTTTATTTTCTTGAGCTTCTCATTAGAAACTCTTTGAGGGCGTATGGCTATCATATCTCTTTTCCTCACTGTCAGTCACTCAGACTCTATTTTAAAATTTTACTCTTATCTGGCAGGCCTTAGGATATGCTCATGGTGCTCAAATTGTACATGCAGCTCAACCAATACATGGGCGTTTGAGGTACTTGCAATTCTGAGATGCTCAAACGAGGGTCTAAGATAGATTTTTATAAGAATTAGAAAACGAAGTTTACGTATAATGATATAAGTCTTTTAGTAGCTCCTTAAATTTCTATTTCCTTCCATCACTGTTGATTTGCCTCTAATTCTTAGCTGGTTGTATTGTAACAGTGAGATCGAGCATGATGGTAGTAAACTATTTGTCAACATCCCTTCTGGGAGAAATTCTGGTTTTAAGGTTAGTTGAACCAGAGATGTTTATTGTGTTTAGTTAAAATGACATCTGATGTAGAATAATACACTCACACTTGCACTCACTCACACATTCACAGTTTTACTCTCTATCTGCCTGTTACAACTTACATACGCACACCCACCCACCCTAGGTCATTTGACAAGAAGAATCCAATTTATAAGAATTGGTTATTGGATTCAACCCCTTGTCAGTTGTCACATATATGTTTCAATTAGTTTATCAACTTAGCGGGATCCAAAACTAGACTGAAAATTTATCTGAAATGTCAATATGGTTGAAATGACCATTTAAATGTTTCATAGCATGCAGCAAACAGAAACATAGAAGCGATCTGTGAACTTATATTTATTTCGAGTCACTTAGACTTTAGTGTTACTCATTCAGTCCTTGTGAGTTTGCTCAACTTGTTTCTTTTTTTTACTTTCAAAAGAGAGAAAGGAAAATGGTGGGGGCTGAGTCAAGTGGAGAGCAATAGAGCAAGTGGTCCAAATTTCCCCAAAATGGAATTGGTGCGAACTCACCAGGACACCCTTAAAGGGAAACTGGAGCAAATTAACTAGAACAAATGAAGTATTATCCAATTTTTTACTTTGGTTCCTTACATGATTATCTACTGCATACCTTACGTGAAGGCTAAATGATGTATTGAAGCCTACTCTTACTTTCCACATTATATATTTGTGACTCAACAAATTTATCTTTCTAAGGTGCAATTAATGGTTGCTTGGCCATGTTAAATGGCTAGAATAGCATGGTCAATAGTGGAAGTGGAACACATGACAAACAAAATTAGCTTGCTTCGGCTTATCTACTTATTCTTTGCTAAGATGTTAATTTATAGATGCTCTTTGCTTGGGGGTGTTGCAGGTTGTTCGTTATCATTCTCTTGTGGTGAATGAAAATACATTACCGAAAGAACTTATTCCCACAGCATGGACCTGTTCTAGTAATACAAATTCCTTTCGTAAGACTTCTTGCTTGAACCCTGATGCCTATAATAACAAGGGAAGCCATAGGTCTTCCCCTGCTTATCTTGGAGAGGGAAGTTCTTTGCTCTCTAGTCATGCTGATTGTGCTCAAAGTGAAAAGGTTCTCATGGGTATACGGCATGTCAGCAGACCTCATTATGGTTTACAGGTGCTTTCTGCTAGCATTACCATCAATATGTGCCCCTTATCTATCTTTATATTATGCTGATATGTTTTTCCTAATTGTAATTTGTAACTTCCTAGTTGTGACTTTGGCCTGCTGATATTCTGTATTTACTTTTAGTTTCATCCTGAGAGTGTAGCAACCAGTTATGGGAGGCAGATGTTCATGAACTTTAGAGACATCACTGTTGATTATTGGAAAGGATTGGGTGCCTCATCTTCTAATAGAAAGTTAAATGGTATAGTGGCCTTACCAATATTATATCATGGTCCTTTGAAACTCTTTAAGCTTTCATTTTGATCTTGGTGTTTAATGTTATGCTATAGTGATGTACTGCTTATTGAACATTTTCGAATTTCATTGCTTGCAGTAGGCACTTGTCTCTTGGCTGTGATCTTCTGAATAGAAAACAGTCACTTAAATGAGGAAAATTAATACTAAACTCTTTCTCTGTCTGAGCAGTAAAGTTTATTTAGCGTGCATGCAGGTGCCTGAGACAGGACAGCCCCCCAGGACTTTGACAAAGAGACCATTTTCGAGCAAGGAGAATCACGTTTACCGTTTTAATATCAGCAATCTTTTTAGTATTCAAAAGAGCATGAGAATGCAGCACCTGAAATTAAAATGGAAGAAACTTGAATCTTTTGCTAACAAAGTTGGTGGAGCAAGAACTATATTTTCAGAACTTTTTGGAACTTGCAACACTGAAGAAACCTTTTGGTTAGACAGTTCATCTATTGAAAAGGTTTGTTTGAAGTATAAGACCCTTATTCTATGCTTTCTCATATGTTGATATGATTTCTTTGAGACATGCATTAATATAGATAGCCAAATAGTCAAGTTGCTAAATAGTTTTACTTACAATAGAAATAATTTAAAATTAGACGAGGTTTCTGGTCAATTAGCAATATGTTATCATGTATGCTCTGGCTTCTAGGAAATCAGAATGCTGCATGATTGTGTTTGCAATGAAAATGTGGTTTATAACTGAATTGGCATGAATGATACTTTTGTCAATGTCTTAATTCTGAAATTTCACTCAAAGTTTCCTTTAAGAATAATATGAATATATTTATATATCTTTCCTGATGGAAGTTTTCCTGATGCTGTGACAAGATTTAGGTACCATGTTGGGTGTATCTGTTGTCGTTTGATCCGAGTTCCTTAAATTTGACCTTCAATTAGTCAGGTTTATGTCATGACTAGATAATTAAACACCGGTTTCTGGTTACTTTCAAATTTTTCACATGCATTTTACCGGAGCTTGGTTTTTAACACTTCAGATACTTCATTCTAAGATCCTATCTTTTCTCATGATGGAATTTCCTGTAGTACCTGGAATTTAATTGGATTGGGTTGTTGTTTTCTATTGAAAGTTTTTGTTGCATCTATGTCAGGGAAGAGCTCGCTTTTCATTTATGGGGACAAAAGGTGGATCACTATGGAAGCAACTGACATTCAAACTGTCAGATGAAAGGTCTAACTTGCTCTTAAAGTATTTTGTTATGATTCTATTGATACAAATAGTTTGTAAAGCATATTTAATATTTGTTGGGTGACTTGAAATTCTATAGCTTGCCTTATCACTTCCAAAGTGATAGTCTGAAACTATAAAAGGTTCTATAATATTTGTAGTTGATTGAAGCTAAAGTGCTTTTCTAATTTGTTTTTTCTTATATTTCTTTTAGAAGGTTAAATATTCTTCTGTGCTGGTTTGATTTTCAGAAATGGAGGTTGTCTCTCTATTCGAAACGCCCGGGGCAATGTTACGAGCATGCATTTGGAAAATGGTTTTCTTGATTTCTTAGACAAGGTTTGCATGATTGTTTTTATATTCCAAGCCTATTGAACGCTCTTTACTCGGTTATACAAGGTTCTGATTTGGATCTATTCTTGTTTGTAGTTTGGTTGTAGATTCGCTTGAGTATAGTGGTTTGCTTCTTCGTTATCAAATCCCAGCAACATCTCCTCCTCACCTCCCCAATAAAAGAAACACAAAAGAGAAAATTTAAAATGTTGATGGGAACATTTTTTTTTTATTACTTTTCCTCCTTTACATTTAGTGATTTTAGCTTTAATGTGAACCATGTTCTTATAATATGTAGCATGAAGAAATGTTTCTGATGTGTTTTCTTTTAATCAAGTTCTAATGGTTGACAAGTGTGTGAACCCTGAGATCTCAACTGGTCGAGGTCTAGGAATATATTCTAGAGGTCACATGTCTGTGTCCCCTTAGGGCCGCTGGAGGTTTTTCACTTTTTCCTCCTGGTTGTTTTTAGGGCCCCTGCGAATAGTTGGTGTCATAAGCTGACCCAGATACCTGGACACCCGGGTTATTGAAAAAAGGTTGACAAATGTGTGTGGATTATACATCTATATCTTAAAGGGTTCTGTGAGGTCCGAGGTGTATGGGTCATATGGTTTTTTGCAGTCTCTAAATGGGCTAATACATGAATAAAATATGTTACAAATATTTTTTTTTTGATGCTTGGTTGTTCAGGTTCTCTTGACTACAAAATTAATATGTTCACCGTGGCTGATCTTTTTGAATGCATTGAAAAATTTCTTACCAAACTGCATGTGTCGCTGTGCCCGTGATCCAAGTTCAAAACATGAACACACCCTCCAAACAAGCTCAGAACATGTTCTTCAAAATCAAACAAGTGTGATATTGATATTAATAAGCAAAATGCAGCCAGATAAACACTTGTTGAACCTAGATATGTCAGAAATAGAAAAGGATATAACCTACTTGACAAAAATTAATTGAAGAACTCCAGACCTGACATGAAGAGTCTTCTCTGATGTTTGCTCTTACTTGAATTATGATCTTATACGATTTGAACTTTAAAACTTTTGCTTACATTTCATTGCTGTATGTAAATGACGTTTGTTGTTTCAATTGCAAATGATATGTTTGTTATTTCCATACAACAGGAACTCCAGTCAATTCATTGTAGCAAGGAAGATTATCAAGGGCTGCCATTTGACTTCTGCGGTGGTTATATTGGTTATATTGGGTATGTTTGATAAGTCCTTACTAAATCCTTTAATGCATTGACATCTGGTATTCAAGTATTTCAATGTGCTTACAAGTTACAACTTTGCAGGTATGACCTAAAAGTTGAGTGTGGATCTACATCTAATTGCCACAAATCTCAAGCTCCAGATGCTTGCCTTTTCTTTGCGGATAATTTTCTCGCCATTGATCATCAAAATGATGACGTTTACATCTTGTCATTACATGACAAAATCTCAACTCACTCATCATGGCTAGATGCTATACATTTGAAGCTTAGAAGCTTGGAGGATTCCGTTTTAGAGGTTATAAAGCAACACAATTTGCCTTCTGTTAGTTCTCCTCTTAAAGCTGGATTCTGCACAGAAAAATCAAGAGATCAGTACATACAAGATGTTGAGAAGTGTCTTAGATACATCAAAGATGGAGAAAGCTATGAGTTGTGTCTCACAACTCAGATGAGGAAGAATATTGAGGAGGTAGATCATCTAAATCTTTACCTCCGACTCAGAGAACAGAATCCTGCCCCATATGCAGCGTGGCTAAATTTTCCGAAAGAGAATTTATGCATCTGCTGTTCTTCTCCAGAAAGATTCTTGCGGCTAGACAAAGATGGTATCCTGGAAGCAAAGCCAATTAAAGGTACCATATCTCGAGGTTCAACTCCAGAAAGAGATGAACAGCTTAAAATGCAGCTTCAGTACAGGTAACATTCTGCATCTAAGAACCTGTGAGTAGCACATCACTTATTACATAATTCATTTAGAGGTCAGTGGGCGGACACATTACGGGGCTGGGAGCGCCCAAGCCCCACTATATATTGCAAAAAAAAAATGTTGAATATGCAAGTAAAAATGTCATGACCGCTTCATTTTCTTTTTGTTTTAGTCTAATTATTATAATAACTTTACCACTATGTTTGGATAGCAAATTAGGAGAGAAAAGAAAGGAAGGGAAGGGGAAGGAAAGGAAAGGAAAGGAAGGGGAAGCATAAGGAGGGAAAGTGGGAAGGAAGGGAAAAGGAAGGAAAGTGTTTTCCTTCCAAATCTTTCCTCTTTAGGAGAGATTATCTTCTTAACAAAATTTGTTCAAATTTTCCTTCCAAATCCCTCCCCTCCAAATCCCTTCCCTTCAAATTTGTTATCCAAATAAGGGATACCTCCTCCCTCCAACTCCCTCCCCTTCCTTTCCCTCCATTTCCTTCAATCCAAACACACCCTAAAGGACCCTCCATAGCTAAAATCCTGGATCAGCACTGGTAGAGGCTATAGAGAAAGATCATATTAAATTTCGTGGTGTAGTGCAAGTTTGTGCTTGTAAATAACAGTGTGAACTTTGAAGTGCAATAGTCCTCTTTCGTTAGAAAGTTATATGTGTGCATAACCCTTTCCTGATTATGCTATGACAGTGAGAAGGATCAAGCTGAAAATTTGATGATAGTTGATCTGCTCAGAAATGACCTTGGGCAGGTTTGTGATCCTGGTTCTGTTCACGTACCCTGTCTCATGGATGTGGAGACTTACAGTACTGTCCACACTATGGTAAGCACAATAAAGGGGAAGAAGCATGAACATGCAAGTCCGGTCAACTGTGTTCGATCTTCATTTCCTGGTGGATCCATGACAGGTGCTCCAAAGCTTAGATCCATGGAAATTCTTGATTCCCTCGAGAGTTGTTCGAGGGGCATTTATTCAGGTTCAATCGGATATTTCTCAATTAATGGAACATTTGATTTGAACATTGTGATTAGAACGGTTGTTATACATGAGGGTGAAGCTTCGATTGGTGCTGGTGGTGCAATTGTTGCTTTATCGAATCCTGAGGATGAGTATGAGGAAATGATTCTTAAAACTCAGGCTCCTACAAGAGCTATTGTATCATGCCAAACGAACTCTTATTTAGTGGAGTAGCCATCCATGAAACAGCTACTTAAGTTATATATTATATTCATTCCCAACACCTCCAATTCCCACCGTTGTTTTCAAGCCCTTACAAGATACAGAAAGTGGTGATACTCAACACATAAACACACACAGAGACAAGTTTGGTTCACTGGAACTGAACTATATAAGCAATGTTTTCAGCGTTAATATTGTACTATTTCTATATCTATACATCTAAAAAAGTTTAAAATGTAGGGAACTATGCCCGATTTATTTCCTTATACCGAGTTGTAGGATGATGTTTGGATTCTTTTGAATTGATACTTCTTTTGGTCTTTTGAGTTTTTTTAGCTCAAATTATGTGAACTTTTTGCACAAGTGCTGAAAAGTGAAAACTCAAAAAGACGAAGGATGTACAAACTGAATGGAATTTGACTCAATTTGTGCTATTAGTAATGTGTATAAATCAATAAATATATTGGTTTCCTTTATATGTATCCTATTTAAAAGAGAAGTGTTTAGATCCTCTATGAGATAGTGGTAGATAATTGGTAATATTGTGTGTTTCGGTGATTTCATATTAATCCGAGTGGAGCGTATTCTTTGTATTGAATTTCTTTTGTCAACTCTACTATGGTAACCTTTACTACTACGTTATTACTTATTTTGTACTCGTACCATTTTGTGTTTTTTGTCAACTCTCCTTATAGGTATGAGTTGTCATCGTTCTTTCCTCTTTGGTTCATGCTCATAGTTGGGTTGGATAACATTAATTTGAAATAAATCCTTATTTTTGTAATATAATGTCATTGGCTCAAGGCCAAATTAACTTCAAAACATTACGTCAAGATCACAGTTAAATTACTCGATGGTGAAGCATTAATAAGAAGAGAAATTTTACACAAAAATACAAAATAAATAATAGTCTGGGAGGAGTTAGGACCCTCTCCATTACTTAAAATGTAGAAAATTTAGAGAATTTTGAGATATTATTCTTAATTCTAAAATAGGTGTCAAAATCTTAGTATGGATAATGGAGAAAAATAATGGAGAGGATTCTAATACGTCTGGGAGATGGGATCAAAAGCCATATTTAATTCTTTATCTCTTTGTTTTAGCCATTTAGGGTCCTCATCGCTTGTGGTAATGAGTAATGACTAATGAGTCCATGCAACACGTACCTAGTTTTTAATAAAATCAAAAATTATATATATATATATATATATATATATATATATATATATATATATATATATATATATATATATATATATATATATATATATATATATATATATATATATATATATATATATATATATATATATATATATATATATTCTATTAGATCATGTGATATCTTAAGTTAATTAAAAATAAATGTATTTGTTGATTGATTATTTTAAAATTAATTAGAATATAACATGATTTATCTGAGACCATAGTCGCACTAATAATAACTGAAGGCTTGTGTAAATCTCTCACTATTTATAATTTCATTTTCTAAAAAATTGAGGTAAAAGCTGTATGGACTTCATTGCAACAAGCAGTGACAATCCTAAATGTCTAAAAAAACAAAAGGTCGAATTGAAAATCTTTTAGAAATGGATCATGCCCAAGGATTTCTAAATATTTTTACGGCTTTGTTTAATTTTCATTTGTATAGGAAAACTTGTTTAATAGTTTATACTCCCTGGTTCAAACATACATTATTTATAGGGATTAGGGAATGAATGTGCCTTCCATTTTCTTTAATTAAGATTTGGCCGAATATAATTCGTCTATGTTTAAAAATCCTTGGGCATGATCCATCTGCTCGACCGGAACTATTGTTTTTCAATTTGGTAGCACCTTTAGACTTCATGATTTGTCACGAACTGAATTGTGACCATATAGCTAGACGCTAGTAAGTGGATTGCACAATTACAATCTTATAGGAGTAATTCCTATCCCTTTAAAAGGAGACTTGTTAGGTATTTTTTTGTTAGGTATTTTTTAGAAAAAATTATTTATTAGGTACTCTCTCCGTTCACACATCATCCAATACAAACACAATTTAAGAACATCATCCAACATAAACCTAGAGTAAGTAACGGTTGGTGTTAAGTTGACCGTTTATTAAAAAAAAATTATTAGGTACTTTTTGACACTTGTTCCTTATTATTATTATTATTATTATTATTATTATTATTATTATTATTATTATTATTATTATTATTATTATTATTGTGTTTGTATTGGATGATATGTGAACTTTTTTATGAATAATGTTCTTAGAGTTATATATTATGTTGTTTTTGTATTAGATGATTATGTTGTGTTCTTGTTTTTCGTATATTGCAACTAGGGGTGTTTAAAATTGGGTACTGGGTCGATCCGGATTCGGAAATTCGGGTACCTAAAATTGCGATCTGGTTCCGACTTATCCGGAATCCGGGTACCCGGTTTAAACCGGGTCGAAAACTGGATATCCGGTTTTATTAGAATGTTTTTTATTTTTTATTTTTATGTCATTTTGTCGTTCAACCATACGTTTGTTTACTCTATTTTCACTTAAAATATATTTTTTTATATAAAATTCAAATACAAACTCTCTAAAAATCTTTAACTTAATTAGTCATAAAAGATTAATTTAAGAAAATGAAAGAATAATATTATTATTCATGAGTTTAAGTAAGAACAATTATAAAATTCAAATACTAGCTCTCTAAAAATATTCGATCTAAGGTTAGCTTAAGAGATATCATAATCTTTTTATTTACGAAAAAAAGTTTTAAAAAAATAATTAAAGAAAACCGGATACCGGATACCCGGTTTTCAAAAGTGCGCGACTCGATCCGGATCCGGTTTGCAAAAATCGAGTAAATTACCTGGTTTTAGAAACCGGGTACCGGATAATTCGAGTCGGATTTTTCGGATCAGGTTATTATGAACACCCCTAATTGCAACTATATTGAAGCGGAGGAAGTATTATGAAAGAAAGGAAATACTAACAACTAACAAATCTTTCTAGCCTCTAGTTTGTAAATGTTTCAATGGGATTATTTTCGCAAATCGCAAAAGAACAACTCTAATTATGGTGGGCTATAAGCCTATAATAATTTTCCTACCAGAAGGTTGTTGAGTATTAATGACTTTTATGTTGTATTATTATGTACTACGTTTTTTCCTAAGTGAAACTCTTAATATCTCTAAATAAATATTATAAAAAATTATAAAAAATATATAATAAAAAAATATATATTAAAACAAATCTAACGAGCTTACATAAAAAAACAAACGTTATAAATAATTTAGAGCAAAAGAAGTATACAAACGTTATAAATAATTTAAAACAAAAGTATACAATTAATAAAACTCTTTTGCTTATGGTTTTTACCTTATATTTTGATTTTTTCTTCAACGTAAAAAAATCACCAGAGGCTTTTTTTTTGAAGAATTTTTTTTTTTTTTGAAGAACATCATCAGAGTCTCAGAGAATTGCATGTCTTTATTCGAAAAGTACAAATAAACGAAAATAATCAAAAGATGCGCGTATATCTCAAAAATTAACCCATTTCCTTATTTGTCAAATTTATATCAATTGTTTCATTTTCTTTATCAAGTTTTTTTTTATTTAATTATCCTATGTTCACACAAGTAATGAACAAAATACCCTTATTTTTACAACTTATAATGCTTCAACTACCACCTTTACAATTAATTAATTTAATCAATTAAAATACCCAACTATCACTTTTTTAATGGACTCCATACCAACCTTAATATCTGTGCCCAAACAAATGCAACAATTTATATCTAAAATCAGCATTATCTATTTCAAAGTTTGGGTGAGCAATTACAGACTGTGGTCCCGTCTTAATTGCTTTATTCATGTAAAGAATTCGTTCAGTCTATCCGCTATCGTTTACCTTTTAAGTGTAAACACACATTAATGGCGTTTCATGTTAGAGAAAGTGATTTGAAATTTTGCTATATTATTCATTGATAGCTGTCATGAACATACATCATACTCCCTCCATCCTATGACATAGTAGCAAAGAGAAAATTGTGAGAATTAAAAAAGTGATAATAAATGAAGAGAGAAAATGAATTGTGTGGTTGAAATTAGAAGAGAGTTAAAATGTATGGATGAGATTAAAAGAAAGTGGTGGGTCATAGTTCAAAAATAAAAATGCTACAATTTAAGTGGGACGGACAAAAATAAAATATACTGCAAATTCATAGCGACGGAGGAAGTACATGCTTAATAGTACCATTGTACCAAAGTAAGACACCTATTAATGTTATAACCACAACTAAGGACAAAATAGAATAACTACTACTTCCTCGGTTCCATTTTAGTTGCACTATTATATTTGACATATTTTTTAAGGGTCGTTAAATTAGTAAGGTAAAAATAGAAATGATGTGTGATTGATGGTGATAGATAAGTGGGGTAAAAATAAAAAAATTATTATAAGTAGATAGTGATGACTTGTGGGTATATTAAATAATTAATGGGATGATGTATGATTAATGGTGATAGTGGGGTAGGAATAAAGTGAGGATAAAATAAGTAGATTATTTTTGTCAAAAATACTAATGTTGTAAGTAATATGAAACTTTCAAAAACGGCAAGTGTTGCAAGTAAAATGATTGTGCGATTGTACCATGGTACAATCGCACTTTTTGTGCGATTCTGCCATGGCACCATAGCACATTTTGTGCGATTTTCCAATTTTTTTTTTGTTTTTTTATTAATTAATTATTTATTATTTAATTTATTAAATGTATATTTATTTAATTTATTTATTTAATTTATTTAAAATATTTATTGTTTTGTGATTAATTAATTATTATAACAATAATAAAAATTATAACAATATTATATTAAATTAATTAAAATTATTATAAACAAAAAAATTATTATAACATTATTAAATTATAAACAAATAAACAATAACATATTTCAAAAAAAATAACAATAATAACAAATAATAATAAAAATATTTATATACAAATAATAACAATAACAAATAATAATAATATTTATAAACAAATAATAACAATAACAAATAATAATAACATTTATATTAAATAAAATAAATATTTATATACAAATAATAACATTTTGTGCGATTTTTCCTTTTTTTTTTAATTCAATTTCGAAACGATTAATAAACTTACCGAATCGTATTCTTGTTCGTTTTGTTCGCCATTGTTGTTCGATTAGTAAATTAAAATTATTAAGTTTTTTAATTTTTTTTTAATTAATTTAAAATAAAGGGTGGCAATTTTATGAAAAGGGTGACGACAAATAATAATGCCCATTATTTGTGCTTCATTGTGGGCGTGCTGGTTCGGAAGGAATAAAATCATTTTGGATAGCAAACCTTTACCTTGTGACTTTGTGCAGATATCTACCTCTTTTGTGAAATTGGTCCATGACTACAGCATGTATGCCACGGTGGTCACTGATATTCATGTTCCTGATGTATCGGTTCCTAGAAGCTGGAGGCTACCGGACGAAGGCCGAATTAAGGCAAACTTTGATGCGTATGTGGGTACTGATTGTATCCGGGGTCTTGGTGCTGTTTTCAGGAATCATGAGGGGAAGATTTTGGTGGCAGCAGTGAAGAGAATAAAGTCTAACATAGGCGTCGAAGCATCGGAGTTAACAGCTGCTTGTTTTGCTTTGGAGATAGCTCAAAGGATGGAGTATGCTCACATTATGTTGGAGGGTGATGCACAGACAGTTATTAATACCATCAAGAAGAAAGAATGTGGCAGAGCACCAATATTTGCTTTATATGAGTCTTTACATGTTCTAAGCTCTTATTTTACTAGCTTTTCCTGTAGCTCCGTTCGTAGAAGTGGAAATACCGTTGCCCATATGGTTGTTAGGTGGGACACGGGTATTGCTCACGAGAAGATTTGTATGGAACCTTTCCCGTCAAGCCTCCGGGCTTTGGCTGATCTTGATCTAATATAAGCTACAGGTTTTATCTCAAAAATAATAATAATAATAATAATAATGACATTCTATGAAACAATTTATTTCATTTCATTAATAAAATGGCCCACCTTTTATTAAAAGAAAAACTATGAAACATTTTAATGTACTCATCTTCACATGAACTACAATTGCTTATGATATGGTCCATTTGTTGTACATTGACAACCCTTAAAATGTTTTCCTTAATTACTTGGGGTTAGAGAAAGAATAATGTTTCTAAACTTGTAATAGGACAACACTCATAATTAAGGCTAGACATAAGAAAATGGGCCTGGGCAACCCAAACAAGGAGGAGAAGAAGTAGTTCACTCATAAACCCAAAGAAGGTTCACTACTAAAACCAATTGGTAATAGTAGGAGTTACTCCTTGAATATATAAAGTGATGGATACTCTTCTCTTTCTCCGATGTGGGACAACTCACATGTGGGTAACACATGGACACTTCAACATATAGTCTAGACAAGTCATTACACATAAATGTAATCGCTCATAGGGTAGCTAACTAGCTATAGCGCTTGATCACTAAGAACAAAACTGGTTATCGCTTATCAAGACTCTAATTTTGTTAGGGTGTAAAATATTTATTTTTATGTATAAAGTTGTTTTTAACCTGAATTTAATTTAGATATAATTTAACTTTAATCTAAGTAATACTCCTTTTGTCTTCATATGTTTTTCTCACTTTTCATATTTTTAAAATTTTCAAAAGTTCTTTCCATTTAGAAAATATTTTTAACCTTGCATTTTTTTGCTGCTTATTATTCTCTTTTTGGAAATTATGATGAACACGTACGAACAATATTTTTATAAAGGTAATAATAGGGTATGTTGCTAGCAAACTAAAAGAAAGATTGGATTATTGACAGCGAATTAAGGGCAAACATTGAATAATTAAAAAATTATCAAAAAATTAGTTTATTCATCGCGAATAAGCAAAAAGATGAATTATTAATGTCAATTTTTCTTAACTAAAAATCATTAAAAAAAATAAAACTAAACTAGTGTAAGACAATCAACTAGTGGATGACAGCTAGAAACCACCAACAACAAACATTCACTTTTTATTTTGCATATTCTATCAACTTTCAAACCAACTTCATCGTCCTTGAGCTTCAAGGTCAGCTGTACCTTCTCCAATAGTGGGTTACTTTTTTCGCGGGCAATCGGGCATAAAAATGAAATTCGCCCGAATTAAGCGAGATATACCATTTTAAACGGTAAAATTGGCCGATTTGCGTGTTGATGCACTGTTTTCTTACGCAACATTACGAATCGCGAGATCTCGGAACGGTGAACTGAAAAAATATCATCTATAATAATAAAATTGAAAAAATATTAATAAACTCTATTGACATTGTCATTTATAATATTTAAATTATATGTTAATTATGTTATTTATAAATGCCCATTTCCTACCCTTATAGAGCCTTTTATAGCGCGCTTTATTTTAATTATAGTAGAGCCTGACTTGACGCATTTTTTACCCGACCTTACAAAGTCCTTCTAAATACGGCCGGCTAAGAACTGAAAATAGGGTCTTGGCCCATTGAACACCACTACACTAGTACTCATACAAGAAGGAAGAATAATGGTAAAATATTTGATAAAATTTACACTAAATAATTCTAAATTTTGCAAAGTTACTTATCCCTTCAAATACATTAGCTTATCTTAATATGGTATTATTAGCTACCCCTGTTAGCTAGCCCATTTAATTATTAATAATTAATACTTACTTCTTTAGTTTACTATATTTGTTGATTTGACTCTTTACGTAATTGAATGTATTATTTGATTCGTTTATATATTGACGTATACACATCTAACAAGTAACAATTATAAAAAATTAATATTATTAAAGTATGCGACTAGACGATAATTCAAATAAGATCCTACTTAATTACTTTTTTTCTTACATACTTGTTATGAATCTTATGATATTTAAGATAAGCTTAAACGATAAATAGTACCAATAACAGTAATATGTAGCTGAGTATTTATTTAATTACTCCCTTTGTCCCATTGAATTAGTAGCATAGAGAAAATGAGTGAGAATTAAGAAAGTGATAATAAATGAAAAGAGAGAATGAATTGTGTGGATGAAACTAAAAGAGAGTTAAAATGTATGGATAAGATTAAAAGAAAGTGATGGGCTATAATCCAAAAATAGAAATGCTGCAGTTTAAATGGAACATACAAAAATAGAAAATGCTGCAAATTATAAGGAACGGAGGGAATATAATTTTGGTGAATGAAGACAAAAGACGACTAATAGTCTTAAACTCTAGACTAGTACAACGAAGACTAGTACCAATAATTCAGATTCCATTTAATTTACCAAATTGCCATCATGAATGAATCGTTGGCCTATATAAACACCCCCAGCCTTAGAAAACTCACATCTAATTTTCCTTCCTCTAAACTTCTCAAGTCATCTTCTTGACATCATCTTGTCTTGCAACTTCATCTTTCCTTAACAAAAGATTCAATATTTCTTTAATTTTCCAAGTACTTAACAAATTAAAAGAATAAGAAAAACTTGATTTAAGCATTCAATTGTGTAGCGACTTGCTAAAAAATTTCTCGCCCGAGCTATTTGGCATCCAAATGGCCACATGTTATTTCCTTTTTTTTTCCGCGTATTTTATAATGAATTTTCCTTTTATATAAATAACGACCAACGGTAACTTTATTAAAGCTCTTGGTCAACTTTATTTTCAAAAAGAAAAGTAACTTAATTAGTTACTATGCATGAAAAGTGTAAGTAAATTCATCTATAAATAGTTCATATATTTTACTCATGCTTTGATAAATATAGAGTGACGAAACAACCTTGAAGAATTTTCCTAAACTTTCTTACATCATTCAGGGTCGGCTCTAAGGTTGGGCAATAGGGGCCGTCGCTCAGGACCTTATGTAAAAAAATCAAAATTAATGGTTGTAGAAGGTTTATATAAGTTATAAATTGCAAAAGAAAAAGAGCCCCAATATGCTATTTCGTCCAGGGCCTCAAAATATTTAGAGCCGTCACTGACATCATTAAAATCTTGAGTCCATTGTCATTACCATCGTCTCCTGGTATGGAACTTCCATGCTAATATTCCTTTGCAATATATATTCTTGTAGAGTTATAGTTTATTGTTTCTTATAATTTGTACTTTGATTTATATTAACTTTTTTTTAATATAATTAATTTTGATTTGTATATATATATATATATATATATATATATATATATATATATATATATAATTATTAAAATTTCAACCAAATAATTAGAAACTGATATGGCTTTAAATCCATTTCCCCCTTATGCCCTTATAAACATATTCATTGCTCTTTTTTTTCGTATATTAATTAATTAAGATGATTTTTCTTTAATCTATTTATTATTCAATGATTAATTTATTATTCGATTCTCTCTTGCTTGTAAAATTGACTTTACATCATGTTAAAAAAAATTTGCAATAATTAATTTTCTTATAATATTGTCTAATATAATTTTTTTTTTTGCAATTTTAATTAATGTAAATATTTTTAATTAAAAGTTACGAGTGTGATGAGATTAAGATGTACTTGAACAATACCTTAGGCAAAAATACTCAAAATTACATTTCAAATGGATTTTACAAACAATTTGATTGGCCGATTGTTATTTGTTGTTACATTGCTACTACAATTCTTTTCCATTACGAGTAGGATGTAATTTTTATTTTTGATTTAATTTTACTACTTTTAATGGGTATGTTGTTAATTGTTACAACTTGTACCTATTTTATAATCATAAGGTGAACTAAAAGTGCTCAACTTCACTCAAAAGTTAGACCACTTCGATCAGTATTATGAGCTAACCAACTTTACATTTCAACAAATAGTATTAGTCGACGATAGTCAATGGGCGGTGATTGGAGCCTCCAGTTTTGTCTTATCTTGTAACGATGATGGTCAAACATATGAAACGGAGCAATATGACATTCTTAACTTAAGTGTCAATTCATTTAACGCAATGATAATTTATATTTAGGTACTTTTACTGGATATTTTTTAGAATTATATCCTAAATTCCTAATAAAATATTCTAAAATATTTTTTTAGAATAGCAGCCAAAGAAAAAGAACATTCTATTAAATATTTTATTAGCAATCTAGAATATAATTCTAAAAAATTTTCTAGCAAAATTAACTCGAATTATCATTGCGTTAAATGAGCTGGCACTTAGGTTAAAAATGCCATTGCTCCGGTTCATATATTTGACCATCATCGTTACCAAATAAGACAAAAACGGGGCTCCAACCCCCGCCCATCGACTATCGTCGACTAATACTCTTTGTTGAAATGTAAAGTTGGTTATCTCATAATACTGATCGAAGTGGTCTAACTATTTAGTAAACTTAAGCACTTTCAGTTCACCTTCTGATTATAAAATGTGTACAAGTTATAACAATTAACAACACACCCATTAAAAATATCACAATTAAATCAAAACTAGAAATTGCATCTTACCCGTAATGGAAAAGAACTGTAATAGCAATGTAACAACAAATAACAATCGGCCAATCAAATTGTTTGTAAAATCCATTTGAAATGTGATTTTGAGTAATTCTGCACAAAGTATTGTTCAAGTACATTTTAATCTCATCACATACGTAACTTTTAATTAAAAATATTTACATTAATTAAAAATTGCAAAAAAAAAAGTTATACTAGAGAATTTATAAGAAATTAAATTATTTATTATAAAAAAAAATTTAACAATGGTGTAAAGTGAATCTACAAGCAAGAGAAAATTCAATAATAAATTAAGCATTTTTTAATACTATTCATGATTCATGAATTTTTAAAAATAGATTAAAGATAAAATCAACTTAATTAACATTTTCTATTTTAATTCAATTATTATTGGTAAATTTAGTTTAATAATAATAATTGATGATTTTATAATTAAAAAGAGATTTAAGAGCATTTTAGTGAATATGCTTTGAGGAAACATTTTCTTCATGGTGATCTGATCTACATGAAGAAATGTTTATGAAGGTTCTTGAGGGCATATATGTACAAGGCAAAAAGGTGTGCAAGCTCAATAAATCTCTATATGGTTCATCAACAAAGCTGGTGTAGACATCACTCTTATGGTAGCTTGATTGAGCTTTCCTACCTCCCCACTCAACATCAGTTGGCAGATTTATTAACTAAGGCATTACCTTCTCCTCAGTTCAATACTTTGTTATCTAAACTAGGTGTCTATCCTACACCACCTCATCAAAAAACACAATCAAGAAACACAAAAGTCAGTTAACACCTTATAACTGTTAGAGTATATAACATAAGGTTATGGTTGAGACCTCAGGATATGTTATATACTCTAACAGTAACCAACTTCTGTTAGTTGTAACAGAAAGCTGACACTGCTGCTGTCTTCTATTAGTTTCTGATTATCCTTCATTGCTATTGTATATATATACTCATCCATGTACTTGTAAAGGTTACCAATTCTATCAATAAAAATTGCATGATTAAAGATTGAATTAAGTCTTTTGCTAAGTTTCAACACTCTCAAGCTGTTTAGTTATTCTGAACAATACCACAGAAAATCGAATGTTTGAATGAAAATTTTTATATTAAAAGCTAGTGTGTTTTGTTAACTTTATTTTCACATTTTAATTTAGATATAAAGAGCGTAGCAAATTTAATAGATTGTTTAATTGAATCTTATTTAGTGTTAGTTATATATCACACGAATTAGGATTCTCTTCATTACTAAAATGTAATGGAGGATTCATTACAAAATTCAATGGCTATAATTGCTTGATTTTGTTTTAATAGGAGGAAAATATGATATTTTATTTTTTATTCTAAAAATGTGTCAATTATAGCCATTGAATTTTGTAATGGATCCTCCATTACATTTTAGTAATGGAGAGGATCCTAATTCATATCACACATGGAATAATTATACTATTAAGTAAAAAAAACTGAAAAATTTCATGTGGCTTCTTCACAAAAATTTATCACATGGAATAATCAATTATGTTATTAAATAAAAGAATTAAAAATTTTCATGTAGCATACTTACAATAGTTTGCCATATAGAATAAACAAATTGATTAATTACTGTATTTATTAAACTAAATTAAGTAAAAGTTAATCAATTTAAATTGATAAATGCCTAAAAAATTAAAATCGTGCAAATTGAACCAGCCCAAATTTACGGTCTCGATCTCATCCAAGTTTATGTGTTATTCTTATTTCCCATAAAAAGCTTTTCAATTTCTCAAATTGGATTTTTTTTCTTGAATCAGAAAATAGGGAAGCATGGTCCACACTCAACAGATAGCTTTTTCTAATTGAATATCAAAATGACCAACAAACTAACACTATTTTCTACTTATCGCAAATTCGCAATGGTCAATAATTGCTCAATCAACAATTGCTTTATCTACTTTAATTATATTTCAAATAATTTTATTTGCAAAAATAAAAGTATCTTAAATGATATTAATGGCTTTTGCCTTTTTAAAAATCAATAATTGCCTTTTTTATAAATATTAAATAATGAAATATATTAAAATCGCACATGATTTGCTTGTTTATTAACAATATTAATTTGCAATTATTATTGTATAAGTATTAGCTTTTAAGATATACTCCCTCTATTCTGTTTAATTTGATGTAAAGAGAAAGCTAATATTTTTTAAGAAAAAGTTAGATAATGGTAATAAATGAAGAAAGAGAATAATTGTATGGATGAAATTAAAAAAAAGTTAAAATTGTGTGGATGAGATCAAAAGGAAGTAGTGGGCCATTTTCAAAAATAGAATTAAGTAATGTAAATTAAGTTGGACGAACCAAAATTGCAAATGATGCAAATTAAATGAGACGGAGGGAGTAGTATTTATTATTGACTTTTCTAATTTATGCCTCTACATCAAATGTTTAAACAATAAATTTGATAATAATCAATTTGATTTTAATAGAAGATATCTTTTTAGAATATGTTAATGTAATAATATTCTAAAGAATAATTTTATTGTCTAAACTTATTCACATGAAGCATAGCTTAGAAGAATTGCTTTATTATTAACAGAAGGTCTCCTGAGAGACCATGGCATAGACGACACTCTCAGCAGCCTAATCCAACGAAAATTTTAGTTGTTTTTTTTAAAAAGTGTAAAAATGGGCTGGACCATTACACCCGTCTATGCTATAGACCGTCTATAAGAAGAATTTGCGTATTATTAATAGTTGCATCGTAAAGAATAATCTCATTTTAATTAAATTTGTATGAATATTGTAACAGGCTCAAATATCTTAAACTTAATCTTTCGATAAATTATTCCGAAATTTCCATTCAAATTTCTAATCCTTTAAATATCCATTTCAAACCACCTTTAATTCCTAAACCTTTTTCTGATTTTGTAAATTCTTTTGAATGTTAAACTTTAAAAATATTATTTTGTTTAAAATCTTTTTATAAGCACTAAAATATTATTTTATTATTTTATAGTACGAAAGTAAAATTTTATTATTATATTTACAGTTTTGTAAAACGTTACGTTTTAACTTTCTTCTTTAAACTAACATTACTACTTATTATTTGTAATCTTATAACTTTGATTTAATTATTTTATACATAAAAATGAGTCGTATTTTTATTATTAAATTTAAGTATAGTTTTAAGCAAAATTTTCTAAGTAAACTACATATTTTCATGATCAAAATTATCCATTATTTTAATATGATCACTTGTACATATTAGAACAAATATTTGATGAACCAAAATCCTTTTTATAATATATAACCCATGATGTTCATCACTTACACAAGCTATCACTATTTTCTTACACAAGTTAACCTTCTTCTATACTCCAAACTCTTACACATTCACTTACACACTCCAACTCTTATACAATTACTTACACACTCTAAATCACTTACAATGGTTAACCTTCTTCCATACTCCTAACATTCTTATTCATACAACTTATGAATTAGAAATTGCCCAAAACCCATTATAAATACCCCCCTTAGCCATAAGATCAATTACACCACCTTCATCAAATCTTTCTAACATTCTTTCTTATATTTTCACTACATTAAAATACTACTACCTTAATACTTTTATTATTAGTTGAAAGAATTCAAGAAAATGGAGCTTAGAACACTCTTTATTTAGCTTAAATCATCATCATTTTGGAGTATTATTGGGTTATTATTTTGGGTACATAATGTATCATTATTTTTGAAGTTGGGATTTATTTATTTTGGAAGCTTAGATTAATTATCTTTGGAGCATTATTATCTATCTTGAAGGGTCTTATATCTTATTATTTTTCCAATTAGTACTTAGTACTAATCCTTGGTGTTAGTATGGTATAACTTCTTACCCTACTCTTCGTGTGAAATTTTACATTATATTTACTTTATAATATGCAAAGTATGAAATATGTTGATATGTTTTAGTAGGAAGTTAGTTTAATGAATTTATGATCAAGATTATATTAAGTATGTGTATGCTAAAAATATATTTAGTATGTTAATAATCTTTAAACAATTTTAGGAAGTTGAGTGTAAAATTATATTCTAATGATATTAAGTATGATTTATGTTATAAACTAGTGCTAGTATGTTTATGAGTTATGTGTTACATTAGAATTGTTATTATATTTAAGAATTTTTATGTTAGAACTTTATTGATATGTTTATGTTAGCCTTCAAATTAGTTTATAAGGTAGTAATTAAGTTATTTTATGAACTTATTTTTTTTTATTAAGTATGGTTATATTAAGAATATTGTTATTTTAGTTTATTTTTTTGATTTGAGTTTATCTTTAAAGTTATAGTAAATTTCTAAGTTATTAAATAGTAAAGTGTTTTCTTGAATGATTGAAATTTTATTATTAAAATATGCTTTGTAACTAGTTTGTACAAAATATTTCTTTAGTTGACGGTTTGAATAAAATTTATGTAAAAAGATGTAAAAAATGTTTTTAATGAACTTGCCTTTTTAAATTATGTGTGAAATTTGATTTTAGGGAAAATATTAAAGATAAAAGTTTTGTTTGATTTATAACAAGAAATATTGATTTTTGTGAAAATATAAGTTTTTACTTGTTTTATAACTAGAAGTATTGATTTTGGTGAACTTATAAAGTATTACTTGTTTTATATTACTTTTTTTTTAACTAGAAATATTAATTTTTGTAAATTATAAGTTTTATTTGTTTTTTTTTTATTTAGATCATTAACTTTGTGAACTTAATAACTTTCACTTGTTTTTCTAAACTTGAAATATTAAGCTAATTATTAGAGTGAATATAGTGAGCTATTATAATAAAGTTAAATATAAATTTAATGTGTAAAAATTTAGGAATGAACATATAAAGACATAAAAGTGATTAAACGTTATGATTAAGAATTATATTAAATGAATGAAGTTACCAACTAGGTTGGTCAAAGTCAATTAATTTCAAAGTCAACTTGTAGTAATAAAAATGTGATGTACTTGTGTGTGCAAATAAGTATTGATTGAATGACCCTGATAGTAAGGTAATGTCGAACCATGGACCGGCATGTAAAATCCCGGCGTCCGTGTTGGCCAGCACGTAAAATGCGGTGTAAGACAGGGGGTTCGCTACCTATCCTGTGGAGCTCGAGCATAAACATTGTATTGGAGGGGTGACGACTCCCACCACAGTTAGGGTTTAGGACTACGGTCCTCACCTAACCAGACTCTTACATATATCAGGTGTCATATTGTTGTGTTTGTTGATTAGTGATGAACTTGATTAGTGGTTATCCTATGAATCATGGTACGGTTATAAGTATTAACCAAATGAACTTACTTGAGTGTTAAGATTACCAAATTGTATAAATGGCAGTAACGTACTTCTGTCAGGATTGAGAATGGTATCTTAATGACTTAAAAGTATGGAACAGTAAAATAATATAATAAAAGTATACAATGGTGTCAATTAATTTGAAATTCGTACTTAAATTATTATTTTGTAAATGTAGTGTATAATTTTCATATTTTGAGTTGGATAGGATGTTATGCTCGGCGTTACCGCTGACCGATTCAATCGGCTGTCATCCATATCATGGATGGCAGCATTTTGCAGGATTTAGTTTCAGGTTCCGATCCAGGCCGCAACAATTATTATTTATCGAGAACTTAGCTGCTTTTTGTGTCTTTATTGATGACTTGATGTTGATGTACTTTTACATTTTTAATTTTTAGCAAACAATGTTTCTTATCAGATTTAATATTTTACTTTTATTTTAAATAATTTTAGTTTTTATGATTTAAAGTTTTTAACGGTTCAGCATTTTAAGACTTCCGCAATATTTTTTTGTATAAACATTATTATTAAACATTAATTATGTATCGAGATTGCCGCTTCTGTTACAAATATGGTTTGATTTCAATATATATTTATATTTATTAAATAAATCAAATGATTTGAGATGCAAATTCGACATCCAAAAATATATCATAATAAAATACAAATCAATATAGATATTGTTTATTGATTGCACATATTATATTTTCACAAACACCGGATGAATGAAAATCTTGTTGTTTCTATAATCTGAATATTTAGCCCAATAAATCAAACCATAAATAAAATATTTAGCATTATTGTTACAAAATAAAAAAGGATTCTATAGATATTTATTAGCTAATATCAACAATTATTATATTGTAATCATTTATTCATGAACATGCTTCTACTATATAATGACCAGGCCATTAACCTCTTTTTTTCGTATTATAAATCAATTAATTCTTAACTTATTTTAAATAAACATTTTTTTTTCTGTTATTTCATATAAATACATTTCTACACCAACCAACTTGTAGAATTCGTGATGGCACAAAAGTTGGCAATTGTTTCTCTTTTAGTATTGATTCTGTCTGTTATGTCCAATAGAGTGTTTCAAATCGTATTTTTTTTTTGTTTATTATAGGTAGGTCGTAACTAGGAAACTAGTTGAAAATTAATACAAAAAGAATACTTGGTAGCTAGAGTGTAATCACACATTTTCGGTCTTGGGAGAGACCGTCTTAGATTAAGATGGCCTAATATTCTAATTCATCGTGCTTTCTCTCTTTCTTTTCATTTTCAGGGCATTTTTCAATTTTACTCTTAAAGGTATCCATTTTGACTTTAAAGATATCAATTTCAGTTTAGGTTGAAATTGATTAGTTTAACACCAAAATTGATCACTTATAGGTTCAAATTGAAATTTAATTTAATTGATATGTTTAAGTACTACTTTACGTTGAAATTAATACCGTTAAGGTTAAAATTGATACCTTTAAGGTCTTAACTGAAAAATACCCAAAAAATGAAAAAAAAAACAAAAAAATGAAATTCTGGAGGGCGCGACACGGCGCCTGCAATATAAATTTGTTAGAAATGTTAGGTAGTATTATGTTGATTAAAATATTTCTAAAACCTAATTATATTTATCCTTTTAAACCTTGGTTTGTTTCATTTTTAATTCTTAAGTATAATAGCATGATGATTACTTATGATTATTAATTAATTATTTGGATTATTATTATTATAAAGAAGTAGAATAATAAATAATAATTATTGATATGAAAATGAAAAACAGGAAGCAATGGGATTCGAGTATCAGAAAAGGCGCATTTGGACGTGATATGCCAACCGATGGAGGCTCGTTGTTATAAAAGTGATGACTGTGATTTAGTTTGTCAGCATCTTAAACCGGGCTCTGGACCTGAATCCGGCTTCTGCCGAAATTCACTTTGTTGTTGTATTTAATTTACTCACATAATTTTAATTATGCTCCTTTATTTATATATATAGGAGTATTTAATAAAATCACTTTAATTTAAATAAGAATCTACATTTAATTACTCTTTCTTCCTTTTATTCTATTTCAATTGTTTATGTTAGAATATTCAAGAGACAAATTCTAAAAAAAAAACTCATATATGGGTTAAATAGTCCAATTAATATAAGTTTAGGAGAAAAATAAAAAGTGTGGTCTTCTTGGTTTGAGGTTATCTCACAACAATAATTGTAGAGCATATATCATATTCTTGGGGTTGGGGCCTGAACAATCAGCTTAATCTGATGGTTGAGGCCCCATAGTATGTTATCTATAAAAATAAAAACTACTAATGAATAAACAGGGCTGACACGTGGGAGACTCTCAGCCAGGGGCGAAGCCAGGTTTTTCGATTAGGGGGGGCCAAATTGTCGATATACAAGCAAGTTATTTATTATTTAAAAACTAGTTAAACTATGAAAATTTGAATCATATAGATTGAAAGTAACCTGAATCATAGCAAAAAAAAATTAAATTTGACAATAGAGTTGAAACTTCCCTAAGATTACCCGTTTTTTTTTAAAAAAAATAAGTGTTTTTGGCTTCATTATAGTATAAAAAACTATAAAAATTAAGATAGCAAAAGTTTAAAGACACACTAAAAAGGATGAATGTGAATTATGAAATATAGATAATAATGATATTATAGTATAAATTAAAATTTATTAGTCTACTATAGTTTGAATTTAGATTTGATCCATTACCTATCTTCAAAAAAAAAAAAGATTTGATCCATTACCTTAATTAAGAAAAATATGTTATTTCAGCCATTGACCTATAGTAATTTTAATTTTGTTACAATCATGCACTCTTTAAATTATATATACTCATATATTATTTAAATTATATATTATATATTAGTAAGGGGGGCCGAAGCCAAAATTACAAAGGATCGCATTTTCGGCAAGGGGGGCCGGGCCTCCGCCGGCCCCCGGTGTGGCTTCGCCCATGCTCTCAGCGAAAATTTTTACCGATCCTTGTTTTATTGACTTGGCTGGTGAATTTACAGTGAAAATTATTTCCTAATATAGTGCAATTAATCAATGTGCATAAAAATTTTCTTGGTATTTGTCTTAGTAAAAGATAATAACTGCTTCATATAGTAAAATGAAACATGGCTAAATTTATAAATTTGTATTATTTTCTAATATTATTTCGAATATAAAAGAGAATAATATCTTGATATAGATATTTTGCAAGATTATTTATCATTTGTAGAATAATTAAATCTTCATAATTATACTGGTATGTAAATCCATGCCCTTGCTACTTATCTAATTCATATTCCTATTTAATAAAAAAATTAGTTTTATTTAATAAATAGGTATTTTCAATGAAGGGTAATATTTTTTCAAGATCTTTTAAATGAGATCAAATTTCTAATATTTTTTACTCTTTTTTTAAAAAATTCAATAAAATTATTTAATTCTTCAAAAAATTTAAGCTTTATTATAAAAATTAAATTTATATTATTTTATTAAAAACTTCAAAGTAAAGAGGTCAAAAAGAGGTTAAATGAGGTCAAGTTTTATTAAGCTTTATTAAAAAGTATAGTAAATTTATTCATAAAAATATAGTTAATGAAAAAAATAAATATAAGATCTCACTTGACTAAGTTTTTGCTAAAAGATGTCAAAGAGTGAGTTGTTGTCCGTTGAACAACCAATCGACAAGAATAACTTGACATGGTCTGAGAATTGAGATAAAGTGACATGAATTTGCATCTCACTTCATATTTTCACTTACATGCAATTGCAAATTACTTGCCTACTTTCTATTTGTTTAAAAAATGTAGTTTTAGTTACTAAATAGATAAGATTAAATAAAAATTATATAAACATTCTTTTCTTTCAAAATTTTTAAAATGAGACCAACTTTTTAATTTTTTTTGACTCTTTTCAAGAAAATTGGAAAAATCATTCAATTATTCAAATAAAAAAAATAACTTAAGCTTTATTGAAATAAATCATTTAATTTTTTTTCAATATTTGTTAATTAGTTGTAATCATTTAATTGTTGTAACAAATTTAAGTTATTCATAATACATTTTATTTTACCATTTAATAATTTCTTAGTTTTATTGAAAAAAATTTTAAATATTTGTTACTAACAAATAACCTTCTTTATAATCTTTGAAGTAAATAATCATTAAAACAAATATTATACAAGTATAAAATTAACTCAATTTTTTTTCCAATGTTCGTGCTATCTATATAGTGAAGTATATACTAATATGTCTACAAGTGGTTATTTTCTTGCTTTAATTACATTTTTTCAAAGAAAAAATAATTTTCATGTCAATTATTCAAACTGATTGAAATATATGATGTATGGATAATAATGGATTACATAAAAAGAGAGATTTAGTTTGTATTTGAAATATGAAACTTAAAAATATAGTCATTGGCTCGAAAATTAAAAATTATACATCAAGTTTTAATATGGTTAAATTATCCAATGATGGAGGTGCAATAACACAATAAGCTCTATGCATAAATACAAGACAAAAGTTTGGGAGATGGGATCAGAAGCCATGTTTTTATGATGGAAATGATCGATCCATGTCTGAAATATCTTCAATTCTTTAGCTCTTTGTTTTTTCGGCCATTTCGGATCGTCATCACTTGTTGCAACGAATTCCATGCAACATGTACCTAAATTTTTTTAAATTAAAATTATATATATATGTATATTGTATATATATAATTCGTCACATAATCTCACAGTCGCCCACTCGTGTGGACACGAGATACCCATGGGATCGGGCCCACAAAATCATGGGTCAAGAGCGTTGAATTGCACATATACACTTGGTGAGGTTCATTGTTTCTCAAAATCATATGATAATAGGAATATTATCTCCCCCGATATATATATATGCAAGTCAATAACACTTTACTTTATCAACGTGGGATCTTGTCTCATATGTGAAGTATTTCCTAACACTATTGAAATTTCCTAACGCGGGGTTTTTTTATGCCGGCGGGTTTGAAGTTTCCTTGATTCAGGATGGTTTTCTTTCTTTCATTTATATATCCCTAGTTCTCAAAAAAATAAAAAAAATAAAAAAATCTACACAGACCTTCGGTTGTCGTTAAGGCAACTATGGTTTCGGACAAATCATTTAATATCCTGCGTTGTTTAAAAAATTATATTTGTTAATTAATCATTTTTAAAATTAAATTTTTAATACTGCTTGAATAATTAATTATAATTCACTTACCCTCTACTAGATAATGGATATCTAAGCCCATTGGAGAAGATTATATTACCTCCGAATCCCGCAAGTGAATGCACCATATCCTAGAGAATAATATTGAAAGTTGACAAACTTTAGTACTCTTCCTCTGAATTTTATTTTATTTTATTTTATTTTTTACCTCTGAATTTTATTAGTTATTATAGATAGTGACATTTTCTTGTGAGGGAAAATATCACTATTTGTAGCAACTAATAAGAATCAGAGGAAATACATAAACCAAATCAAAGTGAAAACATTTTAAATTTTATACGATTATACAGAGAGACGGAAAATAAAATAAGTGTTTGTTAAAGATAATTGAGAATACATACCCTACTTCTAAATACAGATATAGGTGAATTTGGAACCGAGATATCTCCAAACCTAACTCGACAGTATTCTTGGAACTGGGCAAGATCGAAAGGCATGGAGGGAAGCATTGTAGGCTGATTGCATCCAATGGGAAATATCAACTCAGCACATCGCTGCATGCTCAAAAACAAAAACTAATATAAATTATATTTCCGAGTTAAATCAATTATTTTTATTATTTAAATTGATATGTTCATGCAATTTTAATTATATGTTGTTTTTTGGACCTAAAAAAGTTGTACTATCTCTCATACCAATTTTGCTCCAAAAATTATAACTAGTGGAAAAAAATTTAGAAATACGGAATAAAAGAAAGAGCATATTAATTACAAGGACTAAAATAAATAGAAATTATGCAAATTTAGTGAAATATGCTAAAAATAAAAAGACAAAAATTTTTAATGGGACAGGACTCGGTACATACTTTTGGATGAAAATGGCTTATGATTTCAACCGAAAGCAAATCACCCTTTCTTTTGAATCACATTATTTTGATTCGTTTCTTTTGAACCACATAGACAAAGGAATCAACTTGCATTTTTGGGAGAATTGACTTAAGTGTTGAACTAAAAAAGGCAATTCTTAATTTGGAAGTTTTATTCTATTTTTCATCTAGGGACAAAAAATTGCACGGTAATAAAAATATACTTTATTTATCCCACTTACTTTATATTAATTTTATTTTGATATGTCCTACTCATTGTGCATGATTTTATTATTTTATTTTAAACGATGGTCCAGCACTTTTTTTAATCCTATCCATACATTTTAACTATCTTTTAATTTTTTCACATAATTCACCTGTCTTTACTTATAACTAATTTCTTAAAAACCTCATAATTTTTCTTTACTTTAAATTTATTGGGACAGAGAAATACTACTTTGTTCCAATGTGGTACTGGCCGGTAGGTAGCATAGAAAACAACAAAATTAAAGGGATAGAATATACATTTACCTGCCATTCCCAAGCAATTGTCGTGTTTGAAACAATCTCGTATGGAGTAGGGACATTTACACTATGAGTATCAACACAATTTACATCCATATAACGAGAATAGAATGTACGAGATAATGTTTCCAGAGTACCGCCCGCAACAAATAAGCAAATGTCTTTTTTCAATTTATCGCCCGGAATATCATATATCGCCGCAAGCGCGTACATCTGCCCTAGCCAATGCTTCAACTCGTTGGGGGATTGCAAAGGTCTTAATAACACATACAAGATACAACACATATAATCAGTCAAATGAAGGCAATACAAAAGTAATAAGTCAAATTAACTTGATATATACACATACTCTTCGTGCTAATTTCACTTTCATTTTATATATATTGTATTTTTTTTATATTTCCAATAAATATTATAAAATTAAAATAATTGAATTATGTGAAGTTTATTAATTACCTGCAAGTATTAAAAATATGGCTGAGTTGTGACAGGGGAGTATCGTCAATTAATTTCCAAGATTTGAGAATAGACTGGTAACATTTTTCACTTACATCCTAAGAAAAAAAAACAATAATACTAAAAAAAAATTGATGTTTGCTAATTAAGAATGTTAGAAGATGTTATTTTTACTTTTGTTAGTGATAAAACTAATATAGAGATTTTTTTCTGACATATATCTTATAGGCAACTTACTCCTATTAGTGAAATCTCTAATAAATTATTTTGCTATAGTACATTATAATTTGAATCAAATAATGAACTATAAATCTTTAGCCCCTTTAACCTTTAAAATAAAAGACAAAACTAGAAAATGCTTAGAACAATTACACATTGCTAAGAATGTTATAAACTGATTTTTGCATGAAATTCTAATATTACCAAACTTTAGATTATTTTTCAATGTTCAGGAAAATAAAAAATATTACTTTATTCTAAAATACTTAGAATTGAAACTAACATTTAATACGTAAAAATGTCATTATCAATTGCAATAACAGTTAAACATAGAAAATTAATATAATAAAGATATATATCAGCTTCATTAATTAAGATAATCACATAACCTTGCTTTATTTTTCCACATGTGAAAAAATGAACAATAAAAATTAAAAGTGTGCATACCTCAAAATCATTGCTTATTATGGAACAATACCCATCCCCAGGAGTAATGTTCCCATAGTAATACATTGGAGTTGAGGAAGCTAGAGCTCCAATGGTGAGTTCGTTGAACTTAAGTCGGAACCAAGTCGCTAAGGCTGAATTTACATATTTTAAAAACACACAATTGTAGGAAATTGTTAGTATGACCAGGATAGAAACCTGTGCAATATACGAATTTTTAAATATTTTAATATTTTCATCAAATTTAGATTGCAAACCATACTTCATATTTTGCCTAAAATTAAAAATTGTAATTATTATAGTCTAAAATATAAATGACTGATTTTAATTATCAATCAATTGAATTAATTTCCTAAATTGTTGTATAATTTTATACACAATGTAATGTTGCAGTTGCAGTATAATTTTCTAAATTGTGTAATTCCAATTACACTGGAATAAATATAACTTAATATACACAGTAGATTATATATTTCTCATTATAATTTTTTAAACATTATATTAATAATTACAAACAAAAATAATTGAGGTTAGTCTACGGGAAATGAAAGAGACAAATCTGAAGATAACATATAGTAGAAACTTGCTCTTTCGCTTTCATATTTAATAATTTTCATTGTTGTGTAAATTTTATTTTAACCGCAAGCGTACAATGTATGTGTAGTTGCGGGTCGATGTACAGCTTTGGAATGACACATCTCCATCACTTATTGCAGGTGCATTAATGTGAGTAGCATTATTATCCATCAGTTTTTCTTTGAAAAAAATCATAAGATGGTGTGTTACTTGCTTGGGTTATTTCTGGTAGAAAAAAGGGCATTTTCGTCGAACCAATTTAGTTGTCCCATTTGTTAGGGCACGATTATTAATTTATTTTACTTTTATTATATAATTATGTTTATATTTTATTTATTTAAATTATTTATTTTTTTATTTTATTTTTATGTACTTAAGTTATTATTTATTGATTTTATATAATTATTTTTATGTACTTCAAACAATCGTCATTTCTTGCTCGGTTATCGGAATTGAACATATAATATATCGTTGGAAAGCTCTTGAAGTCTACTTTCCAATACCGCAAACCTTGCATTAATACGATATTTTTATCAAAAGTTATGGGCAAAAGAGTAGACATGTATCAAATTTCGCCTCAAAACTTTTGCATTAACAACACTCTCCTACTATTTTGCTCGTTTTCTTTGTAGAACATCTTCAACCAAGCCAAACTCCCCTTGGTAAACTCCTTCATCATTAAAACCATGAGAATTATGCTAAAACAATCAAAACCACTCAAAATCACACATAAATAACCAGAAGGAGTAAATTAGCATAAATCTTCAAAATAATCACGGAATTACTAACGACGACCATCATTAAGGAGTATAAAATGAAATAGATAAGTGCAAATAATTGCACTTATCACCCATTATATGTGCTCTATTTTTATTTTCAGTCAAGATCTTTTTTTTAATTCAAATTAATATATTTAACTTATCTTTTTATCTTATCTTCGCATTTCTCTTACTTTTTTGTAATTCACTTCTTTATCCATTGTTTTTGATTTTTCCACCAATTGCTGCTAAGGAAAAATTAGTGGGGCGAAGAGTATAAATTAAACAAGTTTAATGTTAAATAATAGTTAGTAAAGCTAGCACATTAATCTATTTAGGAGAAAAATTATATAAATTTGATTGCACTATTTAAGTATTTAAGTGTACACTTTAAAATTAGGTTCTAACTAGCTAGTAGCATTGTCCTATACCAATGCATAGTGGTGGTTGTCCTTGTATTTAAATTATTGACCATGACTATTTTTATTTTCACTTTTAAAACTTTGTTGTTATTGTAAATATTAATTCCATCACACTTTTATGGTAGAAGTCAAAGAAGGACTACTAACTAGAATTGCCTTTGAGTACCACCATTTATTTTTGAGTAAACGAATCTTTCCATTTACTACAAACTACAAGCTTATCCTATAATTTTCCACCCCTTTTCTTTATTTTGGATTCGCATTCACACTAAATTATTAATAATGTTAATGCAATAAATTGTAGTACAACAACCCAATAACTCACGCCATGTTAATCTTTATTTTCCTTAAATTATTCTTTATTTTACCCTTAAGTAAACATTACGCTCTATTTTCTTTCCTTTTTACCGCAAAGCAAATCACATGCCTTTATAAAAATCCACCATATAATTAATAAATGTAAGAATTTTTTAGAGTTGTATCTTATCAGTTCCGAATTACTTGCAACAAGATTCTATTTTATAAAAATTTAGATCTATATATTTAATTTATCTTTTCATCTGATCTTTATATTTTTCTGACTTTTCCGTAAATTACTTCTATACCCAGACTGATTGCCGCTAAGGCAAAAAAAGTGGGACGGAGAGTATATTTAATTAAACAAGTTTATTATTATGCTAAATATCTATTAGTAAAGCTAGCACATTAACCTGTTTAAAAGGAAGTCATGTACAAACTTGGTCTATAACTCTATAAGTGTATATGAACTTTAAAAAGGTTAAAAATATTTTCCAATTCATAAGAACAATTAAGTATAATTATTAAATAAAATTTATTATTTAGTTGATATACAAAAATTTTTTTGGAGAAGTGCTACTTGTCTTTTTGATTTTTATCAATGAGAAATTGAGTTACTTTTAAGAAATTAATAATAAATGTAAAGATAGTGAGTTGTATAGATGAAATTAAAAAAATATAAAATATATGAATAAGATTAACATAAAGTTATAGTCCATTACCAAAAAATAAAAATGATATAAATTAAATAAAATGGACTAAAATAAAAAATATTAGAAATTCAATAAAGGAGGGAGTATGTTTTTACTTTTTAACTTTTGCTTTTCTCTCTTCTTTAGTTCAATTGTAAGAGTACTATTCTTTCTTAACTTAAAAGTAATTAGGAATACTTCCTCCGTTCCATAATACTTGCTATATTTTTCATTTTGGGAAATTTTATATTGCTTGCTATATTTCCCGTTTTAGTAAAAAAACCAATCATTTAAAGTTATACATACTCCTATTTTTATCCTGCTCTATATCTAATAACTCCTATTTTCCTTTTTCATTTTTCAACAAATAATATTAAAAAATTCCAAAAAAAATAACTTTCCAGCTACTACTCATCATTGCACAGTAACTTCTTAATCTTTGTATCCATGCAATGGTAGCAAGTAAATCAGAACGGAGGAAGTACAAAGCATCTATTGGTTTGACCAAAAGTTAATAGCTGTCGCTAATTTATTGGGTTGATGTACCACTTGCATCATGCCCTTTTGCTATAAAAACCAGAGTCATCCCAACTTTCATATTTCAATTTCTTGATTATATTTCTGTTTTATTCTTTTAGTTTTCTTAAACACTATTGTTTGAATTTGCAATGGCACGAAAGTTGGTTGTTATTTCTCTTCTTATAGTACTAATCCTCACCGTTACGCCTAATGGTAAGTAGTATTAAAAGATCGGTGTTTGGTTTGAATTAGATACAAATTCAAATTAAACCAAATTAAATTCGATTTTGATTTTTCAGTCTAAATCCAAATTATATTGTTTGTAATCAAAATTAAATCAAATTGAATTTCAAAATATGAATCCAAATTGCACATTAGTCTGAATTGACAGAATTGAATAATTTAAAAATAGGTTGCTAAAACTAATTATACTTAATTTAACATTAATTGAATTTACTAGAAACTTCATAAGCCCGTTAAGAGTAAATCATCCAAATCATTTTCAAGATAAATCTTTCATTTCCACACATACATAGAAAATTGAATGAACTAATCTTGATCTTGTGCATCTATAGTCAGAGTCCCTGAGACAGTTTTTTTTTTTTGGGTTGAACCGTTAATGCATTCATACTTTCCGGCTGTCGTTTATAAAAATCCACCATATAATTAATAAATGTAAGATTGAACAGGAATTAGGTTTAGGCATAATATTAGGACTTGGGAGGGAGGCGCCTCTGATTTCTTATATATTAGAAGGTCTCCTGAGAGATCGTCTATGGCATAGACGGCTCACTCAATAGCCCAGCCCAATGGCTGACATGAATATTCAGTTACGCATTTAACAAATGGGTTGACCCATATTTACTCGTCTATACTATTCTATAACAAGAATTTGTGCTTATATAATGCCTAAGCTTTATTTTTTTCATGGGCTTGGGCCTTACTAGATAACCTTTTTCGGTGAATTTGGATTTATAGTGCTCAAAATCAAACCGAACGTCGAATTATTGTTTTATTTTCAGTCCAAATGAAATCATATTAAAAATATAGTTAAATCAAATTACTTATTTGGTTTAATGTTTGTTTTTTCGCCAAATTAATTACACCTCTAATGGTAAGTTTCAACATGTACAATATTTATATTTTTCTACCAAAGATAACATCAAATTAACATGAATTCCTTAATAATGATATATAAGTATTATAATTTTGGGAAATTCTATATTGTAGCAACATGTAATTCGTTGAAACCCTGGTGGTAGTATGTATTAAGTTTTTTCCGCATTGTAGCAACATGTTTATGCTCTTATAAACTGAAGTAGCCTTTTTAGTCTATTTCTTGTAGTTTGCCTTTAGGTGTAATGAATTGAATGTTTTGCTTGCCCTTCATTCATATTCTTCTCCCAGGCCAAAACAGTTCACCTTCTTCTCCAAATTCATCCACTATTTTCAAACCCAATTGGAATTCTCATCTCCATTCCCATATACATTAGATTCTGTCTTATTTATTTATTTATTTATGTTTGATCTTTATAATTGTTTTGATATTTGTTTTATATATATATATATATATATATGGGAGGGATCCAATGAGAAGGGAGTTCAAAATGAGAAGGGTAAGAAGGACTCTACACCCTTGATTTCACTAAAATAAAAAACCTACGGTCACGATTAGACCAAAAACACATAATTGTAAAAGTAACTATGACATAAATTTTAGAATGTTCTAAATTTACATCATAGTATCCTTTTTTGTATAGATAGTAACCAAAAAAATGAAATAAAAATCCTTCTCATCCTTCTCATTTTAAAATCCTTCTCATTTGATCCTACGTATATATATATATTTGCTAATACATGATATCACAATTAATTGTGAGTATTTTTGGATAGTGATTAGTGAATAAAGTATTTACGAATCATCATGATTATTATTTCAATGTGTTTGATTTAATATCCTCTAAAACAGGTAGTGTTGGTGGAAGAAGTCATCCCCAAGAAATTAAAATCAAAACCATATGTCAACCGATGGTGACAGGATGTTTTAACAAAAGTGACTGCCTCCGAGTTTGCCAAAATTTTCAAGAAGGCCATATTTTCCAGTATTCTTGTCGAGACGTATTTTGTTGTTGTCTGTTTCATGAATAGTTTAATCGATCAAATTTCTCTCTCCAAAATAAAATATTCTAAACGGAAAGAACATTAAGTAGTATTTATTTGTCATAGTTTCTTAGAGTGTGACATTTAGCATTTCACAACTCTTTTAATAGTAGTATTTATAGTATTATAGTATTATACTAGTATTTATTATGATTTTTCGTTTGGTTGTTGGTACTAAAAGTATAATGAAAATGACTTGTAATGTATATTTTCATGAAATTTACCATGTCATTACCATAATAATGAAGCTTCATTTGATCGTAAGAAAAAAAATTGTTCGAAAATTTTCATTACTATATAATACCATCTTTCTATAATTTGATGCATTCAATCACAAATCTAGTAAAAAAAGTGATTTCAATAATTTAAAATAAAAATTACAATCACCATTGAATAAATTATAGCAAAAGTTCATGACGCGTTTTCGTATTTTAAAATGACGCATAACATCATCATTTGATAAACTAAGAAACAAATCACATTCAAAATAAGTGTAAAATAGAATGAATAAGTGTCAAATCCTAATTACTGTGGAAGACAATACACAAATCAATCTATCTAAGGTATATTTACATGTTTTACTTGATTCTACTTTAAATTTAAGTGATGCTTATTGACCTTAATGACTACATAGGGGATCTGCCCATGAATGCATTAGAACGAATAAAAAAATAAGTATAATCATTAAAATTTTTAGGATGTTCTCCTATCAAAATTATTCTTAATTTTTCATTTCCATTCTCAATCATACATCATATCATACAATACTATAATTTTGCTGTTATATAACAAATGACAATCTAATAGCCATTTGCCAATTAATGCAGCAAAATTAATGGTCATTTAATTATAAATAGAAACATGCATAGAATCTCAATATTTTCATTTTATATAAAATGCATTACAATTTGAAATTAATAAAATTATTGCAATAATAGTTTCTTATTCTTTTGAAAATATTATGAGGTACTAAAAAAATCTAAAATTTTCCTTTAATATAAAAAAAAATGAGATTGTTAGGAAATTTATAAAAATAATTACAACATACATTATTACAATCAAAGTAATTAGATTGTTACTTTAATAAAAAATATAAAATTTTAATATTTTTCTTTAATACAATATATTGTACAGTCAAATCATACAATACTATAATTTTGCTGTTATATAACAAATGGCAATCTAATAGCCATTTGCCAATTAATGCAGCAAAATTAATGGTCATTTAATTATAAATAGAAACATGCATAGAATCTCAATATTTTCATTTTATATAAAATGCTTTACAATTTAAAATTAATAAAATTATTGCAATAATAGTTTCTTATTCTTTTGAAAATATTATGAGGTACTAAAAAAAATCTAAAATTTTCCTTTAATATAAAAAAAAATGAGATTGTTAGGAAATTTATAAAAATAATTACAACATACATTATTACAATCAAAGTAATTAGATTGTTACTTTAATAAAAAATATAATATTTTAATATTTTTCTTTAATACAATATATTGTACAGTCAAAATAATTAACTTTCAGTAATATTAGAAAATACTATTATAATTTCATAATAATGATATGCAAAATTTTTTATTAATTTTGATTTTTTTTTATTTAATTAATTATTGAGTCATTATATTTTTATAAACAATTTGAATATATTATTAAATATTATTTATTGAACTATAATTTCATAATGATAACATGCAATTGCACAATTACTTAAAATTTATGTTTATAAAAAATCTACTCTACAAATTCCGTGCATGCACGAGATTTATACTAGTATTTAATATTCACTAACAAACAGGCCTTTAGAGTACTTCTTTAAAGGGTAGTATGATATATTGTTTTAATTCAAGATCTTCCTAATTAAGATAATGATTCATTTCAAAAAAAAATTAAGTATAATGATAAACTGAAGAAAAACAATTTAAATAATGTAGTGATAGAATATTGGAGCAAACCCTATCAGCGAAACTATAAACAAATTATCATTAATGATGAATCTAATAAATGTAGAAATGAGTTTAGAATAAATTTAAAATTAATTTTGAATTGTATAATAGGTCGGGTTATCTGACGAATCTGAAATAAGTTTAGCAGATCTAAATCTTATATAAGTCCAAAAGAGAGTTGAGTTTAAAAACCCTAGAATCAGAACCCATTTAGTTTTTTGGACTCGGAACCAAACCCAAAGATCAATAAACTTTTATAATAACGGCAAGAGGGATTGACACAGCATCTTCACAAAATATGATATTAACTAATTTACAAAATAAGGTATATATATATATATATATTATGAAATTATGAAAAAGTTTTAGTAAATAACGGTTATTTATAAGGTTAATAAATCATCCTTATGTGGTAGGATTTGATACTATGAGAGTTTTTTTATTTTTTTTTTTGGTTTTTTGTCATTTTATTGTTATTATTTTTATCTTTTTGTGATGAATGATTTGCCAAAATAGAGTTAGAATTGATAAAAATTCCGACTTTAGTGTTTATTGAAAAACATTTTCCAAACTAGTGTTATTATAGGTAATGCATTTACATGTTTATTTTTTTTGTTTGGAGACTCCAAACCACTAGCTTTTGTTTTTGTTAGAAGTATTTAAAAATCATAATAAATTAAAATAAATAACACAATAACACTTAAGTTATTTAGATTATTAATTTTTTTTTCATATATTTTGTTTTGTTTTTGAAAAAACCTATTAAAAAGTATGGTATAAAAATGATGTAATTGAAAACTCATATTTAATTATATGACAATTTTATACCTGTATTATGTGACTACAATGATACATAATTATAGACTTCAAAAAGAAAAGCGTAACAACGATTTTCTTCCACTTGGTTTTCTCATCTTTAATTAATCACCTACAAGCTTGTGCATTGATATTCAAATCAATAATGGAAAATAACTAGCATAAATTAGGGGTGCAAAAAATATTCAAACTCAATATTCAATACATATATACGCTCTGAAATATTTGATGTCGAAATATCGGATAAATAGAATACTTGAATTAGGTAAAATAATGTCCAATTCCTTAGACAAAAAGACTTCTATTGTTTAAATGATTATTATTTTAAATTTAATGATTCTTTAAACAATGTAAATAAATTAGCATATTACACAATTGTAGAGATTATGATGTTGAAATACTACTAAAAAACAAAAGCTATCTTCAAAAAAAAAACAAAAACAAAAGCTAGAGGCTTGGAGTCTCCAAACCAAAAAATATTGACAAATTAATTTCATAACTTATAAGAACACTAGTTTAGAAAATATTTTTTAATAAACACCAAAATGATAATTTTATTCTTTTCTAACACTATTTTAGCAAATCATTCTTTTGTGATGATTTACAAATCACGATTATTGATTAAAAAATTTTGTGAAATCATATAGGAAATATCCCTTATTTAGATTAGATATATCAATTCAAATAAGATTAATATATGCACCAAATTTTGTGTATAAAATTAGTATCAAGCTATATATGCGATTTTCCATCAACAAATTAGATCTTTCATGTCATCAAATGCTATGGATCGGATTTTGTGTAAAAAATCACTATCAATTCATATATGAGATTTTTAATTTAAGGGACATTCTATATGCTAAGCATCAGATTAAGGGAAACGCCTATGGTAACTAATCTTATTTTCTTTTCTACATGGTAATCACTAATTGTTTCAAAACTAACTGTCGTAACTATATGGGCTAAAAAACGGTAAGTAGCCGTTAATGGGTGAAATTACCATATTGCCCCTGTTTAATTCTAATAAATTAAATTCTACATGGTAAGCACAAGGTTAAGGAAAACGCCTGTGATAACTAATCTTATTTTCTTTTCTACATGGTAAGCACCAACTGTTTCAAAACTAACGACCACTTAACGTTTTTTAGCCCATATAGATACAGCAGTTAGTTTTGAAACAGTTGGTACTTACCAATTACCATGTAGAAAAGAAAATAAAATTAGTTACCACAGGCGTTTCCCTTAACCCTGTGCTTACCATGTAGAATTTCCCTTAATTTAAAAAGTTGATCTCTAATGTGTATATGATATTTGATATAGGAAATACTTGGAGATCAAACAAAATACAAGAAAATATGAATATTTGCGGGGTTTTTTTTCAATGATTAGGTAAGTTGAGGAAAATAACGAGATATGTGAGATTCAATTTTCAAATGTTGCCTGAAAAAAGTGATACTAGCTCCCATAAAAATAATGATTCTAAAGAAAATATGCTCTTAAGTCTTAATTGCACATAAACCACATGATATATATTTCCATAGCCTTGATATTTACCTCGCTCATAGCCTACTGTGAAAGTTTTGTTATTTTATTTTATTTTAAGTTTTTTTTATTTTATTATTATTATTTTTGTCTTTTTGTTGTGATTTTCAAATCACGGTTATTGATTAAGAATTTTTATGAAATCATATAAGAAATATCCCTAATTTAGATTAGATATCAATTCAAATAAGATTGATATATGCACCAAATTTTGTGCATAAAATTAGTACCAAGCTATATATGCGATTTTCTATTAACAAATTAGATCTTTCATGTCATCAAACGTTATGGATTTTGTGTAATAAATCACTATCAATTTATATATGAGATTTTTAATTTAATAAATTGATATCTAATGTGTACATGATATTTGATATAGGAAATACTTGGAGATCAAACAAAATGAATATTTGCGTTTTTTTTTTCAATTATTAGGTAAGGTGAGGAAAATAAAGAGATATGTGAAATTCAATTTTCAAATGTTGCCTGAAAAAAGTCATATTAGCTCCCATTAAAAAAATATGATTCTAAACAGAGGCGAAGCCAGGATTTTGAATTAGGAGGAGCCAAATTTTCGATATACTAAAAAAAAGTTTTTACTATATAAAAACTAGAGGTGTTAAAAACAGACATGATGGCTCGAAATTTACACGACATTATAACCGAATTCGATTTGATTCGACTCTAAAAATTTACAATTATGCTAAACAATATGGACACGAAATCCGATTTCAAGCCCACCCGAAACACCTAATCCGAAATCAACGATGACCCGAATGAATACTATTAGACACTAGTTAAGTTATGAAAATATTAAAATCATATAGACTGAAATAAACTTCAATCATTGCAAAAATTATATTTAATAATAAATAGAGTGAAAGTTTTCCTATAATTATTATTTTTTAAAAAACTAAGTGTTATTTTTGATTGTGATTCTATATATTTGCCTAATAATTCTCCAAAAAAAATACAATTAAAATTAAGATAGAAAAATATAATCACACAATAAAAAGGATGAATGTTAAATTATACAAAATAAATAGTAATGACATTATAGTATAAATCTATTATAGTCTATACAAAAATAATTGTTTTGATGAGGATTTAATCTCATAACCTTAGATTACAAATGTGTTACTCCAACCATTGAGCTACAATAATTTTTCTTATATTTTACTCTCTTTAAACTATATATATCATATTAGTAAGGGGAGTCAAAACCAAAATTTCAAAAGCTCGCATTTTCGGCAAGGGGGCCGGGGCCTCCGTGGTCCCCCATGTGGCTTCGCCCTTGATTCTAAAGAAGATATGCTCTTAACTGCACATAAATCACATGATATATATTTCCATAGCCTTAATATTACCTCCCATAATTCAAAAATCAAATACAAGATTTAGAATAATAAATGAGGCAAAATTAGAAAAGATATTAAAGATATTCAAGTTACTACATTTGACATTGCATCAATTATATTCATGAACAATTCAACTATAAATTGATGAAGCCATTTACATCTTTTTTCATAATTCAATTTCAATTTTTCTGATTATCTTTGCTTGTTTTATTCTTTTAATTTTCTTAAAACACTACTTGTTTGAATTTGCAATGGCAGGAAAGTTGGCTGTTATTTCTCTTCTTCTAGTACTAATCCTCACCGTTACGCCCTACGGTAAATTTCAACATGTACAATATTAATTACACTGTTGGTAGATCACAAAAACTAAGATTATATTTGAGTTATTCTCACAATAAAATTGATTATCATTTGAAATTTTATTTACAAATTCTATAAAATATTATTAATTTACCAATTTCAGAAAATATCTTCTATTAAATTTAAATACTTAAAAAATTTATTTTTTAAACTTATGGAATTTTTTGCATAGATTAGAAAAGTTGTAGTTAATTTTAATATGAAGGTACATGGATACTAGATCTACCCTAATTATTTTTCATTTTACTTTTAGTTTTATTTTTTAAATTAAATATATTTAAATTATAAATATTATGAATGATGTTTTAATGATTTAGTGGTACTAATCCAACTTAGTTTTCATTTGTGTTTATTTAATCACATTATTGATTAATTACGTTTATCCTGATAGAATAATTGGGTTTACCAACACTATTAATTCATCTCCCAAATTTTAGTACTCCCTCCGATCGTTTTTGATCTTTCACTTTGGGTTTTTCACAAATATTAAGAAAGAATGAATCTTTGATGGTAGTGGGTATTATTTTAATTATATAGTAGTAGTGAAAAGTAATGATTGTATTGGAATTATGAGAAAAAAATAATTAAATAGTAGTGTGAAGTAAGAAAAGTGGGGTTTTAAACCCACACCTAAGACATTTTTCCTGAAGATTTTTTTTATTTTTAGTCTTTTTTTATATTTCCATCCCCTTTAACCAAATAAAGACTTTGAGTTTTTTTTAAGAAAAAATCTCGTTCCCTTCCTTAAGTCCCACATGCCAATCACCCTATAAATAAAATAAAAATAAAAGCGCATTTAGTAGAAATGTTTGGTAATGTGTTTTTTAAACATGAAAAACAGGAAGCATTGGTAGCAAAGCCCCTGAAGTGAATCAGAATGATATGGACTTCGCTTGCTTTGCGGTGCCGACAGGTTGTGTTAAATCCTCTGATTGCGATGAAATTTGCCAACATCTCCATCCCGGCGTTGGCCCCTATTTCGGCTTTTGTCGAGACGCATTATGTTGTTGTCCTCCCTAAGGATCACAAATTTTGTTCTATGTAATTTTATGACATTACTTCTTAAGAAATAAATTTCTATTAACATTTTGTTTCCAATTTTTCATTAGTTTTTCCTTTGTGTATTGGTACTACCCATAAATTGCGACTTTTCTATGAGCGGGAAATACTGGGTAGGATGATGATGATGATAATCCTCACGGGCAAAAACAATCGGTGTGCTAGCTAGTAGCTACTCGCTTAAACCCGCTATAGTTTACTTATAAAGCAAAAACATAAATAAACTATAGTTAATTAAAAATGTACGTTCATATTATACTTCTACTACTTTTGAACTGATCTAAACTGAGCCATTTAACTGATATGATAAAGTAACCGTTATCTTTGATCAAGCGAAAATGTTTTATCTCTATTGTCTTACTAGCTAACATATGTAGGTATTTGTTACAATTGGTAGATTAACAATTAGAAAAATATGTAAAATAAATGAATTTCTCAAGAAAAATATCAGTGATATATAGTACAAATTTCAAATTATATTTAATTTTGTACATAAAATTAATTCTATTATAGGATATTGTAGAGGTATAAGAAGACACTAAGCTCTAAAATATACTCCCTCATATTCAGCTTAAATGTCCCATTTAGTTTTTCACATTTGTCGAGGCAACATTTTAACTCTTAATATCTCAAATTATTCTTAATTAAAAATGATAAAAATTTGATATTAATAATCCTTGTATTGAGACGAATCAAACAAGATCTCACATGACTATGTTTTAACTTATAGATTAAGAGTAAAATACAAATTAAGATTGATGAATGAATAGTGCCAAAAAAAATATGGGACATTTAGGCTGAATAGGAGGTAGTATAACATAGAATTATGGAAGACGAGATTAGAAGCCATGCTTTTGTGATTGAAATGATCAATCCATCTTCTAAATATCTTCAGTTCTTCATCTCTTAGTCGTTTCAACCACTTGGGGTCGTCATCACTCGTCATGGTGAAGTCCGAAAAAGAAGTGCCTAAATTTTTTTGCAGTTTAAACATAACGTTATACTTCTTATATATGTATGGGATAGATTATAGAATCCCTATAGTTAAAAAGGGAGAGAAAATTAATTTGTTTGATTGGTAAGAGGTAAATCTCAATCGTAAGAATTTTTTAGAAAAAACTCTCAATTATTAGACTAACTCATACTCCCTCCAATTCACTATATTGGTCTATGGGCACCCATATTAAGAGTAGAGGTGTTTAATGGGCCGGCCGGGTCGGGGCGGGACGGGTCAAAATTTAAATGGGCTGGGTTGGGTCAAGCATGTTTAAATACGACCCACTTTGACCCTTTTTTAAAAAGTTCATAAAATAGTTTTTTTTATTATACTTTATGACCCGTTAGGTCTATTCAACTATAAATATAATAATTGCATATATAAAAAAAGTGGTAAAATATTTTTTACAACGAATTAATATAATTATCCGGCCCGGCCCGATCCTTTACACAAAGGCCCGTTAATGACCTGCCCTGTTATTGACCCGACCCGCTAATGACCCATTAAAATGTGACCCGACCCTTGACCCATTAGGTCGACCCGCCCCATTGAACATCTCTAATTAAGAGTATTGTAGGGACCATCTAAAAGTGGGTAGGTTGGGTATTTTACGTGATTATATTTATTGTTAAGGTGACGATTGGGGTATTTTAAGTAGTGTAACTGGGGTATTATGGTCTTTAGTTGTGAACATAGGATATTTAGGTAAAAAAATTTCATGTCAAAAAGAAAAGTAGACAAATAAAGTAAATTTACCAAAAAAAAAATAAAAATTGGACAAGTATAGTGATTAGAAGAAGTAACTCTTTAATTTATACAACCTGGTACATTAAAATTGAATTAAAACAGTAAATGTTTACACAAACCTTCAGTGGTAGTTAGTGCAACGATAGTCTCAGATAAATCGTGCAGAATTCTGCCAAGTGAAAATAATTGTGATTGTTAATTTCGATATTGATATAACAGGTACTCTCTTGAGAGACCATCTTTTGTAAAGACGATTCTCAAAAGTCCAGTCCAAATTTATATTTAGAGTTGTAACAATACATATTTAGAAATGAACTGGGCTTTTGAGAATCGTTTTTACAAAAGACGGTCTCAAGTAAAAATTTGTGTTGATATAATAATTTGAAAAATAATACTCCCTCTGTTTTCAAATGTTCTTTCCATACTTTTTGCACAGTTTTCAAAGTAAATTTTAAGCCTAAATGTCTCTAAATATGCATCATAAAAAATTATAAAAAATATATAATAAAAAAGTATACATTAAGACGAATCTAACGAGATCTTACATGGATATATTTTGTCTTCTATATATGTCTTAAAAATATTAATCAATTTCTCTTTACAACATTAGAAAACGGAGAGAGTATGAAGGATAATATAATTACAGTGGACTTACCCTCCACAGGATAATGGATCTCTTAGCCCATTGGAGAATATTATGTTACCTCCAAATCCCGTAAGGGAATGCACCAAATCCTAATGACATGTAAGTTAGCAAATTTCTAGCTATTGATCTATAATTACATACTTCCTCAATTTTCATTTATTCTTTCCATTTATTATTTTTGCGGATTTCAATGTTAACTTAAAATTCAAATAATTCAAAGTGTTAGTTTTTCTAAAATCAAAAAATTATATTTTAAAAAGTTTATTTATTTTTATATATATATATATATATATTTTCATATCGATGAGAAATCATGGTCAAAGATTTACAGTAAAATCATAAATTCTATTTGAGAATAATATATGAAAACAGAGGGAATATAATATAAGTGTTGCAAAATATAAAAGAGATATGGTACGTACTCTACTTCTAAATACGGATATAGGTGAATGAGGATGCGGGATAATTCCAAACCTTTCTTGACATGATTTTTTAAATTGAGCTAAATCAAAAGGTTTGGAAGGAAGCATTTTTGGCTCGTTGCATCCAACGGGAAAGATCAGCTCGTAACGTCGCTACATATGCAAAATTTAAAACATTAATCATCAAGAATAATTGTTAATTGCAATCCTTGATAATAATGATTAATAAGTAATTTATTTCCTAATCGAAAAATTAATGCTTAAGATTATAGATTGTAGTGATTGGCTTTGAAAAATCAATGGTTAAGCAATTGATTTCATAAAGCATGAGAACCTTTCATTTGAACCGCACGTCCACACAAATGAAGCAAGAGAAAAAAATACTCATAATTTGGACATTATCAATTTTTTTCTAATAGCAAAATGTAAAATACAAATTCTTACTTGAGACCGTCTATAAAATAGACGTCTTGAATTTGGGTTAGCCCAATTTATAAATTTAAAAAAAACTGATTAGTGGTTTTGTAAGTTAAAAGGGAGTTATGGGCTGGGCTCTTGAGAGACGTCTATACTACAATTGGAAAATGACCTGCCATGCCCAACCAACTGTTGTATTTGATAAGGGGTCGAATGGAGATTTGACATTCGCAATGAAATCGTCAAAACAATTATGATCCATATATCGACCATATAATGCACTAACAACTCCTCTAAGGGTACCGCCTTGCCCGACTATAAATCCGCAGATGTACTCTTTGATTTTATTGCTAGGGATGTCAAATTGGGCTGCATGCGAGTACATCTGCGCTAGCCCAAGCTTCAACTCGTCGGAAGATTGCAAAGGCCTGAATATTTTTAAAAAATATATGTAATTTAATAAGTAATTCATTTTAATTAATAAATTTTAATTATTGAATCATAAATAAAGAATTTGAGAATAAAAAGATTTAAATAGTCATTTTCACATTTTAACTACTTTTTAAATATTTTATTTGTTTATTTTGAATTTTCAAATGCAATACTGATGACATTTTTAAGTATAAACTTGGTCCATTATCTACCTAAACTATAGATGGTCATTGGGCGGGTCTGGAGCGGGTCCAATCAGACTCGGACACGAATTTGGATACGGATCCTTTTAATTTTTTGAGATTTAGACCCGGATCCAGACCTTAAGGGTCTAAAATTTTAAGACCCAGACCCAAACCATCCGAATCTGATGGGTCTAGGGTCCTTAATGGGTCTAAAAAAGTCTCTTTGATTTGTCAAATTTGAATCATTTGTAAGTCATTATAATTTTCGTATATTTGTAAGAGAGTTATTACTGTTATTATCGTATTTTACAAATATTTAATACTAATTTACTACGAATTTTACAAATATTTAAATTCTATTAAAAGCACTAGGTCGAGTCCATGAAATAAGGGTAATTGGGATAACTCTTAGCAAGTAGCATATATATTGTTTATATATATTATGATTATATGAAAAGAAAATAAATGTTGGGGGTAGAATTCGTACGTAGAAAACAAATAGAAATGGACAATTTAATATTTATAAGGGTCCGAGGGGCGGGTTTAGGGTCCGGATTTTGGACCCGAACCAAGACCCGCCAATTATTTTTTAAATCCGGATCCGATGGGTCTCAAAAATTAAGACCCAAACTCTTAAAAAAGTGGCGGGTGCAACAGGGTCCTGGATCCGTAACCATCCCTAACTTAAACCTTCTTAAGAATAACTCTAAATTCAGTTATATTTTAATATGTAATTTACGTGAGTAGACCTGTGCAATGGGTTGGATCCCCATTAGGGCATCTAATCTGACCCTTCATAATAAGGGTTGTATCCGGCCCGTTACACAGGTCTATAAGTAAGCATTGATATAAAATATTATTTTAAGGTTACATATTTACCTGCAAGTATTAAAAACATGGCTAAGTTGTGATAAGGGAGCCTCGTCAATTAATCTCCAGGATTCTCGAATAAATTGATAACATTTTTTGTCTGAATCCTGAGGAGCAAAATATACTTAATTATGCCACATAAATCAATTTTATATTACTAATTAGATCCTAAAATAAATAGTAAATATAAAGAAAAAAGTAAAATAGATATAAGTACCTGGTAGTTTTTACTTACTATGGAACAATACCCATCTCCCGGGGTACTGTTCGCATAGTAATAGAGTGGAGTTGAGGAAACTAGAGCCCCAATAGTGATCTCGTTGTACTTAAGTCGAAACCACGTTGCTAAAGCTAAATTTATATATCCAAATAGACAAATGTAAGGATATATATATATGTGTGTTGATAATACAACAATGATTTGCAATTACTCAAAATTGATTATTAAACTTTTAAATATTCTCAATGATAAAGAATTGAGGACTAGCTAGCTACTTTAGTATTTATATTCAGTAAGAGCATAATATATTTTTATGTACATCTTTAATGTTTATTTAAGTTTTTTTATTAATATTATTAATAACATATGTATAACCAATAATTATTTATTCAAGTCAGCATGCAGTTATTATGTTATTATAAATAATTTACATCGATTATTATATATATACTAGAAATATTTTAATTTGATAATGATAATATATAATTTCATCTTTCGTTGAAAATTATATTTATATGTAATTTCATTCTAATAAACTTCGCACATTACATATATTCTTATACTAGTATAGTATATAAGAGTTAGTAATACTTAAGTTTACTCTTAACTCATACCTCCAGAATAGCCCATTCCCATGACAATTACTGGCGAATTGTAGGCGGATACATTTTCCTTTAAACTCTGGATAATGATTGCAAAATCTTCCAAAGCTTGATCAGTACATAAGCACGCCCTAACATTTTCGTCAGCCATGGCTAATTCAATTGTACCTAGAGGTATTGAATCACCATAAAATCGATGCTATTTCCATTGTGGCCAAAGAAGAAAAACATTTCATTAAGTATTTTATTGGGATTCTAAAATATAATAAACAAATTAAGAAACAAGTTATAGTACCTCGATGTAAATTATCATAGCATTAAAAGTGCTGGCACTTAAATTAAGAATGCCATATTGCTCAGGATCAAATGTCTGACCCTCCTCACCTCCAAAGAGTACAAAAATAGGTGCCCCGGCCCCTGCCCATCGACTATCATCCAACAATATTTTTTGTTGGAATGTTGAGCCGTTTAGCTCAACAAATTGATCGAAGTGATCCAATTTTTGGGAGAAATTGATCCTTTTCACTTCACCTTAAAAATTAAACAATTCGAGTTTAGTCAAAATATATACTAAGTTAATTAACAATTAACCCACTCAATTAAAATTAAAAAGAGAAATCATTTCTTACCCATCATAGAGATGAGTTGTAAGAGGGCAGTAACAATAAACAACAATCGTGCAATTAAATGTTGGGTAGAATCCATTCCGTCAATTGCTATTTTATTGTTCAAGTACATCTTAATCAGAAGACACTCCCTCTTAGCTAAAAAATAATTACATTAATTAAATATCTCAAAAAAATGCTAAACAATGCTATAAAGAAATTAAATTAATTATAACAAAAATAATTAGTATGGTGTAAGTTCAAATTCTCTACAAACAACTCATTATCTTCCTCAAACCCCATCCCCATATGCCAAACAACCCATAGGATATGGATTTAAAATCTATATCAGTTTCTAATTATTTGGTTGAATCTTATACTTTAAATTAAAGCCCATTCACCATTGTAATGTTAATTAAATTATTTTTTATTTTATTGTATTTTCTATTAAAATTATAGATGTATATTATTACATATGAATCAATTTTTAACTTATACTTTTATATTTTAATCAGCAACTTATTTTTTAGAAAATAGTTGGATTAGAATATCGAAGTACAAATTATGAAAAACAATAAAACTACGAGTGTAGGACAAAGGAATGAATATTAATTAGCATGGAAATTGCATACTAACCCGACGATGGTAATATCAATGGAATCAATATTTTGAAGATGTAAAAGAAGAAGAAAAACTTAAGACAATTTTTAAGATTGTATTTTCTCACTTTACATACATAGTTAAAGAGTGAGTACAATATGTGAACTATTTATAGATGAACTTTACGTACACTTTTCTTAGTCACTAATTAAGATGCTTTTCCATTTAAAATGTTGTAATAGGGCTTCCAAATGAGAAGTTACGGCCATTTTGGTAGGTGCCGGTTATAAAAGGTAGTAATAGGAATGAAAAACTAGTGTAATTTTTTTTGAAAAATTTTTTGACTACTTTGATAGTCATATTTGTCCAATTTCAATCATCTCATTTTTTTCATAAAGTTCATTCGAATGCATTATCATTGGGAGAGACGATATTTGGTAGTAATGAAATTTTGTAAGCAAAATAATTTTTAATTGTGTGCTTTTAGGAATTTATAAAAGTTTATAGTTAAAAAAATATATATCAAGATAAATCTATCAAAATCTCACATAAATATATTTTTTATTTAAATCGACAAAAAATTGTAATTAAAGTTGGATACAAAAATTGTAATTATTTTTCATTCGTATAGGACAAAACATTAGGTCATCATGTACTAGAATTGTCAATCATTCTGTAAATCCTAAAGGCTAAGTACTAGAATTGTCAATCATTAACTTATATAAGAAAAAAGTAGATAATGATAATAAATAAAAAGAGAAAATAAATTGTGTGGTTAAAATTAAAAGAGAATTAAAATGTATGGATGAGAATTAGAAAGAAGTGGTGGACAATAATTTAAAAATAAAAATGATGTAAATTAAATAGGACGAACTAAACTAGAAAATGTTGCAAATTAAATAGGATAGATAGAATATAGGAATATTTTGCAAAGCCATTCCACTAGTTACGTGTAAAAAAGCTTTGCTGATGGGGTTGGAAAAGGCTAGCTATACTAGAATTTTGTACTTTTGTAATTAATGAAATACTTCTATATCATGAAGATAAAAAAATTATATGAAGGTAGGGAAAAAAATATTTAAAAAAATTATACGGAGAACAGAAAAATATACTTGGAGGACTAAAGAAATTAACTTTTATAGTTGTAATTAATAGAATTTTTATTAAATATTAATAACTGGTTATTATTTAAATATCATTTTTATGATTGAAAATTTAATATTTCAGTTGTTTTATTTTACTTGTAATCTTGTATTATTTTAACTTTAATAAAATATTATTTAATTCGTCTTTTATGATTATCTTTAGTATTTTTATATTACTTGTATTGGTCATTTTAACTTGTCTCTTAAAAATTCTTATCAAAATAATCCGTCCAACGGGTTTTAAGTTGAGTCCCAGGTTGATAGAAATGGAATTTTGCACCTAACAATACCATAACTTTATTCATTTATTCAAAAGGTTGTAACTATGCAAAATAGGTTAACCAATGTAGGCTCGTTTATTTTTGAGCCTACGTGCAAAATATAAAAAGTGTCCCTAGATGTTTAAGGCATAATGAATAAAATAATATTTATTTTTATTGTTATTGTTATATATGTACTTTAAAAAATATTAATAACTCATACTTCCTTCGTTCTTTTTTATTTTTCCATTTGAAATATGAGAAGAAATCAAGATAAATTATAATTACACAATAGTTACTATAAGAGTTGAGTAAATATGGAGTATAAAAGATAAAGATTCTATATTGATTAAAGTGTAAGTGTAATTATAATGTCACTAAATTTCATTGGGTGTATCATGTACTTCCTCCGTTCTGAATTACTCGCTATATTTCGGTTGAGGGCACTATTCATCTTTCAAGTTTATTTTATAAATTGTGGCTAATATATCAGTAAAAATATAGTCAAGTGGAATTTTGATTGAATCGTCTAATCGCATACTTTCATAATATTAACTTTTTATAATTTTTAAATGTGTATGATTCGACATATAAATGAACAAAATAACACATTGGAAGCCGTAAAAAGTCAAATGTAGCAAGTATTATGGAACGGAGGAAGTATCTTATAAAGTAAATACATTGGTAATTAAAATGTAAATTAATTTCTATAGATTACAGTGTAAGTGTAATAATTTCCGTGAATTCTATTAGTTACTAAAATAGAAAGATTTTATAAATATAGGAAGAGTGAGAAAAACATATGAAAATAAAAAGAGTATTATTTAAATTAAATTTAAATTATATCTAAATTAAATTCAAGTTAAAAACAACTTTATATATAAAAATAAATATTTTACCCCCTAACAAAATTAGAGTCGACTAATCAAGTGCTATAGGTATCCTATGAGACATTACATTTATGTGCAATGACTTGTCTAGACTATATACCCGTTATGTATGGAAAACATTTTAAGGCTTGTCAATATACAACAAAGGGACCATATCATAAGCAATTGTAGTTCATGTGAAGATGAGTACATTAAAATGTTTCATAGTTTTAATTTTAATAAAAGGTGGGTCATTTTATTAATGAATAAAATGAAATAAATTGTTTCATAGAATGTCATTATTATTATCTATGCAAAGCACTATCAGCTCGACTATAAAGTTGAAAATTTTCTATTATTAATTAATGTATATCATATTTTTTCTAAAAATCTCTCTTATTAGTGAAAATTAATTAAAGTATGTTAATCGCTTTCATTTTTTCTATGAAACTATTTAGAGGTGTTACGAAAATTAATTATAAGATTCGAGTACAATAAACTGTTTATGGAACGTGAAAACACTTATCTTAGTTACAAAGATACTTGATTAATTGTCATTATCATTAACATATAATTAAGGCTTTTTTTGTCATTTTTATAGTCAATTGTCATTATCATAAGGTCTATTTAAGAGTCTTTTCATAAAACCTTCTTATGTGAGTATATTAGCTCCCATCAAATTTATGCCTTTTTTGTGTATACATCATTTCTTTTAAAATCTTTCTCATATAATAATAACAAAGAATAAATGTTTTTAGAGATAAATAAAATTAAAAATTACGCTAGTAAATCGTAACTTCGTAAGTCTTATTCCATTTATCTCTAATGTCAGAATCATCTTTATAGGTAAGATGTCCAAGCAAATTAAAATAAGGTTAAAGGTTATACAACTATAAGGATGAAGAAATTTTTATTTTTTTTTTAAATCTTGTTAACTAGTGTTTAGACATTGATTATTAAGTATAATAATATCAATTTTAACAAGTAATAGAATAAATCTTTTAATTATATAAGTATTAATTGTATTACTCCTTTTTTTGTTTTGAGTTGAAGTGTATTATTTAATATAACATAAAATTTAATTTTTGTCACCAAATTATTTACGCATTAATATTTCAAGTATTTAATATTTCAATTGAAACAAGTCATCAATCTCTTGTACTATTATTACAATTGATGTTCATTTTTGGTTTATTTTTCATAAATAGCATGTACTCCTATTAATTAAGTAATCTGTCCCAAGACTCCAAATTAATTAAAATTATTGTAATTGTTACAAATATTATAGGACAAATGATATAAATTTTCATCTTAATCTTATAATATAATTCTATATAACATAAAAAAAGGACAAAATATATAGTGAAACATTTAAAAAAAAGAAAAATATACAAAATTAAAGTGTTTAGGTCATACTTCTTCCGTTCCATAATACTTGCTACTGAGCGTGAAACGTTGTGTAGGAACATGTCACTATCGGTAGCAAGTATAATGGAATAGAGCAAGTATAAAAAATAAAAATTAGATAAATTTAATAAAACAAGATAATTAAATAGAATGAGAATAATTAGTATCAAAAACTTTATTTCTCTTTATTATAATCTTGTCAATTTAATTGTAAATATGTGAAAATAAAATTCGGATAATTTAGTCTCATTTGTTTTTGCCTCTCACTGTTCAATTATCAAAGCTCAATTGCGTCTGCATGAGAAATGATTCTTGGCTAAATTTATTGGCTTTATATGATCAGTTGTTTAAGCTAGCTATTGTTATGAAAGTTTTTTAAAAAATTAATTATTGGTTATTAGCTTATTATTAGAGAAAGAAGATATAAAAAAAGTATAAGCCAAAGAAAAACCTACCCTCTACTAACTTTTTGATTTTGGGTTAAAATCATCTTTTAATCAACTTGCTTAATTAAAAGTCATTACTAAATATTTTTTATTATTTGATCAACTAAAAAATTAAAAATGTCAAACTATAAAAAAATTCATTTATTAAACACCCTATCATTATTATCTTTGACAAGCTTTAAGAGTCTTCACATAAAACCTATGAATTGACACATATTAGCTACTTGCATTTGACTTTCTACGCAACTCAATGTGTTATTTTGATTATTTATATATTAAAGATGAACATCTAAAAATTTTAAAAAATTAATATTATAAAAATATGTAATTAAACGATTTAGACAAGATCCCACTTGATTATATTTTTTCATGCATATTAGCCACAATAAATAATATAAGCTTAAATAATAAATAGAATTAATAACTGTAATGTAACAAATATTTCAGAATGGATAATAACCATCATGTACACCGAAGTAAGGTTTTTTTAGCATCTAATTCCATTCTAATAATAGCTTAACCAAAGTTCCAAACATTAGATTAGTTTCAATTCATTCTTAAACTGGTGAACCAAAGGCTTCTAAATACTATACTTTATTCCATTGTTTAATGGGTTGTAAGTATTACCTATGCAAATACAATAATACCCTATGAGACATTACATGCAACTTGTTCGCATACTAGACTACCCATTATGCATGCCTTAATAAAGAGTATTGTCCCATTATAAGTTTTAGAAAACTTTTCAAACCCTAAAATGGAAAGCATTTAATTAGAATATAGTCAATGTTCAAGGCACCATGCCATGTATGAGGAATTATTGTTCATGTGATGGGTATACAATGAAATGTTTATAGATAAATATACTTCTACGTAGACAAATTAAGAGTTACTAATGCTTTTGTCATAGTGTCTATTCTCCGGTATAACCCACTTTCATGACAGATACTAGCAAGTTGTATGTAGATATATTTTTCTTTTAAGTTATGGATGATAATTGTGAAATCTTACAAAGTTTGTAACTAGTGGTATCTAATCACTATGAAATTGATGTCGATTAATTTCCTTGGTGACCAAAGAAGAAAAATATCTCATTGATTATTTTTGGAGGAATCTAAAATATAGTAAAATAATTATACTAAAAGTAACTCAATATAATTGATCATGGTGTTAAATGAATTGGCACTTATATTCAGGATGCCATATTGTTCGGGTTCAAATCACTACAAAAAAAGATGTCTCTACCTACGCTTAAAAATGCATTTAGGCACGCTTGTATGTGAGGCAAATGCATTTAGCCACGCTTAATTAAGTGTGCTTCCAGCTTGTGTGGGTACGCTTAATAAGCGTGGCTAAATTTGCTTGTTTGCCACACTTATAAGCGTGGCTGATATTGCCTTTTGTCACACTTATAGTGTTGCATATTGCCTCACTTAATAAGCGAGGCTAAATTATAATAATAATAATAATAAATTATTATTATTATTATTATTATTATTATATTATTATTATTATTATTATTATTATTATTATTTTTGGCAAATAAAAAATTATTTCCATTCACCAGAAAAAACATAAAGAACAAGGCAAGGAAACTCAGCTTTTTTATTTGCATCAATGTGGAAACGAGGCCCACCTTCTATGAAGGGTTTCTCCGTCCCACTCTTCATGTGCATACGAGAAAAGCGAGGCTTAAGGCGAGCCGACATCATTTTTAGTATTAAAGCACATTCATCCCAATTACTAGCAGTCCAAACCAGCACAATCAGAACACCAAGCAACTCCACTGGCTTGCAGACAGCAGGAATAGCATACAAGAGCAGCAACAGCACCACTAGACCAGCAATATACAATAGACAACTAAGCCTCAACAAGCAAATTATAGGAAACACCAGCAAGCCATCAAGACAACCACAACTAGGACAAAGCAACCCATCAGACTAAAGTGCTTCATAGCAGTGGATCTATAAATGTGCTCTGTAAGGTCTGGGACAGAGTCAACCTGAAACAAAGACACCCATCTAGTATTATCAGCTATGCAGAATTGTTGAACAAATTAGATATGAATGCTCTACAATAACATTACCAAAAACGAGAATGACTTTAAAGCATCAAAACAGAGATTAGCAAACATTACCCAAAATCAAATCTGTCTCATACAAATATAAGATTTATTCAAAAACAAGTAAAAAAACTAAAACATCTATAAATTTGATTCTAATCAAAATTATGGAACCAAAATTCTGAAATTTAAGATAAAAAATAAAGAAAAAACCCTGTTAAAGCTTACTTGAAAGAGCACGAAGAAGAGCACAGACGAAGAGCTTGATGAAACGCACAAGATAGCCGCTTGTTGTGCCGAAATTTAGGGTTTTAGAGTTTTAGGGCAAAATTTCTGAAATATGGGTATATTTTTGCAGCAGATCAATAGAAGGAGGAGGTGAAGGGCCAAAAGTACTGTAGCATGGGTCTGATTATTATTTCGAATGCAATTTACGTTTTTTTAATTAATTTGATAGTGTTAGTCACGCTTAATAAGCGTGCCTGATATTAAAAGTTGTTAGTCACACTTATAAGCGTTGCTACAACTCCCACGCTTAATAAGCGTGCCTAACTAAAATAAAACAATTACACTTAATTAAGTGAGGCTAAGTGTAGGTATAGACAACTTTTTTAGTAGTGAATGTTTGACCCTCTTCATCGCGAAATAGAACAAAAATAGGGGCTTCGGTCCCAGTGTTAAGTAGTTTAGTTCAAAATATTGAGAATCTCTTCCCAAAATATTGCTGTTTAGGAAAAATTTCCACTTTACATCAATGGAAAAAATAACTCCTAATCTACCGTCCACGTAGGATGGGCTTTCTTTTTTTTAAATCTGCCCTCCTAAACTGTGTTTGAATATAAAACGCCATTTCAGCTAGCGGTTTCACAATGCTGCATTTTCTTTTTTTTTAAAAAATTTTACCGAACTATGAGAACCGCTATCTTATGTAGCGGTTTTACCTGCTGCCTGCTGTGTACACTAGACTGTGTAAATTGGCCGTTTTACCTGCTTGAATTGATGTTTCCATGGCTTTGAATTGACAAAGCAAAACTAACGTACTTTTACATGTGAATAGCATGTTTTTTTTTTCATTTGAATTAAATATATATGTTAAATTTAGTTCCATCTAATCAATAATAATAATAATTCAATTCCATCTTCAATCCTAAATGTAACAAATTTTTGGCAACTAATTGAAAAAAATTCAATGAAGCATTTCATCAAACACCTTCTATGTATCAAAATTAACAATGTTATTTAATCCCAATTGTGGTGCATCTTAGCTTATAACATGAAATTAAACAATGAAAGTGAACCATAACAATCTCAGAAGTGTAATTAATCAAATTTCACAAACAATTATGCAATAATTAATCAATTCAAGATCTCCATTGAACACAAAATAGAATATGAAATTTCAAAAAAAAAGGGGTAATTGTTATTTACCTTAGGTTATTGGTTGATAATGGAGGAAGCAAATGTTTAAGTGATGATTTGAGTAGAGAGGATGAATGATTGAAGGAGAATTTTTTTTTTTGGTTTCACAGATTTGGCAGTGAGTGAGGAGGTGATATGGATGATAAAATAGCAACCAACAGCAAATAAACAAGATAAAAGAATAGCAAGAAAGAACATAGAAAGGAAGAACAGCAGAGAGAAAACAGAAGGAAGATAAGAAGGAATTGTATTATTATTACTTAGTTTGATTTGAGGACAAAACTCTCTTATATACAAAACAATTACACAAACAAAACAGAAGCTTAGTAACTATCACGTGCACATCACGAGATCTTACTAACTATTACGTGCACATCACGAGATCCCTACTAACTATTACGTGCACATCACGAGATCCCTACAACAGGAGGGTTGTGTGATGAAGTCCAACAAAAGGAGGGAGGAATGCAAATAAATTTGTTTTATGAACCATGAAAACGACCACCTTAAATAGCGGTTCATTAATTTGTTTTGGAAAGTATAACTGCAAAGAAAACGCCAATTGAGATGGCGTTTTAGTTTAGAAGTCACAACAAAACCGCGATTTTAGCTAAAAAAAACCACAAAAAAAATTTTCTCTCAGTCAGTCCTGAGTGGACGATAGATATGAAATTATTTTTCCACTTGACGAAAGTGGGAATTATTTCCCTAAATTACAATATTTTTGGGAAAAGACTCAAATATTGATCAAAATGTTCCAACTTTCGGATGAAGTTTAGGAACTTTTACTTCACATCGTAAAGATTTAAATAATTTCAAAATATACGTATATGGGGACGTAAAGTAGCAGTCGCGTTCAAAGTAGTCGCCAAAGAAACATAAGTCGCCAAAGAGTCCCCAATGGCGACTAGAAATATTTAGTCCCTAACTGGTCTCCACTGGCGACTAAAACTGCTGGTCCCCATCTAGTCCCCATTTTTGGTATTTGGGGACTATGAAAGCAGTCCCCATCTGGTCGCCAAATTTAATTAAAAATATAAAAAATAAAATCGTACATTATTCTTAATATTATAAATATATTAAGAATAATATACGATTTTACTTTATAATTAATAATTATAAATGTACGAAATGATATTATAAAATTATACAAATAATAATAATAATGCCAACAACAATAATATAATATAATAATAGAGTTTCCAATAATTACATAAAATAATATACTAACACGAATTTAAACCTCCTCTACTAGACCCTCCCGGACCATTACCAAAAGACCCTCCCGGCTTGTAGGTGTTCATCCACCATTCGATTATATATAACCTAAAAGAATTAAAAATTTTAAAAAAAAACAACTAAATTTATGTATATTATACTAATAAAAGAACTATAAAAAGCTTACATCAAGCCTGTTGTCATCAGAATTTTTTTTGCCTCGGCTGCTCTTTCTTTCAAACTCTGGGGTACCAGTGTACCCATTCCAAGCAGCCCATATGGAAGAGCTTGTCCAATTAGGGCAATATGGCCGATCATGATGCTCCTATATATTTTTAAAGTGTATAAAAAAACACAACTAATTTTTAACAACTAAAAAAAATAAACATAGAAAAAACAAAAACAGTAACTAACCCAAAAAAAACACACTTTAAAAAATATACACTACAAAAATATACATTCTAATATAAAACCAAAAAAACATATACACTATAAAAAAATATATACACTTTAAAATATACATTATAATATAAAACAAAAAAAATACACTATAAAAAACTTTACTTTAAAAAATACACAAATAAAATAAAATAACACCAAAACAAAATAAAAAATATACACTAAAAAATTATTTAACGAAAAAAAATATACACTGTAAAAAAGATATATACACTATACCAAATTTCATAACATCTAACAAATCCATAAGTTAATGAACAAGTTTCACATCATATTTCATAAAACAATGTACAAATTCTAGAACATATAACCTAAAAGAACCATGAAAATAAGCCACTTACCTTGCACTGTGTACTTGCCGCCTGATTAACCACCTTCTTGCCGCCTCCTCGCCGGAAAAAGAGTGAGTAAAAATTGAGTTATTTGAGAGTGTAAAAATGGTAGAATTGAAAATGAGAAAGGAAGAGGGTAAATGTAAGTGTTCATGGTGAGTGAAGGAGTAATTGCTAGTGAAGTAGTGAGTAATGGGACGGTTGAAGTAGTGAGTAATTGCTAGGGAAGGAGTAATTGCACCGGAGTAAAAGTGGGACGGTACTAATTCCTTTTGGCATATATAAAAAATTTAATTTTGATTTGGCGACCAAATTCTAGTCCCCATCTGGTCGCTAGAATGGCGCCCTTTTTTGAAATTGGAATTCGCGACCAAATGGGGACCTGATTTTAGTCCCCAACTGGCGACCAAATAGGGACAAATAAATTGGGTCGCCAAATGACCTCCGTTGGCGACCAGAGGAGACTAGTAGCCATTTGGTCGCGAAATTTTACGACTCAAAATGTTTGGTCGCCAAAATTAGTCGCCAACTCAATACTTTTTCGTATACAAGTTATATAACAATTAACAACCTACCAATTAAAAATGGGAAGTCACAGCTATCTGTAAAATCCATTTCAAATGTGATTTTAAATTCATGCAAAAGTATTGTTCACGTGCATGTTAATTTCAAGATACTTTCAACTTTTACCTAATTAAGAGAATTACATTAATTAATTATCTCAGAAAATATAAATAATGCTGGACAATGCTTTAAAGAAATTAATTAAATTATTACAAAAAAAACTCTTCATGAATTCTTATTACTTATAAGGGAATTTATAATCCGTGCAGCTTCTAATTTTTTGGTTGAAACTTGTAATGATTTTAATCAATTATGCATCAGGATATCTTGTATAATACCGTCTCAACAAAAAATCAGTATTTATATAAATTAGACTCAGGGCCGGCCTAGTGAGGGGGCGAAGTGGGCCTGCGCCCAGGGCCCACTCCCAAAAGTTAGAAAACCCTTTAAAATAGAGGCCCCATATTTGCTATAAAAATTACAATAAAACAAAAAAAAATACATGAAATTCATAAAAAAAAAATACATGCGTTAAGATTAGGATTTTTTTTTTTATTTTCTTTATTGTCACAATTCAATGAATTACATGTATTCTCTTTTAAAAATTGAAAGAGGATTATAATTTATAATTTTGTGTTATCTTAGTAATATTGTGTTAATTTTGTTAAAATTTTTGAAGTTATAGGTCTCCATTGATGTCATATCATTACAATTTCAGTAAGAGTAATAGTTTTAAGAGGAGTCTCTAATATAATTTTTTAATTTATTGAGAATTAATAAGATGATGCCAAAACGTTGAAGATATTAAAATATGACTAAGTCTCTTGATTTCGACACTGTTATTAGTAATTTTTTGCATAAAAAAATGCTCGTAGGAATATTTTTATCTGATTTTATATTATATATTCTATATTAATTCGTATACATTTTCCTTTCGTGACATTAAATTTTTTATATATAATTAGGGCCCCACAAAATATATTTCGCCCCGGGCCGGCCCTGATTAGACTTATAACTACTTAAAGATGGACCTTTAAAATTAAATTTCTATTTTCCTTAAAAATTTAATTAAATTTAAATTGCCAATAGTAGAAGAATCATTCTTTGCTTGCATTGATGGAAAATATATCTGTTTTGGGAGGCCTATACTAACGCTGTTATGCACATTGATTCCTAGAGGACAAAACATTAGGTCATCATCATATCATCATATCATGTACTATTATAATTGTCGATCATTATAACATTACTGCCTGTGAATCATTTTAGATGTCCCATTTGGGCTTTTACGGTTATTAAGAGTGGTGTGGGGTCTATTAAAAAGGTGGAAGTTGGGTATTTTAATTGATTAAATTAATTGTAAAGGTGGTAGTTGAGTATTGGGAGTAGTAAAAGTGGGGGTAGTTGGATATTTTAATTAATTAAATTAATTATAAAAGTAATAGTTGGCATTAGAATTAGTAAAAGTGGGGGTATTTAGATAAAAAAAAAATAGACAAAAAAGGAAATGAGACAATTGATATAAATTTGCCAAATAAGGAAATGAGACATCTAAAATGATGCCGAGAGAGTATAATCTATAACTATTACTAAAATAAAACACTGTTTACATCATCCCTTTTTAAAATCGCTTATGTGTCACTACCTCGTTGAAAATTTTCCCTCCAAAATGTAATGATGATGTCATTGTTATTATGATTATCTTTGACTTCACTATTTTCGATTATATTTCATTTATTTCAATTACAAATTCTTTTCAATTTTATTATTAAAGGAATTATTTTTGTTAGCAAAAATAAGTATGTTATTTTTATTAAAAAACTTATAATTTCGTATTTTATACTCCATGTACAAACCATTTTCTCTTATATTCAAAATAAAAAAAGTACAAATATAATTATATTATATGTATAATTACTTTTTTTTTAATCTTTTGTTGTTATTCTTTTTGTCGTGAATTAAACTTTCACAACCACCTATGCGCATTATGCAAAATATGATACAATATATTTACGTAATACAAACAATTGTTCAGAGTAAAATGAAATAAGAGTATAAGTATAATGTAATAGAGTATTTCTTAAAATTTTAATTTCTTAATATATATAAATATATTAGAAAATTTGATCAAGCCGTGCATCGCACGGGCACTATCTAGTATTATAAAAAAAATTGAGAACAAAAATATACTAGGAGCCAGGACGACTATTGAAAAATAACTTTCATCGTTGTAATTATTAGAAGCTAATTATTACTAATAAATATTTATAACTGGTTATTAAAAATCATTTTCATTGTTGAAAATTTCAATATTTCAGCTGCTTTAATTTACTTGTATTATTTTGACTGTAGCCTGTAGGCGTGATCTAATTTGTTTTTTTTTGATTATTCTTAGTAATATACTATCTTCGTTCTCAAATGTTTTTTCCGTTTGGAATATTCTATTTTGAAGAAAAATAAATTGATTACAGTATTTGAGACATATATAGCAGATAAAATATACTATATCTTGGATATTCTTTATTTTACAATGTATAGTACTACAATTATTTTGGATGTTCTTTATTTTACAAAGCCTAATCTAAGCTCAATATATTAAAGATAATGGTATGGTGATGAGCTCCAATATCTCTAAATATGCATAGTAAAAATTAATAAAAAAGTACATTAAGACGAGTTTGACTCCGAATCGAAAGGCGACGATCGTCGCATATATGGGCGACGAGTCGTCACACATTCTCTGCCTCAATGTAATTGCATCAACGATCGAATGACGAGCGTCGCTTAGGGGGCGACGACTAGTCGCTTTTCCTCTGAAAAATTCCGCGATATGAAGCGACGATCGTTACATGGGGAGCGACGACTCGTCGCAAACCTTTTAGAAAAATCTTAATAAGTGCGGATTATGGCGACGAGTGTCACATAGAGGTGACGACTTGTCACTTAGACTCTGGTTTGCACATTACTTCGATTTTTTCACTGATTCTTAGGAGATGTTCTTGGCATGATTTCTTCACATAACAAAGGGGTCTTAGGCCATTTTTCCAAGCCTTCACCCTCTTATTACTCTAAAACCTAGTAAAGCTCCAATTTTGCCTCAAAAATCATATAAAATATAACAATAAATTCATTGCGACAAAATTATCATAAATCACCAAAAATATTACTTAAAATCCACTAAAACTACATAAAAGGACCATAAAATTACACGGATAAGTGCAAATAATCGCACTTATCAAACTCCCCCATGCTTAACCTTTGCTCGTCCTCGAGCAAATAATCACACTTATTAAATTCTCCCATGTCTCATTTTTATTTTTAGTCATGACTTTTTTACCTAAATACTCCATGTTCACACAAGTAATGAATAAAATACCGCACTTTTACTACTTACAATACCCCAACTGTCACCTTTACAATTAATTTATTAATTAAAATACTCAACTACCACCTTTTTAATGGACCTCACACCACCCTTAGTAACCGTGCCTAAGCAAATGGGACATCTAAATAGAATTGGAGGGATAACAATTTAATAGGCTAATAGTACTATAGTAAGATGATAAAGTAATTTTGCAATATTTAGCTAATTTACTATAAAAGTCTCAATTATTTTACCATTATTCTTCCTACTTAGTACCAGAAGGAGAATACTATTTTAGAGTTCAATTGGCATTTGGTTATTGTTGGTTCATGATCAATTAAGTTGAGTTGTTTGATCATTTGGTACTTGCTAGCATTGGTTTTTTTTTTAGAGCTAAATTAAATGTCATTTATCCAAATATAATTTTTAACTATTTAACCAACAAATAAGTTAAAAGTTCAAAATCAAAAAGTAAAATTGACCAAAAGTAAGTAAAATAATGTAGCATGTGAAGGAAAATTATTCTACCCAAAAAAAATAAGGGTAAAGTAAGTAAAATAATTCAAAATAAAAATTAATTGCTAATTAAAGAACGTAGAATCATTAGGATGTAACAATTTATTAGAGCCACGTCAATGTTGAGCAAATAATGTAGCATGTGAAGGAAAATTATTCTACCCAAAATCAAATAGTATATGATTCCAAACGTAACAATTTATTGTGAACCACTAGTATTGTTTTATTCATTTATGAATTTAGAGTGATTTAGGTCAAATTATAATAAATAATATTTTTATTAGTTCAACTAAATTTGTTTTATTTTTTAACGAAAATTATCACTTTTTACATTTTTTAATGTAATTTACATGATTTTTAGTTTGTTTATTTTCTATCAACAAAACCATCCCTTAATATTCGTGTCAGCTTCTAGATAACAAATTCAAAAAGACTATGAATATTTGATTTTGAGAAAAGTTTGAGGTTACTCTGCTTTCAAACTCTAACTCAAATCGAGCGAAATTGAACCAAATCTTTTGATCTATCTTTCATTATTAACAGTTTTTAAGTTTCATTATCTTTTGTGATCATTAAGGAGTTAATTACAGATTGATCTCTATAATTTCACATTGTGGTAGTGGCAATTCATTTATTTTTTTGTCAATATCTTTAATTTTTGAAAATTTAAAAATAAATAATGAAACAAGAAATGAAATGATTTCTTTCTATATCTTGTAATTTTGAAATCAATCTACACCATTTAAAACTTAAAATTTTAGATATTTCTTTTATTTTTTTTTTATTTTTGAGTTAGATATTTCTTTTATTAAATATATGATATTTGTATATTTTCTTTTAAATTGACTGATAAGTGCAATTATTTGCACTAATCGTTTATATTTTTACGCTCCTTTGCGGTGTTTTGAAGGTGATTTGGGATCATTTCGTTCGGTTTCACTTTATTTTGGTATCTCGTGGTCAAAGTATGGGAAGATGGGTGAATTATGTAGTTTTGAGCTATTTTTGTGGGTTTTCGGCGCTAATCGTGTCTATAGGGTTGAAAGATCAAGTCAAGCTATTAATCGAACCAAGTCACGATCAAAAGTGCAAGTTTTAGCATGAAAAATAATCCAGTAGCCAAGAGCCGAGTCGGCTAAGGTGGCACCAATAGCCTTGACGACTCGGCTGTTAAAGAAAAGAAGTAGCAAATGTTCCAGCAGCTTTAGCCGACTCGGCGAGGGAAGAAAAATAGGTACCGCCGACTCGGCGGTAATCGAAGCAAAAGGCCATCATTTTCCAGTAGCTGAAGCCGACTCGGCGGTAAGGCAAAAAGTGGGGCCGCCGACTCGGCTATGGTTGTTATTTTATGGCAGCCGACTCGACGAAGTCTTATTTCAGCGTAATAGCGTGTTTTTCAATGCTTTCTTTGGGCTTAGTGCTAATTACCCTCCTTAGTATAAATAGAACCCTTAATTCTGATTAGGGTTCTCTTCTTCCTCCTTTTAACTTTTACTTAGTTTTTCCTAGTTTTCCATAAATTTGAGCTTTCAATTGCTTTAGTTTTTAGTTTATTTGCAAGAACTTCAATCTAGTCTTTGGTTTAATCATCCTTCAAGTTTGTAAGTTTTCTTTAGTCTTTAATTCTTAGTTCTAATTCATTGTATTAGTTTAAGCTTTCTTTGGTGAACATTAATCTTTAGCTTTAATCATCCTTTAATAATAATTTCATCTTTCTCCATTATTGCTTTAGTATTTATTGTCATTGTTATTAAATATTTCCCTATTGCTCATCCTAGTTCAACTTTCATTCCATTGTCATTTATGTTTAGCATTAAATTTGAATTAGTATTTATTGCATTTACCATGTCTAGTGAGTAGATCCATCTTCTAGGGTTAGGGTTTGAACCTATTAGTTGAGTATGAATTGATTCTTAGATGTGTCTATGAAACTATGGATTAAAGTGATTAAATTGTGCCAATTAACTCTAAATTAAATATGCTTTGTCGGACCATTCAATAGAACTAGCGTGTGAGATTGGGATCGACTTTGCTTTAGGGTAAATTTTAGTTAGATTCTTATTAATTCGTTCAATAAAATTAACGTGTGAGAATTGAATTAATAGGGTCTAAATCTAATAGTTAATCAACAGAGCGAGAGTTTTTGAGATTAACAAGATCATATTTAATCACACAATTAATCCGACACTTCATAGACACTAATGAGAATTGGATCATGCAAGACTTTAGGGGATTCCCGACACCCTAGATTCTATCATCATATAGTTTAAACCCATTTTAATTATCGCATACTTAGTTGTTAGCTTACAAATCAACCAATATTTTTATTCCTTTAGCAACATAATCAATTCAAATCGTAGAGTCTATTGTCCCAAGCTTCCTTGTGTTCGACCCGCAGCTACACGTACACCGTACGCTTGCGGTTAAATAAATTTGCACATCATTGACCATTTAACTTCCTAAGTTTTTACAATTGCTTTTTTACTTGACTAAATTTTATTTTTTAAGAATCAACAATGCATTGTGGTGGTTGTTCTGGCATTAAACACATCAAAAAAAAAAAAAAAAAGAAAAGCTAGAGCTAAAAAAAAGGGAAAAGTAGATAAAAACTATCTAATAAATTATTTCTTAGTTTAGTAGACTTCCAAATGTTATTATACTTTCAAAGAGTGACTCAGCACCATTACTATTTACTACAATTTTTATAGTCTCTAGCATGTAAATTGTTTCAATGGGATAGTTTAGGCAAGTGAATATTTCTAAGTTCTAAGTTCTAACTATGGTGGGCTATAAGCCTATAATAATTTTCCTACCAGAAGGTTTAATTGTTGAGTATTAATGACTTTTATGTTGTATTATGTATACATTAATAAGTTTGTGTCTTATTAAAAAAATAAGTTTGTGTCTTATTAAAAAAATAGTTCTAAGTTCAAACGTTAAAAAAAATATTTCGGATGATTGACTGTTTAAGTTCCTTAAAAATAAAAAATTCAAATATTAAATTAAGCTTTTAATTCTATACGAAAATAAAAATTACGGTTGACATGACTCCTTTGAAATACAAAGGCCAAAATTTGAGTTAAAAACTTGTCACATACTTTTTTGAATAATTAAATGACTAAAATATTTTCTAATAATTGTCTCCTATGAAATTTAAAACTCAAAAACATTTTCTCATCAATATGTTTAATTTTGTACTATTCCCAAATCAAATCTAGGGAGCGTTTTGTGGGTGGGAATGAGAATTTAAAGATAAAAAGTTGGGATTGGAATTGAAAATTAATAGTTGAAAATGGTTAAAATAAAATTCAATCTCTTATTTGATTTGTTAATGGAAATAACTTGAGAATTATAATGTCACTTGTTTTGGTATGTGGGAATAAAATTAGAAATAAAATAAAAATTTACTAATTTACCCTTTTTAAAAATAATTTGAGAACTTCAAAAAAAGAAAATAATGAAAATTCTAATATTTCTTGTTTTGTTTGTAAAATTTATCAATTTATAAGAGTATAAATGTCTTTTACATTTTTCCTTCAATTCCCACCCATCTAATATCAACCTCCTTGGCTCGTTACTCGTTAGTAATGACTAATGAATGCATGGAAATTGATCAAAATTTAAACTCATTCTCAATCTTAATTTTAATCTCATTTCCATAAATCAAACATAAGATATCTGTATTTTCGATTTTTTAATCCTATTGCCAACCACTAATCCCTCTTACCAAACCCTAGGGTTTGTTTTTCATCTTTCTCATCAGTCTTCCCCTAATTAAAAAATAAATAAAATTCCTACCATTTTCCCCAAATTAAACCCTAAAAATCAAATATAGATATCCATCATCTGTTCTCAATTTTTAAGTTATCAACTTATCAATTGGGCTTCACTGATTTTTTATTCATTTTCTTGTCTGGTTTATTTACTATCTAAAATCAGTATAATCAATTTCAAAGTTTGGGTGAGCATTTTATTGCTTTATTCACTTTTTATATTTGTTCTATTTATAGTATTTCATTGCTTTATTTGTTCTCTTAAGTGTCTCAACTGCAAATAGTGGTCGATAATAATATTCATGTTTGTGTTGTTTTTATGTTTATTTCTGTGAAGAATTTTACATATTTTCACATGCCATGCCATTTTTCATGGTTGAACTGACAGCAACGTACACTAAATAGGCAACAAGAAAAAGAAAAACTAAAGCTATAAAAAAAATTAACAAATAGACAACCTAATAAATTTCTTAGTTTATTAGACTTTTAAATATAAGCTCACTTTCAAAGACCGGCTCACCCAAGGATATTAGGATCGGGATTCTACCTAAGATTGTTGAGGGAGTATAATCGAAATCGGTAGAATCGGATTGTAGGATGATATAATCCTATAAATATGCATTAATGTGTTTTGGATTACTGATTATTAATTATATATTTTTTCTCTTTTTAAGTTTTAAGGTGTTAGTCAGAATTTATTTGGCTTCATTTATTAAGTTTTGAAAAACAAATATTTTTAATAATCATTTTCAGGTTGTTCAAAGACATTGAGCATTTAAATTATTTTTATATTATTTTTTATGGAAATTTTCTATTATTTTATGTACGTACTTATAATCTATATATTTTAGTGCATAATTTTATGATTATGTGTCATATAGTAATATATTAATAATATGTATCTCAATCTAAGAGTAATACTTTTACAGTTTTTAAAACAAATCAATTTATAGTTTCAATATACTTTAGAAGTTAAGAGTCATATAATAACTTAATTACACATGTAAGATTATTAGTTTTTTATTTAAATCATTTAGGGAAATTCCACATGGTAGCATTGAGTTTTCATGAAATGCCAGTGGTAGCACTTTTTTAAGAAAATTCCACATCGTAGCATCCAATGTATGCACAAACTAATTGCCGTAGCATTTTTCGTTAAGTTCTTGTTAACGTTTAACATTTAATTCACCAATTTAACGTTTAAGAAAATTCCACATTGTAAGTTTTTTCCACATGGTAGCATCCAGTTTTTGTTTAATTCATCATTTTAACATTTAATTCACCAATTTAACGTTTAATTCACCGTCGTTTAATTTATTAACACCCATAAATATTGTAATAGTTTTGTTTTCATTAAAAAATGACAAGATCTATTTAGCGACATTATTATTACTCGTTTAAAAATGACACGATCTATGTAGCGACATTAATATTACTCGTTTAAAAATAACACGATCTATTATCATTATAAAGTTTAAAAATAAGTAGCCAAGCACTAATAAATAATTGATGTTTATAATGCAGTCACTTTTCATTTTAATAAAAGAGTTTCTAATACCCAGTTATAGTTTACCTTAATAATATTGTTAACGCTAGGGGTATAAGTTTTCTGTTTGTTTTGTATTCAATACAAATTTGAATCAAAGCAACTTAAATTCAGTTTCATATTTCAAGTATAAATCCAAATTTATTTTTTTCAAAACCAAATTACACCGAACCGAAAATATTTGGTTGGCACCTAATTAGACCGAATATCAAAATTCATGAATGAGTGTGTTGCGTTTTTATTTGTATCTTTTTATACACTTTATCTTTTTAAAATATTTTTTGTTCAACCCAATTATTCAAAAGATGTAGGAAATTCAACAAATGAGACACAAGATACATTCACGGTTTCACATAAAAACTAAAAGAAACACATTAAACCAAGCATGAAAAAATGAAACGAAAAGGCATAACAAAATAGAAAAAAAAAATTGAAATAAAAAAAATAAATAGAAAATTCTGAAATGATAATCAGAAAGATAGAAGTGTATGTATTCCAAAATTATTCCATCAAGAATTGATTTCCATTGATCCCTAACTACAAAAAGAAAATTGATTTCCATTAATGTCGATAAACAGATCGAGTTATTTTTTAATAAAAACAAAATTATTACAATATTTATGAGCGTTAATAAATTAAACGGTGAATTAAACGTTAAATTGGTGAATTAAATATTAAAATGATGAATTAAACAAAAACTGGATGCTACCATGCGGAAAAAACTTATAAAATGATGAATATAACGGAATTTAACAAGAACTTAACGGAAAATGCTACGCCAATTAGTTTGTGCATAAACTAAATGCTACCATGTGAAATTTTCTTAATAAAATACTACCACTGGCATTTCATTAAAATTAGATGCTACCACGTAGAATTTTCCAATAATTTATAAAACGTGCTTGACACAAGAATCTATCTAGTAAGCCTATAATAATTTTCCTACCACAAGGATTAATTGTTGAGTATCAATGACTTTTATGTTGTACTATTATGTATACAATTAATAAGTTTCTTTTGTTACCTTATTTTTTTGGTATTTTCTTCAACGTTAAAAAATTGAGCAAAGGCCTTAGTATACCGTGCGGCGTGCATGAGCGGTGTTAAAAATATTTCCGATACTTGACTGTTTAGAGCCTTTAAAAATTAAAGATCTAACTAGTAAAGAATTTTTTTATTTTATATATATATATATATATATATATATATATATATATATATATATATATATATATTATTAACTATTTTAATAATTTAAAAATATAATTATTAATTATTCAAATAAAAAGGTATTTAATAATCATATTTAAAAAATTTTACATATTCGATCAAAGTAGATATTATATTTTATGATGTAAGGTATTGACAATTTACATCTTAATGCAACAATAGAAAAAATAAATTTAATATATATAAAGACATTATATTTTATAAGAAATCAACTTAAATTACGCAAACGAAGAAGCAAAAGAGAACGAAAAGAACATTTACACTCTCGAGTTATTGATAATAATTGAGCAAACAATATATAATTAAAGAATAATTGAGCAAATAAGAAAATAATATTTAACTAAAAAATAATTGAGTAAATAAGAAAACAGTATTTAATTAAGGAATAATTGAAAAAAGTGACACATGGCAAATCATTGGAATTCCTCAATTCTCATTCTAAAGTCGCCACAAAAATATATTATATATATATATATATATATATATATATATATATATATATATATATATATATATATATATATATATATATATATATATATATATATATATATATATATATATATGATGTGATATAATATGATATGATAGATGATGATTATGATTATTAAATTAAGATTTTATATAATGAAATAGAAATAACAATTGACACGGTTGCTTTTAAATGCAAGGTTTGAATTAAAAACTTATTACATACTCTACTTTTTTGAATAATTCAATGACTTAAATATTTTCTAATAATCGTCTCCTATAAAATTTCATGTGTCATCTTTACAAAGATTTGTCACATGAAATAATTAAATTAATTAATTGCTATATTTATTAAACTAAATAATATAAAGTTGATTTTATTTTAATAAACTAAAATAAATCTCCTTATTGTTTATAACCATCTTAAAAGCTTATCTGTGATCAAGCAATCATAATATCATGCTATGAATTAAAAGCTGAAACATTCCATATCCTCACAAAAATTTGACACATGGAATAATTATACTATTAAGTAAAAAAACTAGAAAATTTCACGTGGCTTCCTCACAAAAATTTATCACATGGAATAATCAATTATGTTATTAACTAAAACAATTGAAAATTTTCATGTGGCATCCTCACAATGATTTGCCATATGAAATAAATAAATTAATTAATTACTGTATTTATTAAACTAAATTAGGTAAAGTTAATCTTGATCAATATCTCTAGTTCTCTACCATCAAAAAGCCAAACCCAGCCCATACCAGAAGCACCATGATCAATAGCTCAAAGCCCTGGTTTTTTAGGGGCTCAATTTCTTAAAAAAAACTCCTATTCAGTCATTTTTGAGCACAGACACGGTTTATTCTTACAGCTGGTCTTGGACGAGACAGCCTCATAATGAGACCGTCAGTTTGGGCCGGCTCAATTCGCGCGTGTAACAACCTGGGCATTTTTTATTATAATGCGAGCATTTTTTAATTTTGATCTTAGAGGTATCAATTTTAACCTTAAAGGTATCAATTTTCAAAATTGATACAATTGATACCTTTAAATTCAAAATTGATAAATGCCCAATAAATAAAAATATTATTATACGCGCAAATTAGACCGATCCAAAATTTACGGTATCATAATAAAACCGTCTCGGTCAAGTTTTTTTGTTATTCTTATTTCCCATGAAAAGCTTTTCAATTTCTCAAAATAAATTTACTTCCTCTGAGTATTCCATTTTCCATAAATAAGTCTTTTAACTTCCCCAAAATATAATTTACTTTCCTTGTTTTACTTTCCTTGTTTTGTACATTGAGTTGAATTCACGTTCTAAATTGCCCTTCATCTTCTCTAAAATTCTATTTCCCCTAAAATTACAAAGGAGTGAAAACTCAAGAAATAGCCATCAAAGGTGAATTAGTGAAGGTATGTTCATCTCTTCTCTATAACTTTATTTATCTTACTTTTTTTTTTGTTTGTAAAATTTCTGAATTTCTAGATGGGAAATTGATGGAGATTGGGCTTTTAACTTTGTAAAATTTCTGAAATGCTTGTTTGTTTGTAAAATGTAAAATATCTGAATTGTTTGTAATTTGAAAATTTCTAACTTTTAAATGTGAGTTCAAGAAATTGTTTGCAAAATTTCTTAACGAAAGTGGAGTTGTGGGTGAACAACAGAGTAGGAACTTACGGGGCTGGGTGGGAATCGTCGATTGGAATTGTCTGGGTGGGTATTGTCGATTTGGGGCTGGGTGAGAATTGTCAATTGGGAAATGTTGATTCCGGAATTTCGTAATTTGTTGGATTATTTTTATAATTTTATTAGTAATAAGACTATTAAAAATGATATTTATTGATAGTATAATTTTTATTTGTAGAATTGTAGGTGGAAGACTAAATTGTACATTGTCAAAAGTTTTCAAGTGATGAACATTTAAATCTAAGATTTAATTATGTTTTTATAAATTTAGCAATATACAATAATTTTATTCATCTATATAATGGCGCATATTTGTTATTAAAGAGCCCATATTTAATTTTTCGCTCATAGCCTCTAAATTGTCGGAGACGGCTCTGATTATGGATGAAAGTAATTTTGTTGTTTGTTGTTGAGGGTGCGCATCCATTTTCCACCGTGGAAGAAAATGAGTTTAGGAGGATGATGCTCAAATCTAACCCTGTCTTTTAGCCTTTTAATAGAACAACTCTTCCTAGGGATCTTTTTTCAATGTATTTTGAGGATACAAAGACTTAAATCTCTGGTTGAATAAGTTTGACAACGGATAAATGGAAATCTAAACATACTTGGCAACACTACATTTGCATTATCGCACACTTTGTTGATCAAAATTGGAAGTTACATCAGAGGATATTAAGGTTTAGGCCATTATCTCCTCCTTATACAGGAGAAAGTCCTGAGGAGATGTATATGTTTTGAATAAGTGGAATATCGATGATAAAATCCTAAGTGTAACAGTTGATAATGCTTTCTATGATGACTCAATGATGAGCCGTCTTAAAACCCACCTTAGTTATAATGTTAGTGTGTAATGGTCAGTTCTTGCATATGAGATGTCGTTGATAATGTAAGGATGCTTGCTGATAATGCTATTGCACAATATTGGACGGTTGCTGATGTTTTATTTCATTGTGTATGTGACGGTTCTTGCTGCATGTTTGTCCATGTTTATGTAGTAGGGAGGTGTTTTATAATTGTAACCTCCATGTCCCATTATCTACATAACTTTGCAATTTAGGGGTTGTACATTAGCGGATATCAGGCATTTATTGTACTTGGAAAGCCGGATACCTAGTTAGTCGGGTATTTTTTTTAACGTCCCGACCCAATTAATGCGGGTACTCGGGTGCCCTCTTCATTTAAAAGTCTTAATTCTTGGAGCAAGCTCGTCCACTGTCGTATAGTTGTTCTTGTTTCTTGTACAAATTAAAGTAGTACATTTTTGTAATGTAAACCATTAATTGATTAATTCATTGATTACTTCATTTTTGTAATGTACATGAGGTATCTGTTGAAATTAAGCCTTGTCGTCCAAAATATCATCTCTATCATGGTCCAGTAAAGCCCAGGATTTTGATGAAAATTAGAACTCAACCAGCCCAATAGAAAGAGTTTTAACTATATTATAGAGCCTTGTCGTTTCAACAGGTAAAAGCTTAGTTTTTAACTATACCAACGGTTTTTGTTTATTTTTTTAAGCGGGTCATCGGGTACCCGCTTCAATTTAATTTCGGCCCATGACCAAACCCGGTTAAGACGGGTTGGGTACCTGACCCTTAGTTTATAATTTTTTTAGAGATTGACCCGCCATTTATATTGCGGGTTCGGCAGGTCAGGTTAAGCGGGTCGGGTATTTTTGAACAGCGCTACTTTGAATGACCTCCTAACATGTTCTAACCTTGCATAACATCCCCAGAGCTGGCGGCATTTTGCTGAATTTCCTCATGCCTGCATTTGAAATAACTTCCCACTCCCTATGTCTATATGTAATCTTGAGATAACTCCCCATTTTCATGCTTGAATATTCTCCCTTAGCTTGCAGCTTTCTACACGTTGGCATGGGTTAATTCCTCCTTGAGCAGCACAAGCTAATCATTTGTAAAAAACCGCTAAATTGCCATGTTGCTTGGATACCACTAATTGACTTGGACTAAGTCTCCTTGCACACTTGTGTCTTTGTCGCTTGCACTTGCATCTTGTAATTTTTCCCATTGCTAGCTGCTCCTTTACAAAGTTGTATTAGTATTCTACATCAAAATTAAGCTAAACCTAGAGTTTCTTAAAAGTCTAATTTCAACTTAACACACAAAGTTTTAAACACACAATAAAGTCTTTAAACTACATAAAATAAACAATGTTTCTTGGTTTAAAATTGAGTAAATTTAACTGAGAAGTGCTTGTAGCACTTTTTATGACTTCATGGGCTAAGCTTGGACTTGAGATTGAAAGTGAGGGTGGATCGCCATAGCTAACAAGCTGTGATGTTAATGTTAAACAACTAGCCTTACTTTTTGTCATTTGCTTAGTTTGTTCAAGCATTTGTATTAAATGGGTTTTCAGGGGGCTTTTTCCCCCTCTATTTTCTTTTATTTATGATGTCTTATCTTTATTTACCTTTGTGGGTTTCATTGTAGTGTTTTTAAAATCATGAAATGAAAGAAATTGAATGCTATTTGTACTAGCTAATATATTGTTATTTCTATTCTTGATTTTAATCTGAAAACTATTTGATGATGTAACTAGTTAGATATGAACTTTAGATAGATAAGCTCAAATGTGCATTTTCCTAGAAAGATAGATGTATTTTAAGTCAGATATCTTTTTTAAGTTCTCTATGCATTGAAGTCACTTGCAAACTTTTAAATCTGATTTAGTATTGCAAATCTCAATTGCATGTTTGTTAACGTTGTAAATGATTGTATATGGTATAAATTTCCAAGGAAAAAGTTCATGCGAACGTCCTTTTGTAATGCAACGCCTTGAGGTGCAGGGTGTGTGAATTTGTGGATAGTCATGGATGATTGGAACAAACCCTTTACAACTGAAGAATTGGTAGCCATTGATGCTGCATTTGAAGTAGCATTTGCTTCTCATTCCTCTAAAGCTTCACGGCGTCAAAATCCCAGTTTCGGTCCGAACTCGGTTTCATCTTCTTCAACATTGTGCTCCAATAAACTGCCATTTCATCAAGGTAAGTCTAATTCATGCTGAAATTAAGCAAAGGAAATGTTCGCCTAATCAATGTTGTTTCTAACATTTTATGGGCCTTAGACTAAATGAAATAAATAGACCCTCTCTATAGATGGTTGATTCTGGTTTTAATGGGTGTTTGGCAAAATAACTAAAGACGGACCCCAATATATATTAATTGTCATTATAAATTTCTTAATTAATCAAAAAACTAATCTAATAAAAAATGCATGCTAAAGTTGAGGTGTTAGGCAAAAATAGAGTTAGAATTTTACAAATAGTGATATATGTCCTATGTGATAACATTGCTAAGTTGAGGTATTGACCTCTTTTTAACTCTGGGCTCTAGGCAAATGCCTACCTTTCTTAGGGTCAAGAACAGCCCTGACCTAATTTCTTAGCGAAATCTATGAAATTCTTTGTGTACATTGTAGAGCAAAGGAAAAGGATGGTGTTGCATGGGATATCTAAGAAGCAATGGCCAGATAGATATATTTATTCTCCTATGTACACACTTCAAAAGAAAAGGCCAAAGTTGCCAATTGCAGTAGAGAAGGCATGTATGGTGAGGAAATGGAATGATATGGACCATGACATATTAGTCAACATAATGAACCGGCTGAGGGTCCCACCCCCTATGTTTGGGAAACACTGGCCTGAGTATGATGAAGATGATGATTTTGCATACTGCGAGAACTACTTGAAGGCGGGTGAGATGTCAACTCTTTACAACTCCTTCTGTGTTTGCAAGTCTTGGCGGTTAGCTGTGTTGGATTCAGTCTTCCCTCCTGGAAATGTGCTGGATCTTCGCTTTCTGAAAGGCAGGATTTCACGTGAGAAATATTGCTATCTATTCTACTTGAAAGCCTTGCTTTGTCGTCCTCACCAATATACCAAACTATATTTTCCCGTATGCAGAAAAATAGTGTTGCTTACAAAAATTGCACAAAGGTACTATCCCTTCAACTTTAAAGCATCATACCACTATATTTTTGCTGATTTGTGAATTAAACTAAGTATTTGCATGGAATCGTACTGTGATTTATGTGGCCATCCATACGTACACCATTCTTAGCAAGTCCCCTAGTATCTATGTTTTTGTTCTTCTAGAAAATCTTGATCAATAACATTTTTGGGTAAAGATATTGGTTTTTAGGAACATTAGATGCTTATTTTTATATAGTTTATCATGGCTATATGTGATGATTTTAAAATTTCATATGATTCCAATTAGGTTCTGCAGGCTAAGTTTTGGGTGATAATTTCAGGTTGCCTAAATTGAAGTGTCTAGTGCAAGCAAAAAAGGATATGTCTTGCACTCTTAGTAAGTTAATTCCTTATTGGCCGGAGCTTAATGAAGCACATTGTAGTGCTGCATTGATTTCAACATTGAGCAAATATTGTAAGAATATAAAAAGGATGGACCTCTATGGATGCATCGTAGATCGTAGAGCAAGTATCCTTGCTTCAGACTTTCCTCAACTCATGCATCTGAATATCCAGTCATGTCTTCTCTCAGCAAATGCTTTATCGATAATTTTGCAACGCAGTCCAAATCTTACTTATCTTGATACTCGACATGCTTTCTCCATCCGAGGTTCTATTTTTGGTCCCTTCAAAGAGAATGTGATTGAATGGGATAAAGATGAGGTTAGTAAAAAAGCAGTTGGTATCAAGACATATTTGCACTGTGCTCAGAGATATTGCTCTTATTGTGCTCCACTCTATTCAACAAATAGTTCCGTTGCTGATTTAGCTCGTTTTGATCCGGGTTTAGAATAAAAGTTTTGTTAACTAAATTTAATTTAATTTGTGGTAGGTATGTAAATGTTTTGGATTGTACTTTTTGAAATTGTTATTAAAATTAAGATATTTGAATCACTTTGTAGTGATTTAGCTATTGTATTGTTGTTGAATCACTTTGTTTTTGGTTGAGAAATATAAGTATATATAATATAATTAGATATACTAATTGAAATGTTCAGATCCAAAGCTTCGGAAAAATCGGGTACATAAATTATAGTGCAATGTTTAAGTTCAAAACATTCATATTTAAAGAATCACAAATTTTTAAATGAGACGATTTCATGGTGAGACTATTTTTATTGGAATGACCGGTGTACATCTAATATGTTTAAGTGCTTATTTACAACTTAAAAATTATCAATTTAGAAAAATGGGCTAATTATATGCATTCGTCCCTTGGTGAGATGATCTCAGATGAGCTGTAAAATTGTCACATCATATCATATGATATGTTGACGCTTACCAAAATTTCCAGAAATCAATTTTGTCATTCTAGTAGATTTTAAGCGCGAATTCACTTAATTTAGTAGATTGTATAGATAGATTGACTAATAATAAGTTCATCTATTATTTGTTGTATCTTTTAGTTCTATCATTTGACTTCATTTATCAAAAGTGAGGTGTTCAAAACAAATTTGATGACCAAATTTTATCCGAGCTTGTGATTAAACTCAACTTGAACCAACTTCAAAATAAATTTAAAAGTATGTAAGAATTAATGTGGACGCAAGACCTGATTTTAAACCATCCCAAACTACGTACGTGACCAGAAATCGATCCTATAACCTGAATGTTCAATTCTTAAATTCAATGGAAAACTAAACTAAGAACCAAAGGAAATTACAGGAAAATAAATTGAAAACTAATTAATCCCAAAAATGTAACTGCCACTTTAAAAAGTGGCTCCAAAAATTAGAGGAAAAACCGCCTAGATGCTTACAGCCGAGTCGGCTGTGGGGCTTCCTCAGGGTGAAGCCGAGTCGGCTTCTGATGAAACAATAAGGTGCATTTTCCAGAACAAAAAGCTGACTCGGCGGTGGATTGTATCTAGGTAAAGCCGAGTCGGCTTTTTTCTATGCCTAGATTTCTTCTTTTCCAGCAAGTGCAACCGAGTAGGCTTTGGCCTTGGTGCCTCTCAAAGCCGAGTAGGCTTTTCTTTAAGCTCTACTAGGGGTCGTTTCGTGGCTTCCTTTGCTCACACTTAGGTTCATGAGCATCGATCTTCTTCATGCAATGCCCCGCAAATTGTAAAAGCCACAATTCTCACACAAACAAGCCAAAATACCATCAAAATCATCCCTATTACTCTTAAATGATCAAGCTAATATAAACCAAAGCAAATGAAACAAAAACCATCCTAAATCACCACTAAACTTCAATAAAGGAGCGTAAAAATAGGTACAATACGTGCAAATAATTGCACTTATCAACTACACCAGAGAATATGTTAAACTCACATCACATGTTTCTAAAATATATTCACTAACTAGTTGTGGGGCCGCGTGCTACGCACGCGGTCCCCCAAGAAATCCTATCTTATAGACTTATAGTCTTATGTAAGCTCGAATGCTTTAATTAAGTGCAGTTGAATTTAGGTTATTCGTAATATGAAGTTGTTTCTTTTTGTATTGATACACTTGTTCATTTGTATCTAGGTGTTGTCGGTTCAAATGGACACATAGGTGAAATGTGCTTATTGTTCATTGAAGTTGATGTATCGAGCGTCAAACTCTTCTAATTCTGACCCTTCAAACTCCTCCGATTCTGACTCTTCAAGCTCTAATTATAATTGTACTGTTGTAAATATAATTTGATACATTAGTAATTAATCTTATTTCGAGTGATGCAAATAAATCTTCAAGATGAGATAATGGGTAATTAAGGGATTAATGCACTGAACAGGAAATATCTTTTTGACTTAGAAGAACTAATAGCTAATTCATCCATGGAACCTATAAAAATAAAAAACAATAATTTTTACCGAGATAGAAATTTTGGTTAGATTAGTTAATATAAGCTTTAACTTCAGTCGCTATACAATCAGGAGATGTCGCGGTCTCCCAAGTTATACTAACGGATTTTAAGACGGCATGTCCTAAACTCTTGAAAAACCTAAGCGCATGGAAACTGGAAAGTACTTTCGCCAAATTTTATTACTTGCACTCAAACCCAATTTAGCATTGTTCATTATTCTATGGTATTTTACAAATTACGACTATTATATAGAAAAAAAAATATAGTCATGTCGGATCTTGTTTTATTCGTCTTGTCGCATATTTTTTATAATTTTTAGTTGTGTATAACTTTAGATAAAAACAATCCTACAAATGTATTGGACTGTGTAAATGTTGTCTGGGTGCAAGTAAAAAAAATCCGAGGAAGTATATGATAGTGTGCCAGCCGCCAAGACATGTATGGGTATCAATAAATGAGTATTTGATAAATATATATAAGTTTTGAAATTTTTTTGTTGATTTGTTGTTGCTTTTAAGTGCAAAACTAAAGATCCTAGTTCATGTGATGGAAAAAAAATATAAGAGGAAGATTCTGTGTAACAGGCCATACAAATTTGTTGAAGCAACAAACGAACTAATCCATTGCTTGAAGATCTGCGAACAAAAGGCATAAGTAGCATATTACAAATTGTAAGAGAACATGGTCAAGAAGACAATTAGCTGCAAGTCTAATGGTTTCAAAAACCAATCCATGTAAAATAGGTTTAAGCATCCATGATATGAAATAAAGTTGTAGTGTCCTTGCTTATGGGGAAACAATAATAGTGAGTTAACATTGCTAAGGTACAAAAGAAGTGTAGTACATTAATTGAGCTGTGTTTTTTGTTGCACACATCAAGCAGCACAGCAGAGTAGCATCACCAGAGAACCAGTAACTTGACCCTTGTTCTGGAAATAGCTATTTACAACATTATCACAAATAGCTTTAGGATTATTGGCTACATGACAAAAACCATTACTTTGGATTGCTCCGCAATCTGCTACTGCTCCACATGCATAATCTATTACCCTTTGATATGCTGTTGGATCTTGAACTCCACCCTTTCACAAGTAATATGTTAATTTATCTTATTTTTTAACCTTTGAGAAAAACATTAACACATTAATTACACAATAAAATTCTTAGTTTCTTTTTGGTAAAATTCTGATAAAAATTAATTCTTTACTGGTGTTCAAATAAATAAACTAAAGCCCAAGATTTTATTTTGTCCTGTTTTGATGAAAATTTGAATAAAAATATAGTGGTTAAACCGTCAAATTACACCTATGAGCTAAAAATGAATATATATGATACAAATACATAAATAAAGAAGAGTTAAAAAAAGAAAGAGTAAAAAGGGCTTACTTGAGTAGTTTGTGAAGCTTAAACAAAGAGCTAAGAACAATAAAATATCCATGATTGGAGATGAAAGATATGAGCTCATGTTAATAAAAAGAGTCTAATCTTTTGAAGAGAGATTATCACATTGTTATGATAGGATTACTTCTTGAGAATCCATTGGATATGCCCAATACCGGAGTCATGATTCCACAGTCAACCTCTTGAGTCCCTTGAGTAACCAAAGTATCTAAGGATCACTTTAGAAAAGCAAGTAATGGAGAGCACACTTCTGCACTAATATCTGTCAATGACCAATATTAAGATATATAGAAGGATATGAACATAATTTCCTCATATTGTTTTGTTAGAAACAACAATAAGATGAGCAATTTTGACTGGCCTCGACAGTAACCAATGAAAATTTCCAAGTGCACTTTCAGATATGCGCCAGTGATACCCAAAATTTCCACACTAAGCCTTGCCTTTAAGCTACATACTTCAACTTCTGGAACCTTTGCTGAATTACTGCAACATAGCTACCATAATCCCTTGCTTAGATAGTAGAATGTATATTCTAATGAAGTAACACGCTCCAACATAATCTATATGATCCAATGAAAGATTAGTATAAAAAACAAATGTGAAGAAAAATGTGAGAAAACGCCAATCAAAATTGAACTACATCAGAGGTCTGCATATGACACCCTTATTTTTGCAACTTTTATGGATGAGTGAAGTAAAAAGTTGAGGTAATGATCTTATGTGTAGGCAAAATTGTACTGAATGAAGTGAGGGATCCACGCTATCTTGGAGCTACGAACACAAGCAAATCTATCCATTTTTGCCAAGCTAAAGAAAACCAAGAATTTCGAAGTGGAGATAATACCAATAAAAATAAGGATCAAAAAATAAAAAAATAAAAATAAAGATCAAATCATTTAAAAATTATAAGCATATGAAAAATGATAACGCTCAAGAGCTAACTATAAGGATAAAATAAATTTCATAATAGAACATTAGATAAGTAAAAAAAATTTAAAAAAAAATTGTCTATCAGCTTCATCAATTTAGCATTAAATAGCTTCTTATAGTCTGCTTTAGCACTATATAGCATTTCTCATCAAAAAAGGTTGTAACATTGATAAATTTGATTATTTGGACAAAGCTCTTAGCGCTATATAGCATATTAGCATTAAACAGCTTCTTGTAATCGGTTACCAACAAATGCCGATTAGACAAAGCGAAAAGAAGAAACAAGAGTATTGTTATGTGTTCCTTTTTGGGAGGTAAAAAAACAGTGTCAATATTCTCATTATAATCAATTTATCTATCTATGGTAATTTACATATGTCGACTATCATACGAGAAAAAACATAGTCATGTGAGATCTTGTTTAATTAGTCTCGTCACATATTTTCATAATATCAATCTTTTATAATTTTAGTTATGTATAGCTCTAAAGTAGCTATAAAGGAAAAATATATATTAAGATTAAAAGAAGGCCTCAAACCGCAAACATGAGATTGTATGTAATTTAATTTTAACAAAATATGAATGTAACATAAATTCTTCTTTAAAATATGAATATAGCATATATTCTTCTTTTTATACCTTAGCTACTCCGCTTAACATGAAATATGAATAAGATGTAAACTCATAAATCTTTCTGTACCTTAGACTATTCAACACACACATATAATAAGTTTCTGATTCATCCTATACAATATCAAAGTTGATAGTGCTAGTATCAAGTAATAACCAAAACAAAGCTGCCGTCCCATCCAATATCCAAGTTGAGAGTGCTAGTGTCAAGTAACAACCAAAATGAAGTTGTCATCCCATCGGTAAGCATCACAAGGCTGTTGCAACTCATACCTTCGAAAGTCGTGTACGCAGCAGCTGCACTCGACCAATAGAACTGATAGCACCTCTCGTCAAGCATCAGTATTCTCTCAACATCAATCCTCCACTTGACCAACCAACAACAACTCATTGTATTCCCATAAGCCATCCTATAGCAACAATAAACGAGCTAAAGTAGTCCCTCGACATGCCAACAACAAAGAAAGCAGTATCCCTTGCTAGCCATTCCAACAGGAGTGTAGCAGGTCCCTCGACCAACCATCCACGGCACATTGCAGCCATTCCTGCCCCTCGCACTATCCCTAGCGTACAACAACATCCAACTATATTTCAATAGCAATAATACAATGCAGAAGCAACACGGGGCAATTGACCAGACAATTGATGTGCGCAACACACGATAGCTTACCAGAACACATGTTGCTGCTGGCTTGAGATGACAGTTGTCTGGACTGTTTCCAGTGTCTTGTGTGGGATTGAAGAGGGTCATGAACCTGATGTTTCGGATGCTGCTGACCATCAACACACGATAGCTTAATTGTAATTGATTGTTGTTGGTGCATGTTTTGGTTGAGTACTGGTGGTGTGTGCCATTAAGTCCTATTGAAATGAGCTATTGCATTTTCCAAACTTGAATTGTGAGCCCTTTTGACAACATAACACACACCACAAAACAATCTTGATTTGGAAAGTACAAAATGGTATGGTATGTATGAGTCTCGAAGAATTATGAACCCTTTTGAGTTTTGACAATGTAACACACACCACAAAAATGTTACACATCTTAGTCCACACCAAAAACAACAATAACAGAACACATCACTCAAATCATGTACATTACAAATTTCAAAGTTAAGATGCATCACCAAAACGAATAGCATGAAGGAATAAAGACATTGATGAACTTAATTGATTAAATTGTGAAAAGAGTGGATTCTATGCATACTATTAATTGATTCTATGCATATGTCGAAGATCATTCAATCAATTACAAAAGACATAAAAATCACATTTATTATTATGTTATTGTGTATAACAAAGTCTACTTAATATTGGAGGCAAATAAGTATTGTACTCCCTTCGTCCACATCTAAAATGTTATATTTTCTATTCATAAAAACTTTAAAATATATGTTATGTGTGTAATTGTATGGTATAATATATTTAATATCGTAATAAATTTATAATCTTACTTGAACTTTGCTCTTCTGAAGACTCTCTTAATTAGGTCTTCAAGAGCATGAATACCACCGGTATCAATGTTATATCAATAACAGCTGCAAACAAAGATTGGACAAATAGAGTAAATAAAAAGGATTTTTATATGATTCAAAAAAAACAAAACTAATAGATTTGGATTCTACTTTTTGATCAATGGATGGGTTTTATGTAGTCACAATCATAAAAAGGACTCTACACAACAATTTTACTGGTTTTGTTGTGCATCACTTAACCAAATCCTGATTTTGTAAAGTCTGTGAAGAGCTATAAGACTACACCAATGGCTCAAATAATTCACAACCAGCAATTGTTAGAGATCACTAAAAACCAAAAACCCTAATTCCAAAAAGCATGAAATGCTCACTTTACAGCTCACACATAGAGAGCACAAAGAGAAGAAAGAAAATACCTGATTCCTTTAACAATTTAACTATAATTTCTGAAATAAGAAAAAATTTACTCCAATCCATAGAATCAGCATATATCAATAATTCCCAAAAGAATAATCAACCATATTACCCAACCTTCCTTCAACACAATCATTCAATTCATCAAGCTTCTTTTGGGACTAAGGCTTTTACATTGGTGTTGGTATTGGCAAAGTAAGCAATCACAGATAATAAACCCTTTAGAATGCCCACAAAATCATATATACCCAATCCAAAATCACGGAAAAACAAATGAAACCTTATCAAAATCAATAAAAACCACCAATATTGTGGTTCCAAGTGCTACTGCATTGACATTGCTACTACTCCCGTTCCATTAAATTCTGGTTGTAATTATCCATGAGATCAGGGCAATCCAAAGTGCGTTCCGAAGTTTGTAAGCAAAAAATATTTTAAGATTCGCACACATAAAAATTAATTCCTAAAAATAATAACTCGAATTCTTTTATCCTATTCAATGTGGCAAACCAATAAGATGACACAACTTATCATGTATTATTGATATGAGTTTGATACCAAGCTGGTGTACGGTAGGGGCAGAGGGCATTTCTCTTTGGTTGATTAAAAAGAAAACTCAAACCTTCAAGGACTTGAACTTGAAACCAATAGTTAGCACCAAGAATAACACCATCCTAAAAGATTACAACTATGCTGTTTGAACACAATTCATGAATATTGGAACAATTCACAGAACAAGAATTGCCATCTATAACAAAACCCTGACAATTGTAGTTTACACTCGTGAAGATCTTGCAACAGGCAAATGGATTTTAGGGCACTGGCTGTTCCCGCATTGTTATACATAAGCCGAAATACACGGAATAATACAACAAAGATTCTAAATTTACGTCATTTAGCAACATGTTTATAACAGTTTCATTTTTTAGAAACATGCTTTTGATCAGTTTAGCCAAAGATTAAGAAAAACTCACATTGAGTTAACACTGAAAAGGACGTTAATATCGCTCTCATTTGATTGATGCAGTGTGCCATCTCTTCATAACATCGAACCTGATCACGTTCCACGCATCAATCGCCCATATGTTGCTGAAAGTTGCTGTCAAGGTTGGCCTTAGTGTTGTTTATGTCAGAGCTCGTTTTGAGATGCATTGAAGTCAATGTTTCTGTCGTGTACTTAAGTGTATGTTGTTAGAAATTAGTATCGCTCTAAGGTAATTGGTCACAACAGTTCACAGGAAACCTAGTGATGACAAAACATATGACCAGAAGGAAAAACATGTTAATATGCATCATAATGTAGGTATGTTCTTCTTCGCCTTGAATCAAGTATCAAAAGATCTAGCACTCTCAAGCTTACTCACATAGTCACACCAGCTGCATTTCCCAACTATCTGAAACGATCTGTTTTATGGGATTTGCTCTCTCGAGTTTTCTAAGTGATTGTACAAAATTATCACTAATAGAGAAGGGAAAACAAATTCAATGCTGCATTATTAGAACCAATACGATAGTTACGAGACAAGTGAATAATTTCTAAATCATAAAATTAACCTTAAAAATTTTCTAGCTTCTTTTTAATACTGCTTCGTTTAACAACCAGTAAGTCCATGGTTTCTTCTCAAGAACCCTAAATCACAAAGGATAAAATCAGATCAGTTTACAAAGTTACATTAAATAAAATTCATTAAACTTACTTAGATGTTTCAGATTTTGATGCTTCAGATTTTGCTGCTTTGGATTTATTTATTTAACTAACCACAACAAGCCATTAAGACGAACATCGGGATAAGTGAGAAGTAAAATTAAATCTAAATAGAATAGAATTAACAAAAAAAACTAATAATAAATTAGGATTTATATGTACTTTCTATTTTGTAGACCAACCATCCTATCAATTGTCACAAAACAAGTGAAGGTCCTAAAGGAAGTGAATTACCATTTAAGAGATGAAATTCGATCTCTTATACACAGAAACATTGAAGCACTTGATAGTTCCAGTTTCAAGGTGACAATACAAAATAGAAGTATAGTTAGAAGATTTAAATGAAAAAACAAGATTTACTCATCAAATACCTAAAATGAACCGTTTTCAATCAAAACCCAAAAAACTCAACAATTTTCGACAATAAAAACAAAAACCAGTCCCTGTATTGAACAAATAACCATCATCAAGATTCCATGTTTTAACCAAAAAAAAATTAAAACCCATATCACTAAAAACGCATTTCCAAACCAACCCATATAAAAATCAAACAACCCCACAAATATCCAAAAAAAAAAAAATAATCCAAAGAAAACAACCCATCCTAAAATATTTGCCACGGACGTCCACTGCTATAAACATTATGGAAGCCCATATATTCCAAATCTAGGAGATTAAAAGCATCATTCCCCGTAAAATCAAAGAAATATGCAGGATTTCTCATCAATTGCACGATATTTTGATACGGTAAATTTATGGGGAGGTATTCCTGAGCTCGTGTCATTATGCATATAGCATCTGCATCTACAAAAAGTTGATCACGCAAGGGCAATACATGCAAATTTTGTTCTCGTGCTCCATTTGCTTTTAAACATCTCGTTATAATCTCATCGGATACGATAGGATCATGAACACGAAGAGTTACATCCTCATTTCTCATTAGCTGCTCGCATATGTAAATCGATGGAGAATCCGACACATCTTCAGTTCCTGCTTTGTAGGCAAACCCAAGAATAACAATTGTTTTGTCTTTTAGAGAATGCATACATTTCAGCATTTTTTTTACGAACTTCTCTTTTCTTTTCTTATTTACCTCAATTAACCCTTTGAATAATGCTGCAATTTCCTTGTGGCCACTTTCTTCGGCCATATATGCCATATAAGCTATATCCCTCTGAAGAGCAGGACCACCAACCGCTACATTTGGTTCTAAAAAACCATGTCCTAATCTGTGTTCACTATCGACGATCCGAAAAACTTGATTAATATCAATCTTCAAATCATCGGCAAAAGTGGAACCAATATTCGCCAAAGTCCCCATGCAACCCAATAATGCGTTGCAGTATATCTTTGCGAAATCCACACCCCTTGCGTTATTGATTACCAACCTATTGTTTTCAGGAACAAAATTGTAAATATGGTGCAACAATGTTAAATCGCCATGCGGTGCTCTATTTCCAAATACAACTCTTCTCGGATTCAATAAAGTATCAAACGCAGACCCATGACTAAAAAACTCAGGATTTGTGTAGAATTCGTGTACCACCTGAGTTGGTTGTATCACATCAATAATAGTGTTTCTAACGTCTCGATGATGGATTTTGAATGATCTGCATTATCTCTGATAAGACGCACTGTTTCCATCCACTTATCAATTTCAATTCTCCCTTTTTTCCCTATCCCTTTTTTCTTTGTTCTCATTTCAATTGCTATAAAGATTAAGGGACAATGTTGTATGAATTGTTGAATATTGGTATGAAAGTGCAGGTTTACATTTCGGTGAGCAAGCAGCAAATCGGGTAGTTGAGGTTCCCAAAAGGGTGGTACAGGTTGATTCCATGGAGCAACTTGATCGACAGTGTCGACTACATAAAATTGCTTATTCGGGTAGTGGTGAGCTAGTGCCAGCATGGAGAATGCTCCTAATCGATTAGCTCCGATACAACATATGCTATTCATATCATCAAAAGTAATTAGTTGTTCCATACTCTTTTGTAAATTTCTTTCCTGCTTATTCTTCAGTTTATTCTTCAACTTATACACTTAGGCTATATTCAATTACCATAAATTTGAGAGGTTTTGTGATTTGTGGGTTTGATGATTTGAGGTATTATAGCTTTGTCTCAATCACCGTAAATAAAAAATCCATATTCCCAAAAATCCAACATCATAATTAAAGTATTTAAGAATATTTCCAAATATTTAATTGAACGTAATATTTGATAAATCCTCGTTTGTCTTCCTGATTAGGAAAGTTTTTAGATTTGAGAATCATTGTAAAGATGTGAGAATATTTGAAAATACTTGAAAATATTTGTGGTACTATTTTCCGTTACAAACGTTTCAAATTGTGAAATCTTTACTTACAGGAACGCAATAATAATGGCAGTAATTAATAATGCTATGACTATTTATTTTTGTTAGCTAGTCAGATACCCGTGCTGATTTTTATAAAATTTAAAATTTATGAAACTAGCTACCCATGCATGATTTTTATAAAATTTAAAATTTATGAAAATATATACTCAAATGTAATCCATAATTATCAACTACTTGTAAATTGAATTTATGAAGTTTGATGACCATATGTTAAAAGTATCCTCTAAAATATTGGATAAATTAGGTTGTAATTTGAAAACTTTAAATAATTAAAAGATAATCAATGCTTTGATCGATCTTATAAAGTAACAATTTTTTTTGATATAATAGAACAATTATAAAATAATTGGGTATAATGTATATATTTGTGTAAGTAAATAAATTAAACATACGTGAAAAACAACAAATACCTAATATTGCCGATATCAATCAAATATTTAATTTATAAAATCTTTTTTTGATTTACAGAAAATATCTTACAAAAGTAATATATCAAAAGGCTTTTATTTTAATAATTATTTATCAATATCTAATATTGACAAAAAGTCAAATATCCTACATGTTATAAATCCAAACAATCTATAAAAAAACAAAAATAAACCCCAACCATGCGAGTATAATCCTAGTCTTTCTATAAACATGAATAAAGTAATTAAGACCACAGTCTGTAAAATTCTCACCCAAACTTTTGAAATTGATTATACTGATTTTAGATATTAAATCAGACAAGAAAACCAATAAAATATTAGTGAAGCCCAATAGAGAACTTAAGAACTTGCGAACAGATTCGAAGCAATAATGTTGGAATTATTTGTCCTATATCAATGAATTAAAAATAAAGTAAGCAGTTTTATAAGTTATGTCTTTTCTTCCATCGTCATATAGTTTTAAATGATATCTCATTGACCATGAATCATGATGAAATGCGTGCATCCCATAGTACTATCGCAATTATATATTGATATTGACAATAAATCATGTCTAACTTAACATATACTTATTCAAAAAAACTTGGACGAGACCGTCGTAAGTTAAGACGAAGTGTGGGCCCGACTATTTCATGCGCATGTAACAACATTTCAATTTTCAAGGCATTTATCAATTTTTACCTTAAAGGTATCAATTTTGAAAATGATATCTTTAAGGTTATAATTGATACCTTTTAAGATCAAAATTGAAAAATGTTCAAAAAAATGAAAAAAATGCCCAAACTATTACATGCGTGAATTAGACTGGCCCAAATTAACGGTCTCATTATGAAGCCATCTCATCCAAAACCAGCTATACTTATTACTTACAAAGTTGGTTTAATTTCACAAAAGCAAATGCAAAAGCCACATACAAGTAGGAAAGTAAAATAATTGAGACATTTGTAGTAAATAGCTAAATATAGCGAAATTACTTTATCCTTCAAATACTTGGGTTTTTTTTTTGAGGATAAATACTTGGGTTTTTAATTTTGCCCTTTGTATTTAAAAGGAATCATGTCAACCGTAATTTTTCTTATAATATTTGGGTTTTTGATTTTTTTTTTTTGACCTAAACAGTTTTTTTTTTTTTTTTTTTTTGACCTAAACAGTTAGCACCCGAAATATTTTTAAAATAGTTCGTGCATGGTATATTAAGGCTGTTGCTCAAATTTTTTAACGTTTGAAGAAAACAAAAGATAAGGTATTGACACCAGCAGAATAAGAAACTTATTAATGTATACATAATAAAAGTCATTAATGCTCAACAATTAATCCTTCTGGTAGGAAAGTTATTACAGGCTTATAGCCAACCATAGTTACCAGTTAGAACTTAGAACTTAGAACTTAGAATTATTCACTTGCCTAAACTATCCCATTGAAACAATTTACATGCTAGAGACTATAAAGATTGGTACTCCCTCCGTTCCTTCTTGTCTGTCCATTTTTCAAATTTGTAATTAGACAATGCTTCTGGCTAGCACCTAATTTAAGGGTTCATATGTTATTTCAAACTAGAGGTGTTCAATGGGGCGGGCGACCCAACGGGTCAAGGGTCGGGTCACATTTTGACGGGTCATTAGCGGGTCGGGTCAATAATGGGGCGGGTCAATAACGGGCCTTGGTGTAAAGGGTCGGGCCGGGCCGGGTCGGATAATTATAAATATTAATTGCGGAAAAAAAATTAACCACTTTTTTTTATTTTTTAAAATATTATTATTATATACATAAGTAAGTCGACCCAATGGGCCATAAAATATAATTAAAAAAGCTATTCTATGAACTTTTTTAAAAAGGTCAAAGAGGGTCAAATTTAAATGGGTTTGACCCGCCCCGCCCCGTTTATCATTTGACCTGACCCGGCCCGCCCCGACCCATTTAAATTTTGACCCGACCCGCCCCGTCCCGCCCTGTTGAACACCTCTATTCTGACTCAATTGTCGATCATATATTGAAGTTTATCTTTTAAAAGGAGATGAGGAGGCATTATAGTAATCTGAGGCAAAAGTCCACTAATTGATGCCAATATAAACTTGAAACAGGGTTGTCTCGTAAATTTTGGGGCTCCTATACTAAATTTATGTTATAGATTCTTACAATTTAAAGAAAAAAAAAAATTAAAATACTCCCTAGTATATGATAAAATCTCTCCATTGATTACACTAATAATATTTGGCTTTTTATTACTTGGTTACTCTTGTGTAAAATAGTATTTATGTGTTTGCAGTAATTGAAACAATAAATCAAATAAGTATAAAATGAATTTTTTAGACCCCTCTGATAATAGGATCGTGTGCAGTAGACCGCTTATACATGCTAATCGACGAACATGACTTGGAGTGCTTGTTTTGTGAGGAAAAACAAACTAAATAGTGAATAACATGTAGCAATTGGGCAAATATAATAAAAGGATATAGCGTGTGTTTTACAAAAGACTCTGCGATTAGTTTTACTTTTTGATTTTTAACTTATTTAACTTATTTGTTGGTTAAATAGTTAAAAATTGTATTCGGATAAATGACATTTAATTTAACTCTATAAAAAATTTCAATACTATTAAATACTGATCAAACAAGACTTATTCGATTATGACCCGACACTAACCAATTGCCAATTCAACCCTAAAATAATATTCCCCTTCCAGTACTAAGCAGAAAGAATAATGGTAAAATAATCAGGAGTTTTGTAGTAAATTAACTAAATATTGCAAAATTACTCTATCATCTTATTATAGTACTATTAGGCATTAGCCCACTAAATTGTTATTACTTATTAAATAATAATAAATTAATATAATTTAAATAGAAAAACTGTTTGATAAGGTTTATTTGTGTTAGTCCAAATTGTTAGCTTATTAAAAAAATTCGTACAACGAATTTCAAGCTAGTGTGTCTTACGGTGAAAAAAAAAGTACTCTTGTCCAGATGATGAATTCCACTGCATATTTTTTGGACTATTCAGTGTACGTTGCTAGCATGACTAAAACCAATCCTTAATCTTCGCACCCATTTTATTATATCACCATCTTTTTTTTTAATAAAATTACTAAAATACTCTTAAATTTATTTTCAATTATAAAATTAACTATTATTTTTACTAAACTAAATTTATTAATAAAAATTAAATTAAAGTAAAAAATATTAATTTTAAAAAAGAAAATAATTTTTTAAAATCGGAAACTAAACCTAATCACACGTTTTGTGTTGAAATTTGATTATAATCACTCTTTTGCCCGAAACTTTTGATAGGAAAATCACATTTCTGCAATATTTGCGGCATTAGAACCTAGACTTCAAGATCTTTCCAATGATATATTATATGCCCAATTCCGATAATCGAGCGAGAAATAACGATCGTTTAAAGTTTGTTTGTGTTGAAATTTGATACATGTTCAATCTTTTGGGCATAACTTTTTATAGAAAAACCGTATTAATGAAAGGTTTCCGGCATTAGAAACTAAACTTCAAGAGCTTTCCAACGACATATTATATGCCCAATTCTGACAATCGAGCGAGAAATGACGACCGTTCAAAGTTTGCAGTGATTTCTAACATTAGTCGCGCACGACCGTACCTCGGTATAGTTTTTACGCGACCATACCTGGTCCGGTCGCGCGTTTTATGCGACTATATCCTGGTCCGATCGCGCGTTTTACGCGACTATACCCTGATTCGGTCGTGCTTTTAAGCGACTATATCCCCTAATGTTGCAATTTTAATGGGACAAATGAGTAATTTAGATTCCATTGCAACTTTGCAAGGCATCATCAATCAATCTCTTTGTTTTGATACCTATATAAACCCACCTAACACCTTAGAAATAAACTCACCTCTAAATTTTGCTTTCCCTTAAACTTCTTATTCTAAGTGGTTCTTTCTTCTTCTCGTAAAGAACAATATAACATCCATAGTGAGAAACGAGAGAAATACTCAAATTTTACAAATTGTGTCGTGGCCACATTATCTTGTCTTTCAACTTCATCTTCTTCCGTCGTTAGGTTTGTCTTTTTTTCATAATCAACTTCTATAAATGTTATGCTCTAATTTGTATGGATCTAAGAGATTGCATCACCGCAAGGTGACAGAAAAAGAAAAGAAAATATCTGGATAATTAAGAATAAAAAAAGTAATAGAATGACTATTTAAAATAAAATTGTTGTAAAGTTAAAGAGACAAATTAAATTAAAAGCCGTTTTCGGTTGAAAATCGGAATCAATTAAATAAATGAGTACCTTCGGTTGGATGTGGTGGTCAAACGGTGGCTGATCGGAAAACCATTGAATACCTGAAAATAAACACCAACCCCGGGGCGGTGCCTCCGACGCCTAAGTTAGCTCTTTAATAGTAAAAATGCCTAATAGGTCCTTCCGAGTGCACAGTGGCAACAAGATGGATTACTACGTATGACTTTATCTTAACGTGATGACTTTATCTTAACGTGAGGTCTTTTAAGCTACTATGATGTATAGTTGTATTTTAAGAGAGATAAAGGGTTTTACTTAGCTTAGTGAACCTCCTAAGAGGTATAAGACTCAAGAGCATAGTAGATGGGTCTGGAGTCTACAACTCTATTATATGCATTGCTATCCGATCATTCTCATAATTATAATTAAAAGCATTAATAAACTACCTAATCTATAGCACCTTTTGCAAAAAATTAATTTAATTTATTTTTGCAAAAAACTACCTTAAATTATATAAGCGTTTGCAAAAGAATACCTAATGACGAAATCAGTTAGTTGATCAGCACGTGTCTCACCTGATTTACTTTAAATCATTGATTTCTTTTGTTTGAAAACACGATTTTCTCCAATTCTTTCCCCTTTCCCCTGTATCATAAGAACCCTAATTTTTCCTCTTTCTCTTTCAATCCCCTTTCCCCTAAGTCACGGAGATATTGATGGAGTTTTCTTTAAGTTGCATCTTCAACCGCTCAAGGATTATGATTCAACTTTTTCTTCGCAAAACGGAGAAGAAGAGTCAAAGTTGAGACCAACAATATTGTTTCATTTTCCAAGGATTTGACGGTATCAGATTTTAACAACGGAGGAGGGTTTACTGTGCCGGTCAAATTTGCCGATAAGATTTTTCCACCGTTGAATAAAGAGGCCGGTAAACCACTTCAAAATCTTCGGATTACGATATTCATGGAAAAACTTGGGAGTTTAGGCATATTTATCCAAGAAAACCACTCAGACATTTGTTTACTAGTAATTGGACTAAGTTTGTGAATACTTGGAAAAAAACTTTAAAAAAAATGCGCTTTGTGTAATCCTATTTGGAGTTGGTGTTATTGCCTATTGAAGTTGGTATTATAACCTGTTAGAGTTGGTAGTATAACCTATTAAAGTTGGTATCTCCACATAGGTATAATAAAAACTTTAATTGGTCATAACACCAACTCCAAATAATAACTTTAATAGGTTATAATACCAACTTTAATTGGTTATAAAACCAACTTCAATAGGTTATAACACCAACTCCAAATAGGCTAAACCGCGCGCGCTAGTTTTTAGAATTTTTTTCTTTTTTTTAATTATTGAGAATGTGGGCTGAGCTCTTTTGAGAGGCGTCTATACTATAGACAGTCTCTGAAGAGAGGACCTGTTTTTAAAATAAGTTTATTTTTTCAAATTTTTCTAATTTTGACCCTGACTTTAAGTGCTTAGGCCCAATTAAAGCAAGCTGGAAGGGTTGAAGCCGAAGCCCGTAAAATCTAAGCCCAAGAAAAACGTGATTCCTTCTCTCAAATGAAGACAAAAGGCTCATCATCATCATCATCATCATACCCAGTGTTCCCGCTCATAGATACTCTATGGTCAGGGTCCGGGGAAGGAAGATCGACGGCGTCTCATACCCATAAGGAGAGGGCGGTCATAAGAGTCCTTCGGCTCTAGAGGAGTCTTCAAGGATAGGACCTGCAAATATAAGAAAACCTGCATCTTACACTCACGTTAGCCAAGCATAGAGATCATATAAAAATTTATAAACGATACAGGTAAAAGAGGCAGTGAATAGCGATGACAAAAGACACAGAACAGTAACAAACTAGTCTAGCTTTCGGGCTAGCTTTCGGGCTTTTCTTGTAACCATACACATCCGGTTAAGGCTACCCACCTTTGGTGGATCTCTAACCAAATGAAGACAAAAGGCTAGCATTCCCAAAAACTCACATTAAAAATTCTTTTGTTTTTTAGATTTATTTTATTAATTACGGTACGGGAAGAAAAAAAGTTAAATAAGAATAGAATTTAGGACCGAGAAAAACAACATTATCTCTAAAAAAAGACAAGATTCAATTATCATTGTTTTAGTGGCAAATTATTTGATTTAACTTTTAAATTTTGATCTACATTCGTCCTTAATTGAATTATAATATCATTAAGAGTAATCTATATCGACTTATAAGTTCTGTTAGTCAAAACGATAGATGTACTAAAAGAATATTTCACTGCAAAAATTCCAATACCAACACTAATAACAATTCAAGGTCTTTCTATCAAACATTTTACAATTGAAAAAATATTTTTGAGTTGTGTGCTAATTTATAATCCTTTATAAAAATAATTAGATTCGCCACTACAATTAGTATATCGAGTTGACAAAGATTTTAAAAAAAATGTCGCATTTTTTGAGTATATATATATTTGGTGTCTTAACTATCAATTTAAATTTTTGATTGAGTCACTAGGATATGTTATATAATCTAATTAACATCTTTAAGTTTTTAATTGAGTTGATTCCTTGACATGAGTTTTTTAATTAAATTGATTCCTTAACATAGCATCAAAGGCCAACATGACTTAGAGGTCTAAGGTTTAAATCTTAATCATCACTCACTTAAACTAAAATACTCAGAGTCATATATGTAGAAGACATGTACTACATAAACACTTCTAACCCAAACAATAAGTTATATACTATAAAATTTATTAAGCAAAGTAAAATGTATTGAACCCAAACAATAAGTTATATACTATAAAATTTATTAAGCAAAGTAAAATGTATTGTTTCAATATGATATTACCATAATGGCATATTTAAGCCTAATATTATTATTATTTGCGTGAAAAAGAGATAACATTGCATTATAAACTTGTTAACTTGAAAGCATCTTTGTAATCAGAGGACTAACTATAGTCAATAAACATATTAATGAACCAATTAAATGACTCAAAATGATGGCCAACATTTGATGATTGATGAAGTAAAAAAGTATTGGAGAATCATATAACGTCTTGTAATTGGTTCATTGATCTTAGTAGTAGTAAGTGTTTGACTTCAAAGTTTTCAACTGGATTACTAATTGCTAGGGTCGGCAAAATATGCTTATGAGTTATGCCAAATCAAAGGTGATTACAGATAAGATTAAATATAATTATTTTTTTTGCTTAATAAGTAAGCTAGGAGTATAAAAGAAGCTTTTTACAAAGGATGGCGCATCACTAAACGGGAGTACGATCATTTTTTGCCTTATGAGTTTTGTAACCTTAGATAGATGGCCAATGTTTTTCTCTATATATTTGGCTCGATTGAGTTGGAGAAAGGAATAGTATTTTTAAATTTATATATATATATATATATATATATATATATATATATATATATATATATATATATATATATTATTTTGAATTTAAAAATGTATTTTCGGTCTTGAATTGCTGTAATGATATAAAGATTGAATTAAGTTTAATTATAATAATAGTAATTTCATCTTGTATTTTGAGTGTCCTTTCTACATGGATTCTTGTTCATGATATATATGATTGTCTCTAAAGACTAAACGTAAGTGAGAAATTCAAAATATTTACATATTTACATATAAATATTCACATATTTATCAAAAGCACTTGTGACTCAATGGATATAGCATCTGCATGTGGAGCAGAAGATTTGGGGTTCGACTCCTACTTGGCGCAGGTATCAGTTGGGGGATTTCTTAACTACGCGCATCTCTCTGTACTTCCTCCTTGGGGGAATGGGTATGATTTGTCCGCATCTTTCAGAAAAAAGAAAAACCCCCACCCGAACCCTGCCTTGTGCAGGATACTGAAAGTGTCATTTACCTTTTATGTAGTTTTTAAATATAGAGAGGTATAATTCTCTTAAATTACTATAAAGAAGACTTCAAAATGTAGCCTCTATTAAAGGTTAGAATATAAAGAAACACTATAAGATAAACTATGCCATTGTCATATGAATTATACTTGTTGTCCTCTCATACATGACAAGTGAGCAATATATGCTTTTGGTTGACTGGTTTTTTCAACTTCAAAGTCACCTAAATTCGACTAATTGTCATACTTCCTCCGTTTCATAATAGTTGCTACTGAGTGTGACATATTGTGTGGGAAAATATCAGTATCAGTAGCAAGTATTATGGAACGGAGGAAGTATATTCTTTTTAGGTTACTTGTCATCATCTATTATATGTTTTTTTTTATCTTATACATTCATAAAGCTATAAATTTTCTAACTGAAATATATGAAATGAACTCATAAATAGAAGAAACAATACATAATTCTCAAATTATTAATTATTATAAAATTATAAAAATTGTTATAAAAGTATATGATAATAATGTTATGACAAACGTAAGAAAGATAAATAGAGAACAATAAATAACACATAAAGATTTAATGTAGTTCATTAATAATGCATTAGCTACGTCCCACATGCAGAGAGAGAAGTGAATTTATTAATATGTGGGGATAGAGAAGAAACCAAATATAATCAAAAGGTTCACATGAGCTTATTTATAGGATCCCTAAAAACTTCTAATCATAATAACCTGAACCTAATTAGGTATAAACTCATTGTTAATCACCTCTAAATATCTGCAAAGTAATTAAATACATAAAAATATAACTAATATCATCACTAATAATATGTACAAAATATTATCAAACTCACGTACAAATCATCCAAAGAAGGAATACACGAGTAGTCTAAACTAGACTAAACTATCAATTACTTCTAATAAAATATTATCCACTAATGCTAACCTCTAATGTGTAATAAGTAGAACACGAAAACAAGCAAATACTTAATCAAGGAATTAAGGTAAGATTAAACTAAACTACAAAAAAGTCACAATTTTGTTGACCAATAAAAATAATACAATTAAGCACTAATATCTCTCTATCTACCTAACTAGTGATGTTGGGACCCGATTTCACTACACTAATATTTCTTGGCACCTTCAACAGATACAATTTACTATCCTTAAATATACATTAAGAATATTGGGATAACCATCTCTTTCATACCTTGTTAATGTCATCTTCAAGAATTCTAATCCGATATATATTTAAAAAAAAAAAGGAAATATTTTCCATATCTAAAAACTCCTTACTAGGGCACACTTCTCATATATATTTCTACAAGGCAATTAAGTATATGATGTTGAATTCCATATTATATTTATGTGTAGGAAACTTTTAACTAGAAAAAATAATGTAAACACGATAGATTTATCACAAGATTAATTTTAATACAATTAGAATTTTAGGAAAATATATGTGTTATAATGACCAAGAACTAATTAGGTTAGAACTAATATCTTTTTCATGAAGGAAACCTTTTTATCAACCTCCTTCATTACAACAAAACTTAACAAAATATTTTTGATTCATCAACTAAATTTAATAGAAATTAATAATCTTGGATAAAATATATAAAGAGAGCGCAAAACTTTCTAATTTTTTTTCCTTATAAATTATAAACATATAATGATATCTCAAATGTTCAAATAAAAGTGGTTAGGTTAGTGGTAAAACTAGTGTTAGAATAATTAAGAGGTTATGTTTAAACCTTGCCCTAAAATTTTTATCTCAAGCATAAATTGTAATTTTCGACCCCCTTAATTAGTGGCTCAAGGTTTGCCACTACATATAGACTCAATAAAAATAGTTTAACAAATAGATTAAATTTGAAAAAAATGACAAAACAATAACGTGGCCTAAATTTTCTAAAACATATATCTACTGAAACAATAGCGTAACTGTAAATCTTAAACTCTAAACGTACATACTAAATTTCACTTTTTTTTTCTCCAAATGTATTGAGTATATCTTTTTAATTGTGTAGCCAAATTAAGCTAATTAAGAGAAAAGTTATAGGAGTACATGCACAATGCTACAATTAAGCAATGAATAATACATGTTTAATTGAAGAATAAGAGATGAATGTTGAAACCAATAAGACATCTAGTAGGAATTGACCAAACTAAGGAGAAAAGTTTTTAAGAGTTAATATTGCTTATCTCTTGTCTACTAGGATCATTGCTGTAAAGTGAAAGTTTATTCTACATGATAGCCAATCGTGCATGACCAATTCTCAAAATGCCATCTTATTTTTTGAGTGGAAGAATTGGTAATTGGTATACTACGTCTTCTTTCTATGTTCGTTGACATACCACCATCTTCTATGAATCTTTTTCTAGCTCCACCATTCTTCCGGGCCTTTTTTGTTCCTCACCAACTATTTCATTTTGTGGTCATTATCAAGAGAACTAATTATGTTACCTCTTTATTATAAAATATTCCCCATCATAATATAATCTTGTTCTGTTGAACTCGGGAAAAATTTACGCTCAGGCTCAAGTCTTTTTAGGTTATTACTAAGTCATTTATTTGAAAACATTTTCATATCAAATTCATAATGTTACATGCATCAAAGTGAGTGTAAATTAAATACTGAATAAAATATTTCTTCTTATAAATTTCACTATTTAATTCACATAAATATGACTAATTAACGAACTTATAATTAAACGAATACATATTTCTTACAACTAAAAACACTTATAAATTAACGGTAATTAATTTCATCTAAGTATAATTACTTATTAGCATTAAGAATTGAATTTAATGTATGCATGGAGTATATAGTTTGACTTTTAATAAAAAAATAAAATAGCTTTAGCAGGAGTAATGATTAAACATAATAAATTAATCCATCCGAATCAACCACGTATAATTTTAAAGATCTTGTAATGTAGAAGATAATGTACACTTGTACACGTACATAATGCTACACACAAATAGAAAAGGCCACCATATGTGCAACTATGCAGGTACGTATAGGAATTGCTACATGGGAAATATATAGTGTGAAGTATGATGTATGATTTATGTCATGCATGTTGAAAAGGTTATTGTGTTACAAGAAAGGTATGTTTTTTTAAAACTTATCTTATGACAATATAAATAAATGTTGCTTAGGATCTTAATAGCTTTACAGTAATTTGTTTTATGAATTTTAATTTAAAATACTTCCTCTTTCTGTTTTATTTGCTATAAATGTATGGGCACACGTATTAAGGAAATATTGTGCAATTATTAGGAGCATCTGGGGATTTCTTTTTAATATTATTTGATGAAAAATAAAAAAGAAAAATATATTTTTTAGATGATTGAGAATATTATAGAGATTAAATAATGGTAGCTATAAAAGTTAATGAGGTATAGAGTAGGTCAAAAATAGGAGTATGTGAAACTTTAAATGATTGGTTTTTTACTAAAAATAGAAATGTAGCAGGTAATATAAAACATCTCAAAATAGAAAATGTAGTGAGTATTATAGAACGGAGGAAGTACATTTTAGTTAATGCTAATGGTTAATTATTATAACTTTTTTCTCGCTTTATTTTACAAGTTGAAGTATGAATTTATGATCATTGTACAATATATACTTATTAATTTTGTTATATGCATGTATTTAAAAGGATTGCAATTGTATTTTTATTATCGTTACTATTTATTAGTAATTTTAATTTTTTAGTTTATTTTAATGTAATTTAACTTTATTTACTTCGATCTAATTTAATCTACTTCGATTTGGTTCATTTGCCTTCATTCATTTATTTTCATTAAATTCAACTAAATTATGTATGTTACACCTAAATTCTAGAAAAACACCTTTATGTAGTGTTTGTGGGAATAAATATTTTATTTTAAATTATGAATTTCAATTCTGAAATCATTCTCAATTTTTCATCTTTAACTATTTCAAAAATAATAGTGAAATTTGATCCAAATTCATATTTAAAATTTTTTAATTTGCCAAACAATAAATTTAAACTAATTTTAAATTTTTAAATGAAATTATCATTTCCTAACATGACATTAACTTATTTCAATTGGAATTACTTGTATTGTCCTTCAGTTTTATTCTTGTAATTTCAGTGTTCTTTCACATTAATTATTTAACTCCAATTGAATGGGAATTATAGGTCCGAAACTGGAATGCAAAAGGCCAAAAGAAAGAAACATAAAATATAATGTCACTGTAGGCCGATAATAGGACGTTAGAACGATTAGCCACGTATAGCATTGTGATTGGATTCATGTGGGAAAAGATAGGAAATCATGGGCTACACTGCACTTTTCAGAAGATAGAAACCTGAAGAATCATTCTAATCATGCTATTCTTACCAAAGCTACGAAAACTAGCAGGAAAACAAACCTTCCTTTAAAAAGAACGGGACCACTTTCTTGTCCTGTATAATTTGCATTTCTTTTTTTATAAATACTTCCCCGTTTCATAATATTTGCTACTGAGTCTAACGTCATAATCACTAGCAAGTATTATAGAAGGGAGGAAGTATATGTTATTATTAATTATTAATTTGAACAAAGTATATGAAAAGGTCTAAGTAAATAACGGTTATTTATCAGGATAACAAATTACTTTTATATGGTAGGATCTGATAAAATGAGAGTTTTGTTATTTTAATTTATCCTTTTTGATTTTATTTATTTTATTATTATTATTATTTTTTGTCTTTTTATTGTGATTTACTAATCATGGTTATTGATTAGTAATTTTTACAAAGTATAACAAACAGGTAGTCTCTTGAGAGGTCTTATCTTTGAGAGACGTTTTTTAAGCCCAACTCATTAAAACTTAATACCTATATCTTATTTATCTTACTCGTATCTACTCACAATATCTTAAATGCCTATTTATATTATTTTTAATGTCTACTTACAATATCTCAAAAACTATATATTAGACCGGCCTAATTAGATACCGTTTCTCACAAGAATTTAGGTATAACAAATGGGATGAAAAGCTACATCGATACTGGTAAAGAAAGATAAATCTACGGAGAAGGTTAAAAATGAATTATATATATTATATTATTACTAAAATAGAAAATGATGTAAAGTAAGTGAAAATAAATTAATATTTTTTGTCATTAATTTGCACTATAATTTAGGTCATAATTTATACTCACTTTTATATTAGACTTTAAATGTACTCCTAGTGAAAAGTGAAAACCATTTGATTTCAGAAGAAATTGGGAAGGAGCACAGAAGTAAGGGCAGCTGATTTATGCATTGGCTGCTGCTAGCTAGCAAGCAATTATACAAAGTAAAATGGGTGCACATTCTTTTACCATAAATGTGTGTGAAACTTGGTTACAGCTAGCAGTCAATCAACTTTAATTTGTTGAAGCATGAAGATTAAGAATTGGATATTCTCTAAATATGGAAGCAAACTATCTATTGAACTCATCATCCTACTACTCTATCTACTTACTACCTCTAGCCACTATGAGCATTACTATGTACCTTCCTTGTAACTAGTTAAAGTGTTTGGGAGCTACATGTAATCCATTAATCATTATTGAAGTACATTCTAAGCATGGGATCATAATATCACATTTTTTGATGAGATGTTTTCATCATGGTGAAACGTTCTCCCTACATAGAATGAATAGCTCAACTAATATAAGTATTAATATATATGTGGACTTATTGTTTTGAGGTCGTTTTATTAAGACACAATCTCTTACAAAGTTGTATTATAATAAAAAGGAGGAACATGCTTCACCTCCTAATGTTGTCATTAAAATTCAAACCTTGGGGTCAATATTATTTAGAGGATGATGTACAATTTTATTAGACCCAAAATCTCTTGATAACAATAATTTTTCCATAAATAAAGGGTATAATCGTCATATATGTCTTTAACTTCTAGCTACATGAAAAGTTTAGATAAAACAAAATATTACCTTAAAAACATATATCCCTTGATAACAATAATTTTTCCATAAATAAAGGGTATAATCGTCATATATGTCTTCAACTTCTAGCTACATGAAAAGTTTAGATAAAACAAAATATTACTTCCTCCGTTTCTTTTTGATGTTCCTATTTGGGTTTTTCACCAATATTAAAAAAAATGGAATCTTTGGTGGTAGTGGGTATTATTTTAATTATATAGTAGTGGGAAGTAATGATTGTATTGGAAGTATGAGAGAAAAAATAATTAAATAATAGTGTAATATAATAATTGTATTGAAAGTATGAGAAAGAAAATAATTAAATAGTAGTGTGAAGTAACAAAAGTGAGGTTTTAAGGGGTAAAAGTGGGATGAAAACTTTCCAAAAATGAAAAGTATTCTAAAGTGGAAAAACTTATTAAACTACCCGTTTTAGTAAGGTGGAAAAACAAAAAGGAACGGAGAGAGTACCTAAAAAACATATATATAGAAAATAAATTGACTAATTAAAACATTTATTAATACACCTTAATATAAAATTGCACACAACTCTAATAATCATATATGCGACTTATAATTTATTTAAATCACTAACTTATCTTCAGTTCTATTGATCATTACCCTTTAATAAGTTGCATAATTGAAGTAGCTAGAAAATTGTTGGATGACATTGGCACATTAGTCATTAGTCATTAGTCATAACCCACAAGAGTGTCCAAATTTGGTGGGTTATTATACACACAACCCAATAACTAAAAAAGGGTAGAACTTCACTAGCAATCTTAAAGATCCCTAACAACATGATGTACCTATTGATAGTACCTCAAAATTGACATTGGTAAAAAGCTAACAAAGCTAAAGCATGTCCATGTCCATGTCCAATGTCTATGTCTAACTCATTCAGCTGGATTATATTCTACGCGTAAAAGGGCCATGACAAAACTTATTTACAACCATTAAAAAGGGAACAAGCTAGTAGATCAGACTCAAACTTTGATCAAAACAACTTCAACTTGGTCCTTTTCAATTCATAGCGCTTAATTATTCAACTTGTTCACTTTTTTGCATTTTATTTTTTTACTTCTTTTGAACTATCCTAGTATGCAATATATAGGATGGGAATCATGAAGAATGAGCTACTACAAATAGTGTTATTTGGACGGTCATTAAACTGCTTTTTAAAAATATTTACTGAAGAAAGATAGATTAAAATAAATTTTTTAGAGAAATATAAAAAATAGGAAAAATTACCGTGAATAATATAACTTTTTGTTAATTTTCCTACAATAAGAGTATCAAGTATTGATTAACTATGAATAATATCAACTTAAAAGGTGTTTTCCTAGAAATTCTCTAACATGATAAAAATCAAACTATAGGTGATTGTAAGACAAAAAATTTGGTATATTAGTTAGTAAATTAACGTTGGTATTACTTTAGGAAAATACCCTACCAAGTTGGTATTATTCATAGTTAATCAATAATTGGTATAATTATAGAAAAATCAACAAAAGATTGTATTAATTCATGGTAATTTTTTCAAAAAAATATATAATATATTCATATAAAATCTTATTAAATTCATAATAATAATGTGTATATTTAAAAATGTACAAGTTTGCAAATTACTTTAAATATTGTGTAAAAAAGTAAATGAAAAAAATAGAGAAAGTAGTGTACAGACCTAAAGAATAAAATACTTAATTACGGTCTTAAGACTCTTAACACACAAATACCATATATGTATATTTGGTCATAACATATTTATTAATTATTCAAATGGGCTAAAAATCCATTTTTAATAAATATATGAGTATACTAAATTTTATATAAATAATGTAATTATTTCTGTGTACTACTCTTAAATAAAATATATACACTGAGAATATATAAACATACTTTATCTGTTCTATAATACTTGTTACATTTACTTTTTTAGGCAATTCAATGTATTATTTTATTCATTTATATGTCGAATTATAAACATTTAAAAATTATAAAAAGTTTATATTATGAAAGTATGCGATTAAACGATTCAAATAAGATTTCACTTGACTATATTATTACTTATATATTAACCGCAATATATAAAATAAGTTTAAATGATGAATAATGCTCAAAAACAAAATGTAACTAGTATATCTGAACGGAGGAAGTATATTGCTACACAATCTTTTACTAAAGACGTAGGTATCTAATAAGTTAATCTAAACCTGCTAAAAAAAGTAAGAATGCTATATTTAGAATTAAGAATTAGAAAAATAAATTACCCACTTCGCCATTAGTTATTGACAAGATTAAGTGGGAGCTGTTGGAATAATTCATGCTGCTTCCTTCTCATGAATGCCATGTCAGATTCAAGGTGGATCCGACGCATCAATTCTGATATTTAGAGTTCCTCGACGGCTATACAGTATATTAGTGGAGTTTCCCATTTATGTTGGTCCATAATTATTATTAAAAGTCAAACTTAAATAGATTTTATATTTTCCACAATATTTGTCTTTTTCGACAATGATCCTAGGATGAATAGATTACTGTGGTAAAACCTCCCTCAGGTCCAACTGATTAATTATAGATTTTGTTATAGTAAATACTCCCTTCAATTCATAGAAACTAAAATATTTATTTTTTCACACTATTCAATGTACTTATTCAATGCTTAATATCTCTTATTAATTATACATAATAAAATATTATAAAAAATGAATATTAATAATCTTTACATTGAGACGAATCAAACAAGATCTCACTTGACCACTTACCTTTCATTATCATTTTCACTATTCAGCTACGTTTATCAAATGAGTCGTTAGTTGATCAGTAAACAAAATTCAAAGAGTGGGAACTTTTAAATAACAAATTGTTAATAATAAACTTTAACAATTCTACTTGGGGCCTTGGTATTTGTTGTTTTTAACCGTTTTATGTAAAATTATTTGGTAAACACTATAAGACAGAGTAGTACCTGTTTAAATTTTTGATTGAGATAATTATATAACAAATCAGTAAAAACCCGCATATTGGATCTTTCCAATTGTACAAACCAATTAACCAACTTTGATTGTGTCTAAACTTATAATCATCGCCATACTATATCATACTAAAGCAATAAAAGACTTGGACATGTGTCATTGCAATAATAAAAGTTTTCCCTCCCAATTCTACTACTTAAATTTTATTTTAGATAATTTTTTATTTTTTATTTTTAATTTTATTAATTCATTATTTATGTATTATCGATACATCATATTATGTATTAAAGCAATTTGGACACATGTCAACACATCAATAGAAGTTTTCTACTCAAATAATATTACTTAGATTATTTTAATTAATTTTAATTTTAGATTGAATATTTATAGGCTAATAGCCATAGAAACATTTGCAAATTCAAATATTATTGTTAAATAAATAAGTTTTATTCATAATTTTATTATTTATTTTATTTGTTTATTTTGATTCTAATATTTTTTTATTTTTTATTTTTTATATTACCGAGAGTTGTAACTTGTTATGAACAATGATTTAATAGTCATACTATATTTAAGAGCAATAGAAGATTTAAACATGTGTCACTGTAACAAGAAAAGTTTTTTCTTTCAATGTTACTACCTATCTTGATTGAAGGTTTTTTTATTTATTATTTTTTATATTACCGAAAATTGTACCATTACTATAAAACAATCATTTAAAAATCATATAATAACTTAATTATATATATAAGATTAATAATTTTTTATTGAAATAATTAATAAACCTTGCTTGCCACGGAAATCTATCTAGTCAATTATAAAGAAACACCCAATATTGTACTGATGATCATTAATAGAGAAACACACTTCAAAAAATAGAAAGTATCAGTCCATCTCGAATTTTAGACTATGGAAGAACGTAATCACAATCTTAATAATTCTAAGTAAAATATTAAATCTTTACACAAATGATTGTCCATCTGATGTCTAATAGATGTGGAGCGCATAATGTTTTAATAGTAAGTTGTGGAAGATTTTTAGTTGTAGATGCCAATAATTGTTTGCATCTAAATTAAATAAATAATTAATTCTCCATTGAATGATAAGGTAAAAAGTTAAAGTATATTATTTTTCTAGAATGTTTGGAGTATGTGCTTACTCAAGATTCAAGAATGAACCACCAAACAAATCAAGTTGGCCCCTTATTTTTATTATTGATCATCCCTTAATCTCAATGCTTATCCCCCAACCTCATAAATATTGCCAAAACAAAACTCCTTTTAATTTGTGGTCTATGAGTAGATCGTAAGTTTTTGTTTGGATTGGAAACATCATTTATATACTTTATCCATTAAAATTTTAAAATTACAAGAATTATGGTGTTTGATAGATCATATCTTTGTTGGATTTTGAGTTTATCCATTAAATCAAAGTTAATTAAAATTTTAGTGTTACCATTTTCGGTTCAATTCAGTTTAGTTTATAAAAAGATTGTCTTGGACCAATAACAAACAAACAATTATAAATTTTTATCTTTTATTTTTTATATTACCGAGAGTTATAATTCGCTGCAAAGAATGATTTAAGAGTCATACTATATTTAAGAGCAATAATTTAAGAATTATAACTCGCTACAAACAATAATTTAAGAGTCATACTTTTTATATTGCCAAAACAAAGTTTTTTTAAATATTAGATTTTATTAAGTTGAAAAACAATTTTTATGTGTCTCATATCTATATTGAGTCAAGTCACCTTAAATGTCTCATTTTTATTTTGGGTACGTTCTTTTTATCATAATTAGACTCTCTTCTACACATGTGGTCCCACTTGACTATAAATTGTTCTTTCTGCCTTATACATGTTTTAAAGCTTACTATAAATTAAACTTTCTCTCCTATACATGTGGTCCCATTTGACTATCTAAAAATTGATAAAAAGTCAAATGGAACACATATTATCAAGGGAAGGGAATATTTGATTTAATTTTCACCTAATTAATTCATTTTTTCTCGGAGCCAAATATTAATATTTTTTTGTTAGAGTTAAAATAGAGATAGTGTAAACATATTCTTATACAATCAAGATATATGACCATATGTTAAGTTTATATATCAATGAGGTCAAATATATTTGGTAATTTTTGTCAACTCATCACCACTGTATAAACAGTTCAACAACTTTGGTCATATTACTACAAAATGCATTTATCACATTTTTGTGCCAATGGATCTCGAATATATGAATCTCAACTATTCTTCACATTTTTTTACCAATGAAAAGAAATTGGTTAAACGTTTGTCAAAATTTGTGGTTTAATTTCAATGATTTACATTTGAACTCGTATTTTTTTTAATGCGTACATCTTTTTTGAATTACAAGTTTGTTGAGCAAAAGGGAGCAAGTAATAAGATGAGAATCAAATTGAAAATTGAAAAATTATAATCATTCACAATAATTAATTTTTCATTTATTTTTATTACAGAAGTATGATAGTTGATAGACGTGATACTAGTTAAGCCTAAAACAAAATTGGATTTGTAATAAAAAGCTAAAAAGACGTAGCTAAATTATGGAAACTGAAAAGCAAGTGAATTGGTGATCGATCAAAAGTTGTGGAAGTTGATTAAAAACATTTATTTTGACGTGTTACAAAATGTAGGTTCAAGATTGAAAGTTAAAAAGGTTATTTTATTAAGGTGTTTGACAATGGACTGTTGGATGTTGACTTTTTTAGTTGGCTTATTTGCCAGTAGAAAATGTTGGCTGCTTTTGTTGACTTTTAAGCTAGCTGGAAAAATAAGTTATTTATAAAGATGTTTGATAAATTAAGTATTAATTTTTGGTTGTTTATTAGAAAAAAAAAGTAGACAATAAACCAAAAACCAACAAAAAAAACTAATTGGAGTAGCTTTTTTTTGACTTAAAAGCCAACTCTTCAGCAGACTTAAAAGTTATTTACCAAACAAACACTTTTTGTAGCTATTTGACCAACCAATAAGCTAAAAATCTAAAACCAACCAAAAAGTAAGTACTAAGGACCCCATAGTCATTTTGTCCTATTTATATACTAGTAATTAGAAATAAGAGAGAAAAATATAGAAAATAAAAATAGTAGGGTCATAAAAAAATCATTAAAACACATTAAAATAAAAAAATGAGACCTACTTAGTGACTCATAAGAATTAATTTATTATGTTAGGATTGATTATTATAAAATTTAGATCTTCTTATATGCAATTTTTGAATAAAAATTTGCTAAGATATATAGTTATATTGAATTAAACTGAGTATATAATTAGGTGTGAAAGCAAGTTGACTTCACCCTCATTACAAAATGTACACATTATTAGTTTATTACCTAATAATCATTTATGTTTGAAAACAATGATTTCATTTAAAAATTTGAAATTTGCTTAAATTTATTGTTTGGTAAATTAAAAAATTTCAAATTTGGATTTGGATCTAATTGTACCATTGTTTTTAAAATAATTAAAGTTGAGAATTTGAGAAATGACTACCAAAACCTTGTCATTCTTAAATTCTTCATTTATGAAATCCACAATTTAAAATGAAATATTTGTTCCTAAACACCACATTACTTAATTCTATGGATTAGTGAGTTTTCTAGGCGAGCTTTGTGTTATTCATATTTCTCTTTGCAAGACCTTATCTATTTGGAGAATTAATTAAATGCATACGGGCGTAATATATCCATTATCTTTCTCTTTCAACCCTAATTTATATGAAATACTAAATTGATAATTATGATTTATAAATACGACTATTCTTCAATATCCATCACAATTGAAAATAAATAAGTCTCAAGCTCTCAGCAAACACATAGACCGAAAAACTTAGGGAGAGTTTTAGACAATTAGGTGTTTTTCTTAAATACGTATGACAAGTTGTTGAGCAACGGCTTTGGTAGCTTGTTAGCTACATGCATTTCTTAAAGGAGTAAAATGTGATACACTAATTAGAACATGAGATACATTCACATATATCACTGTATTAGATTTGAAATAATCACAAATTACCAAGAAATAAAGGGTATTAATTAATGGGTTAGGATATATTATTTTCTTCGTGTTATAATTTATATCATTCCCCTTACTTTTTAATAGATTCCAATACAAATCTAAAACTCTAATAATTTTAATTGTGAATTTCTAAAAATTATAAAAATGGGTTTATAAAAAATATTCATAGGAAAATAGTAACGAAATAATGTGTTAATCAGTGTATTTGATGATTGATATTTTCGTAATCAACTCTTTATACATAACCCTTAAAGGCGAAAATCTATGAAAATCATTTTCAAACATTAATTTTATCGGTCTTTGTAGGGTTGTTGTCTGGTGCTTTTTCTGTTTTCGGATCTTAATAAAGAAAAATATTTTCAAAAAAAAATAATTTTCTTATTTAAAATAAGAAAAATGATATATACAACCATTAATAAGAAAGACTCTTGTATTATTATATGTGATTTAATTTTTTTTTTCTTTGGAAACATAAAAATTTGATTAAAATTAATTAGTTTACCATTTGTTCTTTCTTGAAAAGTTAAAATAATTATATTAAATATTAATTGTTTTTCAATTTATAGATTATATTCTTTTAAAAAGTTAAAATTATTAATCACAAAGAAAATTTATTAATTTTTTAATATCAAATTTAAAATTTGAACTTAATTCTTATAAGTGATCCTATAGACTATAAATGTCCTTTTCTTAGTTAGTAACATACGCAATTGATTGCACGAACATCATTGACAATCAAAAGCATTGAAGTCCTTGGTTTTAAAGACTTGTTACAGTTCTGACATACTCGTTACACAATTATTTTTTGATACTATTTATCACTTAAGTTTATTTTATATATTACGGCTAATATGTAAGAAAAAAAATATATAGTCAAGTGAAATCTTGTTAAAATCGTTTAATCGCATGCTTTTACAATATTAAGTTTTTATAATTTTAAAATGTGTATAGTTTAATGTATAAATGATCAAAATAACATTGAATTGCGTAAAAAGTCAAATGTAGTAAGTATAATGGAATGGAGGAAGTACTACATTATTTTCACTATTCATTAAATATATTTTATATATTACTCAAGTGATTTTCTTTTTAAATCGTAATATTTAATTTTTATAATATTAATTTTTTATAGTAATTTTTAATTAAATATATTTTAAAATATTAATAATTAAAATAATACATCACAATACATGAAACTTAAATGAAGTACTTCCTCCGTTTCATAATACTCGTTACATTTTTTATTTTGGGAAATTTCATATTACTTGCTACATTTCCTTTTTTAGTAAAAAACCAATCATTTAAAGTTATACCTACTCCTATTTTTATCCTACTCTATATCTAATTACTCCTATTTTTCTTTTTCATTTTTCAACAAATAATATTAAAAAATTCCCAAAAAGCAACTTTCCACTTACTGTTAATCATTGCACAGTAACTTCTTAATCTTTGTACCCATGCAATGGTAGTAAGTAAATGAGAATAATAAGTAAATGAGAATAAAGAAAGTATAATATAGCATGAGAATTATTACATTGACGACAGTGAATGATTTAATGGTAGTTTTATTTTGATACCAAACCAGGTATTGTGTAACATCATAGCCAACAGCCTTGATATTACGGAAACTGTGGGACCTTAAACTATTACACCTAATTAAATAATCTCATAGGAGTATCTCATATCTCAATCATCAAGTGAACACTTTGACTTAATTTAAATGACTAATCTTGACCTATAATCAAATTAACTATTTTGTTCCATTAGTTTGAACTTTGATGAAGTAGTAGACTTGCGTCTAAGATATTAAATACACTTTTTGTTATGTTGTTAATTACATTTTTAATGTCAGATTCACGCCTTAATCACATGAATTTAATATTTTATTAATATTTTTTTAAGTTGCTGTTGATTGTATTTTTCAGTATATATTCAATTCATATGCCAAAAAATATATGAGATCTACACAAGACTTTTTATGATTTGACATATAAATAAAGGAAGTGAAATTAGAAGGAAAATCTCTTTTAAGACCTTCATAATTTAAACAAAACCAATTATTTCAAGAGGATTAAGTCTAATTTCAAATAAAAAGCAAGTATTGTTGGAAATAATAAACAATATTTAGAGAATATTAGTAGAATATTAAAATTTTTAGAGAATAATTGATAGAATATCTTTGATTTTATTCTAAAATAATATTTTTAAGTATTTAGGAAATTAAGATATTTGTAATATTTTGTTTCCTTATTTCATGACGTATATTTTATATTTATAAGGGACATTTAACTGAAAACTGAATGAATTGATTCATAAACTCAAGCCAAATTATTATACTTTGTTATTAATTTCATCAAGTTCACTTTTAAAGAAAGATATTCGATTCAATTCTCACCAAGCTCACGCCCTTGCCTCTGTATACAACAATATAATAAAAAAATGAATATTTTCATAACATTAAAAAATTTAAAAAGAAAATACATCAATTTTTCCCCTCCCCCCCCCCTACTTTCCCACAAAAATTCTAATCCAAACATAGTTTCCTATATTTTCTTTGTTAAAGTAGTTTTAGAACAAAAAAATTGAATAGTAATATCTTTATTGATAATATATTTATGCTATGTTTGGAAATGATTATTATATTTGAAAATATAGATTTGACTCAATTTTAGCGTTTGACAAATAAAAAATTCAAATTTAAATTTAGATTAAATCCACAATTGTTATAAAAGTGGTTAAAGATGGGAATTTGAGAATGACTTCTCAAAGCTAGTTATTCTCAAATTCTTTATAAATGAATTCATAATTAAAATCTCTAATTTGAAATGAAATGCTTATTTCCAAACACAACCTAAAGATTATTCAGAGTTTCACATATTTGTTATATTTTTCTTTGTTAATTAATATTTTTTTATTTGTATAGTTCATTTTCTCAAAATCATATTTAAGGTAAATTAAATAAGCCCAAATCAATTCACCAACCTTGATACTTCCACTACTATCTAAATAACATTTCTAATTTTAAATTAATCATAATTTAGCTAGTCATTCCTAAATAGACAAGAGTTATGCATTTCTCTTATGTCATCTTCGTAAGACAATCCAATCTTTTTAATTTAAAATTACATACATGATGATACCTTCTTTGCAACAAGCTAGGAAACAAAGAATATTAACACTATATAATTTATTCAGAAAAAATCAACGTACGACTAAAAAATAAAAAGAATAGAATCAGAAAAAAAGAAAGTAATAAAAATAAATATTATCCTTTTCACCCTGAGATGGCATTGACTAGGCTTTGTATGTACATGCACCATATATGGTTCTAATTGGCTTCCAACAGCACTTGTAAATAGGAAATGTTGGATCCCAAACCTATTATTCAATCTTTTAGTTTACAGTATTATGTAACTTAAATCTTTAATAAATATGAATTTTGTATGGTTAAAATATTCATTAATTTTTTTATTAATTTTAATTATATTCAATTTTATGTATTTTATATTCTCATTTATCACTTATTAGAAAATTATATGACAAAAATTATAAATTTATATTTTCGCATTTATTTTCTTACTAATTTATAGTACTTGGTATATTGTCATTAATATTTTATTAGTTTTGATTATATATAATTTTAAATATTGTATGTTTTCTAGCTCATTTATCACTAATTTAAAAATACACTACAAAATTATTTATCATTAGTATTTTGGAGTCCTGTTTCTCTTATATGCACATAAAGAGTGTGTGGGGAAACTCTTCCTAAAAATTGTGCACGTCACTCATGCTATGCAAATTGAGAGTTATGGTTCTCTCTTTATTTCCATACGTTTGTACGCGTTTGTTTTGAATTAATGAAACAATTTTATTTTCTAAAAAAAATATTTTATATTCCAATGTTATAATCCACTATACAAGTCATGAAAATTTGTACTACATACTCCTTTATCCAATCAAATTTGCTCTGATCCATAGGTTAGTCATCATTGACGATGAACAAATTAAGAACAATTGATAAAAATGTATTTTATGGAAAAATGTGAGAAATGTGTAAATAAAATTAAAATGTAAAAAACTTCATTCTTAGACTAACAAGAAACATCTATAAAATAAATGAGTATAAAACTATTTATAACACATAAATGATGCATATAAACTTTTACCGTATAATATTATATTGTGAAGTACAATCAACTACATTGAGTCATGAGTACAAAGTTGTACCCGAACGCGGAAACTTCAGGAGAAAAAAGTTCAATGCAAGAAAAATAAAGGTTGAGATGAACCTTAAGATAAAACTTTCCTATGTCAATTTGAATAGCAAAATCAATTTCAATAGCAAAATAATTAAAAATATAAGCTTTAGTGAGAGATGATCTCTTTGAGAGACGATTTCTAATTGGGTCGGTCCATTAATTATATACTATAAGTAGACATTAAAAATAATGTAAATAGACATTCAAGATATTGAAAGTAGGCATTATGAATACAGTAAGTAAACATTAAGGATAAAATAAATAGGCTATAAAAAAATGATAAATAGACATTAATCTTTAATAAATTGAGCTTGAAATACGTCTCTCAATATGCCGGTTGATAATTAAAATTGGTTAACACTTAACAGTAGCCAGTTGCAAAGAACAAAGGACAAAAAAATCATGAAAACAGCCCAACATTGATTTAGTACCGTTGATATTATTAACTTGGTGCTGCTAATAAGTCCTAGCTAGGGTACTGTATTGTTATTATAGGCATAGCCTCAAAATATGACTTTTTTTTAATTTTAATTAAGACATTGTAATTGACAGGCATTGTAATTAGAATAATATAATTAATTAATTAATTAATCTGACTTCAATGTTGGATCCTATTCAAGCACTACTCCTACTCTCTTGCCGCCCATTTTCTGTTCTACCACTATATATTTCCATGCTTTTCTTTAATTATCTCATTTGAAGTACTATTCCTATTTTTATTGGAAGGTACGGATTCATTTAAGCTATATTTCATAATTTAATGTTTTTAAACATTTATAATATTTTGAGAGAAAAAAAAATCAAAAACCATGTAACCCTAGCTAGTATATAATGATTGTAATCGTATGAGTATATAACAATATGCATGTTTAATTTTGTTATATAAATTAAATTAGTTGTATTTAAGGTAAAGTAAGAAAAATATATATTTTAGATCTTTGCACAAAATTTTATACCCGTAAAATTTTAATATTTTAATTTATTTTTCTCATCTTATATTACAAGGGTAATGGTACATATAGCTAGGTACGTTTTTAGGGGATTAAAGTTTCAGAATTTATAATGTGTTACAAAATTCTTTATATAGAAAATAAGTTGTATGGAATTGATGTATGACATCCATGATCCATAAAATTAAGAACATAAGTGAAAGTGTGTGAAACTAAACAAAAGAAAGTTTATTTTAAAAAAAGATGAGAACAACTTATTAATGAGCCAAAAAAATCTATCTATACATTCATAATACTAAAGTAAAAAACGGCTGAAATATATAAGCAATCTCAAAAATTGATGGGGTGTCAGCTTCTTGTGAAAAATTTTCCCTCCATTTAACAAAGATGACATCATGAAAGAAGGATAACTATAAGAATCTTAAATGCTAAGGATAATTAAGACTAAGAATATTTAGGATGATTAATTTGATGACCATTATTAAAGACTTTTAATTGGGACTATAACATATTATATTAGCTATTGTTATTAATAATTCATTAAAAATCAATAACCAATAATTTAAAACTCATTTTCTTTGTTTTTTAAAAAATTAATATAAAAAAAACTGTGCATGGACTAGTTGTTTTATAATTTACATTCTTTATGATCTTATTCTCAACCCCCCAAAAATGTGAGTCACCTTGGCTATAATTCTAGAATAAGGTACTCTAGACTCTTAAAATATATTGTGAATCATTGACATACACTCAAGTCTATTAGTTTCAATTAATTCTTATTCTATTCTTCATAATTTAAAGGTATTAAAGAGCTTGTTTATTTTATTAGGGTAGCTAGAGGAAGAAATTAATTATTATTCCAAGGGAGATAGAATATTAATATATAGATCACAAGTAATAGAATATCATTACTTCATATATGTAGCAATACACATTTAAGTCACAATATTTGCATTTTAATTACTACCATAGTTCAAATTGATATATCCATTGTTAAACATTTTATTTCAAGGTAAGATGAAGGCTCTTATCCGACTAGAATCTAGGCCTTGGACCGTCAGAATTTGAGACATCTGATTGTATAATACATAACACAGAAAAATTAAAAAATAATAATAAATCTTGTTAATTCTCAACTCATATAGAAATTCGACTTACTATATATATTAATATCTTAAATTCGCCGCTCATTTTTACCAAAGTATGACCAAGTCGATAATTCAATCTACATTGGTAGAAGCTTTGATAATAATACATGGACCACGTTTGATGTAGTCCCATAGTGATAGAATGACAACTACTTTTTTTCTCCATTTTAAATAACATGTCTTGTACTCAATTACCTCTTAGCATAATAGTTCATTATAATCTACTCCTTCAATCGTTGCACAAAAATATATCCAATTAGGCACTAAACTATAATTTTGAATTGAATATAAATTACATCAATAATTAATATAAAGAATATTTAAACACACATTTAATCATGAGAAAACATTAGTAAGAACATAGCCTAACAAGAGAATATTAATTATTAATGTCAAAACCTTAATTTTAATTCTAATGATATTAAGAGGGAGTTCGGTAAAATAGCTTATTATGCAATTTCAGCTTATTTTGATATTATTAAATCGGGTTAGTAAATTAGCTTGTTAAAATAGCTTTTGAATAAGTTGTTTTTGAACAAGTTGTACAGAGCAACGAGTTCAAAATCAGCGAATCAAATCAGCCAATAAAATCAACTGATCATCAATTTGCCGAACACTCCAAAGTCTTTAGTCTACCCTATGTATACTATAATGTTGGGATGAGTTATCCCACATCGACAAATTGAAAATGGTGTGCACACAATTTATAAGTTATTGGAGACCTTATTCTTCCCATTGCCATATGGTTTTGGGATAATATATATCTCCTTAGCTTATGAAGTGTGTGCACCTCGTGTTCCCGTTTATTGTGTTGACAGTCACAATAAGTCCAGCCTAATTTAACCTATAATAATTAAATCAGCTTGATAAACATCACTAAGAAAAATTATTCCGTCTTAGATTCCTATTTCAATACTAATAAAAATACCTGAATTCTGATATAGTCCAAAAATGAGCTAAGAATAATTCGACAAAAGGATTAAAGGTAGAGATGTAAATTTACATGTATAGAAATCACATAGAAAATCAGCCATCTAATCTTATGATGAAAACTTTTTAATTAAAAATGGAATCTGTAGACAGCACATACTACGTACTACTTTGAAAGGCCACTACCAATTTGCTGAATTTTTTGACTCCTTTTATTTTTATTTTTTTTATATATTTTATTTACTCAAATAAAAATATTAATGGGACCCTCTAAACTTATTGGTTATTCTACATTTCTACCCTAAAGTTGTCCTTACAGGATTTCCCTATATATACTCTCCATTTCTCATACATTTTCAAGTAACACACAACATTAGAATTTTAGTATTATTTTTCTCTTCCTTTATTCATTCTTTTTCCTTAGCTCATAAAATTGACCCTTTTAGTTTAGCTTACAAATTTAACACTAACTTCTTAAATTTGATCCCCTTTATTTATTTGTTTTAACACCTTTAGCTGATCATCTTTAATCACTATGGTTTCTCCGGCAGTCGCTCGCTTCACCGTCGGCATTTTAGGTACTACTAATGTGTACGTAGTTGTAACTACGAAAATGAATCAACATAAACATGAATTTGATGATGGTGATTTAATCACATGATTCGTTTATGTTCCTAAAATTTTTCATCATGATATGATACATCAATTTTGACGTAAGGTCATTTTGCTTTTATTCCAGGGAATATCGTTTCTCTATCCCTCTACTTGTCTCCCATGTAAGTTTATCTAATCTCTCTTTCTATTTTTCATTTGCTTATTGTAATACATCTTTTGATAGAGTATATAACATATATTATATAATATGGCGCTCTCATTATTGGTTGATTCAGAAGTCAATGTACATGAGAAACATCTTGCTTTTTCAAGCGCGACATTTAGAGTCATGTATAATTAAGGAGCAGAGCCGCTCTTTAGGATAGTTTTGAAGTGCAATCACCTAGGGCTCAACTTATAAAGGGATTAAATTGAGTTAATCGTTATTATTTGAAATTAGTTTCTGCATAATTATCTTATCATTATATGATCTTAAATTTGTACTTAATTTTGTTTGACACTAATGTGATGGAAAAAAAAGAAATTATATAATGTATAGTTGGAGAAAAAAATAACCAAAACTTTACTTATACAAGGCCGGCTTATTTTATGTTTCGCATAGGATCCAAAAATTATCAGAAACGACACTGATAAAGAGTCATACGCTGTATAAACGTACGCTTATAATCTATCTAAAAGACTCTCGTGTGAGGAGAGGTAACTAAAATAACAACAAAAATCAACTTAAACTTTTGATTAAGTTTGATGTTTAACATATTTTCTTCACACGTACTGATCAGTGATCACACGTACACATGCTTCATGCATGTTGAATATGTAGTCATTTTACAATTGCGGGACCCAGAGAATTATACTCTCCCATAATCTAACAGTTTTTGATTTTCATATGATGTAAACCTTGATTAATTAATTAATTATTCTTTTTTAGAGATTATTTTGATCAAATTTAATTTTTTTTCAGGCCAACATTTTTTGGGATATGCAAGAAAAAATCAGTAGAAAAATACTCAGCAACTCCATACTTGCTGACCTTCTTAAACTGCATGTTATGGACTATCTATGGATTACCCTTTATTCAACCAAACAATATTTTGGTCTCTACAATTTCAGCCAGTGGCTGTATTATTGAGTTTATTTATTTGACACTATTCATCATTTACTCTGACGGCAAAAAGAAAAAAATCACTTTAATTCTCCTTGTCATCGCTGAGATTGTCGCTGTCGGATTAGCCCTTGGCTTGGTGCTTCTCTTCACCCACACCACCAAACCACGAGGTCTCATTTTTGGGTTACTTGGCGATGTTAGTGGTGTTCTTATGTATGCTGCCCCTTTATCCATCATGGTTAGTACTATATATATATTGTTTATTAAATCATTTACATAAAATTACAAATAATGTTTTTAAATGAAAATTTTGTTGTTATAAGGTTAAAATCTCGTATATGTTGTTTTATAAAATTCTATCTGGACGAGAATATATATATATTGAAGTGATATATAACATGATGTTAAATAATAATAATAATTAGTGACTATACTTTGTGTATTTGTAATGGGCATTTTAAAATAACAATCATAATAAGCAAGAAAACAAAAATCTAGTGTTGCTAGTTGATTAGTCATTGTCTTTAATTAAGCATTATTAAGCTTCCATATGTTAGCAGAATACTACATTAATTAACACTCCGAGTAGAGTTGAGCAACCGTAAGTCGTATAGACTCTTTTAAATTAATAGGCGAAAAATATATTTTTTAATTTAATTATTTTTTAACTAGGTTTGAAATATCAATACCGAAAAGTAAAATAAATAGAATTTTTTAAACAACATGTACGAAAACTTAACCTTATAACATGAAAATTTTCATTTTTAAATATTATTTACAATAACTTCACTTAAATTAGTTCTTAAAAGTTATTTTGTTTTTTGCTAGATTGTTTTCTAACAACTAAATCAATATTAATATTTTTTTAAAAAAAAAATTGTATTTTGGATTGTGAAAATGCGCATTTAATATTGTGCAGAAGCAAGTGATCAAAACCAAAAGTGTGGAATACATGCCGTTGGCTGTCTCAGTGGCTTGCTTTGCTAGTGGAGTAATTTGGACACTTTATGCCATAAGACCATTTGATCTCTATGTTGTTGTACGTACATTCTCTCTTTTCTTATATCTTTTACATTTTCATGCATGCGTGACATTGTATAATTAATTAATTTCATGCAATTGGTATACCAATTATTTTTTTATTAGTGTTAACTGATAAGTGATGAGATTTTTTATTTTGCCTTTTTTATGAGTAATAAAAAATTTCGAAAATAATACATGCATCTTAAATTTACTTATAAGCGATAGAAATTTAAGATAAATTTTAATTACATCTGAAATTAAATTGTATGAATTTTATAAAATGTTTTATGTTACCTGCCTTGTCTAAGTTGGTGTTCAATCTATTAATAGATTCTTTTGGAAATTCACACCAACTAACTCCTTCACATGATTTAATTACTTTAATTTCCTCTTTTAATAGAAAGAGAATTTATATAATTTCTTACTAATATTATAAAATCGAAAGTATATTATATATACTCCCTCCTATTCACAATTATAGTCCATTTTTCTTATTTAATCAAGTCACTCTAATTGTCCACTTTCTATTTTTGGTAAAGATTTTTTACCTAAATACCCCCAACTACCCCAACTTATATTATTTAAATACCTCACCTACAATCTTTTTAATTATTATAATCACTTAAATACCCCAACTACCACCTTTACAATTATTATAATCACTTAAAATACTCCAACTACCATTTTCTTAAAATTCGTGTCCAACTCAAAGTGGACAATTATTTTGAATAAGAGGGAGTATTTAAATTATTTAAAATAATGAAGTGTTGGATTAAATGGATAAATCAATTATTAGTATGAGAAATGACACATCACACATTAGCCATTAGGCATTAGATGTATGATTAATTTGTAAAATAAAATATTGAGAGATGTTATTGGTATTTGGTGGTGGCTAGCTAACAAGTACTAGAATGCTACGGAGTCTCAATTAATGTCAGCTTCAAACTCAAAGCAGTGGTCTATTATTATTATTATTATAATATTATTCTCATTATTTTAGTTATATTATCATTAAATATATTAATTTTATATAATTTCCACAATTATGGGATGAGTCTCTACCTAACCTTAAATTTATAAGGCTTACTTCAGTCTTCAGGTATGGAATTCTGCCCAAACGCTGACGTGGACTAAAAGACAAAAAATTATCTGACCAATACTTTTGTAGTTGATCAATTATAATTAAATTAATAAAAATTATACACATTTTTAACAAAAAGATGGATTACAAACAAAATTGGCACCAAACAAAAAGTGGTTGAAGACAAAAAGTCAAACAAAAATTGTTGCTCTTCTGTAATGCTCCACAACCAAATAAATTTTTAAAAAAAACACTATTATTGATTCTTGATTCTAATTAATTAGATATTCCCTTGAATTTATAAAAAGAAATTACAATTTACAACATGAGAAATCTAGGTTAAGTTCGATGAAAAGATGAGTATTCGAGTTATTTTATATTTCTGTAATGCTTAATTTATTAAAATAATTTAAAGATGGTGTTGGTATTATTTGGTGAATATACGGTGAAACAGTTTCATACAAAAACTTGCTGAAAAAATAAATTAAACTTAAAAAATTATTTCTTTTGAAATTCAGGCACCAAATGGAATAGGCTGCTTTTTTGGGCTGGCCCAGTTGATTCTCTATGCAGCATATTATAAGTCCACTAAGCAACAGATTGAGGAAAGAAGAAATGCGGAGCTCCAAAAGGTTGAGATGGGCCTTAAAGAAGTTATTGTGGTCACCAGGGAGTCCAATAAGGTCAACAACCTTCCTGAAAATGACTATATTGCCCCTCAAACAAAAGAAATCGATTTTGCCTCTAATCTTTGATTTTTGTTATTGTATTAGAATTATTGTTGTTGTTGTTACTTATCAACTATGCTTTTTACTCCAAGTCAATTCTTCTTTTCTTTGTATTTGATTGGCCGGAGTAAATTTAATTGGAAATAATACTTTCTTTAGTTTGTATTTATATAAAATGCGAAATTTTAAAAGTTTCATATGATGGTTTTACTTGTATATTTATTTTGAGTCAGAGGACTCTTGACCGCGTCTTTCTTTATAGGTATGGGTTGTCGTATTCCTTCCTCTTCAGACTCAGTTTATGATTTTACTATGTTTTCTTTTATAGTACATATGTCTCTAACTTACTTGAACAACCGGTTAATTTCGAATTTTTAAAAAAGAGAATAGGAAAATTTACTTTTAAAAATCCGACCTTTTGCTTGTTCTCTTTTAAAAATCTCACCTTTTGCTTGTTTTCCTTTAAAAATCCGACGTTTTGCTTGTTCTCTTCTAAAAAATGATGAATTTTCAAATTTATCCGGTCACCGGTAAAAACGTTCTATAAAAAAAAAACGGAGGCAAAAGGTCGGATTTTTAAAAAATAATCGAAAGATGAGATTTTTAAAAGAGAACAAGCAAAAGATCGGATTTTTAAAAGTAAATTTTCTAAAAATTTATTGTATGAATTTAGAATTTTACGTATATGCAATACAAAACTTAGGATAAAGATTTGGAGATTAAAATATGTATCAAAACTTTGATTGATTCAATTGCGTGCTAATAAAGAGTAATAGATGAGTATTGGACACAACTAAGTCCAACATTTCCATCTTTGAAACTACTAAATAAAGGCAAGTTTAACAAACCAAAATAAAATTAACTAAAATCCATCACTAGCTAAAGTTTTTTGTTTACTTTTTTAGGTTAAAGATTAGCAAGGATTCCATATTGGAAATGTTGTCATCTACTATATGTTTCTTCTAAGAGAAGATTTACTCATAAGTCATAACAATGACTTGAAGGTAGAACAATAATTTTAGGTCTATGAGGTAACTATTGTTCTAATTGTCGACAAAATATTTTTAAATTTGACTTTTTAAACTTTAACGTAGCATCTGATACTAAATGTTACCGGAAAAAGTTAACATTTTTAAATTTTACAAATTTGGTCTAGATGCAACCGTAGACAAACTAAAATAGTTGTTCAAAATAGGCTCTATATGTCTCCAACAATCTGACAAAGATTTAGCTTGTTCCAATTGTTGAAATTTCAACAAATAAAACGCTCGAAAAATTGTCTTAATAAATTCTAATTGCACTAGTTTTATTCTCTTCAATGTGTTTCTTTATTGTTTACTCTAGGACTTTTAAAATTTCGCTATTATAATTTGATTATCATAATTGTGAAAGTTCAAAATCATGATTGTGATAACTAATAAAAATTATGCCAATCTTTAAAATATTGGCTTGAAATATAGAAGATTTAATTCAAGACCACAAACCACAAACAACGAAGAGAATATATGCCATTTATATGTCATGTGCTATACAAAGAAGTGAATCTCCGTTTCCTGTGTTTGTTACTCAAGAAATTGATACAAATTTTATTAAAAGAATAATTTAGTCATTGAGAAACTAAAACAATAACTTTAAATTACGTAGTCCCAATTAAAGGGCGGAGAAACCCTAAATCCTCTAAACGTTATATATTAAATTATACACAACTAAAAATTATAAAATTATGATAGTATGTGATTGAACGATTCAAACAAGATCTTAACTGATTATATTTTTTATATATATTATCCACAACATGTAAAATAAGTTTGAATAATAAATAATGCCAATAATCTCAATGTAGCCAATATTTCATAACGAAAAAAGTACTCCCTCTGTTCCTTTTTATTTGTCCACTATACTTTTTGCACACAATGACACAATTATTAGCAAATTTTAAGCCTTAATATCTCTAAGTACGTATCATAAAAAATTATAAAAATTATATATTAAAAAACTTTACATCAAGACAAATCTAACAAGATCTCACATGAATATATTTTACCATCAACATATACTTCAAAAATCTAATTTAAATTTCTTTCTCTTAAAGTGGACAAACTTAAAATTGACAAACAAAAAGGATCGGAAGGAGTATTATTTTAACAGGAATATAATAATGATGTAATTAACTTACCAAGTTGCCATAATGTTGTAAAGCTGAAATGTCTATATTCTATTGTACTTCTTAGATTCCAATAAGTTGCTACTTAGTGTACAAATTAATTGTATTTGTTTTTGTCTAGTTGTAGATTATGATAAGTTTTGACTCTTTCAAATGAACTCTAGCCACAAACTAGAACCAATTTAGTTCAATACACATAGATAAGAATGTTGGGTTCGCTTTATACTGATATTATTCTAGTTCAGCTACTCTGTTGAGAGACCGTTTTTTTAGAAATATATTTTTAGCCCAGTCTATTAATGCCTATTTATCGTATTTTTAATGCCTAATTATATTGTCCTTAATGCTTACTTACCGTATCCTTAATGCCTACTTTCAATATTTTAAATGTCTACTTACATCATTCTTAATGTCTACTTACAACAGATGCTCTCTTGAGAGACTGTCTTTTGTAAAGACGATACTCAAAAGTCTAGCCAAAATCTATATTTAGAGTTGTAACAATATATATTTAGAATTGGACTGAGCTTTTGAGAGTCGTCTTTACAAAAGACGGTCTCAAGTAAGAATTTGTGCTACTTATAATATCTTTAAAAAATATAATAAGCCGACCCATTCGGAGATTGTCTTTAAAAAAACTGTCTCTCATGAGAATATGTGATTCTAGTTTTGTCCGTCTTTTTATTGTGACATTATATTCACATTGCTCAAATCAATCAATCAATTATAGGATCCTCAAGAACCCTGTAGCGTGTAGGTGACTCCTGATTACAACCCCAACAAAGGATGTTTGGTTCTGAGCTTTTCGTTGGGTATTTTTGGTTGTTTTTCGCGTTTAGTTTGTTGATTGATCAAACAACTAAAAAAGTTTTAGTAAATGACTTTTAAAGTAGCTGAATAGCTAGCTTTTAAGTCAATTTGAAAAAGTTGCTCCAGCTATGTTTTTTTGTTGGCTTTTGGCTTATTGACCCACTTTTTTTTAATAAACAGTCAACAACCAATATTTAATTTTACCAAACATCTTCACAAACATTTAGTTTTTTCAGCTAACTTAAAAGCCAATAAAAACAGTCAACATTTTCAACTGGTCAAACAAGCCAACTAAAAAAGCCAACAACCAACTGTCAATCGCCAAACACAACTTACAAACCAACGAAACTACATGTCTACATCTAAAAGCTAAGGAATCACCCATACACCCTTTTTGCATGCAAATTGATGTAGTATGTTTGAGCCGTCGCAGTGTGTTGAGACATGAGAGATATATGCAAAGACTTCTCGGCATTTTATTAGCTAATGTTTGCCTGCATCTTGCAAGGGTATTGGATTCTATCATTGCATTTATTGGTAGATTACTTCTTTTGATTGGAAATTTTAGGAAGTTGGATCTTTATATATTTCTTGATGGTCTAGTCTAGAGATTGAGAATAATTATCTTTATACTACTTATTTACCTAATATTGAACTTATGCTTGCCTTTTACACCACTTATTTCTATGCATGCATATTAGCTTTATCTCGTTAAATTTACTACTTTACGTAAAGTAATCTTAAAACTTTTTAAATATGTTGTAGCAAATTCAAAAAATAGAGGAAGCATTTGTTATCAATTACTCCCTCAAAGTCTAATAAAATATATTATATTTAATTTTGTACGCTTATTGATGCACTATTTTAATTCTAAATATCTTTAATTGAGTTTGATTTAAAATATAAAAACTTTTTTTTTCTAGATTAGAGGAATAATTTTTATTTTTATAATGATTTAGTTATGTATTTTATTCTCTAAATTAAATTAACATGTTTGATGCTCTAGTCCAATTTGTATTCTAATTTATATATTTGATGATACTATATTTTGAAAAAAGGAATTTTGCAAATGCTAATCCTTTTTAAAATAATGTTAAATAATAATTCCAAGTGGGATTTATTAGCTAGTAAAAATATACCATTACGTAAGCAAATCTTCTACTTCTTTGCTGACTTCTTTAATGTTTAATTACCAAGTAATAGCTGCTATAGCTAGTATATCTCCATCTCTAAGTGATTATATAATATGTAGAATACAAGCATCCATGGTCTAAAGTTTTCTTATGATAATATTCTATTACGAGTTTAACTTCTTGCACGGACAGTCGTTAATTAATCCAATCATTATCATTCATTTTTTTTAATAAATTAAATTAATTTATCATTGTGATATATCTAAAATGTATTTATTGTATTTACAGCCCGTTTGGTAGGTAATAATAAATTGTGGTAATGAGAATGAAAAGTTAGTGTAATTTTGATTTGAAAAATGTGTTGGCTACCTTGATGGTTATACTTGTCATTTTCAATCATCTCATTACCATTGAAATGATATAAAACTTTTGATAAAATTTTATTTTATAAATCATTTCCATTAGTAACATTTAATATCAGTAACGAAACGGGATTTTGTTGTTAATTTTTGACAATATAATTAAATTAAATTAACGCTTTACCAACCTTTTTAAATGTAGGAGATCGAGTAGGAGAAACGGGATTTTGTTGTTAATTTTTGACAATGTAATTAAATTAAATTAACGCTTTACCAATGTTTCGGAGTCGAATACGGGTCTTTTCTCCCTGTCTGGAAGGTTGAATTTTTGAATGGGCAGGGGCATCCAAGCACGCGGACCTGCAAAACAAGTGGAGTTAGACTATCCGGGGGCGTATCCCGGAACGCCTCTCCGACGCTCAAGTCAGTTCGAGGGTTTAGATTAATAGCAGATCGCAATTGTTATGCTTTTAGAGAGAGAAGTTGAGCCTACCTGATTTTGATGAATAGTTGGGTATTTATAGTAGTGAGATATGGAGTAATTAGCCCCAAGGGCTTTTTGGTAATTTCACCCGTAGCAGGTCCTTTGGGCTCCCGATTTAGGGCCCAACAAATAATGGGTGATCGACCCAATAACATTAGCCCCACGCCCAAAGGGCGTTTGATCTTGAGCATCGAACGAGCTTTGAGCGGAAATATAAACAAACAGAAAATTGTTGAATAAGGCTGCGGTCTGTCCGGGTCCCTGTGAGGGCCGAATACAGACAGGGGCCGTACAAAGGAGTCGGCCTATGGTCAAAAATTGACAAGGGACCTTAGGGGTCCGAATACCGTAGGTTTGCTGAGCGTCAAGAGGGCGGAGAAGTGTCCGAGCACTGGTAAGATGCCGAGAACACTTGTGGGAGTCAGAAGTTGGTTATGCGAACGGGGACTTACCGTGGACGAAGCTATTTTGCTTCGTGGGCCGAGTACTGGCGCGTAGGCCGAGTACTGATGCTGATGAATCATCTTCAACTAAGCCGTTGATTCCATTGGTGGAAGAGGAGCTAAACGTTTTTAAACGAACATAGGTCCCTCTCCCATCAATGAAACCAAGGACGAAGTTGATTTCGAGCCACGCACAAGCACTGATAGGGGGTAGGCTTGGAATCGTAGGCAGGGCTATTTATCTGTGCGGTAGCAGATGGGCGTAATACGATCGCCGATGAAGCGTCCTCAACTTGGTCGATGAATTCGTTGATGGAAGATATACCACTGTTCTTGGGCGAACATGGGTTTATCTCCCACCAACGAATGCAGGGGCAAAGTGATATGGAAGCTGGCATTTCCCAAGTTTGACTCTTCGAGGAGGTGGAACGGGGAGTAACCCGATCATGGGGCCTTCCTTTGGGAATTGAAGTTCTTTCCCAAAGAGGAATTTTTGGTGGTTTTTTGTGGTGGGGTTGATGAAAATGAAAGTTTTGAGCCCTTTTATAGCCAAAACCCTACTGTTCACCGTCATGTCAATCACATCAATCAAATCAATTTTAGGTGGCCGAGTGCTGTACTAGCCGAATGGGAGGGACCAACCTCTCTCTCGAGGTGTCCGGCTCCTGTTCTTCACACTTAGGCAAAGTTAGTAGGAGTCCATCCCAGATGAGGTGACCGAATACTAGTAGGTGGCCGAATACTAAACTGGCCGAATAGGAGGGACCAACCTCTCCCTCGAGGTGTCCGGCTCCTGTTCTTCATACTTAGGCAAAGTTAGCTAAGTGTTGTGAGGTATTCGGACACCCAGGGAGTCCATCCCAGATGAGGTGACCGAATACTGATAGATGGCCGAATACTATACTGGCCGAATAGGAGGGACCAACCTCTCCCTCGAGGTGTCCGGCTCCTGTTCTTCATACTTAGGCAAAGTTAGCTAAGTGTTGTGAGGTATTCGGACACCCAGGGAGTCCATCCCAGATGAGGTGACCGAATACTGATAGATGGCCGAATACTATACTGGCCGAATAGGAGGGACCAACCTCTCCCTCGAGGTGTCCGGCTCCTGTTCTTCATACTTAGGCAAAGTTAGCTAAGTGTTGTGAGGTTTCTAGAACTTTCTGGCAACTATACCGATGCAAATCCTCTGGGTAATCGTGCCCAGAGCTTCATTTCCTATAAAAGCAAAGTTTTGGGGCCCATTTGCTCTGTTGCAAAAATCTTATTTTCAGAGCGTTTCCGCAAGATCCCAAAAAAGTCTCAAATTAACTCCAGAATTTCCTCAAAATCCCGAGATTTCTCATCCCTTGCTTGTTTAGTCCAGGTATGTTTTCTCCCCCGGTCTTGTATAGGAATAATGGCCGATTTCACTTTTTCTTGCATAAATTTTGACAATGATAGCGCTGACCTTGACTTCATAGATGTTTATAATTACGTTACTGAAAATGATATAAATGAATCTTGCCTTGAATCCCCCCTTCGCTATCCGGAGACACTATGCCCTTTTCCCTGGGAACCAACCGTCGCCTTTGCCCCCGGTAAATTTGATGTAAATGTTAATAATTTAGAAGGTATAATGATAGTTCCCCCCTGGTAGTATCCCGGCTACAGAAATGGCTCCTACCTCCACTGGGAAGAGTATTGACCTGGGTCAGAACCCTCGATACAGGCGTAGAACAAAAAAGAGGCCGTGGTCCCAAACTATTTTATAAGGGACATCCGAGTGATTCTTTGGACAAGAATCTTTCTTTGCTCAAGAGCCAATGGGCGTTGCCGGATGGGTATTCTTTAGTGAAGCCCCGAAGGAAGGATAGTATTTTGGATGTTCCCGAAGGGTGCATCGCCATTTACAAGGACGCCATGGAAACGGGGCTTAGGTTTCCCCTCCATCCCTTCGCAGTAGAGCTTTTGAATGCCTACGATATTACGGTGTCCGAACTCTACCCCAATGGTTGGGGATGTATAGTAGCCTTCTTAATCATCTGTTCGGCTGTGGGAGTAGAGCCGACTCTTACAGCCTTCCGGTACATATTCAGAATAAGGAGATGTACATCTAAGCAAGGACCCGGCTGGGTTAGCTTCCAGCTGGGCCGGGTTTCTTGATAAGTGCATAAATTGAAGGATAGTATGAAGAAGTTCGAACACTTTGTCTTTCGTATGGAGCGCGGGCCATTCAAGGCAGTCACGATGAGCAAGAACCTTCAACTTAACAATAATGTCCCTCAAAAACCTGGCAATTTTTGGTGATAGGCTGCTGGGTTTTAGATTAGGAGTTTAAGCCTCGGAGGGCAAAGGTTTGTTATGAGATGGACCCATCTTCAAAAGCAATTTCTTGTCGCCCTAGGGATTAGCCAAGTATCATGGGGTGAGTAGCTCTGCATCTATCTTCCCTTTCCTTGGGGGAGCGTTAATTAATCTTTATCGTTTTTGCGGTTGGCGTCAAGAAGCCTTGAAGAAGTATCCGGAACATTATGGATTCAATGACTTTTGCCTTATTGGGCCGATGCCGAAGAAAAGGCTCCGTAGGGGCACCAAGCCTTCCTCCCCTAAGGTATGTTTCGTTTTGACCGGGGTTTCTTTCGAGTTGCTTTTCATGAGTTAACTTTTTTTTTCTTTGTTTTTTAGAATTGCAAAAAAAAAGATGCTAAGAATCTCAAATGAGTCTCGCAACCGCGAGTGATCTGGCCAGGGTTCATCGATTCCCCGGTCTCCCCCGAAGCGCAGAGGACCCCCCTCCTGGGGAGTTGAGTCACAAGATGGCAAGGCTCCCAGCGGAGAAGGGAAAAGGAAAGCCTACTGGCAGTCGGAATGAGATTACTCGGAGGGATACCGGGGTGGTGCATTGTTCGGATGTAGCCTTTTCTGACCTAATTCCTAAGGACTTAAGGATACGCTGGAGGAGAGCTCTCGGGCAGTTGGTGTCCGATAATGATCTCAAGCGGTTTCCAGATCCCCCGGACCCGAACTAACGAGCTCTTATCTTTGCAGGCCGAGGTAACTACTCTTTAGTTATAGCTCTTCATGAAAGTGTCCGTGACTTATAGATGTGTTTTTCTTGCGGTTTAACATTTAGGATCAGGATGAATTGACCCCGGTGGGAGGAGAAGATTGAGTTGAAGCATGTACTTCGTGAAAGTTAAGTGAGCTCACCGGGGAAATGTGGGGTCGAAACGATCAAGTGATGAACTTATTTCGGAGAAAAAAAGGTCTCCGGTACTTTTGGATAAAATGCATGGTAAGTGTCGTTTTAAAGAGGCCGGCTTGTTGGGAAAGGGCCGGCTCAAGAAGAAGATTGCCGAAGGTGGCTCGTTTCGATGAGGGTAGGACATGTCTAAGCGGCGGACCTATTCTCAAGGGTATGCGCGTCAAAGGAATTGATGTATCGATGCCACGAGGAGCTCGAAGACAAGTTCGACTTGGCGTTCCGGAGCGTGGAGGAGAAAAACTAGGCGTGGAAGAGGCTACGAGGAAATGAAGGAGATGGAGTCTTATCTCTTGCGATGAAGATGAGGGGAGGGGAAGGCCCTTTTGGGAGGGGCGTTACCGTGAGCTCATGAAAAAGTTTGATGTCGACTTTGAACGAGGACATTTCCCCCGAGCCGGAACTCCCCAGCGCCGTTGGTCCGTGCCCGCTATTACCTCCAAGCTCCTCTTTCTCCTTCGCCGTGGCGCGCCCGCATCCCCTTCGCTCGATTTCCGATGCACGGCCAACCCCTGATGTTGAGTTTTCAGTTGAAGATCTCCTTGGTGGAGAATGATGTAATGTTGCAATATTGTTTGTATGGCGTCGGTCTTTTGAAATATTAGGCTGCGGCCAATGAATTTGTAATTTTATCTTGCGGCTTCGGCCTTTTGATACATTGCGGCTTCGGCCTTCTAATTTGTACTTTTGTTTGCTAGCAAATTGAAGCTAAGCTTGTTGCCTTTTGCTTAATTATTTGCCTTTGAGAGGCGAAATTAAAACGGTTGGTCCCTTTTCCCTGAGTAGAATCTGATCATGCGCGATATATAAATCCGCTTAAGGCCCCAATGTAGTAGGAATAAAATTACTTGAAAAGTTTGGCCCTTATTGGGTAGGCCAAGTACAATCAAGCTACATATCACAAGTACTTAATAAATTATGCCCCTGAGTTTGTGTTGGGCGGGCAAATTAAACATAAAACTTCTTCAAGTGATTGGAGTTCCACGGTCGGTAGTGTCTACCGTTCTCTTCCAACTCGTAGGTCCCGGCTTATAACCTTTGGACCTGAAGGGTCCATCCCAGTTTTTCCAACTTTCCTTTTTACGTTGCCTTGCTTCCCTACCTTCCTTGGACGGATCTCCCATGGAAGCGGGCTTTACTAATTTATTAAATTGCCCGGGTCATTCTTTTTTCGAGGCCAGGACTTCGGAAAGGCGCACCTGCATTTGGAAGCAGGTCGAGGTTGATGGGTTTTGTCGCATCGTTTTCTATGGTCATAGTAAGGTCACCCCGTGGAGGGTATACCTACTTCGAGGGAAGGACGGCCGCTGCGTGGGCCCGAAAGGTGTGTGGCCGTTGCTTCTTTGCGGTTAAGCGGGCCGATAAGATTCCCGATGGTTCGTCCACATGCAGCGCTTCCCTCTAATTTCTTTTATTCCATTAAATTAGATTTTTATTTTTCGATTGCACTGGCCATTAGTTTGGGGGGATCTTGGTTGCCTCGTGTTGATGTTGAAGCCGACAATACCCCTTCGTTGCGACTATTGAATTGCTAGGTTGTCGAAATGATGCCCCGGGGCCCCCCATCGGGGGGATGATTTTCAAAAAACCCCATTTAGGGTTTGGATGGGGGCCCCCCCCCAACATTTTTGGGTGAAATAATCTATTCCACAAAAACAAACCTTTTTTCCAAAGGGGGAAAAGGCCCTAAAAAATCCCCAAAATCAAAGGGCAAGAGCTGGGGGGAGATGGGAGAAGGCCTGGGAGGCACCCCCCAAAAATTGGCATTTTAAAGTCTTAACAAGCTTCCCCGTCCGCTTTGGGGTCCCCAATAGTATCCACTTCAACACTTTTCCAAGTGTCCAACCCCCAGACCCCGAAGCTCCTTCATGGATTTTTAATATATAGTCACCCTAGGGTAAATTCCAGCGGAGTGTATGACTTTTCGCAGGGCCCCTCTCCACTGATTCGTTTTTTGCCGGATAACCCCCTTCCTGGGGTCCGCCCCCCACCGCCTCATGAAAGGATATGGGGTCCATCCATTTTCCCCGGCCCTCCCCCCACTGCTTTATGGGGCTGGTAAAATTTCCCCAAACAATGGGATTTTAATCGGATGAATCTAACCTAAGCGCCGGTTTGGGGCTTTTTCCCATGGGGAGGGGGTGGGGTACGTTCTTTTCCTAATTTCCCCGACTTTGCGAGGTCTTTTAGCTATCTTCTTTGCTTAACTTCCCCTCCCCCCGCTATCAATGGGAATTTCCGGGGGACCTTTTTTCTCCCGAGGCTAAGCATACCCCAGCCCCAACGACGCCTCCGTATGGTGGCAAAAACCCCAAACCGATTCTCTCTGCTGAGGAGATACCCCGGGCCCGGCCCCCCCAAAATCTCGCCAAACCCATTTTTAAATATTTTCCATTCCTCTTTGGGGGGGCCACCCCCTAGCTCCAAATGAAACCCGAACGGGGCCTTTGATGGCCCCCTAAAAACCGGGGTAGCCCGCTAATTGATTGGCCCAACCCGACCCCGAGCATTTTTGTTTTTAGCCCCTTTTTTCAGGGTCGGGAACCATGAGGGGTAGCCGGGAAGTATGGTTTAGCTTTCTACCCAAACCGAATTTGACTTCAACCCGAATCGCCCTTCCGCCGGTACCCCCCCTTTTAAATATTACCCGGTGCGCGCTTTCCCCCAACCGTTTAATGAAAATTAAAACCTCAAAAATAATCTCCCCAAAGGGTGACACCAATTTGCTTTCCCCAAATGCTCTTCACTGAGGAACCTTGCCCCCCACCCAAATAAACTGGGCTTTAGTGTTTTGAAGAAGGAGTGGCATTTGCCCGGACTTAATAAACGCTTAGTAGGAGTAGTAACTTTTTTTAAACCCCCGGGCGATTTATTGATAAGTTTTCCCGGTTTTTTATCGGGATTGGCCTCTTCCTTCTACCCCGGAAACCGGCATTTGCCCCCCCCCAAAAACCCCTTTTTCCCCGTTAAAAGGGTCCTTTTCCCTTTCCCCGGGAAAGTCTCCTTTTGAGGTCCAAAAAGGGCCCCTTGCTTTGGGGATCTTCGGCCCCCATAAACTTAAGTTTTTCCAAATTTTTCTTTGAAGACTTTGTTAATCATGTGGTATGTCGGCCCAAATTTTTAAAGGGGCATCACCGGATACAAAACCGGCTGGGTGAAAGAAAACGAGGCCCGCTTCCCTGTTGGGGGAATTTGATGATATCCCGCGTATGAATTTTTTGGGCCCGCCGGAATCCCAAATTGTCGATTTTCGGGGATAATCTCCTTGGGGGGCTTTGTTTAGGTCCAAAATCCCGCTTTCGCCGCCCCTTTCAAGGTTTCTTTACTAGACCCGAGCCCCAAGAAAATATTCACTCTTTGAATGCCTTCTCAATTTGTTCTTCCTTTCCTTTCGGGCGCCCCCCCCGGGGCCTTAATTTTGCTTCCCGGCGACCCCCGGAGCCGGGTGATTACAATTTTTGAATGCCGCATTTTTCCCCTTGTACTTTTTATGTGGGGTATTGTTGACTAGTTTATGATGTTTTCCAAGGAAGATTTTGCCCGGGCCCCTTTTTCTTTACCCCCTTTGGGATTCTTATACCCTTCCGGGGAGGTTAAAACTTCTCCTTTGGGAGTCTTGAAGCATTTTCACGGGGGATCTTTCTTTTTTTGGGGTCTTTATCACTTCCAAACCCCCCTTAAGACTATTCACTTGAATTTTTCACTTTTTTTCTCCTAAGGGCCTACCCCGGGGCGCCTTTCGATTGAATGAAAAAACTGGGGCAAAGCCTTTGATCTTATTGATGTTTGGACCCCGATTTATATTGTGGGGGAAAACAAATCCCAAAAATTAATCGACCCGGGTCCGCCCCTTACCCCTGAAAATGGGAATCAGAACCTCGGGGGTACCCCACTTCCTCCAAAACCAACCCAAAAGGGCGTCAATTTCCCCGGGGTTGAGGGCTATTTAAGTTGCCCCCGGGAATCCTTTTTTTAAGGCCCCGGCTACCCCCGGTCACCAAACTCTCCCCGGGGGTTATCAACCCACTTTTGCCCCCGGGAAAAAAGTCCGAGGGGAGTAAAAGGATCCGATTCCCACCAAATTCTCTGGGGCCTAGCTTTTTTGGTCCCGGGGGCATCAGTTTCCCCCATGAACGCTACTTTTTCCCCAAGCTAACAAAAATTAATACCCTTTATCAGGGTATCACCCCCAGGGGCTTGGACCCCCTTGGGGCCGCCTTTTATTGCGGGGGAAACCTTCTTTCCCGGGGGGGTCGCATTCCCCGGGGAATTGTCAATGTTTTCTTACCCTCTTGCCATATCTTCTTAAATCACACCGGGGCAAGGTAGCCCCTGTTCTTGTGGTTTAAATTTATAATCCATATTCCTTTCCCCGGGCGTGGAACCCGAAAGGGGGGGGATCCCTTTGGGAGAAGATGTCCTTGACTATTTGCGGGGTTAAAACTTCCTGCCTCGAAAAGTAGCTAACCCCGCCTCCCAGTATCTTCCCCGGGGGGTCCCCGGGTGATCTAAATCTTTCCCGCCCGGGGTTTTTTACTTAAACGGGGTTTTCCCGACCTTCCCATTTTTTTTTTTTTTCCTTCCAATTGGGGAGCATATATCGGATGCTCTTTAATGTGAAGACCCGGCCCGGAAGTATTGAGTGGGTTCCAAAAATTTCCACTTTTTGCGGGGCCCCCATCCCCTTAAGGGGGGGGGCCGGGGGTCCGGCCCCGGAGGAAGTATTCCTCGAAATCGGAACGACCCCACGGCCTTCCCCCTTTTGGGTAAGGCATTAGTGGAGGTTAGATTTCCTTTTTCTTTGTTGCCTAGTATTAGCTCTCGTATTTCTCTTGGAGTTCATGGCTTTTAATTATGGGAACGTGAGTGAAAGGGAAGGCGCTTGTTTCGGTCCCCACAGACGGCGCCAAATGTTTCGGAGTCGAATACGGGTCTTTTCTCCCTGTCTGGAAGGTTGAATTTTTGAATGGGCAGGGGCATCCAAGCACGCGGACCTGCAAAACAAGTGGAGTTAGACATCACGGCATTATCGGGCATACTCTCGACGCTCAAGTCAGTTCGAGGGTTTAGATTAATAGCAGATCGCAATTGTTATGCTTTTAGAGAGAGAAGTTGAGCCTACCTGATTTTGATGAATAGTTGGGTATTTATAGTAGTGAGATATGGAGTAATTAGCCCCAAGGGCTTTTTGGTAATTTCACCCGTAGCAGGTCCTTTGGGCTCCCGATTTAGGGCCCAACAAATAATGGGTGATCGACCCAATAACAACCAACCTTTTTAAATGTAGGAGATCGAGTAGGAGTATAAAACATTTAGTAGCAGTGGCCAGTGAGCAGCATGCAACATTTATTTCACCTGATAATGATCTGAATATATTCTCTCCTTTTGCAGACTACAAGTCAAAGAAATACTAAATAATACTTGCGGCTGCCCATATTCAACAATTTTTTAAAATTAAGAAAAAAAGTTGGGACGCGCAACTAAAATAATGGTGGCCTTCCAGCCTTCTAGATTTCGTAATAATAGTCTGGTGGATGTGGTTATTATATAAATTAGGAAAATTATCCAATGTCACCTCCGAGTTTTGACACTTTAGTAATAATGGTATCTCTAAAATTTTTTGATTATCAATGGTATTCTCGTATTATTGAACATTTTACAACTGTAATCTTTTTGACTTTTTTCGTCCAAAACTGTTAACTTTATTTTATGTTTTGAATAGAAAAATAATAGAAAAAGAAAAAAGTTAACGGTTTGGGACGATCTTCTTAGAAAAAAAATCTTAAAAGGTTATAGTTGTAAAATGCTCAATAGTACGAGGGTACCATAAGTAATAGAAAACCTTAGGGGTACCATTAATAAAGTGTCAAAACTCAGAATTACTATTCATAATTTTTCTATAAATTAAGTAGTCTTCATGTCTAAAGATTTATGGAATATCATATCACGAATTTAAATCTCTTGAAACGATGGTGTTAGAAAATGTTCACATGTGTTCTTATATTATTATTAATACTTGAATTAATGAGATTTTGATTAATATGTAAATTTAATGGAATACATACTCCTCTTATTACCATATAATTTTAAAAATAAATTTTTTCAGTTTTAGAATTTGTGGGTATTTAACTCTTTTTTACGTAGATTTGTACGCACAAGTTCACTGATGGTCATGGGCTTGTCCCATGCTGGTTTGTCAAATAGTCTTGATGACTTGTATTTAAGTTTGAAAACTTATTATTATTTATTTTTACATTATAAATTATGTAAAAACTGTAATGTAAAATTTTAATTATACTATAAAAATTCAAGCATACAATTTAATTTAAAAGCTGCTAAATGACAAATATTATATTTATAACACTCTTGCAAAATGACAAATATTATAGGCTTTGTGCTTTTTATATATGTGGCATTAACTTTATGACTATGATTCAAAATCTAGACAAAATAAAAAAAACAATTAATACTATATTAATGATCATTTGTGACAATTAAGTCTCTATTTTAAGTTATTTTAATAAAGTTTTTGAAAATGGTATAATTACAAGATTAATTATATATCTATATTATTGTAAGTATATTTTTAAAATTAATTATAGGAAAATTAGTTTTAGATTACCCTATAATTTTTATCGTAAAACTCCTAAATAAAAAAAACTAAATAAAATAATTTTTTATACATGTCAATATTTAGATATTCTTGAATTACACGAGTTTTTATACTATTCTATTGATAAAAGTTGTAAAATGAATTTCACTAGTTTGTTTGTTAAAAATTATTTTAAAATTTGACAGAAAATAATCATCCTAATTCAAATATATATATTCAAGTGTAATTTTAGAATATCTAATAATATTTTTAATTCTAACCCTTTCCATTAGAAATAAAATATAAGAAGTTTCAGAAAATGTAATGTATATTTTGACTAATTTGTAAGTATACATGACGTACGGACTAGTATCAAAACTCAAAAGTGATTAAAACAAATTCAGCTCATAATAAGTTGAGTATGGCCCATCTAGGCCTTTGATTTTGATAAACTAAATTAGTGAATTAGTTTGATAAAAGGTAATGGAATCATTCATTATTCCCCCTTTTTTTTTAATTTACACCAATTTCATTTAAGTTAGTCCTACTAATTTTGTTACTCTTTTTTAGACAATGTTTTACTCTCATTTTTCTAATCTTATTTATAAATTTTTTTTTTCCATCTTAATTAACCACTGATTCATATCATTGATTATTTTTTATTATATTTTATAATATAATTTTCTTACACTAATTTTCACCCGAATTTTAACGGTGTATTTGAGAGGGAAATAGAGAATATATATATATAGATCTAATTTAGAATAACATAACATAAAAATTTCTCATGATCAAGAGGTTGTATGATTTTTTGAAAATCTACAAGTCAAATGTTATCCACGTAATATGGGCTTTGCCTGATTTTCACGTGAACTTTTAGAGCTATTTCAAATTTTGGGCTTTCACGTAGTAGCATTTAGCAATTAGGAATTCACACATCTTCGTATGAGAAGATCTTATTGAGAAATGTGAATTATATTTAGATTAAATAATTCATCTAATATATATTATGATTATGTATGCTCTTTATTTCAGGTCGTTTCGCCGAAACGATCTCTTATAAGAATAGCTCAAAAATTAAAGTTATTTGATGAACTTGATAGTTTTTTTATCTTCCCAATAATAAAATATCATGGGAATAATAAAATGATAAGCTTTTTTCATATTTCTGAATACAATTATCAATTTGATTTAGTTAAATTTTTTTTATTGGAAATTACAAGGTAATAATCAAAGTCAAAACCTTGTATGTCAAAATTAAGCGTATTAGTAGTCAACTAAACCTATAGGAACTTAATGAACCTATTAGCCTTTACCATAAGTAAGATTTTGTCCGACTTTGATCTTCACCTTTAAATTTAGGTGCTTTCAATCAACTCCTACACAACATGAATAAGTTTATTTTCACATTTATTATATGAACTCAATTAAGCCTATTAATTAGTCTTAACCATCTAAATTTATCTTAATTTATTTCAACTTTTTGTAAAAATAGAAATGTATAATAAAAATTCATATTATTGAATAAACTTAATTTCTTTTGTATAAACTTGTTTTCTAAAAAAAATCATACATAACAAACCCTAACTATGACATTACACTCCTTCTCCACTTGCATTAGTGTTTTGTCAATTTCATTCTTGCATGGCAATTGGCATACATGCAATTAAATGATTATATTGCAAAAATATTAATTATGGAGGGTGTAAATATTAATGAGCATATTTATACCAATTTAAAGTGTGAATCTAATCGGTATGGCCTTTACAACAATTTGAGACATGAGATGAGATATGAGTATATACCACTAGCTAGAGATAATAATATTTACTCCATTTGATATTTAAGCGTCTAGAAATAAGTGCCACAATTTTTCACGCATTTGTAAAAAAATTTCTCCCTATAAATTCTCTATACATGTCATGCAATTCAACAACAATTTTAGTTGCCTTTCTTATTTTTCCATTTATTGGTAGTTTTTTTGGAATTTGGTGTTTAAATTATATTAGGAAAAGTTTTATTTATTGTACCAAAATATTCTCTTTTACGTCCCAACTATATAAATCTCATTTTTATCTATAATTTGATTCTTAATTTTGCAACTACAACCTTCATATTTGAATTATTCTGCTTAAAATCAAGTAATCATGGTTTCAGCGGGTGCAATTCGTTTTGCTGCTGGAATTATCGGTAACTACAATATAGTACTATTATTTTTGTCTAACAATAACTCTCTTTTTTTCTATGAGTTTGCCAATATTTCTATTTTAAGTCATTTTTTTACATTGTAACTTTTTTATTTTTTAAATCTATCTACCGCTCTCTTTAAATTACATTCGCATATCTTCTTTTTTTCACTTTTAATAATGTCTATACAATTTTAATGTCCTTGACACCTTTTAATCTTTATGTTATTTCTCATCGTATCAATCTAGATTGATACGTTTGTTTTCTTTGTTTATGCCAATTTGACTTATTATGTGAAAAGGTATAACAAAAACAAATGCAAAGGATAAATAATCCAGAAAGCACTATAAATTTTCTTCCTAACACTTTGTAGTTTATTAATTGGTTTTTGTTTTGGTATGCAGGAAATATAACAGCTTTGGTCTTGTTTTTGTCTCCGGTGTAAGTTAGCTTAACCTTATTCACAATGGAATTTTTCTAGCAACGAAAACTTACTTCTTAGTGTATGTAGAAGATTTTAATAACAGGCAACATTCTGTCGTCCCCAAACAAAATATGTTGCTGTGGACATATAATAAATAGATGAATATATTAGCAACAAACAACACAATAACAAAATAACAATGTCAGAGTTTTAATTGCAAAACTTTTAATATATTAGCGACATGTTTGTTTTTTAATTTTTCTTAGCAACATATATAAATGTCCTATATTTTTTGTATAAGGTAAATAATCACAACCACTTATAATAAAATCACCATTGCCATATCACTTAATTAAAAGAGTACTTTTCAAAAAGAAAAATTTTGTTTCGTGTGATTTGGGATGATTTTTCAAAAGATAGGTGTACAATTTCTTAGGTCACAAAATTAATCATGGTCAAGTGATTGATGTTTGGGAAATGGCTTTTGATCAACTGGTAGTATTGCAGTCGACAATAATATAAATATATAAGAAAATCAATCATTTATTTTTGGTGGTTAAATGGAAAAACACAATCAAATATAAGGCAATAAGAAAACTACCTATAAGTCTTTAGTTTGGCTTAAAAGCTATATTTTTTCATTTGACTTAAAAAGATACCTATAAAATTAATTTTTATTATATGATCAACTAACCTGTTAAACAACAAAAATTAAAAGTCAACCAATAAACTTGTTAAAAAGTGAAATGTATTAAATGATCATATATTAATCAAGTCCTTGCACCACCACATCTTCCTCCAATAGAAAAGGGTTTTGAGAAAAATAATGAAAGTGTTAAGATCCAAAGCAAATATTTATGATCATTATGATTCCTCATTGTTATTATAGCATACTAATACTAAAGAATATATTCTAAATACAACTAAATAATTACATAATATTCTCTAAAATAATTTGCAAAATAATAAAGATACACAAAATATAAAGATACTAAAGAATATATTTCTATATTCTAGCACTAAATACATTAAAAACCGTTTAGATGAAAGTCACCCAACATTGAGATTGTTGCATGGCAACCGGGCAAAACATGGGGCCGACATATGCCTGGTTTTGGGACCTATTTTCGCAAACAATTCTTGCAATCTATCTTTCTTAGTTCAATCTGCACACATATATTTAAATTATATATTACTAATTTCATTACGTTATTTCTAAATTTTTAAACTTTTATTTTCTGACTTTACTCCTGCTATATGTTACTCCCTCCTATTCAGCTCAAATGTCTCATTTGCTTTTTCGACACTATTCATCTCTTACTCTTAATTTGTATTTTATTATTAATTTATAAGTTAAAATATAGTCAAGTGAGATCTTGTTTGATTCGTCTCAATGCAAGGATTATTTATATTAACTTTTCATAATTTTTTATCATACACGATTAGATATATTAACGATCGAATAAGTGCATTGGATAGAGTGCAAAAAGCAAATGGGACATTTGAGCTGAATAGGAGGGAGTATTATATAATGAGGTGTTGTACAATGATGAATGATATGATGATTCTATCTACTATGTTATTACTAGGCCCACATTCATCGGAATATGCAAGAAGAAAACAGTGGAGCAATACTCACCAATTCCATACTTAGCCACATTCGTGAATTGCATGCTTTGGGTTGTATATGGCATGCCATTCATCCATCCACATAGCATTTTAGTGGTGACAATAAATGGGGCAGGATTCTTCATTGAACTACTTTACTTAATACTCTTTGTGATTTACTCTGACAAGAAAAAGAGGATCAAAATTGTATTAATTGCAATTGGTGAGATTATAGTTGTTGGAATTATGACTGCCTTGGTCCTCACTTTTGCTCATACCACCAAACGTAGATCTTCTATTGTTGGTGTTATTGGTGTCATTTGCAACATCCTCATGTATGCTTCTCCATTGTCCGTTATGGTAATTTCACTTCATCAACCTAGCTATCTTTTTATTTTAATCCTAATTTAGTCCCTTAAATTATAAAAATTAATAAGATTTAGTACGTAGTGGCAAATCCAGAATACTGGTAACCTATGGGTCAAATATAGTGCTTATCTTTTACGTGTGAATGTGTGATTAACCAACGAACTCCAGACTCGACTGTGTTAGTTTTTTGAACTAAATGGTATCCAATTCAATATTAAAATCTTTTTTTCAATGACTTGGAAGATGACCTAGGCCCGGACCTTGATTCACTATGTGACATTAAGAGCATCTATAATAGTGAAACACAACTAGAGTTTTAATGGGAAAATTTGTTAGAAATGTTAAAGTATCAAGCTCTCAAGTTAGTTGTTTCAATTATTTTGTCAAGTAAAAAACATTTTTTTTATATAGTTTTATTGAAATTAATTGTAGAAAAAATTAATGGAGATTGATTTCATTAAATCTCGTTTAGACAAAAAAGTTTCAATTAGTTAATTTCATATTAGGAATCAATTAAACCATTAGGTTTGTCTTTTGGATAAATTGGTTGTTCCTCGACAATTAATATTATATATCAAGTAATTTTAATCATCGGCCTAATTTTTTGATCGAGTCTAGTATCTTTGATTTTTGTGTTTGTGAACAGAAATTGGTAATAACAACAAAAAGTGTGGAGTACATGCCCTTCACCTTGTCAATGGCTGCCTTTGCTAATGGCATTGCATGGACAATCTATGCCTTGTTTCCCTTAGATCCTTACATTGCCGTAAGCCCCTATGTCTCTTTCTCTTTTTCATGTAGTCAGAATTGTAAATATAGCAAACTCGAGTAACCAGATAAGTTGTTATAGCAAGTTTTATTTAAAAAAATAAAAAAATGTCGAAAAAATGTTAAAAACGTTAAAAAAATTTAGAATTTTTTTATGTAAAATTTCAAAATTTTAATTTAACTTTATATTAATTTTCAGTTTACCTACTAAAGCAGGTTATTCGGGTACTTAAGTTTACTCTACGCAAAGACCCTATAAAAGTGGAATTATTTACGAGTAATTAACAACTGATATTATTATGTGAAAACCATGAAAAAATTAAATTATTTACGATTAATTAACAGCCGATATTCTTTAAAATTTACTTTCTCCATTTTTGAATTTGCAAAAGATAACAAATGGTTTCTGGTTTCAAATGCAGGCACCAAATGGTTTGGGATCATTGTTTGCATTGGTCCAACTAATATTATATGCGACATATTACAAGTCCACCAAGGAACAACTTGCAGCAAGAAAAGCCAAATCTGCAATGGGCTTATCAGAAGTTTACAATGGAAACTCTGAAAAGTTGGGCCAAAATGGTCGGGCTCAAATTCCATGAAGCCCAACTCTACTTAGCTGATGGACCTTGCTAGAATAACAATCTACAACGGATTTCTCATTCCCATTTAGTGTTTGCACTTTAATTTGTTGTTTATTCTTTTTTTTTTTAATAAAAAATTGGTGCTCATCTTAAACTAATTTTAACTTAGGTAATATGTAGAATGAAGGTTTGAAATTTTTAGCAGTTAACTTGTATGTCGTTAAATTTTTTCATGTTGAATAATGTATTACCCATATTTTGCTTAAAAAAATAAAAAGGGCGAGAGATCAATCCCATTATTATCAACATAAAAAAAAGCACAATTTATTTTTGAGTAAAATTGACCCTATTATTTTAGCTATCCAATAAAATATAACTCGGCATTATATTTAATTTGAAATTCTCACTTGACTTGACTAATAATAAACCTAGTTAAACATAATTCAATATTTAAATTACAAGACTTTTACTTATAATGGTTAATTATGCAAACTTTTATAGAGGTAATACAACTCATGAAAGTGCGTCTTAAGAAGAAATCGTCTCATACAAATTAAAATGTGTGAAATTAAATTGTTACATTTGTTTTTTTTCACTAACGGTCCGTTTGGTTAATAGTATTAAATGGCCGTAAGCCCGTAATGTATTTGTTTTGTAGTGTGAAATTTCATCAAAAGTTTTATGTCATTCTGATGAAAATGAAATTTTGATTACAAAAAAGTTATTTTTGTTCATAAATTTCCATTACCACCTAATAACACATTTTCAAATGATAATGCATTGGAATAAAATTTATGAAGAAATTAAGATAATTATAGTTGGATAAATATGAGCATTAAATTAGCCAAAATATTTTTTTAACCATAATTACTGTTTTTATTTTAGGAAAAATTTCCCAGAATAATCCAAACTATTATCGATTTTCCTACAATAATCCCAACTATCAATTAACCATGAATAATCCCATGTATTATATCGTTTTACCCGGAGTGTTGTTGGATGACTTGTAACCTGCTGTGTAAATTATAGTTAGATAAATATGACCATTAAATTAGCCAAAATATTTTTTTAACCATAATTACTGTTTTTATTTTATTACTACCTACCAAATATGACATATGAGTCACTATCACATGTGACATGCCCATTGCCCACATCCAATCCAACAGCATCAGCGCATTCAAGATTCAAGAAGCAAAATCCTCCCATACGAAGACATTTTTTTAATAAAAAGAGTGGTCTTTAACTTAACACAAAACCTACAATAGTCGTTAGATTTAATAAATCCACGCTCCACAACTTCTGGCAGCAAAGCACACGGATCGTCTTTAAAGCCGTTAGATACAATCTCATCTAACGGACATCATGAACGCGGTAATTCCCCCTCCAAGACGAAATCTCAAAATTTCGACCACAGTCCCACTATATTAACCCATTTTTTACTCTCTCATCTCCAACACCATCAAATCATAAAACAATTCAATCTCAGAAATCTAAAATTTGAAGAGAGGAAAAATGTCAGGAAGAGGAAAGGGAGGAAAAGGGTTAGGTAAGGGAGGAGCCAAGAGGCACAGAAAAGTGTTGAGGGATAACATTCAAGGAATCACAAAGCCAGCTATTCGTCGTTTAGCTCGTAGAGGTGGAGTTAAGAGGATTAGTGGATTAATTTATGAAGAAACTCGCGGTGTTTTGAAGATTTTCTTGGAAAATGTAATTCGTGATGCAGTTACTTACACTGAGCATGCTAGGAGGAAGACTGTTACCGCCATGGATGTTGTTTATGCTCTAAAGAGGCAGGGACGTACTCTTTACGGTTTTGGTGGTTAGATTTGTTTTTGGATCGAGGTTAGTATTAGGGTTAAATTGTTTTGTTGTTTTAGGTGGATGTTATTAGGGTTTATGAAAATCGGAGATATAACATTCAATCTCAATTGTAATTGTTGAGTTAATGGTTAATATAAAATGGAATTTAATTAGGTTTTTTCAATATTCTACATTGATGTTTGTTCAATTCATTTCAGAATTTGTACCTTTAAATTTTGTAAGTTTAGTTTGTGATTCTGGGAAATTGTATGCTACATTGTCGTCATATTGATATATGTTTGATAAATTGGATAATTGATTTGTTTGAGAAACCTGCTTGATTATCAGGACGATTTTATATATTTTAAGAAAATGTCCAATTATGGCGATTAAGGAATTGTTGTAGAACAAAAGAAACCCATTGTGAGTTTGATTATACAGATATGGCCTTTGAGGCATGACGAAAATTATCCAATTGAAAGAGTAATTAGAGCATCGGGTAATCTGAGCAATGACAAACTCTGTTCTGTAACATTGAAAAAGAGAGGGTCTCCAATTCGACCAACTCCTGATATTTTAATTTCTTAATTGGATAATTTTAAGCAACTAAAGGATTAGTTTCATTACTTTCTTAGTTTTTTAATCTTCTTTCAGTTTAGATTATGTCAGTTTAACTTTTTAAATAGAGATTTAATTAAAATTTTTGGGACTATAACAATAAAGTATTTTTATATTTATGAGATTTTGCTAGATTTATCTTAACGTGTATTTTTCATGATATATGTCTTTTAAGTTTTTATAATACATAATTTCAAATTAAAGCTTAAATTTTTTTAAAAAACTATACAAAAAGTAGATGAGAAATAAAAATAGAATACAGTAAGTGTTATAGTTATAGTTAAAGACCTTAACTTTCAATATCTTTAAAATTATTAAAAATTAGTAATTACAATATTTAGTAGCAACAATACATTAAAATCCAAAAGTGTAGCAAAAAATGAAGGATTTAAACATTGTCCCAAACAACCATGATTATATTCCTCCCCTCTTCAATATACATAGATGTTTATCATCTTGAAACCTAAATTGAGTTGTAACAACAAAATATTACAGAGGTTAGCTCCCTTTATTAAATAGTAATAGTGTAACTGGTCTTTAAAAATAAATAATACTCGATCCGTTTCTTAAAGAAGTTTTCACTTTCTATTTTGGGGTGTTTTAATTGTTGTTCCCACTTATATGGTATGATGTCAATCACTTACTTCCTCCGTTCCATTTTAGTTGCACCATTGAGTTTAACACATTTTTTAAGGGTCGTCAAATCAGTATGGTAAAAGTAGAAATGATGTACGATTGATGGTGATATGTGGGGTAGAAATAAAAAAAAATTATTATAAGTAGATAGTGATTGTGACTTGTGGGTATATTAAATAATTAATGGAATGATGTATGATTGATGGTGATAGTGGGGTAGGAATAAAGTGAAGATAAAATAAGTAAATTGTTTTTGCCAAAAATAGTAATGTTGCAAGTAATATGAAACTTCCAAGAATGATAAGTGTTGCAAGTAAAATGGAACGGAGGTAGTATATGGTATCATGATGTTCATGTGTAGCGTGTAGGAATGATATAATGGCCGGTGTGTATATTAATTAAAAAACTCAAATAACTCAGATTTTATCGTAACATAATAAATGGATAAAATTATATGATTGTGGTGCTTAGCTTTAAAAGTTAACTTTTCTCTCAATTCTTATCACTTTTAGCAAAAATAAAATACAGTTTCAGTCCAAGAGAAACTTAAACAAAATAGATCGTCCGAATAGAGTAATTTTGAACTATTCCTTTAAAAATAAGTGAAAGAATTTTTGTATAATTAGCCTTGTCACCCAATTGATAAAAGATATGGAGTACTCAAAAAGCATATAGGAAATTTGCTTGACATTATTTTTTCTTTAAACAAAGGGTAAAAAATTCATACTCCTTTGTCCTTTCGTCTATTTTTTTTCTTTCTATTTATTTTTTATACAATTTTCAACTTAAATTTTAAGTTCTAATATCTTTAAATACACATTATAAGAATCTCACATAGTTGAAGCATGTTAGAATTATGAATGAGATTGTAAATGAAGCTTCATGAAAGAATGTAGAGTGTGAAGGAGAAACAGCACATAGAAACAAGAAAAGCAAAATGAGTATTATAATCTCATATTATTGATACAAAACAATGGACCTATATGTATACAAAGAATGCATCCAACTACTAAACAAGGAAGGATATTTGTTATAGAGTTTGTTACTAACTAACTAACTATAGTAAAAAGATTAACTTGCTATGGTTAACCATTAAGACCCTTGAGTGTCAACAAAGCATCAAAAACCTTAAGCATCTTGAGATCGACAGTTTTCCCAAAATACCAGTCGCGCAGAATAATTTTCAACCCATCCTTCAACACTTGGATCGTGATATTTACGCCAATAGTTTGCTATTGGTGGCAATGGCGCATCTTTCAACAAGAACACTCTAATATAATGCGGATGAGTACCACAATGAGCAATACCCAACTCACCATAAGGTCTTTGTATGCCCGGGAGAGCTCTTAGTGGAAGAATAGTATGGAAAGCAGGTGTTGCTCCAAAGCTAAAATAAATCACCACACAATTGTAGAAAGTGGCAACGACAAACAAATCTTGGATACTCATCATCCAGTGCTCTGGTGGTGCATTTTCAACACTATTATCCCACAATATACGATTCATTGCTTCTATCACCTCTTGTTGGCCTCCATATAATCTCTCATAGATTGTATCTAAACCAAGCGCATTGTACATTGACCGGCGAGCATGAGCCCAATTATCTTCGCCACCATGAAATGCATCAGCCACCACTCGAAACCCACTGTTTCCATCCGCTTTCACGTTTAACCAACCTTCAAGGTATGGATGCATGATTGCCGGAAGGTAATTCCCATATAGAAAACTATCTAGTGTCATCATCTTATTAATCACTGGAGCATACGGTGCTGCAAAAAAGGTAAGTATAACAAACAGTAGTAAATACAAACCCCAAATAAGGTACTTAACATTAACATATAAATTGTAAAGTAGATGAGCTGAAATTATTGTCAATGTAAGGTGCACACACTTCATAAGACAAGGAGATAACATTCCAAAATCATAAAACTTTGGGAGTAAGGGCTCAATGACATATAAAGTGTGCAGACCCTCTTTAATTTATCGATGTGGGACAAACTATCACGTAAATTGAAATACCCATGCTCTTCAATCGAGTACTGGATGATCCTACTTTTCCTCTTAGGTGAGTATCAGATTGAAAATTGTCATGGATGACTATAGGCGTTGTCATTGACGTTGAATAGCAACTTTTCTTAGGAATGATTCTCAATCTAACATTTCGCCCAAAAGATGACTTAGAATGAAGCAAGGCTGCATGTTTTAGGTCCGAAATGCTATTCATTATCACCCATTCTTGCTCCTCATCCTCATACTCCATAAAAAAATTGTCGTCCTCAAGTTCTACCTTGTTCTTTACCTCTTCCTTTAGTTGGTCAATACTCTTGGTTAAACAGAAGTTAATCTTTCCTGTATGTCCATTACAAGTAGCCTTCACAACAAAAGTGCTTGAGTTTTCATGTGGTAGTTCAACTGCAATCTCTTGGTCTTGCTGATTATCATCCATATTGCCTTGAGTTGTCATTGGGCACTCTTGAACTATTCTTGTTGTTAAGGTGGGATTGGATGAGTGATTAACAATATTAGACTCAAATGGTATAATATTTTGTAATGCTGCAAGTTGGTTTACTCCAACAGCAACGTTCTGTTCTCTTGGATTAATAGGATTCACCAAATTGAACTGTGAGGAACATTTTCTCGAAGACGGTTCAACATCATCTTTTGTCGTTTTTGCATCCTTACATATCTTTTTGTTGCTTCGTGTCCACAGATGCTTAAGGTCTGCCAGTCTGCGCTTCAATGTTGACCTTGAAACTGAAATTTGCATCAAATAAGATAATTGATTAAGGAGAGAAAGCTATAAAGTACAATCATAAATTAGGGTAGTTTTATAGTAATTAGCCTTAAAGTATCTTTCAAATATATTTACTCCGACTTTGTAGTGATAAACATACCACCAAGATGCTTTGCAGCCTCTTCAATCTTCTCTGGCCGAATATCTATCTTTTGTGTTGTACTTGTAACCTTCTTATCATCACTTTGATGGTTCTTATTCTAGCCAATTTCCAAAAGTAATTATTATTATTTCTATCACAATGTGCAAGTAAGCTAAAAAAATGTTTGTGTTTGCACATGGCGGCTATATTTACCCATTAGATCTGTTCTCACAAGCAACCAAATTTCAAATATTAATGTATACTCTCAAATATTAATGTATACTCTCATCATCAAAAATATCATTGATAATTGTATCAAGTTTCATGTAAAAATGAACTTGAAATGTATTTAATGGCACTTGAAGAAAAGATACATACCTTCAGGAAACTGAGTGACATCGGTTTCATTCAAAAATATGCAGTGTGGTGATGCCACCTCGTCGTTGATAATTGCTTGTCCAAATTCTGATGAAGTTGGTTCAAATAACAACGAAAACTTCAGAAAAGCTTATTTATAACAAATGATTGTGATGTAACTATAATTAAGAAATTCCAATTTAAAATAAGTAAATTGTTAACCACGAATTAAAAAACCCACGTCATTTAATAAAATTCAAAAAAATGAAAACAAAAAGTAAAATCTTCAAATGTTAAAACCAATAAACTTATTTATTTAAAAAAAACAGGTAAAAAACCCATAATAACCCACAAAGAAATTCCAATTAAAAATAAGTGGATTAAAAACTTATTATAAAATTCAATAAAAATGAAACTCATAAACGTATTTATATTAAACCAATAAACCCATAAACCAATAAAAATGAAACCCATAATAACCCACAACTAATTACAAAAACCCAAGCCATTCTATAAAATTCAATAAAAATGAAAACAAAAGGTTAAAAATTATTATAAAATCTTCAAATGTTAAAACCCATAAACTTATTTATTTAAAAAAAACATGTAAAAAACCCATAATAACCCACAAAGAAATTCCAATTAAAAATAAGTAGATTAAAAACTTATTATAAAATTCAATAAAAATGAAACCCATAAACGTATTTATTTTAAACCAATAAACCCATAAACCAATAAAAATGAAACCCACAATAACCGATAATAACCCACAACTAATTAAGAAAACCCACGCCATTCTATAAAATTCAATAAAAATGAAAACAAAAGGTTAAAAAAACTTATTATAAAATATAAACGTATTTATTTTAAAAAAAACATGTAAAAAACCCATAATAAACCCACCATGAAATTCCAATTAAAAACAAGTAAACTAGTAACCTTGAAATGAAAAAAAACCCACGCCATTCGATGACATTCAAAAAAATGAAAAGAAAAAGGTTAAAACTTGATACAAAATTATCAAAAACCCATTTAATACTAGTAATTAAGACATATACCCATGTAAAATTCTTGCATTGATGATGATGGAGGGGACATTGGTAGAGAAGATGGAGAAGCCATGTAAAAATTTTAACTAGTAGAGCGTACGTGTTTGAGACACATATATATATTTCTATAAGGGAAGTAGTAGAGCGTGATTATATTGTTCGCGGTACGTCCTCTATTTCAATGACTGTCATTTTTTATTTGTGTACGTTTACCACATTTAACTTTGTACGCTACCTAATGTGTTATTTTAATCTAAATTATGCATAATAAAAAGTTAAAAAAAATTAATATTATAAAAATTTGCAATTAGACGATTTAAATAGAATCTTCTTAAGTATTTTTTTATACATTAACACCCCGAAGCAATACATAGAATAACTTATATGATGAATAATAATATTACTAATAAAGTATTTAAATACGAAGGAAGTATAAAGGAAATAATTATTTAAATTAAACACAACCTTAAATATGATGGTTATAAGACAATGGAAGTATATGATAAGTGTTCTCTCTTATGTTTCTTACTCTTTCTCTTTCTCTTTCTCATTGCTTTGGGATTTCACTAATAGCAAAATTTATACTCCCTTTATTGCAGACATATTACCACATTTTTTTATATTAGTTCGTCATATTATTTTGTTTTAGTTAGAGGAGCATGTACTGCGGGTCCTGACATTTTATGGGCCCAAGGCCAACTGAAAAAAATAGGCCCACTCTTATAAAATTTTTAAAACGTAAAATGAGTTATATTAGCTTTGTAATTTTTATATTTTAGTGACAGCGTAGGAATTGAGTGTGTAAACTATCAAAAAATAAAATCACATTCCAAAATTAGATTAAAACAACTTCCAAAATTCAAAATCAAGAAATAATCGACATTTAACAACTTATTTGCATATTAGTGATTTGTTGGCTGTTGCACCGACATGCATTTGCAAATGAAATTTAAAATTCATATTTGATTCATTAACAAAGGACATTCATGTTTCATTTGCACCTACTGATTGAAATTCATTTCTAAAATTGTTGCACCAACATCAAGAAATAAACAACATTCAACTTTCAAGAAATCAAGAAATTGAAATCTTATTCACTTGCAAATTTTGAAATCTTATTCACTTGCAAATTTTGAAATCTAATTCATTTGCAAAAGACATACAATTACTAAATAAAACCAAGAAACAAACAACATTCATTTGCACCAACATTCAAGAAATTAATATCTGATTCATTAGTAAATTTCAAAATCAAGAAATCAGATTCATTTGCAAATTTCAAAATCAAGAAATCAAAATTAGATTTTCGAAATCAACCTAATATTGAAATTCAAGATTAAGTGAGAAGTAATACACTGAGACAATGAGGTGCACCGCAGGTCCGCACTCCACAACACCGCCAATCGAACAACCGCCATGGGTAACCGTGAACGGTGGATAGCATGCGCCAGCGAATAGTAGATGGACGTTTAAATAAGATATAAAGAACTTGATTTGGGAGAAGAAATTGATTAGTGTCAAATTTTTGGATCTAGAAGGAATTGATAGTTGTCATTCAAAAATAATTTAAATTGGAAATAAAAACCTACAATTCAACTGCCATTGATGAACTTGGAGATAAATGAACTCATGCAAGATTAGAGAAGAAAAAACGATGGAAAAGGAAATTGAAAATTTATGCCATAATCACCGGCATTGGAAATTGATGGAGAATTGTTTTGGGAATGCAAAGTGCAAGTAGCAGTCCAAATGCCATTATTAACCTTTTTTTTTTTGAATAAACGCCATAATTAACTTCATTAAATTCTTGCGCGTGATTTACCTTCCCTATATTTAGTAAATACTTCCTCCGTCCCATAATACTTGCTACATTTCACTTTTTTACGCAATCTAATGCATAATTTTGATCATTAATATCTTAAACTACACTTATCTAAAAATTATAAAAATTTAATATTATGAAAGTATGCGATTAGACGATTCAAACAAGATCCCACTTGACTATATTTTTACTTACACATTAATCGCAATTAGAGGTGTTCAATGGGGCGGGTCGACCCAACGGGTCAAGGGTCGGGTCACATTTTGACGGGTCATAGTGGGTCGGGTCAATAATGGGGCGGGTCATTAACGGGCCTTGGTGTAAAGGGCCGGGTCGGGTCGGGTCGGATAATTATAAATATTAATTGCGGAAAAAAAATTAACCACTTTTTTTTGTTTTTTAAAATATTATTATTATATACATAAGTAAGTCCACCCAATGGGCCATAAAATATAATAAAAAAAGCCATTCTATGAACTTTTTTAAAAAGGGTCAAAGAGGGTCAAATTTAAATGGGCTTGACCCGGCCCGGCCCGTTTATCATTTGACATGACCCGCCCCGCCCCGGCCCATTTAAATTTTGACCTGACCCGCCCCGCCCTGCCCCGTTGAACACCTCTAATCGCAATATGTAAAATAAGCTTGAACGATGAATAGTGCACAAAATCAAAATGTAGCGAATATTTCGGAATGGAGGAAGTAGTACTATTACCTTGAGCCCTTATATTATTTCTTTATCTTTTATATTGGGCCCCTATTAAAACACAATTTTTAAACTTTTATCTTGGGCCCTGGGCGGTGGCCCCTTTGACCTACCCTTAGGGATGTACAACTTTCTCAAACAAAATACTAAGTTTGATGGTCACATAGATAGATATTCTCTTATCTTAGCATACTGCATACCCTATAAATATAATCCAACAACAACAACAGTGAATCTAGATATTATTATTATTATTATTATTATTATTATTATTATTATTATTATTATTATTATTATTATTATTATTACACAAGTGTGGTGAATTTCAGAATTGATTAATATATTTTCAAGCAAGGTTTATAAGAATTAATTAAATAACGCAACAATTATAAATCATAATTTGTGGATCATTTTCTTGTGGTTGTTCATCTTTGTTATAGTCATAGTACTCATTGGTTATACTACATGTCAAAATAATTGAAAAGATCAATTTGATATTAAATTGGTGAAAAATATCCATGAAAAATCAAAATAATTTTCATAAATTTATAAGAATGTACAATATGATGATATGTATAACCCGAATAGTTAAGAATTTAAAATATTGTCAATTATAATTACTTCGGCCCTTTCATTAAACTTATAATTGATTTGAAATTTTACCGCGCAATATATTACTATAATCGTAAGAATTTCAAGACGAATAAAATATGAGCAAATATCAATAGTTATTGGTTCAATCTCTAGGCCTAGGTTTTTTAGTTTGAAAAAGTTCTTAGTTAATTAAATGACTTCATAAAGTCTTATGATCTTGTCAATACGATGACTTAAAATTTTTGGAACAAATAACAAATATGATGCAAAAAAAAGTCCTTTTTAATACTTTGTATTTTTCATTTTAGTTTGTGTTATTGATTTTACACTGTTATTTTGACAACGATCGCACACGCGTTTTTTAATCTAATCCATCTACAAACTTATTATCTCTTTCTTTTTTTTAGTATCTTTTCAATATAATCTTAACAAAAATGATGCAAAAAATTTCTTTCTAATACTTTGTATTTTTCATTTTAGTTTGTGTTAATGATTTTACACTATTTATTTTGACAACGATCTCACATTCATTCTTTTACTGATCTAACCACAAACTTATTATCTCTTTTTATCTGTCAGTATCTTTTCAATCTTAATTGCTATTTCATTTATTCCTTTTAATTTTGCTACATTATGAGTATGAAAGTGAAAGCTTTTTGGATATAACGAACATAAAATGAGTTTCTATTATACTCTTGATATTTTTTTTATTCTCCAGACTAATTTCCCTTTTCACTAAATATCACCCAAAAATACAACATGTGGATTCTAAGTGGAGCAATAGGAGTATTCAGCACAAGAGTAATAAAGTAAAGAAGTGCATCCATTTTTTAAGAAGTCAACATTTTTATGAAATTGTGAACTTCTAAATCTAATATTCTCACTATTTAGCTTGTATTATGAGTAATTCATTGTTAATATGGTCAACTTAGAATTTATCCAAGATAAGATCCCGGAATGAATTTTAATTCACGTATCCCTTCTGTTTCCTTAGTCGATCTACTCTATATTTTATTAAAAAAAACTATAAATATCAATAATTATATAAAAATTACAAATAGTGTCTTATATTGTTGAGTACCCATGTGTCATGTGAGTTGTCCCATATCGGAGAAAGAGAAGAGTATGCATCACTTTATATATTCAAGGAGTAACTCCTACTATTACCAATTTGTTTTAGTAGTGAACTTCATTTGGGTTTATGAGTGGGCTACTTCTTCTCCTCCTTGTTTGAGTTGTCAGACCCATTTTCCAAATTCTATTATATATGTTGTATTCAAATGTCTCAATTACTTATTAGCAATATTTATAAATAATTCTTAATTTGTGATTTATTGGATAAATTTGCAATAGAAAAAAATATAGCTAGAGTACATACCTTGCAAATGAGGCGTGATGGAATTTACCCAAATCTGCACTACAATTCATCTATCCTCAATCTTTATTAAAGTTTATTTATTGTTTTTTGTAAAGTTGATTATAATATATAGTATTATCGTACTATATTTTATCTAACTAAAAAAATTAGAGACTGAAAACGGCTGGATGAAAAAAATGAATAACATAAAGGAGGATTAGGTTTGGGATTAGGATTAATTAGATTAATTAAGTCATAAATTCAAAAATCTAAGTTAAGTCATACGTAAAGGCTTCGATGGGGAAGATCTTTTAAGAGAGAGAGAATATTCCAAAATTAGACTTTCAAATAAGATAATAATTATTATTAATATTATTTTTGTTTCTGCTTAGAAATCGAGTCAATATCTCCCTGACCGGAAGGTTGATTTTTCGGTTGTTTCAGAAGTCCGAATACTGATCTTCAACTGACCTGCAAAACGAACAGAGTTAGCTTGTCCGGGGGCGTTTCCCGGAAAGCCTCTCCGATGCTCAAGTCAGTATTGTGTTCAAAGATGAATAGTGTTAGGAATAGTAATAGTAAAAATTGGGGAGAGAGAACATACCATTTAGGGTTTGATCTGAGGTATTTATAATGATGGGTAGGGTTAATAAGACAGCACTCAAGGGCACTTTGGTAATTTTGCCTTGAGCTGGGCTTGAATTATGATTATCATGAATAGGAGAGATCTTGGGCCTTTGGATCCTTTGACTTGATCCTTTAGTATTGGGGCTCAGTTGACCCAATAACATTAGCCCCACGCGCTGAGGTCGTTTGGAACACAAACGGGCTTAGAGCGGAAATTCGATCAAACAATCAGACCGTAGACTTTCATAGACTTTAAAAATCAAAACTTGAGCGAAGGATGGATCGAGTAGTCATGAGACAGTTATCTTCCCAGGAGACCCCTGAGGGTTGAGATGCCTTAGGAGAGTAATGTCCGAATGTGGACGTCTGGGCCGAGTAATAGCGTAACAGGCCGAATACTTGCATTCCATAGTGAATGCTAATGGGGGGCTGGTCATAGTTGAATTTACATGATACCTGTCTTTCCCTCATGGCCGGAGCGATCTAAGTGTAGTATGAAGGCCTAACAATGGCCGAATACAAACAAATGGCCGAATACATGCATGATGATCGAATTTGCGAATAGCTCTTAGGTTACTTATAGGACCTTTAAAAAGAGTCCGAATGCTTTTCATCAGTTTGTTTCCAAGAAGTCCGAGCATGGTAAGGGGCCGAAAACCTGTATGGTAGTTAGGAGTCATTTGAGAGACCAGAAGCTTACCGTGTGTAGTTATTCGTTTGGTAGGCCGAGTACTGACGCATGGCCGAGTACTGACGCTGATAAATTATCCTCAACTTAGCCATCAACCTCTTCGGTACAAGAAGGGACCATAGTTCGTGGGCGAACAGGGGTCTCCTCTCATACCGAAGAGTTCAAGGACAAAGTTGACATGTCGGACCGCGAACCGGCAGTGGTGGAGGAAATTTCAACTCGGCCGATGAGGGGTCCTCCGTTCTTGACCAGAGAGTCCTCTTAGGGAGCAAGTGTATTCGGGTGTTTGAAAGGGATATTTAGGACTTTCCTAAAGCCCCAGTGAATTTTATCTCTTTCCCCAAAGGGGAATTCTAGAGGTTTTTGCGTGGTGGGGTTGATGAAAATGACCCCAAGTTTTAGCCCTTTTTATAGCCAAAATCTTACTGTTCACCATCATGTCAATCACATCAATCAAGTCTGGGTGAACACTTTCGTCAGGTTGAAGGCCGAATCCATGCGGGCTTACAGGAAGAGACATAGGCAATTGGAGATGAAGATTGATGCATGTTTAGCCCCACTTCCTGATGACCGAGTATATGCCCCTGTAGGGGACCCCTGACGGTCCGAATACATGCACGGGAAGGGGACACTTGGTGTCCGAATACGTGCATGGGAAGGGGACACTTGGTGTCCGAATACAAGCATGGGAAGGGGATCCCTAGGGGTCCGAATACGTGCAAAGAGAGACCTCTAGTTGTCCGAATACTTGCACATGAGGGGAGCACCTAGGAGTGTCCGACTACATGCACATGAGGGGACCTCGTGGGTTCCGAATATGTGCATTGAAAGAGGACCTCTAGGGGTCCGAGTAAGTGCACTGGAAGAGGACCTCTGGGGTGTCCGAGTAGATGCACTGGAAAGAGACCTTTGGGGGTCCGAATACATGCATATATAGAACACAGCATTTTGAGTATACGCCTTCAGAGGATACTAATGAGTGTCCGAATACATGCATTAAAGGAGCACCTAGGAGGGTCCGAATACATGCACCAAAGGAGCACCTAGGAGGGTCCGAATACATGCACCAAAGGAGCACCTAGGAGGGTCCGAGTACATGCATTAAGGGAGCACCTAGGAGGGTCCGAATACATGCACCAAAGGAGCACCTAGGAGTGTCCGAGTACATGCATTAAGGGAGCACCTAGGAGTTTCCGGAAACATGTATCATGGGAACACCTAGGGGTGTCCGAATACATGCATTAGAAGGCACGTAGAAGTGATTCTGACCCTTTAGGGAGTCCATCCCTTTTTTGGGGGGTCCAATATGGGTCGTGGTAATTAGCCCCTAGGGAGTCCATCCCCTGTGGGACCGAGTTCGTATTTGCCGTGTCAGGCAAATGCCGAATCGTATCGTATCTACCAGGTTAGGCAGATGCCGAATAGGGCGTATTAAGAGCCGTCGAGATAGCCGCTGGATAGCCGTTAGGTAGCCGTTACGCTTGGGTAGCCGTTGCACATTTGGCCGTTGGGACTTCGAGATTGGTGCCCAATGTTCCAAATTCTCTTATTTTCTTATAAATACCACTCTTGTGCTCATTTGCTTCATTTCACTTTCATTTCATCTTCATTTCTTTAGAGCTTTCCAAGATTTTCCCAAGTTTTTCCAAAAATTCATTCGAGCTTTTCAAATCAAGCTTTCAAATCACGTAGTTTTCAGGTACGTTTTCTCCTCCGACTTTGTATAAAAATAATGGCCGATTATACTTTTTCCTGTTTTAATTTTGACGATAGTGACGTAGAAATTGATTTCTTGACCAAGTATGATTATGTGACCGAACATGATATAGACGAATCCTGTGTGGAATCGCCCCTTTACTACCCGGAGACTTTGCTTCCTTTCCCTTGGGAGCCTACCGTGGCTTTACCTCCGGGGAAAATTGATGTTAGTGCATCTCATCTAGAGGGTATAACGGTCGTTCCCCCCTCCTACAGGCCGTACCCGTCTGCTGCAGTAGATTTGGTTCCTATTTCCACAGGGAAGAGTATCGACATGGGTCAGAACCCACGTTACAGGGGGCCGAAACACGTATTGGAAGGGGGCCCTGCTAATTATTTCCTAAGGCCTTCTTGGATTTCTACTTTGGATAACAAGTTATCCTCCCTCAAGAAGAGCTGGGCGTTACCGGACAAATATTCGTTGGTGAAGCCGGGGAAACACGACAGCGTGAAAGATGTACCCGAAGGGTGCATCGCCACATATAAGGATTCAATGGAGACGGGCTTGAGGTTTCCTCTTCATCCTTTTGCAGTAGAGGTGCTCAATGCCTACAACCTTACGGTGTCCGAATTGTATCCCAATGGGTGGGGATGTATAGTCGCTTTCATTATGATCTGTACAGCTATAGGAGTAGCGCCATCTTTGACGGCTTTTAGGTATATTTTTAGGTTGAGGTTATGTTCATCGAAGCAAGGCCCCGGATGGGTATCTTTTCAACATAGGTCGGGGTTTTTAGTGGTTGACAAGTTGAAGGATAGCATGAAGTGTTTTAAGAATGACTTCGTGTTTTTGTATAGTCTCGAGCCGTGGCCAGTCAAGACGAGTCATGACGAACAGCCGAATCTTCAAATGAACAATAATGTGCCTCAATGTGACTTTGAGGATTTTTTAATTATAGAGTATGCAACCAAAGATGTAGACTTAGGAAGTTTTAAACCAGCTTTTGTACAGAATAATTTTTACGTTACCCGTACACATCTTCAAAACGAGTTGCTTTTGTCAGCCTTGGACTTAGTCCGAAATACCATAAGGGTGAGTTGCTATATTTGAATTTTGCTTCTCCTGTATCCGGTCACTGATTCTTATTTCGATGTTGCAGTTGTAGCGTTCGGAGAGTTGGAGAAGAAATACCCAGAGATCATGGATGCCCTAGGGTTTGCTCAAATGATGGCCGAGTCCCGTCGAAAGAAGACACAGGCGGGAAAAACGTCTCTCCCCCCTCCTCCCAAGGTAATAAGATTTAATTTAGTAATACCCAATTTTCTGTTCCTTAACTTCGATTTTTGCAGAATCAAAGGAAAAAGAGGCTCCTGGAGGAATCTGCCGAGCCGGCGTCCAGCAGGGCGGCCGACACGAGCTCACCCTCGACCCAAACTCCCAAAAGGCAGAGGCTCCCGCCGAAGGGAGACAAGGGCAAGGGGAAGGCTGTTGAAGAGTCAGGGGAGCGGAGTGCGGAGGAGGTGCCTTTGGAGCAGTCCGAATATGAGGGAGACACCGGGGTAGTATTTGGTTCTGATCAGACATTTTCAGAGCTGAGTTCTAAGGAGCTGAGGGTTAGATGGAGGAAGGCAATGGGGCAACTGGTGAGTGACAAGGATTTGGCCCAACTCGCCTCTGTCCCAGCCAAGACTAGGGTCAACGAACTGCTGGCTATTCAGGCTGAGGTATTTTTGTTAGATTTCTTGATGGATACCTCGCTAATTAGTCTAATTTTGGATGTGCATTTACTTGGTCGATGTCTTTGCAGATGAACATCAGAATGCAGTTTGAGATCACTGCTGCCCTCGGCTCTGAGGTGGTGCAAGCTGACTTTCAAGACTTGAAGAAGAGGAACCATGAGCTGAACGCCAAACTGATCATGCAAAATGATCAGATTATGTCTCTGAATCGGGAGAACAAAGGTCTTCATCATTCTTTGGAACAGATGCACGAGAAGTGTCGATTCTTGAAGGAGGCGGTGTTGGTCCGGGAGAAGCAGCTCTCCCTTAAGAAGAGGATAGTGAAGGAATGGGTGAAGACCGACGAGGGGAGGCAGTTCATGGCCAAGGTGGGGGCGAATGCTTGTAGCCAAGGTCAAAGGGTCCGTGAGCTGATGGACGAGTTTGCCCATGAGAAGCTGCAGGCGACCCCGGATTGGGAGGCTTTCTCTGCTGCCGCCGAGGAGGAGTATGACAGGGCCCTCAGTCAGACGCAGCAGGAGATGAAGGAGTTTGAGGATGAGGATCCCGATGCTGATGAAGAGGCTGCTGACAAAGAGGCCTGGGAGAAGGTATTGCCGGGGGAAGTCGAGGCTAGGTTCAAGGATTTTGACTTTGCTCATTACGACATATCCATTCCTTCTAGGCCGACCACTCCCGTGTCATCTCCTATTGCTGCCGTTCCTCTACTCCCTCGCCCCCAAATTGTTCAAGCTACCCCGGCTGTTCCCCGTTCCCCAGCTGTTTCCAGGAGGATGGAGTCCGTTTTCGGAGAAGAGAATATGGAAGAGAATATGGAGTTAGACCCCTTGTTTTCTGTAGAGGAGCTTATGGAGAGATGAATGTTGTATTTTTCTTGTTTGTCAAACAATCAGGCTACGGCCTTTTTGTTGTAAACTTTTACTTCAATCTTATTTGAGTAGTCTGCTATTCTGATGTTTAGATGATATGCTTAAATTGTGTCCGAGCACTTAAAATGGCACCTTCAAAAGGTGTCCGATCACTTAATTTTGGGTAAGACTGATCTTTCGTTGCCGGTAAGGCCGGCTCAGAGGATGAACATGCTTTAAGAGATCGAGTGACAACATTTTGCCGGTTAGGCCGGCTGAACACAACCATCATAGTAAATTCAAATTCTTAACTGATCTGAATTGTTACATATTTTGAAAATTTGTCCGCCGTGTGTAATGCGAACTTTAACTGCAAACTTTAAATAACTTCAATTGCAAACTTAAATAAAAACATATGCCGATATTATATGCCCCCAGTTCGTAGTACACTTGGTGGGCTAAACATAAAATTTCTTCAAATGATCTGAGTTCCATGGTCTTGGCAGGGGTTTGCCATCTTCTTCCAATTCATAAGTCCCTGGTCTTACTACGCGCGTGACTCTGAATGGTCCATCCCAATTTTTTCCAAGTTTGCCTTTCTCAACTATTTTGCCCGTAGCTTCTACTTTCCTCAGAACAAGGTCTCCCACTTGAAACTGTCGTGGTTTCACAAGTTTGTTGAATTGCCTCGTCATCCTCTGTTTCTGGGCTACGGACTTTAAAAATGCATTGCCTCTAATTTCCGGTGAGAGGTCTAAGTTGATTGGCTTATCTTCGTCATTCCTGTATTGGTCGTAGTAGGTTACTCTGGTAGATGGTATCCCTACTTCGACCGGGAGGACAGCTTCTGTGCCGTATACTAGAGAAAAAGGTGTATGGCCCGTGGCCTCTTTAACAGTGGTGCGGCTAGCCCACAAAATTCCTGGCAGCTCATCCACCCAATTACCGCGGCTTCCTTCCAGTTTCTTCTTTATACCCTTGAGTATAATTTTGTTTTCTGCTTCTACCTGCCCATTTGTTTGAGGGCGGGAGACCGAGGAGAATCGGGTGTTGATGTTGAAGCGAGCGCAGTACTCTCTCGTTGCGGTACTGTTGAATTGCTTGCCATTGTCGGAGATGATGACTTGAGGTATCCCGTAACGGGTAATGATATTCCTCCAGAGGAACTGGCAGACTTGTTTGTCCGTGATAGAGCTTAAGGCCTCGACCTCCACATACTTGGTGAAATAATCAATGGCTACCAGTACGAACCGTCGCTGTCCACTCGCTGGAGGGAAGGGACCCAACAAATCGATCCCCCATCTATCGAAAGGCAGAATGGATTGTATGGGGGAAAGGTAGTTAGAAGGTCGGCGGGGTATTTCACCAAAGAATTGGCATTTTTCACAAGTTCGCACTAATTTCTCTGCATCGGCTTTTATACTCGGCCAATAATACCCACTTCTCAAGACCTTTCCTACAAGGGTCCGAATTCCTTGGTGAATTCCGCAAGCCCCTCCGTGAATCTCCTTTAAGATGTAATCCCCCTCAGTTGGAGTCACACACTTAAGCAGGGGATGAGTATAAGACTTCTTGTGTAGAGCCCCCTCGTACCATTCGAAGTATTTCGCCTTTCTAACAAGGATTGGCCCTGCTTCAGGGTCTTCGGGTAGCTGCCCATCTCGGAGGAGGGAGATGTAAGGGTCCATCCATGAGTCAGTTCGATTGACCCCTCCCACGAAGGCATTGATGCTGGGGCAAGGCAGGACCTCCCAGACTATGTGGCGGGGTTCATTGCTAATTGCCGAGCTAGCGAGTCTTGACAAGGCATCGGCCTGTGCATTCTCCGATCTCGGGACATGGTTTACAACTACACTATCAAACCCAGACATGGCTTCTTTAACTTTAGTCAGGTACATCTTCATCCCGTCATCTTTGGCTTCAAACTCTCCGTTTACCTGACCTGCTATCAACTGTGAGTCGGTGTTGGCAATTACCTTCTTGGCACCTGAGGCGAGACATATTCCTAGTCCAAGGAGCAATGCCTCATACTCAGCTTCATTGTTGGTAGCCACAAAGTCGAATTTGACTGTATGTTCGAGTCTAGCCCCATGAGGGGATATGATCAGAAGTCCGGCACCGGAGCTATTCCGGGTAGATGACCCGTCGACGTACAGTTTCCAATTTTCATCTATGGATATTTCTTCCAAAGACCCGGTCATTTCTGAGATGAAGTCTGCGAGAGCTTGTGCTTTAATGGCCGTTCTCGGCTCGAACTCTATACCGTAGTCTGCTAACTGGTTGGCCCAGTCGGTTACCCTAGATGATTGATTCTTACTTTCCAATACTTTACGCATCGGTTGTGAGGTTCGTACTATCACGGGGTGCGATTGAAAATATGGCTTTAACTTTCTGCTAGCAATAACCAGTGCGAAGATGGATTTCTCTATGGTAGAATACCAGGCTTCGGAGCCGCGGTAGGCATGGCTGACATAGTATATTGGGAACTGTTGCTTCTCTCGTTCAGCTACTAATACCGCACTCACTGAATAGTCTGATACAGAAACGTAAAGATACAAGGTTTCACCCGGCGAGGGTGACACTAACTTCGGTATTTCTGTCAAATAACCCTTTAAGCTGAGGAAGGCTTCTTCGGCTTCTCGATCCCACTCAAACTTTGGTTGCTTCAAGACTTTGAAGAAAGAATAACTCCTATCTGCGGATTTGGACATAAATCGGCTCAAAGCGGCGATGCACCCGGTTAGGCGTTGCACTTCTTTTACCGTCTTTGGTGAATGCATCGACATAATAGCTCGAATCTTGTCGGGGTTGGCTTCGATTCCCCTTTCATCTACTAAAAACCCGAGGCACTTGCCTCTTGTAACCCCGAAAACACACTTCTTCGGATTGAGGCGCATTTGATTCACGCGCAAGGTTTCAAATGTTTCTCTCAAGTGTTCGGCGTGATCTTCAGCGTTTTTGCTTTTGGCGATCATGTCGTCCACGTATACTTCTAGATTTCGGCCTATCTGCGCCTTAAACACTTTGTTTATCATGCGCTGATATGTGGCTCCAGCATTCTTTAACCCGAAGGGCATCACCATGTAGCAGTAAACACCCGAAGGAGTTATGAAGGCGGTATGCGGTCTATCTTCCACGGCTAGTGGTATTTGGTGGTATCCAGCGTTGGCGTCCATAAAACTGAGGAGGGCATGCCCCGCGGTAGAATCTACCAACTTGTCAATCTTAGGCAGTGGATAGTCGTCCTTAGGGCATGCCTTGTTAAGATCGGTGAAGTCCACGCACATACGCCATTTCCCGGAAGGTTTCTTCACAAGCACTACATTAGCGAGCCAGTCAGAATACTTGCACTCCCTAATGAAACCGGCTTTCAAAAGTTTATCTACTTCTTCCTTCGCCGCTCGTGCCCTCTCGGCGCCTTGATGTCTTAGCTTTTGCTTTACTGGTTTATACCCCGGTTTAATGTCCAGATGGTGCGAAGCGACATCCGCGGGTATGCCGGGCATTTCTTCGACGCTGAATGCAAACACTTCTCTGTATTGCCTAACGACTTCAATGATACTTTCCCTCATGGGTTCAGTAAGGTTCTTTCCGAGTCGAATCTTTTCGTGGCCCCACAGGGCGACCTCTTCATAGCCTTCCACCGGTTGGGGCTGGGTGATTTTTCGTGTTTCTTCCTCGACTACATGCAAGATAGAATCCGCTTCCTCGGCCTTTCTTTTCTTATTGCACTTATCCGTTTCTCGCATTCCCATCTTGAGCGTGTTCACTTGGCACTCTCTTGCGCTCTTTTGGTCTCCATACAGGATCCCGACTTTTCCGTCGTCTCTCTCATATTGTATTAGCAACTGATGAGTGGAGATGACGGCTTTGATCTTGTTTATCAGGGGCAGGCCCATTATGATGTTGTAGGGGAATTGTATGTTTACCACGGTGAAGCGTACCGGCAAGGTTCGCCCGTTTCCTTTCTCCCCAAAGCGTACTGGGAGTACTAGGGTTCCAGCGGGAGAAACCCGGCTCCCTCCGAACCCAACTAGGGGTCGATCGAGCTTTTCCAAGTGTTCAGGACCGTATTTCAATTGTTTCAAACAATCCATGGTGATCAAGTCGGCAGTGCTTCCGGTATCGACCAAAACTCTTATGACACTCATCATCCCCACTTTGAGGGTGAGAACAACGGGGTCAGAATGCGGGTGTTGTATCGCGGGGGCCCCTTCTCCGAAGATCATCTTCGGTCCGTCTACCGTCTTCTTAGATTCGGTGGTCAAAGAACTTAGTATGTGAACGCTATCTTTGACTGACCGAATACTGGGGTAGAATTCAGAATATCCCCCGGATATCATGTGTATGACCCCTTGCGTGGCTTCAGATTGTTCTTGGGCTTTCGGGCGCCTTTTATTTCTTCGGTGAGTGTCTCTTCGACCTCCCTGTCGATTGTCATTTCGCTTTAAGAACTTGTTTAGTTGGCCTTCATCGGCCAATTTATCCAATACCTTTTTCAACTCCCGACACTGGGACAAGGTGTGACCATGTTCCTTATGATATTCGCACCAGAAGTCCATGTTTCGTCGATTTTGTGACGTCGAGATCCTCGGGGGAACAGGTAATTGGTCTCGAATGGAGTAGAAGATATCCCTTTGACTCCGGTTAAATCTTGACTCCGCTGCCTCCTTTGCTTCGAAGGCGGGGTAAGCTTATACTTGTCTACGGCCCTCTTCTCTAGGAGGTCCCATGGGCGATCTGAACCTCTCCCGTCCAAAGCCATCAGAGTTCCGCCGGTTAGGCGTGGCTTCCTGGGATCGGCCCGCCTTTTCTTTCTTCTTCCTTGAGTCCAAAGGCATGCAAATGTCGGAAGCGCGGATGAATCTTTGTACAATGTCCATGGCCTCCGAGTACGTAGTGATGTCGTGTTCCAGCAACTTCCATTTCAATTTCGGTGTTTTGATCCCGTTAATGAGGGCGGGGACCGTTGTAGCATCGTTTGCCCCCGGTATGAACAAGACTTCTTCATGGAATCGTTGGATATAGTCGGCCACGGACTCCCCCTCTTTTTGAATAATTGACATCAGGTGCAAATTAGATTTCTTTTGCCTTTTTGATGCGACGAAATGGTCAAGAAACAAAGCTTCGAGGACAGCAAAGCTATCCACACTTCCAGGAAGTAGGGACGTGTACCAGTTGAGTGCTAGTTCGGATAGGGTAGTCGGAAAGAACTTGCAAAGCATGGCCTCACAGGTAGTGCTTACCGCCATATGGGCACGGTAGGATGCTATATGTTCTGCCGGGTCTTCTGATCCGTTGAACGACTTGATGGCGGACACCTTTACTTTATTCCGGTTAGGAACAGCTAGTATTCGTGCCGACAACGGCGTTTTGAAGATGGTAGGGGCCGAGTCTGAACCATCCCTCACATAATCTTCCCTAGCATAATCATACCTCTCTCGGTATACTGGGCTGTGGTAGGATTCCTCTACTGGGTTTTGTTCTTGCCTCCTGGAGTTGAGGTGAGTTCTAACATCTTGTTCTTTCCTTCGCCTATTGATGATCTGTCTGGCGTCGAATCTCGAGCTTCCCGATAGTTCTGGCATCCGGCTAGGAGCCTGTTCTACCATCCGGCCGGGGCCTTGCCGATTACACTCATGGCGTATTTGACTGTGGTGTAATGCAGAGTTCGGCATTCCCCAGGCGGGCTGCGCTACATGGTTGGGAGCTTGCTCCTGCTGCAAGGGTGACTCTTGGCTCTCAGCAATATCTTCGACCCAAAAATCAGGGGCTTCTTTCTGGGTGACAGGGATCTGCTCTGTTTGTCGCCGAGCGGAATGAAGGAGACTGTGTTGCTGAGGTTGGAGGATAGTGGGTAAAGTCCTTACCGCTTGTTGGATGGATTCCTGGAAACGGGAAGTGATGGTTGCTGCAAGGTCGTCGAGATCTTGTCTGGTGACAAGATTCGGAGGTAGGATTCCGTCGTTAGGGTCTTGATCGTGGACCGAATGGGCGGAATGATGTTCTGACTGTCTAGTGTTAGCTCTAGTAGCTCTCTTAGAATTCATGGCTTTTGTTTGTGGAAGCGAATGTAAGGGGATGTGTTTATCTGTCCCCACAGACGGCGCCAAATGTTTCTGCTTAGAAATCGAGTCAATATCTCCCTGACCGGAAGGTTGATTTTTCGGTTGTTTCAGAAGTCCGAATACTGATCTTCAACTGACCTGCAAAATGAACAGAGTTAGCTTGTCCGGGGGCGTTTTCCGGAAAGCCTCTCCGATGCTCAAGTCAGTATTGTGTTCAAAGATGAATAGTGTTAGGAATAGTAATAGTAAAAATTGGGGAGAGAGAACATACCATTTAGGGTTTGATCTGAGGTATTTATAATGATGGGTAGGGTTGATAAGACAGCACTCAAGGGCACTTTGGTAATTTTGCCTTGAGCTGGGCTTGAATTATGATTATCATGAATAGGAGAGATCTTGGGCCTTTGGATCCTTTGACTTGATCCTTTAGTATTGGGGCTCAGTTGACCCAATAACAATTTTATAATCAAGGAAATATAAATTTGATTAATTTCTCCAATCCTTATAAGGAATTTCTTTCTTTTATTTATCAATTAATTAAGATTCTAATTGATTACTTTTAAACTATAAAAGGTGATAAATTTAAAACTATAATGGTCCGTTTGATGATCGTTACTAATTAACTAGATAGATTTCCGTGCCAAAGCACGATTTATAAATTATTTAAATAAAAAATTTAAATTTGGTTAATTTGTCCAATCTTTATAAAGAATTTCTTTCTTTTATTTATCAATTAATTAAGATTCTAATTGATTACTTTTACGCTATAAAAGGTTATAAATTTAAAATTATAATGGTCCGTTTGGTAATCGTTACTAACTAAATAGATTTCCGTGTCAAGCACTATTTATGAATTATTTAAATAAAAAATTAGTAATTTTATAGTGTAATTAAGTTATTATATAACTCTTAACTTCTGAAGTATATTGAAATTATAAATTGATTTGTTTTAAAAATTATAAAAGTACTATTATTAGATTGACATACATATTATTGATATATTACTATAAAAAATATAATCATAAAATTATGCACTAAATGATATAAAAGAGAGGGTCTTCGCTAACATTTAGAACGCCAGAAAAGCATATGGCAATTGGCAAGGACTCTGATTTTTTCGAAGTTGGCAATAAGAACATCAAACTTTCAAAGGTTATTAGATATTACTACTTAAACAAAATCTTACTTTGAGACTATAAAAGAACATGTCTCAAATGGATAAACTTATTATTACTAAAAAAAAGTACAAAAAAAATCACATGTTGTGTGATTGTGTTTAGTGTAATCTTATTTAGAGTTGGTGCTATAACATATTAAAGTTATATTATAATCTATTAAAATTGATATTAAAACCTACTACCTCTTATTTAGACTAAATGTCTCATATTTTTTTTGGCACTATTCATTCATCACTGTTAATTTGTATTAACTCTTAATCTAAAAGTTAAAACATAGTCATGTGGGATCTTGTTTGATTCGCCTCAATACAAGGATTACTAATATCAAATTTTTATGATTTTTAATTAAAAATAATTTGAGATATTAAGGGTTAAAATGTTATCTCGGCAAGTGTGAAAAACTAAATGAGACATTTTATACACTGAACAGGAGGAAGTATTAAAGTTGGCATTTGGAGTTTGCATTTTATTTGTTATAACTTCTTAATAAATTATAATGCCAATTCTAAATATTAATTTTAATAGGTTATAAAACTGTAAAATTTTAATAGATTATAATACTAACTTTAATATGTTATAATACAACTTTAATAGATAATAACAACTATAAATAGGATCAAATGCGCGCTTAATTTTAGGTTTTTCTCCTTTTTTAAATCATTGGATTGGACCTAAAAATACCGTCCCTTATAAAGACAATTTTTCAAGAGAGTAGCTGAAAAAATAAAAGATCTAAAATTTGTCCTAAACAGTCATCAATCGTGTAGCATAATATTCAACCCATCCTTCAACACTTGGATCACGAACTTTACTCCAATGGTTTGCTATTGGTGGCAATGGTGCATCTTTCAACAAGAACACTAATATAATGCGGATGAGTACCACAATGAGCAATACCCAACTCAACATAAGGTCTTTGTATGCCTGAGAGAGCTCTTAGTGGAAGAATAGTATAGAAAGCAGGTGTAGCTCCGAAGCTAAAATAAATCACCACACAATTGTAGAAAGTCGCAATAACAAACAAATCTTGGATACTCGTCATCCAGTGCTCTGGTGGTGCATTTTCAACACTATTATCCCACAATATACGATTCATTGCTTCTCTCACCTCTTGTTGGCCTCCGTATAATCTCTCATAGATTGTATCAAAACCAAGCGCATTGTACATTGACCGACGAGCATGAAGCCAATTATCTTCGCCGCCATAAAATGCATCAGCCACTACTCGAAACCCACAATTTCCATCTGCTTTCACGTTTAACCAACCTTTAAGGTTTTGATGCATGATTACAGGAAGGTAATTACTATAGAGAAAACTATCTAGTGTCAACATCTTATTAACCGCTGGAGCATACGGTGCCGCAAAAAAGGTAACAAGAACTAAGTATAATAAAAAGTCGGACTTTTGATCTTAGGACTGATTCTCAATCTAACAACATTTTGCACAGAAGACGATTTAGAATGAAGCAAGGCCGCATGTTTTAGGTCCGAAATGCTATTCATTATCACCCATTCTTGGTCCTCATCCTCATACTTCATAAAAAAGTTATTGTCCTCAAGTTCTAATTTGTTCCTTACCTCTTCCTTTAGTTGGTCAATACTCTTGGTTAAACAGAAGTTAATCCTTCCGGTATGTCCATTATTACAAGTAGCCTTCACAACAAAGGTGCTTGAGTTTTCATGTGGTGGTTCAACTGCAATCTCTTGATCTTGCTGATTATCATCCATATTGCCTTGAGTTGTCACTGGGCACTCTTGAACTATTCTTGTTCTTAAGGTGGGATTGGATGAGTGATTAACAACATTAGACTCAAATGGTACAATATTGTGTAATGCTGCAAGTTGGTTTACTCCAACTGCGACGTTCTGGTCTCTTGGATTAATAGGATTCACCAAATTGAACTGTGAGGAACATTTTCTCGAAGACGGTTCAACATCATCTTTTGTCGTTTTCGCATCCTTACATATCTTTTTGTTGCTTCGTGTCCACTGTATCTTAAGGCCTACCAGTCTACGCTTCAATGTAGACCTTGAAACTGAAATTAGCATTAAATAAGATTATTGATTAAGAAAAGATGGAAAGCTATGGAGCACATGTAAACAAATAATTACAATCATAAATTAGGGTAGTTCTATAGTGGTTGGACTTAAAGTATCTTTCAAATAGATTCAGCGGACTTTGTAGTGATAAACATACCACCAAGATGATTTGCAGCCTCTACTATCGTCATGTTTAAGGACATCAGTGATTCTATCTTCTCACGTGGAATGTCTATCTTTTGTGTCGTAACCTTCTTATCATCACTTTGAAGGTTCTTATTCTAGCCAATTTCCAAAAACAATGATTAATATTTCAATCACAATGCGCAAGTAAGCCATTAACAGAAATAGCTATAAAATCTATGCTTCCAGAACTTACGACTTTGGTCTGTTGATTTTGTAAAGTGTGAAGTGCATGCCGGCTATCTTCACATATTGCATTGTTTCTTCCCTGAGAATGATGTCCTGTATTCACAATGATAAACTTTACACTTGCGCAAAGCATAGGCGATCCTTCTAATGAGGTTTGATATCTAAAATGGATGTACAAAATGGAATTATACCTTCAACTTGATTAGCAGTATCAATCGACAAGGTTTCTGTTTGGTGTAAAATCAAATTTTCATTGTTAGGCATATGTGTTCTCCATACTTCAAATCCTGAAGTAACATTTTGCACATGACAGTACTGGCTATATTCACCCATTAGATCTGTTCTTACAAGCAACCAAATTTCAAATATAGATGTATACTCTTAGCATCAAATGTATAATTGATTATAGCAGGTTTCATGAGAAATATAAACCTGAAATATATTTAATGACACTTGAAGAAAAATCACACACCTTCAGGAAACTGAGTGACTTCGGATTTATCTAAAAATATGTATTGTGGTGATGACACCACGTCGTTGATAATCGCTTGTCCAAATTCGGATGAATCTGGTTCAAATAACAATGAGAACTTGAGTCGGAAAAGCTTACTTATAATGAATGAGTCTGATGTAAATATAACTAACCTCCAAGAACAGGTGTCTGATCACCAGGTAAACTTTGCAGTTGATGCAATGTACTCTGCATAGTGTTGTGACCCTCATGTGATATTTTCGCATCCTCTTCATCGACTAACTCATCAATGTCAGATGTTATCTCGTTGTCGTCGTCACTAGTGATTTTATAGTACGAATCATAAAAGCCCATTCTCTTGTAGTACTCTTCATGTATGTCATCAATTATTACAACGGGCTCTTTTCCAAAGTTATGTGGCAAGCTTTCTTTTTTGAAACACTTGGGGAGGATCAAGTCTTTCAAATTGTGTAAATTTGTGATGCAACCAGGCAGAGTTTTGATTCTCGTACCACTAATATTAAGGGTGCACAACTTGCTCAATTTGCCCAAATTTGGCATTTTTCTTAGATTGAAACAGTCTTTGAGCTGCAGTTCTTGCAAATTTAACAGTCCTTCTAGGACAGGCAGGAACTTTGTGTGGGGACAAGTTATCGAGAGTGTTTCCAAGTTGACCAGCTCCTTCAAATAATCAGTATTCCCATCTTCAAAATCACAAAATTCATTATCAAATGCATGTAATATTTCAAGGTGGCGTAGACCTGTAGGAAGTAGGTCGATGAAGGTACAATTAAGCTTGAGTTTGACAAGATTCATATCTGGTGGCAGTGATTTGAGACCGAAACAGAAATGGAGAACCAAAGTTTTCAAGTTAGAAAGCTTTGCCATGCTATCAGGGAGTGACTCCATTTCCCCATATTGTAGGGTGAGACATCTAAGGTTGACTAAAACTGAAACATCTATGTTTTCTGGCAATTCATTTTCATGAAAATATAGATGTAAAGATTCCAAGTTGGTTAGCATATCCAGGCAATTACTAAAGGACTCATAGTCACAATCTTGGAGGGAGAGATGTCTGAGCCTTGTGATTGTGTCAGGAAGATACTTGAGATCAATGTTAACATCCTCGTTTCCCCGGATATAAAGGTGAGTGAGCTGTGACAACTCTTTTATGGAATTTAACTTCTCAGCATCATCTTCGCATATGGACAAGTCCAGCAATCGCACCGATTCATAAGAATTAAGATTCAATAGCATTGGAGCTTCATTCAACAATAGGCATTCTTGAGGAGATATATTAAAGTGATTTTGAGCTGCATCATATAAATTACAGATAAAAGGACTCCAATTAGTAATATATTTATGTATATAGAGAGGAAATGGCAAGCCTTTAATCCTTGGCCTCATAAATAAATAGAGCACAAAAATTGCAATTACTAGTATATGTGCCTGTAAGAAATACAAATATATTGAGCTTTTGATTTATATAAATTCAATTGAAAAAGTGGAAATTGTACGAATCTTTAATGTATCATATTGTATATGACGTACAAAATAAAATTACCGCATATTTTTTTTAATGCTTATATTAGCAGTTTTTATCAATATGAGTTTATACATCTCAATTCTCATCCATGCACTAAACTTTAGTTTTTAATCACTAATTTTTATTTAAGTATACGTATAATAAACAAATAGCTAGGTTAATTTTATTAATACAGAATTATTAAATGATAAATGATTATAGATAGTTATTAACTAAATAAATAATAAAGTATGCATTTGAACTTTTCATATATATATAATTCATTTATATGAAAGTTAATTCAATCTAATATTTATTTATTTAAAAATTGTGCAATTAAAAAATTTATGTTGTAGATGCCTAATTGGGTTCCGAAAATAATATGTGTAAGATTTTTTTAATTGATATTGCTAATGACTTAGTTGTTTCTTGGAAAAATTACCAGGAATAATACAACCTTTTGCTTATTTCTCTACAATAATACCAACTTTTGATTAACTATGAATAATACCAACTTTTGATTAACCATGAATAATACCAACTTATGGGGGGTGTTTCCCTACAATATACCTAATATGTTAAAATCAAATTATATGTGATTATATGACAACAAAATTTAGTAAATTAGTTAATAAACTAAAGTTGATATTATTCTAGGAAAAAACCCCCAAAGTTGATATTATTCATGGTTAATCAATTGTTCGTATTATTATAGGGAAATTAACAAAAAGTTATATTATTCACGGTAATTTTTCCTTGTTTCTTTCACCTAAATTTTATCACACAAAAATCTAAAATAATATTTATTTATCTACATTTTTTTATTGATATTGTTAATGATATAGTTGTCTTGATGGACAGGATAATAAATCAGGAGTTTAGGGAGAAGCTAGGGGTTGCACCTCTCTCTGCAAAGATACGGGAGAATAGACTGAGATGGTTTGGGCATGTGCAGAGAAGCACCCATGATGCCCCAATAAGAAGGATCGAGCGCATTGTAGTGGAGGACAAGAGAAGCCGAGGAAGACATAGGAGGACGTGGGAGGAGCAGATTAAGAGCGACCTGCACGATCTTCACCTCTAAGCACCTGACCAGGGATAGGGCCAAATGGCGGCGCCTTATCCACGTCCCAGATTACTAGTCTTGTTTGTTACTGTGCTTTGCTTTTCGTCAGTGTCCTTTATCGCCTCTCTTACCTGTATCGTTGATTAACCTTAAATTTGCCCTTGCCAAGCACCTCATTTTGGCTTGTTTACATTCGATTTTGTTGATATATATGTGTTTTTCTCGGATTTACGCCCTTTTCGAGGGTGGCATGTGTTTGCTCGTGTTTTCGCAGGTTTCTCGTGTATTTTCGAGTCAAAGCATGATAGAGTTGGTTCCCGAGCCCCGGAGGCCTCGTGGGAGGAGCGAGATCGAATCAAGTACTAAAAAATAAAATCCAAGCCAAGACAAGGTAGAAAAAAGGATTTTTGCAAGGGAACGACCACCCGTTCCCATGGGAACGACCACTCGTTCCCCAACCTTGAAGAAACATGCCTAAGAAGGAGATCAGAAAGTTGAACGACGAACGACCACTCGTTCCCTTGGGAACGACCACCCGTTCTCATGGGAACGACCACTCGTTCCCCAACTTTGAAGCAACATGGCCAAGAAAAGAGATCAGAAAGTTGAACGACCATGGTCGTTCTCTATCCTACAACACAATCAGAGATCAGAAAGTGGAACGACCTGTCGTTCCCCCCGGAACGACCACTCGTTCCCTCTTCGCAGAATGGGCTTTTGGCTTGACTGATCATTTGACGGCCATTTTTACATCATTTGAAGGATTATTCTCTATTTTTCTGAGGACCTAGGTCATTCATTTATGAGGATTACTATATAAGGGGAGAATTTTGTATTATGAGAACACCTTTTGTTTTACATTTCTATTTTTATTTTTTATTAACTTATCTTTAGGTGAGAATCATTTCTATGCTTTTAGTTCTTCATCTTTGTTCCTAAACCCTAGGTTTTACTTTCTACAATCAACATTGAAAATCACAAAAATACTTCAATCAAAGTTCATTTTTGCTTTATAGTTGTTTCATCCATTGGGTTATTGCTAGTTGGAGCTTCTCTTCTTCATCAACCTCCATTGTTGAAGGTTTAAGCTTCAATATTTTTTTGGGTTTTTCATCTTTGTTCTTCAATTGCTCCCATCTTTTGTAGGTACTTTCTAATACTTCTTCTTAGTTATTATTGATAGTTTATTTTAGTTTTTATGTTTGTTTGTGGTTTTCACCATTGTTGCTCATTAGCTTTAATATTTGGATTCTTGTGTTTGTTGATTGTTCAATATTTTGTCGTATTATCTATTATGATGTTTTCAAGTAATAGAATGAGTAGTGAGTAGTTTTCTAGGGTTGGGGTTAACTCAACCCTTGTGATGGCTTAATGATGATGAAACCCTAGTTGATTTTGGGTTGGTTAATGCTTAGTTGAGGGGTCATTCTACCCATTGGATAAGGATTGTCATGATTGCTTCCAACATACCAACGAGAGTTGGATTTTGGGAAGTCTAATCCTTGCTCAATGGATAGAATCGAATGTAAGGGGTCAATGAGGATTGAACCTTGCTTCAACCCCCTCATCTAAGGGCTTTATCCTTCACCCACGAGAGTGGGGAATGATGAGCAAGTAACGGAAAATTTGTAGCCCGAGGTCGTCATCTTCATTCACGAGAGTGAGGATGGTGAAGAGCTTGGAGGCAATCCCAAGCCCGATCAAGGATCAGATTGCTCTTCTTAGTGCGTTTTGCTACTCCTTAACAACCCTTAAGAAACTAGTGTATCATCATCCAAAATCCATCATAAGTGAGCTAACCCTACCCTCCTTTTTGTCATTGATTGTACGCTTTATATTTATCTCTGTATATCTTTTTAATTAATGTTTTCGGCAACCCCCCTTTTTACATCCGACTAATACGCAAAGAAAATTGCATACCCTTGCTCCTTGTGTTCGACCCGTATGTGCTACAACACCGTGCACTTGCGGTAACTCACTATTAGAGATAAATTTGTGTGAACAAGTTTTTGGCGCCGTTGCCGGGGAGCAAGGCAACTTGCCATTTTTCTTTTGCAATTAGTCTTTAGACTTGTTGTTAGTTTCCTCATTTTGTTGTTCCCCCTCCCCTGGATTTTACGTTGTATTCTTTGGTTTTGCTTGCAAACCTAGTGCATAGCAAAGGAGGATAAAACAAGGTGATTTGGGAGCGATGACAAGTCAAAAATCTATTCGGGAATATTCTTTTCCCGATGTTACTTCACTTGGGAGTTGCATTGTGTGGCCAACCATCACCGCCACACATTATGAGATCAAGCCTTCATTTCTTAACTTCATTTCTCAAGATCAATTCTCGGGCACCGACTTGGAATGCCCTCTCACTCATCTTGAAGAGTTCATGGGAAAATGCGCAACCACAAGGCGTGTTGGCATCACTGATGAGCAACTAAGATTGATTTGCTTCCCATACTCACTCCGAGGGGTAGCAAGGGATTGGTTAAGGGCCGAAGAGAAAGGAAAGTATACTACATGGGAAGCTTTGGTCAAAGGCTTTACATTTCACTTCCTTCCCCTGACCAAGGTTTCTAAACTTCGAAATAACATCCTTCATTTTCATCAAGAGGTGGGAGAGACCTTATATGATGCTTGGGTTCGATTTCAAGGATTCCAGAGGAGATGTCCATACCATGGGTTACCCGAATGGCTTATCTTCCAAACTTTCTACACGGGGTTGCAAGAAGACTATCAAGGTTCTTTAGATATCGCCTCTGGTGGTTCTTTTATGGGTAAGACTCTTGAAGCTACCTAGCATATAATTGAAGAGATGGCTTCAAGTACTCTATGGAGAGAGGCGATGGAACGTACTAGAGAAGAGGTTGTTGATGTGGTCATCTTGTCCCATGCTACTGAGAAACCTTTGGGTAAAGTAAATGCCACATACAATACCCCATATCCTCAATTCCTTGACAACCCATTATTTGAACCTCAAGAATCTCATTATAACCCTCTTTTTGAACCCCAAAGAACCCACTTCAATCCAATTCCACTACCACAAACTACTTACCCATCACCAAAATTCCAATTTCAAAACCTCATAGAACTTGAGAGTGAAGAGACCATGGGAAATGAGAAAAAGTATGTGGAATTTGAAGGGAGGAGAAAAATCGATAGTGGAGAAAAGAGTGAGAATGAAAAAAAGGAATACTGAGCTTGAGAGAGAGAAAGAAGAGAGAAAAAAGAGAGAAAGAGAAAATGAGAGAATGATCTTTAGCCCTAAGAAACATCATGTCTACCCGGTGACTTTTAGTTGTGATGTTTTCAAGACCACCAATGCGGTCTTTGATGTGGGTAAAAGTGCTATAGCTTCGGCCATCTCGGGAGATGTGACACCGCTTTATATTCCTTCATGCAAAGAAGCTAGCTTGGGGGGTGACATGACTCTTTCTCTATCCACTCTTTTTGAGGTTGGTGGTGCCACCGATGTGCTCAAGCCACCTTGAAATGACAAAATGACCATGGTCAAGCTAATGACCTTAAAAAAGCGCTAGTTGGGAGGCAACCCAATAAAGTACATTTTAATTGTTTTTTATTTTTATTTTTGATATTGGTGTAGTTGTCTTTGTGTTTGTGAATATCTTGTGTTTTTGGGAAGTTTGAAAGGCTTGGTTACTTGGATTGATATGACATGTTTGATTTTTTTTATTGATATTGTTAATGATATAGTTGTCTTGATGGACAGGATAAGAAATCAAGAGTTTAGGGAGAAGCTAGGGGTTGCACCTCTCTCTGCAAAGATGCGGGAGAATAGGCTGAGATGGTTTGGGCATGTGCAGAGAAACACCCATGACGCCCCAGTAAGAAGGATCGAGCGCATTGTAGTAGAGGGCAAGAGAAGCCGAGGAAGACCTAGGAGGACGTGGGAGGAGCAGATTAACAGTGATCAGAGTGTTTGTTCTTTAAAAAAAAGGTCGTTATGAATCTTATGATGGATAAAAATAACGTAAATTTAACGAAAATCTTGACTTTTTTGATACAAAGTAGAAAAGTTAGAAGCCTAGGGTCACTACTCGAATTAAAAAAAAGTTCACCACATGAAAAAGCCAAAAATTTAGGGTCACCACGTGAAATTTCTCTTAATTTTAATATTTAAAATAATTTGACTAAAATAATTTCTAATCGCTAAATATCACTAATGGAAAACATAAAAACTTCAATTCACTTTTCAAAAAGCCCTAACTTTGAATCAGTAACAATTGTGACTTGAATGCACAAATGAAGTCTATACATTGATGTGTGTATAGAAATGTAAATTTTTCGAATGAGTTAAGTGTGACTTACAGTGTGGTATTTAAATGTGTCTTAATGGAGTGCATTAAGATGTGAATTATGATGAGTGTTAAAATGATATTAAAGCAGAATTTAAGAATCAGAATTAATGCATGAAGTTATGAAGACATTGAAGTATGTCTTAAACATGTATCTTAATGGTGATAGTTAAGTGTATAAATAATATATTTTGATGGAGAAACTTAAAAGTCCAAGAATCTGGCTTTGTACGAGGTGCTCTTATAAGGCCTAGGATGTTGTTTTTCTACTATTCATGTTCTTGGAGCTGCTTATTATGCTATTAACTCAAGGCTTTACTTGTGTATATTCATTAATGTAATCTTCCTTATAAATAGAAAACTCATATGCGTATTTGTAATAATCAAACATATCAAACACAAGCTCCTTAGCCTAAACACATCAAACATACAATACTATAAAGATGTTGGAAAATTCCAAGTGACATCCTCTAAAGATGCATGACAATTGGAAAATATTATTGGATAAAAAAAATCTAAATGGTATCAAACAATACTATAAAAATGTTGGAAAATTCCGAGTGACATCCTCTAAAGAGGCATGACAACTGGAAAAATATCATTGGATAAAAAAAATCTACATGGTATATTGGTTAATTTTTGAGTAGTAATAGCATGATTAAACTAGTTTTAAATAAATTGAAACATATAACAATAATTGTAAGGAGTGTTTTCTTTTTTTTATATAATTTAATAAATAATTTAATTATACAATACTATAAAGATGTTGGAAAATTTCAAGTCGCATCCTCTCAAGAGGCATGACAATTGAAAAATATCATTGGATAAAAAAAAGGAAAATTTGATTTTAAACATACGAACTTTGTCTCATTTGCTTTTAAACGTTCGAACTTTCGATTAATATTTAGAGGCATGAACTTTGGGGGTCATCCGCCAAAAAAGATACGGATGACCTATTACCGGTTGAAAAGGTTACTTCTTCATCTTCACCATCTTCATCTTCACCATTTCTTCATCTTCACCATCTTCATCTTCACCATTTCTTCATCTTCACCATCTTCTTCGCCATTTCATCATTTTCTTCACCATTTCTTCATCTCCTTCACCATTTCATCATCTTCTTCACCATTTTATCATCTTCATCTTAAAAGCTTCAATTCACAGCTTTCAAGTGGCAAAATTCAAAGATAATTGGAAGAATTAATTAAGAAATTAAAAAAAGTGGGTACTTTGGGAGATATCTGAGATTGAATTTCTGGGTTATTTTTGTCTTTTTTGCTTTGAATTTTCTGGGTTTTTTTTGCCTTTTTTGCTTTGAATTTCTTGTTCTTGTTCTTGCTTTGAGTTTGTATAAATTTTAGGAGGATTGGGGTTGAATTTTTTTTTTCATTGAATTTGTTCTTCAATTTGAAGTAGTAGTTGATTGAAATGGGTATAAATTTGTTCTTGTTCTTCAATTTAACATCTTCATCCCACGGCCCAATTAGATTTTTTTTCTTGTTTGTATAAATTTGAAGTAAGAACAATTTCAACCCCAATCCTCCAAAAAAATTTTGCCATGATTGAATACCTAATTTTTGTAGTTGAAAAAAATGTCGAAAAAAATCAGTCCATTTTTGCCATGATTGAAGACGCATTTTTGCCATGATTGAAGACCAAATTTCTGGGTTTTTTTGCCAATCCTCCAAAAACGAATCAGAATTTCAACCCCAATGCATCAAATCTTTGTAGTTGATTGAAATCAGTTCATTTTTGCCATGATTGAAGACCTAATTTCTGGGTTTTTTTGGGTTAATTTTTGGTTGATTTTGGTACTAATTTTCCAAAAATTAATACAAACACAAATGAAGATGTTTGGGTTTATGAAATGGTGAAGAAGATGAAGATGAAGATGAGAAGCCATTGATGGGAGCTTGAAGAAGGTGATGAAGATGGTAACCTGGAACAACAGGTTACCAAAACCGGCTATATCTTTTTTGGCGGATGACCCCCAAAGTTCATGCTTTTAAATATTAATCGAAAGTTCGAACGTTTAAAAGCAAATGAGGCAAAGTTCGTATGTTTAAAATCAAACTTTCTTAAAAAAAAATCTACATGGTATATTGGTTAATGTTTAAGTAGTAATAGCATGATTAAAACTGGTTTTAAATTAATTGAAACATATAACAATAATTAAAGGAGTAAAGAGTGTTTTCTGTTTTTTATAATTTGATTAAAATAAAAAAATATGTACAACAATTATGATATAACCGGTCGGCTCAATCAGAGACAATCTCTCACAGAGACTATCTCTTACAAGGATTTGTGATAAAAATAATGTGAAAAAATTAAACAAATATCTCATTAACAATATCAATTAGAAAAAATCTGACATACATTATTTTCGGAACCTAATAAGAGAACAATGACATAAATCATTTAATACACATTTTTTAGTTAAATGAATACTTCCTCCGTTCCATAATATTTGCTACATTTCACTTTTTTACGCAATCCAATGCACAATTTTGATCATTAATATCTTAAACTACACTTATCTAAAAATTATAAAAATTTAATATTATGAAAGTATGCGATTAGACGATTCAAAAAAGATCCCACTTGACTATATTTTTACTTACACATTAGTCGGAATATGTAAAATAAGCTTGAACGATGAGTAATATATATAAAATCGAAATGTAGCGAGTATTTCAGAACGGAGGAAGTACTACATTGAAATAAAGTTATAATCAAAATGAATTTATGTGGAAAGTTCAAATACATACTTAATTATGTGCTTAGTTAATAACTTTTTTTTTTGATATATGCTTTGTTAATAACTTAATCATTTAATTCAAAAAAAAAACTTAATCATTTATCATTCAATCTTTTTGCTTTAATAAAACTAACATATTTGTGTATTACATGTGTACTTAAATAAATAAGTTAGTTATTGAAATCTAAAGTGTTGTGCATACATTAATAGATATATCAATTCATATTGTTTAAAGCTTCTGCTTAAAACATTTAAAAAAAAAAGGATTTAGACATTATTGCTTAAATATGTTCGATCGGTGTTTGTAAATGACAATACAATAATTTTTATTTTTGTAAGTCATTTACAATTTGATAAATTAAAAATTAGTATGATTTCTAACTTTTCAATTCAATGTATATTAATCAAAAGATTAACATATCCGAACATTGTACGGGCACATATACTAGTAGTCTATAATCTCTTACTCTCAATTGTAATCCTTCATTGAAAGAATTGTTAAAACTCCATTATTTAAGTATAACAAAGATACTAAACATCTCCGAGGACGTAGCCTACACTGGGTTTTTTGCATTGTTTATTTCCTTACAAATATCGTCTTTTCATTGAAATTGTTATTAGTTCATCAAGGTAATAATATTAGAGTTTGAGAATTATTTCCTAAATTATAATCTATCTTTACAGTTTACACATTAAATAGTAGTACTTGTAGTTGTATAAAATGAGTATTTAGGTTCCCTGTTAGCATAATTGGACCAAAGGAAATTTAAGGCTGAAAACACAAAACAAAAAAACAAAGCTTCGATAGAAAAACAAAACAAAATACTGAGAGTAGTATATAAATGTAACTTATAATGTAGAAAAGCAAGTATACTCACCTGAACATCGAGTAAGTGGATTAGAGAATGACCACATCATCTCTGTCTTCAGTTCTTTCCAGGTTTTGCGTACATGTGTTTTATCAACTGAAATGATGAGAGAATCATTCAAATCAAATGGCAATGTTTCAAGTCTGAAACACTCAGGCAGTGACAATATTCTCAATTTGGGCAAATTATTGATGTTCCCGAGAACAGAAAAGTGCTTGATTTGAGATTTTTGAAGGTCAAGAAAAAATAGTCGAGGAAAGCCATCCGAATTTATGGGAATTTGAGAAAGTCCAAGGAATGATGTTTGGAGGTTGCTTAGTTTTCCAAAGCTAGGAAAGTGGTTGTCATTACCAGATCCAAAATAAAGAGTCTCCACTTTCATATTAGGAATGAACTTGACAGCATCACAATTTGCAAGACTGAGATGTGTAAGGCTATGCAACTCACCCAAGCTTGACGGTAATTCTTGGAGATTATGACAATCGCTAAGAGTGAGATGTGTAAGGCTATGCAACTCACCCAAGCTTGACGGTAATTCTTGGAGATTATTACACCAAGAGAGAGATGTGTAAGGCTATGCAACTCACCCAAGCTTGACGGTAATTCTTGGAGATTATGACAATCTAAGAGTGAGATGTGTAAGGCTATGCAACTCACCCAAGCTTGACGGTAATTCTTGGAGATTATTACAGCAACTAAGAGAGAGATGTGTAAGGCTATGCAACTCACCCAAGCTTGACGGTAATTCTTGGAGATTATGACAAGTACTAAGAGTGAGATCTGTAAGGCTATGCAACTCACCCAAGCTTACCGGTAATGCTAGGAGATTTTTACAATGCACAATTTCCAAAACTTGCAAATTGTGCAGCCTTGTGATAACGTTAGGCAGACACTTGAGGGATCTAGCCTCTTTGATAGAGAAGTGGGTGAGATGTGTCAGCTCTCCAATGGAATCACCAATCTCCTCCACATCGTCATCTAAAAACAACTCCAATCTTCGGACTAGCTGAAGACGATCTTTGGGATTAAGTTGAATCGACGCCGCTGGATCCTCCTTCAATCTCAAGTAGCCGTCCGGATACAATTGGGAAATCTCGGTCCCCTGAATTTTCCTTACACGTGACCACTTTTTCTGTAGAATGTCAAGTGATTGAGTTGCCATAGGTGTATATTTCTCCAGCAAGAAGAAGAGAAAGAGAAAGAGAGAGTGGGTTTGATAAAATAATTGTAAAGCCTCCTCTACAATCCCAATTGCATAAATACAGGATACCCACTCCCCCTGTTTTAGTCAAAGTCAATAGTCAAGTAAACCCAATTCTAATTTCAAAAGCAATCATATTTGTTTGGGAAAAGTGTCAAAAAGTACTTAATAAAAATTTTTTTTTTAAAAAAGTACCTAATAAAAAAATATTATCAAAAAAATACCTAACAAAAAATTTTCTTTTCAAAAGAGTACCAACTAACGGCTATGGTTAAGTTTTCCGTTATCTTTTTTTGTCTATCTTTAAAAAGTACCTAATAAAAATTTTCTTTTCAAAAAACTACCTAATAAAAATTTTCTTTTCAAAAAAGTACCAAGAACACAACATAATTATCCAATACAAGCACAATATAATATATAACTCTAAAAACATCATCCATAAACAAGTTCACACATCACCCAATACAAACACAACAGAAGAACATCATCCAACACAAACCTAGAGTACCAAGTAACTGGTGGTGTTAAGTTGACCGTTTATTAAAAAAAATTTATTAGGTACTTTTTGACACTTTTTCATTATTATTATTATTATTATTATTATTATTATTATTGTATTTGTATTGGATGATGTGCAAACTTTTTATGGATAATGTTTTTAGAGTTATATATTATATTGTGTTTGTATTGGATAATTATGTTGTGTTCTTGGTACTTTTTTGAAAAGAAAACTTTTATTAGGTACTTTTTTGAAAAGAAAATTTTTATTAGGTACTTTTTAAAGATGGACAAAAAAAGATAACGGAAATCTTAACCCTAGCCGTTAGTTGGTACTCTTTTGAAAAAAAAAATTTTTGTTAGGTATTTTTTTGAAAATATTTTTTATTAGGTACTTTTTTGAAAAAAAAATTTTTATTAGGGACTTTTTGATACTTTTCCCTATTTGTTTTAATCAATGGAAAAGTATTCAAGTTCAAGAAATTATCATGAAAACACTATATCCCCAGCTGGCCATCACTATAAAAGACCCGAACATAATTTTCAGTCATACTTCAAATTTTTTTGTTGTCCCACAAAATTTGTCCTATATTGATTGTAGGAAACAAGTGAATTAAAATCAAAAGAAAAAGTAATGGTTATTGTCAAAAAGTAACAGAAATAATAAATTTAATAGGACGAATTGAAAGAAACGTGAGATAAATAACTTGTTGAATAAAGGGACATATATCAAAATTCAAAACGCGTGAATTTCTATTTAGGTGACCAACCAGTATCACTCATTAATCATTTATTTATATTAAAATAAATTGAGTATGTTATTATTTCTTTCGTTTCCCTATACTTGCTACATTTTAATTTTTACACAATCTAATAAGTTATTTTAATCATTTATATATTAAACTATGCAAATCTAAAAATTATAAAATATTATGAAAGAATAAAAATTAGACGATTCAAATAAAATTCCACTTGACTATATTTTTTCTTACACATTAGTCGCAATATGTAAATAAGTTTGAACAGTAAAGAGCTTCAAAAACATATTCTGATGAGTATAAAACCAAACGGAAGAAGTATTGTATATTATCTACCATGTAAACAAACAAATAAATAACAAATGACACTAAATATTTCTTTAATTTTTAGTGATTATAAAAAGATGATAAGGTTTATTTGTATCAATATGATTATATGAACATACATACTTACTGAGAAGTAGCTCAGTTGATAGTATATTTTGAAAAATGATAAAATCATAAAATAGTTCTACATCTATACAGAACATTTCTAAGTAAAATACGCTTCTTGGCTTTTCCTCCTAAGAAAAATGGAAAATAAATATATGAGTTTTTTACGAAGTAATAATGCGGAAATAAAACTACAAATACAAATACATGATGATCTTTGTAGTGTTCTCTTTGTGTATGGCAACGAACTCCTTCCTTGTATGTATAACAAACCGAATGGAAACACCGTAGAGAAGATTGGTTTGCAACGATAAACATCACTTAAAAATCTTGATATAGATTGAAGGCGACAATGATACATTCCTTTTGTGATATTTCCCCCACAAAGGTACTTGAGTTATGAGACCGGAAATTCACAAAGAGATACAATCAATCACATCAACTGATTAGTGCGAATCGATTGAACCAAACGACTTTGTGTTTTTGTGAAAATAAAATCAGAAAACTATAAAGAAGTTAATTACGCTCCTTTACGTTACTAGAAAAGAGAGAAAGGTGACAGAATTTTGATTCAAAAAAGATATGATTTGATGTCTATGTACTCACTCTTATTCATAGAGTTGAAGTGTCACATAGATCCATCCAAACATCTGGTGGTTACTAGTTATTAATGATGTAAAACATCCGTTCATAACAACTCCATAAAACGTAGCTTAGTTTTACGAACAAACATGCTGTTTCAATATGCTCGAACGAGCACTATAGGTGCTCGAACGAGCAGTTCATAAAACAACATCCAAAAAGTTTCTGACTAGAAATTTCGAAAGTGCTCGAACGAGCAAACACAAAAAACATCAAACCGAAGGTTCAAAAGCATTCTGCCAGGTCCAAAAGTCAGTGCTCGAACGAGCACCAGCATCCTCGAACGAGCAAGGCATTTGAGCACCACTTTTTGGTTCGTTTGTTATGTTCTTGCTTAGTTTATGCATATGTATATGATCCTAAGCCAATGGATAATGTCCTACATGCTCTAAATCTCAACAGAATTTAAAATCGAACAAACTGTGTCAAGGGATGGATCCAAAGGTGGTTCAGTGATGTCAAACATGTTAGAGTATATAACATATCCTGGGGCCTCAACCATCAGCTTAAGAGTATATAACATATCCTGGGGCCTCAACCATCAGCTTAAGCTTTTGGTTGAGATGGTTCCTTGACATGGTATCAGAAGCCAGTGTGACAAGAGATCACAGGTTCGAATCTCAACCACCCCTTATTTAAAGTGGAATATTCAGCGTCAGGTATGAGGAGGGCCTGTGTCGCATCCACACTTCTAGCCCAAAGGGCTCTCGTGTGAGGGGGCATGTTAGAGTATATATAACATATCCCGAGGCCTCAACCATCAGCTTAAGCTTTTGGTTGAGATGGTTCCTTGAGTTAAGTTGGTTGAGTTGCCAAGCATACATAAGGTCGGTTGTTCAGCCCCCACAAGTACCTTTTTTAATGTTTAAATTTGCATGTGTACTAATAATAAGTGTAATATTTTACACTTAGTGCACTTTCTTTGTGGTTATCAAGAGTAAGGTTAAATATGGTTGTGATTCGCTAATTTAAGTTTATTTTCCATAGGATGCCTTTTTGTGCCTTAATGATGATGTTCGAGTGTATTTAAGCACGTTTCTAACCATTTCGGTTCTCAACAATGCATATCGAGCTTCATTGATTTATCATTGTGTGTTTAGACACCATTCGGTAGCTTACGGAGACATTTCATGGATATGAAGAGGTTCAAGAGTCATTTGATGAGATTCCAAGTCATTTTATACCAAGCGATTTGCTTCGATCGAAGTTAAGTTAAATACAAGTTCTGGATGTTGCTGTACCAAGTCTCGGGCGAACTGTCGAAGTTTAACTTTTTTCTTTTTTTTTCTTTTTTTTTTTTCGAAGTTCAACTAAAAACAAGGTGCTGTGCTAGATTGTTCAAACTCGGTAGAAACTTGCATAACTTCAACCGAAGGTTAGGCATCTTTTATTTTGGGCATTTAGTTTAGTTTAGTGGAGAATTCCGTATTGTTTTTATGTATTTCGATAGTTTTAGTTCAGTATTTTTAGTTTTTGGTTAATTACTTTGTTAATCTTGCTTTTAATTTTTAATTAGCATTTTTAATTTTTAATTTTCTATGCAATTTCAATCTTCGACTATTGTTAAACTTTATCTTCTCCGTTCAAGTTTCTCAATTGCTGTGTCTATTTTGTTCTTCAACATCTTCCGTTGTTAAGGTATTTATACCCTTCTTATCTCTTAATTATGATTAATATTATTGTCTATGTTTGTTTAATTAATTTAATTGCTTTTATATATTCAAATCGTGAGTAGTCTTCTTTTTAGGGCTTAGTATGAACTTTATTGTGCGTTGGTTGTTATTGTCTAGGTATGATTAAATAGGTTATAATCCAACTCTTTATCCAAAACCTAGATAATGTGACTTACATTGAACTTAATCGTCTAGTCCTATGCATGTTAGAGGTGATTGCCATTGCCTAGGCTATTCTTTATTGAATTGAGTCATTTTCATTTTCATTGCCTAGGTTGTTCGATAGGGATTGATTAAATGAATTCCTCTAGAAACAAAGTCTCCTTTATTTTGTCCCGTAATCGTACTACAATACTCATGCGCTTGCGGTATTAAAATGAAACCCCTAACACATACACTTTTATGCCAATTTCATTTCTTCAATACATTTGTTGGGATTTTGTGACTCGAACCGAGTCTAAGATCGGGTTTAAGATGATTCAAGGGAGTCACGAGACACGAAGACTATTACGGTCCGCGAATAAGTGAAGAAAAGCTTCTGGTTCTGGAGAGGACGAATGTCGCGGCTCGCGACCCAAGGCACGGCCCGCGAGTGATAGCTGCAAAAGTTTCTGTCTGGAATTTTGTTATAATCACGGCACGCGGTAATATGCACGACCCGCGAGTTTGCGGCAGTTTTATTTTTGCGGTTTTGCTGTTTACTTTTCCAGGCGGTTTCTTCTCCTTTTTTATGTGCCATTATGCCATACAGTTGTATATGAGTTAGTGGGCTTCAAATCTAGTCTCTTTTATGAAGTGCCATATATATATAAACATCTCTTGTTAAATTAAGAGAAGGGACGTGATGCATCAAACACAAAGTGAGGATCTAATTGAGAGAGAAATTTGAGAGCCATTGTTGTGGTGTCTCGTATTTATCTTGTAATCTCCCAGTTTATAGTGAAAGTTTATTCTCGGTGCCGGTGGACGTAGCTATCACATTGATAGTGAACCACGTTAAATTTCTCGGTGTGATTTTCTTTATTGTTTGTTTGAATCTTTATTGTTTTATTATTGTTTCTCGATCTTGGCTTCCGCTGTCGTACAACAACATTAAATCTGAAATTCTCTCGATTACTCTTCTCTAATTTGCTTTGTTTGAATTTCATCCATTTCTTTAATTTAAAGCAAAATACTAACTTTATTTTCCTTAATTTCTTGACTCTGCATTTATAAAGTAAATTGCTTATTTAATTAAGGATTTTTTTTCGCTCAATCACTCATCACTGTAAAAAAACTATTTATTCACAAGATAATGAATTAATGATAAAAATTGTACCAAACTATGAGACCCAAATAAACTAAGTAGTCGTTTGGTTGACGTAGGAATTAAATTTCTACGGAAAGTTGTAATTCATTGGAATTTTCTTCCTTTGTCAATTTCTTAGGAAGTACTTAATATTGTTTGTTTGACAATAGGTATTTTCATTTCCTTGGAAGTAATTCATGGGAATTATTAATGACCAAGGGGGTATATGGTAATCTAATTCCTATGTCTCATGGGAATTAACTTCCCTTGGATTTTATAATTCCTAGAAATTTTAGATTTTTTGGCAACCAAACAAATTAGCATAATACTATTTCCTAGGAACTTAAAATTCCAAAGGTAATAGTGGGTAACCAAACAAACCCTAAGAGGAACTTACAAGCAGCTAGTGGCAGATTTTAATATAGGTAGTTAGCTAAATCTGATCTATAATATGAGCAATTAACTACTTTTCTCCATCTATACATTTTTTTAACTTATAAATTACTTGATACATATTTATTTTTGGCCAAAGTAAATACATACAAATCTACACCCTATTTTTTTCTTTTACCCTTAATCTTCTTTTATTTATTTATTTAAACTCATTTTATTACTGAAGTTATTTTAGTCTTTTCTTCAATAAAATTTTATTTTCTTATTTTCTGTAGACAACTGAAAAGTAACAAGAAATGCAAAACCCGCAAATATAAAACTTTTACAACTAGAGAATATTACTCACTAGACATGACAACGGATCCTAGACTCCGTCCGGATTTGTTTTTGGTAGATCTGGGTTCTATTTTTGAACCCGGTAATAAATATGAATTTGAATCCTCCCTTAAAAATAAATTTGAATTCGCATCTATTTGGATTCAGTCCAAATCCAACTCTTTGTCGTCCTTAATTTCCTATTACTCACCCTGTTTTAGTCAAAGTCAAGTAAATAGTGATCTAGCTTTTATAAATCACACCAGCCACACAATCAAATAGAGTTCAAATCCAAGAAATATACTCCTAACTCCATCGGCCCACCACAAGACCAAGACAATTTCCAAGTGATGCTAACTCTTTTACTTATCACACCAACCAAAACGCGTGAATTTCTATTTAGAAATCAACCAATCACTTTTTTTATATACAATTATGTATAATTAATTAAAAATTATAAGAAAATTAATGATAAAGTAAATAAGATTTCAATTGACAATGTTTTAACTTCGTAAAATAAATAAACTTCAACAATTAATTGATTTGAAGTTGTAGAAGTTTAGTACTCCTATTAGAATTTAAGCCAATGACAACCATGGATATAGCTAACAATTTTAGCTCTTGTACACAAATGTTGTAGGTGTTGAGACAAACTATAAGCGATGGTTCGTGGCTGAATATTTCGTTATGTTGTGTCTTTGAGTGTCCAACTGATGTTGTTCATCTTGGCAAAATTGGTGATGTTGTTCTCAACATACTACAACATTAGCCACCCAAAACTCATACAACATTCAAGTGTTAATGCATTGTACTCAACTTACGTAGTTACAGAATCTTTTATATTATAAAGTACAACACATCATAGAAAAATACGTCACTAAGATAATATTTGGCAAATGGCTGATAGCGGGTAGTTGATAGCTGATTATAGTGGTTTATTTGACTAACTGATTTTAAACCCGCTTCTATAAGAAGCTTGTTAAAAAACAGCTTATTCGTATCAATAAGCTGTTTCAACAAGCTAATTCACCAAATACTAGCATTATCTAGTTTGACCACCCAACACTCTATTTATATCAAAATAAGCTAAAATTGCTCAATAAGCTAATTTGCCAAACACCCTTATAGTTGAATACCATATTTAGTAATAGAAACCACAATAAACAGCTTTAATCAAAAGAAAGATACCAACAATTAAGAGAGAAATAATTGAGTATGTTAATCGATTGTTCATATCACAATAAGCTTCTAAATTAAGGTAGGATGCAATATCCATGAGCAATTTGAATATTCTTCTATATTAAAATAGCAAGCAAGTAGGAGATAGAAATGAGCTTTAAAAAAGAATGCATACCAATTATGTCAGGAGGTACAGCAATGGGTAAAAGACCCCATAGAGCGCAAAATTTATTCCAATCGAATTGAAACAACTAAAAATTTCATTAAAATGGCAGTGAACCTGGAAAACAAATGATAATAGTTAAAATTAACCTTAATCGGCAACACACAAAACACAATAGACTAACTATACATCATTACTAATTATACATCATTTTTTGGAAAAACAAACTAAGTGATAAACTCCTCTTATTTATAAACTGTAGCTTGGATTCTACATAGATTCATACAATTCACTATATGGAAAGATGGAAAGCTTTTTTTGATAGCAAAGAGATGAAGATTATGGATAGTTAGATCAAAAATTGCTATTAGACATTCTGGTGACCTGATAAAGGTTAATGCAAGTCAAAATAATTCAATTGTTGAGCTAGCATCGGGGGGTACAAATGAGATGACTTTTATGTTAGGTTAAAGACATGCTGAGACGAAAATTTGAGTTCATTTAAAAAAAAGTTTGTTTCAAGCCCTTAAAAAGACAATTGCTAAAACATACCATGCAATCCTAAGAATAAGTTTGCGATATATTAATTACAAAAATACCTCAAGGTTGAGCTTCACATTTCATTGTCTTATGGCATCCCTTGAATTTTTTGTGCTTTCTTTCAGATCTTCTATCAACCCAATAAGCACATGCCTATCCACAAATATCACCATTTCGACTTAAACTCAATCATGAATTTGCATAAGTATAGCATTCGATAAAGCTTCTAATATTTATAAGAAATCAAAGGAACTAATCTGTTGTCATTGATGTTGTATTTCAAGAAAGCAGCCATATCTTCTAGAAACAGGGGGGTAGCACTTAGGATATCTCCTCATATTTCCCAGGTAAAACCCCCATAATTTAAGCATTCCCTTGATGTATTAATGTTTATCCCTCCATATTCTAACATGAACTTCTTAAAGATGACAAGATTATTGTCCAATGCAAAACACAGATAATTAGAAAATGAGGCATCTGACATTTAATGAAAGCATACTACTTATTCAGCTTATATTGCTTTCCTCCAATGCATTATTGTCCTTTTCTCCTGCTTAGGTATGTTTGGACAGGTAGCTTTAGCATTTGCTAATGTTATATTAGGTTGTGTCTACAAGGCAATAAAGCCTCCCCCTCCGAAATTATGTGGATGGCCTGGTGGTCCTCCTGTGACTTCACCGAGGATCAAACTTGGAGATGGAAGGAATTTGTCATATAGGGAGGCTGGAGTTAACAAAGATGAAGCTGAACACAAGATCATAGTCATTCATGGCTTTGCTAGTTCCAAGGATCAGATTTTACCAGTTTCTCGAGTATGAATCATCTTTATTGCTCTGCTTGCCATGATTTGCATAATGCACAATTTATTCTTTAGGGCTCGCTTGGATTGAACGTAAATATTTAACGGGTAAAAAAAGTCAAATTAATAAACTAAAGATAAGTAGAGGTGCTTATAAAGTAATTAAATACTTGCAAAAGAGATAGAATAAGACTAAACTAAAAAAGATGAATAAAAAAAGGAGGATAATTTCCCTCATTTGGAGGAACGTATTCCCCACCCTCCCCTAGGGTAATTTTTTACTCCAAAACGAAGGAACTAGTTGCTATTATATCCCTTTCTCATTACTTTGCGACTAATTTTTCCACCTCTCCAACAATGAAATTCTATTAGTTTCATTTCCAATTACCTTCATTTTCCTACTTTGATTTTTATTCCCTTAAATATTTACCCTCAATCCAAGTATACCCTTAGTCTAATTCAATTCTATTTGTTGGATTGAATGTTTGAGTTCGCGTTTCTATGAAGAGAGAGCTTTTATTTCATCGAAGTTATCTGACTACCCGTTAGGATAATCGATAGATTTTTACAACATTAGAGAATTTTGACTACCCATGTGTGAAAAAATGGTGTTAGTACATGATTGGAAGAAGATAAAGTAATTTATTCAAGAGGGAGATTGGATATATCAACTACAAGTAATTTCTTCAATCCTTCATCTTCTTGTTGTTGAAACTGAATACGGGAAGATGAATTCTTGAATTCCAGCACAAAAGCCAACACCTGTATATGTTTCATTATGATTATATCAAAATCAAGTGAAAGCTTTACTGACGGGAGAATGACATTAATTATGATTATAAAATTTTTTTTTACTTATTTACACTAAAATTAATGCACTTCGTGATCCAGCATTTCAAGTAAGCATAATTTGTTTAACACAAACACAATCCAACTTATTTGATTATGATCCGGCATTATGATTATGTAAAACTACAAGTGAAAGCTTTCTAGTAATCCTACAGTAAACTTACAATTGTATAACAAAATCTTAAAACTCATTCTCATGACTATAAGATTAAACTTTGATCCCTAAACCCAACTGAAATCAATATAAATTAAACTAATTGATCAAATTGAAAGCAATAACTTCAAATATACCTTGTACTTCTAAGTTTTCTCCTTGTCAGCATTTTGGTTTTAGTGAGAAGAAGCTGGTTGAATACAAAATATGAACCCATTCCACTGCAAAAAGGCTGTTTTAGTGAGAAAAAGCTTTCTACTTGTCTTTCATTTACAAAATATGGAAGAAAAATTGGTTGAATACAAAACTTACCACTGCAGAAATGTGAACCGATTTTCCCTTTGAATGAATTGAAATGGCGTGAACAAAATCAACCCAAAAATAAACCCTAACATCAACCTTAATGAATTGAAATGGCATGAACAAAATCGACAAGGGAAATGGCGAGAACAAAATCAACCCTAAAATCCCCTTTGTCCGAGAAAGCACAAATTTACAAAGAAAAAATCAGCAAGAGAGACCGTAAAATCGCTTTTATTATTAAAGTTGCTGGTGGGCCTGCTGCTTGCCGCTTCTAATTTCATAGCAATCTGTGGGCATTTTGCTTTAATCCATAAAACTGACGGTTACATGGTTTAACCTCAAAATTAATTTTCCTAATCTAACTTTAATTAAATGGAGGGAGGTGAGTAACATGGGATAGTGGCCAGTGGGTAGTTAACTAGTTATCTCTAATCTCTATTCCTATATAAGGAGTCTAATCTAATTAATTTATCAGCTTGTCTCCTGAGAGACCGTCTTTTTTAGAGACGTCTCTTAGGCCCAGTCCATCAAAGCTTATTTTCTACTCTTACTTCACATTTTTTTTATGGGTCAATCCAATAAGAGATGGTCTCTCATAGAGACCGTCTCTCACAAGAATTTGTGTTAATTTATTAGGTTGGCATTAATTTTGGGTATTATTAAATGTCGTCACACTTTTCATTTTATCGCCACCCCTTATATATTGAAAGTTCAAAATTGCCCCTGATTACTTTTCAAACCTTTAATATCTAACATTTCTTTAAAAACTTTCTCCGAACACTCATTGAACTAAAACAAAAACTAAAAATTGAATAACAATGGCCAACGAAAATGAGCATCAATATGATTGCGGAATCGATATGATAGTGTTAAAATTTGAGACATATTCACGCTAATTGCTATAACTTTAAATAGAAAAATCCTATTAGTGCAAGGTTTGCGCATTAGAACTGAAGAGCTTTCCAAGCGACATATTATATGCCCAATTTGACAATCGAGCAAGAAATGCGCGATTAAGTTTGCGGTAATTTAACGATCGGTATAGTCGTCGCCAAGCGTGCGATTCCACCATAGTCCAATCGCTAAAAGCGTGCGATTGGACCATGGTGGAATCGCACTTTATGCATTGGACCATGCTATGCGTAGAAATTAACTGCAACTAACGTTGTCGTTCTGCATGTTAGAATTGGGCATATAATATGTCGTGAAAGCTCTGAAGCTATTCAATGCGAAACTTTGCAATACAATTTTCTATAAAAGTTATGGCCAAGAATGACATGATCAATTTCAACAATAAATCAAGATGCATACTCGCTCGATTTCGGTGAATATAAATATCATTGAAAGATCTTGAAGTCTAGGTTCTAATGCTACAAATATTGTTGTAATGTGATTTTTGTATCAAAAGTTTCGGCCAAAGGAGTGATTATGTATCAAATTTCAATACAAAACGTGTGATCAAATTTATTTTTCGATTTTAATTATTTTCTTTACTAAAATTTATATTTATATTTTAATTTATTTATTATTGAGAAATTTAGTTTAGAAATAATAATGGTTGATTTTATAATTAAAATTGAATTTAAGGGCATTTTAGTAATTTTATTAAAGAAGGAGTGACAATAAAATGAAAAGGGTGGCGACAAATAAAAATTGGATTAATTTTTTCTCAATTTTTGCGGTTATATTTCTCTCTTTTTCTCTAAGGTTATTAATCTCTAGTATTTACTATGAGGAAAATTAATTACTAAATTTGCTCATTAAAACTCTTATTCTTTACGCAGATTAATTATATAGTGTTTATAATTAATTCAAATCATTATATCTCAAAAGTGTATTCCAAATTTTTTAAGCCTAAGCACTAAGTTGGTATTAGGAAAAATAATTATGTCTCGGTTTTGGTATTAAGTTTTTGTAGACAGAATTGTCTTACAATTTCATCGGTATATGGTTATTTTTATTTTAAATTTCAATTCCTAAAAAATAATTTAGGTTGCAAAAGATTTATAATCTCTTCAAGTTTTACGTAATAAAAAAATATAACAAATTCATATCTTAAAAATTAAATATAGTCCAAGAGGAACTTAACAATATAGCTGGTCCGAATTAGGGGTGTTCATTACCGGGTACCCAGCTAATCGGGTACCCGGAAAGCCGGGTGCCCGGTTAGTCGGGTACCTTTTTTAGCGGCCCGTGTCCTGGCCCATTTATTGCGAGTACCCGGATAAGAAGGGTCGGGACACCGGGTACCCGGTTTTATTTTTGACTTGAATGAAGAAGTTGAGTTTGAAGGAAGGATTTGTATTTTTGAGTATTAGTATTTATGAACTTAATCAAAGTGCAAGTGAAAGCAGACAAACGAAACTATAAACAAAGGCTTACACTTATGCCTTCTGCTTGTGGATAATAGAAAATATAATCGATCAATTACATAAACAGAGGCGGGCAACAGTTCATATCTTTGAACCACTCAATAAGTTCTTTGTATTTCAATCTTAGGAACACAACGCAATTACGAAAGCCAACCGGATTAAAGCAAGTGTTCATCACCATAAAAAAATAAAAACACAGTCTTCACTCTTCATCACCATAAAACACAGGATGTTTATTATTCAATTAGTTCATATATTTGTTGGCAAATAAAAACGCAGTCATCATCAACATAAAAGTGAAATAAAAAAACGCAGCCTTCAAACCTCATCAACATAATAAAAAAACAATAAAAATAAAGTCTTCATCAATCATCAACATAGAAATGAAATAAAAAACACTGTGAAAGTCGGAAAAAAATAAAATAAACAAATCTCAAAATGAAAGTAGGAAAAAAGGGACATAAGCGCAGTGAAGAAGGAAGACAGTCGAAAAATTAAATGAAGGTCGAAGACAGTCATTGAAGAAACGAGGGGGAAAATTAAGTGAAAGTGCAAGTTTAAGAGAAACAGCAACTTGAACAGCTATTTGAAAACCCAAAATATTTAATTGTCTTTTTTAACGGGGTCACCGGGTACCCGGTAAAATGTAATATCGGCCCATGACCCGACCCGAAGGTTACAACTTTTTTTGACATTTGACCCGCCATTTATATTGCGGGTCATCGGGTCGGGTTTTTTTTGAACAGCCCTAGTCGGCTAGTCCGAATTAAGTATTTTTGAACTATTCCTTCCAAAAAACAATGTGAAAGAATTTTTGTAATTAGCCTTGTCACCTCCCAACTCATAAAAGATAAAGCATATAGGAAAAAAAAATTCTTCGAATTTACTTTTTGTACAATTTTCAAAATATATTTTTAGCCTCATATCTCTAAATACACATCATACAACATAATCTCACGTAAAAATATTTTATCTTTTATATGTCTAAGAAACCTTAGTCAAATATGGCCATCATGAGTTCCGATATTGACAAATTTCTCCCAAAATATTAGTCGCGCAACATAATTTTTATCCCATCCTATTACACTTTGATCACAGATTTTATGCCAATAACTCGCTACAGGCGGCAATGGTGCATCTTTCAATAAGAACACTCTAATATAATGCAGTTGAGTTTCACGATGAGCAATAGCCAACTCACCATGAGGTCTTTGTATGCCTGGGAGAGCTCTAAGTGGAAGAATAGTATGGAAAGCAGGTGTTGCTTCAAAGTTAAAATAAATCACCATACAATTGTATAAAGTGGCAATGACAAACAAATCTTGGATACTCGTCATCCAGTGCTCTGGTGGTGCACTTTCAACTCTATTATCCCACAATATACGATTCATTGCTTCTCTCACCTCTTGTTGGCCTCCGTATAATCTCTCGTAAATTGTATTTGAATTAAGCTCATTGTACATTGACTGGCGAGCATGGACCCAATTATCTTTGCCACCATGAAATGCATCAGCCACTACTCGAAACCCACAATTTCCATCTGCTTTCACGTTTAACCAACCTTCAAGGTATTTTTGCATGATTACCGGAAGGAAATTCCTAAACTGAAAACTATCTAGTGTCATCATCTTATTGATTGCTGGAGCATTCGGTGCTGCAAAAAAGGTAACAAGAACTAAGTAAAAAAACAAAAGCCTCAAATAATATATTAATATGGAAATCTAAAGTTAAACTAGACTCATTGTCAATGCCAACATATGATATAAACTTCATAAGACAAGGAGATATTAATTATTAATATATCATCCCAAAACCATATGGCTATGGGAGGAGGAATCAATGACATATAAAATACACATACTAATATACTATCTTTAATTCATGATGTAGAACAAATCTTCCCAACATAAATAAAAATACCTCTGCTCTTCCATTGAGTATTGGACGACCATAATCCTGCTTTTTGGTGAATATCAGATTGAAAACTGCCGTGGATGACTTGTGACATATGCGTTGTCATTGATGTCGAACAACAACTTTTGTTCTTATGAGTGACTCTCAATCTAATAACATCTCGCCCAATAGACGACTTAGTTTTAACCAAGCTGGTTGCATCTATTAGGTCTGACATCCAATTCATTATCACCCATTCTTGGGCCTCATCCATATACTCCATATGAAAATCATCGTCCTCAAGCTCTAGCTTCTTCCTTACCTCTTCCTTTAGCTGGTCAATACTCTTAGTTGGACAGAAGTTAAACCTTCCTGTATGTCCGTGACAAGTAGCCTTCACAACAAAGGTGCTTGAACTTTCATCTGGCGGTTCACTATCTACCAATAATTCAGAAAAACCAGCTAAAATATCCATCTGCTTTTGGTCTTGCTGATTATCATCCATATTGCCATGAGTTGTGATTGGGCACTCTTGAGCTGTTCTTGTTATTAAAATGGGATTGGATGAGTAATTAACAACATTAGACTCAATTGGTACATTATCTCCAACTGCAAGGTTCTGGTTTCTTGGACGTTTCTTTTTGTTGCTTCGTGGCCACTTTATATCAAGTTCTTTCAGTTCGCGCATCAATGTAGACCTTGAAACTGAAATTTGCATTAAATAAGATGATTGATTAAGAAAAGAAAAAGCTTATGTACAATCTGTAACTTAAAGAATTTCTGTTTCACCAACAAAAAATATTTGCTTGTTAAATATACCATCAGGTACAGAGATCAAAGGTTGATAAACTAGAGAATCCATGGATATTACCAAAATAGAAGGTTAAGTGATAAAAGCATGGATTTAAGTTATACATCAATAAACATACCACCAATAATCTTTGCAGCCTCTTCTATTGTAATGTTTGAGGACCTCAGTGATTGTATCTTCTCAAGTGAAATGTCGATCTTTTTTGTAGTAACCTTCCTACCATGACTTTGATGTTTGTTATTCTAGCCAATTTCCAAAAACATTGATTAGTATTTGCATCACAATGTGCAAGTAAGCCATTAATAGAGGTAGCTACAATATCTATATATGCTACTAGAACTTACGACTTTTGTCTGTTGATTTTGTAAACTGTGAAGTACATGTTGACTATCTTCGCATATTGCTTTTTCTCTTTTATGAGAATGATGTTCTGGATTCACAAAGAAAAACTTTACCCGAATGAACTTGATATTATTAAAATAAGTATCAGGAATAATCTTGGATCCACAAGCAACCAAATTTGAAATAGAAATGTATACTCTCAGCATAAAAAGTATCATTGATTGTATATGTTAGAAGTGGTGACTCAATAAAGTCCAATGCTTGTTATATTGTGATTGTTACATGAGTTGCACAAAGTTAGATAAGTGGTGAAAACAAATGAAGATGATTTAAATTGGTCAGAAACTGTCTGCTGCTCGCTCGACTAGGTGGCTCGACCAAAGGAGCCCGCTCGACCTGGTCGAGCGCTAAATCAGATTAGAGACAGAAACTTTCTGATCTCTCGCTCGACCAGCCACTCGACCCACCCTGAAGCGCTCGACCCGGTCGAGCGAATTGTGCGGGATGTTCTGTTTTATGCGACAGTTTTATAAATGATTCAAGAACCGGTTCAATCACTTTATGTTTAGTCCAAAGCCTATATAAGGCTATTGTAATCACTTGTAAACATGTAATGTAAGATCATTTTGTATAGAGCAATTGGGATTGAGTGGAGAGCCACAAAATACTTAGGATTTTAGTGAGAGGTTTGGGGTCTTTGATCAACTCTCTCATTGTTGATCATTCTAAGGGGTTCTTGTGTACAAACATCAAGTGTGCAATAATACTCATTCAATTGTTGTCAAGGGTGGAGTTTTTCATTCTAATATCACATTGATATTAGAATTTTCTCCACCTCCCAAAATTGTGTGTTCTTCTTTTTGGTTTTGTGTTTCTTTATCTTTGTCTTTGTGCTTTCTTGGATTGAATTTAGTGCTCTAATCCTAACAAATTGGTATCAGAGCATAGGTTGTATTTTAAGGAGGTTAGAGTGCATAGGATTCAAGGTTCTTGGAAGTTCTTGAAATGGTAAAGTGTAGCCATGGGTGTGACAAGGTTTGAGATAGAGAAATTTGATAGGAATGTGAATTTTGGGTTGTGGAAACTCAAGATGAGAGCAATCCTAGTGCAAAATGGTTTAGAGAAGGCCATGTTGGGGAAAACAAAGAGGCCTTCAACAATGTCCATTGAGGAGTTTGAAGAATTGGACATTAAGGCACTTACATTGATACAATTGAGTCTTTCTAATGAGGTGCTTAGGGAGGTGGCAAAGGAGGAGACAACGGTGGGACTTTGGGTAAGGCTTGAATCATTGTATATGACAAAGTCGGTAACCAACCGTTTGTTGTTGAAGAGCAAGTTACATGATCTTAGGCTTGAGGAAGGTAGTTCACTCAAATCACATCTTGATGAATTTGACTCTATAGTCATGGATTTGAGTAACCTTGATGTGTCCTTGGATGATGAGGATCTTGCAATCAAGTTTTTATGTTCTTTGCCCAAAGAATATAAGCATTTTAGGGAGACGGTCTTGTATGGAAAGGAGGTCATTACACTTGAGGAGGTCAAAGGGGCGTTGTTGCAAAGGGAGTTGATAGACAAGCAATTGACCAAGGGTGATGATGGATCACAAGGTGAAGGTCTTGTGGTAAGAGGAAGGTTCAAGGGCAACTTTGGGGAAAATAAACCCAAACATAGCAAGTCTAGATCAAAGTCTAGGCAAAGAAGCGTGGTGTGCTACAATTGCAAGAAGAAGGGCCATTTTAAGCGGTTTTGTCCGGAGTTGAGTAAGAGCAAGGGAAAGTGGAATGGAAATGGATCCACTTCTCATGATTCGGTGGCCGTAGTTCATAGGAGTGACGATGAGGACTATAGTGATGATAGTCCTATACTTCTTGCGGTGGAGTCGGAGAATAGGTCAAGGGATCAATGGATTCTTGACTCGGGGTGTTCATATCATATCACCCCAAATAGGCATTGGTTTACTACCTATGAGGGAGTGCATGGGGGTGTGGTGCTTATGGGGAACAATGCCTCATGTAAGGTGGTGAGCATTGGTTCCATTAGAGTTAAGATGTTTGATGGCATTGTGCGAACGTTGAGCAATGTGAGACATGTTCCCGATATGAAGAAAAATTTGATATCCTTGGGTGCCTTAGATAGTAATGGGTGTAGGTGCATTCTTGAGAAGGGTGTACTTAGAGTTACTTTGGGTGCACAAGTAGTCATGAAGGGCAAGAAGGTTGGGTCGTTGTATGAACTTAGTGGGTCGACAATTGAGGGGTCCGCATGTGTTGGATCCTCAATCAAAGAGGCGGATCATACTAGATTATGGCACTTGCGGTTGGGGCACATGAGTGAAAGGGGTTTGTTGGAGTTGTCAAAGAAAGGGCTTCTTGGAAAGCAAGCAATCGGTGCCATGGATTTTTGTGAGCATTGTGTGCTTGGAAAACAAAGGAGAGTGAGTTTTAAGGTGGCCACTCATAGGACAAAGTCAACACTTGACTATGTCCATTCGGATTTGTGGGGTCCTTCTAGGGTGCATCCATAGGCGGGTCTAGGTATATGCTCACTATTATTGATGACTACTCTAGGAAAGTATGGGTGTATTTTTTGAAGAGTAAGGAGGGAGTCATTGATGAGTTCAAGGCTTGGAAAGTCATGATAGAGAAGCAAACCGGGAGGCAAGTGAAGCGATTGAGAACGAACAATGGGTTAGAATTTGTGAAAGAGGAGTTCACAAGGTTTTGCAAGAAGGTTGGTATTGTTCGTCATAGAACTTGCGCCGGGAGACCGCAACAAAATGGAGTGGCGGAGAGAATGAATAGAACTCTTTTAGAGAAGGCTCGATGTATGCTCTTTCATGCAAATATGAGCAAGGGGTTTTGGACCGAAGCGGTCAAGATGGCGGTGTTCTTGGCAAATAGATCGCCAAACACCTCTCTTGGGTTGAAAACGGCGGAGGAAGTTTGGTCGGGATCACCGGTGGACTATTCCGGGATTAGAATTTTTGGGTGCCCCGCATATGCGCATGTGAATGAAGGGAAGTTGGAGCCTCGTGCTAAGAAATGTGTTTTCTTGGGTTACACGGATGGGGTCAAGGGGTTTAGGCTATGGGACCCTAGCACGTCAAGAATTATTACAAGCCGGGATGTTACTTTCAATGAGTCGGTGTTCCTTAATGTTGAGAGCTCAAAGAAAGTCGCCAAAGAAATGGTGAAGGAGAATAGTGATGAAAATACTCAAAGGGAAGTGGTTGATGAAATTCTTGATGATGATGTGACGACACCTCAAGCGGGTGGAGATGTTCCTTCTACTACCCCTAGGAAGGAACCATCGCCGATTGTGCAAACCACAAGCATTGCACAAAGACGACCTAGGAGGGAAATCAAAGCACCCTCTAGGTTGGGTTATGAGGAGAATGATTTTGATTGGGCAAGAAAGAAAGTGAAACGCCCGGTGGAGGTTCCAAAGAATCTAGAGTTTGAAGATATGGCCGCTTATGCTCTTATGGTGGCTAATGATGTGATTGACTTGGAGCCCTCTTCATATGAGGAGGCCATGGAATGTAAAGATTCCGGGAGATGGCGTGGGGCGATGGAAGAAGAAATACAATCTTTATGGAAGAATCAAACATGGGTACTTGTGGAGAGACCAAAGGGAAAGAAAATAGTTGATTGTAAATGGATCTACAAGTACAAGGAGGGCATTCCGGGTGTTGAAGAAGCAAGGTGCAAGGCAAGACTTGTGGCTCGTGGCTTTAGTCAAGTACCGGGTGTAGACTACAATGAGATTTTTTCACCGGTGGTGAGACACACTTCTATACGCACTCTCTTAGCTCTTGTTGCTTTACATGATTATGAGTTGGAGCAAATGGATGTGAAAACAGCGTTTTTACATGGGGAGTTAGAAGAGGAAATTTACATGAGGCAACCGGATGGATATCTTGTTGAGGGGAAGGAAGATCATGTGTGTTTGTTAAAGAAGTCTTTGTATGGTCTAAAACAATCCCCTAGACAATGTTATAAACGGTTTGATAGATGCATGCTAGATCATGGTTTTGTGAGAAGCAAATATGATAGTTGTGTGTACATGAAAGAAGTGAAAGAGGGTTCATTGTTATATCTTTTGCTATATGTTGATGATATGCTTGTGATAGCAAAAGACATGTTTGAAATAAAGAAAGTGAAAGAAATGCTAAAGGGTGAATTTGAGATGAAAGATTTAGGGGCGACAAAGAAGATTCTCGGCATGGAAATTAGTAGAGATCGTGATAAAGGGAAATTGTACTTGTCCCAAGAAAAGTACATAGAGAAGGTCTTGGAAAGATTTCACATGGAAGATGCCAAGCCCATGGCAACACCTTTAGCATTGCAAACTAAGGTGTCTAAGGAAGATTGTCCTAAGACCAAAGAAGACAAGGAGTTTATGTCTTCGGTTCCATATTCTAGTGTAGTTGGGAGTATCATGTATGCTATGGTGTACACTAGACCGGACATTGCTCAAGCCGTTGGTCTAGTGAGTAGATACATGGAAAATCCGGGGAAGGCTCATTGGTTCGCTGTCAAAGGGATTCTAAGGTATTTGCGTGGGACTACAAACATGTGTATTGAATATGGGAGGAGTAGTGAAGGCTTGCAAGGATTTGTAGATTCTGATTTTGGTGGAGATCTTGACCAAAGAAAGTCGACTTCCGGTTATGTGTTTTGTCTTGGAGGAGCGGCTATAAGTTGGAGGTCTAGCTTGCAAGGGGTAGTGGCTCAATCCACTACGGAAGCGGAATATATATCGGTGTCGAAGGGTTTTAAAGAGGCTCAATGGCTCAAGGGGTTTGTGAGTGAACTTGTGATGAAGGAGTGTGTGCCTACGGTGTATTGTGATAGCCAAAGTGCAATTGACTTGGCATCACATCAAAATTGCTACTATAGGAGGACAAAGCACATTGAAATTAACACTAGTGGAAAAAACCTTATTTGCTGCGGTTTTTTAGCCCCAATGGGCTGCGTATTACGACCCCAGCCATTATTGGAGCAGCCCAAATAATAATTATGGGTTGCGGTTAAAATACGCAGCCAAAAAGTAGCAAAGGGCTGCGGTTTTTGCCTATGTCCGCAGCCCTTAAGTGCATTATAGGCACAATTGAAAACACTTAAGGGCTGCGGACATAGGCAAAAACCGCAGCCCTTTGCTATTTGCAGCCCTTAAGTGCATTATAGGCACAATTGAAAAACACTTAAGGGCTGCGGACATAGGCAAAAACCGCAGCCCCTTTTTTTTTTTTTTGTTTTCATAATTTTTGTTTAATAAATAATAATTATTAGCATTATAATAAAACAATAAATATTTCACAATAATTAACCATCGATAAATGCCAAAATATCACCTAATTATAATATATATATTATATACATAATGTAATTGTACATTACACCGCATCTAAATATACTACGATACATAATAATCTACCAACTTAATAAATCAGAAAGAAACACGGCGAGTTTGTCTTTGACTTTTTCTCTTGGAGTGTTAATAATCTACATATTAAAATCAATTATTATAAAAAAGTTAGTACATATATTATATAATATAATATATTATAAATAAATAATTTAAAAAACATATATATATAATAATTAATTAAATAAAATACTTACGGAATCAATATTTTGTACCCCGACATTCTTGACGGCTTCTATGATATCATCCATAAATTTAATAATGTAGTAGCCGCAATGAATGGAATTTTTTTGTTCAAAACACTAAGGAAAAAAAAATATTATATATGTTAGTGCCAAGTTTCATGCATAACAAACAAGGTTTAAGCTACTTTACGCTCGAAAATGACAAAATTCATTCAAAACCGTTAAAAAACGCAACTTGACCCTTAATTTCAAGCATATGACAATTATTTTCAATTCTAACAACTTCAACACAATAATATATACCAAATAGTGTTGTGTGCCAAGTTTCATGCATAACAAACAAGGTTTAAGCTACTTTACGCTCGAAAATGACAAAATTCATTCAAAACCGTTAAAAAACGCAACTTGACCCTTAATTTCAAGCATATGACAATTATTTTCAATTATAACAACTTCAACACAATAATATATATACCTTTACTGCTCTCCATTTCGGGTTAGCGGCTCTCGTAGCACATCCCATTTCTCCACGGATTTTCTATATATATATATATATATATATATATATATATATATATATATATATATATATATATATAACACTTAAATGAAATTAATTGACAATTTCTAAACTTACGCATTCAACAAAGATTTAAATTTCATGTTGCGAGGCACGGGATTTCCATGACTTTGTGAGTCGAAGACGTGCACCATATTTGTCATTGGACATATGACCAAAAGCATCCAATGCACACTACAAAAACCAGCGATTTTAAATCAACAAGATAGAGAATAGGTGAACATAAGTAAAATCAGAATATAAGTTCAATTTAATTAAATAATAAAACTAATCACCTTTCATAGTATGGGGCGAGAATGAATGTGTGTTTAGATTCAAATGATTGTTTCAAAGCACGCTTTAACGTATGCTTTGACATCATCGGATCGAGTAGCACTCTTTGCACCGCTAATAGACTCAGGATCAAGCCATCCAAATTTTATTGGAGGTTCGAGGCAATTCAACTCCTCGTAAATCCCACTAAACTCACGAATATGAAAATTTTGTCAGTCATTCGATTATTAAAACAATTAAACAATAAAACCTAAATTGTAAGATAAGAACATCACATACATCATGTAGACATGGATAAGGGCGATATTCAACATCTCCCCTCGCAAAAATTGCCCAATGTCACTAGGACCAATAATGACGAAAGCATCATCGGCAACGCAAAATTGTTCCGTGCTCAGGGGTAGAATAAGTGGGTCCTCCTCACGCATGCGAGATGCACCCTTGTGCAGCCATAGACAATCTGAAGAAAGATCTCTCTCTTAGAGCCCATGAGGTCTTTTCCTTTTTCATTTTATACAATTAAATTAGTGTAATTACTCACGCAATTGAAATAATAAAACAAATAAAATAATACAAAAGATATATTACCTTGTAATCGAAGTCGGACCCAAGCATATGGCCATGTGACGAAACCGCAGTGGACGTCCCTTAAAGTCTCAAGGTTCCATGCTGGCATTGGAACCGGAAGTGAGAAATTCTCGAACCCCTTTACAATAGTTTCTACCGCCACACTAATGTGGCCACTTGTACTGGCATTGAATGCATGCTTTGGCCCACTTGGGTTGGCGCCACACGAATGCAACCTCAGTTAAGTCGCCACCACGAGCAACGCCTAACTGAGGCAACAAAAGAGAGCAAGGAGTCGCCTCCTAAAAATTTTGCCGTTTAGTATAATTAACATCATAATAAATTATTAAAACACGTTGCAATTTAAATAAATAGTCGCTTGTATAGTTAAAAATTATATTTACCTTTAACACGGCTCGTGTTGTTTCGAACCTGAGTAACTGAGTTCATGGTCTCGCGTGGGATTGCGGGCTTCGTGTGCTACGGTATGAATGGGCGGTGTGCTACGGGGGTAACGGGCTCGGGCGATGGCTCCACCATAGCCATAAGATCCCCATGTTGACTTTGCTGGTCCTTGGCAATCATATTTGCCAAGTCAACATTGGGTGCTCCCATCTTCTTCAACAGTGATGCCACCTTGTCGAGAATGTCCTTTGTCACTTTTGCTGTGATTTTTTCCTCGAAGTCGCTTCTCTACTTCATCAATCGATGGCATCGTTCGGATCGAGTAGTACGCACTCTTTCAATGCCTTCTTTACGCCCACGCGGATGCCACCTTTGCCGACTACCGCCTTGATGGTCTTTCCCTAAGACCATATGCAATGCATCAACATTGCTTTTCGGGGTGAACTCCCCCGTAGCTTCTTTTTCCTTCCAGCCCATCTGTTCAAATAAAAACGATCAATTAGTTTAAGTACATAACAAATCAAGAATATACTTAAATGATATGAAAACTCACCACAGCATCCGCAATCTTCTTCGTTCCCGGATCAGGAATGGTAAATTTACCACTTTCATCTCGAGCATGAAGCCCGCAATACCAATCCAGCGCCCGATCTCCAGCAGGAGTATTCACGGATGAGGTAGTCGTAGATGAGCTCGGGGTTGAACTCTGATTGGGGTACAATCCCGCAACCACCCACTCTTTTCGGGCCTCATCATACGTTCTTGAGCCCATGTGATGGTAAAACTTCCTTTGCTTTGCAGACTCAGAAGCTTTAGCACGTTTTTCCTAATTAATCAACATAATAAGTCAAATGTCATATATTATTAGTTTAATAATTAAATCAAAAGAAGTAAATAAAAATGAAAATCTATAATACTTACAACTTCATTGAGAGTTGTTTTTCTAGCAACAAATGCCTCCCACTCATTTTTCGATATGTGTGGCCATATCTCATACGACATCTTTGAAGGAGCTTGTTTTCCATCTTCAATTCCCGTTTTGACCTTCTTGGTCTGACGGTGACGCTTCTTTGTGATCCAACCACCTACGAGCTTTGCTTTGAAATCTCTTAATCTTTCAGCAACAGCTGAAAGAAAAATACTCTTCTTTTCTTCGTCGTGCTCGATGTGAAAAAGATTCTACAAAAGGAAAATATAATTAATAATTAGTCAATTCAATTAATTTTAAAATGAAAGTAAATTAATAAAAGACTAAAGTTGCTTATTACCATCGTATCATCCCAAAATGACTTCTTCAAACCCTCCGGAACCTCGTGCCACGAGTGTAATATGGAAATCTTGCGAACACATAAACCCACTTGTTTTCCATATTCCTTACGCCACTTTCCACACGGTTGACCCAGCGCATTGTATTCGAGGTACATGGGCTCTGTGACTTTGAGGTTTTTCGTTGGACCTCGCCCTTTTCGTTTCTTTGAAGTTGTCGCTGTTTTAGTAGAAGCTGTCTCATCAATAGGAGGAGCATCATGAGCCAATTGCTCGTGTCTAACAAATGGGTCGTCTTCCTCAACGGCATGATCACCATCATCTATGTCCTTTTCCTTCGTCGGATCATAGTCCTTATCCGACGCACTATGGACATCGTCATCCACAGTCTCAATCTCGGGTACAATGTCGTCTTTGAAAAGATGCATTGTAGATCAAGTACCTGAAAGAATAGAAATAGAATTACATTAGAAAGTGACAAAAATCGTTAAAAAACCGTTAAAATGCCAAAAATCGTTAATTTTAAGCTACTTTACGCTCGAAAATGCCAAAAATTGATTTAATAACCTTAAATAATTCATACCTTGTGATCATTTAATTCAAATGTATTCCTTCCGTGTGATCTACACGCATATAACCAACATCTTCATCATCTTCATTCACCGATTTTGGATTGATAAAGGGTGGGAAGTCTTCAAAAGCATTATATTCTTCCTCATCCTCAACATCACCTATACCAAGGATACTTCTTTTTTCCGGAATAACAATAGACCATTGTTTATTAGAAGGGTCTTCAATGTAAAATACTTGGTTGGCTTGTATGGCTAGTATGAATGGCTCCTCACCATCACGCAAGCGATCCAAGTCTACAAGAGTGAATCCACAAGGGTCGTCATTTTTAACGCATCGTCGATTATTATCCACCCACTTGCATTTGAAAAGACCCATAGTGAAAGTACAATAGTCAAGCTCCCATATTTCATGTACCCGCCCGTAGTATACCGATTTAGCATCAACAGGCGATTGATCCTTGGCACTCGCGTAAAATGTAGATGATGACAAAATAGAAACCCCACTATTCTGCAGATACGATGACTTCTTATCTTGACCCTCAGTCCAAAACGTAAACCCATTGACATCGTAACCCTCATATTTATTGACATCATCACGAGGACCAAAAGCTAACCACTTAACAGTTTCAGATACACCCTTTAATTCTTCACATATTACTCGATTATGAAACCAATCAATAAACGTCTTGTTATGCAACTGCATCAATGCCCTATCACCTCTAGACGGATATTTTGCGCGCAATATATCAAAATGCTCATTCAAAAAAGGATGAACTTCTGAAATATGATGCAACACATACAGGTGTGCTTGTAACAGACGATCCCGAGAAGGTGTGATTGTTTTAGAGCCAATTGTTCCTTTTCCCTCAAGTCTTCCTTCATGTCGAGAGGTGGGTAATCCAATAGGCTTTGCCATAGCCATATACTCGGCTATAAAATTACCAATCTCATCGCTTACAGTGCCTTGAATCATACTCCCCTCTGGTTGTGCTGGATTCCTCACTTTGTTTTGTAAAACACCAATGTGTCTCTTAAAAGGATAGCACCACCTTAAAAAAACTGGACCTAAAAACTTGATTTCACGAACAAGATGAACAATAAGATGAACCATTATGTCAAAGAAAGAAGGTGGAAAATACATCTCAAACTTGCATAAAGTTACAATCACGTCGAGTTGAAGAGCATCAAGTTTAAAGGGATCAAGAACTTTACTACAAATAGTGTTGAAGAACGAACATAGCTCGGTAATAGCATATCTCACATGTTTTGGCAATATTCCACGTAGTGCGATCGGTAAGAACACTTGCATCATTACATGGCAATCGTGAGATTTCATGCTTCCCAACTTCAATTCACCATTAAGGGTCACAAATCTCTTCATGTTAGATGAGTACCCAGAGGGAACCTTAATGCCATACAAAGACTCACAAAAGGCCCGCTTCTCTGCTTTGGACAATGTGTAGCAAGCTGGAGGCAAATAAACTTTTTCACTACTCATCTTCTTCTTACCGACCTTTCTCTTGCTACTACCACCAACTTCATCAATTCTTTCTCTTTTCTTACTCCCCTTAACCTGTGCCCACAACTCCGGACGAATACCCTTACATTCAAAGTAATATCGCACGGCCTTATTATCCTTTGTCTTACCCGGAATGTTCATGAGAGTCCCGAGTATGGCATCGCATACATTTTTCTCTATATGCATAACGTCAAGACAATGCCTAACGTGTAGATCTCTCCAATATGGAAGCGTCCAAAAGATTGATTCTTTTTTCCACAGTCGATCTTCACCCCCTTGCACTTGCCCTGTTTTACCAAATACAGTTTCAACCCCCTTAACCTGTTCGTAAACCTCATAACCGGTCAACGGTCGACGAGCTACACGGTCCTCAACCTCCCCGTTGAACATCTTCTTCTTCTTACGGTATTGGTGATCTCGTGGGAGGAACTTTCGATGAATCGTGAATACATGTTTGCACTTAGGAATCCACGTGGATTCCATGTCATCGATACATATTGGGCACGCTTTCTTCCCTTTGTTCTTATACCCTGATAAGTTTCCATAAGCCGGAAAATCGTTAACGGTGCATAAAAGCATTGCACGCAAGGTGAACTCCTCATTAGCATATGCATCAAACACGGAAACTCCTTCATCCCACATCTTTCTCAAATCCTCAACGAGAGGTGCAAGATATACATCTATGTCGTTACCAGGTTGCTTAGGACCCGAGATAAGAAGCTAAAGCATAATGTACTTACGCTTCATACACAACCAAGGTGGCAAATTATAAATCACTAAAAGTACTAGCCAAGTACTATGTTGAGAACTAAGATTGCCAAATGGGTTCATTCCATCCTGCGTACGTCCCGAGCCTTAAATTACGAACTTCATCCCCAAAAGTCTTGTGCAACCTATCAATACTCGTCCACTCCGGAGAATCGGATGGATGTGTGAGCAAGTGATCTTTCTTCACCCTATTTGCATGCCACCTCAAATTTAACGCATCTTTCTTTATAGAAAACAAGCGTTGAATCTTGGTATTATTGGAAGATACCACAATACCTTAGCGGGGTCCTTTAGCATCTCGAGCCCCTTTACGCTTGTAACGCATAACCCACACCTAGGACACTCTTCTAAGTTCTCGCTTTTCATTCCGATACAATACACAATCATTCTGGACACGCATGAATCTTCCGTACTCTAACCCGAAAGGACACATTAGCTTTTGGCATAGTATGTCGACTTTGGAAGTTCATTTCCTGAAGCATCTCACCTAACGCTTCTAATAACATTGGAAACTAGTGTCACTCCAATTGAACTTTGACTTAATGTTGAAAATCGTCAAACGCTGTAAGTTTGGTGAACTTTGTACATCCGAGATACAAAGGCTTTTGAGAAGCCTCTCGCCAACAAGTCAAATCACGAGGACGCTTTTCCTAACTCATCCTCGACTCCTCCATCATCTCATCAACACGATCCACATCCTCATCAACATTCTCTTCATCCACTACATCCTCATTAACATCGGCCACATTATGACATCCTCAACAACACTATTTTCCTTGTAAACTCCCTCCTCACCATGCCAAACCCAAACATGATATGAGGCCTAAACCCACGCAAGTATGTGCTCCCTAAGGATATAAACACTATCTACCTTTGATACATTGCCACAATTGACACATGGGCAATAAAAACCAACTCCCCCCGTCCTAATTTGATGTTCAACCGCAACACTACAAAATTCTAATACGCCATCAATAAATTCCGACGATTCAATGCTTCCATACATCCAAGAACGATCTTTTGTCATCCTAAGTGTGATTATTTAATTCAAAACAAAATTAATACACATTACATACATAACTATATATATACACTTAACCTTAGATAACCCAAATTTACCATATTTAACCTTCTTATTATTTAAATTTACCATATTTTAAAGTTTCACATAAAAATAACAAACAAAATCAAATTGAAAATCATACCTTGAATTTTCGTAAGTTGAATTGTGTAATCTCTACAATGCAAAACAAGAATTTATCAAGAACAAGAACAAGAATTTCGTAAGTTGGTTTAAAAACAAGAATTTCGTGGGTTAAATAAAAACAAGAACAAGATTTTCGAAGAGTTTCGTGGGTTAAATAAAAACAAGAAGAATTTCTAGGGTTAAAAAAAAAAAAAAAAAAGTTTAAGAACTTTAAAAATTTTGGGTTTCGTTTGAAGAAGCAAAGAACAAGAATTTGAATAGAGCCAATGAAGCAAACAAAACAGTAGGTTATTAGAAAAAAGAGACGTTGAAGTTGCTTTGGGGCTGCGGACATTTAAAAAAACCGCAGCCCTTTTTTATTTTTTTTTTAAATTAAAAATGTTGAAGAACTTTGGGGCTGCGGACATTTAACAAAACCGCAGCCCTTTACTATTTTTTTTTGTTCTAATTTCTGAAAATTGTTGAAGCACTTTGGGGCTGCGGACATTTAACAAAACCGCAGCCCTTTACTATTTTTTTTTTTTTGTTCTAATTTCTGAAAAATGTTGAAGCACTTTGGGGCTGCGGACATTTAACAAAACCGCAGCCCTTTACTATTTTTTTTTTTGTTCTAATTTCTAAAATTAAACTTTGGGGCTGACATTTAACAAAACCGCAGCCCTTTACTATTTTTTTTTTTTTGTTCTAATTTCTGAAAAATGTTGAAGCACTTTGGGGCTGCGGACATTTAACAAAACCGCAGCCCTTTACTATTTTTTTTTTACCACATTTTTTTAACTCATATTGGCTGCGTGTGCCTAAAAACCGCAGCCAATAAGTAGCAGCCAATAGCGTTTTTTCCACTAGTGTAAATATCATTACATAAGAGACATTATAGAGAAAGGGAAGGTGCTCTTAGATAAGGTTCACACCGAGGATAACCCGGCGGATATGCTTACTAAACCGGTTCTTACTCCAAAGTTTGAGCATTGCTCAAACTTGATTGGTTGTGTTTGAGGATATGACACATATCTCCTCTTGTTGGGGAGATGCACCTCTTTGAAGAGGTGGAGACTCATCTTGGGTGAAAAGATGAGGGTTGACATGAATGAGTATTATTGCTTGATCGTTGTTGTGATGAAGATTGGATTTATGTTCGTCACGATGGAGAATTGTTAGAAGTGGTGACTCAATAAAGTCCAATGGTTGTTATATTGTGATTGTTACATGAGTTGCACAAAGTTAGATAAGTGGTGAAAACAAATGAAGATGATTTAAATTGGTCAGAAACTATCTGCTGCTCGCTCGACCAGGTGGCTCGACCAAAGGAGCCCGCTCGACCTGGTCGAGCGCTAAATCAGATTGGAGACAGAAACTTTCTGATCTCTCGCTCGACCAGCCGCTCGACCCATCCTGAAGCGCTCGACCCGGTCGAGCGAATTGTGCGGGATGTTCTGTTTTATGCGACAGTTTTATAAATGATTCAAGAACCGGTTCAATCACTTTATGTTTAGTCCAAAGCCTATATAAGGCTATTGTAATCACTTGTAAACATGTAATGTAAGATCATTTTGTATAGAGCAATTGGGATTGAGTGGAGAGCCACAAAATACTTAGGATTTTAGTGAGAGGTTTGGGGTCTTTGATCAACTCTCTCTTTGTTGATCATTCTAAGGGGTTCTTGTGTACAAACATCAAGTGTGCAATAATACTCATTCAATTGTTGTCAAGGGTGGAGTTTTTCATTCTAATATCACATTGATATTAGAATTTTCTCCACCTCCCAAAATTGTGTGTTCTTCTTTTTGGTTTTGTGTTTCTTTATCTTTGTCTTTGTGCTTTCTTGGATTGAATTTAGTGCTCTAATCCTAACAGTATACTATGGCACTTGAAGCAAAAGCACACACCTGCGGGAAACTGAGTGACTTGGGGTTCAATTGAAAATATGCCGTGTGGTAATGTCACCTCGTTGTTGATGATTGCTTGTCCAAATTCTGACGAAGCTGGTTTAAATATCGACAAGAATTTAAGTCGGAAAAGTTTATTTATAACAAATGTTTGTGATGGAAATATCACTAACCTCCAAGAACAGGTGTAGGCAAATTCTGCAGTTGATGCAGTGAAGTCTGCACAGTGTTGTGACCCTTTTGTGATATTCTCGTAACATCTTCATCGAATTCCTCCTCACTGTCTGATGTGATCTCATAGTCGTCTTCACTGGAGGTTTCATAATAAGAATCATCAAAGCACATATTCTTGTAGTACTCTTCATGTATGTCATCAATTGTAACAACAAGCTCTTTTCCAAAGTTATGTGGCAAGCTTTCAAGTTTGAAACACTTGGGGAGGATCAAGTCTTTCAAATTGTGTAAATTTGTGATGCAACCAGGCAGAGTTTTGATTCTCGTACCACTAATATTAAGGGTGCACAACTTGCTCAATTTGCCCAAATTTGGCATTTTTCTTAGATTGAAACAGTCTTTAAGCTGCAGTTCTTGTAAATTTAACAGTCCTTCTAATGCAGGCAGGAACTTTGTATTGTAACAAGTTATCGAGAGTGTTTCCAAGTTCACCGACTCCTTCAAATCAATATTTACATTTTCACACTTACATAATCCATTTTTAAATATATGGAATATTTCAAGGTGGCGTAGACCTATAGGAAGTGGGTGGATAAAGGTATCAATAAGCTTGAGTTTGACAAGATTCATATCTAGCGGCAGTGATTTGAGATCGTAACAGTAATGGAGAACCAAAGTTTTCAAGTTAGAAAGCTTTGCTATGCTACCAGGGAGTGACTTTATTAACCCATCTCGTAGGGTGAGACATCTAAGCTTGACTAAAACTGAAACATCCAAGTTTTCTGGCAATATCCTACTATGTAAATCTAAATCCAAAGATTCCAAATTGGTTAGCATATCCAGGCAATCACTGAAGGACTTACAGTCACAATTTCGGAGGGAGAGACATCTGAGACTTGTGATTGTGTTAGGAAGATACTGGAGATCAATGTTATCAATGTTATCAATGAAGTCCGCCTTTTCCTTGATATAAAGGTGAGTGAGCTGTGACATCTCTTTTATGGAAGTTAAATTCTTAGCATCATCTTTGCATGTTGACAAGTCCAGCAATCGTACCGATTCTTGAAAATTAAGATTCAATAGCATTCGAGCTTCATTCAACAGTAGGCATTCTTGAGGAGATATATTAAAGTGATTTTGAGCTGCATCATATAAATTACAGATAAAAGGACTCCAATCAGTAATATATTTATGTATATAGAGAGGAAATGGCAAGCCTTTAATCCTTGGCCTCATAAACAAATAGAGCACAAAAATTGCAATTACTAGTATATGTGCCTGTAAGAAATACAAATATATTGAGCTTTTGATTTATATAAATTCAATTGAAAAAATGGAAATTGTACGAATCTTTAATGTATCATATTGTATATGACGTACAAAATAAAATTACCGCATAGTTTTTTTTAATGCTTATATTAGCAGTTTTTAACAATATGAGTTTATACATCTCAATTCTCATAGTCATCGATGCACCAAACTTAAGTTTTTAATCACTAATTTTTATTTAAGTATACGTATAATAAACAAATAGGTTAATTTTATTAAAACAGAATTATTAAATGATAAATGATTATAGATAGATATTAACTAAATAAATAATAAAGTATGCATTTGAACTTTCCATATAATTCATTTAGATGAAAATTAATTCAATTTAATACTTATTTATCTAAAAATTGTGTAATTAAAATATTTCTGTTGTAGATGCCTAGAGGTGTTCATTTGGGTGATCGGGTCGGTTTCGGACGGGTGTCATTCGGTTCGGTCGCATTTCGGATCGGTTATGTTTCGTCTATTTGTTATGACGGGTAACACTCGGGTCGGGTCGGTTAGTCACGGTTCGATTAAAGATCGGTTAATCGAGCTATCGGGTTAGCATCAGTTCGGTGTTGGTTGAAGTTCGGGTCGAGTGTTAATCGATGTCGGGTTGTTATCGGTTAATAATTGGTTCGGTTGTCGGGTACAGATCGAGTTCGGTTTTTTTAGAAAACATATTTCCAGTACGTATTACTAATTACTATCGATCGAGTCAATATCAGAATAAGTTGTTAGTGAATTTTTAATTGATGACAAGATTCCCTTTGCTTAAAGCAAAATAGTTAAAATGCAATCAATTAGTGATCATTAGTACTCATCTGTCCCGATAGAATTGCATCAAAGAGAAAGGGGTAAATTTAAAAAAAGTGATAATATATGAAGAGAGAGAATGCAGTATGTGGTTGAAATTAAGAGAGAGTTAAAATGCATGGATGAGAATAAAAGAAAGTGGTAGGCCATTGTCAAAAAATAGAAATGATGCAAATTAAGTGGGACAGACCAAAATAGAAAATGCTTCAAATTCAATGAGACGGAGGGAGTACTTTATTACTTTTACTTGTTTGAATGGAAATTAAAAATATAAAGTTCTATGAATTTTCATCTAATACGTTTAAAAATTGTTAAATAAACATTGACCATTGATTATTAACTCTAAATATATGAAATCATGTATTTATAAAATTTAATTTATTAAAATATCTATAAATTTATTAGATTAACTAATAAGATGATTGAATATAAGTATATCATACTTCTATGTTAAAAATTGGTTCAAATTTAAAGCAATTCGATCTAAAATTCATTCGGGTTAAGTCGGTTTTAGCCGGATCGATTTCGTTTTCGAGCATGATTCGGGTCAGATATGACTCGGGTCGGCCATTTTATGTTCGGGTAATCTCGGTTAACGTTTATGTGTCGGTTACAAAAATCGGTTACAGTTCGGGTTCAGTTTTCCCATTTTCGGTTGTCACCCGGTTCGGTTACAACATCGGTTCGGGTGTTGTCGGTTCGAAAAACCTAAAAAAGGAAGATATTTTCGGATCAGTTTACGTACGGTTTCGATTCGGGTCGGGTCACTTTTGAACAGCTCTATAGATGCCTAATTGGGTTCCGAAAATAATATGTGTAAGATTTTTTTAATTGATATTGCTAATGACATAGTTGTTTCTTGGAAAAATTACCAGGAATAATACAACATTTTGCTTATTTCTCTACAATAATACTAACTTTTGATTAATCATGAATAATACCAACTTATTGGGGTGTTTCCTTACAATATACCTAATATGTTAAAAATCAAACTATATGTGATTATATGACAACAAAATTTAGTAAATTAGTTAATAAACTAAAGTTGATATTATTCTAGGAAAAACCCCCCAAAGTTGATATTATTAATGGTTAATCAATAGTTCGTATTATTATAGGGAAATTAATAAAAGGTTATACTATTCACGGTAATTTTTCCTTGTTTCTTTCACCTAAATTTTATCACACAAAAATCTAAAATAATATTTATCTATCTGCAGTGAAAAAAATGTAAAGGTATCAAATACACCAAAAGCACTTGTGGCTCAATGGATAGAGCATCTGCATGTGGAGCAGAAGGTTTAGGGTTCGACCCCTACTAGACGCAGGTATCAATTGGGGGTTTCTTGACTGCGCACATCTCTCTTTACTCTCTCCTTGTTGATTTTCATTAGATGTCAAATGACTCTTTAAAGGTAAATTAATTTTACGGAAATTTCACGTGGTAATACTACGTTTTTGACTTTTACATATGGTAGAAAAATATATCTTTAATCTACATAATTGGTGACCCTGAGCTTTCAACTTTAGACAAAATGTTAACCATTTCGTTAATTAAGTACTAATTTCGGTCAATTTTTTGAAAAAGTGCGGTTAACAGTGATCAGAGTGTTTGTTCTTTTAAAAAAAGGTCGTTATGAATCTTATGATGGATAAAAATAACGTAAATTTAACAAAAATCTTGACTTTTTGGATACAAAGTAGAAAAATTAGAAGCCTAGGGTCAACACTCGAATTAAAAAAAGTTCACCACGTAAAAAAGCCAAAAATTTGAGGTCACCATGTGAAATTTTCCTTAATTTTAATATTTAAAAAAATTTGACTAAAAAAATTTCTAACCGCTAAATATCACTAATGGAAAACATAAATGTAATATCCAAGATATTTTTATAAAAAAAATAATAAAAATAAAATAATAAAAATAAAATAGAAAAATAAATAATTTAAAATTTAAAATACAAGAACATAAGTTAAAGAAACTTTGTTAAAAAAAGAAAAATGTCTCACGTTAAACAAAAAAATTAATTAAAAAAAATAAAATAAGAAAATGAAAACCCAAAAATGTAAAAGTTTTAAAATTAAAAAAAAATATTAAGTTTACAATTTCAATTTACACGGTTGTTTTAAAAAAAAAATATTTTAAAATATAATATAGAAAAGAAGCCCTAAAATTTAGGAGTAATTTTATTAAAAAAAAATATAAAATAATTGTATTTTGAAAAAAAAATTACACAATTACAAAAAAAACATACTAACTTCCTTCTCCACTTCCTAAAATAACTTCCCATTCAACTCCATCATCCTTCCTACTTTTTATCTAATTCCATTAACTATATTTCTCTATTATTGATAAACCAAACTGTTTTTCATATTTGATATTTCATCAGTTTTCTCTCTTCTCCTATTAATTCTTTTTCTCTCATTAACCATTTTTCTTTCTTTACATCTATTATCAATTTCTTTTTTCTCCTTTTAAGTATTTCAATCTTTAGATACATTATCTACAAATTACAAACAAAAATTATAATTCAAACGTCAAGTTCGTAAAGGAAGTTTGCTAAGAGCATATATTTATATTCAAGACTCGTTTCACAAGGTAGTTTTCGATGTCCATCTAATTAGGATTATCCCCTAATTATAATTCAAACGTCTAGTATCATCTAACGTCTAACGGCAACCAACTAACGCTTACTCCAGCCTCTCCCACCGCCGCCCCGACCACCCCCACCCCCACCCCCACCCCATCTTCTTCAACCTCTTTCTCTCTTGCAGGTACGGTTAACGGCAAGAAGAGGAATTCAAACAGTAGACCGTCTTCAACACAACACTTTCTACCACCGAGCGCTACCACAATCTCCACCTCTGCCTGCACCAGGGGCGGAATTCCGGTAGCTGCTGATTTTTGGGAGCCCAAATCGGATAGAGGGAGAAGGAAGACCGCCGGAGTTCTTCGGGTCTGCTGCTTCACGGTTTGCGTTTTGTTACTTTTTAATTTTTATTTACTTTTATTTTTTTTCTCTTATTTTGTGTCTCTGTAGTTTTTTCCTTTCTTATTCTTTTTTGCTGTTTTTTTGGGTTGCAAATTTTTCTGAGTATTTGTTAGTGTTTTCGTGGTTGGTTCTTCGTGTGCTTGTGTTGCCTTTTTTGTGTTTTGTTTTGGTGTTCTTTTGTAGGTCGTCTTGCAATTTTCTTTTTGGTTGATTAAAGCGTATAGGTGTACCCTAAAACTTTCTCTTATCGTTTGGCAATCTTTTGAGTGTTTTTTAGTTTGTTGGTCTACAGTCTGTCTCGTTTTTTTGGTGTTTTACACATTTTGTTTAGGTGCTTTTCCTGTGTTGTTGGTTCTGTTCTGTTGTCCGTTGTTGTATCTGTTTTTATTTGTGGGTAATCCCTTTGGTTCTTGCCTTCAATCCTCGTTTTTCTGTTTTGTACCTCTTTTTTTTTCCTTCTTGACCGTTCTGGAGTGTACCCTTAGTTAAACCTCCAGGGCCCTTGGCTTGTGTGGTCTTGTTTGGGTCTGAGTTTAGACGAGTATAGAGTCCAAGCGGACGTATGGTAACCTAGGGTCAGGTTCGAGGGGGGGGCAAAGGGAGCAACATAAACAGGGCGTTGAACTTAGAGTGAAGACTTGGAACATAGGCACCCTACGAGCTAAATCGCTGGAGTTGGCTAATGAGCTTTCTAAATATAAGATTCAGATAGCTTGTGGTCAAGAGACCAGGTGGAAGGGGCAAAAAGCATGCGTTTTGAAGGGATACAAACTATGGTATGCCGGCTTGGATGGGTCACATAGTGCGGTCGGTATTCTTGTAGCTAATGATATCTTGAAGCAGGTAGTAGAAGTAAGGAGGTGCTATGATAGGATTATGTTAGTTAGAGTAGTGGTGGGGGAAGAGGTCGTATCGATAATTAGTGCGTATGCGCCGCAAGTTGGGCTTGATGAGCAAGTGAAACGTGAGTTTTGGGATAACCTTGGTGACCTCTTGGAAACCATCCCTTCCGATGAAAAACTTTTTATAGGAGGCGACTTCAACGGTCACATAGGGAAGGAGGCTGTTAACTACAATTCTGTGCATGGAGGTTTTGGTTACGGTGCAAGGAATGAGAGTGGGCAGAACCTTCTAGAGTTTGCGTTCGCTAAAGATCTGGTTATAGCAAACTCGATTTTTAGAAAGAAAGATGAGCACTTGATAACGTACAAAAGCGGTGGGCTTGCTACCCAAATAGACTACTTTTTAGTACGTAGGTGCGATCGGAGCTCGTGCCTGGACTGTAAGATTGTGCTAGGCACAGAGATGCCAACCCAACATAGGTTGATAGTATTAGATTTCCGTTTGAGGAGGAAGATTGTCGAGGGGAAGCCTAAGGGAAAGGTAACGATTAAGTGGGGCAGTCTAAAAAGGAAAAAGTCGAAACCCTTGCAAGCAAGATCAAGATGTTGGGTTACCCAAGTATTTCAGACGATGCAAATCAGATGTGGGAACTATGGTGGAAACCATTCGTACGGTGGCGAGGGAGACGCTAGGGGTGTCGATAGGAAAGTCAAGGGAACACAGGGAATCGTGGTGGTAGAACGAGGAGGTTCAAGAGAAGATAAGGAACAAAAACAAGAGATTCAAAGAGCTTCTCGCCTGTACGGAAGAGGAAGGTAGGACACAAATGAAAGAGTGGTACAAAGAAGCAAAACAAGAGGCGAAGAAAGCAGTCGCGAAGGCAAAGAGTCTAGCTTTTGAAGCCTTCTATCAGAAGCTTGATACCAAAGAGGGGGAGAAATATATTTTCAAGTTGGCTAAAGCCAGATCTAGGCGGCGGGAAGACTTAGGGGCAGTGAAGTATATCAAGGATGAGAGTGGACGAGTACTCATTAGCCAAGAGGACATCAAATTAAGATGGCATCAATATTTTTCCCAATTGCTCAATATATCAAGGGGTCCTATACAGGTAAGTCGACAGACTTTGGACACCCAAAGGACACGGGTTTGTGAGTCGATTGGTGATATAACCAAGGGCGAAGTGACAGAAGCCCTCAAAAGATGGGGAGATTTAAGGCGGTCGGACCAGATAATATCCCGATCGAGGTGTGGAGGAGCCTAGGGGAGGAGGGAATTCAATGGCTTACTAATCTATTTAATGCAATCTTGCGATCTAATAAGATGCCAGAGGAGTGGAGGATTAGTACAATTATCCCATTGTTCAAGAATAAGGGGGATGCACAAGATTGCGTGAACTATAGGGGTATCAAACTCCTAAGCCATACTATGAAACTGTGGGAAACAGTTATCGAGAAAAGAATTAGACGGAAGACGGTGATTAGAGAGAACCAGTTTGGTTTCATGCCGGGAAGATCAACTACCGAGGCGATTGGAGTATGTGCTTGCTCAAGATTCAAGAATGAAGCACCAAACAAATCAAGTTGGCCCCTTATATTTCTATTATTGATCATCCCTTAATCTCATTGCTTATCCCCCAACCTCATAAATATTGCCAAAACAAAACTCCTTTTAATTTGTGGTCTATGAGTAGATTGTAAGTTTTTGTTTGGATTGGAAACATCATTTATATACTTCATCCAATAAAATTTTAAAATTACAATAATTATGGTGCATGTTTGATAGATCATATCTTTGTTGGATTTTGAGTTTATCCATTAAATGAAAGTTAATTAAAATTTTAGTGTTAGGATTTTCGGTTCAATTCAGTTTAGTTTATAAAAAGATTGTCTTGGTAAAAATGCAATCTTTTTTAAGACCAGTAATAAACAAACAATTAAAAGTTTTTTTATTTTTTATTTTATATTGCCAAAATAAAGTATTTTTAAATACTAGATTTTATTAAGTTGAAAAACAATTATTACTCCCTTCTATTTAGCATATGTGTCTCATTTCTATATTGAGTCAAATCACCTTAAATATCTCATTTCTATTTTGGATACCTTCTTTTTAGCACAATTAAACTCTCTCCTACACATGTGGTCCCACTTGACTATAAATTGTTTTTTCTGCTTTATACATGTTAAAACTTACATAAATTAAACTTTGTCTCTTACACACGTAGTCCCATTTGACTATCTAAAAATTGGTAAAAAGTCAAATGGAACCCATATGATTAAGAGAAGGATGTATTTGATTTAATTTTCACCTAATTAATCCATTTTTTCTCGGAGCCGATTATTAATATCTTTTTTGTTAGAGTTTTTTGTTAGAGTTAAAATAGAGATAGTGTAAACATATTCTTATACAATCAAGATATATGACCATATGTTAAGTTTATATATCAATGAGATCAAATATATTTGGTAATTTTTGTCAACCCGTCACCACTGTATAAACAGATCAACAACTTTGGTCATATTACTACAATATCCATTTATCACATTTTTGTGCCAATGGATCTCGAATATATGAATTTCAACTATTCTTCACATTTTTGTACCAATGAAAAGAAATCGTTAACCGTTTGTCAAAATTTGTGGTTTAATTTCAATGCTTTACATTTGAACTCGTATTTTTTTAATGCATACATCTTTTTTTGAATTACAGGTTTGTTGAGCAAAGGGGAGCAAGTAATAAGATGAGAATCAAATTGAAAATAAATTTATTTACTGCAACTAAAACAAAACGCAATTCCAAATGCCTCCATCTGAAAATGTTGGTTGCTTTAAAGCTAGCTGAAAAAATAAGTTATTTATAAAGATGTTTTACAAATTAAGTATTAGTTATTGGCTGTTTATTAGAAAAAAAGTGGACAATAAGTCAAAAGCCAACAAAAAAAATGATTGGAGTAGCTTTTTTCTTTGACTTAAAAGCCAACTCTTCAGCTGACTTAAAAGTCATCTACCAAACATTTTTTGTAGCTATTTTGACCAACTTATAAGCTAAAAATCTAAAACCAACCAAAAAATTGATGTAAAACCTAAGTACTAAGGACCCATAGTCATTTTGTCCCATTTATATACTAGTAATTAGAAATAAGAGAGAAAAATATAGAAAATAAAAATAGTAGGGTGATATAAAAAAAATCATTAAAACATGCTAAAATAAAAAAAATTAGACCTACTTAGTGACTCATAAGAATTAATTTATTATGTTAGGATTGATTATTATAAAATTTAGATCTTATTATATGCAATTTTTGAATTAAAATTTGCTAAGATAGTTATATTGAATTAAACCGAGTATATAATTATGTGTGAAAGCAAGTTGACTTCACCCTCATTACAAAATGTATACATTATTACCTAATAATCATTTATGCCATGTTTCGAAACAATAATTTCATTTAGAAATTTGAAATTTGCTTAAACTTATTGTTTGGCGAATTAAAATTTTTTAAATTTGAATTTGAATCAAATTCTACCATTGTTTTTAAAGTAGTTAAAGTTGAGAATTTGAGAATGACTACCAAAATCTTATGGTTTTCAAATTCTTCATTTATGATTTAATAATTGAAATTCATAATTTGAAATAAAATATTTGTTCCCAAACAGTATATTACTTACTTCTATGGATTAGTGAGTTTTCTGAGCGAGCTTTTGTTATTCATATTTCTCTTTGTAAGGCCTTATCTATTTGGAGAATTAATTGAATGCACGTACATATTCCTCTTTGTCCTATTCTTAAAAGGGATACGGGCATAATTTATTCATTATCTTTCTCTTTCAACCCTAAAAATTAGGGAGAGTTTTAGAGAATTAGGTGTTTTTCTTAAATACGTATAATAAGTTGTTGAGCAACAGCTTTGGTAGCTTGTTGTTAGCTACATGCATTTCTTAAAGGAGTAAAACGTGATACACTAATCAGAACATGAGATACATTCACATATATCACTGTATTAGATTTGAAATAATCACAAATTACCAAGAAATAAAGGGTATTAATTAATGGGTTAGGATATATTATTTTCTTCGTGTTACATTCATTCCGCTTACTTTTAATAGATTCCAATACAAACCTAAAATTCTAATAATTTTAATTGTGAATTTCTAAAAATTACAAAAATTGGTTTTTAAAAAATATTCATAGGAAAATAGTAACGAAATAATGTGTTAATCAGTGTATTTGATGTCTGATGATTCGTAATCAACTCTTTATATATAACCTTTAAAGGCGAAAATTTATGAAAATCATTTTCAAACATTAATTTTATTGGTCTTTGTAGGGTTGTTGTCTAGTGCTTTTTCTGTTTTCGAATCTGAATAAAGAAAAATATTTTCAAAAAAAATAATAATTTTCTCATTTAAAATAAGGAAAATAATATTTACAACCCTTAATAAGAAAGAATCTTGGATTATTCTATGTAATTTAATATTTTATTTCTTTGGAAACATAAAAACTTGATTAAAATTAATTAGTTTAATTACCATTTATTCTTTCTTGAAAAGTTAAAATTACTATATTAAATATTAATTGTATTTCTTTTAAAAATTTAAAATTATTAATCACAAAGAGAATTTTTTAATTTTTTAATATCAAATTTAAAATTTAAACTTAATTCTTATAAGTGATCCTATAGACTATAAATGTCCTTTTCTTAGTTGGTAACATACGCAATTGATTGCACGAACATCATTGACAATCAAAAGCATTGAAGTCCTCGGTTCTTAAAGACTTGTTACATACTTGATCTGTTCTCACATACTCCTTACAAATGATTTTTTGATACTATTTTTCAGTTAAGTTTATTTTATATATTATGGCTAATATGTAAGAAAAAAATATCGTCGAATAGGATCTTGTTTAAATCATTTAATCACATATTTTCATAATATTAAGTTTTTATAATTTTAAAATGTGTACAGCTTAATGTATAAATGATCAAAATAACATCGAATTGCGTAAAAAATCAAATATAGTAAGTATAATGGAATGGAGGAAGTACTACATTATTTTCACTATTCATTAAATATATTTTATATATTACTCAAGTGATTTTCTTTTTAAATTGTAATATTTTTATAGTAATTTTTAATTAAATATATTTTAAAATATTAATAACATGAAACTTAAATGAAGTACTTCTCCGTTTCATAATACTCGTTACACATTTTGGGAAATTTCATATTACTTGCTACATTTTCTTTTTTAGTAAAAAATCAATCATTTAAAGTTATACCCACTCCTATTTTTATCCTACTCTATATCTAATTACTCCTATTTTTCTTTTTTATTTTTCAACAAATAATATTAAAAAAATTTAAAAAGCAACATTCCACCTACTGCTCATCATTGCACAGTAACTTTTTAATCTTTATGCTCATACAATAATAGCAAGTAAATCAGAACAGAAGAAGTATAATATAACAGGAGAATTATTACATTGACGACAGAGAAAGATTTAATGGTAGTTTTATTTTGATACCAAACCAGGTATTGTGTAATATCATAGCCAACAGCCTTGATATTACGGAAACTGTGGGACCTTAAACTATTACACCTAATTAAATAATCTCATATCTCATATCTCAATCATCAAGTGAACACTTTGACTTAATTTAAATGACTAATCTTGACCTATAATCAAATTAACTATTTTGTTCCATTAGTTTGAACTTTGATGAAGTAGTAGACTTGCGTCTAAGATATTAAATACACTTTTTGTTATGTTGTTAATTACATTTTTAATGTCAGATTCACGCCTTAATCACATGAATTTAATATTTTATTAATATTTTTTTAAGTTGCTGTTGATTCTATTTTTCAGTATATATTCAATTCATATGCCAAAAAATATATGAGATCTACACAAGACTTTTTATGATTTGACATATAAATAAAGGAAGTGAAATTGGAAGGAGAATCTCTTTTAAGACCTTCATAATTTAAACAAAACCAATTATTTCAAGAGGATTAAGTCTAATTTCAAATAAAAAGCAAGTATTGTTGGAAATAATAAACAATATTTAGAGAATATTAGTAGAATATTAAAATTTTTAGAGAATAATTGATAGAATATCTTTGATTTTATTTTAGAATAATTTTTTTAAGTATTTAGAAAATTAAGATATTTGTAATATTTTGTTTCTTTATTTCATGACGTATCTTTTATATTTATAAGAGGCATTTAAATGAAAACTGAATGAATTGATTCTTAAACTTAAGCCAAATTATTATACTTTGTTATTAATTTCATCAAGTATCACTTTTAAGTTTTAAGGAAAGATATTCGATTCAATTCTCACCAAGCTCACGCCCTTGCCTCAGTATACTAACACTAAAATAAAAAAATAAAAATTTTCATAACATTAAAATATTTTAAAAGAAAATACATCAATTTTTCCCTCCCTTTTCTTCCCTTCCCCTTCCGTTTACTTTCATAGTTTCCAATATTTTTCTTTGTTAATGTATAACAACAAAAAAATTAAATAGTAATATCTTTATTGATAATATATGAACTTCTTTGTTATGTTTGGAAATGATGATTACATTTGAAAATATAGATTTGACTGAGTTTTAGCATTTGACAAAAGAAAAATTCACATTTAAATTTAGATCAAATCCACAATTGTTATAAAAGTGGTTAAAGATGAGAATTTGAGAATGACTTCTCAAACCTAGTCATCCTCAAATTCTTTATAAATGAATTCATAATTTAAATCTCTAATTTGAAATGAAATACTTATTTCCAAACACAAGCTAAAGATTATTCTGAGTTTCACATATTTGTTATATTTTTCTTTGTGAATATTTTTTTATTTGTGTTCATTTTCTCAAAATCATATTTAAGGTAAATTAAATAAGCCCAAATCAATTCACCAACCTTGATACTTCCACTACTATCTAAATAACATTTCTAATTTAAATTAAGGATCTTTTGTGAATTACAACCTTAAAGTTTTCTCGTTTTATGAATTACAGCCGTAAAGTTTTTTTTTTATGAATTACAACCACCAACTTTTTAAATTGACCACCATTACGGCCAAGTGACCGGTTGACACCATTGACCATGATTTTTACCGTTGACTTTTCATTTTTTTTCTTTTTCCTTTTATTTTTGAGTTTTTTTTTCTTTTTCCTTTTTTTTTTCCTTTTTTTTTTGTTTTTTGTTTTTTCTTTTTTATGAATTCGTCGTTTGGCTCGTAGAGGTGGAGTTAAGAGGATTAGTGGATTGATTTATGAAGAAATTCGTGGTGTTTTAAAGATTTTCTTGGAAAATGTGATTCGTGATGCAGTTACGTACACTGAGCACGCTAGGAGGAAGACTGTTACCGCCATGGATGTTGTTTATGCTCTAAAGAGGCAGGGTCGTACTCTTTACGGTTTTGGTGGTTAGATTTGTTTTTGGATTGAGGTTAGTATTAGGATTAGATTGTTTTGTTGTTTTAGGTGGATGTTATTTGGGTTTGTGAAAAATCGGAGATTATAACATTTAATTAATCTCTATTGTAATTGTTGAATTAACGGTTAATATTAAAATGGAATTTAATTAGGCATTTTTAATATTCTACGTTGATGTTTGTTCAATTCATTTCAGAATGTACCTTTAAATTTTTCAAGTTTAGTTTGTGATTCTGGCAAATTATATGCTACATTGTGGTCAAATTGGTATATGTTTGATAAATTGGGTTTGCAGTGCTTGGATCTGTTTTATTTATGATTTGGGTGATTGATTTGATAGAGAAATCTTTTGATTATGAATTAGATTTCATTTTTGGAAAAATGTCAAATTTTGGCGATTGAGAAGTTGTAATTGAACAAAAGAAACTCACTGTGAGTTTGATTGTTCAGCTATGGCCTTCAAGGCATGACGAAAAGTGTGAATAAAACATCAGAAAATCTGAGCAATGTCAAATTTTGTTCTGTAAAATGTTAAGAGAGAGCGTCTCCAAATCGAACAACTCCTTGTGATAAAAACTCTTTCAATTGGATAATTTTACACAATGGCAATTAGAGTTGATTGCAGAGTGTATCCCTTTCAAGGCTTCAAATCAGTTGTATAAAAGAGAGAGGTCTTCGCTAAAATTAAGAATGCGAGAAAAGCATATGGCAAGGACTCTTATTTTATTGAAGTTGTCAATAAGAACCTCAAACTTTCAAAGGTTATTAGATATTACTTCCTCCTTGCGAAATACTTCCTACATTTTGTTTTGGGGCACTATTCATCGTTTAAGCTTATTTTATGTATTGCGGCTAATATACAACTAATAATATAGTCAAGTGGGATTTTGTTTGAATCGTCTAATCGCATACTTCATAATATAAATTTTTTATAATTTTCAAATGTGTATAATTCGACATATAAATAAATAAAATAGTGCATTGAATTGCGTAAAAAAGTTAAATATAGTAAGTATTATGGAACGAAGGAAGTACTACTTAAACAAAATCTTACTTTGAGGGTGAGACTGTATAAAAGAACATGTCTCAAATGGACTAACTTATTATTACTAAGAAAAACTACAAAAAAATCACATGCTATGTGATTGTGTCAGCGTACTCTTATTTAGAGTTGGTGTTATAATATATTAAAATTGATATTATAATCTATTAGAATTGATATGAAAACCTATTAAAGTTGGCATTAGGAGTTTGCATTTTATCTATTACTATAACTTTTTAATAAATTATAATACTAATTTTAAATATTACTTTTAATAGTTCATAACATCAACTGTAAAACTTTAATAGATTATGATATTAACTTTAATATGTTATAATACAACTTTAACAAATTATAACAGTAACTATAAATAGGATTAAACGTGTGCGTTAGTTGTTAGGTTTTTCTCCTTTTTTAATTCTTGGGTTGTGCCTGAGAAAATCGTATTTTATAAAGACAATTTCTCAAGAGAGTAGCAGAAAAATAAATGATCCAAAATTTGTCCTAAACAGTCCTGAATCGTGTAGCATAATATTCAACCCATCCTTCAACACTTGGATCACGAATTTTATGCCAATGGTTTGCTATTGGTGGCAATGGTGCATCTTTCAACAAGAACACTCTAATATAATGCGGATGAGTACCACAATGAGCAATAGCCAACTCACCATAAGGTCTTTGTATGCCTGAGAGAGCTCTTAGTGGAAAAATAGTATGGAAAGCAGGTGTAGCTCCAAAGCTAAAATAAATCACCACACAATTGTAGAAAGTGGCAATGACAAACAAATCTTGGATACTCGTCATCCAGTGCTCTGATGGTGCATTTTGAACACTATTATCCCATAATATACGATTCATTGCTTCTCTCACCTCTTGTTGGCCTCCGTATAATCTATCATAGATTGTATCAAAACCAAGCGCATTGTACATTGAACGGCGAGCATGAGCCCAATTATCTTCGCCACCATGAAATGCATCAGCCACTACTCGAAACCCACAATTTCCATCTGCTTTCACGTTTAACCAACCTTCAAGGTATGGATCCATGATTGCGGGAAGGTATTCTCTATATAAAAAACTATCTAATGTCAACATCTTATTAATTGTTGGAGCATACGGTGCTGCAAAAAAGGTAACAAGAGCTAAGTATAACAAAAAGACGGAAATAGAATAAAACAAAAATAAGGTACTTAACAATAACACGAAAATCGTAAAGTTGAGCTAGACTTAATGTCAATGCCATCATATAATCGGGGAAATGCATGTACACACTTCATACGAAAAAATATATCATCCCAAAACCAAATGGCTATAGGATGAAGAAATCGATGACATATAAATTGTGCACACCATCTTTAATTTAACAATGTGAATAAACCATCCCAATTCCCAACATAACATTGAAATACCTGTGCTCTTCAATCGAGTATACTAGACGACCCTATTCCTACTCGTAGGTGAATATCGTCTGATTGAATATTGTTGCGGATGACTTGTGACATAGGTGTTGTCATTGATGTTGAATAGCAACTTTTGATCTTAGGACTGATTCTCAATCTAACAACATTTTGCCCAGAAGACGACTTAGAATGAAGCAAGGCCGCATGCTTTAGGTCCGAAATGCTATTCATTATCACCCATTCTTGCTCCTCATCCTCATACTCCATAAAAAAATTATCCTCTTCAAGCTCTAACTTGTTCCTCACCTCTTCCTTTAGTTGGTCAATACTCTTAGTTAAACAGAAGTTAATCCTTCCCGTATGTCCGTTACAAGTAAACTTCACAACAAAGGTGCTTGAACTTTCGTTTGGTGGTTCAGTATATAACCTTTCAGACAGACCCACTGCATCTGAATGCTCTTGGTATTGTTGATTATTATTCATATTGCCTTGAGTTGTCGTTGGGCACTCGAATGGTACATTATTTGGCAATGGTGCATCTTGGTTTATTCCAACTGCAAGTTTCTAGTCTCTTGGATTAATAGGATTCACTAAATTGAACAATGAGGAACATTTTCTTGAAGACGGTTCAACATCATCTTTTGTCGTTTTTGCATCCTTACATATCTTTTTGTTGTTTCGTGGCCACTTTATCTGAAGTATTTTCAGTCTGCGCTTCAATGTAGACCTTGAAACTGAAATTTGCATTAAATAAGATGATTGATCAAGAAAAGAGAGAAAGCTTATGTATAATCTGTAACTTAAAGAATTTCTGTTTCACCAACTTAAAAATATTTTCTTGTTAAATATGCATTTAAGTACAGAGACCAAAGGTAGATAAAGTAGAGAATCCATGGATTTTATCAAAACAGAAGTGTCGAAGCAAGACCCAATTCCCGCGACGTTGATGACGGGTTTGAGCACCTCGTGGCTCACGCGCTGTCTTGCACACTCGAGAGTGGTGCGGAGCGTAGCACGGAGTATGAAAGTGTTAGCTTTGGGTCATGACATGAAGTAATGAATGATGATGAGTTGAGGATGATGAAGTATGGAGAGGGGAGCAGCAGCTGTCCTAAAGGATTGCTCGATGGGTCGAGCTGTTTGGCACCAGGCGAGCAAGCAGTCGAGCCTTAAAGTCAGCAGCAGGCAGAAGGTTCGTGGAAGCCGCTCGAGTGGTCGAGCCCAGGCGCTCGATCGAGCAGCCTCCAACAGCATTTTCTGACGGGTTTCCTTATTTTATCGGTTTTGTATGGGCTTTTGCCCCACTTTGTTATAGGCCTTCTAATACTCCTTGAGGCTATAAATATGAGTCTTAGAAGTGTCTTAGGGTTTATGTGAGAGCTAAATACATAGAGATTACTAGGGTTTAAGCCAAAAGAGTCATCTGGCTATTTAGTGGAAGATTGAAGTCAAGTTTCAATCTTGGCTTTGGATACTTGTTCTAGAGCATTGTAAGGTGAGTCTTAATGTAATGTTGATTATATTAATCACAAGAAACTTTATTTGAGGGGGAGGTATCATTAGATACCTCATTATATTGTTGTGTGTTGTCTCTTGTTGCATTGCTCTGTTTTTGGTTGTTTACTTTGCATTCATATTGTTCATGTTTCTTCATCATAGACTTAGCCCATTCACAACAAGAAGGTTGAGTGATAAACGTATGGATACATCAATAAAAATATAATTATGCAAAACTGACAGCAAAGCCATGAAATGTGCTGTGATAATATGAGCTAAACTTTATTACTCTGCTTCACTATTAGGAGATATTGTTTGTGTTTGTAACTGACTATCTAGACTTAAAATGAGTCTAAACCTAATTAGTTTAGATTTAATCATACAAGAAAATTCTGTTAAGTCTGGATATTAATTATATTTGTTTTTCTTTTCCCGATGGATGTAGATAACACATTTATTTTCATTAAAAGTTAAAACTACACCACCAACAGACCATAATGATTATCAGCAAGAGAAATAGTAAAAAAAAAAAAGCTTCATTTCTTGATGTCCTTTGCCCAACAAACAAGGCAAGAATACTAAGAACATTAAATAAAATTTGCCTTTTCATGATGTCATATTGTTAATGCACGTACTAAATTGCTTATGTATGTGTGACTCGATGACTGAAGACAAGGCACGTTATGTTGTGAGCAACGATAAGGATGCAAGGGAGTTGAGTGCATCGAATGTGTTAAACATAGAGCATATGTGATGCATTAGGGAAAGCAAGAAGACTTTAATCAAGGCAACAAGAGACTCTACAAAGGGTGTGAAACCATGTATTAAATGGGGCATGGGATGGAGGATGATTGCCTTGGACGAGGCGACAAAGTGCAACATACAGTGACCATCTGGAGCAAGGTGCTCGTTCGAGTGTGGCGCTTGTTCTCAAGTATGAGAGTTTAATCATTAATGTATTATTGAATCCATCTACTGAATGTAAATATTTGTTTAGGGGATGTATTCAAGATACCTTATACACTTATGTATTGTTGTTTTTTTTTTGTTGATATTCTATTTTTCATCGATTTCTAAATTGGTTCTTACTATTGTTGGGTCCAAGCACCCCCTCTCTCACATATTATTTTTAGCGGTACCTATACGTAGAAGCTTAAATGCATGACAATGGTAGCAATTGCATTACATTCAATCATTAGAGAAATGATTAAAGCAAGTTCAAGACAACTGTTAACCAAAAGAATGTATGATAATTGCTAGTGAAACAAATATATGCATATAAATATCGCACCTCATTGGGAATAGGTCTGGACTTAAAATTGCATATAAATATCGCACCTCATTGGGAATAGGTATGGACTTAAAATTATATATATATATATATATATATATATATATATATATATATATATATATATATATATATATATATATAATATATATATATAAATATATATAATTCTATATCTATATCTATATATATATATATATATATATATATATATATATATATATATATATATATATATATATATATATATATATATATATATTTTCAGGCAGACTTTGTAGTGATAAACATACCTTCAAGATTCTTTGCAGCCTGTACAATCGTTATGTTTTTAGACATCTGTGATTGTATCTTCTCAAGCGGAATGTCGAATTTTTGTGCCGTAACCTTGCTATCATCACTTTACTGGTTGTTATTCTAGCCAAGTTCCAAAAACAATGATTATTATCTCCATCACAATGTGCAAGTAAGCCATTAACAGAAGTAGCTACAAAATCTATGCTTCCAGAACTTACGACTTTGCTCTGTTGATTTTGTAAACTGTGAATTGCATGCTGGCTATCTTCACATATTGCATCGTTTCTTCCCTGAGAATGAAGTCCTGTATTCACAACATAGACGATCCTTTTAATGAGGCTCGATATATAGAGAGTATAATTATGCCTTCAACTTGATTAGAAGTATCAACAGACAAGATTTTTCTTTGGTGTAAAATCAAATTTTCATTGTTAGGCATATGTGCTCTCCATACGTCATTTCCTAAAATAACCATCGAAAACTTGAGTCGGAAAAGCTTATTTGTAACAAATGTTTGTGATGTAAATATCACTAACCTCCAAGAACAGGTGTCTGATCACCAGGTAAATTCTGTAGTTGATGCAGTGAAGTCTGCACAGTTTTGTGACCCTCTTGTGATATTTTTGTATCCTCTTCATCGACTACCTCCTCAGTGTCAGATGTGATCTCATAGTCACTGTCTGATGTGAACTCATTATCGTCTTCACTAGAGGTTTCATAATCAGAATCATAGAAGCCCATTCTCTTGTAGTACTCTTCATGTATGTCATCAAGCGTTACAGTGAGCTCTTTTCCAAAGTTGTGCGGCAAGCTTTTGAGTTTGAAACACTTGGGGACGAACAAGTGTTGCAAATTGTGTGAATTTCTGATGCAATCAGGCAAGGTCTTGATTCTCGTACCGCTAATATTAAGGGTGCACAACTTGCTCAATTTGCCCACTTTTGGCATTTTTCTTAGATTGAAACAATCTTTGAACTGCAGTTCTTGTAAATTTAACAGTCCTTCTAGTTCAGGCAGATTCTTTGTATTATAACAAGTTATTGAGAGTATTTCCAAGTTGATCAGCTCCTTCAAATAAGCATTTTTATCATAAAAAAAATAACAATCATGATCACAATGATCATCATCAAATACATGTAATATTTCAAGGTGGCGTAGACCTGTAGGAAGCGGGGAGATATAGGTATTAATAAGCTTGAGTTTGACAAGATGCATATCTGGTGGAAGTGATTCGAGATGGAAACAGCAGTTGAGAACCAAAGTTTTCAAGTTAGAAAGCTTTGCGATGCTATCAGGGAGTGACTTTATATGCCCATATTGTAGGGTGAGACATCTAAGGCTGACTAAAACTGAAATATCTATGCTTTCTGCCTCTTTACTACCAAAATAATGTAATTCCAAAGATTTCAAGTTGGTTAGCATATCCAGGCAATCACTGAAGGACTTATAGTCACAACCTCGGAGGGAGAGATGTTTGAGCCTTGTGATTGTGTTGGGAAGGTACTTGAGATCAATGTAATCAAAGAAGTCCTCCGTTCCCTTGATATAAAGGTGAGTGAGCCTTGACATCTCTTTTATGGAAGCTAACCTCTCAGCAGCATCTTTGCATATTGACAAATCCAGCAATCGCACTGATTCATAAATAATAAGACGTATTGGAGCTTCATTCAACAGGACACATTCATGAGGAGATATATTGAAGGGACTCTGAGCTACTTCATAAAAACAATGGATAAAAGTACTCCAATTAGTAATATATATAGAGAAACAAGAGCAACAACAATGCCAAGGTCTTTAATCATCGGCCTCATAAAACAATAGATCGCAAAAATTGCAATTTTAAGTGAAATACTACGTTGTTAATATCTTTATCAATAAATCATTTTCTACCAAAATAAATAAATTTAACATTGTAGTTGTTTTTCTGTTTATGTTTGGAATAACACTTTATTATCTTCCAATTGGGAGCTATTGTACCCTTTTTCGGTTATTTTTTAATCAACTTGTTGGATTTTATGTCTATTCACACAAGTGTTTGAAGGCATTATTTTTATTTAATTTGGTAGAAATTGATTTGTTGAATAAGAAATTTGCGGCATCAAAGAAGACATCAATTTTGTATTTACAAAAAATCGTCTCAAATATAATTCTACATGAAAAGTATATCAGATTGAAAGAATCACTCAAAGTTGTATCAAAAAACAATGTACAAGAAGAGAAAGTCTTAGTCAATAACGGTTATTTGTAAAGTTCATAACTCACCCTTATGTGGTACTATGTGATACGGTGAGTGTTTTGTTATTTTAATTTTTTTTTTTTGATTTTATTTATTTTAATATTATTCTTTTTGTCTTTTGTGGTAATTTACAAATCATGGTTATTGATTAAGAATTTTTAGTACAAGAAAATGTATGCAAAATATCAATTACAAAAATGTATCACAATTAGATGTATTTGTGTGTTCCTTGTTGATTCTTATGTAGATGTCAAATGACTCCAAAACACCCAAAAAAAAAAAAACAAAGCTTTGCAAAAAAGAAAAAAAACATAAAACAAAATACTGAGAGTAGTATATAAATGTAACTAATAATGTAGAAAAGCAAGTATACTCACATGAACATCCAGTAAGTGGATTAGAGAATGACCACATCATCTCTGTCTTCAGTTCTTTCCAGGTTTTGCGTGTGTATGTTTCATCAACTGAAATGATGAGAGAATCATCCAAATCAAATGGCACTGTTTCAAGTCTGAAACACTCGGGCAGTGACAATATTCCCAGTTTGGGCAAATTTTTGATGTTCCCGAGAACAGAGAAGTGCTTGATTTGTGATTTTCGAAGGTCAAGAAATAATAGTCGAGGCATACCCTCCGAATTTATGGGAATTTGAGAAACACCAAGGACTGATGTTTGGAGGTTGCTTAGTTTTCCAAAGCTAGGAAAGTGGTTCTCTTTATCAGATTCAAAACAAAGAGTCTCCACTTTCATATTAGGAATGAACTTGACAGCATCACAATGACAAAGAGTGAACTCTGCAAGGGTCTCCAACTCACCCAAGCTTGCCGGTAATTCTCGGAGAATATAACAACTTTTAAGAGCGAGATGTGTAAGGCTATGCAACTCACCCAAGCTTGCCGGTAATTCTTGGAGATTATTACACAAACTAAGAGAGAGATGTGTAAGGCTATGCAACTCACCCAAGCTTGCCGGTAATTCTTGGAGATTATCACACAAACTAAGAGAGAGATGTGTAAGGCTATGCAACTCACCCAAGCTTGCCGGTAATTCTTCGAGAGTAGAGTCATGAATTTCCAAAACTTGCAAATTGTGCAGCCTTGTGATAACGTTAGGCAGAAACTTGAGGGATCTAGCCTCTTGGATAGAGAAGTGGGTGAGATGTGTCAGCTCTCCAATGGAATCTCCAATCTCCTCCACATCATCGTCATCTAAATACAACTCCAATCTTCGGACTCGTTGAACACGATCTTTGGGATTAAGTTGAATCCACGCAGCTGGATCCTCCCTCAATTTCAAGTAGCCGTCCGGATACAATCGGGAAATCTCGATACCCTGTTTTTCCCTTACACGTGACCACTTTTTCTGTAGAATGTGAAGTGATTGAGTAGCCATAGCCATAGTCATAGCCATAGGAGTATATTTTTCCAGCAAGAAGAGAAAGAAACAGAGTAAATGGGTTTGATAAAATAATTGTAAAGCCTCCTCTCCAATCCCAATTGCATAAATACAGGTTACCACTCCCCCTGTTTTAGTCAAAGTCAATAGTCATTTCAAAACGCGTGAATTTCTATTAAGGAGACACAATCAGTACCACTCTTTATCATTTATTTATGCTAGATATAAATTTAGTATATTATGTGGTATGTATTGTATACTCCTATTATCTACCATCTAAACAAAGAAAATAAAAAGGAATGACATCATATATTTTCTTTTTAGTGATTAAGGAAAATGATAAGGTTTATTTGTATCAATATTTTTTATGATAATATGAACATACTCCTTTTGTTTCGTTAGAATTGTAATATTTACTCTTAAAAGCTCTCACATAGATTTACGCATGTTATATCCTCAATGGATAGATTTCTATATACTTACTAAAAAGGAAGTAGTTGACAATCATACATTCTACTAAAACAATAAAAGAATATGACACATGTCACCCTTATATATAATGTTTTTTATCCATAAAGTCGGTTGTTCACGTTTCACAATATATTTTGAATTTCGGTAGAAATTGATCAGTTTAACGCCACAACGGATCACTTATAGGTTCAAATTGAAATTTTTACTTTTGATATGTTTAATTACTACGTTACGTTGAAATTGATATCGTTAAGGTCAAAACTGATACCTTTAAGGTTCAAATTGAAAAATGCCCAGAAAATGAAAAAAAAAAAACCAAAAAAACGAAAATGTGGAGGGCAAAGCGGGGTCGGCCCATATCTCGTCTTAGAATAGGACAGTCTCGTCCAAGTTTTTGTGTAAAGACAAAAGTTGAATAAAGGTTTAAAAAAGGTTATGAATGGCCTTGATCCGAAGTCCATTTTTTCCTTTTCTCTACCACTTACTATTTTTTTTTTTACCACTGTAGAATTGTTAATGACAAATTACGAATGAACCATTTACATGGTTTATAAAAAATTTGTAAATCAGTTTTATTAATTACCTGTGAGGGTCCTGAATCGTGTTCATTTTCATCGTCTTATGGCTATTTACAAAATCATGAAAATGAATTTTTTAGTTGAAAGCATTATGGTTCAATCACAATTTTAACTTATAGTTTATTTTTTTATCATTGTAAAAATTTTAACATGTAAGGGTCCATGTTGGCATTTGTTTAATAAAATATTTAATATTATTATAATAATAATAATAATAATTATTATTATTATTATTATTATTATTATGAAAAATTGACATTAATAATCCAACATTTGCTCATCTACTATGAATAATCCAACCTTTTAATTATTTTCTAATAATTCAACGTTTGCCCATAGTTCGTTGTGAATAATCTAACCTTTATTTTAGTTTGCTAGCAACATACCCTATTATTATTAGTAATACGATATGTTGTGGGCAAATTTATCACAGAGGTTGGATTATTAGAAAATAATCAAAAGGTGGAATTATTCATAGCGCGGATGAATAAAAGGTTGGATTATTAATATCAATTTTTCCTTATTATTATTATTGTTATTATTGAAAATCTACATTGTACCATCCAATTTTAATGAAATACCAGTTGTAGCACTTCTTTAAGAAAATTTCACATTGTAGCATCCAGTTTATGCACTATCTAGTTGCCGTAGCATTTTCCGTTAACTTCTTGTTAAATTCCGTTTAATTCATCATTTTGTACGTTTTTTTTCACATGGTAGCATCTAATTTTTCTTTAATTTCTCATTTTAATGTTTAATTCACCATTTAACTCGTTAATACCCATAAATGTTTAATAATTTTGTGGAAAATTATAAATGTAAAATAATTTTATGGAAAAATAATTTTAACTTTTAATTCACCATTTGAAAATTTAATTCATCGGTCGAAACAAGTACTCTTTCGAATAAGTACTTATTTTGATCAAATTTACGAAAGAATTATCCCATAAGAAACTCGCAACGTCCGTTTTTTCAAAAAAAATCGACATGATGGGTAAAATGACGTCAAATAAGTACTTGTTTCGATCAGATTTTCGAAAGAGTAATCCCATAAGGATAATTTCAACATCCATTTTTTGAAAAAAAATCGTTCCAATAGGTAAAAATGACGTCAAATATCTTTTATTTTTATTTTGTTAATTTATGTGTTTTAGTTTTTAAGTTTTTAAAAATACGAGGACTAATTCAATACTGTCACATAGATAACTTAAGCTCTCAAATTGGCCAACCCCTCAAATTTAACGGTCAACTAACGTTTTCCATAGAAGTGGTAGTCACTTACAGAGAAATATATCAGATTTGGTAATTTTTTGCAAAAAAAAAATTACATAAGATAGTTTTTTTGCAAATAGACTTATATATTAGATAGTTTCTTATAATTTTTCCACAAAATTATTAAACATTTGTGGGCGTTAATAATCTAAACGGTGAATTAAACATTAAAAAGGTGAATTAAACAAAAACTAGATGCTATCGTGGAAAAAAAAACTTACAAAGTGATGAATTAAACGAAATTTAACAAAAACTTAACGGAAAATGTTACAATAAGATAGTGCATAAATTGGATGCTACCATGTGGAATTTTTTTTAAAAAAATGTTACCACTGCCATTATATTAAAATTCAATGCTACCATGTGAAATTTCTCTTATTATTATTATAAATATTATTATTTTAAACCCTATATCCCCAGCTGGCCATCACTATACCTGACCCCAACACAATTTTCAGTCATTAATTTTTTTTTGTCCTACAAATTTGTCCTATATTAATTGTAGGAAATCAAAAATAGATATTTTAAACAAGTGAATTAAAATCAAAGAAAAAGTAAAGGTTATTGTCAAAATAAAAATAAAAAATTTAATAAGAGGAACTAAAAAGGGACGTGAGAAAAAATAATTTGTGGAATAAAGGGAATATATAACAAAACGCGTGAAAATTTCTATTTCGGAGACCAACTAGTACCACTCATTTATCATTTATTTATATTAAAATAAATTGAGTATATTATTATTTCTTCCGTCCCACTATACTTCCTACATTTAAATTTTTACGCAATTTAACGTGTTATTTTGATCATTTGTATATTAACCATGCATATTTAAAAATTATAAAAAGTTAGTATTATGAAAGAATACAATTAGACGATTCAAACAAGATTCCACTTGATTATATTTTTTCTTACACATTAGCCGCAATATATAAATAGACTTAATTGATAAAGAGCGTCACTAAACATATTGGAACGAGTATTTCCAAACGGAAGAAGTATTGTATATTATCTACCATGTAAACAAAGAAAATAAATAACAAATGACACTAAATATTTTCTTTAATTTTTAGTGATTAAAAAAAGATGATAAGGTTTATTTGTATCAATATGATTATATGAACATATTTACCAAGGCCGGCCTTGAGGTAATAGGGGTCCGGGGCAAAAAATAATTTATGGATCCTAACTAGATCATTCCTTCGTTAATTTATGGGCAAAAATCTATTATCGTCATTCAAAATCACGAAAGTTGAGTTGGTAGTTAATTGGTCTTGTTTATGGTTGAATTAATCAAAATTACGAAAATTTAGATTAAAAAAGAACGTTTTTCAATCCAGGACTAGTTGATTAGTATCCGAAAAAGGAATAATTATCTCTTTATCCTAAATCTAGATATTGTGACCAACATTGAACTAAATCGTCTAGTCCTTTGCATGTTAGAGGTGATTGTCATTGCTTAGGCTATTTTCTTTATCGAATCGAGTCATTTTCATTTTATCGCAACGTAGTGTAGTTAAAACCTTATCACCTTTTGGTTGTTCGATAGGGATTGATTAACCGAATTACTCTAGAAATAAAGCCTCCTTATGGTTCGATTCATAATCGTACTACAACACCTGTGCACTTGCGGTATTAAAATAAAAACCCCAACACACACTCTTTTGCCATTTTCAATTCTTCAATACATAAATCTGAAATTTACTCAATCACTCTTCTCTAATTTGCTTTGTTTAAATTTCATCTGTTTCTTTAATTCAAAGCAAAATATTAACTTTATTTTCCTTAATTTCTTGACTCTATTGCATTTTTTATGGTACATTGCTTATTTAATTTAGGATTTTTTTTTTCACTCAATCACTCATCACCGTAAAAATAACAATTTATTCACAAGATAATGAATTAATGATAATAAAAATAGTACCAAACTATGAGAGTTGAGACCCAAATAAACTAAGAGCAACTTACAAGCAACTAGTGGCAGATTTTAATATATTTTGTTTTTGGACATTTTTTATGTTACTTTCTCCGTTCCGAAATACTTGCTATATTTTGTTTTTGGACATTATTCATCGTTTAAGCTTATTTTATATACTGTGACTAATATGTAAGTAATAATATAGTCAAGTGGAATCTTGTTTAAATCGTCTAATCGCATACTTTCATAATATAAACTTTTTATAATTTTTAAATGTGTATAACTTGGCATATATATAAATGAACAAAATAGCACATTGGATTACGTAAAAATGTTAAATGTAACAAGTAGAGTATTATGAAATGGAGGAGGTAGATAGTTAGCTAAATTTGTTCTATAATACTCTTTCCTATTCACCCTAAATGTCTCATTTCTTTATTGAGTCAAGTCACCCTAAATGTGTCATTTTTATTTTGGGTATGTTAACTTTACCAATTTATTTCTACTAAACTAACTTTTTAACACTTTTACACCTATTAACCTCACTTTACACATGAAAATTTAAAAATTCTATACTTTTCTCTTACATATGTGATCCCATTTGACCATCTAAAAAATGGTGAAAAGTCAAATGAGACATTTAGAGAGAATAGGAGGGAGTATGAGCTATTAACTATTTTTCTCCATCTATACATTTTTTTAACTGTTATAAATTACTTGATACATATTTTTTTGTTTGCAAAAGTAAATACTCTCCCCTCTTGGATTTGCATCAAAGAGAAAATAAGTTATTTTTTAAAAATTAATAATGAATGAAGAGAGGAATGAATTGTGTGAATGAAAATCAAAAAAAAGTTAAGATCTATAATCTATAGATGAGATGAAAAGGAGGTGGTGGGCCATTGTCCAAAAATAAACTTAATGCAAATTAAGTGGGATAGACCAAAATGGCAAATGTTGCAAATTTAATGGGACAGAGGGAGTACATACAAATCTACAACCTTTTTTGTATTATCCTTACAACCCGTTTGGTTAGTGGTACTAAATGGCGGTAATGAAAATAATTTATAGTGTAAAATTTCGTTTCATATTATTCCCATAGTCATGTAACTTTAAGTTTTTTTTTTACAAATTTCCATTACCACATAATACTAATACCACTTTTTCCAATCGTAATGCATTAAAATAAATTTTATGAAAAAAATAAAATAATTAAAGTTGGACAAGCATAACCATATAGTCGCGGTTAGATTCAAAAAGTAAATTTAATCACTCAAAAGTCAAAACGTTCCAACAAAATCGAAGACTAATGTAACAAGAGATTTTGAACTCTTAATTTCTGAAATACGAGGATGAAATTTAACATCCACTAACATATTCACGCCAAATTAACCCTATTTTGACCTCTAATTTCTTTCAATATTTTAAAAAACAGCTCAAATTGCTAGTTTATTCCTAACATTTTCATCCACGAACCACAATCTATGCATCTTTTATACCTCAATTAACTGAAATGTATTCAAAAAAAGCAGATTTTGTATGGAAGAACAACCCAAATTGACACAGAAAAGATAACTAAGTTCAATTAACTAAAATTGACTACACAATAGCAAGTAGAGTGCAAGAACAAAAGAAAATTAAGTTCAATCTAAAATGAACATACAAGAATAAAGAAAATTGATACAGAAAAGAGAAAATACTATGATACCTCGGAAAATATTGATGTGCCGGTGAATGAAAGCGGTGTAGGAAGGAGATGGCGGAAGATAAAGAGATGGCGCACGCCGATGAGGCAGTGAGAGCCTGAGAGGTGGCATTGGCAACAGAGAAAGGTGGGTCGTGGTGGGTAACAGGGTATTGAGTTGGTTTCATTGTAGAGAATGGAGAGGAATTGGAAAAAAAATCCTGATGTTGAGATTTTCTTGAGAGCGATAAAAATAGACAAAAAAACGTGTAACTTGAGTCGAATTTTTTTTCACATTTGGTTACCCACTATTAACCTTGGAATTTTAAATTCCTAGGAAATAGTATTATGGTAATTTGTTTGGTTGCCAAAAAAACTAAAATTCCTAGGAATTATAAAATCCAAGGGAAGTTAATTCCTATGAGACATAGGAATTAGATTACCATATACCCCCCTTGGTTATTTACAATTCCCATGGAAATAAAAATTCCTATTGTCAAACAAACAAAAATAAGTAATTCCTAGGAAATTGACAAAGGAAGTAAATTCCAATGAATTACAACTTCCCATAGGAATTTAATTCCTACGTCAACCAAACGACTAATTTAATTTTGAAAAGATTTTCCTATAATAAATTTTTTTTTAATTAAAAATAAATAATTTTAATTTTAGATTATTACCAAAATATAATTGCCCAAATGGTGATTGATATTGCATGTTAATTACAATAAAAAAAAATTAAAAGTTAAAATCAAAAAATAAACTTACATGATTTCTCTTTTTAATTTATTTTATAATTTAATTTTGCATTTACTTATTATTTTTTATGCAAAATGACTTGTATAGATCGTAAGAGTTACCTTGGTGCATTCTTAACAATAACTCCTTAGATCCCGTTTGATTAATGGTACTAAATGACGGTAATGGGAATGACTTATAGTATAAAATTTCAAGAAAAGTACCAAATTATTCCCATGATAATGAAACTTTGATCACAACAAAGTTTTTTTGATTACAAATTTCCATTACCACCTAATACCACATCTCCCAATGGTAATACATTGGAATGAATTTTATGAAGAAAATATGATTGAAGTTGGACAAGCATAACCATCAAGGCCCGGTCCCCTTTGCCAAAAATGTGATCCTTTGTAATTTTGGTTTTGGCCCTCCTTACTAATATATTATTCAGTGGTCTTGAGGACGCTCTCAAGGTGAGACACCAAGCACAAAAGAATGTGGAAAATGGGGAAGTATAAATGCAATATATAAACTTCCTCTTTTAAAACATAAACTTCCAAATTTCAGAAAACTTCCTCCACAGGCGGTTTTCCAAAATTAAGAAAACTTCCCTAATTAAACTACAACTAATCAATTTCTCTCAATTTCATCACAATCTCTGCAAATTTCTTCATTTTCGTTTCAACAATGGCTACAATGGATGATATAATGAATGAATTTGAAATAGAAATGAGATTACAAGAATCAAGAACACAAATTGAACAAATTGAAGGTGAATTTCTTGATTCGTTTTAAAGATGAACGATCTATATGTGAAAGTCATATTCTTAACAATTTTTCAGATTTTCTACATGATGAAGATGTTAATGGTGATTTTGAGTTGGATACGATGGAGATGTATGATGAATTCCTTATCAGTTTAGACCTTAACACATACAACTTCATACCTTAACACATACAGTTTAGATCTTAACACCATACAAATCAATAACACATACAGTGATATTAAATTCCTTATCAATTTAGACCTTAACACATACAACTTTATACCTTAACACATACAGTTTAGACTTTAACACATACAAATCAATAACACATACAGTGATATTGAATTCTTTATCAGTTTAGACCTTAACACATACAACTTTATACCTTAACACATACAGTTTAGACCTTAACACATACAAATCAATAACACATACAGTGATATTGAATTCCTTATCAGTTTAGACCTTAACACATACAGTTTAAAACTTAACACATACAGTTTAGACCTTAACACATACAAATCAATAACACATACAGTGATATTGAATTCCTTATCAGTTTAGACCTTAACACATACAGTTTAAACCTTAACATAAGTAAAACATATACATACATTTCCAAACTTATTAATATCATTGTCCATCCATTTCAAACCAACATCCTTCTGCCATATTAATATCATTGTCCAATTATTCTTTTTTTCAAACCAATATCATTGAAAAAAATTGAAGAATAAATTGAAAAAAAATTTGAAGAATAATCATACACAGGTATTATAATCATCCTCCTCCTTCGATTATAATTATATCATTGAAAAAAACAACACAGGTATTAATATCACAATACATACCATACATACATGTATAATCATACACTTATCTTATCTTATTACTCACGAAAAAAAAGGAAGAAGAAGCAAGAAGGATGGAAGAAGAAGAATCAAGACCGAAAATGGAGGTTGAAGAATAAACTGAAATGGCAGAAATTGATTATGAAAACTGAAATGGTAGTTTTCAATTTTGGAAGTTAAAAAAATGCCAAAAATAAAACAAAAAAAAAAGGGAAGTTGGAGGGAACCGGGCGCGTGCAGGCCACGCGCCTTAATCTGGGCCGCAATATTGGGCCGTCTCACCTTGAGGCGGTCTCGGCCAAGTTTTGGTGTATATTATCAGCTAGTCTCCAGAGAGACTGTCTTTCTGAAAGACGCCTTTCAAGCCCAACCCATTAAAGCTTAATATTTACTTTTACTCTACATTTTCTTTATGGGCTAGTAATAGAGATGGTCTTTCATAATCCCTTCGGTCCAGTTTACTAGTCTCATTTGACTGGGCACGAATTTTAAGATAGTAGTGGGGTCCATGTAAAAGGTGGTAGTTGGGTATTTTAATTGATTAAATTAATTGTAAAGGTGGTAGTTGGGTATTGGAAATTGGAAAAGTGAGGGTATTTAGGTAAAAAAAAAGGATATCCAAAAAAGGAAATGGGACAAGTAAAGAAGAATTGCCAAAAAAGGAAATGAGACTAGTAAACTGGACCGGAGGGAGTATTATATAATTCAAAGGATGCATAATTGTAATAAAAATTACTATAGGTTAATGGTTAAGATAACATATTTGTAATTTAAGGTGATGGATCAAACTCAAATTTAAACTATTATGTTTTAGTAGACTAATAAATTTTTAATAGTGTCATTATTTTTAATTTAGTAGACTATTATGTATACTATAATGTCATTATTATCTATCATCTATAATTCAAATTCATCATTTTTAGTGTGCCTCTTTATATTTTTGCTATCTTAATTTTTAATAGTGTTTTTTTGAAGACTTAGAAGGCGAACATATGAAGTTAAAAAACACTTGGGTTGTTTGGTTTGTGGGAATTAAAAGTGGGAATGAGAATTGTTATCCTAAATATCCTACATTCCTATGTTTGGTAAGTGGTAATGGGAAGAAAATATAGGAAATGGCAAAGGGAATGGAATAAATAACCCCCCTTAATTCCCAAGAAAAATTTAACCAGAGGGGGTGGTAATTTGTGGATGGCAGTTGAGGTATATGTAAAAAGACTAAATTACCCTTATTTATTAAAAAATTTGAACTTGTTATTTTATTTATAAAGGGTAAAATAATAAATTTAATAATTTATTCCCGATCTTATTATCACACATACCAAACAAGGACTTGAATTATATTTTAACAAATCCCGACCATCAAACTCCAATCCCAATCCCACTTTTATATCCTCAAATTCCTATTCCCACGTACCAAACACCCCCTTAGTTTTTTTTTCAAAAGGGTTAATTATAGGAAAGTTTCAACTCTATTTGTAAAATTTAATTTTTTTTTGCTATGATTCAAGTTAATTTCAGTCTATATGATTCAAATTTTTATAGTTTAACTAATTTTTATATAATAAATAACGTGCTAGTATTCGACAATTTAGCCCCTCTAACTGAAAATCATGGCTTCGCCCCTGCATATTCTTAATGTCTATTTATAATGTCTTTAATGCCTACTTTTAATATACTTACCGAGTAAGTACTTAAGTAATTATATTCTAAATGTCTACTTACAGTATTCTTAATGCCTAGCGAAAAACTTATTCTATATTTTTCTTTTTGACCAGCCCAATTAGAGATAAGAGAGCATCTTCCACAAGAATTTGTGTAATCTTATTACTAATGCCCTTGTAGAGTACAGCTTGAAATGGAGCAGTATGTATACAGCACAAGCTGCTCCAGTATCTCAACCATGCAGAACTATTCAACAAAAAAGCTACAAGTGTGAATCAGTAATTTTCTTTCCAGGAGAAATGAGAGAAACCATGTCATATTGTCATATAACTGAAAATATTCTGTTTACAATTACAAGAAACTGTGAACAAAATTCATCAAAACTGAACCAAAAAGAGAACATCCACATTGTGCAAAATAAAAATCAGCAAACTATATACAATTTTGCAAAAGAGCCCAACTGATTACTAATACAACAATTTATACCAGTGTCACGTGATTCGCTAATCTCCTCGCGAATTGCGAATCAAAAAAACATTATGGTAGGTTTTGGGCTATTCTTGGGCAAATTTAAACGAATCGCAAATTCAAAAAGCGAATCAGCTAGCGAGTCATGTTACACTGATCTACACTATCTAACTTACCCACCATCCTAATACTACTTCAACAAGAATAGGTTACGACTAACAACCTAAGCAAGTATCTACGGTTCAACGCCTTTCTTTCATTCCCCCGAACTTTCACATGAACTTCCAAGATTACCTAATATGTCTTGTATCAACAATCTAATCATATTGCTTCCCGATGATTTTGATATATCTAAGCACTCTTGTAGGTCCGAATCACAAGCTATCAACACCCATTCGTGATCATCGTCCAAATACTTTATCTCAAATGTGCCTACTTCGAGTTTAAACCTTTTTGCCACCTCCTCTTTCAATTCGACAATGTTAGAACTCAAAGAAAATCTAAATCTTATTATATCTTCTCTAAATGTGGCTTTTATTGTAATGGTCTTCATATCTTGTCTAGCAGAAAATCTAGGCATCATACCAGCAGCACTCATTGCTACTCTAGGAGACGGGTTCGGACAAGGCTGGTTTATCCATCCGTGTTCGGGAATGGTCTCATCTATATTAGCCTCTGCTGCTGAAGGACAAAGATTTCTCAGATCTTTCGAGCTTCCTGCATCCTCAAGAAGCATGCCACCAAAGGCTTCTTGAGAATGATGGGCCGCAAGGAGGGCGTCCGGCATTGAGTAACCAGCGGATAAACGTAATTCTCCATTTTGAGTACAAATCAAACCTGTTGAATGACCGGGTTGTTCGTGAAAGTGGGGAACAAAATGACCATTTTGTGGAGTGCTTTCAGTTCCGGGACTTCCATGACATGATCCATGAGAAGTTGACGTCCCTGCACTTACTTCCCGAGAGCCACTTGCTTTAGACGCAAACCCATTTTGCTCGTGAATCCTTTCTTCATGACTCGATACTCTCCCACTAGTCTGCCCGTCAACTCTTTGTCTAAGTTGTGGCATTTCACTCCTTTCGTCCGGAAGATCGACAGGTACATATGTAGGTGATTGTTGTTGACAAGTCCCATGCACACCAGCAGGCCATGTAATAGACCCAACAGGTACAGGGATAGTAGGTTGAGCAAGGGTAGTCAAGCTAAATGTACCATCAGTACCTTGGACAGATTCAATAACTCGCTTGAGCTTTGTAAGGGAGCGATTCACCTTATTGATTTTCCGAGACGGCCAACGTGATATGCCATGCTGCCTACAGATCCGCTTCATTGTTGTTGGGCACACTGTTCAAAACAAAAATATCAATTTTAGGTCATTTGAATTTAAAAATTATCAAAGAACTAACTCAATCAAAAGCTTAAGCCGATGGTTAAGGCCCCAGGATATGTTATATACTCTAACATGCCCCCTCACTCCAGAGCCCATTGGGCTATAAGTGTGGATGCGCATAGGCGCTGAATATTCCACTTCAAATGAAGGGTGGTTGAAAGTCGAAACCGTGACCTTTTGTCATGTTGGCTCAGTCGCTCTGATACCATGTCAAGGAACAACTCAACCAAAAGCTTAAGTTGATGGTTGAGGTCCCAAGATATATTACATACTCTAACACAAACAACCATCTTTAATCTTCTTAAAAACTTGCCCGTCAGAAAATGTACTCATAAAACAAATAAATACCTCCAAGGCTTTTAGCGGCATCTTTTAGACTCCCAGCAAAATACTGCTGAAGAACCTCTAAGCTAATTTGTTTTTCAGCTTTTCCACGTTTTCTTTCCGAGGATTTCTTAGGCTCTTTATTGTCAGTTAGAGATATTCCATTGCGTACTCCCCCAGCACCACTAACACTTTTTCCCGCATGTCTAGCATCCGGTTCCACCAACTGGGGAGGAGAATTCTTTACAAATGGTAGTACGCCATTTATTGTTTCTACCACCGGTAAAGGTCTAGTCGACAGATTAGATTCAACTTGTAAGTCCAGATTTTCATCCGATGACACTTCAATGATCTCCATATGTTTTCTTTCCTCTTCCAGCGTTCGCCCAGAAGCAACCATCAAATTCTGAAGATCGGGCTTCATTGTCGACAATATCGAGTCTAGAAAACTGAGCTGCTCTGAACTGTCTGTTAAATCACGAGGAAGGAAAAACTCGAGAACATAATCATCATCCCCTGTATGCTTGCTTCTCAAACAAATAGCAAAACTTCCGGTCAACTCAAACAAACGAGCATAGTGAACTAACGGGTATTCTATTTTACAAAATTGTGAAATATCGCGGCAAAAACTCAAACCATGGGATGAGAACGACCTCCCAGCAACGCCTTGCCCTTTCTGAAGATGATGCTCAGCACAGGCTTCTCGGAAGCCCCACATACGAGCATCTACAACATAGAATGCAACATCGGTTGTGGACATGCATACTTGTCCCATACAGCTTCCATCGAAGCTGGAACAACTTTTTTTTAGACCGCCTCCATACGCTAGAACGCTCCTATGCCTGCACGGAACCCAAGTCTGCGCTAGGGGTAATTTGTATGTTTCACATACTTCAGTTAACACTTCCAAGATTTCCGCAAGTGCGTTTTGCCGACCTTCATTGCAGATCTGGACACGGATCATCTCGATGTTAGTCGTTAGAGATAATGGAAATAGAGGAGTTTAAGCATTGCATGACTGTTTACCTGGATATTGGGGTGATCCAAAATCTTTGAACTCTTTAGATTTACTGCCTGCACAAGAGCTGAAATTATTAATTGAGGCATCATAGAACATTTAGAAGCGGGAAGATGATCTAACCATATATTGTGTGCATAATAATGATAATATAATATACTACTCCGTCCCACTCATTTTGGATCAACGAGAAATAGAGTGTTATTTAAGAAAAAAGTGAATATTGGTAAGAGAGAAAATTAACTGTGCAGATCCAATTAAAATGGATGAGATTAAAAGAAAGAGGTGCACCATTGTTGAAAAATAGAAATGATGGAAAATGAGAAGGACAAACCAAAATGACGATTGATGCAAAATGAGTAGGTTGGAGGCCGGAGGGAGTAATAGAAAGACTAACTATTGCTGTAACTTGTAATGCCATTTTTCCACAAGGATATTCATTGCATAGACAAATTGATGGTTTACAAAACTAGACTAATCAAAAGATTATTCCTTACTTCGCTAAACTAATAAACACTCGGATACATCAGTTGAATGAAATTGAACACGCTTCATTGACATCTTCATAATGAAAACAGGAGTACCCTAACGGCCCGTTTGGTTAGTGGTACTAAATGGTGATAATGGGAATGATTTATAGTGTAAAATTTCATCAAAACTTTCATGTCATTTCCATGGTAATGAAACTTTGATCACAAAAAAGTTTTTTTGTTCACAAACTTTCATTACCACCTAATACCACCTCTCCCATTGGTAATGCATTGGAATGAATTTTATGAACAAAATAAGATGATTGAAGGTTGTCAAGCATGGCCATCAAAGTAGCCAAAAGATTTTTCAACCAAAATTACACTAATTTTTCATTTCCATTACTACGGTTTATTACCACTTACCAAACGGGCCGTAAATATAGAACTTTCAACTTCTCATATAGGTTTCTACCAAAATCTTCGAATATTAGTATATTGCAAGAAGCGCAAATAATCCAGCCATATATGAATCGCTCAGACTCGTTTTGCTCCACACACATCGCAAATCAAATGGAAGGATCCTTGTGGCTAAAACTCTATGAAAAGAACATGAACACTTCAATAGTAAGCTATGGCATACTTTACATGTCTACATCTCTTAATCTTTGACTGTCCTCAATTTGTGGTATCAAAAACTTAAACTCCATTATCAGGAAGATATACATGAAAAGTGCAATTGGAAGTACTCCTTGAAAATGGCACGAGCTAACATGACTCTAGTGTGAATTTCTCATATAATATCAAACTTCACTGTAATCCATGCTTAATCTTCACCAAACCCATTTTTCCGTCACCACCTCAAAGTCAAACCCGCTGATAAGAGTATATAACATATGCTTGAGCTTCATCCATCAACTTAAGCTTCTGGTTAAATCAGTCATTTGACATGGTATTAAGCTGATTGTTGACGCCCTATATTATGTTATATACTCTATCTGCCACATGACGTCTAAACTCTAAATGCATAACATAAACACGAACGGTTCAAAAAATTCTCATCCCTTCTAACTCCCAAATTTTTCTCACAAACAATTACCATCACACCCTAAGGATATAATGCAGCAATCAGCAAACATAGACAGAACAAAAATGTATTAAAAATAAATAACTTAAATTTAATTTAAACCCCAACTCACAACAAACATTTCTCAACCAAAGCACGGGGAAGGGAGGTTGAAAAAGGCGAAAGAAACATAAATCAATTCGCCTTTACGGAAGAAGATATACGAACCTCAAGTGCTTTACAGACTTTATCAACCTCGGGAGCATAGTTGATCTTCTGCGAAGTCATAATAAGCTCAAGCACTCCAACACAAGACTGCCCAGAAGGTTCTAAAACAGGCAAAGCCAAGGTTCCTCTGACATTATAATGCTTAGCATGATTAACCCTAGGATATTCTTTACTAGAGTAATACTGCACATTAGGTGTCCACTCCGGCAACTTTTGTCGAAAAACACGGCCAGGCAACCCGAGAGTCGTTACACTCTCCCCATCAACAGAAAACATATACATCAAAGATACAGTTCTATACTGATTCAACCCATTACTGTGTGGCCCTAAAACAAAGGGTTGCCCTGAAGTTGTAAGCACATAATTGTTTCCACTCTTTACTGGTGCCCAAATCTGAGCCAAAATCTGGTTTTGTTCTGTTGACTCTTTGAAGTATCTAAGTGCTTGTGTCATTCTCTCTTTGATGATAAATGATACATCAAAATTGTCTATTGGAGTGATTCCCAAAACCTGTGTAGGCACCTTCTTCTTACAATCGTCATCGTCGTCGTCATCACCACCCTCATTCCCTCCATTTTCACTAGCAGGTTCTGGATTACCTACAATCAGTAAATCTCAAAAAAAATAAGCATCATTAAAAACCAAAATCACAATTTTATAGCAAATTACATTAACCACATTATATTCGAAAGTCAAAACTTCCCATTTTTCAATCAAAGAGTCTTCTGAGAGACCGTCTATTTGAGAGACGTCTTTCAGGCTCAATGCTCAATCCATTAAAGCTTAATTAAATTGATGATAATGGGCTAACCAAATCAGGGACCGTCTCTCACAAATTTGTGTTTTTCAATTTACAATTTTCCAAATAATTACTCAATTAGGCCCAAGAAAATCAAGGAATTTAGGACTCTATTTTCTACTAAACAGTAAAGACCTAACTCAAATAGACATCCACCATTGACACACCTGACCATCTCTATATTGCAAATTAGCTAAATTTAGACATACCAAATAAAGTCAAAAGAGATGGTATTTGAGTATATTGTGTAAAACCCAGCTAAAATTGTTCCTTTTTCTTCATCAAAACAATATAATCATAAAGACACATTATTATCAATCCTCATTTTGCTTTTTCCATTTTTCTAACAAATCCCATCTCAAGCTAAAAAGTTTATATTCTCTTCATCAAAATAATACTCATCAATGATCACGCTCATTTTATTCCTCAAACAAATCCCAATTCAAAATCCCTTTTTTTTCACTAAAACTTCTAAAATCAAAAAACCATCAATGTTAGCTTTTAAACCCTCTTTTTTTTCCATCTCAATTCACTGAATAAACAAATCTTAATTCAAACTATAACATATAAAACCCATTCTTCTCCATCAAAACTGTTTCATAACCAAAAAAATAACCCATCAATTTTAACTTTTAAATCCTTATTTTTTTCCTGCTAATTCACCAAACAAACAAATCCCACCTAAAAACCCAACAAATTAAAGTCAATACAAGTGGGAAAAAAAAAAAAAAAAAAAAAACTAACTTTACACAGTAATTTTCCCATTATAGTTTTACAAAATACACTTTCCATTATTAACAGAAAGGAAAAAAAAAACATACAAGAAGTAAACCGAGAAAGCTCAGCAGGAATCCGAATTCCAGTAGGATTCCGATCATCAGGAAAAGCCCAAAGAGGGGAAAAGGGTTGGTCAGAAGTAGAAATAAGAACTGGGGAAGTTGGGATCTGATCAAAGGACCAAGAAGCATCTAGATCCCCAAAATCAAGGTCCATGAATGTTGATGATGAAGGGCCTCGAATTGTATGGTGTAGCTGCGCCTGCGTCACACCTGATTGAAACTCCCGAGTTCTTGGAAAATTATTACTATAATTAGCAAATAAAGAGGAAGACTTTTGATGATTTTCTTCTTCAATTTCTGTTGTTGCTGCTTCGGACATAATCAATCAATGACTTCAAAGTTTGAATTTTTATTTTTTTTTGAGTTTATTGTAAAAATGCTCTTGAAGAGGAGAGAGATAGATAGGGATTGGGATTTGTTCACATAAATTTATGGAGTAATGTTAAAAAAAAATAAAAATTATACAATAATGAGTAAAAATAAAAAAATAAAAAAGGGTTGTATTTTTTTATTTAGTTTGTGGTAGGAATAATAAATTATTAATATTTTCAAGGAAATTGATGGTGATATATTCTAAGAATGGAATCCACATGTTTTCTCTTTCTTCTATTTTGCAGGAAGGTTTTGTTTAGCTTAGCTGTGTTTGTGCTACTTGCTAGTTGCTAGTTATTGAAAAGGATCATTTTTATTGATTTAGTTTTTTACTCGCCATAATGTTTCTTCCATGGAGAAGTAAAGCAAAAACAAGTGGGAGAGTTGTCATTTGTGGACTTGTATTAAGAACGTGAAGTATGAGTATTTATACATTTTCATGTTTTGATCCGATTATATATTAACTGTTGTGCAGATGTTTTAAATCATGTAACATTGTAAATAGTAATAAAAAATATGTAGATGAAATTAATTAGAATGATTTAAATTTTTTTAAAAAAATATTGTTAAATTGAAAGAACAAACTCAACAAAAGTCCGACAAGCTTAAAATAATCAAGGAAGTACTATTTTATTTCTTTTATTTATTAGTTATTAGTTTTTCCAACGATCATCTTTAGTTATCAAAGAACTAAAATTTGTACTTATTATAAAATAGGCATCAAGGCTTTTTCGGGTTGAGACTTAGATTAAATAAAATAACATGTTGATTTGAAAAAAATAATAAAAATAACATGTTTGTTTAGCGGGGAATGTGTATGAGACTCTTGAGGTCCCACATAACATGTTTGTTTATCGAGGAATGTGTATGAGACTCTTGAGGTCCCACCTTTTAATATCCTAGGGGTAAAAGGACATTGTAATGAGACTTTGATTTCTATAAGAAAATGACAATTTTGTCACTAATGAAATAAAAGGGATAAATATATAAATTGAGTTAATTTGATAACTTTGTAGTTTTTTTTTAAAGAACTTCGTAGCTATTTTTAATTAATTCCTTTTCCATTCTAAAATTTTACCACACAAGTGTTTAATACATTTTTTCTTAAAGACTTAATTCCAAGTTTCAAATCAACTTTCACATATGAGTCTCACAATTCTTGTTCTTATCAACAAAACATCCCTTAAAGTTATTTGAGATCATGATATGTCTGTAGATTATATTCTAAATGGTGCAAGTAATTCTATTCTTTCTATTTTCTAGTGCTCTTTTCATTTGAAATATTTCACTTTAAGAAAAGAGAAATTTAATTAAGGTTTTTAGAGATGTTGTAGCCGGTTAAAAAAGAGGTGGGTATGTTTTCAACAAATTATGAGAATAGTAGAGATTATTAAAAAAATAATTGATAATTAGAATTATTTTTGGCCTACGGGTGATAGTTGGAATTATTTTGAGCAAATTTTCCTTCTTTATAAAGCATATTCAGAGATATTGAGACTTGAAAATTGCTTAAAATTATACAAAAGATAAATGGGAAGAACAAAAAAGAAATGAGAGGAGGTATATATTTTCAAAATTAATTGAACATCCTGTATGAGATATCCAATAAAAAAATGTTAATTAAATAAAGAATTTTAATTTAAAGAGTTATTTGATTAATATTTTAAAGGAAAAATTACCTAGAATGATTCAAACTATTCATGATTTTCCTACAATAATTCCATTCATTGATTAACCATGAATAATTCCAACTTTGAGAGGTATTAACCTAGAGTAAACTTGGGTAACCCGATGACATGCTATAGTAGGTAATTTACCAAAAAATAAATTAAATATTAATTTAAAATTAGAAAATATTTTTGAAAATTTACATAAAAAATTTTAAATAATAAAAAAATCATAAATTTTTTATGAAATTTTTTTTGAATTTTTTTCGACATTTTATTTTAATTTATCTTTTTAAAAAAATAATAAAATTTGTTATATCAAGTCACCGGGTTTACTATAGGAAAATGTCCTCTCAAAGTTGGGATTATTCATGGTTAATCAATAGGGTGAGATTATTGTAGAAAAATCATAAATAATTTGGATTATTCTAGGTGATTTTTCCTATTTTAAAATAAGTGAATATTGTTGGAGTTAAATTCTTTTACATAGAAGTATTAATATTCGGAACAAATAAATTAATTTTGATGTGGATATAATTATTAGACTTCACTTTTTGATGTGGATTACAAGATTTTGTAATCTTTGATGTAATGTCTTTTCTTTCTTAGCTTTTTTTGTTTATGGAGTTGTATTTTACTATAATTGCTTCGTACGTAATTCGTGGAATTTAGAATCTTAATTCTATCTACTCCTATTTTTTTCTTTTTAATTAATTTTCTGGACTTTTTTGAATGGTGCACCAGATTCTTGATTGCATTCAGTTTTCTTCAATGACTTTTCTCAATCTTCCTTTTTAGCCCCTTGGAAAATTTCCTTTTTGTTCATAAATGGTGGCTTATTTTTTCTTTTTGAGATAATTTTTATAAAACTAGGACATTAGTTTTGAAATTAACATGATGTGTACTTTTAGAACTCATCAATAGTATTGGGTAGATGGATGGGAGAAACGTGTTTCTTCAACTTAAAAAAAAAAGAATTTTGTAATATTTATATTTTTGATTAATTCTATTAGTCTTATAATATTCATTGTATACAAACATTTTATGTTTAAATATGGACTATATTTTATAAACATAAATTTTCAAATGAGATGGTCTCACCGTGTGTTTTATTTCTATTGCGCTGACCAAATGTATGTTATTGTGTTAAAGTGATTTTGACTTTCAACTTTACATTGGTATCTAAAAAAAGTTAATGAGAAGAAAAAAAACATAGTGAGTATTATTTTGCCTTTTTGTTTATCAAATGCAGTCACTAATATTTCATATAGATTTTTCCTTGTATTTTAAAATTGCATATAAATATTTTTTTTGATTAATAAACTTTGAATTTAATGCACTTTGATCTATAAAATACATTATTATTTTATCAGTTATCGCCCACACCTAATATTATTAAATCATAAAAATCTACACAAATTTATGTTTGAGCTAAGTTTCACATAAAATTTGTGCAAATGTAAAAACCATTGAAAATATGACATTATAAATTCATAAGTAACATGAAAAATAAATTACATCCCAATTAATAATTAATTAAATTAATGGTGCACCATTGAGGGCCTCTACCAACTCCTTTTTGTTTTCTCATTATATATTCACTTGCATGACTTTATAGTACATAAATCTAGCTAGAATATTACTATTGTATGATTATAAAATATTAAATATGAATTATTTATATGCCTAAAGCTACTTTGGACATCAAAAGTACTTTACTTTCTTCATTAGTTTTTGATTATTTAGTGATCACGATTCCCTTTCTTTCTCCCACCCCCACGATCTAAGTACCCAATATCCAAATCGTACTCAAGTTTTCATTTTAGGATATAAGATCATTCCATCAATTGAATTATTTTAAAAATTAATATGATATTCGCATGTCGGATGAATTAAAAATTGATCAAAATTAATTTGATTTTAAAATTTTAAAAGTTTGAATGATAGACAAAATACATCAAAAATCTAAAATTTAAATCAGAAAAGAGCTCATAAAGATAACTATTTACATTGTTCTCCCTCAAATTTTCAAATATATCAATAATTATTGCACGCTTAAAATTTGATAAATATCAAACTCTTAATATCAAAATTGTGACTCAAAGATTCCTCAACACTTCACCCAATCCGGTTGATTTTTCACCAACATAAGCGATAGAAATCATTATTTGATCAGCTAATTTTAAATTCAATACTTAATTTTAAACTTATTATTAAAATAATTCATTCAAAATAATTTATTTATTACAATAAATTATTTCATACAGTTAATTTACTAAATATCAACATTAATATAAATAATTTGACAACTAAATTAAATCCTTTTATTTATGATAAAACAAACTAAAATATTCTAAAACAAACTAAATTAAACCCTCAAAACTTGACACATTTATTGTACAGACGGTCTCAAGTAAGACTTTGTCATTTCTACTGTACCAAACACCTTACACCCTATTGTTTTTCCAAATAAAACGTACAAAAGTAAGTACACTTTCCCCTCAAATACTTTGGAATTGCGATAACGAGACTAGGGCAACAAACAACTAATAATACCCGAGATTTTATTTTATTTTAATACTTTTATTATCAACGACTGAGAATTTTTTAATAATAGGAGGGTATATATATTTTTTGATGTATTAGGACTTAGGAGGGTATATTGGAATCTTTATTGATAGCATTTTAGATTTCTTTGGGCCCATTACTTAGTGGTCGGGCTGACGGCATTTCATTAATGGAGTTGCTTTGAAACATGAATCCTCAACAAGGATCGGTTGATAATTTCCTCATTTTAATTTTATCTATATTGTGTTCACATGTATTTTTTATTTTTTTTGTAATTTATCAAAATACCAACTCAACTATATTATATTTAAGCTGATGGTTAATTATATCAGTATTTGTTATGATTCTATTACGTCTCTTTTCACAATAGTCCTATGAAATTGCATGTAATGCAACCTTTGGAAAAATTAAAAAATCATTTGTATATGATTAATGATGTGATAAATAGTGGATATATCATATTATTAAATAATAAGATTAGTGATAAATGTGAGGACTATAGCATAAAAAATATTTAAAATTAAAATTAGTAGAAAATATATACGTGCTGCATTAAAAATTTTAAAATACAAATTATTGAAAAATATGTTGGAACCATACTTAAGCATATATACCACTACAAATAAATAGTTAAATGGCGACGAGCAGTTTCAAAGCCATTTGGAAGCTAAATGGTGAAAAAGTGAAAATAGCGACGAGATAGCGTCGACTTCGAATTCGACGCTAATTTAGTGGACGCTAAATAAAAAATCGACGCTAAAATGTCGCCAATTAAGGTCAATACAGCAGCGTCCAACTAGCGTCCAACCAGTGTCCAAAACAGGCAGCGTCCATTTAGCTTCAGATATATTCGTCGCTGACTCGTCCAACTGATGGCGTCCAATTAGCTTCAGAAATGTTCGTCACTGATTCGTCCAACTGATGGCGACCAATTTGCGTCCACTTAGCGTCCAATACGACAAACCAACTGGCGTCAACTTTTTCGTCGCCATTTCGAAGCGAGTTGTTTTATTTTTTCGAAGCGTCATTTTTGTATTTTATTTTTTATATTTATATAAATATATATTTATATATATATATATATATATATATATATATATATATATATATATATATATATATATATATATATATATATATATATATATCATATATATAAAAATTGGTTGGATAATTAAACAAATAGATAAACATATAATCTTAAAATTAGCATAAATTTGAAAGTATGTTACATAAATATATCTATTGATTGGGAGGTTGGGGGTAAAATTGATACAAATTATTTTGGCGAAGAAGATTTTGGTAAGACTCTCGTTCTGCAACAACTTGATTGGACAGTGTTCGGTGAATCTCAAATGCGGTTGCTGGGTTCATAAACCGATTTCGAAAAGCTTCCTCAAATCGATCGTTAAACACCTTTTGTCGTTCCTCCAATTCTTTAAATTTTTCTTCAATTATAGCCAAAAAATCTGGTTCAGAAGTAGGAGTACGCGACGGCTCTGGCGGATACATAATTTGAGAGGCAGACCCTAACCCAAACACTTTCGACCTGTTTTTCTTTTTACCCTGATCAACATTATTCACTGCATCCAACCACATTTGATTTGGGTCTCCAGTTGGGTGCTCTTCTTGTAAAGCGCGATATTCGGCCCTAAATAATAAAATAAAAAACTCAATAAGAATTAAACAAGTTATTAATTAAAAACAAAAATATAATATATTAAAAGTATGCAAAAGTATTACATGAACTTTTTCCGCTTTTGTATTTGTCCACTGGGAACAATTACCGGATTCGGCGTCGAATACCCCATGAATTTTTGAAAAAACTTCATAAGGTGTGGGTTTTTGACCCATAGAATTTTCCTGAAAAAAAAGAAAAAGTTAGAATTTACCAATAAATAAGTTAAAATTCAATATAATGCTAAATATTTACCATATCCCGCATAGTTTTTGCATGCGGGACTGAGCCACCGATATGGGTGGCTTCAGCCTTGTCGCGTCCTCTACGTCTATTAGCGGAGTTTCGAGCTGAAATAGCCTTGTTTTCAGGAAGTTCCCAAACTATCTTCCATTGTTGCCAAGCTTCCGGACTAATGAAATCCGGCTTAAAATTAGGCTCAGTCTTACTCCTTGAGCGCGCCTTTGTAAGCATATCAGAATACCGCTTTTGGGCTTTTTTTTCCCACGCCTTTCTAACCAAACGATCAAGGCGGGAGTCCCACTTATATTCTTTCTAAACACATAAATATTTCATTAGATAATTTTTTTCATATTAAATTATTTAAAAAATATGAAAACATTGAATTATGTTGTTATTTTACCTTAAACTCATCAAAATAAAAATCTTTGGTGGCTTTAGTGACACCCTTCCAACTACTACCTTCCACGTCTTGTCTGCAGTGAAAGGTACTTGTAATCTTTCCCGAAATTATGCTTCCGTGCACCGGATTGAAGCTTATAATAATAAAAAATTAATCCATAATAAAATTTAAATGATAAAAAAAATCTGATTTTAATTAACAAGATTATGAAATATTACCCTTACTGTTTCTTCTCCATCTAGAAGTTTCACAAGCATGACAGCAAGTTGCATTCGCATTATTCCCCCAGTATATCATACACCCGTTTGGACAACAATCAATCTTTTCCACGGGTAATCCAAGGGCAGCTATTTGTTTCTTGGTGTCATAGAAACTGTTTACCATCGTATTCTTATCTGGTATCACTTCATTCACAATAGCACAAAACTCGTCGTAACACCTCTCAGTGAGACGGTGGTCTGTCTTCAGGGTTGTAAGTCGAGCAATAATAGACATCTTGGTGTGAGTTTTACAACCTTCAAATAGAGGACTATTTACAGCATTTAACATTTCAAAGAACTGTCTACACTGAGGGTTTGGATATTCGTCAACGTGTACCGGTACTACATCAAACTGGGGGGGGGGAGAAACTGATGGTAATTGTCTGGAAATGTACTAGCTATTGCATCATACACCATCTGTGAGTAAGGATTTTGGTTATTTGACGATTGCTCTTCTACTACCGCTACAACATTATTTGATGTTGTTCCTACCCGTGTGTTTTGATGATATTCCCATTCATAGTAATTTTCAACGAACCCCTTTCTCATCAAATGTTCTCTTATCTCATTTGGTTCCTTATAACAACAATTCTTACATTTTTTACAAGGACATCTAATTTGAGAACTCATGCTATTTTCACGGGCAAAACCTAAAAACTCTTCCAACCCTCTCATAAATCTTAAACTAAACTTTCCATTTTTTCGCCGGTTATACATCCAACTTCTTTCCTCCCTAACATTCATTTTTAACACCTATACATAATATAATAATATAATTATTCAATTATTTATTAATGTAAATTAATGACAATAAATATATATTTATAAAACAATTCATTAAAATAAAAAAGTATATGATAACAATAACATTTTTTTAATATGAAATATTCAAGCATAATAAAATATATACTAAATAATATTAAAGCAAAGTAAGCATAATAAAAATAACATATATACATAATAAAAAAAATAAAACAAATCATATAAACATAAAAACAAATAAATTATATGCTACATAATATTAATATTTCAAAGAAAATTAATTATAACAAGAATAAATAAAATAAAAAAATAAATCATTAAAACATAAAAACAAATAGTTTATATGCTACATAATATTAATATTTCAAAGAAAATTAATGATAATAAGAATAAATAAAAAAAAAAAATAAATTATTAAAACATAAAAACAATTCACTAACCTCTTAACGCTTTCTTCTCTTAATACTTAATAATTTCAATTGTTTCTCTAACTTCAAATTGTTTCTCAAATATACAATAATCAACTACACGTCTTGTTTATTTATACAAATAACGGCGACAACATGGCGACCATAAACCTCTCGCCAATTTCAAATACAAATTCAAAAAAAACGGACTGAACTGGCGTCCACTTAGCTACCACAAGGAGTCGTCGCCAATTGATTTAAAAAAAAGAGAAAATATTTTTGGCGGCTGGCGTCCAAATAGCTTCCAAAAGGGTCGTCGCCATCTGTAAGATGAAAATAGCGTCCACTTAGCTACCGGTTATCTCGTCTCCATTTATGAAAAATGAAAAAATATGACCGTTTACCTATTTGCGTCCATATGGCGTCCAAAGATTCTCATCGCCAATTACTTTTTTCAGTTGGCGTCTATTTTGCGTCAACTAGCCCGTCGCTACTGGCGTTGAAAGATTTTGGACGCTATTTCCCGACGCAAATCCAATAGTTATTTGTAGTGTACATATAAAGATGACTTAAGATTGTTCAACCATAGTAAATATTTCATATACATATAACATTTCAAATTACTATCTTTAGAACCGAGAAGATCAAAGCAAACAAAGGGACTATATAATAAAATGTTAGCAAGGTTTACATTTTTTTAGGAATGAAAATAAGTTTATGTGATTTATAGTGTTATTTGTCTATTACCCATTGCCTATTGGCTATTCAGATGATAATCATGGTCGTCGATTAATAAGGGTAAAATAAAGTATAATCAAATTTCTAAATTTTGTTAGGGTTTAAAATTTGTTTATGTAAAATGTTGATATTAACTTAAATTAAATTCAATTATAATTTACAAATTTTGATAAAAAATACCAGTTACTAGTATTTTTTATAAAAATTTTAAAATATCAATAATAATAGGCAATAAAAATATTATAAGAGTATTATTCATTACGTCAATGTTTTTAAGGATTTTTTTTCTTTTGCTTTGAGAAGATGCGCTTTAATTTATAAACTCTTAAATAAAACTCTAAAAAAATAGTGATTAAGAAGATGGAAACTAAACTTCTAAGTTCTATGTGAAAGTGATATATAGACAGAGTAAAAGACTTTACTTATCCTCTAATGTTAGAGTTTATCCGCATCTCCGTACAATAATTGTCAACAAAAAGTTATATTGACTATGTAAAATGTATCCACTTTTTATTTAAAATCTTTGCTTGAAGTTTTAGAATGTGAATATTTACCGTTTAAAATCTTACTTTCTAGATAAAATAATCATTTTAGATTTTGAATTACCGCATAATCATAGTTAATTGTTAAATCTTCACAATAATGAATTATACTCCCTCCTATTCACCCAAGTTGTCCCATTTGAGTTGGGCACAGATATGAAGAGTGGGATGGGGTTCACCTAAAAGGTGGTAGTAAGGTATTTTAATTGATTAAATTAATTGTAAAGGTGGTAGTTGGGTATTGGGAATTGGAAATGTGGGGGTATTTAGGTAAAAAAAAGATAGACAAAAAAGGAAATAAGACAACTTGAGTGAATTGCCTATATAAGAAAATGAGACAACTTGGATGAATAGGAGGGAGTATGAATTAATGATACTCCCTTTCATTCATCTTAAGTATCTCATTTACTTTATGCGTTCTATCAAATGCATTTATTCAATATTTAATTATGTATAATTAAAAATTATTAAAAAGTTGATATTATTAAACTTTACGTTAAAACGAATCAAATAAGATTTCATATAACTATGTTTTAATTTATAGATTAATACTATTAAATTACAACTTAGAGTGATAGACGAATAGTGTCCAAAAAGTAAATGGGACACCTAAGATAAATAGGATGAAATTTTAAAGGAAAATTTAAATGTGTAATTAAAATTGAAAGTAGGTGATTGAATTTACTTTTAAATAAAAAATAATGCAAAATAAATAAAACAACTGGCTAAAAATTATGCAAATGGATGGGAACATCGGCTATTGAGTTCTGAGGCAAGACAAATCAGAGTGTGTCAAGAAAATTAAGATGAACGCTTTACTTTCTCTGTCTATGAAAATTGTTTGATTTATAGTTGGTGGGAAAATTAAGAAATATGGATAACGTGGTATTTTTTGGGAATGTGGTAAATAAATACTTGTTATGTTCTAAAATACTTGTAACATCTGTTGTTACACGCGGTCTAATTTAATTCTTAATATTTACAATTATGTATGATAAAAAGTTTCAAAAATTTGATATTAATAATTCTTACATTGAGACGAATCAAACAAAATTTCATTAGACATGTTTTAACTTATAGATTAAAAATTAATCACAAATTAAGAGAGATAAATGAATAGTGTAAGTATTTTCAATATTGCGAGTAAATTGAGACGGAGGAAATATAGATTTTTAAATGAGATGTAAAATGTAACTTAAAAGTGTGAATAAAAATGTAAAATAAAGTGTGGACAATAATCAAAATAAAAATGGAACAAATCTAATAGAATGAACTCGAAAAAAAGAAAGAAAAATAAGTGGGAGAAGCATTAAATTGAAATTCATTGCATTTCATGAGATTACAAAGTAATCCTTTGAAGATGAATAGATGTTCAATGGTTGTTGGATTATTTAGTTGGTTTGTTTGATTGGTTGTTAGTGTTAGTTTTGTTAGCTAGATGTACACGTCGTCAAATGTAAGGTACATGTTGGTAAAAATTAGTCAAAGTCGATCTGTTAGCTGTTTATTGGATTAGAATAATTGTCGAAAAGCAAAACTACAAAAGATACTTAGAACATTTTTTATTTGCGGTATAAAGTTTCATTTTCAATTAATTTAAAAGCTATTTAAATATTTTTAATTGTTTAATCAACAAACAAATAGAAAGACAAAAGTTAAATAAAAAGCAAAGCAAAGACAATTTTTCAAACAAACTTAAAAAGTAAGACAATTCTATACCTTGAAAAGTTTTAAAGAAATAATTTAACAAATATTTTAATAGAAAAAAAAACTAATAATTACATCTCTAATATATATTATATTCTCTACGAGAATTTTAAGGACGAACTTTGATTTAGGTAAGTCTTCAAATTTTTTCTAATAATACATTTTTAAAGTTTTATTTGATTTCAAATTGAATTATTTGTTCATAAAATTATTCAAAGTTCGCCATTCACCACTCAAATAAAATGGACCAGGGCCTAGAAAGTAGAAACCTAAGAGATATATGGGTGGTACCACCACCGTATGTGTTAATGTGTACATGTTTCTTTGTCTGTGTGACTGTAGCAAAGTCTGCTGTCCATGTCAACCTCAAGTGGGGTTTGGAATTGTGTTTACATATCTCAGATACTACCAAATAGGAATGTATTATAATCACTTATGTCTCATTTAATTTAAAATGCACTAATTCAATATTTAATAGCTATAATTATATATAACTAAAAATTATAAAAACTAGAAATTAATAAATTTTAGGAAAAATTACCTAGAATAATTCAAACTATTCACGATTTTCTTACAATAATCCCACCTATTGATTAACCATGAATAATCCCAACTTTGAGGGGAATTTTCCTAGAGTAAACCCGGTGACCGGATGACTTGCTATAATAAGTTTTATTATTTTTTTTTAAAAAGATAAATTAAAATAAAAAGTCGAAAAAAATGTTAAAAAAATGTTCATAAAAAATTTATGATTTTTGTATTATTTAGAATTTTTTATGTAAATTTTGAAAAATATTTTCTAATTTTAAATTAATATTCAATTTATTGTTTTGGTGAATTACCTACTATAACAGGTCATCGGGTTACCCAGGTTTACTCTAGGAAAATACCCCTCAAAGTTGGGATTATTCATGGTTAATCAATAGGTGGGATTATTGTAGGAAAATCATGAATAGTTTGGATTATTCTAGGTAATTTTTCCTAAATTTTATGTTGAGACGAATTAAACAATCTCATACAATTATGTTTTAATATATGGACTAAGAAAAATTAAAAGTGATTAATGAATAATATCCAAAAGCAAATGAGACATTTGAAAAGAAACGAATGGATTAAAAAAATACTTTTTTATAGTTATAACTGATAGTGACATTTTTTCAAAATAATATACATCAGTAGAAATTCATTCAGACTAGGTATAAATTTGGAGGAAAAATAAAACTCAAACTATACAAATAAAGGTAAATAAAAGTGAATTTGAAATGAGAGATGATATAATGGTATATCATGGAGATGAAGAAAACAAAAAATGATGAACCTAATTTGGGGCAGAAGGAGGGAAATATTTTCCCACCATGTTACCAAATTAATATTTACCCCAAAATAAGGGATAAGTTTTTCTATATCTTCTCCAACCCTTTACAATTAATTCTTATATTTGATAACAATAATATTCTCTTAATTTTTTACTCCAATAATCTAGCTAGTTCTCTTACTTTGATACTCCCTTCGAATCAGTTTAGATGTTTCATTTGGGATTTCACGGATTTTAAGAGTTGAGTGGGGTCCATTAAAAAGGTGGTAGTTGGGTATTTTAATTGATTAAATTAATTGTAAAGGTGGCAGTTGGGTATTGGGAATTGAAAAAGTGGGGGTATTTAGGTAAAAAAAGGATAGACAAAAAAGGAAATGGGACAATTAGTATGTTTTTGCCAAATAAGAAAATGAGACATCTAAACTGATTCGGAGGGAGTATTTATTTTCTCTATAAATATTTACCATTAATACAAGCATACCCTTAATTGAACTTGAGTAACATGCATAGGTTCGAACATTACCGAGGGGACCGGGTTTAATGAGTAGAGAATCTTCGTAGGTTGAAAACAGATGAAAAGGGAATATATATATTATCAGATTTAATAATTTCTGAATTACAATCTTAAAGTTTAGGTCTTTTTTGAAGTACAGTCTTAATAATTTTTTAGAAATTGCAACCATCAAGGTATTAATGTCTAAAATATTTAGGCCAATTCATTGGATACGAACCACTTAACCTAAAATTTCGACCACTAAAGTAGTCAAAATCTGATGAATTGACCATAACATTGTAGACATGATACATTGGTGATTGTAATTTAAAAAAAAATATTAAAATTATAATTCGCAAAAGGTTTAAACTTTAAATCTATAATTCACATATTACTCTTTCAAATCTATATCACTACAATTGTTGTTTTTTAGACCTAATAAATCCCTAATATTAATTGAACCTCAATAATAAAATTAAAGATAATCTATGATTTGGTCAAGTCTAATTTCCGATCATATATCAATCAGTTTCATAGTAATCAGTTCGTAAAATAAATTTGATTAACTTTTAATACCTATACAAATTCAACTAGGACAAGTGTCCTCAATAATCCAAGTGAAGTAAATTTGCAAGTTATAAAAAAGCTTTTACAACTTTTCCAATTAATTCTGTTTAAACAATCCTAGTTTAGTTCTTTTAGATTATTTGACATACAATCAACCTCAAGAAACTGGATTAGAAGGTGCTTTTACTTCATGAACACTTGTACAAATCTACTTAGACATGCTATAAGCATTATTATGTCACTAATACAAATTATGACCAATTTTTTCCAACATAAACCATTAAAATTCTCAAAATATATATTTAAGTGTAACAATCTCAATAAGACAAAAAACCGGTTAATAAATAGTCGAAATAGTAAAATAAAACATTCGATATACATAGAAAGTTGCAAATAGTCATGCTTACATACTTCTTTAAAATTACAATCGTTATTTCTAATCATCCTAGATGTAAAGAAAATATCAAAAATGTATGGTGTGGATATGGAACTACTAATCCCTCAAAAAAAAGCTATTCCCCACCTCTTCTATGTTGTCATATTCATTTATTAATTCCTTATCCAATTAGAATACAATTCAAGGTTCACGTAAAGCCAGAAAAATTGATCCTTGATACAAGAAAATCATCCAAACTTTTTGAAAACAAATATGCAATCAATATTTGATCATTTTCAATTTTTATTTTTCATTCACATCTCTAAAGAAACTTATCTCCCAAATAAATCAATATTAATAACTCGTGTTATGATGTCGCTCATAAAATAGTTCAATATAAGGTAACATTTATGTAGTTTTTGGTATGCAATTTTTTAAGTTTGTAAATAAAAAAGAAAAAAGGTTTCGGTGACACTTGGTATTGCTTTGAGTTTGGAATAACACTTCATGTTACTTTAGGGTAATTGATTACCTCTTTTGTTACCCCAGTCAAGTCATAACATTTTCTTTCTTTCCACTATCTACCCACGTTCACCTTGTTACTTTACAATTTTACATACCAAACAAATAATGAGAAATAACACTTTAGATTACCTTTTTTACTTTTTATACATTCCTTTTCCATTACATTTTTACCTTCTATACCAAACACCCATTAACATGCCGGCGTTAGACCTGTGCAATGGGCCGGATAAGGGTCGGGCCGGACTCTACATTATACGGGTCGGGTTGTGCCGGGTCTTACAAAACAGAAAATGGGCTCTAAACGGGTCGGGCTTGATGGCCCGCCCCGACCCGTTTATTATATATCTTCAAATTTTCTGTCACTGTTTGGGACGACATTGCCTACATGTTAGAATATTTTACTTAATACCACCTGCTAAGTATTTTTTTGCAAAACATTCATATTCAGGGACAACGTTATTGTCCTCTATATCTCCATTATTCACTTCAATGACTCCCTCATCCTTTACATCTTCTATAAATTGTCCAGGTCTACTTTACGTTTTTCGAATCTTCAACAAATTAAAGTTTCATTTGATTAAAATGCGGAGAACTCAATGTTTTGCTTAGTTCTTCATTATTATTTGAGTAAAGCCCGTTTAGGGCCCGTCAAAAGCCCGCTTAGGACCCGCTCCGTACATAGTAAAAGTTGATACTTTAAAAGTCCAGCCCATTTAAGGCCCGACCCATTGAAAGCCCATCTAAAAAAGGGTCGGGCCCGGGGGCCCGATGAGCCCCCGGCCCGTTGCACAGCTCTAGCCGGCGTATGATAATGTGAGACATAACAGTGATCACCTCTTATTTAATCATATTTTCTTAAAAAAAATTTATGTACAAACTTTTTTTAAAGAAATAGATATAAGGAGAAAATCAATTCCAAAACCTTCCAAATTCCAAAACAAAAAATACTGCTTTAAATTTTCTAGAAGAAGTTGATATCGCAACAAATAATTATTAACTAATAATAAAAATCAAGAAAATATATATATGTACTCTTAGGCTGAATGCAATATTTCATAAATTTTCTGTCAAGGAGTAAAATCAATCAAATGCTTAAGTTTATGTGTAAGATCATAAGGATATGTTATATACCCTAACATGCCCTCTGACACGAGAGAGTCTTGGTTAGAAGTGTAGAATGCAGCACAAACCCTTCTCATACTAGGCGCCAAATATTCCACATTAGGTCTTAGTAATAAGGAGTGGTTGGAATCCAATCCCAAGACCTTTTATTACATCGGCTTATTATATTATGTCAAAAAATCAACTTAAACAAAATTTTAAGTTGACAATTGAAGGTCTCAGTAATGGATAAGTCGTCATTATTCCTCAGCCGATTTCAAGGCTGAAAGACCAAATTGTACTTAACTCATCAACATAAATAAAATATGTACGTATACTTTGTAGGAAATATTTGTTAGAATATGATTTTATTTACAAATTTAATATATAGACAAAAGAAGATTATGTTAATATTTAACTTCAAAAAAAAAATTATATTATGTTAAAATTTTAACATGACTACTTGAACCATTATTTTATTATTGAGGTACAAAGTTAAAACATAGATATTTTGTAATTAATTCATTAAATCAGTATGTGCAACATGATAATTAGAGGGCATTAACAATTAAATTAATTATTTGACGGCTTACTTGATTCCTCACTTTTTTGACTTGATATTGGAAGAACACATAACAAAATAAACATGAGTTCAAATTTCATCCACCACGCATTTTGAATGCAAAATTTACCGTCCACCTCAGTATGAAGAGGACTATTCTACGACCACACTTATAATTAATAATTAACAAATGTGAAGTAATTGAACAACTAATGCACATCTCAACTAAAAGTCTACATGAATCTTCTAACAATAAAAGTCTATATGCATGCATACTAATAACAAATTAATATTTTGATTTGGCAATTTATATTAAAAAGTTAGTGTATAACTCGTCAGAACTACATATATATAAAGCTAAAGAATATATGCTATATGTCAACTCCTATATTCTAATAAATCAAATAGCATGGATGACATGATTAAAATGAAACCTTCTCCATATATTTACTCGTAGTCGTGGAACACCTAATATGTTTGAATTGATGATATTCTAATTATCAATAGTGTTACATTAGTCTTATTAAAAACTCTACTTTGCAATTGAGAGATTAAAGTTTATCATACTTCAAATTCTACTATTAAGATCATAATATTTTGAAATTTATAATAATTTATTTTTTTGTTTCTTGTCTGTGCTATTTTTTTAAAAGTTGAATTAATGTGCATTGACGTGCTGATAAATTAATAAATAAAATATTAAATAAAATTGAGAAAATCACTCTTATTGTTAGCAATCGGACTAAAATATTAGCATATAATATTAAAATATTTGAATGTAAAAAACTCAATCTAAATATCAGTAATTGCAATCAAATAGTCAAATTGTCGTATTATATTTATATAATTCTTGGCTAATGATTGTCATTAGGAAGCTTCATAGGAAGTATCAGAATTGATTAAACTAGTAAATAATTATCAAACAAAAAATATTATAAAGCATAAATTAATCGCACACAATTAGATGTATCACTTTCGTAGAGTAATGCACGGAAAGGATCTTCCAAATTGTGTACGGCTAGTTGGGAGTAGGTGTACTAGTAGACGTAAGAGATTCACCGGCCTCTTCAGCTTCAATTTTTTGCCCAATTGCAAATCACGAATCAGCAAAATTTTCTTATTTAGAATTTTGATTAAACCCTAATTAAGTTTCACAATTCGCCGCACCACAGACAAGAAGACTCTTCTGTACTTGATAAAATTAAGTAATTACTAAAATTAATTAATTATTGATTCAAAAAAGAATTAATTAAATTATTGAAATATTCTAATTGGATTGTAGGAGTATAATTTTCAAGCCGCCTTCAACTGTCTAACTTTGTATGGTCAAATCAAGTTAATGACCATTACAATGTTATCTTTTTAGAGCCTTCCAATGGTATGGAGCTTAGTGGGAGTATCATATAGCAGTGACAAAGGACGAAGCCAAAACAAGATAAAAGTGGGCCCAAATATCATACTCCCTCGGTCCCTCCAATTCATTAGGGTGGGGTGGGGTCCACAAAAAAAGTGTTAATTTGAATATTTAATTGATTAAATTACTAATTATAAAGGTGACAGTTGAGGTATTATAAATAGTAAAAGTAGGGGTATATTAATCATTATTTGTGTGAACATAGAGTATTTAGGTAAAAAAATTATAGGCAAAAATAGAAATAAGACAACTAAAGTTCACAGATAATTATAATTATAAATATATAGGTATTCAATGGTCGAATTGCAGGGAGTATCACAGTTATTCAATGGTCGAAGTTCACAAATATTACCTTATACTAGTTCTTTTATTATAAATATATACTCCCTCCGTCCCATTCTTATTGTCCATTTTTCCTTATTTGGTTATTCCATTCTAATTGTCCACTTTTTATTTTTGGCAAAGATTTTTTACCTAAATACCCCCAACTACCCCAACTTATATTATTTAAAATACCCCACCTACCACCTTTTCAATTATTATAATCACTTAAATACCTCAACTACTACTTTTACAATTATTATAATCACTTAAAATATTCCACTACTATTTTTCTTAATTTGCGTGCCCACTCAAAAGTGGACAATAAGAATAGGACGGAGGGAGTATTAAGAATTAAATTAATATATTGAATTACATAAAAAATAAACATTACAAATATTTTAAAACCGACCAACTATCTATTAGGAAAAATTCTAAAATTAAGAGGATCGCAATTCGCAACGGACCCTAACAGCTAACACTCCTAACTTAGCCTATGATTATATTAATAGCATAGCTTTTAAATTTTTAAAATATGCGTACCGTTGAATCTAATGCTTTGAAGTCCAAATTACACTAAATGATTTTAATTTTAAATAATATTCCCTCAATCACGCCTTTGAGTTTGCATAATGTGATTTAAAAACTATCTAAGAACCAAGTGAATATCAAATTGTTCAATGTCCCATTATCCTAAATGACACCATAGTCATAGTCATAGTCATAGTCATCAAACCCAATATATATTCCACAGTCCACACAAATTAGAATCTAGCAGGCATATCATACATGTAACCCTCCAAGGTGAGGACACGAAAAAAATACACTCATACTTCCTTTGTTCCATATTAGTTGCAACATTTGACAAAATGACACTATTCATTCATCACTCTTAATTTGTTATTAATTTTTAATCTATAAGTTAAAGGAAAATTTAACGGGAATAATCCAACCTTTGCTCCGTTCTCCCATATTAATCCAACCTTTCGATTATTCCGCATTAATCCAACCTTTGCCCCCCATTTTCTCCCAGCAACCCTTGTAGGTCATCTACCGGTACAACCGGTTATAAGTGCTACGTGGCACTTCCTAATTGGTTTTTGTTTTTTTTTAATTTACTTTTTTTTATTTTAATATGTAAATAAAAAAAACTACCTTCTCTCTTCTTTTAGACCCCCCTCCACCCTTGACCACCTTACACCAAAAACAACCACCACTACCACCAAATCAGTCACCACCTACCGCACCTCAACCACCTGATTTAAACCCCCCTCCACCCCGTCCCCACCACAATAATCTGCCCCTTCCATTTTCGACCACCACTGCCCACCCCACCTTAAGCTACCCCCACAGCCCGAAACTACCACAAAACCCCACCACCACTACCCCAAGACCCTAATTCCGTGGAAAGAGAAGGCAAACAGGGGAGTTAGGTGTGTGGTGTGGTTGGTTTGTGATTGGAGGAGGAGATACGTGCGGTGGTGCAGGGGATGGTTGTGGTGGTTTGTGGGCTGTTGTGAATTGATGTGGCAAAGGTGAGAGAAAGAAGAAACAGTAGGGGTGGGTTTTTTTTTAAAAAAAAACTTTTTTTACAACCCAATTTTTTTTTAAAAAAAAGTAAATTAAAAAAAAAAACAAAAAACCAATCATGAAGTGTCACGTCATCATAAAAACCGGTTGAAACCAGTTGTTGACCTACAAGGGTTGCTGGGAGAAAATGGGGGGCAAAGGTTGGATTAATGCGGAATAATCGAAAGGTTGGATTAATATGGGAGAACGGAGCAAAGGTTGGATTATTCCCGTTAAATTTTCCTAAGTTAAAATATAGTTAAGTGAGATCTTGTTTGATTCGTCTCATTGCAAAGATTATTAATATCAAACTTTTATAATTTTTTATTATATATAATTAAAAATATTAAGAATTGAATTAGTGCAACATAAAAAAACAAACGTTACAATTAAATTGGAACGAGGAGGTAATATCTTAATGACACCCTTCAACCATAATATTTACCCCAATCCCAGAATAGGAACAAATGTGCATAAAGCTCTATATCACAACTAATAATGAATTAAACTTACTGACATAGGGAGCGTATAATTTTAAACCCTAACAGCTTTTCCCATAATTTTAAGTACAAATGTACAATTAGCAAAATACTATTCATTTATCTCTCTTAATTTGTGATTAATAAGTAATTTATAAGTAAAAACATAGTTGAGTGAGATTTTGTTTGATTCGTCTCGACGTAAAGAATATTAATATTAAATTTTTATAGTTTTATATCATATATAATTATAAATATTAAGGATTGAATTAGTGCATTGAACTGCGTGAAAAAAGCAATTATTACAAGTATTTTGAAACGAAGGTAGTAGCAAAGTAGAAAAATGATAAAGAAAGAGATTAGAGTGAGTGGGGGGTAGCAGCAAAAGTGAGTTAAGATGGTCAAGACAAAATATAGAGAAAGACAAAAGGAAAAAAAGAAAAAAGAAAAAAGAAAAAAGAAAAGGAGATGATGATGAGTGGCACACGTAATTAGTTCCATAACAATAAAACATGCATCAAATCATATGGTAAATCTAATAGACCCTCCATTAAACCCCAACCAATCACTTACTACTACTTATCTCATCATCACCGACGTTTTATTCATTTTCAACTGCTTCCACCAACCTCGTTGCCATTCATCTCTAGTACTTAAATTATACTCGTATTATGATTTATGTTTAAATTAAAATTATTATAGAGTATTTTACAAAAAATAATTACAGTTTTTATATGATATATATCTATCCATATGGAGTATATATATGTAAACATTAATTAAATTGACTATAAGTGTTATTAATTAGTCTAATAATTTAACGAGATTTGAGTGTCATGTTTTGTCATCGTAACGACAATATTATATTTCTCAAACGAGATGGTTTACAATTCTCATTGACTCCCATCCAGGGACAACTGAAGATCAGTCAATTTGAAAATAAAATCATATATATCAAAAGATATTCTTATATGTGTTGGTTAAGTTGGTAGAAGTTTTGTTATGTGAATGTATTGACTTGAGCTCATCAAATCTCCTTAAGCACAATTTTTTTTAATAATATTTATTGACATTATTTGATTTTGTTCTAAATTCGCCCCTCTCCACTCCCAACATGCATGTAAAATTTATTAATAATTTATCATAAAATAATACATCAATCAACATACTTAATGTCTTATATTCTGTTTTAATAACAATTGTATGTGATTAATATTTTTCTATTTTGAATAATATAAAGTCAAGAATATAATATTTTTTAAAAATGAATTCATTCTCTTATAAAATTCCCACTTACTATTTAATACTCCAAGGTGGGAGATATACATTTAAACTACTCTCAATTGTTATGGGAAGATATTTTAGCAAAAAATTATTAGAGAAAGTGGTCAAGTGTGTGATTAGTGAGACAAGCAAAGAGATTTAATTGGTTTGTTTAGGAATTAAGAGTCAACAAGTAAAGGTCATTGTTCATTAAACCATAAGCAAAGCAAAGCAAAGCTAGGCCTTTCTTGCAAGTGGAAAACCTACAATTAATATACTCTACAAGTTTCAAGCCACTTGCACACGCTTGAATCTTGATTGATGGTTGCATGGCATAGTGTGAGCCATGCGTGTGCATACATGTAGTAAGAAAAAACTCGAGCTTATGTCAATGAGTAATAGAAATTCTATTTCTTTTTATTTTTTTGAATTTCTATTTCTTAATCATAAAGTAATTATTAATCAGAAATTAATTATAAATTCAAGTTTAAAGCTCGTAATAATTTAATATGGCTTGAATCTCAGTTTTAGTCTTGAGATAGATCAGTTAGCTAAGTTTTCTTTTTGGTCAATAAATTATGTATAAAATATTAACTTAGCTTTATGGTTGTTATTTTAATAAGTTACTCCCTCCGTTCTTTTATGTTTGTCCACATTACTATAACGGGCAGTTTCAAAAGTTTGTCCTATTTAGAATACTTTCCTATTTTGGAAAGTTTTTATTTTTCATATACTCTCTTTATCCCTCATTTAACCCTCATTTCTCTCTCATAATACCAATACAATCATTAATTCACACCACTATTCTAATAAAATAATACCCACTATCTACAAAGATTCCACCTTTCTTAATTTGTATGAAATCTTCAAATACAATTATTAATTTACACCACTATTCTAACAAAGTAATACCCATTATCTATAAAGATTCCACCTTTCTTAATTTTTGTGAAATCTTCAAATAGGACAATAAAAAAAAACGGAGGGAGTACCTTATAATCTTGCTTATTATAAAGTTTTGATTCTTGTTTCTTTTTCATCTAATTGAAGCTTAAAAATAAATCAATTAGCTTCTTAAATTCAAAGTCTAAATTCATTAATTCCATCTTTCAAAAACACAATATATTATAAAAATTACCATTTGGAATTTTGTTAAACAAACTCAAACCTACTCACTTTTGTAGTTTTCTTCTTCTTAGTTATTATGATGACTTATAGAGTATAGACCAAAATATATACATAATTAATTTATTATTTATGAGCTATTCTTGTGAGAGATCGTCTTTCGATGAGACGATCTCAAAACATGAAACTCATATGCTACTATAACTTGTATTATTCAGCAATTTAATCTATGTATGAAACATATCTTGCTGTTAGACCATCTCATACAAATTTTTTATTTATTTTTTATTACTACCAATATACAATAATTGTAGTAAAAGTATGGAAAATTTTTTAAATAACATGAGCCCAAAAACAAAATTTCACTAATTAAATATCTTTTGTCTTTTTCTATGATGATGAGAACTTGTTATAATAATAGCACACCTTGTCACACTCAACATTGCTAGTTGCTATGTCATATGTCATAAAGCTAGATTTGTTCTTCAACCTCCTATTGTTTATTTTTCTATACTTTTCCTTTGAAGATGTGCTTCTTCGACCTTCTTAAATGGGAATATTATTTTAGAAAAGATTCATTTACCAAGTAGAAAGATTCATTAACATATACTAATTAGGAAAAGTAATACTTATCTCCAGCCGACAAACCCTTATTTTATTTCTATTTATTCATGTCAAATTCATTTATTTTACGCTAAGTGAAGTTTCATTGACAAAACTACTTGGTCTAACCTCTATAACGTAAATGGGCCTGACTAAAAATAGCCCAATCCAGCCCAACTGAACCATTTTGTTGCATGGCCTAAGATTGTGTGGGTTTCAAGGAAAGTTCTTTAAATTCTAATCTAAGAGTCTATCTTAAATTATGTTAAATAGCCAAACTAATATATTAAAATATCTACTTTTATAACTAAAATACCTACTTTTACTTGTTTATACTACCTCCTATTCAACCCATTAGTCCCATTTGATTTTTCACACTTGCCGAGACAACATTTGAACCCTTAATATCTATAATTGTTTTTAATTAAAAATTATAAAAAGTAGATATTAATAATCTTTGTATTGAGACGGATCAAACAAGATCCCACATGATTATATTTTAACTTATAGATTAAGAATATAAAATACATATTAAGAGTGATAAGTGAATAGTGAAAAAAAATCAATGGACTAATGGGTAGAATAGGAGGGAGTATTTAAAATGCTATTTTAGATAGAATTGACATTTTGAATATTAGAACACCAAATTTATTTATTTAACAACTCGTCTAATACGAGACATTTTATCAACGTATTTATGTAATTGAGTACTTTAAGTCTTTAAAATTGCAAGAGATTATAAGTGATCACTTATATATATATTTTAAAATGATCACTTTAAGAATATATAAAAGTGATCACTTTAAGATTATAATTAGTTGCTTTAAAATTATAAATGATCACTTTAAAATCATAAGTGATCAACTTAACCTTATATTAGGCAAATTCAATAGAGATAATCTCATCATGAGACCGTTTTATTTGAAATTTTTTAATTGCAGCTCGTCTTGTATGAGACTGTCTCACCAATGAGACAAACCATATAATTAACCTTTTTCTTTGACGAATCACTTAAAACTTGTAAGTAATCAATTTAGCACACTATATTTACCTGAACCAGTCCAATAAAGATGATCTTACCATAAAACCGTCTAATTCAAGAAGTTACGATTAAACAAAGGATCAAAGCTATGGGCTTGTCGTTCTCTAAATACACAAGTCCAGCCCAAATAAAATATTCTATCACAAAAGCCCAAATTGTTGCGTTCTGTTCCAGTAATATATCGTCTCAATTTTTTCCACAATTTTTTTTCTGCGTTTGAAGTCTCCCGCCACTGATGTTTTCTTCATCTCTACTGTAGAGAAAAAACGAGGAGAGAGAATGGGAGATGTGAAGAAATGGTCGGTGACTTATACAAAACATGTGAAGCAGAAGAGAAAAGTTTATCAAGATGGCACACTTCATCTCTTGAATAACAAGGTTTTTCTCTTCTTCTTTTTTCTCATATTTTTATCGATTCATATTTATTGTATTTAGGAGGATTTTTTTGATCTTATAATGGAAATGCGTATCAATTTGCTAGAAATCTGAATGATTTTGATTTGACTATATTTTATTTGTGAAATGGCGAAGACCTATTGCGTTTATGTACACGAAATTGAAGTGATCGACTCGACTACTTTTCCCTAATTATAACAAATTAATGTCTAATTTATCAATTTAGGTATTTCTGAACAATTTTGCGGGATTGAACTTAATTACATGTGAAATTGGAGTAGAATTCCTGTAATTTCAAGTTTATTGAGAGTTAGATTTGTTGTTCAGTTTATTGATTGTGATAATAGTTGACGAAAGTATATCTCTGAGTTGTTCAATTTCAGCTTGTTAAGTTATGGACTTACATAAGTTAATTTAGTTCTTGTTTTATTTTACTTTCTAGAATGGAATGTTTTTGGAATGAAAACATTTTTTTGGATAATCCGATTGATTGCTTGGATAATAGGTTGCGTTGTATGATGAGTGTGAGCAGTTATTAGACAGCAAGTTCTTGACAAGAGATGAAGTAGTGCGATCTGGCGAATCATTGACATTTGCTTCATTTCTAGTTGATATTGGTGATCCTGATAGTAACTGTACAACTTTTTCTAATTTGAATCCTATATCTGAGCACGATAATAAGCCTGACAAGAAAATGCCGGTTCGAGAAGATGAAAAGTTAAGACATACTTTCACTAGTAAGGGGATTTTACTCATACTAATTAATTCGTTTGATTTGTTTTTGAATTTAATTAGTGTTATATGATCTTCACACCCTTTTGTTTTTCAAGATCGGAAGCTTAATACAGCAGGAAGAAAGCCTTCATTTAATTGCTTAAGTCCATCTCAGAAGATTATCAAAGGTTTTTGTTGCCTAACTGATCCGTGTTAAGCTTGATATCTTGTTAATTTGCCTGTATGTACTCAAACTTGTGTAAACTGGGTGTTTTTTGTGCTCATCTCTGGGGATTATGGAACTTTTTATGGAGTAAAGAATAACGATGTATCCTATCAATAACGCCCAGAGGTTTGAATACTTTGCTTGTTTATGTCTTCTAACTGCAGAGTTCAAGAAAAATCAAGAGATCAAGTATGGTGCACATCATAGTCCAACTAGTCCTGCAACCTCTTCTTTTAAAGGTTGGTTGAAAATAAGGCTGCTAGCGCAGTAAATTAGGATTTTGATATCATTTTTTGTTTGTAAATTGATTATTGAACTTATAGATTTCGAAGCTTTTCCAAATATTTAGTCTTAATTTTTTTAAGTTTTGCTGATACATCAAATTAACAAATCGCACATGCGCTTTCAGTAATCTTGGATTCCCACAATAATAGCTAAGCTAAATGTGAAGTGGGATTATGCACATTGCTCCGCAGCTTATACTTTTCTCTATTCTACTAAAATCCGTTTTGTATTGTAGAATGGGAGGTACTGTATACAACACAAATCACACAAAAGGCCAAGAAGTATCATGATGGATTCATAAGAATGATCATTTGTGGCTCCGAGAGAAGGCAGGTTGGTTCTAATGGTTTATAAACACATACTCACAAGTGATTCAAAGTACATGAGATGAAATTGATCTAAGGGAAATGTATCTGTAGTATATTTGTTGATGATTATGATGTGGTAAAGAATTCTGGTTTGAAGAACTCATTTCCACTCTCCATTAGGCAAAACTTCCCCTTATTTTCAGAGAATGCTGGTTGTTCTGCAAGTAGTGTCTTATTGAACTAAGTTGTGAAAGTCTCAGCACCACTAATTTGTGACTAGGTCATGTAGTTCAAATTGTATGCACCTTTTTCACTGACTACCTATCTAATACCAAGTAGCCATCTGATGTAATTTTACGCGGAAAAGTGAAGTGGCTCAGTGTAAAATCAGATTAAAAGTTTAAAACAGTCAGTATTTCTCAATGGCACTACAATGTAGAGATTAGAGACATTTTCTATTTTTACTCTGTCTAAAAATCTTAAACCTTCTGCCGAGGACAAATTTATTGGTAATGTTATTTATCCTCCTGATGTGAAATTTATATTCTGTATGACCTAACTGACAGAGTAGAGTTAGTCGTACATGGGATACTTGGAATTCTGGTATGCTAAACTTTAAACTCTTTAGGCCCTAACTGTTGTTACATAGAGTACATAGACTCACTTTAGTCTCCTTTCAGGTTATTTTGTTTGACTCTGGAAAAAATCAAATAGATAAGAGATTTCTGAAGAAGGATGAAGTTGTCAGTTCGGGTGAATCATTGACATTTGATGCTTATTTGGTTGATATTGGAGATCCTACAGGAGACAATGAAGATGATGCAGATGTGAAAAGAAGAAATCACAATGCTACAGAGAAATCAGACACACTTGCTGGTCGTCAATGGAAAAAGCTGTTTAGTGGTATCTGCACTTCACACTGGCCAAAAGATTCATTAAACAACAATTTATTTGGGATCATTAACCTAAAGGAGAATATTGCTGAGACTAAAACTTCAGGCTGTAGTGGTGTTAAATTTCTTTTGAGTATGCCATAAAAATTGGCTGAATGAGGTTCTCTTCTGATAACAGATAATTCAGTTTCTCATGCAAAACGAAGCAAAGGATCTACACAAAAGGATGACCTAGGTTCTGGAAATTCCATTGTGATAGGTCTGTTTATTTAGATTTATAGAATTGTTATTAACAATCAACTTTTTCCTGGATGCAAGTCCTTAGCTTTCTGGTTTCTTGTTAACTTGCTATACAAATTTACTTGTTTATGAGCTCAATTTTGTCTCAGTGCAGGACAATCTCGGGGTAATGCGATTTCCAGCAAACGTGTTTACAATAGTGTGAGAAGCTCTGGATTAGATCAAATCAAACAAAAGCAGAATATTACATCAGACATGCCTTTACGTGATGGTTTGTAAGCTTTGCCTTCCTGGAAACTTTCGGTCTCGCTTAAATTCTTCCTGGTTTTGAAGTTTTTGGAATAATGTGATGTGATGTGATGTGATGCTAAAATCGATTCAAAGCAAGATATTTTTAATAAGTATTACATATCCATTTCCCTGAACCATGCCTATTTGGAGCCTTGGTTGGTGCCACACTGGCCCTTAATGGCATTGAATAATGGAATATTGTCTAAAATGGGGAATATATCAGCTGAACCGTATCGTGCTCATTTTTTCTGCAGCCAATCAAATATTATCAATCTTGAAAAAATCTGCAGCTAGAGACACCAATAAAGTTGTCAAAGATTCTCCAGTTGAGCAGTGCCTTTCGAAACACAACATAGAGGGTTCACTTCAAGTTGATTGCTGTCAAGAGATCAGGGCAGCAGGGAAGCATACCATTACGTCTACAATGACTGCTGATCGAGTACAAGCTAGCACCTGCTATGAAGGCAACGTTATGCAGTCTGGACCCATTGATATTGATTCATCAGCACCCTATCTTTATGCAAAGAACATTGATACTGCAGAAATACCCGTCTCTACACAAACAGCTGAGACTATCAAACCCAATGCACTTGAATCTCCTAGCAAGAGCCAAAATACAGTTGGATATAGTGTAGGGCTTGAGAAATCAGTTATCCTTGACTCTTCCAAAGGTAAGTGTTTGTGTATTACTCTAAAAATACATCAATTTTCAAGATATGGACAATTAACCTGACTAAACATCTACAGGAGCAGACTTAAAAGACAGTCATTCATCTGTAAGAAGGGAAGACATAACTCACCATCAGGTTTGAGGGTACCATTGTCTTCGTATTTGAAAGATGTTGGAAATTTCTAGTTTAAATGTATAATTTGATTAGATTGTGAACTTAAATTTAATTCTATGCAGTTCTCTACGAAACTGCCAGAGACAATTGCAGAAAATGATGGGAAAACAGCTTCCTCTTTAAAAATGGGTAATCCAAAATTGATTCCAGTGCTTCAGGAATGGTTTGGTGATGATGTAGGCATCAAAAAGTCGAAGATGTCCGTGAAGAGCCAGAAGTCCGATATATCTTTCATCTGCCCCAGTTTTGACTTGGGAATCTAATGTCTGTTCACAGACATTTTTATTGGTTTGCCATGCCTTGCCGTTAACAGCAGTTTTGAGTTGCATAGGTATTGGCTTTTGTCATCCTTACCGTTGAATGTCAAATGTAAAGTCTTAAAAATATGTTGAAAATGGATTAAACCCATCAGATACATAGATTCCCTGTGCATTTTTATTCATTCCAAGAGAGCTATACTAATCGAGGAGCATTATAAATTTAAAATAGTAGTTAGCACAAAAAGACATGACAGTACTACAGCACAAAAAATGCGAATACTGAACACACTAGTTGATCCTTTTATCCATCCAGTTAATAAATTATAGAGCAACAAATCAAGTGAACTTAAAAGAGACCTATAACACTTTTGAAACGGCTAAGACATTGATAACACGGACAATCAAATGATCTTGAAATGTAATGTTAAAATCCAAATACAAAATTATCACCAAAGCGTTCTGTGCATATGCACCTTTAGAAGCTCAATTTGTCCCAATTACAATTGGATGATGCATTTAACTTGCATGAACGAAAATCATCTTTGTTTCTAGCTACGTCACTACACAATCCTTTCAAGTTCTCTAGCATAACTGAGAGTTTGGTTGATGAGCAACAAAGATGGAATCTCCTTGCATGGTGCAGAATCTTTAGACTTCTGGAAAATCACACATCCATCTTTGATCTCCCAATCAGGATGCTCCTAAAAATCACACAAATTGAGTTGATGTTCAGAAGCTAACGAATCTTGCTGGAGCAAAATAGGAATACTTAAAAAGAAAGATGTCATAACACGGACAAGGTTCACAGATTAATTGTATTAGTCACAATTACAACCAAGGTCATTGTGAAATTAAATTTTGCTGATTGAAACTGATTGAAATTAAATTTTAACTGATTCGGGTCATTTTCATGGGTAACATTCTTTTACTAGTAGATAAAAAGTAGAAACCCTTAACCGCAAGTATGCTTACCTCCTTGATGTACTCCAGCAAATCATTGTTCGATGGGAAAAGCAACAATTGACGTGCATCATTTAGTGAAAGAGAATCATATGCCTTCTCACTACACCCGGCAATTTCGTCTCTGCAATATATAGAGAGCATTTAAATAGAAATAACAAAAGCAATGGCATTTAATAGTAAGAGTATAGAACTAAGTCAAAGGAGCAAATTACAGTATCACACACAAATTCTACCCAAAGGATTTACCTCACAGTTTTGGCCAACAAATCCATAAAGTGCACGTAGGTTTCATGAGGTACAGACAGTTTAGCACTCAAAACACGATTGTATGCTCCTTCCATAAAAGACTGTTCCAGCTCTACGGCATGCTTTATGCAAGCATTCTCCAGGGCGGCTGATGAAAGCAACTCCAACTCGGTGTGAAACTCTGCTATTCTATTTTGGACAAGCAGCCTCAACAGGTTCAAACCCAAGATTGGGTATTCATGAGGAGATTGTGGAATACGATCCCTGTTTCAGCAATAACACGTCAGAACCAAATGCTTCTAGAAGTTTAAAAGGTTATGACAATAGTGCAATAATGTGGAACAAATGCCCTTTTTCTGATTATCAGTGGGTGCTATTTTCTAATTACTTACTCAACAACATAATACTTTAAAAACATAAATTTCAAGAAAACCATATCCTACATATGACCGCATCAAAGCCAGCCATACATTTGTGACTTAATACATAGGAGTGAGGATAATCACCTCATCACAGTGAAGGGTTCAGGAACGAAAAATAATGCCATTAATTTAAATAGGATCATTCCCCAACAACAGCCACCAAGTTTCTTCAATTTCAATTAAACAGCCTCAAACTTCGTTTTTCCCCAACAACAGCCACCAACTTACAAAATGTGACATCGACACAGCCAATCCACTAAATTACCGGTAAAAACCCATTTCTTACCTTTAACCAACCGTGACCCATATCTCAACCATGTTTAGAACCCTAGTTGATACTTTTAACCCTAGTTTCATCTTTCTTCATCACTAATCAAGCATTATTTCCATTTCCACTCCTAATCCCATAATTTCCTCCTTCATCACTAATCAACCTTTAGATTTGATTTCCATAAGGATTTGGGTAATTGATTTGGGTAATTTTGAAGCTCTGAAATTTTCACCCAAAAAAGCAAGAATGAATTTGGCAAGTAAAATGGCTCAAAAGCATTTGAAAGAACTACTAAAAGAAGATCAAGAACCCTTTTATCTAAAGGATTATATTGAAGATAGAAGATGTCAATTAACAAAACAACCACCAAAAACTAAACTTCAAATCAAAAAATCTAAATCCACTTCAATTTTATGCAAATCTAAACCCAAAACCCAAAACCCAGAAACTCAAATCCAAATGCTCTTCTCCTTGATGCTGCTATTCGGATCCAGAAACACAAATCCAAACCCAAAACCCAGATTAAGAATTCGGGTTTTGGGTTATTTGGGTCCATGTTAAAACGATTGAATCTTCAAAATCGAACCCAGAAACTCAAATCGAATGAAATTAAAACAGAGGATAAAATTTAGCTGATGAAGGTTGGGTTTGGACATTAACTAGAAAGAATGAAAACCTAAGTAAAGAGAAAGAATGAAGAACTTACCTTCAATGGAGGATGTAGTTGATGAAGGTTGAGTTTGGGCATTAACTAGAGTTAGAGGGATTAATTTTTAAATTAAAGTCAACGGTCATAAGGCTTGGTCAAAGGTAAGAAATGGGTTATAACCGGTAATTTAGGGTGGTTGGCTATATCGATGTCACATTTTGTAAGTTGGTGGCTGTTGTTGGGGAAAAACGAAGTTTGAGGCTGTTTAATTGAAATCGAGGAAACTTGGTGGCTGTTATTGGGGAATGATCCATTTAAATAATAAACACAAATTCTCAACAAGGATGGCCTCATCATAAGAACATATTCAAATTGGGCTGAAAAGTCCAACTAAGCTAATTAAAACATTTACTTTTATATTTAAATAACTCATTTTTATGAGCACTTTTGTATGAGATCGTTTCACTGTTCAAATTGGTTATTTTAAACAACTAAAATGAATGTTTAATTTAAAAGTGCCAATTTTAATATCCAAAATGATGTGGTACATATGAAACTAAAATATGTATCAAGTACGACAGTAAATGATCTAATTAATTTGATTGGACTATTTAGCCAATTTAAGACTATCTCATGATAAGAATGTTTAAAATGAAAATTTGTGATTTTTAGTTGTTTAATAATATTTAACACGTCGAAAATCGAATTTTTTTTTAGTTAAAGCAAATATCACCTTCTCCAAACAAAGTATTGGGTTTGATTCTATCCTATTTCTTCCCATTCCTCAATCTACCCAATAATCAAAAGAATAAAATTAACACATCACTTTCACCATATAAATGGCTCTTTAGTTCTAATGCCCAAAGATTAAAAAGGTCAAGTAATCCACCAAAGAGTCTCTTTCATCTTATAAAGTAAACCCAAAATTTAGGCTCACGTAAGATTAAAAGGTTTGATTCCCAATCTAATATGATACTCATAATGCCCTACCCACGTGAGAGAGGCGCCTCCTTCATCATACAAGCTCTCATCCACAGATAAAATTGGTATTTCATCCATCCAAATTTCTCTTTGACCATACAGCCACCCAACTGTCCTCTACTACTACTTTTTTTTGTAAAGTTTTAGTGTTGTCATACCCCCACCTGTATCCACTCTTGCCTCAGCAGATAATCCCTGAGATATGAGCGGGGAATCCACACACCAAGTTGGCTTCAGGTGGAACAATGCCCTTCAGCAAATAATTTTTAAGGGATTAATCCCACAATGTTATCACTGGATAGACAACTGGACAAAAGAAGTGCTAAGCTGCTTTGTGGGAAGGGCATCGTGATTAGAGCATAATAACTCTTAGAAGGTGTCTTTGTGGGAGAAGTCTATAGAGGATATTTGGACTAGACAAATTAGGAAAATAATTATAACAATTATTTCAATTTACATTTGGGAGTGAGCTTAAACGATCAATTTTACTCAAAACTAGGTTCTTATCAATGACGATACAAATAAATCTTCATTTTGATTAATTACAGTTATTGATCAATCTTATTCTTCTTCACTAAACTTATGCAGCCAAGTCCAAAGCATGACTTAAGGAGCAATAAGATTATTCAAGGAAGTAGGTTCTTCAGTAGCAGTGGATTTTAAAAATACCAGATCAGAAAAACAATAAACACCATACGGTCCATACCAGAGGATAGTGTGAAACATAGACCAATACAGTCGATCAAATTCTTGTTATATAAAGCAAATTGACCAGGACTAAATAGATTATTAGCAGCTAGCCATTGAAAACAGACCAGGTTTTCTAGCCTCTATTATAGTGTAAAAATGTCGTAATGGTCGCGATCACAACAAAGAAATCATGATGCGGTTACAGAGTGATGCGGTTATATACCTAACAACACGAGAAATATCAGTTTGTTTGTTTTAAAAACTTTTGCAATGTGGCTGATGAGATGAGGCCTTGTTTTTACACTATGACCTCTATATATTCTATATTTGTATGGATAACAATTCCAGTGAGTTTTGCAGACTTCTTGAGTTATTGACCAAACCAAATGTTGTGGATGCAACATATAACGTGGATAAGCCAGCCCATGTCTTCTGAGCCTCAAATTAATTTGGCGTAAATCCAGAATTTTACATAATATACACATTTATATGGGTAGACATAAAACTGTGTAAAGCAGATGTTTGCTTATGGATGATGCGGGAGTTAAAACAGGAAGGCTAAACGTGCTTTCCAAACTAAAGCAATAATCCTCTATACACTCACAAAACACTTGTGGTTTTACTTCCTCGCTGAAATGTACACCACACAGACATATAAAGAAGATTTGTCTAGAAGGCATGGGAATTTACCTAGCATCAGTGTAATAAGGTTTTAGTTGGTAAAAGTCTCTTTCAAATGCTTCCTGATCCTCCATTTTGACACTTAGAAAAACAGCTTGCTCAAAGACATCCCCTGGCATATCAAACAATCAAGGAAAATAGCAACAATAAATAAATGCAAAAATGCTTTAATTAAGGCATGAAAAAATATGAAAAACTATACTTAAAACAATTTCAAGATGAAAGATGAACAAAGTTCAGCAAAGTTACTTGCTAAAGTCAATTCATTAACAGCATCTGGTGTAGCTTCAAGCAATGGTGGAAGGCTCTTGAACTCTATCAGCGATACCTGAAACATATAACCAAAAATCAACCAACAATAACACACATAACTAATTGAGTACATCAATCAAGTTAATCTGTCGCATATGGTGAACAAAAGTACCACAAACAGTCAAAAGAACCAACAATTCATACTTCGAGAACTCCATCACTGTATACTATTTTTATAACCTTACATAAATTAACCTCTCTTTCAGCCTGATGGAACATGCCATATTGTTCCAGAATAAATGTAATCAAAACCCAACACAACAAAAGCAATCTTGCAACATTTTTTCATTCATTAAGGTTGATAACTTGAAAACTGCCCTCCACCTCAGGGTATTATTTAATCAGAACCCCAAAGTGAGGTTGCACAGCTTGGCTGTTACATTTATGATCAAACTCAAGCAGACTCATGAGCTTTATATTGTAAAAAAAATTTTAATTAAGGTTTTACCTATTTAGAGAGGATCATTGTGCACTTTTACACTCAATTACAAGTTTTTTTTATTCACAATACCTAGTATTGTATAGATAAAAGTACTGCACCTTGTTCATAAGCTTCTTGATTCACAAACTCACAATTAGCTCTTCAAAATTGCGAGATGAACTCCACCAGTTTACAACCTAGCTAAACCCAATAAACGCATTTACAACACCACTATCCCCAAAATAACTACTAAGGATCCAAAGTTAAGACACCGTAAAGGAACATTTTCATGGAAAACACCTATTCTTAAATACGGTGAAGGAGTTATTCAGCACTTTGCACACATTTCCTCCAACTTTAAAAGAAAACCAATTTGCCTACACTCTTTCATCCCTAAATCTTCTATTTTTCTTGTGACTTCTCCATCAAATCAAACAAAGGAACATTAATTAGCATTTTCTATTAAAAAATAATTTTCATGGAAACCTGTTCTCGAAACAAAACATGTTCTGCCAAACCACACACACCATACAGTTCTAGCCATCAATGACTATAGATTAGTTCAAGCCGATGAAAGTCTCCTAATAATTAAAAATCGTTTAATAGATAGTTGAATTCCAAGATTCGAACCTAATAACGCAACTAGGTACACTTTCAAGCAAAATCACCTCAAATCAGATCCTTAACACCGCATAATATTCTTACCAGCATTGCATATCAATTACATCTAGCCGGTGAAAATCTCCCAATAAATACAAATCAGTGTAATAGATGGTCGAATACAAAGATTTTAACCTAATTACGCAATTAGGTACATTTTCCAGCAAAATCACCACAAATCAAATCTCCTATCTCTTATATCACAATAACCAAAAGAAAACCTAATGGTCCAAGTGCGATGACTAAATCTAGTCAATCGGAAAAGCCGAATAACATAATCTAACAAAATATTTAAAAGAAGAACAAAATTAGGGTTTACAAAGACGAGAGAAGTAATACCTTGAGTTGAGAGAGAAGACGAGTGGAAGTGTCGAAATCATTGCGGACAACAGCGGCTTTGAAGCGTTCAAATGTCTGGTTAAGCTCTCTTCTCTTTGGATCCATGGCTTCTTCGCTGCTTTTGTTGAGTTAGAAGTCTTCCAAATGCTTCGATGTTTGCTTGGAAAACTTTACTTTCTGTGCAAGACAGGAGGCTAAGTCGCTGGAGAGGTTTAACTTTCAAGTTTAGAACATTGGTTTTTATATCGTTGTATAATGTGATTATATGTCGGTAAAATCTGTGTAATATATTCACACTGTAGATATAAATTTGGTTAATGATAGTCAATTACAAAGTTTTTATTTTATTTTGATGATAATAATAAGTGTGAGGGTGAAAATGAGGGGTAGAAATGTACAATGGCAATGGATATATAATTAGTTAGATATTGAATTGAATTGAATGGAGATTATTTGTATACATATTTATGTTAGCAGAATGTTAATATGCAATTTTAATTATAAATTTTTTAAACTTTTTGATTTTCATTTGTTAAAAATGTTTTGAAGTATAAAATAAACAAAGTGTGAAAGTATAAGAGTAGAGTAGAAGTGTGGAGTAAAGAGTGGGAGGGGAGTAAAGTGGAGTGGAGTGAGGCGAAGTGAAGTGTAATGAAGTAGAGTGTAAGATTTGGTTCCACTGATATTAGTGTGAACCAAGTCCACACAAGTCCTTTTCATTGATAAAGTAAAAGCCAACCTTTACCTAAAAAATTAACTAACCAAAAATCTATTAAAAAGCCAAACTCATTTTACTAAAAAAATTGATTACAATAATTTAGTTATTTTTTCTCCATTTCCTTAAACTCTAAAAAGAAAGGGCGTTTATGGAGTTGAGACTTGGGGGTTGAGACTAATTAAACAAAATATCACGTTTGTCAACGGGGAATGAGTATGGAAATTTCAAGTCTCAACTCCTCGAGTTCCACCTTTTAATGTCATAGCCATAGACATTAGAGGGGTAGGAGAGGTGAATTTGCATAAAAATAACAATCATCATAATCATAATCATAAATTCTACTAAAGCAATAGAAGAATGTGACAAGTGTCACAATTTTAAGAGTTATTTTCCCGCCTAATTCTACTTAAGTTATTTTAGGTAGTTTTTAAATTTAATTTTATTCTATTGATTTGCTTAATTAATTTAACCAATATATGATTTTGCCTCATATGTTTTTCCATTAATGCTTTTTTTCTCTTCTACAACAATTTTTAATGTCCAATTTTTTTCTCATATATTTTTCCAAAAATTCTTATGATTCCGTGCTTAGCACGGACATGTACCTAATTTTACCATTAATAAAGTAAAAAAATAAGATGTAACAAGAGTTAATTGGTACCTTTATAGCTATTTTTAATTAAATCTCATTTCATTTTTAAATTTTACTTCCTCCGTTCCTTTTTGTTTTTCCACCTTATTAAAACGGGTAGTTCCATAAGTTTTTCCACTTTAGAATACTTTCCATTTTTGGAAAGTTTTCATCCCACTTTTACCCCTTAAAATCCCACTTTTCTTACATCACACTACTATTTAATTATTTTCTCTCTCATACTTCCAATACAATCATTACATTACACTATTATTTAATTATTTTTTCTCTCATATTTCCAATACAATCATTACTTTTCAGTACTATATAATTAAAATAATACCCACTATCACCAAAGATTCCATTTTTCTTAATCTTGGTGAAAAACCCAAATAGGAACATCAAAAAGGAACGGATAGAGTACCAAATAAAAACATAACACATTTTTTGTTAAATTTTCGTCTAAAGTATCACAATTCTCGTTTCAACATGCCAAACAACCCTATATGATATCCACAATATCGAACCATAGTAGGCAAAGCAATAAACATAGGCCAAAACAATGGGGGCATTTTCTCTCCCTTTATCTCTCCCTTTATCTCTCCCTTCATCTCTCCCTTCTTCTTTACCCACTTCCCTTCACTCATTGCCCAAACTTTCAACTCAATTCACCATCAATTTCACCCAAACACTCAACCCCTTCCAACCCAAGCCCGAACCCTCTCACCGTCACCATCAACAGCCCAATTGCGGCCCGCCAGTAAAGGCCTTAGCTTTGGACTTCTCGGGCTCATTCTTTGAAGGCGGGTTTCAGGGTTTGGATGAAGACCCGCCATCAACTCCACCTGCTGGTTTAGCGATTTCTGAAGACAAACCGGAGACACAATGCCCACCGGGGCTCCGACAGTATGAAACAATGGCTGTTCTTAGACCCGATATGACTGAAGATGAGCGTCTCTCTCTTACCCAGAAATACGAAGAGGTAATTTTATTTTACTTTTATTTATACCCTTTTAAGTTTATTTTTTTATACAGTTGATGAATTAAATATTTATTTTTATAAATATTGTTCCCTGAGTCTGAAATTTGTATCATCATGGTAAATTTTTTTTGATGAGTCTGAAATTTGTATTATCATGGTATTTTTTAAAGTGTAGCAATTTGCAAATGGTTGGACTTGGGGGGAGCTTTGGCCTTTAAAGATGGTCTGCTTAAGTTTAGGTTTTTTAGGGTTTTGTTGGGTGAAGCATGATTATGCGTTTGTCTTTATAATTGAAATGAATAAAGATATTAATGAAGCCCTTATAGCTCAGTGGTAGAGCGTCAGTCTTGTAAACTGAAGGTCTGTAGTTCGATCCTGCATGAGGGCATTTCTACATTTTTTAATGCGTTATTTTGTTCTTCCATTGTTGGAAATGAGAGCTTATACTTGGTGTATCAGCATTGCATGCGTGAACTTATTGTTATATTGAATTGATTGAACATAAACGAAATTCCATACTCTATGTGGTATGTCTAGAGTGCATTCAAATATGATTGGGATCCAAATTCAATGCTAGTGTTAAGATTTTAAGAAGTTGATGAATTATTTTTGTTCGAAAAACCAATAAGTGCAACACAAATTCTTCTGAGAGACTGATCGGCCTAATATATAGTTTTTAAAATATTGTGAGTAAGCATCGGCCTAATATATAGTTTTTAAAATATTGTGAGTAAGCATTAAAAATGATGTAAGTAGACATTTAAGATATTAAAAGTAGGTATTAAGGATAATATAAGTAGGCATTAAGAATACGGTAATTAGACATTAATTTGTAATGGACCGGGCTTAAGATACGTCTCTCTCAAGAGACTAACTGTAAGTGCAAACATCTTATTAGTTAACTTCAGAGTCGGCACTACAAGGGGCAAGAGAGGTGTGTATTAGAATATATAACATATCCTGGTTGAGGCCCCAGGATATGTTATATACGCTAATATACTGTGCCTCGATCTCATCTAAAAAATTAGAAGGGGTCCCTAATTAATGTTTCGCATCGGACTTTTCAACCAACTCTGATGACTTGTAATGGATTATTGAGAATTGAGATACAATTGTAGAGTAGAGACTAAGTGTTAATTAATAATGTGATCAAAAGGAAGTGCATTGCAAGCGCATTGTAACATCCAAAGAAAACAATAGATATCATCTGGCAAACAATTTAAGCAGAGAAGAACAGCAGAAAAAAATTTCATAATACAATTTTGCTACATTTGAACTTAATTTTTAAAAGTTTCTGAAATAAACTAAAAGGAAAAAAGGTATTGTAGAACCTAATTTGTGAGGATATTTTTCGTGTTTTTTTATTTTTAGGACTACAACTTTTTTACCTTATTTTATGTTAAGTTATTTCGCCTGGTTTCTGTTATATGCTCAGTAGAAAAACATCAATCTGCAAAGGTTATATTTGATATTAACAAGGCCCGTATAGCTCAGTGGTAGAGCGTCAGTCTTGTAAACTGAAGGTCTGTAGTTCGATCCTGCATGGGGGCATTTTTAGAACTCTATTTTTGTGCAACCCATCTGGAGGAGTTTAGGGTGAAAAGCCTAGGTATTGCCATTTGTGTGCATAGGACTCGTGAAGGCTTACTCTTGCCTAGGTGATATCGTAGTTTTGCTTATGCGTTGTATTTAGTTCACGAGAAGCGAAAAAACGACCAATTAAATGCTTTTGGCTCGGTTGTCACTTAGAATTTGCTTTCGTTTGTAAAAAGCGGAGGTCACAGGGGATTCTAGAAGTTACCATGGCACCAGCTGCTGTAGACTGAAATAAAGAAGATGGTGCAATTCTGTCACATTCTCAGTTTTCTACACTGGTCTACTACAGTTTTCTGATAAGTTGGACACAGCTTGCAACTTGCACAGCTAAACACTAATAGTATCTCGTAGTGGCCGGTAGGGGTGAATTCAAAATACTAGTATAAGGTGGACAGAACATTTAACCCTACATGTGTAGAGAACCAATTCGGTCGTCATTTTTTAGTGTTACATGTTCCACAGTTCAATATCAACAAGGTTTTTAATGAAACGACCCGAGTCATAGCCTAGACAGTGAAGTGTGAACTACTACTTTGGTTTATGTCTGGAGAATTGAATTACATTAATTTATTCTGAAAACAACATGTCATCATCCCAATGCCAATGCCCCCTCCTAGGCGGGGGGTTGCAGGGGTTGAATGTGTGCAACCTCACCCTTGCAATAACAAAGAGATTTTGATAAATTTGTTATTGGCCTGTACACTACAAAAACCACATAAGAGAAGAGTTGATCGGACACAAATATATTAGTCGACCTCTATCTAATTATTCGTTGTGGGATCACATATGTGCAACCTTATCTACGATTTGTCATCTCTATTACCTCTTCTACGACAGTGTTTGGGTAGAATATATAGTACATGTGTTCCCACAGTTGTTTATTTACAACATCTTGTATTTGATTTCAAGATTATGATAACGATGTTACCTAGCTATCCACCATCCATCCTATTACAATCTTATCATGTAGTACATAGTATCATTTTATGAGCAGTGATTCAACTGTTATTAAAGATATACCTTTGATTTCGCAGTTGCTCGTTGCTGGGGGAGCAATGTACATTGAAGTCTTCAACCGAGGTGTAATTCCTCTGGCCTACAGCATCAAAAAGAAGAACAAAGCCGGAGAATCCAACACTTATTTGGACGGTATCTATCTCCTCTTCACCTATTACACTAAACCCGAATCCATTTCAGCTCTCGAAGAAACTCTCAAAGCTGATGATGATGTCATAAGATCGTCGAGCTTCAAGTTTCGTAAGAGAAAATATTGAAGTCAAACCCAAGAAATAGTCTCTAGGTTCCACCAGAGTAAGAGCGACGAAAAAAAATTTCAATTTTTTGGCACTGTTGCCTATCACATAAATTTCTGTAGCGTATCATTTATTTGGAGATTATGTTTGAACAAGTTCTTCCTTGTTGTAATAGTGATAGTTTTGAAATGACAGAACTTCGCCTCGAATCGAAAAGACTAATCCTGTTATAGGCATAATCCATGTGCAGCAATGACTTTGGTGTTGGTTTGGTGTTCAGGCTGATTATGACAGCCATTAGTCCCATTATGTAATTGGTTTTAGCTGTGTTTGGTAACTTTGATTTGATATGGATTGGATAACACCAGTAATGAAGATTTATGTGATTAACCACGCCGGACTAACGTATTATCTAATTCGCTTTCTGAATTCACAATTCGCTCAAAATGGTTCTTAAATAACCCAAATTGACCATAATTCGCTTATCTTATTCGCGATTTAGAATGAGATCAATGAATCATGTGACAATGCTCCAGATTGAACTCATCTTGTCTCAATCCATTAAGAGTTTGCGAATTGCGAGATAGGCAGAAGAATTTAGGTTCGTATCTGTCTAGACTATGATCCAGATTATCTAAATATAAATCTTATTAATATTGAATTATGTAACATATAATAAAAAACGACAATTAAATTGATTATGTACAAATGTAATAAATGTTCAGCCTATTGTATTCTAATATTTTGAATTCGGCCGTGATGGCGATGATTTTATCGGTGTATATTTGCGTTTTCTAAATCTAATTATCAATTTAGATACGAGCTTAAATCTTTTAGGCATGGGCGGACCTAATGTAGAACAAGGGGTTGCATATGCAACCCCATCAAATTAAAAAATAAAAATCATAAACTTTGTTGTGAGGAAGGTTTGGTATCTAGACCTCTTGCTTGGAGTTGACAAGTAGAGCATTTTTGTATCAACCACCCGCCCAAAGCTTTCTTATGTTTACGATCAATGGAAATTAATAGCATGTCACTAATTATGTACATAATGTCAGCTACACTAAATTAAATTTGTTTAAAAAAATATATTGAGCTACAATCTCAAGACAAAATAAATTCATCATTCTCTATTTGATTTAAAAATTTGAGTTTAAAAAAATTTTTTTATTCTTGATCTATATAAGTTCATAGTCATGTGAGATTTTGTTTTATTCGTCTTAATAAAAGATTCATTAATATCAATATTTTATAATTTTTAATGCAGAACAATTAGAGATATTAAGGATTAAAATATTATTTCGGCAAGTGTGAAAAACTTAATGGGATTAATAAGATGAATAGGAGGGAGTACAATTTATAAAAATTTAGAATCAGGTATTCGTTGATATTGAAGTTTGAAAGATCATTTTCTACGATCACTTATTATATCAAGAATAAATTATATATATTCGCAACCGCATATTCAAAATTCTAGGTCCGCCACTGCTTTTAGGTACACATTTTTGCAGCTTTTGGACTTTAATAATGATTAATCTTTGAAAAATCTTTCCTTTACCGCCTAAAACCCCTTGCCAATACTAAAACTTCAAAATCCAATGCACATTGCATAAACTTCATGGTGGATGCTGATTAACGAAATGGTCAAAAATTACAAGCCAAAGAATATAATATTCAGAGGGGCCCTAGATTAGCCCTAATACAATTTATAAGAATATAAAAACATTATTCCTTAATCTGTCTTGGACAGCACTAATCATTTGTGCTGATGATGTTGATTAAGATATTTTGTTCATTTCGCCCTTCAAACAGCCACTTGAAGTCATTAAGTCATAAGTCACAGGTATTGTAGTAAGTATTTTCTCCGCTCCAATTTACTTGTAACATCGAAAATAATTGCATTATTTACTTATTTATAATTTGTGGTGAATTTTTTATCTATTAATTTAAATATAGTTAAGTGTGATCTTGTTTGATTCGTCTAGATGCAAAAATTATTAATATTAAATTTTTATAATTTTTTATTGTAAATAATTATAATTATTAAAGATTAAATAGTGTATTGGACCGCATGAAAAAATAAGTGTTACAATTTGCAAGTATTTTGAAACGGATGAAATACCAACGCACATTTGATTGGAAAGCGCATGAAGTATATTATTGTTTCGCGTTTTTCCGCAGCTCAATGATGCTTATCTCCCTGCTTACTAGTAGGAGCAACTAGCATCAAGCACTTCTGACTTTTGGCCCAAGCTCAATAAAAAATAAGTACGTGTAAAGAGAATCACACGTCTGTCTCACTAAATTCGCTTAATTTTTCATTTTAGTCATTGTAACAAATTTATTTCATTTTTATTTTTATCATAAATTAAGTTTTTTTTATTTCTCCATCTAGATATTTAATTTACTTTTTTATCTTATCTACATTTTGCATATAATTTACTGACATGATGTATATGAGCAAATTTGATAAGACAGAGCAAGCACTTTATTAATATAATAGTCCATTTCTTAGGGAAGTTGCACAGAATCTAATCTGATGATGTAGTTCAAAGATCTTATTATCGTTTCCTAACAACACTTCTCGATCAATCCCACTGATGGATCATGGGAAAAAATAAGTTAATTTGACAGCTTTTTGAAAAAGATTTTTGTAGGTTAATTTATTTTGATGTACAAACAACTAAGACTTTAATAATATTATTGTTGTATTCTTATGAACAATTGTAAGTGTGATATAATAGCAAATGTCCCAACCATCAACTTAAACTTTTAGTTAAGTTGATCTTTAACATGGTATTAAAACTAATGTGACAAGAGGTCACAAGTTATATTCCAAAATATGTATATACTCTAATATTCACGAACTTTTATTTTGATGGCTATTATAATAAGTTAATTACTTTATAATAAATTACACGAATTGTTGTATAGAACTGTTTCATCATGAAACACATTTTATATATGGACAAAATAAAATTATCTTAATACAAATTATAAAAAATTAATTTAAATATAAACTTACTTTCAGACCATCTAAGGGAAAAACAAGTTAACAATAATAGTAAAATAAGTTTGGAAAAATTGATATTAATAATTCAACCTTTACCAATCTGCTGTGAATAATCTCACAATTTGATTATTTAATAATCTAACCTTTGTCATTTATTTGCCCACAACATACCAAAATACTTATAATAGATACAAATAAAATATGTTGTCAGCAAACTAAAACAATGGTTGGATTATTCATAGCGAAATAAGAGCAAATATTAGATTATTAAAAAATAATTTAAAGATGAGATTATTTACGGCGGACGAGTAAAAGTTAATTATTAATATCAATTTTTTCAATAGGTTAATCTTTATAGTATGTAGGCACTAAGAAAGGTATATCCGCGAGTGTTATTTTTTCACACTAGACTATCTGAATTGAGTAGAAGGTATGCACTTAATATTATCCCACTATCTCAGTAGAAACAATCAAGTAAATGCACATATACCATTAACTAATCAACCAATGTTGAAGTGTGTAGTTGCTTCAGATTCCACCTTATGCCTTGCGCTTTTTGGGACAAGGGCAAAACTAGAATTTAAGCGAGAAGGGGCGGCTCAAATTATTATGAGGGGTTTGGAGAAATGAGTTTTGATTGACTTTTGACTTTTAATTTATTGTTTAGTTAAATATTTAAAAAAAAAATTTGATAAATAATTTTTAACTCTCAATTTAAAATTTAAAAGCTACTTTGAGTAGTTTCTTTTATTAATTTTTAGTATTTAGTTCATTTTTTTAACAAACAACCATAACAGTTAATAACTAATTTTTACCATATATCTTCTCCATACCTGGCTTATACATTAGGCTTAATAATCATTAAAAGAGCAATTTTTCATGTAAGTCAAACAAGTCAACTGAACAACAACCATGTGTTCAACACCCCAAATCAATGTCACATAATGCATTAGCGTGGGCCATGGTTAGCCTTCGCGTATTATAACTTAATTTAATGTAAAATTGTTTATATTTCAAGGTATTTGAGTAGTTATGTTATATTGATAGTGAAATCATCAAGTTTTTTTTAACTTAAATATAAAGCAAAATATTTTATGGCTTCATTTTCACTAATTTTTTGATTAAATTACCTTTATTATTCGCTAATAATTCTGCCGCTGAGACTAGACTTCTGTATCATCTCTTTGTCCTAACTCCTAACCCATGTAGCAAGCTAAACTAGACCTAGCCAAGTTTTTGTAAAAAAATAATTTTTTTATAATCTTACCATCTTGAAAAATCATCGAGGTGTACAAATTTTTATAGTCTAAATTTACTTGTCCGTTAAAGCAAATGCATAAATATAAAGTACATGCACAAAATTAAACTTAATTAAAAGACAATTAACTTTAGCTTTAACATTATAAGGATCTTAATTATAATAAGGTAAATTATAAGCGTAATATTACATTTTTGTCTTAAGGTGATAGTGGTGGCCATGTCAGAAATTAATCTTCTAGATTAGTGGATTTTAAAGATTAGTAATTGTCTAATTGATGTGAACGTTTGCAGATTGCAGGCTATTAGTAAAACAATAATTTTAAAAGTTGTATCTCTAAAATCCTAACTACTCCAATTAGTTGATTAACTGCCTTTTCAAAACTATTTACATCATGGAATCAAAAAAAAAAAGCTATTTACTTCATGTAGCTTTAAAGTTTGAGTTTTGAGTTGACTTTCATCTTTTGAGCACGTTAATATTTTGAGGATTAATTAATATATTTTTTGTAGTGACTAATTTGATGTGGTAAAAAAGTTGGTAAAATTTGAAAAAAAGATAAATCGAGCTAACTTTATCCCTGAGTTTAAAAAACGGCTCGGCTTTCCTAGTTGATCTCAGGAAAGCTGACTCGATTTTCCTTTTTAAAGGTGCTTTTTTATGCTTACTTTTTGCCTGATGATTTGATGTGTTGTAAATAGCTTAGTATAATTGCACATTAGATTAGTTATGCTTCCCACTTTCTAATTTCTCTGCTTTCATTATAATCGTAATCCTAAACATTCTAACCCTCTAATCTTTTTCAAACTACAAACCATCATTTGTTTGTTTGTATTTCAAGTCTATCATAGTGAACACTTTAATATTTTCTTTGTTGAGTTAATCACTTATTCACTTTAATCAACTCTTAATTGGATTTGGTGGATTTTATTATATGAACCTGTAGATGAAGGAATTAGTTTGAACCACTTTTCAAAGAGAAAGTGAAATATTTAATTTGTTTGCAACTAAAATAGGGAATTAATTCTCGAGAAAAATACCATCATTAATTGAATTGGATTTGCCATGTATTACCTAAAAAAAATTACCATGTACACCGGTTGAAGTGTCCATGTGTTACCCACATGTGAGTTGTCCCACATTGGAGAAAAGGAAGAGTATGCATCACTTTATATACTCAAGGAGTAACTCCTACTATTACCAATTGGTTTTAGTAGTGAACCTCATTTGGGTTTATGAGTGGAATACTTCTCCTCCTTGTTTGGGTTGCCTATGCCTATTTTCTAAATTCTATCAACACCTAATCAATTTTCAAAATTTAATGTCTTGATTAGTTTTTATTTACCTTCTAAAATACTATTATATTATTATCTTTTTATGAAAGTAGTTTTTTGGGATGATATATAAAAGTAAAAAATTTAAATAAATTAAATCTCAGCGAACAATTTGCCATGTTGCATAGGCACTTAAGTTAGCAATTTGCCATATTGCTTGGGCACTTGATTTCTTTCTTTCATTCATGCAATAATACTTGAAGGTCCTACACCAACTTATATATTTCTTTTTAAATTAATGGCAAAAAAAATTACAATATCTTAGGCATCCTTCTAAGTTTAATAATCCTAAACCAAATCAAATAAACCTCTTAAAAAACAAATTTGATTTATACCACCAATAGTCATTAGCGTTAAAATTTTAAAGAAAAAATAATTAACTAATAATCAAAAATAAAGTGAAATGCCGCCAAAGAAAATCAATATAATACACTTTGTGAATTACTATATAACTAATTTGAATTGTAATTATAATTACAACAATAATACACTTTCAAAGTTATAATTCAAAAAATTATAATCGATAATATGAACTAATAGACCAGTTTTAGAGTTCATTTCACATAAATTCTTTTTCTTCACTAATTTAGATTCTATAATTATATCTTCGTATCATTTTCCACCTCTAATCCCATGTCATTTTCAATCGTCATTGCTTTTTTCTAAATCCTCCTATTTTCTATCTCCTTTATCGTCAATATTTCATCATTGCACATTTTGTTCAAATTAACCATCATAAAGGAATATTTTTCATCTTTGCCTTAATATTTGCGATTCCTAAATTACTTCTTACTATGTTTCATGATATCCCTTAATATATGTTCGATTGTTCTCTATCTCACCAATCTTAGTAATCATTTGTCCTTAATTATCATTTGTCCTTTTATAAAAATATATTAGTACAAAAATTGAAAAAGTATGCAACTAATTAGTAACTTAACAAATGCACCATACTATTTTCAAAAAAAAATAATAATAATGCACCATACTATATTACTATTACTAGCTAGAGTCTAGAGTTTTGCAAACTCAATGATAGCAAGAATATGTTCTATTATTGGCAACATTTACATAAAAGATAATGCATTAAATGAAGGCCAAGAAACTATGCACCGTTCTTTTTGTCTTGAAGGTTCTAAAGTATTTATTTTTTGCCACCTTCTTAAAAGTGTACGTGATTAAGAATAATAATAAACATAATAATAAACATTAATCCATAACTTTATCTCATAATAACATATATAACTTTTCCATTAATTAAGACTTGGGCCTTGATTTATAAGGGCAATTGAGCAGATTCTTTGCAGTATGGTTTAACTAAACCACCACCAACAAAACTTAATTATGGTCATTAACTCATTAATTAGTCATTACCCCTAATCTATCTATCTATCTTATCTTAACTATTACTAAAACAAAACACAGCTGACATCATCAACTTTTAAAACTGCTTACGTGTCATTTTCTCATTAAAATTTTTCCCTCCAAAGTTTATTGATGATGTCATTGTGTTATTATGATTAACTTTGACTTACTACTTTCATATTTTGACTGTATTATTATTCTTATTAATTGTTATTTTACTTTTAGTTCAAATCGCATTTAATGTATTAAAAACTATATGTTATATTTTATTTATTGCAATTGTTTATAATTAACATGTTTTTCGATTTTAGTTATTAAATGAATATTATTTAGCGTATTAGAAATTTTGAGATGGTTAAAACATAATATAGCTAGGAGTATTTTTATTAGGATTTTTTTTATTTATACTTTTGCATGGTTACTTAAATGCAATGCTTAGTTTTAATATGATTTAGGTTGTGACTATCTTTATATAAGTCATTTATATTTGTGTGAGATAAAATTATCTTTGTCGTTTAAACTAATAAAATAATTTTACATATTTCTATGTATTTATATTTGATTTTAAAGTGTGTTATTAATAGTCTTAATATTCAATACTTCTATAACTTAATGTAATTGTTATTTTTGTTAGCAAAAATTTGTATGTTATTTTTTATTAAAAAATCATAATTGTACTCACGATATGAACCAATTGCTCTTTTATTCAAAATATAAAAAATAAAAGTATTAATATAATTATATATTTGCGCACAAGTGAAATGAAATACAACCATATGTACAATTTATTTCTTAAAATTTTAATTTCTTAATTTATACAAATATGTTAGAAAATTTGATAACATTATGTATCGCACGGGCACCGTTTAGTATCAACCATAACTAAGATGGACACAATACTAATTATTAAGGGCGGTGATGACTTGTTAGCTTGAATTGAAGAACTGGTTAACCAACTTCTTTGCCTAGTTTATAAATATTATATGTATTGCTCTTAATAATTGATAAGAGTTTTAACCAACCGACAGTTGATCAAAAGTGAAAAACATTAAAATAAAAATAATTCTTAAATTATAATATTTTTAAGTATAAATTAAAAACAATCATAATTCATAAGATATAAGATATGATTTAAGATATGATTGAATAAATACTTCTTCCATTTTAATATATTTGTAATTAATTAAGTCATATTAAATAGAAAAATATCATTATTGATTGTTGTAACTTTGCAAGTATAATGAAACAGAGAATTATGATGGACGGAAAGTAGCTATACCATTAGATGTTACTTGTAACTTGTAGTAGCCAACTAGCTATGGCACGGTAGGATGTTAGTTTAGACTTGTAGTAGCAATAGTTGTGATCAGTAGATGTAGTCATACAATTATAGTCATAAGATATTATTTAATTGTCTAATTAGTTGTGTAAATTAATATTTTTAGTAAAACTAGTGGTTAGATAGTCGTTGGAGTATAATTTATTAAAAAAGATTTAGATAAAATTTTAAATAATTAATTTTGATTTTGAAACCCTACAACTTGTAATGTTCGAAAAAAACTACACACTGCACTAAACGGTAATTAATCTGCTACTTTATTGAATAGAGATTTTGTTTTTTGTAAAGTAGTGTTATAAGCTTACTATTCAATTAGTAGCTACTTAAATTGCTACATTGAACACACTTAGTTGAGTTGATCCATATGGATTATTTTAAATTATTGAAAATTAATATTAAATAAAACATTGAATTAATAATTATATTATGTCTCTTGTTTACAATTATTGTTTTCCTTTATCTAACTAATTTATAATATTTCTAAGTGAAATATATGTAATGTGATTAAGTACAAAAATATTTTTTATTTAGTTGATGTATATAAATCATTTCAAAACTATAATTTATACCCCATTTATCATCTACATCATTACTCATCATATTCTAATTTTTATTGAGTAATATAAATTAACAAAACCCTTCTCTCTTCCCTCTAACAAAAAAAAAAAGAAGAAGATAAAGCATGATATTCTATATATGATGTTGTCCCATCTTAGAACATGTACTTTGATGTCGCAGCTTAAGCATGACTATCATTCTCCTAGACTTTTAAGTATAGATAGAGAAAAGAAGAGGCGAGAGCAACGAGAATCAAACGTAATATTTAATATAATGAAAAAGTGGTATGTGATTCAATTAAGATAAGATTGGAGTAATTTTTACGTGCCAATTTATAAAATGATAATAATAGGCATAATATCAAATGCGGTGAATTGTGTTTGTGTTGCACTGGTTCTTTTTAGCGTAATGTACGATATATTTTGCGCTTGAACTAACAATTTACATAATTTATTAACATAAATTTTTATCCGAAATACGTAAAAATTTTAGCAAAAATAATAAACAATAAATAAATAAATAAATCACCTATAAGTTTTATGTGATTTACAAATAGTTTATTATTTTTATTTTAGATACTTTCATTTGGGTGTATATTTTACTTGCTTTTATTTATTACCACCTTTTATATTGTGTCGCTATCATTTTTTTTATAAAATTTTAATTTTGTCACTCTCTTCAAAAAAAGTTTTCAATGTAAACGTAACCATATAATTTTTCATTTTTTCATAAATATTCAACACACAATTTAAAATTTTTATGTCGATTAATTTTTGTTAAATTTAGTAGAAGAAAAAATAAAAAGAGTATTTTAATTTTGAAAAACAGCCAAGTCGCACAAAATCTATGACGTACTGAGGTGTTGCCGTGCGAGACCCGCTTCGAACATTTGTGAAATAAGTATTTGAATACAACTTTCTTTTTTTTGAAAAAAATCGTTAAGTTTAAGAAAGTTTCTGTAATTTTGCATAGAATTTTTTTTTTGAAGATATAAATTTGCATAGAATTAGTTATCTCAGCATTTCTTGATATTGAATTCTCCTTTTATATTATTTTAATGTTAAAATTGAATCGATATAATTTATTTTATAGAGAAATTAGTAAAAAAAAGTCCATCTTATATGAGACCGTCTCACGATGAGTTGAGTTGACCTTATAACAAGAAGCTTATAAACATAAAAATTTTATTATTAAAATTTAATCGAAATATGAGAAATTTCTTTAAGTGAGAATGTATCATACAAGAATTTTGCATCGTCTCTTATTTTAACCGTCCAATCATTTTAACTATGTTGCCTATCATGAATCATCCAAGAGTTTGACTGAAATTGAGAGAATGTGGGATGATAATTGGGCCCATCTGATGTGACCATTAGGTGGGGACCCAAGAGTGCTTGGTGTTAATTGGGCCCCCAAATAATATTTATTAAAATTTTATCTCTCTTCCCTTTTTCCTCTCATAGTGGAGAGTTATGGGCTTGTCCCATCAAAATGAATAAACAGGAAGAATATATCATCATGTGTGGTTCACCTAAATGCTCCCTTTCAGCCTCCTATTCTGTGTACAAAAGCAACTTTTTTTTATTTTTTATTGTCCTTTTCTCAACTGATCCTCTATTTCCCAAATTTAAAAACTACTCCCTCTTTTCTCCGTCTAATAATTTCAATTTGAAGGTTTTCGAAAATTATAAAAGTTGGTAATTAAAAAATATATATTGAAATAAATATATCTAGACTCTATAAATATATTTTTATATATTTTGAAAAAAAATTTTGGTTAAATTTAATTTTAAACTTAAATATTATATTCAGAAACAAGAAAAAAGATAAAAAGAGATTATTTCCTAAAATAATTAGTAATTTCATTTATTTATGTGAATTTATATATTCATAGAGGGATTTAGGTATTATATTATACTTCATATATATGTGTGTAAAATGATATTTATATTTAAATGTCAGATATAAAACAAATGTTTTGTTACAATAATGATAAATTTAGGTACATAATTAATCTGCTTTACTTAGTGAATAGTGATGTAAAGTGTGCGACAGTGCAAAATTTTTTAATAAATTAAGAGCCTCAAATGTTAATTTATACATTTGAGTTACTTTAATAAATTTACTTAAGCCCCAAAATTTAATTAATATGTCAAATAAATAAACAGTATAAAAAATTATTATGTAGTTTTATTCTTCTAATAACCATATATACTACTCCCTCCGTTCTTTTATGTTTGTCCACCTTACTATAATGGGTACTGGGTAGTTTCAAATGTTTGTCCACATTATTTTCTATTTTTGAAATTTTTTTCCTAAATGTACCCTCATAATCTCTCCCATTTTTCTCAAATATACTCTCTCTATATTAATGATAATTTCCTATTTTTATTTATTTTATCTTTGATTTAAATATCTTTTATCTCTCATAATACCAATATAATAATTACTTTACACTACTATTTAATTAAAATATACTCACTTACTACAAAGATTTTAATTTTCTTAATTTGTATAAAAAAATCCAAAATAAACAATCTTTTAAAAATTAAGGAAGCGCTACTTTGAGATCACAATTCACCAAGTATAGTTATTGTCATATTTAAGTCTGAAAGCAGAATTTGAAAGGTAAAAACAACTTATAAACGTCTTGATGCATCATTGGCTAGAGCCTATTACAATTTGAGAATTTATTACTTTTTACTTTTATAATAAATAAAAAGAAAAAGGAATAAAAAGCATACATTTTTTTTGGCACTATTCTCATCATTCTTAATTTGTATTTTACTCTTAATTTATAAGTTGTTTTCATGTGGAATCTTTTTTGATTCATATCAATACAAGGATTATTAATATTAAATTTTATAATTTTTAATTAAGAATAATTTGAGATATTAAGTGTTAAAATATTGTCTCGACAAGTGTGAAAAACTAAATGGGACATTTAGACTGAATAGAAGAGAGTAGTATTTTGGAAAGCTCTATATATAAATACAAAGTGATTATCAGAACCAAAAACTCTACCTCTTTTCCTTCTCTCTATGTATATATATATATAAGAAATAGTTTATAGGTGTAATTGAATTAAAATTATAAACCAAATAATGGGGAGACACGAAGATCCAATCCCTCAAAATCCAAATTTATATCCAGAAGAACTACAACTAAAATTATATCAGGCTTTTATATTTTCAATCCCAATTTTGTTTTCTATCATTTTGTTTCTTTTGTTTTATCTGTTTTATCTTAAGAGAAGGGCCAATTACAATAATCAGTCTGCACAGCCTTCCAGATTTCAGCAATCACCTCATCATTCTGTCTCTTTCATCTCCCCAGTAAGATCTCTTTCTAAATTTCATATATACATGTATTGAATATTGATGCATAATTTTCAATCTGTTTCTTTGAATTTGCGTTTGTGATATAAGGTTAAAAGTTGGTTGAAGAGGCAGTATTATTTCTGAAGTAATCAACTCAATAAAGAATTTAGTTTAATGGCACAAGTTCAATGATATTTTTAATATATATATATATATATATATATATATATATATATATATATATATATATATATATATATATATGATAGAATTTAGAAAATGGGCTTGGACAATCCAAACAAGGAGGAAAAGAAGTAGTCCACTCATAAACCCAAAGAAGGTTCACACATGGACACTTCAACAATATATACTCCATCCGAATCAGTTTAGATGTCCAATTTGGAATTTCACGGATTTTAAGGGTTGAGTGAGGTCCATTAAAAAGGTGGTAGTTGAGTATTTTAATTGATTAAATTAATTGTAAAGGTGGTAGTTGGGTATTGGGAATTGGAAAAGTGGGGGTATTTAGGTAAAAAAATGGAACATCTAAACTGATTCGAAGGGAGTATATGCTATTACTTTACTTAATTATACGAAAGCTTATATAATAACTAGAAGTGTAAATACAACATTATGTGGCAGCCTCATTATGCTTAATAGAAAATATTACAATTAAATTGAAGGGTAAATGAGATTCATGTTTGTAATACAATATTAGAAGAATATATGTTTAAACATAAGAGCTCCATTAACGTGAAAACGAAACAATAAATATCATGGAATTAACATTAAAACTCATTTTCATTAATCAAACAAGGATAATTTATAGGAATACTGTACATCAATTTATATTAATTAATAAGTCGGGGAAGAAAAATGCTAAAGTCAACGTGAGTTTTTTTCTTCCTTGTTTTAGGGAATTAAGGGTAGGGTAAATCATTTAGAGTTTAAGAAAAAATTAAAAATCATGGCAAATAACATCTTCGTTTTTATGAGGGTGATATTATCACTTATTGTAGATTTTAAATTTTATTTAAGTAAAAACCATTTAGTATATATATCTTAATGGGTTTGCGTACATGTTTTTTGGGGTTTATATTATAGCCATGGAGTCTTGGGATCAAAGGAGAATTGAAAGACAAGCTTCAAGTAGTCTTATTTGATGAAGAATTAAGCGCAAAGGATACACTGTAAGTACATCAAATTAATGATACTATTGTTGAAGTGTCCATGTGTTACCCACATGTGAGTTGTCTCACATCGGAGAAAGAGAAGAGTATGCATCACTTTATAAACTCAAGGAGTAACTCCTACTGTTACCAATTGGTTTTAGTAGTGAACTTTCTTTGGGTTTATGAGTGGTCGGACTACTTATTCTCTTCCTTGTTTGGATTGCCCAGGTCCATTTTCTAAATTCTATCAACTATGCTTAGTCTACTAATCATGATTAACCTTAATTGATTTGAAAATGCTCAAATTAATGCCCCAACTTTATATGAGTTAGTGATTGTGTCACTTCTTTTACCTTCTAAAAAAATACATGTTTTTATTTATCTTCTTGATTTTAGGTGATGTCGTATGTGTTAAGTCTAGTTAGCCAAACTGGTGGAATTTAATTAATTAGTGGAAGATTAATCACTTTTTAAGCATATATTCCTATCTTTTCCGTATCAATCCAATCAAATAATTCCAACAGAATAATATAATTAATCAAGAAGCTATAATTTGATTCTCTATAGTTTTATAAATGTAAAGGAATTTTGATACTTGCATAAGGTAAGGATAAGAGGAGGATTGGAGGAATAATATTAATGCACCATCTATATATTATTAAAATCATTTCTTAACTTTTTACGAGCCTTAGAATAAATAGCTAATTTCAGAGTTAAAGTTATAAGTTATTTCAATAATATATATAAGTCCATTCGCAAGTCTCTTTTTGTTTTGTACCTTTTATTCATCATATTTCTTCCAATAAATACAAAGTAAAAATACACAATAACTTTTAACCTATGTTTATTTTAGTCTTTTTATTTTAATAATTTTAGAGACGAAAAACATGTAATTAAAACTAAATCAAAAATAATGTGAATTAAAGTCAACTCATATTTGAGGCCCTTTGAAGCATTGTGCGATCAAATATTTTACACATACACAAAATCACCTATACTACCATCTATAAAAAGAGAGCTTAATCATCATCATGTATACGGACATACCTACTTTAAAAAGTTTTGATGCTAATACTAGTAATTAGTAAGACTTGGTGGAACTTTCTTATGAAACAAAAAGAGGAATCTCACACGTTGTTGCTAGATTTGCACTAAATTTGCTGATACATACAGATCTATAATGACTATATTAGTTAAGAAAGAAAGAAATAGTTATTTTTGCAAGTTTTAACCTTAAAAAGTGACAATTCATGAATTTTGAGCCATACATTTTGCTTCCTTTTACAGATGTTGTGTTTGCTTGGGAGAGTTCGAGTTAAAAGAGGAACTAAGGCAATTGCCATCGTGCAAACACGTGTTTCACGGTGATTGCATCCGCCATTGGCTACGAACAAATGCCACGTGTCCACTTTGCAGGTGCCATGTCATACCTGCACTAAAATTGGGCCGTCCTATAGGGCTTGGGCCAGGCCATTTAAACAATGACAATGGAATTCACAATCCTACTCCGCAACATGAGCGAGAAAATTATGGCGGTAGTAGCAATAATTCAGAACTACATAACTCTTCAAGATCAGACGAACATGTAATTCAAATTCATGATGAGTCATCTTCTAGTAATACTTCATGAATGCCAAAAATTTATATTACATTCGGACACAAAAAATATCGCATATATATTTAAGCAAAATATCGTATATATATTTAAATAATAAACTATATAACACCAAATACCAAAAAAAAACAGAGTATATGCTTGTGGAGAAATATCAATTGGATGACTAGTAATGGTATAATTGGTATATGCTTAATGGTGGTATCTCACATGACTGTGATGGAACATACTAAATTAATTAGTTAACTAGCATTTTAGTCCATAGGGGAACAAGGTTGACACAAAATTTTGTAGCCTAGGAATGATAATGTAATGTATGAATAGATGAAATGAATAACTTTTGGGCTTATCCAATATCTATTCTATGTGTACTTCATTTCTTACTTTTTTTTTTTTTTGAGATACTTCATTTCTTACTTTGATGATCAAGAATAAGAAATTATTTTTAAAACAAACCTATTCACCCTAATAAAATTAAATACAATCATTATAGTTATATTCATTTCTAAAATTATCAATATAAAATATTAAATGTTATTTTTTTTGTCTTTAAAAAATAATTTTCATTAATATTTTTGAGGTTCTTCTCTAGAAAGTAATAAGAATCACACATTAAAGCTGATTAAACAAAAAATCACGAAATCATCAAGAGATATATATAGAAGACTGAAATAGATTTTTAACCAACTAAGAAACATTCATAATAGAGCAAAATCAGACAACGAAATACCAACAATTAATAATTGAAAAAATAATTATATTTAATACCGAGTGCATAAAATAAAATTGACAAATAAACAATATACAACACATATACACACAACTTGAATTATCTACTCTTAAGCATCAAGATGTTCATAAGAATAGGTAATTTTTCCAATAAACAAAACATACTTCAATTTATTGTCAAACTAAATAGGAGCACATCAATACTAATACAATTGAAAACTAATAATACATAAACACATATATCCTAGATGGATAAAATCATAAATTGAGAAATAAACTATACATAATTAATTAATACCCACAAGCAAACACACAAAGAATTGAAGCTAAAATTACAGCAATCAAAGTGATCTTAGTGGGCATTCTTCCATTATCATTCCTAAACACCATAGCTTCATAAAGTGGCCAACAATTAATCACTACAAAACCAGACAACACAATCTGCAGAATTAGGCCTTCCATATTGTCCAATCCTCTACTAATTACTCCAAATGATCCTTTAATGAAGGAAAACAGGTTGATTAGGGCAGCCATAGACATAGGAACAAACATGGGTGAAGCCACACCGAATTCGAATGTGCCTTGATCGTATCTTTTGCTTAGTTCATCGTCTTGTACTTTGCTGGTGACATCGAATCCTCGAACCGAGATTCCTAAGGAGCTAAGGGTGTAATCTATGCATCCGAAGAGGAAACTTGAGAGCCCACAAATCATCCACATTCTTTGAGAGTTGTACCATCTTATAAAGCTTCCTTTCTCAAGGAGAAAATCTAGGAGGTCTTTTCCATATGCCCCAATGAAGAGGAATATGTATAGCATGAACCATGGGTCTGAAATCTGCATCGTTGCATATACAGAGTATAAATCAGTATGGGATTTGATTGTGAAGGAACCGGGCTCATCCAAAAGCTTAAGCTGATGGTCGAAAGCCTTGAGGCTCTAAGATATGTTATATTTACTCTAACATGCCCTTTCACACGAGAGTCTATTGGGATAGAAGTGTGAATAATGGGCATACGAGCTGAATATTCCACTTTAACGAGGGATGATTGAAATTTGAACCCGTGAGCTTTTGTCACGTTGGCTTCTAATAACATATAAAAGAAACACCTCAACCAAAAGCTTAAGCCGATAATTAAAGCCATGAGATATGTTATATAAGAGTTTTATTAAGAAACTATGTCAACTAAAAATCTTCAATCATAAGTGAGTGTGTTAGATAGTCATGTGACTTTCTGTTTTTTGGTTATATTTTTTTCAAAATGAAAAAGAAAATAGTTGAATTTTATATTTGAACATGATCATTTTAAAAATGTAAAATAAAAAATATCGCTTTTTCTAGTTTTCATATATTTTTGATTTTTTTTTTTCAAAAAAACTCAAAATTATAAACAAAAAATTAGACGATATAATGAACGGGCAGTTAGATTTTTAGGTCTTAGGTTTTTTGAGTATATTATATCAGAGCCAAGAGCGTATAAAATAATAGATTTGAATCTCATTGACAATTCATTTTTATTGACATTTATAACATCAAGACAATTTGTTTCATGGTGCATTCACACTTTAAATTAAAATGGTCGTTTTGTTGAAGGACATACTTAATCGGTTTATTGGAAAAAACTTCCTCCAAAATTGATAATAAATCACTTTTCCACCACTCACATTATGTATTTTCTAATTTAAACAATTTTTCTGTAGAAAATCACACACAAAATAAATACATTTCACTTAACATTTTTATTAAATTATTTTTTAAATCAATTAAAATTTTCAATTAAAATAATTTCACCTGAACTATTTTAAGAAAGGTATAAATGCAGTTGTTCATCCATCTCTTTAAATACGCACCATTACCAAATTTATATGCAAGCTTTTTGTCAATGATGCAAACCTCGAAATTAACGGACAAATATCATTCTAAAAGTGCCGCAAAAAAGAATGCGTTATCATAGATTAAAGATCAAGACAGGATGGAAAAAGTATTAGCAAAGGTAGTTTAATGAAAGCTTGACAAATACTCCTATATTAACATATTTAGCAACATATTCCAATTTCCATTTACAACGAATATCTAATCTTCATACAAATCAACTAAAATTTTCCATGTGTTTAGGTTCTATTGAAAAGCTCTTAAAACTAGTGGAAGTTCATTTTGTTCCACTAGTAATTTTAATTAACCTTAATTAATTTTTTTTAGCTCATTAAATTTAACCTTATGGATTCAGGAACGGTTCTGGTTTTTGTTACTCGGCATCACCCTATTGCACATTTTTAAACTAAATTATACCCCTTAACTGAATGGAAATTTATGATCGAGATTACTTATACCTTGATCTGATCATTTGATTAAAAAGCCTATCAATTTTAAATAGTATTACATAAAACACAAGAACATGATAATCAAGTTGATTCAACACAGTTTCAATTGCGTAATCATCTATTCGACCAACTCTATAAAAATATCGTGGATATGCCACTAATTGAACTTTGAGCCTCGTCACATTTTATTTCTAGAGAGCCTTGTTGTGTCTCAATTTAGTTCATTAAAAAATATAGTCTGTTGATTATAACTTTTGAGGTACAATAGATAGTTGGATCACGTGTTCAAATTTTGATAAATTAAGTAGCCGATATAATTTGTTAGTATAATCATATGATGTACAAAAAAGTTGTTCCCATAGTGTATACATAACAATTTTAACAGTTTATAGTTATTAATATCAAACATTAATGAATCTTAATTGTATATTATAAATAAAGTAAGAAAAATCTTACCTGAGGAAAGATGGAAAGTCCAGTTAGGAGGGCAAGTTGAGGAAGGAAGGCATAAATGGTTATTGGGATGCAAAGAATGGGCCAAAGAGTGTAATACGTGTAAGTAAAGCTCATGAGTAGGCCCAATCTTTGGAGCCCAAATGTTAAAGTACTATATCTTGAGCAAAGAACATCAAGAAGCCCATTCATCCACCTTTTGGATTGGCTAAGTAGATCAATTAATGTTATGGGTGAATCCCCCAAGAAAGCTGGCCTTTCTGGGTAGCAAAACACACCCTTCCATCCTTCACATTGCAACCGGTAACCCGTATAGTAGTCCTCCACCAACGATCCATAATAGAAGCCCATCTTTTCAATCAAACAAATAATAAACAAATAAGAATTCTTGTGCGAGACGGTTTTTAGAGAGACCATCTCTTATTGGATTGGCCAATAAAAAAATGTGAAGTAAGAGTAGAAAATAAGCTTTGATTGACTGGGCCTGAAAGACGTCTTTAAGAGAGACGGTCTCTCAGGAGACTAGCTGCCAATAAAATTAATTTAGTTAGTTTCTTGAGAGACGTATCTCAAGCCCAGCCCATTAACAATTGATGCCTACTAATGATATTTTTCACGCCTACTTATATTATTCTTAATGCTTACTTATCATATCCTTAATGCCTACTTTTAATATCTCAAATATCTACTTACATGATTATTAATGCCTACTTACAATATTTTAAAAAAGATGTAATGGATCGGTCCAATTAGAGATGGTCTCTCAAAGAGACAGTGTCTCACTAGAATTTGTAAAATTAAATAAATTCAATTACTTTTTTTTTATCAAGGTAGGTTAAGGAAAAAAGTGACTATGTGAGAATTAAACGTGTTTTTTTAAGAAAATAATATTTACTGAGACAAAATATACTTCTCAATAAAAATGATTACTTCTTTTTCTATAAATTGTTTAGAAACCAAATGTTGCAATTTACTCTCACAAAAGAAGAGTAAAAGTACGGAGGTAGTATTGTTTTATAAAATTGGAAAGGTACATTTATTTGAATTAGAGTTGTAAAGGTACGGAGGTAGTAAAGACGATTCTCAAAATGTCAACCTAAATCTATATTTAGAGTTGTAACAATATATATTTTGAATTAGACTGAGATTTTAAGAGCCGTCTTTTTACAAAAGACGGTCTAAAGTAAGAATTTGTGTAGTTCTTGAATGCAATAAATATACAAAGAAATAAAAACTTTTCTTGAGAAGACTCACCGTTGTTCCCCATCCCTTGTGGTTCTCGTAGTCACTAGCAGCAATAGAGTGGGCCAGTTCGAGAATCTCTTGTGACCCAATGGGCTTCTTTACTACATGATCAGGGCAAAGTTCCGGGCATTCGGGCGGATTATAAGATGAGGGACCTCCAAAGAAAGCTCGACGTTGAAAGAAGCACCCAGTTCCCACATAATTTGGGCCTAAAAGCCCATCCATTCCCATTGGATTTATTTGGAAAAGACGTTTGTGTTCACTAAAATAAATATCTCCTTTGTTAAGCCCATGAAATATCTGAGGAAACTGAAGGTATGCCATTGTTGGTAGAATCTTAGGATCAAAGAAATAACATAAAGCCCGCTTAACAGTTTGTGGATCGTTTGAATACATGTCACAATCCAAGGTTAAAATTATTGGCGCATTTGTCATTGTTGCCGATATACGAACCTTCAACCATCAAACAAACGCAACAAAGGTCAAATTATACTAGTCTGTCTCGTTAAATGTGTTATATTTATATAATATTATTATATATCATGTTTCTTACTAAACTTTTTCTACATTTACAATTTGTCACAATTTGAAATGTTTGTTCATTGTTGGGATTATATGAGCAAAAAACCACAATAAATAAGTGGGTAAAAAAGTTTCTGGATGCCATAAAAAAATTTGAGTATGGGGTGACTGGTGAGATAAGGTGAAAGTATATAATTTCATGTCCATATAACTTGTAAGGAATTGTAGCAAGCTGGTTGTTGATTGGAACAGGGCACATCCGCACGAACAATAAAATTGAAGACAGATAGAGGTATTCATTCGGGTATCAGTCGATTTCTAATCACGTGTTTCAGGTTGGTTCACAATTGAGTTTTGTGTCCGCATTGATTTTACATAATTCTAAATGCATTTTAAAATCTAGTCAAGTCGGATTTGATTATAAGGTCGCATAGATAATGAATTATAAGGTCTGTTTTGAACACCTCTAAAGAGAGATAATTTTAAACGGAAATGAAAATGTTGAAAAATCCTTATGATACATAAAAATCCTTCATGAAGGATAGATACTTACCAAAGTATTGAGGGCACCAGCTTTGAAGCGATGGTGATGGGCTTTACTTTTCTCTCTAGATGTATATATCAAGTTAGGCATCACTTCACCACTTACGTCTCTGTCCTTCAAAGAAGCCAACAACACCTGAAACACCAATTTTTTTTATACTATTTAAATCATTATCATTATAATAAATAATACTCCCTCTGTTTTGTATGATTTGCATCAAAGAGAAAGTTGTTTTTTAAGGAAAATATAGATAATGGTAATAAATAAAGAGAGAAAACAAATTGCGTGGATAAAATAAAAAAAAATTAAAATGTATGGATGAGATTAAAAGGAAGTGGTGGACCATAGTTTAAAAATAAAAATGATTCAAACCAAGTGAAACGTACCAAATTAAAAAATATTGCAAATTAAATAGAACGAAGGAAGTATATTAGTTGTCTACCGTCCGGTTAAAATAGGAAAGTGAATAGTAATTTAGTGATGATCAGTTTAACAAAATCTAGTCACACTCGAATTAAAATCAGTTATCATAAAGGTGTCTCCTACACAACAATCCATTTAAACGTCTATTAAAACTAATATAATATTTTATCAGGTGCTCTTTTGAGAGATTGTTTTTTGTAAAGATGACTCTCAAAAAGTCCAACCCAAATCTATATTTAGAATTGTAACAATATTTATTTTGAATTGGAATGGACTTATGAGAGCCGTTTTTACAAAACACGGTTTCAAGGAAGAATTTGTGATATTTTATATAATCAATTTTGAATATTTAAAATTACGCCACTAACATTGATATCGTTGTAATCAACCGTTGCAAATATTTTCCTCAAAATCAATTTCACTCCACTATTAGTCAACTCTGGTGGCTAGAAAATTTCGAATGGTCTTAAGCACTAACATTTCTTATCTTTAGCAATCAATCCTATTCAGTATTATTGTGACATTTAGTTTTTATATTATTTATCGATTACCGGGAGTATCATTAATTAGGATTGTATACTACATTTAAATTAATTAAGGAAATTTATATCATACATTTTAATAAAAAACTTGGAAAATTTTAAGTTTTACTTTTTAAGAGAATTCTGCTAAATAAAACTTACTTATTGGCTTTCATTTGATCTTGACCAATATCTTTAACATTAAAGTATTTTTAACTAATATAATATATTGCTGACAATTTTCAAAATTATAGAGTTAATTCATATATATAACTATTAGATTAAGTAATTCTACTGCATATTATTTCAAACTATTTTTTTAACATCATATGTTTATATATGTCAATGCTAAAAAATCGTGCATTTTGCAAAAGTTTCTATACTAAATTACTAGTATATTATATTGTCTAATATATCTAATTTGTACTTAGTTGTATAGTATTCAGAGTCCAAAGGAAAAATAACCTACCTGAATAATTGTAGGATGAATTTGAGGAGTAAAATTAAATGTAGTCCATTTGGCAAAAACTTGTTGCATTTCCACATCATCAATATGATCCTCCTCGACTCTTCCTCTTTCTAATGCATTTTCAACTCTAACTTTCATGCTCTCGTACATCGTCTGTAATTACAAGGATCAACCCAAAACATTCATTTTATTTACACACTTTAAAAGTACTAATTAAGTTGTTTACATGGAAATTAGATTCTCACTTTTATGCAAATAGGTAAAAACATAGTTCTATTATTCGATTGTTGCTTACGTTTTGCAATTAACTTTTATAGCTTACATGATACATCTTTTTATTTCATTAATAGAAAAGACAATATTTAATTTAAATACGACTAAAAATGGTAAAACGATTGTCCATAATATCGATATTTTAGCATTCTATTGTTTTTTTCTTTTTTATAATATTTGATTCTTCATGTAAGACTTTTGAAATCTTATAGAGTAGAACTTGAGTAGAATCTTAATTAGAATCTAGAATTGTTTGATTCTAGATTTCAAGATAGATCACATTATCATAACATGTACTTCTATGATGTAACCGTTAGTGGCATATCTTAAAGTTAATGGTCATGAAAATAATGTTACATAATCAAGAAGATAAGGGCTCTCAACTATTTGGCCTATTTGGTTTAGAGATGTACAAAATATCAACTAAGAACCTTCCTTTGTCTTCGTTATTGTTATAATTTAAATTCACATATTAATTATATTACCGAGTCTAGTTGACATATGGCTTTCAACAAAAATTACTGGTTGATTTAATTTGACTAGCTGAAAGTATGGATGGATATGGAAACTGTTATGGGTTAAAAGTATTTATCAAATACTTTTTATAATTTGTTTGACCAGCTAAAAATCAAAAGTAAAATTTTAAATTTTATACTTCTTTAATTTTTGTAATATATTATAAAAAAACAAAAATATTCAAAAAAAATTGAGTATCTATGATTATTTATTGCCATGTGTCTTTGATTGTGGTCACGACGATGTAACACTGGTTTTTTTCATAAAAGTTAAAATAATATCAACTTTATGTTAACATAAAAAAAATATTTATTTTATATCTTCGACATAAGATAACATTTAAAAAGAAACAAAACAACTTATCAAGTACCAAGTATGTCAAATATTAGTAATATATTTTAACATATTACACTATTTAACATAATTAACAATATGTTTTTGAGTGTTTTTTTTTTACTTTGTCATCCAACGTAGACATTATGTACAGGATTATTTTCCTGCGTTAATAGTATTTGTTTTTATTATGGGAAAAGGCTAACCAACATATAATGCATTTTGTCATATACGTAATATTAGGCATCAAGAACCCTTCGTGTAAGAGTTAAGACAATGTATAGCAAATTAGGAATTTTAATTCCTATTAGCTAGCCCCACCCAGCTGCAAGTTGAGATATTGATATACTCCCTCCAATTCTATTTAGATGACTCATTCACTTGTGCACGGTTATTAAAGGTGGTGTGAGGTCCATTAAAAAGTGAATAGTTGGAGTATTTTAAATAATTATATTAATTGTGAAGGTGGTAGTGAGGGTATTGTAAGTAGTAAAAGTGAGGGTATTTTGGAAATTACTTGTGTGAACATGGGATATTTAGGTAAAAAAATAATTGACGAAAATGTGACAATTAATATGCATTTGTCAAATAAGAAAATGTGACAACTAAATAGAATCGGAGGGAGTATTACTCTCTTACCTATTTTTACATTATACTATATTTTCAATTTAAAGTATATAAAATAAGTCGGTCCACGTGAATATATACTGAATTGTAAAATTGTCCATTTCTTTAGAAAATCTCATCCTAATGAAAAAAATCTTAGGTATGAGCCACAATGTACTGATCATCCGCATTCAGAAGATAAGCTTGATATATCTACTCCGTCTGTTTCCAGAAGAAATTTTATTTGTAGAGGAGACTCAAAATACAAATATTGGCTAAGTTACAGAAAATAGAAGTTTATAAATTACTCTTAAACAGAAAAACTAAGCCAAACAGATTTTTCGAATGATTCAAAACTAATGCCCAAGACTCCTTTTATAAGGAGAAGAATAACAAGCCTTTGTTATTCTTCCGTTGTGGGATCATAGGAAAACTTCAATCTTCCAATGTGGTATTCATGGCATAACCTTACAATAAAAAATATATTTATGTGGGATCTTGATGGAGTTATCTCAACATATACTTTCTACATATCGACTTTTTAGACTTTTTAAAAACTCGCAATTGTAATTGACTTTTAAATTTACATTGCAATCGGCAAAAAAAAAAAGTAAATTGAAACAACAAATGAAAGTAGGGGGAGTATGTTTTTCTAGGTAAGAACTATATAGATATAAAAATTTTTGAGTTGTTGAAAATCATTTGTTTGTTTAAATCGGTTGAATTTTTTTGTTTATATGGTTGTAATAGAATCTTGATCATTCTCACTGTTTATGAATCTAGTTCCAAATTTTAAAAATTAGATTGGTAGTTAATTTAAAATAATAATTCTATAAGTCACTTAATTATATTATACATATTATATTCAAAAAAAATATGAAAGACCTTTCAGTCTAAATAATGTTTTGCCATTGCTTATAATTCTTGTTTCTTAAAATAAGCTTTAAAAAGTTAAATTTATACAAAAAATTATTAATTTATAATAATTTTTTCTTAAACAAAGGTTTAATAACTTTTATAATGTTTAATGTATTTTGTAATAAGTCATTAAAATATTCTTAGACTAATCTTTGAACAAATTAAGTTTGTAGTTTAAATGTTTTATGAGAATTAGTACGCGTATTTTATTTTCATGAAATGAATTTTCATTATCACATCGGTTCAGTATTTTGTTTTCAAATTTTCATTATCACGAAAAAACTATTTTTTTAAATGGAAATGGATAGAACTAAATTTTGTGAAGAAAGAAAATCTTTTAAGTAAGATAAGCAATAAGTAAACTTCAGCTCTTCGCATGTGATTTTATTATTATGTAGTGTTTAGAAACAAGTATTTCATTTTAAATTATTGATTTCAATTATAAAAATTTGAGAATGATTAGGTTTTTGTAGTCATTTATAAATTCTCAACTTTAACTACTTTAAAAACAATGTTGGAATTTGATCCAAATTAAAATTTGAAAATTTTTAATTTGTCAAACAATAAATTTAAACCAATTTCAAATTTTTAAATGAAATTATAATGGAAAAATTGTTTCTAAAAAGCCAACATTTTGGTCATCTGCAAATAAAGAGTCAACGCTTTATTTATTCAATAAAAAGACAACCTTTGTCTCATATTTGCAAATAAAGAGTCAACGTTTCATTTATTCAATAAAAAGACAACCTTTGTCTTATATTTGCAAATAAAAAGTCAACGTTTCATTTATTCAATAAATTTAGAGTTGAAAACTTACCTGCTATCTCTTTATTTGTAAAAATGACACAAAAATTGTCTTTTTAATGAATAAATAAAACATTGACTTTTTATTTGTAAATGGCCAAAATATAGGCTTTTTAGAAAAAACGTAACATTATCCAACGTTAAAAAAGAGAACCTTAAAGTGAGTCAATAAAAATGTTACTATAATATTTTTAAAATTGTACTGATTCTACAGTTAAAATAAAAGAGGCAAGGTTGACGAATATAATAATACATTAATACTACTTGCTTGTGTAAATTTGGCCGGCTTTAAATATTAATTTTATACTCCTAATATTAACACTACGCGACAACTCTTGATATATTTCAGCGAGTTTATACTCCTATTATTTGTTGTTTTGTCCTTTTTTATGTATAATTTAAAATAAAAAATAATATTATAATAATATAAATTGAGACAAATTAAAAATATTACTTTGCGATGTTATATTTAAACATGAAAAAACTAAAAAAATAAAAACAATCAATATATTAACACATCCTGTACCAATTAATAATAAAAACAGAAAATAATATTAAATTGAAATTACATGGAACAAAGTCGCATATAACTACAAATGGAAGTTAAAAAACATTATTTATAAAGTTAAGTTATTTTTTTAAATTTAAAGATTGAACTGACCCAAACTTAAGATGTCTTTTGTAAAGACAACCTCAACTAAACATTTGTAATAACATTAGCCTCAAAATTAAGGAGTTATCCATTTTATATGTATGATTTTCAAATTAAGCGACTTTTAATTTTTACAATAAAATCCTTGTAAAACCTTTAATAAAATATTATCTATTTGTGATAAATAATAATATTAGAAAATATAGTAAATACATACCGGTTTCCTACATACTTTATGGTTTACAAAAAAATTATTCGAATATGCACACATTTTAAGTACACCTTTTAGCAATTGCATATTTATTTACAAAAGTATCAATCAAATTTATACACTTTTTTTTTTTTTACCAGTCTAATTGATTTTCACTTTATGCAAATTTATAAAAAAAAAGTTTTTTTTGTAAAAAATACTAACCTTCATATTATTAGCCTCAAGTGAACGATTAGCGTAAAATACGCCATTAAAGTAGGCTTCAGGGCACCTATCCATAACATTATTTTCCCTACAGAACGGCAACCAATGACGAGCGAACTTAGCCGCTTCCATCAACGCAAACAGAGTAAGTTGGGACCCACCATCATCCGATACATAAATAGATAATTTTTCCGGCGGATAATCGTAAGCCATTACCGACAACGCCGTGTTCACCGTCCCTATAGGCGGCTCTTTATAAGGATCAGCCGTACATATAAATATATCCAAAGCAGGATACTCTTTTCCTTCTTTCGAGATTACGGTTTCGAGATTTCCGGGGAACTCACGGCGGCGAATAGGGCGGAAGAGAGAGGATTGTGTGGTGGCCCAGTAGAAGCCGAGGATGATGTCGGAGATGAAGAGGAGGAAGGAAGAAAAGGACGGAGAGTTGAAGAGGGTATGAATATGGCGGTAGAGAAGGAATGTTAAGGCGGTTGCGTAAACCGCCATGTATATGCGGTTAAAGGTGGTTTGAGGGAGGAGGTTTTGAGTATTGAATGGTGGATTTTTGGCCATGTTTGGACCCACCATGGTTGTTTTAGTATTTTGTAGTGTATTGTGTACTTGTGGTATCTAGACTTGCAAGTATATTAACATGACCAACAACACCACCGCACTAGCTAGCTACTATATAAGCGGATAAGCCAAATGGTCTACCCTATGTGTTCGTACTTTTTTATTTGTGCACATTTACTTAAAAAAATAAAATATAATAATATTTTTGAAAGTATAGTAACAATGTGAAATTTTATTAATTTGATTTCGTGTATAGCTTTTTATTATCTATACACTTTTTAAATTTTTTTTTACGTATTTAGATACATTAAGATAATAAACTTGTTTTTAACAATATGCAAAAAGTAAAATAATCAAATAAAAAGAATTGAGTAACTGATTTTTGACTAGGTTTATTTAATTTGTATTGGTCTAAAAACTACTTTTTCTTTTTTATACTTCAAGAGTAAGTAAATTTTAGTTTATTAATTTTAAAAAAATTATAATCCTCTAAGATTTATTTAATTTGTCTAAATATGTGGAATGTTGAATTCTCGATAGATTCTTCCAAATATATATTTTGTAAATATTAACTTTTTAAAATTTTTAATTAAAAACTCAAGATTAAATTTATTTTATAAATTTTAAGTTTTTGCAAAAAAAGTAAATGGAAAGAACAAATGAAAACAAAAGGTGCATTTATTTTGTCAAATTAATATAACACCTGATATATTTTTGTACTCCCTCCTATTCATCTAAAATGTCTCATTTACTTTTGGGATACTATTTATCTATCACTCTTAAATCGTATTTTATTATTAATCTATAAGTTACAATATAGTCATCTAAGATCTTATTTGATTCGATTGGATGTAAAGATTACTCATATCAACCTTTTATAATTTTTGATTATACATAACTCGATATATTAAGGATCGAATAAATGCGTTGAATGAAGTGTATAGAGTAGACGACATTTTAGATGAATAAGAGAGTAATAAATTTTATTAATACTTCCGGTGTTATACAATAGCAGTTGCAACCTAACACAAATTAAAGTACAACACATGCACAATCTTATGCTAACCAATTGATATAACAGTTAACTAATTAATTAAGGGCACGAGCCTAAAACAATGAAGCACAGAATTGTGGCCAAAAATACGGCAATTAAAGTAATCTTAGTGGGCATTCTTCCACTATCCCTCCTAAAAAACATAGCTTCATAAATTGGCCAACAATTAATCACTACAAAACCAGACAACATAATCTGCAGGATTAGGCCTTCCATATTCTCCATTCCTCTGCTAATTACTCCAAATGATCCTTTAATGAAGGAAAACAAGTTGATTAGGGCAGCCATAGACATAGGAACAAACATGGGTGAAGCCACACCGAATTCGAAGGTGCCTTGATCGTATCTTTTGCTTCGTTCATCGTCTTGTACTTTGCTGGTGACCACGAATCCTCGAACCGAGATTCGAAGGGAAGTAAGGATGTAATCTATGCACCCGAAGAGGAAGCTTGAGAGTCCTAAAATCATCCACATTCTTTGAGAATTCCACCATTTTGCAAAGCTTTCTTTCTCAAGGACAAAGTCTAGGAGGTCTTTTCCATATGCACCAATGAAGAGGATTATGTATAAAACAAACCATGGGTCTGAAATCTGTGCACGGACAGAGTTACAATTACAAAATAATTACGTACATTTTCATTTTCACTAGCATTTTGGATAAAATTTAGTAGAGCAGGAAATAATTAAGTTGCAATAAAAAAGAGAAAAAAAAAAGTGGTTAATAAGAATGAGTATCGACTAATTAAGATGAAGAATTAAATATTTTATAATGAGATTAAAAAGTATTGAACCATATAGAGTACGGGCCGGGCTAGATTTTAGTATAAAATATTATTGGTCTTTAAACCAAATGATTAAGCTAAGATTCGTTTTAACTAAAGGGTGATGAGGTTCAAACTTGTATTTTTTTTATATTGGCCTCTTAATTTATATATCAACAATATGCAATTAAATCAATGGTTAAAGTTATAGTTAATGTTCATAACATGTACCGTAACTAACTTGATGTACAATATAACCATATTGCGATGCTCATGCTATTAAAAAAACAACTCTTCTTATATGAGACCGTCTCAGATCCATATAATTAGCTTATTTTTTAATTGATTACTTTACGATGATAAGTATAAAAAGTTATTATTTAAAAATTATAAGTAATCATTTTAATGTTATAAATGATCACTTTAAGACCGAAAGTGTAGTTATGCAATAGAAATAGTCTAGCCATGAGACCGTCTCATTTAAACACTAGTGAAAAACAACGTCATTCCCACCCTAAAAATTACAAATATTAAAGTTTAAATCTTAAAAATATTAGTGTGGGCGGCTTTAAGGTACTTAAATATACAAACTGAAGTTTATTTTTCTTGAATCGAAAAAATGTAAGATGCAAACAATAAAACACAAATCTCAATAAGGATAATGAGACATAGTGTATAGCTGTTATATAACCTACATAGCTTTATTGCAATTTGCAATGAAATAATTGTACTTACTCTATCTTCAAAATTACTGGCAAGTTCAGCACAAAATTACTGTCAAGAGAAAGTCTTAGTAAATAACGGTTATTTGTGAGGTTAATAAATCATTCTTATGTAGTAGGATGTGATAGGGCGAGAGATTTGTTGTTTTCATTTATCTTTTTTAATTTTGTTTATTTTAATATTATTATTTTTATCTTTTTATGGTTATTTACAAATCACGGTTATTGATTAGAAATTTTTGATCCGTTTAAGTAGATGATATAATTGTAATAGTTGAGATATTTACTATTTACAAATCACCCTTGTGTGGTAGTATATCGTTCTAAAAGCATCAATGTCCAACATCAAATACTCCTTAAACTGCTACTTTACCTAATAGTAACATTTTCTATAAAATAGTGTTTTGACCCTATTAAATTAGTAACAATTCTTTATACTATTACGTACTTCTATGAACTAGCTAGGAGCATCACCTTATATTAATAGACAGTAAATTTAAATTACAAAATAAAGAAAATCTGAATTAGAGTAGTGACAAAAAAATTTACCTGTGGAAATGTAGAAATTCCTGTTATAAGGGCAAGCTGAGGTATGAAAGCGTAAATGGTCAGTGGAATGCATACAATGGCCCAAAGCCCGTAAAAAGTATAAGTAAAACCCATGAGTAGGCCCATTTTGCGAATACCAAATATTAATGGACTGTATTTAGAGAAAGGAACATCAAGAAGCCCAATGGTCCATCTCCTGCTTTGGGTTAAGACATCAATTAGAGTTGTTGGTGAATGACCCAAGAAAGCTGGCCTCTTTGGGTGGCAAAACAAACTTTTCCATCCATTACAATGCATTCGATATCCCGTAAAAAAGTCTTCCACCAACGAGTATAGAAAGCCCAACTTTTTCATGTAAAGAGAAAATTTTAATTAGATTATTAGTCACTTGGGGAATACAATTGAGTAAATCTTGTATGATACGATCTCATTAAAATTTTGAAAATAATATTTTGTTTCTAATTAGATTATGCGCGTCTCACTGTGAAATTATCTTATACAACAATTAAAATCTTACAGAATTGATTCTTTTTTTTGCTTTCTAAGTCTGATCTTCCCATACTCCTTCCTATAAATAAATACTTTTGACATAGTAACTATAATAATTTAATCTTAGTGAGGCTTCTTCCCGTACTCCTTCCTATGAATAAATACTTTTGACATAGTAACTATAATTTAAACTTAGTGAGGGTGTTTGATAATTGATTATCAATCACTTGACTTGTTTAATTTTGCAAAGATGACTCTCAAAAGTTCAGCCCAAATCTATATTTAGAGATGTAACAATATATATATAATTAGAATTGGACTGGACTTTTGAGAGTCGTCTTTACAAAAGACGGTCTCAAATAAGAATTTGTGATTGACATTTTGGTTAGAAGCCAATTATATTTATATGTATGGTCACCAACGGAGAACATCTTAACTCTTAGATTTTAGTTTAAAAATTAAATTGTGAGTTGACTTAAAAGTCAGTTACCACATTTATTTGACATTTTTCTATTTATAATGTAAAAATTCTAACGGCATCCTAAATTTTATTTATCAAACATATTTAAAATCAATAAATACATAGTAAAAACTTTATGTAGCTCACCTTTGTGCCCCAAGCCGTATCATTCTCATAGTCACAAGCAGCGACACGATAAGATAATTCGAGTATTTCTTTGGATCCAATGGGCTTATTTACCACATGATTAGGGCATAGTTCGGGTAGTTCGGGCTGAATATAGGATGATGGACTTCCAAAGAAAGCTCGACGTTGAAAGATGCTTCCAGTTCCCATATAAGTAGGGCCTAAAAGCCCATCCATTCCCAATGAATTGAATTGGAAAAAACGTTTATATTCACCATTATAAATATCAGTTTTATTTAGCCCACGAAAGATTTGAGGATACTGAACAAATGCCAAAGTGGGCCGAATTTTAGGATCAAAGAAGTAACATAAAGCCCGCTTAACGGATTGTGGATCATTAGAGTACATGTCACAATCCAAGGTTAATATAAATGGCGCATTTGTCATCGTTGCTGATATCCGTACCTTCGAAATAAATTAACAAAGACATCGTCACAATATAACAATCTTAAAATGATCTTAAAGTATTCAATATGAAAAAATAATCTAATTGTATAAGCTCATCTTAAAAATACGACGGTTTCAAACAAGTCTTGCTTATAATACATGACACCCGTATAAGATGGTAACACTGTCCAACAAATAGAAATTATTACTATACGGTCTTTCACAAGAGTTACTCATGAATCATGAAATAATTATTAGGAAAATATTAAGTTTATCATGTGAAATTCACCATTATCATATTCAGTATGTTTCACTCATACAACGTAGGTTCACTTGTGTGATAGCAAAATTATCAGAATTTTTTAATTGAGTTAATTTTTGAGTTAGAAAGCGAGTTTAATGAATTTTCTCCTGTAAATTTGTAATTGCATTTTAATTCAATTGTGTCGAATAAAAAAATTAACAAGTATAACATTTATAAATGAAAAAAAAAACAAATTTAAACTTAAAAAAAAATCACAAGTGTAATTTTTGCGTAAGTTGGCACTCACCAAAACATTTACGGTCCGTTTGGTTAGTGGTACTAAATGGCGGTAATAGGAATGATTTATAGTGTAAAATTTAATCAAATGTTCCATATCATTCCCATGGTAATGAAACTTTGATTAGAAAAAAAAAATTCATTTATAAATTTCCTTTACCACCTAATACCACATCTCCCAATAGTAATGCATTGGAATGGATTTTATGAAGAAAATGAGATGATTGAAGTTGGACAAACATGGGCATTAAGGTAATCAAAAAAATTTTCAATCAAAATTACACTAATTTTTCATTCCCATTACCACCATTTATTACAACCTACCAAACGGGCCGTTAAGGCACCAGCCTTGAAGCCATGCTTATGGGTTTTACTCTTCTCTCGAGAGGCATAAATGAAGTTAGGCATCAATTCACCACTCACGTCTTTTTCCTTTGTTGATTCAATCAAGACCTGAAATAACATCATTTGCTTACTCAATTTATACTATCATCTATTATTGCATTCAAACCAAAATAAACTTTCTATAATCGTATGATTAGATATCATACACGTACTTATAACTGTTAAATGTATAGCATATCCTGAGCCTGAGGTTTTAACCATCTGTTTGAGTTGGTTCTTTGACATTGTCTCTAATAAAAAAATTAACCATCTCAAATATAGTTAATTCAGAATAGAAAAATTAATCAGAAAATAAAATGACCTGAATAATTGTAGGATGAACTTGATGAGTAAAATTATGTGTGTTCCATTTGGCAAAGACTTGCTGCATTTCTACATCATCGATATACTCCTCCTCGACTCTTCCTTTTTCTAAGGCACTTTCAACTCTTACCTTCATGTTCTCGTACATCGTCTATCACACAAATAATAAACTTATTATCCAGTCACATACTCTAGGAAAAGTATAGTAATTATTATATTCCCTTCTATTCGTAGAGAATGAGACATGTTTTCTTTGGGTCAATTCACTGAAAATGTCTGATTTTTATTTTTTTTATTTTTTTTACCCTTTTACCATTATTACAACACAACAAGAATATCAATACCCTTTATGAAAAAAGATAGTTTTCTACTCATTTTTATGTTCTCCTTCACCCCTCTTTGGTTTTAGAGCAAAATTCAAATATCTCATTCTCTATAAATAGAAGGGAGTATTTAATATTACGAGTGCACGTATACTATTTATATTTGCTCTCTTAATAAACGCGACACTGATGTGATTTTGTTCACTATCTTTCTGTCCAAATTCCTGACCTATACAGGATTATAGGTTTTTAAGAAAAGAGGTAATACCTTCATTTGTAAGCAGCTCAAACTTTTTAAACACATTACATTAATACAAACACTAGTTATAAGGTTACTTTCAGTAGGTGTCTTAAAAGACCGTCTCTTTAAGAGACGTATCTTAATTAGGCCCAACTCATTAAAGATTGATGCCTACGTACTTTATTTTTAATGTCTATTTATATTATCTTTGATGTTTATTTACCGCATCCTTAATGTCTACTTTCAATGTCTTAAATATAATGTCTACTTATTGCATCATTCTTCATGACTACTTAAAATATTTTACAGAATATATAATGAGTCGGTCCAATTAGAAATGTACTTTTTAATATTTGATGAACCACATTAAAATTGGTATTGTTTTTTTTATTTAATACATATTTAATTTCATTTAATATTTTCTACAGCTGTACAGATCATTTAGCTCATCATTTGCACTTTATAATTGATTGCTTTCACCGCCTAACCACAAATATCCCATATTAAAAAAGTAAAATACAGGAAATATATGTTGTGGCGGTATTAATACTTGTAGAGATTACGGAACATATACTTAGAAGTAGACATTGGCCTCAAAGTCCCCACTATGTAATGTATCCTATACTTGTGGTTTATAGGGAAAGGCGGAAAGCCAATAATATTTGTAATCCTCTATCATCTATTGTCAACCATTTATTATTCTACTTAATTAATCCGTTATTTTAAATTTGTGGATACTAAGATTTCCATTCTAAAAGATAAATTCAAATTAGATATATTGGCTCAATGGATAGAGCATTTACATGTAGCATTTGCATGTGGAGCAGAAGGTTTGGGGTTCAACCTTTACTGAGCGCATGTATCAGTTAGGGGAATGGGGATAATTTATTCACATCTTTCAGGAAAAATAAAAAATCCCTCCAGACCCTGCGGAATTACGATTCAATTAAAACTTAAAATTTTCTTCAAAATACATGTTAAATTTAAGTGCACAGACATAAAAAAAATGAAAATAGTTAATATTATGATACTATACCATATATTTTGATTTGTATCCATTATACATTAATTTTATTTAGACAGTGACTTTTTTATTTTCTTTTAATTTTACTAATAATTTATGGTTTCCAAAACTTATTTTTACGGTCTCAATGCAACACAATTAGAAATTGACGACTTAATTAAGAATCACTACTGCATATTGCAACAGTCCAATTAGCCCCACTGTCAAGATTAGATTTTTTTCCAATTGAAAAATATTTTAATAATTTGCCTGAGCATGAATGTATGATAGAGATTGCTTAAGCAATTTGTTATTTGCTAATAAGTTCTCTTAACCTTTCTCGAGCCCAGGAATTTTTTGACCGCGATCTCCTTTAAGGTTATGAGTTGTCGCCATTATTTACTCCCCAAATCATCATGTTCATAGTTTTTTATGAGCGGGATACATTAGGTAGGATGATGATGATGGATTAAAATGAATTAGGTTTCATAAACAAGTCAATAATTAGTAAGGAGGTTGAACAATCATTATGCATATTCAGTGGCTTGATTGGACTAAACTCATTTAAAATGGGTAATTAACAAGTGGAATCGATGAACTTTTAAAACGTAGGGGTTCATAAAATTAAAAATGAAGTATTATATAAAGGGCTATAAAATCGGACTAAATAATCATAAAATTAACTTTTTTAAATAGGTTGAGGCAATTAAATTTTTTTATAACTATTAACATTTCTTCCTATAAAAAATTAAAATTTTTATGTAATAAAAATACACAAAACAGGTATTAATCTCAACAAAAAGAAAAAATAATGAATCATGATATAATTTCTTTTAATTATTTACATTAATTAATCGAAAAATAGAATATAAATTTCTCGTAAAAGGTTGTTAATGTATGTGGAGATGAAAGTTTCACAACTTAGTCATTCCATAAGCAATTTTTGATTTCCATATTTGAATAATGGACGATCATCTAATTTTTTTGTGGGGCATTTTGATCATTTATTGAGCAAAAATATTACCATTTATATGGTAATTAATACTGAACGGTGGAATAGTTAAAAGAAAATTAGCATAATTTTTGAAGAAATATTTTTGATAAATTTAATGGTAGAAAAATTTTGGTATCATAAGAATGACATATTATATGTATCATATATAAATTATTTCTATAATCATACTTCCTCTTATTCTTCCTATTAGACTCATTTAATACTTTTGCGTTATCATTTATTTATCACTCCAAATATACATTTTATTTTTAATCTATAAATTAAAATATAGTCAAGTGCGTACTTGTTTGATTCGTCTCAATGCCATAATTATTAATATAAAATATTCATAATCTTTTATCAAGCACAATTAGAGATTTTAAAAATTAAAATATTATCTTCACAAATATGCCAATGAGACTTGAATAGAAGGGTGTATTTAATACATACCAATAACAAACGAGGCAGGTCCATATATAGCTTGTTATATAAATATATTTTTTTCCTTCTAATTCATACCACATGTTAAAATATACTTCTTCCGTGGATTAATGTTTTTTACATAAATTTAGAAGATAAAAATATATGCATGTAAGTTCTCGCTAGATTCATTTTATGATAGAATTTAGAAAATGAGCTTGGGCAACCAAACAAGGAGGAAAAGAAGTAGTCTACTCATATACCCAAAGAAGGTTCACTACTAAAACCATCTCCTTGAGTTTATAAAGTGATGCATACCCTTCTCTTTTTCCGATGTGGGACAACTCATATTTGGATAATATGTATGCATTTTTATAATGTATTTTTTATAATAATTTATTATGTTTATTTAGGAAAATTGAAGTTTAAAATTTACATTGAAAACTGCGTTAATAATAAGATAGAGAAAAACAAAAAGAAAGTAATTGTGTAGAAGCAAACTAATTATTACCTTAATTTTAAGGGCATCAAGGGAAGAATTAGTGTAGAAAGCCCCATTAAAGTAAGCTTCAGGACACCTATCCACAACATTATGTTCCCTGCAGAAAGGCAACCAATGGCGAGCGAACTTAGAAGCTTCCATTAACGCAAACAAAGTAATTTGGGACCCACCATCATCGGACACATAAATAGACATTTTTTCCGGCGGATAATCATAAGCCATGACCGACAACGCCGTGTTCACCGTCCCCATAGGCGGTTCTTTATAAGGATCAGCCGTACATATGAATATATCCAAGCCAGGATACTCCTTCCCTTCTTTTGAAATTATATTTTCGAGATTTTCGGGGAACTCGCGGCGGAGAACAGGGCGGAGGCGGAAGGATTGAGCGGTGGTCCATATGAAGGTGAAGACAATGTGGGAGAAGAGGAGGAGGATGGAGAAAATGAAGGAAAGAGAAGAAGGGGAGTTGAATAAGGTACGAGTATGATGGTAGAAAAGCAATGCTAAGGCGGTTGCGTAAACCGCCATGTAAAGGCGGTTGAAGGTGGTTAGAGGGTGGAGTTTGTGTGTGTGGAGTGGAAGGGTGGTGGCCATCTTTGAAACCTCCATGGTTTTTTTATTTTTATTTTTTTTTATGGAGAGACTAGCTAGTACATCACTAGCTCTACCAAAATATATATATATATATATATATATATATATATATATATATATATATATATATATATATATATATATATATATATATATATATATATATATATATATATATATATATATATATATATATATATATACTCTATGTTTTGAAATATTTGCTACGTTTTGATTTTGAGCACTATTCATCATTTAAGGTTATTTTATATATTGTGTCTAATATGTAAGTAAAATATAGTCAAATGGGATCTTGTTTGAATCGTCTACTCACATACTTTCATAATATTTACTTTTTATAATTTTTAGATGTGTATAATTCGACATATAAATAAACAAATTAACACATTGGATTGTGTGAAAAGTCAAATGTAGCAAGTATTATGGAACGAAGGAAGTATATAACTCCGTTGTTTTTAAAATGCATCAAAGAGAAATTAGTGTATTTTTAAGAAATTGGTAATAAACGAAGAAAGAGAATGAATTGTGTGGATGAAATTAAAATAGAGTTAATATGTGTGGATAAAATTAAAAGAAAGTGGTGGACCATTGTCGAAAAATAAAAATAATGCAAATTAAGTGGGACGGACCAAAATGAAAAATAATGCAAATTCAATGAGACATGGAAAGTATATAAATAAAGGATTTTAGTGAATAACGTTAATTCGTAAAATTAAAAAAATTTCGTAAACGGCCCTTGTAAATTAGTAGGGTCCAATTAAATTAGACATATTGGCCGGCAATAAAAAATATAATGTTTTTTGAACTGCTTAAATAAAGATAAATTTAGGAAAAAATAGCTAGAATTTAGAAGTTGGTAACATTGTTTAGGGCCGATTTTAAGTGATTATGAAATTTCAAAAGTGCAACTAATATAAACTCATCATAGAGTAAAAAAGCAAAAATATTTTTTTAAAAAATTTAGTATATTATCCCTCCATTTTGAAATGTTCTTCTCAAATAAAATTACAATCTTTAGTATTAAACTTTGTCTATAATTTATCATCGATCTATATAGAAAAACATATTTATGTAAAATGTTAAATTCTCGATAGATTCTTCTCAATATATATTTTGTAAAAATCAACTTTTTAAAATTTTTAATTAAAAACTAAGGATTAAATTTATTTAAATTTTAAGTTTGTGTTAGAATCTGCAAGAAAAGTGAATGAAAATAACAAATGAAACAAGTGAGTATTTATTTATTAATAATAGTTGCAACCTAACACAAATTAAAGTACAACACATGCACAATCTTGTGCTAATCAATTGAGAAATCAGTCAACTAATTAATTAAGGGCACGAGCCTAAAACAATGAAGCACAGAATTGTGGCCAAAAATACGGCAATTAAAGTAATCTTAGTGGGCATTCTTCCACTATCCCTCCTAAAAAACATAGCTTCATAAATTGGCCAACAATTAATCACTACAAAACCAGACAACATAATCTGCAGGATTAGGCCTTCCATATTCTCCATTCCTCTGCTAATTACTCCAAATGATCCCTTAATGAAGGAAAACAGGTTGATTAGGGCAGCCATAGACATAGGTACAAACATGGGTGAAGCCACACCGAATTCGAAGGTGCCTTGATCGTATCTTTTGCTTCGTTCATCGTCTTGTACTTTGCTGGTGACAACGAATCCTCGAACCGAGATTCGAAGGGAAGTAAGGATGTAATCTATGCACCCGAAGAGGAAGCTTGAGAGTCCTAAAATCATCCACATTCTTTGAGAATTCCACCATTTTGCAAAGCTTTCTTTCTCAAGGAGAAAGTCTAGAAGGTCTTTTCCATATGCACCAATGAAGAGGATTATGTATAAAACCAACCATGGGTCTGTAATCTGTGCACGGACAGAGCAAAATTACAAAATAATTTCATACCTTTTCATTTTCACTAGCATTTTGGGTTACCAAGTGCGCGTTTTCCTGATAGTTGTTTTTTATAAATAGTGGGCCGGTTCTTTTTAAACTCGTCTTTTAAAAAGACAGTCTCAAATAAGAACTTGTGAATGATTATAAGAAAAGTTTGGCTAAAATTTATTGAGAAAAATATAGATAGAGTTAGGCCATTATATTTTTATTTTAGAATGTTATAGGTTGTATCGTTCTGAAAACATCAACCTGCACTATTAAATAATACTCCTTAAATTGCTACTTTACCGGATAGTGACTTTTGCTATAAAATATTGTTTTAACCCTATGAAATTATTAACAGTAACTTAACCCACCAAAAAAAAAAAAACAGTCACTTCAACTTTTTAAAACTATATTCTTTGAAGTAGGAGCATCACCACATTTTTATTGACAGAAAATTAATATTACAAATAAAATATAGAAAATCTGAACTAAAGTAGTGAAAAAAACTTGTACCTGTGGAAATGTAGAAATTTCTGTTATAAGGGCAAGCTGAGGTATGAAAGCGTAAATGGTCAGTGGAATGCATACAATGGCCCAAAGCCCGTAAAAGGTATAAGCAAAACCCATGAGTAGGCCCATTTTGCGAATACCAAATATTAATGGACTGTATTTAGAGAAAGGAACATCAAGAAGCCCAATGGTCCATCTCCTGCTTTGGGTTAGGACATCAATTAGAGCTGTTGGTGAATGACCCAAGAAAGCTGGCCTCTTTGGGCGACAAAACAAACTTTTCCATCCATTACAGTGCATTTGATATCCCGTAAAAAAGTCTTCCGCCAACGAGTATAGAAAGCCCAACTTTTTCAAGAAAAGAGAAGATTTTAATTATATTAGTCACTTGTGGATATAATTGAATAAATCTTGTTTCACGAGTGTCTTATCGTAAAATAAATCTATAAAAAGTTTTAATTTAGAAAAAAAACATATATTTTAAAGTAAATGTTTTTAATTTACATATACTTTTAAGAAAGACCGTCTATCAATGAAACAATATGAAAATCAGAATCTTATCTATAACTATTACTAAAACAAGACACTGTTGACATCATCACTATTTAAAATTGTTTACATGTCATAGCTCAACAAAAAATTTACCTCTAACACTCATTTATGATGTCATTGTTTTTATGATTACATTTTTATATTGGATTTTATTACTCACATCATTTATTTTTCAATTATTTATAAAATCTTTTTGATTTTATTTAGAGCATTAAATATTTTGAGATGGTTAAAACATAATATATTTTTATTAGGATTTTTTTCTTATTTATACAATTGATTACTTATATGCAATACTTAATACTGATATTGTTCAAGTTGTGACTACTTTTATGTACGTCATTTACATTTTTTATGACAAAAATTTTTTCGTTTAAACTTTTATAAAATAATTTTACATATGTTATGTGTTAAACTTGATTTTGAAATGTGTTATTTATAGGTTTAAGACTTCATATAATTACTGTAATTTATGTCGAAAAATTTAATAAAATTGTGCATCGCACATGCACTATCCAGTATTCTAATATATATCTAATAGTTAGGCTATTTAACTTATGTATATAATACATCTCATCATGAAATCATCTAATATAATAGTAATTTGTATTTCAAGTTATTTACCTTGCCTATTTAGCATTCATTATTTTGAATTAAAAATCTTACAAAATTGATTCTTCTATACGCTCTCTAAGTATGATCTTAAATTCTTAATTCTTACCATACTTCCTTCGTATAAATAAATACTTTTGACATAGTAGCTAGGAGCTAGTATTAAAACTTAGTGAGTCTGTTTGATAATTGTTGTAAATCGATTGACTTTGTTAATTATCCAATAACATTGACCTTTATGTATGCTAATTATTAAGTCAACGCTATTTATACTTGTGGTCACAAGCTAAAAGTCAAAGAAAAGCTAAATCATACTTAAAAAATTTTGTTTTAAATTTTGAGCTGGATTACAAGCTAACTATCAAGTAAATTAATTTTAGACTTTTAACTATCTTAAAGTCAAAATATTAAAAGTAATTAAATATTATTTTTCAAATACTTTTAAAATCAGTATAAAGCTTTATATAGCTCACCTTTGTGCCCCAAGCCGTAAGATTCTCATAGTCACAAGCAGCGACACGATAAGCTAATTGGAGTATTTCTTTGGATCCAATGGGCTTATTTACCACATGATTAGGGCATAGTTCGGGTAGTTCGGGCTGAATATAGGATGATGGACTTCCAAAGAAAGCTCTACGTTGAAAGAAGCTTCCAGTTCCCATATAATTAGGGCCTAAAAGCCCATCCATTCCCAATGTATCGAATAGGAAACGTTTGTATTCACCGTTATATATGTCCGTAGTATTTAGCCCACGAAAACTTTGAGGATACTGAACAAATGCCAAAGTGGGCCGAATTTTAGGATCAAAGAAGTAACATAAAGCCCGCTTAACGGATTGTGGATCATTAGAGTACATGTCACAATCCAAGGTTAATATAAACGGCGCATTTGTCATCGTTGCTGATATCCGTACCTTCGAAATAAATTAACAAAGACATCGTCACAATATAACAATCTTAAAATGATCTTAAAGTATTCAATATGAAAAACTAATCTAATTATATAAGCTTATCTTAAAAATACGACGGTCTCAAACAAGTCTTGCTTATAATACATGACACCCGTATAAGATGGTAACACTGTCCAACAAATAGAAATTATTACTATACGGTCTTTCACAAGAGTTACTCATGAATCATGAAATAATTATTAGGAAAATATTAAGTTTATCATGTGAAATTCACCATTATCATATTCAGTATGTTTCACTCATACAACGTAGGTTTCACTTGTGTGATAGCAAAATTATCAGAATTTTTTAATTGAGTTAATTTTTGAGTTAGAAAGCGAGCTTAATGAATTTTCTCCTGTAAATTTGTAATTGCATTTTAATTCAATTATGTCTAATAAAAAAAAAAATCACAAGTGTAATTTTTGCGTAAGTTGGCACTCACCAAAACATTTAAGGCACCAGCCTTGAAGCCATGCTTATGGGTTTCACTCTTCTCTCGAGAGGCATAAATGAAGTTAGGCATCAATTCACCACTCACGTCTTTTTCCTTTGTTGATTCAATCAAGACCTGAAATAACATCATTTGCATACTCAATTTATACTATCATCTATTATTGCATTCAAACCAAAATAAACTTTCTATAATATAATTGTATGATTAGATATTATACACGTACTTATAACTGTCAAAGTGTATAACATATCCTGAGCCTGAGGCCTTAACCATCAATTTAAATTTTTAGTTGAGTTGGTTATTTGCCACTGTCTCTATTAAAAAAAAAATTTGTCTCTAATATAGTTAATTCAGAATAATAGAAAAATGAATTAGAAAATAAAGTAACCTGAATAATTGTAGGATGAACTTGCTGAGTAAAATTATGTGCGTTCCATTTGGCAAAGACTTGCTGCATTTCTATATCATCGATATACTCCTCCTCGACTCTTCCTTTTTCTAAGGCACTTTCAACTCTAACCTTCATGTTCTCGTACATCATCTATTCATACAATTGACACACAAAAAATAATTATATTTAATATTACGAGTGTACGTATTTATAATTGGTACTGACCATCTCTTTGAGAGACGTATCTCAAACCAAACTCATTAAAGATTAATGCCTACGTACCTTATTCTTAATTAATGTCTACTTAAATTATCTTTAATGCTTATTTACCGCATCCTTAATGCATACTTTCAAGGTCTTAAATTTCTACTTGTTGCATCATTCTTAATGTGTTCTTACAAATTTTACAAAATATATAATGAGTCGGTTCAATCATACAATTTTATAATTTTGCTGCTAAATGACAAATGACAGTCTCACACAGTCATCTGCCACATGAAGCAGGATTATTGGTCTTTAAATAGTAAAGCAAATTATTTCTAAAAATAGATTAATTTTAGAAAATACATAGCTTTCAGAAATTATTTTACATTAATACAATAGTTATACAATAATCACTCATTAATACAATAGTTATTTTACATTGTTGCATGTGAGAATTTTTAGTTATTTCCTCCTACTCACTTTAGAACGGTGACGTAAAATTGTTGGAAAAAATGAAAATTATGGTAGTCTAACAATTTAAATGATTGGTTTTTGGTCATTTTAGTGTTAAAGAAAAATTATTGGAAAACAGGACAATTATGTACTTCCAAAATTTTCTTAAAGTAGTATACTTTTGTACGCAATGTAATTCTGTAGTGTAATGTTATAAACAATGTAATATCAATTACAATAAATTAAATGTAATTTATTATGCAATATAATTTTTTTGTAGTGTAATTACAGTATTTTACTAGGCAATATATATTTTATCGCACAATATATATTGTAACTGATATTATACTTAAAAAAAGAAAATTACAAAAAAAATTTAAAATGTAATAAAATTTTTTAAAAAAAAAACTAAGAAAATTAATTCCCCACCCTCCTCTATTTTTTTAGTGCATTTTTATTTTTCTTACTTTTTTATTGCATTTTAAATTATTTTTTTGTATTTTCCTTTTTTTGCTACCTACAGTTGTAGGTGACTAACACGTTAAGGATGCTATAGGAAAATACACATCAAAGTTGTTATTATTCAGGTAGGAAAATCCACATCAAAGTTGGTATTATTCAGAATTAATCGAGAATTCATATTAATGTAGGGAAATAAGTGAAAGTTCGTATTATTCTTGGTAAATTTATAATTATATTTATTTGATCTTCAATTTATACTTTATAAATCTAATTTAAATTTATGAAAACTTAATATCCACAAATAAAAAATAACGGATGAATTAAGTAGAATAATAAATGGTGTTCTCAAAAAAAAAGATAGAATAATAAATGGTTGACAATCATATTCAAAAAAATAATAAATGGTTGACAATCAATTAAAAAATAAAATAAAATAAAATAAAATAAATGGTTGACAATAGTCAATAGATAGAGGAGTACAATTATTATTTTCATTTCCTATAAACCACAAGTATAGGATACATTACATAGTGGGGACTTTGAGGCCAATGTGTACTTCTAGTATATATATGTTCCGTAATCTCTACAAGTATTAATACCTCCACAATATATATATTTCCTGTATTTTACTTTTTTAATTTGGGATATTTGTTGGTAGGTTAGGCGGTGAAAGCATTCAATTATGAGAAAGTCTAAGTAAATAACGGTTATTTGTAAGATTAATAAATCACCCTTATGTGATAGGATGTGATAGGATGAGAGATTTGTTTTTTTAATTTATCCTTTTTGATTTTTATTATTTTAATATAATTCTTTTTTTCTTTTTGTGATGATTTGCAAATCACGGTTATTGATTAAGATTTTTTGTTCAATTATAAAGTGCTAATGATGAGCTAAATGATCAGTACAGCTGTAGAAATTATTAAATGAATTCAATATGTATTAAATAAAAAAAACAATATAAGGTGGTTCATCAAATATAACAAAGTACACAAATTCCTATGAGTGATGGTCTTTTTAAGAGACTATCTTTAACGTATTAGTATAAAACCCGTGCATCGCACGGAGTTTTGTAGAATGAATTTTTTTATTTGAAATATAACTTTTAAATTATGTGAAATTCTATATATATTTGAAATGTAACTATTAAAAGCATATTGTAATTTTTCCTATTATTTATAAGATCTTGTTTGATTCATTTTGATGTAAAGTGAAATACAATTCAATTAAGACTTCAAAATTTTCTTCAAATACATGTAAAGGTTAAGTGCAAAAACATTAAAAAAATGAAAATAGTTGTTATGATACCATATATTTTGATTTGTATCCATTATACATTAATTTTATTTAGACAGTGACTTTTTATTTTCTTTTAATTTTACTAATAATTTATGGTTTCTAAAACTTATTTTTACGGTCATAATGCAACTCAATTAAAAATTGACGACTTAATTAAGAATCAGTATTGCATATTTGCAATAGTTCAATTAGCCCCACTTTCAAGATTAGATTTTTTTTTCCAATTAAAAAAAAGAAGGGATTTGGCAAATAGCTGATAGCTGATTATAGTGGCTGATTTGACTAGCTGATTTTATATTTTATTAACTGGTTTGACCAGCTGATTTTGAACCCGCTGCTATAAGCAGCTTGTTCAAAAACAGCTTATTCGTATCAATAAGCTGTTTCAACTAGCTAATTCACCAAACACTATCTTTAACTGGTTTGACCACCCAACCCTCTATTTACATCTAAATAAGCTAAAATTGCTCAATAAGCTAGATAGAGATTGCTTAAGCAATTTGTTATTTTCTAATAACTTCTCTTAACCTTTCTCGAGCAGGGAATTCTTTTTGCCAAACTCTCCTTTTAGAGTATGAGTTGCCGCGCCATTATTTCCTCCCCATATCATATTTATATTTTTTTTAGCGGATACGTACTACCTCCTATTCAACCCATTAGTCCCATTTGATTTTTCACACTTGTCGAGACAACATTTTAACCTTTAATATCTCTAATTGTTTTTAATTAAAAATTATAAAAAGTAGATATTAATAATCTTTATATTGAGACGAATCAAACAAGATCTTACATGACTATGTTTTAACTTATAGATTAAGAATAAAATACAAATTAAGAGTGATAAGTGAATAGTGAAAAAAAATCAATGGGACTAATAGGTAGAATAGGAGGGAGTACGATGATGTACTAAAATAGATTAGGTTTCATAAACAAGTCAATAATTAGTAAGGAGGTTGAACAATCATTATGCATATTCAGTGGCTTGATTGGACTAAAGTCATTTAAAATGGGTACTTAACAAGTGGAATGGATAAAATTTTAAAACGTAGGGGTCTATAAAAAGTGAAGTATTATATAAATAATAGGAAAAATTACCTAAAATAATTTAAATTATTTATGATTTTTCTACAATAATCTCACCTATTGTTAACCATGAATAATTTCAACTTTGAAAGGTATTTTCCTAGAGTAAACTTGGGTAACCCGATGACCTGCTATAATAGGTAATTCACCAAAAAAATAAATTAAATATTAATTTAAAATTAGAAAATATTTTTGAAAATTTACATAAGAAATTCTAAATAATAAAAAATTCATAAATTTTTTATGAGCATTTTTTTAAAAAAATTTTGACATTTTTTTTTAATTTATCTTTTTCGACATTGTGTGATCGATCATATTAAAATAATGACACTGATTCTAATTTTTAGTGTAATAATTATTGATTTTTTGTTTAAGTTTCATTATAAAGTGATTTAGCGACATTTTAATAGGAAAGAATATTTAATACATACCAATAAAAAAAATATTATTTCAAAAAAAAGACTAATAGATTTAATAGTAGCGAATATTTAATACATGCAATAACAAACGAGATTCTCAATGAACGGGATACACTGGATAGGATGATGATGATGAATAACAAACGAGGCAGGTCCATATATAGCTTGTTATATAAATATTTTTTTTCCTTTTGATTTATGTCACATATTAAAATATATTACCTTCTATTCATCTAAAATGTCTCATTTATTTTTGGATACTATTCATCTATCACTCTTAAATTGCATTTTATCATTAAACTATAAGCTAAAACATAGTCATGTGAGATCTTATTTGATTCGTTTCAATGTAAAGATTATTAATATCGACTTTTTATAATTTTTAATTATACATTACTCGATATATTAAAGATCGAATAAGTGTATTGGATAGAATGTATAAAGTAAAAGGGACATTTTAGATCGAATAAGTGCAAACTAATTATTACCTTAATTTTAAGGGCATCAAGGGAAGAATTAGTGTAGAAAGCCCCATTAAAGTAAGCTTCAGGACACCTATCCACAACATTATGTTCCCTGCAGAAAGGCAACCAATGGCGAGCGAACTTAGAAGCTTCCATTAACGCAAACAAAGTAATTTGGGACCCACCATCATCGGACACATAAATAGACATTTTTTCCGGCGGATAATCATAAGCCATGACCGACAACGCCGTGTTCACCGTCCCCATAGGCGGTTCTTTATAAGGATCAGCCGTACATATGAATACATCCAAGCCAGGATACTCCTTCCCTTCTTTTGAAATTATATTTTCGAGATTTTCGGGGAACTCGCGGCGGAGAACAGGGCGGAGGCGGAAGGATTGAGCGGTGGTCCATATAAAGGTGAAGACAATGTGGGAGAAGAGGAGGAGGATGGAGAAAATGAAGGAAAGAGAAGAAGGGGAGTTGAATAAGGTACGAGTATGATGGTAGAAAAGCAATGCTAAGGCGGTTGCGTAAACCGCCATGTAAAGGCGGTTGAAGGTGGTTAGAGGGTGGAGTTTGTGTGTGTGGAGTGGAAGGGTGGTGGCCATCTTTGAAACCTCCATGATTTTTTTTTTTATTTGGACAGACTAGTAAATTTATAGAGTTTTAATAAATAACCTAATTTGTAAAATTAACAAAATTTTGTAAACAACCTTTGTAAATTATTAGGGTCCAATTAAATTTCGCTAATGCAAATGAAACAAGCAGCTATCTTTTTGATTTTATCCTATGATAAAAATATATTTGGACTTTATGTAGTAATAAGTAGGGTCCAATGTAAATTTCATTAACGAATCAGACAAATAGCTATCTTTAAGAGAATATATGTTCACGAGACTTTTTTTTTAAAATTAAACGTGGTAGTTTCTAATTTTCATGAAATATTAGTATTAGGATTTTGTAAGATTTTTTATATGGTAGCATCAAATTTAATGTACTATCTAACTGACGTAGAATTTTCTGTTAAATTCTTGTTAAATTTCGTTTATTCATCATTTTGTAAAATTTTTCCACATAAAAACATCTAACTTTTGTTTTGTTTGTATGGCTTTGTCTTCCACATGTCCTAGTTAGAATATGTTTGGCTTTGATTGTGTAACGATATTCTACTTTCCCTTGTTAATTGACGACTAAAGTCCTATGGGATAGCCATAGGCCCATAGCCTATAAGTACACAATTTGTATTATTCAAGATAATGCATTTCAATTTCCTATATTACTTAGCTAGTATAATAATCTTACTCTTATTCAGTTTCCCATTTAATTTTAACACATTTATCAATGTACGTTTTAAATTAAAAAAATCTCTAATTATGCTATAGAAAAAAATTATAAAAAGTTAGTATTACTAAAATTTACAATAAATCCGATCAAATAAGATACTACTTAACTATGTTTTAACATATAGATTAAAAACAAATCACATAATATGTGTGATCAATAAATAGTATTGAAAAATCAAATGAGACATTTAAAGCAAATAAGAGTGAGTATAAAAGTAAAAGTCAAGAATCAAAATTCTTGTACAAACTTAAGTCATATAAAAATAGTACTATCCACATTTCTATTTGAAAAGTAAAATTAAATAAAAGAAGAAATATTAAGAAAGGTACATAGTTATTTTAATGTAGAGTTGAGTCCATACAAGACTTAGACATGTAAAAAGGTAATTTATTTTTCAATCCTACAAAGTAATGTAAATTGAAAATAACGCTTGCGAATCATAATCTTAATTTAAAGACTAATTTGCCTTAATTCACTACTGAAATAGTGAATGTAGTTGGTCCACTAAATCTTGCTGCGTCAATGCGAAATCCGGTTCTTTCTGCATGTTAAAAAGATATCATAACAACAATAACTTTTTCCTGTATGAGACGATTTTGCTGTGAGACATGTCTTATAATTGAAATAAATAGCCCAATAATATAAAGTTTTAACCTGTGGGCTTTTGTTTTGAGGTCGTCTCACCATTAGACGGTTTCATATAAGACGAATTGTAACTTTTTTCATGTATGATTATGAGTTTAATTCTTACTAACCTCACTCCCTCTACGTACCCCTCATCATTCACTGTAATCAACATTTTAAATTATTTTATGTTAACATAATGACATTTACTTAAAAAATTAATTTGAATTATTATTTTCAAGCTAATTAAAACCACATATTTATTTCGAAATTGAGACTTTGAGGGATGAGGGGTGGAAGTTTTACGATAAATACCAATATATCATTAAAGAAAAGTATCGTAAGAAAAAATATAGTTAAAGATTGGAATCTTATATTAATTGTCTAATCACATATTTTCATAATAATAACGTTTACAATTTTTAAATGTGTACATCTCAATATATATATAAATAATCAAAATAACACATTAAATTGAGTACAAAGTCAATGTAGCAATTATAATAGAACAAAAAAAGTATTAAACCAATTACATATATTTATGCTAGCTAATATTTTTAAATGTGCTGGTTATCACTACAAGAAATTTTATATTGGGCGACAAAAAAGATTTCTTTTCGGCGACAAACATAAAGTTGTAGCACATATAAATTTTGGGCGATAAAATTAAAATGTGAAGCACAATAGTACAACTTGGGCGACAAATTTAAAATATCTGGCACAATAGTAAGGCTTGGGCGACAATTTAAAGTATGTGGCACAATAGTAATGCTTGGGCGATAATTTATAATGTGTAGCACAATGACTTTGCTTGGACGACAAATTTGTAATGTGTGGTACAATAGTATGCTTGGGCCACAAATATTTAACTTCATTTAAATCACAAATATTTAACTTCATTTAAATCACAAGTTTATCAAATAAATAAATACTTACATATCTAAAATAACAGCTTAATAAGAACATAAATTTTTATTTTATTATACACATTCAATTTTTCAAATTTCCAAGTTCTAAATCTAATATATTCTTATAATGATTTTTTTTTATATATATATAAGAACAAATTCTGAAATTAATTCTTGACTGCCTCCACATTCGGTCGAGACGCAACACAGCATCGGTCGAAGCTTCAAACAAATTGGTCCAGAAGCTATTTGTGGGTTTTATTCAGTTCGGTGCAATCTTTAAAACTCCAATTGCTTATTAAGCTTGTGGATGAATTCTTTATTATTCCATTAAATTTGTTTATACAATTCTTAGGTATTGTTTTCTATTTTCAATTGCTTAAATATTTTTTGTTGATTCAATGAAATCTTATATCTCAATTTTCATTAATAATTTATTTGTTGATTCAATGGATTCTTTGTTGATGGAAACTCTTTTCTATTACCCATTTGCATAACTCTTTTTGTATTCTTTTGAAATCAAGATTACAAATTAAGATTTGTTGTTGAGGTTCTTGTGAAATTAGAGTTTGTTTTTGATGTTTTAATTGCTTAAAATTGTAGTTCTTATTTTTTGTTTACACAAATAATTATTAATGACACTCGTTTGTTCTTTTAATTTTTTGTTTTAAATTATTTTTCTTTTCCTCATATTTTTTATGTTATTATTGCCAAATGTGTTTAATTGATTTTGGGAAGAGCAGTGTATTTTTCTATTTGAGAATTCTTTGAATTTTGATTAATGAAATGGTAAAATAATTAGAACATTGTTACTGAATTTCAATTTATATGTTCAAGAAAAAGGCAAAGATTTTGTCATGGAGTATGTTTGAATATAAAGAATTGATCATTTAAAAAATAATGAAGGTATTCAGTCTTTTTTATTTTTTCAATCTTTAAATTTATGTATGAGACGATGTCTGTGGTTAAAGAATATGACAAAGATAAGAGTTTATTTCAAGTTAATTACCATAAGAATATGACAAAGTTAAAAGATTATTATATTTTTTTGATGAAACATTTTTCTCACCATGTTTATGCATATTCTAATAAATGTGTGTTCTTTTCAGGTTGAGGTGGCAATATTTAAATTTTGCATAGGAATGTTCAAGTTCGTTTGAAAGAAAGCTTATGTCGCGCATAGATAATTTTTTAGTTAAAACATGACCCTCATGTATATAGTTTTAGTTTATTAGGATTTTACGAGAAGTGCAAGATATTTAATTTGTAGGCTAAGTAATTTGTGCACAACTTATTGTCAATGTATTGGCCACTTTTCATTGATTACCAAAAAGTAATATTCGCCAGTTTTTATGGTTAAAGTATTTTATATTATTCCAAGAAAATCAAAAGCAAATATGTAATGGAAATGTCAACCAAAAGCATGATGATTAATCTTTGACTTTGGACAACAACAACAAAGATGTAGCCCAAAGTATACTTGTCGAACAAGGAAATTTGATGCTCATATTGGAGTTACGTTCAATAGTTGATATTAGGCCACAAAAATTTTTGAAGCCTAAAGCACGTTTGGGCGACGACGAATAAACATGAAGCCCCAGATCAATACTCTTGGGCGATTAATTAATATAGCGCCCAAAGAAATAACTTGGGCGACAAATATAATATGAAGCCCAAAATTAAAGTTATGGGCGACAAACACAACTGACGCCCAAATCTTATTCTTGGGCGACAACTATTAAATGTGGCTTGATGATTTTATACATGGGCAACAGCAATTGGGCGACACACGTGGAGACAAAAATAATTTTGTCGCCCATCCCTTGGGTGATAAGTTTTGGTACAATGGGCCACAATAAATTGAGTAGTAGCAATTATATAATAGAACAAAAAAAGTATTAAACCAATTACATATTTATGCTAGCTGCACATTTTATTTTCTTTTTTCAAAGTTTGTAATGGATTAACTTGTATTTGAATTTTTTTTTAGGTAACTTATATTTGAATTTGATTCAACAGCATTAATTTTGTTTTGCTCTCAAAACCGATTTCTAAGTATTTGTAGAGAGTTGATGTGTTCATGTGTTACCCACATGTGAATTGTCCACATTGGAGAAAAAAAAGAGTATGCATCACTTTATAAACTCAATGAGTAACTCCTACTATCACCAATTGATTTAAGTAATGAATCTTCTTTGGGTTTATGAGTGAACTACTTCTTTTTCTCCTTGTTTGAATTCCTCAAGGTTCATTTTCTAAATTCTACGATGGTATGTTTGGGAATGAGGATTTCATTTGCAAATATGGATTTGGCTTAAAGTTGATGTTTGACAATAACAAGAATTTAAATTTGGATTTGAGTCAAATCCATCAATGTTATAAAAGTAATTAATTAAAATGAGGATTTGAGAATGACACCCCAATCCTTGTCATTTCAAATTCTTTATTATGATTTTATAATTAAATCCACAATTTCAAATGAAATGTGTGTTTCCAAACGCGTCCTGATAGAAATTCATTTGATTCAATTTTTTGACAGCAGTAAGGAACATTTTGACATTTGGATAAAATTTATTTTGCTTTGTGAGTCATATAATTGATGGTTCGAATATATACAAAGGTTTAGGAGACCAGTGTACATATCTAATATCTACGAGTTTTTAAGGATGCAGTGTTATGACTGACCTTTATCCACTAATAATTCTACAACTGCTTTTACATTATGCATATTTTTAAGTTTATATTAGTTTAATTTATTTTATTAAATTTAAATCTATATAATTAGTTTAATTCTTCCTAAAATAAAATGAACCCAACAAGAGGATAATATAATAAGAGAATTAATAGAGTTGTGAGGAAATGGAAATACCTTAGCAACAATACTGAATATTGAAAGTTGATCGGTGAAAGGCATAGAATTAATGCTGGTAATAAAGAGATGACGTTGTTCAACCTCATTAATAATTGTACATAAAATACCCTTTTTCATCTTAAAAGTAATGTTAATCATGACATCTCCATTATCTGCCATTCGAACTTTGATTTCTGGGGCTTTATGGTCTGAATTATGTTCCATGCTCTCACCAATTAATTAATCCGACTGTTTTACTTTTACCTATGTAAAAACACAAATTGTCAGTACTCTAACTAATATACAAGTTATATAGAATATATGTTTTTTGTTTTAAAATTTTAATCGAGAGATCACCTCTTACAAAAGAGCGAGCTAACTGATGTGATAATTACTCTATTGCAGTGACTTTCTTGATAATTTTTGGACCCTAACAGAAAATAAAGGGAGCTAACTATTCTATTTTTCTAAGCCCATAAAACTTTGAACAAGAGATTGGTTGTATTTAAACAATGATGAAGATGTCAAATGAAAATGGATAATTTTGCTTAATTCTTTTATAATATTAGTATTAACATTAATTGGTATTTGGTAACAAAAGATATTCGCACTATGTTTGGATAGCAAATTAAGAGAGAAAAGAAAGAAAGGGAAGGGGAAGGAAAGGAAGGGGAGGGAAAGAGAGGAAAATACTACGTTGTTTGTATAGGGAGGAAAGGAAGGAGAAAGAAAGGAATTGCATTTTCCTTCCAAATCTTTCCTCTTATAGAGAGATTTGGATGTTAACAAAATGAAGGGAGCTAATCCCTCCAAATCCCTGCCCTCCAAATCCTCTCTCTCTCTTTTTGCTATCCAAACAAGGGAATTTTCATCCCTTCAAATCCTTTCCTTTTTTCCCTCTATTTCCCTCCATCCAAACAAGGCCTTAAAGATTTAGTATAATATTAGCTTATTTAAATTTGTCAGAATTTGCAGGAATAAATATTATGGTGAAATAGGTTGTTGAATGCCTTAGAAAAATACTCGCCCTCCGTTCCGATCCTTAATGAGGTTACCATAAGTAGGGATGTTCAAAACCGGGTATCCGACATTTCGAGTACCCGGAAAGCCAGGTACCCGGTTAATCGGGTACCTATTTTAACGGCCCGTGTCCCGGCTCGATTTATCCGGGTGCTCGAATATCGGGTACCCGGATAAATCGGGTCGAGACACGGGTACCCGATTTAATTTGTGAAAGATCAGATTAGCATGAAAAGTTACTAACAATACATCGGGACGGGGTTTTTCATTAATAACCAAAATTATCATGAAAAAGTTGCAAAGAAAACAAGATTAAGAACAAAAAATAAAAAAATAAACAATGCCGAAATCTACTAAAACGAAATCAGAAAATAAAACAAAGAACAAAAATAAAAATCAGAAATTAATCTCAAATAAAAAAAAAAACTTACTCTAAAAATCAGAAATGAGAATAAGAGCTTGGAGTGCACTACTATAGCACCAACAGTAGACTAATTGAAGCTCATAGTATATGAAAATTGAAAATTGAGGTTTTGCGTAAATAATAAATTTGTAAGGTTATATTCTATAATTTCAATCAAATGTTTAGGAATAAGAGCAGGCTATGCAGTCAATAAATTTTTTTTAAAAAATAAAATCTCTAATAATCGAGTCGACGGGTACCCGATTAATTTTTTTGCGACCCATGACTCGACCCGCAACATATTTTGGTTTGAAGGAATTGACCCGCCATTTAAGATGCGGGTCGAAGGGTCGGGGTTTTTTAAACACCCCTAACCATAAGGATTGTTCACGAGATTTAAGAAAAATAGAGTTTTTTAGATAGTGGATATATTATTTTATTGAATAATAAATTTGATGAACGAAAAGTGAGACCACAAATATTAAAAAATATTAAAAGAAAGTTAGTGGAAAAAATATGTGTAACACAACTAATTAAAAATGTTTTTATGAAGTTAGTGGGAAACATGTGGGAATCCTACGGAATATAAAAATGTTAAAATGGAGTTAGTGGGAGATATGTGGGACCATAATCATTATTAAAATATTACAAATGAGAATGAGTGACGTTAGTTTTGTCCTAAATTTGTGATGTAAATGGAAAGATTCACTATGAAAACAACGATTGAAACACCCTAAAAGGAAAGTGAAAACTTCTTTACCTTTAAATAATAGTGAAAACAAATTTAATCTGACAAAGAAAAATTCAATTTAATACTCCCTCCTATTCACCCTACTTGTCCCATATAACTTTTGCACATATGCCAAGGCAACATTTTAACATTAAATATCTTTAATTGTGCATGATTAAAAATTATAAAAATTTGATATTAATAATCTTTGCATTGAGACGAATAAAATAAAATCCCACATGACCATATTTTAACTTATAGATTAAGAGCATGATACAAATTAAGAGTGATTAGTGAATAGTAACATAAAAGTAAATGGGAGAAGTAGGAAGAATAGGAGGGAGTAAGAATTAATTGTGAATTACAACCTTAATATTTATGTGTTTTGCGAATTACAGTCTAGATTTTTTTTTTGCGAATTACAGCCACTATGTTTTAAAATTGACCAGTATTTAGACCAGGTGACCGATTCCTTACAGAAATTACCGTTGACCACTAATATTACCTTTGACTTTCATTGTTTCTGATTTTACTTGTTTTTTAGTTTTCTTTTTTCATTTAATTTTTCTTCCTCATTCTCTCTCCTTCTCCTTTTCCAACTACCTCCAAAGTCTCCTTCTTCTTCATCCATAGTCTTCTTCAAAGTCTCTATTAATTTTTTTTAATGAATTTTATTTTATATCCTCATTTAATTCCTTCTTCCTCTTCCTATCATTTAATTCTTCAATTTCTGAAACACTTAAAATGAAACAGTTAAGCCAACGTTAAGAACTAATTTAATTCCTCTCCTTTAAAATAAAACAATTAAGCCAACATTAAGAACTCAAAAAAAATTCTGAAAAGTTTGGGTATTTATTTATTTTTAAAGTCATCAAACAAAATTCAAGGAGAACGACAAAATTCGAAAATGGAGAATCTCAAATCTTGATAGCTAGATTTCTTAATGTTGGATGTAATTCGCAAATGGATGAAGTAGATGAAGAAGAAGGAGAACATGAATGAATGCATTTTAAAACATGGTGACTGTAATTCGCAAAAAAAAACATGGTGGATGAAGGAGATGAAGAAAAAGGAGAACATATATGAAGAAGAAGGAGAACACTGGTCAATTTTAAAAAATGATGGCTGTAATTCGCAAAAAAAAGCATCAAGGCTGTAATCGCAAAACCCATAAATTTTAAGGTTGTAATTCACAATAATTCTTTAATTAATCTAAAAGTACAATAGTGATAATCAACATGATTCACATTATACAATATTGATAGCTAGATTTCTTATTCTTTTTAAGAACAAGAATAAGAAAAAAGAGCATAAATGAATGAATTTGATTTAAGTTTATTTTAGTAAAAACAAAATCACTTAAGCAAAAATAAGTTCATAGAAATTATCATTTATATGAAAGTTAGTTAATTAATTCTCTAATATATCATCACTTGGTACATATATAAGATTTTTTTTTCAACACAGAATGAATATTAATTATTACTCAAAATCTGTTAGAATTCGATTTATATCTCTCTTCTTTAATGTACTTTTATAGTTATTCTATGTATGAAATATAATAGTATTAAACAATTTCCAACATATATTAGATCAGGTTAACTAGATCTGATATGTCTAACACCCATTTTTTGAAAATTGAAATATATTGAAACCATAATTAAATGATTGAATTAGATTAAAAAATTCACATACAGATTAAATAATTGAATTTAACAATTCAAAAAAAAAATGATTGAATTTAATCTACCAGAATAATATATTGAGATTCCGATGGCAAAATATATTGAAAGCTTTGCTTTGCTTCTATAGTAGATTTTGAGTAATAATTAATACTACCTCCTATTCAGCCCAAATGTCCAATTTAGTTTTTTGGCACTATTCACTCATCACTCTTAATTTGTATTTTACTCTTAATCTATAAGTTAAAATATAGTCATGTGGGATCTTGTTTGATTCGTCTCAATACATGGATTATTAATATCAAATTTTTATAATTTTTAATTAAGAATAATTTGAGATATTAAGGGTTAAATTGTTGCATCGACAAGTGTGAAAAAACTAAATGAGACATTTAGTTTGAATAGGAGGGAGTAATATATTGAAAGCCATAATTAATAATATTATTAATTATTACTTAAAATCTACCAAAATTTGATTTATATCTCTCTCTTTTTTAATGTACTTTTTTTTAAAAAAATGCTTCTTTAATGTACTTCAATACTTATTCTATGTATGAAATTTAAAAGTATTAAACAATTTTCAACGTATATTAGATCATGTTAACTAGATCTGATATATTGAAAGCCATAATTAAAGGATTGAATTAGATTAAAAAATCCACGTACAAAAAGATATATCGTCAATTTTTATTTGTTTACTTGAAGTCTTACACCCAAATACCATTTTAAGCAATAAATACATTTGTCGATTATTGATAATTCGAGCTATACACAACAAAAAATAATAAAAATTTTATATCAAAAAAATAAACAACGTAATCAATCAAACAAAAATTCCACATAATTATGTAGTTATTCGTATAACAGCAATATATAAATTCTATAAAATAACAAATTGTACAAAAAAATTAGCTTAAACGCAAATAATAAAAATAGAAGAAGAATAAAGGAAAAACCTGTTTTGGTTTGTCACAAGCCTAAAATCATATATTTTATTGCTAGAGTCGAAGAAGTTCTTCCGAAGAACACCAAGCTGATTTATTTGTATGCGCTAAATCAATCACCCATGAAATAAGCAATATAGTGGTTCGTTGTTTATAGTATCAATTGATTGATGATACCGACAGTTTAAAGCCAATCAAATTCTATCTATAATACTTTATCAGTAGATTTTGCACAAGAAATAAGAAATAAATATTTTTATACGAAAAAGGTTATTATAACCTCTAAAAAAAATTAGGTGTCAAAGTTAATGAGGTATAATGTACAAAGTAGCAAGGACAAAATTGACATTTACATTGTTAAATTTCGAAAACAAAAATACTTAATTGATAACTTTTTTTTCACCATAAAAAGACAAAAAATAAAATAAAATATACAAAATCAAAAAAGATAAATCTAAATAACATAACTTCACTCCCATCAAAAAAAAAAAATTAACATAACTTCACCTTATCACATCCTACCACATAGGGTGATTTATTAACCTCATAAATAACATTTATTTACTACTAAGACCTTCTCTTTAGAAATAGTACTCTCTCCAATTCTTTTTTATTGTCCACTTTCCTTATTTAGTCAATTTACTCTAATTGTTCACTTTCTATTTTTGACAAAGATTTTTACCTAAATACCCCCAACTACCCCAACTTATATTATTTAAAATACCCCACCTACCACATTTTCAATTATATTTATTATAATCACTTAAATACCCCAGCTACCACTTTTACAATTATTATAATCACTCAAAAATTAAATATACACTAACTATCATTTTCTTAAAATCCGTGTCCAAGTCAAAGTGGACAATAAAAAGAGGTGGAGGTAGTATAATTCATAAAGTAATACTCCTATAATATTGTTACATAAAAAAGTATATTAAGTAATTCCTTCGTTTCAAAATACTTGCACCATTTGACTTTTGACGCAGTTTATGCACTAAATAAATCCTTGATATCTTTAGTTATGTATAATAAAAATTATAAAAAAATTGATATTAGTAATCTTTTGAATTGAGACAAATCAAACAAGACCTCTTAATTATATTTTAAACTTATAATTATATACTAATCATAAATTAAAAATGATGAATAAATAAAATATTACTCCCTCCGAATTATTTTAGATGTCTCATTTGGGTTTTCACGGTTATTAAGGGTGGTGTGGGGTCCATTAAAAAGGTGATAGTTGAGTATTTTGAATTGATTAAATTAATTGTAAAGGTGGTAGTTGGGCATTGGGAATCGGAAAAGTGAGGGTATTTAGATAAAAAAAGATAAATAAAAAAGAAAATGAGACAATTAATATGATTTTGACAAATTAGGAAAGGAGTATCTTATAATATTACAAGTAACATCAAAAGGGAAGCATAATAAAAGAAAAAAGTAGTTTGTCATAAATAATTGTGACCACATTCGAAATGAAGGACGTGAGGGACCTCAATTTAATGGCCACCAATAAACCAACTACTCGCTTTATTTCATTTATAGAATTATAGTATGTGTTTATCAATTCTTTTGTTTATAAAAAAATCTATGGTGTGATTCGCATGTTTTGTGATTTTTTTTTTTACAATTAAATTAATTTTTTATTAAGACTGTCTCATAACAAGCCTTGTGAGCATGCAGAACATGATAATTCATTTGGTTGGGGAATTCTTTTTTTCTTCATTGGATGCCCAATTGAATTTTCAATAATTTTTCGCATCATTCCCACACCAGGATGACCCAATCGGTCATGCCATAAATTTATCATTTCTTTATTATCTAACTTCTGGTTAGACACCATGTTTATCTCAATTGGTTTTATATCAATACGATATAATCCTGATGAGTATGCTGGTAATTTTTCATGAATGCTTTTCTTGCCGCATTTTTCAGATGTGATGCATAAATACTCAGTATGATTTTCGGTCATTGTTTCTAGATGATAGCCATTTTGGCATACATCTTTGAAACTTATGAGATTTCGTCGAGATTTACTCGAATATAAAGCATCATTAATTACTAGTTTTGTCCCGTTTGGAAGTATTATTTGAGCCTTTCCATATCCTTCTATTAGTTTGGTAGTTCCAGAGATTGTAGTGACATCTGCTTTCACCATCGTCAACTAAGAAAAATATTCTTTGTGCTTTAGGATGGTGTGAGTTGTCCCACTATCTAGGAGGCATTGATATTTCAACTTATTTTCAAACTGATCCATATCTTCATATTAAATAAGTAGATAATTAGTTAAAATGAAATTTCATTAATATTGGATGATATCAATACGATAATACATAACAAGAGATTGCATATGAAAAGAAAATACGACTGAGTAAGCATAACAACCAAGAAAAATTTAAATATCTTCATCATATTCTTTTTCATTTTCATTGTCATCTAAATAGAAGTCAGAAAGATCTAGATTGGGCATTGACGTGCTTTTATTATAAGGATCAACATTAGCCATTGAGGTGCTCGCTTCATTAAAGTTTGCTTCTACACCTTTTCCCTTTTTGTTTTGGGAAGCTAGATATAGATCCACTAAATGTTTGGCAGTACGACATGTACGTGACCAATGCCCTGTCATGCCACATCTGTGACAAATACTTTCTTTTCTTTCTTGATGGCTATTATGATATCCAACTTGTTTTCCCCTTCGAAAATTATTTTTGAAATAACCATATTGATAATTTTGGGGAAAATTGCCTCTACTGGATTCGTGGAACTTTCTACCATGCCCATTAAAATTTCCACGACCTTGTCCTCGTCCTCGTCCTTTTCCTCGGAAATTTCCGCGTCCTCTACCACGGTTATTATAATTTTCACGGCCTTTATTTTCAACAGCATGTGCTTCAGGCACATGTGTTTTAATAGAGTGTGCCTCATGGATAGCCTGAGATCCAATAGGTCTCATATTATGATTTTTCCAAACAAGATCATTATGTTGTTCAGCTAGTGAGAGTACTACACTCAGATCTGAATATCTTTTGAAATTTCTTTCCCTATATTGTTGTTGCAGAATAATATTTGATGGATAAAAAGTAGATAATGTGAGTTCAATCATTTCTGCATCAGTCACCGGGTGCTCACAGTATTTCAACATTGATGCAATTCGGTATAATGTTGAATTATACTCACTGAGAGTCTTAAAATCAGAAAATCTTAAGTTCTTCCACTCATGGCTAGCTTGTGGAAGAAGCACCCTTTTGTGGTGATCAAATCTTTCAACAAGGGAGTCCCATAATGTTTTGGGATCTTTTATAAATAAAAATTCAGATTTAAGGCTATCATGAATATGATGCCTCAAGAGGACTAAGGCTTTGGCCTTTTCTTGATTTGTAGCTACCTTTATTTTGGTAGCTTGAGCTCCCTCTGTTTGATCCTTTTCTTTTACTTCAATTACAGTGTGTTCAAGTCCTTGAGCTTCTAAATTCATAATGGCATCTTCTTTCCATTCTAAGAATTTTTGTCCAGTTAAGTCTAATATGTTGAATAATCTTTTAGTAATCTCTGCCATACTTGCTACATAATATATAATTATTTTGTAAGTATATATGACAATGCAATAATTCTTCTATTTTCATAATAATAAATCATAAGAAAAACTATGATGTTTTAATTCCATGATATTCTCCCCCTTGATTTATTATTATGAATTTGTAGTAGATAATAAAGTCAAGAATAAATCAAGAACAAGAGAAATAATAATAGTAATAATAAGGAGAATGAAAAATAGATAAAATTAAAAACAATAAATTCTAAATAAGGTAAAAAAAATAGCATACACACAATATGTTAGTACAATATATTATACAAAATGCACTAATAAACAAAAATATGACAAAAAATAATCATGTGCATTTTGTTTCTTCTTCTTCAAAATAAATTACTTCTTCATAATTATTATAATTCCTAATGCTACAAGAAGGGCCACCAACCCCATAATTAAGGAGATATATAATTTGAGTTTGGCAAAATTTTCTTCAAATCTAAAAGTATGGGAAGAAGAAGAAGAAGGGTTATTTTTGTTATGGGAGTACATTGTCGGTGGAAGGAGGAAGGAGAAGGAAGGTTTTTTGATGTAAAGAGTAAAGTTGAAGGGATAAGGAGTATGTGGTAAAAAAAAATGGGGTAATCCGGTTTTATAGAGGGTTATCCCAAATTGTACAATACACCGTATTATTTATGTATACTTTTAAAAAAAATACGCAAAGTAAAATGTAAATAAAAAAAAACATAGATATAAATGCAGATGAAATAAAAATGCATATAAATATACAAGAAAGAAAAATAATTCTAACCGTCCATTTAGGCGGTAAAAGAAAAGCAATTAACCAGCCATATAGGCGGTTTTATAGGATAAGAACAAAAGATAACAAAAGAAATAAATAATATTAACCGTCCATTTAGGCGGTAAAAGAATAGTTAACCATCCATATAGGCGATATAAAATAATAACAAAAGCAATAAAGTGTCCTTGTCATCCGTAAAGGTGACGTATTGTCCAATAAATTATTTTATGGGTTATTTGTCTTGCTACGTATAATATTTGTTTCTCCCTTATCATCTTTAGTTCTTTTATTACTTGATGAGGGTTTATTTTCAGTTGATGTTGTTGGAGCATTGTTAGTTGGTTGTGTTGATGAATCATTTGTTGGTTGTACTAGTGGAATATTAGTCGGTGGAACTAGTGGATTATTAGTTGGTCGTATATGTGAATTACGAGTTGGTGGTACTGGTGGACCATTAGTATTATTGGGATTATTATGTCGGAGCTGATTTAAATCAGTCCTTGCTGGGTTTGTAGTGAAGGGTATGGAATTATGCTCAATTATAAAATATAAAAATGTGTTAGAAACACCTTGGATGACGATGTTGATACCATTTGATTGTTGGTCCATTTGTGGGTACCGATGAAAAGAATACTTAATTAGGTTTTAAGAATATTACCTTCTTGATTATTAAGGGTAGAGCTGGTGCTGATAACGTGTTAAAACTTAGAGAGATAAAGAGGAAGTAGAATGAGTAAACTTAGAAGATAGTGATGTTTTTACTCATTGGTGTAATTTTTACATTTGATGAACTTCCATATTTATAGGCAAGTTCTACCCTAATTACATTGAATGCATTCACATTAGGGTAAATACATTAATTACCTTTCACACTATATTTCAACATTTTACACTATATTTTAACACGTTCAAGGTTTTTTCTTTTTTGTCATGAAAATTGTTCAAGGGTAGGGCCGGGGTAGCCTCAAATTTGGTAATAGTTGGGAGAAAAGAAAAAAACAAAACCATTACCCAAAACAACTGTCCCTTAGGAGATTTTTTTTCAGAGACATATCTTAAGTCTAATCAATTTAAGATTAGTGTCTACTTACTGCCTACTTACATTAACCTTAATATTTACTTACCGTATTTTTAATGCTTAATATCTTAAATGTCTACTTATACAGTGACGAATCTACAGTGTAACCTAGGGTAGCATGTGCTACCCATGAAATTTGGGAAAAAAAATTTCAATTTTGAAACCTTGGTGAAGCTGCCATTGATGAGGCACTGCGTTGCTGCTGCTTGAGGTTGAAGAAGAAAGCAGGCGGCTTATAGGAGTTGCGTTTTTTATTCTGACCTTAGCATTAATACTGGACATGCTTTGTAATAAAGCCCATTTTTTAAGTATTGCTTGGGGTTATTATTGGGCCTTCATATTTTGTCCCATATCAATTTCATAATTTTCTAATTAGTAGTTTTTGTAATTTAGTGATTTAATTTTTTTAGTCTCATTTCATATATTCCTCATAATTTTGGATTATTATTTCTATTATTACTATTATTATTATTATTATTATTATTATTATAAGAAAGGCCTCTTAATTTTTAATGATATACCTAGTTTGGTTAGCTAAAAATAATACTATGTATACATTTTGAGATATTTAAAATAAATATTATTTCTTTTATAATAAATATTTGATTGTTTAATTAAAACTTGTACATATGTTATTTTTGCAAATGTTTGCCTCTCCTTTCAAATATATAAACATTTCTACCCATTTTACACCATTTTTAGATTTTGTGCTTTTACTTCCATGTAACATTTATTTTAGAACAAAGGATATATAACACTAACTATGATTGATAATTTTGCCTTCAAAGTTCAAACCATTTCCTTCTATATATTAATTTATCTGACAAATAGGCATCTTGAATAAATTATATTGTAAAGTTTATATAGAAATGAATTGGATTAGTGACAAAAGTAGGCAAGTAGTCTGTTTTAGTTTCCATTAAATATTATTTAGTATTTGGATTTGTTTTAGTGTGTGGCTACATTTCTAATTTTTTAGATATTCAAGGCTCAAGTTTAACTCTTAATATTGTTGTTGGTATATAATTAAAAATTATAAAAAACAAATATAATGACATCTCAAAAAAAATATATATAATGCAATTATGTATTGGGAGGAATCAAACAAAATGTGACTATGCCTATTATTATATATAAGTAACACTATAGAAACAACCATCATTGATGAATAATATTTGCTACAATATACTCGCCACCAATTAAAAACGAAGGATGCATTTTGTCCATGATTTTTTCTATTTTTCTTAGATGTAATGAATTATTTAGGTTTTTATAATGAGCGTAAATACTTTATATATTGGTGCTACCTGTGTTTTTGAATCCTAGATCTGCCTATGTACTTATATCATTTTAAATGTCTAATTAAAATGTTTTAAAAAATATATAATAAATCGACCCAATTAGAGACGCAAGAATTTGTGTATCCAAAATAAGATGTACGCCAAAGCAAAGAAAGGACTTAAATAAGAAGTTATAGAAGTGATTTAGTAGAATTTTGTGTTTCTAACAATAGTAATAAGACCGTGAACAATGGTGAGGATTCACCTTCCTCTTACTTCTCTTTTTCCTCTTCTTAACTATCCTCTTGGCCAAGAGGATTGGTGATGATGAAGAGGATGTAGATAGTGCAAACAGAATTGAATAGGACAAAAAAAAAGGCATTCCTATGTTGAAAGGGAGAAAAAGGAGCAAAAAATATTTGGGCTAAGAGGATTGGTACACTTGGCACAATTTGATTGGTTGAATTTAAGTTTGATTTTTTACAACGGTATTATTCAAAACGGTCATAAAAAGAAACGTTAAAGCAAAATTTCAAAATAATTTCACCAACAGCTCTATTTTTTTTCTCTATAAAATGAACATAAATTTGCCTATATTTCACACACTTTAATTTTTCGGTCTTTTCTCTCTATTCTATACTACCCATCTAAACTCATTTTCTTGTTGATAATTTCATTCACATTATCATATCCCTAATTATAAATCCAAATAATCCAAATAATGGAAGAAATTTTCGAATAGAAAAAACGTAGTAGTATTCTTTTTTAAATTCTATATTTTCCGAATATTTAATCAATGTATGTACTTTGTTTCTTTAAGTTATAAAATATGAAATTATGAATATTTTTTGTGGGTTGCTAGAATAATAATCCGCTAATTAATTAATTATACAAAAATTGAGTAAATAATTTTTATCATTCAATGATTACACAAATTACAATTATTAAATTTGGATAGGAAAAAGAATGTGTGGTGGGGTATATGTGAGTATGAGAGAGAAAGTGAAAAGAGGATGAAAGAGTATACCCTTGGATGTTGGACAAATTAAAGAAATAAAATGAGAAAAATGATGTAAATAGTGAAAAATAATGTGGATGAAAGAGAAAATAATGTGTCAAATGAAGAAAAAAAGGTAGAATTATGAAGAGGATATATTTATCCTCTTCATTGTCCATGCTCTAATAAAGTGAACCGATAAGACGATAACGTTGTCACATCCCGCGTTAATTTTTCGGCCGAAAAATATTGAATGGTGAGTTTTTTTCATAAAAATTAAACCTCCTTTTTAAAGGTAGTTATTTTTTTATTGTGTCCCTATTTTTTCAATTGAAATTATGAAAATGTTCTTAAAGTTATAAAATAAAAAATCATAATTATTAAACTAAAATTAATAATAATAATAATAAAGATAATAAATAAATATTAATTAACAAAATATTTTTAAAAATTGATAAATGAACATAGTCGCACGTTTTGTATGACTTGACCAAGGCTAAATTGCACGTTTTGTATGACTCGATCTAGTCTAAGTCACACGTCTTGTACGGCTGGGTCCAATTTATTTATTTGATTAATATTTTATTTTTATTTCATTAAATTTTAAACTTTAGCTCAGTTGAAGATTTTTTACAAGGAAGAGGAGCAAAAGAAAAGAAAAATGTTTATAATGCAAAACTTATGTGCTGAAATTTGATACATGTGCGCTCTTTTAGCCATAATTTTTGATATAAAAATCACAATAATGTAAGGTTTGTGGTATTACAAACTAGCCCTAAAGAGCATTTCAACCATATATTATATAATTCCAACAATTGAGCAAGAAATGACAGCAGTTTAAAGTTTATTTCAAGTTTTAGTACACGATTAAATATAATGTTAAAAAGAGCAACTTTAATGTTAGCTAACTACGATAAAAAATAATAGGTATCGAAAAAGGGTGATAATCGACCAATAGCTAAAAGTCTCATGAAATAATCTGCAAAGACGTCGATTTGTCTCCTGTTAATTTCATTATAGCTATTTGTAATTTAACAACTAAGGATATGCATTTTAGAGTTTAATTAATATAGTTTAGTTCAATTTAACTTGAGAGGATTCAATTTAATTCAATTTAGTTCCATTTAACACTATTACTTGTACATTTTTTCATATTTCTTTCCCTTAAATCTTCTCATTCATTCAATTTAGCTCAATTTTGTTTAGTATAAACTGATCAATGATCAATACTTTTAATAACATAACACCCCCTAAAAGTAACCTTCTAAATTGGACTAGAAACCGTATGAGTTTTAGTTCAATTGTTGGGCCTTCATATTTGGGCTTCACACTTTTCAGGATCTTGGTGGACTCAAATTGAGCTCATCAGAATTATTCTATTGTTCGGTGGCAAGCAGTCCTGAACGGCTTCATTGGTCGTCATCATCATATTCAGTATATCCCGGCCATAGAAAATTATGGTCAGAGTCTGGGGAGGAAAAGACGACGACAACTCATATCCACGAAGAAGAGCACGACCAAAGAGTCCCCCAGCTCGAGAAATAATAATATAAGATTCAGATTCAGCAACTGCTGGGACCGTGTGCGGCTGCGGCGAACTCCACATGTCTGCATCTCATCACACACAAGTGTTATCCATATACATAAGATAAATATAGCTAAACAAACATATGGATATAATATAATATAGTAAAAACAATTGAAAAATACTAAAAAAAACAATAAAAATAGCAGTAAAAATAACGGATAAAAGCCAGAGAACAATAACACCGACAAAAAAGCCAAGGGATAGAAAAGCAAAACCATATGTGTCAACAAATATTATGACCCAATAAGATGAAAATTCATAAACAAACTGTGCAAGGTTATGGTTCCGCTTGTGTTTGTATGAGACTGTTTTACATACACATTTTCTTCAATTGATCTCTTTAAAATTATAAATAACCACTTTAAGACACTAAGATGAAAATTGGCCCAATTGATCTCATTCTCACCTATACGGTATAATTGCTGAAAATAAACCCAAGAAATGTTCATTTCCAATTGTTCGATCACAAAGAAACTTTGAAAGAAATAATAAGTATATTATTTTTGGCAAATAAATCTTATAGGTGAATTTTTTTTAAAATAAATAATTACATTAATTTTTAACGGATAAAGCAAAATTGATCTAATTATTGACTATTTAAAAAAGATACTCCCTACGTTCCTTTTTGTTTGTCTACTTTAAGTTTTTCAACACCGAAGTATTCAAGTAAAAATATATTCTTGTGGAATCTTATTAGATTCGTCTTGATGCATAGAATTTTAACATATAAATTTTGAATAGTCATTCTCAAATTCTCAAATTAAACTAATTAAAAAACAATGGTGGTATTTAATCCAAATCAAAAATTAAAAACTTTTAATTTGATTCCAAAATTCCAAATGAAATATTATACCCAAACAAGATAATAAGTGGGGTTAGGGGTTTCCGGAAAATAAAATGAGAAAGGCAAGTAGTCCACTATTATTTACAAGCCAAATGGAAATGGGGAAGAAAGACATAGAGAGCCATAAAAAATGGCCGACATTTATATATTCACATCATTCTATTTTAAATAAACAAAGCTAGCAATTAGCATCTCCCCCCAGTGATGCCCTTAATTTTCATTTTTAACACTTAAAAAAAACCAACTTTAGTAGTTGGCTTTTAAGACTACCCTACCAAGTTATCAATTAAAACCCCTAAAAAGTGAGCTGCCAACAAAAAGAAAACTCTTCCTTACCACTAATAATTCTTTTTAACAGTTTCCATTTCATCATAATCAATGAATTTACTTAATAAACATGACCCATCCATGAAGGAGATATGTTGTTTGCCTCGTCATCATATCCAGTGTATCCCGCTCATACAAACTATGATCAGGGTCTGGTGGTTGTTTGCCTATGATCTTCAATTCCCGGAATCTTCGGCGCTTAGAACGATTCCGTCGCCTTCTAAAGAACATGTCGGTAATTTGCTTCCGGGACTCATTTTCTTTACTTCTTGGCTTGAACATATATAGATTCTTTTTGCCATACTACAGAATTCACTGCGATGAAAAACAACGGAGAATTTGAATTAGCTATCAAGGAATATGTTTGTGTATGTCAAATGGTTTGTAAAAAATGGTTTGTAAATAGACAACTTACGGCCAGGGATCATCGCCAACAAGCATCACATCACCTTCATCGTCTGTAAATACAATTTCCCATTTATCTCGGGGTCTTAGTTCACCCTTTATATCAAAGAGTTCCTCTAATTCATCGAAAAGCTCGTTATAATTTTCCAATGTGGTTAAATCAACAGCCCGACCAACCGCAACACCTTGCATTTGTACCTTATTCCAGCAAAAAAAGTTTCAGAAACACAAGTAGAAAATTAGAACAAAGATACACAAGCATTGGCGATGGGATCTTTATTTTACGGGTCAATTCTTATACCTTGGTCCGACTTCTGGTAGAAGAATGCTTGCTCGGAATATCTCTCGGTGAAGCCAACTGTAGCACCATTTTCTTATCTTGAGAAGCCTTGGAAAGATCTGATTTCTGTTCAGAATCAGCAGCCGAGTCCAAGCTACGGCCTATTTCTTCAGTGTGGCCTCCGGTTCCATTTAATTCTTGCACAGATTCTTCCTCTCGAGAAGCAGGTGTTGATGGTTGCATGAGGTCGATACCAAACAGCCGATAACTTGGAACAGTCTCGGTTTTCTTCCCATTTTCGATTGAAACGCTGCTTTGTTTCACGAGTTTTGGGGTTGCATATCCGGTGAAAACAGACCAAGCAGTTCCACTTTTACAATCCTCAACTTCCCCCTAATGTGACGGAAAACATATTATATAGATGTCAAAAGATAGATATAATTCTCGACAATATCAGACTGCTAGACCTTGAATTTCCATGATTAAAAATTACCTGAGTAATGTCGGGAGAAGGATTCCATGGTGTTGAATCGTTAACCGACATGGCTGCTGCCATAAAGATGACAGAAATTAGAGTTGCACAGAACATTCCCATCAAAAAATGAAAGAATAATCAAGGAAAAAAATTTCTAACCATGGCCAGGGGTATCCATAGACGGCCGAGGCTTCTTGTGCTTAATAACAGGATCACCAGTATCTAAAGGGGCAGAAGACCCGAATGGTTCGATTTCCCAGGGAGAAACCCTATCCGGTCTCATAATTGTGGTGGACTCATCCCATTGAACCTAAAAACGAAATAAATAAATCGATGAGAATGATGACTCCATAGTGTAATACTTTCATTCTCGACACACAAAGTGAGGATATGGCTTGCTAACCTTCAATGATCGCCATCTTGAATTCTTCCACTGGGGTGAGAGATCTTCAACACCAACAATTGTACCCGTAAACCTTTAAAAAACATTTCGGAATGTAATTAGATCCGATTATTGACACACACTGAATTACATAAATGAACCTAAAAAGGAGAAAATATACCTTCTTTCCGGTGTATCCTCCCCTTCGAATCTCATCTTGAACCTCATGCCAACTTTAAAACCATTGTTGACTGACTCCAAATATTTGTTCAATCCTATGATGAACTGACTCATCCTGTGTCGAAAAATAATGTTTAATGGTGTCGTTAGACTTTCAAAAACTTCCATGAATAAACTTTTCACTACACTCGTCTCAAATCGTACCTTGGCTTATAATAGACCACAAAGTAGGTATTAGCGGTTACAGCATGGGATGCGGTAGCAAGTACCCCGAGGTGCATACTCTGACTAGATATCACAGACGAGGGCATGCTGCTCTGCTGACGAGCAACACGGCGAACTCCAACTCGCAACTCACCGTTTTCTCCTCTAAACAACAATCAAATGATAATTAATACACTAACCCAAAGCAATTTCCATGTAAAATTCAGGGAAATCGAGTAACTTGGGAATATACCTTAGGAAAACAAAGGAATCGCCAGCAACTAATCTTTTTGATGTCACAAAATGACTCCATCCAGTTGTTAACAAATGCCTCCGAGGTTGGCCTACGCGAGAATTCAAATAATAGAAGGAAATTAGGTGGTTTTTTAGTAGTCTTAGCCATGTGATTAGCTCAAGGCGGCCAGCAAGCATCCTTAAGTTCAACAATTAGTTAGGAAATGCTACCTCTACCAACTCCACTTGGTGTTTATACTAATCAATGAACAAATCAACAAATGATCTGTTGAGTACAATATCTGATTTTTGACAAATTTAACTACAAACAAAGAGGAACCTCCTTATCTATTATGATCATAGTACGGTTTGCAGTCATCCAACCATCCCCAGATCATGATCATAGTTTCTATAAGGGAACAGAGGTGTATAGTGGGATGTGGGTATCATGTTGATGAAGATGAACTACAAAGAGATCATACCTCTGAAGATATGCTTAAAACGCCAAGGATAACCATGAAGATCTTCGGCTGACAACTCTTGAGTCGGAGTCTGTTGGGTCATATCCTAATAAACAAAACTACCATGAGTTTACTTTTAACAATCATCAACAATTGACAAAATCACTCATTAACACATTAGCTCAAGACTATACCAATGGAGGAAGGCATTCGTTTGCGTGTTTACGAAGAACCGAGAAACCACCATGAGTACTCGTATCAGATGCAGTTAAGACCTTCGAAAAGGATCGAATTGCCGGTCTAGGGGGCTCAGGTGGGCAAGGATCAGGCTTAAGTGGTTCGGTTTGCTACAAACACAAATTACACAAACCACAATTTCAACAAATAAAGCAAAAGAACAACCCAAAAAGAATTTCTAACACCAAAAAGGTGAACAAAAGATGCAAATGCCATGTCAAAATCAAGAAAAATTAAACATCATTATCAAACTCTTACATCTGCTTCAGGAGTTAAAGTGATTTCAGCATAAACTTCATCTGTTTCTTTTTCAGCCTACAATTGGGAGAATCAAAACAATTTCACCAACCAAATCCAACTAATCACACAAATAATTACTAAATATACATAAAAAGTAACATAATTAAGAAGAAAATTTACCAGTAAAAGAACATTAATCACATTACATAAGATCTTTGATGGAAGATTAAACATATGTATTCTCTGATTTAATTCCTCATTTGTGGAAGCTTCCAACTACAAACAATTAAAACCCATTTAAGAAAATTTACACAAAAATTATTACAAAAATCAAAATCACCCAAATTTAGAAAATCAAATTAAAGATTCTTACTTGTTCCATATGACCTTGAGGAAAATAGTAAACCCTTTCCCCAACACGTGGAATTTCTACCAATGGACCTGCACAAGCCTTCCACAGTTCTGGGTACAGAACATCACCTCCACCTATAAAAAACCCATCAAAAATTTCAGCATTTCCCAGAAAAATAAACCCATTTCAGAGAAAAATCTGACAAATATTAATCAAAAAAAGAAATATTTACCAGAAGGAGACATATTAGGCTGACCAAATGCTAAACTATTTGCCATATCTTTCCACCAAATCTTAGAGATGTGTCAAAACTCAAAAGGGTAATAACTAAAAAGAAGAACCCAGAAAATTTTCCCCACAAAAACTCTGATTCTGAATCAATAAATACTCATAGCATTATTATGCACTGCTATTATTATTGCTTTCCTGTAATTAAAGCTGCAACCTTTCACAATTTGAAACGTTTGAAACTGAAAATAGAACCACAAATTAATGTGAAAAAAACCCAACTTTTATTCTTCTGCTTCTTCTTGTATCTTGTAGAGTTAAATTGCTCCCAGAAAACTTGCAATAATAATAATAATAGTAATAATAAAGTGAGAAAACAAAACGAAAACCAGCTCTTTCTCTCTCTTTTTCTTCCTTCTCTTTCACTTTCTCTCTCTTTTTCTCTGATTTGATGGCTATGTTCACTACGCCGTTACAGAATCCCATTGCCCGTTTACGCGCCTCTTATTATACATATTTTCACACTCTCTCTCCTAGTTAAGACTACTTTTTAAAATATCATTATCGTATCCTGCTCATAGATAAATATGGGCAGAGTCTGAGGAGAGATGGACTGCGGAAACTTGATAGAATTTAGAAAATGGGTCTGGACAACCCGAAGAAAGAGGAGAAGAAGTAGTCTACTCATAAACCCAAAGAAGGTTCACTACTCAAACCAATTGGTTATAGTATGAGTTACTCCTTGAGTATATAAAGTGATACATACTCTTCTCTTTCTCCGAAGTGGGACAACTCACATGTGGGTAACACATGGGCACTTCAGCACTCCCCCTCACATGTGAGTGTCCTTAGAATTTTAGCCCACCAGAAGGGTTACAAACCTATTGGGAATGAACATCCAATTAAAAGCCCCTTAACCAGTGGTAAGATTAAATGCCCTGTATAAAGACCCAACAACAAACCGGGCTCTGATACCATGATAGAATTTAGAAAATGGGCCAGGGCAACCCAAACAAGGAGGAGAAAAGTAGTCCACACATAAACCCAAAGAAGGTTCACTACTAAAACCAATTGGTAAAGTGATACATACTCTTTTCTTTCTCCGATGTGGGACAACTCACATGTGGGTAACACATGGGCACTTCAACAAAACTCATATCTATAAAGGAGAGCGTGGTAAAAAAGGAGTCCCCCGACTCAAGATGATTAAGATACATTTTAAATACTCCATCTTATTCATTTTAAGTGTCTCATTTACTTTATGTATTGTAGTCAATGCATTTGTTTCATCTCTAATATATTTAATTATGTATAATTAAAAATTATAAAAAGTTAATTTAATAAATTTTACATTAAAACGAATTAAATATGATTTCACATAATTAATTATATTTTAATTTTAACTTATAGATTAATAAAAAAAATTGAAGGACGTAATATAAACAGCGTTTCAAAAGTAAATGAGACACCAAAGTTGAATAGGTAGAGTGATACTTTTCCCTTCTTTACTAAGTTGTTGTTAGTAATTTTGAGTGTTTTGTTGATTGGTTCATAAAGAATCTTTCTAGAAATATATTACTACTTCCTATTCAGTCCAAATGTTTCATTTAGTTTTTTATGGCTCTATTCACTTGTCACTCTTAATTTGTATATTACTCTTAATCTATAAGTTAAAACATAGTCATGTGGGATCTTGTTTAATTCGTCTCAATATAAAGATTATTAATATTAAATTTTTATCATTTTTAATTAGGAATAATTTGAGGTATTAAGGGTTAAAATGTTGGCTTTGCAAGTGTGAAAAAACTAAATGGGACATTTAAGCTGAATAGGAGGAAGTATAAATTTTGGATAAAAATAACTTTGTTTATTCCCATTTTGATACATAAAAAATGCATATGCTCCCCATGTATCTTTTACCTGCCTTATTTGAATATTTTTATATTTCTTATCGTTCACATATGTTTTTCATTAAATTTATAAAAACATTTTAATTAGTGGTAATCCCTATATTTTATCACCTAATTTTGTTTTAATATTTTTTAATATTTATAGTTTCTACTATATCATCATCATCATCATACCCAGTGTATTCCGCTAAAAAAAACTATGATCAGGATCTGGGAAGGGAGGAACGATGGCATGCTCATACCCATAAGGAGAGTGCGATCAAAGAGTCCCTCGGCTCGAGAACGGTCTTCTAGCAAGAGAAACCTACAGTTGGCAAATAGAATAGAAGCACACACACAAAAACAAAGATAAGATCAAAGAAACAGGTAAAAAGCGACAAAAAGACAAAGGATAAAGACGAACGAGGGGGTAAAGGGACAGGTTTACTAATCTAGGACTTGGATAAGGCGCCGCCAACTGGCCCTATCCCTGGTCAGGTCCTTGGAGAGGTGAAGTTCATGCATATCACTTTTGATTTGTTCCTCCCACGTTCTCTTAGGTCGTCCTCGACTTCTCTTACCCTCCACTATGATGCATTCGATCCTTCGTGCTGGGGCGTCATGTGTTTTTCTCTGCACATGCCCAAACCATCTCAACCTGTTCTCCCGCATCTTTGCGGAGATAGGTGCAACCCTTAACGTCTCCCTGAACTCCTGGTTTCTTATCCTATCCAACATAGTCTTACCACACATCCACCTCAACATATGCATCTCCGTTACTTCCATCCTCTGTTCGAAAACCTTCTTCACGGGCACCGGCCTAATCGCAACGCGGTAAAATTTACCTTTTAATCGCATCAGAAACTTTTTATCACAAAGCACCCCGGTTGCTACTCGCCACTTAAGCCAGCCCGCTTGTATACGATTAGTAACGTCTCCATCGACCTCCCCGTCGCTTTGAATCACAGAACCCAAATATTTGAACTTGGACGTATACGCAACAACTTCACGTCCTATGGTTAACTCTGGCTCCCCTAGCGATTCTATCCCACTGAAATTGCATCGTAGGTATTCTGTCTTTGTACGGCTTATGCGAAGCCCCTTTCCCTCCAAGGCTTCTCTCCACTCTCCCAATTTACTATTAGCCTCCTCCTTGGTTTCTGCGGCCAAGACTATATCATCAGCGAAAAGCATGCACCATAGTACGGTCTCCTAGATGGATTTAAAGAGCTCTTCCATAATGACCGTAAAAATGAAAGGACTTAATGCTGATCCCTGATGTAGTCCCACATTAATTGGGAAAGACTCAATCATACCCGCCGGTGTATGTATGTTAGTCGCCACTCTGTCATACATGTCCTGTATTACCTCGATGTATCTTCGTGAAATACCTCTATTCTTGAGGCTATCCCAAACTAGGCTTCGTGGTATGCTGTCGTACGCTTTCTCCAGATCAATGAATAACAAATGCAAATCCTTCTTTCACTCCCTATACTTTTCCATCAGTCTCCGCAAAATAATATTATATTTATATTTTAAGAGATTTTATTTTCATATATACTCGTGACGAGAGTGTAATTTTAACCTCTTACAGAAATAATTGATTTTCTCATTATTGCCCATGGGTATTATCCCCCAAATTTAAAAACGCGTCAATTATGTATAACTAAACATATTCAGAGTGTATTTGATAATATAAATAGTGTAGCAAGTATGAAAACAAAGAATAAAAAGAAATAGCTTTTTATAATGAAAAATTGAACTAAATAATCCAATCTTTTACTTAATCACCGTAAATAATATTACTGTTGGATTGTTTTTTAATAATTCAATCTTCGCACTTAATTTGTTATCATCATACTAATAGGGTGTGCTGATAGCAAACTAGATGCAAAGATTGAATTATTATAAAATACTTCCTCCGTTCCATAATACTCGCTACATTTTCCATTTTGGGAAATTTCATATTACTTGCTACATTTTCTTTTTTAGTAAAAAATCAATCATTTAAAGTTATACCTACTCCTATTTTTATTCTACTCTATATCTAATTACTCCTATTTTTCTTTTTTATTTTTCACAAATAATATTAAAAAATTCCAAAAAAACAACTTTCCACCTACTGCCTATCATTGCACAGTAACTTCTTAATCTTTGTGCTCATACAATGGTAGCAAGTAAATTAGAACAGAGAAAGTATAAAGATATACTGTTTGTAAATTAAGAGCAAAAATTAGATTATTTAATAATAATCCAAATATAAAAATATTTACAATGAAAGGTTAAATTATTAATATCTAATTTTTTATTTGCAAAAAAAAAATTAATATCTATTTTTTATAATAAATACATAATGTGGGTGGGGAAGCATGGGAGTAATTTAATAGTACGGTTAGAGTCTTAGAGATTTGAATAGAAGTGGAATTTTGCATATGTTGGTTTATTTTTGTAAATAGAAAATGGTAATATTCGAATTTCTAAATTTTGACAAAGTTATAGTAGTAGTAGATTGGAAGACATCTTTAGCGAATAATTATTTATTGATAGACCTTGAGAATAAGTGGTGAGTTTTCTTTGGGTTGTGGAGGAATATTTGAAGGATATTTTTGTATATATATTATGGAGTATCTTATTGATTGGGATGTATTTCGATATCTACTTTAGGTTTTTGTTTTTGAGATATAAATTGAAGTTTAATTTTTTTTATTTAGGAGTATCAATTTATCATTAAGAAAGAAATAAAGGTTCATTTTTTGCATCGGTCTTTTATATTAAAAATTAACTTTAAAATGTTGTATCTTTTATATCAAAATTGTTTTTCTACTCACCTTAAATAATACTCTTAAAAAAAATCGTGGTTTTGTAGTAAATTAAAAACTTTTAAATCATACTCTCTTAATTCATTAAATTAATTTTTTTATCTAATAAAAGTAATTGATAAAAATGTTTCAAATTGACTCACTTAAAAATACATGTAGAAATACAACTTCAACTCAAATTGTTACCCTTTTTAAAAAAAAAATCCTTTTATTTTTGTTAACGTATCCCTCAAGCCAGGTACTCTTCAACCATGTTCCCCTTTATGAGTATGAGTTACCGTCATCCTTTCCTCCTCAGACCCTGACTATAATTCTTTATGGGAGAAAAATATTGGTACCTATGTTGATGATGACCTAAAAGGTTAGCTTATCCATTTCTAAAAAACTTATATTATTATTATAATTATTTCTAGTTTAGCATCAACAAATGTCTCTATTTAAAACCAAGATAAATAAAGATTATTACTCAAATAGTGCAAGACATGTGGTTAGACCAAGTCACATCTAATAGAAAGAACAAGTAGTTCAATAATTACAAAAACATTAGTACTTCATAATGTGGGGGACCCATTTCTTATTTACAATTCATGATATGGGCAACCCATAACCCAGAAAAAAAAAAAAAAAAACTAATTGACTAACCATGGTTAGAAAATAACCAGAATCCAAGAGGCATTGGTGTGAATGATGTGGTGGGAAAGGGGCAACAAGAACAATAAACGGTGAACCGTTAGATGACGGCGAAAAAAGCAAGTGGGTTGACACCTTTGACTGAACAGTAAGAAAAAGTTAGGATGTCAGTCAGGTAATAAAACGGCGTATAGGGGCGCGTGATAGAAAAAGACTTAACGGGAAAGTGAAACTACAGTGACGGAAGATCGTGGGGCTAACGTTACCGCTAGGTGTCGTCACTATCACTGTCTGCTTCACGGCAGGCAACACGGTTGGCTAGAGTTAACCCGGCACAATTTTTTTTGGCCTCCTTTTTTTTTATTTTCTATTTCCGTTTTATTTAAACATAGTTTGACTTTGAAATTAAATTATACCCCTAACAACTAAATCTTTCGTTTTTCTATACTTGTACATTTTTTTTTCACGCTACACGTAACTCAATCGTTAATATTTATATTTATGGACATTAAGTAAATATGAAAATTAAAAATTAAATGTTGAATTGAGACTATTCCAACAAGATTTTATATTCTTTATTTTAATCTATAAATTATCAACTATATAAAAATTAAGTTGTTTTATCAATAATGCTGAAGTCAACATCAAGAAAAGCAAAAAAGAATGGAAAAAGAACAAATCAACCAACTTTTTTTTGATAGATTAAAAATTTTAGGATACTTTTTTTAAAATGCTATATATTCATTGTATTTTTTCCTAAAATTTAGTACTTAGGAAATTTATTTTTCCTTGGTAAAGATAAGAAATGCATATGAAAAATAACATAAAATCAATAGAGTTTTGCTAAAAAACTTCAAGTAATTTGAAACAATAATGCTTAGCAAAAAAATAATAAATTCAATAAGGTATAAACATATATTTAAATAGTTAAAATTTAAAGAATTATGAATTAGCTCGGTAATTAGGCCTTTTAATTTATGAGAGACTTATCACTCCTATAATTTCTCTCTTCCTTTGAGTTTGGAATTTTGTACCCTAGTGTGAATCAAAAAAGTTTAATAATACCTTCTTTAAATTCAAGAGATATTAATTGGATCCTATGGTTATTTAAAGATCAAATTAATAATGTCCATATTATTTAATAATTACAAAATTATTGGAAACCAAATCAAATCTCACCTCCTTTCGTTTGTTTATTGTTCTCATTTTCGTTCATTTAATTATATGACTATATTCTATATTAAAATAATTTTATTTAAACATATTATATTTTTAATGATTTAATTTATTATTATGGTGTTTTTTCATTAACAAGAAATTTGCCATTTATTTGGATGCTGACTAAAAGGAAACTATTTCAATGTCCAACTGAGTCATGCAATTCAAAGTTGGACTAAATTGAAACATGCATGGTCCTATTAGAGTTCCATTTCGCTCTATATTTCTACATTTTCATAAGTTTTAAATTTTTACTTAATTTATTTAATATTTTCTACATATTATTTTACAAAAATTTATTTTTCTACATTATTGTTATTATTATCTCAATCTGAATTGAATTCTCATTGCTAGCTGGGTTGTGTTGGCATTTCTGAACACCTGCTCCACTTTGGTCTCGAACATTTCACACACGAGTTTCTTGCCTTCCATGATGATGCTGTCCTAGTAATTGATTTCCAATGGTGATCTGATAAAGATGAACTAGACTAGTTTGGTGGTGGTGTTTTATTTGAATTCTATCATGTATTATTCCGTCTATTTTTTGCATGGCCGTTTCTGAGAGTAGTTTTAAGGTGCAACCGCCTAAGACCCAACTTATAAAAGGGGTCCACATTCGAGTTAATAATCCTTATTAATAAAAATTAGTTTGTACATAAATATCTTATTATTATATGATCTTAAATTTGTATATTTATTTGACATTAATGTAATGAAAAAAAAAATTATATGATGTTTTGTTGGAGAAAAAAAGAAACTAAACTTTACCTATATAAAGCCATTTTTTTAAGTTTCGCCTAGGATCTAAAAATAATCAGGATCGACACTGATTTTTTGGCAGCTTGAGAATTTCTATAGTAAAATAAAAAAGTTTTCTAGCTATCTTTTAGATTGGTGAGAATTTATTTAATATCACAGGGGTGAAAGAGAACTAATAATCTGTAGAATTGGTTCTTTTGCTTTTTTAACATTATATCAAAGATCATGTTTCATGAAATTTCCTTTTGTTCATGAAGATCCAATTTTATCCCTACCACAAAAATAATTATAATGTTTCTCAATTCTGCATCAAACTTAACACTTTTTTGACATAAACGCAACTCATCTATGATATGTTATTTCGTAAATGTTAAAAGGGTTTTTCTAACCTATGCCATTATGGCATAGATTAAGAACATTAAATTCTTTTATAAAACTACTTTATCTCTTGAATATGTTCTTGAGAATAATAATTTTATGTATACATTAACTAAAGTAAGTATAAAAAAAGAGAATAAAAAAGAAAATCTTTGAATAAAGTTGGTAGATGAAGGTAATTAATATTCCCTTAACCTATGCCTTGTGGCATAGGTTAGACAAATCGATGTTAAAAATCACAATTTAAATTTTTGTTGATTACCATCCATATCATAATACATGAAAAGTGACCAAATATTTATGTGCATTAATCATTAGTCATTAGAGAATAGAAGTATAAAAAACATACTAGTACTTCACTTATATCATTATAGTTGCAATGTGGATTGGATTTTAATTAATGTTTAAATGTTTTTTTAAAAACAGGTATGTTGATTATGCTTAACAATCATAATAAATTAACAATAATGGCAAGTCGAAGATTTTAAAAAATAAAGGAATGATAGCCTTTGACCTTTGTTACTAAGAGATTCCAATAGTAACATTTGACAATGTTTTAAGAATGAATGAAGTTATTTTAATATGATGTTAAAATAAAATTGTAGCAAATAAAAATAGACGAATTAATATATAAATTGTGTTGGCTTTTTAATCGGCTTGTTTGATTAGCTGAAATTTATTGTTGTTTTTTGTTGGCTAAAAGCTAGCTGAAAAAAATCAGTTGTTTAATGTTTATGATATTGGTTGTTGACTATTTATTAAAAAAAAAAATAAGTCCAAAGGCAAAAATCCAATAAAAAAGCTAATTGAGTTAGTTTATTATTTTATCTTAAAAATCAGCTTTTGAAAAGGCTTAAAAATCAGTAAATATAAAAACAGATCTTCAAAAACACAATATAATAAGCGCTAGAGGTGTTCAAAACAGACCCGATGATCCGATAGACACCCCACTATATAACCGAACTCGATTTGACCCGACTTAAAAATGGATCTACAATTATGTAAAAATCAATGTTAACACAAAACTCGATTTTAAGCCGATCCGAAATCAACCCAATGACCCGAATGAACAAATTTGAAGCGGATTATAAACAGTTGTAGAGTTCCATCCTTTAATGGTGGTGGGATCAAAGTAAAACGTGGTGGGGGTCATTTCCTGCTGATCTCTCTCTGTAAAAATTAAGCTTTATTTTATCTTTGTGGGGCCATGGGGGTGAATTCATTCATCCATTATGAAACAGTTGATTTGAGGTTCAGAGGGGATACAAGTGGTCCCCATTGATTGATACATGTCAGCACTACTGTACCTTCTTCAGTGTCTCCACGTGATTTGCTATGCATTTTGTACGTCCTTTTCCACGTGTATAGCCCTACTACTTTCTCTCTTACACTCTCTTACATTTTATTTACATTTTATTGCAATGTTTGCTTTTTTACGTAATTTAAATCTTACTATTTTTAATTATGAATAATAAAAAATTATAAAAATTTGATATTAATAATCTTTGCAATGAGACGAATCAAACAAGATCTCACTTGACTATATTTTAACCTATAGATTAAGAACTAATCGCAAATTAAGAGTGCTGAATAAATAGTGCAATTTTTGTCAATGTTGCAACTAATTTGGAACGGGAGATGTATTTTTTCTTATGCTTATTTTCAAAAATAAAAATCATCTTGTTAATTTCACTACTACAAATCATCACTTGTGCCACAGTAACAGTCGTGACACAAGTAAGAATTTCCCATGGCTGTGATGTCCAGCCACGGGAATTTAACTTAGATCCTACCGTGGCACAAGTGATCGTGGCTAGATTGTTGCCACGGAAAAATTATGATTATGGCTAATTAACAATAATGGCAAGTCGAAGTGGCTAATTATATTCTTTTGCCACACACGCATAACCCCCAATGTCTTGGGTAGGATTTGAACCCAAGACCTTCAGGTTGGTATACCAACACTCCAATCACTAGGCCATTAGTTATTTAGTGATAATTTAAGTGTTGTTATTATACTTATAACATAACACTCCTACCACTTAGTGTATTATTATTATTATTATTATTATTATTATTATTATTATTATTATTATTATTATTATTATTAACTAGTTGAACATAATTAATCGTATATTAAAATAATATTACTCGTATTAATATATATTACTTAGCTAACACTTAGCTAATACTTATTAGTTATTAGTATATTACTATATTATTAGTTGTATATTATCATATCATTTGTAATATATTTTTTTTTTGCTCCAATTTAAAATTCAGACCAAAAATTGATTTTGTAGCATTTTGGTCGGAAATTCCGACTAACGCTTGTCAGTCGGAAAATTAATCAGAAATTTTCGACTGTTTTGAGTTAGTTGGAAACTTTCAGTCGGAATTGCTCCGTTTTTTAGTATTGTAGCACGGTTAGAGAAAGAAAAAAATATTTTGCATGTGTCCTTGAATTTAAGAGGAAGATAAGATCTGGTTTTCACTAAATAAAAAATTAGAAAAGTCTTGAAATAAGTTAGAGACAACCTTTCTCTCGTTTGTTGAAAATACTTTAACTTTATATAAAATCATTGTTTAAGGTCTAGTTTGAGTATTTGGTAAGTGAAAAAAACTTCTCAAAATAATTTCAAATGTTTTTATTTAAAATATAGTATTAAATGAAATTATTGTTTAAAGAATTTTTTCTTATATTAAATTAAAAAACAAGGAAAAATAATATCTTACTTTCTAATAAATGTTAAGTTGGATGAAGATTTTGAATTTAAATAATTTATACTCTTTTTATTTTTTAATTTTCTCTTAAAATATATTATTTCCATGGCAAGATCAAAACTTGCGGTAAATTCAAATTCAGGTGTCATAATTTATAACACAATCACACAATAACTATTTAACAGTGACCTATAAGTCTTTATTTGCCATGATAAATATTTACCCGAGACATAATTAGTGGCACAAAGTTTTTGTCACAATAAGTATTTCCTCGTGACATAATTTGTTGTACAACTTTTTGTTTGCTACAAAAAAATTTCCCGTCGCAAGATTTGTGGCGCAAGTGCTTGTTTGCCATGATATCAATTTACCCGTGGCACAAGTGTTTGTTTGCCACGGTATTTTTTACCCGTGGCATAATTTGTGGCACAAGTGCATCTTTGCAACGATATATATTTACCCGTGGCAAAAAAATTGGATATGATTGTGATATTGTCTTGAAACCTATTATTCCCGTGGCAGGATCAAAACTTGCCACGAATTTTAAATTCTCGTGGCAAAATTAGTGGCACAAGTGATGATTTGTAGTAGTGCTTATTTTTTTAAATACAATAATATTACTAGCGATTTTAATTTGCTCATAGTCTGTATGGCAAATGACTAATTGATGAAGTTGTTGGCTGGTTTGATTAATTGAAACTCTAAAAGTATTAATTTTTTTTAATCTAATTGTTTAAGTTAACTGTTGTGAAAATGCTTGGAAAAAAATAATTTATTGCTTGTTAACTGTTTATTAAAAAAAAAATGTCATAAAGCTAAAAGTTAATAAAAATTTATCACGTGAAACTTTAAAAGCCAATTTTTCTATTGGCATTATCAAACACTTTTTTTTAGTTATTATACCAATTAAAACCAATAAAAAAATAACAGAAAAAACTAATTGCAAAGACCACGTAGTAAAAAGGGGTAAAGAGTACTTCATGGTAAGTGGTGAAGTCAGTTTTTTTAGTTAGAAAGAATCAAATATATCCAAATCATAGCTATATTAATACGAAAATCCCTACACACAAAGTTTGTTAAATTAACTCTTTAAGGTGTATTTGCATAATATAAACTATTATCCTTGAATTCTCATATATATGGGAGACTTTAGCCTTACTCCTCGATTATATACTTTATATATATATGATCAAATAGAAAAGAGTTTTTTAAAATGAGAAAAAAGTATAATAGCTTAAACTCGTACGTAACATTTAAATGAACAAGTATAATAGTTTGTGATAAAGAGAAAAAAGTATTGGAACTAAATAAAACAAGATATTAACAACAATTATAAAAATAGTATGAACGATAATTATAATGATAATAATAATAGACGAAAACAATAATTACCAACAACCTTAAGATTTATCCATTTTTCCCCCTTGGAAATAATTTTCTTAGAAAATGAATAGGTGTACAACAAAATCTTTAATCAAAATATTGTGTCATATTTTTTTGTTGTGCAAAGGAAATTTCTTCAATAAAACAGGCAAGGAGTAGGAGACTAGGAGTAGAACAACTATCTGTACAACACAACTTACTTCTACTAGTGTGTTGCAAATCAACAAGTTAAAACCGTTACATAAAATCAGATAATCAAATTATTCACCCCAATCAATTATCAACCATCAATTTTTAATTGTTTATTGACAAACATTCTAAAAAAACATAGTTAAACATCTAATAATAGTCAAACAATTTTCGTTGTTAAACTTTTTTTTATGTTGATCATGAAGTATATTCATAATTAGTTGTTGGTTGTTGGCTTGTTTGACCAATTGAAAATATTGGCTGTTTTTGTTGGCTTTTAAGCTAGCTGAAAAAGGTAATTGTTTATGGTCATATTTCGTAAATTTAAGTATTGACTATTAATTGTTTACTAGAAAAATGTAGGCCAACAGGCCAACAAAAAAACTAACTGGAATAGCTTTTTAATTTTAGCTTCAAACCAATGTTTTAGCTGACTTAAAAACTACTTTCTCTGTTCCGTTTTAGTTGCACCATTGGGTTTGACATATTTTTTAAGGGCCGTCAAATCAGTATGATAAAACTAGGGATGACGTATGATTGATGGTGATATGTGGTGTAAAAATAAAAAAATTATTATAAGTAGATAGTGGTTGTGGCTTGTGCGTATATTAAATAATTAATGGGATGATGTATGATTGATGGTAATAGTGGGGTAGGAATAAAGTGAGGATAAAATAAGTAGATTATTTTTGCAAAAAATAGTAATGTTGCAAGTAATATAAAACTTTCAAAAACGATAAGTGTTGCAAGTAAAATGGAACAGAGAAAATATTTAATTACCAAACACTTTTCTTTGCGTGTTGACCAACCAAATAGCGAATGTAAAAGTTAAGTACCAAACACCCCTAAATTAAATTGTTACAGAACAAGATTAAAACGAAATAATTGATAAAAATTAAAAAGTAAGGAGGTTGGGATTGTTTCTTTACATTTTACACTGTTAAAAAATTAAATTGTATGCATGAATGATGAATTGTTGATTGTTCAGTGAATCTTGCCCATCACACATTGTGGCATCACTATATGCACATGCTCCCCTGTTTTCCTTCTTTCAAATCTAGGCCAACAGAAATTTTGGTCCCCTAAAATCCTGATATTGTTAACTTGTGAATTGTGATCAACTTGATCCGTTGTTGGGTAATAGGATTCTCCCCTTACTTTTCTCAATTATCCATTCTAAAATTTTAATACTTATTTTAAAATAAAAAAAAAATCTCAAAATTCCCCCAATTTTCCTCTATCAAGCAATTCTAACCTTTAGATTGAGTAATGAACCCTTATTACATTTTAAATAATGGAGAGGATCCTAACTCGTTGTTGGGTCATACCATTCGAGAAAGTCTTGTTTAAGCTTGTTTCACTCTATTTCAGTGTGTATTAATCTAAAAAAATAAATTAATAAATGTTTTTATTTTATAAGTACAATTATTAGAATTTACTTTCTATTATTAGGTTGGTGTACACAAAAATAGGATACACCAAATCTATAGAACATTCAGGGCCGACCCTAAATATTTGGGGTCCCTGGGTGAAATAACATATTGGGGCCCTTTTCCTTTGCAATTTATAACTTATATGGACCTTTTAGAACCATTAATTTTGCTTTTTTGACATGAGGCCTTGCTCGACGGCCCCTCTTGCCCACCCTTAGGGCCGGCCCTGACAAGATTTTTATTGTTTCGTAAAATAAGTTCAAAATAATTCCAATATATTGTTTAGAAAATTGCCTATAACAAACTAAACTTTGTTCGATCTGCTGAAAATATACTAATTTATTATTTATTTTTGAATAAGCCCACCTATTAAGTATATTTGCTATAAATAAATTCATCTATTATTTATAATCATCTTCAAACCATCTTTACAAGTCAAACAATCAGAATAAAATAATAATTGAGTTTATGTTCAGCAATTATACCTAATAGGTGGGTTTAATTAAAATAAACAATGGTAAAATTAATTTTCAACAAATGAAAATTCTTAATTTTTTTTTCGATAATTTCTCATATATTATTTGATTTTTCTTATTAATATTTAAAAATGCATATAATAATTAATGATGACATTAGATCGGGTTGGCATGAGAGCACGCATACATAGGCAATTAGGCATACCAGTATAGTAATAGTACGATGCACAAACATTGGAATACTTGCTAGAAGAAATAAGGTAATCTAATTTATATTTTTTTTCGTAACTAAAGATTTTATATCATCTATCAAAAAAAAAAAAGATTTTATATCATCATCGATATAATTAATTATAAGTTTCTTAGCAACATAATATATTTATTTTATCTATAATTTAATCATTGTTTACCGTATTTAGTTTACTTATTAGTAAATGAATCGGTTTACTTATATGACATTACTGGCTCATGTTTTCGAGTGTTAAATTAAACTCACTCAAATTAACCCAATATGATTGACTCAAAGCAAGTGTGATTAATTAAGTAAGATAAATCCCCATCCTAAACAAGTAATTTTCCATAACACAATCTCATAATGATTTTCATTGGACATATATCAGGCCAACCTTAGATATTTTGGGATCCTTGGTAAAATAGCGCATTCAGACCCTGGGCAAAATATCACATTTTGGTTTTTTTCCTTTGCAATTTATATGGACCTTTTACAACCATTAATTTTGCTTTTTGACACGGGGCCCTAGGCGATCATCCCTCTTGCCCCTTTGGGCCGGCCAACCAAGTATTACTATTTGGTAATAACAATACTATGTCTCTATACAACTAATTACTATACATCAAACAAACAAATGGATAATGTGATTAAAGAAATAAAATTAATTAGCTGGAGAATATACTTACTTAATTAATGACATCCTACTATATAACCAAACCAAATTATAAATAATAATCCATAATATAAAGTACACAAGGTGTATACATGATACAACCACCTTAGCAATAATCACCAATGAAAATCAAGCCTTGTGAATAAATATTTTTCACAATAGTGCTAGCTGATCTCATTGCTGTCCTCATTTTCCTCTCTTTTTCAACAATAATAGTTAATAATAATATATACTGAATACTGATTCATATATATATATATATATTCATAATAATAATAATCACTATATTAATAATTAATAATAACAATAATAAAAATAAATAATAAAAATAATGATATTATTAATCATGTTTATGGTCCTTTATAAGCAAGTGGTTAAGCGCAGCTAAACTAGCATTATATGCTAATTAAGTTTGTTAATGCAAGAGGATTAGACAAAGATAGTTGAAGACAAGCCAATGAATAGTATGTTATGTGAATTATCTGTCTGTCTTTACAAAATTAGGGCTTAATCTAGATTTGGTATCTTTCACTTTACTGATCGACACCTGTTCATTGCTATTTTTATAACTCCCATGCCTTTTCTTTACATAAAGAATAATTAGCTTATAGGGTGCTTATAGCGACCCTTCTTGTCAGGAAGAGCCGATGTTTTTTTTTGCTTGTTTTAAATTAATATGTATTCTGTTAGAGTGTTTAATATATTTTGAGGTTTTAATTATCAACTTAAATTTTTAGTTATGTTGGTTTTTTGATATATTATCAGAAGTCAGTGTGACAATAGGTCACAGATACGAATCTTAACCATCTATCATTTAAAGTGGAATATTTAGCTTCAGGTATGAGGAGGGTCTGTGTTACATCCACACTACTTAGAGTATATAACATATCTTGGGGCCTCGACCATCAGCTTAATCTTTTAGTTGAGTTGGTTAGTTGATATATTCAGTCTCTTTTAAATTTGTTATTAAAAGTGACGTATAAGAGAAATGTTAATTTTAATAGAAATATTAGAGGGATAGAGGCAATATTCCACAACCGTCTAAATTTTCTTATTAGGGGTTTACACACAAATAAAAGAAGTATTTGATTGAGGTATATATGTAGAGCAATATTTTTAGTGAAGTGATAGGTTTTAGTTTAGAAGAAGAAAATAAATCGTAGGTTATAGTTAGGTATTGTAGGTGAGGTTATATTCTAATGAGGTAATATAGTAAATTCAAACTCATTACTTTTTGTTATACTTACTTCAAATATTATGTTAAGAAATAAACTCGACCAGATATTTACTTCATTACTTAAAACCTTATCATATTAAATTAGACTTAATATGTTATACAAATTAAAAATATTAAATTCTCTACACATCCTTAATAATTTGTTATATTCCGACTTATAATGTGAGAATTGTTCCAATAGTAGTGGGCAAATCCCAATATGACAAGAGTATAAGCAATTGTTAGGTAAATAAGCGGGTTTGCTAACCCTTAATAAAAAAGGATCAACTTGCAAATTCTTTGGAAGTCCACTATGAAAATTTATTTATTATATTGGTCCATTGGAACAGCTAATTACCCTAGTAATTACAACACTCATTTCAATTCATGAAAATTAATCAAATTAAAGTGACTTTTGCAAAAAGATAATATAAAATGTAAGAGACTAAGTTGATAATTAACATTCATCATCACATCCAATATATTCAGCTCATAGAAAACTATGATCAGAATTTGGGGAGAAAACTGATAATTGACATTGAAATATTAAATGATATATATTGGGGGTGTTTGGTAAAGAGCTTATCAGGAAAATTTTAGCTGGTTGGATAAAAAAGAGGGTTGGATGGATCAAACAAGCTAAAAAAAATATTTGGTAAAATAACTTATTTATAGAGCTTATTGGCAATTTGGCATGAACAAGCTGATTTAGCACACGCTCATAAAAGCAGCGTTTTCTCCTATTTTAGTTGGTTCATCAATTAAGTGATTCAATTACCCCTAATTTCCCTTGAAGGCGCTGCATGCCTGCGACTCATTTGGGTATTTAATTACTTGTTACTTTGGCTATATTTTTCTATTTGTTATTTGATATTTATGAGTAATTTTTTTGAGTATTTTGTTATTTTGGCTTTTTTTTTTTGTGACGGAATGAATACACGTAATTTTAGAGTATCATACACTACTAATTATCATAAATAATCATAATATAATTTTATAGTTTTAACTAAGAATATAATTTAAAGTTCAACTAACATCTTACTAATGTTTTGTAAGTGATGACTTATTATGAGTATGGTTTAAATAAATGTAAACTCAACAATAAATTTGTTATGTCTTAATATGTCTTTTTACCCTAATTAACTTTCAGCTATCAGCTAAATTTTACCAAATACTATTTAGAAATCAGCTAATAAATTCAGCTGGTCAAATCAGCTTATAAAATCAACTGGTCAAATAAGCTTTTTCAATCAGCTATCAACTACCAGCTATCAGCTGTTTGCCAAATACCCTTATTAAAATTTGCCTTATAATAATACTCAATTTTTTTACTTTTTTATCATCTCAAGTTCTCAACATTGCAACATTTTTTTTAATAAAAATGTGCCATCAATTCCTTTAATTCTTATTCAAACATTTTTTCTTTATAAATTACTTAATTTTAGTTTTCTAGTCTTTCACAACTACTTTTACCTTACATGCCTCTTATTATATTTTAATGTTTCAGTTTTTTTATATAAAAATATCCCCTCCTATTCAAATCAAATGTTCTGTTTGATTTCGCATATTTATCGATGTACTATTTCAATTCTTAATATCTCAAATTTTATTTCAGGTTAAAATTATAAAGAATTAATATTAAAATATTTTACAATAAAATGAATCAAATAAAATCATAATAGATGAACAATACCAAAAAAATGCAAAAGTTTGCATTAAAGACAAGTAGAAAAGCTTTAAGTTAAGCATCATTGTGTAATACTTCTATATAATGGTTCCTCGTCCTTTCCCACCCCTCCCCAAGATAAATTCCCACTAATAATTGGGATTAGTTCAATATAGAACCTAAATAAAGGTTTATATTTCTTTTTGTCTACAAAAGTGGGCCATAAATGGAAGAACTAAAGCAAAATTATCATCATCTTGTCTAATTAATTTAATTCTATTGTTTATTCAATGCTTTCTTATTTAACCATGATCCTCACTATAAACTGATCAGTTCAAACCAAATTTTATGAATATTATGTTATAAATATTATGATATGCTCTAACACGCCCCTTCACACAAGAGCTATTTGGGATAGAAGTATGGATGCAACATAGACCCTCCTCATACCTAATGCTGGATATTCAACTTTATGAGGGTTGATTGAGATTTGAACCCGTGATTACTTGTTATACTGACTTTTAATACCATGTTAATTAAGGAATCAACTCAACCAAAAACTTAAGTTGATGGGAAATTTGAAGTAACTAAAATGTAAACTAAGAGTTGATTTTGTAATCCATGTTACTAAAATGTAAATAATTAAGAGTTGATTTTCTAATCCATGTTACAACTTTCATATGATCATCTTTACCAAGCAATTATATGAATAATTAGAAGTAGTAGCAAGTTAATTAGGTGTTTTGGAAAGTTTGAAGAATTCTCCAATCCCCACCCATAAAAATATTAAAATTCACCCAATGAACAGATCACACCAGGACGATTGTAAAGAACAAGGAACATGCTTTATTTCTTGTGAATTACTCTGAGATCTAAATAGAGACTAAAATACCTTCCTCGACAGGCAATAATTGGTCAATCTAGCTAAGTTAAGAACAGCTGTGTTACTTGTTCTCCCTCCATTAGTTTATATTTGTCCACCTTATTATAACAGATAGTTTTAAATGTTTGTCCATTTTAGAATACTTTTTATTTTAGAAATTTTTTTTTCCCAAATATACCCTCATAAACCATCCCATTTCCCCAAATATACTCTCTCTATATTAATCACAATGATATTTTTTTTCTTTATTTTATCTTAAATTTAATTATTTTTTTCTCTCTAATAATACCAATAAAATCGTCACTTCACACTACTACTTAATTAAAATAGTACTCACTAGTTTTGTTACTTTATGTGAAAAAAACCCATAATGAACTATCATTAATAACGGAGAGAGCAGTTGTTACTCTTTTTTAGGATGAATTTTGCCCAAACTTCTTTTAGTCGTTGTACTCAATTTGTGACATTTTTTCAATTCATAATCCACACTTTTTCTCTTAATTCTTATTCGTAAATTTTAATTTACATTTTCTTTTCATCAATATATTTTTTCTATTTTTTTTTATAAATTACCACTTTATCCAATTTTCTTAATTTTTCTGTCTATTGTCAATTGCATAATTTTTATGAGAAAGAGAAATTATGTAATGGTAATACTTCCTCCGTTCTGAATTACTTGCTATATTTCAGTTGAGGGCACTATTCATCGTTCAAGTTTATTTTATATATTGCGACTAATATATCAATAAAAATATAGTCAAGTGGGATCTTGATTGAATCGTCTAATCGCATTCTTTTATAATATTAACATTTTATAATTTTTAAATGTATATAATTCGACATATATACATTAACAAAATAATACATTAAATTGCGTAAAAGGTCAAATGTAGCAAGTATAATAGAACGAAGTAAGTACTATTAAATTATCTAGGTGGCATGGAAGAATTGTTCAATACAGATAAGTTCATAAAAACTTAAAGGTATTTGTTAAAGTTTTACGAAATCTTATACATTTTATTATGACACTAAATATTCCATTTGAAATAATAACGTTAAATATTTCACTTAAAATAATGAGAGGTAGATACAATATATGTGGATTTTCAGTCATATTGACTTTTGATACCATATAAAGTACTCTTTCTATTTCCAAATCATGTTTTCTACAAAAAAATCCTTTTATCCTATTTTTTTTATTTAACTCTTAGTTTTACATGTATTGGACGAAATTTTTTAAATTTTTATAAAATCTCAATATTTTTTTCGTGTAATCCCTACGTGTTTCTCAGTTACAATAATTTAAGCTAATATAAGTATTAAATATCAAATCTACAACAAAAATCATATTTATCTTTATATATTTGCATTTTATTTTATTCATATGATTCCTATACGTTTCTTAATTAAAATTAAAAACTTTAAACTAAACAACTATTTACTGTTTACCAAATATAAAAAACATTAGAAAATTGTATTTGGAAAATATGTTAAATTACAATTAGAAAATATTTGATAAACTAAAACTATCAAATAAGTTGTGGATCAACAAATTAAATCCTCTACAAAAAATAAATTTTCAAATAATAATCATCATAATATTTGAATAAAGGTCAAACAATTCTAAATTTCCATGGTTATTGTTTATTTTTTCAAACAGATAACATTTAATTATGAACTTTTGAGAATTATAAATTCCTATAAAATTTATGTATAATCAAACAACATCTAAGTAATTAATAAGAATTAAAGAATTATCGGTTAACTTAACGGTCGATTTTTTTTTTTATTCTTATAATAGAGTTTAATTTCCAGCAATTACACAATTGATTTATATTAATAAATTTTCTTTTTTGACTATAGGAAATTATCTAAAAGTCTAATAATAATTTAAACTTTAAAATATTTGCAAAAACTCCCAAAATAAGGGGAAAGAAGCAAGATGAACGAAAAAGGAGGGACACCCACGTGGAGACCAATTAGGTTGGTGTTGGTTTCCTTTCTCTGTTGCACTTCTTTGGCTTGCGAATCCGAAACATTTAAACTTCTTTTTTTTTTTTTTGAATTTAGATATATAAGTGAATCAAATTTTGGTCTAATAATAAATTAATAGTAATATATCAAAAATACAAAATATATCATTATTGTCATCATCACCATACCCAGCGTATCCCACTCGTATAAAACTATGATCAGTGTCTGGAGTGAGAAGAATGACGATAACTCATACTCATAAAGGAGCGAGTGCGATAAAAAAATCTCTCGACTTGAGAAGGGTCTTCAAAGAGAGAAACCTGCAACTTACATGGTAGAATACATACAAAATATATACTCCTATTAAATTAACAATTTCCTAGGTTTCAACATTATTAATTAAGGTTGGCACTAATTGAAAGTTTATAATTCATTAAAATATTAAGTGCTACTTGCAACTCTCCTAAAGGCAAAGAAAATTTAAAAAATAATAAAATTGAAAATTATTAAACTAATAATTGATTTGTTTATTAGCAAGAGTTGTACGGATGAAAGGCAAAGAAATCAAAGCATATGAGATTGGAATCCATGTGAAGACAATCATGGGAATTAAGCAATAACTTGAAAAAGTTGTTAGTGGGTGTCTCTAACCATCTCAATTGCAAACATATAATTAAGTTCATGATAATTTATTATTAGTGTCTAATTAATTAATAATTTATAGAGTAGTACTTAGGTTAAGTGGGAATCTGGTCCCTCTTGAATGGTGCAAATCAAAGTTCTCAATTTCACTTTTTTTTGACCCTTTATGGAACACTCTTATCATTGATATAGTTGAATCCTCTTTCTTTCAAGAATATATGGTTTACCAAACTTTTCTTGAATTAGGAGTAGGATCATTTCTAGTTCTCTCACAAAAGTGGGGTATTTGATTATCGGCTCATTTAACCCGTTATTTTGATAAGTTTGTATTTTTATTAGAAAAAATTATCAGGAATAATACAATTTTTTTCTTATTTTCTTACAATAACACGAACTTTTGATTAACCATGAATTCCAACTTAAAGGTTTTTTTCCTAGAAAATCCTTAACATGTTAAAAATCAAACTGTATGTCAAAAAAATTGGTAAATTAGTTAATAAACTAAAGTTGGTATTATTCTTGGAAAATAACCCCTAAGTTGATATTATTCATATTTAATTAATAGTTGGTATTATTGTCGGGAAATTAACAAAAGATTGTATTATTCAGGATAATTTTTCCTTTTTATTATTGTATTTTTAACTAGTTGTTAGAGAGATTTTATTGCAGAAAATTTTGATTAAAAAGCTTAAAAACAATGAAAAAACACTCAAAGTAGCATTTTAATTTTTACTTAAAAAACGCTTTTTATTTAGGTCAAATATCAATCATCAAATACGCACTTCATTCTTATTTGTTCGTCCTATTTTCCTCAAATAGAATTCTATCAAAACTCTACCTTTAGGAATGTTTATATTGAGACATCTTTTAGATAAAAATAACTTATAAATTATTAAAATACTCTTTTTTTAAACTTTGATCATGCTATCTTTTCCTTTCCAAGTTTATTGATAGGGCGTTGTCCAGTGACTGAGAGGTCCGGGAAAATGGAAGTCCAAACTTAATTTTACTCTAATGAAATTTTTTATGGATCCGAGGGAAAGGAAATCAGGGATGCGTGAGATTCGATTCAACAATCTTTTATGAAAAAGGCCATACTTATTCCAGCTGATACGAGATATAGAGGGTGTTTGACAAATTACTCATAGCTTATTATAGTGATTGATTTGACCAGTTGGTTTGACTAGCTGATTTTGAACCCGCTCTTATACGCAGCTTGTTCAAAAACATCTTATTCGTATCAATAAACTATTTCTATCGGCTAATCCACAAAACACTAGTATTAGCTGGTTTGACCACCTAATTCTCCATTTATATCAAAATAAGCTAAAAATGCTTAATAAGCTAATTTGTCAAACACTCCATAATTTTTCTTCTACTTTGTGATTTTATTTCTTAATGCTTTGACTCACCTTTTACTAAAAGAAACTTTCAAACTTTGATGGAAAATTAGTTTAGCCGTCGTATAAGCAAAATTTGAATGATCATTTGCAATAGACTTGAGGAACTCGTCTTCTTCAACCCAAAAGAAGAAATTTAAGTCTTGTTTACAATTACAACCTTAATTTAAGACATAATTTCAGGAATATGGTGTATCCAAAAACTTACTAAGAAAAACGAAAATTTGACTTTCAATCTTATAATAATTTCTCTAATCCATATTTAAAAAGAGAATGATAGTGTAGTTCTAACATAATCTGTCCAATCTTCTATTCAAGGTTGAATTTTATGAAACTAATTATTTAATTATGAAAAAGTAACTTGTTTTAGTCTCCTAAGTCATTGTACAATAATCCTCCGTCCATTTAATTTGTAGGATTTTTCATTTTGGTTCGTTCCACTTAATTTGTATCATTTTTATTTTTGGACTTTGACCCACCAGTTGCTTTTAATTTCATCCATACATTTTAACTCTCTTTCATCCATACATTTTAACTCTCTTTTATTTTTATCTACACAATTCCTTCTCTATCTTCATTAGTTACAATTATCTACCTTTTTCTAAAAAATTACAATTTTTATCCTTGATTCAAACTACATTCGACATAAGGAGTAGTCTCATAGAGTATTAGCAAGTGAAAAATCAGCCAATCTCACAAGTCACAACAAGGCCAAAGTTATAGTGGGAAAAGGCTGGCCACGACGAATTCTAATATTTGTAAAAATCTAATATATAGCATATTTGACTCATAATTTATTTTACTTTTATTTTCAAAATAAAAACTCATTGATTCTTTTCTCAAAATAACGAAATTAATTATTTAAGCACCTTTAAAACTTTTTAATTTTTTCGCCATCTTCAACTAAAACCTTTGACTTTTTCATGATATTGATCGTATTTGTTTCATAATTAAATTAATGATATTTAATTGCACAAGGCCAAGCTGTAAGACCGTCATAATTACAATTATCATTATTATTAATTTCAATCTTGAAATATATCCCTTGTAGATGAATTTTTTCCAATATATGCGATGAGTCTTAAGGCATATTCCACCATTGGAGGAGACATATTTGTTAGGAGTAGATCAAAAATCTACTTCAATAGTGACCCTCTTAGAAAATGCCAAGAAAATTAAGTATAAAACGACTAAGTTTAATGAATTCCTTAAAATCTAAAATATGTTGGTTGACCTAGCTACATATTTCACAAGATACTACAATGTGTTAAGAATGTATTATTATAGGCTATGAGGAAAACCATTTATTAATAGTACATTCAATAATTGAGTTCTCAAAGGAAAAACTTAAAATGACAAGGATAGGCCATAGAATTAAGCAACACCATAGTTTTACAGGGCTATTTTAAATTTTTTTTAATTAAGTATTATCAAATTAACAAATAATTAATCATAAAAACCTTTCTTGTATAATTGTAACTTGTACTCCTATGATGTATCCAACTTTGTCATATTCTTTTCAATAACAGAAATAGGTCATGTTGATTTACCTTAAAAGATTATTATTATTCTATAAAGAAATTTGTTTAAAAAGAAGTTTGTTTTGTTTAAAATAAGTTTTCTTCACTAAAAATATGCTATCGGTACAGAATTATGTGTTTGATTGTTTAAGTGAATATAGTTTTCACCCTATATCACATGTTTTCAATTTATCGGATGGTCAATAGGAGCTCTCTTTACACTAAAATCAAAGATTCAATAAACGAAAATAAATAAAGTGAGCATTATTGAAATTCTTATTCTTTACGCTTACTGAAATTTACAAATTTACTGAACTCAACTTATTTTTATCAAATTGTTATTCCTTTTAATTTCTTTGCAGTATCATTTATTATACGCAGAAACAAATTTTTGTTCATAAATTTATATTATAAGATGAAGAGAGCACGATCTTAATGATTAACTCTAGTAAAATTACACCACACTTAACACTAAAAACTTTTGCATTACAAAGCAATTTACATAGTTTGTCCAAGAATTTCTTCAATATTCTATTTATTGCCGTTTCAAGTTGATTTTATGTACAAGAGATTCTGTACATGTTCACATTCATAGTTGCACATAACTTAACTTATAATAATATTTAACCATAGTCAAATACTTTGAACAAGTTGATGATTTAAATTAAGAATATTCATTCAGGATTCCCAACATAAAATCAGGATTACTTGCTTAATTAGATTTGATGCATATATAAAAATAAGAATCATGTTTTTAAATTTAATTTTATGAAATATTTTAAGATTAAAATAAAGATTTGAATTTGACATGATATCCTTAGATTGAATCAAGATTAGGCTTATTTCCTTGTCAATACACGAACAAGATTAAATTAATTACATTGGTTGAAGCCATTAGTAGGTGTTTTGTCAATTGTCATTAATGATAAGTACTGGTTGAGCTGAAAATTAAACCATACAATTATACAGATCAAGCATGTTGACTAAATTTCAACTTTGGGCCCAAAATGATTTGAAGATCTAATACGGGCTGTTGGCCCAATTAAAAGGAACAACTTCTGCTTAAACTTTGGGTCATCTATGTACCGATGTAGTTGCTAATAAAAGATGATTCATAAATTATTGTGAGAGACTGTCTCTTTGAGATACCATCACTAATTGGGTCAGCCTAATATATATTTTTTAAAATATTATAAGTAAGTATTAAAAGTAATGTAAGTAGATATTTAAGATGTTGTGAATAGTTATTAAGGATACGATAAGTAGACATTACGAATAATGTAAATGTAAGTAGGTATTAAGTTTTAACGGGTTGGTTCTGAGAGACGTCTCTCAAAGAGACGGTCTCTCAAGAGACTAGCTGAAGATGATTATTTTAGATTTTTTTTAATTCTTCCTCCATTTTTTACTCGCGCTCAAGCCCAATTTTTAGATTTTATTTATTTTACATATTACAATTATTATACGAGAAAAAAACATAGCCACGAGGGATCTTATTTTATTCATCTCGACGCATATTTTCATAATATCAAATTTTAATAAGGTGTTTGTCTGCAAATAAAAAAACAAAAGAACTGGCGGGCCTTGGTGTAAAGGGTCGGGCCGGGTCGGGGTCATTGGCGGGCCTTGGTGTAAAGGGTCGGGTTGGATAATTATAAGAACTAATTGCAAAAAAAAATTTGCCACTTTTTTATTTTAATTTTTAAATGATATTATTATAAACATAAGTGGATCAACCCAACGGGTCATTAAAAATATAATAAAAATTGTTTTTATTAACTTTTAAAAAATGGGTCAAAGTGGGTCGGATTTAAACGGGCTTGACCCGCCCTGCCCAGTTTAACATTGGACACGACCCGTCCCGACCTGACTCATTTAAATTTTAACCCACCTCGTTAAACACCTCTAATTGTAAGTGATCATTTTAAGAGATTTAATATACATGGGCCGGCATAAGCTAGACCATCTAAAGAACTTTTAAGACTAAAGTTTCTTATATGGAAATGCCATTGCTATAGGCCGATAGCCCATAAAATTCTATGGATATAGCCCATACATAATGACTAAAGTTCAACATAATTGTTCAAAGCTCACCAATATCGACTAGTTTTGTTTGACTAGAAAAGGCCCATACATGCAAGACTTGAAATATTCACTTATGAAATAAAGATGGTATGCAAATGATATTTTTGAAAGCTTGTCAAAAATTGATGTAATTATGGTTAAAATCCAAAATATTGGGCGTGGACTTAGATATAATGCTTTATGAATAATCATATTATATGATTTTGGGAAAGAGTGAACCTCATCAAGTTTGTTTGCAATTCCATGCTCATTTCTGTGGGTTAATGGGCACGAGCCCACGAGTGCCCTGTGCGTGTGTCCACACGAGTGAGCAATGGCGATCATGTGATGAATTGTTATGACCTAACAAATTTCGTCTAACAAATTTGCCGATTTAAACTATCAATTAAAGTGCCACAAGTTCCATTCCGTTGTACACCCCTTTAGGCCTTAAGGACTTTCTCATTTTTCATATCCATTCCCTATTCTCATTCCCTTTCCACAAACAAGAACTTAAACTTTTTTTGGATCAAAATTTCATATATTCCCTTCCCCAAATCCCATGTTCCAAACAACCCCAAATGTTTTACGAGAGCAGATTAAAAATAAAACTATTAATATTATTTATTCGTATTGATATTTATAATTTCAAAAGGAATGATTATGATTATTATACTTACAATATGATGTTATTTCAATGAAATAACATTTTCTTAATACTAATCCTTAAAAAAAAGCTTAGGAACTTTTTCTTTATCACAATTTGTTTTACACAAAAGTAACTTATAATAAGAATCATATGATGTTTCCTCTTTACTCAAACTTCTATTATACTTGTATAGTTGTATTATACACAAGAACCTTGTGTATTTTTGTTTTGCAATTGTTTTTGATGAATCATGATTTAGTGAGGGGTCTTAAAGGTAGTCTCGAAGGTTGTAAAATAGAAGATGACTTGATTCTTAAGAATAGTATCACCAATTGATTTTAGGTTATAATTTATTAAAATTTTATTGTAATTAAATTAATTTACATTTCTCTTATCCAAACCTATGGACATACTACACCCAATGGTTGTCATCAGAACTTGAGCTTAGATTCAAAGAAATATATGAAAGAGTAAAGTTCATGTCAAAAAAATGAAAATAAGATCAGACAAATTTAATAGAATGGATTAAAAATATTAAGGTGAATTTCGTAAGAAAGAGTTGTTATAATATAATTACTTCTTTAAAAAAATAATTGAAATACAAATAAGGTAATAATCAAGAAAAAAAACAAGATATAAATGTAGACTAATACATCCTCCATTTTCAAATACCTGCAACATTTGCTTTTTCACATTGTCCAATGTATCAATTTAATGCTTAATATCTTTAATCATGTATAAAGAAAAATTATAAAAAATTAATATTAATAATTTTTACAATAAAATGAATTAAATAAAATTTCATTTAACCATATTTTAACTTATAAATTAAATATTAAATATAAATTAATAATAATAAATAATTAATATCATTTTTCTAATGCCATAACTAAAAGGATGTATTATGGGATATATGGAGTAAGAATTAGGTTCCACCCCAAGGAAGAGGGTGACGACATTCTACCAATAGTGACAAAGCAAACAGCACAGAAACACCACAACTACCTCATAGACATTGGACACATACACATATAGTGTCACACGTACACATGTCACACGCTTTTTTTATTATGACAAATTCTTGCTTGATTACGTCTTTTGTAAAGACGGCTCTTAAAAGCCTATTTCAATTCTAAATATATATTGTTACAACTCTATATTTACAATTAGATTGAGTTTTTGAGAGTCATCTTTATAAAAAACGGTCTCTTAAGAGAGCACCTGTTTTATTATTTATATTATTATCATTTTTACTCCCTCTAATATTTTAATTAGTCTTATTTGACTTTATTCTATTTTTTAAATGGATTAAATGCGACCACTAAAAAATGAGAGAGAAAACGTGATAAAAACATGTTAAATGGTTCTTTACTAAATTAATTAATTGTAATAAGGTAAAAAATTTATACTATCCATAGAAATAAAACTGATAGGATGACATAATTTTATTTCGAAATAGAACAAATAGGAGAGAGAATTAATATTAAATAAAAAATAATATCCAACTGTCACACTTTGGTATCCTTAGCAACTAAGCAAAACATCAATAATACTTTACATTTAATACAAACCTTCGTCAAATGTGAACTCACCGAACGTCCTGGAATATCCATTACACTTCTATATCATTTTATGGAATCAAAAAGACCTATTTTTATCCACAAAATATCCAACAAATACGTCACATTTTTATAGCACTGTAGTCTATACGATTATTTTACAATCACCCGAAAAATTAAATATCCATCTTAATTTCCTTATAATTTTAATTACTTTCATATATTTTTATTTATAGTTGTTGATTAGTTTTTGACATTTAAAATTAATTTTTTGACCAAAAATTATTCTAAATTTTCCACCTATTACTCTTTTTTTAATAACTTTTTGCTTCTTTTTAATGACGAGACTTAAATATAGTAGGAGGAAATATCGTTGTTGTAATTCTTTTTGGTAATATAATACATTATAAACTTATCTTATAACTTTAAATACAAGCGATTAGTTTAATGGCAAAAATAATAACAAAAGAGGTCACGGAATCAAACCATGCCTTTTATCTATAATACTTAGGATAAAATTTTTTCATTTCCTAATTTGAAATAGTTATTGTATCCATTTATTAATAGGTTACCTTTTCTCTATATATTGGACATTTATATCTCTCAATATGAGAATTTAAGGTATCTATTTAAATTTTATTGTTAAAGTTTTGATCAACGAAAGAATAATGAAATCATAATCGCCGTAAATGATATATATAACATCAGAAAAAAATTTAATATTTTTTTTACATTTTATTCAATATTTTATTTTAATTAATTTTTTATAAAAACTAAAACTTGCTATTGTAACTCATTTGGATTGTTCATGGTTTTTTTTTTTTTTTTTGTTTTTTTGAATAATACCTGATTCATTAATAAAGAGTTATACGACATCTACATCAGAGATAAAAATTAGCAAGTTTATGGTTAATCCATATATATTATTATTAAAAAATATGAAAAAATTAAATTATTTTAAGTAATTTTTCTATATGAATATCAATTAATTTTTTTTTAAAAAAACTCTTATGACTCATTCAGTCATTCCCATAGTCTGATCTTCTAGATAAACAAAATGAAAAACGCGTTATTGCTCACCTAAACCTCCCTAAAATACTTCCAAATAAAAAATAAAATCCAAAACTTCCTTTTTCATTCTACAGTTTCCTTTTCCTTTGACAAATTTACACGCCATCATCCCCACCATTTCCTTGAACTTTCCTCATTCACATTTTCCTTTTTTTTTTTCCTTTTGTATATAAACTTCCTCTACTTCCTTCTCCACTCATTTGATAAATCTTTCTCATACATAAAATACCCAACAAAACCCAACATTTTCTTACCCTTTTCCTTTACTTTTTACATAATAACCAAATGGAGAACAATAATCAACAATCTTTCTACCAATTTAGTGATCAACTTCGTGTTCATACATCAAATTTAGCTAATCTTTCTCTTAATGATTCTATTTGGAGTGTTAATTCATACCCATCAAAGAAAACAGAGAATCGGAGAAATTTTGATATTCGGGTCGGAGGAGATATCGGAAATGGTAGTATTGAATCCAAGTTTAACAACAATCCGGTACCAAACTCCGATTTTAACAACTCATTTAATGATGGGTGGAAAGTTGGATCCGGGTTCGGGTCTGGGATTAATCTTAATGGTGGGTTTAATAAAGGGATTTATTCAAAGGGGGTTAATCAGGATAATCAGTTTTTGAAGGGGTTTAATGTTAATAATAATAATAATAATATTATTGGATTGAAAGGGCATAAAAATGTGAATTTAAAGGGGGATGATAATGTGAATTTAAAGGGGGATGATAATGGGTTTGGAGGAAAAAGTGGAAAGAAGAATAAAGAGGTGAAGAAGGAAAATAAAGATAATAATAATAATGGTGATGGTAAAAATGGGGTTGATAAAAGGTTTAAGACTTTACCACCATCTGAAGCACTTCCTAGAAATGAAACTGTCGGTGGCTATATTTTTGTTTGTAACAATGATACTATGGAGGAAAATCTCAAGAGACAACTTTTTGGTATGTTTTTTCTTTTAATCTTCAACATTTGATTTTTTTTTTAAATTTTTTTTTAATATTTTGATTGTGTTCTCTTTGATTGCGGCTTTCTCGAGTCGGGACTCTTTAATTGCAGTCTTTTTAATTGCAGTCTTCTTCTTTATGGGTATGAGTTGTGTTCGTTATGATGATGATGTTCTCTTTGATTGATGATTTGATATAAATTACATATTTTGATGATTAATTACAAATAATTATATAAATTAAATATTATTATTACACCGTATTTGATAATTAGTAAAAATTAATTACAATCACAAATTGATTATAATTTACATCAATTTATAAATCAATTTTGGGTCAGAATTGGTCAAATTCATTAAGTTAGCAACATTTAAGTTTTTTTGTGACAATTTTTTTAAGATATAGGATGGAGGGTTTGTTGACAATATCTTTTGTGATACATATTTGGTGGTATGAGTTAGACCTATATATAAATCATTTTGGTCCTTATTTGGGAAAACATGTATCTTTGCCTTTGTGTTAGTATTTTCAACCTTTTTGGTTCTCTGCTAGCGAATTGTAGGTCACTTCTATAATGGCATGTCCTAAAATTATAGTAGGAAAACTTTAGGAAATAGGAGCTCTATGTCGATTAAGAATTCAGCCGGAGAGACCTTGATGAGTGCCCAAATACTTGAAAATTATGGTTTTTAACACTATTCCATGTTAAAATTTATTTTATATATTGCCATTAATGTGTAACAAAAATATAGTCAACTAGAATCTTGTCCACTTGTTTGATTAGTACATCATGATGCTGAGGTGTTTGGCAAATTAGCTAATTGAATAATTTTAGCTTATTTTGATATAAACAGAGGATTGGATGGTCAAACCCGCTAATGCTAGTGTTTGGTAAATTAGCTGATTAAAAAACTTACTGACACGAATAAGTTGTCTTCAAATCAGTTAATAAAATCTGCTGGTCAAATCAGCCATTATAATCAGCTATCAGCCATTTGCCAAATGTCACTTATTTTCGAGGGTGGGTCATGGTCCTCTTTCACCCTCTAATAGCTTTGCTTCCGTAAAGTTGTAAAGTCTTGTGAGTGGTATCATAATATTGATCAATTTTACATTTGTTGCACTTTCTTTTGTCACTTTGCACCTAAAAGTGCACTTAAAAAAATTTATAATACAAAATGAATAAATTGGGATTGGTATATTGTATCTCAATATCTTGTATATTATTTTTGTTACAAATTTTAGTTTTATTAATTAAGACATATGATGTGGTTAGCAAGTAGTTGAAAGTATTGTATTTTTCATGGTTGTCAATTTAAGTAGTGGTTGAAGGTAGGCAAGATGTTGATGTACTTTTAATACTTTTTTCAGGGTTGCCGCCACGTTACCGGGATTCAGTAAGGCAGATTACTCCTGGTTTACCCCTTTTTCTTTATAACTACTCCACCCACCAGCTTCATGGTATATATGAGGTCAGTTACCTTTCCATTTAATTTTCTAGTTGGTTAATACTTTTTAATTACTCTTTTTGTTTAAAGATAATTAAGTAACTAATTAATTTAGTATTGTTGGATGTATAGGCTGCCAGCTTTGGAGGAACTAACATTGATCCATCCGCTTGGGAGGACAAAAAGAACCCTGGTGAATCGCGCTTCCCTGCTCAGGTATAGTCTTCGTTGCCGTGTTTCATGTTATCTAGTTAGCCGTACCCTTATAGAGGAGCTTATAGCAACTTTGTTGTCTATACGCATAACCTTGTAAGACTGTAAAATGGGATTGATTATAGGTTGGTGTCAAACTATAACTGCATGAGGATTTTACTAGACATGAATAGAGGTGTTTAATGGGTCGGGCCGGGTCAAATGGATTCCCATTGAACACCTCTAGACACGATCTCTTGGAAGAATGTGAAATTCTAAGCGCTTGGGTGATTTGACCATTTGCGTAGCTTTGAGTGTTTAACATAGTGCGATGTCTTGGATATGGTTGTAATTGTGGTAACGGGTCACAGTTAAATGTGATGGTTTGTGGCTATTCCAGCCTTCACTATGACATCAAAAACCTGTAAATGGTGTAGTGTGGTGTTACAGCCCGTATTTTTGCACAATGGTGTCTAGAATGTGCATTATAAACGAAATTAGGTCTGAATACTGCTGTGTTGCACTCGGGGTTATATAGTCGTTGGTTGGTTGCTAATTCTCTGAATCTACTTGCAGGTGAAAGTCCAGACTCGGAAACTTTGTGAACCGTTAGACGAGGATGCTTTCAGGCCAATCCTTCATCATTACGATGGTCCAAAGTTTCGCCTTGAGTTGAGCGTGCCAGAGGTACTTACTACTTACACACCAACAAATTCAATTCTTGATTGTTATATTAGCATTACCTATACACGCGTGCAAGTATTCGATGTAGTTCTCAACCATATTGTATTTTCGACGTTTACAGGCACTTTCACTTCTGGATATTTTTGCCGATAACAATCATGCTTGAGAAAGATACAACCCGAGTTTAGCGGGTGTCTTTATACAACACAGATTAAACTTTCCTACAAGATATAACAGCAAAAGAGAGCTAAATAGAGAGGTAGTAAGCAGTACATATGTTTTTAAGCGTGATGAAAGTTTATGCATACAATGTAGCGGAGAAGGTTTGTTCGACCTTGTAATATAAGTATTATAGTACATGGTTAATGTCATACATTTTGTAAAATTGGCATAGAGACGTTGTACGTCGTCGTACATGGTTAAGGTGCGAGTTTGCTCGTATAACGTACGATCGATCGTGCTAGATAAATAAGTAGTTTGCATTATAAGAGCCACAAATATGTGTTATTTCCTGGTGCCTAGCTTCCACAAAGGAGTGGAGTTGGTGCTGTTATACTAACTTATGCATATTTGAGGATTATATGGTTGTTTAAATTTGATATGTTTTATCTAGTATTCTCCATCATATTTATAAGTATATAAATATAATGCATAAAGAGTTTGAAGTATTTTGTAATATTATTTTAAAAAGTTTATATTGCAGTTTATTATAACGTAGTAAATTCAATGAAACATATATACATTTAGACTTGGATTTGAATGTTTAATAGTCATGAGTGAATCTAGCTTCTATATATGAATTACTAATAAAATTTTTATTGTTCGTTCGTTATATACATAATTATTGTTCAAAAGTCAATTTTATAAAATATGGTGAACATTATTTATTTTTCTAAAAAATTAAAAGGAAAAAACAGGCAGAAAAAACATACCCACAGCAAAACATAAATAAATTGTGGTTGTACATAACTCAAAATTAGTTCAAAATATTGGGCAGGATTGGAATTAGAAAAAATTTGTAAGAAAATTAGGGTTTTATATGTCCAGATTTGAAGTCTTTATCTTCAATTTGGATTCCCTCTGTTTTGGTACATTTATATTGAATTGAATTTTATTAGACTTTAAAGGTTTTCATATTGATGTTGGTTAGATTTTTGTAAATTGGATCGCAATGACAACTATGAAAAAATCAAGCTCAACAGACCGGAAAACAGGAATTAATTTTCTTGTGTGTGTCGATATTTTTAAACTGAGCAATCCTTTTCTTAGCTGTTAGATATCTGATAGAAAAGATTGATGTTAGAGTAATAACTCGAACAACGAATCAAAAGTTAAATAAATTGCTTTAAACCGATTCGAAGGCGACATTTCGATGTCACAGTAATCCTGTATTTAGGTTTCCGATTTGATATTAGCCGGCATTGATGCAGGAACTGGTTTGTCATGATTTTACCCTTGGATATTAGCTCGGGTTTCTATATTTTGTTAGTCCCTCATGATTTTGTTAATACATCTGGTCAAAATTATTTGTTTGAAAGATGGCTGTACAATTCTAGAAACCAAGATGAAACTGAAACTGGGATATCCATGGTGACGAGTTCACGATTGTGAATCCACCCTCTTTCCTCGGACTCGGCATTAAAATCTATAGTGTATGATTTGCGACTGTGAAGCCACTCCCTGTTTTCGGACTTAAAACATCAGAATTTATGGTGTATGATTAGTGTTAACATCCTATACAGATAAGTTAACTGGCCTAGACAGACAAGTTAGATTCACATCCTATAGAGATTCAGTTACAAAAAAGCATTCAGGTGCAATTTTAAAAAAATGCTAATTCTTAATGCCTATCTATTTATCTTTAATGTTTACTTATTGTATTTTTAATGCCTATTTATTTATCTTTAATGTTTACTTATCGTATTTTTAATGCCTATTTTTAATATCTTAAATGTCTACTTACATTATTATTCTTAATGTATATTTATAATATTCTAAAAAACATAAGGGAAATTTCACGTGGTAACTAAAAGTTTTAAAAAATTCATGCGGTAACCTGAGGTTTACCAAATTGTTCCACTGTGATCTTTTTGCACATAAAACGTTAGCGAAACATTAACAAACGTTAATTTTGAAGATTAACGGTTATTGTAACCCTATATATGCATCTCACCATTTCAAATGCCATCGGTTTTAACTTTTTCCCCCAAAATATATACTCTAACTCTACCATCTTGAGATTTGGGGGAAAAAATATGATTTGGATGAAAGATGGTAGAGTTGGAGTCTACATCTTGGGGAAAAATGTTAAAAATTGATGGCATTTGAAATGACGAGTCACATCAATAAGTGTACACCAACCTTAAAGCTTCGAAATTAATGTTTGCTAACTTTTTTATGTGTAAAAAGGTTACGGTGGAACAATTATTTAAACCTCAGGGTTACCGCGTGGATTTTTAAAAAGTTTGGTTACCACGTGGAAAACCCAAAACCTTAGGGTTACCCTTTGGAATTTCCGAACATACTACCTTCGTCCCATTTTACTTGCAACACTAATCAATTTTGGAAGTTTCATATTACTTGCAACATTACTATTTTTGGCAAAATAATCTACTTATTTTATCCTCATTTTATTCCTACTCCATTATCACTATCAATTATACATCATTCCATTAATTATTTAATACACCCATAAGTCACAACCACTATCTACTTATAATAATTTTTTATTATTTCTACCCCACATATCACAATCAATCATACCCCACATATCACAATCAATCATACATCATCCCTACTTTTACCATACTGATTTGACGACCCTTAAAAAACGTGTTAAACTCAATGGTGCAACTAAAATGAAACGGAGGAAGTATAATGTACCGGCTCAAGTAGAGATGGTAAACCGTCTTCCACAAGAATTTGTGAAAATCCATAAGAAGCCTTGACTCATCAGCATGCGTAGACCAACTTCGTAACATTTAGCACAACAACCTGCAACTCAATTGAAAACATTCCTAAACTCATACTCATAGGCATAGCAGCATGCGTAGACCAACAGTACAAGAAGCAAATATCTTCTCGCATTTAACTCAATTGGGATTGGCCTTCTGCAACCCTTCAACACCTTATCAACAAAACAGACTTCCAACCCAGCTTTAATTTCAAGCCAATTATCATTATTTGGAAGACTATAATCAGCAGCAATTTAATACATCCAGCTGGGTCTGGCAAACAAACATGAGATTTAAGTTGATCTTGGATGCAGCTAGCAGTTAATTTAGAGAAAAGAACAGCTATATGCCTGAACATTACACCTTGGTGCTGCCTATCTTCAACACACACTCAAAGACACAATAGCAACCGACCTTTCAGAATAGACATTGATCCCAAGCTATCATTTGACAGCATCAGATCAGTTACAAAATTTCATAACCAAGGCATTGGGTGATGATATAGGGTACAGACTTGGGCATTGTGATTAGACAATCATAGAGCAGCCTAAAACAAGCATGAGATCGGCATCACAGACGCAGTCAGCGGTGATAGGGGACGGGGGATCAACAATTACTAGGAACCCACTCTTCAATACAAACTCCCCTAATAAAACGCAAGGACTGCCCCATGAAGCCAAGATCATCCACATACAATACAAGTTATTTCTGGCAACAAAAGCATTTGAAAAGCACTAATAATTAGGTTCAAATCATGTATTATCTCTAGGGCTCAATACTCAGTTGTTAGAAACAACTCTAACTAGGCAATGAAGCCAACTACACAGGGGAAAGGCAGAATTAGAGTATTCCAATACCTTGTTTGGGTTCAATAGAACGCTAATTCAACCTCAACTCTTCGATTTCCACTGCTGAGATCTTCATCCTAGCCTTCAATACGGGCTGATTTTACCATTTTTGCCGTTGATATGCGAAAAGATTAATAATTTGAAAATAGAGATTAAGAAAAAGGTTTTGGGTAATGTTTGTATTGATTAACCAAAGCAATAATAGCCCCTATTTATACAAGGATTAAGAGTACTAAACACGAAAACAAAAAGGTTTGCGGATTACACGCTTAGTTTTGGAATAAGTTTGATCATGATCTTATTGTATGTTTTTGTTTTTGATAAATAATCTTATTCATTTCAAATTTTCGGTTGTTGCCTTGTTGGGCTTAGAGAAAGGGTACGTGGGTCATGGGGCAACCTCACGGGTGATTTGGTGCTTGTGGGTTTTAGGTTAGATTTTTTATGAATCTTAAAATAAGAATTTAAAATCTTTCCAATGATATATTATATGTCCAGTTCCGATAAACAAGTGAGAAATAATGATTGTTTAAAGTTCGCTTGTGTTGAAATTGGATACATGTGTCGATCTTTTGAATATGAATTTTTATAGAAAAATTGTATTAATGCAAGGTTTTTGCATTAGAAACTAGACTTAAATTAAGAGCTTTGCTACAACATATTATATGCCCAATTTCGACAATTGAGCGAGAAATGACGTTCGTTTAAGTTTGCGGTGATTTTTAGTACATCCAATCGCGTAAAAAATGCGTGCCTCCATCGTGATACAAAAAATCACTGCAAATTTTAAACGGTCGTTATTTCTCGCTCAGTTGTCGAAATGGGCATATGATATGTGGTTGGAAAGCTTTTGAAGTCTAGTTTCTATTGCCGCAAACTTTGCATTAATACTATGTTTCCATGAAAAGCTATGCCCAAAAGATTGAACATTTATCAAATTTCAGCACAAGCAAATTTTAAACGATCGTTATTTCTCGCTAGGTTGTCGAAATTGGGCATATAATATATCATTGGAAACAACTTAATGTCTAGGTTCTTTGATTTTCCTATCAAAAGTTATGACCAAAAGAATGAACATATGTCAAATTTCAACACAAACATTTTTTTTTTGAATTTAGCGATTGTTATCGATGCTTACTAAATCATTTTGGTGATTATTTTCATTTTCCATAGTGGTTCGATATTAAATTTTAGTTTAAAGAGTTTTTTAAGAGAGGAATAGGATAGATAAAGTTACAAAATTTCATTAGAAGCAATATTGAAACTTCAATACATAAAGAGTGGCGACACAATAAAAAGATGTTAACGTATAGAAATTACCTAAAAAAAATATATGAAATGAGGATATTAAACAAAATTCCAATAAGTTACCATTTGTCTTATTACAATTCTTTTACTAAATTGTATAGTAAAATATGATTATCAAATCTATTTGTTTTACAATATTCATAAATAAATAATGATAAAAGTAATTGAATTGAATATTTTGTTTGTGCATTTAAAGGGGGAGTTAATTTAGAAAGGGCGCAAAACTGACACATGTGATTTCAGTCATTCAAACTCTTTTTACTTTCCTTTTCCCAAATTCCCCATTAAACCCTAATCTCAAAATTCCCAATTCGACTAATCTGGTACTACGCTCTCTCTCTCTGTCTCGGCATACAATGTCATATTTTCCTTAATACTTAACATTATATCTCTCTCTGTCTCGGCATCCAATGTCATATTTTCCTTAATACTTAACATTATACACAGGGACGGATCTACTTATGGGCACCCCTGGCACGTGCCCCGGGGGGAATTTTAAAAAAAAATTCAAAAATTTTCTGAAGTGAGGGGTTTGAGAAACGCCTTTCATTGTCTCAAAAATTAGAAAATCAAAACCCTCATTTTTCTCTCATCTCTCTCTAAAACACTAAATAACCAAAACAAAACTACCGCCTGCAACTGCCGCCGCCGCCTCCGACCAGCCACCTGTCGTCGCCTGGACTACTTCTGCCGCCTGTCGAGTCGCTCAGTTGCTGGCTGCTGCTGCATCACGCTATCTTCTCTCACCTGTTTCTTTAACAAAACCCTAAAAATCAGAGTTTTGATTTTTTTTTAAGGTATTTTGACTTTCAATCTTAATTTTAATCTTTATGTTCTAATCTTTAATCTTAATCTTGAACCTTAATGTTTTAATTTTTAAAATTCGATTTATATATCATATCTATCTTCTAATGCTTTAAATTTGCACATTTATTTGAGTTCTAGTTATGAAAGTCTGTAATTTCATCAAATTTAATTTCTTGTATAGAGTTGTAACAATTTCTAGGGTTTAATTTTTCATTTTTCACCTAAAATGATGATTTAATTCCTTGGCATCAGGAATGAATAACACCGGTGACGCTCAGGATTTATCGCAATTTGATATATCAGAAGAGGTTTTTTTTGCTCATCCTCTTGCTTAAATTATCCCTAGTTTTATTTTTAACAAATCAATTTTATTTTTGTTTCAATACTTTGTTGTAGGAGAAAGATAAACTTGTTGCTGAGGTAAGCCGATACATTCTGTTCAAGACTCATCAAAGCTCTGGATGTCCAATTAAAAGAGACGAGCTAATTCAAATTGTCACTAAGAATTACCGTCAGCGAGCCCTTCCTGCTGCGGTAATCGAAAAGGCAAAGGAGAAGCTTGCAAACATTTTTGGTTATGAATTGAAGGAGCTTCAGCGTTCTCGTCCTTCCACCAAAACTCAGACTCGGTTTTCGCAACTGAGTAAGTGTGATGCAACTTTCTAGTTAGTTTATTATCTGTTAAAAATACTACTACGTGATTACAAAAACATTTACTTTGTCTAGCAAAATTTGTCTCATGAAGTATGCTCAATGTTGTTTTGGAAAAGTGTTCATCTTTTCTAATCATTTATGGTTGATTTGTTATTTTAAGCTCTGTTGTGAATGGGCTGTAATAATTGGTGAAGAACAAACAAGAATAAAATGCACAAAGAAACCCCAAAAAATAGAGCACAAACACAATGGACAAACACACAAGATTTATGAGGTATCTAAGGATACTTCCCCTCAAACAAGGATTACTTTAATTAATATACTCAACAATACATTAATGACAACCCATACAAGCTTTAAGAACAACCTCTCAAAGCAAAGACCTCACCTTTAATGGTGGTCTCACACAAACACTCTAAAACAATGAAGAACTCTCTTGGTTGTGAACCCTAGTTGCTTCTAGTGTATTAGACTCACTCTCTACTCTTCCTAATGATGTTCTAAGGCTCTTTATATAGCCATACAACATATTAGAAAACCCTAGGACAAATGGCTAAAAGCCCGCTAAATTTCCCGCACAAAACTAGAAAACTGACGAATTTGGGTCTGATCGGGTCGAGCAACCATGCTCACCTGGTCGAGCGGGAGTCTAGTTCTCACTGGACTGGTGCTTCATCTTGGCTCAACCGAGCCATTCTTGCTGACCAGTCGAGTGGCCTTCAGAGCCCTCTGATCTTCGTGCGTTCCCTTCATTAAGGCACTCTAAATCATCTTCATCTATCACTTCATTGAGTGACCCAAAACATATGTTTACATACCCTTTGTACACACACTATCATTCTGAAACATGCAAGCCCATGAGTATGCTACGAGGTGATTGAACTCACCTCCATCAAGGTGAGATTTAGAGTTTGACACAACAAGCTCCGTACTTAATTTGAGAAACTGAGGGTAAGCTTGAATAACGGATAACCTATCTATTTAGAAGTACATTAGCATTATGGAAGACAATATAATACTCCCTTTGTTTTTATAAGTTTGTTAAGTGAAAATTCGGAAGATGGAATCTTTGAATTACAGCGTGTCTTTTTCAAATCAAGCAATGTTCAAAGAGTAATAATTAAGGAATGTTTAAATTAAGGAATGTTTAAGAAATACTCCCCCGTTTCCTAATGTTCTTTCCGTTTAGAATATTCTATTTTGGAAAGAGAAATTTGATTAAGATTTTTAAGACATATATAGATGATAAAATATATCCATGTGAGATCTCGTTAGATTCGTCTTAATATATACTTTTTTATCATATATTTTTTATAATGCGTATTTAGAGATATTGAAACTTGAAAATTGCTTTGAAAACTGTGCAAAAAAGTTAATGGGAAGAAAAAAAACTGAGAGAGTAGTTTGTATTGGGAGAAACATAAACATCCATAATTGTTGTCTAAAATGAGGGTATTTCAGTAAAAACAATTTTCAAATAAGAAAATGATTCAATTATGGACAAGCAATATGAAATAATGAAACTACTCATTATAGTAATGTGGACAAATTCTTAGCAACAAGAGAAGTATCAAAGGGAATCGCATTCACAAGTTATGTTCAATATATTATTCTGTTGCTTGGTTATGGTATGGATAGTTAAATACTCCTTGTGTGATGGTTAGTCTCCATTTTGTTGCTTTAAATAACATAGAGTGGCTATAATAATGTTATTTAGTGTAGTCTTGGAAGGAAAGTCTTATATCCTCCTGTCTCCTCCATGTTTGTACTTGTCCATACCTAAAAACATCTTTTTATTGAAAAATTGTATGAAAGTACCTAATATGTAGTTTGTTTGTGAAAAACTACCTGTTGTGTTATTGGATTTTTGTCAAAAACTACATTATAGGAGGTTTTCTTTGTGGAAGACTACCATTTAACATATTTTGGGAGTTGACTGTTACATTAACCTTTTTTCAAGGTTTATTTCCATGTATGTGTTCATTTGCATGTTTGTTATTGAATCATCTTTTTTTGAAGTAATTTGCAAGGTGTTGTTTAGTTTATGAATGAATTGATATGATAAGCCAATGACTATTAGATTGTATTTTGAGGAATTTTTCATAACAAAAAAAATGCACGACCAAATATAAGGATGGGGCTGAATTTGCAACCAAACAAGGATGTAGTATGCTATTCTAAGAACGGTAGATAATGGGTTTTTTTGATAAAATTTCAAGAAGGTAGAAACAACAAGTAAGCTAAAACAATGAATGCATTTGGGTTTGAAATTTTTGGGCTTTAATGAATTAAAGAGGAGAAATGGTAGACATAACTGAAAAAGAACGTAACTCATTAGAATATGGAAACAAAGGAGGGAAATGGGAAATAATAAAGCATGTGAGGAGCACATGTCTGGTCAAAGGTTCAATGTAAGGTCAGCTTACAGATTGTTTAATGGTAGTCGTTCACTAAACCTCTTATAAAGTAGTTTTTGACAAAAAAAAATTATGTAGTTTTTCACAAAACGTACTATATATTAGGTAGTTTATGAAAATTTATCCTAAAGTTTATTACCATTGGAATAAATATTATTTATTGGTTATGCAAATTTGTTGCAGAAGTGATTTGAGTCAAAGTTTGGCTCAATGTTTTTTGAAATCTTGATCATGAGTGTACCCCCATGACTTTGCATGGAGAATAAATATTTCGGACGAAGTCATTTGTTATGTAAACTTGA